>OU015634.1:10000000-15000000 GCA_907165235.1 Zeuzera pyrina | reverse complement strand
GAATTCTTGTAAATGAGAGTGTACTGTAAATTTTTGAAATATTTAAGGAAAAGGGAGAAAAGATGGCGTTTATAGTCAAAAAGGTCTATCATTATCATTTAGAGAATAATCTGCATTCTATAAATGATTTCTGGTAGTGTTTAGAAGGTTTTCATGGTTCCGTCCACAATCAGTGTAGGCATCTAGATAGATATGAGGTAGATATACTATATCGTATGTATTATCTATAAATTTTACGAGCTTTCATTTAGCTTCACGTATTTACGTTGTATGTTTAGTTCAAATCTTGCGAGCGAAATTCGAACCATTTCCTCTAAACTTACGACTTTGAAATTTTGCATGCTTGTTCAGTTCCGATGGCAATATACTAAAATGATAGAAATGAACTGATAATGCCGTGACGGAAGTCTCCTCATGAGGGTACTCCTGTACGATTTGTAGTAAAGATGCGAAACTTTATATACATATTCAATTTTGATAGCTGAACATAATTTTCACCATAAATTACGCTGCAGCCAGGATTGTCTCTACATGAGAGTACTCCTCGACGATTAATAGTAGATACGAAACTGCATGTAGATTTAATTTTGATAGCTAAATCTGAGCTTTACCATGAACTGATGCTGCAGCCAGGATTGTCTTCTCATGAGGGTACTCCTCAACGACTAGTAGTTAAAATACGAAACTTTGCATGTAGATTTAATTTTGATAGTTAAACATGACTTTCACCATAAGCTCATGCTGCAGCCAGGATTTTCTCCTCATAAGGGTACACATCGACGGTTAGTAGTAGATATAGGAAACTTTGCATGTAGATTTAATTTTAATAGTTAAACATATTATTGACAACAAACTGATGCTGCAGCTAGGGTTATCTCCTCATGAGCGTATACCCTCGACGGTTAGCAGCAGAGATACGAAACTTGCGTGTAGACTTAACTTTGATAGTCAATCATGATTTTCACCATGATCTATTGCAGCCAAGATTGTCTTCTCATGAGGGAACTCTTCAACGGTTAGTAAGATGGACATGAAACTTTGAAAAACAAAGTATGGCTTTCTACCGTATGTAGTTTCGTGAGATCGGTGTCGACAGTAATTGTTTGCAACCTTTCTAGGAGAAGGAAAACTCCAAAATCAAAGAATTGATGCTGCAGACAGAATATTAGAAGTAAGAGATACGAAACTTTGCGAAAAAATCGCACAGACACTCAGCCAAACTCTTCGCAGAATGAGCTGCGTCATTCTCGAACCGACTAAAAAAACGCTTCTCCTTTCTGTTAGCCCTAATGGATTTTACACCATCACCGGTCGCGTTGGGGCAAGCGCAGAAGACGCCCTACCAGAAAGTCGACCGTCTGAAGGGCGAACCTCGGACTCAGCGCGTCACCAGGGGAGTTTCCGCACCTGCGTGCATATTAACGGGCTTCCTATTCGGGTGCAGGCCGGGCCTTTAGCGGACCCGGCCGGTGTTATGACTGAAGGCCGATTTGTATGCCCAATGTTTTACCTGGCAAGCTTACAATGTGACTTAAGGCCCGTACGTATGCGTGCAGTGTAATGTGATCGAGCTTCGAATCGAGGAAGGAAACGCCGATTGGAGTGGCGTGGTTTTAGTGTGAATGTAAGCATGTTCGAGTTTGAACGTGTAATGTCGTTGTCACTGCCTAATACATGTCCAGGCCTACGATGGTGTTCGTCGGGCTCGAGAGTGTAAAATGACGCCCTGACCACTAGGGGATTCGGGTGTAGGGAGGAACTGCAAAAGAAGCGCTTCGACGCCTCTTTTAGATATTGAGCTATTGTGAACAATTCTAAGTCTAAGAAATACTATGGAATACGTGATAAAGCTCTCGATCTCGTTGTAACGTTGCTAGGTGTTTGTGTATTATTTCAAAATTGATTTTATTCGGTATGCATGAGATCTTTTCATGAGATCATGAAATTAACCCTGTATATTAAAACTGTGGTATTGGACTAAATGAGCTGAGGAGCTGACACTTGGCCATAACATTCGGCACATCGCATAAAACGTAGTGATTACATTCTCTTTGTATCGCATAGTGAACGGAGTTGACGCAATTGGTCAGTGAGAGTCTATCTCTGTCACTGGTATGTGCTGTCATCTGCAGTGGTCTCGAACCTACCGATTTTTCGGTATTTCTACCGATATGGGCTTTGTTCTACCGAAATACCGAAATGCAACGATTTTTCTACGATTTCAGAGTATACATGAAAATTCTCCCGATTTTTCTACCGATTTTACACTTTAAGTGGTAGCCCTTGATACAGAGTGGCGCATTTTAAGAAATTGTGAACAAATCAAAACATTTCCTGATGATGTAGAATTATTTTGGGATGAAGTAAGTTTACTTAAGCGTGGTGATGAAACTCAGATGTTTCCTTTGTTGTCTAATTTCATCTTCAATATTGTATCCCTTCCCCATTCATCCGCTAACGTTGAACGCATATTTTCGCATATTAATCTTTTGAAAACAAAACAGCGAAATAGGCTGTCTACTCATTCAATCCCTGGCCTATTACATTCAAAAAGACTTTTTTATGAAGCTAATTGTTTTGATTGTGAAATTGCTTCAAAGATGACCAAGGCTATGGCCAAAGAATATTGGTATAAAACATAATTATATTTGAGTGTGATTGTTATAAATTAGTCTGTAAGTTTTATTTTCAATAAATAAACGAATTTGATTGTTTAATGTATTTTTTTTGTCAACTACCGATTTTGGGTACAAATATACCGATTTCAGCTGGCAACTCTACCGATCTCGCTCTTTGACGTTGGAGACCACTGGTCATCTGTCATCTGTGAACTGTCAAGAATCTAACCTATAATATTTATGCCTTGAACTAATGTTTTAAGGTTTTTTTGTATTGAAGTCTGTAAATCGTTACTAACAAATGAAAATTCTAACTATACTTAATTAAATACTTGTACATTTACATTATATTTACATCTCGTGAATATACAACTTAACCTAATCATTCATAACATTGCGTAAAACACCTTCCTACTCGAAAGGTATTCCACCAATATACCCTGTGGTTGTTACACAATATAGGTTCAGTTAGTGGGAATGGCAATACGTGCGCTTAAAAGATATCACCCAAAAATTTTAATGATTGTATAAACCGCAAATAGCGTTTAACCTAAAGCGATTTAGTTCATCGACATTATTATTATGCTGTCGTGGCTTCAGTACCGATGGACGGGTCTTTCGCTTCTTATTATGGCTGTCGGAGCCTTAATACTGTTCCTGTATGGATTTTTCCCTTTAAAATACCATTCAGGAAAGTTGGCGCATATGGACGACTTACCCAATTTTATAGATGGTGTTAGGTAAGTGTATTGTTACTTCTGTATCTTTATCAATTTATTATTAATTTTACCATTGCTGTATAACTGCAGAGCGAATTCACTACCCTCTTCCACCAAGAAAGGGCTCTATACCTTAAAAACATAAAATTTTCCAAGAAAATACATTTGCTCTCTATCCAGGTCTAAGGGTAGTGTCAGTGTATTACTATTATAAATAAGTTAATAGATCAATATTTACATTGCATAGATGTTTCCATTTTTTATTTGAATGAAAATTTTTTCGTTCAACAATAATTTTCACTTGAACTCTCTAGCCTATTAAAAGACATAAAACAGTAAACAAGTACAAAAACATATTTACTGTTGATTGGTAATTGATTTGTAACTCATTAATAATTTTTAGCATTGATGGCCAACAAGTGTATGATTCTGGTGAAAACAGTGTAGTTCTCATGGTGATTGATGGACTACGTTATGACTTTGTCACTGAAGAGTATATGCCGTATACTGGGCAAATGATAAAAAATAAATCTGCTTGCATTTATGTATCAGTAGCTGAACCACCTACTGTTACCATGCCTAGAATAAAGGTAAGTTTTAATTTGCGTTCAACACTAAAAATTTTACATGCAAATGCAAAAAACACTTCTCAATAAACAATTACTAACAGTTGTAATGCAAATGAACAAATCAATGCACTAGCAACTACCCAAATCATAAATTTAGGGTATAAAAATTTATGTTTTGGGTAGTTAGGGTATTAGGGTCGAAAAATCGAGTACTGTAATTTTTGAAAATCTAAAATTTTAAGCATTGTGTCTGTATAGACATTTCAATAATACTCTCGGAAAGAAAAGGTTTTTAAAAACAAGATTGTATTGTCACCACCCCTAAAAATGTGTGGGAGATTTCAACTTAATCATTTAGGTGGAACTTGTTAGTATAAGAAGCAATAGATAATAATTTTAATTTTTTTTGACAAATAATTTCAAGTTTCTGAGGGTATCATTACAATAGTACACAGAATCTTTGTATCTCAATACAAATATTACCATGAAAATATTAATGATGTTCTAAAATGGTAAAAAAATTAAATATTATATCACATTAATATGTATTACATTACACATAGCTATAAATTTTCATCACAGTACCAAAGAAAAACATCAATTGAGTACCAAACAGTAGATAGACAAATGCAGCTTTTAAAACCAATCTATTTTAATATAAATTCTGTATTGTGTACAGTCTCCAGAACGTAAGAAGGAGAAAGCACAATGGAGGCGCACCATTAACTTCTGGCGGGATATATTCGCAAGTGTCACATTTTGTAATTATTACACTAAGCTGTGGTATTTGGATACCAAAGAAAAAACAAATTCACATAAAACCTAAGACAATAAAGAAAATCTTAAATTTAACATAGTTCAGCTATGAAATCAATAGCTGTTATACAATATTTTCTGTAAGTTTTTTCTTTGGTGTTGTGCTTGAATGCTGTTACTAATTAAAAGTTAACTGGTTTGCTAGCTAGAAAAGTACATTGTTATACTTGTATACAGTTTTGCTTGCAGATATAGTATTGCTTCTAATTTTCAACCATATTTATCATTTCAATATAACTAACAAGAAGTCATTGTTACATAATAAACTTTCTCATATCATTACAAAATGTCTAAAATGGGAAATTAACATGATTACATTTTATTTTGGCTTGACGTTTTGACTGAGTTGCATCAGACGTGGTCTCAGGCAAACTGTTGCAGCAAGTTTCACTCCATGTCCGAGGTAGAAGTTTTATCATCTACCCCTGATATTTGTAAGTAGTTTGTGGACACTGTGAGCGTTGTGTAGGTATCCTCAAAACTATTTACAAGTATAGGGGGTAGATGATGAAACTTCTACTTCAGACATGGAGTGAAACTTGCTGCGACAGTTTCCAGTTTTAGATATTTCATAAGCCGAATGTTGCCTTGGCATAGTGTCTCATGTTGCCTTCAAGATATTTGCCTCTCAATTTCCAGCACTCTTTGAACCTTATTTCAGGTAGAAATAAATTGAGCCCATCACTGCAATGCTGTGGTAGATGTAAAACTAGTCAAATTTATAATTACTTATAAGTTTATTTGGCTTTGCTGCATTTTGTACACAAAGACTATATAGTTTATTTAGAATTATAGTAGCAGCACCTATATCTGCCGCTTTCTTATTTTTTATACTACTATTACAAGGGCGGATCCATGGGAGGGGAGGGGTCAATGGGGTGTTCGTCATTGGGGTAATGACTCCCCTGGACTGAGTCTAGGTTGACTAGTGATAATTTTTGTAATTTCATTGTAATCAAAGTGGAGCCTTGTCTTGACTAGATCTCAAATATATGACCCCCCCTTGACTTGAAAGCTGGATCCGCCCTTGTACTATCATCACATTATTGTCACATTCTTTACTTGTTTTATTCCTTAATATACTATATTTACTATTGGATGTTTTAAAATTTTGATTTTTGATTTATTCTTTCTTTAACTCTGATCTGTCAAAAGAATTCGATCAATATGTAATTTTATAGTAATGATATCAAACGGAAATTACAAAATTAATGTTGTTGCCTGTTGCTACTTACGAGTTTTTAAATCACTATTGCATGCTAACCTACTGGTTCCGATTGACTTCTCAAGCAAGCACGCTATTGGCCTTCAGTTACTGGGTGGTATTCATATATGTACATACCTATACTTTATAACGAAAGAAATTATATAGGAATATTGTTTGAAAAAAAAGTAACATTTTTAATCGTATGAAGTTGAAATGAAGTCACTGAGATTAGTGTAAAATATTTTAATACATAACGAATTCAGTGTATTGACACATTTGAGTATTATAATTATTAATAACAACAACTCATAAATAATTACATTGCCATGTATATACTCCTAAACCTAAACGGTTATCTCACGGTTTTCATGCGACATTGCACCTTTTTTAATAATGGTAATAAACTTAAGTTGGATGTAAATTTACAAATTTGGATTTGATTTTCATTAATTCTTGTAATGTAGAAGTAAAAATAAATATCTCGCAACCAGTGGTAAGTTACTGTGACGTGAATTATGGTCTGAAGAATTTAAGATCGAATATGAGTACTCTAAAAGTAAGCTTTACGCTTTTACTAAGGAATAAAATGAACCGAGGAAATACTCAGCAAACATCATTAAGACTCAAACTCTAATCTAAAAAAATTCAATTCGAAAAGTAAAAAAGAATTGAATTCAATATCCATTATTCTGGATTTAGATTATCAATTCATCTGTACCAAATGGCTCAATAAGTGTAAAAATTAAGAAATTAATTATCCATATCTTGACATACTGAGAAAGACAAACAGATTGGACGAAACTAAAGCACTTCTTCCATTTTGGTTATGGAACCCAATGATGTTATGTTTAAGAAAGAGGTAGATAGGTTACATTAATACTAATGCTTGTAAAATATTGTCCCGGTTACGCACACACATAAGCCATACACTTTGTTTATACACACTAATAAAATGATGAAGTGTAAACAAGATAGCATGACAATTACCATAAGCAAAGTGAGACAAATATACATTGTGCTACACAATGTAAGACTTCAATTGCATTTCAAACTAACAAATCACATAGCTCTCTAAAACCATTGTGATTGGTCAATTTCACTTTCTCATTTTCGCATTTTAAGCGAATCCGTAACTAATTCATAGAATATTAGTAATTAATGCCACAGAACAGACATTTCCGAAAAAATATGATTGATGCATAATGGGTTTAGACAGTAAAAAAGAATTTGTTTGATTTTTAAAATTATTTTTTCTTGAGTGATGTACATTTGGAAACAGAATTATTTAAGTATATACATTTATAAAACAATTTTGTTGTAAATTTGAAAATGATAAAAATAAAACACTAGGTATTTTCATGTACAATATTTTTTATTGTGTGGGATTATTGGGATATTAGGCTCACTGCTAAAACTTCTGATTCGTTTTAAAAATACGTATATTATATCTTATATACCAACTAAATAAACGTAATCAAATGTTTAATAGGCACTGCATGACATTGACGGTTCTGTAACATAACTTTTTATATTCTTTGACCAAATATAATATATTGCTCTCTGTCGCACTTGGTAACTGGAGTATTACCTATCGCATTTCATTTTTTTATGACTTAATATTTTACTGATATTTTAGATTTTGGAAAAAATAGTGACACAAATGAATTAAATAAGTATACTTACGCATGATACGTGATTCGTGAACCTTTGGAAGTCTTACTAGTATAGTTTCTGCAGTAGCTAATAACACAGGACGGCATTTTAATATTAATATTAGGAACGTACATTCGAGTTGACACTGTCACGTTGTTACACGAATGCGCACCAGGTTGACTAATTAACAAAGTTTCGGGGTGCCCGTTTTCGAGCGCAATGACTCATCTACCCCTTTTTTAAATATAACATCATTGATGGAACCCTAAAAAGTTTTTGAATACATTATATCATCATCTCCTCAGTGAATGATCAGCCATGATTGGTCAGAATTTGGTCGTTGCAGGCCATGATGACGGGCAGCGTGTCAACGTTCGCAGACGTAGCTTTGAACTTTGGTGCGCCGGCCGTCCGCGGAGACAGCGTATTGCGAGCGGCCGCCGCCAGAGGCCGCCGCTCGGTCATGTACGGAGACGACACGTGGCTGCGGTTGTTTCCCGGATTGTTCGCGGAGTACGACGGGACTACATCGTTTTATGTTACTGACTACACCGAGGTAATTTGAATACAAAGACTACCACAGATTCAGATATCTGTTATAATTCATTCACTGTGGCGGTGAGCCGTGAGCAGTAGCGGTGGTAATGATGGTAATACATTTCTTAAGAGTAGACTGATATAAAAAATCGGAATCTTGGATGTCTATCAAAAGTATGGCTATGACCCAAAATTCTCGGGATGTCCAGGGATTCGATACGTTATAGTAACAGATGTAAATGCATTACTGGGATTCCGAATGAGGATGATCTTAATGCTTATACATATATCTTCGATCACAAATAAAAAACTAGATACACAATCAACGCTCTAAAAATGTCTGAACCAAATGTGCACTCAAATGAGTATTTAAGTGCACTTCTGTTTTAATAGTATTCGAAAACGCTAACAGCAAACATGTCAAAGTGCTCCTTCAAAAATTGCATAAACAACACATCTAGAACGCTAAAAAAATACGCGAGTTCTTATTTTCGGTTAATAAATGAATAATATTATTTACGTGTTCATTATTTCATTATAGTAATAACGTTACATAGCTCTTTTTTATTAAATTCGTAATCATATTTTTAAATATTGTAAAATATATCTCTTATCCTTGTCACTTTCACGTAACAAATAAAAAATTACATAAATAGCAATGCAAATAGATTATTTGAATATACTTTATGCACGAGACGTAAGATTGCATTTTAAATATTTTATTTATCAAACTTCGTTTCAATGTCATGCAAGAATCGTTTACGAGCGTTTATAACCTTATGGTTTGACAGTAAGGTCTACTTTAGATTAAAACAATATTGCCGATAATACTATACGATATTAGAAATATATATGTCAATTCGGACAACAATTTGTTTAAATTTTATAGGAGTTTGTGAATTTTGTTCTATATTTGTGATCCAAGTTATATATACAAAATTTATCCATTTAAAATCTACGTTACACTTATAAAAACAAACGACAGGAAATTAGCTACTAAAATAAATAAATAAAACAATCATTATGATTCTTGGAGTCTTATGTTTTTCTCAAAAATAAGAATTTAACAGCTTTTACTAAAAAATAAAATAAAAAATCATTGTATAAGCTTCATTAATATAGAATTTTGGGTCAAATCCATACTTTTAATAGTAATCACAGTCACACCCTTGATTCTGATGACTGGTAATAACATGTTGTAATAATTATATGTATAAAATGTCCATTGTATAGTTGAGAACTAAAATGATCTCATCTATATAATATATGCTGACTCATTCGTTCCTGGTTAGCCAGCGACTGATCTCTGGAATATCCTGAGAATGCTTCGTTAAGAGGCGGAACACTTGTCGATTTTTAAAATTTTGGGAGGAAGATGGATAAAAATGACAATAATTTATCATGTCATCTACATTCAGGTAGACAACAATGTAACAAGGCATCTGGACTACATCTTAAGGCCAAATGATGACAAGAAACCAAAATTCGATTTCTTAGTACTGCACTACTTGGGTTTGGACCATATTGGACATTTAGAAGGTGCTCGTAGTCCCAAAATAAAGCCTAAATTATTGGAAATGGATGATATCGTGAAAAAGATAATGTCTGCTATGCAAATATGGGTAAGTTATTAACCTGTTTTGTTTTTATAACACCTAAAAACTATATACTATGTCTATCGAGTGTCATATGCAGTGCTCTTGTGCATGTAGTAATATATTTTGTGACTTACGTGAGCATAGCTATAATGAAAGTGTAAATATTTGTACTATTTGAAGTTATACTTTTTTGGTGCGTTAAGTGAAAAAGATCAGTGTAATTTAAAGAGGCAACGGAAGTTACGTCATCGATATATTACACAATGAAGTTAGTAACGAAAGTTGCACGCATCGATCTAACACAACATTAAGTTAGCAACGAAGAGAGTTTATTTTATTTTAAATGACCAGTTTTAATTTTTATTTCATTCATTTCAAGCGGCCAGTTTTAATTTTTTATTCATGCTAAATAAGTATAACTTCTTATAGTATGTATATATTCTTTTTTTATAGTAAATGTAAAATACTGGTATAATCCCAAAGTTCAATACAATGACTCGTAAAATTATTACGTTAACATTTTACTTTATTGGTATGTGAATGATTGATGTTAGCTTTCCAACAAGCCCTTAGCCTACTTACGTTCATGTCGTAAATAAGCAAGTATACAATGTATAGCTAACTGTAATAATGAAATCGCAAATTTCAGGATCGTACTGGCGTTTTACTTGTTTGTGGCGATCACGGAATGCGTGACGCGGGAGGACATGGAGGCGCTTCGCCGTCTGAGGTGCTTGTGCCTTTAGTTGTCGCTAAAAGTGACGGCTTCACATGTCCTCACCCGTAAGTGTTGTGATTAAAGTTAAAGAACAAATACAATGTATTTTATTAGTGCAGATGTAGTATATATGTCGCAGCTAACTAACTTAAGAGCTCTTTGACAAATCGTAAGCACTTGAATTTAGGTATTGGCGCGCTCGGACACATGTATGCGTGCGAATTTCGCAGCTTTATTGTACTGTGAGTAACGAAGCGACTTCAGTATAAAATATAATTTTGATACTTTTCCGAATCCCTACAAAAAATGATGAAATATCTGACATTAGAAATTGTTTATTTAAGTAAAGTATTTTAAAATATAACGTATTGTTTTAATTTAACGATCAATTTGCAACAATAATAGTAGCAGTCATTTATTATTTGGTAATCATAAGATCAAATAGCGTAACTTAATAATAGTGTAAAAAAATTCAAAATTTAACCGATATATTTAATAAAAATTGTCCAAAAAAGAAAAAAAAATGACTGACAACAAGTTACATTTCTCTGATTGGGCGACGAAAGGCATTAGAAAAAGTAGGGACAGACTACAAGTTGTATGACGAAAAATCATACATGTCAAATGAAAACTCATCACTATGTCCGCAATTATTCAAAAATATTTAAAATTGTATCTAAGCATGCGAAATGAATCCATATCGCCAATAAAATTAGTAAGGCAGATAACGCAGGAAAAGCGGTGTGGAACACTATTAACACAGAAATAAGTAAACAAAATAAGTAAAACAAAGACCTCTCACTATGCATTGATAATAAAATTGTTGCGAATGAAAAACAGGTTGCTAATGTTTTCGTGAATTTTTTTTCAAATGCACCTATAGAAATTACCTAGTGGTCTAGTATCCTCTGCAGATGCAACACGGGCACTCTTAAGCCAATTTATAGGAATGTGGTTCCCTAGTTTTTAGTTCAGGCATACGTTTTTATTTGAGATAGAAAAAACTTTTAAACAATTAATAAAAAGAAAAGTGAAGATTTGTGGAGACTATCAGTTCATGTATTGGCTAATATAATGCCAATAGTAACACCGATTTTAGTTAATATATTTAATAAATGTGTTGATCAGGGTGTGACCCGATTTGGTGAGGCATAGTAAATTTATACCAATATTGAAATCGGGTTGCAAGTCAGATCCTACAAACTACCGCCCAGTGTCGAGATTGCCAGCGTTGAGTAAAATATTCGAAAAAATAATGCTCAACCAAATGCTGGCACGTTTTAACATTTGCAGGATATTTCATTGTCAACAGTATGGTTTCACGAGAGGGTGGTCAACAACACACGCGGTAGCAAGCTTGGTCAAAAATGTACTAGAGGCTTGGGAGAGGTCACAGGATGCAATTGGCGTGTTTTGTGATCTTTCCAAAACATTTGATTATGTTTGTCACAAAACTTTAATTTACAAGCTGAAATATTATGGAATACGCGATAAAACTCTCGATCTCGTGATTTCATATCTGGCCGACCGAGAACAAAAAGTCGATGTATTTGGGGTTACATCTGCCGGTTCTAAATTAAACATGGGCGTTCACCAAGAATCAATCTTAGGACCTTTCCTGTTTTTGGTTTTTATTAATGATTTCCCATTTATGCATATAGACCTATGTGATGTAATTTATTTGCTGATGACATATCACTATTGTTTATAGGAAATAGAAAAGAGATATTAGCGGACATAATAGGACCTTGGCAGATGTCTCGAGATGGTTCGCTGCTAATAATTTACTACTGAAAGCATAAAAAGCTAATTGTGTCAAGTTTTCCCTATCCAATATACCAAGAATTCATAATAAATTAGAACTGGGTGGGAAACAATTACAATTAGCGAAATCAACTACTTTTCTTGATTTAACAGTAGATAGTAAGTTACAGTGGGCGAATCATGTCGGGGTTTTGGATAATAATCTCAGTTCGGCAATATATGCTATTAGACACATTAGGCTTGACAGATGTGGCCACAGCTAGGCTGATGTAATTCGCATATTTTCATAGCCTTATGTCTTATGGCCTACTACTGTGGGGATCAGCGGCGCATATGCATTCTATTCTATCTATTATATACTATTGGGGTAACAAGCCAATTTAGTCTGCTTCACTTGATAGTAAGACGGATACGCTTGAATTCTGTATTGTTAACTTATTTTTCTAAGCGTATTGTATTTATAAACTGATATATCTAATGATACTGTTCAACATAAAGCGATTTCTTTTGTTAAACTTGATGCTGTTTTCTCAGCTTGACAGAATGCCCATATCCTGCTAGCTTCTTCTGAAAATTGGTTAAAAATTAATAATCTTGATTCATTTGGTTTTCTATGGTGTTTGTACATTGTCTTTAAACTGTAAATAACTTCGTCTAAAGTGTACTGCCTTATGTCTTCTGTTCTCCTTTTTTGCCGATCGCAACATTAATTAAAAGGCTTTAAACTTTGAGCAGCCTCTTCATCGCAAACTTAACTTCATTCACCACTTCAAAAGGAAAATTAAAGTCTCCTCACAATGGCTGTATACAGCCACAGAACAACTTTTGGGCTCAGACCCCAGTTGTTCCCTGCCATCCGACTACAAGTACCTAAGGCAATTTTTGCCTTTTGTAAAAAGGCAAAAATTGCCTTACTTGTGATATGACTTTTTTTTTTACTTGTGTTATGACTGTTCACTTCAGTTTTTGGTCAATTATAACTCTCAAATACTTAACTTTAGTGGAAAAAGATATCGATTTACCGATTAGTCGTGGAGCTAGCAACCTATCCAGGCATCGCTTCCTCGTAAACGGCACAATTACTGTTTTATCACCATTGATCGATAACTCGTTCTCTCTACACGGTTCAGTGATAGTGTCGAGGCTACTTTGCATAACACAAGAAATGGTGTTTAGGCTGAAACCTCGGACTATGACTACCAGGTCCTCTGCATATCCCTGAGTGTCAATCCTAAGAACAGCCATTTTATCCAAAAGCTGGTGCACAGCGAGGGTCTATAGAAGGGGTGATAGAACCTTGAGGACATCCTCTCATTGTGGGAAACGTCAAGGCAGTTTGACAGAGGGCTAGTTTGGCTCCTCTATTGGAGAGCATCGAGCGTACCCGTCTAGTAGTTGTAGGGTCAACCGTCTTGGATTCGAGACTCTAACTAATGTACTGATGGAGGTATTATCGAAAGCTCCATCTATGTCTAATAAGGCAAAAAGTGCTACTTCTTTATCTTTAACTGCCTTTTCTACTCTGTCAATGAGACTGAGCAGAGTAGTTACTGTAGACTTACCTCTACATGTTGAGTATGATGAATAGGTATTGTAGCAAATGGCCCATCCCTAATAAATCTGTCTAAAACCTTTTCCATTGTTTTCAACAGAAATGAGCTAAGGCTAAGGGGCCTAAAGGACTTTGGTAGTCCGTAGTCCTTTTTCACAGCTTTAGGTATAAATATTACCTTCACTGTAGACCATGAATCAGGATGGTCTTTCTGGTCTTTACCCCTTTCTTGTATATCAATAACAGTATAATATGCCCCAAGTTCTGAATTTTTAAGGACTATGATTAAAGTATATGAAATCTAAAAATGTAAATATGTGCCGAAGTCCAACTTTTTGTTCGGGACGCCACACCATGCGCGGTTTAGTAAAAAAGACTAGGCTGTTAATTGAACGGCTAATTAAGCTAGTTGGCTGCTACATATAGATAGTAATGTAAATGTGTACTTATGTTTATGTAATGTTTTTAAAAATTAAAATGAAATTATTGTAGATATTTTTACATTTATTACTATAACTCAAAATTCTGATATTTCGCATTAGGTTAGTTTCGTTCTCAAGGTACGATATGTATAATATTATAGGTAAGTGAGTTTTTGGCGGGATTTTATGGGGAGCAGTTGGGGATTTATTTCAATTATTTGTAAATGGTTTTTAGTGGATATTGTGATGTAAAATTGGTCTAGTTTTGCTTCCCAAGTATCTACGCTGTTGTACAATACGTGGAATTGTTGAAATAAGTTGAAATAAGAGTGGAGATTTTGTTTAGTGGCTTAGTCTGCCTCAATGGATCCTACTAGAAAGACTGCCTTAATATGTTTGTCGCTAGAAACTCCAAGAAACATTAAAATGTATTATGTTGATATTTTAATGAAACAATATGAATAATTTATGTATTCGTTACTGAAGACATCGGTGGTATGGGCTAGATCCCCTTACTTTCCCTTCTAAGGGAGAATCGTACTACTAAACTTATTGTTTTAAACATTGTGGTTATAATAACGTCGCACACGTACACGCGTGTACCGCGCTCACGTCGCAGCGAGGGGCACGGCGGCACGGTGGCGCAGGTGGACGTGGCGCCGTCGGTGGCGTGGCTGCTGCGGGCGCCGCCGCCCGCCGAGAGCGCGGGCCGCGTGCTGCCGGCGCTGCGGCCGCGCGACGTGCGCCAGCACCTGTACCTGCTGCACGCGCTGGCCGCGCACGCCGCGCGCCTGCTGCCGCGCCACGCCCACCGCGACCGCGGTGCGTCACGGACACACGCACGCACGCACACACACACACACGCACGCACGTGCGCCAGCACCTGTACCTGCTGCACGCGCTGGCCGCGCACGCCGCGCGCCTGCTGCCGCGCCACGCCCACCGCGACCGCGGTGCGTCACGGACACACGCACGCACGCACACACACACACACGCACGCACGTGCGCCAGCACCTGTACCTGCTGCACGCGCTGGCCGCGCACGCCGCGCGCCTGCTGCCGCGCCACGCCCACCGCGACCGCGGTGCGTCACGGACACACGCACGCACGCACACACACACACACACACACACACACACACACACACAAGCATACTTCACATTAGACCTACTCTCAAAAATTTATCCCATCATACACCCTACCCCTGTGCCACGAATTAGAATTAAAATAAAATATAAAATTATCTAACTGTTCTGTACATACACATCTCTAATGTTTGAACATTAACTATCAAAAATAATAATTAACTTACAATTTGTGTCTTTTTTTCGCAGAATATTATAAACAATTCGAACGTGCGGAAAAACAATTCGCACAATATTTAGTAACTGGACAAGAGAGCGCTGCTAAAATTGCCAAAGAATTTTACGATGAGTCCCTAGATATGATGACAAAGCTTCTCACCGAGTCCTCTGTTAATTTTGATCTGTTCGCAATTGGCGTCGCCATTATTTTGCTATATTTCGTAAGTAATTTTTTTTTTTTTTTCATATGTTTTATTAGAGTATACTTGTAAGATCACTTAAACATCATTCTTATTCTCTTTTCGTCACTCAACTACAGTATTTTTGTATTTTATAGAATTCCATACTCAAAGGGAAAACCGAAACCCTTACGAGTCTGCTCGCTCGTCCGTTCACTTACTTTACTTGTCCTTGTGCCATAGCCAATTTTCTCAGAAACTTGTTTTATTAAGTAAACTAATTTACACTTTAAAATGAAATATGATGGAACAAGGGCACTAATGAGGTACTCGAACTCAACTGGACACTCTCAAGCTCCGAAACTGCTAAACGTAAAATTTCAAAGAGGTTTGGTAGTAAATATTTATGTTTCTGGAAAAATTATAACATTATCGAGATAATATTGTGTTTCAATCGATCTATATGTAACGTGTCGTAAGTAATTTTACAAATGATCATTTTGAAACTGCAGCGTCGTATGGACCTCTGCGCGCAATTCGAACGGGCACTTGATTAACTTCTTCAATGTATATATGTTAAGCTCAAAGAACGAAAACGCACAAAGACCGAAAACGCTCATTGAACGAAAAAACAGCTCACAACGCGTTGTGGTCACTGTAAAACATCGCGAAATTCGTGTTATGGCTCTTATAAAAACGCCCATAACGCCATGTGGCAATCACGGAAAGACCACATAACGAAATTTGTGTCGTGGCTATCATGCTATACGATCACAACGCATTGTGGTAATGAAGAAATGCATGACGCGTATTGACGACGGACGTGCAGCTCCCAGAAATGTTTTCGGCGAAGCGCCAGAACAGAATCGGCTCTATAAGAACACTTTTTTCGGGTAGGTTAGCTTAGTATGTTAACCACAACGCGCGAGCCGAGCGAGCGAAGCGAGCGTGCCACGGCAGCAGCCGGTGAAGCGCCAGAACAGAATCGGCTCTATGAGAACATCTTTTTGCGTAGGTTAAGTTTAGGGAATTCGATCCCAGCCGGTATTTCTAATCCCGGGATCTCGGTATAATTTCGGTATTGACGGTTACAATTAAGCAATAAGAAAATCTTACATAAATCAGCCTTTAAACAACAAATAATAATTTAGACAAAAATCAACGTATTTTATGGCATACGCCTAGCTTACTTTGGAACCCCACTAGCTTGCCTGTCATTTCATTACAAATAAAAATAATTTAATATCGAGCAAGCATCACCTGTGCGCTTTCTCGGCTATTATTCTAATTTAAAATACAAGAATTTGTATTGTAAGCAAGTATCACCAAAGAACCCATTGTGCTTACCTGTAAGTTTAATTAACACTACAAATATTTTAGTCACAACACAGCTTCCTATCATTTTTAACCCCTGATACAAAAAGAGAGGTGTTATGAGTTTAACGTATGTATCTGTGGATCTGTGTATCTCTCTGTGGCATCGTAGTTCCTAAACTAATGAACTTATTGTGATTTTTTTTTTGTTTGAAAGATGACTTGATCGAGAGTGTCTTTAGGAATTTTTTTAATCCGTTTGAAGATTATCAGCTCTTTTTAGTTGTTGGAGGGATGTGAGCAACTTATATTGTACTGATCGATTCGAAATTTAATATCCTGTGACTTCAATGATATTACAATAACATGGTAATCATGACCCGATGCTGTAACATCATCTGGAATTAGCAGGATACCCAACTCCTCACCAACTTACACCAGAGGTACCGTATTTAAGCTCATTGGAATGGTCTCAGTGGATAGGTTGTAGATAGATAGATGGTGATCACGGTCTGATGATGGAGCAGAAAGATTTCAGCGAGGCAAGATCTCTTGTCGCAATTTCTTGTATCGTCTCGGGAAGTATTTGTGTGAATGTGGGGATAGACCGTCAATCGTAACGTACGTGAGTCGTGCATGCGTCGTAAATTTTCGGGATTAGGATTAGAAAATCCTAACCCCGAAAATTTCGAGACCGAAAAACGGTCGGAATCCCGGGATCCTCTAGTTAGGATACATACATTTACGTTTGTGTTAAATATTTTTGTTACTTGGAAGAATGTTCAATTGTCATAAAAATAATTGACATAAAATTATCTGTCTGGTACTATTACATGACAAAAAAAAATTCCCAAGGATATCTACCAAAAAGTTTCGAGACAAGTAGGACCCATAACGCATTTCACTGTGTGTCGTATTCTATCATGGTTCCATATGCATCATGGCTTTGCTACATTGCCACAATGTGTTGTGGTCGTATAGCATGATAGCCATGACACAAATTTCGTTATGTGGTTTTTCTGTGACTGCCACAACGCGTCATGGGCGTTTTTATAAGAGCTAAAACACGAATTTCGCGATGTGCATTGTTAACGGAGACCACAACGCGTTGTAAACTGTTTTTTTTTGGTTAATAATCGTTTTTCGTCTTTATGCTTAACATATAGATTAAGTCTATGCTTAGTGAGAAAAATCATTAATCGAAATTATGTCTAGTATCTTGAGAAGTTCAAAGCCAGAATGAATAGAATCGACTAGGATTCCTTTATAAGAATATACCATCCTCAAAACGCTAAACTATAATTATATCATCATCTATGTACTAATTATCTTTTTTTTAGCTCGGAATATCCCTTCTTTGTGTAACGTTGTACTCACTCCAACCAGAAAATAGTCGCAGAACGAGTATAACGCGGCCCCACACAACATCAACGGTGGGAAAAATTATCGCATTTTTAGTTGTATTAGCAGTTTCTATTACCGTGTTGGTGATATCGTGTTTTATCACAGAAACAAAAAGCAACGTCTGCTCTTTCGATGATGTATGGCTGTTGGCATTTATTTGCATAGCCTGTGCCTTAACCATGGCCTATTACATAACAAAAACAGCTTTAGAGAAGACAAAAGACATGTCTTTGCTTAGAGAACTAAATGTAATAGACTATTTATTAATATGTGGAACGCTATTCCATCCATACACTTTCTTCGGAACTAGTTTCATAGAAGAAGAGCATATGACTTGGTACTTTTTTTGGAATACTTTAATGTTTTTCATTCTCATAAGAACACTTGTGGTTGTCGTCATTTACTTTAGTAAGATATTGATGAGGGCTACCGAAGTGCAAGAGAAGCCGGAACTGGAACAGAGAATGACTATTGGCATTGGAATTGTGCCAAAGTGGATTTTACTAATAGCTCTACACAGGTAAAAACAGTTAGTTTCGATATACATATTATAAGTAGGAGTACATGTTTTTCGCTATTTTCTCATAAATTATTTTATAGATATACATACAAATTCTTTTCACTGTCGCAACTGACCACTGCTTATACTCTTTCAGATATTTAAGAACGATGAATCAAACTGGCGATCGATGGTTGTTCTTACCGGACACGGCTGACTGGTTGAATCAACCAGAAAATTCTCTTTATCTACAAGCACATCTAGTAATCGGTAATCAAAACAATGTATTTATTAATATATTTATCAAATTATTATAAATAAGCTTCGATATATCTTGTACTAAACTTTTGCAATCTAAGTAATTAAACTCGGTTGGTTGATAGTCAAAAGGTACACTGAATAGTTTTCAATAATTTTTCGTATTTATTTTATACTTTCAAAGTCAAAGTCAAATCAATTTATTCAAGTAAACCCAATTACAAGGTGTTTTTGAACGTCAAATCTACTTTAGTTCGGTTCATATTGAAAATCTGGACACTGAGAAGAACCGACAAGAAACTCAGTCAGGTACCATTTTTTCAACTTCATTTTACAAAAGGTTTATTAAAATACACAATTTTCATTAAGCCAGTAAACGCATGTGCAGAGAACATCATTTCCAGACTATTGGTTTATCTTCAATGAAATTGTTTATTTTATAGTATGATTGTCCAGTCAATGTACGTTTTATAACCAATCTAAATTTATTCTCTGTTAATTGAGTAATTTCTTGAGGAACTTTATTATAAAAACGAATGCAGTTACCTAAAAATGAAAAATTTTACTTATGTAATTTAAATTTTGGAATAACCAATTTTTCACGACCTCGGGTTTCCATACCATTCATATCGCTTTTCTTTTTAAACAGATCTATATTTTTCCTCGTATACATAATAATTTCAAAGATGTATAAGGAGATCAAGGTGAGGACATTAATGTCTTTAAAACGATCTTTAAGCGATTCTCGTGCATTCATACTATAGATGGCACTATTGCTCTTTTTTGTAAAATGAAAATGGAGTTAATATGCGCCGCGGATCCCCACAGCAGAAGGCCGTATGACATTAGACTGTGAAAATATGCAAAGTACACCAGCCTTGCCGTATCCACATCTGTCATTTGCCTAATGCGTCTAATTGCATATACCGCAGAACCGAGCTTACTAGCCAATACCCCGATATGGTCCGCCCACTGTAACTTGTTATCTACTGTTAAACCCAGAAAAGTGGCTGACTTCTAATTGTTTCCCACCCAGTTCTATTTTATCATGGATTCTGGGTACATTAGAAAGGGAAAATTTAATACATTTAGTTTTTTGTGCATTCAGTAGTAAATTATTGGCAGCGTATCATTTCGAGACATCTGTTAGGATCCTGTTTATCCAAGTAATATCTAAATCTTTTCTGTCTAGTTTAAATAACAATGAGGTATCATCAGCAAATAATACTGTTTCGCATAAGTCCCTGAGCATAAATGGGAAATCGGTAATATATACCAAAAACAGGAAAGGTCCTAAAATTGATCCTTGGGGAACTCCCATTTTTAACTTTTAACCAACAGACAAAACCCCATTAACACTCACTTTTAGTTCACGGTCAGACAAATACTTTATCACAGATAAAAATTTTGTATTCTGAGGCTGAGCAACGCCATATCAAATTCGATGCGAACAGGCAGAAAAACTTATGTATATAAAAAATTATGTATAATTCATAAATGAAATACGTTCAAAAAAAATCGGTCTGTTCCCTGTATGGTTATTTCCATAGTTTTCCTTTCATTTTGTCAAAAAAACAACGATTAAACAAGCGAAGTACGCAGAAGTGAGTAAGTAGAGTCGAGTGTAGTGTATAGAGCAAACATGGGTATACGATACTGTAGAGTGATGTTATTTTCCCTTATTTTAAGTATATCTTTAGTTACATTACACCAAAATTCACTTTCATTATTCTACATGTGTTTCGCTTCTCAACGAAGCATTTTCAGGAAGACTCAGACTCCGTCAGTTCTGATTTCATTCAAGGCAATCGAATAAGTCTGAATATTCCTAGAATGCTTCGCCATTAAATGAAACACAAGTCTAATAATAATCAATTCGATTTTTTGGGGAAGAAAGCTGAAAATGTCATGTTAAATATAAAATTTGAAATACTGTAATTGAAACTTAAATGACTTCAACACAAGGAATCATTTTTTTTTTGTTATGAAGAATATGTTACATTTTTCCCAGAAAATCGCCAATTTATTTCTTTTATCACTTTTTATGTTACATTATATCATACACTTATCCGATGATGACAATTAAAAGATTTATTAGATTTTTTCTAGTCATAATATGACATGTAAAATAAATACCTCGTTTGTTACATTATTTATTTTATGAGAATTCTTTTATACAAATAAGAGTGAGTATCTTTCTATACTTTTCTATCTACAATACTTGTCTTCAGATATTATTCATAAGTGAATTCAATCAATACTGCGTCCTTACTCGCGACTCACCTTGCTATTCGCTTGAAATGCGCCGCTATATTGAACGCAGTTACATATTTTGGAAGTACGGTCGCGCCACACGCGTGCTATAACTGCATTGTATTCGATTCTCCACACATAAAGATGTATATTATAGACATCGCTTATTGTTCGCACTGCAGTCGCATTCAGCGTGGCATGACCTTTAGTTATGTACTGCATACATCAGAATCTGCATTATTTTTAAATGTTTTTTCTTTGTTTTAGGAACTGTCTTCACCTTCGCAATATGTCTCTACAATTTGCGTTATACAAATAATATGTTGCACATTCATTCCTTGTTTACAATTATTGCAACGGCATGCATATTCTGTTATCGGATTACCACTAACGCATTGGACGCTATTGGCCTAGATATACAATCATGGGATCCCGTTCACATAGTGACTGTCTTTTGGTTTCTTTTGACGATTCAAGTTATATTGGAATTATTGTCATATGCGGGGATATTTACGAGTTGCGGTGTCAAAGGAAGAAATCATGGCGCCTTAGATAACAATAAATTTGTTTACAATAAGCCCAAAGAGAAAATCGAAGACAGATTTTTGGAACAATTAGATGATGAGCCATGGAATGCTAATGAAGTGAAGTTAAATTTGGCGTGTTCCCTGTCCCATATAATGTTAAATGATTTAATGCTTATTGTGATATTGCTGATGAAACCTCACAACGTTATTATGGTGCCAAGCATATATGTGACATGTGTATTGACTTCGAAGTGTTTGGATCACAAATTATTGGATGCCAGACCTAGCAGAAATACGGAGGTTGCTGACATTGTTAGCCAAAGTATAGCACATATATGGATTGGTCTATTGTTTTTCTTTTACCAGGTAAGATTTTTTTTATGTTACACTTCTACTTCTCTTTCAGAAGATGTAAGAAATCGTGTGTAGGTCTATGATAATTTTTGTTATACGTTTAAATCGCGACATAAATGTGTAATGTATATGTAGGTAAGTACATAACAACTAACAAGTTATATATTTTGCTCATTATTATATCTGTAACATCTTTAAGAACGAACAGCCAGGCAGACATAACACAGCCCTGTCTGACACCTGAACGGACTTCGAACCATGGCGACATGTCACCAAGGATAAATCCTTACACAGGCTCTATGGCCTCGATACAATGACCTCACATCCTACAGTAAGGAGCCCTCCCACGCCATATTCAGGCAGAAGATTCTACAATTTCTTTCGCACTACTCTATCGAATGCTTTTTCTAGATCCACGAATGCGCAGAAAACTTTCTGACCTATAGTCAGAAACTTCCCACGATAACGCGAAGCGAGAAAATCTGATCCATACAACCCTACCGTTCCTAAAACCACCTTGCGCCTCCCACAAACGTCTTTCAAAAACGCTTTTCATACGTTCAGTCAATACCTTAGTATAGATTTTACTTGCTAAGCTGACCAAGCTGATGGTCCTATATCACGCACAGTCTAAATATGCACCTTTCCCTTTCCTTCTGCCTTCCCCTTCTGCCAACAAAGGTTGCACAGTGCTCAGAAAGTATCCCTCAGTCACCTCATCAATTCCCGCAGCCTTTCCATATTTCAAACTTTTTCAATCTCTAATACTAATTGAATCCTCCAGTCCCTGACCCGAGTGAGGCAATTCATTAGAATCGCTCTCAGTATCAGAAACGGAGTCTCCACTCCGTTACAGACTCCATACAGTACTCCATACAGTTCTCCATAGTATTCACTCCATCGCTGCAGAATATCTTTTTTATTTGTAGGCAGGTTATTTTCTTTCGAACGCACTTTATTCATTCTGCAAGGTGACGGACCACTTCGGTACTTATGGACTTCTTTCCAAAATAATTTGGAATTTTCCTCGAAGTTGTCCGACATCTTATTTTCGTCTAACACCCTACACCTTTCACGCTTCGCTTTCACTAGTGCTTTCGTTTCTGCTTTCTGCAGCTTATATCTGTCTTTCATCAAATTCTTCATACTACAGTCATTTTTAGTAGCAAGGTAGTCTCGCCATGCTTTCTTCTTCTTGTACATAGACTCTTTCACTTCATTATCCCACCACACATCACGCTTTTTACCGTTCCCAATCTTATTCGTTCCACACACTTCTTTCGCAATCTCGATCATACTATCCCTAAGGTTCTGCCAATATTCTTCAACATCCTCGCTCACCACTTTCAATCTATCATCAAGCTTACCGGATAATACCCTTTCATATTCATTTCTGGTGGCCTCATCTCGCAGTTTCCAGCTTTTAATGCGACAAACCGTTGTACGCGATGTCGCCATGCTGCAAATGGACCCCTTATTCTGGTTGTCACTAGAAAGTGGTCCGTTCCCAGATCGGCTCCTTTGTGTGCTCTAGTGTCCATAACCTGCTTTTTGAGCTGGCTGTCCACCAGGAATAAATCAATCATACTTCTTTCATCCTTCCTTTCCCACGTGTACTGATGAATCCTTTTGTGCTTAAATAAGGTATTAGCAACAAAAAGATTCTTTTCCACACACACTCCTAACACAATCCTCTCAGCATCATTCACTCTCTTATCTCCGTATTTGCCTAGAACAGTCTCAAATCCTGTTCCAGCAGTCCCGACCCATTCACACACAACAATTCTTTCATTCTCTTCAACCGTCGCTAGAACAGTTCTCTAACATTCTCCCAAAACTGCTCTAGTTCACCCAAACCGACAGCGAGCCGCACCAAGAGCAGTCTGGGAGCTCTGGGGGCTTTACACATTTATACTCAGTCATACAATTAACCAAACGAGAGGACAGTAAAACGCCCAGCTCCTGGCATCCCCTGTCTCCATGTAGTATCCCTGATCACAAAGCAATGCCCCCTACGGGCAAGTCGCTAAGTTCACTGCCCTCTCGCTTGGTTTCACTCAAACATAACACATCCAATCTTCTCTCTTCCATAATATCAATCACTTCGTCCATCTTCTCTTCAATCCCACCTCTCACATTCCACGCAGCTACTCTGCACTCTTCCCTCCACTTCCTGTCGCGAGGTGCGCAGCGTGTTGGGTGGCGGTCCCCAACGCCGAACTGCACTCTGCACACACCAGCGGGGACAGACCGTTGTACGTCGCTTTCGGGTGACGCCCTAAATGTAGCACAATTTTTGTCCCGCATGGTATGCATAGGAAAGGAATTGCAGCCCTGAAAACGGCTGGCAGGGGTCGCGACGAGCACGCTTCCTCAGTTGACCCCCTAATGTCCCGTATTAATATGTAAAATTGCTTGATGAGTTAAACAGTTAGGAAATGCAATGGACAAGTATTGCTATAATTCATGACGAACACATGAAGCACGTTCGAAGTAAATAAATAGTAGGTTCTACTGAAGTTATAAAAGACTTCTTGGAAGATCACAAGAACTTCAGCTACACATGTTTATTTAGACCTACTCAATTCTTTTCATTTATACAGAACTTGAAAACATATTATCACTTTGGTACATTAAAACTCCCAAGAATGTAAAAAATAGTAAATTTAAATAGAATGACAACCTCATTTCTCCGGTTCCTGTCAGAAAGTCCGGCCTATAGTTGACAAATGTGATATAGAGAAGGTAATGGTAATGTGTATGCGGCTGGTGGTCAGGGCAACTCGAACAGCCTGGCGTCGGTGGAGCTGGGCGCGGGCTACGTGGGCCTGCGCGAGTACGCGGCGGCGCGCGTGGCGGCGCGCATGGGCGTGCACACGTACGCCGCGCCCGCGCTGGCCGGCGCTACTCTCTTCGCCGCGCTGGCCGCCCGCGCGCGTTCTTGGGACAGGTTTTCTTTTTTATTTATTTACTACTAGCTGTACCCGCGACTTCGTCCGCGTAGAAAAATTTTCCATGACCTCTCCAGGTTACCGAGGGTACCCGAGGTACTTATATAACATAACAACAACAACATAACATATCTTCACGCTGTATCCCCAACGGGGTAGTCAGAGAGGACGGAGCGCCAGGAGTCGCGGTCCTTACACACCTCATTCGCTTCCTCAAAACTCATCATTCTCTTCAAACATTTTCGCCTAGGTATGCGAGTGCTTTTGACATTTGCGTCTGCTAACACTCTGGCTATTTGATCTTCATAAGTCAGCCTTGATCTTCCTTGGCTTCTTTTACCACTCACTTTCGCTCTGTAGATTTTCTTCGTCAGTCTTTCATCACTCATTCTTTCCAAATGCCCGAACCATCTAAGCATTCCTTTCTTCATTTTTACAATAACACTGTTGTGCAACCCTGTCATACTGTACTTATATAGTTGATATTAAACAAAAAGTTATTTCCTATTATGGAACTGTTGGATATTGAGATGTGGATAATTCATATATTATAGGTTGGCAACATTAATTGTAAAAAGAATATGGCGGTGTTTGTGTATGATTGTTGTTGCATTAAATTACATAATTTAAATAAAGAGTATAATTAAAAACTTAGTGTAGTATTATTTCAATTCATATTGAACAGGAACATCCACATATGTAACCTTCCCCTGCGTATTCCATTTAATTTGATACCCATATTGTTAGTGTTGGATAAAAAGGTATTTCCTATTATGGAACATCCGCCATATTGGATTTATGACGACGTCACATACATAAAAAGCTACATGTCGTTTTTATCGCAATCGATTCAGCGATTTATCATCTCCCCTATAAAGTGTCATCCCCCTTTGCACTCCTTTAAGGGTAGATTTTCGGGAAAAAAACAAGTCTATGTTTTTTAATAGAAAACGTTTATCTATGTACTAAATTTCGTCTTAATCGATTCAGCGGTTTAGCATTTTCCCTATAAAGTTTCATCCCCCTTTCCACTCCTTTAGGATTTTTGATAAAAAAAAAAACTGTGTTTTTTTTATAGAAGAGGTGTATCTCTGTACCAAATAACATCTTAATCGGTTCAGCGTATAGAAATTTCCCATACAAAGTTTCATCCCTCTTTTCACCCCTTTAGGGGTAGATTTAAAATAAAGTAGTCTATGTTCATCCCCTGGTGTCAAACTATGTCCATGCCAAATTTTATCAAATATCGGTCGGGCGGTTTAGCCGTGAAAACCAAGCAGACCGACAGAATGAGACTTCGTACATGTGGAAAAATGTTCCTTTACCTTTTTAGGTTACTGAGGTTACCCGAGGTACTCATACTGTTGGTGTTAAACAAAAAAGTTATTCTCTATAATGGAACATCCGCCATATTAGATTTATGATGACGTCACATATACAAAAACCTTCCCATGCACATTCCATTTCATTTGATACCCCTATTATTGGTGCTGAACAAAAAAGTTATTTCCTATTATGGAACATCCGCCATTTTGGTTTATGATGACGTCATATATACAGAAACCTTCCCCTGCGTATTCCATTTCATTCGATACCCATATTGTTGGTTTTTATCGAAAAAGTTGTTTCCTATTATGGAACATCGCCATATTCGATTTATGATGACGTCACATATACAGAAATCTTCCCCTGCGTATTCCATTTCATTCGATACCCATATTGCTTTAGTCAACACGATGTATCCAAGTTTATAAACACGTCACCTCATCGACACATTTAGTTTACAACTTTTACGAATTATAACTTATTTCTGCTAATATTAATTACTAATCGATACAATAATGTTAGCAATGATTTGCGAGGATAATGGTTCTTCGAATAAAAATTATGAGTCATGTACCATTCTATATTCGATCTTACGATTTTGACATAAGGACCCCAGACAAAGTCACTTCTGTCGTCATTAACATTATCTATTTAGAAACATGGAAGTGAGCAGCTACACAAGTGGCAAACGCTTCGTACAATCGAAACATACCTGCTGGCTATTGCTCGTTAAAATTGTTATTTGGCTACGCTTTATACGGCCGTTTTCACACGACTACTTTCCGTTTGATTTAATATAAAGTTAATATCGTTTGACTACCAATTTAAAATTCGTTACGCTAGATTATGTGGTATTTATCATTCTATTCTACTAGCGTATACGACAATTGAGCCACTTGTCTAGGCTCCCTGAGCCACTTGTCTAAGGCCCCCTGTACACCAATCACAAAACTTTTCAACATATCGTATAGCGTTGTCCAAAACTAGCTGTCTAACTCGGTCAAATGTAAACAAATATTCGAGAGAAGTTAAGCTAAGAAGAAATACATAATATTCTATACTTTCGTGACGATACAAAAGTAGATATCAAACACACACACGTACACACATGCATACAAGCATACATACACAATTGAGTCTTGTTGTTTAAGCTTTATAGTTTATTTTAATCTTGTTTGTTTTATTTCATTTCTGATTGATTTCAGTTCTGATTTCATTATGTTGTATGTGTGTACAATATACAGCGGTAATCTCTACAACACATGGTTTCCTAGTGTAGGGATTTTAGTTTTGCTTAATTATTGTTGTAAAAACGTGTAAATAATAAACAAATAAATAAATAAAAAAACGTTCAAAAATAAAGACGTAAACAACAAACTTATACGTGTTGTTCTTTTCAGGTATTTAGAGGCAGTATGGCGCGCTATGAACATTTTAGCTCTGCAAAAAGTGTACTCCGTGGTAATATATTGCATAGTAGCCGCGGTGTTCAGGCATCATTTATTCGTGTGGACTGTATTCTCGCCAAAACTTTTATATGATTTTGTTGCAACAGTATTCACCATACAGGCCTTAGTGACCGTAGCTGAGATTATATGGTTAACTTACGCCATTAGTTGGATAGCTAAAGTTTTCACTTACAGAAAACTATGATGTATGTACACATATATAAAAATATGTATTAAACCTAAAGGCTGTTTTAGTAATGTAATAAATACCAGAACTGATGAGTCATTGCATGTTTACTAAGTATATTTATAAATATTTGCTAATATTCACCAAATATAAATTAATTTTGATACAATTATTGTTAAAAGTAACTTATTGCACATTGCGTTATGTACAAGTATATATAATTCTTTATCTTACAATAATAACCATAATACTAAATAATATGAGAAACTGTAGTACCTGCGAACATCGAACAAAACTGACCAAAGTCGTACGCTTTATCAATGAAATATTACATTGAATAAGAACCATTTGATCAAAACTGTTAAGATCTCGGACCAAAAACTTAATGGACGAAGCTACAATAAGTTGCTTCTCTTATTATCATTATGTCAAACGAATTTTTGTTTTTTTTTTTTATTAAGGGGAACGAGGACGAGGAAAACAGCTAGAGTATGGCAACCTCGCACTGTCGGTGTAATTTGTGTCAGTTCATGACCGTCTTCGCGTACATTACTGAAATAATTATTTGCAAAATTTCTCTTAATCATAAGTGTTTTAGCTACTAGTGTTCACAAAGATTAAATTATGTCATGTTCAGTTGTGTATTGTGTCACCCTTCCCCTAGTCACGCACATTAGTAAGTCTAAAAACTAGGTCAACAAAAACGGACACGCTCTTAGAGCAAATGCTCCGTCCGTTTTGAGTGTCAGTCCGAGGTTAAGATACTGTTGTCACGATTTGAAAGTTCATTCCACACCTCCATTCCATTTTTAAATAATTTACGAAAATGTCTTCATGATAACAAAAATGAGCCATTGTATTATAATTATGTAAATTTTGTGTTGTTAACTAATGACAAAAAAATTTATGTTGAGTTATATTGAATGAAAAATATATAAAATAAAACAATGTCTATATATATGTATTATAATTTTTATTAGTAATTGTGTATCGCGACCAACATTTTTTTTATTTTTTCCATTTTTTAATCACAGTATGTATAATCAATAACCTATACCAAACCAATTTCCTATATTAAATTATTAAAAACATGTTTCGATAATTTTACTTTAATAACAAATGACACTATAAAAATAAATATGACAATATCCTCACGACTTTAACAGCGAAAAGATTACAGAGAATTTTGTAATTATTTGAATATAATTTAATGCGAGTAATAAATACGTAGGTAGTTTTAAATTTTGTATTTTTATGTAAATACTTTTAATAAAATACAAAGATTTAAGCACCAATAATAAAAAAAATAAATGGTTTTTATTAGACATCAGTTTTTTTTTCTGGCCAATACAAACTTGGAAAAGATAAATTAATATTTTCTAAAGAGTACTCCTGGAATGCAATTTTAAACTGTTAGACCTTAACTAGAAAAGTATCAAAAAATATTTACGTTGTTTTATTGATTCCATTACACAAATATTATATCGCATGATCTATAATATCTATATTATACTCTTTTGATATATGTAAATAAAATTAATTATTCATTTTAAATTTTGGCACTAACTAATATAAGACATTATTAATTGTTTACATTTGTACTTTTTGTTAAAAAGTACAAAGAAAATTTTAACAAAATAAATTCCTATATTACACAAAAATCGGCATCCCAATTTTGATATACATAAATGCAGTGGCCAAGCAAATCGTGTCCATAGAAGCCACAGAATACTATATTGATATTTTAATCACAATAAATCTATTACATCATACTTCTACCCTATTTTTACTATCCTAACCTATCCCATTTTTACAATAAAATACAATATCGCCTACTGACAATGTGAAACATAAGTCGGTTGTTGAAATACCCTCAAATTTTACAATCAACCAAATAATTTTAAGTTTAGTAGCATCATTTAAAGGTGATTTAAAATAGTTTCAAAGTTACAGTAGGTATTACGACAACTTTCTAATTATCTAATAACTAGTAAAGGTACAAGGGATGCCATTAAGTACTAGAAATGGAATATTGCTTATACAGAACATTTGTTACTTGAACAGTGTCAGCAAAAATTAAGGAAAATTGAGTAAGTACATATTTTTACATGTTATGAATGAAAGATTATTTTAAAAATATAATAATTGGAGCACATGAAAGGAAAACTAAGTTCACAAAAAATACTAGAAAAATGTTACAGAATAAGGTAAAAAATTAGTATTTTGTAAAAAGAATAAAGAAAATTGCTGGATTTTTCCTTTGAGTTTTGTATCATCCCTTAATGCATTTTTATTATGATAGTAACAACATATTTAAATGCTACCGTGTATATAATTTTACTAAATCTTGCACCTCTCATTTTATAGGATCGCCATCAAGTTCTAAGTACTACAAATTCAATATTTTTTCTAATTTTTATGTTGTACTTATCATAAAGATAGTGCCAACACGCATTGCTCGAAGTTTTAAAATATGACAAGTAAAAGAGGTAGAATGAATGAAATACTACAAAATGTTATAAACCGTTCAATAACAAAATACTATATTTAAATTGCTACGTATACATTTTTTGGTGAACACAGCCGTACCGCAATAATCGCATGCAATAAACTTCAGAATTTTTTGTATTAATTTTGCATATATGGTACGCCTCTCCACACCGGATGCACGGTTTCAGTATCATGTGGACGATCGATAAATTCAAAACACTTGTTCTGATAATACATCATATTCAGTGTTTAATGTATACTGCTGTTCTAATTCAAAGCGTATGAAATGTGGCACGTTCAGTGCATACGGTGTGGATAAGTTTGCGAGCCCTTCTGCAAATTCGTTTCGTGAGGCTCAGTGGTTACGACCCACTGCGCGTTCACCTTATACTGCTGCATTTATGGATACCTGTACGGTCATTGATTTTATATAAAGTGCCAACAAGACTCATGTTCGTTAATCTTCTCAGTAGAATTTTTCGTATTTGATGTACACCATCCCCTTTATATCATTTCGCTTGAATTCTGTAACAAATATTTAGATTATAATATTCCATGCTGGCTTGGGACAAAAAGAAAAATAAATAATGTGCCAGCTGCTTATATTATTATATTCCGCGCAGGCGGAAGAAATGCATGTATTTAAACTTTCGTATTCATAGTCTGAATTTAAACAGAGGTGGCTGAAAGTTGATCAAAAGGAAACAGATTCCTTCAAAACACATATTGATAAATGGTGGTCGTTATAGCTATAGCTTTTTTACTAAGGTTTATATAGCAATTAGTATGGAGTGAAAAAGCCCGGCTTTCATACTGAACTTTGTACAGATTGAGAGATACGATACGAATACGAATTCATTTCAACGTGTTTCGACTTCATTGTTTTTACCTAATATTTATTTGTTTGAGCCGGTGGACGAGTGATAAGTATTTTTAATTTCCATCCCATCAGTTAATTTGTAATAAAAAATCCAATAAGTTGTTCATTGTGAGGACTTACAGTGTATACAAGATTTAATCGACATAGAAAATGTAAAATCTTTGAACTTTGCACAGAAAAACAACTAATTGTTTTGTTAAAACCTATGCCTGATTTGTGTATTACTCGACTAGTAAATTACATAAAAGACAATAAATCGGTGTACAAAATCCAAACTCAGGAATGTATTTCTCAGACTAGTAATTTGCATAAAAGACAATTTTATCAGTTTACGAAACTGATTGTATTTTTGTTTGTTCTCCCGGTTCTCCCATCAAGTTATAGGTTACTACTTATTATTATTAGTACTGTATATTTTATTCAAATGACGAAAATGTTTAGAATCGTTCTGGTTATAACGATTAAAAAACTAAACTGGCGCCATAAAAGAGACATAAATTCGCAAAAACATATGAATAGTGATTTCTTTTAGTAATTTTGATAAACAACAAATTGAGACACATTAATATGTTAAGAACTGATGAACTATTTACGCCTATACATAACAGCAAAATATTATAAAAATTGTTTTGTTGAAAGATAACGCGGGAAGCTATCTCTTTCCTCTCTTCTTGTCCACCGGTTGTGCCAAAGTCATGATTATTTAGTAATCTATAAATTTCAGGCCTCCCTTTACTTTTACAAAAACAATGAAGAACATGTTTGTCGGGCTTCTCCTATCCTGAATCCCTATGCACGCCACTGGTATGTGTATCGTACTTATAAAGTTATTTTTATTGTACTTGAGTTTTAATTAGTAAAGTATAGTTATTTTCTACTTTTCAGTGTTTCTTTTTTAGAAGGCGGTTTAATGTTTTTAGTGGGGGAAGCACGAGTCGCACATGCGCTCAACCGACGGCATTCAGTCGGTTCGTGCTTACTGTCGATGTCGAGCAGATACGAATTTTAATTTTAATTAGGTATGTGTCTTTTTGTTTAAATTGGCTTTAAAACTGACATTCTTATTAATGTTGTATACAAAAAGGCCTTGATATGAGTAAAACATGTTTTCAAGTTAGGAAACAAAAATCCACAAAATACCTAAAAATATATAAAAGTATGTTCAAATTAAAAACATTTCTTATTCTTATTTATCTCATAATTAACAAACCTTAGTAAAATTCTACTTTATTTATAAAAAACCTTAGCAATAATTTTGTAGTCTACGCAAGCGGAGCTGCGGGCACAGCTATTACATACATGTGTGTACAGTAGTACACATCTTATATGGCTTAACGATGTACCTGCGCAGTAGACACAATTTTAAAGGCGCAAGAAATGGATGAACCAATCAGCTACACCCTGAGGCGACATCAATGGGCGTTGAAATCTATGCCGTCATTGGTTGATTTGTCGTCTCGTGCGCTAAGTGACGCGTCTTTCAGTCGGCCGTCAGACGTCATTGTGACTGCAAGTGGTTTTTTTGAAGTTACACTTAGTTGCAAATTAAGCGTACTATTTCATAACAATAATTATGTCCTCGCTAAAAAAAGAATGTGTCCTTTACAAAGACAATCGAGGGAAATTAAATTATTTACTTTTAAATAATGTCTTGTTTTGGTCTCACATAAACGTCGTAAATATTTGTTTTAATTTGAACTTTTAATTTTATAAGTTTTTACAGCCCGTTACTAACTAGATAGCTATCTATAACTTTAAATAAATGTTTGGATTCAAAAACGTAGTTGTGTCTTATGCGATAAAAATTATCAATTCCAAATAAAATATTTAATAAAAGTGACTCATTTTAATGTTACGTAGTGTATTAATATCACGTAAGCGAAATAGAAAGTGAATGCACTCCTATAATTAGTCCACCTTATGACTATTGCATAAGATTTATTATAAAACGGATTTAGCGTTTCGGGTATTTTGCGCGAACGAAGATTAACGACGCGTCATATCTTTTGTGTCTTACTTATGTACCATAAATGTTAAATTAATTATAATGAAGGCAAGGTGTACAGTGTAGATACTGACCGCAGTACTAGACGTGGCGGAGCGGCACCCGTCAGTGCGCCTGCACCTTGTACCGGTACACGAGCACGCTGGCCACGCCCACCAGTAGGCTCAGGAGCAGTGAACCCCACATCAGCATCTTTCAACATTACAAATTGTACATTGGGACTTTTTGGCGGGAACGGGAGGAGTGAGGTTGTCATTTTATTTAGATTTTCTATTTTTTACATTTTTGGGAGTTTTAAAGTACAATAGTGATAGTATATTGTGTTTTAAAGTTCTTTATAAGTGAATAGAATGGAGTAGGTCTAAATAAACATGTGTAGCTGAAGTTCTCGCGCTCTTCCAAGAAGTCCTTTATAACTTCAGTAAAGCCTACTATGACTTTACTGGAGGAGTTTTACGATAAGAAGAAACTAATTTACTTGTGATCTACACTATGGATTCTACTTATTAATACGTGACATTGACAAATGCGCTAAACTGTGCGCCATGCCATAAAGAAATAAAAAGAAAATTGTACTTTATTTGACTGTTACTCAAAAAACTAACTGAAAAATAAGTGGCGTTCAAGGTCAACGCTCACTTACCGCCCCGAAAGCCAACCAGCTCCGCCTTATCGACGGCTATTGTCGTTAAGGGACTACAAAAGCAAAAAGTGATCTATTCATTCATCCTATGACAATTGTATATACTAAAAATTTTCAGTCGAACTCAAATAAATTTATTCAAGTAAATCCAATTACAAGGTGTTTTTGAACGTTAAATCTACTGGTAGTTCCATTATTTTAGTTGATAAATGTAGATCAAATGTGGTCGTCCAAGCGAAAAGGGTCCAGTAGTGGGGTATTGAGTTAAGACTAGATTCGGAATTTAGAATAGTTAATTGATAAAAAAGATTAAAAATATATTCAAAAACTGGCATATATTTTTTTTTTCAGACATTTAAAGTTGCAACCCTGAAAAAGCTTGTTTGACAAAAAGCATTTTTAGATTGATTGAAAAAAAACACACTTCTACTGGTTTGTTCCTACTTAGAAACATCATATAAAGTCTTTTGCTATATGAACTTGTAGATAATTGAGCATCAATTAATAATAAATTAAAATCGCGAAATGCCATTTTTTCACCCAACTACAAAACTGTGAATATCTCGGAAACTAAATGCCGACTACTGGACCCTTTTTCTTGGACGCCCACATATAGTGCATCACACATTAAGGGCCTAATTCAAGGGCAACTGACAAGAAATTGCCTGAGTGGGAGCTCTATTTACACTCATACATAAAAAAAGAGAATGCATTAGAGGCTATAAAATAAAGACGAATGAACAAAATATTTTTTGGTTTTACCAGATTTTTCTAACGTTCGTAATATTTCAATATGCGAAAAAATTATACATAAAACTATTCTCATCTCGAATTACCAAACGAAAATGTAAGCCAATTGTGTTCTACCGGAATGTATAATCATGATCAAAAATCATTTAAAAAATAAATTTCTAGCAACTAATCAATAGAGCTCGCTTTTTACTCTTGTAGCCCCTTAAATAAAAATGATTCATTATTTATCATTGTATATATTTAACTATTTGACAGAATTATCTGATGAATCAATAATAAAAAAAATTATACAAATATTTAACTGTATGCAGATTAGATTTTCGAATGATGAACATGACTTATTTAGGAAATTAATCAAGTCGTGATAATGTGGCAATCGCATTTAGTATTGAAAGATCAATAAATATTTATTGACAGAGCAGCTTTACAAGGAAATAGAGGCCAAGAAATGGAGCTGCTTTTAACACTTACCAAAGAATTTATGCAGTGAAGGTCTTAAGTTGATAGATAGTAAAGAACTTCTTAAAAAATGTTCTTTATGATTTTTAACTGTCAAAATGAAGTGACAAGAGTCACGCAATTTAGTTATTTTATTACATGACCCATTTCAAGCTGCGTTACAGGTTGAGAATGTTGTAACAGTTACGGTGTCCTGAAGATGTTAAGCAAAGTCGACTCCAAAAGATATCTTGTAGTTCCTGGTATCTGTGCGAAGTAGTGCATTGTAACAGCATGGCCATCACAATAGCTATTACAATCACAATTCTAATAGCTTACCTTAGCTCTAGAAGGCTTTTTGTCAGGCGATGAGGAGCCACTCTTCGGCTGATCACTGGTTCCTAGCATGCGTTTAGCGAGGCGGCGCTCCACAGATCTGTCTCTCGAAGCCTTCTGTTCGCACTTCTGAAGCTCTTTGCGAGCGCCAGAATCCTCTGGAGCCGCAGCTGCAGCGGCTCTAGCTGCTTCTAAAGCTTCAGAATTGCGGCCCATTGCAGAAAGTATACGGGATTTCCGATATAGGGCCTTCGCGTTGTTTGGCTGACAAGTCAACACGCGAGTGACTGCCTGAATACAAACAAATAAGATTACCTGGTAGGTTTTAGACTTATGGGTGAGTTATGAAATATGATCCTTGTAGATGTACTTTTAAAGGATTTTCTTCATTTGAAATAGTAACAGTGTCTCGGTTATTTTAAAATTACCCATATCTGTACTTTAAAATTATAGTAAAATAAATGAAATAAGTACACAAAATTAAACCACTTATTCGCAGTTGCATTAGTTACTAACTCATAAAAGAACGTACATTTAATCGTAATTCGCTGTTAATAAGCAGACACCTAATCTAAACTTTTGCTAGATGATCTGCAGCTGCACAGCCAGTCCAACTTACAGAGGCTTTTCATTGGCCACATACTTCGAGCCACATAAAACATTTAGTTTCATGTAAGAAGCAAATTAATGTGGTAACAAAATGTTCAGAACACACGTTGATACTACCTGAACGAAGCCGGAATGGTTTGCTAGTAATTAATTGGTATTTATGATTTAAGAATAAAATATAGACTGAATAAAGTATAAATTATATATTATACAAGCACAAATTTTCCACTTATGATACGTTAATAAAAAAATAACCTTAATTACCTACCCATTCCTTTATGAAGAAGCCTCATCTAGTAATAGAATTATTAAAGAGGTCATGCTTGCTAGAAATATTATTATGATGTATTGCTTACTACTGCACTCCATTTTAATCATTTATGGCTCATATCATGAACATAACTAACCATTAGAGATCATAATATTTACAGTTCTCTATGCAAAACATCAACACACAAAAACAATAAAAAATTATATTTAGTTATCTTTCCTGAACAAAAACTGAAGAACACTATTCAAAGTTAGCAACTGAATATTTACACAATTCAATACTTCTTACAAAAGTAATACCGTATAATAAAAAACAAATTAAAACTCCTTTTGTTTGAGGTTGCTTCCATAAATAGAAAATTACAAATATAAAAATAAGGTCTTTGCCTATGAAGTTGCCGTTCTACAATACTGACCATTTGAAATGTAATTTGTGTATGGCTGGCAATAAATTCTAAACAAATGATTTTAGTTTAAAAATATCGAATTTTATTTTCAAATTCAGTCATTTGTTTATTGATTAGTGTTCTGTTTTCACTACATTTGTATATTTTTCATCAGTATGTATAATTACGGAATACGAGTTCCGTCGCGGAAGCAATGCGGCACAAACGGCTCGCAACATTAACGACGTGTACGAAGTGAACACGACAAACGAACGCACGACCCGTTATTGGTTTAAACGCTTCCGACATGGAAATTTTTATCTGAAAAATGAACCACGTGGTCGCCCGAAAACTAAAGTCAACAACGACGAATTAAAGGAGATAGTGAAAGCTGTCGATACTCAATCTACTGCTGAGTTAGCAGCAGCTTTCGATGTTAGTGTGGGAACCACTACGAAAATAAAATAAAAGAAAGAAAATAAAAAAAAATATACAAAAATTAATTCCAAGGCAAACCCGCGGCGAGCGCTTTGTTTGCTTCTCATAGCAACACGCTACGTACTCGACGACCCAAGCGACCGGCGCGTGAATGTACGGCGCTCCAGTCGGTCTACTACTCACCGCCACAGTAAAATGCTCGCCCATTCATTCCGTAGTATCATATTTATTATTCTGTTTTCCAATATTATATAGTATTGAAAACATTGATATTATTTGCCAAAGTGTTGTCTTTAATTTGTAGTGTTACCTAAAGATTTCCTATGTTTCTAGATTGAATTGAAATCATAAATTATTGTAGTTTTTGAGGTGTGAGTGACACAATTTATTCAAAGTGCAAGACAGAATAATATCAAACCTAAGTTGTTATTGCACGTCGCATACACATAAACTATATTAGCATCAAAACAATATTGGTCCATTCGCGTCAAATTGGCAGGGTAAAAAAGTTTGATAAGTAGGTGCCACATGAAATGAACGATCGACAGCGCGACGAACGCGTTGAGGTACGCCTTGCTTTGCTTAATAGACACAGAAACTAAGGGATTTTGAACCGCATTGTCACTTGCGATGAAAAATGGATTCTTTTTGACAATCGTAAGTGGTCATCATGTTGGTTAGACCCTGATTCAGAACCTAGGCAATGCCCCAAACGAAAACTTACCTCTAGCAAAGTGATGGTTACTATTAGGTGGACTAGTGCCAGTGTAATTCATCACAGTTTCTTATCAAATTGCACGAGCATTACTGCGGATGTGTACTGCGAGGAACTGGACACAATGATGGAGAAGCTTGCAAATCTCCGGCCAGCCTTGGTTAATCGCTCGTCCCCGCTGCTCCTGCACGACAACGTTCGACCTCACACGGCACAACAGACGGTCTCTAAGCTACATGAGCTAGGGTTGGAAGTTTTGCGTCATCAACCGTACTCACTAGATCTTGCGCCGACAGACTTCTACCTTTTCCAAAATTTGGACAACTTCTTGCCAGGAAAAAAGTTATATACCGGACAGGCAGTACAAAATGAAGAGTTTGTTGCCTCCAGTACACCTGATTTCTTCAAGATTGGCATTGAAAAATTACCACTGCGCTAACAGAAATGCATCGATAGCATGGGTGCATACTTTGATTAATATAAATAAAAAAATATTTATAAAAAAACTACTTTCAACTTTTCATAAAGCTTTTAAATTTTTTTTTTCATACGCTTTTCAAACGGCAATTTCATAGGTAAAGACCTAATATTATACTTTCACATATCCAGTATAGGTCGAACGTAAGAAACTATGCTGGTCTGAGACAGTAAGTAAAATAGAAAATGTACCAGCTGGTTTTGTAAGGAAATTGAAAAACATATAACCATGTATAGATTGAACAACAAGTTGTGATACTTGACATTATTATTATTATTTTACAATAATAGCAGCTGATGTTACGTAAAATCTCCCTCAAAATAAATTACAAATTCACTATTTTTTTCTTCAATATTCTTTATGTATAGCAAAATGTGGACGTCCAAGCAAAAAGGGTCCAGTGATCGGCATTTAGGTTCCGAGATATACGCAGTTTTGTAAAGTTGGGTGAAAAAATGGCATTTCGCGATTTTAATTGATTATTAATTGATGCTCAATTATCTACAAGTTCATATAGCAAAAGACTTCATATGATGTTTCTAAGTAGGAACAAACCAGTAGAAGTGTGTTTTTTTTTCAATCAAACTTTAAAAACACTTTTTCTCAAAACAAGCTTTTTCAGTTTCAACTTTAAATGTCTGATAAAAAACATATGCCAGTTTTTGAATATTTTTTTAATCCTTATTATCAATTAACTATTCTTAATTCCGAATCTAGTCTTCACTCAACACCCCACTACTGGACCCTTTTTGCTTGGACGCCCACATATTTAATTTCTTCAATCTTCCCAAATAAATAACGATTTCAAGTAACATCAGTAGCCATTATTATAAAGAAATAATTTAAAGTATCAAAATTAGTTGCATAACCTACGTAATATTATATGTACACCAGGGAGTGTTTTCTACATACAATTTCTAATCCCCTTAATAAATAACAAAGACAATATTATCATCTTATTAGACTTTGTTATCCATTTGACGGATAGACACTTAAATTACGGGGTGGGTAAGGATTCTGTAGTGAATTGGTCATACTTAGTTGATCCCCATCAATATGCCTCTACAGGTCTCAGTTTACTTGACTATTGAATCCACTGCCAACATCAACTTTTCTAACTTAAACCAAATTATCAGGTTAACAATCTACTAAAATATTAAATAAAACTACCTAAATAATAGAATAGTTTAAATATCCCTTGATTAGCTAATGACATCTGTGGTGCAAGAGAATCAATGTGCTATAAGTACATATTTTATGTGATAATTGATAAAAAATATATTTCTGATTAGCTAAAAATAAAATCTGGAATATCTATCCACTGATTTGTGCGATCCCTTTAATAGGTGCGAAGAAAGAAAATATTACCTGCAAAGCAGCTTCATAAGCCCCAGCCCTCAGTTGTGCCGCTGCCATATTATTGTGTACTCGCAGACGTTCCTCTAGGAGCGCTGCCAACGCATCTGACGTGGTTGCCAGTTCACCCGTTGATGTAGGCTCCGTGATCCCACCTTCACTCTCATCGAGTACATCTAAAGCGCGGCGATACAACTGCACAGCTAATTGTGCTTCTCCTCGCCCATACCACCAGTTTCCGCGGGCTCGGCGGCGGGTGCTTTATATAAAATTAAAAAAAAATACATATAAGACTAAACAAAATGATATTTACGAGTTACGCAGCCAAAATAGTAAAAATTTAATCCTTATAATTTGGTTATGTCCGCTGTCCATCTGTTCATTTGCCCATATGTCACAGATGATTTATTCCGTTATTTTTACGCCTATTATGCTAGAATTTAGTAGACATAGATTGACAACCCAAAACCAGAAATCAAAAATTAAATAATGGGTATTTAGTTTTTTTTCATTTAACCCTTTCTGTGCTGGACAAATATTTAAATTTTATGTAGTATGCCGTCACATATTTGATAACCTACGAGATAAATCGTAGCTGGCATAGTGGAATAAAAATCACGTTTACAATGCCGGGCTACGAGTTTAATCGTTTACGAGAAAGAACCCTGTTTTTTTGTACAAAAAATAAGGTTCGTAAAGAAACTAGATACTTTTGCCCATTATACCCAAAAACCCGTTAAAAATCACCGTAATTAATGAATTGATGGTTGTTATATACTGAGAAGTATATTAGTAATAAGTTCAGTTTGGAAAATGTGATACTACGAAAATGTGTTATAATAGTGGCGACGAGAAAATTGAGTATTAATGATAAATAAAGAACAAAAATATTCATTATTGAAGTGTTTACATAAAAACAAACAAATTTGACAATTAAATTTAGTGAATTCGATGTGGAACACGGGTGTTGGGAAAATTATGTTTCCCGTTTTTGTTATTCTTTAGAAGCAAATGAAATAGTTGCAGATAAGAAAAAAGCTAATTTGTAGGCAGTGTGTGGTCCTGATTTATATGATTTAATTGTGTCGCTAACATCTCCAAGTAAAATAAGTGAGGTAATCTTTTCAACTGTCAAAACAAAACTTGATAATCATTGTGATTTCACGGATTTAGATCGCACATTAAGAGATAGGTTGGTGTGTGGTATTATGAATACAAAAATACAAAAGAGATTATTACAACAAACAAAGTTAGCTTTTGAACAAGCGTGTGAAATTGCATTATCGTTTGAAACGGCGGATATGTACTCCAGTTTGATACTGGGAGTAAGATCTCACAAAATGAACATAGATATTAAGGAGGAACCAATGGAAATAATAGGATTACAAATAAAAATAAACAGATCTACGGGTTTAGTTGCTTTAAGTGTGTTAAACAACATAAAGGAGGGTGTAGATTTTGATAGATTAAATGTAATTATTGTGGTAAGATAGGACATATTGCAGCTGTGTGCCTTACTAAGAAAAATGAACAGACAAATATACCGATGAGGTCTAAGTGCAATGGTCTCTACGAGACATTTGTAAATAGAGTAGGTCACAAGAAAGTGAAGAATAATGTAATACATATATTTTTAAATGGTGTTAGAATAAGTATGGAAGTCGACTCAGGCTGCGCTTACACTCTCATCAGCGAAAATACTGCCAGGCTCATATGGAATAACAGAATACCTAATTTAGAGAGAGCATATACACAGGTATTGGCTGATGAGAAGACGTCTTAATTACTAACAATAAAAACACCTACAGGGTTGTATAAAATGAAACGTTTACCGTTTGGCATAAAAGCATGCCCAGGCATATTTCAGTAAATAATGTCATCTTTACTAGCAGGTATTCCTGGAGTAACAATCCTGCTCGACGATGTCGTTGTGAGTGCAAAAAACCCACAACATGATGAAAGATTAGGAGGTTGTACTACGTAAAGTATATACGTATATAGTGCGGGCCTCAAGGTAAATAAAAACAAAATTTTGCAGGAAAGAGTGTTAACTTTCGGGATTCTTCGTTGATGAATTTGGTATTCATCCATGGATGAATTTTCTCTTCAAATGTGAAGACAAAATTCATACAATCGAGAAAACCCCAGCGCCACGTAATGTGAAAGAGTTACAAGGCTTTTTAGGTCTGATTAACTTTTATGACAGATTCTTACCACATAAAGCCACAGTGGCTAAACCGCTTCATAAGTTATTGTACAAAAATGTCGAATGGCAATGAAAAAAAGGACATCAAGACACTTGGAAAATTAAAACAATGTTGACCAATGAAAATATGTTAGTGCATTATAATCTAAATAAAAAACTAATATTGTCCTGTGATGGACCATATGGATTATAAGCAGTATTAGAACATGAAATGGATGACAGCAGTAACCTATAATGTTTGCATGTAGAACTACGAATAGTCATTAACGTAATTACGTGCAAATTGATAAAGAAGCTGCAGGAATAATAGTTGGATTAAAGAAATTTTATCAATTTATCAGCAGCAGAAAGATAATAATCAGAACAGATCATAAACCTTTATTGGGCTTATTCAATCCTAACAAACCCATTCCAAATATTATACCACCTAGGATGTTAAGATCCCATGAGCCCATTAAGAGCCTATCTTAACGTCTGCTATTAAATTCTTAATATTATCAAATACAATATGTAGAAGGAAAGAAGATGGGAAACACTAATGCACTTAGCCGCTGGCCAGAACATGAACAGAGTAATGTGGAATAATGTTTAGGTGTACTGTCGATTGAAAAGACGCCTTTGGAATTACAATTTTCTGCAAAAGATAGTACCTCGATTAATAAGAAGAAATAATAAAATTTTAAGTTAAATATTAAACTGGGTTCGGAATGGATGGCTTTTTTGGAAAAAAATATGATGAAATAGAGTTAAATTTACAAGATCACATTTTTTTTCAAATAGAACTTATAATCTTGATTTTACTATAATATGTTTTCTTTGCTAATGCCGGCCTATCCAAATTCAACCTTCTTTGTAGTGCCAAGAAACAACTATTCTTATAAATGTCAATACACACTCTACGAGAATAATCGTAGCCGGCATTACTTGGTCAGATTGTAATGTAATAGTTAATAAACGATAATGAATTGGAATGCTTACATATTATGGGTATAATAACAAATGAAAGGTTACTGCATGTATGCCGACTACGAGTTTTCTCGTAGTAGGCACTGAAAGGGTTAACTTACTTTAAGCTCTTCCAAAATGGCTAGGAACCCTGATTTTTTTCAATATCAATAGTACTTTCTAAAAATGCAGTGTCTTCTACACTTTTATAACAAAGAAACAGACAAATGTGATCTGAAAATCTTTTTTATTATATTATCAGAAAAGTAATGTTACTGAAAAAGTTATTTAATGTTGGGGCACTATCAATGCACTTAATTCTTTTGAAAATGAAATTACCATGGATCGAAAAAATTTTATTCTATGGAAGTAAAAGGTTACAACTCGCATATAATAATAATATAGATTATGCAGATATCAATATTTACATTTTCATTTAGGGTCTGTGAAAACTTTTACCATTTCACATTTTAGCGATTAGCATTAGCGATTCCTGCATTGATGCCGCGTCGCGTTTTTACGACTCTGCGTCCGATATTCACATTCTTGAAATTCCGAATCGCTTCAGTGGCTGAATCGGGCTTCCAAAAGTGATTAAATTACAGATCGTAACCAGTGTAGTCAAACCGCTATACACTAAACTATTGTCTCACATGTCTACCACATTGGGCATAATTTAAATTTTAAACTATATTTTCTAGACAACTGTGAATTAAACAATGACCTAATTATGACATCATATCACAACATAGTATCTTGTCGTTTTAATGTTATTATAAAAACAAAATATATTATTACTTATCCACAGCAGAGTAATAACTTATCTATGTATCAGTCCTCACGTCACATAACATTTAGAGGAGACCTTCAACCATGACATTATGTAAATCTTGATAACATACCCTATTTCCATTCTTTCTGCTATGGGCAAAGTTTCATGCTCCGGCTCTTCAGACCAATCATGAAGTTCTAGATGTGCTTCCAGCCAGGTGTCGGGCCCTATGACAGGACCACGGTATTTCGGACTATTTACTTCATCCACTGATCCTAAACTCTCCCCGGGCTTGAGACCAATGTCTCCAAATGCAAATCGAGGTGCTAATTGCAAGAGGCATTCTTCACCTTTATACATCAGAGACAAAGCTAAGTCCAAGCCTTGTAGAATCTAAAAACATGTGTATATGATGCATATATAATCAATATATGTTATAATAGTTAGTTAAAATATAAATATAATAGTTAGTTAATATATTATAACACTAGCGGTTGCCCGCGACTTCGTCTGCGTGGACTTTAGTTTATAAACACCGTATTTACCTTCTTAGGGGTATTTGGCATTTTCAAAAACGACCGCAAACATTATTTTATAGCTGCTGCCCGCGACTTCGGTCGCGTGGACGTCAGTTTTTGGGTTTCCCCAGAATTTCTATCAGCAAAAAGTTCTCATGTATTTCTCAATATTTAATTTATAAGAAAATAGAAAGTAGAAGGTGGCAGAAATAAGTTACTATTTAATTTATTATCTAATTTACAGTAATGTTTCTCTGTACACGATATTAGACGTCGGGGATCGAAGCATAAAGTTTCCTAGGATTGCTATCACGCGACAGAGCCACATAAAGCTGACCGTGTGAAAATCAGCAAATACTTAAATACACACCCGCTCGCAATTTTCAGCGTCTGACCTTGGGTTTTATGAATTGTCATTGCGTAACATAGGCTCTCTGGAAACTGGACTCGTTTAAAACTAAACGGAAAATTGTTTGGAATGAGAGGAAAAAAAACCGGGGTATAAAATACTATTACCAGCTCCGCACCCTGTTAAAATCTCTGTTTCTCTCAGGTTTCGTTGTAAATTGGTCACTTTTAATCTGGTACCATTACAGTTTTGTAGATTTCTAAGGAACATTATAGGTACGCCGACTTTTAGATTTATCTTATGAGTGGCAATCCAGGAGCACTGAGGGGTTCTACAAATTCTACTGGATGGTTGGTAGATTCTTCTTCTTCCATAACTCTGTTAATAGGGATATACTCTACAGTATCCTCCGAAACAAAGCTCAAAATTTCAGCGTTTATTGCTGCCGCTTGGTGGTTTCATTGTGTCAAAATAGCTCTTTTGCAAAGCGAGGAATTTTCGTAAGTTGCTATTTGCGTTGTGTTTCCATACACAGATGATATGAGGTCTCGCATCAGTGAAACTGTACAACACAGGTTATCATTTAGAACAATTTTTCCTTGTTGCTGCAGATACACACCGTTACTAATAAAATTATAAGTAGCAAATCAGAAAACTCCTGTGCATTTTCATGGCCTCCGATTCGCGTTAGCATATTTATTGAAATACATAGGGATAATGTAGTACCGCAGTCTAGAAATCTTTAGACAGGCTAACTTCATCAGCCCTTGTTCCATGTGGTATAATAAGCAGTCTGACGAAAGTCGCCACAAAAAAGTACTGTAATACCACCCATGGGTTGGTCATTTTGTTGATATCACGTAATATTCTATCTACTGCTTCAATCGCTTCTTGAATCTTGAATTGCAGGCTTCTTCTCGCAATTAGGCCGCTCATTTGCGGCCCTTTGTGCAAGGGGTTGGAAATTTGTTATTGTAGCCAACCCACTACACTGATGAACCTTGTTAAGTTCACCAGGTCGCCGCATGCGTTGGACATAGTTTCTAGGTTGTTCAGATATTCTGCCTTTTCCTTGGCCACACTCCCGCACTCGAGTAACAGATGTGAGGCTGTCTCTTCTATTTCCATACATCCTCTGCACAGTGGGCTATCAGTTATCCCTAGGACAAAGAGGTGCTTGTTTAGTGAGCAATGTCCTGTCATTATACCTGTGAGGGCTCTAATGTTGGACGGGCGTTGTGCTATGAAGCGACGTGAAAGTCGTTTGTCAATGTCTGGCAATGCTTCTTTTGCTTTCTTTTCCAATATTCCTTGTGCTGTTTGTGCGTTCTGTTTCTAATCCATGACCGCACTTGATTTGTTAGTATAGGCATTATAGGTTCAGGTCCATATATTTTCATGTCTGATCCCCTCTTTGCCAGGAAATCTGCTTCATCGTTACCTCTAGAGTTGCTGTGTCCTTTGATCCACTAAAGGCATAATTTTATTTTTTTTTGATGCCTCTGTTAAAGATTTATGGCACTCGTGTAGCAACTTAGAGTTTGTTTTATAGCTATTTAAGGCTTTTAGAACAGACACACTATCTGAGAGGATTCTGATGTTGTATCCCTCTATCCGTCTGTTTATTATTGCTTTAGCAGCCTGTATTATTCCTATGCACTCGGCTTGAAAGATGGAGTTGTATGTGCCGAGTGATGTCGTTATGTGCATATTCAGGTCTTCGGAGAATGTACCTGCTCCTGTACCTGTAGCTGTTTTTGATACATCTGTGTAAATGCGGATTTCAGCTTAAGGCTTGTGCTTATTGTAAGGAAGTAGTATAAGTGATGGATGGACTGTCATGCTCGTTAATTGATTCTGCTTTAACATAATGTTTTATTGCTTAAAATGGCATCACAATGCAATTTTATTGTACATTGATGCCATGTTCACCCTAAAATCCGAAATGGCTTATGAAGATATAATTATGTGCATTATATGTAATTAAATCTATGATAGCTTCCAAAAAGCTATCATAGATAAAAATCACAGTCACACATATTGTATATGTAAAAAAATATGAACAAGTTTAAATACATTTGTTGCAAAATAAGTGTTTACACTTTTATTCAATAATTTAAAATTATCACAGGTATCTAAATTCTTTTTGTTCAACTCTTACACAGCAAAAAAATTAAAAGAAAATAAAGGATACTCATACTCCATCTACCAACTCAATATTTCAGAATACCCTCAGAAGCCGCTACTACCCTCTCTGTGCCACCTTATACTTCCTGTTTCTAATGCAAAAATATACACTACATATAAGCATTACAAAGCCAATGCATCATTACTAAATCACGAAATACTTTTACATTTTGTTTTAATAGGAACTATTTTTGTTTAATATATAATGGTAACTACCCATAGATAATTTAGAAAGTATCTGTCTGTAGAAGTCATTAACAATAAATTGCTAGCACTTCGCTATGAATAACATTCTTTTGTGCAACTTATGGTATACAAAAAAGTATTGACATAAATTGAAAGATATTGACAGATATACATGAGATATCATATCTACAAACTTTCTAAATAATAACACACTCAATGGAAATAATTTCAGCCTGATAAGATAAAAATATGAATTTTGAAATTTCTTTTTTAATCATTAGTTGAGGGTAAAGATAAAATTATTATGTAACACCTACTAATACCAAATAAAATTGAAGAGCAAAATTTCTAGAAAAAGGAGGTAAAAATTAATTCACTGACTAAAAGCTGGAGATTTTATTTGCTTCTATAATAGTAATATGATATTATTGTGTGTAATTGTTACTCACTTCATTGTCACCCAAATAAATTTTCAATTGATCTCTTTTCTCAACCAGTTCTCCAGTGTCTCGTATTTTGACTTCATAGCTTATTCGACAGATATCACTTCTATGTGGTCTTAAACCTTCGGAATCATCTCCTGCTTTAATGATCTAAAAAAATGAAAAGTTATACATACCCACAAATAATGAAAAATTAATCTATACAACTACAGAGAAAAAAAATTATTCGGGATTGTTCAATTAACTATATAACTAACTTTCTTAAGGAGAGCACCCGACCCCAGCACGTCCTGCCAATCCTCTGATTTAATTCCAAGTGATTTTTCTTTCTCCGCAGCCGCAGCTGCTTCAGCGAGTTTCGCCTCCTCGATTTCTTGAGCTGATATCAAGTCCTCAAAAGAACTACTCTCCGATTTATCTAACAAAGTTCGCTCTCCTTCACTCATCTAAAAACATATACCGTCATCATATCATGATTTTGCGCACTTGATTTTGATGTTATGATGATTAATACGTAATGTTTATCAATAAATAACATGTGCAAATTACACATTGCATATAAATTATACAATTACAGTAAGTTCTTAGTATAAACCTACCTTGTGGTTTTTAAATTCTATGGATTTTATAAAATGATAGTTTTTTTGTGACAAATCAAATTCTATGATTTGACTTTGCTGACTTTCCGAAACCACCGAAACGAAAACGAAGACCACAAAAGACCACAGATTAAGTAATTGTAGCAAGCTACAGATGCGACTGTCACTATGCCATGATTGTTATGTATTTCGTTTTGGCGCTACTATCCTCTTAGTTTTTTCACAACTGCACTATACCACGTACCAATACATTTTATATATCTTCATGTAGATATATCCTAATGATTTCGAAAAACCATTGTTTAGGGGATTATTTACATCAAACAACAGAGGAGAATAGGCATTTCAAGGTTCTTAACTAAAGTATGAAGTCGAAGAAACACAAGGTAAACGTATTGAGTATGAACACAGACTTTTAAATGGAAGCAAATTATACCTATCGATACAAAATGCGTGGCAAATTCACACTAACAAATATTACTCACACACACATGCAGAACTCAGGCCCGCATTAAGGAGTGGCTGCTTATACTGCGTATTATCTTAGACCGGGACTATTTGGGACATTCCAAATTATATTTTTCATGTGATAAAATAAGAATTAAATTAACTAAGTAATGTACTAGTATTAGAGATTATTACTTTATTATATTCCTTCTTTATGTAGATTGTTTTTGTCACATGAAGGATGTAATTTGGAGTGTTCCCAATAGTTCCACGATACAATATTATGATTGTTCGTTCGATACATGAGGCCTGATGGTTGTGCGCTGCTGGTCTTGGGCCGCATGTACATTGTGATGACCTTGCTTGAGTTTCGATTTGTGTGGGTACATGAAGTGTAATGACATAAACGATATATTTTTAAAAGTCGGGAAAGTTGATAATCAGGCAAGTGAAAGTTTTGAATTTAGACTTTTTGGCAAGAACAAAAGAAGCATGGTTGACATTTTATTCAAAATTCAGATTTTCCATTTTTTGTGCTTTTGGGAGTTTTAAGTGCAAAAATTATAGTATAACTAATTGGAGGAATTTCGTTTAATAGTCCTTTGTAACTCCAGTAAAGCCTACTTACCATTGCTTTACTGTAAGTGTTAGAGACTTGGTTATGAGAAAATAGAACAAGTTTTATATCAGACGAGTGTTATCGTTAACTATTTTTCTATCAGGAAATAGTCGATGAGTGATCAATCACATTGAGAATAAAAACTAAAATAGCTTACACAATAAAACAAAGAATGTTTTCAGTCTTTTATTTATTAATCAGATTGTTTTCTTATTACATCATCTAAGAACTCATTATAGATGTGCATCAAACACATTACTTCACTATTTTTCAATGTGTGCCAGAAGTAACTAGCGCAGAATGTCAGATATGCTAAGGATTACCATTGCAAGTAATCGTAGGTATTTTTTGTCATTATTCGCCTCAAGATATGCATATTTGTTTTCACCATTTTTACATGTGAACACACAAATTATGTATAATAAAGTCCATCTTCGATTACCTGAAGCAAGAAAGTTGTATTATTTTACCATTAAATTAAAAATAATTTTGTAATTATGAAGTATGGCTTCCAGCACCAGCTTTTTTCTAAACAACACTGGCTCAGGTTCAGCCCAGCATAGCGACTAGAGATTAATTTGGCAATAGCATGTTCATTTTTAATAGGTATGTTAAACATGGTCAAACACCAACAGGTTCAAAATGTGTGGAGCACAAAACACTGCCAGAATTGGGCTGCCAGTTTCTTCTATGTAGCCTTTCTTATGTATTTCTTTTATGTAGTTCTTTAACTAAAAAATATGAAGATTTTCATCCTTTAGGAACTCGAAATTAACAAGGTATACATCAAAATCAAAAGATAATTGCAAAAAATAGATAGTTGCTTAACCTTAGGTACCTGTCCGTTAATATTTAATTTTATTACGAGACTCAGTTTTCTCTGAATTCGGCCCTCTTTAAGGTACAAGTACTAATAATGTCAAAATTGGTTAGGTACTTGGTACAAAAATATAAAAAACCTATAAAAAAACTTTATACAATATAAGGAAACTTTAATTTTAATAGTTATTTAAGTGTCGGACGAAACACAAAAATATCAGCTAACTGAATGCAGTAATCAAACAATTTGCAACATCAGATTTACTTACCGATGGAACGTGATTTTCGGGGCTTTTCTGTATGAGGCGTTGCAACTATTGGGGGTACAACACTTTTGTATCATATTTTGCACTTTAAATAACCAAAATAATGTGTATACACCAAGAAATATTTAATCATCGAACATATTATTTATTATTTTGACTTAAATGAATGAATTTTGACTTATTTTGACTTAAGCGGAAGAAGGCGGCTGCCACGGTTTTGGAATTGTCTATGTGTGCCATTGTGTTCCAACAAATGAAAGAAAAGGATAAATATATACAATTCTAAACTACAATGAAAGTGACAGTGTTATTACTTACACGGTATCTATGTGTGAGTGAATTATGTTGGATCTGCTTCCATTTATAAATCTGTGAGTATGAGACAGACTGACAGCACACTGACAAGCAATTGACTTTTAAGCTGGATAGTAAAGACGACAGAAGCGATTACAGAGCCAATACAAGTCCTTCGGAACTAAAACTGGCACAGGCCTGCAGAAGACATAATATTTTTACATCTTCCGAGTGTTCCGATGTGGTTTTATTATTATTATTATTAATTCTTAAGGCATTGGCAACAAGGCTATCAGCCTAATAACATAACTTCTGAAAAAACAAACTAAGCCTTAACACTCTTCCAGTAAAGTGATAGCAGGCTTTATTTAAGTTAAAAATGACTTCTAGGAAGAACGCAAAAACTTCAGTTACACATATTTATTTAAATTTCCTCCATTCTTTTTACTTAGATAGAAATTTAAAACACAATATATTATCACTGTTGTACTTTAAAACTACTGAAAATGTAAAAAATAGAAAATCTAAAAAAGTTTACAAACTCACTTCTCCTGTTCCCGCTAAAAAGTCTGAGTGTTCCAAGCAGCGAGCACGTTCCGAGCTACTACATAATGACTTGACCAATAACTACTACCAACACTACCCCCACTCTTAGAATAAAAAAAATTAATAAATCCAGTGAAACACTTAACATTACAAGAAAGTAGTATAATGTACAATATTATTTTATAAATGAATGTGATCTACTTTTTATAAATAACGTACTATTTATACAACACAATTTTATATGTTGCGAGAACATTATGTATTTGGTTTCAGTTTCTGAATTTACCTACTATTGTCCATTTTTCATAACGAAAATGAGTTTTCAAATTCAAACAGGTGAATATTACTTTTTTGGATATATTGACATGGATTTCATATTTCAAGTTTTTCGGGGTACTGATTACGAAACTGATGTAAGTTTTCAAATTGTACATACGAACAACTGCCTTTGATTTAGTGTATGCATATTTACTTGATTGTATATATGTATATACTTTCTATTTTATATATTATATATATATATATATATATCATAACAATCGTTCGTAAGAAGTAAACTCCAGTCGCGCGTCGGAGTTGACAAATAAATTATATATTGTTATAGAAAAAAAAGCAGTTTTGAAAATAATCTTTTTTCTATTTGAAACATACGTTCCTTTGAAAATAGAAATACTTATTTACGACTTTAGTAACGCGTATTTACTTATAGTTTTATTATCATTTCACTCTTGTTGTTTCAACTCCTTTCAAGAGTAACGATCAAAGGTTCGATTAATTAAGCTGAAAGGTCAAGAGTAAAATAAAAATAAAATTGATTCAAATAATTAAAGACACAATAAACTAATAATAAATGTTAATAAATACGCGTTACCAATTAAATCCGCGAAAAATGTTTTGATTACAGGAATTAAAGCGAAAACGTAAGAATTTGATATTATATAATAGAAACAAACAAATGTTTTAAAGTGGATTTAGTTTCATTTTTAATTCCCAAAAATCTTCTGAACTAGAGTTTTAGGAAAGCTGTTTTTTTTTCAATCTATCGATTTTTACCGGTTTATTTCATTTCATCTATCAATTTTCTAAAATCATGTTTGGCAACACTGTATTACAGTAGTGTAATGACTAGTGAGACTCTTTATACCTGGGACCAAAGAGCTTACGGTGTCCTTTTTTTGTTAACCGAGTTAGAGTCACAATCAAGGAGTTTATAAGTCTGGGAGTGCACGCTTCGAACATCTCAACCGGTCCTTATTACGCGTAGTGTAAGAGGCACCCTAGTATGGTTCTTGTCTCTTCCTTATGTTTTTATTTCATTTTAAAAATACCACATATTTAACTTTTGTAAAGTCTAAGGTTTTCCTTATTTGATATTATCGTATTTATATTATATAATATTTGCTAGAAACGACTTGGTTTCCAGCAAATGTTTTTATTTTATTCTAACCACATTAAGTAGAAGTATTAAGACTAACATTAATCACCAAACATTTTTTGCCTATTACCAAGTTCCGATCGATTCGTTTGGCAACACTGTTTGATATTTTTGACACGTTTAAACGCGTATTAAAGCCGGACACTTACGGTCAAGTTTACATAATCAAGCCCGTCCAGTTTGCATAAAGCGGAGGTTACACCAAGTGAATTTAATCGTCTGTGGTAGTCGAATTGGCATGTTCAGTTTTACTTGAAACAAAATCGTTTTTGAATTCTGCCAGCTTGATCAAGCCACGCCCGTCCTGCATACTTGATCGTAAGTGGCGGCATCCTGCTTTTTCGTCAGTTCGCTAATTATATTATATATTTATTACATTATATAATTAAATAATCGCTATAACAAAATAGCGTTATTAGCGATGGTTCTGTTATTTATTTATTAAGATTTATGGGCTTAACAGTTCTATGAACCTATTAATTACAGATGCGTACAACACTCATTATAATTTATTATACTTAGTCAATTTATTTGTTTGACACAAACACTTTAGGAATCAGATACACAGATATATAAGAACATGGTATATATAGGGATAATATTTCAGTATACTACGATAGCATATGTCTATCGTAAGCAGATTAAATAGGTTTGAGAATCAATAAATAAGAAGAAATACAATTGCAATAAGATTAGATAGCAGAGTTTGAGACAGCTATACGGGTCTCGTGTATAAAACGAGGCAGACTGAGACTAAATATATCAAGGCTGGGATTTTATTTGACTAAGTTGTTATATTTAATCATCGTTCGATTGAGCGGAGCATGGCCACCCAGGTTCGACCAACTCTGTCGAGGAGTAAACTGTTAATTGTTTCTTAGCCTAACGTTTGGACATGGCACTGATACGTCAGATAACAATTCGAGGGAGTAGTACAACCCATTGACAATTTTGTAGAAGTTTACCATATCAATAACTACGACGGGCAAGACGCGAATCCATTTTGAAATAAGTCAACCTCTGGAAGTAGTCCATGTTTGTAGAATTGTTCTCATGTTTGTAGGCTTAAAACCGTGTGAATCTACGTTGTATTCTTTCAACTCGTCCTATGTGATTCTGATATGAAGAATTATATACGGATGAGGCAAATACCAATGAATTAAATACACAATAAAGTGATGGTTGTCTCTTAAAATCGTCACAGTTGCGTTTAATGAAGCCCAGCATTTTCGCAGCCTTATCGACGACAAAGTCAACGTGTTGGACAAAAGAGAGCCTGCTGTCTACAAGCACTCTCAGATTCCTCGTGCAATTAACTTCTTCCAGGCTAGCTCGATTAATGTTCTAGGTGGACTGTATAATGTTCCTGTTTCTGGTGATTTTAATATGGAAACATTTAAATACGTTTAAAACATATTATTTTCACTACACCATTTACTAATTCTGTCCAAGTCTGCCTATAGCAAAAGAGTGTTATCGTGCGACTTCATTGGTTTATATATTTTAAGATCGTCGGTAAAAAGTAACACTTTGCTATGATGCAGGCGTTCAACAATGTCGCTGACACGAATCGAAAATAAGATTGGGCCAAAGCGAGAACCTTGAGGTACTGCTGAGCCAGCAGTATATAGACTGGATGTGTAACCTCCAACTACTACACGTTGCACTCTATCAGTGAGATTAGAATTAACGCAACTTAGCAAATGGTCATGGATGTCACAGAGCTGAAGTTTCTGCACCAAGATTCTGTGATCGACTTTGTCGAAGGCGCTTGCAAAATCATTGTACAGCGAGTCGACTTGAATTCGACCGTCCACTGATTGAGATACTTCGTTAACAAATGTAAGAAGATTTGTGACAGTCAATTTGTTGCTGCTAAATCCATGTTGTTCAGTGCAAATTAAATTTTTTGAGTGCCAAGTCAGTGTTTGACAGACAATCGATTCAAATTTAGAGACCGTGGATAACATAGAGATAGCACGATAATTTCTGGTATCAACAGAATTACCTTTTTTATGTATCGTGTCGTATCGTTTTATGTATCGCTTCTTTCCATATTGTAGGAAATGTTGCAGTCTGTAAGGAATGATTAAAAATAATCTTAAGAGGAAGAGTAAGTGAGAATGAAGTTTTTTTAAAAAACACTGGGGAAATCCCGTCAGGGCCCGCTCCCTTCCAATCATCTAACTTTTTAAGTTTATTCAGTATAGTATGTTCATCTATAATAATTTTGTTTAGACAGACTCTGTCAAACGAACATTGCTAATGTAACGAGAAACATTACTTTTGGTGTAAGTTGAAGAAAAGTACTTAGCAAACATATTCACTATACTCGAGCCTGTGTCAGCTTCATGTCTTACTACAATTTTTTTTTCAAATCGTATTTTTTCTGGGCTATGTTTTATGTTATTGAAATATACTTATATCGTATATTGAAATGTATATCTAAGCGAGCTATGTTTACAGTATGTAAAAGTTAATGTTATCACAATACACATAATAATAATAATAATAAACAGCTTTATTCATCCCATGCATTCATAATCACAAAAAAAAATAAAATTAAAATTACAATCAAATTACATTTAAAATTATCATTAAAATTACATTTAAAATTACAATCAAAACTACAATCAAAATTACAATCAAAATTACTATTAAAATAATCATTCATTGAAATACTAAATAGTCACATAAAATAGTAACAAAATTTATTTTTTTCTAACGTATTTGGATAATAGTATTTCACTCATATATTGTTAATTTAAAAAATTTATTCATTTATTGTAAATTATGAATATTGTTAATAATTATTATATTATATTACTCCTGGGCCCCTCTCGGGTAAAAGCCGCCTCCATAGAATGCCAAATATCTTTCTCTTGCGCTTTTTCAATCCAACCTTTGCCTGCGATTGCCTCTATTTCGTCTTGCCACCTGGAGCATGGTCGACCGCTGCGTCTTTTTCCTTGTGGTTCCTTCCACGTTGTTAATGTACGTGTCCATCTTTCATCGGAGTACCTTGCTACATGGCCAGCCCATTTCCACTTTAGTCTTTGAGCTAAGATTTTTGCATCGACCTTAGTTTCTTTGCGAATGTCAGTAGCTTTTACTCTGTTTCTTAAGTTGATTCCTTCTTCTTCTCTCCATTGCTCTCTGTGTGGTTTCGATTTTTGTCTTTGCTTTTTTTATCGAATAACCATGTTTGGCACCATAGGTTAGACATGGTAGTATCGCAGAGTCCATGACTGTTTCCTTTAATTTCATTGGTAGCTCGGATTTTAGTATTTCTTTGTGAACCCAATATTTCCTCCAGGTTGAGGCTATCCGTCTGTTTATTTCTTCTATATTTCTATTGGTTTTGAATGATAATTGTTTTCCAAGATAGACATATTCTTGTACATATTCTAATGGTTTATTGTTTATTAAGATGAGTGTCATTTTATAGTTAGTCATGACTTTGGTTTTGCTTAAGTTTATCTCCAATCCCACATGGTTACTTGCAGCCTGTAGCTCGTTTATCATGGTGTTTAGTTTATCAGGAGTTTCTGAAAACAGGACGATGTCGTCTGCAAACCTCAGATGACTCATAAATCTACCCTCTATATCAATTCCTTGTTTTGATCAAGGTAGGTTCTTCATTATATTTTGCAGTACCGCTATAAATAGTTTTGGTGAATTGGGTCTCCTTGGCTTACCCCTCTGTTGATGTTTATACATTCGCCTTCCCTCTCTAAATTGACTTTGCTCGTGCTTTTGCTATAAATATCTTGCAGAATGTTTACATATTTGGTATCTATATTTTTAAGTAAGTTAGCGCCTCCCAGATGCTGTCGTGGGAAATGGAATGGAAAGCCTTTTTATAGTCTATAAATGCTAGACATAACGATCTGCGGAACTCTAGATATTTTTCTATTGTCTGCTCTACCACGTGGATATGATAAATTGTACTGAAGCCTGATCTGAAGCCAGCTTGTTCGTAGGGTTGGTGGCTATCTATGTCTAAGGATATTCTATTTAGTAGGCAAGAAGCGAACAGCTTGTACAGACACGACATGAGGCTTATTGTTCAGTAGTTTCCTATGTCAGCTGGATCGCCTTCCTTATAGAGGAGAATAATTTCTTCTTTAGTCCAGCTCTCTGACACTTTCTCTTCGATAAGGATTTTGTTGAATAGACGTGTCAGTTGGGCAAGCAACAAATCCTTAGCATGTCTGATGTGTTCGCCTCTGATGCCATCAGGTCCTGGGCATTTTTCTAGCTTTAGTTTTAACATGTTTTTCAAGACTTCGGATTCTTCAAACATTTTAACGTTGGATTGTGTAGTGATAGTGAGAACCTGGTTGTGTGCCATTACCTCTTGTAGTGAGTTTGGTTGACTATATAGCTTAGCATAGAAATCAGTTGCTATGGTCGTAATTTCGGCGGGGGATTTGCTTTGTTTTGGCCAGATTGTGGGGATGGGATCCAGATTTTGACGCTGTCTAGTTTTTTAAAAGCTTTCTTAGCACTTCTTGAAGTTTCTAGGTGTATGTGTATTATATTTGTTCTGTAGGTTTCATAACATTTCTTTATTTCTTTGTTTGTTTTTTTGTACAGTTCTTCCAAATCACTTTTGTCTTTTTTGGTCAATTTAGTTTGATTTTGTAATAAGCTTCCTTTTTTGATAAGTTCCTTAGCCTTTTCATTCAAAATATTTCGTCGTGGTTTTGCTTTTATGTTCTTTAAACTGTCTTTTATAGAGTTTTCTATTATTTGGCAGTATTGGTTGATAGTGTAATCTTTGTATGTTGTTGGCAAATTCTGTATATGGTTATTTAGATTTGTAAGGTACGCTCTTTGCTCTTCTAATGTTTTCAAAGCGAATTGTTGTCTGCCAAAGTGTCGTCTGCTTTTATTTGTTGCTAAATTTAGAATAGCTCTGATTGGTCTGTGGTCGGATCCAAAGTTAAAAGAAGTTAACACTTCATACTTGGAAAATAGGTGTCGTGTTGTTGTCATTATGTAGTCCACTTCGTTTCTCGTGTTCCTATCTGGAGAGACCCAAGTCCATCTATTTTTGAAGTAAAACTTCTTTAGGCACGCTTGGTTTGGGGAGTAAGCTGGCGAATGCATGACGAGAGCGTTACGAAAAGTGTGATCGGGCGAGGCGAACGGAAGTTGAAAGAGAGAGATATGGAGTTACATGTTAGTAAAGATGGAAAGAGAGAGTTACGTTTCGTATGTAAGAAGTTTTACTTCAGTTGTGTGGTCTAAAGCACACTCGTTTTTTTTTTAATTGAAATGTGGTATTTAATATTTTTAAGTTATATTCGTAAGCATATTGGATCAATCACTCTCCATGTTTGCTTCTTACCCCATAGCTATATTTTCCAGCGACTTTGTTTTCATATGACTTTGGTGTTCCAATCTGAGCGTTAAAGTCGCCCATTGAAATTATATATTTGGTGGAAATCCTCTGGTGTGCTATAGTTAGATCTTTGTAGAAATGGTCAAATTATTCCTGTATAGAGTACTCCGTTGGAGAATATGCTTGTATGATAGAAAAGGTTTTTTTTTTCAAATTCTATTTCCAATATGCAAACTCTTGCTGATATTCCTGCAAAGTTTATAATTTTTTCTTTGTGCTCTTTTTTGACTAGGAAACCTACACCATATAAACCTTTTATTTGTCCCATATAATACATAATACAGTTTTCGTCTTCTATAATTTTTTCCCCAAAGCGTCGAATTTCGCATAGTCCCAGTACATCACATTTGATTTATTGTAGTGCTGTTTTTAATTCGAGAAGTTTTTCTGTTGAAGACAAGGTTCTGGTATTGAGAGAACAGATATGTATTGTTTTATTCTTAAAACGTTCGTTCGTTTTTCTCTGGAAGGTCGTGGTCGATCTCTCCCGCGGTGACCGGCCGTACTGGGAGATAAAAGATGAGGAGGGTCTATCTGTGGTTGCTATCTGTTGTTTTTCTGTGTAGTTCTTGGTTGTTCATCATTGTCGCTTGTATGTGAGAACGTTAATTTTGGTTTTTGTAAGATAAAGTCTTTCATATTTGTAGGTTTGTTTTTCTTTGGTGCTTGTTTTATTGTTTGTTTGCCTTGTTGATTGTCAAGATTGAGCGCGTCTGGAGATTCGGACAGGTTTTTTTTATTTGTGTAGTTACGGGGAGTGTTCTTGTTGTTGATGTCCAGTACAATCAATTTGTCGTATTTAATGAAAGCTGTTTTTCCTAGGTCTTTTTCTCTTTTGAATGCGGTTTGTAGCTCTTTGTGTTTATTTAAAACTTCCAATGGATAGTCTTCCTTTATGTAATATCGAGTGTTATGTAAACATTTGCCAACATTTTCTGGATTTTTAATTTCAAGCCTATAGTACTAAATGATATTATGACTGGTCTAGCCTTTTCGCTTTTTCTTCCTATTCTTCTAACTGACTCGATGCTGTTGCTATTGTACTGGACATTGAAATGTGTATTTATTATTTTTATTATTCTTTTCTCTAGTTCATAGTACGTTTTTTCACCCTCTTCCACTCCGAACATGACCAAATTCTTACGCCTTATATGTCTTTCTAAATTTTTTATTGCGATGCTCTGTTCTTGAATTTTTTTCTCAAGAACTTCATTCTTTATTTCTAAGTTTTTGAATTTCTCATTTATGTTGTTGTTGATTGTATTTTTTATGTCTTCTTTCATTTCTGACATTTCGGCTTTTTGTTGTCTTATTTCTTGTTGCATGCTTACTAATAGCTCTTTTATTTCCTCCATTTCAATTACAGAAAAAATGTCCTTTTACGAATTATTGTTTTTCAAATCGTATTTTTACTGGGCTATTCGGTCGATAGTTAGAAGTTTCAGCAAATGTTAGACAAGGTTCCGGTTAGTTATTGTTCTTAGTAAGCAGTTCCTTCAAAAATCACTCTAGTGAATCACTCTAGAGCAATGCCATCTATGGCATTGCTATTACGAATGAGTTTCAGGTTTACTGTGAATCATCGATATTGATTCTGAGGTTATGCATTTATTTAGTTTATATATATTTTTTAATGTTTATACAATTTCACTACACGGATTCGTTTGTTTAATTGACATCACACAGACAGAAGTTTGATTGCCCTTTTGCTTTGTCACTTGTATCACTTTTGTTCTTTGTTGTTTAGCACTATTAACAGATTCTTTTACGAATAATCCCTACAGGTAACGAATTTTGGCGATGTTTCACGTCCTATTTAGACGAGTTACTGATTATTTTGTATGATTCGTGACTTTTCTATAAATTATATTCACTATTACATTTTTAACTACCCTCCTCACTGACTCGAGCCTGTGTCAGCTTTGTCTTACTACAATTTTTTTTTGAAATCGTATTTTTCCTGGGCTATGTTTTATGTTATTGAAATATACTTATATCGTATATTGAAATGTATATCTAAGCGAGCTATGTTTACAATATGTAAAAGTTAATGTTATCACAATACACATACAGCCCAGTAAAAATATTATTTGAATAAATTTATTCGTATTCTTTTATAAAATCGCTAAATATAATACTTATGTACATTTAAAAAACTATATTTACGAATCCATCCAGATATATGGCCGCATATACGTGATCGTTCATAGCGAGCATTAAAGCGAGACAGAATCCATACTTGGGTATCTTTCATATACTTCAAGGTCACCGATTTTAGACCGTTTCAATTGCATGAACCGTGCTCTCCCTATAAATTAAAACTCTTTGGTCACTTTACAACAATATGCAGCTGAAAATGACATATTTTAATTTTTGTGAATACTAGTAGCCAAAACACTTAAGATTTACGACTATTACACAAGTAATGATTTCACGACCGACTCATTAGCTGACACGAATTACACTGATACTGCGATGTTGCCATTCTTACTACAGATAACTGTTTTACTCCTGGTTACGCTCGATGAGATAGAAAGAGATACGACAATTCGTTTGACAAGTGGTGATAAGGGCGGCAACTTATTATGGCTCCGTCCATTACGTTTCTTGGTCCGAGCTTTAAACTATGTCCTTCTTCTTTTATTTAGAAGTACATCTGTGATATGATGTAATTGTAGAAAAAAATTAAATATTTCCTTTATAAATATTTTTTCCAAGGACAAGGAGGACCAATAGGTTCCTCTGAATGTTTTTTAGCATTAAAAATTTTAATGTTTAAAACAATATGTAAATGTTAATTTATATAAAAGATTTCGTATGTATTATACACAATATCGATGTGCATAATCTTTTTTTCTTCTATTACGCGACGCTAAAAATTTTTTCAGTTGGGTTCTTACCAATCACGCAGTAAAAGCCAACTTTCCTCATACAAACCAGTTTAACAACATGCGGGTTGAGGGGGACGCGGAATAAATGGAACAGTATGTTGCGAATCTGCCGCCATCTAGCGAGTTGTAGCAGTCTCTTTGTGTTATGATTTTTCAAGTAGTTTCATTATTGACCACCAGATGAGTAAAATACATTCTCGATACAGAGACGTACTTCGTGATTAATCGGTAACTCGAAATTGCACGATTCTAAAATTTTCACATTAAATTATGAATTAAATTATTTAAGAGTATTTAAGAGTAAATTGATATAAATCCATAATGTATATTATGATGGAGCAGTAAAGCGGATGAGATGTAGTTTTAGATTTGTAAATTTTTTTATCGTAATACAACGTACCATTTGATACAACGTGAAGATATGTATGTATATATCGTACGTGTTAGAGACGCAATAACAGTCTAGAATAGCAATTTTTAAATTAACGTTTGTCGATTTCTTTGTATGCGCATCATGCGACTGTTACTGTCTCTTTATTTAAATAGAATGATAATAGAGATCGCGCCACGAAAGATGAGTTGACAAGCGATTGTAGTGGGGACTCCGCCCAGATACGCTCTTTCGAAATTGTAATGCGTTTTTAGAGAAAATTAATTACATATTGGTGTCGAAATTTTATTTTCTTCTTACATAATTTAACTAGCAAGAAGTGGCATGGCAAGGCGATGGTATGAAAGCGACTGGCGAGCCATGCGTTCGAATTGCTTTATACATACATACATACATACACTACTTCAAGCTGTATCCCTAAAGGGGTAGTCAGAGAGGACGGAGTGCCAAGCGTCGCGGTTCTTACATACTTCTTTCGCTTCCTCAAATCTCATCATTCTCCTCATTATCCTTTATAAAAGAGTATATTAGTATCAATACGTCGGAGTGCGGTGGAAAGTTGTTCCAACGAATTGGAAGGTGAGTAGGCATTTATACTGTCAACTATGTGTACTATATTATCGGCTCAAGTTGGAACAGTTTCCCGACCAACCGAAAAATATCGGAATAATAATAATAAATTTGGCGATCTGCGCTACAGTCATTACAGTTTATTGGCGTCGTCGGCTAGTTTAGAGATGGGATATCTTTCCAAAATAGATCGAATTTAAGCCGATTCGAATTCCAGTCTGGAATCGATTCACAAAAATCGATGTCCAAAAGATCGACGACGACAATCGTTCTACGATCTTTTTAAATTTTTCGTTGGAAAAATAAAGTTAGATGACTCGAAAGAGCGCTAAATCTAGTTCGCAATGTTCGTTCAATATAATTATGTACTTATTTTATAGTTGTATTCTTACCATTTCAGAAATATAAAGGAAAGTTCATTTCCGGGTGGCCGTCATCAATTCATTAAATTGTTTTACAACTCGAGATTGATCGATCAATTTTTCCTTTAATCAACAACTTCTGTAATTAACAACTTCTTAAAATTATTCTCTCCGCGGTCGCAGACGCAAAATGCAAGATGCGCGAGCGGTGAGCTCGTGGCCAAGGAGTAATTCATCACTCATCACTAACTCATTGTCATCATACGTCAAGACTTTTGGGGGGATTTTATGAGGAGCAGTTGAATGTTTATTTTAATTATTTGCAAATGGGATATGAATAATGGAGCAATAGAATTAGTTATTTTATATGTAAATCTTGATATTTAAAATGGACGGTTTTCTCTATGAGTTGGCTACTTTTGATAAAAATCACATCTTCTTTAAAATTAATGGGCTTTGCTATAATTATTATCGTAAAACTCCTCCAGTAAAGTGATAGTAGACTTTACTGATGTTTTATAAGATTTTTTGGAAGAGCGCGAGAACTTCAACTACACATGTTTATTTATAGATACTCCATCCATTTCACTTAAACATAACTTTAAAACACAATACATTATCAGTTTTGTTCTTTAAAACTCCCAAAAATGTAAAAAATAGAAAATAAATAAAATGACAACCTCATTTTTTCCGTTCCCGCCAAAAAGTCCATAGCAATCTTAAATATATTAGTAGGTGTATTTCCGAGTAAAGCTCTATTGCGCGCGACTATTGCTTCATGTAACTTGTACAGAGGACGTCGGCCGGCGTTTAATCTTACAGTGTCATTCGATATGGAATTATTTTTAGAAAAAGTGAATGATGTAGTTAGTCATCATCATCATCATGTCTGTTGGACCACATACAGTGAGGGTTCCGTAGACGAGATACACAATATTCATATAATCGGCAGTAAAAATAAATTTGTATTTCTCAGTGACACTATGTAAAATACCACACATCTTATTCAAACTGATTTTCGTTGAAAATTCATTTTAAGGTCTACTATATACTATATCTATGACTCAAATTTTTTCAGAATTTCTACAGCATAATTAAAAATTATAAGGAGTAGAGGGGTGGGGGGCACTATGAATTTAGAAGCGTATGTCTCGGCAACTATTTACTTTTATAAAAAGTCTCTGCAACCTCTATAACAATTTTGAAGACCTATCTAAAGTTACCCACTCGCCTACGTGTTCTAGATTTTTTGTCTCTGCTGTATGTATGAAGTTCACCACTAATTTTACTTTTTTTTAAATTTCTCTACATAATTGTGCACCAGTTCAATGAATACCTTACAAATTTCGTCTAAGTAGACACATACGTATATTGTAATGGTCTCCAAAAAAAATTACTTTGACATACAGACAGCCAGACTGATGGATTGGACGAAATTATAAGAGTTCCGTTTTTTACCATTTGGCTACGGTACCCTACAACTAACGATTGTTTCTGTGACATTACTATAACAACTACATATTATACAGAATATAAGAAATTAATGGTAGTCTGATCACGATTCAACATCAAATCGCCATAGAAGAAGTTGTTTTCTGGAAAAATATTTTTATAGTAGGAAATATACCTAAATAATAAAAGCTTTGCGTGTCGTACTTTCAATCTTGATAGTCTTCTTCCAATATAGCTATTCGCTAACAACACCATGGCTTCTTCATAATAAAAAGATTTGATTCTTCATTGAAAAACCGAGAAATTACGGAAAATCGCGTCAATGTGAACGGCTAAGCGAGCGAGCGATTTGCGCGAACTGTCATCCCGCGTCCCGCGCGGGATTCGCCTGTTTGAGTATAGTTTTATTTCTAGGAGTTATGAAGAGACATCGCGCAATTGCACCAACTGCATTCACTGCGCCGGATGTGTCCGTATTGTCAGGATGACAGGTTATCAAGTTTATTTATTTAATTTAAAGAAAATTTTTTTTTCGTAGTGCCAAACAATCTATTATTTTAAATGACTTGTTTTTTTTTTATTGGCAATAATTATTTATTAGCGAGTTAAAATTTTTTAAAGTTAATATCTTTTTAACGAAGTCGTAATTTATTGTATATTATATTTTTTATCAGCAATTCATAGCAATTTTGTTTATATTTTCACCAATTTTGAAGTGTGGCATCAAATGCATCCCTTTTGCAAATAATTATTTGTACTGCAATGTTTTGACAGTCGGGCGGTCATGAGCTGACACGACTTACACAGAGAATGCGAGATTGCCAAACTTACTACAGATGTTTTACTTGTGGTTAAGCTCAATGAAATGACAGAGAGATACGAAAATTCGTTTGACACACGGTGATAAGAGCGGCAACTTATTATGACACCCACCATTATGATTCTTGGTCCTAGTAAGCTTTATTTGGACGTCTCAGAATTTTGGACACAAAATCTTCGGATACAGTGCAGACATAGTATATTTTTGTCTGTCAATAACTAAGGTAGGAGAGTTTGTAACACCCAAGGGCGTCGCCAAGGGGGGGCAGGGGGAGGCAGTTGCCCCCCCCCTAGAGATCAAATGTAGCTAGCCGCAAAGCGACCAAAGTGCGAGCAATTGACTTCCTTACCTATTAATAAATTCCGCATCGCATGACAAAACGTAAATAAATTCACAAGGTTTAATGTATATTGTAGAAAGTATTGAAATATTCAGAATAACATTAAGATTTTGACATCCGTTTTTAAAATCGCCGCCATTTTCATCACGACTATATCAAATTTGCCAAAACGCAAGGCGCAAGGCCATTAAACAGTGTAAAAATATGTAGGTAGGTATGGTGTGTGTGTGCATTGCATTTCTTTCTACGACAGCCGTTCACCAGCATTCACGTTAGTTTTGTATAATTTGTATGCGGCATACCTAAATAAAGTAGAAGTTATTGTTACGAACATACAATTCTAATTAGTTTTGTGGACAATGCCATCTGTAAGTGTTCATAAGATAGATGAGTTTTTGACATAGCATAGATGAGTTTTTGACAAAAGAAGATCTGAACATAAATAAATGCGTTGGTTTTGTTTTTGATGGCTGTTCAACGATGTCAGGAAAAGACGGAGGGGTATAAGCGATCTTACGCAAAAAGTACACCAAAGCCCTCTACTTTCATTGCTCGTCCCACAAACTGAATCTAGTTATTATTGATCTAAATTCACTTCCTGAAATTAGAAATGCCATGGGAACCACCAAAGATACTATAAACTTTTTTCGGGAATCAGTTTTGAGGAGGAAGTTAATACCTAATATTTCCAGACTTTGCGAGACAAGATGAAGTGAGAAACACAAAACCATCAGAGTTTTTAAAGAAAATCTTCCAGTAATTCTGGAAGCCTTACAAACATTATCTCAGGAAGGAAATAGTGCAACTCGGAAAAGTGCCTTCCAACTGCATGCGGCTACTTCCAGAATTTCTTTCATTCTCGGGATTATGTTGGTAGCCAAATACTCTGCTTTGATGGAACCCGTTGTCAACGTACTCCAATCTGTAGCTTTGGACGTGATCAAAGCCTCGGAACACGTTAAAAGGATTTTACTTTTAATTAAAAACCACCGTGAAAATCCGGAAAAAGTGACAGACGAAATTATAAAGGAAGCTACTGCTGTTGCGGAGTAAGTCGGACTGGAGGAGGACATTACATCAATGCCGCGTATTACGGGGAAACAACGTCATAGAAGCAATCATCCAGCAGAAAGCCCTTCAGAATACTGGAAGAGGTCTTTAGTAATACCATATTTGGATTCAATTATCACCTCCCTTGAAGTACGTTTTGCTGAAGAAAACACGCCATCGTTCGCATTATCTAAGTTACACCCGGCGCAGATGCAAAAGATGACAACTGAAAATCTGAAACAAACTTGTGAATCTATTGCCCAGTTTTATGATTTACCGAACATAAAGAATGAAATCGAACTTTGGCAGCAATTGTGGCACGATAGGCTTAATCTAACAAATCTAACAGTTGTTGATGTCCTAAAAGAAACAAATTCCTTCTTTCCCGAAACGGAAAAAGCATTGAAAATTTTGATTGCTTTACCATGCACGTCCTGTACAGTAGAGCGATCCTTTAGCAGCCTCAGAAGACTAAAAACATGGCTAAGAAGCACCATGGCAGAAGATCGCCTTAATGGTCTGGTCATGATGAGTGTACACAGAGCTATAATAAATAAAAACCTAAATAATTTTAATGATAAAGTGGTTGAAAGTTTTGCAAAAAATCCCCGCAGGTTATGTTTTCATTAAATATTATTTTTGTTAAAATAAATAATTATTACTGTGTTTAAAAGTTTGATTTAGTTATTGTGCTGTCGAGGGCTTGTGAAGTTTTATACATTGATATTAGAACCGTTCTTATTACAATCGTCATCGAGGCAAAGACTTCCAAAGTGTAACGCTTCATGCTCTCGGCGTTCATATTTTTTATCCTCCATAATATTACCCCATTGCCCCCCCCCCCTTAGTCATAAGCTGGCGACGCCCTTGGTACCACCTAGGAGGTAAACATATGGTATAACAATCATGGACATCTAAATCCAGAATTAGTTGAAATAGTTGATATTTAAGGCTATAAAACCATCAGTATAACGATTTTGTGGTACGAGAAACGGAGGAAGATAAGAATTAGGAAATTACCATAAATTGCGTATTACAAAAAAATTATAATAGAATAAAATTTAGGTATTTTCCAAACTAATAAAGATCTGTAGATCTTAAAATAGTTTGAATTATGACCAAAAATACATTTAGATGAAAAATACCTTTGTGAACTGGAATGATATCAAAGTATTGAATATGTCAATTTTAAATTATGAATAATTTAAAACTTCAACAACAATCTCAGAAATAAATAGTAAAGTATAATCAGTTGAAACTTGCAATCTGTCTTTGCCATTATGTTAATAAAAGTATTTACTTTTTAATTTTTTAAGAATGCTTAGGTTCGTTTTTAAAGAAATTGAATTTTTCTTTTGTTTTGCTTTTGTTTGAATTTCTTTCGATTAAGTCAATTTAACAATCTTAGATGTCAACACAGACTACTAAGGAGATACTGCGTGATGTCAAGCCACAGACTTATAAATGGAAGCAGACTATTATATTCCTATCGATACAAAAACACTAGCAAATATTACTCACACACATGCAGAACTCAGGCTCGAATTAAGGAGTGGGTGGCTTATATTGCGTATTATCTTAGACCAGGACTATTTGGGACATTCCAAATTATATTTTTCATGTGATAAAATAAGGATAAAATTAACTAAGTAATGTATTAATATTAGAGATTGACTTTATTATATTCCTTTTTTTGTAGATTGTTTTTGTCACATGAAGGACGTAATTTGCAGTGTTGCTAATAGCTCCTTGATACAATATTATGATTGTTCGTTCGATACATGAGGCCTGACGGCTGTGCACCGCTAGTCTTGCTTGGGCCGCATGTGGTACATTGTGATGAATTTGCTTGCGGTTCGATTTATGTGGGTACATGAAGTTTAATGACAAACAATATATTTTTAAGTCGGGAAACTTGATAATCAGGCAAGTGTTTGGAATTTAGACTTTTTGACGCGAACAAAAAAAGCGTGGTTGGCATTTTGTTCCAAATTCGGACTTGCTATTTTTTGTGCTTTTGGGAGTTTTATGTGCAAAAATCATAGTATATTGTACGATAAAGTTGTTTGCGAGTGAGATGAATTCAAAGAATTTCGTTTAATGTAACTCCAGTAAAGCCTACCTACCATCACTTTACAGAAAGTGTTAGAGATTTGGCTATGAGAAAAAAGGACAAGTTTTATATCAGACGAGTGTTATCGTTAACTATTTTTCTAAGGAGATAAGCGTCAGTGAATGTTTTATAAAATTATTAAATAACTTCATCATTATACTTTGTCCTTTGATTATTATTTTCTCTAAATCAGGAGATCAGGAGATAGTCGATGAGTAATCGATTACATTGAGAATAAATACTAAAATAGCTTACACAATAAAACAAAAAATGTTTTCAGTCTTTTATTTATTCTTAATTATTAAATAATCTAGGTAAATTCTGTTAATTTATTTTATTTATTAAATAATCTAGGTGGCTGCGAATTAAATCATTATATATTAACTTTTGCGTATATGGGTTCCACCAGGTAGGTACTGAAAAAGATCGTAAAATATTAATATTTTTTTCACATTTTTGATTAAATAGATAAATGTTTCATATTATTTCATCAAAATGTCGACGTAATACATTTTAGATGTTTCTTGGAGTTTCTGGCAACAAATATATTGAGGCAGTCTTTCTAAAGGATCCGTTGAGGCAGACAGCCAGTAAAAAAATCTCATCATCACTACTAAATAAGCACTTATTTCAACAATTTCACACAACAGTACAACAACGTAAATATTTGGGACGCAAAAATACGCCAATTATACATTACAATATCTACTAGAAACCATTTGCAAACAATTAAAATAAACGGCCAATCACTCCCCATAAAACTTCCCACTAAAAACTCCTACTAACATATGATGATTATACATTGGTAACAAAACCATCAGCCTAATGACGTAACTTCTGGAGAAACACTAAGTTCCATAACACTCCCAGCAAAGTGATAGTAGGCTTTACTGAAATTAAAAAGGACTTCTTAGAAGAGCACGAAAACTTCAGCTACACATGTTTATTTAGATCTCCTCCATACTTTTCACTTATACAGAACTTTAAAATACAATATACTATCACTGTTGTACTTTAAAACTCCTAAAAATGTAAAAAATCTAAATAAAATGACAACCTCACTTCTCCCGTTACCGCCATAAAGTCTGACAAAAATGATGCTCCATAATACTCCCTTTGTAGGGAAAGTAAAGGGATCTAACCCATACAACTTCTTTTTATTTTTATTTATTTATATTTTTTAAGGCATTGGTAACAAGACCATCAGCCTAATGACGTAACTTTTGAAGAAACAACTCCAGTAAAGTGATAATAGGCTTTGCTGAAGTTAAAAAGGACTTTTTGGAAGAGCGCGAAAACTTCAGCTACACATGTTTATTGAGATCTCCTCCATTCTTTTCACTTACACAGAACTTTAAAACACAATATGCTATCACTGTTGTACTTTAAAACTCCTAAAAATGTAAAATAGAAAATCTAAATAAAATGACAACCTCACTTCTCTCGTTCCCGCTAAAAAGTCCAACTTCTCTTCTTCAGCAAAGAATACATAAATTCTTTTAATACTGAAGACGGTTTTATGGGCTAAGAACCCTTTACCTTTCCACGTAAAGAAGAATCTTATTCACAGAACATCGTACTATACTATGTCAGTTGTCAATTTCAATTGTCATTTTATTAAATACTCTAAGATAAATTACTCCAAACTCAGTAATGCAGAAATATGAAAAATTGGAAAAGATCGGTGAGGGAACTTACGGAACAGTTTTTAAAGCAAAAAATAAAGAAACTCATGAAATAGTAGCTCTCAAACGTGTAAGGTTAGACGACGACGATGAAGGTGTACCTTCATCAGCATTGCGCGAAATCTGCTTACTTAAAGAACTTAAACACAAAAATATTGTAAGGCTCTACGATGTTTTACACAGCGAAAAAAAATTAACTCTTGTTTTTGAACACTGTGATCAGGATTTAAAGAAATATTTTGACAGCCTAAACGGTGAAATAGACTTGGATGTAGTAAAGTCTTTTATGTACCAGCTACTTCGAGGTCTGGCGTTTTGTCATAGCCACAACGTTTTACACAGAGATCTAAAACCCCAAAATTTGCTCATTAATAAAAATGGTGAATTGAAACTTGCAGACTTTGGTTTAGCTCGAGCTTTTGGCATTCCTGTAAAATGTTATTCAGCAGAGGTTGTAACATTATGGTATCGACCACCTGATGTACTTTTTGGTGCTAAATTATATACTACCAGTATTGATATGTGGTCAGCTGGGTGTATATTTGCAGAACTTGCAAATTCTGGCCGTCCACTATTTCCAGGCTCTGATGTTGATGATCAGTTAAAGAGAATTTTCAAATTACTTGGTAAGGATAACATAATTTTTTAAAAGAACTTCATTAAGATCTTAACAGTAACAAAATTATTTTATGTATTGTTTCACATTATGTTTTAATTATTATTAAGGTCATTATTTAAAGTGAACATAATATGTGCATATCAGCACCTTAGATCACTAACAGCTTAAGTTAAAACTCAACTTTTCAGAAGAGCAAAAACCTGTCTAAATTGTCTGAAAAATTAAAAAGGGTTGCTTATTTTATTAAAATAGATTTTAAACGAATTTTATAGAAAATTAATTTTCGTATATTTAAATTTTCTATCAAACATACTTCATTTGTACTATTTTTTGAGTTACGAGGTGTTAGAACTTAAATGATGATATTGAATCCTAGCGTCAAGATAGACATCTGACATGTTTATTATGCTACAATATTCTAAAAATGTAATTATGCTTGTTAAGTTATGAAAGCTATACAATCTTAGGTGCCAAATGATATTTAATTTTCTTTGTAACTTGTAACATGTAGCTGACCTATATATCGTTGCTTTGGAGGCCAATGGACCTATTCCACACAACTAATATTTTGAGTAAATTAAGTTAATACAAATATTGTGGCGCATAAAGAATATTTTAGTTTTGTATTCAAGCCACTACTGCTTATAAGTGGATATATTTTTACAGGAAATTCTTGAAAATGTTACGAATATGAAAGGCTTAACTAAAATAATTTCAGAATTATGTAGCTTAGAACTATTGATCTACAATTTTTTCATAATATAGTAATAATTTTTTGTGTAGGTCTAATTAGGGATTGCAATACAGCTGGGCTTGTTGGATTCAGTATCTGGTGCTGGATCCAGCAGTACGGATCCGAAATCAGCTAAAAACAACTTTCTTTCCATGCAAAAACACTACAATACTTTATTAACTTTAACACCTTAAATTATATTATAAGTTTTACTTCTAATAAGTTAACTAAAGATTTTATAAGCAGGCTACGCAATTTTATTTCGAAAATTAATGAAACAGACTATATAGTTAGTAAAATAGGTAAATTAATAGCTATTTCAGATATCTAGGATATCAATTTATGTGGTTTATAATTATTGTATTGTGTGTGTATTAATAATAATACTCATAATAGTCATAGGTATTACTTACTGTTAGATTTAGAGTACTTTACTAACACCAAAACTTACTTTATTTTTTTATTTATTGTAGGGATACACTAATAATTCTATATTCTGATGACATGTCTTTACAGGTGTATACAACTATTCACATTTTGTTCATCTAAATGTATTTAATTAAGATAGCAGTGATATGCACAAATATTTATCAATTATTTACATACTTATAACTACAAAGGAATATGTAATGTAAAATGTCGGTATAGTTAGTTGATAGTTATGAGTTTCTAGTTAAAAAAAAATTGTTTCATTTCTTTGAAAAATCGATGAATGCTGGATCTGGGGGGCTGGAGAGTTATTCACAAATGTCGGAAACTTCCGGTGGCGGAAAGGCCGATCATCGGAAAGCATAAATTCAATCCGACCCTTGGATTTGTGAATACGACTATATATAATATGATATATATATATAATATAAATATAATATGATTTCGGATTTGTAAATTGCGTATTGAGTTTCTGATGTTTGTGAATAACCCCGCTGCGCTGGATCCAGCTGGATTTGCTTTAATCCAGCATAAATTCAGCTGGATTGAAAATGCCGCTGGATTGCCATCCCTAGGTCTGATGTCAAATTTGAAATTGGGGGCAGATGATTGTTAGACCTATTGTCTAACACAATCTTTACATTTTTAATGATAGGTTAGTACACAACTTTATTTCGACAAAACTGTGGCTTAGAATCATATTCACACAACATTGCTAATTAATAATTTTAATGTACTCCACAAGGGATCATAACAAAATCAAATGATCCTCAAAAGAGCTATAGTTCACTGACATACTCAAAAATTTTCATATTAAGAAAAGCTTCGTATACACGCAACTCATTTGATTGATTGATGATTGATCAATTTGTCAATTGATCAATCAGTCAAATGAAATTCATGTTCAAGGATGAATGTTTCAGTCATTACTTTGGAACATTGAAAAATACTCTTTATCAGGGTTCGCAAAAATCTGATATATCAAAATATCCAATATTTGATATACTATATTTATCGGATATATATCAAGAATAAGAAAAACATGCAATATTCATTCTGTGTGTAGTCTTAATAAAATGTCAAAATGGTAAGATAAAATAATAAAATATGAGGTTGATTATTTAATGTTTATTTATATTATAAAAAGGTAATACAAGGCAGTATTTTTTTGAGAATATCAAATAATAACCAATTTTATTCAACACTTAAAGAATAAATATTACATAATCTTCTGTGGCTAGATTATTGGAGATAATAATAATCAGTCTATAATCTGCAGTGGCTTATCATTTTTTTGTCAATGCAAGTTTAATTGATCAATCAAATTCAGGATCAAGTCTCATGCACAGATCTATAAGCAGGACAATCGTCCTCTGGCTCCCAGTCATGTTGACTTCCGGACTCTACATCCTCTATTTCTTCTATGCTTTCCGTTTCCATATTCATACTGGGATCCCAAACCCGGTCGATATTATATGATGGAGCTGTACTATGCATTGAATGTATTAATTAATGTATGGATTAAAATGGTTGAAATAAAACATAGACCACAGTCAAATATGATTATGAGTCAACCAACAGTTGTCAAATCATTCGAATGGTGCACACGGGGATTCTAATGAAAGTGAAAATTATTAACTGTAGGAGAACAAGAGAATTCCCAATGTTTATTACCTCATGTAAACTAAACCTTTTGCTATGGATATAAGATTAGAATTTCAATAAAACGCTAGCCGCACACGTAAGTTAAAGGTGAATTCCTTACCTTCCGATAAGATGATAAGATTGCCATTTTGAGAGAATAATCTAAATTAGTAACAGTCTGCTAAATTTCTAATTCAAAAGACTAAAAATTCAATTGATATATCTAGATAAATATCAAATTTTATATAATGTAATTTATATCATAATATCATCAGTGAACCCTGCTCTTTATATAACCACATACCAAACATCACAGCTCTATCTACAGATTAATAATTATGTCAATCAAGTTAATTTCTTATCAACATTATTCATTTGAATGTATTACAAACTGTGTCAGGAGGTCATGACATAGTTTTTGCAATCTCACTGAAAGCTTTCACAAATCCATTTAAAGGTGCATAATATTTTAAATATGTAATTACAGGTACTCCTAATGAAGATACATGGCCTGGTGTAACACAGTTGCCTGACTACAAACCACTTCCTGTGTATCAACCAAGCTTAGGACTAGCGCAAGTTGTACCTCGCCTGCCCGCTAGGGGTAGGGACCTTCTCTCTCGCCTTTTAACTTGCAATCCAGCTCTCAGAATGCCTGCCGACGATGCCATGGCGCATGCTTATTTCCATGACTTGAACCCTTCTGTTAAGAATGACAGATGTTAACAATCAATACAACCTTATAAATGTACCTCTGAACTATTATTTTGTGATAAAAACAATACAAATGAACAAGAGGTACAAGAGTGTTGTGATGAAGAGACTTAATTTGTGCAATTATATTTATAATTGTGGACAAAAATGACGATATTACAAATCATATTCTTTGGTTATTCAACCAAGGATGTTATATTTACAATAACATCATTGTATTCAATTCCGGCGAATTATATTTCCGGCGTTTATTACTTGTCATATGTACATAATGTTAGCCATTATTCTAAATGTAAAATGTATTTCATATTGTATATGTTCTACACAATATATAGGAAATCAACGATTTTGTAAAAATGTGATCTTGAATCATTGAATAGTAAACATAACCTATATAAGTTTCATTTTTCAGTAAGAGTAAAAAATGTATTTGTTTATTTTAACATTATTTTTTTATTATATATCATAATACTTATTTAATTAGTGATCTCATCATACATTCTTATGTTCCATTTTAAAAATATAATTAGGTTGTATTTGTAGGAAATATCAAATACCATTGTTTATATTTATGTAATTTAAATAAATAATAACAGCTCTAGTATTGTATAAGAACATTTTGTAACTAGGTGCAATAAAATGTTTGTATTATGTACTTATTTGTATAATTATAAATTTTCTGTAGCTTCTCTGAGTTCCGCAATTACATCAGTTATAAAATCATTTAGCTCTTCACTTGCAGCCTTTATACTTGTAGAAAGCTCATGCATTGAATCCTGCTCTACAATAGCTTTTGAAGTAGATGTCTTAGATGTAGTCGCAAATGTATTTAATTGGTCTGAGTGTTCTATTGTTGATGTACTTGATTGTTCAGTGTTTTCAGACAAAGATAATGTAGACATTGTAGTATTAGACTGTTCTAAACATTCTGTAAAATATTCTGCACTCATCATATCTTCTTTGCATTTCTCTAATGATGCTGTTGAATATTGCTCCATTTCTTTCATAGTATTAATATCTGTATTTTCAGTGATGTTTGAAACTTCTAATTCCAACGCCATTACTTCTGATGAAGTAACATTAGTCATATTTGCTTTGGTAATTTCTGAAACATTAGCATCATCTGTACTTGTGCTAGGCAGCTGTTCTGTAGCGGCACTATTAAATGTTTCTAAAGTAGCGAAATCATTACTTTGAAATTGCTGCAAATTACTGTCATTTGTTTCCAATTGCTCTGGTGATGCTACTACATCTGATGTTCCAAGTGATTCTTCTAAAAACTCCGAAACTATTTGTTTAGCTTGTTCTACGATTTCACACCGCGCATTCATTAATCCATCTACTTCTGCATCAAAATCTGAATGTGGTTTTTCTATCGTATTTGAAACTTCTTGAAAAGCACTATAGGCACCTCCTAGTAATTCTGTTTTTAATAGACAACTGCTATCTTCCTTCAACATAATTTGTTTCTCTTTATTGGAATTGTCTTCAGTTTCCTGCTTAACAGAATATTGTTCAATTTCAGTGCCTATTGTATTTTCTACTTGATTAATTTCTTTATAGGCATCACATAATTTTATTAGCACATTTTTTTCTTTGTCCTTTACATTTCGAAGTGATTTTTTAGCTGCATTTACTGTAAGAATTCCATCAGTTGATAATGTACAAGTCACATTATTTAATGAACAACAACTAGGTACAATATATCTTCTTTTAAATTTCTTTGCTATTAAACCATGTTCATCTTGGCGCTCTTCATGTTCTCCTATAATTATAATTTCTGATTCAGTCACTCTAACATTAATTTCATTCTCTCGAAAACCTTCAATGTCAAGAATTATTTTAAAATTCTCCTTATCATCCACTATTGTAGATCCAATATTCTTGCAATCATTTTGTGTACACCATTTCCAGGGTCTGAAATAGTTTCTTCTCTGAATGTTATAAAATGGTAATATTAAATCTTGAGGGGTAATACACATAGCGAAATTTTGATCTTGTAAAGGAGAAAAAATAAAGCTGGACGAAGAAGTCATCTTTCAAATTTCGTGCACTGCCACTAAAATCACAAGCTACTGAAAGGAAATACACAATGCCAAGTGCTTTTATAAATGTTTATTTCCTATTTTATCTGCTGCGCATTAGCCAATGGCTGCCACAATTTATTGTAATATACTTAAATGACATATCAATGTTATTGAAATTGGATGTTAGCCATAAGAATAGTGTAATGTGTATGTACATATGCGTATATATGATATAACCAATTATAATTGTGCGTAACATTTTTCATCTAAGTAGGTACTACATTCCATAACATAATATTAGACCTAAAGATAAAATTAGTAATTCTATAGTGAGAAACTGATCAATAACAAAATTACATTATACAGAATTATCCGATAAATAATCTCATTCTTAAAACAATTATTTACTGTTGTCTTTTCATTAAATACTTGAAGCTCTATTTATACCTTGGCCTTTGGAACAATCAATGTCTTTAAATGCTTTGTACACACAGTAAGATAAAGATACCTACATACATAACAATATTAGGTATATAATTTAAGCTATATTCCTCCCAAATATGTCATAGATATAGATAAAAATGTGTAACTACTTAAAATACTAAAATATATATGGATGAGATTGCCTTCAACAAAATAATATCAGAGTCAATATCACACATTGGCTTCTTCCATGGCTGTGATATTGTACGGATTTATTATCCATTAAGGAATTTGTAAATTTAAGAGGGCAGGGATCCTCAAACTTCTTAGTAAAATCCTTGTGTAATGCGTCCAAGTGAGTGACATATGATAAAATAACATCCGGCTTGAAACATTTCCGGTAATTTTGACAAATGCGGAAACTGAATATTCTTTTCTGCTTAAATTTCGTTTATAAAGGATAAGTTTACCCACAAAAGCCAATATTATTGATTTTGTTTTAATCAAGTCGAGATCGTCACCCTGCAGCTGCAAATTAACTTTGTTAAATATACCAAAGATCAGTCAAGTAATAATAAATATCTGTTTTACAATTGTTCAGATTTTCTTTCAAATTCGGATCTTTTTCTTGTAAAAATTCCAACACAGATTCAAAAATAGCTAATCTTGCTAAGCCAGACCCTCTTGATAGCCAGCGAACTTCAGTGTGCAGAAGTAACCGAGTAAAGACTTCGTTGTTTTCCTCACATAGCTGAGGAAATAATCGAGAGTTCAAAGAATTGCTTCGAATCTTGTTGACAGCATTTATAACATATTGTAAAGACTGGTGCAATCAAGGGACTCAGATCTTTTGCTACTAAACTAAATGCTGTCTGTGAATCACGCAGTGAATGACCAGTACCTCAGGCAGTTGTCGCTTTAAGTAAGCTATGAAACCACGATGACGACCAATCATAAATGGTACACCATCAGTCGCAACAGAAACAATGTTCTTCCATGGAATAGCTTTGTCAGTAAAAAAAAAGTTCCACGGCCTGAAAAATCGATTCTCCTCTGATATCAGTCTCTAAATATGTAGCCAAAAGCTCTTGGCACATATTTTCATCGTTTATGTATCGAACATATCCTAACAACAGAGCTTCATTACCGGCTAATGTAGACTCGTCCAACTAGAGAGAATCTGTTGGTCTGTAAGAAATTGCTTAAAATGTTTTCCACATCGCTATCCATCTCGTCTCTGAACGGTGTTATTGCTCAATTCTCTTTATAATATTTTATATTTTTATGGAATTCTCTTTATAATATCATGTGCGGGCTTGTGCAACACATTGTTGAGGACCTCTGCAATGGCTGGTAAAATAAGCTGCTCTCCAATTATGTGGGGTTTCCCAGACTTCGCTATTAGTAGATAGTAAACGATCAACGTCTTGCTTAGATGATGACGCTAACATCGATATTATGGATGTCCTTTTCTCTAGTTTTTCTTTAAGCGCTTGAAAGAATGACAAGGGATTACTATTTTTGTCAGTATGTACTCTTGATAAGTGGTCCTCCATGTTTGAAGACTTCATGGCATCGTTACTGAATATTTTTTACATATGAGACACATCGGCAAGTGTTGATTTGATAGAGATGGAATAAATCCAAACTTCAAGTACCTAGTCCAAACTGTATTGTCTGCCATCATAAAAATCACAGTAAACCTGCAAATCAAAAAAAAAATGTTTAAGAAACTACTTAAAAAAACGATAATAAAACTGTTAAATTTGCACACGAGCTTATTTTTATCACACCTAGGTACTGTATATTTTTTAGGTATGCTCACGAACTTACTCATTGATAAACTTGGATACAGTCACTGTAGTACACTGATGTATATAGAACATTTGTATTAGGTACCACCAATCAGTGTAAAAAACGAAAACAGAAAACTGAACACTTAGTTGCAACTTTTCTAAAATAATTTCAAAAAATACTTAGAAAAACATTAAAACGTTTTTTGGTACTTTACTTTACTTTTTTATAAACTGCAGAAATGTATGGTTACGCTATTAACGCGCGTAGGTAACCAAACACTGTAAATTCTTTTTCAATCACTTTGTTTTAATTCACTTTGTAATCTCTTGAAATAAATTAGTAGATGAATGTATTATCATAGCTCCAACGAATTTCAAAACGCAAATGAACTTTCAACCTAAGTGCAAGCTTGTTATATAGAAAAAAAACCGGAGGCATGTTTGGACTTAACTTGATCATGATTTCGTTCGTGTTAAATCGCGTATATGCGTCACATACAGAGCAAGGCAAAACGTGCCTGAAAGACTTGTATGCTCAAACTCATTATCTTGCACAAACTTGTCCACGCTTGATTTGCCGAGTTTTTCATCTTGTACGAACTCGTGCACGCTAATCGACTTGTTGAGTTTTTTAAAAGTACAACAATGATACTTCCTACTAAAATATTAGTCATTCTTATAACAAGTTGGTACACGTAACACAACTTATACAGTATCTTGAAAGTTTCAAATAAGAACTTGTGTTGATAGTGGTCGATTTTTAGACCTCATCGACACTCAAAATCGGTAACTGAAACTGAATTCGACCCCAAGGGGTCAATATCGACCACTTTAGGAATACCTGGTTTAGGGTCATATAATTTATGTAATTGTCTGGGATATTATCATTATATAATCTATTGTAAGCTCTACGATTATTATAAGCAAGAGGTAACTAATCAGTTTTACAAGTACTTATTAAAATATGATAAATGGTAATAGACCATAATTTAATAAAATTGAAGTTTATTTTTAAACACAGGAAGTAAGAAATATATTATTGCAATAATCCGATGTAAGTCATAAGTATGCAGTTGTGTCGACATGATGCTATTGTATTAACAATAAAGTTAATGCATTATCACAGAAAATCCAATCAGATATTACAATTAATAATTCCATATTTACAGTAAACACTGCTTTAGAATGAATTTACTAACACACATAATATTATGTATATACACATAAAAAACAATTATTCATAACATTTCCATTTCAGCTCTCTTCCTTTTTCTATGGTTAGCAACCATGTTGGCCGTTGATAAGGTGCAATTTCCTCTCTGAAGCCAGCTAGAGAGTGCCTTGTCTGTGCTTGCTGCAGCTGCCCCACGTTTTCTTTCACTGTCTGACAATGGCTGCATAACACTCATGGAATCACTAGATGTGCTTGCTGATAGTAACATACGGAATCTCTGTCTGAAAGTCTGTAAAGTTTAACCATTATTATGGGAATGTGCCAAGCTATAGCATGTCCAATGAGCAAAAGCAAATTTTGTCATTAACAAGAACTATGAACTTAATGGACGGTACTGAATGATAAATTGTGTAGACTAGACAATAAAATCAACAAAACATTACAGTATTTTATTATCAACATCAGCTGGTTCACCAGAAACCTCTGTATATGATACGAACTCTGAGATGTTAATTTCTGAATAAATATTAGGTACATTACATATAAAAATTTTGTAATTTGCACACTAGCAAAAATAGTAGTCTGTAACATCAACTAAACTTCAATGTATGAAATTCCTTCTGCTTATGGTACATGCTTTAATATAAATTTACTTTTCGTGTATTAATTATTTTTTATTGCTTACATTAATTAAAGTTGCTCCAACTTCACCTTTTATGTCATGTTTAGCTACGTAACATCCCAATTCGTAAAAATATTGAGCCAATTTGTGCAAATCAACAGTACAAGCATCAGCATTTAGTATTTCTCTATAAGCATCTTTGTATATTTTAGGTAAATCAACAGTAACTAGTGGTGGTCTCCTGTAATAAAGAGAGTCTGCGAGCCATAAAGGTATTTCTACATTTGTTCCAGCTTTCAAATCATCTTCAGTAGCTGATGGGTCTAAGAAACCTAAAATTAAGAGAATGTAGTAAGTTTGTTATAGATATTAATCTGAAATGTGTAACATATTACAGAAATAAACTAACCCAATTTCGGTAAGTCGTGCAAGAACTTACAAGGAACCTTTTCGTTAGTAACTAAAATATCTGTTACAGATAGATAGCTCGAGTTTTCCATAGTGCACTCGTCTCGCGCACAAAATACTAATATACCACTGAGTAAGTAATCACTACGTTTATTCTAATACACTAGCGTGAAAACGTAGTGATTGTGATTATATTCTCTTAGCTAAGGTGCATCCAGTTTAAAAGTCTGTGGTGCTTGGTATTATTATTATTTCTTTCTTTATGGCATGGCGCACAGATTAGCGCATTTGTCACGTAGTAATAAGTAGAATCACAAGTAAATTAGTTTTTTCTTATTGTAAAACAAGTCCAGTAAAGTGATAGTAGGCTTTACTGAAGTTTTAAAGGACTTCTTGGAAGAGCGTGAGAACTTCAGCAATGTTTATTTATATCTCCATGTCTTTATTCTTGTCACTTGCAAAAAACCATAGATAAAAAACTTTAGAACACAATATAGTATCACTGTTGAAAAAAAAAGTCCTAGTGGTTTTTTTATTTTTATTTTTAAATGGCACCGTACGTGAGTACATTGCCAACAGCAAGTAAAGCGAGGAAACAATTTTATTCAGTAGATAATTAGCGCATTTGCCAATGTCACGCATTAATACAAACTAGTATACAGACACAGAATAAGTAGAATCCATGTAAATTAGTTAGTAAATTAGTAAATGTAAAAACTCCTCCAGTAAAGTGATAGTAGGCTTTACTGAAGTTATGAAGGACTTCTTGGAAGAGCGCGAAAACTTCAGCTACACATGTTTATTTAGATCTCTATTCTTGTCACTTACACAGAACTTTAAAACACAATATACTATCACTGTTGTACTTTAAAACTCCTAAAAATGTAAAAAATAGAAAATCTAAATAAAATGACAACCTCGCTTCTCCCGTTCCCGCCAAAAAGTCCGTCCTAGTGGTTTAAAAATAAAAAGGGTTTTTGGCGAGATTTTATGGTGAGCGGTTGGGCGCTTATTGTAGTTCTTTCCAAATTGTTACTGGCGGATATTGTGATGTAAAATTGGCGTAGTTTTGCGTCCCAGTGTCGGCATTATTGTGTATTATTGTGAAATTGTTGAAATAAGTGCAAATTTAGTAGCGTGACGTTGAGACTTTTGTAGTGACCTAGTCCGCCTCAGTGGAATCTACTTAAAGACTGCCTAAATATAATTATTTTTCGCCAGAAACTCCAAGAGACATTAAAACGTATTACGTCGACGTTTTAATGAAATAATATACAGAATTTATCTATTTACTACAGAAGACATCGGTTACATGGGCACAGAAAGAACCCTTTACCTTTCCTCCTGAAGAAGCAGAGAGAACAGTACTAAAAAAAACAATTTAATAAAATGTCGTTTTTATTCTTGTGTTCGTTATTTTAATTGTTCTAATATAATAATAATAATAATTGGAATATTATGTTGTAAATAACTTATGTTAACATATTTAAAATAGTTAGCTATTAAAATATTACTTTAACAAAATATGTAGTTTCCAGAGAATACTAGTTATAAAATAAAGTTTTAAAAAATAAAGCACACCTAGCTTTTGCGACGACTTTGTCCTCGTGGATTTCGGCTAAGCTTTACATCGCTTCACACTTGGTAAAATTTTGTAAATTTCTTTAGTTAAATTCAACAAAATGATGAAAATATATTATGTTATATATTAATATATAACAGAATCCGCCCTATAAAAATACTCTCTTTAGGTAGGTTCGGTTAGGTAAGTATGTAAACCAAACCACAACACGCGAGCCGAGCAAGCGAGGAGAGCGTGCCGCGGCAACGGCCGGCAAAGTGCCAGAACAGAATTCGCTAATATAATGTAATACGTGGTGCCGATGAAGAATTGAGGTAGACCTACAGCGAGTGGCTTCCGGCCATTAGAAATTACGGGCTTACCAAGCGGATGCAGTGGCGGTTCATCGATCCCGGTGCACCAAACCAGGGGGGAATGTGGGAACGGCTCATTAGGAGCGTGAAGACCGCACTAGCCGTAACGTTACATGAGCGGGCCCCGAAGGAAGAAGTATTGGACACCGTGATGGCAGAGATCGAGCACACGGTGAACTCCCGACCCCTAACCCACGTAAATGTCGAACCAGATGAGGAAGAACCATTGACCCCGAACCATTTTTCGCTGGGAACGTCTACTGGAGTTCCACATACTGGAGAGTGTGAGTCGGCGGACCGACATACTTGGCGTGTAGCGCAAGCGTTAGCCGACATGTTCTGGGCGCGATGGCTAAAAGAGTATTTGCCAACGTTAACTCCGCGCGGCGATGATAGAAGGGAGCCGAGTAGTAATCGAGAAGGCGACATCGTCGTAATCGCGGACGGGTTACTACCACGTAACATGTGGCCCCGAGGCCAAGTAGAGCGCGCGTTTGAAGGACCCGATAGCGTGGTGCGAAGCGTGGATGTTCGGACGCGGGGAGGAGTATTTCGGCGGCCTGTAAGGCGTCTCGTCATCCTACCGAGGAGTAATAGTGGCTCCGAGGGTCTTCGGATTATTTATCATATTTATAAATTATTTACCAGCGTTTCTTAAATAGACTAGCTAATAAACTCGACGATTATCAGTCGATGAAGCAGGCCGGTTTCCGATCTGGATACGGTACAAACGACCAGTCGAAAACATTGAAGACATTAATTGAAAAGTGTCATGAATACCGAAAGCCAATTATCATTACCTTCGTGGACTATGAGAGAATGTTTGACTCGGTGCAGGCTTGGGCAGTTGAGAGGGCTCTAGTAGAATACAGAGTTGACGAAAGGTACATCCATCTTATGACGACTACAACATAGTACAACGGCATAGGACGTCTTCGCTCAGTCTACAGAAACTTACAGAGCCTTTCAAACTGGAGCGAGGAGTGCGCCAAGGCGACACGGTTTCACCAAAATTGTTCAGTGCTACCTTCGAGAACATCTTTCGAGGACTCGAATGAAGTGACAGAGGCATTATTATCGACGGAGAGAGACTGAATAAGTTGCGGTATGCGGATAATATAGCACTGGTCGTGGATAGCGCCGAGCATATGCTTACTATAATCGGCGACTTAGAGAGTCAATCATCCAAAATAAGATAGAAAAGGAAAAAGTCAAACACTAAGATCATGACAAACATCCCAGAAGCGAAAAATCAGCAACTACCTGTGGGTGTCTTCGACGATCTTCGGAGCAAACAACTCGATTCTCCGTTAAAAAAGGGGAATCTTTTTTAATAGAGAATCGTACGTTTTCATGTATGGAACCGTGACAGCAACTCTCACCAAAAGATCTGCTGCGAAAATTCGAGTTACACATAGGGCGATGGAGCAACTGATGCTTGGGATAACGCTCATACATCATAAAAGGAATGAGTGAATCAGGCAGAAGACCAAAGTTTAAGATGTAGTAGAGGAGACTGAGCGCCGAAATTGGAAATAAGCAGGCCTTATTGCCAGGATAGACTGCGGTCGATGGGTGAAAAAGACTGTGGAGTAGAGACTCCGCGCTAATATCTGCGGAAGAGATAGACCATCTCGGAGATGGGTGGATGGCATCTGATAACAGGCGGGCATGGCCTGGATAAAAGTGACAAGAGATAAACAGGTGTGGAAAGAAAAAAGGAAAGAAAGAAAGGAGGTCCATGTCCAAAGACGGGCGCAACAAGGCCTGATATAGATAGAGATTTATACTACTTCATTGATATCCAATTCTTCATTCTACATTACCTATAATAATTATTCTACCCAATTATTTTTGTCTTATTTACCTATGTATTCTAGCCCAACAGCAGTATTGGTTTTGGAGGGTTAACTTTTAACTTTAATTTGCGTTAAGATTTCGAAAATTTAACGCTTTAACGATTATGGAAGTTTTAACGGTTTAATTAACGAATTAAGAATTAACGAAATTTACTTTTGGATTGACTGCGCCTACCTATGCGAGTGGAAAAGCTATTGCTTGTTTTGTGCTTGTGCGGGGGACCACTATAACTTTTACAATCGAAAAGAAAAGAAAACCCTATTTTGTATGACAGTTTGGATCTCGGACTCGTGGAGCGGCGCCGAAGACACCAAATCATCATCAAGAGAGCGTCCGGTTACTGTGTCGCTTTTCCTGGGATTCAATTGTTCTGGGGGGCGCATATGTAGCCATCACACTTTCTTTTTATTAATTTATCCCACAATCGGGTGGTTGGCCCAAGAAGGTCAAACGGTCTTCATGCCGACCTGGCCCTCTGGCCTATACAATATGTGTATTTATTAAGTATTTACCTATGAATTTGCCGTTTAGTATACAAAAAGTTAAAGTATTTTTTTATATATTTTTTTTATTTCTATTAATCAAAGTACGCACCCACGCTATCGATGCTTCTCTGCCAGTTCAGTGGTAATTTTTCAATGCCCTTCTTGAAAAAGTTGGGTGTATGGGAGGCAACAAACTCTTCAAAGGCATTTTGTACTACCTCTCGGGTATAGAACTTTTCCTGCCAAGAAGTTGTCCAAATTTTGGAAAAAATTGAAGTCTGTCGGCGCAAGGTCTGGTGAGTACGGTGGATGACGCAAAACTTCCAACCCTAGCTCTTGTAGTTTAGAGATCGTCTGTTGTGCCGTGTGTTGCAAGTCGAGCGTTGTTGTGGAGGAGCAGCGGGGACGAGTGATTAATCACGACTGGTTTGCGAGCTTCTCCATCATTGTGTCCAGTTCCTCACAGTACACATCCGCAGTAATGCTCGTGCAATTTGGTAAGAAGCTGTGATGAATTACACCGACACTAGACCACCAAACAGTAACTATCACTTTTCTAGGGGTAAGTTTTCGTTAGGGCATTGGCTAGGTGCTGAACCAGGGTCTAACCAATATGATGACTGCTTAAAATTATAAAAAGAATCCATTTTTCATCGCAAGTGACAGTTCAAACACAGCACAATTAACGACATTAACGACGTACACGTCGTTAATGTTGCGAGACATTTGTGCCGAATTGTTACCGCGACGGAACTCGTATTCCATAATTACTCGTATTTTTATCGTGTCCATACTGATGAAAAAGATACAAATTTAGTGAAAAGAAAACACTAATCAAAAAATAAATAACTGAATTTGAAAATAAAATTCCATATTTTTAAAATAAAATTCATTTGAATTTATTTTTTTAATTTATGGCCAGCCATACACAAATTACATTTCAAATGGCCAGTATTGTAGAACGGCTACTTCATAGGTAAAGACCTATTATTATCAGACGAAATCGGCTGTATGGGCATAGATTCCTTTGCCCTCTATGGGGCAAATCGTACAAATAGCTATGCACTGTACGTATTTGACAAATCGACTTTAAATCGAGAGTTTTTGGCGGGATTTCATGAGGAGCGATTGGGCGTTTATTTTAATTACTTGTAAACGGTTTCTAGTGAATATTGTGATGTAAAATTAGCATAGTTTTACGTCACAAGTATCTACGCTATTATGCTGTCATGTCAAATTGTTAAAATAAGTGCTTATTTAGTAGAGTGATACATCTATTGTCGACAATTTGATGAAATAATATGAAGAATTTATGTTTATTATTGAAGACGTCGGTTGTATGGACTAAGATCCCTTTCCCTTACTTCTAAGGAGATTCTCCCATATGGAGTAGTAGTACGATTCTCCCTGGAAGAATCGTACTACTACTTGACAAATCGACAATGTGACATATTGAATTTGAGATTATAGGTTATTATAGGTTAATCATGATATTTATTACAATTATTATTGCTATCATATATATTATATAATATTGCTTACCATCTTTTGTTTTGTTAGTTTTTAGGCTGATGGTCTAGTTGCCAATGCTTTCATAAATTAAAAAAAAATCCTTGCAGGTTAAAATTTTTAATTTCATCACATTACATTTACTATACTATTTATTCGTGTTGTGAAATAACAATACGTTTTAATTAGGTCTTTCTTTTTTGTGTCTTTAAAAATGAGTGAATATTACCATGTAGTTCCTTGGTACAACAGTGAAGAATGGCATAATGTTTACGAAAATATATATTCATCAACGACGTCCTCGCTCACTAGAAAACAACATGCTCATAAATCATTATTAATGTGGAAAGCCAGATGCCCTTCTTTACCATCTGGCGTAGAGTCTACATTAACTCTCTTAGAAGTATATATTCAAGATGTGACGAGTCGTTTTGATATGACTAATCATCATTTACTTCGTTTGGCATACTCCTCGGCAGTTATGCGTTTTGTTAACCACATGCTTGACAGTGAAACAGTCAAAGGTGTAAGTTTATTTCAGGCTGCCAAAAATTTAGGTATTCCTGACTGGATTGTGGATCTGAGACATGACACAGCTCACAATAATAAACTCCCATCTATAGAATTACTTAGAGAGGCAACATTGATTGGTTTGGAGTGGTTGAAAACACATTATTGGGATAAACACAGAGAATACATCAGAGATTATGTTTCTGGTTACAAAGAAAGTACTTTAAGTAATGACAAAATTGATACTTTGATGAATTTGTGCATATCTCTAAGTTTTTGTATTTGTACAAAAATAACAGATTTGAATGACATACCCCAGCCTCTAATGAGGGAATCAATATTAAATGATGCAAGGGAGTTGCTTGGAAATAAAATAAATTTACCAAAGTTTAACACTATTTCAACACTAATTAATTTGATAAATGTACACTCACAAAAACTTTTAAAAAATAAGAACTATTCTGCTTATATAAATGAAATTTTGCTTGGTGATGATTCTGTTATCCTTTCGCTAGAAGTATTGAAGTATCTGAGCCACAAAGAGTTTAAAAATAAAAGATTGAATAGACATTATGTACAATGTTTCCAAACATTGTTCACAATACTGCACTCAAATGATTTATTAACAAATTTTATTTTGGAACTCATTAAAGTGACACAAACTAGTGAGAATAGCGATAAAGCTACGTTGGCAGCACTCTGGGTCTCAGAGATTTTAACTGCATTAAGAAAAATAAAAATATTTTATGAAAAAATGAAAATGTAAGATTATTAACCATTTTATTTTCTACTTTATCACTAAAATTTTTTTATTTAATAAACATATAGCATGCCTAAAAGTATATAAAGCTAAGCTACAAAAGCAATTACAAACTACATCTTTTTCAGGTTGTCAGGTGATGCTGAATATCTGCATACAATGGATTTAGAACAATTAAAACTGCTTTATTATCACTGGTACCCTAACGAAAAGATGAGATGTCTTTTGTTGGATCTGCATAAACCCGTTCCAGATGAATTTATGAATATAGATTTTATTCAACCAATAATATCTACGTATAATAGCTATCTCACTTATTTCATAAGAGATCTTCTTCGTTTAGTAGAACCTCAGTTGGCTAAACCAGTTTTTGAGAGAATATGTGAATTGGCAAGATTAATTTCCTCTCCTAACAAATTTCCTGTTATAGATTCCAAGATATACACTATTGAAGATATAAAGACAAAAACAAAGTCAGAAATGGAACAAAATGCAATGGATATAGAATATGATAGTGATTCAGATTGTGTAGAAATTGTTGATAAATCAAATGAAAAAAATATTGAAGAATCAACAGATGAAATTTCATTGGAAATACACAAAAGTAGTATTTGGAAATTAGCATCTAAGAAACATAATTGGGCTGAATGTCCAATAGGTAATCTGCCATGGCAGCAAAAAACTGTTAAAAATGTAAAAACTAACTAGTGATGTAAATATGTATGTAAGAATACTATTAGTTTTTGTTATTAGGAAGAATAAATGATAAACTTTACATCAAGGAGTACTGTTCTACTTAAAGAGTGATTGAAAATACGATTCTTCTGTGTATATACAAAGTGAATCAAAAGAAATTATCATTGCTACATCAAAAGTTTTATTAATACATCAAAATGTATTTTAGGAATTACAAAAATCTGTCTTGCCATTCTGTCGACTAGAAATACATATCCTCACGCTGTGTCCCTAACGGGGTAGTCAGAGAGGGTAGTGTCCAGCATCGCAATCCTTTCAATACATTTGGTACCTACTATAGGTATACTCATAATGTATAATATATTAAATCCAATATGAGAGTGCTGCATCATGGCACATTACGACCGCACTGCCCCCACCGGGGGAGGCGAGGACGTCCTCCGCAACACCCGTAGGGTCTCACGTTTAGAAGCCCGATCACTTAGTACTACATGCACACACTCGGGCCTTAAGCCACACTAAACGGCCACGCGGAATACTAGGCACACTCACCGGTCTTCAGCCGGGTGCGCTAGAGGCACGGCCCTCACCTGAAATGGAAGCCAGTTAAAATGCACGCAGGTGCGGAAATCTCCCCTGTCGACGCCTTGAGCCCGAGGTCCGCTCTCCATACGAGATATCTCTCGGCTGGAGGAATCCTCAGGCAGACCATTTGGCAGGGCGCCTTTAGAGCTTGCCTCAACGCGACCGGTGACGCTGTAAAAGCCACTAGGGCTAACAGCAAAGAGGGGTTTTTTTAGTCGATTCGAAACCGACACTACTCAGTCGGCGTAGAGTCCGGCTGAGTGTCCGTGGGGATTTTTTCGCCTCAAAAACCGAAAAAAAAAACTGCCTCACGGTCGCGCCCATCTGAGTCGCGTCGCTATTCATAGTATCACCCACAAATTAGTAAGATATGTGTATCCCCCAGTATCTAAATATATAATGTGTCTGTAATCTGTATAATAATATACTACTAGATATATTGAAATCGTTTAATAATAACTGAATTTTTCAAACAACGCGTAACAAACTTCGCTCTTTGTCGGAAGTCCCGCTTGTTACAAGGACTAGTTGTAGTGGTATTGTAGTCATTTTGCATTTGAAAGCCCTCAAGACTAATCTTCAACATTTGCCATTCTGTCGACTAGAAATACATATCCTCACGCTGTGTCCCTAACGGGGTAGTCAGAGAGGGTAGTGTCCAGCATCGCAATCCTTACTTATTACTTCCGCCTCATTTCAATTATTTTCATCTCATTATTTTCCTTACGCACTTTCGCCTAAGTATGCGGGACGATTTTGATATTTCAGTCAACTAACACAAAAAAATATAATGACTCCCAATATAATTATAAACTGAAGATAAATTGAAACGATATGAAATGGATATGGATGAACGATATGGAATAAGTCTGTGTTAGCAACGGAGTCAGTTATTCAAACTACAACTTGATGTTCTTAGAGTTAATAGTTTCAGCTATAGATTTATTATTTCTAACTTTAAGCATATGCAATATAAAAATAATGGTATAATGAAAAATTTAAAATTAACTGTTTAAACAGTTTTTTTAACTCATCGATAAAAACAGCCTGCAAAAGTCAATGTTGCGATGACAAGAAATTATGATGCAAAATTATATACTTACTATTGTTGTGTATTTTAATGGTACTTACAATATAAATTATAAATTTCTAAAATAAATGTTATGCTGGCTGGTAAGGAGATAACCGGGTGCCAATTTATGTGCCCTGAAACAAAAAGACGGTGGCGTTAGGCCAATTGCCGTAGGTGCAACTATACGCCGCATTGCCTCCAAAATTTGTTGCCGTCACATTCTCTCTACCGTATCAAACTATTTTTGTCCTACACAAGTAGGTTTTGGCTCAAAGAGAGGATGTGAATGCGGCGCGTGCTTTCTTGACACACGATGGAGGTGAGGTACTCCTCAAAGCAGACATAAAAAATGCATTTAATTCTGTTGATAGATCCACCTTGTTGACACAGATAAAACAGCATGTTCCGGACATATATCCCTACCTCTGGCAATCTTACAGCAGTCCTTCAAAATTAATATATAAAGATAATTTATTACATTCCGAATTTGGCTGTCAACAAGGTGATCCTCTCGGACCAGCTATTTTTAGTCTGGCTATCCATCCTGCGATTTGTAATTTAAATTCCAAATTTAATATTTGGTACCTTGATGACGGAACAATAGGAGGTAAAGCAATTACTGTTTTAGAAGACCTTAAAACCCTCATTCAAAGGTTTAAAGATATTGGCTTACAATTAAAATTTTCTAAATGTGAACTCTGTTTCCGATTCTGTTCCAACTATTACAAGAAGTGAAATAATTAATAAATTTAACAATCTGGCACCAGGTATTAAAGTCTCTCCATACCCTGCTTTATCAATGATCAAATACAAAAATTTAGCCAGTCTTCAGACAAACTTTTCAAAATTAATTCCCACATGGCTCTCCTCATTGTCCGCTTTTGCCTTTTCGTTCCAAAACTTACATATGCTCTTCGCTGTTCTCAGCTTTTTAAATTTCAAACGCTTAAAATCTGTAGACAATATTCTAAAAAATACATTATCTAAAATATTAAATTGCTCCTTTGTTGATGACAGGGTCTGGAATCAAGCCTCGCTTCCCATCTGTTATGGAGGCCTGGGCATACGCAAAATCTCGAGTGTGTCACTGCCAGCTTTTCTTTCGTCAGCCTACAGCACGGAAAACCTTTTCCTATCTGTTATTCGCCCTTCCTTAGGATCGGTTGAGGTGCCGTGCTTGACTGATGCTCGAAATGCTTGGTTAAGTGTTTGTCCGAGTACTAACCTGCCTACCTCGACCTTTTCTCAAAAACACTGGGATGAGCCTCTATGCAAAAATGTTCATTTACAACTTTTACATTCTTGTAGTACCGAAAAAGATCGGTCTCGCCTCCTAGCTGTTTCTGATAAGGAGTCAGGACACTGGTTGAAGGTAATACCTTCAAAAAACTTAGGAACCTTAATCGACAATACCACGCTTTCTCTCATAGTATCCCTTCGTCTGGGGGCCAGGACTAACCTTCTTCATCGTTGCCGCTGTGGTGATCTCGTCGATGTACTAGGTCACCACGGTTTATCCTGATTACGTAGTGCGGGCCGCATGTCACGACATGCTGCCTTGAATGACGTCATTCGGCGGGCTCTTGTCGCCGCTGGCGTTCCTGCAGTCTTAGAGCCTGTAGGTATGTGCGCAGCGACGGCAGGAGACCGGATGGTTTGACGCTCATTCCTTGGAAACTTGGAAGATCGCTGGTGTGGGATGCCACTTGTGTCGATACATTTGCTGTTTCCCATGTGCCGGCGACTTCCAAGTCAGCAGGTGCCGCGGCCAGCACTGCCGAGAACTTCAAGCGGCGTAAGTATGCGACTCTCTCTGAGAGTTTCATATTTACGCCCTTTGCAGTCGAAACTTTGGGTTCCTGGGGCCCCGAAGGCCATCGACTGGTTTCTGATATTTGTAAGAGACTGGTCGAGGCTTCGGGAGACCGCCGGGCTGGCAGCTTCTTCCGCCAACGAATCAGTTTGGCTATTCAAAGAGGCAATGCTGCCAGTCTGCTAGGTACCTTGAGCAATGACAGCTTTCTAAGCGGCAACTTTGAGGAAGTTTATTATTTAAGATAATGTGTAGTTTTAAGTTTGTAAATATTAACATATGTATGTACTTTTTATTAATAAAGAATTGAATAATAAAAAAACAAAATTATAAATTTAATTCAGTTTCAATATTTCTTGTAGCTTATTATTATTTCATTAATTATTATATTTTTTCAAGATGTGTATTTCTAATGAAGTATTATCTAAATAAGTATAAAATCGTTTTTATCGTGGTGGATAAAAAATACTTGGAACAATAATATAAATTAGTAATTAAGTCTACAATAAAATCTATTTAATATTTAAAAGTAATCGTTTTCGCTATAAACAGGAATGGCAGTTTCAGTGTCGTTTTAATTACGGAATTTGAGTAAGAGAAAGTATATACCTACATTTCATAAAGCACATACAATGGTTTAATTTCAATGGATTAGTTATTCTCTTTAATTAATAAAAAAATTATTTTACATCTGTAGTAAATGGAGTAATATAAAAACGTCAAACTAATGCAAAACGAATGAAGTTGTCATACTTCTGTAGTTTGGTACACAATTATAATAGGTGGTTTGTTCATGCAAATATAACAATATATTTTATTATATAAACAACAAAGGTAGATGATAGAAAATTCATAGTGACGTTAGTGATATTGCTTCATTGTTAGATTACTAACAATATTGATATATTTTAATAATACGTAAAACAAAATAAATAATCACAAGTTTTTCGATAATGTCCTGGCAACATTATAGCCCAATTTCATTCTTTCATGTGTCATTTAAGGCCACAGACTTTTTTTATGGCTGACAGCAGCACTATGTAATCATGGACTTTTTGGCGGGAACGGGAGAAGTGAAGTCATTTTATTTAGATTTTATATTTTTTCATTTTTAGGAGTTTTAAAGTACAACAGTGATAGCATATCGTGTTTTAAAGTTCTGTGTAAGTAAAAAGAATTGAGAAGGTCTAAATAAACATATGTAGCTGAAGTTCTCGCGCTCTTCCAAGAAATCCTTTCTAACTTCAGTAAAGCCTACTATCACTGTACTGGAGGAGTTTTACGATAAGAAAGAAACTAATTTACTTCTGATTGTGATTCTACATTCATTCTACTTAATACGTGACATTGGCAAATGCGCTAATCTGTGCGCCATGCCACAAAGAAAGAAAAAAAAACAACAGAAAGTAAATGAAAGTAGGTGTAGGGCAAAAAGAATATAATCACTACGTTTTAAGAGACGGTACTTAGGGTAACAATTTCTGCTAGTTATGTTAGACCGCAAATCAATACCACAACGTAAAATTACAATTACATGTTTGGTACATTTGATACGAACAAAAATTTGTGATGACCACTTAATTATCGACAGTAGTGCTGTGCAATTTGACATCGTTATCGATATTTGGTATGTACCCACCCCCAATTAATTTTAGATTATTGGTAAAAATAAACGAAACACGTTAAATGTATTTTTTATCCATTTAATGCAAATAGACAAACAGTAAGCAAAACAATCAATTCAAAAGTAAAAAAAGTAATTTAAAAGTTAGTATTGAAAGCATAACAAAAACTTAAGATGCAACGTGCATTAAAATTAACGTTACAGTAAAAACAATATTTATGCATAAATCCTACTATATACAACGTTAATATACACTGTACAGATTTAAGGGTCAACTGAGGAAGCGCGCTCGTCGCGACCCCTGCCAGCCCTTTTCAGGGCTGCAATTCCTCTTCTGTGCACTTCTGTGGACAGTGCAAATATGAATGCTAGGGCGTCCCCCGAAAGCGACGTACACCGGTTTGTCCCCGCTAGTGTGAGCAGAGTGCAGTTCGGCGTTGGGGACCGCCACCCAACACGCTGTGCACCTAGCGGTGGGAAGTGGAGGGAGGAGTGCAGAATAGCTGCGTGGAATGTGAGAGATGGGATTAAAGAGAAGATGAATGAAGTGATTGATATTATGGAAGAAAGAAGATTGGATGTGTTATGTTTGAGTGAAACCAAGCGAAAGGGCAGTGAACTTGTCGACTTGCTGGAGGGGGCATCGCTTTGTGGTCAGGTGTACCACAAGAAGAAACGGGATGCCAGGGGGTAGGCGTCTTACTGTCCTCTCGTTTGGTTAACTGTGTAACTGAGTATAAGTGTGTAAACCCGAGACTGCTCTGGGTGCGTCTCAAGACAGGGTTGACGAGGTTATTTGTTTTAGTGGTGTATGCCCCAGTGTCATCTGTCGGCTTGGGCGAGCTAGAGCAGTTTTGGGAGAATGTTAGGGAAGTTCTAGAGACGGTTGAAGAGAATGAGAGAATTATAGTGTGTGGAGACATGAATGGATGGGTTGGGACAGCTCGAACAGCATTTGAGTCTGTCCTAGGCAAGTATGGAGATAAGAGAGTGAATGATGCTGGCTGGACTGTATATGGAAAATTATCTTTTTGTTGCTAATACCTTATTTAAGCACAAAAGGATTCATCAGTACACGTGGGAAAGGAAGGACGAAAGAAGTACGATTGATTTATTCCTGGTGGTCAGGCGGCTCAAAAAGCAGGTTATGGACACTAGAGCACACAGAGGAGCCGATCTGGGAACGGACCACTTTCTAGTGGTAACTAGAATAAGGGGTCTGTTTGCGGCATGGCGACATCGCGTAGTGTCCAAGCCTGTAGCGGTTTGTCGCATTAAAAACTGGAAACTCCAAGATGCGACCACCAGGAATGAATATGAAAGGTATTATCCGGTAAGCTTGATGATAGATTGAAAGTGATGAGCGAGGATGTTGAAGAATGTTGGCAGAACCTTAGGGATAGCATGATCGAGGCTGCGAAAAAGGAAATGTGGAATGAATAAGATTGGTAATGGTAAAAAGCGTGATGTATGGTGGGATGATGAGGCGAAATTGTCTGTGCATAAGAGGAAGAAAGCATGGCGGGACTACCTTGCTACTAAAAATGACGGTGGTATGAAAAATTTGATGAAAGACAGATATAAGCTGCAGAAAGCAGAAACGAAGGCACTAATGAAAGAGAAGTGTGAAAGGTGTAGGGTGTTAGACGAAAACGAGATGTCGGACAACTTCCAGGAAAATTCCAAATTATTTTGGAAAGAAGTACGTAAGTACCGAAGTGGTCCGGCACCTTGCAGAATGAATAAAGTGCGTGCGTGCGAATAAAGAAAACAACCTGCTTACAAATAAAAAAGATGTTCTGCAGCGATGGAGTGAATACTATGAAGAACTGTATGAGAGTGGCGACTCCGTCTCTGATACTGAGAGCGATTCTAATGAATTGCCACACTCGTGCTAGGGACTGGAGGATACCATTAGTATGAAAGAAATTGAGAAAGTGATAAGAAGTTTGAAATGTGGAAAGGCTGCGGGAAATGATGAGGTGACTGCTGAGATAATCAAGTATGGTGGTCCTAGGGTCTGAGATGCCTTCTGTGCACTCTGCAACCTTTGTTGGCAGAAGGGGAAGGTTCCAGAGGACTGGTGCACGGCAGTCATAGTACCTATATAGAAAGAGAAAGGTTCCTATCTAGACTGTGCGTGCTATAGGGCCATCAGCTTGGTCAGCTTAGCGAGTAAAGTCTATACTAAAGTATTGACTGAACGTATGAAAGGCGTTTCGGAAAGATATTTGTGGGAGGCGCAAGGTGGTTTCAGGAACGGTAGGGGTTGTATGGATCAGATTTTCTCGCTTCGCGTTATCGTGGAAAGGTTTCTAACTATAGGCTAGAAAGTTTTCTGCGCTTTCGTGGATCTAGAAAAAGCATTCGATAGAGTAGTGCGGAAGAAATTGTGGAGTCTTCTGCCTGAATATGGCGTGGAGGGCTCCTTACTGCAGGCTGTGAGGTCATTATATCGTGGCCAAAGAGCCTGTGTAAGGATAGACAGTGACATGTCTCCCTGGTTTGAAGTCTGTTCTGGTGTCAGACAGGTTTGTGTGATGTCTGCCTGACTGTTCGTGCTGTATTTGGACAGTTGCCTCCAGAGATTGAAAGGTTAATATGAGTGGTATGGGATGTGATGACACAGTGGTAAACTGCCTATTGTACGCTGACGATGCTGTACTAATAGCACCATCAGAAGCAGAGTTGCAGACACTAGTCACGTGTATGAAAGAAGATTGTGAAGTAAAAGGATTGAAAATGAATGTGAACAAAACTAAGGTTCTGGTGTTTGAAAGGGAAGAGGTACAAACGAAATGTGATATTTGGGTAAATGGAAAATGTCTCGAACAAGTGAATGAAATTGTGTATCTGGGGAGTGCGTTTTCGAGGGATGGAAGATGTGACTTGGATGTGGAGAGACGGGTAGCAGCTGGCAATAAAGTGAACGGAGCTCTGTCCGCATTAGTGGGTAGTGTTAATATATCTAACACTGCTAAAATGGTCATCCACAATGCGGTGTTGGTGTCAACTTTGTTGTACGGTAGTGAGGCCTGGATATGCCCGAATTCGAGTGAAAGGATGATAAATGCTGTGGAGATGCGGTCTCTCAGAAATATGTGCGGTGTCACGCTTGCGGACAGGATAAGCAATGATGAGATAGGCAGTATGACAGGGTTGCACAACAGTGTTATTGTAAAAATGAAGAAAGGAATGCTTAGATGGTTCGGGCACTTGGAAAGAATGAGTGATGAAAGACTGACGAAGAAAATCTACAGAGCGAAAGTGAGTGGTAAAAGAGGCCAAGGAAGACCAAGGCTGACTTATGAAGATCAAATAGCCAGTGTTAGCAGACGGAAATGTCAAAAGCACTCGCATACCTAGGCGAAAATGTGTGAAGAGAATGATGAGTTTTGAGGAAGCAAAAGAATTGTGTAAGGACCGCGACTCCTGGCGCTCAGTCATCTCTGACTACCCCGTTGGGGATACAGCGTGAAGATATGTTATGTTATGTTGTACAGATTTATTTCATTTTTATTTTTTTTTAATTTATTTATTTAGGCTTATCAACAACTCTTTATACTAATAAATTCTATAATATACATGATTCTTAAGATAATTACTAAGTATAACATTCTCTTACAGATAAGCTCCACATGCAACACTATTATAGATTAATATAACATTTCATCTTATATTATAGGTTAATATAATATTTTAGTTTATATAAAGTGTTAACTGTAAACTTAACTATGTAATATGAGCTATATTGACGTAAGCAAAAGTGCTTCTTTAAGTTATCACATTATCAATGACCACACATAAAAATCTATAGAAGGACTACTATCTATGCTAGTCCAATGCATTTATAGATTGATTTGGGAAATTTACGAACGGTGTCATAATGGATATCCAAACTATCACTATACTGGTTCAAAATCTTACATAACCTTGGTACAGGAGAATTAGCTCCGAGAACAGTTCTGCGCAGTGGTGGACAAAGAGGAGTGTCGGCTTACGTGGGGGCCTGTAAAGCACACGAAATTTAAATTCACTAGGAAATTTTGAACAGTCAATTTTATTTTTAAAAAGTTTGAAAAGAAACATCATGTCAGCAAAAACTCGGCGATTAGAAAATGACATAACTTTAAAGTATTCCAGCTTACTGTTGTAAGAAGGTAATTCCTTTGCCATTTTGATAGAGAAGGATAAGTGATACAGAAATCTTTTCTGAATTCGTTCTAACCGCAATGAATGGATAGAATAATGTGGTCTCCACACAGGGCCAAATAGGAATAATTTTGTTTTTGTTTTACGTAATGATTTCCCATTCCTTAAGACAAATCCCAGCATTTTACACGCTTTTCCTATTATATGTTCTATGTGGGGTATAAAGGTAATTTTTTTATTAAAGATCACACCCAAGTCTCACAACATCCACCTCTTGAATTTTTTGATCTTTAATATGATAATCATAGTTAACTAGATGTATATTGCGGGAGAATTTAAGATGCAAACACTTTTTATGGTTTAAATCCATCTTATTGAGCAAACATCAATACACAAGCCTATTTAAATCATTCTGAAGTAGAACAGGATCATTTTTGGATTTAATACTTTTTGCAAATTTTAAGTCATCGGCGTATAAAAAAGGTTCCGAAAAGTGAAAGTAGTTAGGAATATCATTAACAAATATGTTAAATAGGACAGGACCCAAATGTGAACCCTGAGGAACACCCGATGTTATGTTATGGGTGGTCGACTGAAAACCATTTACAACAACATGAAATGATCGGCCTTCAAGATATGATGCTAACCACCTCAACAGAGTACCAGTAATACCATAGGTGGATAATTTACATACCTAAATCTCATGTGATACCTTATCAAATGCCTTACTGAAATCAGTATAAATGACATCATACTGATTACCAGAATCCATGGCATTCGCGTAAATGAAAGTAGATTCATGTTCGTAGAGCGCGATGCAACAAACCTGTGTTGATGCACACTTAAGTAAAGTTTGAAATGCGACTGTAAGTGAAAGCAAACGAAGGATTCAAATAGTTTAGCCATTGAAGATAGAATCGAGATCGGTTTGTAGTTTGATACTAGACTAGTACTATCGGCCTTGTGAACAGGAACTACTTTAGCTATTTTCCAAATTGTTGGGAATATTCCTGAAGTAAGTGACTTCTCATAAATGATAGAGAGCGGCCGATACAGATCCTCAGCACAGTTCTTCATGAACATTGGTGGGATTCTCTCAGGACCTGCTCCCTTGTTAGGATCAACCGATTTCAATTTTTTGAGTAACTGTTCGATGCTGATTGCTGGAATGAATAAGCTTTGACTATTTAACTCTAAAGATCGTAAATAATCACTGTTCTGTGGTAGACTTGGATCGTTATAGCTATTGTACACTGATGCGAAATGTGATGCAAACATCTCACATACTTCAGAGGGAATAGAGGAACTGTTTGATCCATCACCAATCACAACAGGATACATACTGGACCCTCCACGCTTTGCTTTAACATATGTCCAAAACAGCTTAGGGTTAAAACACAGTAGTCATTTCATTTACATTATCCCCTCATTATTCCCTCAAACAAAATCTGCTAATTAATTTTGCTTAAGTGGTCACAAATACGTTCATAATTTGGTTTGTAAAAATTAGGTCTAGTTTTACAAGTGTTGTATGAAAGGTTAATTTCTTTTTCAATTGATATAGATATAATTAAAGGAGGATGAAGCCGGTCGATGACGCTTAGTGGTCTATCGCATTCAATTACTTGACAAAATAACTCTGTTGTTAATACCAGGTCTAGTGTTCGATTACTACAATTTGTAATGCCATTATACTGAAAAAATTTATTCTCATTAACGAAATCTAAGAATATTTTACCTATAGAAGAAATTTTGTTGGATGCAACTGGATCAGCAAGAGACTTCCAATCTATATCGTCTAGATTAAAGTCAATAATACAAGGTAGTAGACTGTCATGACTGTGTTCAAAAATTTGATTAACATGCTTAATAAATACGTCCAATACTGCAATGCGTATGGCAAGTAAACGGCACAGGCTACTCGACGAACAGAACGCAGCGTTGGAATATCCAACGTAATCCAAACATCCTCGTTACTACTTTCCCAGCAACTCATGCGAATAGTCTTAAACTTCCTCAAAACTGCTATAAAAACACCTCCTTCCTTGCCGCACAAGCCAGAGGTTTCCCTATCTCGTCTATACACGACATATCTCTCATCAAATAGCTCTCCGTCCATTACAGAACTATTTAGCCATGTTTCAGATAGTATAATTATGTCATAATTATTACAACATATATAGCGATAAAATGTATGTGTTTTATTTATTTATTTATGTACAAACACACACTTTTAAAAGACACATGAAATGTAACTGACGCACAATGGTACTGCTTATTTCAAAATGAAATTTCTTTCAGCAGACCTATAGTAGAAAAAGGCGTTGGAGTGGCAATATTTAACGTGTATTAAACAAAAATAATAATAAGATACATATTATATACAAATACCTGCATATGAGGTGAATATATATCCGATAGCTTCCTCACTAGACAAAGCCTGTATCGAGGAAGATATGTATATAAAATATAACATATATATACACACACACATATATATCCATATACATATCTACTACATAAGTACATACATAATAAATATACTGCAATTAATATACATATATACACATTACATACCACAATAAATATAAATATTGTACTAGAAATACCCACATATTACGTAAACATATCAGTTTATGAAGAAGACAAGGATAGGTAGTGATTTTTGACTCGTTTTTTAAAAATTGATACAGATTTAAAATCCCGAACATGAGGCGGAAGTGAGTTCCACGGCCTAACCGCATGAATAGTGAATGAATAAGAATAGAAATCGGTATTACGTGAAGGGAATTTCAGGAGGGATCTAAGATGCTCCCTGCATGGGATATTCAACGGACGGCCATAGCAGAAACGTATTCTCAGATAGAAGGGAAAAGAAGGGTTGTGTAGTATATTGAAAAGGAGACATAATATTCGAGTATCCCTGCAAGAACGAATACTAAGCCATTTGAGTTCCCTCCTCCAATGAGAGACCCGGTCGAACCTCCTAAGTCCATAGATGAAACGAATACAAAGATTTTGCAAACGTTCAAGTTTATTAAGGAGCTCTTCTGTGACATCTAGGTAGCAGGCGTCAGCATAATCTAAGATGGGATGTATGAGTGTTTGGACAAGGGAGATCTTAGTCTTTAAGGGCAAAAAGTTTTGCAGATATCTCAGAGAATGGAGGGTAAAAGGAACCTTTCGTCTGACCTCACCAATATGAGCGTTCCATGTTAAATGTTATCAATTATTACACCCAAGTTTTTAACAGTATCAGTATAAGGTGAAAGTTAGAAGAAACCACTTTAGTCACAGAATTGATGAAAACAGAGAAGAGTAGAGGCGAAAACACACCACCTTGAGGAACGCCCGCACTTTCACTCCAATAAGAGAATACGAAGTACGAAGACCTCTACAATTTTGGTAGTACATTTTTAAACCTATGAATGTTTATCAAAGAATATTCCAGGGCATGCTATGGAAAAACAAAACAATAAACATAAAAACAAAAAGCTACTATACTAATTTCTTCAGAGTCCATATTTTTAATAATTATATATTGTCAGAGATGTAACTTATCTGAAATACAGATTCAAGATACATCATCTTGTATCTATAAAACTTTTTTAATTTTTTAAAATTCATTTTGTAGCTTGTATTTTAATACCTTTGTTTGGTATCTTAGTATTTTGTATATATTATGTTTGTTAAAATACTTTTAGTAATAGATAACTGATTCTTTGGTGACAGATATCTTAGGTGACATTAATTTTAAATGTCAATGTCGTCGTCGCAAGGAGAAAAAGACACTTATTATGGTTCTTTGTTAACCGAGCTAGTAAGAATTCAACATGTGATCAAATGTCTTAGGACGGAAAATTTAAAATACTGCGGCTCTCTGCTAAATGTAATTGAAGAAAACTTAAATAGACGCTTTAAAAAGTTTTTGCAGTTAGAGCCTGCAGCAAATGATGTAATATGGACGTCAGTGTAACATCCGTTCTTTAAAATGAGATGGATACCAAAAGCACGGAAAGAATATGTAAAAGAACTTATCCTGACTGAAACATGAAAAATTAATCGATCTGAAAAACAAAAATCGGAGGCTTTAGACAATATAAGGTGATATAAAAAAAAGTCAAAAGATGAATCTTATTACATGTTTTTAGAGGATTCTGATTCTTGTTGCTAGTGCCGAAAACACAGGCTCTACTGGCAGCACCGCTGACTTAGAAACATTGTAATAGTTAAAAAATAAAGATACCAACATAAAGAGCTTAAATGCTTATCCTACAATAAAAAAAAAATTTTTCAAATACAGCTGTTTGCCAAGTTCTGCGCCTGCGGAGCGACTCTTCTCATTTGGGGGCATGATCATGAGGCCGCATCGAAGAAAAATTAGTGATAAACTTTTTGAAGAACTGGTTTTACTTAAGTCTCAATTAAAACCTTAAAAATATAATATAATGTTGTGTCACGTTTGCGCGATCAACGCGATTTACATGTAAAAAAAGTGTGTGTGAGCTCCGACGCACGACTGGAGTTTACTGGTTTTTTCCATATTTTATATATTTTTATTCACTTCACTGTATACAATAATATTAAATATCAATATTAATAGATATAAAAAAGTAGCATTTGCCATCTTTGATTTGAAAATGAACGTCATTTTCGTAATCAGCACCTCGCAAAACCTAGAATTTGGTACCCATATCGATTCATCTAAAAAAAAGTAATATTCACTATCTTGGATTTGAAAATGAACATCATTTTCGTAATTAGCACCCCGAGAAACCCAGAATATGATGCCTATATCGATTTATAAAAAAAAAATTGTCGCCATCTTGGATTCGAAAATAAACATAATTTTCGTAATTAGCACCCCGAGAAACCTAGGATATGACATCCATATCGATTTATCAAATAAAAAGTAATATTCGCCATCTTGGATTTGAAAATGAACATCATTTTCGTAATCAGCACCCCGAGAAACCTAGATATATATATATACTCGTATATTCATCATTATTGTCATTTTTAATTTAATTATGATATTTGATATTATTATTTAATGATGTTTTGGATTTAACTGATGTAATAATTTGGTTGATGTAATGATTGTAGTATTGTACACAAATCTGAGTAACATATACGGATCCTCACGATACAGGCTGTGCCTAGTGTGGGGGTCGCTGTATTTAATCTACATGAATAATCTGTTTTTGGTAAATAAATTATTATTGTTATATTATATTATTATTTGAAGACGCTGTAGAGTATATATTATATACCTATATATTTTATATAGAAATAACATATAGGTATAGTATATACACATAATACTTACATACGTATGCTGCCCCGCAGCATACCCTATATACGTCTTAATACTTTAGTCAATACTCACGACTGAAAAGTGAAAGGTGCGCACAATAGATTGCGCACAAAAAATGTAACGAGGTCATTTGATGAATAGATTTTACTCCTCATATTTTTTTCATACCGGGGGCCTTATATGAAAATCGATTCTTAAGGAGTAAACTCCAAAAAATAAACTTTCATTAAAAAGAATGTTGTTTTTTTACAAAAGTATTTTATCTATAAAAAGTATTCAAAAGATACGTATTTTATATCTAGTATTTCAGATACCATTCCAGAAAGTTATTTGCATCTGGTATTTGAAATACTTAATTTAAAAGTTATAGTTAAGTTAAGATACTTTATTTAAGGTATCTTGTACATCACTGTATATTGTGAATCGTCACCTTTACGCACAAAAATTCTCCCGCTTCGAACCCAAACGTATTCATATCCTTTCTTCTTTGCTGTACATCTAGTGGCAGCATGAAGGGCCTTATTTGTGGGTGATAAATGTTCTACGATATAAACAGGAACCTTCGGACCAGACAAGCCAATATGTGAACTATTCAATTTATCGTGAAAGTTTTTTTTATTTAATTTGATAATGAAGGCCATAAATTGATCACGAAGTCTAGTGGAAGCCAGCTGCACCACAATAGATCGTGGACGCTGACTTGAAGGGTTGCTTTTAGCTACTCGTGTACAATGCAACATGTCCGCCTCATTTATGCAAATATCAACTACGCTGCCAAGTTGTTTAACGATTGCGTATAGATTTTCTTGCTTATTTTCAGGAATACATTGGATCTGTAAATTATTAGAACGAGATTGTTGTTCTATGTGGTTGATACGCATTTGTAGATCAACGACAGTGCCTTTTAGTTTTTGATTTTCAACCAGTAACTCACTCGTCGTTTTTCTGGCATTTGCCTGCTCTGATTCTATATCCTCGGTATCTTTTATTCATGAAATTCGTAGATTCTATAATATCTTTCATTTCCGTTCTTAAGGAGTCAATCTGACTGTTTACGGCACTTGTTACGTTTTGAGTCCGGCATGTGTGGAGAAACGATGGCTTGCCTCTTAGTGTTTCTGATTCTTGCTTTGTAGTTGTCACAAAGCGGACATTTCCACTGATCACGCTTTCTAGGATTATCGAGCCCTTGCGCAAGATATAAGCAGGTGTGATGGTATCACTTACCGCACACATTCCTCTTTTGCATTGCCATTATCGCAGCATCCCTATACAACACCCGCATCGTCCGTCATTGCGCGAAGCACCACCAACCAACTTAACAGATAATAATATAAAATGCGTTCTAACAGTCCAGACCAAGGCCGCCTCTGTACTTCTTACTTACTGCGATTTATTTGGCTAAGCACCTAGTGAACCGCCTTTGTACACAATGATATTATGCTTACCAAACTCGAGGCTGTGAAAAAAAGGTCGTAAGCGTCTTGCAGAGCTTGTCGCTTACGCGTTTAGGTCGCAGCACCAAAAAATGACGGTAATTTTTCTTAACTTGCCGAAAATAAATACAGTTATTTATTGATTTTGCTTGATTAATACACTTTATTGATAAGATAACATAACATTTCCAAACTTACTAGATCACTGATTGGTTTTAGATAGAAACTATGCTTCACTTTTACTTTTAATGACAAAAATCGAATTAAAACCAAGAATCAAATTGTAACGATGTTAATACATTTATACTAACTGTAGGCAATTATTTGGCGGGTACGGAGAAGTGACGTTGTCATTTCATTCTTATTTTCTATTTTTTTTACATTTTTGAGAGCTTTAAATTACAAAAATGTCTAAATAAACATGTATAGCTGAAGTTCTCGCGCTCTTCCAAGAAGTCCCATAAAACTTAAGTAAAGTCTACTATCACTTTACTGGAGGATGATACCGATTACGATAACGATTATAATACGTGACATTCGTGAACGGTTGGGCGTTTATTTTAATTATTTGCATTTGCAATCATTGAAACCATTTGGTTTCTAGTGGATATTGTGACATAAAATTGGCGTAGTTTTGCGTCCCAAGTATTTATGTCGTTGTGCTGTTATGTGAAGTTGTCGAAATGAGTGCTTATTTAGTAGTGATATTGAGGTTTTTTTGATGGCTTATTCTGCCACAGCGGATTCTATTAAAAACTGCCTCAATATATTTGTCGCCAGGCACTCCAAGAAACATCTAAAATGTATTACGTCGACATTTCGATGAAATAAAATGAAGAAATTATTTACTTATTACTGAAGACATCGGTTATATGAGCTAAGATCCCTTTACTTTCCCTCCTAAGGGAGAATCGTACTACTACTACTAACTACAACTAAAATAAAAAAGTTCCCAATGCGAAAGACTAAGAGCTGTCGCGAAACACGATAGCGTTGTGATTTTATGGATATACGCACCATGCACTAAAATAGTCTAAAACAAGTGTAAAAATTAAACTAAAACACTTGTGTGCACCAAATTCAATTGCAGAAGTGTACAATAAATACAATAGACGCCATATTGCTTATGATCACAGAGTACTATGTAATATATGAAAACGGAACAGCAAATTTTGTAGAGTACGTAATACAGACAACATGAAAAGGAATTTATTTTTGCTATTTGTGCAGTTGGTGTGGTAAAATGCGGTCGGGACCAAATTATAATAAGCAGCTGTTATGAGATGATTGTATTGATAAGATTTAATCGTTTTTATTTTGCGTTTGGTTTTTTAAAATTTGTAATTTTTAAAAATTTCAGTTATCTTAGTAGTGTCCATCTAGGTGTAGAAGGCTACAATTACCAGGGTTCCCGACTTAGGGGTTTTCCTGCCAGATTTAGGGGGTAAATAAGTGGGTTGGGATTTTTTAGGGGTTTCATTTTTTTAGGGGTATTTTTAGGGATTTTCATATTTTTCTTTTGGTTAATTAAGAAAAATAAATATGTAAAAGTTGGGCCTTGAGACAATTCCAAACTAGCCAATCATAGTTATTTGTTGAACTAGCGACTATGGGACATCTAGTACAAATATATTACAACTACTCTGTGGTGACTGGTGGTTATCGTCCATATACTTACTGGAAATACATATATACGTTGATTGTTGTTTACTTGTTTAATTCGATTTTATTATTGTACTGCTGTGTCGACATGTAATTTGTTAATGATGCCACTAAAATGTTGTTTATTCAATGTCGACATGTATGCTTTTAAAAAATCTGAGTCTCCGGAAGAAAACGAAATTATATTTGACGTGTGATATAATTTATAAATAAAGAGTATTAAAAAATATCACTGCATATTATTTATTATTATTTTTACAGAATATTGTTTTTTTAGGGGGATTTTAGGGGTTTTTGACTAGTTTTAGGGATAAATATATTTGAGAGTTGGTAACACTGACAATTACTTTCTTTGGTAGGGGTGTAGGTACATTTCTAGTCTGTGGGTGCATTGATAGGTACACAATATAGTAGTCTGTGGTACACAATGTTCGGTTATACATATACATAATCATAGTACATATTTCAAGAAATCTGTTTTGTTTGTAATACTTACTTGCATTATCGTTAATTTGTTATTGTTCTGAGTTATGCCTAGGAGTTTTAAGTCTATTGAACAGAGAACCTTTTTATATACTGAAAGTTAGACTGAAAATTGACTAAAATACTAGTTTATTAATCGTATTGCTATATTACTGTGCAATTTTTAATTTCTCTTGGGTGCAGTTTAAGGAATATAATACTACCTACTCTGCTTTTCTATTTCTTAATTTGTTATCAAAGACGTCATGTCGGGGTAAGAAAATAATACTTTTAAGTTTATTAATATGTATTTATTATTCTTCTTTTGTGGCGATCCTACTAATATGTGCGGGTTCCTATATAAAACTCCATAATTTGAAATAAATGTATTGCCAACGTTATAATTAATATTCTCTGACTACCCCGTTATGGATACAGCGTGAGAATATCTATGTATATATTGCCAACGGTCTAAGTGGCCTCATCTACGACTGTCTAAATACCTACAATATCGGTTAACTTGTGTCAATACCAAGATTTCTACAACCTAAATCCATTGCTTTATTTCAAACTTAATGTAGGTTAAATTTCAGAAAATGTTATACTATGAGGGAAATGAAATCTATAGTGGAATATTTGGTACAACATAAAGCGTATGGTGAAATTAGGGGAAGGAAGATGTGGATAGAGTTTGCTAACTCTAAGGTATGACATTTTTTATTAAGTATGATCTAGAATTCTAGATAAATATAGAAAAGAGCAGCAGAATAAATAACCCAGTTTACCTAAGAAGATTGAAGTTTTGTTTGAATTTTATATGAAAGAATTTAATATGTATTACCTAACTTGTAAAACTTGTAGCTTTCTTTGAATATAAACTTCTCATAAAAAAAATCTAAACACTACTGCAAGTGCTATTCAGGCGGCATTTAAACAAAAAAGAGGTTTGATATCATTAAAAAAATACTCCAATAAATAGCTGGCAGTTTAATCTACACAATGGTGTACCACAATTCCAAATTTGACTTTAAATTTTCGAATTTTCATCGAATAAATGAATGTGGAGTTCAATGTGGAGATTGTTTTCAATGTGTATTCCGTCCTTCGATCACAAATATATAACAAGATACACAATCAGCGTTCCAAAAACATCCGAACCAAATGTCTCTCTCTCAGTCTTAGTAGTAATTTGTGAACACTAAAGGAAACATGACAAAGTGCTCCTTCAAAAATTGTAAAAATGACACATCTAGAATGTTAAAAAAAGATGGAGTTTCTGATTTTCGGTAAGTAATTAGGATTATTTTATTTACGTGTTCATTATTTCTTATAATAGTAACGTTATATAACTCTTTTTTATTAAATTCATAATATTATTTTTTAAATAACAGCTACATAATACATTTAATTATACGATCGTGAATAAGACATTGAGAACCATACTACCGCATTCAGATTTCATTTATTCAGATTATACTTTTATCTCTATTCTAAAATTATAGAATAGAGTTTTTAGTCTTACAGTTTTATTTTTTTTAAATATAGTTTTGGTGTTGAAATTTCAATTATAACTGTAGTATAGGATTTGCTGCTAATTATAAATCTTAATGTAATTTATGTAATTATGTATTCTTTTATAAACACTGCAAGTTATTGCAATATTTTTCTCGAACATGTAAAAAAATATATAGCTTTACTTGAGATCCTATTCGATATGAAAAATAGACTTCTATAGTAGCACACCAAAAATGCGATGAATACCACCAAACGAACGAAGCGTAGTTTGCCCTGATCACTTTTTAGAAAGTGACGAATATGTCACAGCGAAAGGCTTAAAAAGGCTACATAATATTACGTATTTACTTAAACCTGCACTGCATTTCTATTTGACAGTAAGTTATTATTTGTATTGTGGCATTGTTAGAAGATTAACGTTGCCACTAAATCGTTTGAAACTAAGATTTTAAATCCTTTCATTGTTTTTTATCAAAGTTAAGATTTCTAGTCATGACATATTTCTCTGACTACCCCGTTAGGGATACGGCGTGTTGATATGTATGTATATATTAAATAATGACTAGCCTACGATTTTCCATAGAAAAATTAAAAAAATATCAGCACTTTATTGCGACTTCACTCTGTATTCCTAGATTACGTCATTGCCTGATATCCAACATTTTTTCCTTATCTCGCCTAATCTAAATATTATGTCTTATCCTTGTCACGTCCATGTAACAAACCAAAATGATGTAAACAGCGATGGAAATATATTACGTGAACTATACTTTAAGCACGAAACGTAAGTTTTTTTTTGACAAACTTCGTTTCAATGCCTTACAAGGATCTAAACGAGCTTTACAATTTTATACCTTTAAGATCTACTTTAAATTGAAAGAATATTACCAATAATACTGTAAGATGTTCAAAATGTATATATGTCAATTCGGACAGTAATTATGTATTTAGATTTTAAAGAAAATTGTGAATTATTATTTGTGATCGAAGAACCAAAAATAAAAAAATATTAATAACTGTGTAACAATGCTGCTCCCTCCCTTTTTCTATTCTTACATTGCATTTGAATGTGTCATTGCCTGACATGCAACATCTTATTCCTTGTCTAAAATTATAATTTCTATGTGTCTTATCCTTGTCACTTTCATCTAACAAATCATAATGACGTAAATAGCGAAACAAACTTTTGAAATAAATTACGTGAATTACACTTAAAGCATGAAGCGTAAGATTGAATTTTAAATATATTTTTGTTAACAAACGTCGTTTCAATGCCATTGGAGAATTTTTTACAAGCTTTTACAACCTTTATATGCATTGACAGTAAAGTTTACTTTAAATTAACACAATATTGAGATAATACTATACGATATTAAAAATGTATATGTCAATTCAGACAATAATTTGTTCCAAATTTATAAACGATTATGAATCTAGTTATATATTTGTGATCGAATATTCCGTCGGAATTTCTGCATTTAATCACTTTTTTTTTGGCAAAAATATCGTTTTTTAATATTGATTGTTAACAAAGCTTTGTAACATCCTACCAAGGAGATTATTTTCCTAACAAATATGCATACCTCCCCCACGGAAGCCGCCCAAGTCGTGGCATTGCTGAATTCAGGGCTTAGTCAACATGTTGTAGCTGCACAATTGCATCTTAGCTTCTCTGCTGTTAATAGAGTGTATCAGCGTTATCGGGAGACTGGTATGTTTACTTGCCGTCCAAGATCTGATAGATATCGAGTTACGTCTGAACAAAAAGACCGGTACCGGACCGGTGTATCAGTTTCTCTAAGAAATCGTCGATTTAACTCTATGCAACTGCAGCAGCGGCTCCGTGAGATTCGAGGATTGACTGTGAGCGATGCTACCATTAGAAGATTGATGGAGCGTGGCCTGAATAATGGCCCAAAATTGACGGTAGCCCACCGAAGAGCGCGTCTTAACTTAGCATGTGAGCACTTAAATTGGTCATACCTTCAATGGAGCAAAGTTCTCTTTTCTGACGAATGTCAGATCATGCTGTATGGTAACTATGGAAGAAAGAAGGTGTATCATAGAGAGGGAGAGCGTTTTGCACAGTGCTGCATTGAAGAAAGAGTCAGTTACGGTAGCGGTTCGTGGACGCTTTGGGGAGGCATAAGCGCCGATGGAAAATCCGAACTTGCTTTTGTATCTGGACCTCGCTTACCATCATTAAATGGGTCACGTTACATCGAAGACTGTCTGGAGCCTCATGTGGTACCTTACGCACATTTTATTGGCGAAGAGTTCATTTTTGTTCATTTTTGACAATGTCAGGGCTCATACCGCAGGCATTGGAAACGAATACTTGAACGAAGTCGATATTACGGTTATGGGCTAGCTAGCAAAAAGCCCGGATATGAATCCCATAGAACACCTATAGCATGAGTTGAAGAGACGAGTAAGAGCGAATGATCCTGCTCCGGAGATGCTTGGCCAACTTAAAACAGCTATATGAGAAGAATGGGACAACATCCTGCAACACAGATTGTGACTCATCCGTTCCATGAGGAACCGCATGGAAGCAGTCATCAGAGCCAGTGGAAGAAATACGAGATACTGAATATAGCGTTGGGTAAGCAGCTCGCGAGTAAGCACAATTGTGCCAGCACAGTTTCGGAAAAGAGGGAGGGCCTCTTAGAATAAAACTGTGGTAGCACACTAGAACAGTTACACAATCAAACCGACCGTGAACCGCGATGCTGTGAGACGCGAGTGTGTGTGTGCATTGCATTTCTTTCTACGACAGCCGTTCACCAGTATTCACGTTAGTTTTGTATAATTTGTATGTGGCATACCTAAATAAAGTAGAAGTTATTGTTACGAACATACAATTTTAATTGGTTTTGTGGACAATGCCATCTGTAAGCGTTCATAAGAAACACCTACAGTTGAATAAATCGACTACAATCCTTGTAAAACCTAGTATTGCTACTCGACGCTAGATGGCGCTTGTTCAATGAACTCTCTGGAATTTGGTAGCAGTTACTAGACCAGGTAGAATGTTACCGTACATTCTAGTATGATGTTCGTTTGGGTATATGAAGACGTGAGCCGCTGCGAGCGAGTCACTTTTTAATTGGAAGCGATCAACGAAACAAGCTAAACAAGCGAATTGGAAAGCGAATATAAGACTACCGGCTTGCCTGTGTTAGTCAATATTGATTTATATTTATTAAATAATAAGATCTCAGTGTTGAGTTGTGAAGTTTCTGAGTGGGTCTCCATTCATCATCTTATCAAAATGGTCATCAGAAAGTTTTTTGGTAAGTTATGTACTGCTTTAATCTTGGACTTGGAGCTAGTATTTTTATTTTATTTCTCTTAGCTAATAGCTTTGGTAACGGATATACTAGCTAGAGACCTATAATAATCGTTAAGAATATCATTTTTAATTTTATCTGGCATATTTTTGATGTGGAAAGAAAGGATCGATTATGTGGAAGGGAAATGTTAAGAACAACTGTTATTTTATTAAAAACGAGTTTATTGATTCAATCTCTATGAATTTAACGTTTACTAAACAGTGGTTTCGTTTTCAGTAATTAATTATGAAAACAAAAGATAAATTATATTTGTGGTTTAATTAAATACAAATTAAAACAGATCCTTGATCTTAAAGCTAAAAAATACAACTGAGTATTTATTTTAATATTTATAAGTAATTGAACAAAACTGCTCTCCCGTAAAAATTTAATTAATTACATAAAGTTTTATCAAAGCGTTTTGTTTTGCAGGAAGTTTGAAACGAAAAAAACTGATGGATCAAGTAGCGACAGCGATGAACAGGACAAAGTAACGACAATATCGCATGTGTCTTCATCGGTCACCACAACCACAACAGGTTATATTCAGCTGCAGGAATTACCTAGACCAAGTTCCTCTAGATATCTGGCGCCGAATCCTGATTCATTGATGGATGACTGCAATGAAAATGATATCGGGCGATATGTTGGACGGGCACACATGTTATCAACCGAAAAGAAGAAGGAATTGATTGAAAACTGTTGGTCCCCTTCCGCGACCTATAACTTTGCGGAAGATGCAAAACATTTAAAGAGAAAATTTAATTATTCTTGGTTGGAAACATACTCTCTATGTTTGGTATATTCCAGACGCCAAAAAGGAGCATTTTGTAAATATTGTACGTTGTTCCCACCAAATCCAAATTCATTTAGAGGCATATTGGGATCATTTACTATAAGGCCCTTTTGTAAGTTCAAATATATTCACGAGCAGTGCAAAAAGCACATTGAAACCCACTTCCATAAGGAGGCATTGAAAGCTGCTAAATCTTTTCTCGAAGGTGTGCCTGTCGATTTGCAACTGAACAAATATTCCCAGGGAATTATTGAAAAAAATCGCAAAATTATAAAATCTATTATTTCCTGCATTACGTTTTGCGGGTCACACGACTTAGCACTGAGAGTTAACCATTATGGTGAAGGTATTCTCGAGGATTTATACAGGCTGCGAATTGAGGCGGGAGATTTGATTTTAAAGAAACACATCTAGCAAGGGAAAAAGAATGCAAGCTACCGTTCAGTGGATATTCAAAATGAAATTATTGGTATTTGTGGAAGCGTTATTAAGGCTAATATTATGAAAAAAGTGAAAGAAGCAGCAGCATATAGTGTGCTAGCAGACGAAATAGCTGATATTTCTGGCACTGAACAACTATCGATTGGGATGCGATATTTTGATGAAGAAACACAGGAAGTCCAAGAAATGTTTGTCGGATTCATTGAACTTTTTTCGGGAATCAGTTTTGAGGAGGAAGTTGATACCTAATATTTCCAGACTTTGCGAGACAAGATGGAGTGAGAAACACAAAACTATCAGAGTTTTTAAAGAAAATCTTCCAGTAATTCTGGAAGCCTTACAAACATTATCTCAGGAAGGAAATAATGCAACTCGGAAAAGTGCCTTCCAACTGCATGCGGCTACTTCCAGAATTTCTTTCATTCTCGGGATTATGTTGGTAGCCAAATACTCGGCTTTGATGGAACCCGTTGTCAACGTAATCCAATCTGTAGCTTTGGACGTGATCAAAGCCTCGGAACACGTTAAAAGGATTTTACTTTTAATTAAAAACCACCGTGAAAATCCGGAAAAAGTGACAGACGAAATTATAAAGGAAGCTACTGCTGTTGCGGAGAAAGTCGGACTGGAGGAGGACATTACATCAATGCCGCGTATTACGGGGAAACAACGTCATAGAAGCAATCATCCAGCAGAAAGCCCTTCAGAATACTGGAAGAGGTCTTTAGTAATACCATATTTGGATTCAATTATCACCTCCCTTGAAGTACGTTTTGCTGAAGAAAACACGCCATCGTTCGCATTATCTAAGTTACACCCGGCACAGATGCAAAAGATGACAACTGAAAATCTGAAACAAACTTGTGAATCTATTGCCCAGTTTTATGATTTACCGAACATAAAGAATGAAATCGAACTTTGGCAGCAATTGTGGCACGATAGGCTTAATCTAACAAATCTAACAGTTGTTGATGTCCTAAAAGAAACAAATTCCTTCTTTCCCGAAACGGAAAAAGCATTGAAAATTTTGATCGCTTTACCATGCACGTCCTGTACAGTAGAGCGATCCTTTAGCAGCCTCAGAAGACTAAAAATATGGCTAAGAAGCACCATGGCAGAAGATCGCCTTAATGGTCTGGCCATGATGAGTGTACACAGAGCTATAATAAATAAAAACCTAAATAATTTTAATGATAAAGTGGTTGAAAGTTTTGCAAAAAATCCCCGCAGGTTATGTTTTCATTAAATATTATTTTTGTTAAAATAAATAATTATTACTGTGTTTAAAAGTTTGATTTAGTTATTGTGCTGTCGAGGGCTTGTGAAGTTTTATACATTGATATTAGAACCGTTCTTATTACAATCGTCATCGAGGCAAAGAATTCCAAAGTGTAGCGCTTCATGCTCTCGGCGTTCATATTTTTTATCCTCGATAATATTGCCCCCCCTTAGTCATAAGCTGGCGACGCCCTTGCACGAGCCCGTTTTTGGTCAATTCTCAAGTTGTGCGGAATCCAACGTGAACAAATTTTTTTTACAGCTAAATGTTCGTGTATTATTTTATATATACTCGTCATACTTATGCCCAGAGACGCCTCTATCTCGCGATATGTAACATGACGATCTTGCATTATTAGTTCCCGCACAGCATCAATATTTTGAGGTACAACAACCGATTTAGGGCGACCTTCTTTAATTTCGTCCGTGAGCACAGACCGCCCACAATTAAACTCACTAAACCAGTGATACACAGTAGTTTTCGATGGTGCTTCGTCCCCAAAAGTCGAAGTGAGTTGATCGATGCACTGTTTTTGAGTTAGCCCTCGCCTAAAATCCTAATAAATCATAGTACGAAAATTTTCACGACTTAAGTACATGGTGATAAAGACTCGCAATTTTCAAAATGACGCCACAAAGGATAAACAAATGACAGCTACATGAAACAAATTGTATTCTTCAGCCAAAGAGTTCCATTTTTAAATGTTATAATTACTTTTTTAATATTCTTCTGTAAATGGCCAGTTCCGGATACATAAATAGCAGCCCTCGTATAACAGAATGAAGCCATTTTTGTCGTTTCTGATTGGTTTAAAGTTTTAAAAGTAGAGTACGGCAGCAGGTAACCAAATCTGGTTTACAAGACACAAATTAAAATCCAGAATAATTCTTGATCAGTTCAGTTGTTAAAATCGAGTCCATAATCCAAGCCAAAAGTCGTCAGTGTGAGATTTGTTGTCAATTGAATACAGAAGGATGCGCAGCAAACGAAGGAGCGAAGTACACTGACCGACATCACAAGAGCACGATGATGATTTGGTTACCTGTTGCCGTACTCTACTACAGCGATTCCTAAAGTGGGTTCCGCGGAACCCAAGGGTTCCGCATATAAGACACTAAGGTTTCGCGAATGTTACATTGATCGTTAAATCGTTGGAATTTTTTGGTTACCGTCATTTATGGCGACATTATTTTTTGCGCGGAACTTGGTCTAAGCATGCATATTTTTATTCTGTAGGAGGTCCTACACAATAAAAATGCTCGATTTTAGACCTATTAATAGTTTTTATAGGAAGCAGTGAAATAATTTCATTCATGTCATTAATCGTTATTCCAAATATTTGTAATAAATGATTTTTACTCTTATTTGAAATTGCGGTAGATATTTTTTATTATTATAAATTGCTCCATAAAATAAATAGGATTTATTGAGTGTTCCATGGTCTTAAATGTTTAGGAATCACTGCTCTACTGAATAAACCAATCAGTAACGACAATAATGGCTTCACTCTGTTTCACTCTAAATTTTTAATAACGTCACTACTTGTCCCACTCTTGCTTACCAATGGTGTGACTATCCACTCACTCGCTCTTCAAAAATGTTTTGGCGACGCTTGTTCACTTGAATCTGCGACCCAAAACCTGTTTATGGCCACACAATAACGTTTTCAAAGATAATGACTAAATAATTATGTCTGGTTCTTTTCAGAAAAAATATGCCTATTTTCTTTTTGTCATAACTCATGTAGCGTATTATACCATTTTAGGATCTTGATCAGTTGTGCTAATTTTTATAATAACTTGCCATAGTAGTGTTAATAAATTTTTTTCGTGTCAAAGTTAATTAATTAAAAGTTAAAAATTTCTAAAATCGCAAGTAAAATTGAACTTAATTTTATTTTTGTATTAAAACTGCAGATATTTTCGTTTTATTTGGAATTGTGACGAACAGTAATTAATAAAAAAAATTACAGTGATATTGGCAAATTTGTAGTCATAGTACCCAAAAATATTGTATAGAATGTGAAATTTCGAAGTTTTAAAAAAAATATTATTGTAATAGTGTAATACTAATTTATTTATTCAATTAGTTATTATAAAACAACAACAAAATATGAAATGGGAATCATGTAAATGCTAATTCTAAACAATGTTTATGATTTCAGTTAACACACAGAACATGGCAAAGTTTGAAAGAAACCTTTTTAAAGCGCATCCTTCCTGACATTCATAATCCTTACTACAAGTTGAGCATGGAAGAAATATGCAGTTTTAAACAAGGGTATATATTGTAAAGTTGGTTAATATGTAATTTGTATTTGACTGGCTGGTGCTCGTGACTTCTGCTTGGAATTAAAAATACTACCCTATGTCGTTCACCAAGGCTCTAATCTAATCTCCATTCTAAATTGCAGCATAATCATTCATTAATTTACCAAATTAAAAAGAAATTTCATCATTAGTTAAACAGTAACAACTTGACAGACAGAGGCAGTTTCACATTTATAATGTTATATCTGTTACCTGCAATTTGATCGGAGTTATTCTATTTCTCGTAAACTTCTATGTAATATAGTGTCATACAAATTTAAATTCCCCCTCTCCCCGCCGCCTATTGTGTGGAATTTAAAAAAACGATGAACCATGTGTCTCATTATTTTTAATAAGCAATATTTGTACTCAGTTTCGCAGTTTCGTGTTCCCTATAAATGTAAATTTCCCAAAATCCTCTTAGCAAATCCCCTACATTACACAAACTATCATCAGATAGTTTTTTCAGTTTTTGACATGTCGTGGTCAATCTGGCAGTCAGTCAATGAATGGTATTTCATTTTTATATATGTATAACTTTGAATTGAAGCCAAATGTTTATTTTTTAGTTGTGATGTCACAGCAAAAAACACAAATAAATTGGAAATACACATAATAAGCGACTCGAGTAATGGTGGTATGTTGTTAATTTCTATTATTACTATAAAATCATAAATAATAGAGACCATTTAGAGTCCATACTAAGAATTTTATACTAGTTATTGTAAATTATGTATAAAAAAAAATAAAGCAGTATATAACTCAGTTGTTATGTAATTATATATAAACCGACAATTTTTATAGGGCAAATGAATAGTAGAGACCTTTTTTTAGAGTTTATACTAAAATGTATTCTAAAAATGTCATATTCTATAAAATTAACAAAAATAACCTACAACTCGAACTTCTGCTAATTCTAATCTGACAATTCTCCTCGTAGCAATTTTTGAAATATAAGAATGTATCAATCTAGTATACTTAGTCACACAGTTATTTTCCTTTTAACAGAACAGCAAAAGGAAAATGAAGATTCTAAATCTAAACATAATAAAGAAGTTAATAATTCAGGTGAGGATACAAAGCTATCCAACATTCCACATCATAGAGCTTCTACAGAAACACTGGTGCTCGATCCCTGTTATGAAACTGCAGAAGATATACAGAAAGTTTTGGGATCATCAGACAGTGAAAAAAAAGGGACAAATACGAAAACAACTGAAAATAATGTGCAAAATACTGCAACAAAGTCTTTTAGAGATTTTATCACTTATTCTGAACCTTTGACACCCATGTTACAAGAAGTGTTAGATGATTTTGTAACAGATGAAGAACTGGAACCTCCTATGGAAATTGTTGAATATATTCTACCAGATTCAAATAACGAAAACATAGTTGATCTTCCTAATCCAAATGATAATGTTGGTGATAAAACTGCTCTCGACCTGCAAGATACAGAAAATGTTCATATATCAAATGAGATAAATTCTGAAAATTCTCAATTAGACTCGGTGAAGTCTTCGCCAAAACAAAGAAATAAGAGTTTAAAGCTCAAAAAAACTCAAATAGAGTCTGTAAATAATAATAACAATATCAGTGAAAGTATAATTACTCCTTTAAATGCAGAAAATAATTCTCAATCTGAGGTGGTTGCTGTTTCTGATTCGAAAGATAACTCTAAAATCCTTGTAGTAGATAATAATGCTTCATCAATAAGAAATGAAAAGACAACACAAAATTCTTCCCATACCACAGCTGATAGTATTCTTCCTAATAACCAAGAAGCACTTCTAAATGGTGTGGAATCTATAAAACAAGCTCAGAATCAACCTTCAGAAACTCAAGAGTCACTGAAAATTGTAATAAAAAGTAAACATAGAAAAGCACGGGCTAGTTCGTCGGAAACTAAACGAAGTGTTAAGAAATCGAAAAGAAATAATATAATTGAAGACAAAGAACAAAATAAAGATGAGAATAACGATAATATTAATGCTGATAATATTAGTGTGAAGGAAGTGCAAAATAAAAGCGACAATATACCAGAAAATGAATCTTCAAAAGAATGCGATAATAATAAAAAGCAAGACAATATGAATGTAGTACCATCTAATATAAATTTAATTGAAAAGGTTGACAAAGCGGAAACTATAAAAAAATATATTAATACAACTATGTCTAACAAAGAAAATGATAATACATCATTAAGCCCATGCTTGAAAAGCGTAAGTTTATATGCTGAACAACATTCCCTTGCCACTTATAATGATTCTGAAACTGCTTTACCTCCTTCTAACCAAGATACAAATGTAAAAACTAATAAAGATAGTGTGAAGAAACTGACTACTGATATTAGTGAAGTTGTGATACTAAAGTCACATTCAGAATCCGATAGTGGAAATAGTCAACCTATATCAACTTTACCTGTTACTTGTCCCAAAGTACAAAGTTCACAAAAAACCAGAGCTTTATCAGGTTTATTTGGATTGTCTAGTGGTGAGTTTAATGTTGGTCGCAAACCTTTGTTTTCAAGATGGGCATTCAAGAAGAATTTATAAAAGTTTATTTCATAAAAATGTATACGGCCAGCAAGTATTTGTCTAAAAACAATTCATTTATTTTTAAATGCATGCTATAATGTTACGAATTTATATTTAATTTACAAACACTATGTGAAGGCCTGTATCCCGGATGGATACTCGGATGGATATCGTGAATTTAATTGCGCACAGATTCACACTTGAGTATCGTTCTGAAATATATGACATTTGATGTAATACTAATAACGATAACATAAATAATCTATTTGTTCGTTTCAGGCGCAGTAACCAAAAATCGTAATAAAAGGGGAAAATTTTGCAAGTCTTCGACGTCACGTCGTTATACATAGTAAGTATAATCCACTCTTCGTTTTAAATTTTATTTGTGAAAAAATAAAATTAAATAATTAAAGGCTAAATTCAAATTTCTCCGGTATTGATTTTTTTATTTTTCATGTTTTATTTGAGTTACGTAATAGTTTATCTGATAGAGAATAGTTTATGTTACAAATGTTTATTTAAATTCTTATTTTGCTAGAAATATACTGTCTCATTTGTTTAATCATTCTTAAAAATTTGCTACTAAATCAGACAATATATTTTATATTGTATGTATATGTAAAGTATGTAAGAAGCGCGCGAAACCGCGCTCTCTCCTTTCTGAGTACCCCGTTAGGGCTACCAAGTGAGTATATATATGTATACGTACAACTGTATATACATTTAAACATTACAGTAATCATACAAGCTCTGATTCAAGTAACTGGACGTCGGATAGTGACAGTGAATATGTATCTCCGCCAAGAGAACAACATAACAAACAAAGTAAAAAATATTTGTAAGTGTAACTTTTTTCTCAAATACTGATACGAAGCAATTGATCCTTTTCTTGTCCTATTTTGAGAACCAAGGTTCGTTTTATTAGCTATACTTTATTCAGTATGGAGTCACGCTGCCAAGGATATTGCTATATTTATTTTTGTATAGTCGACTTATAATATAACAATTGATTTCAGCTATAAACAAAAAGTCAGCTTTTCACTGTGGAATATTACATCACATGTTGAAACATAATATACGTTTCGTGATTGAGATTCACACTGATATAACTCTTACTTAAGTTCAATTGGGCCCGTCATTGTATTATAATGCTTTGCAGGCGACATGAAGCAAGAAAGGGTGTGTGGGGTATGACAGTAAAATATAATCTTGAAAATGTTGCTTGGTCAACCAAAATAATGTTTATAGTATGGAACATTATATATTACATCTAAGTGTAAAGGGTCCATTAAAAAATACAGTGAGAGAAGATATTAATTTATATGTTAGGATATAGCATATATTGTGTTACATCTCACAATGAAAAGCTAGCTTATTTTATTTATATTTTTTTATTGCTAAATTTATTTTATTGCTTTTTTTTTAATATTGACAGCGAAAAATTCCAATTTTAGAGATATTTCTTTAATATCATAGATAAGAAAAAGTTTAGACTTAGAATAGCAGACTTTAAAACCGATTAAATGCATGAAAAGTTTAATTTCACCGTGCAGTCGCTACTCAAAAAAAATAACGGTTTTTGTGAAAGAACTTTCTAATATTACATTCGCATTTAATCGATATTTTAATTGTTCTTCTGTAACCTTTTCCACGTTTTTTCACTATCACTTCTAACTGAACACTCCTAAGTGTTATTATTATAAGGTTTGAAATTTCTAATTAACTTTATAGAGGATCATGTCATTTTATTGTACTTATACCAGCCATTCTCAACCTATAGTTTTTGGGCTGTATGTGGCCCGCTAAGCTTTACTATGTGGTTCGATAAGTTTCAAAAAGCTCTTCAAGCTTTTAGCACTAAATTTTTAACAGTTCGCAGCAAAAACATCTAGTAATTGGCCGGTAAGAGAATCTCATCTAGATGACGTTTTACAAATAGCATGCAGTAATCACAAGCCTCGAGATAAGATCTTTAAAAGATTTCCACAATTTTAACGATCTCACCCTGTTAGTAGTAAAAATTATAACTTCGGAACAAATTTTTGTCCCTTTCCTTTCCATCATTTTATTATGTCCATAAGCTTGAATGTGACAGAAGGCTGTCATAACTATTCAATGTTTACACCGCGTTTATTAGTAAGGACCTCAGTCTTGTTCTCCAAATAGTATTGAAATTCTTTTTTTTTATCATTTTATGATTAAAATGATGTTGTGACCTGTTTGACATAGCTATTAAAAATATTTATCCCGAAAGAAAAAGGTCGAGTATGGCTGCTGTAATCATACTATAAAATGAAATATGAACAGGTCATTGTACAACGTATAATTCGAAAACACTTAAAGGTTTTTTATTAGAAGTATTTTCAATATTTTTCATTTAGAAAACCACGCTCAGCACGTATTCTGCCACTAGAAAAAGAAGGAGGACTCTGTGTTATGTATGGGAAGAGAATATACCCTTTGGTTAAGGATGGAAAAATTTTGAAAAATTATCTCATCTACTCAGAAAGTAAGTTCATAATTATGATAAAAATTGTTAATCTAAAGAACACACATTACAACACTACGAAATATACTACTTCTTCCGCTTTGACTCTAGGATATAATTTGATAAAAATAAGACGAATACTCGTTATTTTTTTATGAATCGACACTGACACTTTAAATATACTATGTACTTATGAACATGTACTTTTAAATCAGCTTGAAGACTAAGCCTACTCACCACAGAAACTGCCTCACACCGCATTTATGATGAATCATGAAACCTGTGGTAACTTCGCGACAGATGGAGATGAAATATTCCCGTATTGATGCCCAGGACCTAAACTAAAATTGTGCTAAGTTCCATCAAAGTCCGTTCAGTAATTCTTGTGATGGAACAAGGTGTTAAACAAAAAGCCCATGAAAATTCGAAAAATCGTTTTTTAGAATTATATTCCTTCGAAGTTTTTAATATTAAATATTTTCAATAAAAAAGTTTTTTTTTATCATTAATGATCTAGTTAATGATGAAAATAATAAAATTAATCAATATCTATAAAGATACCTGTAAGTACTTATAAATTATTTAAGTAATATTACTTCTTAGGTGATACAGAAGACCAAGAGTCGTACTGGAAATTAAAATATGTAGAAGAAAAGCAAAAATCGGACGACCTAAAGAAGTACGTACTTATTAATTATAATGAAATATATGTATATTATAAATAATTTACATCTTATATGTAATGTTTTGGTTTCGATATTTGTAGAGATAACATTATTCCTTTTTGCAGGTTGCTAGAACAAGCTAAGGAAAATTACAAACAGCCAAATGAAACGAAAAATGTCCAACTTGTACCGGAAAAGAAATCTCAGTTTGTAACATTTCTATTAATTTATTAACGGCCCGTCCCGACTTCACCCGGTTTGATTACTTATGGTCTATAGCCTATGTCCATTTGGAATGTAGCTTTCAATGGTGAAAAAATTATTCAAATAGGTGCATAATGTATAAACAAACTTACAAAGTCTGCTCTCTCTTATAGTATAGATTATTTATTACTGCTATACCCGCGACTTCGTCCGCGTGGAAATTTTTTCCGTGAAATCTCCGGCTTACCGAGGTTACCTGAGATACTCATATTGTTTGGTGTTGAACAAAAAAGTTATTTTCTGTTATGGAACATCCGCCATATTGGATTTATGGGAACGTCACATATACAGAAACCTTCCCATGCGTATTCCATTTCATTTGATACCCATATTGTTTTTTTTTTTCTTTCTATATGGCATGGCGCACAGATTAGGTAGTAAAGTGCATCCTAATCTTTTTGTAAATATAATTTAAGCATCGATGTTATTTAAGTAAATTAAATATTTAAGACAATAATATATTTAGATATAATTTTATACAGAATAAATAATAAATACAAATTTAATTAAGGGGGGAGTACTGTGCCAGATATTACTCTGACACAGCAAATCATGACCTTGTTCACGATCGATCTACAAATTAAATATCCGCATCGCTGCAAAGGAACTTGTCACGTACATCTCCAATTTATTGTGAGAGATGTGTATTGAAAATTTAAAACAAATTGATTAATTTTTTTCTCTCACAGGCCGAGAACTTTTTGACCCCTTACATTGTAATTTGTAAATGTCCGTGGGATTCAATCTTCTGACTATCAGATGGACTAAACAATCGTCTTCCCCGTAGTATCATTTTTTCTTTTTTTAATTAGTTTTTTTTTTGCATTTGTATTCGCGGTTTGTAACTATTTTTATGTGTATATATGTAAAACGTACAGAACTAAAGATTAAAAAATATCGAGTAGTAATAAACAAAAGTTGTTATAGAACACTGCACTGTGTTCGTCACATTAATATTGCTTAAAGTTGTTACATTCTGACACAGACAAATTAGCCTAAAGACAATGAAAGGGCACCGTTTTCTGCCATCGATGCGCACAAACGCTCATATAACTTCAACCAGAAACGCGCGCTCCTTTAGTATTAACCAGAAAGCAGATCCGTAACCTGTGTCTAATTGTTTTGAAAAATATAGTATAAATTACGTAAACAATGCCAAATTGCGCTGTAAAGTGGTGCGGTAGTGACAGTGGTAAAAATAGTTTCAAAAAAGATAATATCACGTTTCATCGGTAAGTATAAAATTAATAATAAAAATTTATATTAAAAAAATGCAGAGCTCTCACTGCACTGGTCGGTGGTAGCTTTGAGTCAGCGTTTGTCCTTGTCTAGCAAGCTATAATTACATGTTGCGTCCTCACTCTTGCAAGATGGCACGTGTAAGTAGGGACGCGAAAAAACGTATCGATATATCAATATATTTTCCATTAATTTTGATAATTTATAATGACTACCTCTCTTTGAAATTATATACCTAGTTCTATCCATACTATATAATAATATAATATATATAACATATAGTTATCTAATATATATTAATATAATATATAATTATATAATATTATATAATTGTATAATCCATATCCATACTATCCATATCCATACTAATATTATAAATGCGAGTCTCTCTGTCTGTCTGTCTGTCCGTCTGTCTGCTTGGTTTTCACGGCTAAACCGCCGTACCGATTTTAATACAATTTAGCATGGACATAGTTTGACACTAGGGGGTGAACATATGCTACTTTATTTCTCAAAAATCTACCCCTAAAGGGGTGAATAAGGGGATGAAACTTTGTATGGGAAATTTTTAACCCCTGAACCGATTAAGACGAAATTTAGTATAGTACATAGGTAAAACCTTTTCTATTAAAAACATACTTCTTTTTTCCAAAAATCTACCCCTAAAGGAGTGAAAAGGGGATGAAACTTCGTATGGGAAATTTTTAACCGCTGAACGGATTAAGATGTAATTTGGTACAGAGATACACCTTTTCTATTAAAAAAACACAGTTATCTTTAAAAAGATGTCATCGTTCTTTTTTCAACCGACGAAAAAATGATGGAGGTTCTCAAGTCGGTGCATATTTTTTTTTGTATACGACCATGCGTAGCTTTTTACAGAGTAGTCTGATTTTAATGATTCTCTTTTATTGGATAGAGTATATCTCGAGTTTTGGGTTCAATTTAATTCGGAACTCTAGCAAATTTACTTATATACGTATTTATATCGTATGTATGAAGTATTTTTTTATATATTTGAGTTGTAATTAGTACAGGATAGTTATTTTATACTTTTCAGTGTTTATTTCTAGTAGGTTTAAATTTTTTCGTAATTTTTTTTATTTCTCCCATTTGAGTGACCTTGGTCTAAATAAATATATAGGATGGGTCTACAACTAACTACTTTTCTAATTATAGAACGAAATGATATAAAAATGTATCATCAATATAAATAAAGCTTATAATTAGTAATTATTATTTAGTGTATCTTCAAAGGCCAAGCTCAATACCAGTGCAATTTAAATGGGATCACCTCGGAAGTATATCAAACAAATAAAAAAATTTAAAATCGGTACACAATTGATGAGGTTATCGGTGAACATACATAAAAAAACATACAGACGCACATAGAATCTCCCTCTTTTTAAAGTTGGTTAAAAAAATATATACAGACGAAAAGGTTGGGTGGTTCTACCACCAAAGCTTTTCAGTTTCGTTTTTTGTCAATTTAATTTTTTGTTAAAAAGTTTTACATTAGGAGAAACACGTACTACCCAAACGAATTTGATTTGCATTTCTATTCCAAATTTTTGATTTTTTTGTTTCGAAATAAAGAATCTTGTTTTGATTATACATACATATTTTATTATTTCTATTTTTAAAATAAGCTTATGAAAATAATTCTTGTATTTATCGATATATACAATATTTACGAGTACATCACTATTTCGTTTAGTACGTGACGTTACCTTGCCGCCCGCTTACGTCTCATTCCTCTAACCTTGACAGAATAGTTCGCTTAGAAATTCATAAACATTTCTATTCTATTCTAGGTCTCTAGGGTAGTTTGTCTGTGCATTCTGAATAGATAAATATCTAAATGTGTCTATGCTGATCTTGGGAGAGAAAAATATTAGAATGTGGTTTGAATATGATTAGGTTAATTATGGTAGATTACATATTTATGAAGTTATTCCCGTGCAAGTAGTAAAAGTCGTCCAAGGGATCAGGTTTATTATGTAAAGTAGCAATCTTGCCCAGCTTCGCATGGGGATTTGATTACAAAACATAGTTTAAAGAAAAACTAAATAACCTATCGGACCAGTGAACCCATAGATGATTACGCTTGTAATTTCACAATGAAAACGAACGTGAAAACCTTGCGAGGCGCGGTATGGAGTATTGTGACCTGATTGGTCACATCGTGATCGGACGTTGAACAGATAGAGCAGATAGGTGGTGAGTCGTGGGCGTGGTCGCAGTTTAAGTAATATATTACTAAACAATGGGCACATGCAGGTGCCCTCATAAGCGTCATCTAGGCCTTACTGCTGCCTGTTACGTTTTAAATATAATATGTATTAGGGTGTGTCAAAAATAAATCAATATTTTTTTTTCACTTTCCGCCCAAAAAGGATATGTCCAAACAAAAATTCTGTCTAAAAGACAGCTCAAAATTTCAATTATGAGAGGTCCTCCATCGAACTTAAAGTTTTCCCATGTTTAAATAACACGGAATATATACAGTGTTTTTTCACATTATTTTGTTGGGCGAGCTGTGAAGAAATTTTTTTTCGAAAAAATGAATGGATACACCTTATTCAGTATTGAATTTCTGTCAAAAAATTTGATTGAGTCAAGTTTTTACTCGTATCGTCATTATTTTAGTTTCTATGGACCTTTAAAATTAATTTTTGTATATTTTGCGTCTTTATCTATTAGAGATAGACCAAAAAGTTAAATGGCAATTTTGTAGCTCGTCTGACGTACCTACTATAAAAAAGTCTTCAACAATTATTTCGTAACATTAGTAATTGCAAAGTTATAGGCTCCCAACATTTGTTTTTCGAATTTTTTGCTTTTATCAATCGAATATAGATGATAGTGATAATAGTACAAAAAATTTAGTACACATTTTTCAGTATATTTAATTTGGTACAAAATAGTGTAGGTGAGATTTTCTGTATCATCAATAGTTAAAAGTTGACACACCCTAAATGTATGTACCATTTCAGGAGCAGTATACCAAGGAATGAGGAAAATCAGTTAGTGAAAAACGATGTTGGTAAGTTTTTAATATGCATTTCTATAACTTCGTCTAATTTCTGTGTTACAATATTTAAACTTTTTTTTTCTGTTTAGAACCAGAAAATATACTTAGTGAACAGCAGAAACAGGAAACCAAACAAGAAATTAAAATCAAATTCAGTAAAAACAATGAGGTAATTTTTTTTTCTACTAAGTTTAATTTTGATGTATTGATAATATTTATAAAGTTATTAGGAGTTACGCACCTATAAATTTCATCACGATGTTTATACGAAGAAAATATTTAAAATCTTTTAATAATTTCAGGAGGTACAATTAGAAGGTCAATGGCCTCAGATACACCCTATTTTGGCCCAAGTCGTGGATTTATTTCACAAAAACGAATCCAGAGTACCTGAAGTAAAGTTAAATGTTCAAGCAGATGCTCCACAAAACGCTCTAGAAATCAACAGTGGAAAAACTACACCTCTATTTCCAGTTGACGAGGGTAAGCACTTTATATATTTATATATCCTATTATGTATTTTGAACATAAGTATGTATCTCTGACTACCGTTAGGGATACAGGGTGAGGATATGGATGTATGTATGTACAAAAGTGTTAATACGTGAATAACAGACAAATCTCACACAGGACACAGTGTACATATCACTTCACACTATGCATAATTTAAAATATAAATAGTCACAGTTATCAAAACTGTGTAGGCGAAGTATAAACTACATATTATCTTCAATATACATCATATGTTTGAAGGTAATCTCTACAAAAACAATATATTATATTGTTTATCGCGAGTTCATTGAACGTATAGAAGGCGAACAGAGAAAAATTCATTTTTAATGTTTTGTACCTCAAAAGGAAACAAGGAGCCCTTATGGGATTAGTTCGTTGTCTGTCTGTTTGTCAAGATCCTTATTCTCAGGAAAGCATGGAGGTATGAAATTAATATCAAATACTTATTATACGTGGGACCCTTTGCAACTGTAAAAAAATCAAGCTTCTAAGTCAACGCAATATAAAACACGGTCAGAATGTAAGACATATTGTTATGCAACAAATGTGAATTGTGACATTTTATACGATTTATAGTAATTCATATAGGCAATAGTAGCAAACTAGCAAACTATTATGAGCCAAATTATCGTTACATTTTGACCAAGTACATTATAATGTCGTTGACTTTGGTGCTGTCCAATCTCCCGTGGGAAATAGCGTGATATTACGTATAGATATCCCTGAACGTTATTAAGTCTTTCTTAACATTTGTGTGGATTTTAATTCTGTGCTCTACTTACAGAAACACGTGAGAAAGTTAGCAAAATAGAAGAAGAAATTTTTAAAGAGATAGAAGAAAAAGATAAGACAGATGATGATAACATTAAAACAAGTGGAACGTCAAGTGAACTAGAAAAAAATGTAACAGTGAGGTACATACGTATATACGTACATACATATGTACATAAGTATACACTACTTTTTCATTTTTGAATTTAATGTAAACAAACAAGAAACTTACCAAAATTTCGCTAAAATTTTCACCGTTCGCTGGTCGGACGTATTACACGTACCACTCTAATAACACTGCTTTTCTATTACATACATGAAACTATGAAATATGCACATATAACGATGACATTGTCCAATATAATACGGCTTTGAAAAAATTTAAGTTATTTGTCGAGCGTTTTGTTTTTAATTCGTAATGTTAATAGATCGGTTCACTTTAATTATATTAGTGACACGATTCATTCGAAATGTAAGACAGAATAATAACAGAAGAATATAATTGTTTGTGATGTGCAAACAATAATAATTTCCTGTTCTTTATTTTTAAGTGTTTTTTATAAAAATCAAATTTTTTCACTCATCTGACGTTTATTATTCTTTTAATTCTTGGTGGTTTTTATTGAAGATTGAAGCTCAAACACACAAACGGATAAAAATTTTAAAAATGTTTGTTTTACTAAAAACTAATAAGTATGACAACTGAAGCAATCATTTGGGAACGGGAGCTATAGAATTAGTAATTTTATCTACAAATTTCAATATTTAAAATTAATGGTTTTCTCTATAAAGGATGACTCCCATCTCCCATACAACTGTGGACTAGGAAAAAAAATAAGCCATGAATACCTTGCTTGCGGTCCGATTTAAATCTAAATAATGAACACGAAAGACAAAGCTGTATGGGCATAGTGCCCAATGCATCTCAAGAATTAAAGAGAAAGTTTGAAATTAGCTTTGAAGAATAATATTTTTTTAAGGAGATAAACATCAGAGAATCTTTTATAAAATTATTACTGCTATTTTATTATATTATTATTACTGCTTACCCCGTTAGGGATACAGCTTGAAGGTTTTTTATGTCAACCTTTATATAATAGTTTTCGGTAAAACTTGAAAATAAGAGATTTTCTTACATTACTTTCAGAAAAAGACGCGGTAGATCAAAGAAAAGTGAGCCCGTGTTGGAAACGTCTTCAGCAACCACGTTGATTCCAAAGAAAAGAGCCAAAAAGAGCACCGGGAGTGAAACAAACGAACCTAAAAAAGAAGAGATAACAACAAATGTAGTTGGAAATGACACTGCAAGTGTAACAGCAAGTGTATCATCAAGAAGGAAGACTAAAACACCGGATAAAAATGTGAATGGTAAATTAAATACAATATGTTGCAAATAATAACACATTTCTTGCCCTCACTACAAATAATATCCATACTATACTTAAGTTTTACGCTTAGGTTACTTTCAAATAAATCGACGTCTCCATTAAGATTACATCATTATTAAAAATCAAATAAAACTTAGTTACAAAAGATTCAAATTGTTCAAGTTTTGATATGAAAAAAGACTCAGTCAAATGATCCAATCAATCATGTCTGTATAAAGATAAAATCATATATTTTTTATTGAAATGATCAATTGATATGATTTTTTTTTAAATTTTCGATAAGTTTCCATATTTTTTAAAGTTTTTATTATAATTCTGCCGCATTTATAATTTTATCGTTTGCGTTTTGAAAAATAATGTATATGTGTGAACATATCGTAATTTTTTCTGAATTTATTTAATTATGTAACATTAAACGGCAATCAATCAATTAAGTACTGAGATCGAAACAGTCAAATAATTGAATATATGAATATGTTAATTCAAATATGATTACAATCATCAATACTTTAAACTATAACATATTTTTTATTAAATAAAATCATTTATAGTCCATGAGATTTAATAGGTCGGATTTGACGTTTCTTAATTTTCATGCCGCTATAACTTTGTATCAACGTTCCTGATATCTAATACAAATTCAATTACGTAAATGCTGTATAAATAAACGTTATTTATTTTTCCCACTATTGATCATTACACAAAACTACCAACTTTGATTTCTTTTAGTTAAAAACACAGATATTTCCTTATATATCTTCAAAAGAATTTTCTAAATGGACGTTGTTACAATGTTATATCACGAGGCGTATTGCTCTAGTACTGCTACCATTTGCAATCGTTTCGTTACCAAACGAAATCGATAATCGATTGAAATGTCGTAATAATCGAATAATTTAAAATTAAGATATCATTATATTTTTTAAATAATTTAGTTCTGTATTCTTTTTTTGATGAGTTTACTGACAGAAGCATGTAATCAAATATCAAAGGATGACTGGGCTAAGGTGGTGGAGAAAACAAAAAAAATGATAAAGGAAGACTTTGAAAGAGACGTCAGAATAGACAATTTAATTGAAAATGAATTAATCATAATAGTAGGAGACGAAGATAGCTCTACGGACATGGATCCAAGCTCAGAAATTGATTAAATATTTATTTTTCACCAATATTACAGTCTGCCTTTATTTACTACAAATACATAGTGTGCTTATTATAGTTAAATAAGGAAGTTTATTATATATTAGTCCCAAAAAATAAATATATCGAATTAAGTTTATTCATATACTTATATTTTACTGTAACAAATACCATATCTCAACAAACGTACTATGTAGCTAACAAATTAATAATCATAAGTTAAATATTATTATGTTATTATGAACATCAAACAATGGTATCGATTTTCGTTAGAATCGAAAAATAATCGAGACATATTTGTTTGGTCCCATAACTAGTCGCAGCCATGTGACAGATGTCAAATCCGACCTATTAAATCTCACGGACTATAATAATGTTACTCAACAAAGTGTTGCTGCTTTTAAGCTCAGATTAAATAAAAATAGAATGATTACACTGTGAATAACAAATAAAGGCCGTGCTTTTTAGACATTTTGGTACGAAGGTCAATGTTGCCATACTGATTTTTAATACCCTAGTTATTATAAAAATTTGCTATCATTGATAACGTTATTTTACTGGTAACATTGTTTTGCTAATAAAATATTTTTAATAATTTATAATAGGTTATCATAGTTTTTATTAACACGCCACGATAACGCCGTAACCACACATTGAAGCCAGAATTCCTGTGTCATTATCATTACTGACAATATTAGCACCTTACTTAACTTACCTTAACGATATTAATTTATGTTTGTGTGGAAACATTAAGTAATATTATCGTGTACTAGCCCACATATGAATCACTTATCTATGCATCATATCTATCAGTTTTACTGAGTGGATTTCAATAAACTGTAGCCGGGTTATTTAAGTTGGAACCCAAGCTATTAAATAAAATAAACCGCATCAAAATCTGTTCAATAGTTTTTTCGTGATGCCATATCAAACAAACTAAAATTCTAAAAAATTTTTATGAAGTTAATTATCAAACAATTTAAATAAAATTTTTATCTATGTACAGATACATCCCCGTTAGTTTTATAATAAGTAACGTTATCTTGCATCTAACCTTACTAAATCGATAATCGGAATATTTATAACACCTACTAATGGCAACTCTTGCCGAGATTTAATATTCCAGGTAGTAATCTTAATTTATATTCTGAATTATATGGGTTTCTAAGTTACTTAAGCATGAAACGTGATTGCATCCTTCTTTTTATCTTTCGAAGAGCCTCTTGCACCCTTTACCCACACAATTTGCCATTTTTGTGTTAAAATAATAATTATGCCACACTTCTTTGACGTACTAGCTCAAGCTAAAAATGCGAGGCGTAGTTTGGTAGCATTAGTAGTGATGTACCGTTGCCGGTAAAATTGTACAAAATTGTCTAATGGCAAGGCATAGTTTTGGCGGCCTCACTGTGCTTCGCAACGTTATTACTTATGCTTTTATTTTTTTATTTGGTCTGAACGTTGATGTTAATTCTGTTACTTTGTATGATGTACGTGATTTTAAAAATAGCTGTAATTTATCATCAGAAATAGTCAACAATAACGACAATACGAGTACCAGGCGATCTAAAAGATTGCAAGCTGAAGACACTAAGACGAATATCGAAGAAGACTCTGATGTGCGATACAAATTTCCCTCGCCGCCGTCAGCGAAGAGGACTCTTACAAAAACAAACTTAAATATGAATAAAAAGAAAGAACAAAATACTAGTAACAGATAGTGAGTATTATTGTTTTACAAATATAAAGAACTGAAATCACTCAGCTTTCATATTTTCTTGTAACATTTTTAAACTTAATTTAAATCAATTTCGTGCATCTTATTATACATAATATTATTATTAGCAATACTCCTAGTTTTTACAGCATTGGTTCTCAACTCTTTTTGAGCAGATACCACTCTAGGACTTTTGTGATGCAGCAACCCCAGAGTTCAAAATAAAATTTCCGAAAATTTGTAAATAAATTTTAAATGTAACTTTATATGAAAATGTTTGCTTAGCTAAAATTTTATTATCATTTAACGTATGTATTCTTCTAATTGTATAATTAGAAGAATATTTGAGCGTATTCTTCTATTAAGGCGTGAGCCGCCGCCAAGGACACATTTTGAATTTATAATGAGATTATAATTATGTTTCACAGACTTTAATTTTGTTCTCGCGGACCCCCGATGTTTAGCGGACCACCAGTTAAAACCACTGTTTTAAAAGATATAAAGAGCTATCCACAAATTACATGACGCGTTAGGGGGTGAGAAGGGGTCCATAAAATATAACAAGATGGGGTCATAACTTTTGTGATAAAAACATGCTTTTATTTTTTTAAACATGAAATCTACAATATGAAATAAATGGAATGGTCTTACAGACTCGAAAATAAGGGTTTAACATAAAAAAATAATGGCAGTGTTATTTTAATAGAAACTAACTTTTAAAAAATGCAACGTCAGTAAGGAGCAGTAACACAGAAATGTGGTGTAATTTATGGATGGCATGGCCCTACGTTTCTGTCTATATTATTATAATTTGAAATATGTATTTCAATGGTGCATCTTGTCTTTTATACAATGTCCAAATTCTAATATCAATTTATTTTTGTGATCGGAATTATACAGTAAATAATATTTGTCAACTGTGAAACTGTATTATGAATGAACTATAGATTTTGAAAGTTCTTAGCTTAATAAATATTTATTTGATTGTTAGACGAAACAATATTTCAACCTAAAATCTACAAAGTTTAATTTTTTTACACATAATATATAAATTACACTGTTTAATCTTTTTTGTACCATTTTTTATTATAACCTTGTAATTTTGCAAGCAGTAGTTAAAGGAACTCCTTTTTTTAAATTACAATGAGTTTATTGTATGACGAATGGGAGCAGGTAATAATTTGCGATAAATAAATGTTTAAAAAATAAATCGTGTATTATTTACTTTAGTCTTAAGTTCTATTATTATTAATTGCTTTCGGAATGATTTCGGTGAGTAATTCTTGTTTATGAACCTGCTTCCATTATCATCCAAGCATGCACGCTATTGGTTCTTGCTTCAAATCATTCCAAAGTTCCTTGTTTAGCTCTGCTTTCAAATCCGGTTCTATATCTCCAAATAATAACAACAGCCTTTTTATTTACGCAGCTCAAAGAAATTTAATATACGTACCTCGCCTGATGACTCATCCATAAACTCTATAGAAAGTAGTCAAGGCTATCAGGATTCTGATCCTAGTCCATTATTTATGGGCCATAGAAAAAAGAAAAAATTGAGTTTTGCAACAATTGTCCATAGACGTATTCAGTATCAACGTAATATTAAAAGACAATCTCATCAATACTTTGCTGATGATTGTTCAAGTGACTCATTTAATTCATCATTAACAAGTATCAAAACTGTTCATACTAGTTTAAATTCTGACGTATATAAATCGGAATCTTATCAGATACTGGGACCCCAGAAACGAAAACCATTTAAAATATTGGAAAAAATAGATGAACTGAGCCCCATGGCACACAGTTCTGATGTAAATGATATAAATTTCAATAAAACAACAAATACGAAGACGAATTCTAATGGTAACTCGAGCAATACGTCTGTTCTAATGTCACCTGAATTATCAATAGTAGAAAACTTATTTATTGAAAAAAATATGCTAAGCAGCGCTGGCAATTATCCAACTATAAATGAAACACAAATTAATGATTTTGTTAAGGAAATGAATTATGATAAATATGTAATTTCTGAAGTCGATGTATCTATGCCGTTAATGGAACAGCAATGTGGATTGGCACAATTTCAGAAGAAGTCACAGTCGGATAGAGAAAGTAAAGAATTGTCCGATTCAGGCATTATCGAACCTAAAGGCAACCAAATGTCTGTTGATTCTGATGTGACTGATTATAATATGAACAATTTAAAAACTACCCTTTCAGAATCATTGTTAAATAAAATAAATACTGTAAATATTGAAGATCCTCCATCATCACACTCCTTAGATCAAAAATTAAGAGATTTGCTTTTGGAAAGTGCTAAAAAAATGTCAGTCCAAGAGCACCAATCCCATAGAAAAAATATGATGGAGGTCGACGAGGCTATAATTGAGGTAAAAAAAAAGCAAAAATCAAAAAGATCATCTTCAACTCCTCGTAAAAAGAAAACCAGTGAAAAAGCTAAAATGCCTGTTGTTGAACCAATTTTAGAAGAACAGCTAATGGATGCATGTTCCTATAGTTGTAAAAGGTCATCCTCAGCACCAATAAACATTTTTTACGAAAAAGACAACAACATGACATCAGTTAAGAAGGACATTCAAAACTCCAAAAGTAAAGTAAATAAAGATATCAGTAGAGAAGAAATTTCTAGACCCATAATCAGAAGTCGAAAGAAAGATAGAAATTCGCTAGAGACTCAAAATAGTAATATATCAATACAAACTGATAGTGCTATAGAATCTGGCGTCTTTATACAAGGTATAACTGATAACGATAGTTTGGATCTAATACATAACCATTCTGATACGTGCCTTCATACTAATGATTGCATAGAAAGCAGTGTCGAGGATGTTGCCGTTACTAAGAAATCGTTTGTATCATTGAATAGTAATACAAACAGACAGCCACAGTTAAATAATAAGAAAATAATAACAAAAAAGGCCGCAAGTACGAAAAGCAGAAATAGTGTTTCACCGGAATTGTTTTGTAATAACGCTCAACCTGGTACTCCAAGCAATGGTAAGTTCAATTTTCCAACTTAAAATTAAAAATAATTTAATATACTTATGCGTTCATTGTAAATAACAAAAACTTTTTAATCATAAAATATTTACAGCTAAATTACAACATACTGTGACAACAAATTACTTATATTACATTACGTCTTAGTGCAGAGCGAAAAATCAGAAAATGTGTGTACAATTGATAAAGCTGTAGTATTTTATTTCTCTAAATAAAGAAAGTTATCACTAGTATTTTGAGCAAAGCATTTAGATTTGAATTATGTACTTATGTAATATTATACACTCGTTATTTCCGTATATACTTTAATTACTATGATAGCAGTACCTAGTAATTTATTTGTGGCAGTAATATTTGTAAAATGAACTAGAATACTGTTAATTATAATTCCAATATTTTTGTGTAGACAATAACTGGATTTTTTATTGTGTACTACTTGTGTGTAGGTATTGTTTATATTTTATATCTATTTTTTATAATTCTGCCGTGCTAACGTAAAAGGCGACTTTTTGACAAAATCTGTTTTCGTGGTATCCTAATTAATCTGTGGTGAAATAGTAAAAAAGTTGGAATTCATATTTGTAAAATTCTGGACACTGGACTGGACTGAAGTAGTCAGAGATGATAGAGTGCCAAACATCGCAGTCCTTATATGCTTTTTCATTTCCTCAAATAATTTACGCACTTAAAAAACAGCAATATACAGAATAGGGGTACATAAGAGTCGAGGTGCAGGCGTTTCGATTCTTGCTTTTTTTTTTAAATTAGAATAAGATGAAGACGCCGCGTCGTCCGTCGTCCACTTTTAATTTGTGAGCACGTTTAGGTAAGATGTCCAGAGGGGCGTTTCTTGAGCGCTCACGCTTCGACTTTGAATGTGTGAGCGTCCAGCGTTACACTTTTTTCTTTTTTTTTATAAAGGAATAGAAAGAAGTTTCGTAGTTTTCGCATATAAGGGGCAGTAAGCCACGTTGCGGGGTCTATACTATCCCTCCTGGTACCCTTCCTGGGTAACTGCCCCTCCCTTCCTAGAAACCTCCGTAAGTGCACTGAGGACGAACTCTGTAGGAATTAGTGTGCAAAAACCCCACATAACCTAGTCTCTCCCCCAGCGAGTTGGGTATCCGTGTGCCGTTTTCGCAACTAAAAAAAGGGGTAAATGCCTACGGCACTTAGAGGGTAAATGAGCCATAATATTATTGATTAAATAACGTACCTATGATTACGTACATTACTACCCTATTTTGTCGTCTCAAATGACAGATTTTTTTCTTCAACGGACATAACTAAATAGTGGCAAAGTGCGACATTATTTTGTTACTTTAATTTTAGGAATAAGCACATGCACTGATTAAGGACTGAAATTAAACAATATAAGTAGGTATATTAATAATTCAGAAAGTTTTATAATGTAATACGGTGTTTCTGTTATTTATCATTGTTTTACTGCTTTATGGACAAATACATGATCAAATGGATGTCAATGATAGGATGCAATAATCTTTATACAAGCGCTCCCAAACGACGCGCCTCGAAATCTCGCCATTTTTCGGCATACAACAGTCGCGAGTGCGCCGCGGTTGTCGTAGGACGGTGTGAGACGCTCCCGCGCATTTACTGACGAAATATTATGTCAATCAAGTTTACGAGCATAATGTTCAGTGTATGGATGTTTGAATACATCTATATCGAAACCGGAAATATTTCTCTGTTGCTAATTTGTAGGAAATATATTATCATAATGATCTAGTTAATTTATTGCTGATTTTTAATAATAATTATATACTGCACACAAAATGCATTTTTTTTGTCCATTTCCACCATACTAACTCACAAACTTTTGAAACTAGAAATAAAATACTAGTAGAATTATATTAATAAAAACTTATTAAATTTGCAATAATATAAAATGAAAAGATAATATGACAATTTAATATAGTACCTATTATGAAATACGTAACCCAAGAAAAACATTCAGTCCAAGTCGGTAGCCCTATTCCGTGTTTACGTACCGAGCGACCGTAGGTAATTATCTCTAGGACACTGTCGAGATAGAATACTGCTTGCTTACTTGTACTGTGTTTTAAATAAGTTTGTAATAAACTTAGCATTTACACTATTTTATGGCTGTTGGATCTCAAAAATTAAAAAATAAACCAGAAAAACATTAGTCAAATAGGTACCTACGTAGATAGAGCTTTTTTGAAGTAAATCTTTACAAAATACAAAAAAATTGCCTTTTCGTTAGCATGATGGAATTATAGGCACTTTTTCCATTATTACATTTTCAATTACAGTACACCAATCTCCTGACATCGATAATTCTGAAACCGCTAGCGCCACGGTCTACCAAACGCCAACTGGAAATGATTCTTTCAACAGCCTTATTACTGAAGATTTGTCCGACGACTTTATAAATGATTATGATCGAACCTCAAAGTGGTATTTATTGTCTGAGGATGAAGCTTCTAATTCAAATTTCTTCGATGCACGTTCTCAACAATCAAGAGTCGCGAGTGATGGAGCTAATCTTAATCAAATATTCCCTATCACATGTGCTATACCAAATCTCTCTACTATTACAGAATCTTCCAATGAAAATAGTGTCAAAGTAAAATTAAATACTGAAACTGATATTAAACATATACATTAAGTCGTCATTACTGTAATTTGTACTTGAAGAGAGTTAGTCCGTCCATAGAAAACAGACGACCACCCGCAATATTGGTTGTTAATAATAGTTAAGTCAATAAACATTTGCTTATATCTTGAATAATAATTAGTCATATGTAACCATTATTCCTGTTTCTATAATTAAAGACAAGAGTTACGATCTCTATAATGATGTGATAATAATGGTATAGTAATTATATAAGGACCAAATGAAAAAAGTAAGAAAGAAATAAAAACTTTTAAACTTTCGCGCTGCATTATAAAATATCTAAAAACACGGGAAATTAACGCGATTACCTTTTATTTTCTCTTGACGTTTCGGCCGAGTTTCATCGGCCGTGGTCTCAAGTAAACTGTCGCAGCAAGCTTCACTCCGTGTCAGAGGCAGATTTTATTTCATCTACCCCCGATATTTGTAAATAATTATTAGGGTTCCTACACACAACACTCACGGTGTCCACACACTGAACCGGATGTGAAAAACGAGGTTTTGTCATTTGAATCACAGGATTCCACGCTGTTGATAAATTGTATCCGCTTTCCCGATTGAAATTTTTGTGTCTCCTGATTTCAATTGCTTCACGCACGACTCTTGAATAAAAGTGGCGATCAGTGGAAAGGACTTGTGGGCGATAAAATTCTATCCAATGATTCGTATCCGATTGGAGATGTTCCGCTATCGCTGATTTGGTAGTTTGCTGGTTTTTTACAGCTGCAATGTATTCCTTAATCCTTTCAGCAATAGTCCGCTTCGTTTGGCCAATGTATGAGCTACCGCAACTGCAATCTATTTTGTAGACTCCTGGTGTCTGCACACCAAAGGATGTCTTACCGTTGCACCGTTACCGTAGCGGTAGCTCATACATTGGCCAAACGAAGCGGACTATTGCTGAAAGGATTAAGGAACACATTTATTACACATATATACATATTTTTTCACATCCGGTTCAGTGTGTGGACACCGTGAGTGTTGTGTGTAGGAACCCTAATAATTATTTACAAATATCGGGGGTAGATGAAATAAAATCTGCCTCTGACACGGAGTGAAGCTTGCTGCGACAGTTTACTTGAGACCACGGCCGATGAAACTCGGCCGAAACGTCAAGAGAAAATAAAAGGTAATCGCGTTAATTTCCCGTGTTTTTAGATATTTTAAGAAAGAAATAAGTTGACACTTTTCGATGGCTAACCTTCGTGCTTATACGTGGTTTATGGGATATACTCCTGTTATTCATTTTCGAAGCAGCCTCGAAAAAAATCGAATGATATCCAATATCCATGGCAATCTTTGAATTTAATGATTATTTTTCAGTACCTAGATGTTAATAATTTAATTTTGTAGATTTGTTATTTCTGAATATATTTATAATTGATTGTAATACATACATAGTATTATTTAATTTTAAAGTTGCGTACCTCTTGCATGTTGCTTTATTAAGTTGCTTTTAGTTGCTCGTTTGTACGATGCTCATAAAACCTTAGATTAAAAACATCTATCTTCTATAAATAGTATAAAAAAAGTCGCTTCCCGCCGTCTATCTCTCTTAGATCTTTTAAACTACGCAATGGATTTTAATGCGGTTTTCATCAATAGATAGAGTGATTCAAGAGAAAGGTTTATACGTATAGTTTAATATTGTTTTGTGTTAATTTGTTGAAATATGACGATAATAGTTCAAGATGTCGGAAAAAATCAAGCTGACTGAGAGCTTTCATCAAAAATGCTGTCTTATGCCAAAACAATGTATGATGGAATTGTTCCTCTTTACTAGTACTACGAAAAAGTCAGCGATGGCATATGTCTATATTATACGGATAGACTTCTATAACCATTTTAATGTTTAAAAAAATTGATACAAATTATGTGGAGTTTGGAAAGCTATTTAGACGGATACGAGGAATCAGTATCTACATTGCACCCGTGCGAAGCCTGGGTGAATCGCTAGTAAAACATAAATAACAATTGAAATAAAAATGTTTGCTGTACTTCATCTAACGTATTACCTAATACCTACTAGTTTGATTCGAGTGTTCAAAAGTTCAGAACGATCGCTATGTTCAACTCAACTGAGGGTCAAACCACACTTAGCTCTAAAAATGGGTAGGTCTGGTTTTTTTAAAGTTACGGGTCCGGATGTAAATCCAGTTCTGTGAAGACAGGTCCAGGTATTGTATCCGCATAATATGGATTGGTAACAACTCCCGAACCGGACTTACGGACCCAGATGTCATATAAGATTGCTGCATGCTTGTTTTTTATTTCACTACATTGCCAAGTCAAATACGACGTGCCAGGTTTTTAACTTTTTAACGTCTAATCATGCGTTTAATGATAAAAGCCGCTATGTCAAATATGACGAAAGATTTTTTATGATATTGCTGCAATCTTATTTTTAGTAGATTTGTTCATATTTTGGTGCCTACTTTTGACTATTACTATTTACCACACAATTGCCTTATGATACGACGATGGAGTGACGTATTTGAACAACTCCATAACAAAACACTGTTGTGTAACATTGTACTCTTATCGCATGGTAACTCGGAAGTCTAATTTGAACTTGCCTCAAGCGTATACAGTGACATGCGTAGTGTTAGGTACATAGGCCACGTACCCATGTACCTTTTTTTTTTATACCGAGGAGTAAAGTAAAAGTAATCCCTTACGGACGCCTACCAGTCAGTATTGGTAGGGAGTGTCCGACTTGCACGGACTAAAAACCTCCTCCTCGTCTACAAGTCTACACGGAATCGCATTCGCATTCTTCATGCAGACTCTTATTATCCTAATCTGCTTCTCTCTGTCTCGCTCTCTCATCTTCTCTTTTCAATATAATTTCCCTCAGCATATCCGCATACGCATAACCGCATAACACTACGCAATGTAACATGGCAAACTTAGCGCACGCCCGGTTCAAGTTTAAATTACTGTCTGGTGAGTGTGCGGAGCTGGATCTAATGTAAGCAAGGTAAAAGAATGATACCGTGTTCATGGTACACATAGAATTTATGTAAGATATTGAAGCTTTTGTAGTTGGAATAAGAATATAACATTTTAGTTTAACAAAAATGAGATATTTATATGTAATTAGGGTATATAGGTAGTTCGTAAGTAGTTATTTCTATCCATGTTTCTATTTTTCAAAGGGATATAATGGAGCTATAGAATTAGTAATTTTATCTACAAATCTCGATATTTAAAATTGAAGGTATTCTATATAAATTTGCTACTTTTGATATAAATCACATCTAAAATTAATGGTGTTTGCTATAAAAAAAATAAACTTCAAAATTAAGTTTTCACAATAAAATTTTGGTTACAACTTAAATTACTGAAACTTTAATGTGGACAAAATCAGGCTAAGGTTTAGATTGTTTCACATTAGGTAAAATTTTGCAAAGTTTTTTGTAACTTCATACAAACACGACGATATATTTATAACACTTTTTTTTGGTTAGGTTAGGTCTTTTTACTATAACGCGCGAGCCGAGCGAGCGAAGCGAGCGTGCCACGGCAGCGGCCGGCGAAGCGCCACATCGGAATCCGCTTTATACATGGAGTAGTAGGTATTGAAACAGAAGTCCGCACTCTAAAGAGATAGTTGAAGTCTAGAAATTTATTCTCGAAACATCTCTATAATCTTTCATCTCTTTTCATCTTTCGCTGTTGGTATATCTATATAAGGTTATTTCGGAAGGATGTGTAAATGCGAAAGGGTATAAAAGTAGTACCTATGACAACGGAAAATTTGCATTGTACAACTTCGCCAAAAGTCAATAGTTCTAGTGTAACACCTCAAAATTAAAAAAAAATAAAGATGAGGCAACCTAATATCAGCGTTTTTACGTCGCTTTTGGAATGTAGGGATTAACGATAGGGTTGTACATTTTTTCTATTATATTTTTTTGTATGGACAACATAAACGTATCCCATTATTATTATATCTGTAAAATATATCAGCCAACATTGACACGTTGAAACCCTGGCCTATTTATTCCCCCTTTTCACAATAATATATAGGTAGCAATATTATATAAACTAGTACTTAGGTTTATTTCTGGTATGTAGGTGTATTTCTGCGTTATATCCAAGAGCAGTATTGAAATAGGAGTCCGCACTCTAAAGAGATAAAATTGCTATCGAGAAATTTAATCTCGTAAAATTCCATAATTCTCCATCTCTTTTCATCTTTTGCTGTTGTTATATCTATATTATAGCAATCTTATATAAACTAAGTAGTAGGTGTATTTCAGAGTTTTTCCCAGAAGCAGTACAGAAATAGAAGTCCGCACTCTAAAGGTGGCACTTCACATTCTATTCGTGTTCGTGTATCGTATTCGCCATGTTTGACTAAATATTCGTGTAAACTCCCAAACATCACGAACACGCCAACCATACGTGGATCCAAACGGTAAATACGTCAAATACTTGCGAATATGTTTGCCGAGTTTCCTTTGTGGACACACCTAGTTATGGACATGTTGGGAGTTTGCAAGTTATGTGCAAAATTTAAGGATGTATTTGGTAAGTCATGCATGCACAAAATGCAAGGAAACATTTGGATTTACAGAATTATTCTAATTCTCGAGGTGTTCAACGATCTGTCACATCCGCAGCACTAATTCTTTCCGCATAGTTACTCTCTTCGGTCAGGATATGCTCTAAACGAGAAAGTTAAATATTTAGAAGTGACGCTCTTGACAGTGCCATGACCTTCCATCCCCTCGCGTTCTGACCGCGTTGTGTTCATCGTCGACCCTCTTAGTTCTCTTATCTGCATGAATAACGTTCCTCAGACATAAAATAACTTTGTGTATGACGTGCATCATGACGTACGTCAGTGTAGTATTCGCTCACGTTGCGCACTCTCATATGAATTCTCTCCAGGTGATATATAGAACTGATTCATGCGCAAGGCCATTGCGATCGGTGCCCTTCCGTACTTACGCAACTAAGATTATACTGTGGTTTATAGGTTGTCCACCATAATTCAAAGCATGAAAGAGGCATATGAATCGTTCTTTCACCACTCCTTCCTTCAGTCGAACTCCTAATGGCTAAAGCGTGATCGTACTCTCCCAAGACTGACGACACTCACCTTCCAGTAGGCCCATATGTTAGGTGACAGAGATGACGAAATTATATATATAATACGATTGCGTCACAGATAGAAGCTCGTGGCTATCGAATGGTGGAAGTGTAGGCTAAAGGGGTAACGGTCGAGATCTATTTCAATTAGTAATACTCCGGTAATACATACATACATATCTTTAAGGTGTATCCCTAATGGGTTAGTCAGAGAGGACGGAGCGCCAAGCGTCGCGGTCCTTACATACTTCGTTCGTTTCCTCAAATTTCATCATTCTCCTCACACATTTTTGCCTAGGTATGCGAATGCGAGTGCTTTTGACATTTCCGTCGGCTAATACTGGCTATTTTATCTTCGTAAGTCAGCTTTGGTCTTCCTTAGCTTCTTTTACCACTCAATTTCGCTCTGTAGATTTTATTCGTCAGTCCTTCATTATTCGTTCTTTCTATGTGACCGAACCATCTAAGCATTCCTTTCTTAATTTTAACAATAACACGCAACCCTGTTATACTGCATATGTCTTCATTACTTATTTTGTACGCAAGGATGACACCGCACATATTTCTAAGAGATCGCATTTCTACTGCATATCCACGCTTCGCTACCGTACAATAAAATTGGAACTAACACCGTATTGTGTATGGCCATTTTGACTGAGTTTGATATATACGCGCTGCCTACTAATGCAGACAGGGCACCGTTAACTTTATTGCCAGCTGCTACCCCTCTCTCCACATCCAACACATCTTTCATCCCTCGAAAACCACTCCCCAGATATTCAATTTCGTTCACTTGTTCTTAACATTTACCCATATTTTACACTTTGTCTGTACCTACATCTTCCCTTTCGAACATCAGTGAACCTTAGTTTTGGTCACGTTCATATTCAAACTTTTCACTTCAGTCTTTTTTCCAAAATGTGAATAATTTCTTGGTACGATTATTTTATAAAAAAATGTTATTATCGTATCGTATCGCAAAGTATTATCTAAATACTAACAGAAAAAAAATCAATCCTTTCTTTAGGCCATCTGTCAACTTATGAAATAAAAACATAACATAACTTCACGCTGTATCCCCAACGGGGTAGCCAGAGAGGACGGAGCGCCAGGAGTCGCGGTCCTTACACTATATGAAATGAAATACTTTATTATAAATGCATTATACTTTACTGTTTTATCTCATAAATGTAATGTACTGTTATTCTTTAAGTAATAACTAACTAAAACAACTATAGTAATCTATTTTAATCGTAGATTTTAGTGTAGCACACAGATTAAAAGAGAAGCCTTTAAAAAAGAGAACATACACCACAGTACAGATGTACTGTAGCCAGTGGCGTAACTATACCATCTGGGGCCCGTGGCAAATTCTTTTGATGGGGCCCTATCAGTAAAAATCGTCACGTTGTACTTAGTTCAATTTTAATAAACCACTTAAGTAGTTATCCAACACTAATAACAATTTTATTTTCAAGACATGGGTTTATACTTTACATTCATTCACATACACCAGCCTATATACGTCCCACTGCTGGACATAGGCCTCCTCTCATCATTCTTCAAGTACTGACTAATTTTAGGTAGCTTTTTATTTTTTTCTTCGGTCTCCCTCTTTCTCTTTAGTTTTTCGCTCCCACTTAAATATTTTCTGGAACTAGACATTTTAATATCTAACTTTCACAATAAACTTTACTTTGCCACCATTTGCAGATTCAATAAAACAACAAATACGAAAAATCAAAGATACAAATGACCAATTGTCAAAACAATCACACAAAGAATACGCAGTCAGTAGAGCCCTCATAAAAAAATAGCAAATCCGGGATTCCCCTAACATAGTGTTGCTAGCTCGCCCCAGCGGCAGCGCCACGAAAAAAGTACTTTCTTGGTTATACAAATTACATTACGCAATTCTCGCTTTGACAGCAGATATCGCGCGATATTGGCTGTCGCATGCTGTCTGCAACTTACGTAATAAGCGTGCGGGGTGCACACCTCAGGCAGCGCGAACAGGGACACGCGCGCCCCACACATCACATGCATGCACCGCACGATTGCTCTGTGCGATCTCCGAATTGACCAACTATAAATATTTAAATTATTTATGTATTGCGTCGATGTGGTAACTACAGTCTATCTAGCTTTGACGACTTATTTTGTTAAAATACTGCATTCTACCCTCTCAGCTATATCTCACATATATTTACAAAAATTTTTATATTGATTTTTCACTTGTGAAGCTTACAAATAATTAAAACTTAAAAGTGTTAACGAACAAAAATTTGTTGTGTCATAGGATTATCAATTGCAATAGCATGTTTTAAAATATTGAGCACACCGATAGAGACGAGATAAAGGTATTCGCATCCCTTCCTGTTGCGGATTTGCGCCATATATTTCTTTCAGTCTAACAATTGAAAGGTGTTGAAAACTGATATAGAGTGGCTATTAAATATTTTTTACAAACATAATATTCATTTGCGAGAAAGAAACGTACAGCAAAAACAAAACTGAGTCTGCCGTTTAGTCCTAGAAAGAAGAAACTAGTCAGGAAGCTATCAAAGTGGCGAGGAGAAGAAGAAAACTTTTACAGAGCAAAGGAGTGTACGTCGCCAGGCGTGGTGTTATGCCTGTAATATTTTTTTGCCAGCGCGATATTTATTTGGCGTGATAAATACTGTCACGAATTTATGAAATAAATATTTTATACCTTTTTTTTTATTGAAACACGTCACAAGCTGGTGTCACTGGTTTTGTTTTCAAAACAAAATAAGTGACGGTTTTGTTTTTCTGTTCAAACCGGTGTTGAAATTGTTTTGAAAATCAGAACAACTTATTATTGAGTGATTAGTTGAGCAGAGTTCATAGAATAAAAAAAAAACATGGAGCTCAGGCTCAAGGACTTTTTGGCGGGAACGGGAGAAATGAGGTTGTCATTTTACTTAGGTTTTCTATTTTTTACACTTTTGGGAGTTTTAAAGTACAAAAGTGATAGTAAATTGTGTTTTTGACTTCTGTGTACTTCATTCTTTTCACTTGAAAAGAATGAAGTAGGTCTAAATAAATATGTGTAGCTGAAGTTCTCGCGCTCTTCCAAGAAGTCCTATAAAACTTCAGTAAATTGTACTTTACTGGAGGAGTTTTACGATTACGATTAACGATTCTACTTTTCGTACAATGCGTGCGTGAGTCGTGACATTGGCAAATGCGCTAATCTGTGCGCCATGCCATGATTAAAAAAAAATTGCTTATGATGTCTCTTGAGATTAAAATATAAAAGAGTAATTAATGTAAATACATAATATTACAAACAACAACATTAAAAAGGTTTTCCGAAAATAAAAATATAGATTTGGAGTATATTTGTTCTGTGGAATTGATCGAAACCATGCTTTATGAAGGTCGTAGACGAATCGTCACTAAAAATATAAAAGAAATTTCAACAGAACATCTGATTCATTGGTAATGTTCTAAATGCAATGATGTCAAGAATTTCACCTCTAAGGATATCTGTTAGAGACTGTTTATTGTTAATTCTGTTAGTTATTTTTAATACTATTCATATAACAGAATTAGGTAAGTATAGTTCTTTCTACCTTCCTCTACAATAGAAATTACTTTAGATGTTACTTTTTCAATAATTTTATAGCAAATAACAATATGGATGTACAAAGCAAAGAAAATAAAATGAAGGAGGATTCTAGTGACAAAGGTGTGAACTTCAGTCAAAATGAAGATTATCTAAAAAACTGTCCTGTTAATCAGGAGAATATCTCCGATTGCTCTACACTGAACTACCCTTGTATAACGTGCGAGAGAAGCATTGACTGCCGTTATGGAGATTTCTATAACTATACTTGTACTGTGAAGCTAAAAATAATATGCAATGTAAGTGTGAAAAACCATTGTGGTGACATTTCAAATTAAAAAATGGAAGTACTTTACTTCCACTACTGCTTATGTGTTTTAAACTTAATGTGATATATTTATTGAGATGTCAGTGATAGAATTTGTTTTTTGATGGATAGACTTTTCAATAGTAAAAAAAAAACTTAACATCGAAGTCTAATGGAAGCCATAGACTTCTAACCTAACCACCAGAAGTCATTTCTGGGTAGAAAAGATTTAGTAAAGCAAAATTTTGTTTTTGTAATTTGATTAATACTGAAAACACCGCCTATACAGGCATAGTTTTGGCTCCCAAGAATTAGTTAACAATATCTGTTGACAAGTGTCAAAATGAGAAGCAATAGTTTTTCTAAAGCTAAGTCAAAAAATAATTATAAATATCTGAATTATAGGGTTCCAAGACATTTAATAAAACAGCAATGTGTCGTTTTTGCTATCAAACTGAAAAATGGGAGCATCGTTGTGACCAAAAGGCAAACTGCAATTCCTTAGCTTCACCACTAAAATATTATTTGTGAGTACTTTAAAAATCTGTATGTATTTAGACTTGTTTAAGTCAATTTAATTCTTAATTATGTTTCTTTTTCACATTTTCCAGGACAAACTGCACAGTCTCTGATGATGTGATTTGTTTAGGTAAACGGACATTTTTAAAGAAAATCAGATGTTCATGGACAGGTGGTACTCGCTGGGGCACTGCCCTTATTCTTGCATTAACACTTGGAGGATTTGGAGCAGATAGGTTTTATCTTGGCCATTGGCAGGAGGGGATAGGGAAACTCTTTAGTTTCGGAGGACTAGGTGTCTGGACACTTGTAGATGCTTTATTGATTGGAATTCATCATTTGGGACCTGCAGATGGATCACTATATATTTAAATGCTAGTATTAATTAGTATTCTATTCATATATATTAAGTGTATGCATACAAAAATTGTAATTAGCGAATTAATAATACTTTGTAAATAAACCATTTTTATTATCCAGAAAACAAACCTTCAGTAATTTATCCAAAATATTTATATACTAAATCAACAAGCTGGTCTTTCTTTAAACCAGTTAATGCTGGCAAATCTGGGATGTCTTTTGATTTTAAGATTTGCTTTAACTGAGCCACATTGTAATGCTGTTTTACAGATTTTTTATTAATGTATTCTTGTAACAAATCTTCATCGATGTCAACTTTTGTTATTTTATTTTTAGGACCATCTCGTGTTATAGGATTTCTTTTAGGTGCAGTACCAAATGGACCAAAAATTTCTTCAAACAAATCTGCTTGTATATTCTCGAATACTTTAGGATCCCGTTTCGTGCTGTCAATAAACGGTTCTGCATCTTTTAAAGCAATCATTTCTATAGCTCTATATTCTGACTCCAGTTTAGGATTTTCAAATGTATCATGTTTATAATCAAACTTCAAATTATTCAATATATGTGTCATAGCCGTTTTATCAGCTAGAGATATCTCAGTTCTTTCTTCTTCTTCATCTATGTTTGGAACATCTCTTTTATGTTCTACAAATGGTATGTGAACCACATCGAAGCCTATCTCAACATCTAAACCAAGAGGCTGAGTGCATGGTACCAATGCTACAATATTTGGTCGAGAATTCACTCTTGTACACAACACACACAGGGCTACTACACTCATTTCAATGCAAGCTCGATGCAATGATTTAAATGCAACTGTAGAACCTTCTATAACATTTTCACTAGGGAACAAAAAGTATCCAGTTTTCAAAAACCATTTCTCCTTACACAAATTACTCGCTGGTTTGAATCCAAGTAGTTTCATCATAGGTGGCCCAAAAGGATTTCCTATTTTTTTTAACTCATTTTCAGTAAATTCAACTCGCTCACCTCCATATTCTTGATATTTTAGTAATTCCGTCTTAAGTAGTGGCATCTGTCTATGTGTACTCTCCTCACTATCTGATTTCATTTCTTCATCCTGATTTTCTTCATCAATAATAGCTTTAGCAGTTTTGGTCACACTTGTTAATAATGCATTGCTTTCTCTATCTAAGGGTACTTTTTTATTGTAAATCTTTCTTAGCAGACGATATACACCTACACCAATTGCCATACCATTACCAATCTCAAAACTTAAACGAGCTACAGCTAAATGTCTATTTGTTTCTTGGTACATTGATAATGCAATGTCTTTTGAATGCCAAAGTGGTTTAGGTAAAATTATTTCCTTTCCCTTATTAGTTTCTATTAAAAATTGTTTATAGAAGGAATCAACATTATTGTTGTCTGAAATATTGATAAGCCTTATTTCGACATCGGCATCAATCAATTCAACAACTCTTAAAAGGGTTCGTTTTTGATCAAGCTGTATGGGAGGAACATCAAGCCTGGACAATATTATGACTGTTTTATTTGAAAATGCTTTTTTACAATGTGCAAACATCTTACTGGCATGCCATAAAATATCTGACAACTTAAATTCTTTAGCTTGTTCGTATTTCTTTATATCAATGCCACGCAAGTCTCTCAAATCTTGTAACGTTGGCACCTTCAACGGAAATATATCTACAACACCATTTATGTTGAACGCCGAAGAATTAATGTTTTCCGTACCATAAAAACTAACACCAAGACTTTGTGTACTTGATAATCTTATAAGCTGTCTCGTCATTAGACAAGTCGCTGCATGTGCCATAACTGGTGCGGTAGTTGTCGATGGATCGAATATATTGATTAGTACGATAGTTCCAGGTACACCTTGCCATGATGAAGATTCTTCATTTTCGTCGTCTGAATAATCCATGACGAAATAACCTATTTACTTTAATTTTTAATAGGGCCAAATACGTAATAATTAGATTTGACAGTTTGACATTTATTTATTTATATTTCTTAGGGCATTGGTTAGAAGACCATCAGCCTAATGTAATGTAACGTAACTTCTGGAAACTTTAACTGTCCCTAACACTCGTCCAGTAGTGATAGTAGGCTTTACTGAAGTTAAAAAGGACTTCTTGGAAGAGCGCGAAAACTTCTGCTACACATGTTTATTATGATCTCCATTCTTATCACTTACGCAGAACTTTAAAAGACAATATACTATCACTGTTGTACTTTAAAACTCCCAAAAATGCAAAAAATAGAAAATCTAAATAAAATGACAACCTCACTTCTCTCGTTCCCGCCAAAAAGTCCTTAACACTTGTACAAAATTCAACGTACGATGTATTTAAATTTATAACTTTTGTACCTTAAAACTCCCAAAAACAAGAAAGGAAATTTAAATAAAATGCAAACCTCATTTCTCGCGTTTTCGCCAAAAAGTAATATAGATTAATTAATGAGTTACTAGCTCAAGCGTAAACAGACCACAGTGTAAGAAAAAATACAATTTATATTTTTGGTGTTCAATCACGCCTAATGAGTAACGACTAGGCTCGTTTTGTATACTGACAACATAAAGCATGGTGAAAGCTAATCGTTCTTCTAGGATGTTGACAGATGGAAACGTTGGATGACGAGATATAATTAAAAGACGTGCTTTCACTAGCATTTCTCCACTGACTTATTTTTTTGACATTCAAAAATACCATGCTAATATGAAAGTTGCAACAACCTCAAAAAACAGTTTTGCCATTTGTTAACGATTATGATTAGAACGATTAATCGAGAATATTGATAATAGCTAACACTGGACACAGATGTACCTCATGTATCTAACAGAAGAAGAATGAAAGAAGAATGTGAAGTGAAAGGTTTGAATATGAATGTGAACAAAGCCAAAGGTTCCTGGTATTGGAAAGACCGACGAAGAAAATCTACAGAGCGAATGTGAGCAGTAGAAGAAGCCAAGGAAGACCAACGTTGACATCATCATCATCATCGTTAGCCAGTGTTCGTCCACTGCTGGACATAAGCCTTTCCAATATTGTGCCATCATATCCGGTCCTCGGCTCTCCGCATCCATCCGCTTCCCGCCATTCTCCTCAGGTCGTCGGTCCACCTAGCGGAAGGCCGTCTTACTGGACGTCTTGAACGTGGTCTTCACTCCAGAACCCATCTACCCCAACGTCCATCGGCTCTGTGACATATGTGCCCCGCCCACTGCCACTTCAGCTTGCTTATTCTCAAGGCTATGTCGGTCACTTTAGTTCTCCGTCGGATATCCTCGTTCCGGATTCTATCCTTCAGAGAAACTCCGAGCATAGCCCTTAGCTCGCTGTGCAACTTGGAATTTGTGGACTAGGCCTTTTGTCAGTGTCCACGTTTCCGCCCCATAGGTCAGGACCGCGAGGTTGCACTGGTATACACTTTGGACTTTAGGCACTGAGGCAGTGGCGACTCAAAGATTCGACGTAATTTCCCAAATGCTGCCCAATCCAAACGTATTCTTCTGTCAGCGTCTTTGTCGAAGTTGTTTCTACCCAGTTGAATAACTTGTCCTAGATAGATGTATTCCTGAACAACTTCGATGCTGACATTATCGACTGAGTGAGCGAGAATTGAGGTTGGGTCTACGAATGAATGTAGTATGACTTTCGTCTTGTGCAAGTTCATTCCCAGACTCTCCAGTTTGGAAGAAATACTTAGGCTCCGCAACATCTCTGACAAGTCCCGCGGCGACTCTGCCGTTATAACTATGTCGTCTGCGAATCGTAGGTGTGAAATGTACTCACCATTGATATTTATGCCCAGACCGTTCTAGTCCAGTGTTTTGAAGACGTCCTCCGATGCTTTGGTGGAGAGCTTCGGAGAGATAACATCTCCTTGTCTCACTCCACGCTGCAAAAGGATTGATTTTATTTGGACATCTTGGATTTATACGGTCATGGTTGCGGCTTTGTACAGACACTTCAACACCTCTATGTAGCGCCAATAGACATGGCATCGCTGCAAGGACTAGAACAGCCCAGATTTCGATGGAGTCGAAAGCTTTCTTACGAGAGAGCTTTCGATTCCATTAGAGGTCCACAAACGCCAAGCAAAGAGGGCGATTGTACTCTTCGGTCTTCTGTACAATCTGCCGCAGCGTATGTATATATGTGGTCTACGGTGCTGTAGCCTTTTCGAAACCCAGTCTGCTCAGGAGGTTGAAATTCGTCAAATCTTCGGGCAAGACGATTCGCGATGACTTGAAAACAACTTATATACGTGGCTCAGAAGTGATATGGGCCTGTAGTTCTTTAGAAGCGTTTTATCACCTTTTCTGAAGAACAAGGTGACCACACTCCTAGACCACGCCTCCGCAGGACTGGATACCCACCAGCTCTTAAAAGTTCAGAGGTAATGCCGTCATCCCCAGGGGCCTTGTTGTTTTTAAGCTGTGTAAGAGCCATCTCGATTTCGGGAATTTCTATGTCCGGTAGCTCGTTCGTAAAGTGGCGGGTTAGTGTAGCACGTTTGTCGTCCGTAACTTGAATTTTGGGCTTTGGTGCGTGTGAGGAGTATAGTTGTCCGTAGAACGTCTCGTCTTCTAGAAGTAAATCTGGCTTAGCTGTAAGAACTCGACCATCGGATGTCGTCAGTTTCGTCAGATGACTCCTTCCCAATTGCTTAGCAAATACTTTCGAACCTCTATTTCGACTAATCGCATCTTCAATTGCTTGAGTACTACTTTGTCGTATGTCGAATCGTATTTGCTTTCTTTAATTTAAACGCAAATTGAGAAGGCGATAGTCCGATGCATCCGTCGACATCTCCCGTCTCTGTCTCATGAGATCTACTGTTTCTGCCGAGAACTTGGACCATTTACTCCTTCGCCTCCGTTGGCAGAACTCCTCTCCCACCTCTCGGACAACAGTCGTGAACTTGTTGACATACTGATCAACGTCCTCAGTGGTTTCCAGTAGACTGAATCTGTTTCGCAATTCCAACTGGAATTCTTTGGATACTGCAATGATATGGCACGGTGACGGATGGAGCGTAGACTTTATCAGGCGATTTCTCTCAAGTCGGAAGTTTATATTCAAAGTAGCTCAGACAAGTCGGTAATCGCTTCCGGTGTTAAACCTGTTAATCACTGAGACGTCTTTAAATATACCTCCTATTCGTCATAAAAAAGTCGATCTCATTTTTTTTTCACGCTGACATACTAAAATCAAATAGCCAGAGTGTTAGCTGACGGAAATGTCAAAAACACTCGCCCTTGGATCCGCCCTTGGCAGAATCATCATTCTTTGATTTGAGGAGGCGAAAGAAGTATGTAAGGACCGCGGTGCTTGGCGCTCCGTCCTTTCTGACTACCCCGTTAGGGATACAGCATGAAGATGTTTGTATGTATGTTTAAGTTAACTACTTTTTTGAAGTTACAAATAACTGTATTTTATGTCTAATATGTTATGTTCTTCAGTTCAGTTTCTTCAATTGTTCTTCTTTTTTTTTTCTAAAATTTTTCTCTAATTGAGTACTTATAAGAATTTGCATTAACTTAAAATAAAAAGTAAGTACCTATTTAATATGATAACTACTTATTTATCACGATAGTCATAATTTGCCATGTTAATTAGATAATGCCGACATATAAAAAATATGTCGGTAGGTTGTATTATGAATTATGAACGACACCGGGAGCTTGAAAAATATCTCGAGAGAACATTTACTAGCGAATTCACTCGATTGCAATAATTGCATGTCCTTTAGTCCTATATAGAAAAGAGCGAGAAAGATTGCTTATTCGCACAAGGTTTATGTAGGGTGTAATTAGTGTGTCAGGGAGGCACCGGGTGACCGGTCGGCAGGCGAAGGAGGCAGCGAGTGTGCGCAGTACAAGCGACGCGACGAGTCTGCGCGAGTCCTCATTCGTATGCGAGTTGACGTCGCGACGTCACCTCGTCACAGCAGCCGTAGCTAGTGCCGCCGGCCGCAGCCTCCGAGGCGGGAGCCGTCGCGTAGCGTGTCGAGGTGTCGATCGCGCGTGCAGGGCTGAGCCGTGGGAGCGGGCGGCCTCTACGCCGTACGCGACAGTCACGAGCGAGGGCACGCGTGCGCGAGTGAGCGCGTGCGCGGCGCTACGTGCGCGCGACGACGGGCCGCGAGCATGCGAGGGGCACGGCGCTGCCGCGCGTAGCGAGCCAGGCCGTGCGCGCCATCGCCATGGGCTGCGCCTCGTCCGCCGAGGAGCGCGCCGCCATCGCGCGCAGCAAGCAGATCGAGAAGAACCTCAAGGAGGACGGCATTCAGGCTGCTAAGGACATCAAGCTGCTGCTCCTTGGTAATGGAGCTTACTTCTATCTCTTTTCAGCGAGTTGATTGCGCACGCATTCTTTTTAGCTCTATTGACTACAAAGATCCGATGCCGCGCTTGCGAAGCCGGCACTGAACATCTAGAAACCCTCTATATTTTGTTCCTTGATTGATCTGGATGCTGAAAATCATAATGACCTCCCGAATAAATGTAAACTTCCATTATTAATAGGGACATATTATAGTTAATTTACTCATTCATCATTTGTTGAATCTTGGGTATGAGGTACTTTCCAATTAGTTATTTTTTGGACCATTGCAAACTAATGTTGCTATATGTTTTTTTTATACTATGATATAATACCATGACAAAACCTACACGATAATGAAGTGCAACCCAACAGACCTTTACATTCTAATTGGAAAATATCTAAAAGTCGAACATTACAGTAGGTAATTGGTAAATATAGAATGCGAGATTGCGTGGTAAATAGACTGATGTGGATCGCCAGTACAATAATAGTCTGTGATGTGGACTGTAAATAAATACACACATTTCTCATTTAAAGGTCTATAATAGGTAAATATCATATACATAGAAATAGGCTATCTAAAAAAAGAAAAGGAGTTAAGATTCAACGAATAAAGTAAATAAGTATAAAATATGTACTTATATATTTAGAATGAGTATAATAAATTTATACTTAGTCTTGTTGTAAAAGAATACTTGTTATACTTATTCTACAAGAGAAATACACTAATAATAATAGTAATAAAATGTTATATTTTACACAGCTTTACACCTTCGCAATCTCATTCTTCATTATTATAATGTTCAATTTTGATTATGTCGGTATTCGGTAGTGACAAGTAATTTTTAAAATAAAATAATAAATTCATAAGTACTTTTATTGAAAACTGCAATAAAAAGTGTCAAATTATGAATTATGTGGTATCTACTTTTAATTTTAAGTATTTGCAGTTTATAATTTAAAAATAATCGACATAATTACTTAATACCTAATGTCTTCTTCTTCTCTTTTATATACTGGCAGCTCGTTTCATATTTATTAGAAACATTTCTGCCATTCTCATGTAAAAATAGGAGTAAGATCTCTGAATAATCTCTGAACGTAAAATGTCTGTATATAATGTCTAATGGACTAACCACTACATTTCAAGGAAGGATTATGAATTAGTAGCAATAATTATATTAATATGTTATTTTAGATTTTTTTTACCATAACAGATGGTTTATACCTAATTTGTTTCCAATTTATCCAATATGTACTTTTGTGGGTACTAGGCAGTTTATTGTGTTTTTATGTAGGTACATGCACTAAGGATTTTATAGATTATTTTTCAGTTTATTAATTTAATCTTTATTCTGAACGCATTGCTTTTTAATTCTAATCTCTTTCGTGTGCGAGTTGACATTCACGCATGTGTGAGCGAGCCCGAACGAAAATTACCGAAGGCAACCGAATGTCAGTCGAGCGGGGCGCGGTCGCCGTCACGGAGCGGAGCTTAGCTTGTCATCCGGCCGCCATTATCTTGTATTTTAAACATATTCATAAAAATCAATTAAAGTTCGCGTTACCGTTTCTAATTTTTTGTGTCAAGTGCAGCAATTCAAAATAAGTATTGTACAGAGTTGTGTCGCTTTCTACAAAACAGTGTTTTTAACGTAGATCGGAACTGTGATTTGTGTAGTACAGCTAGGTTACAGTGTTGGTTGGAATCATTGTGTAGGGTGGCTCCGGTTAAACCGGAGCGGCAGGACACGTGTGGAGCGCATGCAGAGGGAGCGGTGAGAGTGCGCCCGGCTCGGGGCGGCCGGCGGCCAAGGCAAGGGAACAGCTGCCGATATGGGTTGCGCTCAGTCCGCCGAGGAGCGCGCGGCGGCTGCTCGCAGCCGACAGATTGAGAGGAACTTGAAGGAGGATGGCATCCAAGCTTCCAAAGATATCAAGCTTTTGTTACTAGGTATGCCACTCTTGTATTGTTAGCCGTTGAACCACAAGGCCGCACCCACAATGATGCCTGTCTCATAATACTTAGCAGATCGTTAATATCAAGTTTGATTAACGATCAATTTACAAGTGATACATGATTTGTTTTTATTTGTAACTAATTTGTATTAGTACCTTAACTAATGCGGCTTTCTCTTAGAACTCATCAATATGCTGGTATGTGCGATCGTTCCGCGTACAAATGAAAGTGCCGATAGTTCCAAATATAATGTTATATGTTTGGAAATGAAAGTGAAAAACTATAGTGAAGTTGTATGGAAAATTAGTTTTCATTGTTTTTTATTTTATATTCCATATATTTATTTTTTTTAATAATTTTATTGGTAAAACTATAGCTTTTGTTATAAGGTAGGTATGCACAAGTGGTTTTCGTCATTACAAAAAGCTATACCATTATTTACAATACAAATAATGCAACTATGTACTATGCATCTAGATTTATGATTGTTTAGTACAGAAAGAGTCCTTATGTAATGTACCTACAGCAAATTTTAAATACTTTGGAAACTATTTGGTTTTAGTCACGATTCATATTGATGTGCGTTAAGTATAGTTTTTAATTTACTTATATTTTTGAAAAATATATATGTTCCAGTCTATTACTTACCTGTTGACTTAGCTTGAACTATTGCCAATTTTTCTGAGCAACAACACACCACTTGTGTTTTGAATAGTAATGGTTTATCTTTTGCAAAGCTATGAAGGTTGAATCATTTTTTTAAGGCACTTATTATTAGTAAATTAGAATTATAATCTAATTTTTCTGAATTTCTTTGATTTTTATTTTCAAAAGAACTGTTATTTATATTCTCACACATCAAAACTACTTGATCTTTATTATTAAAAAGTAAATCTTAAAGTTTAGACATAATGAATGAATAATACTTACATATCTTCACACTGTATCTCTAACAGGGCAGTTAGACAAAATATAGCTCCAGTATTGTGGTTTTACACACTTCTTACACCAGAAAAATTCACCACAAAAATATATCTATCATTCACACACTTACCTAGGTATGCAAGAAGTACTTTTAACATTTCTGGCTATATGATCTTCATCGGTCCAGCCTTGCCTTTCCTTGGCTTCTGCTACCACTCATTACATATTATGTATATACAGGGTGTCCCATAAATAATGGATCAACCTTAAGGGAAAGGTAGAACACCTAATTACTTAAAACCTATTTGACTAGTTTTAAAAAAAACCTTAGGGTTATGGAGTTTTTTTTTTTCATTATTTTGTCCATTTCCTCCGCCAGGCTTCAGTTTTTTTAATCCTGTCGTTCTAAATGATAACATTTTTTAAATCTGATTTTTGTAAAATATTGCTGAATAGTAAGCTTATGTAGCTTAATAACGATTTGGTTAGATTATCTTCATTTCCAAAAAAAAGAAGACCACAAACAAAGAAATTATTTTTTTCAAATTATGATAACCCAAATTGGATAAATTTTCCTGAAAAAAAACTTTTCTAGATTGGAGGCCATCATTACGTCCCATGAATTTCTGGTTTTTAGCTATATCTGCGAACCGTCATTGTTAAAATATAGCCAAAATGAGTGTTCAGTGAGTTATTCAGTATGCAGTGAATTATTCAGTGAGTTTTGTACATAGTGTTTTAATGAGTGGTTAGTGAGTTTTATAGTGCATTAAATATATGTATTGATTAGTGAGCTTTTACAAAATAATATTTTTTTTAAATTTTTATTTACAATTACAGTTATGTGTTTTAATACTCTAGATTTCAACATGTGACGTCACAAAGCTAAGACCTCCCCACCTCTTGTTACACCATTGTGTGACAATTCACACTTCATTGACCCCCTCCCCCTCCTTATCATGTGATGTAATTTATGGATGGCCCCTTGTCTCAAAGTCTGAGTATACCGGGAGCCGCTAGTAGTCATCTGTTTCTCATAGCACAGAGAATACCCTAGTTTGAGACCATATGATTGGGGTTGTGTATCATCTGGCGCATTTATTATTATTATGATTTATTACCGAGCTTGACCCTTTGTCATCTCTGACTATGGATACAGCCCTGAAGATATGTATGTATGTATTTTTTATTATAGTGTGCAAGATGAACTTGGTTGGAAAAACTAGTACTGTTCAAGGTTAAAACACTAGTGTGACACTATAAGGAACACACTAATTTTATTGTATTTATTACTACATAACTTAGTTTTTTATATATTATAATATACATAAATACAGTAACAATTAGAAAGTATTTTTTTGTTATAAAAGCTTTAATAATATTGTTTATGTAACTAACATTGGTATTTTTTTAAACCTTATCTTAAGAACTTGTAAATGATATCACAAAAAAATTAAACCACTAAATAATAGACCTCCTTTTGCACTAATTAGATACTTGTTATATCTGATTGTAGTATGTAAAATACTTAAAATCAGGTATAATGGTGTCAAACATTATTAGACGGTAATATTACACTGGAATATTTTTGTCTAACTGATATTTAATAAGAAAAAAATTTAACCAATTTCAAAATATGTACACAAAAAGCTATAAAATAATCCTGTAGTAATAAAAACTGAAATGCAAAAATAAGGTACAAATACCTTCATAATAATAATAAAATAGTAAGCCTTTTTATTCTGAACTACTGGGTTAAGTATGAGTATTGGATGTTTTGTGGTTTTGCTATAATATGTCCTGTAGTTCCAAGGGATTCGGAGATACTACGGAAGTGTAATTCAGAACAAATATGGCCGAAAAACACGGTACCGCGAGTCTGATTCAAATACTCTGAAACACGAAACGTGCAAACTCACCAGTCAATTATTAAAATGAACTCTAATTTAAACCCGCACGATCTTTATTCAACTGTAGCCTGGTGTTGAAAACATTTCATACTACATTTCAAATTCGATGGTGAGATGGTGACTACCGGCTTACATGATCGCATGGGAAAGTGCTAGCAAGGGAGAATGTTTTTATGCATTACTAGCATGCAACGCAACTTATTGGTTATATTTATTTACCATATTTATGTAAAGTTAAATAGTTTTTTTATTTAGATTCTCTCATATGAGAAAATATTTAAAAATTATTTGAAAAGGAAAAAAAAGCATATTTACGAGTTCATCTGCATTTTATTTACAAGTTTTTGATGTATTATATTAACATAGTGTTAGAGTGAGAACAATTTATTTAGTCTGTGTCTTGTAGAATTCATTAAAAATCCTTTTTTTTATCAAACAGCACAGAGGAACTTCTAATTATTACTCTTCTAAAATACTTTTATTGAAAGTGTTGCGATCTGATTTTCCTGCTTGTTTGTTTTTAATAACTGTAATTATGTCTATTCATTCTATAGTTTTTGAAAAACATCGATTTAGAATCACTACAAGATTTCAGTCTTCAGTTAGATAACACGCAATGCCTCTACAACAAGAATAGATTTCTCACCCCCCACCCCATTGGCATTAATTGGTAACCAGTCATCTTCCCTTCTTTCTAAGTGAACTTACCATCCCTATAATCCATCATAATCACTGAAGCTCATTTTTGGTAAAATTAAAGGTATAAATTTATAAGATCCAATTCAGTAAAGAGAATTGCCATACTTAGTATAAAAATACAATAAAGGTAACTTACGGACTAAAAAATGGCTGGCTACTAGTTGCATAATACAGATCACAATATTTTTTCCTTCTCTCACTTTCCTTCTCTGAGATACCAGTCAGTGACACTTTTGCGCCATTTATCTTGGGGATCTCGGATCATGTGGCCTGTCGATCTTCATTTCTGTTGGTGTACTTGGGTAATTATGCTACTACTTTAGTTTTTTCTTTTATTATGGTACTTCGCACTTTGTCTTGTTTTCTTATTCCTAACAAGCTTCATTTCATGAGTCTCTGACAACATTCGAACTTTTCTCTGTGGTGTTTAGTGAGTGACTAGGTTTTGCATCTATAGATAGTGACTGGAAGTATATATGTGTCCAAGACTATCCTTTTTATTTGCATGCTTAGTTCCTTTGGATTTCAAGCCTTCTATCAGAGACCAGAACTTCTTCCAATAATTTACTATTCTTTTGTTAATTTCCTTAGTCTTTTAGTCTACATGAGAGATTATCTGTCCTAAATAGGTTTATTCTGATATGTATTCGAGTGGTTCAGAGTTTGTAACTAATTTTGTTTTATCTTTATTCATGAATAGACCCTACTTTCTCAATTTCATCATTAAGCGAATTGATCATTTGCTTAAGATTTGTCGAATTTTCTTCAAACAAGACTATATCGTTGGCCAATCTTAGGTGGCTCAGTTTTACGCTTTACACTTTGAGACCGAAGATATTTTCCAGAGCAGCTGAGAACAATTTCCTTGATAGAGGGTTCCCTTGTCTTACTCCCCTCTCGATCTTGAACTTTTTCCCCAGGATTTCTAATTAGATCCTGACTCGCTATTGAGTAGATGTTCTTAATAATGTTGATGTACTTTGAAGGTTTCTCTGGCTGTTCTAGGCTCCCCCATATGGCTTTGTGACTTATATTGTTGAAGGCTTTAGTGTAATTGATGAATTCTTATTATACTCATTGTATTTTTCTAAAATTCGTTTCACTGTGGGTATGTGATCCAGGGTGGAGTATTTTCGTCTTAAGCCAGCTTGATCGCGTGATTGTTCTTCATCTAGCTTTTACTTATTCTTTCCATGATTCCTTTGAGAATACCTTATAGACATTTGACATCAAGCTTATGGGTCTATGGCTACTTATATCTTCCTTTTGTCCTTTCTTGAATATGAGATTAATGTGTGATGTTTTTCACTGTGTAAGGGATTAAACCAGTAGTTATGTTCTACAAAGAACTAACAAAGTATTTACACAACCATACTCAAGTCAAAGTGAATCGCTAGTCGAATTCTTATTAGAACATAAACTAATGCTTCTCAACAGTTTGTATATGAAAAAGAGAAGAAGAACAAGTGGACATGGTACTCCCCTGACGATTGCACCAAAAACGAGTTTGGTTACAGAACAACAAGTTAACCAGAAGCCTTTATGGACATATCAGTTATAACCAAAAACTTTAACACAAACCATCGCATGGTAAGAACTACCTTAAGAATAGAACCACCAATGAAATCTAGGAAATAATTAGCTCCACACAAAACAGAATACTACAGCAAAGAAACTAAAGAAATTTTCCCAATCTCTAATACAATTGGCTGATTAAATTACAATGAAAGATGGTAACACAGATGCCCTTATGCAATACGAAAAGTTAGAAAAAGTAGTAACTTAGGTTAAAACTGAGAACAATAGAGTGATTAAATGCAAACTAAGTGACACAGCCTACAATACATCGACAAAAAAAAAAATCTGCTTTTAAAAAGCCCTAAAAAGAAAATATCAAAACTATAACATAACAAAGTAAGGAAATCAGAGAGAATATCAGGAAAGACAGGAAAATGCAAACACTAGAAAAGTATATAATGAGGACAGGTGGAGTCAAAAAACGCTTAACACTAGATGAGTGACATAAACAAAGAATGGATAAGAAAGCTCAACAAAAAGGAGAATACTTCTTCAAACAGAAAAGTTATAATTGAAGTAGTTATAAAATTTTACCAGGACCTTTACTCATATCCAGACATTAAGCATATGAACGGAGGAGAGACCTCAACGAAAGGCAGTACAAAGAAGTAGAAATACAAACAAGTAGAGACTAGGGAAATAGAAAAAGCTAAATTTAGTCAGAAAATGGAAAAGGCTCTGGTCCCTGAAAAATTATGAATGAATTACTACAAATAATATTAAATAAATTAACTATGCTCAATCGCCAGACCTCAACCCAATTGAGCACGCATGGGATATGCTCCAAAGAAGAGCTCTAGAGTATGGATGCCGTGCATACCCCACAACAACTTTTTGACTTGTTAGAAAGAACGTGGGTGGCCATTCCTCAAAGTGATTTAATGAACTAATTTTAAGCATACCAAATCGCTGTGATTGTGTGATTCGTGTCAATGGTGGAAACACAGATTATTATTTTTTTTATCTTTACAATAAAAATTTAAAAAATCCTCATTTTTTGCCTTTTTTGCCATTTAATTGACGACATTAACTTAGGTTAATTTCCCACAATTTGCTAAAATTGTAATTTTTCTTAATTTTTACAAAATATAGGGATAAGTTGTTAACTTAAACATAGGAATTAAAGTACGCAGCCAGTCTGGAAGACTAGATTTGATAAATATTAATTGGATAATTTTTTAGTTAAAAATGTACTTGATCCCTAGGCACTTTTGATGTGTGTATGTAAGGATCGCGATGCTTGTCAATGTATCCTCTCTGACTATCCTATTAAGGATACAGCGTGAGTATATGTATTAAGGAATTTCAGATTCCGGTAGACAATTATTCAAAAATCTTTGAAGCAAAATCAAAATATTTTTAAAATCAAAATGAAGTCTTTTAAGTAAAACTTTCTCAATATTTTAAAAGCACTTTCTCTTCGTGTTGTATAGCCACGGCACACCTGTTATATATTTTTATATTGAGGCTTGAAGATTAATTTTATGAGACAAAAATATTGATTTGCAAAACGGTGTTATTGTAAAAATTAAAAAAGGAATGCTTAGCTGGTTTCGACACATAAAAAGAATGAGTGATCAAAGACTGACGAAGATAATCTACAGAGCGAAAGTGAGTGGTAGCAGAAGCTAAGGAAGACCAAGGCTGACTTATGAAGATTAAATGGCTAAAGTATTAGCTGACGAAAATGAAAGGCGAAAGTGTGTGAGAAGAATGACGAAATTTGAGGACCGGGATGCTAGAAGTCTGTTTTCAAATTTAGATAAACTGTTATTACATGCATAGACTAAGCTGTTCCATAGGATAAAAAAAGCAAAGTTCTTATGGAGACCACCTTACGTTTGAGATTCTGCTATCTTAGTAATAATATACAACTATTTTTAATTTATGTAAACATTGTTGTTTAGTCATGAGAATGAGGTCGCGAGTAAATATACCTCCTTGATCTCCTTGATCTTGACTTTGACATATTCATTGACAAGATAGTTACATATGTATTACACTGTTGTCTGGTAATGTGCGTAGAACACTTGTTTCATTATAACATGAAATACCTACCTAGTGTCCAATATTTTTATATTTAATTATTGAATGATTGTTTATGTTGTGCTGTATTCTTTGAAGATAGTTCTTTTTATTACTGACAGCTATAATTGCAGTATATATTATCTATGAAGTTACCGTTTTGTCGCCCGAAAACTAGTCAACAACGGCGAATTAAAGGCGATATGGAAGCTGACGATACTCAATTTACTACTGAGTTAGCAGCAGCTCTCAATGTTAGCATCAAAACAATATTGATCCATTTGTGTCAAATTGGCAAGGTAAAAAAGCTTGATAAGTGGGTGCCGCATGAAATGAACGATCGCCAGCGCGACGAACGCGTTGAGGCATATCTTGCGTTGCTTAATAGACACAGAAACTAATGGATTTTGAACCGCATTGTTACTTGCGATGAAAAATGAATTCTTTTTGACAATTGTAAGCGGTCATCATGTTGGTTAGACCCTGGTTCAGCACCTAGGCAATGCCCCAAACGAAAACTTACCCCTAGAAAAGTGATGGTTACTGTTTGGTGGTCTAGTGCCGGTGTACTTCATCATAGCTTACCAAATACATATTACACTGTTGTCTGGTAATGTGCGTACAACACTTGTTTAATTATAATATGAAATATCTACATAGTGTCTAATATTTTTATATTTAATTATTACTTCTTACCAAATGGCACGAGCATTACTGCGGATGTGTACTGTGAGGAACTGGACACAATGAGAAGCTCGCAAATCTCCGGTCAGCCTTGGTTAATCGCTCGTCCCTGCCGCTTCTGCACGACAACGCTCGACCTCACACGGCACAACAGACGGTCTTTAAGCTACAAGAGCTAAGGTTGGAAGTTTTGCGCATCCACCGTACTTACCAGACCTTTCGCCGACACACTTCTACTTTTTCCAAAATTTCGACAACTTCTTGGCAGGAAAAAGTTCTATACCCGACAGGCAGTACAAAATACCTTTGAAGAGTTTGTTGCCTCCCGTACTTTTTCAAGAAGGGCATTGAAAAATTACCACTGCGCTGGCAGAGATGCATCAATAGCATGGGTGCAAACTTTGATTACTAGAAATAAAAAATATATATAAAAAAAATACTTTAACTTTTTGTATACTAAACTGCAATTTCATAGGTAAAGACCTAATATATGAATGTAGGTATATACTTTTACAAGTTGAATGAGTTCCACGTTCTCATTTCTTATTAGCTGTTGGCCGCAACTTGATCCGCGAGGATAAAAATATATATAAAAAAGTAGCCTATTATGTCCTTCCCCAGGGCTTAATCTGTTTCAATTTTAAATTTAATCAAAATTGGTCCAGTGGTTTAACCGCGAAAACGTAACAAATATACAGAGGCGCTTTCACATTTATGTTGTTATGTACCAGTGGGCTCTTTTTTTGAATTACAAATATGTTAATAATCTAAGTTCGTCGCTCAATCGTCCAATTTAAAAATCATCACAATTCTAAAGTATTTTGAATTACTAGGATATTGACTTATTACTATTATCTTAGTAAAACACATTATAGGAAAATTTTGAAATTACAGAATCCTTATCTTTTAGTTTGTAACTGACATTTTGCTGTAAAGTCATCTGTACAATGTAATTTGTAGGCATGTAGGTACATTTACGACTTTTGACTCGTTCGAAAAATCTATAATTCTTTTGTGATATTTATGTAATAAAATTTTTAAGCATTTTCACTTTAGTTACAAAAAAATCACTCCAAACGACGTCGAATATAGTAACGTTTAAGTATCAAGACAAGTAGGTACCTAGGAAGTTCTGATGGACTTAACGACTCTGTTTTTAACATCTTAGGTCAGCTATTTGCTACTCGCATTTGGAATAGTAAATATGTACTTGGAACATATCTTTATAATCGACCTCCGAAGTCAAGGTAAAATAATAATTGTTACATGCTCATGCAATTTCATATTGGCGCCGTTTTGACATTTACAAAATTTTTTAAACTGCCGTTCTGTGAGGCATCGATGGAAATAGTCGTTTGTCACGCGATTACCACCCACTATATTGTGAAAGCTTTAATCACAAAACCAACTTATTTCCTACAAATAGGCTTACTTGCGTGAAATAATTTCAAGCAGTATGAGATACTTTATTAGTTATGTTTGCAATACTTTAAGTGTGTGTAGGTACTTGTTACTTTCGCGTAACTTAGTCTAATGCCATTCATATAACTACAGACCATTATATTTCCAAAGCTTTCAGATTCCGTTTGGTACACTGAAAGGATTTTACAAAATATATTAGTTAATATTGACGATGCTTGGCACTCCATTCTGACTACATCGTCAAAATGTAAAAAAAAAAAAGCGTGAAAGTATGTATGTATGATATTACTGTATATTTTAAATAAGATTAGTGAGCACATCTAATGCCCAATTTCACCAATGCTATTAAAGTCGTCATATAACTGTGTATTCCCTAGATTAAAAAGACTCCTAAACCCGTTCTTAGATAATATTCGTTTTCACCAAACTAACGGTTTCCTAGTAATGTCAGACATAGTTATGTGATAGTGATTATTCGTTTCCAAAAGTTTATTGATAAAACAGGTATTAATGTTTTACTTCTAAGTTTCTATAAATAAAATAAATTATTCGCCATATTGTCAAAAAGAAACAAACAAAACTGTCACATAGTGTTATGGGTTCGACAATCGAGTTTTTAAATTTAGGGGATCTTTTAATTACATAGGAGCTCCTAACGTTTCATAAAACATAGAATAGGTACCCCTTATTCCTTGTTAGGGATTTGCTAAGTATTAGGGGACTTTAGTGAAATCGAGCAGAAGGCTTTTTTCATATTGAACTAGTGGTGCGTGTGAAGGATGAGGGTGGGCGGTTTTCAAATGTTTGTTTGTCGCGGTCGCGCTCGCGCCCGTGCTTTCAACATAAAATACGGTAACTTGACAAGTTGACAGTAACAGACTGTACTCTGTGGTCTATAGCGCCTCAATGCCACAAAACTTTAGGTATAAAAAACAACGATTGAATACTTGTAATAATATGCGACTAGCACAGTAAGGTTGGCATCACACAGCCTGAATGTTTTCTGAATTCATATTAGTAATTCAGAAATATCAGAATTGCTTACAATAATAAATTACCACTCCTCACACATCCTGATTATTTCAGTTTATGGATTTTTAGATACATTTATCCAGAAAGAAATTCTGGCTGTCTCCAACTTGAGGCACGTTGACGGAATTCAGATTATGAATTCAGAAAGAAGGCATTTTGGCTGTGTGAGGCCAGGTTAAGGGTGATTACACATGTTACACCAAGCTGGTCTAGCCTGCATGAACTTTAATTTTGGGCAAACATGCACAACTTTCCTATAACCTACACATAACACAAGTAAACTTTGGCTGGCCCGTTGGCGCAGTGGCAAATGCATCTGCTTTCCAAGCTAGGGTCCCGGGTTCGATCCCCGGTCAGGTCAATTTAGGAAACGAACTTTTCCAAATTGGCTTGGAGTCTGGGTGTTACTGGGAACTCCCCCAGAGTTCGTTGTGTGGTACCCAAAGTACAAGCTTACTGCTTAGTTTGGGGTCACACAATTTGTGTAATTGTCTGGAGTATTATTATTATTAATAAACTGAACCGGTATTAGTTTTTTTTTAATAAGAAAAAAGAAACGGAACATTCGGCTGTTAAAAAGAAAAAATGCCACTGGCGTGCGTATGATGATGCGTGCGCATGCGTGTGCAGAGTTGTAACCATACGTTCAATCATTCTTGCAAAGCGTGGCTTGTACAAGCCACATAAAATAAATTCAGTCCATCGTCATGTCACTTGCACACTTGCACTTGCAATGATTATTGCATACAGACGCTCAAGCATACATGTAGAAAATTCATGCGGGCTTGTCAAGCTGACTCATGCTGGATTGGTTAAAATAATCATTATCATTTTGTTGTTTGAAATTGAGTTTAATTATTAAAAATCTGTAATGAAATTCTATTAATTCGTTACTCGAAAACAGATTAAAACTTCTGGAAAAATGAAGCTTAGTATGAACATAATATAAATTACGTGTGTGTGAGGAGCTCTTCGTAATTTTCTCTTCTTTGTTAGTAACATAATTAAAACGTGACGAATTGTCTTTATGTTATACAAAAAAATGACATTTTAGCGGAATAAAAACATTAATTGGTATTGAGATTTAGACCCAAAATAGCATCGTTGAATCTCTATTTTAAAAGGACTAAATGAACTGCCATTGAATTTTTATCTTTAATATTGTTATGAACATTCATAACTACCATAGACATGATGACATATATACATACATACATATCTTCACGCTATATCCCTAACGGGGTAGTCAGAGGCCGCAGCGCCAAGCGTCGTGCCATACTTCTTTCGCTTCCTCAAATCTCATCATTCTCCTCACACATAAAAAAAAATTAAATCGATTTCAGAACACAAAATAAAGAATAACTGAAAAAGGAAAAAATAAGTTTTAGGGTGGCTTGCACCAACTATGTAAACTCGATTTAATAGCCCTTTGGCATTTATGTACGAAATAATGATATTTTGACGCTCTAATTCTCAGAAACCTTAGATTTTGTCATATTCTGCTGGCAGTTTATAATAAATCCATTTCCTTTCTTGAATATTGGTGTTGCATATTTTCATATTTGTTTTATAATATCTTACAATAATCATTCTACTAAGTTAGTTTACCAGGAAAATTCTTAAACGCGCTACTTTGACGTTCTAATTAACATTGTTTCGAAGAGGTCTAACAATTTCTAAAATTGTTGAGATCAAGTACATATTCTTTTGAATATTAGTGTTGTGGAAATATCTTAAATTTCTTCCTTTTTACAGAAAAAAATATTTAAAAAGGCTTATTTCAAAGATAGTGTCGTGATTAAACGTCGATTTAGTTCCAAAAAAAACAATGACTTATAAAAAAAATGATATGAAATTAAACTTCATTCAATGTACAATATATGACAGAAATATTTTTTTTAAATTAATCAGTGCAATAAATATAATAAACATATAAACGCAATATAAAATACACGATGTTGTTGAGTGTATCTCAGACATCAGACCATAGTCGCCTCAGAGGCTCTCAACTCCTGCAAGTCGTGGTCACGAGCCTAGGCGAGTGGTTCCGACTTTGGAGAATCGAGGTCAACTCCGAGAAAAGCTTAAAAATTTCTCGAGGGGCACGACGACCAGCCGCGCCCGCCGCGTTAACACTCCGCACGATTATACTCTTCGGTCAGGATATCCCTTGGACTAGGAAAGTCAAATACCTAGGCGTCACCCTTGACAGCGCCATAATAAACATATTAAACAATAATATGTAACTAAATATTTGTGTTAAGGAATATTATTGTATTTCCTTTACATCCGTTTAACGCGTCGAGACACTTAATACTCCTTACAAATATTATCTAGAAAGAAAAAAAATTAATAACAAAAATCGAAACTTGATTTGGAAAAGTATCAAAATTATATTTTATACTGAAGTCGCTTCGTTACTCACACTACAATAAAGCTGCGAAAGTCGCACGCTTACATGACTGCCCGAGCGCGCCAATACCTAAATTCAAGTGCTTACGATTTATCATAAGGGTCTTAAGGATTTGACATCTCGCTTTTATCAACTATTAAAGAGTTGGTGCAAGCGAAATGTCAATTCCTTATATCGAGCTTAAATAGTACGGTGCAAGCGGCTTTCATCAAGCCACACTTAATCTCATACCTATTATAAAAAAAAAAATTAAAAACAGAAGTGGGTATCTACTTAATTAGGTAAACGTAGGTATTTACCTACATTTTCATTATGGTTGATCGATTTTTCGGTTACTTATTTTTTAGCTAAGTTTTTTCATATTTTCTTTGATTAAGGGCGAGCGCCGACCTTTGTTCCAACAACAATTATTATTACATACGTACGGGACGAATTGATTACTTTCTTTTTTTTTTTAATTTGTTAAAAATATAGGTGAGCTAAGATTTGAATGTTGCATTTATTGAATTATATTAGTAAACTATTGGCCTTCTGTAGGTGTGTAATAATTGATAAATGTGTATCTAGGGTCAGAGATCGGCCATTCGCGCTGGTCGAGCAATTAGAGCCAACTGGGGTCACGGTAGTTGCAACCTCTATCTGACAGGACTCGTTTACCAACTCCCACGTGTGTGTAATTGTGTCATTTTAATAGCCTCTTATTCTCTAACATTTGTTGAAGGTAAAATGCTTACTTTTCACAACTTCTTGTGTTGGGTAACAAATAACAATCTCATTCATAGTCGGATCAAGGGTTGATGAAGTTATTAAACTATTACAATATATATAATTTAATATCTGAAAAAAGTGAAGAGTTGACTTTAATTTTCTCATGTTAATAATATACAAGTCGACCAGTCTTCATCTACGTACCATTAAGAAATTTAAACTATTCTGATATAAACTGTTCTAATCTATAAGCGTTAACTACTCGTACTCAATTATAGCGATTCGTCGATGTTATTTAAAATGATTTTTCTGTTTAGTATATAATTTAAATTAAAAATCTCACATGTTCGCCGTTACGGCCTCGGGTCGCGGATCTTCAGTATCACGTTTATTTATTTTCACAGGCTATTTTTACTCGACCATCGAGACATGCATAATGTGAACTGTTACAGTTTACATTAGACGGTAATTAACTGTTTTTATATCACTGCAGGTTTTATTGCCAGTCAGCTGTCTAGCAAGCGTTTGTTTCAAATATACAGCTCAACATTTAAATTTGCTATATTATACCTTACGTACAGTTAAAATGAACGAAGTACCTTTGAAATCTAAGATGTGCACACAGATACCAGCCCACTAGGTAACAGACTGGGCTATATGGGCCTTTCATACACCAAAACTTCTGCGTTGGTGATCTGCGCCGCATGGTCGAGGGTCTCCAGGATCTCCTACGGAGCGCACTGGAGCCCTTGACTCGCTGTGCCTAACTTATAACACGAAATATTATTTAATTGTTTCAATAATACTTTTCTATTTCAGGTGCTGGCGAGTCGGGCAAGAGTACAATAGTCAAACAAATGAAGTAAGTATTCCTATTAATTGGACATTAGGTTGTTTTTGACATATTTTTTACTGTAATATATTTAATCAGTATAGTAAACCAAAGTTATTAATGTTACTAAATCTTTATAGAATTTGACTTTTTAGGGTTCTGTACTGTAATCGAAAATGCGGAACCCATATAGGATCACTCATACGTTCGTTTGTCTGTTGTCTGAAAGTCAATTTTCTCAGAAATTATACGATGTATAAACTTGTTTGACATACTGATATAATTATCTTTTTAACCCATATACTTTGCACTAGATAACGTTTTTATTCGTAGGAGAATCATCAAAGGGGCAATGGCTACATGAACTTATAATTCACTGCCTTTATTACGGGTATTACTGAACCTAGATCTTTTTCAGAGTATATAAAACATAATACTTAGTCTACAGACATTTTTTATATTACTGGGAAGACATACGGGCAAACAGTCCACCTAATGCTAAGTGGATTGATTGGCCCATGGACATTTTCAATATCAAGTCTGACAAAGCACTACAGATTGCAAAATATGCGTTGACAACCCTGAGAATGAGGAAGTTGTGCCTCTAGTGCCAGAAATTCCACCGGCTGTCTTGCCCTCCATAACGGCACACGACAGTGCAAGCACTGCTTTGGCGGCAAGATTTGCGAGTAAAACGGTTGTAGCGATCAGAACAGAACTCGCACAAGGTCCTGTACATAACGGAATGTATAACGAAAGCCCTAATACTTATAGGTTGCAGAAATTAAGTTTAATTTGCTAAATTATGAAAATCGTATGAAATTTCTCTGCGCGTAAATCGTTTATGCACTTAACCAATTTTTTCGAAGCTTTTTAAAATGATAATTTTGTCAGGAAAATTATTTATATTGCCCGTTGACTGACTTGTTTTCTCAGTGACAGAACATCTACCTTTCAAGCCCCGCCCGGGTTCGTTCCCCGGTCAGGTCGGGTCAAATTAGGAAACTAACTTTTCTAAATTGACTTTGAGTTAGGGTGTATCTGGGAATTCCCCCAGTTCCTTGTGTGGTAGTCATAGTGCAAGCCTAGAGTGCTTAGATTGGGGTCACACAATTTGCGCAATTGTCTGAAGTATTTTTATTATTATTATTGCATTATATTGGATTCCTTTTTTAAATTAAATAAATCTTTCAACAGTTTGTTTGTGATTGGGAATTGGAAACAACTAATAACTGACGACTGTACGGAGCATTAATTGCGCAAATATGACTTGCACTTGACCGGTTTTTGTTCTACGGTCTGAACTTCGGATCATAGAAACAAGCAGATATGTCATTACCGAAAATTAACAGGGTTGCTATTGTCACAACTTAAAGAATCATGTGCATAATATGCCAACCACTGATGCTTGATTGTAAAGATAAGATTACTGCACACATATTAAAGGGTAAAACCAATACTATACTGAAAGAAATCGTGTGTTGTGTCAATGCTAGGCATTGACAGTCGATACCGTATTACATTAATTTACAAAAAAAAATTTTTTTTCTTTTACTCACAGATAGAGAGTAGGTTTTACTCAAACAAAGGTTGAGAAATTTGTTTTGAATCTACCCCCTTTTCACTAAATCATGACACATTTTTATCACGTCAAGTTTGTTTAACATACAAGAAGTTTTAAAGTAATCTTGTTTGTGGTGTCAAGTTTGTCATTCGTTATTTATAGTCCAGTCTACAACGGTAAAAATATGGTATTACCTCAGAATTCCATCAACACGCATCGATTTGCGTGAAATTTTGGAATTAAGTTCTACTAACCCTTCACTTCAAAATCTACCCTATGTGCAAATTATTCTTAAAGGTTGAAAACTACCCCTTTTTGCCAAAATTCAATAACATAAAAGTTGAAGCATTTAGAAAGTTAAAAACATATTTAGGGTTTGAATAAAACTTGCTTGAGACTTTAGGATACTATTTATGATTTTTTAACTCTTAATCGATGTAATTTATCCCTTAAAAGCCAACCGCTTTTATGATAAAATTAAAAAAAAAACAATTATAGTACTTTATTTTTCTTAATTTGTATTAAATGGGTATCTTTTTATCGTGTTGAACTCAAATATTTTTTTATTCCAGTATTTCAACCCTTACAAATCATCCCTTATTAAGAAAAAATTAAAAAAAATCATTTACGGTCTTATTAATATAATGTAATATATTATTTATATAAAATTGATTTCTTTTTGTCGTATTCAACTTGTAAATAATTATTTTTCAAATTTTCATCTATTAAAAACTACCCCTCATTTGGAAAAAATCTTGAAAGATTATGGAAAATGTGGAAAATTAGAAAGGAATATTTTAATATATTTTTTTTCATGTATTTAATGTACAGTATTTTATGTTAAATATTAATGTATAAAGATAACAAACTCAGGTATAAAATAAATATAAATTAAAAATCATCATTATCACTGTCTGTATTTTCGTCTCCGTCCTCTTCTTGATCAGTTATTGGAGCACTGTTTTGACAATGTTCACCAGAATATCCACTGCAAGTTGAGTTGCAAAAAAATCCAATTTTTCGGCAGCCACATGATGCACCGCATCCTTTTTGGCAATTGCAAAATATCATTTGCAAGAGTTCTTGGGGTGCAAGACTTTTCTGTAGTTTGATGGGTTGCAAGGATCCTTCAACTTTAGTCCATCACATTATCATCAACATAATCAGTAGGATTAATATTTTTATTTCCAAGCCAAATCTGAACCTGATAGTAACATCTTTTAATATGCTCATCCAGTGCATCGACTGTAGGAACAAGGGATGACAATTTGACAGCAGTGTTTTTAGTAGTTGCCTTAACGAAAGACTCATATCGCATCGCAAGAAATGCTAGCAAGTCTTCAATGTTTTGCATTTTCTTTGTTTGTATCTTTTGCAGCTCCTAACATTATTGAACAGTACCTATATATATTATATACAATACACATATATATTTAGAAAGTCTCCTTTCACCGAAGCAGATGTTGTCAGCTCCATGCCGTTCCTTCTCATTATGTGTATACACATATATATGATGTATACACACTCCAAAATTTACCTGCTCCGAAATTAAAAAAAAAAATGTTAATTTGTTTTGGCCATATCTCCCTTAATTTTTAAGCTAGACAGTCGATTAAAAAATCAAAAAAGAATAAAAAATTTTTGTAGGAAAATTTATAGTCTATTAGACTAAAAAGGTTTCAAATTTATTGAGCCCTTTATTTTTGAAAGGGAAACGTTCAAAGGGCTCCAAAACGGTATCAGTCATTCGCCATTGTGAACTTTGAAAGGTCATATCTAGGTTAATTTTCAAATTATGAGAATTAAAAGAAAATCAAAATTTTCAATAAAAAAAAACCTAACTTTTTATTCTCTAGCAATTTTTACGTATCTTTCATATTTTTTTTAAAAAAAAGACATTTTCTAAAAAATTAAAAACTGCTTTCTCCACTAAAACCATAATTTTTTTCAAAACCAAGCTTTCTAAACGATTCAAACTTCTTGATCCCATTATTAGTATTAAAATCAAGTGATTTGTAAATTTATAACATTTTATTTCAATTAGGGTGGCAATATGAAGGGCCCTTGCCACCCTAATTGAAATTGAATTGAATTGCATACTGATGTTTTTTTTTTCACGGAAAAAAAAGGATTCTGCATTATTTTCATCGCAACTCCCTTATTTTATATCCTACAGAGTCTTCTATTTTATATCCTACAAAGTCTCATTTGAAAGGTTTTTTAAAGAACTTTAAGAAAGGACTCCGATTTTTTCCGTAAAATTGACCGTTTTCCAGTTATTCCATTTTTAATTCTTCAGAATCTTTGGTTCACTAAATAAATTCCACCTTTAATAAGTCATAACTCGGTTTGTATTAGGTCTATAGCCAAAAGAAAAAACCTTCTTTTTATTTTTGATAAGCTACATTTTAGGTTCGTATATTTTTTTGATAAAATTGAAAGTTTTTGAGTTATTTGTGAAAAAACGATTAAAAATATGATTTTTTTGTAATAAAAATTGAATTTTTCATTCACGAATAAGGCAAAAAGTATTGATTTTTCGAAAAAACTATAGAATATTTTGTGCTTAGAATGATTTTTTCTATCGATTTCTGAGGTTATTTTTAATAAAAAAAAATTACGTATCTTTAGTTGGGGTGGTATCCACCCCCAGGGTAAAAGCACAGCGGCATAGGGTAGACTTTGTTTTTGAGGTATTCCCTATGTACTGTTAAAATTGCAAGCAAATCGATGCGTGTTGATTGAAATCTGAGGTAAAAACCGTTGGTAGACTGGACTATTAATGTCATCAACAAGTCTTAAACTAAATGTAAGACATTTTATTTGTTTTAAAATGTATATCGATCTGTGTATATTATGCTCCGATTTCAAGATGTTCGGACTACTGAATGTATGGAAACGTACGATTACGGATGTACAGAAAACGGATCGGATCCATTGTGCAACCACTCATACAAATAGTATTATGTCTACTTCGGAGCGCATTTTCTCGAGATTGGATCGAGCGCAGTGTATAAAGTGCTGTAAAAATGATCTAATAAATATGTACTATGGAAACTATTCACGTTGCAATATTTTTAATGGCTTATTAAGAAATTATTACGTGCTACGAAAAATAACTAACTTACATAAAATTACATTGCTTAGAATACAAAATCTATATTTGTTACTGTTTCAAGATATCTTATATCGCCATTTATTTTTTTAGTATCATAATTTGTTAGTACAGATCTTAACAACTATGTCGTCATTGTATATTGTCAATGTCGTCAGTTTAACGCGTGAAAATAACGAGCGTGACGTCAGTTCCAAGACACTTGTATGCCCTCATAACAAATTGTTAGTCGCCGTTGTGCTGCTGCTTACTTCAAAGTAAATACAAAGCTTTGTCATACAAGGTTGATATTTCTTTCTGCAGTTCAGCAACTAATTATTTTTTCATATCGTTTTATTTTTTTTAGTGACTATTTTTCGTTAATAACACATTTGTAACTGGACCATTATTTCCTACAATTTTTATTCAATACGTATACTTTTTTTATGTAAAAAATGTTTCGCACAAACATAGATACTGATATGATTCCACGAGTATCCATCCAACTTCTGTACGTAGTTCTAGTAGCGTCTACAATCTAATATACCGAAATATATTATTATATGTAAAAATGTTCTCAGCTTGTCGTGGATTATTCTATTGATATTAGTGACGTCTGACATGTATTATTATTATTTGTGAAGTCAAAGTCAAATCAATGTCAAATCAATTTATTCAAGTAAACCCAATTGCAATGTATTTTTGAACGTTAAATCTATTTTGGTTCGGTTTGAAAAGAAAACCTGAACACTGAGAAGAACCAACAAGAAACTCAGTCAGGTATCATTTTTTCAACATCCATTCTACAATAGCTATTTAAAATACAATATGCCATATATATAGATTTTGTATAATCATATATTATCATAAAGCCAGTAAATGCGTGTGCAGAGAGGAGTATTTCCAGGCTATTGGTTTTTCTCCAATGAAATTGCTAATTTTGTAGTATGCTTTTCCAATCAGTGTGCGTTTAATAACAAGTTTAAATTTCTTTTCCGTTAATTGAGTAATTTCTTGGAGGTTTTTTTATAAAAACGAACACAGGTGCCCAAAAATGACCCACTTGACTTGTAATTTAAAAGGAATAACTAGCTAATCACGACCACGAGTTTCCATACCATTAATAACTCTTTTCTTTTGAAATAGATCTATATTTTTTTAGTGTACATTATGTTATTAAAGATGTATAACGAGGATAAGGTGGTAATCAATGTCTTTAAAACGGTATCTCAGCGACTCGTGCATTCATACTGTAGATAGTACGTACGTATTGCCCTCTTTTGTAAAATAAAGATAGAATTTGCGCTGATGTCCACAGTAGCAAGCCATAACATAAGGCTATGGAAATATGCGAAGTACACCAGCCTAGCCGTGACCACATCTGTCAACTGTTCGTCATGAATATTGTATTTTAAATAACTATTGGAGAATGATGTTGAAAAAATCATACCTGACTGAGTTTCTTGTCGGTTCATCTCAGTGTTCAGGTTTTCTTTTCGAACCGAACTAGTAGATTTGACGTTCAAAAATATCTTGCGATTGGATTTACTTGAATAAATTGATTTGACTTTGACTGAACTGTGTAATGCGTCTAATAGCATATGTTGCCGAACTGAGCTTATTAGCCAAAACTCTGATGTGGTCCGCTCACTGTAATTTATTATCTACTGTTAAACCAAGAAAAGTAGTTGATTTCGCTAATTCTAATTGTTTTCTATCCAGTTCTATTCTATTACGGATTCTGGGTACATCGGATAAATTTTCGTCATGATGATTTTGTATCATATAATAAGTTATTATAAATATTAGTTATTTATTTATTATAGTAGTAGTAGGTACGTACATATAAAAAGAAACGTTAATTTTTGAACATGGATAGTTTAATCTTTTGGAGACTGTTTTAGGATTTTTTTCTCTATAAGTAACTAAATAATCCAATGTAAAATTTAAAAATAGTGTTATTTAGATTTGTCGTCGTTATATCTGGTATTTTCGAAGATGAAATTAAGTGATTGTTGGAACTATGCAAACGTGTCGAAACGATATAATAAGTTAAGAACAGTCAAATCTTATCAAACATTAATTTGTCATGTGTAAGTTTAATTTACGGATACGCTAAAAACAAGAAAAAGCTTTCGAGAACGTTTAGCGATTAAACTAAATGACAAATGTACTGTCGTGAGGGGAGTGTTCCCTATTGTAGCTTCGATGACTTGTAGTTTGTAGTATGTAATCAGTTCGATGAACTTTTCGTATCTAATCGGTAGTTAATAGAAGATAGTACACACGTATAAAGTAGATTAAATAATGACAATTTTTTTTGCATGTAGAAATTAAAAGTAGCTCGAAGTATTTTAGAAATACAACGACACGTTCATTCTCTATTGTTCCTTTTCTTGGAGCGTATTTGAATAACAAACAGCTGTATGAAACTGTTAGGATGGATGTCACACCATGAACTCAGACTTTGTCGTGACGTCAAGCTATTGTTTGAGATCAGTTTTCCATTATGAAAGGAATATGGAGCTTTTATCAATATTTGACTGTTTTCTTTTATGTTTGATACGTAGATACCTTAGTAAGGTAAGAAGGACAATTCTACTAATATCTAGATAGATAGATACCTTAACAATTCTACTAATATCTAGATAGGTAGATATTACCTTAGTAAGGTAGGAAGGACAATTCTACTAATATCTAGATAGATAGATACCTTAACAATTCTACTAATATCTAGATAGGTAGATATTACCTTAGTAAGGTAGGAAGGACAATTCTACTAATATCTAGATAGGTAGATAGATACCTTAGTAAGGTAGGAAGGACAATTCTACTAATATCGTGTGACATTCCGTAAAAAGGAACGAATATCAGAGAATATGTAAAAAAGAAGATTGACTACCGACTCCTACGTCACGGAATTGCCTACTTTCGGCAGGATACGTAGGGCTGTTGTGTTGGGAATAGGGCATGCAAAACCGGTTCCGGTACCAGATTTTTGATATCCAGTTCTGGGATACAGTTAGAACCGGGTAAACCGGTTCCTCGATTCCAGCCTATATAATTTTAAGTTTTAGGGTGGCTTACACCAACTATTTAAGATATATATAAGGATTTGACATCTCGATTTCACCAATTATTTAATAATTAGTGCAACCGAGACGTCAAATCTTTAAATCGAGTTAAAATAATTGGTGCAAACCACCCTTGTTATGATTAAGTTAAGTCGAAGACAATTTGAGAGTATGAGATATTATTACAAGGAATATAATACAACAAAAAAAAGCTTTGATTTATTTAATCAACATTTATTTGCTTACTTAAATTTAATATTTTTTTAATTTTGCTATTTTAATATCATCTATTATTATCATAAAATCACAGAAATAACAAAGGGAGTTCAACAAATCAGTTTTTATAAACGATATTACCGACTCGTCTTTATATTTTTTTTTTCGTAATATATTAATAAAAGTATTCAAAACCAAAAGTACATAATATTTTCATTGAACGTTATAAAAATTTTAATAAAATCTAAATAATTAAACATAACACAAATTTAGATAATAAAGTTAAAGAAAATCTTTTATGAAATCAGCTTCTTTTCTTGCCAGACGTATCTTCTCCTTAGCAGGTTACGTCTTATAATAATATTTTAGTATTCTTCATCAGTCAGAGTAGTATTAGTTTTCTTTAGAATACTTTTATCTTGATAATACAACCTTAAATAGCTGAAAATATCTAAATTTTAGTTGCTCAGTGAGCTGCGTAGGCGATTGCACACGGTAACCAGCTGCGGAAAATATGCGTTAAAACTCTACGCTTGTGGGCGGTATTGCTTTTAAGTACGTACGCCAGCGCAAGATGCCGCGACTACCACCATTTTCAAAAAACGTCATTTTTATGTTTACTATTGTCAATTAATCGTCGCGATCTTGCTGCCTGGTACTGGCTACTGCGGCTATAGCTTTAAGTATATCGAGATCAATTACATTTTGTCAATTGTTTTGTCAAAACGTGATTGGGGTTGGGATGGGGACACGAACGACTCCTTCTTCTCCTTGTTGCTGAATGTCAACGTTCAGATTATCACTACTTGACATGGGCTGAATGAGATTTACTATACACCTACATATTTCGTCAGAAGCAGAAATGGATTTAGCTCTACAGTAGTTAAATCGTCACCGGAATAGAGTTATACGAAAATCGCGGGGTATACGGGGCGGGAAGGGACCGGCCAGCGTGCGACGCGACGCGAAAGACGAGTGCAAGCGATGTTGCAAGCTCGCAACAACATGAACTAATAATGCATAATTTGAATTAAAAGTAATGTGTCATTGAATCAACTTTAAATTTTTTTTGTAAAGAACGGGGGAGAACTGGTTGTACTGTTTTCGGAACTGGTTCTACACATAGCTTGAAAGAACCGGGTATTTCAAAACCGGGTAGAACCGGGTGCATGCCCTAGTTGAGAGTATGATGCGGAGAGCATCTACATTTAGTTTCTTGTAGTTATGTTGAAGACTGATAACTCTGGATTCAAGTAACTACGATTATTTATGCATCTTAGGACGTTATAATACGTTCGTTTATGTGATTTAGACATTTTCGTATATGCAACGATCTGAAGAACGAATTAAAGACAGTTGACAGTGGTTGCATGTTCGCCGCATAATATTGCCAATGGGTGCGTCCCACGGCGCGTGCATATTAGCGCGCACATATACAAACCGCGTACCCTGATTAGCTATGAAGACATCCTACTGTAAAGTTTATACTGTGCTAATATCAACAATCCATTTAGCATTGATCATTTCATATTTCTATTCCAAACGACATGGAGCTGATGGAGCTATCATGAGAAAACGCTCAAAGGACCAGTGACAGTACACCTGGTGTTATAAAATATTTATGGATTGTTTACTTCTTTTTTAAGTTTCAATCATCTACTTACCTACTTCTATAGAAATTTATTCAAAATTAGAACTCCCATTTGAGCCCTTTAGTAGTTAAATTTTGCAAAATCCTGAGATACGTGTTTCATTATTTTAATTTTAAGTTCTTAAAGTAAGTTCGAAGAAAATCCAACCGGTTGTAGGTATAGTCACATCAATAAAAATTCCACACGCACAAAATTATTCCGATTTTGTAGAAATGGATCGATCGGACCAACGAAACGGTTTTGGAACTCCTCGAATTATACGAGAGTGAACCAATTATTTGGAACGCTTCTCATACATATGCGACATATGCGTACACTAGCTGTACCCGCGATTTCGTCCCCGCAGAAAAATTTATCCGTGACCTCTCTGGGTTACCGAGTTTACCCGAGATACTCATATTGTTGGTGTTGAACAAAAAAGTTCTTCCCTATTATGGAACATCCGCCATATTGGATTTATGATGACGTCACATACACAAAAAAACCTCGTCGTTTTTTGAAAAAGTAAGTAGTCTACATTTGTTTTCGGGTACATACTGTCCGGGTTTTCTGGTACATCTCTGTACCAAATTTCATCACAATCGGTTCAGCGGTTTAGCATTTCTGCTGTAAAGTTTGATCCTCTTTTTCACCCCTTTAGGGGTAGATTTTTGAAAAAAAAAAAGAAGTATGTTTTTTAATAGAAAAGATTTATCTCTGTACTAAATTTCATCTTAATCAATACAGCGGTTTAGCATTTCCCCTATGAAAATTACATCCCCTTTTTCACTCCTTTCGGGGTAGATTTATGATAAAAAAGATGTGGCTATGATTTCTTAATAGAATAGTTTTTTAATAGAATATCTCTGTACCAAATTTCATCTTAATCGGTTCAGCGTTTTAAAATTTCCCACACAAAGTTTCCTCCTATTTTTCACCTTTTTAAGGATTGATTTTTGAAAAAAAAAAGTAGCCTCTGTCCGTCCCCTAGTGTCAAACTATCTCCATACCAAATTTTATCAAAATCGGTCCGGCGGTTTAGCCGTGAATACTAAGCAGACAGACAGACAAAGAGACATTCGCATTTATAATATTAGTATGGATACATATCTTCACGCTGTATCCCTATAAATATTATGATAATTTACAGACTATTAACGGCGGATACATTTGCTATTTTTCTTACTCTCTCAGACTAGCATAGTTTCTTACGTTAGAACTATACTGGATATGTGAAAATATATTTGTATATATATCTTCACGCTGTACGGCTGTACACGGGATTGTCAGAGAGGACAGAACACCAAGCGTCACGGTCCTTACATGCTTCTCATACGAATCATAAAAATCGTATTCTCTGTTCTCGTGAAAAACTAGGTATTCGGACAAGTCCCGCATGTGTGTATAGATATGCTCACTACTTGGCGAATACGAAGCTGAGCATATGTAGCTAGGCGATAAATCGGCACTCGGCGAATCACGCATATCTGGTCGCGGCTTTAGGTTTTTTTTTTCAAAAACAGAAGTATTCTTTAAAAAAAGTGATTCTTGAAACTGACATGTGTTAAATTGAACGCCTAGGCGTAGGTGTAGGTAATACAACATTAGTGTAAATTTGTGTTCTGAAATACTTAAATAATCTCGGTGTGTGTCTGTCTGTCACAGCCATTTCTCTAGGAGATTGTTTTTTTTTTGAATTTTTTTTATCTGCTTCCCCTTGCAACGTGGCTTGCTCAGGCTGGTAGAGTGAGGTGTGGGTTGAGTAATTGATGATGTTATTATTACTGTCACCTGGAGAGTGGTGTACCTAATTTGTTTAAGGGCGCCTAGTACGCCTCTGCAATCAACATCTAATGGGATATTTATAGAAAGTTAATTAATTAGACACCAGACAAACATCACACAAAGAAAACATTTATTTCTTATAACTTAATCTCTGTGGTGGATACAATCAGTTCACTATGTATTTATTATTAAAAGTTAGTAACAATTTAAAAAGATTAAATGCTATGGTTAAACAACATTATCCTGTTTATTATTATATATGTATTAAATAAGGTCACCTATTATCTAACAGCACTTAGATATTAATTAGTTTACAGAATAATTCATTAGTATTAAAGTTTTACAAGTATTGAGCTCAGATATTACTTGTTATAGTTACAACAACATCATTTATTTATGTTATCTTAAATTAAAGAGAAGTATACCTAGTTATAAAGACTTAGACACCCTTTCCTTGTTTATGTACTACATTTAAATTCTTAGTGTTACAGATACATAAACCCAAGTACATTTTATACCTTATTATCCAGTATTTTATTTCACAGAGAAAAATATTTATTAGATACACAATACCTTTATGTGGAGCTAATATCTAACAGAGAATCATTTATTAGTTACAAGCAGAGTGTTATCAGTTTTATCACTGATCAATCTTAAGAAGGAGGTGGTCATCCACCAACTGCACCTACTCCTCAGTCTTCCCCTTTGTCGAACATCTACTAGCATCACAGCACCCATATGCCCCGGCCCTCAAAGATTCCCCTTTAATAGGAAATGCGGCCTGGCCACGCGATATAGCACCCAAGTGAAGAAGACTTAGACTTCTTGATAGTCAGAGTAGTGCACCAAACCATTCTAAGAACTATTTTGATTAGTTCATACTGAAGTTTAGATGAATGTTGAATAGATTTTACTACTATTCCTAAGTATTCATTACATATAGGGACAGGAGGTCCACCTGGTTTCTATAGGTGTCCTTTGAACTCTGTAACAAGCACATGTAGACATTAGGATCCTATTCCCTAGTCCTATCATCATTGCTTGCCCTTATCTACAGCTACAGTACTCACCATGGGATCCACCATGAGATTACCTCAACTACTTTAACATATTATTAACTAACTCATTTATTCTAATTGGGGTTGCTACTCCCAAACAAATACAGCTAAGACTATCCTAGGCGACATGTGGCCTAACTTTAAGTTTCTTCATGAGACTTTGTTGAGGCAGCTTGTCCCGCAGCAGAGAGAAAAGAAAAAGGAAGCTATCGGATACGAGACGCTTTTTATACCCCACGACCAAGGTCACCTATGCTCCTACTCCTGGAACAACTAGTGTAGAGACAGTGGTCGACAAACCCTATCTAAAATTACACGTACCTAGCGAGTCGATAAAATTCATTAATTTTTTCTAAGAGTATGACGTTTAAGTCAACTATAGTTTTAGTATTATTCGTTCGTACTAATAAGTTTATGAACTAGAGACCTAATATTTCATCAATTTAGAGCTTATTCTATCTAACAACAAAGGCTACATATTTAGAGTCTATCGATATGTTTATCGAACATATCTTTACATCCATACTTCTAAGTATAGATAATCTAGACCAACAGTACATTTGTTATCGAAGCCGTGTGCGTGTTCTAGAATGTTGCAGAAAGTTCTATTGACAAATGAATTATTAACAATAATATTACTAAAGGAGGTCTAGATAATTAGTAGGTTAATATTTTTACATTAATAATACTCAATACTCAAAGATACTATATTTATGACAAATTTATTCCTGCTGAAAGACTTACGGTCAATGCTTCAACCATGGTTTAAGAAAGCTCAACGGGTCTACGTTGTCCATGTCCGTCTGTCATAGTGAATGCCGTTTGCAAACAATTAGGCTAACCAAGGAATGCTTTATTTTTCTAGATAACAGAAGTTAAAAGTTAATTTATCTTTTAAGTAATTACGTGCCTCTATAAATATTATAAGTTATTGTTCTCCACGTCGATGGAGACTCAATATGACTGCTACACCCTGGCTTCATCATCTGTCAGGGACCTCATTTACAAATTTTATTTTTATTCTTTTCTTGCTCCATTTCTATATTATTCGTCTGATTTGATACAGTTTTACATCTATTTCGTATATCTATACATCTATCTAGGAGACTGTTATAGTAAGGCCCTAATGTCCACACAAGCGTATCTTCATAGACGATTCAATATACGCCGTGGAGATTATGCACTTGTGCAGGCTGACATATCTAAATTGTGTCTAGGAAGCGTATTGCAAGTTGTACATTTTTTATTTCCTATAATGCTGTTGAACAATATAAACATTTTGGTTTACTACTACATTGTGTGTAGGCTGTGAGGTCATTATATCGAAACCACAGACAGAGATGTGCCTCAACTTAGCCAAACACTCTTCTCAAATCAAAAAGTTGACCCGCTCATAATTTGTTGCTAAATAGTTGCTAATTAGTTGTAGAAAAAAAAAATTTGTTGCTCTCAATTTTAAAAAAACATAAGGTGTTCTGCTAAGTTCAGCTGAAGTTAGCAGAACACTTTTATAAAAATAAGTTTACAGCATCGGGGCGATGCCTAATTAATTCAATGAATTTGTTGCTAATTAGTTGTAGAAAAAAAAACATTGTTGCTCCTAATTTAAAAAAAACATAGGGTGCTCTGCTAAGTTCAGCTGAAGTTAGCAGAACACTTTTATAAAAACAAATTTACAGCATAGGGACGATGCCTAATTAATTCAGTGAATTTGTTGCTAATTAGTTGTAGAAAAAAAAATTGTTGCTCTCAATTTTTAAAAAAACAACGTGTTCTGCTAAGTTCAGCTGAAGTTAGCAGAACACTTTTATAAAAATAAAATTACAGCATCGGGACGATGCCTAATTAATTCAATGAATTTGTTGCTAATTAGTTGTACAAAAAAAAAAATTGTTGCTCCCAATTTTAAAAAAACATAGGCTGTTCTGCTAAGTTCAGCTGAAGTTAGCAGAACACTTTCAAAAAAATAAATTTACAGCATCCAGACGATGCCTAATTAATTCGGTGAATTTGTTGCCAATTAGTTGTAGAAAAAAAAAATTTGATGCTCTCAATTTAAAAAAAAACATAAGGTGTTCTGCTAAGTTCAGCTGAAGTTAGCAGAACACTTTTATATAAATAAATTTACAGCATCGGGGTGATGCCTAATTAATTCAATGAATTTGTTGCTAATTAGTTGTAGAAAAAAAAATTTGTTGCTCTCAATTTAAAAAAAACATAAGGTGTTCTGCTAAGTTCAGCTGAAGTTAGCAGAACACTTTTATAAAAATAAATTTACAGCATCGAGACGATGCCTAATTAATTCAGTGAATTTGTTGCTAATTAGTTGTAGAAAAAAAAAATTGTTGCTCTCAATTTTAAAAAAACATAAGGTGTTCTGCTAAGTTCAGCTGAAGTTAGCAGAACACTTTTATAAAAATAAATTTACAGCCTCGGGACGATGCTTAATTAATTCAGTGAATTTGTTGCTAATTAGTTGTAGAAAAAAAAAATTTGTTGCTCTCAATTTAAAAAAAACATAAGGTGTTCTGCTAAGTTCACCTGAAGTTAGCAGAACACTTTTATAAAAATAAATTTACAGCATAGGGATGATTAATTCAGTGAATTTGTTGCTAATTAGTTGTAGAAAAAAAAAATTTGTTGCTCTCAATTTTTAAAAAAACAACGTGTTCTGCTAAGTTCAGCTGAAGTTAGCAGAACACTTTTATAAAAATAAAATTACAGCATCGGGACGACGCCTAATTAATTCAGTGAATTTGTTGCTAATTAGTTGTAGAAAAAAAAATTTGTTGCTCTCAATTTTAAACACCCCGACAACAGGGGGTGTTTTGCCAGAAATATCGAAAAAATTATCTTTATGGAGATTTCCGCGTTTTTTGCAGTGCAAAAAATTTCTCAATGCGATAACTAATTCGCGCGAGGCGCACAACAAATTCCCATGCTCATTTTTTGACCGAAAAGGGCGAAACACCCTGTCAACAGGGGGTGTTTTGCCAGAAATATCGAAAAAATTATCTTTACGGGGATTTTCGCGTTTTTTGCAGTGCAAATATTTCTCAACGCAACAACTAATTCGCGAGAGGTGCACAACAAATTCCCATGCACATTTTTTGACCGAAAAGGGCAAAACACCCCGTCAACAGAGGGTGTTTTGCCAGAAATGTCAAAAAACTGATCTTTACGGGGATCTCTGTGTTTTTGCAGTGCAAAATATTTTTCAATGCAACAACTAATTCGAGGGAGGAGCACAACAAATTCCCATGCTCATTTATCGACCGAAAAGGGCGAAACACCCTGTCAAGAGGGGGTGTTTTGCCAGAAATATCGAAAAAAATATTTTTACGGGGATTTCCGCGTTTTTTGCATTACTAAAAATTTCGCAATTTCTGTTGTCTGTTGTTAATGTTTCGTAAAAACATTTCTGGCAAAACACCCCCTGTTGACAGGGTGTTTCGCCCTTGTCGGTTGAAAATTGAGCATAGGAATTTGTTGTGCGCCTCCCTCGAATTAGTTGTTGCATTGAAAAACTTTTTGCACTGCAAAAAAGGCGGAAATCCCCATAAACATTATTTTTTCGACATTTCTGGCAAAACACCCCCTGTTGACAGGGTGTTTCGCCATTTTCGGTCGAAAAATGCGCTTGGGAATTTGTTGTGCGCCTCCCTCGAATTAGTTGTTGCATTAAGAAATTTTTTGCACTGCAAAAAACGCGGAAATCCCCGTAAAGATTATTTTTTCGACATTTTTTGCAAAACACCCCCCGTTGACGGAGTGTTTCGCCCTTTTCGGTCGGAAAATGAGCATGGGAATTTGTTGTGTGCCTCCGGCGAATTAGTTGTTGCATTGAGAAATTTTTTGGACTGCAAAAAACGCGGAAATCCCCGTATAAATAACTTTTTCGATATTTCTGGCAAAACACCCCCTGTTGACAGGGTGTTTCGCTCTTGTCGGTCGAAAAATGAGCATAGGAATTTGTTGTGCGCCTCCCTCGAATTAGTTGTTGCATTGAAAAACTTTTTGCACTGCAAAAAAGGCGGAAATCCCCATAAACATTATTTTTTCGACATTTCTGGCAAAACACCCCCTGTTGACAGGGTGTTTCGCCATTTTCGGTCGAAAAATGCGCATGGGAATTTGTTGTGCGCCTCCCTCGAATTAGTTGTTGCATTAAGAAATTTTTTGCACTGCAAAAAACGCGGAAATCCCCGTAAAGATTATTTTTTCGATATTTTTTGCAAAACACCCCCCGTTGACGGAGTGTTTCGCCCTTTTCGGTCGGAAAATGAGCATGGGAATTTGTTGTGCGCCTCCGGCGAATTAGTTGTTGCATTGAGAAATTTTTTGCACTGCAAAAAACGCGGAAATCCCCGTATAAATAACTTTTTCGATATTTCTGGCAAAACACCCCCTGTTGACAGGGTGTTTCGCTCTTGTCGGTCGAAAAATGAGCATAGGAATTTGTTGTGCGCCTCCCTCGAATTAGTTGTTGCATTGAAAAACTTTTTGCACTGCAAAAAAGGCGGAAATCCCCATAAACATTATTTTTTCGACATTTCTGGCAAAACACCCCCTGTTGACAGGGTGTTTCGCCATTTTCGGTCGAAAAATGCGCATGGGAATTTGTTGTGCGCCTCCCTCGAATTAGTTGTTGCATTAAGAAATTTTTTGCACTGCAAAAAACGCGGAAATCCCCGTATAGATAATTTTTTCGATATTTCTCGCAAAACACCCCTTGTTGACAGGGTGTTTCGCCCTTTTCGGTCAAAAAATTAACATGAGAATTTGTTGTGCGCCTCCCGCGAATTAGTTATTGCATTGCGAAATTTTTAGTAATGCAAAAAACGCGGAAATCCCCGTAAAGATCATTTTTTCGACATTTCTGGCAAAACACCCCCTGTTGTCGGGGTGTTTAAAATTGAGAGCAACAAATTTTTTTTCTACAACTAATTAGCAACAAATTCACTGAATTAATTAGGCATCGTCCCTATGCTGTAAATTTATTTTTATAAAAGTGTTCTGTTAACTTCAGCTGAACTTAGCAGAGCAGCCTATGTTTTTTTAAAATTGGGAGCAACAATGTTTTTTTTACTACAACTAATTAGCAACAAATTCATTGAATTAATTAGGCATCGTCCCGATGCTGTAAATTTATTTTTATAAAAGTGTTCTGCTAACTTCAGCTGAACTTAGCAGAACACCTTATGTTTTTTTTAAATTGAGAGCATGCAAAAAACGCGGAAATCCCCGTAAAGATTATTTTTTCGACATTTCTGGCTAAACAAACCCTGTTAACACAGAGTGTTTCGCCCTTTTCGGTCAAAAAATGAGCATGGGAATTTGTTGTGCGCCTCCCTCGAATTAGTTGTTGCATTGAGAAATTTATTGCACTGCAAAAAATGCGGAAATCCCCGTATAGATAATTTTTTCGATATTTCTGGCAAAGCACCCCCTGTTGACAGGGTGGTTCGCCCTTGTCGGTCGAAAAATGAGCATGAGAATTTGTTGTGCACCTCCCGCGAATTAGTTATTGCATTGCGAAATTTTTAGTAATGCAAAAAACGCGGAAATCCCCGTAAAGATCATTTTTTCGACATTTCTGGCAAAACACCCCCTGTTGTCGGGGTGTTTAAAATTGAGAGCAACAAATTTTTTTTTCTACAACTAATTAGCAACAAATTCACTGAATTAATTAGGCATCGTCCCGATGCTGTAAATTTATTTTTATAAAAGTGTTCTGCTAACTTCAGCTGAACTTAGCAGAACACCTTATGTTTTTTTAAAATTGAGAGCAACAAATTTTTTTTTTCTACAACTAATTAGCAACAAATTCACTGAATTAATTAGGCATCGTCCCTATGCTGTAAATTTATTTTTATAAAAATGTTCTGCTAACTTCAGCTGAACTTAGCAGAGCACCCTATGTTTTTTTTAAATTAGGAGCAACAATGTTTTTTTTTCTACAACTAATTAGCAACAAATTCATTGAATTAATTAGGCATCGCCCCGATGCTGTAAACTTATTTTTATAAAAGTGTTCTGCTAACTTCAGCTGAACTTAGCAGAACACCTTATGTTTTTTTAAAATTGAGAGCAACAAATTTTTTTTTTCTACAACTAATTAGCAACTATTTAGCAACAAATTATGAGCGGGTCAGCTTTTTGATTTGAGAAGAGTGTTTGGCTAAGTTGAGGCACATCAGACAGAGCCTGTGTAAGGATAGACGGTGACATATCGCTCTGGTTTGAAGTCTGTTCTGGTGTCAGACAGGGCTGCGTGATGTCTACCTCACTGTTCGTGCTGTATTTGGACAGTTGTCTCCAGAGATTGAAAGGTAATGTGAGTGGTATGGGATGTGATGACACAGTGGTAAACTGCCTATTGTAAGCTGACGATGCTGTGCTAATAGCACCATTAGAAGCAGAGTTGCGTGACTAGTACGTGCATGAAAGAAGATTGTGAAGTAAAAGGAAAATGAATGTGAACAAAACTAAGGTTCTGGTGTTTGAAAGAGAAGCGGTACAAACGAAATGCGTGATTTGTGTAAATGGAAAATGTCTAGAACAAGTGAATGAAGTTGTATATCTGGGGAGTGCGATTTCGAGGGATGGAAGATGTGAGTTGGATGTGCAGAGACGGGTAGCAGCTGGCAATAAAGTGAACGGTGCTCTGTCCGCATTAGTGGGTAGTGTGAATATATCTAACACTGCTAAAATGGCCATCCACAATGCGGTGTTGGTGCCAACTTTGTTGTACGGTAGTGAGCTGATGATAAATGCTGTGGAGATGCGGTCTCTCAGAAATATGTGAAGAGATACGCAGTATGACAGGGTTGCACAACAGTGTTATTGTAAAAATGAGGAAAGGAATCCTTAGATGGTTAGGGCACTTGGAAAGAATGAGTGATGAAAGACTGACAAAGAAAATGTACAGAGCGAAAGTGAGTGGTAAAAGAAGCCAAGGAAGACCAAGGCTGACTTATGAAGATCAAATAGCCAGTGTTAACAGACGGAAATGTCAAAAGCACTCGCATACCTAGGCGAAAATGTGTGAGGAGAATGATGAGATTTGAGGAAGCGAAAGAGGTGTGTAAGGACTGCGACTCCTGGCGCTCCGTCCTCCCTGGCTACCCCGTTAGGGATACAGCGTGAAGATATGTTACTACATTGAAGTTGATGAAGACGATTATATTTAACGTACATCGAAAGATATATCAATTGTAGACTTGTAGTAGTTTGTAGCTGCAAAAGAATTATCAGAGGATGATTGCTGATGGTACACTTCATTTATTTTATATAATGAGTAAAACTAACTTACTAGAATTAACATTTTTAGCACAGCGCAACCTTGGTGCTCCGTCGACAGTTTCGTAGTTTTGTAGCAGGCGTAGTTTTGTAGCAAAAAATTGTGTTTTCCAATGTCGGGGATTAATTTAGGTGGCTTAGGTAAATAGTTAAAAAAAGTTTTATAATAAAATGTTTTGGGATCATCGGGATATCAAAATAAAAGCTAATTTTTTTTTTTCACAAAATGAATTATAAAAAAAGCACTTTCTTTTTGTTCCTTTTCATTCAGTTGTCTCATTTTGCACGTCTCGTCGTCTCAAGCATTTTACAATTTATTTATTTATACTGTCTAATACCCAGTTGCTGTCCCGCTTCATCCATAAGTGTCACTAACTCTACGACAAACATTATTTTGGAGTTGGTGACCTCCTATCCTTCATAATATTATATCCTCGTGCTGTATTTCTAACACTAGACAGCCGCCGCTCCAACGGTGGCGGTTAGTAAAGTAGTGATGTGCCTGATCGTTAAAAATGTATATCCGCGGATATGGATCTGAATACGGATATTTGGTGTCAAGATCCGCGGATACGGATCTTAACCTTCTTAATCGATCGGTGTCGGTGCGCGTGACTTTGAAACGATAGTTGACGCCACTTGACACTGCGTGACAGGACATGTTTCGACTTATATAGAATTTAATCTATGTATTGAAAATTAATAAGATAAAAGATCCGCCAAAAAAGTAACGGATACGGATCTGGATCCTTCTTCTTCCTCGGATATCCGGCACATCCGCCACTTGACACTGCGTGACAGGACATGTTTCGACTTATATAGAATTTAATCTATGTATTGAAAATTAATAAGATAAAAGATCCGCCAAAAAAGTAACGGATACGGATCCGGATCCTTCTTCTCCCTCGGATATCCGGCACATCACTAGTAATAAGTAATAACTTCAAGTATGGATTAAATAATTATAAATGAACTGAAACAGTTTCAGCCGTAATTATGAAATAAATAAAATGAAATAATAATTGACAGTACGGATCACTAAATGACCACTCAGAATTTATACTTGCGACTAAACAGGTTTTTAGGGTTTCGTGTCTTAAACGGAAAAACAAAACCCTTATAAGATCATACTAATGTGTTCGTCCGTTGTCCGACAGTCACAGTTAATTTCCTCAGAAATGATGTGATTTAAATAAACTTGAAAGGCATGTTAACCCACATCATACATATTATGTATGTACATAATTAACAATATATTATAGCTTAACTTTGAATTCTATAATGATTTAATATTTCAATAGCAGGGGTGGAAAATGGTTAGAAAAGTCAGTAGAAGTCAGTTTTTTCGGCCAAAGTCGCTGCTGCTGCAAAAAATACTCAGTAAATTCAGTATTTTGAAAAAATATCAGGGGCCATTCTTCCATAAGAGTAGTGTGATTTATGTACATTGAGGTAACAAAAAGGTATTTTTGTTGCATCTATCACCATCACCAGTTCTGTTTTTTTTATTGTTAAAATTTTCGAACCCACAATTTCTGTACCTCTTTATACTCGTATTTACGGGCAGTAGTAGGCAAAAAACAACATCTTCTGGCGAGAATGCAGTTCACTTTCATTTACGCACCTCCCACAGGTAATTTATCTAGGGGGTATTCTTGTTCATTTACTTGTCTGATAATTTGAGCTATGAGTACACGCCATCTAGGATTCCCGGAGCTATTATTTACTACCACCCTTGTTCCTTCCTGGCAAATAGTATCCCTTCTTAACCTCTTCCTTAATAATATAATCTTTTAATTCTTTCTGATCCCTTATATTGTAATGAGATGTGACCTCATTATTTTAGATTAAAATTAATGAAGTCACATTATTTCATTTTTACTTTTTATGGCGATGGACACTACCTGTTAGTACATAACTAACAGTAACTTACAGACCGAGAAAGAGTCTATATTCTAGAAATACGTCAGTAAGTGGTCAGTATTTTAGAGCATTTCAGTCAGTAAAATCGTTATTTTATGCCATGGAATCAGATTCTAATCCTGCAATAGCTAAATAATGATAATGATATCAGTTGATAGAACTGAGTAGATATCGGATCAACTGAACCGATCGATATTTTCGAACGGTGTGTAGTACAACGGCATTTATACAGAGCCATTGTGACGTGTAAATCCAATACACTGTATCTCGCAGAACTTGAATTCGAGAAAAAAAATGTTTAAATTTTTATCAGTCTTTTGCTGTTTTGAGTATTAATTTTTCAATGAAATGACTATGTGTTATACTTGTATGATAGACAATTTTATTTTCTATTCAACAATATACATTTTATTGGAAATACATACTTTATCATGAAGATATTACAATAAACTTGTATTGTCAGGGCACGCTCTAAGTTCTTCGAACGTTGTTCTGACGAGATACTGTAATTCAAATCGCGGTGTATTGGATTGACTAAACAATTATGAAATTTAGCTACCATAATAATTTATACTTGAATTCCGCGTACGAACTGTATATTTTTTTTATATACTGTATATTGATGTCTTTCGGATATGCCATTTCGGAGTCTGTACTGAATTTAATCATATCGTCACAGATTCCCATACTTTTACGTATTTTTTTAATGTTTTGCACAATATCATTGAAATCGTTTATCTCTCTTGAAGATTTTAGCTTTTAACAATAGAAATATGAACGGAGTCTGGAGTCATGAATATGTTGTGTCCAGGATTAAAATATTGCATTGTGTTTCGATCTTTGTCATATCACTGCCACCTTTGTATAGCTTCGCAAAAAGCACAAGTTTGTCTATCTACACAACGTGAACTGATCATTTTCCACAACTCTCTTCGATTACTTTTGAATTTCTTCTAGAATTAGTCTCAATAATGACCATAGCAGCGTGGTCTGGGTTAATGCTGTGTATTTCTATTTCACAATTTTTGCCTTTTCTACATATTTCAAGGGCAGGTTCTACTGTAAATTGAGCTGTTTTATAATATGAAAATAATTCCACTACACACTTTCATAACTGTGTGAATGCAGTGTTTCTGAACTCTTTAGTAAAGTTTACTTCTACAGGCAAATATTTTGTACTCGACGTATGCTTAATATTGCGAAAGTGATAGAACGGGATCATACTCCAGTTTAAAGTCTATTATTTCAGTCTTATATTGCTCAGAAAACGCAAAGAAGAAGTGCGACAACCAAAAAGAGGTCGTCGAAGATAGATACTTAAAGGATCTGATGCAGCGCACGCTTCTTCTTGTTAAAAGTTTTTCTTTTATAAGGACATGATGACAAAATAGGCCACTTATTCTTTTCTTCTTGGTTTTTCTTATGTACTTCTTTTGTTTTTTTGACTCTTTAGCTTTAGATGGCGGTTCTACTAGTGAGGTGGCCGAAGTGCCTGTTTTGCCTGATGTGTGGCAATGTGTGATTTGGGAGATCGTCACTACCAACGGAGATGCAAACAGCTTTTGTTCTTATTTTTATAGCAGAAAGCGAAGATTTGATTTCTGAAGTGGTTGTTGTGACCCACGTAGGACTCGGAACATCGTCGCTGTCATTACAGTCGCATAATGCTTTTTTTACATTTTTGAGGGGGATGGAAGCTCAATTTGCGAGGTAGTTAATATATCTTGTGAATGCCTCGGGCAATCGATATTCCGTTGGTGGTGTACATCTTTCTGCTTTTTAACTATTTTTGCAGGAGATAGAAACTCAATTTGTAATGTGATTGACGTGACTTTCCGGGCTAATGTATTGCGTAATGACTTGGGAGATCGTCACTAACATCGGAGCCAAGGGCAAACTGCTTATTTTTTTTTTCAGAGGTTGAGATTCAATTTGTTCGATGGCTGATGTGTGTTTCCGGCTTATGATGTAGCGTGAATTACTTGAGAAATCGTCACTATGTTTTAGTTTAAATCGGGACTTAAATTGTGAGGCAGCTGATATCTGTCGCCAGAAGTTGCTGCTCCTTTTGTGCTTCATTAATTGAAGATCTCATATTTTCATATTCAAATTATTTTCAAATTCCAAGGAATTTTCAGATAAATCTTGGACTGGACAAAAAATTACTACTAAAGGTTCAGTTAAAATATGTGATGAATTACAATATTTAACAATCTTCCGTTTAAAATTTCAGTCTGCTAAATGCTAAATTTCGCTTGTCTACGAAGCATTATCAAAAAATTCCAAGACATCAGACTTGGTCAGATAACTAGCACCGAATTAGATTTTGAAAAGAAGATTGCTAAAAATTATAACAAATGGATTTCCGCAAAGTAACACGTTAAGTTGTTTTGTAATTCTATTTCTTTGGAAACGCGTTCATTTGACGCACGTTTGACCTAAGCACTGTAACTATTTATCTAGTAACTACTATTGACGCTGTTATAACAAGACACTGCAACTAAAATAGTAGAGTTTTGTCGTATCAGTTTCCATAAGTTCTTGCAATACAGTGTTTTTGTAACTTCGTATAGAACAATAAAATCTGAATAATAAAATATAGGGGTATGAAACACAGTGAGAGAAACGTAATAAGCACTGTTAAATCAAAAACTGTATCTTAACTTACAGTGTATTGGATTTACCCGTCAGCATTAGAAATAACCTTCTTGTTAAAGATTGAGAAACCTTATCGTGTTGTTCATTATTATTATTATTATTTTGAGTGCATTAACAAGTTCTATGCTTTAAAAATGTGCCGGGGTGGTGCACGGTGTCATAGTGTTGGCATGGCTGACATATTTTTTTCCATTTTTTACTACTTTGCATATTTTTCTTATTGCTTATAAATATTTTTGTTATTTTTGCTTTGGATGTTACTCTTGTCTCATAAAAGGAATTATTCTCGGAGGCTCTGCCGCCCACTCAAATGTTAATAGGGAATATTAAGATGTGCCTCAACTTAGCTAAACACTCTTCTCAAATCAAAAAGCTGACCCGCTCATAATTTGTTGCTAAATAGTTGCTAATTAGTTGTAGAAAAAAAAATTTGTTGCTCTCACTTTTAAAAAACATAAGATGTTCTGCTAAGTTCAGCTGAAGTTAGCAGAACACTTTTATAAAAATAAAATTACAGCATCGGGACGTTGCCTAATTAATTCAGTGAATTTGTTGCTAATTAGTTGTAGAAAAAAAAATTGTTGCTCAATCTCTCAATTTTAAAAAACGTAAGGTGTTCTGTTAAGTTCAGCTGAAGTTAGTAGAACACTTTTATAAAAATAAAATTACTGCATCGGGACGATGCCTAATTAATTCAGTGAATTTGTTGCTAATTAGTTGTAGAAAAAAAAAATTGCTGCTCCCAATTTTAAAAAAACATAGGGTGTTCTGCTAAGTTCAGCTGAAGTTAGCTGAACACTTTTATAAAAATAAGTTTACAGCATCGGGACGATGCCTAAATAATTCAATGAATTTGTTGCTAATTAGTTGTAGAAAAAAAAAATTGTTGCTCCCAATTTTAAAAAAACATAGGCTGTTCTGCTAAGTTCAGCTGAAGTTAGCAGAACACTTATAAAAATAAATATACAGCATCGGGACGATGCCTAATTAATTCAGTGAATTTGTAGCTAATTAGTTGTAGAAAAAAAAATTTGTTGCTCTCAATTTTAAACACCCCGACAACAGGGGGTGTTTTGCCAGAAATGTCGAAAAAATGATCTTTACGGGGATTTCAGCGTTTTTTGCATTACTAAAAATTTCGTAATGCAATAACTAATTCGCGGGAGGCGCACAACAAATTCCCATGTTCATTCGTCGACCGAAAAGGGCGAAACACCCTGTCAACAAGGGGTGTTTTGCGAGAAATATCGAAAAAATTATTTTTATGGGGATTTCCGCGTTTTTTGCAGTGCATAAAATTTCTCAATGCAACAACTAATTCGCGAGAGGCGCACAACAAATTCCCATGCTTATTTTTCAACCGAACAGGGCGAAACACCCCGTCAACAGGGTGTGTTTTGCCAGAAATGTCGAAAAAAATAATCGTTACGGGGATTTCCGCGTTTTTTGCAGTGCAAAAAGTTTTTCAATGCAACAACTAATTCGAGGGAGGCGCACAACAAATTCCCATGCTCATTTTTTGACCGAAAAGGGCGAAACACCCTGTCAACAGGGAGTGTTTTGCCAGAAATATCGAAAAAATTATCTATACGTGGATTTCCGTGTTTTTTGCATTGCAAAAAATTTCTCAATGCAATAACTAATGCGAGGGAGGCGCACAATAAATTCCCATGCTCATTTTTGACCGAAAAGGGCGAAACACCCTGTCAACAGGGAGTGTTTTGCCAGAAATATCGAAAAACTTATTTATACGGTGATTTCCGCGTTTTTTGCATTACTAAAAATTTGGCAATGCAACAACTAATTCGCGGGAGGCGCACAACAAATTCCCATGCTCATTTTTCGACTCATAAGGGCGAAACACCCTGTCAACAGGGGGTTCCCCATAAAGATCATTTTTTCGACATTTCTGGCAAAACAGGGGGTGTTTTGCCAGAAATGAATCTCAGAAGAATCTCAATTTTAAACACCCCGTGGTGTTTAAAATTGAGAGCAAAAAAATTTTTTTTTCTACAACTAATTAGCAACAAATTCACTGAATTAATTACGCATCGTTTCGATGCTGTAAATTTATTTTTATAAAAGTTTTCTGCTAACTTCAGCTGAACTCAGCAGAACACCTTATGTTTTTTTAAAATTGAGAGCAACAAATTTTTTTTTATACAACTAATTAGCAACAAATTCATTGAATTAATTAGGCATCGTCCCGATGCTGTAAATTTATTTTTATAAAAATGTTCTGCTAACTTCAGCTGAACTTAGCGGAACACCTTATGTTTTTTTAAACTTGAGAGCAACAAATTTTTTTTTTCTACAACTTTAGCAACAAATTCACTGAATTAATTAGGCATCGTCCCGATGCTGTAAATTTATTTTTATAAAAGTGTCCTGCTAACTTCAGCTGAACTTAGCAGAACAGCCTATGTTTTTTTATAAATTAAGAGCAACAAATTTTTTTTTTCTACAACTAATTAGCAACAAATTCACTGAATTAATTAGGCATCGTACCGATGCTGTAAATTTTTTTTATAAAAGTGTTCTGCTAACTTCAGCTGAACTTAGCAGACCACCTTATGTTTTTTTTAAATTGAGAGCAACAAAATTTTTTTTTCTACGACTAATTAGCAACTATTTAGCAACAAATTATGAGCGGGTCAACTTTTTGATTTGAGAAGAGTGTTTGGCTAAGTTGAGGCACATAATATTAAGTCGTACTCAAAATTTACAGAAAAATATAACGGAAGTTCTAGGTATGTTCTTTAGAAGGAAAAACCGAATTTTCTGCATAACATTTTAAACTGTCGGGATTTTGGAGTTGTTTGTTGTCGGGGAAATAAATATTATATTTATAGTAATTTGAATCAAAACTTTACTTCTATTTTAAAATCAACAATATGCGACAGTTTCCAACATATAGACTCAATAAAATATATCTAAAACGGGAAATTTAACGCGATTACCTTTTTATTTTGGCTTGACGTTTCGACCGAGTTGCATCGGACGTGGTCTCAAGCAAACTTGAAGAATTAAATTTGTCAATTACTGAAGTCGATGCCAAGCCTATCAAACTAATAAACTTTCTGTTCTTGCACATTGACTTCAACAACTGTCAAATTTAATTATATAGGTATGTGTATCGTACTTATAAAGTTATTTTTTTATACTTGAGTTTTGATTAGTAAATGATTTATTTTGTACTTTTCAGTGTTTTTTTTTGAAGGCGATTTAACTTTTTTGCTTAAAATCTCTTTATTTCCGTCTTCCGGCCTAAATGTCTAGGTCAGGTCCACAATTAACTTCTTTCTAATTCTGGAGCGTAACCATATAAAAGAGGATCATCAATATAAATAAAGGTTATAAATAAACAAGTCGAATCATTTGGTGTATCTTCGAAGTCCAAGCTCCAATACAGGTGAAATTGGTACCACCGCGGAAGAATTTCCTTTCAAACAAAAAAAAATTTCGAAATGGTCCACAATTGACAAAGTTATCGGTGAACATACATAAAAAGAAAAAACATACATACAGACGAATATCCTCCTTTTTTTGAAATCGGTTAAAAATTACGAGATCAATCAATGTACGAACATAATTATAATTTCCACAATCAAATGTCATTATATATTTGCAGGAGGTACCTAATTATTTACTGCAATGTGCAAATTTTTTTTTCACTTGACTTGTCTTTTATGGGTTTTACTTAATTTTTTATTCGAACATCTGCCTAAAGAGCAGACTCTAGGCGAATGCTCGAATACTTCTTGAAGAGAGCAGTAATCGGAAATATATTAATTTTTTTTCTTGAAACTAGTAACTTACGTAACGATTTATTGTATTTTGTCGGGAGTCAAGCGATCATGGGAAATGCAAAGAGAATCTAGCCAAATTCCGCCCATCTGGCAATCCTAGTCCTAGTCTGAACTCTCACTTGACCTATTTTATTATATAATCTAGATTTAGATTATAAGTAGGAACGATGAATTAAGGTCTGTGTTCGTTCAACAATAAATAAAAACTTAAATACTACTTTAAAATGTTGTATTCTATACATAAAACAAATTGTTCCTTTGTTGTAATCTCTGACTGAACTCTGTTAAACCTGCAGTATAATATGTACTGTATATATTGGACATAATTTCCATTCTATATAATTTATACGTCATGGAGTCACGGAACCGAGTCAGAGACCAGATCAAGAACTTACATGAATCACAGAAACACTTGATGAGCAATAGTTGTAGCTCAAGTTTACACTAATTATTTTTTACTTATGGGATCTACAAAATAGATTTTTCTTTTACCTATACCTAGGCGGATATATGTAGATCTACATACATACATATCTTCACACTGTGTCCCTAACGGGGTAGTCAGAGAGGACGGAGCGCTAAGCGTCACGATCCTTACATACATCTTTCGCTTCCTTAAATCTCATCATTTTCTTCGCACATTTTCGCCTAGGTATGCGAGTGCTTTTGACATTTCCGTCGGCTAACACTAGCTATTTCATCTTCGTAAGTCAGCGTTAGTCTTCCTTGGTTTCTTTTACCACTTTCTTTCGCTTTGTAGATCTACAACATATAATAATCGGTAGTCTTACATAACTTTCTGTTTCTGTAGGTATATGCATACTCATACATTATATACGTCAGAAATCTGTGACAATATATTGAGCGAAGATTGAGTCTCTGTTTAAACATTTCACATTTACATGATGATTTTGCAACTTCACATTCAGTTCTGAAATGCCGAAATCTCGTCAAAGTAACAACAGTGACAAGTCTATGAAAGTTTTGTTTTGGATTATGTTTGTTATCGAAGGGATTATGTGAATCTCAGATCATAGATGTTCGTAATTTTCTATAACAATGACTAAGTAACAAGTTATGGTATCTCGGTGGATAACCACAATGATTCATTGCTTCATTTTTTTCTACAAGAGCGCTCCGAATACCGAATCTGATTAATCCATAATTTATACTAACTTAGTGCTTGTCATTATTCTTATTTATATTTGGGTACAAGTGCAAATGAAAAGTACTGATAACGAACTAATAAATACTAAGCTCCTTCAAAGTATGCATAGTGTGGATTCAGATCGCTCATTCGAGTTACAACGATGCTGACGAGCATGCGTTCATTTTTAATTCAACATCCGCGCTGAACACTATAATAATAGTAATATACTCAGACATTTCACACAGCGCCATCTAGTCCCAAACTAAGCAGCACAGCGCTTGTGTTATGGGTACTAGACAACTGATATACTACTTATATACTTTTTTTTTGTAAATACATACATATTATACATAAACACCCAGACTCGGGCGGGAATCGAACCCGCAACCCCCGTTTACTTTCCGACGCGCTTAACCATTGCGCCACGGAGGTCGTCAATGATGTCGACTATGATTTCTCTTTGCTTGATTCTTATTAATAACTAGTTACATTTTATAGATCGTTTTAATAATACATTTAAATGCACTTTCAGATTGCTAAAAATATAAATAAAATTGCTATTTATTACGGATAAAAAATATAATATGGTGCAATTAAATATTACTTCTGCATTAAACGTATATTATCTTAAAAAAATTATAGATGTTATAAAATAATCATGATTATAATTTATAATATTAGATTGTACTAAAATTAATAAAATTATCTATAAAATGAATAAATAAACTTGACAAACTGTGAATCTGTCATTTCGACATTGACATCTGCCATAATGTTTATGGGCGTCTCCTAATATTTAGAACTGCTGCTGACGAAATTTGTTTTTTGTTAGAAGGCTTAAAAACTGTCGCGAAGTTGCGGGACGCTCGTTAAACCTGACAAAAGTTAAAACCACAATTTTTTTGTGAAAACCATTAATTTTAAAATTTACAATATTTGTGAATAATAGTAATTAATGGGGAAATTATGAATTTTAAAGTACATGTGATTTAAATGAGGAACAGGAATTTTATAGTGATAGCTATTAATCTAAAGTATAAGTGTGTATTAGTTCTACATTTGTCCCAATTGTTAAGCTGCCACGATACAGAACAGCGAAAAAATTAAACTCGGCTGGATTTCCTAACGTTCGAGGGGTACTACTATACATCCTTTTATGTGATTCCCTTCGTAGGTGTCATATAGAGAACCTCTTCTAAGAAAGCCATATCAATAAATATATTGTAACGTTATATTTTTGTTACCAGAATTATTCACGAAAGTGGCTTCACGAATGAAGATTTCAAACAGTACCGGCCAGTGGTGTACAGCAACACGATTCAGTCGCTCGTCGCCATCTTGCGCGCCATGCCCAACTTGGGTATCACCTATGGCAACAAGGACCGAGAGGTAATTTATGATCTGATGATGAAGTACTCCATAACCTTAAACAAACGAACTCTTCAACGTTTTATGCATTTTGATGATCCTTTTATTTTAATTTTCGTTCCATAATGGGAAAAGTACCCTAGGTAGTTTGAGACAAAAGTCTAACAAATACTTAAAAAAATTAAACCGACTACAAAATAAAAACACTGAAATTTTTAAATTAATTAATTATCCTTTACGGTCAAGTACAAAATAACTTCGGAAATACGATTCAAATATCTATATAATGAAATACAGTTATTGAAGTCGGTGCCAAATAAATAAACAACAATAGAAAAGTCCACTAGTTTGGTGAGTTTGGCACCGACTTCAGTAACTGTCATATTTAATTATATAGATAAGTATTTGCGTCGTATTTATGAAATTATTTTTGTACTTAGCTTTGTTAGTAAAGGATATTTATTTTGTAGTTTTTAGTGTTTTTATTTTGAACTTTGAAGTGTATTGTCGACTCGCTCTGTTCTTTTTGAAATAATTTGAATTTTGCGGAAAAAAATTATAGTTTAAAAAAACTAAAAAACACACTTTAATGGCAAACGGAACTAAAAAATAGAAAATAAAAAAATTATGCATTATGCAATTTACTATATTATCAGGCACCCCACGCTTTTTTTCCTATAATTGAATTATTTTATTAATAATTTAATTTTTATTTTTAAACTATAATTTATTTTCTATTTTTTTTAGATTAATAATAATTATGAAGTAAGGGATTATGTCAAATAAAAATAGGATTTGAAAAAGAAAACCGATTACACAATATTTGTTTGAACGTTAATTAAATATACGGAATATTATATTTGATTTCAAAGTATTATTTATCTTAGAGCTCTCTATATTGGGTTTCTACAGGAAACGATATCATGAGAATTTTTTTCTCCTAACACGCTTTTGTTGTAAAGATTGATCATAATTACAGATATAAGTGTTCCCAAGTTAACAAAGGACCATTACCTTGGTCATGCGAATTTACTTTTATTATATACTTTATTATAGTCAGATATTTCTAAATGAATAAAAAAGTCATTAAACATTCTACATAACACTTATTAAGGAGATCTTCATTCCACTGCGATTCAAAAGTTAAAATCATGTAATTTGTACTATAAACACCGTCATTATCGAACTTCTACCTATAATATCAATATCACAGTGCGTACTCGTTGCGTTAACGATAAATCGTTTCGATTACGCGTCAGCCGTATTCTAATAATATCTATCAGTAAAAAATAAATTTGAATTGCACTCAGACCCATTCCTGTTCTAGTACTATTTTGTTACTTCCGTTATTAAACTACTATAATAAAATTTGTTACTATATATTCCATATAGTAACTGTTTTTTATAAATTTATTAGTTGATTATAACAGAGAATGAGTATGTCAGTTTACTTATAGCCGCTAATTGTAAGAATACTTATTTATTCTGTCCTATGATATCCAATGATGAACTATGTAAAGTTTGTAAGAAGTTGAACAGCCCAGTTCGACGAAACGTTCGTTATATGAAGATCAAGTATTGTATTTATGTAGTCGAAGTCGAACTGGCGTGTGTCACTCACTGGCAACACTTGATTGCTTCAATGCACTACGTTATTGCATTGTTTACGTCGTGCATATTGTTTGTTATTCATTGTTACTGATCGTTTCTTTTTCGGGATATATTTTAAATGTAGATTTCACATTGTTGTCCTGGAAACTACCCTTATCTAGTTTACGAACTACCTAGTTCAAAAATGCACTCCCCGAAGTGAATTCTGCGGACTTATTTCAATTCCTTAATTATTTGTTGCTCCAGTTCATTAACAAGAGTCGCGACACATTGTTGTCCTGGAAACTACCCTTATCTAGTTTGCGAACTACCTAGTTCAAAAATGCACTCCCCGAAGTGAATTCTGCGGACTTATTTCAGTTCCTTAATTAATTGTTGCTCCAGTTCATTAACAAGAGTCGTGAACTAGCTGAACGAAAACGAGATAGTGTCAGTTCCACTATACCGACCTACGACCTGACATATTCATGTATGTAGAAATATATAGAAGTAGAAGAGCAAACTAGTTCGTGAAGGAGCCACGAACTCGCAAGGAAACTGAAGTCGGAGCCAAGCCTACTAAATTAATAGACTTTCTGTTGTTGCACATTGATTTGGCACCGACTTCAATAACTGTTAAATTTAATGATATGGGTATTTGTATCATATTTATAGTTATTTTTGTACTTAAGTTTTGATTAGTGAAGGATAATTATTTCGTACTTTTAATTTTTTTATTTTTGAAGTAGGTTTAATTTTTTATAATTTTTTTTTTATTTCTCCCTTTTGAGTGACCTTGGCCTAAATACATAAATATCTGGGGCAGGTCTCCAATTAACTTCTTTTGCGCAATGACATACAAGAGAATCATCAATATAAATAAATAAAGGTTATAACCAATTCGCGTTATTTGGTGTATCTTCGAAATCCAAGCTCCAATACCAGTGAAATTTAAATGGGACCAATCTGAAAGTGTATACTTTCACATAAAAAAAGAATTTTCCAAATTGGTTCATAAATGACGGAGATATGAGGTAACAAACATTAAAAAAAACAACTAAATTGAGAACCTCCTCCTTTTATGGAGGTCGGTTAAAAATGATTAATGTCCGATTTCACTAACACATCCTAACTTGTCATCTACGTATCAACTAGAATAAGAAAATCTCTAAACTGATTCTTAAATAATATTCGTAGGACCGTAGGGCCTCTAGCGTTTGATGAAAACAGTGTTAGGGCCTTTTTAAAGGTTAGACGTTGGCGAAATCAAGCCTAAATCTCTTACACAATGTCTAAACGCTGTATTATGTATGTATTGGTTTTTCACATACTTATTTTTATTACATTTGTGTCGCATCTAGATTGTAGCACATTTGGAAAAATTTCTAAGTTTTTGCAGTTGCACATTGGTTGTTTATGTTTATATTACTGCAACAGACGTCATCAAAGGCCATTTTATTATAGTCAGAAGTTTCTATTAAAATTTATCTTATATTACTTACTAAATTCATTACCCTAATTACTTATTATTTTACCCGGTAGTGAAACTAAAAGATTCGTTGTCCCATTTGTCATCACATTCTACAGATTTATTATCTTGTTTGCAATTTTTTTGTTAGACCCGTAATCGATTTTTTGTTACCATTTTTTGCTTATAATGTCATTAAATTTTTTTTTAAACATTTACTTTTTTGTCGTTTCCAAATTTTTTATTGTAGTATCCTTCATCATCGCCCTCTTCGTTATCTACGTGTAAACCCACAGTACATGTAGGTACTTTGGAATGCGATGCGATAACCTTATCTGTGACACGTTCATCTCTATGAGCTATACTAAAGAGTCGAGTACGTCATTTTAGAACGTCACCCGTATTACGCAACTATTATGGAGGCCATACATGCTACTGTATGCATGATGGTTATAACCGTACATGCAAACCAGACAGGCATACCCGAGTTTCATAGAGCACATACACGCTAGGATTTGCCTCACACCTTAACCAAGTTGAACATTCAGGGCCATAGTGTCATCGAAAATGGAGGATGATGATATGTTAGCTTTAACTGACCTAATACTTGTTTTCAGGAATAGAAAAATTATAAATTACAGTTTTTTTTTTAAATAAGCTTATTCTAAAATTAAAATTCAGTTGTACTAAAACGAAAATAATTTTTTTTGCAAGGGTTGTGCTGATGAATGGTATTTATATAGATGAACAAATAAAATAGATCGATCGAAATCCTCCATAAAACCACAGTACAAGTAAGCATACAGTATTCTATCTTCATACAAACGCTCTCAAACGACGCGCTCGAAATCTCGACATTTCTCGCCATACAACAGTCGCGAGTGAGCCGCGGTTGTCGTCGGACGGTATAAGACGCTCCCGCACATTTACTGACTAAATATTACGTCAATCAAGTTTACGAGCATAATGTTCAGTGTATGGATGTTTGAATACATGTATATCGAAATCGGAAATATTTCTCTGTTGCTAATTTGTAGGAAATATATTATCATAATGATCTAGTTAATTTATTGCTGATTTTTAATTATACTGCACACAAAATGCATTTTTTTTGTCTATTTCCACCATACTAACTCACAAACTTTTGAAACTAGAAATAAAATACTAGTAGAATTATATAAATAAAAATTTATTAAATTTGCAATAATATAAAATGAAAAGATAATATGACAATTTAATATAGTACCTATTATCAAATATGTAACACAAGAAAAACATTCAGTCCAAGTCGGTAGCCCTATTGCGTGTTTACGTACCGAGCGACCGTAGGTAATTATCTCTAAGACACTGCCGAGATAGAATACTGTATGCTTACTTGTACTGTGATAAAACTATCTACTTATACCTACTAACCTAACCTAAGCACGATGTTAGTATACACACTGAGAAAATAATTATCCATAATTGTACCTAATATCTATATCTATCATCAGAAGTAGAGTTGCACACTAGTCACGTGCATGAAAGAAGAATGTGAAGTGAAAGGATTGAATATGAATCAGAATAAAACTGAGGTTCTGGTGTTTGAAAGGGAAGCGGTACAGACGAAATGTGAGATTTGGGTAAATGGAAAATGTCTGGAACAATTGAATGAAATAGTGTATCTGAGGAGTGCGTTTTCAAGGGATGGGAAATACAAAAATTGGATTTGTGAGTTGGATGTGGAGAGACGGGTAGTAGCTGGGAATAAAGTGAACGGTGCCCTGTCCGCATTAGTAGGCAGTGTCAATATATCTAACATTGCCAAAATGGCCATCCACAATGTGGTGTTGGTGCTAACTTCATTGTACGGTAGTGAGGCCTGGAGATGCCCGAAATCGAGTGAAAGTATGATAAATGCAGTGGAGATGCGATCTCTCAGTAATATGTGTGGTGTCATTCTTGCGGACAGGATAAACAATGAAGAGATATGCAGTATGACAGGGTTGCACGACAGTGTTTTTTTTTAAATGAAGAAAGAAATGCTTATATGGTTCGGGTACTTAGAAAGAATTAGTGATGAAAGACTGACGAAGAAAATCTACAGAGCGAAAGTGAGAGGTAAAAGAAGCCAAGGACAACCAAAGCTGACTTATGAAGATCAAATAGCCAAAGTGTTAGCAGACAGAAATGTCAAAAGCACTCGCATACCTAGGCGAAAATGTGTGAGTAGAATTATGAGATTTGAGGTAGCGAAAAAGGTGTGTAAGGACCGCAACGCTTGACACTCCGTCCACTCTGACTACCCCGTTGGGGATACAGCGTGAAGATATGTATGTATGTACCTAATATTCTATTACATCAAATAATTTCAAAAGTTTGTATCGCGCAAGAAATTTATTTAGTTTAAATTCCTCTTTCTCTGTTTTCTATTTACGCTAACGACGTTATCTTTTGTAGTAGCAGGGTAAGCTCGGGCAGGATAAAGCTCTTTGAGCTTTTTTAACAATTTTTCTAGTGGTAATATTTATTCTTTACCCACCAAATACAGGGTTCGGATTTACAAATGTGAATAACTTCTTCCAATATGGTGTTGCGCGTGCGACTCGCCGTTTTTACGTGCGCTGGTTGCATCGTCGCATCGCCTCGTGCCCTCGGGACACGACCTTCCGCCTTCGTAAACAATCGAAAACTGAAAACTGTACATGCTTGCATGTGTGTGGCCATACACGTTCGGTTATGCCTGCGTGAAGAATAACCAAGCGGCAAAAAATATTATTAAATTTTGATATTCGTCAGGTTGCATGTACAGGCGAGGATAACTGTACAGTTTTGTCACATACACGCTGGGTTTGCATGCACAGTTCGACTGTACAGGCATAACTGTGCATGCAAACCCTAACGTGTGTGGCCTCCATTACACTAGTATAATGCCTTTAAGAAAAAAACAGTGAATTCAATCCTGTACATAACATGGATTTCGATAGCAATATTTATCTATTTATCTACCACAATTGTATATACTTATATGTACAATGTACATATCCTTAACAATTTATTGTTAATTTTGAGTCATCAGCGAATTATAAAATGATAGTTTTGATTTTTAGTTGCAAACCGTATTTTTTCATTCGAAGGTAATACAAAATGTTACAATGTTGGTTCCATTATAATATTGTTCAGAACATACTGTGTTAGTTCTGTTACAAAATATATGTTTTATACGTTAATATGTACATATGTGTATGTCATGTGTAGCTACCGTCTCCCCCTTGTTTCTGCATATTATCTGCTAGTGAGTCAGAGGCCGGTGTGTTGTCATCGCGTGAATGGCACCGTCAATCTAACCCTTCAGAAACATGCCCTTATCTATTTGCGCGACACGATAAAAGCAATGGACGCCGACACCGTGATGGCTCTGTTCGCTGTAGCATGTTAAAGTAGTATTTATGTACAAGGGTTGTAAATATGTAAATGCTTTGTAAATATATTTTTAAACACAGGCGTGCTATTCGCAGCCTTGAAGCAGGTAGGTACTACTGGACATGGAACATCAGGGACAGGGACTGCTCAGTACTCATGAGCAGTTGTGGAATTTGAAGGCTACGTTTAAAAATTCCTTTTTTATTTTGTAATGTAGGAATTCTTCTTAGTAAAAACAATGATGAGTAAAAAAATGATATATCTTTCCAATTCTCATTTAGCTTCACGTTGTTTAAAAACGATTTCTTTACTAAGTTGGTGCATTTTTATTATCTGTATTACTATATTTTACCCCGATATGTTTTATGCTTTGTCAAGTAGGAAACTGGCTACTCACAGCACAGGGTATTCTAGTGAAGGAGAATTTACTTTTTGTGTATATGTGTTTTAGTATTAATACTAAATTATTATTATACTATACCTATTATTACGTGAAGATGAAATTTACCCTTTTTATGCATATTTCGCGCACGGAGGAATATGTTTTGGCATAGTTAAAGTTATTATGGAGAAGTACAGAAAGCTAAAATGTATGTATAATATATATTACACACATTAAATACATGAAATTAAATTAAATATAACGTTCATTGTTTATGTTCATACTGCCAATGTTAAACAGTTATACTGTCAATGTCAAACCCAATAGCTTGTGGTCAAACAAGTCCCACAGAGCAGAGATTGTCGCCAAAGAATTTTAAAATGTTACCAACAAATAATGTCTGACAGCTGTTTTGAGTTCGTGGAGTGTCTGTAAAGGGAAAAATGCGTTCGACCACTGGGCGATCACTAGTATTAATTAATTTACTTATATGTGTTTATGTATTACAAGCAGTTTCCCGCCCGCTTCGATGGGCAAAAAAAAAAACAAACAAAAAATAAGTAGCCTATAACCATCTACAACTAATTCCGCGTCGAATGGTCTCGGTCCCATGCCGATCGGTCCAGTAGTTTTCAAGTTTATCGCGGTCAAAGAAAAAAACTTTCATTATATGTATATATAGATTATTTATTATATTTCTGAGACTATAAAGCTAATTATATTCGTATTCGATTAGCGTTACATAAATAAATTTTTTAGAGGTTTTAACATTACTTAAGATTTTCGAAGTGATTGTATAGATTCATTTGTTACTTTGAGGTTTTCCTCAAAACATCTTCAAGAAATTCCACGGATCAGCGGTTATTCACAAACGTCGGAGACTCAACTTTCCGTATCCGACAGGAAACTTTTCGATGATTTTGTATATACGCGATTCACAAATCCGAAATCGTATTATACTTATATTATTTAAATATCATATTATAGAAATATAGTTAGTCATATTCACAAATCCAAGCCGTCGCATCGGATTGAATTTATGCTTTTCGACGATCGGCCTTTCCGCCACGGAAAGCTTCCGACGTTTGTGAATAACCCCCCAGATTCGATCAGTTAATTAGTATTAAATTCTGTGCTAGTTATAGGTATTCGATGCTAGCTAACTGACCGAATCTGATCTCTGGAATGTCAACAAGTTTTAAACTTTGGGCGGAGCATAGGTAAAAAATATACGAATTCATCTTTGAAGTGAGTTAAGATACTATCATAATTCATAATACTTATATATCTGTAAGTTCAAATGCTAGAAGCGGTGTCGAAGTGTACTATTATTTATTTTGTGGTTAAGGTGTAAAAGGCTGAAATCGCGGGCAAAGATTTGTTAGAAATGTTATTTAGTGTGATGATTGATTAATTATTGTCATTGATTTTGTGATATTTAGTAAAATTTAATTTAAAGTATGTGTGTTACTTATTTGCAATAAAAATTATTATTATATGTAAGTAATACACAGACACGTGTTTCTTATAAAAAAGAAAAAAAATACATTATTCAAATTATTATAACGTACTATGTTTACAGACTGCATACGACACAATTTATGTATACTACATTGTTATAACATTATTAGTAGTTATATGAACAATCTTTCGTGGTACAGTTTTTCATTAGAAAAAGTGTATGTGGCTTTTCTAGGCATTTACAGATGATAAACGTCTGTACAGTGTTAAGAGAGTGTATCTAATTTTAAAAAACTGAAAAAAGATTGAACACCCTTCGAAGAAAAGACGATTCTAATACAAAAACTTGTAATATCTACTGTGATTTACCATCAATTGATCGAAAAATATTGAACGCTTCTTTCTATAGCAGTGTGAACTAATAGCGGTTTAATTTAGACGCGAAAAAATGTTTAATTTAGAAACGATATGTAAATAAATGTGCAACGTGTATTGAGTTTACAAGCTGGAGTGAGACGGGAGATGGAAGTGAGGTGGGGTTGTGAATGGAGGTTCTCTGGGGCTCCTGTGGTAGCCGGAAGGCATCGCGCATGCGCTTAAACTGCGCCACCCGTTATAATTAGAGCATATATCACAAGCACTGAAAGCAAGCTGATATATGGATTATTTGTTTTTAGCACAATAATATCCGCGACGCATCGCTGTGACAATGGTTTCGTTATTTAAAAATAAATCTGTAGGTACATTCAAAACGAAATTACATCAGTTAAATAACTATCAAATTATGGCTTCTTACAAGAAATACATAAATAATGGAGCAATCCAGTTCTTAACGTAACTTTTCCTTTGTTCGCTGTCAGAAGTGGTCTACTTTCATCTGCGTAGCTGGTAGACATAAATAACCTAAATGAAATTGCGTAACGGAAGTATGTATCGCTTAGAGGTATGCTCGCTAAAAGAATTGCTAATCGGATTAGTGCTTCTCTGGAGGTGTTAGGGTTGCTAAACTCTTGATTAGAAAAAGGAGATGATTAATGACGAAAGATATGTATTTATTATTCATTAAATCATATCATATTTTTTAAATGACATTTGTATCTTTACTATCTAGTTTAATTAGAATTTTTATATTATATACATCTCTATCTATCTATTCTATCTTTTCTACTTTGAATTTGTCACCTTTGCGGATCTGCTGAAAGAAATTTCTTTTAGAAATAAGCTTTTGGTCATCCTTTCTGTAACGCATCATTCTCTTATAATGTGTATGTGTGTGTGCAATAAATATCAATAAATAAATAATTATAAGCAGTTGTTTATATTTCAAGTTATGCCTGTATAACTTAGCTGGATTCCTAAATATTATATCATTCTATATCAATTTCTCCAAGTAATTAATTTTTTTTGTAAACAACTGCCTTATAAATGAAGTCAATTAATTGTTTGCTTCTTTGGCAATGTTCTAATTCTTCATTGTTTTAAATACAAGTCAACTTATGAAATTTTATTTCTTATATTGACATAACTGGGAATCAAACTCGGGATTCTGAGTTAGAAAATTCATCTATGCACCTAGGGACTAGTAACTTGTTATTATTGAGTGTCTCATCAATAAATAACTACCTGTTATTGTTTTTCATACAGAGTGATGGCAAGATGGTGTTCGATGTGATCCAACGCATGGAAGACACGGAGCCGTTCAGTGAGGAATTGCTAGCGGCGATGAAAAGGCTCTGGGCAGATTCCGGCGTACAGGAGTGCTTCGGTCGCTCCAACGAGTACCAGCTCAACGATTCCGCCAAATAGTGAGTTTACGAGAATTCCAACATCTTACATTAGTGTAACTATGTTATCTAATCTTATTTGACAACTTTTAACTAATAGATAAAAAGGGCGAGCACATGTTACAGAAATGAAGCATTCTGTTATTGATTTTATAGGTATATGATTGTATAGACAAGATAAGACAATTTCTTATTCTGTACCAATATTTCTATTAAGGTAAACGGTATTTTATATTTACTGGCTTACAATTTTTTTACAAACTATAGGTTAAAATTAAAATAAACTACAAACAATAATATAATAATTATTTTATTAAACGATTTTTTATGTTATAGTTAGTTGTAACAATGTAGATATTGCGATTTCGGTTACTGTTTTCTAGATTTTCGTGGTATTAATGTAAAACGCAAAGGTTCATTTGGAACATACGTCGGTGTTACGCTATAGGTAAGCTCTCCGTAATGCCACGATACAAAATATCGTTGAAATATCTGAAAAATTTAAAGTCGAAAGTTACGAGACAGTGGTACACTTGATGAACGTTACGTGGATGTTAAATTACCTTAGCTAACAAAAGTTGTAACTCTACTTCGGCGAACCTCTTTCCGATACACATCCGTCGACCAAAACCAAACGGAAGGGAAGCGAATGGGTGGATCCCCACTTCCTTCTGTTTAGTCCACACTGCATGTGCACGGGCAACCTCGCAAATTGAATCCGGTTTGTTTACGCTCTGCTCCACGAACCGCTCTTTAGAACAATTCCTTTCCATTTTCAAATCACTCATCTCGTCTCTTAACCATCGTTCCGGAACGTATCTGTTTGGTTCTGGGAAGTATCGCTCTTCGTTGGACAAAATGTAGTGTGGAAATACTATATGAGACTGAAATAATAACAATAAAATGTAGTCTCCAATACTCCAGACAATTAAGTATATTAATTACTAGCGCTGCCTCGCGATTTCACCCTTGTTAAATTTGGTATTTTTCCGTTGTAAAAAGTTGCTTAGATAACTCTCTGAAAAGTCTACTATCTAAGGAAATTCCCGTCAAAATAGGTTCAGCCGTTTCAGACATTAGCCTGAACAAACAAATAGACAGACAAAAATTAACAAAAAAATTTTTGGTTTAGGTGACGTGCAAATAATCATATAAGCGCGAGAAAAAGCCTTTATTTCGAAAACACAAACATAACACACTTAAATTTTACTTATACGTATGACCTCAAAATGAGCTTTAAAGCTCCCAAACTCTTAGACGATTTAGTAAAGTTCGTTTCCTAAATTGAGGCGAATCCCGCGCAGAACGCGAAATGCGATTCAGTCGCGCGGATTGGTTCAACTGATTTGTATAGCTAGATGTATTCACACTGGCTGAAAATTGAGCGGGACGTCGTCGTTTAATCTTGCACTGCCATTGGATATGGAATTATTTTTAGAAAAAGTGAATGATGATTAAACCGGCTTAGTGTTGGACCACGTACAGTGAAGTGTTCCGTAGACGGGATACATAATATTCATTTAATCGGCAGCAAAAATAAATTTGTATTCCTCGGAGACACTATGTAAATTAAAATAATTTTAGCAGTCTTTGAGCGTGTAACTAAAAATAACGCAATTCTCAAAAACTACACATCTTATAGTACAAACTGATTTTCATTGTTAAGGTCTATCTCTAACTCAAATTTTTTCAGAATCTCTACTACATAGTTGAAAATTTGTAAGGAGGGGTATTTATTATATTAGGTATTTAGGGTACTTTTAGGGTTCCTTAGCCATTTGGCTAAGGAACCCTAAAAGTAACGATTTTTTTCTGTGACACTATTATAAGAACTACATAATATACAGAATATAAGAAACATCGTTCCGCCAAAATAAATAGTAAAGTCTGATCACGATTCAACATCAAGTCGCCATAGAAGTTGTTTTCTGCGAAGATTTTTTTTATAGTAGGAAATGCAACTTTTTTGCAATTTTTTTTGCAGTAGGAAATGAAATTAATAAAAAACTGCCTGTTGTACTTTGAATTTTGATAATCTTCTTTTACTAACGCTATTCGCTAACAACAGCATGATATCTTCATAGTCAAAAGATTTGTTTCTTCATTGAAGAACGCGGGAAGTCGCATAATGTGAACGGTTTGCGAGCGAGCGATTCGCGCTAACTGTCATCCCGCGTCCCGCACGGGATTCGCCTCAGTTTGAGTACAGCTTAAGACTAGAAAGACAGATGCACGAACCAATAGTAAAGTAATTGAGTTTAAAAAAATGTTTTGATATTATTCATAGAATTCGACGTACCCCTTTAGGGACCATGTATCCAGATATCACTGCATCTGATTGAATACAGCGTCCATTTCCCAAAATTACGGGTTTTATTCTGAAAAAAATGTTAACGTTTCTTACATTTGGTCATGTTATGATCTAATATTCTAACAATAATTTTCACTCTTGGCTAGTTACAAAATCATTTCATAGTGTCAGTTGCGGGCGACTCATCATTGTTGTGTCGAAAAAGACCAGTCTATACAGTGGCAATTGAACCCGTCATTCAATTATTTCCTCATGACAACGTCTTATATAATACTTGTTAGAGATAGGCGGTTATCAGGGCGTGAGTCGATACAGTACGATTGCTCGCAAAGTCGTAAAACACGTTTAAAAATGTTAATCGTTGTGTTGATGGCGTGTAACAATAAACACGCGTTCAGGTGCGATGTAATATAATGCTAACCATCACCGATTGTATTACTCTTGGCCAAGCCGAGAACAGAGATATTATAACGTATAATTCAATGGATATTATGTACTTAGATAAAATATACTGTATCTTCTGTATAATATAATACAGAAGATAATACAAATAATAATATATAAATAAGTAAAGACCAAACAGTTCAGTACCTTTCAGTGCCTTCGACCCGTATGTATGTAATATTGCCAGAATTGCTCAGTTATGTTTTTGTATAATATGTTAGTCTATACCAGCTTTTAAACATGTGTGCCAAATTTCATAAGTGTATGTATGTTTGTCCGCGCATATCTCAAAAACTATAAGTCGGATTGCAAAAATTATTTTTTAATTGGGCTGGGTATATTCCAACTTATGAAAAACTGCAATTTTCATCAAAATCGGTTGAGTAGTTTTTGAGATAGAGAGTTAAATGTGTATCAGTCACTAGGAAAACGTGTCGTTGGCTTAACAGCGTAATTTTAAACATGTCATTCTCATTATGCATGTAGTATTTTTTTCAATGTTTGCATGCAGTTAGGCTCTGGCTAAACAATCTCGATGAAAATTTCAAAAAGTGACTTAACAATTTAAAAAGTAATCATGTAATCTTTAAACATAATAAAAAAATGATTAAGTAATTAGTTTCAATTACAACTGAAATTAAAAAAATTAAGTAATAAAAAAGTAATTTAAAAAATTAAACCGCCTTTAAAAAAAACACTGAAAAGTACAAAATAACTATTCTTTACTAATCAAAACTCAAGTACAATTAAAATAGCTTTTTAAATATGATACACATATCTATATAATTAAATTCGACAGTTATTGAAGTCGGTGCGAAATCAATGTGCGACAACAGAAAGTTTAATAGTTTGGTAGGCTTGGCTTTTTTTGGCTTATTTTGTACTTTTCAGTATTTTTTTGCAGGCGGTTTAATTTTTTAAATTACTTTTTTTAATTTATTTAATAATGGTTCTAAATGTCTACTTCATAATTGATAATTGCCGACTAACGAAGTAGATATATGTTATACATACATATCTTCACGCTATATCACTAACGGGGTAGCCAGAGAGGATCGAGCGCCAAGTCCTTACTTGTTTGCCTTCCTACTTTCGTCTCCTTAAATGTCATCATTCTTCTCACACACTTTCGCCTAGGTATACATGCGCTTTTCACATTTTCGTGAGCTAATATTCTGACAATTTGATCTTTAAAAGTCAGTCTTTGTGTTCCTTGCCTTCTGCTACCACTCTCTGTAGATTTCCTATTTATTATTTTCTATTTTATATATTATACGAAGATACATAATTATATGGGTGGGTGAAAGAGTTTACTTTTTCGTACAGTATTTATTAACACTAATGTATATCCTAAGCTAGCTTTTGAATAAATAATAATACATTTACAATTATTATTAAATAAATGTCTGTTTTCACTAGGCTATTAGTAAATAATTAAACTTGACATGCTATGTTCTGGATACTCTAAAGCACTATAATTTCTTTATGTTTTTAGTGATAAGTACTTACATATTATAATAATATAACTATATCGTTAACCGTAGCTTATGTTTTGTAACTACGTTGCTCTCTGGTTCTATTGCGAGGGTAAAGACACTACATTGAATTGTTATATATACATTAAAATGTTGTTGGCATTGAACTCTTTTTGCATTTAATAAATAACCAAAAAAAACCTTTTATGGTACCTTCCTACTAATAGGAGGAAGCATTACAAAGAAGTTGTCACCAATATGCGCATATTTTTATAATATTCCATAACGTCGCTGTGATGTTTTATCTCATATTTGTGTAGGCTACGTTCATGTGATACTGCCAGTATAATGACTATGTCTCAGTTGTATAGATTTGATAAAACCGCAATCAATAAGTATGAATAACGCCCCGGTCACTTGCACACACCGCAACCTCACTACTCATAGCAAAGTTATGATAACTAAAATGCTTCAACGTATACAAATTTAAATTCGTATGTTTGTTATTTTAATATGGGAATTGGGGATCTATCGGAGATGATCTAAGTTCAAACCATGCCGATATTATAGTCTGCTGTCATGAAGTTCTTTAGATAATATATACAAGGTTATTGCAAAAGGTACCCCCTTTCCGCCGGGGTCCCAACGTGCGGGATCCCAAGTACGGGATACGTTTATTTTTTTTTCCATACAAAAAAAAAAAACATTCATTTAATGGAAAGAAAATGTACAATCATGCCCCCTATATTTTAAACTTTGTTTAGACTTTGTTTTTACACTACAACTATGAATTTTCGCGATGTTGTAAAATGCAAGTTTTCCCTTGTCATGGGTACTTTTATACCCTTAATTTACCCATCCTTTCGAAATAACCTTGTATATTATACATCTTTTAGATAAATAAAAATTAAATGTAATTCGTTGCTAAGCGGGAAACTTGAGAACGGCTGGTCAGATTTGGCAAATATTTTTTTACATACATACATATCCTCACGCTGTATCCCTAACGGGGTATTCAGAGAGGACGGAGCACCAAGCGTCGCGGTCCTTACATACTTCTTTCGCTTCCTCAAATCTCATCATTCTCCTCACACATTTTCGCCTATTTTTTTACATGTTCGTAATAATACGACTGAGGTTTTTATTGAAAGAAAATTGGAAAATTTGCCCGGAAAATTGGGGAAAAATTGAAAGTACTTTTTTTTATGGGATTTTTGTATGAACTCGAGACTGTAACGGACGAATAATAATGTAATACCTACTGAGCCACAGATTTCTGTGGCTGGACACAGCTAATAGATGAATAAATATGAAAATTCAAACAAATAATGGTGTAATTAAAAAAAAATAGTTTTAAAGGTGTAACATATGAGTTCGTGTTTCTGCAAGTTATAGCATATGGTTGGTAGATAGTATCAGACAGGAGCCGATGTTTGCTCCGGACTCCGGAAACACTAACGCATAATGGAAATATTATGTAAACTGCCATCGTTAGGCACTCTCACGTGCCAAAGTAACTACAGCCCATAAAGGTGTTGTTTATTCTGTATATTGATATAAATCACACTTATCTAGCTTACAACTAGAGTTTACAAAGCGTCTTTATTACAAACAGCTGCCCATGATTTCGTCCGCGTGGTAAACTGGACAATATCTATCCAGGTCCATTTTTAATCTTAGTGAAAGAATTTTTAAAATCAGATGTGTAGTTTCGAAGATTACCTCCTACATCCAAACTTAACAACTTTACTTCTTTATAATATTAGTTTAGATGCATGCTTATGTTTCTATTGATTCGTTGATTGTACTTGTTCTGAATAATCAAATGAGTTGCGAATAATCGCAACTTCGGAATTCAAAAACCAAACTTACCGCAAAGCTTCCTTTATGCAAGCACGCAGATACTGCAACTTATCCAAGTCCTTACTGGTCAAGACTCTGTCTACGGGAAGATTGTTATCGAGTTCATATTGCAACTTTCTCTGTGCTCTTATATTGTTAGCCAATAAATAAAGAGTAGTGGCTGCGGCAACTGCCGTAGTATCAACACCTACTAATAATAAATCTAAAGCCAAAATAGTTGCAATTTTTTTACCGTTGCGTTTTGCGATTTGCGCACAGATACCTTCGTCCGTTAATCTCTTTAGGCAAACTGCCCGAAAAGTATCTAAAGCATCAATATAAGTTTTATATGCAGAAGTGGCATATATTCTCCATAGCGGTGCCGAGAGTTCGAGTATGGGCACGCTATGAAAGAAACCGTGGATACATTTTATGATGTGTCTTGCTTCGGCATCGTCGTCTTTAAAGCATCCCAATCTTGTACCCAAGGCCCATGCTCCTACAGCTGATTAAAACATACAATATATAATGAAACAGGTAGTAAATACATACATACATACATATCCTCACGCTGTATTCCCAACGGGATAGTCATCGTAGGTAGTAAATTATTTTAAATAATGATAAAAACAACAAGCGATAGAGGCAATCAACACAGTAATAGCACATAATCGAGTTGTTTTCCACGATACATTAGTAGATTATCTTGTAATCAGTAATTTAAGAAAATTGAAATTTATGTTATAATATGTAGTGCCAAATATACTTAAATCACTAATCATAGCATTTAATTCATTAATGTTCTAAATTAATATTTGTAAAATGAAAAAACTTACATTCAAGGGCCCATTTGTATAGTTCGGTGAGAAAATCTTCAGGTAATTCACAATTATCGTCTACTATGTTCTCTATTCTATAAAAACACGGGCATAACAGCTTTTGTCAGTTTTGGATGTGAGTTGTAGTTAGTAGCAATTTTTACTCTTGTTAGTTTGTGTTTATTATGTGTAACAACTTTGTTATATGCGTAATACCTTAGTTACAAGAGATTGCTCAAATAAATTGTTACGTTTTACTAGTTATGGTTGTTCTCCACAATGAGTCACTTACACGAAGTGATCAAGCCAAATGGGCAGACGTTGTTAAGTGCGGGATGTGGTCATTAAACCGAGATTTTACAGTAAGAGTCTTGTACAATTTTATGTCTTATGTCTTTGTAATAAGTTACATTAAATTCTGCATTATAATGGTATTGAAATAACCACGTACCATAAACACCACGAAACCATTGAACTTGTTTTTACGTTAAAGTAAAAATTACAACATTACTCTCGAACTTAACGATACTTGACGTCATATGTTACCCTAAAAACTGTAATAGATATTATTTTTTAATTTTCCTTTATAAAAATCAATAGCTATTAACGATTCTTTACTAACTAAAGTGATATATCGGAGATTCAGTTTGATAAAGATAGATGGAAAACTTGATAATGCGCCGCAATGAGTATGGAGATTATTCTGAATATACATATGTATTGGATATTATTGCGTTAAATATATTAGATTACAAAACTCGTAACATTTGACAATATCAGTGAATTATCATGTATTGTGTACTATATAAAAATCTATATGATTCGATATCGCGGATTATCGAATTCAAGTACTTACCTACTCAAAAAATCATCAGCAACATTGTCTAATGCTGTCACAGCGGCTCTAGCTGCTTCTGGAGCCGCGAGAGCTTTGGACACTTTCTGTCTAAATCTTGACCATGGCTCACCGTGTCTAGTAAAATATTTGTAGGTTAGCTTTTTGTGTCACATTGAATCAGTTTTGATTGCATATTATTTACTTACACTCCAATTAAGCCAGGCTCATCTCCAAAAAACTCTTTTCTTAAATCTTGCTTGTAATGCTTCAAGCAAGGGGCTACTGCTCTGTGAGGCATAGAATCTTCACGTCTATATATTCGTGCTGTTTCTTCGGCACAGAAAGGAAATACCAAATCTGGGTGGCCAAATAACTTAGCAACTTTCGCAGCTCCTCCTGCACCAGCCATAGCCCTCAATGTCCAGAGAGTGATATCTAAAGCATGTGTCTTCCAAGGTGTTTGTCCCAATGCAAATCTCCAAGAATTTCCTAATAAAGGTAAGGGCTTTGGGCCCGGTATGGCAGTGTAGCATCGAGCACTACACATCGCGGACGAACAAACAATGATAGGTCCAGCCCCTAAAAGCAGAAACACGTAACCGAGGCAGTGGGGCGATACCACATAACGTTTTCAGCATTGGCAGTGTCGTAATCTGTGCTACTCGGCCGATTAGATGCGCTATGTTTACAGCTGTAGAAATTTCCTCCCCGTCATAAATTACATCTAATATGGTGACATTTATTAACAGCTATGTGTTAATGATAGAAAGTATCTGTGTATACACGAAAGAAATATGCAAGTCACTAGGGCTAAGTATCTAAAATGCCCCAAATGAGAACGCGAACATAATAAAGCTTAGTCTTTGGTAACACTAACTTATACTGTTTACATTTAATATATACACACATACATACATAACCTCATGCGGTATCCTTTACAGGGTAATCAAACAGGACGAAGCGCCAAGTCGTATAGCGGTCCTTACATACTTTTTTCACTTCCTCTATCTTATAATTCTCCGTACACACTTTCGCCTAGGTATTTCTGCCACAATGTTTCTAATTAAAATGTGATATATAGTTTTGTTCAGTACATCCTTTATTAATTGACTGTTTTGGTTTCTGAAACCTATTAGTTTCAATGTATGTAGTACGTACTCTACATATACATATTCGATTCTTGTCATTTATTATTCATTCATCATTAGATCATTATTCATTACAATCTTAATTCCTTTTGCTATTTTTTCCTGTAGCGCTTTACCTATTTGTTATAATGTTTTTATCCGTATTAATTAAATATACAAATAAACACATATTAATTCAATTAATCTCGTTTACGACACGTTTATCAAAGTTTATTTTTAGTATTCCGTATAACTGAACACCAACGGAATTCTCTTATTGTTGTTTAAAATTATTTGATACAGAAAATTCAAGTAAAAAGCAGAAAATAATCATTTATAATATAATGTGAAGAAAATTTCAATAATTAAGCTATGTTTAAAATTAATGTTAATTTTAACATAGCTTATTAGAAGGAACTGCTATAAGCGACGGCCTAGTAATCTACTATGGTTACGATTTGTCGTATGTACAACATGTATAAGCCCATTGTACTTAGTGTTGCAAGTGGCACCAGCGTGTGATTTTGTTGCAATTTGGTGTTCTGTCCACCCCGAATGGGAAATGACATGAAGTTATGTATATCTGTACTTTGCATTCGGCTAGAATCTAGGGGTTCCGGGGTACATATAGGATCTTTTATCTCGTCCTTTACTTAGCCCCCCCACACATAAGCAGTGAATTATAATTTACACACACTTTTCGGTCAATTATCAAAAAAATAATAAGCTATTCTAGTATCTCTGAACAAAATTAGGTACATTTTAAGTATTTAATACATTTTAAATAAACCAGTAATATTAAGTTGTTAAATAACGTTTTGAATATAGTGTCTGAATTAAAATTTTGTGTCAAGATTTTATTAACCCAGTTTTATAAAAATAGTCTCCTTGAGACAACACTCATGCATGATGTGGCACGAATCCTATCGAATGCCTCTGCTCGAATGACATCACACGGTAGATCAATTAGTCAGACTCCCTCAAACGCAGCGGGGAACAACTGCGCCAGCGTCGACCGTCGATTGGCTCGTCCGGTCTCATCAATCGTTCTTAGCCTCGCATACCTTAATTATTTCTAAACAAAATAACTGCATCGTTCCTATTAATTTACTAGTGATTGCTCGCTTTGTCCATGTGGTCTTTACAAATGAGATTCTCGTAGTAATAACGGATTCTTAGAATACATAACAGTAAACCTATTCACGCTCTATAAATGCTACTTTGCCTTTCAATCAAATCGAACAAACGGTACCTAAGAATAGTCTGGATTAATAAACGATACACAAAATGCTAGATAAATAGTGGTTTTTAGTGTTATGTAAATAATATATGTTTCGAATAAATTGTTATAAAATGTTAAATTAGATTTCTAGAAATTAGGTTTAGTTTACCATTTTATAACATTGTACAACCTTATGACTTTCGCTATATTTCTCTCGTAAACTTTAAGTAAGGCTTCATATTCTCTGATTTTATTAAAATTCTGAGAGCGGAATAGTAGTCTAATTTGATTACCGCTTTTTACCTTTTTCTCATATTCTCCCGAATATTTTAAAATGTTAAGTAATGTAAGTTAATAAAAATTATCATTATGTTGAATTTAAAGTCATATAGAAAATCGGTTGTGACTTACGAATAGACAGACAGACAGATCGATGCATGAGCGGCCTTCTTATAATTGTTCTTTTTTTCTTTTTAAGGTTGGGCTAAAAACTGTTATTTTCAAAATCACAGCCAAATGCAATTAATTTTAATTACAACAGAGACGTAAGCCCTAAACTGGAGGTATCTCTTAAAAATCGCTTAACAATACCTATTATTGAAAGAAATATTGTAAATGAGCAACAGAACTTAATTTAAAATCAGTAATAATAGTTTTCACAATAAAACTACTTTTCACTATTAATATAACAAATTTTAAATTAATAGTTTAACAATAATGTTTTTTTAACTAATACTTAAATATCAGTTTAAAAAACAGCTAGTGTTATTGTTATGATGACTGCAGAAATTATATTGAAAAACGTTTTTGTCACTTTGAACGAATTGTTCCGGAGTAAGTGGACTATGATTTATGTTATTTAAAAACCCTATGTTATACCCATAGGTACGTCGGATTTTTCTATAGTATTAAAAAATATTTTATTCAATTGAACCAACTTCTGCTGTTCAGATTTTTTTATTCCCATAAAATGAAATGGTGCTTATATGAAACCACAGTACAAGTAATGAAACTGAGTTGATCCGCATAAAAAAAATTAGCCAATTTTAGTAATTCAACACGCTTGATTAAAAAATGAATAATGCCAAATTGTTTTCACAAAAAAGACCGAATGGTTCCTAATACGGTTCCCCTGTATGTCATATGGATTCGGATTTCCTCAACTGTATTGTATGAAAAAATATTTTCTTGGACCAACCTGCTGTCCAGATTTTTTCTTCCGATACAATGGAATGATGCTTACATGAAATTTACTCGATTCGCATTAAAAGAAATAGCCAATTTTACTAAGTTTTATAGACTTCTCACGCTTGATTAAAAAATGCCAAAATTGTTTTCACAAAAACAGACCGAATGGTTATGGTTCCTGAGATAGTTCCCCTTTATGATTGTATCCTCTATGGATTTGGACTTCCCCATACTGTCCCAGTTAAAAAAACACGTATTTTAATAATACAAACTATTTATTTTATATTATTTTGATTATTTTTATAGTTTACAATTGTTTTATAGCATCATTATATTTTTTCAAGTTAGAACGGCTTTAAAAAAATGCAAGCCTCTTTACTTAAAAGATATTAGTGATATGATTAAAGGATGAAGTATGTCATTGCTTCATCAGTCATCAGTTCATCACTCATCACATCCATACTGTCCATACTATCCATACTATCCATATCCATACTAATATTATAAATGCGAAAGTCTCTCTGTCTGTCTGTTCCGTTTTCACGGCTAAACCGCCGGACAGATTTTAATAAAATTTGGCATGGAGATAGTTTGACACCAGGGGGTGAACATAGGCTACTTTATTTTTCAAAAATCTACCCATAAAGGGCTAAAAAAGGGGATGAAACTTTGTATGGGAAATTTTTAACCGCTGAACCGATTAAGATGTAATTTGGTACAGAATACACCTTTTCTATTAAAAAAAAATAGTTTTCTTTTTTTATCAAAAATCTACCCCTAAAGGGGTGAAAAGGGGGATGAAACTTTATAGGGGAACTTTATAATGCTAAACCCTACCAATATGGGTATCAAATGAAATAGAATACGCAGGGGAAGGTAGATACATATGTGACGTCACCATAAATCCAATATGGCGAATGTTATGATATTCATTTTCAAATCCAAGATGGCGATTATTACTTTTTTTGGATAAATCGATACGGGTATCAAATTCTAGGTTTCTCGGGGTGCTGATTACGAAAATTATGTTTATTTTCGAATCCAAGATGGCGATTATTATTTTTTTGGATAAATCGATATGGGTATCAAATTCTAGGTTTTTCGGGTGCTGATTACGAAAATAACTTCCATTTTCAAATCCAAAATGGCGAATATTACTTTTTTTGGATTAATCGATATGGGTGTCATCATATCCTAGGTTTCTCGAGGTGCTAATTACGAAAATGACGTTCATTTTCGAATCCAAGATGGCGAAAATGACTTTTTTGGATAAATCGATATGGGTGTCACATTATAGGTTTCTCGGGGTGCTGATTACGAAAATTATGTTTATTTTCGAATCCAAGATGGCGATTATTATTTTTTTGGTTAAATCGACATAGGTATCATATTCTAGGTTTCTCGGGGTGCAAATTACGAAAATGATGTTCATTTTCAAATCCAAGATGGCGAATATTACTTTTTTGGATAAATCGATATGGCTGTCAAATTCTAAGTACCTCGGGGTGCTGATTACGAAAATGGCGTTCATTTTGTAATCTAAGATGGTGAATATTATTTTTTTTTGATAGATCTACATGGGTGTCATGTTCTAGGTTTCTCGGAGTATTGTTCAATACCAACAATATGGGTGTCAAATGAAGTGGGATACGCAGAGGAAGGTTTTTGTATATGTGACGCTATCATAAATCCAATATGGCGGATGTTCCATAATAGGAAATAACTTTTTCATTCAACACCAACAATATGGGTATCAAATGAAATGGAATACGCAGGGGAAAATTCCCGGACATGTGACGTCATCATAAGTCCAATATGGCGGATGTTCCATAATAGGAAATAAGTTTTTCGTTCGACACCAACAATATGGGTATCAAATGAAATGAAATACACAGGGGAACGTTTCTGGACATGTGACGTCATCATAAATCCAATATGGCGGATGTTCCCTAATAGGAAATAATTTTTTTGTTCATTACCCACAATATGGGTATCAAATGAAATGGAATACGCAGGACAAGGTTTTTGTATATGTGACGTCATCATAAATCCAATATGGCGGATGTTCCATAGAAGGAAATAACTTTTTCGTTCAAAACTAACAATATGGGTATCGAATGAAATGGAATACGCAGGTTTTTGTATATGTGACGTCATCATAAATCTAATATGGCAGATGTTCAATTATAGGGAATAACTTTTTTTTTAACACCAACAATATGAGTACCTCGGATAACCTCAGTAACCTGAAGAGGTCAAGGAACATTTTTCCACGCGGACGAAGTCGCGGGTACAGCTAGTACTATATATATGTATGTATACAAGTATGTGTATTTGTTTTGTTTGTAGCAAAGATAAAGATAGTATTTATGACAGACAGTGCTATCACTTATCACCGATTGTGAATTTACTTTTAACTAAATTAATTTGGCATTAATTCTTCAATCTACTTATAGCGAATAACTCGTACATTCTCTTAGCTATAGTTGGACCTGGTAGGTGCTGTTGTCGAAATCCAGAATTTTCTTTTAAATTTTCCAACCAAATTTTTTTTATATTTCTTTTATTTCTCTCATAAAAAACATAATCTCATTAATGCTATGCGGACGAAGTCACGGGCAAACGCTAGTACCTCTATAGATTAAAAACATTTACTGAGGTGAGTGCCAAGCCTACCAAGCTAGTCTTGTTTATTGATTTGGCACTGACTTCAGTAACTGTTACATTTAATAATGTAGGTATTTGTATCTTGTTTCGATTAGTAAAGGATAGTTTATTTTTAATACCATCTATTGGAAAAACGATGATCGGATCTTAAAAAAGTTGCTGAATAAATTGTCGGTAATTGTCATCACAATATCCTTCTATAATATTATTAATGTGAGCTTGGGAGGATGGATGTATGGATGTTTGTTACTCGTTCACGCAAAAACTACTGAAACTTTGCAGTAATATAGCTTATATATACATCAGAATGACACATAGGGTATAATTTATAAAGATATTGTGTGGATATGAATTGCGCGCGATGTCGCGGCAAAAGCTAGTACTCGATATAATATATAAACTTTTATAAATAATTTACTTGAAAATACTGTTTTTGTTTTCCATATCAAATCTTCATGCTTATTTACCTTCTTTGGAAATTATCGGAATGACAGCGTGTATGTACATATAATGTGCACCGATAACAGGATGAAGTTTTGGTATTTGTTTTGTGAAATGCGGCCGACGGATGCTTTTGCAAGTCATAAGGAGTTTCATTGTGCGCGTATCAATTACAGCCTAGCTGCTGGACTTACCATAAATCTTATTTTATTATTGACAACACATTTCTTCAACAAGTATCTGACATGAATATAACTTTGGCTTAACAAATTAATACGTAGATTTAATTTCAACCCTGAAATATAACTAAACTTTTAGTCGATTTTTATTTTTAATATGATATATATGTACTTTGTTATTAATATTTGTTTAATCACCAGACACCATGTTTCGTGATACGAAGCGAGCCAAATAAAATATATATTGATGCATGGTGTGTGCAAACGTGACTTGAAGCAAATGTTTCTCCAATATGATGGTTTTTTTATACCAAGAAATGGTATCTTTCATGTACATTACATATTATTTATTCTCCAATGTTATATAGGTACTTAGAACTAGCAGCATCTGCCCGCTTCGTTGAGTTTTGTTAACCAAAGTATCTTTTATGCGTAATAGAAATTAGTTTTACTTTAGTTATAAGGAAACAAACGTGCTGAACTCTACATATTTATATGGTAGTACAGCTATATAGATGAAACTTTCGTCTGCCTATTAATAACTACATTTCTTTTGATTGATTGAGTGATTTTGTTAATAAAATTCAACACCGAACTTTTCGTCTTAGAGACACACACACAGTTTATAGTAAGAGGGTACGTTCACAATATTGTACATAAGAGTCGGCTAAGTCGGCGCCTGCTGTCTGCTTTCTTTACGAATGCGGCAAAAAGTCGATATGGTAGTGTAGAAAGTTCTCAAAATAGAAATATGTTTATAATTTTTTTTTTATTTATAAAGTAAATTGTTGCCCGTGACTTCGTCCACATGAATTAAAAAAAAGTAGCCTATGTCCTTCCTCAGGCTCAATGTAACTTCATATCAAATTTTGTCAAAATCAGTCCAGCGGATTAATCGTGAAAACGTGTCAGAGATCCTTTCATGACGAATCTTATCTTCCCATATAATATCTTCATATTATGTTACAAATCGAAATATTTTAATTTGTAATAATAGTTATAATTAAAAGAATATTTTGAGTAATTAAGCATTTAGTTTATTACCAAGACTGATCGTTACTTCATGATATTATTACATAAAATAGCTTTAGATTGGTTTACTCTGCCTACTTTTACCTGTGAAAGGTGATTCATTGTTATTATTTGTGAGAAATAGAATAATTTTTACACCATTTCACTACACAAGATGTTATAACTTATAAGTAATTTATCATTAATAATGTTATCTAGAATCTACCTTTTTAGATGCACACTTCGTTTTTTAACTATGATTACTGAAGAAATATGTTTAGGAAAACCAACATTGACTAACAGAGAGGCATAAACATGTATCTAGAAGCATAAAATTTTACACAGCAGACCTTTATAAAATTCATTCCCTAAAGGTTTAAATAGGTGATGAAATTTTGTATAGAATTTCGTAATTTTTAACAGACTTCAAAAAAGGAGGAAATTCTCAATTCGGTTGTATTTTTTTTATGTTTGTTATCTCAACTCCGTCATTTATAAACCGATTTGGAAAAATTATATATTTAATTTAAGTAATGGATATACTTCCAGATTGGTTCTGTTTAAATTTCACAGGTATTGGAGCGTGGACTTCGAAAATGCTCCAAATAAAGCGAACTGCGCGATATTGATGATTCTCTTGTATGTCATTGCGCTCCAGAATTAAAAAAGAGTTAATTGTAGACTTGCCCTAGATATTCATTTAGGCCAAAAGGGAGAAATAAAAAAAATTAAAGCTACTTAAAGAAATCACTGAAAAGTGCGAAATAACTATCCTTTACTAATCAAAGCTCAAGTACTAAATTATTTTATAAATACGATACAAATATATAATTAAAGACAGTTGAAGTTGGTGCGCGAAATCAATGTGCAGCAACAGAAAGTCTATTAGTTTAGCAGGCTTGGCATAACTGTCAAATTTAATTATATAGGTACATATTTGTATCATATTTATAAAGATAATTTTGTACTTGAGTTTTGATTTGTAAAGGATGTAAAAAAAATCACTGAAAAGTACGAAATAACTTCGTACTTTTCAGTGATTTTCAGCATTTTTGGAAATGGATACAACCTCTGAAGGGCTAAAATATAGGAGACGAAAGTTTGTATGGAAGGTCGTCGTTGCCAATGGGAAATCTCACCAGACACACGGCTAGTCTTTACAAAAAACTAAAAACCAAATGAAGAAATTTAATTTTAAATTTCTCTCCAATAAACAAACCTAAATAACTAAATTAATTGAACAGTTACTGTAGAAAATAGAGTATGGCGATTGTGAGGTAGATTTGTTCGTTAATGTTTTATTCATTAACTGTCAACAGTCGGAAGCCATTACTGTCACGTGGCACACGATTAGATATAGCTGATATTGTTATATTGTAAATATACATGTAATAATTGCGACGACTTTTGTGTATTATAACGTTGATGGTATCTGGGTTTTTTGTGCGGGGACTTATTCAAATTCACTGATATTCACAAGTCGATAACACCGCGCTAACATCGTTTTTCATTCTATTCACTAATGACATTCCTTGAATGGAAATTATTTTCTCAAGCACCGTCAAATCAAATTCTCGATGACAATAATCTATGTCATATAAATAAATGATTGGTTATTTAGTCCCATTATTCGTTTAAACATGTTTAATTGATCTTATAAATCCATTTGGCTTTTTTAAAATATTAACTGTTAATGACATGTAATATACTTTGACACATAACTAGGGCTAATAAACCATATTTTGACAAGTTGCAAGCCATCGCCTACCAGTTCATTATAAGTCCTTCCTCTTAAAAATAAGCTGTTGTCACATTTTATTTATTCATTATTGATTATATTGAAAGATATTATTAAATAATAATACAGTTTAAATTAATTTTTAATTTTAGCTGTAACTTATCCTAAGGATATGCTTTGTAACCTTGTATCTGAAAATAATACATAGCATGATTCGACACGTATGGGCAGATAATAATATGGAAAAGTAGATTTTATCAGTAGATTGCAACAAACGCCTCGTAGTAACTATAAGAAGAGAATTGTTAGCGATTGATTCAGTGTCGGTTGCATTACACCCACACTAATACTGGCAGTTATATTTCACACTGTTGTTACGTAGTTCATGAAAGGTCTTTTATGTATTGTTATTCCAACTTATTCAAACTCTTTATGCAAAAAGGATATTTGTGTTGGACTAGCGGTCCCTCATGGTTTCCTTCGCACAAAATTGAGGCTATATATTTATATGTATATTTTTAATGGTTTTCTAGTTGTTCATACTAGTATAATGAAAAAAAAATTAAACCGACTTCAAAAAAACACTGAAAAGTGTGAAATAATATCCTTTACTAATCAAAATTCGAGTACAAAAATAACTTTATAAATACGATAAAAATACCGACATAATTAAATTTGACAGTTACTGAAGTCGATGCCAAGCCTACTAAGCTAATAGACTTCTGTTCTTACGTATTGATTGACACCGACTTCAATAACTGTCAAATTTAATGGAGTGCCACCCCTAAGTTTTTTTCATACAACTTACAACTTGAATACAACTTGAATGAAACTTCTGTCACATCTCTCTAATACAAAGTTTGTAATACCTTTTAATTTTTATTATTTTTTATGTTATTATGATTCAGAAAAGAAACACAAGTCACTCATCTCTGAATGAAAAAAAGTAAAGTTATAGAAATTGTTCTTGAGAAATTGTACCTAAATATATTTAGTAATATATTTTGATATTCAAACAGTATTACTAACTGTTACCTATGGGCAACCCATCATTTTTTGGCTTTGGCTTGTATTTGGAAGAATTCACAATAGCAATCTAAAAAGCAATGTCCGAATCTAGGTTACCGTCGACAAAATACCATTTTTAAAATTTCATTCTTATAAATTACACGTTCATTTCCGAAGGATTCTTAGACGTTAAAACATAGCGGTTATATTAACAACGAAAACGAATAACGAAGTAAGTCAAATATATCTAAATGTGTGGATATATTTGTATCATACCCGATAATGTTACTACACGAGTTTTATATACGTCATTGATGACGGAAGTCTTACGGAATAATACCAGAGTAGTTACTTTTACATTACTATAGATAACTATTTTCGGTTGCGATATTATCATTATGATTTTATGTCATGTATGGAGATTAATGTTATATTAGACATAATCTTATGTAACTTCAACTAACTTTGACTTCGTTTTCATTCATTTATTTGCCATTTTATAGTTTACAAATCTACAGGGGCACATGTAAAATACTATTGTTAAAATTAATTGCACTTAGTTCATGCTAAGAGCGTTTTCATATTGCATGGGTTCTGAGAAATATTCAACTTTTATACAACTTTGTTTACTTCAAAAGCATATTAGTACATCTCTAAATATCATCTAAATACTATATGACAATATTGCTTATAACTTTTAAACTTTTTGAGAATATTGTTCAGTCGGAGTTTTGTAAATCCGTATTTTGTCAGATTCTGATTGAATGCTGTGCAAAATTACTCTAATGCCTGATGGCAAATTTGCATTGAGTTAGTAACTGAATCTGCCCTAATGTATAAAGCAGACTTGTAATTTTTTTATCTGATAGAGTCAGTTGTTGTGGGTCGCATCTCTACAGCATCAATGGTAATTGAAGTCTCTGACAACTTTCTTGTTGACAACTTAAACCGCAGCGAGTGTTAAAAAAATTACGATTTAAATATATCGTAATCAAAAACGCAATTTTCAAAACAACGCCGAAGTGAAAAGAATACATGGAAAAATCATTATCAGCCAGAGAATTCTATTTTCAAAAATATGAATTACTTTTTTAATATCTGTAAGTGAATATTTCCAGAAACTTTCAGCATGCTCCACGATTAATATTATTAACCTATCAATTTAATGTTTTACAATTTACAAATATTTCATGTTGTCTTTAGTTAGTGTAGTCGTTGGAAGGGTGAACAAAATATAGGCAAAAGTTACTATGATACAAATCGATACGTCATGTATTAATGTTGTCTAAAATCGTATTAATTTCTATAAGTAAATAAATACATATTACATACAATAATAGTACATTTTGTGATTTGTTTACTTTCCCTTAACTGACGAGTGGACACTAACGTTATCGTGTGCAAATATGCACTCTGTCCGTAAGTAAGCGGTCACGTCAAAAGTGCACAAGGCGTCATCTCGCGGCCGGTGCCGGAGCGGGCGGGCGCGGTGCGGCGGCGCGAACTGTATTGATCGGGCGCGGGCCGCGCGGGCCGCGCGCACCGCCGGACCTGTTGCCGGGCGGCGGCCGCATACACACACACATACACGCGAACAAACATACTAACACACACGCAAATATGTACAATATACACGTATTGATATATACGCTTTTTTATTGTTCACCCACTAGCTAATGGAGACGAAGAAGAGCTCTTGCTCCTGCTGCTTATTTTCATTTATCACTTTGGGCACAGGCAGAAATTGGGGACCAAATCTCGTAGTACAAGTTACTAGATATGCTAGAGTTCCTTTTCATATAGAAAAAGCAACGACAGTGCGTAGTTAGATGTATATGTTCAGTGAATAATTTTTAAAATCTTAATATGTCTCTTTATCGCCGTAATCCAGAAAGTATACTTAAAATAAGATACATTTGAGAATTATAGAGAAGTTATTGTCCAATGATAAAACATACGTTAGAGAATACAATTTCAAGTAATCACATGGTTACATTGAATTTTTAGTAAATGATAAAAATAAAACTTTATTAATTATATCGCGACAATGAAAAGGTCCATCGTCTAATCGGCTCATTGAACACACTCAAGGTTGCATTCGTTAAATCTTAAATTACAGTACTCGCTTTGGATAATAATCGTCAAAAATATAAATATTATACAAGTAATCGGCGTTATTTTTGGAGCATTTGATATGTAGTACTTCTGTAAGTACTCATCAATTAGCAGTCAATAGGGCCGAGCGCTCAATAGTAATGATCTCGGTTGGTTCGAATGTAATTCATCTTTGTCTAGTGACCCAGTTAATGTTGACAGAATTCTTGACGTCAGCACCGCCCAGGACCGGCCCGGCCGGCTCGGAAACTCGGAATGGCGCTTAGCCATACACGCGTTATAACGGGAACGTTAACGTACAAATGATAATTTGAATCAGATTTGTATATCACGGTTCATCTAATTTACGATTTCTTGTGACTTGTATCTTTAAGCAGTTAACATGGCGGTTCTACTTACTAAGTCTACTCTTTATTCTATTTCGTTGACAATGTTTATTGTATACAAAATTCATGTTAAATATTTCTGTATTTATATTCTTTAATATATTTATATGACGATAATCAAATTCTTTATGTATATTTGTACTTACCACTTTATACGTTTAAAAAGTACGATTTAGTGAGCAGGCTAGTTAATTAGCTCTTGACGACCTAATTATAACATTGATGAAAATCATGAACAGAAGTAAAAAAATCGAAATACAATGAAAAACAATAATAATAATATACTCCAGACAAATTACACAGATTGTGATCCCAAACTAAGCAGTAAGCTTGTACTATGGATACCATACAACGAACTCTGGGGGAGTTCCCAGTAACACCCAGAGTCCAAGCCAATTTGGAAAAGTTCGTTTCCTAAATTGACCTGACCGGGGATCGAACCCGGGACCCTAGCTTGGAAAGCAGATGCATATGCCACTGCGCCAACGGGCCAGTCAACATAAAACATAAGATTCGCATTTAATCTTAAGTAGTGGGAACAGAGTGAGGATAACTTCCGTCTCTGTCGCTCCTAGCGCTGGGCAATGTCATTGCGAGTTCGTGACGCTACAGTTATGTAACGCTATCTCCCTTTAGCTTATCCCCACGCTTTATTGTTGGAAAATGTTTAATGACTTTCTCGTAATGTATGAAATATACCAGTTTTAAGATCAATCATCTAATCCGTTACCTACCATTGTCATTTTATGCATAGGTTTTAACTTCATACCACTTTCATATCGGAGTAGACAGCGCATCAAAGCACAACAATAACACTAGTTTGAGGGCACTTTTAGCAATAAATATTTAGGTCTACAGATGACAATAAGTAAAAGTCAAATCAATTTATTCAAGTAATCCCAATTACAAGGTGTTTTGAGCTAATCCGAACAACGTCTAATATCTTCGTTTGGTTCGTAAGAAAACCTGCACCCAAAGAAGAATCTATTAGAAACTCAGTAATAGCTCCTCTAATAAGCCCTATCTCTTGACTGACTTCCAATGTGCGCTGGAAAATAAGAAGTTAGCACGTAGATACTATATAAAAAAAAAATTAAATCCACTTCTTTACTGGTGTAGAAGCTGGGAGCGAAAGAAAAAAGAAAAAATGTTTAATAATATTGTAATTGTACGTATAACATGCAAGTTGACTCTTATTTGATGGGCTCTAACAGGGCTTAGTCTAATACTAATTCGAAACACTGTTGATGTCAAACTAAGTAAATTAGTCATATAATAAAGTAACTTTCACGTGTCTTTTGATCCGAATTAAATATATTACAGATAATGTACCTACAAAATTTTATAAAAAGATCCATTCAATATTGTTCCAGTTGGAACAAGGATGGTAAAGCTTCCCAAGTTGGCTTAAGTCCAAAATGCGCAAAAGCCTGCTGACATTGAAACTGCCACTCATTTTCAAACACTTTCGAGTATAATCTATTTTATTTTGTATTGAGTAATCTAAAACTATTTTAAAATTATATCAATATTGAGAAATTAGTAGATAATTTTATATTGAGATCATACTATTTCCATATTATATTTTATTTCTATTTACTACAGTCGTATTATTGTTATGGCTAAATAAAATGCAGCTATATTAATATTGATTTTAAGATTAGCTATGGAACAGCTAAATGTAAATGTATGTCTGATATTTTATTAAAACGAGAACATTAAATTTTCAAAACAAATTTAGAGTGAGAACAGCCTGTATCTGTCCATTAATTTTAAACGCAGCTAATTCTGGTTAAGATATTTCGTTTTCTAAGTTGTCGTTCCGCCAAGAAGTCGCTTTTTCGATCTAAGCAGTAACTTACCCCAAGCACGATTGGCCCTGAATGTGTGGTATACTTAACGTGACCATTCTTTTTTTTTGACAGAGCGGGACGCTTGCGAAATTTAGTATAAAAGGCAATTTTACAATTTATTCAAGAACAAGAACATGAGAACAATGATTTAGATTAGGTAGATTTTTCATAAAAAGTATGCCCATGTCCGTTCTCTGATGTCAAACTATCTTCTTGCCAAATTTCATCACAATCGGTTCACCGGTTTACTATTTCCCATACAAAGTTTCATCCCCCTTTTCACTCCTTTAGGGGCAGATTTTCTAAAAAATGAGAAGCCTCTCATGAGCGCAATTACATCTTCTTACATGTACCGATTTCCATCAAGATCGGTCAAGCCGTTCTTCAGTTATAAAAGGACATACAGACAGACAGACAAAAATTTTAAAAATGGTAGTATCGAAGTCAGTGAGTCATAAAATGACTATGTATCACAAAATTTGACAGTAAAATTATAATTACAGACAGACGCTAGAGATTTATATAGTAGTTTATAATATTTTTCTTATATGTACCAAATACAATTTGTAGTTGCACTATCGATACAGCGTGCTATATGTTTACATGAATTTGCTCCTGTATAAATGAACATTTGTGTACCTAGTCATATTTATATGTAGGTACTTACGAAAAGCTTGCGTGACGGGCGAACGGTGGTTTTTCAATTAGGTTGCAAGTTACTGTAGGCTTACCTTATGAGTCTTTTACACAAGTAGACGTCGCTCTGATATACCATAGTTATAGAGTTAAGCTTTCGAAACTTTTTTTGTCACATAAGGAAGTTAGTGCATTCCCTAATTATCGAATTGACTCATTTGTGTACGTATTTTCCGCAAATGAATTTACTTGGAATGGATGACTAATGCTACTGTTGTTAATAAAGTAAGCGACGTCATTGTGTGATCTATTGATTGGATATTCCTCTCGGAGGTTGTTCAATTGTGATACGGAAATCTGTATCAATTCAATTTTTGCACATACATGTGAAACTAAATGTTGACCATTCTGAACAACAAAGTAATAATAGAGAAATGACCTATATTAATTTTTAATAGAGCCTGCACACAAATAAATAATATTTTATTGAAAATTTAATAACTTTTATTCATAAAGAAATACTTTTCAGTTTATAAATGCATGTGTTATAATTTATAATATAATAATGAGTATTCTTACTTATGTCAGTGTATTGGCCAACCATGATGTGAAGACTACCAATTTCGTTTTGGGATCAATGTCATTTACTTTTTATCGCAAGTTTTTTATAAAATAATCATGCCTAATCACTAACCTAACCTAACCGTCTTAAATCTTACTTAATAGATCTTATCGAATTTACTTTTTATCGCAAGCTTTTTATAAAATAATTATTCCTAATCACTTACCTAACCGTCTTAAATCTTACTTAATAGATCTTATCGAATCGTTCTTAATTGATAGATGCCGCATAAAGCATAATGAATTAACTAGGGGATTACCAAGAATCCTAGACAAGTCATAGAAATTAGTTATTTTTGAATTAACTTTGATACAACGTGGGGATATGTATATATGTATGTATGTAACTCGACTATAATAGACCAAACAAGCACAAACAAGCACGTTTCACAAAAATGAAGGGTTAGATTGAAGTAATATAATAGTAATATAATAGTAATATCAATAGTTCCAGTCACAAAAATACACTCATTATCTCTACTTAAAAAACATTGCAATTATCAATGTCACGGTACAGGAAAGAGGTCCCCTTCAGACGAGACAGGGTTTTCGTTATGTACTTACTTTATTCATAGTTAAAGACTTAAAAGTATTGAGTTTTATTATGTAAATAGAGCGGTGTGTAGGGTACCTAAAAATGATTATTCAGATATCGCATGCTGTCCGAGGTTGCTGGTTGGAACTCGTTAATATGTATGCCGTCGCCCTCGCAGCCTGCCCGCTGCAACTAGTGGCTAGCCTATCCGGCCGGTGTATTATACAATGGGTTTACGAGCCACTTGCCAAAACTCCTCTAGCCATTGTACCCAATAAATAATCAATTATTTGCGAAGTGTAAAGCACGTGAGGTAAACCACGTACGATTGTACCACAGTTTAGTGGACTCTGATAATGAGCATTATTTTATTTGTAACAAATAGTTTAAAAATGATGAAGATTGTATGCATAGTTATACCACAGATTAATTAGTTACTAACGTAAAGTTATACTAAGAATTGACTCTTTTTTTATGTAAACTGTGTATGCTTTTCGAAATAATTGTGTAGACAAATGCTTTTTAATAATTGTAGCTGTAAAATAAATTTTGTTAATCAGGAATATCGCATTTTTCAGTTTTCTGGATGACCTCGACCGGTTAGGTGCTAGAGACTACCAGCCCACCGAACAAGATATTTTAAGAACTAGAGTCAAAACTACTGGCATTGTCGAAGTGCACTTTTCCTTCAAAAACCTTAATTTCAAGTAAGTAACGATGATTTCAAAAGTTATAATTTACTGCTTTTTAGTTACTTAGACACATATTTGTAATATGTCATAATGTTATGGTATATATATATTGTATGTATAATATGTAGATTTTTTTAAATTAAAACTTAAAACAGCTTCTTTGGTGATGGTAAGAGAAATTTGTTTGTATTTATTAAAATCAGTTATAAAAATGCACTTGTTATTTTGAATCTTTTTGCAATTTACAGATTGTTTGACGTCGGCGGACAGCGGTCAGAACGAAAGAAATGGATCCATTGCTTTGAAGACGTAACAGCGATCATATTCTGTGTAGCCATGTCAGAATATGATCAGGTGCTGCATGAGGATGAGACAACGGTAAATAGTGTTTACTAGTTATAATTTACTAGTAATATCTTTATATGACAACTTGATGTGACTGTACTTACATGATTTAAATAAAGATTAAAGTACATAATTAAGATAAAGTTACAGATATACATATACATGGGTAGTTCTCCCGAAATCTCGAAATTTCATCTCAAGAAATTTAAAAAAAATTTACAAGTATAATTATTATTCATGAATGTTTAAGTACCTATGTTAGTAGTATTTAATAAAATACTACCTATGTTAGTAGTATGTATTTGATAAAATACTGGTCCCCAGAATAAATATGTTTCAAAAATAAAGTATTTCAAAGTACTATGTTAAAATAGGGAATTTAAATAAGGGAATGATGGATGAAGGAATGATAAAATGATAAATAATCAACAAAAATTCGCTACATAATATTACATTAGTATTGAATATTTGTGCGAAATTAGTACTCCCAAAGACCTATTTCACTGAATAAATAATATTAAATTCAACATAATTACCTTCTTATTCCATGACATGAGATCATGACGATCCAAAGTCTAACTCTTGAAGAATTAATTGAACCTTTTGGTAAAAGAACCTCTAACACGCTTAAGACGTGTCAAAAAACAATAGAAGCATTAACGCTCGATTAGAAATGCATTCACTGTAGGCTAGGCTGTCAGTGAGGATGTGAAGAAATGTTTATTTTTCCTCCAGACAAACATAAAAAAATAATTTATAATATTTTTCTTCGTACATCGTAAAGTACATTCGAAAAAACATTGTATTTTTCTTCGATTTATAAAACTTGCAATTAGTTCTATTGAGGAATTGTTGAGTTAAAAATCCGTAAGTGTTTGGAGCTTGGGACATAGTGAGGGGATTATTTTCGGAATTTTTAGAATTCTTTTTCTTTATTCACACATATGATTCAGAAATTATAACTGGTACTAGTAGCCACAGTAATGGAGCTTGCGAGAAAATAATAGTTACCGATAGAAGTTGGCTACATTTTTGGTAAATCTATAACGATAGAAATTTCGAAATTTTGTCATAATTTTAAATTATGACAAAGGATTTTTTTCATAAGTTTGTGTTGCTTTGTTGTCTCGATGAATTCAACAGAAAATTACTATTTTTTTGTTGCAAGAATTAGCTAGTAGGCTAGAAGTAATAACCTAAAGTAATGAGTAAAGAGAAGTGTCATCCACACAACATTTACTGTCATATATGAAGAGGCAAATTAATGACTTGGTTACTGTTACATATCGATCGTCAGTTTTCGTTGTACTAGAGTAGATTAGCGACGCTGTCTGGACAATGGAACAAGCCAATGACCTTGACGCACCTAGTTTCACATTTTTCATTGTCATTTATAGCGTCATAAATGGGGCTTAATTTAAATTGGTTGCTACTTGTCTGCTTTAAACTTGCTGTATAAGCCCACTTTATACATACAGTGAGTATTGTATGTTGCTTCTCCCATTAGAACTGTCTGCGTCAATTTTGAAAATTAATTTTATATTTTAAGAAAGAATATAACCATTTTTACTGTCTATTCACAATTTATTAAACAATATTATCGTGCTAATTATTGAATACGTCTTTACTCACGTACGTGATATACGTAAGTAAAGCCGTATTCAATAATTAGTGCGTTAATAATGTTTCACGAAAGTTTTAATAGTTTAATATTATCGTGACTTGAAACATTGATAGACATATCCATACTAGTGGAGTTACTTTCACTGGAAAAGTGCTCTGATCGCATTTCTTGTTGTGCGATGTAAATCTGTTTCACAACATTACATTAACTAATACTATGGTTCTGAAGTAGACTGTTATTAGTTATTTTAATTAAAATTACTAGATAGTTAAGGGATGTTTTATCTGAATTGGAATTTTATATTTTTAGTAAGGAATGAAGTTATATTGAGTTTTTAATTTCATATTTGTAATTCATTGTTTAACAATTATGAATATTCTTATGACTATAATTACATCAGTAAAAAGTTGTATTAGAAAACATAAATATATTTTTAGCATCTTTGTTACCTATATTAATAGCATCATGCCTTTTTAGGGACGTGCAGTTATCAAAAAAAAAACTAAATTTGTAATAATGTTTCTCAATAGCAAACTATGTCGAGAGATATCACTAAAAATCTCATTTTCTTTAATATGACAGTTTTTTATTTTACCTGTGAAGTTGCTAAAATGTGCATACGCCTGCCATATTTTTACTTGAAATAATTCATTGTCCAATTGTATTCTATAACTTTCTAATTTATTGTTGGAGAATATTTGCGCTATTTTAACTATATACAGGGTTAATTTAAAAATATGTACTAATAACCTCTTAATATTTTGTACAAAACATTATCCCCGATAGCTTTTGTTTTACGACTCAAAAATTCATAAGTTTTTTCTTTCATACAAAAATAAAAATACATGAAATGTTTCTCAAAATGGCACCTATTCTACCCAGTCGCTAAAGCGGCACACGCGCAGCACGGCGCTGGGCCTCTGCACTTGCACTGCACAATTGGAAATACGTACAGAGTAAATGCGTTTTACACGGTACAACAAAACTTAACAAATATTTTTTGACGAACGTATAGTTTTGAAAAAAGTCGTAGAACAAAAGTTGTTAGTTATGTTGACAGGAATTTTGCACTAAGAGATTATTAGTATTTTTAAATTAACCCTGTTTATAAATAAGAATTTATAATTGTATTCACAATTTTTTTTATTGTTTTATTTTCAGAACCGAATGCAAGAGAGTTTGAAATTATTTGACTCCATCTGCAACAACAAGTGGTTCACAGATACTAGTATCATCTTGTTCCTCAACAAAAAGGACTTGTTCGAGGAGAAAATCCGCAAGTCGCCGCTCACCATTTGCTTCCCTGAGTACACTGGTAATATTTGTTGTTTAAAAATAATTAGTGTAATAAATTACTATGTATTTGTATAACATGATTTTCGATATGTGTGGATGTATGTATTATGTCAGTGCTTTAAAAATTTTTAAAATGTATAAAAAAAGAGGTATAATTATTGTCGTATTTTATTTTTTTAATAAATATTACATTTGTTTAAATTACCTCGTAATGAGGTACTGATACTAGCAACCCATCCCGGTTTTGCCCGGATTGACTACATAATATATATTAGCCTATGTCCATCTGGAAAAATGTACTTTTCAAATGGTGAAATAATTTTTCAAATAGGTGCAGTGGTTCCGGAGATTACCCTCCACATATAAACAAACACAAAATTTGCTCTCTCTCTGTTTATAATATTAGCATAGCTTAACGCGAATTATCCTGTTTCACAGGCGCGCAGGAATACGGCGAAGCAGCAGCCTACATCCAGGCACAGTTCGAGGCGAAGAATAAATCCACCACCAAGGAGATCTACTGCCATATGACCTGTGCTACCGACACTAACAACATCCAGTTCGTGTTCGATGCCGTCACCGACGTCATCATCGCTAACAATCTGCGCGGCTGCGGCCTCTACTAAGGGCGCTGTCAACTAGCCCGCTATCGCCAGCCAACTCTATCTCGTTCCACCAGCTGACGGTCGCCCGTCGCCCGTCGCCCGTCGCCTGCGGACCACCGCCGCACTCCGATCGCCGCTAGCGCTTCCACAGCAGGTGCAGGCGCAGGCGCAGGCGCAGGCGCAGGCGTAGCCCCGCCCCCCGCGCGTCAGGCCCCGCCCACAGGGGCGCGGGAGGCGGCCGGCGCCCGGCGCCCGGCGGCAGGGAGAGCGCCGCGGCTCGCAGATACGCGTACTATATATATATTTTTAATGGGAAGTAAGCTTACCGGCGATGTGCAGATATCATGTGTCACAAGGCTTGGGGCGTTGTGTACGCCTACATCGGCTCCGGCGCACGCGCACGGTGTGCGACTAGACCCCGCTACAACTTCTCACTCTCACTGTGTATCATAAGCTGATCTTTCTTTCTCACTCCGACGCCGCGGCCCGCTGTTAGGCCGCACGCGTCGCTTAGAACGGATTTTGATGAAAGCGCGTTAGAAATCTAGTGTTCGATTCTAAATTTTGGTGCTAGACATCGATATAGTATGTTTATTTGTGCTCTGTGGTCGGCGGTCTAGTTGCGACACTGTCGGGCGACAGTCTCGTCGTGTCGGAGCTCCGGAAGCAAATCTGCTTATATACTCACTCTCTTACGGACCAAACACAGAAAGGAACCAATATTTAGAACTGAAATATTACAGTAGTGGGATGCATGAATATGTTCACAGGCCTACTTTATCTGATACAAAGCATCATTCCATTGTTAAGTATTATCACAATAAGCGATTATTTTTATAAACTTTTGAATGCACAAACTGTAATCACTCTCGAATTAAGAAGAATTATTTATTTTACATATTTTCCATTGTTATTAAGCTAAGATCTGCTTCATCCTCGGAATCCATGTTACGGTTCTAAGTTAGCATCATATTACGCACAAATTAATTATTTATTCCTATTAAAACATTCTTTATGCCATATTATTATACAATCTTAAATATTTTTTGTGTTCATATTTTTTCTATATCACTTTACAGCTAACCTTAAGGTATTAGCCGTTAGGACCTATTCTGGTAATCAAATATCGAAATCATATTATTTATTTTATCTAGAGTATTTGTATGATGGTAAATGTAAACTTGTTTAATTTTTAAATTTAAGCGATTAACCAATGTTTACGGTCATGTTAATCACTGGAGGTGGGAACGGTGATGAGGTGATGAGTCGCAGTCGTAGCCAGTGGAGTGACGAAGGCGCGGGGAATGGCTGCAATGGCCGCGGGGCTATCTCGCCCTGTCGCCTCGATACTTGTAAGATAATGAGTATATAAACTTTGTATACACTCGCGAATTGGCGTAATCAACACTATATATATACAATATAATATAATTTATTATTAATAATAAAAATAAAAATCTTACTTTTAAGCGTTAGGGCAGTAACTGTATCAATAAACATTAATTAATAATGCGATTAGACAGTAACCTTTACTATTGTCATAGGTGATTCGTTTTTGGTTTATGTTCATGAGTATGTGAAAAGTGAATGAATGGAATGTAACGCCTACGCTGCGACCGCGCGGGCCATTCGCGTCGCCGCGGCGCTATCTGATTGAACGGACTGTAACTCGAAGGTTGCCGAAACCAAAGATTTTATTAGATTTTCACTATTTTATGCTAAATTCAAATCGAATGTGAACATAAAACAATGTATAAATGAGAAATGAATTGCAATCGGTATATATTGTATAACGCTAGATTGAGTGCGTTACGTTAGAGGTTAGACGCGAGCGAGTCGTTCGAGTCCGCAACGAGTGGCCCGCGGCCGAGCGCCCTCCGCTCGATTGTTGCTACGTAGGTTTTTTACTGTAATGTAACAATATGTGTACGTAAAACTAATACAAATAATATTAGCGCAGGTCTACATTCAGCCCCGAAACCTGCGATATGTAAGCTTCACTTAAAACACTTAAAAAAAAAGAACGAACGGTGGTGAATGTGGGTATATTCATTGGAATGTCTTGAGTGTTCACGATGGAACCACGGAGACTGCCGGCGAGGGAGCGATGCGCGAGCGAGAGGCCGCGCGAGCCTGAAACAACGCATGACGAGAGACTGCACACGAATGCGATTGAGAGGCCGCACAGCAGCGAGAGACCGCGCGCGAGCGAGAGGCAACGCATGAGCGAGGGACTATACACGAGTTAGAGGTCGCGCGCGAGCAAGAGGCACTACGTGAACGAAAGACTGCACATGACACACGAGTGAGAAGCAGCGTGCGAGCGAGAGGTTGCACAGGAGTGAGAGTCTCGTATCGGCCACTGTCGGTGCCGAGCCGCTCTCGCGGTCGCACCGTTTCCTCCTGTACATTCCACCGTGCGACATATTCACGCATAACGAGCGGTTCTCTTGTAGTTGTCAGATTTGCATTTTGATGTGTTCCGCTGAACGTTAACTTGTATGCTTTAAAATTTCGAGTGAATGTGATGTAAATTTTGTACACTGCCGCATTGTTTATTCGCTCGAATCACGTTTAGTTTATAAGATTTAAAACAGTGACCGAAACGCACTCGCCACGCACGCGGCGGCCGCCGGCGCCGCGCCGCGCGGAGCGTGCGTGCGCTTCTTATTTGAAGACTGAAATGTTTCGGCTCAAATGTTCTCGCGCTTTATTAGATCCACGACGGCGAGGTTATTGCAGTTTTTTTAAGGGAATTAGCGCTTAGTAATCGGGTCGAAATAGATGTCTTATTATTAATATTACGATGTGGCATGAGATAACCCGGCTCAACACCTTACGTTGAATTAGGAGAATCGAGCGACGTTCAGTTGTAATTTTTTTATATCGAGCGCTGAAATCTTTATCACGATGTTGTCGATTTAAAACGATATCACCATGCTTAATTCATATTTGCCAAAGTTAATACTAACCTCACTATTTATACCTACTGTATGTTCTTCAATGACTAAATTACATGATTACGTCTGAGACTCCCGCTAAGGTCGGAGCGCGGCGCAAGGTTCGTTCTGGCGCCCGGCGTGGAACATATTCGTACCTATCAGAGTACAATGTTGAAGAATATCTAATTTAGAATTGATGACATGTAAACATTTATTTCTAGCGCGTGCGAACGACCGCTCGGCGCGCGCGCCGGTCCGAGGGAAGCCCCGCCCTCCGACCGGCGCCCCGCCGAGCGGGTTCGCTATTGAACAAACGTTTAAGAAGTAAATTTTTAGTCACTAGTGGGTAATTTTTGAATGTGATTCAATCTTATCTTTATTTTTCTATATCGAATGACATCTTTGTAACTTTAATTTCTTTAGGTTCAGACTTATATTTTGTAATGCATTTACTGGAAGCGATGTATTTAACCAACGATATAAGTAAACAATATTTTCTCTTTTTTGTATCTCGTCTGCACTGGTATTTTTTATTGAATTTACTATAAATGTAATTTAAGTGTATAATTTTAAATAATTACTGAAAATGATTATATTCTAATTTTTATGTTCAAATAATAATATTAGTTTTATTTATTACCTTATCCAAAACGTCCCATGTCCGTAAAGCTTTGTAAAATGAATTAAATTCAAGAGTTTTATTAAAGTTCTAGTGGCCTCAGTTAACATAAGATTCCGATGATATTTTGGTATTTGATATTTGGTGAAGGTATGGCTATGCATACAAACGTACAAGTACAACCTTGGTGGCACAACTTTTACGTACCTATAAAGTAACACCTTAAAATTACTGCCAAAAATTACCATTCATAAAGTAATATAAAGAACTTGGTATGCCTCATTCATGGAGCACTCAACATATAGAGCAGCAATATCAATTATTTTGTATGAAAACAAATTACGTCTATGGTTACTAAGTAATCACTACGGTCTATGGTAAACACTTGCAATTACTGGTGTTCTGTTTTATAGTTTGATTTTTTGCTGTTTTTGTTATTACACCGAATAGAGCAATAAGCCATTACATAAATATTTAAATATATGTCCACTTTTGGTTATGTACTGCTTAATGCGAGCGAGAGTTGATAGTTGTTAGTGTAAATAAACAGCATTGGTGAATAAAATGGTCCGATATTTCATCTCTATAGGTTGAGTGCTCTATGGCCTCATTCAATCTTGCCGCCATTCTTAGGCACTCCAGCTTTTATTGTCTATTTTTTGGCACTTTATTAAAGTAATTATGAATTTAAGAATAAAAAATACGAAATATGAATTAAAAAAAAGTACGAAACCATTTTGCATTTTACAAATACTAAAGGTTTATGTAGATTATGTAGATATTTAGCACAGACTACTAAATATTTAGCAGTGCAACATATGTATAGATTAGACCTAACATACAAGTTATGTTTTTCTAATGCATTTAAAGTGTTAAGTACTAACAGAATTAAATTCCCATAAAATATTGTCAAATAACATTTCTTTCTGTTTTCTGACATTTGTTTCTGCGTATTTATGTTACTGAACCATCGTTTTCATGTATTTACAAATCTTAAATCAATTAAATGAAAGGTGACATTCGTATAGCAAATTGAGAGCAATTCTTTGAATTGAAATTTGCATAAAAGTTAAATTTTATTTCGTTATATCGGCAAATGAATTTTTTAAGAAAACAGAATTATATAAAATTAATGAAAGTAACATATCAATATTTTAAAACAATTAGGAATTCTGAATAAGCATTTGAGGAGGAATATTTTGATTTAATCTTCGATCACAAATAAAAAAAACTAGATACACAATCAACACTTCAAAAATGTTCGAACCAAATGTGCACTCAAATAAGTATTTGAGTGCACATTGAGTGTGTCACAGATTATGTGAATTATACTTTATGCACGAGACGTAAGATTGCATTTTATATATTTACAAACATTGTTTCAATGTAATGCAAGAATTATTAACAAGCTTTTATAACCTTATGATTTGGCAGTAAGGTCTACTTCAGATTGACACAATGTTACCGATGATACTATACGGTATTAAAAATATATACGTCAAATCGCACAATAATTTGTTTAGATTTTACAGGACATTGTGCATCTAGTTCTTTATTTGCGATCGAAGGATTTAATATATTAAAATGCCGTGGAAAATTAAGTTTAAAAGAAACAATTTTCCACACCATTTTCTCCACTTATATCGTATGGCGAAAAGTGGTTTTAAAAAGCTGGTAGCTCCAAACGAACGAGATTATTTAGCTTTGTACTCTGTGTTGCTTAACACAAACAACATGAACCTATAATTACAAAACAGAGAGACTTACAGAAGTAAATCTCCATACAAAGTGCGCTCAAGCAACACACCTATAGACATCGTTCACGGACACGAAATCTCGGATCGTTTCGGAACAGTCTGAGCGCAATTGCCCGCGCGCTGCAGTCATTTGCTTATGAACCAAGCTTACTAATCAATCGTCCCGATATGGTCCGCCTACTGTAACTTGTTATCTACTGTTAAACCAAGAAAACGTTTCATTCATTCTAATTTATTCTAAAGGACCAGTTTTAATTTTCTAATTACATCAAGGAAGTATAGCTTCTTACTTGCGTACATAAGTATTTTTTGGAGAAAGAAGGAATTTTTACGTTAGAGAAGTATTATCAGAATATTATCAGTATTATCAAGTATTATCATTTGTTAGTTAAATCTTTGGCTGTATAGGCATAGTTTCTTTTGCCTCCCATGCTCCCAATGCTGAATAGTAAAACTGTTTGAGGGCTGGCTGGTTCAAACTTACCGAATTGGACAAGTAACAGGGGAATTATTTAATGATAAAACATACGTAAAATATCTAAAAACACGGGAAATTAACGCGTTGTTTTTTTGCAACTGAAGTTTTGTATTCTTTAAGAAGTCCTTCATAATACCGATAAGATCGGTTGTATGAGCATAGTTTCTTTTCATTCTCAAAAATTCTTAACTTAAAAACAAAATAACTAATTTTATATACTCTGTGATCCTGGCCTGTCAAACTGTAGTCAAACGTGTCAGGCCTGTGACAGTTTTAGTTCTGAAAGAGTGGTATTGGCACTGAAAGCTTCTACCGTTTTAACTATCCGTTTTAAAAGTCAATTCAACAAACTGACTACTTTTCTATTTCGACTTGAGCTTCGATTTATCTTGTTTTCTTCGCTTTCATGCTTTTTGTTCTCCTGTTCTCTCCAGTAGTTTGATCCCTAAAACGCTAAGTTGGTGACTTTTCGGAATCACTAGCATATACATTCCATAATACATACAATACATAAATTGATTGGTAGCTACGTATAGCACGGTTGTCAATGTGATAGTAGCGCCAAAACGAAATACATAGCAATTCCAGCAGCGACTTTCGCATCTGTACTATCTGTAGCTTGCTACAAATACTTAATCTGTGAAACGTGTGTCAAACTTTTAGCTTTACTTCGTTTTTCGGTATTTCTTTTCCTTATTCATGGTACAGTATCATAATTAAAACTATGAAAGACGTAATCGACGTAATGGCTTTGCAAAATAATCGTCGTGAAAAGCGCTTACCTGACTATCGTAGTGCTCCAGGACATAGCTTAGCTACAAATTTTTTGTTCGAGTGTGGTATTAAACTGGGCTTGCAGCCCGCTACTGTGGCCACATCTGCGGTATTTTACCATAAATTCTTTAAAGAAGCGGAGAAAAATGACTATGACTGTTACGTTATTTGTACAGCTTGTCTCTGTGCCGCTGGGAAATCTCGAGATGAGCCGGTGAGGTTAAGAGATGCCGTCAACGTCGCACACAACTCTATCAACAGAGGAGCTGGACCTTTAGAACTGGGAGAGGAATATTGGTCTTGGCGAGGAGCGGTGGCTCAGGCAGAACTGCTTGTACTCAGAGTGTTAGGTTTCAACCTAGATGCACCTTCGCCACATAAATACCTTTTACATTATCTCCGTTCATTACAAGAATGGTTTCCATCCTCCCAATGGCGCTCAGCTCCAATAGCGCGCACAGCAATGGCATTTCTGCAAGATTTTCATCATTCACCTTCAATATTAGATTATAGAGCACCCCATATAGCAGTTGCATGCCTTACACTGGCTCTACATGTTTTAGGAGTCTCTGTACCCTTGGCATCTACATTAGATGATGATGCTGCTTGGTATTCTGTAAGTGTCATTTTAGTCCATACTGTCTAGATGTACAGAGTGCAAGCGATAATGTAATTTTTTATGATAGTGGCACGAGTAGGAAGAAACGCTATTGTAACCCTTTGTGAATGACAGGTTGGACGCTATTGTAACCCTTTGTGAATGACAGGTCACATCACACTGGAAAACGCTGTTGACTTATTTTATTATTTTGTGTTATTATTGTTTTATTTCAGAGTACTGTATTTTTCAATAACGGTTACATGCTCTGTATATGATTGTGATATTACATATCGCAGTGATCAAGGAAATCCTTCATTTCGTAGGTGACATTGACAAATTAAAAATCACATGCATCAGCGAGCTCTATGTTCATCTATATGCCAGTATATACTAAGTTTATGTGTTAGTCAATATTACTATTTGTATACATAGTTTTAATATAACTGAGCTTTTAAGCAGCATGCGTCATATATATCTATATTATATCTAACAATTTAGGTGTAAGGAAGTGAAACACAAAACATTAGAATTTGTCTAAATTCTTTGTCTATCTTACTACTAATACTAGCCTTTGTATTCAGTCAACCAATTATTTAATGAATAGCATATTTTCCTTGCTTTATTTTGTAACAAAGTAATGGGGTTGTTGATAAAAAAAACTGGTCTACTTGGTGGCACAGCAGCCTGGTACCTTGACATGTACTTTGAAAAGTAAATGTAATTGAGACATTTTAGCAACTTTAAACAATTTAAGTTTGAAATGTTTGCTGCATAACAGCATAATTACCCTGTTGAATAGATTACCTAAAGCTATGTTTGCTTGTTGGCATTCAAGACTCCTTTTTTTAGAGCCTGGTAGTGAGGATTTGATTATGTGATCTCAGATCTGTTGTTAATTTTGTCCCTTAAATAATTATTAATAATTTTATTTTTACAGGTCTTCACTAAAGATTTGCAGAAAGAAAAGAATTGGGAAATAATGGAAAAAATAATGCAAGTTTATGCTAAAGAGCCAGAACCAATATAAATTTTAAATGAATCTAAAATATGTACTAATGTGTTCAAATAAATGTATGGATACTGTGTAAACATGAAGTAATTATTGGAATAATAATTTATTTCTACTACTGACATACAGTTTATACAATATGCTTATATACATTTTAAGACTCTAGCTATCGATATACTATATAAATATAATATGTAGTCTTGTTATGAGTGATGTGGCTATTGGCTGATGGATACAATTACATAAGTACAGTGTTAAGTACACCATCTAAATGTGATGATATAATAAGGAATGGGAATAAAAGGTAAAGACAAACAACAATGTAGATTCTACAAACAAATATAATTCAGTTTTCTAACATTTTACGATACATAGTTTTTTATAAATGTACAGGATAAGCTCATGACGTGGGAAAAGCGGTACTAGTTTATAACTGGCTACCGTATATGGTGCAATTTAAATATTAGACATGGTAGGCGGTGGGTCACCGCACTGATATGCTTCTCCTTTCATGGAACAGTTATGATGACTTATAGCTAATATGAAGATATGGAATATGTCTGAAATTTCAATGTGCTGTCAGGTTACAAATCTACATTAGACACCAATGACTAGTAATTTATAAAATTTACGCTACAGATAAGCGTATTGAACTTCAATTTTACATTGCCACAATGTAAACGGTGCTCCAGAGAATGTATTGGGAGCAAATAGCAGTTAAACTTCTGTGCGTCCCATGGAAGACAACAGAATAATTCTTTCAGAACACATTGATAACCAAACATTTGTGCTTCTCTATTGTTATTGTACTTCAAATAAGTTAAAACAATTTAACTAATTTATTTAAAACAGAATACACAAATATAGCTAACTTGGTCTTTCCTGGTAGGTACTGATGTGACGTTCTTTGATTAATGTTTTGTTTCAACATCAGTTAAAGAGAAAGATCTTATACTATGATTTTTTATTAAAATCTATAAATAAATTCCACACTGACATAAATTTTAACACATGATATTGATGGAAACGACATAGATAAAATTACAGTAATTAGTTATTGCACGATACTATTAACAACTACTGGGTTTAATACACCGGGGACACACAGACAATAATGTGGTGGACACGTGACGCACCTCACCTGTACAATGTAACAAACAATGTTATACACGGAAATATCAAACTTTATATAATATGTATATTGTATACAATAGAAGGGAAACCTCAATGACATTCCACACTCAAAAGCATTCTTTGAAAATAGAGCAAAATGGAAGTTCTAATGTTGACTTATGCCTGATTTCACCAAAGTCCTTAATACTTAGCGAACCTAGTTAAAAGTTCCCCTAAATTTAGAAACCCATTTTCAAACCCATAACACTATGTGACAGTTTTATGTGTTAGTCGTTGACAAAATGGAGAATAATTTATTACATTATATAGAAAGTTAGAAGTAAAATAATAACAATTGGTTTATCAAAAAACTTTTGGAAACGAATAGTCAATACGGAAACAGTAAAACATCACATAAAACCGTTAGATTAGTGAAGACGAATGTTATCTAAGAACTGGTTTAGGGGTCTTTTTAATCTAGGGTGTACATAGCTATGTGACATTTAGATAGCGTTGGTGAAATCGGGCATTGATCCCTTTATACAGTCATTCTTTAAAATTATTAATCATTAAATTAATTGCCAGTTTCAAAAATTCAGTCAATCGTGATTGAAGTACAGAGAAGAATTAAATAGACTAAATAGACTTTGTGAAACTTTTATCATGGGTATTCTGATTTGTACTGAATTAAAAAGAGTTGGTTCAACTGTTATTATCAGATGGCACAAAATACACATACCTCACAACACATTTCACAAATTCACGTAGAAAAAGGCAGTTCAAGTTAAGTCAAACACGAGATTAACATCAAAACTTGTTAGTAAGAAAGAATTCTAATTGTTTCTGATTGATGTTCATTATGAATTAGGCACTTGAAGTGAGAATTTAATCGTAGCAGTAAAAGAAGATTTAAAATTATCAACAAAAGTAAAATTGATATAAAAAATATAAGTAACCAACAATAAGGGAATGTAATATCTATTGAACGCAATTTCATTGTTTAAATTTAATAATAGGTTAAATAAATAGAAATTGCGAAATACGGGATAAAATTATAATAAATATGAAACAATTTCTCACTAGAAGTCTGAAGTTTAAATAACAAAATAGCAGTTAGTAATATATTCCATTTGTTAAAAGTTAATACTAAATTAGAAATAAAATGATACATATTAAAAATCTTCTATGGCAGCAGAAATCAATTTGTACATTCGCACATGGCGTTAAAACAATACATCCTCACCCCTCAGGATTTGCCTAATGCTTTTTTAATATACTAATCTAATATTTTAAATTACAATAAGAAGTGACAAAAAACTAACTCTACATAGTCAATATATACTTAAATATTTAGTGCTATATAAGATATCTATGCATTCACCTACTTTGGCTGGACTCACAAATAAAAGACGTGTGAAATAATTTAAAAATAATACTGGGTAATATCTACCTGAGGGTCAAACGTCAACTGCAGTCTGCCGGCGCCGGAGCCCGCGCTCATATCCTCAACAAATAACTAATCGGTGGTCGATCACACCTTCGTACAGTCACTCACTAACGTAAAGCGTGTTAACGTATGCGTACAAAACGACATAATTTCAGTATATTTCATTTATTTTTACATTATAGTCGTAACAAACTGCCATTGAGAGTATGCTTTGTTTGCTACAAAAACAGACTCACCTCAGATCTATTGCATAAAACTATTATTCTGCAAACAAAACAAATAGGAACTCTCTAACAAAAAAAGTTTAAACAATATATAACACAAAGATAATCCTTTTTCTTAATAAAAGAAATACTAGAATATATTAATATTCAATTGAAAATAAAATGTTTTAAAAATAACTACATATCTTTAACATTGTTATACAAACAATAAATTTCCTGATCTATGCCAAGTTTGTGTGTTATCAAACTCTCACAGTTCGAAATGCCCATGTGACATTGTAAGTTCGCATTGTCCTGTAACAATTTACAGATACCTATCATTTAATTTGGCATTCCACATCCGATTTGCATTTAAAACTCCATAATATACATACATTAATATTGAATAAATATAATCAATTTAGTATATCAACACTAAATAAATAAATAAAAAATACAAAGTGAGTAGATTTAATCTAATCACAAATAAAATTAATCTTCATATTATATACCTATTATAGATTTTGTATAATCAGAAAGCCTATGTCGGTGAAAATATCTTAAATATAAGAGCGACAGTGGTTGAGAATATCGCAATATTAGACACGCCGAGCGCCGAATAGTATTGCATTGTCACCTCACACTACTCCGAATATCTTTCACTGTAAAAATTTTAACACTAATGCCTTTCCTTTTCCCACGAGTTATAAATACATTGTTACTACAGTCAGATGTTTCTTTTATATTCATTGATCTATGACGGCCGTAGAAAACAAATAGAATAAATAATACGTTTGTCACGACATTCTGGTGTGGTGACTCACATCAGCAAACTACGTAAACATTAAGACATAAATATTAACATAATTCATATTTCTCATTATGGCACTTATAACTGAGCAGTTATAGTAAAATTCAAAATAGCTTTGTTTTCTACGACTATCTGGCCCAAGAGACACTATCAGGATGTAAGTGTTTCTTAAATTTACATAGCTACTAAGGCATTTATCTATCTAATATAAGCGTATTTTTGTATCAATGCAATATTGTCGGGCGCTCGTTCATTGTGGTTCAATTGTTACCATTTCGCCTTCCATTCAACACGTAATCTGTTTATAACTACTGTTACAACTAGTCTATTAAAGAAACAAAACGTCAACATGGCACTATTTGAAGAACCAGCTAAGTAATATATTGTAATCGAAAATTAGTAGCCGGTAAAGATAGCATGAGTAAATTATTACACAAGCGATTTAATAAGCCATCAGTAAGGATCACTTCTGGCTAGTCTGTATTGAGATTATGCTGTCAATTTGACTTTAGACGAAGACTTCTATAGTCTGAAAAAAAATTAAATCTCCACATTTTCTACTTTTAATATGTAGAAAATATGTCAAAAAGATTTTAAATTACAAAAGTTGTTTTAAGTTGTGAGTAAAGTAACAAATTGCAAGTATTTTAATTATATGAAGCGCGTTTAAGTATTCTGTTGGACTTAAAGTGTCGCATGAACCACATTAGTGTTTCGTTAGCAATATTTTTCACAAAACTTGTAGCCATATCAAATGGTAATTTCTAGTAACACACATACACACACACACACACATATATTTTAACGTTAATATGGTTCACGCCTTAAATCACTCTGTGTAGCCATCTTTACTAGAGATTGAGTAATTATTAATTGCCTTTACTCTATCATATCCAGCCACCAGTAATTACACAGAGCGAGCATTATGACGAATAACTCGGGTATGAGGAGCTAAATAACTTTTTCATTGCTATTATTTATAATAGTAGCCGTACAAAGAGGAACAGCACAATCCCAATAGCGAAATGGAACACAGAGAGAGAATAAAAAAATGAACCAGCACAATCCCGATAGCGGTGTGAGGCAGCGAGAAGATGCGAGGGTAGATTACGGTGTGTGGAAGGGCAAGGCGGCACGACCGCGGCGTTCATCGCACGTCGGTGAGGTTGCTCTTGTCGCCGAACAACTTCACCAGCTGTTCCTCATAGTCGTCAATGTTGCGCTTCATGATCTCCATGCACGGGCCCAGCAGTCGCTCGAACGTCTCCACGTCCAGGACTGCAGTGGGTTCAAACATTATAATATAGTCTCGTTCAAACGGATGTTTCAGAATTATGACGACCTCGATGGCGCAGTGGTTTAGGTGTTGAACTCAAGTGCGGAAGGTTCCGGGTTTGATCCCGGTCGGGTCAATTTAGAAAATGAACTTTTCTAGATTGTCTTGGGTCTATGTGTACTGGGAACGCCCCTAGTAGTCGTCGTCTGGTTCTCATAGCACAAAGAATGTCCTAGTTTGAAACCAGATGATTGGTGTGTATTGTCTGGTGTATTTATTTATATATTACTAATTATACGAGGTTCTGGCAATGACATTGTACAGTATCACATAAAGTAGGTAATGTTCTTCTGAACACTGTCTATCTATTACTTTTGGTCTCATTTATTTGATTTTCTGGTAGTAAATTAACATCACAGAACAACAAAAAAATTGTGTCTACCTAGTCTACTGTGATAACGTTGACAGACTAAACATGCAATTCGGTGATGTTAAAGATGTTTTGATATTGCATTATTTTTTTTAACTTGTTCTTTTTTATTTGGTGCACCATAGTAATTGCAAATTTTGCCAATATTAAGTACAAAGTATTAAGTAAAACTACAGAAAAGACTGACTAGTTTTAACGATTATAACAGTTGCTTAAGATTCCAACTATTGAATTACGAAAATACACGATAGACGCATAAAATCTTCCTTTTTTTTAATTTGAACAGTTGAGCAGATACGCACACCAGCGGATAGTTATTTAGAATGTGACAGATGACTTTTTTTTCCTTAAGATGCCAATGTCATAAATAAATTAAAAAAAGAAATGTAGTTGGCTGTTGCAGTAATTCGGAAGTAGTTTCAAAAGTATTTTATTACAACTGAAATCAGCAGTAAATTAATATTTTGTTAGAATAACCTTGTTCTCAGTATTTTTCTTGATTCCTACATACACTGTACATAGTGATGGCCAGAAATGAAACATTTCCTTTATTCGAAAAAGGCAAGCTTGTTTAAAAACATATTAAAACACCATTTTCATATTGAAACTTTACTGCTGGGCATAGTATGAAATAAAGTACCTATAATCAACAGTTTTATAACATGGGTTTGATCATTGGACAATGTTTGTAAGTGGGCTGAAAATGTCCATGATCATTTCTAAACTTGATTTCTAAAAATTTAAAAGACCTAGGACTTTCTTCATATTATTTCTATAAATTTAGTTGAAGTTTTATATTGTTTGAAACTTTTAGAAATTTAGAATCAGTTAGTTTTGGAGATAAGGAGGGATAATCTAGATCAGAGATTCATAAAGTGGGTTCCGTATGTAAGACACTAAGGTTCCGCGAATGTTACATTGGTCGTTAAATAGTTGGAATTTTTTAGTTACCGTCATTTGTGGCGACATTATTTTTTGCAGGGAACTTGGTCTAAGCATGCATATTGACAAACATTGAACCATTTTAATTCTATAGGAGGTCCTGCACAATAAAATAGCGCAATTTCAGACCTATTAATAGTTTTTATAGGAAGCAGTGAAATAATCTTTATTTCAAATATTTGTAAATGAATTTTTATAGTTTGCTATAGGGTTCCGTAAATTAAAAGGGATTTATCGAGTGTTCCATGGTCTTAAAAGTTTAGGAACCACTGACCTAGATTATATTATATCTATGACCAACATCTTATGGTTATATGTACCTTCCTAGCTATTATATAGAATTATATCAACATGCATCGTTGAAACACTTACATGCCACTTTGGTTGGTCCGACAGAATACACTGAAGCAGCGCGTGGTTTGTGTGTGACCAACGCAAGTTCACCGAAGTAATCACCTTTACCTGTGGAATAAAAAGAAAATAATAGTAATCTATATATTATATTAAATGAAAATGGCTTTCTTTGTCACGCGATCACGTGAAAACTACTGAGCGTAATATAGGACAATGACTATTCGATGCGGAATCGTTTGTAGATGGTTTTAGGCTATTTATTTTTTGAATACCATGGGAGCCTACCCCATTTTTCAAACAAATATTTAGGTACTATAGGTACAAAATGTTCATTTATGCCCAGCGAAGCGGGCGGGTAAGGGCTTGTTATTTATATAAAAATATAGTTTCTTCGATACACACAAGGTTTTTTTGTAATCTAATACTTAAAAACTACAATTCTTTTTATATTCAGTTGCATAAAAATTTTATAGCCTTGGCCTGTATTTTTAATAAAAAGAGAATCTAGAGAAATAGAGAGGCTATAAAATGCATGGTTGTATGCAGGAGAGTTACTTCCGCCAGCCCCAAGACCTATAGATTTGGCGATTCAACGCTCAATCATCAATGTGGGTCTACAGGGGAGAGTCTACCACAGTTGACATGCTACTTTATATATTTAAGCTAAAATTGATTACCATTGTGGAAGAGGTCAGCTCTCATGGTCCAAATATATTGTATATAGTCAACAATATATATAAAGTAATAGATTGAATGTTTTTAATCATCGCTATGTTCAGCTCAACCGAGGTTCAGGAACCACACCTAGCTCACATGTACTTTGATGCTTATGCAGTGAACAACATTGTGTATTTCACTTAATTTCTTACTTACAATGACTAAAAAATAATCGTTTGAATAATATAATTGAATAATGAAATTTGTATATAACTTTTATAGTAAGTAATAAAAAAAACAATATTCAATTTAATATTAGATTGCATACATACGCAAAATTAAAATGTGGTCAAGTTCATTGTCGCACATTGAATTAGACTTGCGCATTCGGAGCGATGAAACAGTAACACTGTCTCGCTTTTACTTGCGGCAAAGCGCCATGCGTTAGAGGAGATTGAGCTACTTTCCGCGTTACGCTCTGGGAGCGCGTGGGGCCACGATCATTGTTTTGATCTACTTCTATTGTAACGTATAATTTAATATATGTCTTTATGAAAAGACATTTTCAGAAGACTGACAATCTTTTGAGAACGTAATTAAAAAATTTTAATTTTTTTTTATTATTATTTATTTATTACTATCTCGCGGACACTAGATTGCTGTCAATACACAATACAAAAAAGATAGCAAAAGTTTGTTAACTATCTAGATAAGTGTATTAGAAATGGTGTCTGACTGATTTAAATACTTTTTGGCGGGAACAGGAGAAATGAAGTTGTCATTTTATTTAGATTTTCTATTTTTTCATTTTTAGGAGTTTTAAAGTACAACAGTGATAGTGTAGTGTTTTAAAGTTCTGTATAAGGGAAAAGAATGGAGAAAGATCTAAATAAACATGTGTAGTTGAAGTTCTTGCACTCTTCCAAGAAGTCCTTTAAAACTTCAGTAAAGCCTACTATCACTTTACTGGAAGAGTTTTACGATAGGAAAAAACTATATATCTACCTAAAATTAATAAATGTCATTTTAAGACGCCTCCAATTCGATTCTAATGTAACGGTGACGCCACTACAAGGTTGTGTCGTCGGAATAACTGTCAGCATCATAGGGATCAAGGTTCCCCGGGCCGAATATAACTACTTAGAATGTCTTCATCAAATGACCTACACCAAGTAGTGTTGATTTTAGGATGGTTTGCACCAACTAATCAAACTCGATTTAAGGATTTCACATCTCGCTTGCACCAACTATTGTTGTTTATGGATTATTAAATGGTTGGGGCAAGTGAGATGTCAAATCCTTAAATCGAGTTTGAATAGTTGAGGTAGCCACCCTTAATGTTGATTACTTTAAACGCATTTATATTAACTAATATTGACTGTTTTAGCTGTGACTGTGATTAACGGTATGCATTTATATTATGTGCTAGTGACCCACTTCGGCTTCGCATGAGTAGAATTTTCTTGAAAATGAAATAAAGCCCATGTTACTCGCTGATAATGTAGCTTCCTATACGTGAAAGAACTTTTGAAATCAGTTCAGTAGTTTTTGAGTTTATCCATTACATACAAATAGACAAAGTTTATCTCTTTATAACATTAGTACAGACAGTTTTTTTTTGTCCTTTCTTCATGGAATGGCGCACAGATTAGCGCATTTGTCAATGTAACGTATTAAAAAGTAGAATCGACATGAAGCACGGTGGAAGTTTCAGTTTTTTCTTCTTACCGTAAAACTCCTCCAGTAAAGTGATAATAGGCTTTACTGAAGTTATAAAGAACTTCTTGGATGAGCGCAAGAACTTCAACTATACATGTTCATTTAGACCTACTTCATTCTTTTCATTTACACAGAACTTTAAAACACAATATACTATCAATACTATCACTTTTGTACTTTAAAAATACCAAAAATGTAAAAAATAGAAAATCTAAATAAAATGTCAACCTCACTTCTCTCGTTACCGCCAAAACGTCCGTATAGATATATTATTGTTACTGTTTTGGTGTGCGTAAGTGTTTCTGCGTGTGTGCATAATAGTTACCGAGCCGCTTGATCTCGTGCTCGTTGCCGTCATCGCGCGTGATGCGGATGCTGACGGAGCCATCCTCGACGAAGTACATGCCATCGGCCGTGTCGCCCTGACGGATGATCAGCTCTCCATCCATCAGCGAGCGCGGCAGCAGAGCGTCCGCGAGGTTCGCGCGCTCGTACGGCTAGTGTTCAGTTTAACATAAAATAACAGCCTTATTATTAACTAGCTTTTGCCCGCGACTTCGTTCGTGTGAAGTTCAAATACGCATAATGTGTTATTCTGATGTATAAGCTATATTACTGTAGTTTCATTAAAATCCATTGAATAGTTTTTGCGTGAAAAAGTAACAAACTTTCTCATTCAAACATACATCCTCATAAACTTTCACATTTATAATATTGGTAGGATTCAGAATATTAGTAGGAAATAGGATGGTATATGGACTCGAAAATAGGCAAGGTTAAGATAACTTCACGTGGCCTGTGACTATTCTCCCCGCAACGTGCCAGGTCATGTCGATAATTCGTAAGAATAGAGGAGGTTGCTATATTTGTTAAAGAAATTTAAGAGATAATGGTTAATGATTGTTCAAAAACAACAAGATCTTTTTTTTTTAAGTTATGCGTATTATTTTGACATCTTAGCTTACTTGTAGAAAATAATAGTCTTAAATACCTTGTTAACGGAAGTTAAAATAGTATGTTCCATTATTTATGCCTTTTCACACAGCCAGAATGTCTTTTTGAATTCATATTATTAATTTATAACGCTCGAAATTGGATACAATATAAATACTACCGCCATACAGATTTTGATTTTTCCAGATTACAATATAAATTATTATAAGGTATATAGTGTAGCGTCACTCCGAACGGATGCTGATTTCAGTAAAAACACGTATGAAAGGAAATTTAATTTTGCACAGACTAAATTAAATTCTACGCACACAGGGGAACGATTATATTCGTATGACACTGTACCATTCGATTTACTCGATGTAGGATTTATAACCGACTGCAGCGTAGATCAAAACAAGGTAAATATATTTTTACTTCCATATGAATGGATAAATGAATATGAATATGTATGTCTAAACGGACATGCGGCCCGAGGTGGCGTCCTACACTGTTTTTATTCGACCTTGAACAAAAAAGGTTAATAACCACTGCCCTAAACGGTCCATAAGTTTGTCACTTCACCCTGTATTGGGTATTGGGTCTGCCTCTTTTTTTTTGACACCCCTTATGGATCAAGTAGATACAATGCTATAGCTATTATAATAATTCTGCAACTAACTGTATTTTCGTTTACTATTCTCGATAAATATATATCCCGCCCAAATCCACTTTCCATGTTTTACTTCATATTACTGTCTTTGTCTACTCTACAGACAGTTTTTGTCTAAATCTAGATTTGTTATATATTGCTTGTTACTTTAATATTGGAAACATGATATACAGAGAAAATTAAAGGTTCTACATACAATGTATGCCATTTTTTTATCTCTATGAAGTACCCTACATAATTATTAATTTTACATCGTTAATATTAATAGACAAGTCTTATTTAATAGTACATACATACATATCTTCACACTGTATCCTTAACGGGGTAGTTAGACATTACGTAGCGCCAAGCGTCGCGCGGCCTTACATACTTACACTTCTTTCGATTCCTCAAATCTCATCATTCTCCTCACACATTTTCGCCTAGGTATGCGAGTGCTTTTGACATTTCCTTCGGCTACCACTCTGGCCATTTGATCTTATCAATAACGCTTTTATAATAAGATAATTTAATATTGGTTACAGTAGATCTGAAGTACATTTAGTAACTTGCGAGTAAATTTTAATACTTTATTTATAAATGAGTGCACCTATGTTTGAATTTAAAGCTAACCATTTATTTCTAGAAATAGGAGTAACTCTCAAGAATACAATTCAGTTTAATTATATTGACTTTGGAAACTGAAAACTGTGGTCTGATTCTTATACTCACAACTTTAATAATGATTACCTAAGTATATTTTCTTAAACTTTGCCCATTTATTACGTTAATAGGAAACATGAAGGAAGTAGGGAATATTTAAGATCTTTATCAATTTAGATATAACTTTTATGTCAAGATTGTTAGGATTCCATAAGTGGTTATTATGTGAGTTAGTACTCACGTAATACCCACTCATAGCGACACCACTTATCAAAAAAGTGACAATCTTATCCTAAATCAGTGCTAACGAATTACCGAGATTGCGGTGGCAGTTTTAAAATATTTTGAGTATTAATACATTTTATCTTTCAATTCAAAGGTGATTAACTTAAGTGATATGTCGATATTTAAAATTTAATGAAATATTTTTAATTAAGTTTTTACTAAGAAATTGAAAATATTTCACAGTAGAAAAAAATCTTTTTTAAAAGATCTAATCGTTTTTCTTTTTAGGTCATCAACCTACAACCATACAATGAATTTCATTTGTAATGGGAATGTAAATAAAAAGAGAGCTGTGATATGCCGACAGACAGACAGATAGATGTAAAACATAAGGGTCCCCGATTTGACAAAAGAACCCTAAAAACCAAAAATGTGGGCTTACTGACCTGGAGAGCCTTCAGAATGGGCACCTTGTCGAGCAGCTCTTCGTAGAGCTTGCGTTTCTTGAATGCACTCTTGAGCAGTATGCGGCGGAAGGTGTGGCGGTCCATGGCCCACAGCGCGCCGGTGGTCTGCGCGCGCACGGACGCCGCCCGCGGCATGTTGTACATGAGCGCCAGCTCGCCGAACGAGCCCGACCCTTCGTATGTGTGCACCACCTACGACACGCGTTGTCAACGTGAAGTTTGGCGCTATATCGCTTCGCTTTCAGTCGTTTAACTACTCATTTAATTTTAATTTGGGTTTTAATTTTACACAAAACTGCTGCATCTGATACATAGATTTTCGTATTTTTAGATTCGTAGAGTCATCTTGGACGCGGAACAACTGTGCTGGTCTAAGAAAAAGAACCGGCCAAGTGCGTGTCCTGTAATTTTTTTATTATCCCTCAGTTCCATGTATAGAGAAGCATCCGCAATTTTATTTTTTTCATTAAACGCCATTGTATAGCGGTTCATAGAATACACCAATCTTCCAAATATATAGTGCCAATAGACTCAAGAGTTGAATGATTGTAATAGACAGACGAACACTACGAAATTGTAAGGGTTCTATTTTTAGTTATTTGGTTGCGGAACTCCAAAAAGACGGAATGAGTTACCTGCTATGATGACGTTACCTAACCCATGTCCCGCCTTATATTATAATATTATTATAATATACTATAATTAATGAAAAATCATGCTTTGTTTTTAGCTAATTCTACTGGACTATAGGGGTCAAACTTGAATGTGACTTCGGGATGAGAGGCGCCACCATTCGACTACGATATTGAAAATAAAGGTGTACTACAAATAATGTAAATTGATAATCAAATTCTACTTAAAAAAAAACAAAAAGTGCTGCCTTCGTATAATGCAAAGTTCGGTGAAGGGTTTACATTGTCCAATTGTCCAATTTATATTGTTTTTTTTATAGAATTTATTTTGATCTATTATTATTTTTTATGTTGACTGTACACATTTCTCACTTCGTTAAACATGTAAAACTGTATATCAAAATTACGAAGAATTACTTTACTTTCCATTACATTTCCTTTTATTATTTTCTACCCTAGAAATTTACAAGCTCTGCGCGTTTCCTATGGTAACAACAACATCAGTATCTTGAATACATTACGTAGTGCATGATAATGAGGGGTGCTGTTAACGACACTTTTTGGTAGTCGTGTACTAAATAAATATATTGATGATTCAAAACTATTGAGAAATACATTTGTTCCATTTTCAAGCTTTCTAATATTTAGTATTTAGTAGCTAATATCAGATATCAACAACTAAGTTCGCGTTGAAGTTTAGGCTACTATCACGTCACGTAACGATGCAAGCAACGTACGTATAAGCCGTAGGATAATACATTATAATTGAGAATTGACTAATCTTTAAAAAATTGGCATTAAATATATTTGAAGATTGCTGAGCTATATTCACGATATCTTTAGTTATTGTAGGTAATAACGCGTGATTTATTATTTAATCGTCTAAAATTTTGTATTAAATTGTATCGGCAATAATTAATGTATTAATTACTGAAATAATTCATATATGTATCTCGATTAAAATCTATTTTATAATTGAAAACTTTTAAAGACTTTAAAAGGTTGAACGCCCATAGCAACATATAATGATAATTATATTGCATTTTATTCGAATACGCAATGAAGTAAGTGCGTCAGTCGTAATTAGTAAACTCGTAAATATCAGCACATTGTCCAACAAATATATGTATGTATATGTATAATATATATATATATATAATTTATTATGTACAAGCATTTTATACTTAAAGGACCTTTACTCATAAGGGTAAACAAAGCATCAACATAAAACCAAAACGGAACTAGAGTTGCTGATACATCCCCTGTACCAGTACCTTTTCATAAATTTAATCACTTGGCCGGTTTTTACGGGAAGGTAAGCAGGTGGCACAATCAATATTTCTTTCTGTAGAGACTACACGGAACATATACAATAACAAACAGGATAAAAAATTCTATTTCATTTCTTTTGAAATTGTGTAAGTACTGTAAGGTAAATATATACAGCAACATAATATACTTTTATCATTTGCTATGGACTCATTTTAAATTATAAAAATTTAACTGACTTCCCGACAAACAGCCTTTCAACAAGTTTTGTTTAATTTTTTCAAATAATTAAAAATAATAAAGTAATGAAAATAATGAATCATTTAATAAACATCATATTTTGTTATTTTTTACAATGAGTGCAAATGTTTAAATAGTTTGGATTAAGGATCAGACTAGAGCAATGAATATAACCCTGATTTTACAATAATCGGAAAAGTAAAATCTATTTTTCCCCAGTTTTCATGAGCTGACCTGACCATGTTGAGGTTCCCTGATTTTGCAGTGTGGACACCCTGATTATCGGGACTTCTACCATTGCTTTTATGTAACTTATTGTTGTTATGATTTAAAAATATCAAGTTTTAATGTAATATTGTAGTAATTGCAGTGTGTTAATTATACCTACATGCATCTTACAGGGATTTTGATAAACTAACTGAATTACTAGTTTTACGTTGCGTGTTTTCAATGGGGCATGCACTAAATTAAATGAAACTGTGACGGAACATTCACAAATTCTTCTATATTACTGAACATATAATTGCAATGAAAGGGTGAACATACTACTTTAGTTTCGAAGTTTTTTAAAAATAGATAGAAAACTTGCACTGTTTAAGTAATTTTTTAATTTAACAGAATTTCCTATCTTTTCGTTTTAAAAAGTTTAGTTAGAATTATATATATTTCACACCATTTATGTCTTTATTTGGTATGTGTAACACCCGTTACAGCAGTTTGTAACACCCGTTACACTAAAAAATATGTATAAAATATTAAGTATAGGTTGATTCTGTTTAATATGTGTGACAGATGATGGGTTACTCATAAAGATATCTTGTAAATTGTATTTCAATGTATAGTTTAAGGTATTTTCGCAGAATTATGCATTCATATTGGACCTAATTTATTTATTTATGTACGCCAATCGGCATCATATATACAAACATATTAAACACAAAATAAATTTAAGTAAGTTGCATTATAACATGAACTTAATTACAAAAGATGTCACATTTAATTAGTACATAACAACTTTTTTATATTAGCTGAGAATGACGAAAGGGATCCTCCAAAGAAGTTAACATCAGGAGAGTATTGATTGACCAATCTGGCAATCCTACTTCTAGGTTCATTATGGATGTAATTTTTGTTTGATATTTTAACTGTTAATAATCTTCTTGTTCTCAGCACAACTTTCAAAGTCAGCCATAATCTCCGGTGAATCAATCATTCTGTTGATAATTTTGAAAAAGAAAAATAGGTCGGTCACCCGTCTGCGATTGATTAAGTTATTTAACTTATATTGGCGATATATATACGCCGACACTGTTCACATCGTCAGAGTAGTAGAATAGTGTAAGCATTTACAACATTTTCGTTGAACTTTTTCTATAAGATCACATGGAGAGTTGATGGAAAATCGTGTAACATCCATTACATATATGTATTCATGGTTGATTTCTTATATCTAGCTACATATATTGTTAACAATGCAAACATTTTCAGTAAATTAGAAATAAGAGGGATCTGATGAACTATTAAAATTCAACATTTTAATTCATAATTAATAAGAAATTAGCAACCAAAGGTGTATGATTAGTATCACTCGTTACATGGAATGACCATTTAATATAATAACAAACCTCATATCATTTTTTTACTTGGAGTAGACAAAACATAAAAACGTAAAAAATTGTTATTGATAAAATAGCATATTGACATCACTTCTAGCTACAAATGTTTGGGCCCACAGATGGCAAAATGATAAGTTGCTAACAAATCGCTTATACCACTCGTAATTCATCACTCATATGAGTTCACAATACTTAGTCCCATTGGCCCTGCATGGGAAGATAACCAGCTGGAATAATCTATGTTTTTTCTCTATCTTCCAAATCAGCATGGTAGCTGCCTAATAGAATGATATAATATAAAACACTAAGCAAATTGGACATATTTAATCCACGCACCTTCTCAACCCCATCATCACCAGTGACCAGTACATCAAAGACACCATTCTCAATTACATAAAAGTTGTCTCCATCGTCGCCTTGCCGGATCACGTATTCGCCTGGCTCGGTGCGTTTCTCAAACATGGCGTCCAACACCTGAATAAACAAAAAATAATAACTTATCAGACACATCTTTAGAAAAAAATCTATTTTGGTATTATCATATTAGTTCCCTTTTTCCTAAAGATAAGTATGTACATATTTACATACATATCTTCACGGTATATCCCTAACAGGGTAGTCAGAGAGGACGGGGCGCCAAGCATCGCGGGCCTTACATATTTCTTTTGCTTCATTAAATCTCATATTCTTCATACACACTTTTGCCTAGGTATGCGAGTGTTTTTGACATTTCCGTCGGCTAACACTGGCTATTCGATCTTCGTAAGTCATAAGTCAACCTTGGTCTTCCTTAGCTTTTTTTACCACTCGCTTTCGCTCTGTAGATTTTCTTCATCACTCATTCTTTCTGTGTCCAAACCATCCTTTCTTCATTTTTACAATAATACTAAAGATAACGACTAAAGATAATTGGGAAAAATATATTACATTATAGAAATTCTTGTTTTCCAACACAAAGGTTACAATTAGTGAAAATTACCTGCTGCATCTGTTGGGCGTCCAGTGAGCGGAATAGCAGTATTCCACGCACTGCCTCTGCGAGACGCGCCCTTTGCGCGTCCGACTTTGGGAACACGGCAGGCGCCCCTTCATCCGAGTCATCTTCCTCAGGGTCGTAAGTTTCCGCGAACACGGACTTACGACGGTTGTTGAAGCGCGCCACCGGCGGCTCTGATGTAAAATGAATAAGTACAATGTTAATCCAAATGATTGTAATCAAGGAAAGCCAGCAATTATCTTAGCAAATTCTTTTTTTAATTCATAAGTATTTTATCACATGATTATCATTGTCATAATTGCACAGATTAGGAATAGTTTAAAATAATTTTTCGTAGGTATGGCAGGTAAATGATAGTTTTGTAAATTAAATGGCAAAATTAGTAAGTCTGTCCTTTTTTGTCAGTTTACCAGACCATTATCTATTCCTGCATTCAACAAATCACACTATCTTTAGTGCACAGGAAATTCACCATCAAAAACATTTTTTAAGAATGTCTGTCTCCTAACCAACAATTATTTTTTTATATATGTAACTAAATGAATAATTTATTAAACTCCACATTGTCTTTATACTTCTTCATAGAAATAATACCTATGTATTATTTACAATTTTTAAAACAAAAAATTAATCAATACAAATATACCATTAATAAGTGAATTAATTAGTGAAAAATCACTGAGCTCCATTCCATAATATGGTGCCATCAATATTTCAAAAGATAAGTAGATACCTAGTTGTGGATTGTATTAAATACATTCTCACATTTTTAAAAATTTTGTTATAATGTGATGGTACTTCGTTATATCAGGTATAATCTAGTAAGCTATGAGATTTACATTTGACAATAATAAACAATGATATCACTTCAGCAGATGGCACTTATGACAGTAAATAATCTATTTCATGTAAAATACATTTTTTAAGTGTGTCATTAAGTAGTCAATGTGCTATAAATGATCATGCTTCTTGTAACAGGCAGTTAAATGTAAATAACTGTAACAATGAAATAACACAACTTACGCAAATACAACTCAAGGTCTGGTTAACACTTGAATATTATAGTGTGTGGATACATTATGTTATTACATAGACCCACCTAAATTTATTATAAAACACACAAGAATTAACAACATCTGGTTCCATTCTTGGCATTAAAGTCAGCAAATGTTGAAAAGTAAGCCAATTCTATCAACGCAAAAACTTCAAAGCTTTAAACAAACAAACACGTGAATAGGTTTAGCGTATAGTAAGCATAGAAGATTTATGATCTGACAAACAGTTTCTCAAACTGAATATTTTGTATTCATTGAATTCTCAGAAGCATGTTCCCATTATTCTACATGTTGAAAATGTATAATTTAACAATTTGTATATGAGAGTAGATTACCTAATACACATATTTTACAAATTATTAAAAGATTATGTAGATTCTAACCTTTTTCTAGAAAGAAAAAATATAATAAGCTCATTTTAGAAATCTGTGAAAAAATATTAACATGTTGCTGATTTTATTTATCACTTGGCAACAGTTGATAATATTCCCAAAATCTCATATTAATCGTAAATAAAGTTATATTTTGAAACTGTAATGGCACTGTGCCAAATACAAAGCTGTAACGATTACAAATCTTAGCTAAAAGGAGAGATAGTAAATATATTGTGAGGCTTTTTGGAGGCTGATTATCACGATGAACATTTTGTTTTAGAATTTATAATGGAAAATGAAGTATTTTATTTAAAATATGTCTAGATAATATTACTGATCTAACTACAACTACTTTATACCAACATATAATAAATTCTTACTAGCAAGTTGTATTATAAAGAAGTATTAAGAGATTAATGTAGATATAAATTAAGTCACTGTAGCTAGTAATTTACTAAGACTACTGAAATTTTAAATACAAATTGAATGAGAACTATGCTTGTGTCAATGACATCAATTTAAAATTAGGTCACTGTGACTGAACATTTGTAAATATTTCAATTATAAGTACATATTATATCACAAATATTTTTCTATATAGCTTATTTTAAAAAAAACTAACATGAATATTTCGTACTTGGAATGAATATGATAACTAAAGTAGGCAATGAGTTAATGTAGGAAGTATTATAGATGCACTACCAAATATTGCTATGCAGTCCTACTGAACCCACCTTAAGGCGTCCTGATACCGAGATTGTAATATTGAAAGGAACGTGAGTGAACTAGTACCTTCTTCGTCTGATATTATGGACTCATCAGGCGTGCCAGCGGTGGGGCCCCTCACTACCGTCGTGGTCCTGTTGTTCTGTAACCTTGTGAAGAATTCAACCGCGTAGTTGATAACGTCGCCCGGTTGCTCCAATAAGTAGCTAATGGTGAATTCCAGTAAAATCTCTCTAAGGTCATCCGGGACTTGTATGCGTCCGCCTTGAGGCCTGCTCATTTCTAACGGCGTCGCCTCGCTTTCTCTTTATTATCCCGTACGGAGAATGTCAAAGCGACTCGTTAGATTAACACTTCAATATCATAGCCATCGAATTAGCTAAAGCGACACACCAACGAGCAAATCCTAACGACGGGGAAGTAGCACTACATACAAACGTTAGTAATAATAAATAAAACCACACTATTATACTAATACTTTCTGAAATGATAGTCTCAGCTACGAAAAATTAAATATAATGACACACTTTTTTCAAAATAATCTTCCTCCTCCAGCCTGACAAACTTAAAATCCACAGACCCTTCACTAAATGTAAAAATGGCGAATTTTTGATAGGATTGCCCTATTTGCTTTTTTACCTCTTCCTTGCTAGATATAAAAATCATAGATAAAAAAAGAATCGATCGGTAAAGCGAATTCGATTTGTTTGTGGTAACTCCTTCAGAAAATTTTATTTTTATGGTTAATCAGTTAATAATGTAGACAAACGCTATAAATAAAATTTATGTAGCAATAAATATTAATAAAACAATTTGATAATATATATCTCTTCACGTACCCACATAAACTCATGAATATGCTAAGGGGTGGCTAAGAGCTGTCTAAAATACAAAATTATTTCCTATGTTATAATTTTTTTATGCCTCGGTGTAAAATATACGCACGTTTCAAATCGCTGTACACTGTCATAAAATATTGCCAAAATGCTAACAGTTTTACATTTTAAAATTTTTTTACAGACATGCAATCTTGGTCCGAGCATGCGACTGAGCTGTGTGATATTTCAATGTTGATTTTAGGTAATCTGTTATGAAATACTTATATCACAGATTAATTAGTTTACTACTAGTAAACTTATATTATAAATATGTCGGAATGGTCATCATTTATCACTATGGGTACTTCCTCAGAGTACTGGGTATTCAGAACACAAGCGATACCTACTAAGTATCGCGTTGACAAAATCTCGATGCGACCACGCAACATAGGATCGAGGAACAAAGGAGATTCGCTATTGAGAGATTGAGAGCGAGCACTTGGTTGACGTATATCGATATCCACTGAGTAATAATCAACGATATTATAATACAAAAGAGGGTAATAATCATTACGTGGTTTGCAATTGTCAGAATATTGAATCCCACATTGTGTTGTAGAATGTTTTTATACTACAAGGCTATTGAAAACATTTCATAATTATTTTATGTAATGTAAGTCTTTGTTAAAATATTAACAGTAAATAAAAAAGATCTTTACGAATGAAAAATGTGAAACTGTTTTTTATTCCGTTACCAAGACAACAGAAGTTAGGGTTGTTAAAACATATTCATATAACAACAGGGTTGTCAACTAACTTTAACATCCTTCCTTTTTTGTCAACCCTACAGTTTCAATCCTATAAGTGTTGCTATAGATACAATTCTTGGCTTATGCAGCGCTTTTGTAAATAGGTCTGCTAGTTTAAATTCTGTAGAAACATATTCCACGAATATTTCTCCATCAGCAACTAGTTCTCTCACATAAAAATGTCTAATAGCTATGTGTTTCGTTAGTCTATGCAGTTCTGGATTATGAGAGATTTTAATAGCTGTATCATTGTCCACCTTCAGCTCAGGTATCTCCTATAAGGTGGAGATTTCTCCGAATAGTCTCTTCAGCCAAACTATCTCACGACAGGCTTCGCTGGCTGCGACTAGCTCTGCTTCAGTGCTTGATATAGCAACACATGTTTGGCGACGGCTCGACCATGATAATGATATCGCTCCTCCAGAGTAAAGACATAATATACCTGAGGTAGACCTTCCAGTAGTACTGTCTCATCACTTCTTTCACTCTCACTCAAATCACTTTGATTTTGTACTTTTGTGGGGGTGTAGATATGACTATCTAATTACACCACACACATAAAAATATAAGGACACTTAGTAGACGAGCACAAATAACTGAGACGAACACTTCACAGAATCAACAATATAATTTTGAGGAACACGATTTACAGTCACAATTACAATAACATATAAGCGACACGCAGATACTACAATAATTACGAAAGAACAATAGATATCAAGGATTATAAACAAAGCGATATAATTAGTACGATTTTATCATGTAATCGTTGAGAACGAACGCGGAATGTCTTTTTGTGTGTCGTACACTGTGTTGGCGCAACCGTTCTTCTTTGTTCGCACGGGCGTGCACAGTGTCGTGTAAAATGTTAAAAGTGTAGGTAGATGTAAAATAAAATACGTATATAGAATGTTTGCATGTCCATAAATTATATTTAATTATTTTAATATATAAAATTTATATTTGCGTGAGTTTGTGTGTATGTATAATAATTAATATTGTTGTAATATAAATAGTTACATAAAATATAAATAAAGTGTAAGTATATATGTGTGTAGTGTAGTGTGGTATGTGTCCTACACTTTTAATCCTAGAAAATACGAACAAGTTTTTGTTGTTATTTTAAATCGTTGTTTCAGCTCTGGCATAAAAATGTTAGAATCTTTCTGATTTGTCGCTGCGACTAAACCATCATCAACGTATAGAGCAAGGATGATTTTATTATTCAATCGATTTCTAATGAACAAACGAGGATCTGTAACGCATTGTTTGAATCCAATGTCTTTCAAAAAATTAACCATACACTTATTCCAGCAACGAGGTGCCTGTTTCAGTCCATACAAACTTCGTTTGAGTCTACATACTTTATTTGATCCATCACAATAACCTTCTGGCTGTTTCATGTAGATTTCTTCATCTAAAGAACCGCACAAAAAGGCTGTAGAAACGTCAAATTGTGTAAGTTTTAAACCTTCGTTTGCAGCAATACTTAAGACAAATCTTATAGTAGTCATTTTTGCAACTGGACTAAACGTTTCTTCGTAGTCGGTGCCTTTTTTCTGTGTATAGCCTCTTGCTACTAATGTAGCTTTGTATTTGTCTAATAATCAATCAGCATTAGTTTTAATCTTATAAACCCATTTACAGGAAATAGATTTCCTACCTATAGGTAAATCAATAAGAATCCATGTTTTATTTTCTTTTAGAGACTTAATTTCATTTTTCGTAGCTTTAAGCTTCAATTTTTTGTGGATTACTAATAGCTTCTATGAATGTTTTAGGTTCATTAATTTGTTTCATGTTTCCATCTGACATCATCGCATAATCTCTAAATCTAACAGGTGGCTGTAGTTGACTGCTGTCTCTCAGTGTCATTCTACTAGCTATTTCTGCTAAGTCTTAGAGTTTTCTTGTATCTCAGTATCTGAAGCATCTTTATGAGACTCTGGTGAACTGTTTTTATTTGACATGTGAACGGTCGCATGGCTTTCTACTTCGTTTCCAGCAAAATCAGGCGACGTGTGAGGCATACTTGAACTTGGTTCATCATTAGGAGTCTCCATTGGTACATTCAAGCTTTGCTGGTCAATGATTTCCGCGTGCTCTTCCTTCCTTGCATCACATCGGTGGTATAGGAATTGGAAAATATAATTCTATTGACCTATTTTCTTTTACAGAATCGTCGGAGCCTACGGACTTCATAACTGTCTCATTGAATATGACATCCCTTGATCTTATGAGTTTGTTGTTTTGACTCAATTAGCGGTAGCCTTCATCGCCATCATAACCAATTAAAATACATTTATCGGACTTTTTGGATAGCTTTGTTCTCTTTTGTTTTGAGACATGGACAAAACATTCGCAACCAATAATCTTTAAATGCTTAATAGATGGTTTCTTTTTAAACCATAATTCAAATGGCGACTTGCCGTTTTCTAGTGTTGATCCAGTTCTATTTAAAACATATGCGGCAGTATTTATCAGTTCTGCCCAAGTAACGACTGGTAATTCTTCATGTGCATACATCATAGTTCGAGCGGCTTCTACCAAAGTTCTGTTCTCTCGTTCACTTAAACCATTTTGTTGAGGAGTGTACGGCATAGTCAGTCTTTGTTTGATACCAGCTCTTTCTATAATATTTTTCACAATCACATTATCAAATTTACCTCCATTACAGAATATCCAGCCACTTTACATTCTTGTAACATCTGCTGAAGCTTTTGGTAAACTTTAGACTTGTGTCTCATAAAGTAAACGTGTCTGTATTTGCTGAAATCATCTATAAATAAAACAAAATATCGAAATTTATTGAAAGGAGGGAATGGACCACATACATCAGCATATATAATTTCGCCGGGAGTTTTTGCTCGTTCTCTTTTTCCAAATTTTGTCTGTGTTGTTTGCCATAGATACAACCAGTACATAATTCTGAATCTAAACGAACTTTTAATCCTAATTCTCTTTCAATAACTTCTTTGACATTTTTTTTATTTTGATAGGCTAGCCGTTCATGGTAAAGTTGTAGAATGTCATCTGTTGAAAACAAAACGTTCAAATCAAGAGATGTATTTCTTATAATTTCAATATTCAGCTTATACAGCCCTCCATTCTTGACTCATTTGCCAATCAAATGTATTTTTCCATCAACTTTTAGTAAACATTCTTCCCTCTCAGATATAAGAACACTGTTGTTTAGTTTGTCCTGAGCAGACAAGACTGAAACCAGATTTCTCGTAATAGACGGTACATACCATACATCACAGAGTTTAATTCTGGATTCTTTCCCATTGACAATGGATTTTAAGTCAACCGTGCCTTTGCCAAGTGCTCTAACTGCGTCTCCATTGGCAGTAGTTACTGAATGCTCTCTCACTCACTGAAATATTCAAAACTAGAGAAGTAGTCTTTTCGACAAGTGACATGGCTGGTTGCTCCATTATCAACAAACCAGCTTTCATTATCAACGTTCCTCTGCATTGCATTCAGATCTGCATTTTCCGTAATTTGCATATTAGCATTAAGTTCAAATTACTTGATATATTACCATTATTTGACGTCGATGGTTTAGGTGGTTGACCGTCAGCTTTCCATATTCGACATTGGTTGACCTTATGACCAAATTTGCCACAATATCCACATTTTTTCTTTGGTTTAGGTTTAATACTATTTTGTACTACTAAGGCTTCAGTCTGTTCTTTAGTTTTCAAAGAAAGTGAGCGCTCGTACGTATAAAGCTGCGTTGTCAGATTTTATATAGTACGATCGGTCTTTGACATCAACATCCAGCTCGATTTGAAAGGAAAGTAATTTTCGGGCAGTGTTTCTAGAATTTTGTATATCAGTAATATATCTGGTAAGTCTGTCTTATCTACCCTTAATAATTCGTTTTTCAAATCTGACCAGAGGGTTTTAATTTTGGAAATATGTGTGATAATGTCATGTGACGAATCTTTACGATAGCCAAAAAACTCCATACATTGGACGTAACTCTTATCCTCAGTAGAACCATCAAACAATCGATGTAATTCATCCCAAACATCTTTGGAAGAGTTAAATCTCATAATTTTTTGAAGTGTTTCTTCTGACATATTTGCAGTTTATAGTAATAATGCGGAACTATCAGTTTCATTGTACTTATCTAGAGCATACTTATACTTGGAAATTTCCTCGACAGTAGCCGTGCTTCTAAGCGTCATAGGCTTCACAAGACTACCTTGGATTGCATCTAAGCCACCCGGCATACCTCTTAGTAACAAGGTTGCCTTATATTTCCAAGACAGCCAATTCTTTGTACCTTCCAGGCGACCAATATCAATTTTGAAACTGCATTTTTATTGAAAAAATTAGTATTACCCGAGTTTTGAAAAAAAAAATCTTGCCTTGAAAAAACTCTGGCAGTTATTTTCAATCAATGTTCACGCTCTGCTACTATGTTAAAATATTGACAATAAATAAAAAAGATCTTTACGAATGAGAAATGTGAAACTGTTTTTTATTTAAAGAATTGAACAAGTCCGTTAACAAGACAACAGAAGTTAGGGTTGTTAAAACATATTCATATAACAACAGGGTTGTCAACTAACTCTAACAGTCTTGAACACATAGAAATGAGATGTCTTTTCGTTATATTTACTGTTGTTTTTTTATAGATCTGAGAGGGAATCATATGGTGATTCAGCAGTTGGATATGTTCGAGTTAAAACACAGCAGAACATAATACTTCTTTAACCTAACCCCTCCATTTCTTTGTTTGTTATTGTCACAGATTAGGTATATTGATAAAGGTTGTTATAGACAATGACGTCACACCAAACGCGCCAAAATGGTGGGCGTTTAACTGGTGCCCGTGTTGATTGGCTATTTCAAACTTTTTTAAACTACTTTAAATTAATTGCTATATAACAGTATAAATTTTTTTTTACTATTATATAGCGATGTTAACTATTAAATAAAGATATAAAAAAATACATGCATATTTCCTATTATGAAGCTTCTGGAACGCCAAAGAAATCAAGAACTAATCAAATTATAACAAAATAGGTACATAGCTTCGATCACAAATAAAAAACTAGATACACAGTCAACGCTCCAATAATGTCCGATCCAAATGTGCGCTCAAATGAGTATTTGAGCGCACTTCTGTTTTAATGGTAGTCGAAAACGCTAACAGCGAACATGTGAAAGTGCTCCTTCAAAAATCGCAAAAATAACACATCTAGAAGGCTAAAAAAGACGCGAGTTTTATTTTCGGTTAATAAATAAATAATATTATTTACGTGTTAATTATTTCATTACAGTAATAACGTTACATAGCTCTTTTTTATTAAATTCGTAATCATATTTTTAAATATTGCCTGACAATATTTGTCTTATCCTTGTCACTTTCACGTAACAAATCAAAATGACATACATAGCAACGCAAATAGATTATTTGAATTATATTTTATGCACGATACGTAAGATTACATTTTAAATATTTTATGAAACTTCGTTTCAATGTTATGCAAGAATCGTTTACGAGCGTTTATAACCTTATGGTTTGACATTAAGGTCTACTTTAGATTAACACAATATTGCCGATAATACTTTACGATATTAAAAATATATACGTCAATTCGGACAATAATTTTTTTAAATTTTATAGGAGATTACTTCGATCACAAATATATAACAAGATTCACAATCAGCGTTCCAAAAACTTCCGAACCAAATGTGCGCTGAAATGAGAATTTTAGCGCACTCAGTCTTAGTAGTAATTTGTGAACACTAAAGGAAACATGACAAAGTGCTCCTTCAAAAATTGTAAAAATGACACGTCTAGAATGTTAAAAAAAGATGGAGTTTCTTATTTTCGGTAAGTAGTTAGGATTATTTTATTTACGTGGTCATTATTTTGTTATAATAATAACGTTATACAGCTCTTTTTTATTAAATTCATAATAATATTTTTCAAATGACAGCTACATAATACAATTAATTATACGATTGTGAATAAGACATTGAGAACCATACTACCGCATTCAGATTTCATTTATTCGGATTATACTTTTATCTCTGTTCTATAATTATAGAATAGAGTTTTTAGTCTTACAGTTTTATTTTTTTTAATATATTTTTGGTGTTGAAATTTCAATTATGACTGTAGTATAGGATTTGCTGCTAATTATAAATCTTAATGTAATTTATGTAATTATGTATTCTTTTATAAACACTGCAAGTTATTGCAATATTTTTCTCGAACATATAAAAAAATATATAGCTTTCCTCGAGATCCTATTCGATATGAAAAATAGACTTCTATAGTAGCACGCCAAAAATGCGATGAATACCACTAAATGAACGAAGCGTAGTTTGCTCTGATCACTTTTTAGAAAGTGACGAATATGTCACAGCGAAGGGCTTAAAAAGGCTACATAATATTATATATTTACTTAAACCTGTACTGCATTTCTATTTGACAGTAAGTTATTATTTGCAATGTGGCATTGTTAGAAGATTAACGTTGCCACTAAATCGTTTGAAACTAAGATTTTAGTTCCTTTAATTGTTTTTTATCAAAGTTAAGATTTCTAGTCATGACATATTTCTCTGACTACCCCGTTAGGGATACGGCGTGTTGATATGTATGTATATATTTAATAATAACTAGCAAAATTAAAAAAATATCAGCACTTCATTGCGACTTCACTCTGTATTCCTAGATTACGTCATTGCCTAATATCCAACATTTTTTCCTTGTCTCCCCTAATCTAAATATTATGTCTTATCCTTGTTACGTCCACGTAACATACCAAAATGATGTAAATAGCGATGGAAATATATTACGTGAATTATACTTTAAGCATGAAACGTAAGTTTTTTTTTGACAAACTTCGTTTCAATGCCTTACAAGGATCTAAACGAGCTTTTACAACTTTATACCTTTAAGGTCTACTTTAAATTAAAAGAATATTACCAATAATACTCTAAGATGTTCAAAATGTATATGCCAATTCGGACAGTAATTATGTATTTAAATTTTAAAGCAAATTGTGAATTATTATTTGTGATCGAAGAATCAAAAATAAAAAAATATTAATAACTGTGTAACAATGCTGCTCCCTTCCTTTTTCTATTCTTACATTGCACCTGAATATGTGATTGCCTGACATGCAACATCTTATTTCTTGTCTAACATTATAATTTCTGTGTCTTATCCTTGTCACTTTCATCTAACAAATCATAATGACGTAAATAGCGAAACAAATAAATTGCGTAAATTACACTTTAAGCATGAAGCGTAAGATTGAATTTTAAATATATTTTTGTTAGCAAACGTCGTTTCAATGTCATGGGAAAATCTTTTATAAGCTTTTACAACCTTTATATGCATTGACAGTAAAGTTTACTTTAAATTAACACAATATTGAGATAATACTATACGATATTAGAAATGTATATGTCAATTCAGACGATAATTTGTTCCAATTTTATAAAAGATCGTGAATCTAGTTATTACAATAGTAATATTTGTGATCGAAGGGAGATTGTGAATCTAGTTCTTTATTTGTGATCGAAGGTACTATCGGCCAACCTCAAGCCTGACCACTTTATAAAATTGTTCCTTTGCATGTGCCGCTAGGCAAAAACCACGCCCCCTTTTGAGTATATCCAATTACACGCTTAGAAAATGCAACTGAACGAAATGCATGTAGGTAAAACATTAGTCGCAACTCGCTCTTCGCTAATTATCGACGACTCGTGTGTTACTTGTCATTTTTACCGATTTTACTCTCGCGCTCGTTTCTCGGATTTTGTTGTATTTTTGTTTTGGCATATCTCATAATAAAATTTAGTAAGAAAAATATTCTGGTATGGAAATACGTGCGTTTGTTAAGAGTGGAAAATAAAACTTCTGGATAACATTGAAGTCCCGCACTTTCCAAATGTATTCATTCCCAGCTGCCAAAAAAAATCGCGTGTCGTAAATGGTCACTTTTAATTTAGTGTCGTTTTATTTTTGTATTTAGATATTTAAAATTTGATAATGGACACCGTCGGGAACAATATTTACTGTTACGTTGTTTAATTTTAAAGTTATAGAAAAACGTTAATTTGTTATTTAAAAATGGTTATCGTATAATAGTATACTATAACTTTACACGTTAGTAACTAATTAATCTGTGCTATAACTATGTAGTACCTATTCAGTGAGACACTAATTTGATACCTTAATTATTTTCAGAATTTTAACGCTTATGAAACGAATATCTTAAAAATATATAAACCTACTTAATTTATAAAAATTACTCAAAAGAAAAAATAAGGACATTAATTTTAAGAAATTTTTAAATTTTCTCATCAAAAAAATTGCAATTTTTACTATGTTTTCAAATATTATAGTTTTTAAACTTATATATTAAGAAAATAAGACGTATGTGTTAAAAACTCCTAGCTTTAAGAATATCGCTTATTAGAATATTAAATACACCTAAGAACATATCGCACCTTTAGAATGAAACTGACCTAATTCAAAATTTCAGAATTTTGAGTCATAATAATAAACTTACCTACTATCACTGTCTACCTACTATCCAGACATAGTATCACATTACCTATCTGTGCGCTCCGTTAGATACATACCGTAAGAATATTTAAACATGCAATTGTGAAAAATAGATTTTATAATTTTAGTAAATTTAATTGTCGTAACTTGCCAAAACAAAATCTCACAAATTTTACTTAGGTCACGATATTTCCTAATAAGATCTTAACTATATTTTTAAGTTTAAATACTTATGTTTCATAGCGAGATCAGTCAATATTACACAATAAACTTTTTAAAATTAATTGACTTGTATAACCTAAATCCCCTAAATAACTTCTCTCAACTTACTGCATTATTATATAGTAACTTCTTGCATTATTGCATAGTAAGATCTTTCTCAAAATAACCAGGAGACATTTGAGCCGCCACTATAATGTTTGTAAAAAATAAGTTTCGGATCGAAGGAACAAGTGGTGCCTGTAGCGAAGATCATACGAAGCTATTTGAATGAATAAATATTCTTAGTTATCATTCCTAATCTTCCTACAAACCTTGTATTGACAAACACGCTGAGACAAAATGAGTCAAGCGCGACATAGTACGAAAGCAACCGAACAAACTCGCCTAGGACGGGGGCGTGGCTTTCTTAGTGGCGCAGGATACGATAACACGGAACTCTCGGCCTAAACATGGTCAGGCGTCAAATTGGTCGATAGTACATACGTTAGATTTTTAGCAGCTACAAAAAAATATTCGAAGTCATAATATAAGGTGCAATTTCACAGTTCAGTGGAACGAAGCTCAGTTCGTCACACAGGAAAAAGCATTATTTATCGTTGGGTACCGTTGTCGTTTTCTTTCACAGTTCTGTGACTGTTCTGTTCGTGTGCTACTTTTCGTCCGCTTCATTATGTTTTCTTTCACAGATTTTTATATTATATGTGTTTTATTTTATGATCTTTAGTAGTTAAATACCTGTGTTCAAAAATAAAAAGGACTTGTTGACAATGACGTCTCTTGAAACGCATTTAAGGAGCTTAAACGTAGAAAATTCCAAATATGATCCTAATTCAGCATTAACTATGTTCTATTTGTATTGGTGAATTTCAGACCTTAAACCTAGTTTAATGGTTGAACTCGGATTTACGTGACCTGATCGCGTTCACTTTCGATTGGTGAAATTACAAACCTAGCGGTGGCTCCACTCTCGACGAATCACGGTGAGCCGCTCGAGCGAGCATTGCCGAGGTAAGCGCTATCGAGCGTCAACCGTCCACACTCTTGCTTTACTCAGTCGTTGATAATTTTCTTTATGGTCGTTGCCTAGGCTTCGCAGATGACGGTCGATGAATTATGCCAATAGCTTTGTGCGCTCTCACTTATTATAATTTATAAGTGTATCCTCAGGTTGGATAAAGGTAATGAAAGAATAATGATAGGTATCATAACGGGTCACTGTACACTAAACAGACACCTATCACTACTCATACTAACACCAGACCCCCTATGCCAACATTGCAATAGGGAGGAAACTAGTATACACTTCATAGCAAAATGCAGTATATATACAGGCATTAGATAACACACTAGGTTCAGATACACTGGAGGAAAGGGAACTGAGGATAACCAAATTAAAGGATATCCTCATGTTTTGTAGGAAAACCGGAAGATTTACTGAGGAAACAGAGGAGGGAGTACCACCAAGCCAACAGTAACTGGAGCTCTAACCAGGGAACAGGGCTGAATAGCGCCACTCGAGGGAAGCTGACAGCCCGTCTGCAGCCTGGAGGACGTCCCTATCAGCAATTTACATCTAATATAATTAAGTTCGCATAATTACGTTAAAAATATATGTAAACCGTGGAAAATGAGATAATGGTGGAGGCTATGTATTCGAAGTTCATGTTATTTTTATTAGGTATATATTTATGTTCGTCGATTCATACGCCGTTTGTGCACCGATTTGGATGATTATTGTCCTATTTAAAAGGAAATGTGTCTAGGGTCGACCCATATACCGTCAAACTCACTAACTTTACCTCGCGTCCTATGTTTGCCTAAAACGAGAAAGTAGTAATATATTTTTAAATTAATAGCCTGGCAATCGAAACTTTAGTTAATTTTTTATTATTATTATTATTTGGCAACAGAAAATTGGCGACGTTATGTTCGTAACATGCATAGATTTTTGACAGTCGTGTTACAAACTAAACTGCATCGAGACGGTTACGAGAGTTGTGGAAAAACTTTTCAAGTAAGTCATTGAAATATGTAGGAATTCTAACTTACTTTAAACTCATTCTATAAAATATTGATAGCTTGATCGTTCATTACTGTTACTGATGGGAATTTTGGGAATACACGAATATTTACAGAGAAATAACGATGTAAGCAAAGTTTGGCATGTTTTTTGCAAAAGTGCACCAAACATTGCCAAGGCTAGGGTTGACACACTTGTTATTATTTTTGATCGGGAATGTGACGTGACATACACACACACATATATATTTTGCCTCGGCAATGTTTGGTGCACTTTTGCGAAAAACATGCTAAACTTTGCTTACACCGTTATTTCCCTGTAAATATTCGTGTATTCCCATCAGTAACAGTAATGAACGATCAAGCTATCAAGCTATATATATATATATATATATATATATATATATCTTCACGCTGTATCCCTAACGGAGTAGTCAGAGGACATATATAAGTATTATATATGTCACGTCGTTGTTGGTATACATACGTAAACCTACTTAAATCATTTCTTGCTTAATGTTTTTTTTGTCGATAGAATAAATAATAAAGCACTGCTTACTCTAGGTTTCTTTTTGTTTGAAAGAAGATCAAAATGAACAAGCAGCGAAGACAATACAAAAATTATGATGAGAGCTTATTAAATATCGCTGTCAAAAAAATGCATATTTAAAGCAACTTTACTAAACACCCGAATAAAACATCAAACAATACCAAGACGGCGATATCTGTAATGTTCTCAGCTACGGCCGGTGGAGAAATCTTTCCCCCTTATGTGGTATATAAAGCTGACAATTTGTGGAAAAATTGAAGTGCTAATGGGCCTGAAGGAACCAGATGCAACAAAACCAAATCTGGCTGGTTCGATTCAGACACTTTTGGAGATTGGTTTGATACCATAATTATCCCATGGGCAGTGAAAACCACAGATCCTAAAGTCTTAATAAAAGACAATCTATCATCGCATATGAATACAAACATAATAATTAACTGTGAAGAACACAATATTAGATTTACATTCTTGCCACCTAACTCCACGCATCACACTCAACCTCTCGATGTCGCCTTTTTTGGTCCATTGAAGAAAAAATGGAGGAAAATATTATCGGACTACAAAGTTTGACACCCGAGCTCAAACACATTAAACAAACAAATATTCCCCGAACTATTAAAAATATTGCTAGATGCAACAAAAATTACACAAAGTAAAAACATAATCAGCGGGTTTTGTGCTGCTGGGATACACCCCATTAATCCAGACGCTGTGCTATTATTGTGTTATTATTATTAATTGTCAGACTATCAGCCACAAACAAAAGTTCCTTACGACGAGACTTTTGTCAATTATTTGAAAGATTTGAGAACACCAACTAAACGGAAAATGAGAAATATAAATAAAATAATATTTACAGAGCCTGGAAAGTCTGTAAGTGTTAATGATCTTGGGAATGAAAAAACAAAAAAACGAAAATCACTAAACACAACACTTAGTAATGCAAAAAGACCCAATCCTAAAAGAAATACCATCGCCGAAGAAACTCAATTACAGCAGTACGAGACAGAACGCCTACAGATATTGCAGATTGTATTTTTGACAACGTTTTATCAAACATTAGACGATGTTGTTCGTCCGATACAAATGAAAACGAACCTTTGACTAATGTCGTAGTTCATGCCGAAGTACATCAAACACATGGAGAAATGGTATCATGTCACCAGAAACATACCAAAAGTATTCACAGTGTTCAACCAGGCGTTATTGTAAATGTCGATGTCGAATTTATGTTTATCGAAAAATGGGAATTTATTCAAAAATTCTTCTAATATTTGTGCAACTACATCAAATGAAGCTATGACGAAAAGCCACATTCTCTCTGATATATGTATAAAATCTCCAGATAGAACCTCTTTTGGTGATACTGCTTCAGACAGCCATATTTAGCACGAAAAAGTGTTGCCAAAAATTAGGAGCAATCAAAGATCGAGTTCAGAAAGTTCGGGGATGTATACTGTTCATGATTCGTCTTGTGATGAACATTTTCTTCCATCTTTAAGTGATACAGAGAGTTACCTGGACGAAATTAATGGAGAATTGGAACGTGACGTTGATAAACAAAATTATAATTACGAAGTAGGAATCAATAAATATGTGCTTGTAAAATTTGCAATAACAAAGTTAGCTAAATATCATATTGGTCTAGTAACCAAATACGACGATTTGGAGCGTGTACTATAAAATATTTAAGAAAGTATGTAAAGTATAAAATATTTAAAATATACTATAAAATATTTAAGAAAGAATTCGAAAGGTACATTTTACTGGCCAGTAGTAGATGATGTCTCAGAAATAACCATCTTAGATATAGAAAAAACTTTATCAAGTCCACAAGTTGGCCGTCGGGGTACATTGAAATTTGAGTTTGATAATTTAAGTATTGCTTTGTCAAACATTTATTGAAACATGTTTCATAGGACTGATTTATTAAGTGATTTAATATTTTGTTACAATTTTTGAAGTCCGGTGTTTCTATTTGTTTACACACTATGACCCTTTATGGACTGATCATTATTATTATTATATCGTTATTATAATTATTGTTGCTGCACAATATGTTACTTGATTGATTGTTTTTGACTTAATTGTAACACTTAAACAATCGCTAAAAGCATGTTAGGATAGAAATAGTAAAAAGTTAGTTAATTTATACATTATATTTAAAAGAGCGCTTACACCTGATTTTCGCTTGTTTCTCTGGTAATATTCATACAAAATTAGAAAAGTAATAAATGTGTATAGTAATTAACATAGAGTTTTATGCAAATTTGTATGCTATTATTCTTAGTTTGTATTTTTCAGTGAATGTGGCAGCGTGCACATCAAAACTTAAAGTAAAGGTAACGCATACGAGCTTATATATAACTCACTTTTATTAAACGACATAGTTAAGTAAGTACTATTTTGAGATACAGTGGCAATAAAATCTCTTTTCCAATTTTTTTATGAATATTATTCAAGAAACATGAAAAAATCAGGCGTAAACGTTTTCAATTGTTGCTCAATACTCAATAATCAAGACTGATTATAATTTTAATGAAGACTGCTCGTGATTACTGATAAAGTATTAAAAAGTAAAAGTGTTTTAAATATAATTTTAATATTTGTAGTTATTTTTCTTATGAGACAACCCTAAAACAATCCTACACATACAGCATTAAAGTATGGACATTGCAAAAAATTATGTCCTAACATTGCCTTAATAGTTTTACTTAATACCTAAGCTCCGAAATGTGTTTATGCAAAATTGATTTTTATTATTCAGTTGTTAAGCTACAAGTGAGCTAGAACAAGTGAACGAAATTGTGTATCTGGGGACTGCGTTTTCGAGGGATGGAAGATGTGGAGAGACGGGTAGCAGCTGGCAATAAAGTGAATGGTGCTCTGTCCGCATTAGTAGATAGTGTGAATATATTTAACACTGCCAAAATTTCCATCCACAAGGCGATGTTGGTACCAACTTTATTGTACGGTAGTGAGGCCTGGATATGCCCGAAATAGAGTGAAAGTATGATAAATGCAGTAGAAATGCGATCTCTTAGAAAGATGTGCGGTGTCACCCTTGCAGACAGGACAAGCAATGAGGAGATACGCAGTATGATAGGGTCGCACGACAGTGTTATTGTAAAAATGAAGAAAGGAATGCTTAGATGGTTCGGGCACATAGAAAGAATGAGTGATGAAAGACTGACGAAGAAAATATACAGAGCGAAAGTGAGTGGTAAAAGAAGCCAAGGAAGACCAAGGCTGACTTATGAAGATCAAATAGCCAGTGTTAGCAGACGGAAATATCAAAAGCTCTCGCATACCTAGCTGAAAATGTGTGAGGAGAATGATGAGATTTGAAGAAGCGAAAGAAGTATGTAAGAACCGCGACACTTGGCGCTCCGTCCTCTCTGACTACCCCGTTAGGGATACAGCGTGAGGATATGTTATGTTATGTTAAGCTACCATTTACATTACTCTGAGATTAAAAGTTTATATTTATTTTGGAGTAAACGCATCAGGCAATGTTAGGAATATGAAACATTACTTTGCCTAATGCATAAAGTTCCTCAAAAATGTCATAAACTAAACGCAAATTGCCTAAAATAACATAATTCTTGTTTTTCTTTACTCTTTAATGTTAATATAACCTGTTAAAAACTGCAAATTGAAGTTTTTATTTTACGACGAAGCCGAATAATGTCAAAATCGTGAAAAGTTAGGGCATTTGACGATATATTTATTAAGATCTGATTATGGAGTAGGTACTGCTTTAACAAAATAAATCCTTAACAAATTATACATTTCGATGATTCTTTTATTTAATATTCCGATCCATAGTTAGTTAGTAGTAGACCTACCGTAGATATTTTTTTTAGACAAAGCCACTTAAAAGGGTAAAATAAATACAGAATATCAAATATGAATAGCTTCAAAATCAAAACACTACAAAATTACAAAATAATTGCCTATTCAATACTAATCAAAACTCAAGTACCTACGGAAAGAACTTCATAAATATAGTACAATTGTAATATCCATATTTCATGTAATTTTTGACAGTTAGTGAATTCTGCTCTAAACCAATAAGCAACAACAGAACGTCTAGGTACTAATTCGGTAGGGTTGGCACCGCCTTCGATACCTGTTAAAAATTATATGTACTTACAGGTATTTGCATCGTATTTTTTGGGAATTACATAGTAAAGAATAATAATTATTTTGTACTTAATAAAGATAATAATTATTTCGTAGCTGGTTCCTCTTGATAACTGTAATTTTTCATTTTACTATTTATTTAAGGACGTACGCATCGTATCTACGCATTCGCAGAATTATCATCCACGTTTAATTACATAGTAACATGCATGCAGCTTGAAGTAAACATATAAATAAGTTACTCTACGTCACAGAGTAAATTTAATACTTGCGTCGGCAACGGTCGCTCGATCGCATCGCCGAATACCAAGTGATAATATCTTGCCTTTTTCCACAAAAATGAGAAAGAACTACCTTCATAAATCATAATCGACCTTAATCGATTACAGATCGATTATTTTTACAAGTATAATCGATTTGTAAAATAATCGAATCGGCACATCACTAGATTTTACCATCAATCTCAGACTATAGTCCATGAGATTTAATCAAGATTTTTAATCAATGGATTTATTAGGTCGGATTTGATATCTGTCACATGGCTGCGACTAGTTATGGGACCAAACAAATATGTCTCGATTATTTTTCGATTCTAACGAAAATCGATATCATTGTTTGATGTTCATAATGTTTCACTTATGATTATAAGTTCATCTACATAGTACGTTTGTTGAGATATGGTATTTGTTATAGTAAAACATATTTAAGTACATGAATAAACTTAATTCGATATATTTATTTTTTGAGACTAATGTATAAGAAACTTCATTATTTAAGACTATAATAAGCACACAACGTATTAGTAGTAAATAAAGGCAGACTGCAATAAAAAATTTTAGAGAAAAATAAATATTTAATCATTTTCTGAGCTTGGATCCACGTCCGTAGAGCTATCTTCGTCGTCCACTGTTATGATTAATTCATTTTCAATTAAATTGTCTATTCTGACGTCTCTTTCAAAGTCTTCCTTTATTATTTTTTTTATTTTCTCCACTGCCTTAGCCCAGTCATCCTTTGATATTTGATTACATGCTTCTGTCAGTAAACTTATCAAAAAAAGAACACAGAACTAAAATTATTTAAAAAATATATTAAAATCTTAATTTTAAATTATTCGATTATTACGACATTTCAATCGATTATCAATTTCGTCTGGTAACGAAACCATTGCAAATGGTCGCAGTACTAGAGCAATACGCCTCGTGATATAACATTGTAACAACGTCCATTTAGAAAATTCTTTTGAAGACATATAAGGAAATATCTGTTTTTAACTAAAAGAAATCAAAGTTAGAAATTTTGTGTAATGATCAGTCGTGGGCAAAATAAATAACGTTTTTACACGCTTTATATTAGCTTCACCTGTATGTATGTACGTATCTATGAATGTATGTATGTATGTAACGGAATCTTTCAGCGTAATTTTTACAAAATTTCCAGGAGTCTGATCAGCTTGAAAATTTGCACAGGGGTCAAGGACTAATGACAATACAATTATTTTATAACTTTGTCCTAATGTCTTGACTAGACTCATCAGGATAAAAAGAAATTTAAAAAATTAATGGTAAAGTCAAAGTCAAATCAATTTATTCAAGTAAACCCAAATGCAAGGTATTTTTGAACGTCAAATCTACTTTAGTTCGGTTCGAAAAGAAAACCTGTATACTGAGAAGAACCGACAAGAAACTCAGTCAGGTATCATTTTTTCACCATCATTGTACAATAGTTATTTAAAAATACAATATCTATAAAGCCAGTAAATGCATACGCAGAGAGGATCACTTCCAGTCTATTGTTGTGTCTTCAATGAAATCGCTAATTTTGTAGTATGCTTTTCCAATCAGTGTGCGTTTAAAGACAAGTTTAAATCTCTTTTCGTTAGTTGAGTAATTTCTTGAGGAATTTTATTATAAAAACGAACACAGTTACCTAAAAATGAACCACTTGACTTTTGTAGTTTAAATTTAGGAATAACTAGCTGATCACGACCACGAGTTTCCATACCATTAACAACGCCTTTCTTTTGAAATAGATCTAAATTTTTTTTAGTGTACATTATGTTTTCATAGATGTATAACGAGGGTAAGGTGAGTACATCAATGTCTTTAAAATGATCTCTCAGCGATTCACTTGCGTTCATACTGTAGATGGTACGTATTGCCCTCTTTTGTAAAATAAAGACAGATTTCATATGCGCCGCTGATCCCCACAGTAGCAGACCATAAGACATAAGGCTATGGAAATATGCGAAATACACCAGCCTAGCCGTAGCTACATCTGTCAACTGTCTAATGCGCCTAATAGCATATATTGCCGAACTGAGCGTATTAGATAAAGTCCCGATATGGTCCGCCCACTGTAACTTATTGTCTACTGTTAAACCAAGAAAAGTAGCTGATTTCATTAATTCTAATTCTTTCCCATCCAGTTTCAGTCCATTATGAATTTTGGGTACATTGGATAAGGAAAACTTAACACAATTGGTTTTTTGTGCATTCAGTAGTAAATTATTGGCAGCGAACCATCTCGAGACATCCGCCAAGGTCCTATTCTGTCCTCTAATATCTATGTCTTTTCTGTTAACTTTAAATAATAATGATGTGTCATCAGCAAATAATATTATTTCACAAAGGTCTTTAAGCATAAATGGAAGATCATTAATGTAAACCAAAAATAGGAACGGTCCCAAAATTGATCCTTGAGGAACGCCCATCATTAATTTAGAACCGACAGATGTAACCCCATTTACATTCACTTTTTGTTCTCGGTCAGCCAGATATAAAATCACGAGATCGAGAGCTTTATCACGTATTCCATAGTATTTCAGCTTGTAAATTAAAGTTTTGTGACAAACACAATCAAAAGCCTTGGAAAGATCACAAAACACGCCAATGGCATCTCGTGACCCCTCCCAAGCCTCTAGTATATTTTTGACCAAGCTTGCTCCCGCATGTGTTGTTGACCGCCCTCTCGTGAAACCGTACTGTTGACCATGAAAAATCCTGCAAATGTTAAAATGTGCCAGCATTTGGTTGAGCATTATTTTTTCGAATATTTTACTCAACGCTGGCAATATCGACACTGGGCAGTAGTTTGTAGGATCTGACTTAAAACCCGATTTAAATATTGGTATAATTTTACTATGCTTCATCAAATCGGGAAACACACCTTGATCGACACATTTATTAAATATATTTACTAAAAGCGGTGTTACTATTGGCATTATATTAGCCAGTACATGAACTGATAATCCCCACAAATCTTCACTTTTCTTTTTTTTTAATTCTTTGAAAGTTTTCTCTATCTCAAAAGAAAACGTGTGCCTGAACTGAAAACTAGGGAACCACTTTCCTATATTTTGGCTTAATAGTGCCCGTGCTGTATGTGCAGAGGATGCTAGACCACTAGTAATGTGTACAGGTGCATTTGAAAAAAATTTAGCAAAACCATCAGCAACCTGTTTTTTATTAGTAGCGATTTTATTATTAATGTATATTGAGAGGTCTTCGTTTTTCTTATTTTGTTTCCCTACTTCTGTGTTAATAGTGTTCCATATCGCTTTTACTGTGTTATCTGCCTTACTAATTTTATTGGCGATATGAATTGATTTCGCGTGCTTTGATACCTTTTTAAATATTTTTGAGTAATTGCGGACATAGCTATGAAAGTTTTCATCCGATGTGTATGATTTTTCGTCATACAACTCATAAAGTCTGTCCCTACTTTTTCTAATACCTTTTGTCGCCCAATCAGAGAAATGTAACTTGTTGTCAGTAATTATTTTTTTCTTCTTTGGGCATTTTTTATTAAATATGTAGGTTAAAATTTTCAAAGAACTCTTTTACATGATATTTGGATCGCCAATAGAGGGAACGATGTTTGTTAATTTTGTTACTTCGTTGGTAAAACGTTTTAACTGATTCCCGCCTAATGGTCTATACTCAATTATTCTTTCCAATTTATTTTTCATGCAATCTATTTTAATTAATTGAGCTTGATGATCTGATCGAATACCACTAATAATTTTGTGCTCTCTAATCCTGGTCTTATTCATAAAAACATTATCAATGCACGTCGCCGAATGGTATGTAACCCTGGTCGGTTCATCAAAAATGTGCACAAGATCAAATGAAAGAAAGAGTGAAATTAGCATCTCCCTTTCCTTAGAGCTATTTCTTATGTCCACATTGAAGTCACCACATGCTATGATTGATTTGTTACATTTGCCAAGGTTGGTAAGACTCTCCTCTACAGAAATTAAAAATTGAGAACAATCGGACGAGGGAGGTCTGTAAACACATAAGAATATGTAATGATTCGTCTCCGCACACGACATTTCACATACACGTTCAACCGAGCGAGCAACTATGTCTTTGCGATTTTTTATTTTGAGAGAATTTTTAACCAAAATCATACTACCGCTGCCATCTGTCGACGCTCGATTGAACACACTGGCCACCTTAAAATTGTTTACATTAAAAGACATCTTATCAGCCCTCAACCACGTCTCGGTGAGGCACAAGATGTCTATATTATATTTGTCTACTAATAATTCGGTATCTAATATTTTGCCAGAGAAACTATTAATATTTTAGTGTGCTAACATAATAAAATTACAATGTTGTTTCTCTGTTGTCTTATTACTTAATCTAAAAAAATATTATCCGCATTACTATTAGTATTACTACTAAAACTTGCGTCGTCTCTAATTATGTCATTAGTTATAGTACCTATAACTGAGTTAATACATTTAGCTACTAACGTAGCGAGTTTACTTTTTATTTTTTAGACAAGTACAAAGTACTTCTTGTCAGTCTAAATTTGAGTAAAATATTACTAATATACCTATTGGTGTCCAAAAAAATAAAATTGCTATGACAAAGTGTCACCCTACTCATTACATTAATTAAATTTTTAATTTTTAATGGTACGATTATAGTACCATAGATGTCGCTACGGAAAGTTATAGCGACATGAAAATTAAGAAACGTCAAATCCGACCTATTAAATCTCACGGACTATAATGTCTGTAATCTGTAATTTGCTTACATGGTAAATACAGCCTACTATCTTCAGCGTAGCCCGGTCGGCCGGGTCCCTGCTTATGGACGCTTTTATAATTTACCGTTCGACGTTTTTATCGCCACGTTTTTACCGTCCAAAACACATAGGTAAGCAAAATGCTTCCCTATTAAAGACGCTTTTTCAACGTCCACGGAATGACGTTATGGTGCATGAGAATATAAAAGCGTCTCTATGGAACTGCATACATTTTGCTTCCCCATTGTACCGTGGCCTCCATACGACCCCGAGGAGCACAGCGATCCCATGGTTCACACTGTTGTGCATTGCGAATCTGCAGGAGGGCTTTGCCATTGCCTGCACAAAAATGAAACGCGTTGCCAATGTAGGTATAATATGAAGAAGCCTGTGGTCACAGAACATTATTTAAGGAGTACAGGGTACACTCCATTCTGAATAACTATGATGTACAATGACAAGTTATAATACTACCTAGGTAGTATCCATGTTACCTTAAATTAAAAAAAATACACAGACAGCATCAGAAACGAAAAATTAAGCACTCGTAAATCAGTCAATTCACTTACTTGTCACGTCATTCTAACAATGGCGGACACATACCTAATTTGTATAATTTTCGTGCAATTCATATTTACGTCCAATATGTCATATTTTAGCTCAGAAACATAATTACAAAATTTGATTAATGAACGCAAATAAAATTGATGGAGTAACAAATTACACCTTAAACATCATTCTGAATCACAGACCATCACAGACTTAAATGGAAGCAGACTATACCTATCGATACAAAATGCGTGGCAAATTCACACTAACAAATATTACTCACACACATGCAGAACTCAGGCCCGGATTAAGGAGTGGATGCTTATACTGCGTATTATCTTCGAGCGGGACTATTTGGGACACTCCGAATTGTATTTTTCATATGATAAAATAAGAATTAAATTAACTGAGTAATGTACTAGTATTAGAGATTATTACTTTATTATATTCCTTCTTTTTGTAGATTGTTTTTGTCACATGAAGGATGTAATTTGGAGTGTTCCCAATAGCTCCACGATACAATATTATGATTGTTCGTTCGATACATGAGGCCTGACGGCTGTGCGCTGCTGGTCTTGGGCCGCATGTACATTGTGATGACTTTGCTTCCGATTCGATTTATGTGGGTACATGAAGTTTAACGACATAAACGATATATTTTTAAAAGTCGGGAAAGTTGATAATCAGGCAAGTGAAAGTTTTGAATTTAGACTTTTTGGCGAGAACAAAAGAAGCATGGTTGGCATTTTATTCAAAATTCAGATTTGCTATTTTTTGTGCTTTTGGGAGTTTTAAATTATAGTATATTGTACGTTAAAGTTGTGTGCAAGTGATAGGAATTGGAGGAATTTCGTTTAACAGCCTATTTTTCTATCAGGAGATAATCGATGGGTGATCAATCACATTGAGAATAAAAACTAAAATAGCTTACACAATAAAACAAAGAATGTTTTCAGTCTTTTATTTATTAATCGGATTGTTTTCTTATTACATTACCTAAGAACTCATTATAGATGTGCATCAAACACATCATTTCACTGTTTTTCAATGTGTGGTAGAAGTAACTAGCGCAGAATGTCAATATGCTAAGGATTACCATTGCAAGTAATCGTAGGTATTATTTGTCATTATTCGCCTCGAGATATCCATATTTGTTTTCACCATTTTTACATGTGAACACACAATTTATGCCTAATAAAGTCCATCTTTGATTACCTGTAGCAAGAAAGTTCTATTATTTTTCCATTAAATTAAAAATAATTTTGTAATTATGAAGTATGGCTTCCAGCACTGGCTTTTTTCTAAACAACACTGGCCCAGGTTCAGCCCAGCATAGCGACTAGAGATTAATTTGGCGATAGTATGTTCATTTTTAAAAGGTATGTTAAATTTCATGATCAAACAACAACAGGGTTTTACGGGTATCTCTTTTACATAATAAATAGAGTTCAAAATGTTTTGAGCACAAAACTGCCAGAATTGGGCTGCCAGTTTGTTCTATGTAGCCTTTCTTATGTATTTCTTTTATGTAGTTTTTTAACCAAAAAATTTGAAGATTTTCATCCTTTAGAAACCCGAAATTAACAAGGTATACATCAAAAGCAAAAGATAGTTGCAAAAAATGGATAGTTGCTTAACTTTAGGTACCTGTCCGTTAATATTTAATTTTATTACGAGACTCAGTTTTCTCTGAATTCGGCCCTCTTTAAAGTACAAGTACTAATAATGTCAAAATTGGTTAGGTACTTGGTACAAAAATATAAAAAACCTATTAAAAAACCTTATACAATATAAGGAAACTTTAGTTTTAATAGTTTGCAACATATTTAAGTGTCGGAGCCATGAAATACAAAAATATCAGCTAATTGAATGCAGTAATCAAACAATTTGCAACATCAGATTTACTTACCGATGGAACGTGATTTTCGGGGCTTTTCTGTATGAGGCGTTGCAACTATTGGGGGTACAACACTTTTGTATCATATTTTGCACTTCAAATAACCAAAATAATGTTTATACACCAAGAAATATTTAATCATCGAACATGTGACGTACTACACAAGTAAACAGACGCCATACTCCGCTTATTTTGACTTAAGCGGAAGAAGGCGGCTGCCACGGCTTCGGAATTGTTGTGTGCCATTGTGTTGCAACAAATGAAAGAAAAGGATAAATATATACAATTCTAAACTACAATGAAAGTGACAGTGTTATTACTTACACGGTATCTACGTGTGAGTGAATTATGTTTGATCTGCTTCCATTTATAAATCTGTGTTCTGAATTACTATTTTTCAAATTCAAACTAAAATGAAAACTATAGACAAGTTTGTTCAGTGATGCCATATTCGAATTTTTTTTACCCAGTTTTACGTTTTATTTGTTGTAGTACTTGTATATTATTATGCAATAAGACCACGTATTTCCTGATAATGAAGGAGTTGAGTAGTGACAGAGGTGAAGAAATAGGGTAGATATTCTTAAAGCAGAATGAAGGCTCGCAATGTCTTTTTAGAATGTTTGAAAATTATACTTGATAAAAAATGTTATTGATAAATCATTTAATTCATATTTTAAAGAAAATCTTTTAGGTATCTATAGGAACGTAATACAAAACATATCTATAAAGGTATAGGAACTTCAGAACGAAACTTTTTTTCGGCTTTAAACTGTATAATTTATTTCTAATTGAATGTAGTGTTTTCTTAAATTCTGTTCAATAAAGTATTTAATTTAGTAATTTTCCTTTCTGCATGATTTTTCTAAATGGTTTTTTCAGAATTTACAGCTGTAGTAGAGGTGTCAACTCTTCGTCGATAAATTAGTCGCTCATAATATTAGGATGTGGCTAATATGATACCTACAAATCGGAAAGTGAATTGTGCTTAAATTAAAAAAAGATTTACATGTTTTTCTTTTTACCGAACAGCCTTTTAAACTTTTCCAAAAAATGTATACATTTTCACTTTTGATCATACTTAATAAAAATGTTAAAGTAGGCACTTATCTTTCCAAAGACTCAGATATCATTATCGTTAGCAAGCTTTATTTTATTCTAATGTATAAAACGATGCAATATCTCACACTCTTCCGTGCACGCAATGTTATTAAATAGGGATCCGAAATTGGCGCTTCACGTATTAATATAACTGTCTCCAAGTTGTTTTTATAGATTACATCAAAGCTCGTCAATAGCTACTAAACAAAAAAAAAAGAAAATATGTTGATAAACATTGGAGAAAAAGACACTGAACTGTTTTCTCTGTCATCAGATATCTATATATACCTATTTATATATAGATACCTGATGTGATAACCTACTTCATAATTATTAATTATAGATAGTAAGGTGAAACATTATACATAAATAGTGAGCACACAACAGTAAATATAACTAAACACCTAATTTGAAACAAATCAATGTCAAGTTACCTTTCATTTCGGGAAAACGAATTGATATTGCAATACTTCCGCATTAGTTTTAGGCATACGTCGAATTGCAGTTTGGGATTTTAATATGATTGCGAGAAATATTATTATGCTTTCCTTAAATGTTTGTGAAGGTTATCTCCAGTAAAATACACATTTCCGCATTTTTTGCAACTAATGTTAGAACAGTTTGTGCTACTAGGTGAAATGAACATATTATGCAAAACATTTTATTTTAATTGCAACCCTTTCTCGATTTGTAGTCTTTACTCGTTTTGTATGGGAGGGTATATATATATACATAGACCCATGATAGATCATAGGTCTATGTATTTTTTTAAATTTAATGATGTTACCTTAAGTTACAATAAAACAAGGTTACAATCAGACTTTATGAAAACTCACACAAAAACTAATTAGTTTTATTATGTCGATGATTGTAGATGCAGATAATGGCCATAAAATATTTACATATATTATGAAATGTTGAATTTGTATATTTATACATTACAAGATACATATTATGAATCAGAATAGCATTAGATATAAAACATGGCTTATACTTTCTTATATTTTCCATTATAATTCTTTGTTGATAATTAAGATAGACGTGAACTCGTAAATGAATAGGTACTTAAATCATAAACAGATTGAAGTTGATTTACAATACTCTTACATAGGTACCTATTGCAAACTATTGAAAAATTTCCATTTTAGTATTATCTAATACTGTTTTTCTAACATGAACATATTGTGTTAGCGAATTTTTTAAAGGAAATACCAGTGTATTCTCAGGCGCTTCATATTCATTAAAATCAAGTAACTCTGGAGTGACGTCATCATCTGAGAATAAGTCTGCTTCTTGTGTTTTCATTACATTTAGTTTGACACATTCACAATTTTCTAAATATATACAAATTTCTTGAACAGTTCTTGTCGACAGAAATTCACAAGTATCTGATATAAATGACAATGAGCAGCCGGGATTTTCAAATACTTTATTCATCACCGCTCCTGCGCACTTAAAGAATATGTCATATCTAATTTTTCCATCCAGGGTCATCCATGGTGTTGGTATTATAGACTTACTTTCCAGAGACATTGACCATGGTTTTACAAATTGTAATAGCACAATACAATTTTCATAATAACCTACACGCTTTATGATTTTCTTGGATTCTAAATCTCTTAATCTTTGAACAAGATCCATGGTTTCCTGTCCAGAAAATTTCTGCAAAAGTAGTAATTCATAGATGATTTCAAGATATGAAACAAAAAGACCTAAATTTTTTTATTGTTTTCAGATATTATAAAACGAAAATATTTAACTAGATATGTTATCTACAATACAATAAGAATCTACTTATAAGTCAATTCTATTAGGGATATGAAGATATTAATTTGTGTATTATATTCAAATATTATTATTACATTTTAGATTAATTATTCCTAAAGTGGTCTACAACCACTCCTCATAGATTGATACCAATTTGCATGGAGTTCTTGAAACCAATAAAAAATTAATTATTACAAAGTAGAGATTATGTCTACCTGCAAATCATTAAATGTGCATCCCTTTTCACCTTTTACTTTTAAGTGAGATATAATATCATCTTCCACATACACTTCTTGATTATGTATGTTATCGAACACAGCATTACTGAAATCAGAAAGTTATTTTAATTTCGTAAGTTAATATAATCAATTTTTTAATTGATTACATTAAAATTTTCTAATTAGAAAATGTAAATATTTTATACCTAGCTAGTGGTTCCAAAAATGTCTCATAATTGCGCTTCTTATATAATTCAGAGAATTTTCCCACATTACACTTGTTTTTCCATCCTATTGTTCCAGATTTCAATTTGTACTTCATTTCTATATCAATCACATTCATCTGTTCCTCTTGTATAATAGAACCTGACGAGCCTGTGATAAGAGGAACAGTTACTGAAACTAGTTCCAATACATCACATGATTGCAATTCACAGAACATACAATTAACTTCTGCGCTTCCCTTTACATTGTTTTGAGGGAACTCAGTATCAAGACAATTTTCTAAACCATCGGTAAATTCCGAATTGAGCCTACACATCCATCTTCTTTGGTATAAACTTGAGATTTTATAGGAGGTTTGAATAGAATCTTTATATGTAAACCTATGCATTAAATTATTGAAAAGCTTATCCCTTGCAGAAATTGCGCCACATTTCCTCAAATGTTCTAAAGCTATGCGCAGATTCTTTTCAGGATGCATTTTATAAAGAAGATATATTTTCGTGGCAGTGTCCACACTTACTGTATTTTCAAATGACAACATTGTGGTCATAAGAATTGCTTCTTTAAGTGTCGCTATTTCAGGTTCATCGAGAGGTGTTTTGTACATATTGTAAAATCTGTTTGCAGAAGATGTTGATATTAAGTAATTCTTGTGAAAATCTTCAATGTTTATCGCGACACAAGGCAATCTTTGACTAAAGCTTCTACTTTTTGTTATTTGATATATAATCCATACCAATTCCAACATAGGTATGCGTGCTTCATTAATGAATTTGGACATATTGGTCGAATGACGAATCCTAATCTTTTTCAAGAGTCCTTCATATTTGTGTATTAAGTGTCGTCGCCGTCTTAATTCATTTATAATACAATCCTTTTTATGTGTCAATGTTGAATTACTTTCTATGGTATTTGCTCTTCTGTGACATAAGCTAGAGCATTTCTTTGGGTCATTTAAAGTAAGCAAATCTTTAGCAACTACATTCCTGACTCTTAGACTTCCTGGTTGTGAACTAGGACTCATGATTATAATTGCTGCTTTGCACATCATTATTATAGTATCATCCAATGTACTCCATTTTATTGAGGAATCACTTGTCCTCTTACGACGTAATATGTTTAACTTTCCACTAATATCTGTTTCTTCTTTAACAACTTTTTTAATAGAATTTTTCTTCAATTTCTGTATGTACTTTTGTTTCTTTTTTTTATCAATTTTCGGGATCTTTTTTACTTTCTTTCTTAATGGAAGTTGTTTGGCTTTAGCTATTCTAGTGTAGAATGTGTGCCACAGTCGAGGGATTTCCATGTAAAATGTTGAGTCAAATCCACAAGGGCCCATTTCATCTCCAAAACGCATCCCAGTGTCAAAAAGTTGTACTTCATTTTGTTTTCGTACTGGTGGCCTTAGTTTTTTTGTATGTCTACCAGGTAGTTCTATAGTAGTATTAGAACTTATTTCATATACGGTAGACCAATAGTTTTTAACATCTTCAAAGGACTCAAATTTAAACGATTTCTCTAAGCTTTTAATATTCACATTCTTTCTAGGCCAGATGCCTGATGTATCTATTAATTTTGCACTTCGATTAACATAGAATAAATAGCCTGTGAGACCACTGTGGTGATCAATAGCCTGATTGTTCGAGCTATCAATTAGCTGTAGAAGGCCCAGCATAGCTAAGACTTTCATATTCAACTTTATAGAATTTTGGAGACTGGAAGACTGCAATAGAACATTGAACAAATCTCTTGGTGCTTCACGTAGCTTTAAATGGAGAACATCCTCACTGATTTTCAAATGTGAAATTTCATTGATGCATATGTTACTTATGTTGCCAACTGCAAATTCAACTGTGAGTTCTGGTATCACATGTACTAAGGATGTAAATCCATTCGGAAAATCTGTTTTTACATTATTAAAATATACAAAATTAATAATAAATTCATGTAATTTTTGTATTTTCATGTATCTGGGGTAGGAATATTCTGCTAAACATTTGGTACTTTCAAACACTTCTCGTTTTGTTTTCATCTTCTTGTTATAAATTGCTCTTAAAGAGATCTCTTTATACTTAGCTCTGATAATGGGATCATTTTTACTGACATTTGGAGCGCAAAATAAAATAGAATACTTTTGTTGGGGTCCTGGCCATTTTAGTTTTAGAATTTTTAATTGTCCATCTGTTATCAACTTCTGAACAAATAACTTCAGTGCCTTTGTATCCATGGGAGCGTCTCCTATTTCCTTTGCAACTAAATTACTTAATGTTTGGTATCCAGAGACAGCAAGTTTCTCTCGAGTGACTTTTAAAATACCGTTGGCGAATCTCAGTTGGCGTAATGTTGGTCCCTTCTTTGAATTCAATAATGATTCATGAGTTGCCTTTTCAAATCCATCAATAACTTTGACTTCAGTGACATTTTCTTCTGTAATTAGTAAGTTTCCAAGGCCGTGTTGACTGGTGTCCTCTAATTTCATTTTCTTTTTAGGAACTTCGGGCGTATCTTCAGATACAGTTCTTTTTGATTGAGTCTTATTGTCATCTAGATAGTCAAGGAATTTCTTCTTCTCTTCGGCATACTTGATATCCATGTCACCATTAGCTGCTACGGCAATGTACCTGAAAAATAAACCGTAAATTATTGTGTTCAGTTAAAATAGTTACAGATAAAATTTGTTAGTCGTTGGTAGTGACCAAACATTCAAATAAAAATGAAAAAGTATAGAAAATATTGTATGTTACTATACCTGGCTGTTCTTTGTCTGCCTTTATCTTCTAAAAATTCTCTTACTATTTTTTTAGACTTGAATATCCTGCAGATTGTTCTACTTGTGTAAAATTCAATGCCTAATAAGTGTGACATTTCGATCTGCGTTAAACCTTTTCGTCCAGCATCTAAGAATCTTAAAGATAGTATTACAACATTTTAATGTATATATTTTCAATTATATTTAAAAAACTTAGGTCACTTGTAACAATAAATTTCTTCTAAATATTCTAATTTCTTTACTGGTGTACAATAATATGAGATATGAACTCTTTGACGTCATTGCCCCGTGCTTGTAGGATGCACAAAAAATTTTTGAATAATATGAACTTATATACACAATATCTTTTAAATAAAATTAAATAATTATATATATAAATAACAATAAAGTAATAATAATATTATTTCAGATGTCTTTATTTTAACTTGTAAACTTCTGCAAGCGTGCACATCCTCTTTTATTTGGAAATACAGAAAAGTTTATCTTGTGTAAAGTATGACAACCGAAAGAAACAAGAATACTGCTAGCAATACAAGACGACTGAACATGCACCACCGAAAGGCGCAACATGTAGCTGACGAGCGGTCATACTCCTTACAAGTTTTGTATGCATAGTACCATATACACTTATTATCACCCTGTATCCACATACAGTATAGTACATAACTTACAGACAATAAGAAAAATATACTTCTATAGTTTATGTGTATGCGACGTGCAATAACAACTTAGGTTTGTTATTGTTCTGTCTTGCACTTTGAATAAATCGTGTCACTCACACATCAAAAACTACAATAATTTATGATATCAATTCAATCTAGGAACATAGGAAATCTTTAGGTAACACTACAAATTAAAAACAACAGCTTGGCAAATAATATCAATGTTTTCAGTACTATATAATATTGGAAAACAGAATAATAAAAATGATAATACGGAATGAATGGGCGAGCGTTTTTCTGTGGCGGTGAGTACGTGAGTAGTAGACCGACTGGAGCGCCGTACATTCACGCGCCGGTCGCTTGGGTCATCGAGTACGTAGTAGAGATGTGTCGTTATGGCTATATCAAATCACGTAACGATAACGTTATGTGTTTTCAAATAACGTTATCAAAACTATCTATTTTTACAACTATCTATTTTCACAACGCTGGTGCTTACGTTACGTTAACAACTAGCTATGACTCGAAAACGTTCATATTTAAAACTTTACGGTGACTAAAGTTCAAATGCTTAGAGGAAAAAAAAAAGTTTAAATATTGTTTACAATGAACTTTCCTTCGTACTTTATCAGGCTTACGACTGGCTGTATATTATAATCTATGTTTTTATTCTATTATTATTTATTATACATACATTGCAGATTGCAGATTAAAATAAAAATAAAAAAATTACCTCTCATATGCTTGCCTCAACAAGTTAACTCCAACTTTATACTGACATTTCAGTGGTTCTTCTGTGGCTTCTTCGTCTGACTGAGATTCATCATCACTCTTGGTTGATATACAAATGTACCTCCTTTTGATTATAGTTTTTTTACCTTTTCTGTTAAGAGTGTCACTAGTCAATGGTCTGTCTTCCTGTAATCGTTAAAATTGTATTCTTTAATGAAATCTTAAGAAAATACAATAAAGCTTTTGTAATTTTGAATCTAATGAACAAAAACAAGAAAATTACTTTATTTAAACAATAGTAATTTTAGTTCCCACATCAGGTTTCTTCTGAACCCAAACTAGTCACCAAAAATGGACGCAGTTTTTTTTCAAATAGTATATTATAGTAAAAGAGGTATGTAAGGATCACGACGCTTGGCGTTCCATCCTCTCTGACTACCCTGTTGGGGATACAGCGTGAAGATATGTACGTATGTATATTATTGACTAGCGGTCTGTCCCGGCTTCGTCCAGGTTGAATATATAATACTTATGCCCTATGCCTACGTCCATCCGGAATAATGTACCTTCCAAACAGTGAAAGAATTTTTAAATAGGTGCACCGGTTCCAGAGATTACGTTCCACATATAAATGAACTTACAGAATCTGCTTTCTCTTTATAATATTAGTATAGAAGATATAGATGTAATATTTTTAATTATTTAATATTCTGTCTGTTATTTTTCATGATTTCTCTGAAATCAAGTTGAATATTTCTGATTGGGCCACAAAAGGTATTAGAAAAAGTAGGGACAGACTTTATGAGTTGTATGACGAAAAATCATACACATCGGATGAAAACTTTCATAGCTATGTCCGCAATTACTCAAAAATATTTAAAAAGGTATCAAAGCACGCGAAATCAATTCATATCGTCAATAAAATGAGTAAGGCAGATAACACAGTAAAAGCGATATGGAACACTATTAACACAGAAGTAGGGAAACAAAATAAGAAAAACGAAGACCTCTCAATATACATTAATAATAAAATAGATACTAATAAAAAACAGGTTGCTAATGGTTATGCAAAATTTTTTTCAAATGCACCTGTGCACATTACTAGTGGTCTAGCTTCCTCTGCACATACAGCACGGGCACTATTAAGCCAAAATATAGGAGTGGTTCCCTAGTTTTCAGTTCAGGCACACGTTTTCATTTAAGATAGAGAAAACTTTCAAAGAATTAAAAAAAAGAAAAGTGAAGATTTGTGGGGATTATCAGTTCATGAACTGGCTAATATAATGCCAATAGTAACACCGATTTTAGTAAATATATTTAATAAATGTGTCGATCAAGGTGTGTTTCCCGATTTGATGAAGCATAGTCAAATTATACCAATATTTAAATCGGGTTGTAAGTCAGAACCTACAAACTACCGCCCAGTGTCGATATTGCCAGCGTTGAGTAAAATATTAAAAAAAATAATGCTCAACCAAATGCTGGCACATTTTAACATTTGCAGGATTTTTCATGGTCAACAGTACGGTTTCACGAGAGGGCGGACAACAACACATGCGGGAGCAAGCTTGGTCAAAAATATACTAGAGGCTTCGGAGGGGTCACGAAATGGCATTGGCGTGTTTTGTGATCTTTCCAAGGCTTTTGATTGTGTTTGTCATAAAACTTTAATTTACAAGCTGAAATACTATGGAATACGTGATAAAGCTCTCAATCTCGTGATTTCATATCTGGCTGACCGAGAACAAAAAGTGAGTGTAAATGGGGTTACATCTGACGGTTCTAAATTTTATAAATTAAAGATGGGCGTTCCCCAAGGATCAATTTTGGGAGTTCCTATTTTTGGTTTACATTAATAATCTTCCATTTATGCTTAAAGACCTTTGTGAAATAATATTATTTGCTGATGACACATCATTATTATTTAAAGTTAACAGAAAAGACTTAGATATTAGTGGACAGAATAGGACCTTGGCGGATGTCTCGAGATGGTTCCCTGCCAATAATTTACTACTGAATGCACAAAAAACCAATTGTGTTAAGTTTTCCCTATCCAATGTACCCAAAATCCATAATGGACTGGAATTGGATGGGAAACAATTAGAATTAATGAAATCAGCTACTTTTCTTGGTTTAACAGTAGACAATAAGTTACAGTGGGCGGACCATATCGTGACTTTATCTAATAAGCTCAGTTCGGCAATATATGCTATTAGGCGCATTAGACAGTTGACAGATGTAGCTACGGCTACGCTGGTGTATTTCGCATATTTCCATAGCCTTATGTCTTATGGTCTGCTACTGTGGGGATCAGCGGTGCATATGAGATGTGTCTTTATTTTACAAAAGAGGGCAATACGTACCATCTACAGTACGAACGCACGAGAGTCGCTGAGAGATCATTTTAAAGACATTGATGTACTCACCTTACCCTCGTTATACATCTATGAAAACATAATGTACACTAGAAAAAATTCTATCATTTCAAAAGAAAGGCGTTGTTAATGGTATGGAAACTCGTGGTCGTGATCAGCTAGTTATTCCTAAATTTAAATTACAAAAGTCAAGTGGTTCATTTTTAGGTAACTGTGTTCGTTTTTATAATAAAATTCCTCAAGAAATTACTCAACTAACGAAAAGAGATTTAAACTTGTCTTTAAACGCACACTGATTGGAAAAGCATACTACAAAATTAGCGATTTCATTGAAGACACAACAATAGACTGGAAGTGATCCTCTCTGCATATGCATTTACTGGCTTTATAAATATTGTATTTTTAAATAACTGTTGTAGAATGATGTTGAAAAAATGATACCTGACTGAGTTTCTTGTCGGTTCTTCTCAGTATTCAGGTTTCCTTTTTGAACCGAACTAAAGTAGATTTGACGTTCAAAAATACCTTGCATTTGGGTTTACTTCAATAAATTGATTTGACTTTGAAATAATGTATATTTTCATTTATATTGGTCAGTGTATGTGCATAAAGGAGGTGTATGGTAGTGTCTGTATTAAATGTATTGTAATAAGGCTGGATGCAGGTATCACATAACAGGGATCTAGTTTATCCATATCTAGTGCTTTACCCAGACAACTCTAGCACTTTTCCAGTTTCCTGTAATGGTGCATAAAGTTCAATTTTTGACAAAGAATTGTCAACAAGTCTAAATAGTAACAGAACATCACTCATGTTGTCAAAATTTGTGATCATATTTACTTACATAATTAAAAATGTTTATTGTTTTCTGTAGTCTTTTGTTCTGTTGCTGAGTCATTAACCCTTTCTTTAAAATTACATCAGTTCTTTCCCTGTTATCAGGTTGCAATCTGAGATACTCTGCTATGTTATGAATGGTGCCCATTTTTGGTAAGGTCAATATTATAGGTTTGTAAAATCGTTTCAGTCTTAACAGTAAATTCTTGGATGCTTTTCCATTTGTCACTTGTGTGACATGTTGAGCTCTTATTAAATCCAATTTTTGTAAACGTTTCCTGTTGTAAAACAGTAATTTTGCATCTTTAATTATTTTCGTTAAGTTAGTGTTACCCACTGTCATTTGTCCCTGAAAATAGAATAGGATGTGATTATTATTAACAGTTATTTAAATTCATGAATATATCTACATTGAGATATAATTCAACTGCAAAAAATAACCAACATATTTAGAGTGATAAATTTATAAATAAGATTCATAAGATGTTAAACTGGTTGTTGTTTCAATCTTTAATGATAAATGATAATGTATATATCCGTAAGTCTAAATATGTATTGCTGAAAGTAGTCAGAGCAATAAGGAGTGATTTTGTATAAAATAGTTATACAACAATGAAATAGGCCATTGCAGTGTTATTTCACAATAATAACTACAAATACTCACATTGTGTCTGGCTTTTCCTACTAATTCCAATATGCAGTAATGAACAGGAGTCAAATTATTTAAATAACTTATAGACATGTGTGGAGCGAGGGCTTGCCATCTTTCTGCTATAGATGCCACCATTACCAATGTTTCGCCATACTCTTTTAGGACTGCGTCATAGCATAGTGTCTTTAAGTTATCTTTGGACATTAAGCTTCTTGAGTTGTAATAAACACACGAACCATATTCATTCTCAACTGGTGAGTATTCATAAGGGCCATCAATACAATTTTCCTGTAAATTTAATCATATATTTTTTTATCAATAAGTGTTAGGCTAAGCCAGTTATCACCGATTAGTTTCATTGGGGGTAAGTTTTTAAAAATTACAAGATTGTCACAGCCTGTTTGGTAGATGATGACAGGCATCCAAGATAAATTATTAAGGATACGGTCTGCAGGAAATATGTTGGCATGACAGTGGTTTGGACCTGGACCACAATCTACCATTTGGTAAACCCTTGGCTAAGCATTAGATTAACTACTGTTTCCCATTCTGACACTTGATCATAGATATTACTAGTTCATGGGAGTCAAAATAGTGCCCATACAACTGATGTTTTTTATTAAAATTTCAATAACAAAGTTCTATTTTATGAGGTCTTTTGTACTAATAAGTAGTTCTGGCGGTTAGGTTATAAGTCTATCCGAAAGTATTCTATCAAAAAACAAATTCTATCACTGACATTTCAATAACACACCTCATTATGTATAAAAACACGTATGCTATAGTTAATCTAATGTACTTCCTCTAGAAGAGAAAGGACCACTGAGTCAGTTGTAATCATAGTACTTACCTCAGCAAGGAGCTGAGGGACCCCTTCTGGGGTTAGTTCGCGCACAATACTACCAAATAAGTGACAAGCTGTCTACTTACGGGATCTTTTAAATATCCAATATCTTCATCAACTGTCATGAATCTATCGTAAATATCTATGTGCGGAAGTGGTTCAGGAAGTTTGTACAATGTGATGTTTTCAGAATTAACTACGTAATTCCAAAAACGAATAATCATTTTTTTTGTTAAAGGAGAAGAAATACGTTTTTCTACATATCTCCATAACAAATTTAACCCAATTCCTTCAAGACCATTTAAAGCAATTTCTTCAATTATTATATGTTTGTAATTAAAGCAAAGATGTTTATGTGTATTAATCTCCATTTCACAATATTCTTTTAATTTCCAATTTTCCACCTCTATGTTTTCCACCTAGCACATGCAAGTGACAGGTGAGGTGACAGGACTCATTCTTTTCTTTATATTTCTTAAGGCATTGGTAACAAGACCATCAGCCTAATGACGAAACTTCTGGAGAAACATTAACTGTCCCTAACACTTCTCCAGTAAAGTGATAGTAGGCTTTACTGAAGTTAAAAAAGAACTTCTTGGAAGAGCACGAAAACTTCAGTTACACATGTTTATTTAGATCTCCTCCATTCTTTTCACTTACACAGAACTTTAAAACACAATATACTATCACTGTTGTACTTTAAAACTCCAAAAAATGTAAAAAATAGAAAATCTAAATAAAATGACAACCTCACCTCCCGTTCCCGCCAAAAAGATCCTGACACTGACAGGACTCGCTTGGGACTACAGACCATCCAAAGACTACCTTGGGGTGTTTGCAATGACTAAGGAAACTAAAGGACATGGCACGCATAACATTCAAACGTAGCGTTGTCTCTTTTTGACTTACGGCCTCTTGTGTGTGTAAGAGAAAACAACAGTACTTTTCTCAAAGAGTAATTTTTTTATGTGTTATTATTGTAATGTCAAAACGTGCCGGTCCGCCATTTATTGCGATACGCTGACAAGTACACGAAGTGTCAAAACATGTCAGCATTGCCCTCGCAAAGGTTATTGAGAATCAGAGAAAATATTTAGAGTGGTAATTAATTACTTTTTAATTTCTTGACCATGTAAATCCTCTATTGTGAAAAAGTAACAGGAAAATATTAATTGTAAACAGAAACTAGATAAAAATTCAGAGATAAAAATTCATTTTTATTTGATGTTTCCGGGAGAGAAAAATGTCATAGTTCTAAATATCTGCTTCTGAATGATGTGAATCAAAACCACAGCGTTATTTTTGCGACCAATAAGAACTTGTAGTGGTTTTACTAATAATCCAGATGCAGTACAATTTAAAGAATATTTTAAAAACTTTAAAAGCAGAAATAAGAGACGAAGGTGTCGGAAACTATTTCATTCTTTTCTTGACGTACAAAAAAACGACAGCGACATGATGAGTACGATGACTGCTTAAATTCAAATCTCAGTATTCAAAAGTTTCATTCAGAAATTATTTAATAAAAATTATGCTATTTAGTTATCTATATTTATTTATATTGTGAATATGTTATTAAAATTTTTATGTACTTAATATAAATATTATTTTAAAAACAATAACGTTAACAAACAGTTCTATTTTTCAAACCCAGTAAAAATATGTTACTTTAGGTACATTAGATATGACTAGTCAGACATTGGTCACCCTTGTAGTGCCTAGCAATTTACTATCTTAACTTTTAAAATATTTATTCAAAAGGCCGGTATTTTGTGGATTTTCTACGCTAGATAATATTGTAAACTATAATATTACTTATTTCTTTACAACGAAAAGAAATAAAATCTGTTTGTTTGTATATACGGGGTAACCTCTGGAAGTACTTAACTGAATTTGAGAATTCTTCGAATAATAGAAGTCCACAGTGTTCTATTCCTAATTGAAATATTATTCCCAATTACTGTGTGATAAGACCACTAATTTTTAGTAAAATTAATTATTCTAGTATTTAGTTTATCGAAGTGCTACAGTACGCCATGGCTATAGATTTGGTTGGTCTGTATGTATATTTCTCATAGCATTTATTTTAATTTCACCATCACCTCTAGAAGAAGTAACGTTATGCATGTAAAGAAAAGAAAAGCATTAAAAGGACTGTGCTATTCTTTAACTACTTTGACCTATGTTCATTGATCTTCAACATTTATGAAAGCGCTTCATAAAAATATGGGTTTCTTTTAAAAAGCAATTTTATATCTGTAATAATCATGGACGTAATACGTAAACGTGTAATACTTAATAGTTTAAGTATTACAAATAGAAGTATCTAGGTAATTTGTTTGTATGTAGGGTTCATTTAAATGGAACAAAAATGATCGAAGGACAGAAAGGGGCTATCCTTGAAGGCGCCTGTTGCTATCGTTGCTTAGAAGTTGACCGCGAAACCCGCGACGGTTGACGAAGTTCAGGACATTGTCAAGGCTCTCAAACCTAGAAAAGCCCCCGGTAGAGATGGCATCTCAAACCGAGTAGTCAAACTTTTTTTGATGCGCCTTCTCGCGCTTTTAGCAGCTATTATCAATGCCGCCATGGCGAACTGCGTCTTCCCAGCCGCCTGGAAGGAAGCGATCGTCATCGGAATCCCGAAACTGGGTAAACCCCGCAGTAGCCCCAATAGCTATCGCCCAATCAGTCTCCTTAGCGTGCTAGGGAAAATTTACGAACGGGTCCTTCTGGCTCGTCTCAAAGCCCACTTAGACACTTCCGGTCTCCTCATAGACGAGCAATTTGGCTTTCGAGCCAAACACTCGTGCATACAACAAGTGCACCGCCTCACGGAACACATCCTGGAGGGCCTTAACCGCCCGAGTCGCACTATAGGCACGGGGGCCCTCTTCTTCGATGTAGCGAAGGCGTTCGACAAAGTCTGGCACGCCGGGCTGGTGTACAAGCTGCGCCGGCTCGGCGTGCCTGACGATCTCGTACGCATAGTACGGGACTTTTTGTCAAACCGCTCCTTCCGCTATAGAGTCGAAGGGGTGCTCTCCTCTCCCCGCACCATCAGGGCAGGCGTCCCACAGGGCTCCGTTTTATCGCCCACGCTCTACTCGCTCTACACGAACGACGTCCCCAAAACCCCCGGTGTAGAGCTCGCCCTATTCGCGGACGATACCGCTCTGTTCACATCAGACCGGAGTCGCCTCAGAGTCTCCCAACTCCTCCAAGTCGCGGTCACGAGCCTAGGCGAGTGGTTCCGTCTTTGGAGAATCGAAGTCAACCCCGAGAAAAGCGCCGCCGTGTATTTCTCGAGGGGAACGACGACCAGCCGCGCCCGCCGCGCTAACACTCTCAGAACGATCACACTTTTCGGCCAGGATATCCCTTGGACTAGGAAAGTCAAATACTTAGGAGTCACCCTTGACAGTGCCATGACCTTCGGCCAACACATCAAAACGGTCCGCGACCGCGCCGCGTTCGTCCTCGGTCGTCTCAACATGCTCATTTGCGTTAAAAGCAAAATGTCCCTCAGACATAAAGTTACCTTATATAAGACGTGCGTCAGGCCTATCATGACGTACGCCAGTGTAGCATTCGCTCACGCTGCGCGCTCTCACATCAACTCCCTCCAAGTTATTCAGAATAGGTTCATGCGCAGGGCTACCGGTGCCCCTCCTTACGTGCGCAACGTAGATCTGCACTACGACCTAGAATTACCCTCTATAACTCAACATCTAAAAGAGGCGTCCCAACGCTTCTTTCACCGTTCCTCCTTACACCCGAATCCCTTAGTGGTCAGGGCGTCATCGTACACCCCCGAACGCCGCGTCCGCAAACGCTATCGTAGACCTAGACATGTGTTAGGCGACAGCGACGACGACATTACACGTTCGAACTCGAACATGCCAACCTACACACTTCGACCGCACCGCCCCCACCGGCGGAGGCGAGGACGACCCCCGCGACACCCGTAGGGTCTCACGTTTAGAAGCTCGATCACTTAGCTCTACACGCACACACGCGGGCCTTAAGCCACATTGTAAACTGCCACGCGGAACACTAGGCACACTAACCGGCCCTCAGCCGTCTCGCCGGCCGGGTCCGCTAGAGGCCCGGCCCTCACCCGAATAGGAAGCCCGTTAAGATGCACGCAGGTGCGGAAAGCTCCCCTGGCGACGCCTTGAGCCCGAGGTCCGCCCTCCATACGAGGCATCCCTCGGCTGGAGGAACCCTCAGGCGGTCGACCATCTGGCAGGGCGCCTTCAGCGCTCGCCCCAACGCGACCTGTGACGCTGTAAAAGCCACTAGGGCTAACAGCAAAGAGGGGTTTTGTTTAGTCGGTTCGAGTCCGACACTCCCCAGTCGGCGTAGAGTCCGGCTGGGTAGCCCGCGGGGGTTTCATTTCGCCTCTCAGAAACCAAAAAAAAAAAAAAAAATATGCCGATAGCATCGAACTACGCTGACTGCTGTTTTCAGTTTGAACAATATTTCAGTACTTTTGTACAAATCTATGACACAAAAAAAAGCCCTCCCTTTTTCTGAAGATATCATACAAAATTATTTTTATTTCAATACTGGTGCGGAAACAATACTTATTTCAACAACTGACAACGACATCTACATATTTGGGACATCACTAATCGGCAGCCATTGTTTGCGACACTTGAAGTTTAGGTGGCCCGATTATTTTGTACTTGTTTCATATCCTTTAGTTTCCTTAGTCATTGGGTGTTTGGGACTCACTAATTTGTGACAGGACTATTTAGAGATTATAAAGTAGGTAATAAATTCTTTGATTCCTAGGAAATTTTTTTTTGTACGATTTCCCTAGAGAGTGTAGGCAAAGGAATCTACGCCCATATAGTCGATGTCTTCAGTAATAAATGGATATATTCTTCATAACATTAATTCATTAAAATGCCGTAATACATTTTATATATATATTTAGGGCCCACATGGAATATTGTTCACATTTGTGGGCTGGAGCGCCCCAGTATCAACTTTTTCCTTTTGACCGCATACAATATAGAGCGGTTCGGGTTATCGGCGATGCGGTACTCTTTGATCGGCTCCACTCTCTGGCCCTGAGGAGGAGGGACATTGCGTCTCTGAGCATATTTTGCCGGATCTATCATGGGGAATGTTCTGAAGAATAGTTCGGAGCCTGCTGCTGAATTCCATTACCGTACATCACGCAATCGACTGTCCTTCCGTACCCACCACCTTGATGGATGGCAGTCTACAACTGTGCGTTTTTTACAACATTTTCTACCACGTATGGCAATTTTGTGGAACTGACTTATAGCGGCGGTATTCCCGGACCGTTACGACTTAGGGACCTTCAAGCAACGAGGCTACTCTTTCCTTACAGGTCGGTAACGCACCCGTGATTCCCTGGATGCTGCGGGTGTCTATGGACGGCGGGGATCACTTTCCATGAGGTAACATGCTTGCTCGTTTGCCCCCTCTGATATAAAAATAATAAAAAAATTTTTCAATGTTTCTTTGATATTCTGGCGATAAATATTTTGAGGCTATTTTTCTAGTAGGATCTACAGAGGCGGATTAAGCTACTAAAAAATGTCAATGTCACACTAATAAATAAACACATATTTTAACAATTTTGCATAATGTACAATAGTGTCAATACTTGGAATACAAAACAACGTCAATTTTAATCCATTTGACCGAAACCGCTGTACCGCGCCTTAGGCATGAGCGGTGAGACGAGGGGCGAGACGGAAAGAGCAAGAACTCACATGAGATCAATTGTGTCGGACAAACCTTACGATATCGAATTAATTTTCAAACTATGCAGCTATATTTATTACGAAATAACGTACTACTGCACTGGTTAGTGAAATAAGTAACTATGTTAATAATGTACGTTATATTAAAATTTTGGTTTTTATAGAGTAAGTATTTTATAGAGTAAGTATCGGCCACTTTGAAAATGATTGTTTCGATATCTTGAGATAACGCACGATAAAATATGCACACACTTAGTATATTTTATCTCATATCTCATGTGCGTCTGATATAGACAGTCTGGTACAAACGACACTAGTTACCGTCGTGAGCGACCATAGAGTAACTCATTAGTGAGCGACAATGGCGAACTGACAGAGTGCAGGGTCTACTCTGCCCCCGTCTCACTGCGCGTATACCTAAAATGCTGCCATCTGTTGCAAAGCAGCAAATTGCATCGTAAAAAATTAAACCGCCTTCAAAAAAAAAAACACTGAAAAGTATAAAATAACTATCCTTTATCAAAACTCAAGTATAATTAAAATAACTTTATAAATAATCGTATTTACACATACCTATATAATTAAATTTAACAGTTACTGAAGTCGGTGCCAAGCTACCAAAATAATAGACTTTCTGTTGTTGCACATTGATTTGGCACCGACTTCAACTGTCAAATTTAATTATATAGGTATGTGTAAATACGATTATTTATAGTTATTGTAATTGTACTTGAGTTTTGATTAGTAAAGGATAGTTATTTTATACTTTTCAGTGTTTTTTTGAAGGCGGTTTAATTTTTTTTAATAAAAATTTTTTATCTCTCCCTTTTGAGTGATCTTGACCTAAATAAATATCTAGGGCAGGTCTGCAATTAACTTCATTCTAATTCCGGAGTGCAACGATATACAAGAGAATCATCAATATAAATAAAGATTATAACCAGGTCGTGTTATCTAGTGTATCTTCGAAGTCCAAGCTCTAATATTAGTGAAATTTAAATGGGACCACCTCTGAAGTATTACCTACCATACGTAAAAAGAATTTTCGAAATCGGTTCATAAATGACGGGAGTTATGAGGTAACAAACACACAAAAAAAAAACAACATACAGACGAATTGAGAACCTCATCCTTTTTTTAAAGTCGGTTAATAAGCAGGTTGCAAGTCGCATGCAACTTATCTATAACTTTGGGTTGGGTATAGGTGCATATTAAATTGTAATAAGGAAATATAAAATGGCAGTAAAACACGCATAAGTTTCAATATTTTATTTACTAAAGAAAAGGAATACATTTTATCTTTTGCTAAAATATTTAGCATATTAATAATATTTTAATGAGAAAATGATCATAACATTTTTAACAATGAGGAGTAAAATATGAAATTTATGTCTCTACTTTGAGGCATTTGTATTTCATATTAAGCAAATCACTGTTACACAATCTATACGTCTCTAGTAATAAAAAAATTGCACTCTATAAATATGGGCAGCGAATACGGTGTAAGTAACAGTTCATAATATCACTGCATTTGCGTTTTTGCATTATTTTTTATTATTATAAAACTCCTACTTAATCCTATGGAGTGTCTAAAAAGCAAAATGAATGCGGTCTTAATAATGTAAGATATTCAATACATACATAACATATATAAAAGTTTAAGTGTAAATATTGAGAAGGTAACTTAGAATCTGTATGTGTTTAGGTTCTCCAAACTATCATCGAATATATTATGGTGCTTACAAACGCGGGGAATGAAGGGGATTAATAGGACATAAGGACATAACTTTTAAATACCTACTTAGTTCTTATACATTGTTCATTTAAGAAAACCATTTAATTTTACCTTCAGCGATGTATCCGCATTTTTTATGTAAGTAGTAGGTACTCATTCGTTGTTTTCTATTCAAATCAGTTGTTATAATATTTATTATAATCTACTTATAAGTATCATTTAACCAGTTCCTAATAGTGAGGTAAGTTATGAAAACAACGAACACATTTCAAGAGCAGGCAAATGTGTACCTTTATGTCACAATGTATAAAAATTTTAAGGCTAGATGCTTACCTACTCCAAATCTCAGAGTATTCATGAAACAAGCTAACTTGCTTATTGTATATTTTAAGCTTCGAACAAATTCGAGTTGGCGTTAAAGAACTACAGTCGTCTGACAGAAATAAAATTCAAGGCTTACAATTTGATTCTTATTTCTGTTAAAAAAGAACAAAATGAAATGGCAAAACAGCGGCTACATCCAAATTGGCGCCGAAATGCGGGCGCGCAGTATATGGTAGTACTTCATTTGTTGGCTTAACTCTCTATCAAGAAACGCAGTTAAGTAGAGGCTTTTGATTTTGTGAAAAAATTAAAGATTTTGTAAGATTCTTGATCGCTCGCGCCTCAACTTTTGAATGTGTGCGCGGCGCTTTAAAAAGCTATTGAAGGTACATAGTATGTACTTATTCCGCCTTCATTCCTTAAATTTTTAACGGGCAGTATTGCATCTATGTTGGTTCTAAAGGCACAAGAAAGAAAATTAGCCTCGGGGAGAACTATTTGTAAGCCTTTAAAGATACTACAGATGCAAGTAAATTAGGCACTTCCCATAGTTACACTTATTAACTCCTCCAACTATTTATTCACATATGGTCCTTGTTTTTAAACGAACGGTCGCTCAAAGGCTGGCAGGCGTTGAAAGACAAGTAGAAAAATATTGCACGCACATTATAACCGATTCTCAGTTTCACAAATTCAACCAATCTATTTACATTTCTAAATGCATTGTATTAGGTATGTGATAGATAGTTTGAGAGTAAAGTGACATAAACGAGCTATACTTTAACGTTATACTTTAATAAAGTTGCGGATATCCTTAGCTAAATTCAATCCTCTGTAGATACAGTTACATATTTTTATTATTTTAATAAAAGTCTTCAATTTCTAACACTAAGGCTTCGAGTCTCAAAACAAAATTAAGCTGTCTATAATAACCTACATTACGATACGTTCTATATAATTCTCAATATATTGTAAATCAATAATTTACGCTTATTACAAAAGACCTAGGCATGTTTACGTTTATAAATAACTTTTACAAGTATAAAAAGGTGGTTCAGTAATTTAAACGTGGAAATGGTTATTGTACATTTCATCAATATTTTTTTTAGTAATACAAAAACAATTCTTAACAATTCACCTTCAAAAATGTTTCTTGCACTTAAACACTAACGCTTAATTCTATTTACTTGATGGAAACTAATTTATATTACAGAACTCGCTATTTACAAGTACTAGCCTCTCTTACGTATGTATGTGTTACAAATTTTTGTACTTACAGACTATAAAAATGATAACATTTTTGTTTTGTGTATACCCAAAAAGCAATGAGGCTATTATAAGTTTTTATTTTTGTCTTCTTATTTGGACAATCTCTTTTCAATCGAATAATAAATTTAAATGTACCTAAATATTTAATTTATGTTACCATTTTCAAAGTCCGTAACATTTTATCAAATTATATTTAAGACTGGCAGTCTGAAAGCGTCTAATTATGGCGTTATAAAAATTAAAAATAAATGTGTGCGTTTACTTTGATTACATTTTACATACGAACTGGCAGTACAAATATAAAAACAATTTGCTTAGATAAATAATGTTATTAGAAATTATAACCATATAAATAAATAATAAAATGTATATAAAAATCATGACAAATTCTCTTTGGTATGTTTCATAATGTGAAATGAAAACTATTAAGTATGAGTATTTTATATGCATTATAAAGAACGTTTTGAACCATGCCATGTACAAAAATACTTATGTAACATTCCGAACTTTACAACTGACATATTTATTGTTGTAACTACAGTCTAATGGCGCACTATCTGTACTAACTTCAGTCCAAAAGAAAAATGAGTCTATTGTAATATAAAAATTACAATTCTGCCACGTACTTAGGCACTAAGTCATTACAAATAGAATTGACATTTTCTTTACACACATTCAGTTGTTAACAACGAGGAATGAGCGATAATTATAAACCTTGATTTAAATAAAGTTGGAATATCATCCACACAGAGTATGAAATTAAGACTAGAAAAAAATCCTTCAAAAGAACCATTACATGCTATTAATAAAAAGTAACTAAAAAGGTTTCATTATCATTTGGCCCACATGTCTGGAAATATATTTTAAAAAGTAGGTTCATAGACAAAAAAGTGATGTTACAGAATGTATGTACAAATGATCACAGTTACAAATTGTAACTTTACAATGGCGCACCAACAATCTAAATTGGCAATGTGGCATCACAGTGCCTCCTTACACACTATGTACCTATGTATACATATTCACTAAATCTATAACATTATCGAATATTTAATTATCAAAACGATCCCCTAATAATCTAAATACACCCATAAGAAGCACTTTTTAATGAATGAATAAGTATCAGAACTTAACATATACTTTTATAATACACGGTAAATATAATTTATAATATCATATTTTGTGTTTCAACTATACGTTATAACCATCATTTACTCTAGTAGTATAGCTAGAACTTCAGAATAAGAGAATCTTCCCTATAGTAATGACTTTATGCTAAAAATAGTAGGTAGGTATATAAAAGCGATTTGCGAATGATATCACAGACTTTTAACGAGTCCATGAAAACTTTGACAAGTTTTACACACAGGCGCAAAAAAATATCGGCTAGTGAAAAGTCCGTAACGTCAGTCACAATTTACAATTTAATTATTATTCATCAACATGTTATTAACAAAAACTTCACCTAGATCGTTACATAAACTATAATCTAAACAATCTACAATTTGTTACATCTTACAAGTTACGTCAATCGATAATATTGTTCCATTTTTTAAAGAAAAATACATTTATCTCTTGTCAAACTCGTTTCGACAGATTTACGATCAATTTAGAATGTGGATAATCACCAGTACGTATTATATTTATTTATGGAAGAAATTTTTGTTCATCATCATTCAAGATTCAAGATTACCTTTTAACAGGTTAGGGATAACATTTAGGTAATACCTATTAGATTATCGGAGCGAACGCTCGAATAAAACAAGTGTAAAATAGGCTTCAATGTTATAATTTATAGGCAACGTTCTTGTACGATTTCGTATCTACGAAACAGGACGATCGATTCCGATCGATACAACACACACTAGTCGTTCTACGGCTAACATTATTTCCGTAAAACCTAACTGGATAACAAACTCACACAATTTGAATTTGGAATGTCTGGTCGATCACTGCTGTCCAACGGCCAATGCTGGCCGGAGATAAAAAGGATCGTTTACTCTTTATGAAGGTTCGTTCACATGGCGGGGGCGGCGCGAGGTGCGCGAGGTGCGCGAGGTGCGCGAGGGGCTCGAGGGGCTCGAGGGGCGGAACCGGCGCGCTAGTTGCGGTAGATGTAGGCGCAGGGCTGCGGCGCGGGCGGCGGCGGCGTGGGCGGCCGCTCGCCCGACGGCGACGGCGACGACGACGGCGGCGACGGCGACGATGACGACCGCTCGGCGCTACCCGAGCCCGAACCCGAGCCCGACCCGCTGCTGCGCTGCGACACTGTCACCGCCATTAACTTACTATAGGCTAACCTTTAGATGGACTACGTACGATAACGTCAAAGACACTTTTTGCGAGTTGAGAGTGAAGCGAAGAACAGAAACGGCTCTATAAGAACACTCTTTTTAGGTAGGTTAGGTTAGGTGAGTATGTTGACCATAATGCACGAGTCGAATAAGCGAAGTGAACGTGCCGCGGTAGCAGCCGGCAAAGCGCCAGAACAATACAATCAGTTCATTAAATTTGACTGGTCAATCGCAAGAAATCGCAAAAATCGAATTCTATTACCGACACCCAATAATACACTTCGTTGTATGTAAAAACACGTAAGTAGTAGATAACTTAAAGTACTTCCTCAGTATATTTTATATGCTGGCGTATAACATAGACCTCGTTGACGCGTGGCAATTTTTAATTTGTCATTGTTACCTATGCAATGAATGATTCCCTTCATTATGGTTATATGTAATATCACAATCACATACAGAACATGTAACCATTATTGAAAAGTACAGTACTTCTTTGAAATAAATGAGGAATAACACAAAATAATAAAATAAGTCAATAGCGTTCTCCACAGTGTGATGACTTGTGACGACCTGTCTTTCAAAACAGGTTATAATAATGTCCCGTTCGCTCTTCTTTTCCTACTCGTGGCACTATAATAAAAGATTACATTCTCACTCGCACTCGTTGTACGTCTATACGCTAGTATATACTAAGTTTATGGTTCAAACCATAGATTTAGTAAATTGTTATAGATGGGCAATACGAAAGAGACAGAGCTTAATATTGGTCATGTTAGAACGAGAAAATTAGACGAAATCGTTCACACACACGCCATTGTGAATAGTAACCCCAGCGTCAGTTAAGAACGAAATTTATGCCGCTTAATTTGCAAAATCTCAGGTGTTACAATGTATTTTTGTGCTCATTAGAGAGGTTTAATTATGGTTAAATGTGTGCATTGCCCGAATGTAACTCATCACAGAATAAAACTCACAAACTTACACATTTCACAAGCTAGCAGTACTATTAAATTTTTTGTTTGTTCAACAGCAATGTTTTAGAACTACGAGTACCATAGAAGTTTTGGACTTAACTAGGTAGGAAAAACTATCGCAATTAACGACATTACTGCTCTGAATACTTACGAGTTCACACACACATATCCACTTACACTCACACTGGTGTACTTGCTTTTTGATGTCGCGGTAATCACTTCGTTACCAATCTACATATAAAATATAATACATCTATGGTCAACATACCCACACACCCGTACGGCCATTATCATCACGGTTATTAGAATTAACTGGTAAGTATTTGTTTGTAGTTTATTGGAATTCAATATAATATCGTTGGGCCCAAATGGACTAATATATTAATATATTTTTAATGAGCACACACATTCTCATACATTTTCTTTTTAACGAGGTGTGCTGGTAAAGAGCTTTTGGAATACGGTTTCCAATTTCAAAGAAATTAATGAGGTACAAAAGTATTTAATGAAAGGATCAATTTTTACTGAAAATAATAGAGAGAATTAGAGAGAAAAAGTCTCATTTTCAGACTTTTCAGTTTCTCAAATGCTAAAAACCTAATGACTAATTATCAAATTATTATGCTTATAGACATTATATCAAAAAACATTTGGCGCCCAACATGGGACAATGATCAAATAATATTATTTTTCAGAAACGAGTAAATAAATGTTGCCAATTTGTTGGCGATCAAATGAGAATGTATTATTAGTTGTTATCCGCAGTTTCGCCCGCGCGAGGGACAAACAAACGGCAGTCTATATTTTTATCGGAAGCAGAATCACTGTGTGCAAAATTTAAGGTTAATGGGTTCAATAGTTTTTATATGAAAGAAAAAACCAACAAAGGATGCTTCGTTTTTCTAATATTAGTAAATACAGTAGAAATAGTAACGGAAATAGGGGCAGCGTTGACAGAGAGACAAGTAGTATGGTCGGTAGGACAAAAATGGGCAGTAGACACAGAAGGGATAGAGATTTGGTTTACAGTTATATACACCTATGAAATATATCATTTTATAAGCTCACCCAACGTGTGGTGATGGTGCGTATTATGCTTGTGGTGGTGCATCGTATCGCGCGAGTCCGCCCCGCTTGTTTCTCAGAGGTACACTTTCTTCACTGAGCGCGTCGTTGAGAAACCATTGTCATTCCCACGCCGGTAGCCGTCGCCCTGTGGTCCGAATTATCCTGCGTTAACTAACGCGCCGCCGTGAATATAAGCGTTAATGAATGAGGTGATATGAGGTTAATGGTGATGCTGATACTATTGTGATCAATAGATAATCGGGTGTGGTCACATTGGCGAGCTACTAATTTGTAAACAATAAGTTTATAAATTACTAGTGAATGATGATGATAATGATGGGTCGTCTATAATAGCCTAAATAAATCTCACTTTTGGCTTTCTCATTACTCACATATTGGGTGAGAAGGAAACGGGACATACTCCACCACGAAAGTCCAATGGGGATTGGTGGAGATAGACTGGCTAACCTACTGCTGAGGTTTTAAGTCATCTATAAGGCCATCTCGTTCAACGATAAGGACGTTTTTTTCAAAGCGCGCTCGATATAGATGACACTGGATTCTATCCAGGAAGTAACCGCGCAATGTTAGTCAGAAGCTCTATTATGTTGTTTCAATTTATTACACATAAGTGCAACATTATCGCTAGTTAAATATTGGTAATTACTGCGACATATGACCTTATTAGAGCGTTGCACTAACCCAAATAGTAGAGTTGTAATTTGAAGTAGAATTAACACATTATTAACCTTCTACTTAAGTTAAATTGCATTTTACTTCTAGTATTACTAAGTAGCCAGATTACTATTGTAATTAGTAAATAGCGCCCATGTGACGACACCCTAATTTTTTATCTTGTTAAACGTTCTTGTTGAATGTTGTAGGTAATGGAAAATTAACATTTTTGAAATTTCAATACGAAAATGCAATATCAAAAGAAATGACTTAAAAATGACATTTTTCTTCTCAAAAATGTTAGTTTTGTAAGTCACAAGTGTATCAGCATAAAGACATGATAATGAAATTCATGCAATGATTAGATAAGGCGAGCGTTTCCGAGAGTACCTCTGCTAGAGGGTGTTTTTAACAAATTATTTGTATGTGATAAATAGTTCAAATCTATAAAAATATATGTTATTTGAGAATCTTTCTTGTAATTATGTCGGCCAATTGATACACAATCTGTTTTAATTCACTGCATCAAAAAATCTCAAGCAGTCGTCTAATTTATAATTTAAATATCATAGCACTCGAGTTATACGTACTTGATTGCGGGGAAAATATAATAAAATAATTGTCATTAGACGGGTGAGACATTCAAACAAAATTTTGTTAATTGAGAATGCATTTCTCCAATTTATAATAATATCTACAATCAACGCTCGTGAAGTCTATGCGAAGTTCGTTACTCCCTCAGATTGTTTCTACGCTTGGGAGCGCTCGCCTTAATGATTGAAATGATTGCAAGTAACGATAAATTAGAAATATTAAAACATGCTTTAGGAACGGATACTTGTATTAAAAAAACTAAATTTACAAATTATCAAAAACTAAATTGGTCTCCTTTTTGATATTAAAAATAAAATTTTGTAGGCATTGATAAAAACAAAAAGATACTTGAAGATACGGCTCGAGTATCATGTGCATGGACCTAATAAATAATGGAACCTGAAGGACAAATAAAAATACGTTATATCTTATCCTGCTTCAGCTACTGTCTTTTGCGTATATCTTCTCTTTTGTTCATATCAATGCTCGTAGCTAAGTATTTTTACTTCTGTTCAGTAATGTTATAATTGAAACAGTAGTATTAAATTATGGATCTGTTTCTTTCATATACCTACTTATTCTACATACGATTAAACTTTTATAAATGATTTCATTAGATTAATATGTTGTCGCGACTCGTGAATCCTCGGGGCAGTTCGGATGTACGAAGAGGAGCGAAAAATGCGGGGGCCCGAGCAAAGGACTTCTTACTTAACTTTCGAGATGACCTCACGCGCACGGTGTTACATCTTAATTGTTCATTGTATTTATTATATCTTTTGTAAGCTATTATAAGCCAGCAAAAATTACAGTCCACTTTCTTTTAAGTCCTTTAGGACCCTATAATGTAGTCAATTAGTTAACCGTGATTTCGTTCAGGTAAAGAACAAAATGAGTTCTGCAATTTAGCCGTGAAAATGTAGAACAGACAGATACTTTTTCGGATTTAAATTATTAGCATAGATGGTACTTACGGATTAATTTATGACTAAAAATAGTACTTAATAGTAATTAGATTTTCCAATTTGACTATTATAAAAACAATTTTGTAATTGAACTCGAAAAATCTTTAATACTCTAAATTTCAAAATATAATTCCTTTGAATAGTTTTCGTTTGCACAAAAAAGAATAATCGATTACCGACTGTAACCGAATCTGCCGAACTGCCAATTTATATTCAACTTTATTTGCAAGCACAATTAGCAGAGTATTGCTTGCTATATGTATTCATACCTGTGAGTCTGAAATATTGAAGGAAGGCGAACAGCGCAAGATTTTAGCGCGGCAAATACTCTGCCATTGCTAGATTGAAGTTTCCCACGCTACGAGTAGTAAAACTTCTCTACTATGCACGTACATCGGGGCGACTTACACCCAAATAGTGATAGGTTATTAATCCCCAGTCTACACTACTTCTGAACATGTTCCATGGCTTACTTTTACGGCCTGCACGAAAATACAAAGAATTCACATTTGCCTATATACTATATTTTGATTTTTCTTTCTCGCTCAGTTGCAAGAAAGTTCATTAAAGTAAAAAAATATAACGAAAGAACTACATTTCATAGATTTCCAGAAATTTCAGAAATTTACTATTTTATATATATATATATCATACGAAACTTGCTATGTGAATTTTTATTAAATAATTCGTAGTGCCTTGCGGTTTCACCCGCGATAAATTTGGTATTTTTCCGATATAAAAAGTAGCCTAGATTACTCACTGAAGAATAATCTGTCAATGAAAGTCCCGTCGAAATTGCTTCAGCTGTTTCGGAGCTTAGACCGAACCAAACACGCTTTTAAAAAAGCGTGTTTGGTTTTGACAACGTGCAAATACCCTTATGGGCGTAGGAAAAAGTCTTTATTATGAAATGACTGAGAGACATCTTACGATTCTAAATTAAACGGGTCTATGTCGTTTAATACTTCAAGACAAATACCTTTTTTTTTATGCCGACAACGATCACTGCAATTCAATCGAGACGTCCGCGTAGGGACAAAAAAAGAGGTAGCCTTGAAGTATTAACACAAACATAGGCCCGTTTAATTTAGAATTGTAAGATGTATACAAGTCGTGAAAGTTTAAAAACATTGACAGATAGACAAATAAATTTTATTTACATGCGAAAATATTAATTTGAAGAAACAGACCCATAACCGCAGGGTTATTAACTTATTACCTAGAAATTTGCAGAGAGCGACAGCCACGCGATCATTGCGCGACCGATGATTAATTGTAATAAAAAATTGGTATCATGTCTAAAGATTGCGTGTCTATTACGTTACACTTACACTAAACCGTTAGAGATAGAGCGTGAAGATATGTATGTATGCATGAATTCTCGTTTTGACAGCAGATATCGCACGATATTTGGCTGTTGATGACTGACCGCAAGTTAGGTAATAAGCGTGCTCACAGTCATGGAGCACTCAACCTATAGAGTGGCAATGTCATTTATTTTGTATGAAAACAATTTACGTCTAAACACTGTTGTGGATACTGCGTTCTGTTTCATAGTTTGATTTTTTGCTGTTATTGCCACACCACCGAATAGAGCAATATGCCATTACATAAATATTTAAATATCTGTCGGAATATACAGATATAAACACAGAGGTCCAGTAATGGTTATGTACTGCTTAATGTAAGAGAGAGTTGATATTTGTTAGTGTAAATAAAATGAGCAGTGGTGAATAAGATGGTCCGATATTTCGTCTCTATAGGTTGAGTGCTTCAAGCTCACAGTGCAGCCATGCATAACGTGACCATAAGTGCCGCTCAGGGTGGTACAGTTCCGCTTTCAGGCTGTCTGTCCTGTTGACCCCAGCCAGAGCAAATATGTTTCGCTTTCATGTCATTTCCTTGACAACAATCTCAACTGTACGAGTTTTCGTATAATTATTGAATACAATTTATGTCTGAATCTAATTTTTATTAAATCGAATTACATTGAATTCAGAACATTGTTCTCATGTTCTTATTTTTGAATAAATAGTAAAATAAGCTCATTTTTACTAGATTTGGCAAGTGTCCCGCTCTGACAAAAAAATAAATGGTCACGTTCATCGACCTACAAGACTAGCAATTTAGAAGTAAAAATTCGTCAACTAAAGAGTAGTCAATCGGTTTCAACTCATTTAGTCGATCACATGCAACTATGGGAACAGGTTGTCTGATTTGTAAGCTAAATATTTGAACACTTATTAAAAACGTGTTTATTATTAAATTGCTTATTGAAGTTATGTCGTGCAATATGTGCTGTATTTCAAGTATGGTAATTAATTTGTGATGTTTGATGTGTGACAAAGTTTTCGTTTGCAATTGCTTGTCTTGTAGGTCAATGGCATGGAGCACTCAACCTATAGAGCAGCAATGTCATTTATTTTGTATAAAAACAAATTACGTCTATGATAAACGTTGTTGCAGTTAGTGGCGTTTCGTTTTACAGTTTGATTTTTTGCTATAACATCGAATAGAGTAATAACCCATTACATAAATATTTAAATATATGTTCAGTTTTGCTAAGGTACTGCTTAATGCGAGCGAGAGTTGATACTTGTTAGTGTAAATGAACTGAGCAGTGGTGAATAAAATGGTCCGATATTTCATCTCTATAGGTTGAGTGCTCTATGGCCTCATTCAATCTTGCCGCGACTCTTAGGTACACCACTTTTATTGTCTATTTTTGGCACTTTATTAAAGTAATTATGAATTTAAGAATGAAAAATACGAAATATGAATTAAAAAAATTAACAAAACTATTTTGCCATTTTGGTGAATAAAGTGGTCCGATATTTCATCTCTATAGGTTGAGTGGTCTATGGTCAATGGTCACGTTAGCTATGCAAAAGTAGAGTAGAGTGGAACGCGACTGACATTGAGCTGGTGGGAGCGCAGCGTGCCGAAGTTGTCGCGGCGGTAGGCGTCAGGCTGGAACTGGAAGAGCGTCTCGTGGTGCGGATGGTAGGGCGGGTGCTTGCGCAGCGTGGCGCGTGGCGACGCCGGCTTGGGCTGCGGCGCCAGCACCGGCTCCGCGTACGTCACCTCCTCCACCTGCTGCAGCAGCTTGGGCTCGGCCTGGATCCTGCGCCGCGATAAACCACTTTTGTTACCATAAACTTACATTTAGTATAATATACTGGCGTATAGACGAACATAGAGCTCATTAGCGCGTGACGATTTTTCATTTGTCAATGTCACCTTTGCAATGAATTATTTCCTTGATTATTGCGATATGTAATATCACAATCACATATAGAACACGTAACCATTATTGAAGAATACAGTAACTCTTTGAAATAAAACAGGGATAACACAAAATAATGAAATAATCAACAGCGTTCTCCACAGCGTGACGACTTGTGACGACTTATCATTCAAAAAGGGTTACAATACCGTCTCATTTGCTGTCCTTTTCATACTCGTGGCAGTAAAAAGGATTACATTCTCACTCGCACTCTTTGTACGTCTATACGCCAGTACTTACTAAGTTTATGATTGTTACGACTACTGTTACTTCTCGTTCGGGTAGGTCGTCTAGGTTAGTTAGTATCAACTATATCTTTGTAGGTACTAGATTGAGTGTTCAAAACAATAGCTAGGTTGCACTCAACTGAGGCTCCAGGGACTACACCTAGCTCACTTTTAACTCGACGCATGTATAGTGAACAATGTAGCGAATCTTACATGCATTTCATATTTAATGCACTTATGTAATTCGCTTTTACAATAAAAAAAAAATATGCTCAAATTATTATAAGACTGCAAACCATACATTTAAAATGGATTTTCAATGAATTAAATTTATTTTATTGTAAGTAACTTGCCCGCGACAGGCCGCGTCTTCGTCCGCGTATTTTATTTTTAAAATAGCCTATGTCCTTCCCCAGAGTTTAATCTATCTCCACACCAAATTTCATCGCAATCGGATAAACGGTGTGGCCCATAAAATACGAACAAACAAACATACAAACAAACGTTGAATGTTAAAGGGAATGTTTCGAGAATTTGTTTAGAGTACTACACGCTGCTGAGTTCCATTACCGTACTTCACGCAATCGACTGTCCTACCATCTCCACCATCTTGATGGGTGGCGATCTACGACTACGCGTTTTTTACATTTCTTACCACGTACGAGAACTTTATGGAACTACCTTACAGCGGCGGTATTCTCGGACCGTTATGACTTAGGGATCTTCAAGAAACGAGCCTACTCTTTCCTTAAAGGCCAGCAACGCATTCGTGATTTCCCGGACGTTGCAGGTTGTCCATGGGCGACGGTGATCACTTTCCATCAGGTGATTCGCTTGCTCGTTTGCCCCTCCGCCATAAAACAAAATATTTGTAGACTACTAGTGTTAGCCGACGAAAATGTTAAAAGCACCCACATACCTAAGTGAAATATTAACACACAACCTTCTGGTCAAAATGTTGCTTGATCAATACTATTAAAGTGACAATAGAACACGTATAGTCCTAGCTCCTTACACACTTAATTGTTAATGGTTATGACTGTAGGATATTCCATTCAACTTCTGATAACTGTCTTTACCAAGTAGGTTCGAATCTCATTTTATAACTCTTCAAGGTTTCGATGGAATATTTTATTCCCGTAACTTAAGTATTGTTCATTACATATAACAACAGCTTACAAGTTATATTAAAATCAACAATTACAATGTATATACCTGCATAAATTACTCGACCTCTACGAGGGCGAAGGGTTGCTTATAGTTTTTATCTACAAACCGTAGTTACTAAAACTCTTCGGCCCATGAGAGGTAGGTCCAAATATCCATTGAAAGCGATCCACTTCAACTTAACTTACCTGTTGATGTTCTGACGCTGCTCGAAGTATTCATACTCCGTGTCAGGGTAAGGCATGTTGTCATCGTCATCTTTCTTGCAGCGGCGGCCACAGAAATAGCCGGCAGCGAAGCCCGCGCCGAGAGCTGCCAGCGCGCCAGCTGCTACTGCCAAAGCTAACGTCTCCACGGAATAAGCAGCGGGAGGGGGATCCGCAGCTAATACTTCAGGACCTGCAGATAAGAGAACGTAATTGTCAGAAATTCATTATAATCTTCGCGCCTTCACTAAAACCTTAATCTATACATCCATATTCTATAGACATATACATTAATTTAAGCATTTGTTTGTGAATTAGAAATAAAATAATGAAATAAGTAGAAATAAGTAATGAAAACTCAAACATGCTTTTCAACATTTTTTCCTGTTTGTCTGTTTGCTTGCCTGGGCTTATTTCCGAAATAGCTGAACTGATTTTGACGGGACTTGGCATTGGCAGGTAGAAGATTTTTCAGAGAGTAATCTAGACTACCTTTTATAGCGAAACAATACCAATTAAATGCAGTTGATATCTCAAGGTGAGCTATTCTATAATAAATACATAAATTATTACAAAGAAGTAACAGATGAGTGTCTGTATATTAAAGACTATGTGAAAAAATAGAATTGGCTCGGGGAAAATATTCCACACTAGCGACTCGACCCGGTTTCGTACGGATAGAAATTTTTTCGAAAATAAAATATAGCCCATGTTACTCACTGATAATATAGATTTCTACAGGTGAAAGAATTTTTAAAATCCTTTAGATACAAACAAAAAAGTCTACCTCTTTATAACATTATATTCAACATGGAAACATTTGTAACGTGCTCAATTTTAATTTTGCATACACCTAGTATCGGGGTTTTCATTAATTACATAAACGAAGGTAAACAGCATTTTGCAAATATCTTGAAAACAGTAAATTCGTACTCGTAAACGTATATTATAATTATTATATTATATATTATAAATATTATAGTAGTAGTGATGGCTAAGTACAATATTTGAAAGACTCCTATGAGCCAGATATGATTCGTGGTGCTCTTGATAAACGTCACTCTTTTATTGACATACGTTCCATTTCACATACACACATCTCGCACCAAAGGTTATGTGTCGGATTTGCATTTGAAAGTACATCTAACGGTACCGCAACGAATACGGGCTTGTAGACGATAGATACGTATCCATATGGACCCCACTTTTATTTTGGGCAATCCTTTACCTTCATTATTGTTGTTGCCTCCTTTGCCTTCCTGATCTTGGACTATATTTATAACTTCACCCTTGTTTTCGCCGCGGGCGTCATCATATAAACCAGAACTTAGACCACCAACCGCACCTGCGTCTTTACCTGAAAATATTTCGATATATAGAGCACATGATTCAGAAAGGAATCAATTATAATGATTCCTATTATTTTATTATATTTTATTTCAACACAATTTTCATAACTAATAAAATGAGTAAGTATTTGTAACTTTGACATACAGAGGCTATTTTTAAAAACAAAACGAATGCAGAAATTTTAATCAAAATTATTTCAATGGCAACTTTTTATCAAAAATGTTGAATTTGTGAAAATACTTAATTAAAAGTAAAGTATTGCATTTTCACTCACTATGAGGGCAAGCCGCATGGCTGCCAGTGGCCACGCTCTGGTAGAAGGAGTTCTCATCAAGCCAGCGACTGACTCCGTGCGAATACGCTCGACACCTCCCTGCTTGTTTATCCCACGCACAGTACGGGTCTTGTAGAGCTACACATTCACTGGAAACAGAAAATAACCAGCATTAGAAAGATATATTTATTAGTCTGAACCTACGTTACACGTTATATGTACACACTATAACACTCCATGAACCAATAGAGTAGGTACTTTCTGAGTAAACTTGACTCATTTTTCGACCTTGTCATTGCTTTCTTTTAAACTGAGGTCAAACGTTGGTCACACCATATCAGGAACATTTTTTTTTTTAATTTCAAACAGTCGTACCAGTTTAATTAATTACTAACTGGGTAATTCTATGCCCTGGACTTTTTGGCGGGAAAGGGAGAAGTGAGGTTATCATTTTATTTCGATTTTCTATTTTTTACATTTTTGGGAGTTTTAAGTACAAAAGTGATAATATATTGTGTGTTTAAGTTCTGTGTAAGTGAAAAGAACGGAGAAGATCTAAATAAACGTGTAGCTGAAGTTACCACGCTCTTCCAAGAAGCCCTTTATAACTTCAGTAAAGCCTACTACTACTTTACTGGAGGAGTTTTACGATAACAATAATGTGACGTGTGCATTGCATTGCCTCATTAACATTAACTCATTAATTCATCAGCGATTCTACTTATTTAATACCTGCCATGAAGAAAGAAAGAAAGAAATTATGTGGCCTGGACGTATAATAAATCTTGTACTACAGAAGCCTCATTAGAAACTGGTAATACCCAGACTTGAAGCCATTTTAAAAAAAAAATTCTCAATTCTTAGGAGATAAAGGGAACTGAATTCATACAGCCGTTGCTTTTTGTATCTTTAATAATAATAATAATACTCCAGACAATTACACAGATTGTGTGACCCCAAACTAAGCAGTAAGCTTGTACTGTGGATACCACACAACGAACTCTGGGGGAGTTCCCAGTACCACCCAGACTCCAAGCCAATTTAGAAAAGTTCGTTTCCTAAATTGACCTGACTGGGGATCGAACCCGCGACCCTAGCTTGGAAAGTAGATGCATATGCCACTGCGCCAACGGGCCAATCAATTTATACGGGTATACACATAATTTCATAAATTACAACATCATATTCAAGAATTAATGAAGGTTTTAGTTTTGTTTCTTCTTGTTTTGTTCGTAATTGCAATCGTGTTTAAGTAAAATGATGGTCGTTGTACACTTACGAGCAAGAGCTGATTTTTTCACTGGAACATCGATGTAATCTTAGACTTAGCACCTCCTTATCAGAAACAGCTATTAATCTCGCTGCGTCGCGTCCAGCTCTAGCAACTCTGAGGGCTCTGACCGGAGAGCCGGCAGCGAATGCTTGCAATTCTTCGATAACCACAGGAACTGCGCGTTTGTTACTATCGTATGAAGCTGCGTTAATAGCTTTTATTATTTTTCCATTATCTGTAAATAATTTTAAAGCAAAAAATAAAATACAGAACAATTTTTACAAACTTAAAACAAAACATTATAAAGACAAATAAGAGGCATTGTTCTTATATGACGAATGTAGCTGTTCGTTATTAATTAAATGAAAATCAACTGAAAAAAATAAACTTCAAAAAAACCCTCAAAACTACAAAATAACTATCCTAATAATCAAAACTCAAGTATAGCTCAACTTTATAAATAAGATACAAATACTTTTCAGTATTTTTTTTGAAGTTGGTTTAATGTTTTTTAAGTTTTTTATTTCTCTCTTTTGAGTGACCTTAGAAAGACTTAGAATTATTTGGTCAGTTAAAAAAATTATGACGATGTGAAGAAAAAATGATATGAAAAAAAACAATTAGACCTCAAATCTTTCAATTATTATTATAAATTCCTTTAAATATAAAATAGTAATAAACTGATGGGCTTAGTAATAATGAAATCGCAACAATATTTTCGATCTTTATGTTGAAACTATCGATGTATTTTTAAATGGAATTACCTGTTCCGATGAATAGTACGTCATATGCTTTTCCGCCAGGTGTCTTCACTTGTGGATCAACAGCAATTTGTGTAAATCTATAGCTGTAATATAAACAAAAATTTGTTAATAATGTAGTCTAGTCTAGTACAAAGAGCTAACACATCATTCCTGAAGCCACTATAGAAACATTATAACACTGAGCGGTGCAATTGGGCCATTTTCAGCTTTAGTAATAGTTATTTGGCTTATTGAAGGGTTTTACGAAACATTACATGACCTACTAGCTTAGCTAGACTACTACTAGAACAAGCTTTTGCATGTTCAGACTAATCAAAAACCCTCTAATATTATGAAGTGTAATGTCGAAGCAAAACTTACTGAAAACTAGTCCTTATAACAATGGGTTCGCCGAAGAAGGCTGGAACTGATTCGTCCATAAGTGCGTGTGTTTTAATGAAGTTAAGCGTTTGGTCCGCTAGTTGTCTCGAGTCGTTGTGACACGTACCAGGTCGCGGTTCTGGCACCTGTCACGAATATAATAATTATATATATATATATTACAAAAAATATTAAATTTATTACAATTTATACCTAACATGCGCAGTTCCTGTGGTTATTACCTAACATGATTCATAAAATTATAAATGCACAGAAACATACATTAATTTATCTACTATATACAATATCTAAAAAATTCGTCAAGTGTGATCCATTCGCGTACAGTGAGTTGCGTTTTTTAAACATCAAAATTACAATGAAAACAGGAAATTTGATTTCACCTTAGCACTGTTAACTGGAAGCCAGTTGGAGTTGATAGCACTCTGCTCCTTGAAAGTGCCCTCGAATGTGTCGGCAATGTCTTGCATACTGAACGCGCATACCGCGCTTCCTGATATGCTGTTAGGGGGCGTTGTGAATGTTCCATAGATTAATTGAGCATTCAGGCCTCCGTATACACCTTCTATGAGTTCTGTTGTTGATTCTGAAATGAAAAAAATTAGGTACACGTAGTATTTTGTGCTAATATTATTTAAATACTAATTTGAAAGTCAGTAAAATTGAGTAAGCTATTGAATTAAATCTCGGTTGTTTTTGTTTCTGAAAATGAAAAAAAATTCGACCGAACTTTTACTTACACTTCAGGAGAGAAAGTGATAAAGGCCAGGCCAGGTCAGGCCAAGCCAGGACAGAATCGAGTATAGGCTGTCGCAGAGAATCAGATGCTTAGGAGGAAAAAGCGGAAGACGCTCTGCCCATAGAGATCGACAAAGCCTAACTCTTCCGTTAGAGGTGGAAAGCCCAAGGCGAGGCCTCGGCTTAGGTTGTCGTCGGAAAAGTATGCAATTGAGTGCTGATCAACCGATGGAGAACTTACATGGGTTTAGACCGCTCCCAGTGGTTATGACCAGGCTGAAGGCCCAGAATGGCGAGTACCTACTGCGAGTAGCAGCGCGGGCAGAAAACCCACACAAGTGTAAATATAGGCGGATGTATGTAAAGAAAACAGACTATGCTAACTTACAGAAAGATCGTGGTAAACAGAAGGTGAAGGGGGCCATGTAGAATCTGAGTCACATCGTTCATAAATGCGATTTTCATTGGCATTTTTAAACAATTTCCCATAACTTCAAAAACATTGGTTCAACCTTGTCCTTCTTCGAAAATGATCGAGAAAGCTTATAGCAGATTTCACTATGATCGGTTTAGAAATAAGACCTTCAGTCTGCACAATATGTATGTGTAAACAAATTATATACTGATGAGTAGCTTGAGTTTATTTATTTGTTTTTTATTAATAACGTTATATCAATAACAATGTTATCGATAACGTCGTTTAATTTTATAATTTATACTTACGAATTTCATTGAAGTAAAAAGGAAAATCGCCTGCCACGGAACAGTTGAGACGTGATTTTAGAAACGAGGTCCATCGCTGCTTGAATCGGTGGGGCCCTCCGCGATCATCTCTACATACGCGTGCTACGCGAGAGAACACCGCCTAAAAACAAAACATTGTTTTGAATGATGATAATTTTAATATTGGAAACAGTCTGGTTGGAAAAGGGATGATCAAAAAAAGTTCGAGAATTTCTGCAAATATAGAAAGATTACAAATTAGTTTATCTAATTTCCTCTCTAAAGAGTTTCAAAATAAAACATCTATTTGATGCTATTTGTTACATGCTGTAACTTTTAAAAAATGGTGTTATACTCAGCCGAGAAGGAAATACAGGTATAGTCGTTAAAGATACCTAGTAGTAGTTATAGTAACTGTAAAGTATTACATGTACAACACGAAAAAGTATATTAAATAAATTATATTATTTTTAGTGTCGATCTTATATTCACTAAAGTATGTTTCGCTTCGCTAATCTAGGCACTAAGTATATTTTTAATTTATACCTTTCCACAGTTGATGTATTCGACAGCCGTTTCTCGAAAGAAAAAGTAAACGAAGTTGCCGTGCACTAATGAATTCACAAAACTGGGAGCTGTAAACAATATGAAATTATAAAATTAATTGTTTCAGAAGTTAATAAGAATAACACTATACACATATATACGCACAAAGAAAGGGATGGGAATACACGTATTTCGTCTCTATCGGTAGGCTCAATGTTTTAAGGCGACGCATTGATAAACAATAATTTAATATAAAATAGACCTTTTGCTCTATGCAAACGTGCGTGCGCTAGCTTACGAATAATACGAAAAAAAGGTTATTTTCGTTTATTTTAAAAACTATAATTAATTTTAAAAAATCCAACTGGTACTTTGAAGAATATGTTTAGATTAAACTATACAGAAAATTTAGAAACATAGATCGGTCCCGTTACTTCGAAATACGTAAATTTCTGTTTCAAAAGAGGTTTCTTTGATATCTTTTTTGTGTTACATAAGTTAACCAATCGTGTATGGCAACTGGCAAAATGAACTCAATGAAATGAACAATCTGGTTATCAAATATCACTTTCATACGATTTGTAGTCACTTAGAAAAATTAAGATCCTTGCCGTCAAAATTTCCAATGTGTCGCTTTAGACTGTTAAGCTGTTGCATTTGACAGACCTATGAACAAAACGAATCTTTGTTCGTTAGTACATTTAAGGTTTTTAATTATTTTTGACTTTTACAAGTGTAAAATTAATATTAAATTTTTATTATACGTGAGATAGAGACTGTTTTGGCCGTGATGGTAGAATGCAGTATTTTACATTGCGAAGGCCGGTTTGACAGACATAGGTCGCCAAAGCGAGAAAGACTATAGTGATCACATCAACGCAATATCCATTTGTAGTAGATCTGAGAAGTAAAATGTACATATTATATGTATGTGATATAAGCACGTGAACTCGCCGACGCTAGTATCAATAATTCGATCCTAATCGGATTTAACGATTGTTGACGCATCAAATGTCACATATGTGACGGCAGAATTCCCGTCAAAATCCGTTCTATATTTGATTAAATTGACGGAAATGTGTTTGACAACGTGTTGAAGATTAATAGCTCATGTAGGGCGCAAACAATGGAACCTATGCAATATGCATAAGCAACTATATCAGTAATTTCTATTCAGAAATTTTAGTTTGTTGTTGAAAACATTTTAGCTCTGTCAACGTAATTTAACTAATTGTAAGTAGCTAGTTACTTACAATTAGTGAAATAAAAAAAAAGTTTTTGATAAGTTGGATTAAACAATCGTAGTAATCGCAGTCCAAAACTAAGCATTACGCTAATGCTTATAGTGCTTTTGTTACAATTAATATTAATTACTACTAACTATAGCTCATAAAAATGAGCATTGGTTCTACAAACTACCCGTAGTTAAATTAACGGTTTATGATAGGTAAGTAAGAATCAATGGCTTTCTCACAAAAACTAGTTAACGGTTTAGACTAGTTTTAAAGTTAAAACGATAAGTGACATAGCCTTTAACAAAACGAAACAAATACGACGTTGATTTGGTGACGTTGACAAAGTGTTTGCAAATTTAAAAAAAAAATATGTTGTACAGATTCAGGTGTTACTTTGCGGAAATCCATTCTCAAGAGATGGATTCGTATATATTTCTTTCGATGCCAGTTACCTAAATGTATATGATCTGTGAATTTTCCTGAGGATGCTTCGTTGAGAAGTGAAACACATGTCGATCAATCAAGGAGTTTGAAAATATACGAATACATCACTGTCTTTCAAACACTTGCTTATTCAAAAATAAACGGTTACGTTTTGTTGATACGAAAAACGAAATCGCCACCCTCTATTAGCTAATGTTAATACATATAACGAACTGGGAACTGGGGTAGGGTAGGGTAGCACTCGGTGGTCATTTGGGAGACTGGGGGGGAGGATAGTAGTGATACACGAAATTTTAAAGGTATCGATCCTTATTCGACAACAGGTGTCGCATCAAAAGTATCGATACCGATGAACAAATCAAATCAAAAGTATCGATACTATGTGGTATCGAGCGCATTTTTCAAAATGGTTTTAACTTACAATCATTTTTTTGTTTACAGTAAATGTTATATTATAAACCATAGAGCACCCGACCTATAAGAGACGAAATATCTGACCATCTTATTCACCATTGCTCAGTTTATTTACACTAACAAATATCAACTCTCACTCGCATTAAGCAGTAGGTACATAACCAATACCGGACCTGTGTACATCTCTGTATATTCCGACAGTTATTTAAATATTACTGTAATGGCTTATTGTTCTATTCGGTGATGTGGCAAAAACAGCAAAAAATCAAACTATAAAACAAAACGCAGTAACCGCAACAGTTTTAGCCGTAAATTGTTTTCATACAAAATAATTGATGCCACTCTATAGTTTGAGTGCTCCATGTTATAAACACACACAGCGTAGAAAAATGTATTGACATAAAGTATCGTAAATCGATCTTTTAGGGTTTATAGATGAACATTTGGAATCAAAAAAGAATAAAATTCCTATTTTAAGCAAATCATTTTTCCAAATATAATTTTTGGGATTTTTGTCATTTTTGAAAATATGTATATTTGGACAAATCTATACTACTATATTCAATTTTTTTGTCAAATATTGTGATAAATAGTCATTTTGTGACTCACTGACTTCGATTCTATCATTTTTAAAATTTTTGTCTGTCTGTCTGTCTATATGTCCTTTTGTAACTGAAGAACGGCTTGACTGACTTTGATCAAAGTCGGTACATAGTAAGACCATATGATTGCGCTCATGATAGGCTACTTATTTTTTTTTAAATCTACTCCTAAAGGGATTAAAAGGGAGATGAAACTTTGTATTGGAAATAGTAAACCGCTGAACCGATTATGATAAAATTTGGCAAGAAGATAGTTCGACATCAGAAAATGGACATAGGCTACTTTTTATAAAAAAAACCTACCTCTAAGAGGGTGAAAAGGGGGATGTAACCTTGTATGGGGAACCCTAAATCTAGATAATGATAAAATTTGGTGCGGTGATAAGACATTTAACAAAAATACATAGACTACTTTTTTATCAAAAATTTGTGAAATGGGGGGACCGGGAGAGAGGGGTACGAAACTTTGTACGGGAAATGGTAAACCGCTGAACCGATTATGATGACATTTGGCAAGAAGATAGTTCGACATCAGAGAACGGACATAGGGTACTTTTTATAAAAAATCTGCCACTAAGAGTGTGAACAGGGCGATGAGATTTTGTATGAGAAACGCTAAAACTTGGTAATGATACAATTTGTTGCGGTGATAAGACTTTTTTTATCAAAAATACATAGGCTACTTTTTTATCCAAAATCTGTGAAAAGGGGGACGGAAGGGAAGGGGACGAAACTTTACGGGAAATGCTAAACCGCTGAACTGATTATGATGTAGCATGGATATAGTTGGACACTTGAGAACGGACACAGGTTACTTTTTTATTTAAAGACTACTCTTAATGGGGTGAAAAAGGGGATGAAACTTTGAATGGGAAATGCTGAACCACCGAACCAATTATGATGTTTGGTACAGAGATAGTATGTGCACAGAGACAGACTTAGACTAGACATAGACGTTTTTTCAAAGACATTTCCCAAATAAAACTTTAAACATACTATGTACATGTACATATAATCTAACCTAAACCGGGAAAGCCACCAAAAAATTTTCCGTGCAGACGAAGTCCTGGGTACAGCTAGTACATCTATAAACCCAATGTCTTTTGTAAATAAAACATCATTGTATAAACCCTAAAAGATCAATTTTCCAATCTCAGATCGCCGTTTATAAACGTAATCACGAAGTATGGATACCTAACATAGCATCGAAAAAAGGGTATCGAATACAAAAAATTTCGGTATCGTAACGAAAATATCGATACTATTTATTGTAAATCACTATACGTCACATAGTTTTTGAGAAAATCGTAACTGAGTTTCGTTTTTTTAAGGTACAGTTCAAATAGACTTTTTTACTGAATGGAATTATTAATAGCAAACAGAATCATAATTTACGAGAGGACCCGTACCGGACCCGTAGCATCGTGTTGATAATATAATTTAAAAATAACGCTTTTATATTATGAGTAATTGGATCCTAACCTAAGTTGAATACAAAAGTTGAAAGTGGAATTGAATGTTCACCAGCCCTCCAACCCTACCAATTTAAGTGGGCCAAAGCTCAAATGAAAGAGCTGTTTTAGCGAGTGTTCTTAGACCAAAACAAACCGTGTTCCTCTATTAGAACCGGAGATATTGAGAAAGAAAGCTATGAAAACATAATAAAAGTAAAGGAAGATATCGCGTTTGAGTATAACTGGAGAAGGGTCAAAGTTAGGTGATTTCCAATGCTCGATGACAAATCTGAGCATCAATAACTTTTATTGAGAAAAAAATTAAGCGAATCGGTTGGATAGAACGCCCAGACGGACTCGTAATAGATTTCATATTTTTTTTAATATATAGAAGATGCTAATATAGACAGCACTTATAACGTGTATATTAATACGTACCATTAAGCGTCATAGAATCATATGGTTCTGTCTGTAATGGTTCACGGTATATTATTGGTTCAATGCCGCTGAAATCTGCCACCGTACCCGAGTATAACTCTCCATCTGAAAAATAAATAAAATACTTATTAAACTAAAAAAAATTGAGGTGATGTAAGAATATCAATAACATTTGAATTTAGAAGCATAACAAAATTAATCTGACTACAGGAACGAAAACATAATAAGACTTCAGTAGTAAATAACAGAACACAGCACGTTGTGAAATTGACAATTTCCTTACATATATGACATTCCCCATATGAAATGATATGAGCAATTGCAGAGCGTTTCTACTCAGACTTAGCACAGCACTCCCTCGGGTGTCGCTTCACTTAATTGGACCAGATCAATAGGAGATAACTAAGCGTGGCCACGGTAATGGACTAACGCGAAATATGTGTGGGCGTGGTGTGTGAAAGCATTTGCCCGTATTTGTACATACGAAACGACTTCTTTGTGCATCAATAGCTCTATTTTAAGCATTATAACAAATACGTAAATAGATCTTTCATTTATTTCATTGCAAAACTAGCTGTGCCTAGCGACTACATCGGCATTCAATTTGTTAATTTTTCGATATAAAAATGAGCTCAAATTACTCTCTGAAAAGTCTACGTCTAAACCTACTCTACCTGCCATGAAAACCCCGACAATATCGGTTCAGGCGTTTCGGAGATTAACCAAAAACAGACAAACAGATGAAAATTTTAAGAAAGCGTGTTTGGGTTTTGATTATATCCAAATAGCCATATAAGCTTAAGATAAAACCTTTTTTTCAAAATCACAGACAGACGCTTCATTTTATTTCTATGTATTGATGCATAGATAAAAGATATTCACACTTGAGTATCGTTTTGGAACACGTGGCCATAGTTGTTCGTATCGCTAATCACAAAACTAATATTTGCCGTAGAGTTTTTTTTTATGTAAAAACTAGCTATTGTCAATATTCGTCATTAACCGTTACAATCATAATCATTAATAGATGGCTACAATCATAATCATTCGAGGGTTACATTATTACTCTATGTTAGCAATTTTTAAAATTTTTCTGTGTAATACTTTTGAAAATAGTAATTTTTACCCATATTTTCGATAAAGTGTTAAAAAAGTAACTCACAGGAACGTATTACACATTTTTGAATTCTTCATGTAAAAAGCTTTAATTTGATACCCTACACACAATGGCCACAATTTTTAAACTTTCTATTTAAGCCCCCAAAATCAAACCCTAAAAGTAAAACTCTACTTTTGAAATTACCGTCTGCGCTTGGACCACCACTTCCCATAAATTCTTTCAGTTGTACATTCAGTTGTTTGTTCAAATATTTAGAGAAAAAGGAGTGCGACAGGCGCCGAGGCGATTATTGTTCTTTTTTCTAATTTTACAAAAAAAATATATAAATAAAGCTAACTTTATGATACAAATCAGCGGTATATTGCGTGAAATTGCTAAAATCAGTTTTGTATTTGACGTTATCTAATTCTATTTTTCTAACCTCTGTACTGCTAAGGTTTCAAATTAATGTTTATATGTATAATATACATGTAATGTGCCGTTGTAGGTACACGCGTGATAAATGGGCGTAAATCTGCAAGGGGATGCGTTAATGTATAGAAAATTGCACAAAGAGACATCCGTGACGGTAGTAATTGATGGTTTTCGTTGTTATTGCTCAGAAAAGTATTAATGTTCAGGGGAAAATGTATTTAATGGACACTTTGTTCACACTTTTTAGAAACAAGTATCTGACGATGCTATTTGATAGATATAATAAATAAATGACTGAACTATTTTAGTAAATAATCAATTATAATATAAATTGTTTGAATTTAGCCGTTAAATGTTTGTTCAGAATGTTTACCACTTCTTAAAGGGTTTAAGGCTATTTTATGTATGTACATGAGTATACGTAACGAACATCAAAAATAGATACATAAACAGGAAGGTATGTGAAAGATTTCAGAGCAAAAATATTCTTAACTACCAAGGAAAAAACTATAACAATGCATTAAGGCGACAAATTAGAAAATTAGATGATCTCAATTTTTCTAAGCAATTACAAAATGTATGAAAGTGATATTTGGTAACCTGATTCTTCATTTCACTGACTTCATTGTGCCACTTGCGTTACACGGTTGGTTAAATTTTGTAACAGAAAAAATATAACAACGAAACCTCTTTTAAAATTTACATTTCTCGGACAAGGAATAGATTTATGCCTCTAAATTTTCTGTGTAAATTAATGTAAACACAGTATATTAATCAATTTTTTAAAATCGATTATAATATTTAATATAAACGAAAATAACCGTTTTATCGCATTTTTATAAGCTCCAGCGCACGTTTGTATTGTGCAGTAGGTCTATTATAGATTAAATTATTGTTCATCACTGCTTCACCTCAAATGATTTAATTCTGTTCTGAGAGAGAGTAAAATATAGAATGTGCCAGCTATATGTGCAGCAATGTTATCAAGATGCCCAAACACATATGTATACTAGCAAGTAGCATCCCGCCCCAACTTCGGACGGATAGCAGTCATTTTGGACAGAATTTTCTTAAAATCCGTTCTTGGTGAGGGTCTACATCGCGACAGGAGTAAATATGCTAAATTTCAAGTCAATCGAACCTATAGTTTCGGAGATCTCAAGATGAGTCAGTCAGTCAATGATTGGTATTTCGCTTATATAAGCGAAATCTATCGATAAGCGATATCTACATAGATATAGATAAGTGGGGTTAAAATGTGATTTTTTGCGCCTTAAGACTTTGTCTTATGGAACAGGTCTATGGACATGGAATGGAAGATGGCATACAATTATGTTTTTCAGTAAACAAAAAGTATGAAATTTATAAACTTTTTTATAGTAGCTGTTCTTAAATATACTGGTGCTAATCGAGGGAGAAAGACCGCTGCATTGTGCATCATTGAGCAAAAAAATTGCACCTTGACGCCTTTACGCTTTGACTTGAATAGTGAGAGGTCGCTAACTCATTGCCTATACAAAGCTCTATGAAATATAATTGTCCTTGGCCAATTTTCGCTCTACGCGGGAAGATAATCAGCTTCCTTCTCTTACAAATCAGCAGAAAGCTAATTTTAAATTGTTTTAACAGGGCATGTATATTAACATGGTATATACTAGTACACATAAAAAAGGATGTTTTATTTATGTTTTTTCAATGTATACATTCCCTACATACAGTCCATCCGATTGCGACAAAAATTTGGCGAGTCGCGCACACCCGCGTTTCTAAAGTCTAAAATAAAAACCACGCGAAGTCGCAGACAATAGCTAGTTACACGCAAAAAGAATAAATGCCTTTTATAATTGTACACCTACACATAGTTCCAGTTCCGACCATTCGGTGTAACATTGTAAAGTTAATCTCCCCTACAATTGTAGGGGTAACACTGACGTGTTTGTACGATGTGCCAATTATTCTCACCTGAACCAGCATTGTAACTATTTCCTACATATTAAAGTAGATGAAACTGTCAGTATTTCGTACACTTTAATTGGATATAATAAAATTAATAGACAATCAACAGCATAATTTTCAATAAACTGGGCGATAACCAATAAATCAATAAATATGAACCAATAGATCCACAACATATTGATAGGATAATCATAATACTCGGAGATCGTTGTAAAATTATAACATGTACCATGTAGTAGATATAGGTAACATATAAACTGAATTATGTCCACATTAATAAATAAATAATCACAGGATAATGTTAATATAATGTTCCAATTAGATTTATTTCACCATGATAGTTAACTGTTGGTTATTTCTAGTTTATTAGGTATACATATTAGCAAATTAGCATGCTATTATTGTCACTACATATTTAATTCGTTGGATGTCTACCTACTCTAGTTCAATATCATTACTTGATCGATCTCTACAATGTACAGACGAGTGAGCTGACTATAGGCGACGCTTTGATGGTATCTGAGACTATCCATGGTCAGTAATTCATTACTTAGACGGCGACCTCATCCACGGCTCTCCACCTATCCGCTCTCGAACATCCAAAGTCCGATCTCGATGTGACCAATCAAATCACAGCACACTTTCTCGCGCCCCGCAACATTTTGACACGTGTTCTAATTGTAAAATTGCTCAGTATCATTATGGGCTTATTGCTCTTTGTTTACTTCTCAGTAATCTATACTACTGTATACCTCTCTAGCATCTGTCTGTAATTAAAATTTTATGTCAAATTTTGTGATAGATAGTTATTTAATGACTTACTGACTTCGATTCTACCATTTTTAATTTTTTTTCTGTTTGTTTGTCTGTCTGTCCTTTTATAACTAAAGAACGGCTTGACCAATCTTGATGGAAATCGGTACCTAGTAAGAACATGTGGTTGCGCTCATGATATGCTACTTATTTTTAAGAAAATCTATCCCTGAAGGGGTGAAAGGGGGACGAAACTTTGTATTGGAAATGGTAAACCGCTGAAACGATTATGATGAAATTGGCAGGCAGTTTGACATTAGGGAACGGATGTAGGTTACTTTTTTAACAAAAATTTAACCCTAAGAAGGTAAAAAGTGTGACGAAAGTTTGTATGGGAAACGCTAATCTTGGTAATGATAAAATTTGGTGCGGTGATAAATTTTTTTTTATCAAAAATACATAGGCTACTTTTTTATCAAAAATCTGTGAAAAAGGAGACGGGAGGGAGGGGGATGAAACTTTGTACGGGAAATGTTAAACCGCTGAACTGATTATGATGTAGCATGGATATAGTTTGACACCTAAGAACGGACAAAGGCTACTTTTTATTAAAAAAATACCCCTAAGGGGGTGAATAAGAGGATGAAACATTTATGATGTTGGCACAGAGATGGTATGTGCCCGGAGACAAAGGTAGGCTAGACGTAGACTCTTTTTCAAAAACAATCTTTAAGCATACTATGTACATGTACATATATATATAATCTAACTTAATCCGGGAAAAAATTTTCCGCGCAGACGAAGTCGCGGGAACAGTTAGTCTACATATATATTAATACGTGAAGGAAAACTTTTTCCCTTTTTAAGATAATTGCGTGGACCCTTTAAGTGTAACTTTAAGTGTACCCACACTCCTCCGTGTGGGTACCTACACTTAAAGTTTATATGGAGAAGGACAGGAGAAAGCTAATATTTTTATATAATATGCATTAGAAAGACTTTTGATTATTAATCAAGGAGAAATACATTAAATTAAATAAATCACTCATTGTTTACGTTCATCAAACTGTCAATTCCAAAAATCATAATAATTTATGATCATATATACGTAACCTCCTTGGATCAAACAGTTGCACAGAGTACAGATTGTCCCCAAAGAATTTATATTATATGTTTATATTTATGATGGAATTTCGACCACAGGGCGACCTCTAGTAGTTATCTATTACAACATCAAAAGTCCTCAATACAACAAAGTTTTAAAAATTGTATTACACACCAAGCAATATATTCTAATATTTTCAGCTATTGTACATGATTCAATAGGTACATAATAAAAAAAGTAATGAATGGCGAGAAACTATTTTTTAGTGACGATAATTTGATTTACAGCAAGTGATATGACGTTTCCGATTATCATAAAATAATTTCGGAAATCATCGTTTTGATTAGGATTATTGTAGTTCTCTTTTTGTTTGTTGATAATAATATTGTAATATTTTTTTAGTACAATTACAATGATAATATTACGATTATCTTACAACATAAAGGCTGACCTAAGAAGATCAAATAGCCAGACTGTTAGCTGACGGAAATGCCAAAAGCACTCGCAAACCTACGTAAAAGTGTGTAAGGAGAATGATGAGGGTTGAGGAGGTGAAAAATGTATATAAGGACCACGATACTTGGCGCTGCGTCTTTTCCAACTACCCCGTAATGCACGCCACACACGATCAAGTATGCATGATCAAGACCGTCCAATTTGCATGAAGCGGAAGTTGCATCAAGTAAATTTGATCATCTGTGGCATTGTAGGAGCGTCATGCCAAACAACGCTTCATGCCAATTGGACAGGCTTGATCAAGCATACTTGATCGCGTGTGGCGGGCATTAGGGATACAACTTGAGGATATGTACGCATGGTATATTGGTAAAATACATTTGTGGAATGTAAATAGAAAGTAAACATTTACATAACGTAAAAATGTTATATTCAGTTGTAGTTAAATAACTGTTAGTCCAAGATTATGTTGTCAAGTGAAATATATCCAGAGAAGCGGTAAGTATCCTCGTTTACTCGAACTTCAGTTTGTAACAATAAGTATGTATTATTTTAGTATGATATACATACGTAGGTATAGGCATGGAAGTCACATTACAAAACGTACGAACATTCCTATTCAGTGAGGGTTCTTTTCAATGCAACAATGAGTGCCTATTGTACGCCACTAGACTGTGAAAGTGGGTTCAATCGATATGAAAAAGATTTTTCCTTTCCTAATTTCTTGACAATGGGACGACTATTGTAAAGTCCGAGAGCATATGTGGCCTTGTCTAATGAGCAGAGGTTTTTGGGGTAGAAATGAATGAAGCCTCTTCTGAAACCCTTTTTATGTCTATCTGACAATAAATGATATAAAATTTGTGTATAAAAATATTTTAGAAAATAATTGTAATAACAAATCTTTTGATACTCGTAAATGATTAAATGAAGTCTATACGAATAAGATTATCAATTTTGAATTTCATACAATTTAGAAATATGGCAGCGTTAAATATGAATATTTATTATGTACAATGAATGCATATTTAACTCTTATTGTCGTAAATTTTCTCGCAATCTCGTAGTTAGTCATCGCAGGATAAGGTAAAAATGATTATTCACGACCCAGCCAGGACAGTGGAGGTCGCAACGGACCTAATTGGTATGAGCGCTAAGTGTAACACTGCTCTGTTCGGATGCCATTATTGGGCGAATTAATGCACAGTGACAATGTACACTCGTGTTATATGTGTGCTGCCTGTGAGTGGTAAATGTACTTAAGTATATGAATGTATGTCTGTGGGCGTAAGTTGGATTAGTATCAATAGGATTGCGTCGAATAGCACTTGTAAGCGATATATGTAGTACCTACCTTTAAACTAGATTTGATTACTGTTGTAATACCTCTTATAAGACCTATAGGTCGTAATGTTTACAGAAATGATGGATGATTGGTTGAAATGGATGATGATGATGGACATGCATTATGGTATTTAGACATACACATATGGCATAACGCCATTTCACATTTGGTGATACGGTTTTGTTTGGTATTTTCTTTCATATTAAACTGAGCAACAATTTTTATTATAAAAGTAAATTATTTCTTCCTTCATGGCAGGCGCGTAGATTAGCGCATTTACCAATGTCACGTATTAATAAGTAGAATCATAAGTAAATTAGTTTTTTCTTATCATAAAACTCCTCCAGTAAAGTGATAGTAGGGTTTACTGAACTTTTAAAAGACTTCTGGGAAGAGCGCGAGAACTTCAGCTACACATGTTTATTTAGATCTACTCCATTCTTTTCACTTAGGCGGAACTTTTAAACACAATATACTATCACTGTTGTACTTTAAAACTCCCAAAAATATAAAAAATAGAAAATATAAATAAAATGACAACCTCACTTCTCGACAAAAAATCCTAAAAGTAAATTACTTATTATAAAAGTATTACATAAGTGCTTTAAACATAAAATGAAGTAAAATGTCTACGTCATTCACTGCACAAGCATTGAATTAAAATTGAGCTAGGCAAGGTCTTCGATCCAGAGTTGAGTGGAACATAGCAATTGATTTGAAATTTCGAACACTAGGTACTATGTAGATATCGTAGATACCATTGGTTATGGGGTTACTTTAACAGAGCACTAAAATATGGTTTAAACGTGCAGGAAGCGAGCTCACGTGATTTTTTGTCGCGGGCGTTAGATGCGTCGAGTGGTTAGCAATGTGATCACTGATCAAGTGATCACTGAGGAAGTTCTTTTGATTGTTTTGGATAGGTTTGGACTTGGAGAGTGACAAAGATAATTTAATAGAGTGATTAAGTGCCTATTATTTATTGGTGGAAACAGCAGAATCAGCAGCAAATGTTTCTTCGATAATGATGATAATAATTTGACTATACATAAAAAAATATTGTTTTTTCAATGCCATGTACATAAAACGCGATATCATTTTGTAAATTAAAACGCCTTAAAAAAATTACGCTTTGGATCTTTATTATAAGTTGCATTTTAATGCCTTGTCAAAGAAACGCGACATTCAAAGTTCGACACTTTAAAAAGTTAAATTTGAAGTTTGAATTTAATGTAAACAAACGTAAACTAACCAAAATTTCGCTAAATTGTCACTGTTCGCTGGTCTGACGTATTACACGTAAATATTCACATATAGCACTAATATTATACAATATATTACAGTATTGAAATTGAACAAATTGAGGTTTATTTTCAAGCGTCCAGTTTTTAATTTGTAGTTTTGTAGTAGCTAAAGATTGTCTATGTTCCTAGATTAAATTAGTATCATAAATCAATTCACTCTTATAAAATATGTAAGTGAAACGATGCAGTGGGAATGTAAGACAGAATAATAACTGAAGAATATTGTTGATTACAATGTGCAAACAATGATAATCTCCTAATCTTTATTTTTAAATGTTTTTTTAAACTAAAACTTTTTACATTAATCGTGACGTTTATTCTCGGTGGTTTTTATTGAAGCACAAACACACAAACGGAAAAAAATCTAAAAATGTTCGTTATACTAATAACAATAACTATGACAATTGAATCAATCATTTGCGAACTAGCCCATCTCTAGTTAGGTATGTTATAAATGTCATAGCCGCCACATTTGTTTACATTACGGACAAAAATTAAAAAATAGGATATACTTAAAAGACACATTGTTTTATTGTAGCATAAAAGTTGTACTTTAGCATGTTAAAAAGTTAACTACAAGAAATTTAGCGTGTGTTTATATATTATTTATACCTTAGAAGTGAACATTAATAATATTAAAATAATAATTGTATACTAATTTTAAAATACATATTTTATACGAGAGCGTTTGATGTTGACTGCAGCCGAGTATATCTGATTCAGCGTCACCAAACCGAGCTTGACTATTCAGTTTCGTGCACTGTTCAGAAAGAGTACAAGAGGTATTCACCTCCAAAACTTCCATGTTCAAAGTAACTGTATTTTTCGGTATTTTTTAACTTCTAGACGAGTAAAAAGGATTACAATTTATTATAATATACGTATTTACTGACAATAGACTCTTATGAAGTAGGTATTATGTACAAGTGCATAGGCAGATTTAGGGACGGAGGAGGCGGAAGGGCCTCCCAGACACTTAAAAGTAGACAAGCAGTTTAATAAATTTCTGGTATTATAATTATTATACTAATATATTAATTATATTATAATTCGTTTTCAAGACATTGCGTCAAAAATGAACATTAACGAAGTACTGGATATCTTCAACAGGAAACAAAGCTGTCATTATTTGTACATGTAATTTGTTTACTATTTTTTATTAATTTATAACATTTATATTAACTTACAAGTATATTACCTACTTGGTGTTGTATTTTGTTTGTTAATCTTAAACATGAGAACATTTTTTGCCCGTCTGTGATCATTATGTCCTTAGCTAGAAAAAATCCTGAATTCGCTGTTGTACTTGCATATGTCAGATATTAAGTACCTACGGTACCTACCTGATAATTTTTATATACCTGCTTATAATGAAATATTCTGTAAAGGATTATTTCGTTAATAGCGTCTTACCTAAGGGTACGCGGACCCTTATAATTCCACTGGCCCAAGATTTGATCAAACTTCGTCCAAAATTATAAAGATAAAGTTTATTCAAATCTATGACCAGTGGAATACCACTCTAAACAAGCTTAACAAAGATCTCTCTATTATAATGTTCTTCGTAAAATGTTCGAGTACCCAATTATATAGGAGAAGTGAAGGAAGGCTTAATAGAAAATGTTAAAATTAGTAGAGATAATTTTGATGTTAATAACGTATTAATTCAAATTGTTGTTTTCATTGTTATTTCGTATGATTTCTCTCTTCCTATTTCCTCTTATTTGTTGTGCCAGGTACAAACAACATTTCCGTAATATTATTGCACGACTTTTATAATATGTAAAATTTAAATAATGGCAAAATCAATGCCCGCGTAGTACAAACTGTTTGTAACGACGGCGCTGCGGCGTTAGCACGCCAAATCAGTATCAATAAGTTATCTAGAATATTCCGCAGTATCGTTTATCAACGTGTAGTCACAGAAGTATGGCAATAGTAGTGACCCCGACGGGATAATATCCATACATACCATACGTAATAGATGGAGATGCGTAAATACACGGACATTAAGATGTATAATTATTTGTAAAGCTAATTAGATTAAAATCAGGCACAATACCGATTGTAAAAAGCTGGGAATATTGGATGTAGAAAATAAGCCAAATGTAATTTAAATGCATATAAATAATAGAAAAAGTGGAATTTGTAATTAGCATAAGTAAATGTATAATAGTTTGAAATGTAAAGAAATGTATAGTAATAGTGTAAAAATTGTAATGGAATAATAAAGAAAAAGTAATAGCATAATAAGAGGAAAACGAAAGAAAGAAAGAATTATGGATGAGGAAGAATGAAGGATGAAATATCCTAGAGAGAAGGATTAAAGGAAAAAAGAAAAAAGAATAAGTAAGAAAGAAAAGGTTTCCGAATACATGTCAGGGGAAGCAGCTATAATAAAATACAAAAAAAATATACGTACATGCGTAATATACGTATGTACATACGTAAGTTGGGTATTTCTTCATGAAGGTCGTTAGAAAATTGTCTAGACAATGAGCTATGGGACGGAATAGTCAATTGTTCGAGTATCTAATTGGTCTTCCTTTAATTCTCTTATGAATATTTTAATTTTACGCTAACTAATGCAATATACGTACATATGTGGGTGTGGGTTAACGACATGTATTATTATGCCTTTCGAGTTTAACGTTACGTAGTTTCTGAAAAAATTGACAGTGACCGGATAGATGAGCGGACGTAAGAGTGATTTTAAAATTGTTTAATTTTTTGCTTTAAGTTAAAAAAACAGAATACTTATCTGCATAAATTAAGAGGTATATTATGTTTGTTCAAAATCTTAAACTTCCGAAAGTTGGTCGGCTTGAAATTTTGACACGTTGCATTCGAACCTAACCTAAAATTAATATATCTACTGAGCCACAGCAACGCGTGGTCAAATACAGCTATTTCATAATAATGATGTACCTTTAGTAAACCATTATGGTCTGTGAAAAATATAAAGACAGACACGGATAAACACAAATATGTTAGCTGCTTATCGTCCCAAATAGATCGTAAAATACGTGTTGGACCTGGTATAGGCAATAGGCTTAGTAATCTGTCATCATATGGGACCGCTTTACCATTCGAAAGGCTTATATTGCTAAGAAAGACTTATTGCTAGATATAGCGTTAAGGTATAAATTTGTTATATTATAGCAATGAAGTTCTGTCTGCCCGGAAAGGAAATAACGGGAAAAATATATACGTATACATACATACATATCCTCACACTGTATCCCTAACGGGGTAGACAGAGAGGACGGAGCGCCAATCGTCGCGGTTCTTACTAAGAACCGCGACGATTGGCGCTCCGTATGTAAGAACTTTTTAGATACTTCTTACATACTCCTTCTTACATACTTCTTTCGCTTCCTCAAATCTCATCATTCTCCTCACACATTTTTGCCTAGGTATGCGAGAGTTTTTGATATTCCCATCCGCTAACACTGGGTATTTGATCTTCATAAGTCAGCCTTGGTCTTCCTTGGCTTCTTTTACCACTCACTTTCGTTCTGTATATTTTCTTCGTCAGTCTTTCATCACTCATTCTTTCTAAGTGCCCGAACCATTTAAGCATTCCTTTCTTCATTTTTTCAATAACACTGTCGTGCGACCCTGTCATACTGCGTATCTCTTCATTGTTTATCCTGTCCGCAAGGGTGACACCGCATGTCTTTCTACGAGATCACATTTCTACTGCATTTATCATACTTTCACTCGATAGATATCGATCACTCGACATACATATATACGTATAGTAATTTAGAAAGTCGTATCTAGGTTATGGGGTTCCCTTAAAGGATATGTAACAATATATTACTCTACTCACCAGCATATACTGCCGTTGAGTTATGCTCAGGATCGTAAGGACACACTGCTTGGCCAGATTTTTCTCTCTCCATATGGTAGTAATCCTTTTGCACGCTATACTCCCTGCAGAACGGCCTAAAGCTGTTTGTGCCACAGACGAGAAGACGGCCTGGGCCCAGAGAAACCAGAACTCGAATATAGTTTTGACAGCTCTCCTGCGGAAAAAAAATGATTCCTTGTAAACACAAGCTATTTATGTTTAAAATATAATATTGTAAAATAATGATGTAAACACATGAATATATTTCGTAAAGCTATAAAAAGAGCGAGTGATGTCTGTGTTCGAATTTCTCACTTTCTTTGTACATGACTATCGTTCAAAGTTTGACCGGTAGTCATGCACATTTTCTGTGACTGTCAAAAGTAAAAAAAACTGAAACATACATTTTTATTCTTATTCATCACAATACTGTTTTATTTCCTTTTCTTTAATTATTGTTAGTTTGTTGATCCGCTACAGCATATCGTTCGTGACTCATTCGGTAATAATGTTAAATTGTTGAACAATTGAATCCAATTATTCGATGATAGTTAGCTGTCCGAGTCTGATCTCTGGAATATTCTAAGGATGCTTCGTTAAGAGGTGAAACATGTGTCGATTGGTAGACTTGGAATTTTAGGCGGCGGATAGCTAAAAATTATAAAAATTCATTATGCGAAATGGACTGCCGTTAAAGTAGCATCCCAGGATATATGACCCATTACTTAATATTCTGTTTCTCATTATTGATTTTGGGTTAACATTTTATGTCTGTCAAACTTCCTCTCAGTAGATGTAAGAAGTTTGAGTGTGTTTTCGAAGGACGGAAGATGCGAGCTGAATTCGGACGCGGGTAGCAGCGGGGTAGGTAGCAATAAAGTTAAAGGCGTTCTGTCCACAGAACACCTAAAATGGCCGTTTCGGACAAAGGGAACATTATTAAATTTGCAATGAGTCTTGGATAGCCCGAATCGAGTAAAGGCGAACAAATTCAGTGAATATGCGATCTCTCAAAAAAATGTTTGGTGTCATCTTCGTAGACAAAATCAGCAATGAAGAGATATGTAATATGGCAGAGATAGATGACAGCGTTATTGTAACAATGCAGAAAGGAGTATCTCCTTAAATGGATCGGGTACATAGAAAAAATGAGTGATGAATGATTGATAAAGAAAATATACAGACCAAAAGTCAGTGGTAGCAGAAGTCAAGGAAGACCAAGGCTGACTTATGAAGATTAAATAGCTAGAGTGTTAGCTGACGGAAATGTCAAAACTACTCGAATAACTCAGTGAAAGTGTGTGAGGAGAATGAGATTTGAGGAAGCGAAAGAAGTATGTAAGTTTTGCGATGCTTGGTAAACCATCTTCTTGGACAATCCTTTTAGAGATACAGCGTGAAGATATGTATGTATGTAGATGTAAGACGGTCAGACATGATTAAATTATAGGACTTCTATATGTTAGAAATATAACCATAAACAATATTGGAAAGGCTTATGTCCAGCAGTGGACGAACACGGGCTGACGATGATGATGATAACCACAAAAAGAACTAAATCTGTAATTAAAATTAGATAGAATTAGAACTCTAAAAAGAAGTAAATCTAATATGTAAAATTACTTATTTCTCACTAAATTATTGTAATTATTAGTGACACCTTCGCTCCTTTGTTGATCATCATTTAATATCATAAACTCACACATATTTTATGGAGAATATTATTTACAATACAGGGAGATTAGTCCGTCAAGTCTGATGGGTTTTAGCAATAACTCCTCTACAATGAAGACATCTACGGTATATTAAATAGAGATAATAGAGATTATGATGGTTTGCACAGCCCGGCGCAAACATATGTTCACGACAATAGGCATTCTGTCAGCTTAGTTTAGCTTAAGAAGTTATTGACTTGCTTATCAGCTTAATTCTGTTGTCGAACTGTTTGAATAAATAACGTTATTTTTATATGTACGAATGTGACATTGTTAACATTATTTGGTACAGTTCCGTCCATTCATAGTGTTGCACGTAAAATGCCGTGTTTGTTCCTTGATAAAATACTCATTTGATATGATATACTGAGCAATAAATTACTTATCACTAGATTAACTCATAAAATATACGTCTAAATATATACTACGTCTAAAAAAATATTACATGGACTTAAAAATCCTGTGCTGTTAAATGTCCAAAAGGTAGAAAGATAATATATTATTAACATAATTATTTTAATTTTGTATTTCCCTGGTTGTATGTAGTATATATCTAATATCTAAAAAACTATATAATATATCTATATACCTATATAATATATAAAAATCAACTTCCGTATCTTTGTGGTCGCAAAACTCAAAAGTATATTATATAGATCATTGCTACTTACTAGGGAATTAACAAATATATTAATAACATATTATCTTATTCTGAGATTGTATTGAAAATTTAATCTTTAGTAACTGGAATGATTGAGAGAATTTTGATCCTTGTAATGGAATAAAACGCACAATCTTTTTTGCATTGCGTAAAGACTTTATTTGATAGATTTTTCTCTTTCACAATGACCAAATAATGTATAATAATACTTTTACAAGCACTTCGAAAGCAGGAACGGAAATCGATGTTGGCACTCAACCGACGTCAGCTGCGTCCATTACGCAAGCCCATAGGCGATGGACGCATCCCACAATTCCTCCCTTTACGCCTGTAACTGTTCCAAATATACAGGAACGGAACAGTTCCTATTTCGGTTCCTCCGTTCCTAATGTTTCACCGACCGTGTTCTACTACCGGCTAGTTCCGAACATGGTGAATACTGAACGTTAAATTTTGTAACAAGATTCTGTATTTCGTGTGACGCCGATTGAATTTCAGAACGATTGCGTTTAGGACTTAATTCTAAGTTTACCTAGTGGAAGTTATGTCGATGTTTCTATTTATGAGTCCAAAATGAAACTGTTTGAATACTAAAATACTATTTAATAGCTAAAACAATTAGTTATGAAGTCAAAAGTAAAATACGGTAAGTGTAGTGTACATTAAGACACTGTAAAAACGAAGACACAACAATTAAAGATACTAAAAACGAAGTTATTTCTGCGGTTGCGGAGTATGTAACCGAAACTACCCTGTATCTAAAAACTACTCAAACATAATATACACCTGAAACAAATTTTCGGTGAGAGCGTTTTTTAAGTTCTCCTACCCTTAATCTTTTTAAAATTCACCACTCCATAACTGGAACGTTAGAAGAAGAGCGCATTTTTTACGACTTTAGAAACACATATCTCACCTGAATTAAATAAAATAGTCATTTTGAAAATCCCACAAAATTATGTGTATTGGAATTTTGTTTTTCATTCCTTCGTTATATGTATGGAGTGCCATCTCTAATTTTATTTTTTCGTAAAACTGTATAGTGGGCCACAGCATACACCTACCTTCCAAATTTCATTTATGTAGTGGCGATAGTCTCCGAGTAAAATGGCTGTGTTAATACGGACAGACAGAGGGACAGGATCAGACAGGACAGAAATTATCAGTGTACTGTTTTTGGCATTTCGTTACGGAACCCTAAAAATGAGTTCATTTAAGTTATATAAATAATACACGCTTTGGAGGCGAAGCGCCCGTGTATAATTCTAAAATAATAGCTGCTGATTAAAAACAGTTTTTATTGTTTATCTAAAGAGACAAACTTATTATTCAGAAAACAGATTTAAACGAATGAGTCATTATATACGCGAGTGTAAACGATGATTGTAGCACAGTGATTAATTATTCCGGAAATTTGTCTAAAATATATGCTGACGCATAGACAAAATTTAGTAGAATATAGGTTTAGGAAAAAACTTTTGTTCGTAACTCTAAGCATATAACAATGGCTTAATGTGTTTATTCAACTACTGTTATTATCTATAAAGCGTGATGACCTAGTTTTAACCCCAAGCTGCACCAACACATCAACGTTTAAGTATCCATGTATTTTTACACCAAGACTTAATTACTTTCATTATTACAACCCCTGGTGGCTGCGAAGGTAGTTCGAAGCACTAACAGTAATTACACTCGGTAACTAAATAGGTACAAATTAATGTCAAAGGTATTGTACTTATGTAAGGCAAACTAAAATTACGGTGCTTTGAAATGTAGCATTAACCATAGCAGCATTTAATGTACATGTCACTCAGGCGTTTAGAAATAGTGATACGGTGTATTACGAGTATATGACCAATTGACCATTGTGATTATATAACATTACGCTCGGTCAACTGGTAGCATCCATTTCGAGTGTTTCAGAAGGTGTTTTAAGTTGTCGACGCCGGCTATTGCTACATGGTGGCAGTTGTCGAGTAAGGGTTCGGAGTGGGGCTTCCATTCGTCCACATCAAGCAACTTCAAGGCGCGTCCACGCGCGCACGTAACCCACGAAGTGCAGTTATATCAGTTTTATTGTCATCTCGTTTTGAGAGAAGAGGCCTAGCAGGGGGACTTGTACAAATTTTACGTTATTTCACAGACAGTTTATCACTATATCCAAATAAACTCGATAAAGTTAGTAGAAGACACCTATTTCATTTTCATTTTCAATTTAATTATCCTAATTTAAATTTACTTACGATTAATTGAGTAAGTAATTGACTCAATTTTGTACAAAGGAAGTTATAGACACTCTTTCATTTATATTTATTTCAGTTAAATATTGTTTAATTACCTGCTTGTTTACTTAACTGTTTCAATAAAGTGTAAAAATAATTGGTATTTAGGGTTCTGTCATCAAACTAGGAAACTTCATAATTTTGATCTGTCGGTCTGTCCGTCCAACGAACCCTATGTGTTCGATCTTATTATATGTATACTTCTTAAGATAACATCAGCTTAGTCAGCTTAGCGAGTAAAGTCTATACTAAAGTATTGACTGAATGTATGAAAGGCGTTTCAGAAAGATATTTGTGGGAGGCGCAGGTGGATTAAGGAACGGTAGGGGTTGTATGGATCAGAATTTCTCGCTTCGCGTTATCGTGGGAAGGTTTCTGGCTTTAGGTCGGAAAGTTTTCTGCGCTTTCGTGGAGAAAGCATTCGATAGAGTAGTGCGGAAGAAATTGTGGAGTCTTCTGCCTGAATATGGCGTGGAGGGCTCCTTACTGCAGGCTGTGAGGTCATTATATCGAGACCACAGAGCCTGTGTAAGGATAGACGGTGACATGTCGCCCTGGTTTGAAGTCTGTTCTGGTGTCAGACAGGGCTGCGTGATGTCTACCTGGCTATTCGTGCTGTATTTGGACAGTTGCCTCCAGAGATTGAAAGGTAATATGAGTGGTATGGGATGTGGTGACACAGTGGTAAACTGCCTATTGTACGCTGACGATGCTGTGCTAATAGCAATATCAGAAGCAGAGTTGCAGACACTAGTCACGTGCATGAAAGAAGATTGTGAATTAAAAGGATTGAAAATGAATGTGAACAAAACTAAGGTTCTGGTGTTCGAAAGAGAAGCGGTACAAACGAAATGTGTCATTTGTGTAAATGGAAAATGTCTAGAACAGGTGAATGAAATTGTGTACCTGGGGAGTGCGTTTTCGAGGGATGGAAGATGTGAGTTGGATGTGGAGAGACGGGTAGCAGCTGGCAATAAAGTGAACGGTGCTCTGTCCGCATTAGTAGGTAGTGTGAATATATCTAACACTGCTGAAATGGCCATCCACAATGCGGTGTTGGTGCCAACTTTGTTGTACGGTAGTGAGGCCGGATATGCCCAAAATCGAGTGAAAGTATGTTAAATGCTGTGGAGATGCGGTCTCTCAGAAATATGTGCGGTGTCACGCTTGCTGACAGGATAAGCAATGATGAGATACGCAGTATGACAGGGTTGCATAACAGTGTTATTGTAAAAATGAAGAAAGGAATGCTTAGATGGTTCGGGCACATGGAAAGAATGAGTGATGAGAGACTGACGAAGAAAATATACAGAGCGAAAGTGAGTGGTAAAAGAAGCCAAGCAAGACCAAGGCTGACTTATGAAGATCAAATAGCCCGAGTGTTTGCAGACGGAAATGTCGGAATGTAGATATCAGACGGAATGATGAGATTTGAGGAAGCGAAAGAGGTGTGTAAGGACTGCGACTCTTGGCGCTCCGTCCTCTCTGACTATCCCGTTGGGGATACAGCGTGAAGATATGTTATGTTATATCTTAAGATAACATTTGGTATAAAGACGTAGACCATAATATGATCGAAGAGATTTCTCGAAAATATTTTTTTCTACCTTTGTTACTTTGTTTATAAACGTGAAAATTTTTATTAAAAAAAATTAAACCGCCTTCAAAAAAAACACTGAAAAGTATAAAATAACTATCCTTTACTAATCAAAACTCAAGTACAATTAAAATTACTTTGTAAATACGATACACATACCTATATAATTAAATTTGACAGTTACTGAAGTCGGTGCCAAGCCCAACAAACTAATAGACTTTCTGTTGTTGCACATTGATTTGCAAAGTCGGTTAAAAATTAATTAATGCTACGTAATTAATATATCGACTAGAGGTATACACATTACATATGTATATACAATCATAAAGCCACTGCAGTTATTTTAAGTTCACGAACTAGATTAGTGCCAGTATTTAGTAGTACTAAATTGCAAAGACACATTAGTGTGTCGGGTTCAATGCCAAATGGATGCAATTTACATTTAGTACATAATGTGGACTCATTAGGATGTTTATTTATCAGACTACATAGACACAATTTTATGAAATTGTAGAGCAAATAGGAACATTGTTCGAATTGGAATATATGTAGACAACATAAAAAATATACAGATCACGAGAGAGAAAAATTTTCGGAATAACTAAGCTAAATATTGACTAGCTTTGTGATTTGTGATACTATTTGCTTGTTTCAATATACAATATAAAATGAATGATCAATCAGAATAAGTTCTGAACTACATATTTCTTAATGAAGTGGAGTCTCGATGAAATAAGTCGTATTAGTAACGCCCACGCATTTTAGTATCACATCAAAATTTTTTAATTTAATTTAACCTAACCTACAGTGTATTATTATGTTGGATGAAGTATAACAACCAATACTTTCACAATAGCATTGTTATATGTATGCATATCTATCACCAGAAATATTGTTAATTCATGTACATAATTTCATACATTTCATTAATTCAATACGAGTATAGTCTGTACTATAATTTAGTATACCTATACCGTAACCTTATTATACTATAACTTACCACATATATTTGTTATTTGGTGTCACTTGTGATTGGATATTGTAATTATGCGAGTAAATATATACATGAAAGACAAAATAATGTAGTGACTTTTTATCTATAATAGCTCATTTATTCAGAAAATAAAAATAATCATGAGTACATAAATATTATATGTATAATATTGTACATTCTTCTACAGTATTTTTCTTCTTCTTTTATTTACTGGCTTCTCTAATATACGAATTTTGCCAATGACAGGTTGTTCATGAGAGATACACGCAGGTAAAATAAAAGCAATTTTAAAAAGGAATCGAGGATATGTAGAGCTATATCTTCGAGTAGTAGAGAAGATTGAAAAGTTTTGATGATTATATAATTTTTAACTATGATTCCAACAATTGATGTGTGAAAATACACGTTTAGAAGGGGAACAAGTACAACTATCCCTTTGTTTTGAATTTGGTGGGTTGAATAGCTATGGATACATATAAAAAGGAAAGACAAGTAAGGACACACACATGTATGTGTGTCCATAGATATGTTATGATTATACTTCGTATTTCGCGTTCATTCGTTTTATGAATTTATTGATTTTAATGTCTCCTTTTAGATTTAGGTAATTTTAACCTAGTGTTTTCGGTTTTGAATATTTATAAAAATCAGTCTCTGGTACCATCAAATCAATTTATGATTCGTTTCTTTTCTAATGTATATATTGCATCGATAAATATACAACATTCTGTCGTGGTTTACCAACAAATTAACCGTGCGGGCTTTGAAACAAAATGTGAAACCACGTGGTGTAATCTTTTCGTCTGTCACGCTAACTACTCTTTTTACATCATCAAGCAATTGAAGTACTTCTTTTCATTTCTAGATACTACATGCATACGTTCTACATTGTTAACATCTAATGTTTTTAATCATAATATTTTTTATTTCGTCTTTTAAAGATATAATACCTATATTACGCAGGTGCTGCTTAATGTCAATAAAAGCAGGTGTTTTAATATCGAATAACATTTATATTTCTTTACTATAATGACGCAATGTCATAAAAAGGAGGTAGGAAGCTAATATAGCTTAACAGCGTTTTAATTTTCCGTCCAGAAGAAATATGGCAACGCTCGTAAAAATAAACGTGTTTGCTTGAATAGTTTCTGCCATTATAACTATGCACTTTTAATGATACTTTTCACTAGGGAGTTGTAATGATGTATTTAATATTGAATTATGGTTCAATTTTTTCTTACAGCAATTATGACTTTATGACAATTATACGGCAGTGATGTCTGGATAATTCCGAAATTGAGTGACAGTAAGATAGTAGGAATATGATCTCTAAAATCATGTACAGTGCGGGTCACCCTTGTGGACAAAATAAGCGATGAAAAGATACACGGTATGACAAGGTGGACGACAGTGTTATTGTAAAAATGAGGAAAAGTATGCTTAGATGGTTCGGGCACATAGAAAGAATGAATGATGAAAGACCGGCAAAGAAAATCTATAGAGCGAAAGCGAGTGGTAGCTGAAGCTCAGGAAGACCAAGGCTGACTTACGAAGATCAAATAGCCAGTGTTAGCCGACAAAAATGTCAAAGACACTAGCATACCTGTTTGGCAATGTTTGGCGCTCCGTCCTTTCTGATTACCCCATTAAGGGTACAGTGTAAAGATATTACAAGCAATTAAATACTTTTTTTAACGTTAACTTTATTATTAATTACGAGCCAAATATATCCGACTTCAAATATTGACGGTTCCAGACTGAATCGTGAACCAAATCAAAAATGTAAACATGATCAGATTTCACCAGACCGAGATCAGACCGAGAACGGCATGTGATCGGCACTCTAGTCTGGATTGGCCTTACTGGGTACTAAGGTCATGTACTTTAATTAATAGAGCTCACTAATTCTAGATATTTAAATTTGTTTCTTTAATAAATTAATACTTTTTCTCTCCTCTTTTCCTTTGACCACATTCAATTATTGTTTGTTTCATAACCCCTAACGGGACAGAGAGGTGTTCAAGTTTGACATCGTTGTCTGTCTGTGTATGTATGTTTGCAGCATTATGGTTCTTGAGCGGATGAATCACTTGGCATGCGGTTTTTTCGTCTAAAAATTGCAACTTTCGAAAATGTTCTCAGCTATGTATGATGGAAATTGAACTAGATTATTTTAAGTCGAGGGTTCTTAAATTATAATTATGTTAACTTATAACTTTAACCTTCATACATACATATCTTCACGATGTGTCCCTTACGGGGTAGTCAGAGAAGACGGATCGCCAAATTCAAACTTTTACCTTCAAATTTTCATGAATTGGGCATTAGCGATAGCAATTCAGCAGCGTTTTCAATCCAGCAAGATTTATGCTGTACCATATAATTCTAGCTCGATCTAGCGCGCATTCAGCAACTTATTGATATTTAAAAAAAATTAAACGGTACTCGGAGACTGATTGAATTTTGACTGATCTCTACAAATCGGTAATAGTTCTTAAGCATTTAGACAGTAAACTTTACATAGTTGAGTTGTTGTGGGTAACACGTGAGATCGAGACCATGAACTTTAAACATTCAGCTAGTACAATGTGATGTAATCTATAAATTTCTATATATTAATTCATTCATTTCTCTATAGTAATTCTATTAATTCTTTTACATACATCATACATATGTAAGAAAGTATAATAAACAATTACAAACAGTTTTACCACAAATTAATTAGTTACTAGCGTAAAGTTTTACTATTATATATTTCTTAGGCTCTACATGACTATACTACATATCAGTGTAGTTATAATAAGTAATTAGTAGACAATGATTACTAATTATAACGATACAATCATGAACAACATACGATCTAAGATACCTATTAATTTAACCGTGGACTAATTAGGTAGTCTCTGTTTCTCAGTTTCACTAATTTCCACATGCCTAGCCCACTTATACAATTCATGTTAAAATCTTATTAGAAGAATAAAGAAGCTAATTATAACAAAATATAAGTAACCATTTTGTTAATTTTGTTTTTCAAGAAGTACGATTATTAAAATAATGGTATGAAGGTACGATGTAGTCCATGGAGTAAAAACGAAGAGGAGCTTGCTGTAACGAATTTTCGCCATACAAACTGGTGTAACAATGTGCGGAGTGACGCGGAACGCGGAACGGAACGGGGACGCGGAATAAATGGAGAGGGATGTTGCGTGTCTGGCTCCATCTAGCGAGTTTTAGCAAAGTTTCTTTGTGTTATGATTTTTGAAGTAAGTTTATTATAGACCACCAGGTCGGGCAATACATTCTCGATACAGGGACGTACTTAGTGATAAATCGGCAACTCGAAATTGCACAATCCAAACATTTTCATATTAAGTTATGGAGTACTAATATTTGTATTTGAGAGTAGGTAAATGTTAGAAATCCATAATGTATATTATGATGTAGCAGTAAAGCGGCGGCATCCCATAGGCCTCTACATCGAGGTGGACAAAATCCTGGCTGCAGCATGAGCATATGGTGAAAATCATGTTTGGCTATCAAAATTAAATCTACAGGGAAAGTTTCGTATTTCTACTACTAGTTCTCGATGAGTAACCTTACATTAGGTTATGGTAAAATCATGTTTAGCTATCACAATTAAATCTTTGCGCAAAGTTTTTTATCTCTACTACAAATCGTTGAGGAGTACCCTCGTGAGGAGACAATCCTGACTGTCAAGGCATTAGGTCAAGGCCAAAATGACGTTTATCTATCAAAATTAAATCTGCGTGCAAAGTTTCGTATTTTTACTACTCTAGTCGCCGAGGACTATCCTTACGAGAAAACAATCCTGGCTGTAGCATTAGGTTACAGTGAAAATCATGTTTAGCTATCAAAATTAAATCTTTGTGCAAAGTTTTGTATCTCTACTACAAATCGCTGAGGAGTACCCTCGTGAGGAGACAATTCTTGCTGCAGTTGATGCAGTTGTTGATACTGCGTACTAATGACCTGATGGTCATTTCTATCATTTTAGTGTATTGTCATCGGAACTGGATAAGGATTCAAAATTTCTAAAGCTTGTAAAGAAATCATCAAGTTTTATAGTTAAATACATAAATAAAAACTATCCTTTATTAAATAGCATATTTGTATTAATAGGTCCGAGTGCGGTCCTGGTAATGTTAATTATGCCAAGTAACTTCTATTATTCTCTAACAGAAATTATTCATAACAAAAAAATGTATTATTATTATTATGCAATACGTCTACATCCGGCTGATAATATTAGTTTTACCACGTATTCCCAACAAATATCACTCCACTCGGTTTATATGAAGCGATGTAGGCTTTTTACAAAGTATTTCATGAATTAAATTAAAAATTAAGCAATATTAGGAGTAAACAGGTAGGTTCTTTAGATGTGCTTAGTGATATCTGAGTGCAAATTGTGGTTTTAAAAGGCGATTACGTTGACATCTGTCGACGAATAGTAAAAACTACACGAACAACTTTGTAGAACTTTCGATGTAATATTGTATAAATTGATACTTATACATAAAATCCATCTGAATGTGACTTGCAACAAACCATACGGCATTTCATTTTTCTATTGCATGGTCGCTGAAAATCTTTTTTTTTAAAGTAATACGTGCGACTGTCAGGATCGAACTGGCAAACGTGTAGCCTTTAGCCTTATAGCTGAGCCTCTCTCTCTACAATGTAAATCCGTCTTATTACAGCGTTTGCTCCTTCCTTCATCGTGTAGTCTGACTTTTTTGTCTTTCGCACTCCACTATTTTTAAGTTAATTACTTGCTGGTCTGCAAAGCTGGATCCAGCACCTGATACTGGATCCAGCAAGCCGAAAATGTTCTGGATTCAGCTGGATTGTGAGGGATATAACAATTGCAATCTCTACTTGTAAGTTAGTAGGAGAAATTCTATACAGATAAGCTCACCTTTATATGTAGGTAATCTCGTATATTACTTGTGTCCTTTAGAGTTACAATTTCTTAAAGTAATATTAAATAAAAGAATATTTTTATTAATCTGCTAAAATAATGTTACTTTAAGACACAGTCAAAGATTGGCGATCCGCTCGATTGGCGTTTTAATTTGGCCAAATTTCACAGAGCATTTCTCAGAATATGGCGTTACTTATACCTTTAATGTTCTAAATTCAAGTATACTCTGCAAGATGGATGATGGATGACAAAGAATGTGTTTTACTTCCATCGATTACATCAGTTATACAGTCATATTTACAAATATGTCTTTATATTAAAAAAATTAGTTAAATAGGATTTTTATGAAACGTTAAAAACAATAAACTACAAATGTGCTCCGTGGCCTATGACTTTTTTGTCAACGTTAACAATGAATGCCATTACTAAGTTTTGTATGGAGTTGGTATTTCAGGATTATTCTACATATAATATTAATTGAATATGCGTATAGCAAGACTTTTCCTTGTTGTTTATTTATAGAGTTATTATATAATAACTGTAATTACTAAACAAAACAAACAGCCGTTTTTGTAAAAATTAAATAATTAAGTTATTAAAGTTCTAAAGAAAGTAAATCAGAAATGTAAGTATCATCCTATTTATTTGCTAATAATATATTCCATCTTCTCTATAATATTATCGTGTTATGAGAACATCTACGCTCACATGTTGTAGCACGTGTACATCTACGTATTGACGTAGACATTTAGTCCGTAGCGCAATATCAATTCAAAGCGCTTCCTATGAGATTGCTTTGGCAGTTACGAAATAGCTCTTTGTATTTTTAGGATACGTATATTTACATACATACTACTCTGTCAAGCAAGTGCCGGGAAAATATCAATAATACACGAAATGTTAGTTATTCATCCAAATTTATTTTATCACCTTCAAAATATGCTCCTTCAGAAACGATACACTTACGCTAACGAATAATCCAATCATCAAAACATTTTTTAAACGCTTTTTCCGGAATTGAGTTCAGTGCTCGCCGCGAATTCTCCTTTATGTCTTCTACCGAATGAAAACGAGTGCCACGAAGTGTTAATTTGAGTATAGGAAAAACAAAAAAGTCGGCTGGAGCCATATCTGGTGAATAAGGTGGTTACATAACGCCCAAATAATATTCTTTATTTACCGTTTGACCTTCCGGCAAGAATTCCGAGTGCACAACACCGCGATAGTTAAAGAAAACAGTCAACATGACTTTGACTTTTGATCAACTTTGGCGTGGTTTTTTCGGTTTCGGTTGAGTTGGAAGGCGCCACTCCGAAGCTTGTTGACTAGTTTGCATGTCAAACTCGTAAACCCACGTCTCGTCACCAGTAACAATGCGTTTCTTGAATGTTGGGTGGGAATTGACTCGTTCTAGCATGTCCTCAGCGACTCTTATGCGATTGTGTTTTTGAAGAAAATTCAGGTCTTTAGGGACTAGCCGAGTGGCAACATGTTACATACCCAAGTGATTATTTAAAATGGTACGGATCGACTCGTGAGACACATAAAGTTTGGCGGCTATCTCTCTCAAACTTGAATGAGCATTTTCAGTCACTATTTCCTTCACTTTTGCGATGTTAACTTCAGTTGCAGACGTTGATGGCCTATCAGAGCGAGGCAAATCTTCCATCACATCTCGACCGCTTTTGAACGCTTTGTACCACTCATAAGCACGTGTTTTTGATAAAGTCGATTCACCGTAAGCCTTCTGTAACATTTTCAGTGACCTTGAACACGAAATTCCATTGGCGATGCAAAATTTAAGACAAACTCTTTGTTCTATGTTTTTGTCCATTATGAAATTCGCTATATACACTAGAATGATATAACTAAAAACAGCACTGTATTTAATCTAAATAACAGATGCAATTCTAACTCCGCGCCAAAATGGAAAACAGTTGTGCCAATCTAACAACAATGAAAAAAAAACAAAAAATTGAATTTGGAACCATAAACAAATCATCCATTCCCGATACTTTCTTGATTGAATGTATTACACAGGGTTAATTAAAAATACTAATAACCTCTTAATATTTTGTTCTTAACATTGTCCCGAATAGCTTTTGTTCTACGACTTTTAAAAATTCATTCAAAACTTTTTCTTTCATAAAAAAATAAAAAAACACAGGCGGAGTGCGGGGGGGCGGCGCAGCGCTGAGGCCGGTGCGCTTGCACTGTACACTGTATTGGAAATACGTACAGAGTAATGACGTTTCAGACAGAACAACAAAACTTAACAAATATTTTTTGAGGAACGTATTAAGTTTTGAAAAAAGTCGTAGAACAAAAGTTGTTAGGTATGGTGACAGGAATTTTGCACTAAAAGGTTATTAGTATTTTTCAATTAACCCTGTATATGAGTAGGTTACGGACATAAAGGTCAATAATACTTTCAAAATGTACATAAATATCCTAACGTTAATATTTACAAACTTAAAACTACACATTATCTTAAATAATAGACTTCCTCAAAGTGGGCGATAAGAAAGCTGTCATTGCTTAGGATGCCCAGCAGACTGGCAGTATTACCTCTTTGAATAGCAAAACCGATTCTGAGGCGGAAGAAACTGTCAGCCCGATGGTATCCGGAAGCCTCGACCAGTATCTTATAAATATCAGAAACCAGTCGATGGGCTTCGGCGCCCCAGGGACCCAAAGTTTCGACTGCAAAAAGCGTAAATATGAAACTCTCAGAGAGAGTCGCATACTTACGTCGCTTCAAGTTTTCGGCAGTGCTGGCCGCGGCACCTGCTGACTTAGAAGTCGCCTGTACATCGGAAACAGCAAGTGTATTGATACGAGGGGCGTCCCACACCAGTGATCTTCCAAGTTTCCGAGGAATGAGCGTCAAATCAACCTGTCTCCTGCCAACGCTGCGCGCAATACCTACAGGCTCTAAGACTGCAGGAACGCCAGCGGTGACAAGAGCCCGCTGAATGACGTCGTTCAAGGCAGTATGTAGTGACATGCGGCCCGCACTACGTAAACAGGATAAACCGTGGTGACCTAGTACATCGATGAGATCATTACAGCGACAACGGTGAGAAAGATTAGTTCTGGTCTCCAGACGAAATGATATCATGAGAGAAAGTGTGGTATTGTCAATTAAGTTTTTTGAAGGTATTACCTGCAACCAGTGTCCTGATTCTTTCTCAGAAATAGCCAGGGGGTGAGACCGATCTTTTTCGGTACTACAAGAATCTAAAAGTTGTAAATGAACATTTTTGCATAGAGGCTTATCCTAGTGTTTCTGACAAAAGGACGAGGTAGGCACGTTAGTACTCGGAAAAACACTTAACCAATGATTTCGAGCATCAGTCAAGCACGGCACCTCAACCGATTCTAAGGAAGGGCGAATAACTGATAGGCAAAGGTTTTTCGTGCTATAGGCTGACAAAAGAAAAGCAGATACACTCGAGATTTTGCGTATGCTCAGGACTCCATAACGCACAGGTAGTTAGGCTTGATTCCAGACCATGTCATCAACAAAGGAGCAATTTAATATTTTAGATAATGTATTTTTGAGAATATTGTCCACAGATATTAAAAGGGTTTGAAATTTAAAAAGCTGAGAACAGCGAAGAGCATATGTAAATTTTGGAACGAAAAGCGAACAATGAGGAGAGTCACATGGGAATTCATTTTGAAAAGTTAGTCTGAAGACTGGCTACATTTGTGTATTTGATAATTGTTAAAGTTGGGTATGGAGTCATAGAAGGTACAGTGATTCTTTTGACAAGTCTTTAACATTTTATGCCAGATTGTTAAGTTTATTATTTCATTTTTTTAATAATCGGAACAGAATCGGACACAAAGAGTTCACGTTTAGAAAAATTTAATTTTATTTAAATCTACAAAGCGAAAGCGAGTTGTAAAAGAAGCCAAGGAAGACCAAGTTGACTTATGAATATGAAATAGCCAGAGTGCTAGTTGACAAAAATGTCAAAAGCACTCGCATACCTAGACGAAAATGTGAGAATGACGGGATTTGGGTAAGCGAAAGGAGTATGTAAGGACTGCGATGATTGGCGCTCCATCCTCTCTGACTACCCCGTTAGGGATACAGCGTGAAGATATGTATGTATGTATAATTATGTATTTGAAATTACGACGTTATACAGACATGTAGTACACCAAAGCGTACTTAGAATATCATAATATAGACATTAAATATTTAATGACGACCTTATACAGATGTTATGTGGTATGTAGTACACCAGTGCGTATTTAGAGTATCATTATCATCGTAGTATCATATAAACAATTAACATATTTAGAAAGGAAAACTAAAACTTCAGAAGAAATTACCTCGTCTTTTCCTTTTACGAGGCACATCTTGACGTCGTTTTCGGGCGAATACCACATCAGCCGCTGTTGCTCGGTGAGGTCTGTCAGACTGAGATTGTATACTACGTTTCTGGAACAAGAGATATTTATATTAGTCTTAATCTATGCATATACCGGGTTATCGGTGCGATAGAAAGTGTGAAATGATTGAAAAAGAATATAATTTTGACTTTCGTTATATATGCTGCCGTTTATGTCTCACTGATATTCGTCAGTCCGATACATTTTTACAACGAGTACGCCCGAATAGACTGTCCATTTTTAATCAATGGAAGTTACGCAATTAGGTCCAGATTAAGTTTAGAATACTAATTATTCTATACTGGCTTGGAGTCTAGGTATTACTAGCGATAAGCAGCTTGCTTTGTGGTATTTATAGTATAACTTCATATCTTAGTTTGGCACAATGATGTTATATTTACAAAAGAGGTAGATGAGTTATTGCGCTCGAAAACTGGCACCCTAAAACTTTGCTAATTAGCCAACCTGGAGCTCATTCGTGTAACAACGTGACAGTGTCAAAACGTATGTGCGTTCCTTATATTAATATTAAAATGCCGTCCTGTGTTATTAGATACTGCAGAAACTATACTAGCAAGACTTCCAAAGGTTCACGAATCACGTATCATGCGTAAGTGTACTTACTTATTTCATTTGTGTCACCATTTTTTCCAAAATCTAAAATATCAGTAAAATATTAAATCATAAAAAACTGAAATGCGATAGGTAATACCCCAGTTACCAAGTGCGACAGAGAGCAATATATTATATTTGGTCAAAGAATATAAAAAGTTATGTTACAGAACCGTCAATGTCATGCAGTGCCTACGAGGGCTGCTATTTATGTATCCGGAATAACAAAGTGAAACAAACATATAGCGTTTATTATAGTTTTATTGCTTTTCAAAATATTCACCATGATGATCGATGCACTTTTGCATGCGTTGGAACCAATTTTCGTAACACTTTTTCCATTCGGATTGAGGTATCTCCAAAACGTGCATTTTGAACGCATCAACAGCCTCTTCACGGCTCGAAAAACGTTGACCATGTAATTTATTCTTCACGGTTGGAAATAAACAGAAGTCGTTGGGGGCCAAGTCGGGGCTGTATGGCGGATGACCCGTTAATTCGATCTTTTCATCTTCCAAATACTGAGTTGTTTCGGCCGATGTGTGGCAGCTAGCACTGTCACGATGAAGAAGGATTCTGCGTTGTCGGTTGACTTCTGGCAAACAAATGGTCGTGTACCATTCAGAATTAACCGTTTTTACGATCCTCTAGTGGCACTGTAGCTACATGTCCATTTATACCAAAAAACCAAGGGACCATTTGCTTCAAAGTGCTTTTTGAACGAATGACTTTTGTTGGGTTCGGCTCATCTTGGAACACCAAACCGTTGATTGTTGTTTAGTTTCAGGATCATACGCATATATCCAAGATTCATCACCTGTGTAGATATCATGGACAGCTTTTGACGCACCCTGATTGTACTTTTGTAAAATTTTTTCACACCAATCGACACGAGGCCGTTTTTGGTCAATTCTCAAGTTGTGCAGAATCGAACGTGAACAAACTTTTTTTACAGCTAAATGTTCGTGTAATATTTTATATATACTCGTCATACTTATGCCCAGAGACGCCTCTATCTCGCGATATGTAATATGACGATCTTGCATTATTAGTTCCCGCACAGCATCAATATTTTGAAGTACAATAACCGATTTAGGGCGACCTTCTTTAACTTCGTCCGTGAGCACAGACCGCCCACGATTAAACTCACTAAACCAGTGATACACAGTAGTTATCGATGGTACTTCGTCCCCAAAAGTCGAAGTGAGTTGATCGATGCACTGTTTTTGAGTTATCCCTCGCCGAAAATCGTAATAAATCATAGCACGAAAATTTTCACGACTTAAATCCATGGTGATAAAGACTCGCAATTTTCAAAATGACGCCACAAAGGATAAACAAATGACAGCTACATGAAACAAATTGTATTCTTCAGCCAAAGAGTTCCATTTTTAAATGTTATAATTACTTTTTAAATATTGTTCTGTAACTGGCCAGTTCCGGATACATAAATAGCAGCCCTTGTATTAAACATTTGATTACGTTTATTTATTTGGTATATAACATACAATATACGTATTTTTTAAAACGAATCAGAAGTTTTAGCAGTGAGTCTAATATCCCAATAATCCCACACAATAAAAAATATTTTACATGAAAATACCTAGTGTTTTATTTTTATCATTTTCAAATTTATAACAAATGTGTTTTATAAATGTATGTACTTAAATAATTCTGTTTCCAAATGTACATGACTCAAGAAAAATTAATTTTAAAAATCAAACATAAATCCCTTTTGCTGTCTAAACCCATTAGGCATCAATCATATTTTTCGAAAATGTCTGTTCTGTGGCATTAATTACTAATATTCTATGAAGTAGTCACGGATTCGCTTAAAATGCAGTAAGAAAGTGACCAATCACAATGGTTTTAGAGAGCCGTGTGATTTGTTAGTTTGAAGTGCAATTGAAATCTTACATTGTATAGCGACGCAGTGCAATGTATATTTGTTTCACTTTGCTTATGGTAATTATCATGCTATCTTATTTACACTTCATCATTTTATTAGTGTGTATAAACAAAGTGTGTGGCTTATGTGTGTGCGTAACCGGGACAATATTTTACAAGCATTAGTACTAACGTAACCTATCTACCTCTTTTTTAAATATAACATCATTGTGTGCGATCAATAACTTTGCAAAATTCTGTTAAATATACTACTAAATTACTTGTATACAAACCAGAATGTCTTTTCAATTAGTAGTTGCAGGGAAAGCTACCTAAAATATTAATATTTTAGGTTGCTTTCCCTGCAAACTCAGATTCAGTTTCATTATTACATTCGTTCCGTTATTCTTTTTCCTCTGTAAAGAGCGAAATTGACGAGATCGTTTGTAATGGTACATCAAATTGATAAACGAATGAAACTTCCGTATTCTAATAATAATTTGATCAACGTCAATGGCTTTTCTTCGTGTGTTTGCGTAACAGACAGACTGACGAGCTCACTGACTGAGATGTTTACTTTGGGACGTGTTTAAAATTTGTTTGATTTTACATTTTATTCATCAGTTTATTTGATATTTCGATGAAAAATACTGATATAGGTTATAGATACATGGACAATGGGCAGATTATCTTAAATACAAGTTGAATTAATTACTAATATTCTATGAATTAGTCACGGATTCGCTTGACCAAATTGACCAAATGGTTTTAGAGAGCCGTGTGATTTGTTAGTTCGAAATGCAATTGAAATCTTACATTGTATAGCGACGCAGTGCAATGTATATTTGTCTCACTTTGCTTATGGTAATTGTCATGCTATCTTATTTACACTTCATCATTTTATTAGTGTGTATAAACAAAGCGTGTGGCTTATGTGTGTGCGTAACCGGGACAATATTTTACAAGCATTAGTACTAACGTAACCTATCTACCTCTTTTTTAAATATAACATCATTGGTTTGGCATGTATTTGCTGTGTCTGTTTGGAAACTATTATTATGTAAACATGTATTGCATGTATATATAGGTGTACAAAACTAAATTAATTAATCTCTGGATACGCGAAAATGTACAGTATTCAGATATGTAAAAAGTAAAAACGTTTTTAAATTTTAAAAAATACCATTAGTATTACTCGCATAAAGGTAGTTGTGTAGGCAATTTGAGTTATACTACTCATGAACTTCGAAGTTAAAACTTGTCTCAAAATTACAACGTCAAAGTGCATAAAACTTAAAATTTTCAAGAACTCTTCAAAAGCTTATTGCGAACAGCTGAAATCCATAAAACAATTTGATTTCCGGCCGCGAAGTAACTTTATATCATAAACATAAGCTTAATGTACCTCTAGAAACAAAGTAAGCGTACGCCAAATGAGATTTTCTTTATTGCGACTCTTGAGTTTGAAAAAGGCTTTTTCAAACAATTGTCGTTAGGCGACTTGATATTGTGGCTACTTCTAACGGATCAGAATACATGACCACTTGATGTAGACCTGTGAGAGGTCACCGAATATTTTGAAACTCATCAGCCTCGTAGCGAAAGTAGGAAACAAGGTAGTTCATTCAAAGATGGGAATGCGTCATTATAGTTGTTAGCAAAATGTTTGTTTGTGGTTTTAATCGGTAAGTTGGCGTTGGATTTGTTGCCAGTTATAGATATACTTTTTAAGACATTGTTTTATAATTTAATAATATAAATATACTTATCAACGATGTCCATGCTTCATTTCTGTAACTGACTTCAAAAAATGTTTGTAAAAGACATTCGTTTCTTCAACTGTTGTCAAAATATTACAAACTATAGTCCGAAATTTACTTGAATTGTGAACTAACTTGTGGCAATTTATTAAGCTCGCCAAGGTATACCTGCTTTTTGACATAATTGCGAAAGTCCTCTTACTCCCTTAATTAAGATATTTGGCACGAAAATTTCGTAATTTAAAGAAATTATGGTGTAAACTTTCCCAATTATAAAGGCAAGAATAGCCCGTGTGACTTACCTGTGTAATGTTTTTGAGATTTAACAGACAAACTTTAGGTTCAGTGGGTCGGAATATTAATAAACACCACTTTTTTTTTATTCTTTATAAATATGAAATGAAGAATGGAATGCTTAGATGGTTCGGGCACTTAGTGATGAAATGAGTGATGAAAGACTGACGAAGAAAATCTACAAAGCGAAAGTGAGTGGTAAAAGAAGCCAAGGAAGACCAAGGCTGATTTATGAAGATCAAATACCCAGTGTTAGAGGATAGAAATGTCAAAAGCTCTCGCATACCTAGGCGAAAATGTGTGAGTAGAATGATAAGATTTGAGGAAGCGAAAGAGGTATGTAAGGACCGCGACGCTTGGCGCTCCATCCTTTCTGACTACCCCGTTGGGGATAGAGCGTGAAGATATGTATGTATGTATGAAAGTATGTATGTATGTAAATATAAATATACGCCAAGGATTTGCTTCGGCTGTAACACTAAAAAAAATAATTCCTTTATTCATGAGTTAATTTTAAAGAGCGATAAATAATTTGAAAGTCAGTATCTAATTTAGAAATGGCATTTTCGATATCATACCGACGGAATTTTAGATGTACGACATTGTAAAATTAATTGAATTATATTAGGTGTACGCTGTGTGGAGTTCATTAGTGATAAGCCCTAGTTTATCATAACAATATTATCAATTTACTTTACAATTCCCTTTGAAAATTTGCGCTCGGTACGTAGTTGTTCTTCATTATAAATATAAATATACACCAAGTATTTGTTTCGGTTGTAACATTATAAAAAATAATAATTACTTTCATTCGTGAGTTAATTTTAAAGAGCAATAAATAATTTATAAGTCTGTATCTAATTTAGAATTCCTAAAAACCAAAAGGTGGTTTTAGGAACGGTAGGGGATGTATGGATCAGATTTTCTCGCTCCGCGGTTCGTCGGGAAGTTCTGGCCCTAGGTCGAAAAGTTTTCTGCGATTTTGTGGATCTTGAATAAACATTCAGTGGAGTAGTGAGAAAGAAATTATGGAGTCTTCTGCCTGAATATGACGTGGAGGGCCCCTTCACTGCAGGCTGTGAGGTTATTATATCGGGGCCACAGAGCCTGTGTAAGGATAGATGGTGACTTGTTGCCTTGGTTCGATGTCTATTTAGGCGTCAGACAGGCCTGCGTGTTGTCTGCCTAGCTATTCGTGCTGCATTTGGACAGTTGCCTCTAAACATTAAAAGTACCTATGAGTGGTACGATAAGTGATAAACGATAAGTGGTAAACTGTCTTTTGTACGCTGATGATGCTGTGCTTATAGCACCATCAGAAGCGGAGTTGCAGACACTAGTTACATGCTGAAAGAAGACTGTAAAGTGAAAAGATTGAATATGAATGTGAACAAAACTAAGGTTCTGGTGTTTGAAAGGAAAAATGTACAAAGAAAGTGGGTAAACGGAAAATGTTGAGAACAAGTGAACGAAATTGTATACCTGGCGAGTGCGTTTTTGAGGATGGAAGATATGAGTTGCATGTGGAGAGATGGGTAGCAGCTGGCAACGGACAGAACGGTGCTCTGTTCGCATTAGTAAGCTGTGTGAATATATCTAACTCAGTCAAAATGCCCATACACAATGCGGTGTTGGTTCCAACTTTATTGTATGGTAATGAAGCCTGGATATGCCCGAAATCGAGTAAAGTGAGATAAATGCAGTAGAAATGCGATCTCTTAGAAATATGTACGATGTCATCCTTGTGGACAAAATAAGCAATGCAGAGATACGCATTACGACAGGGTTGCACGACAGTGTTATTGTAAAAATAAAGAAAGAAATGCTTAGATGGTTCGGGCACATAGAAAGAATGAGTGATGAAAGACTGACGAAGAAAATCTATATAAAGCGAAAGCGAGTAGTAAAAAAAGCCAATGAAGACCAAGACTGACATATGAAGATCAAATAGCCAGTGTGTTAGCCGACGGAAATGTCAAAAGCACTCGCATACCTAGGCGAAAATGTGCGTGGAGACTGATTACATTTGAAGAAGCGAAAGAAGTATGTAAGGACCGCGACGCTTGGCGCTCCGTCCTCTCTGACTACCCCAATAGGGAAACAGTGTGAAGATAAATGTGTGTATGAATATACTTAGTTCAAAATAATATTAGAATTGCCATGATGTATTACTATTTATTACTCCATCAGAGGCCGAACCAATGTGCTGCTGTGCTCTGGGTTGTGTTTGTATTTCGTATTGTATTTCTTGTAGTAATTATTATTAACTATTCAAATTCTACTTGAGTTTTGCTTTGTGAGATTAGTTTATAACATTTAATTATTTGTTACAAATTGGTGTCAGTAGTATTAATCAGACAACTTTTCCGTGAGTTGGGACAGTCTCTGAAAGCGTCCTTGTGGTTTACGATATCTAGTATGTTGCTGTACTGTACGGAGCTACACTACATACGTTGTCACCAATATTGTGACTAAGTTGCAGAAGTTAATAATACAAAAACTGTGTCGCTCGTTATGAAATGTACCAGGTGTTGCTTATGAAGTTAACTTGTGCGACTGCGTTTTGATCATATGAAGATTGGTAAAGTTATCATGGAAAATTAAATCTTTTCTGAGATCATTTTGAACAACAGTCCGAAAAATTTAATCTATTACAAATGTATGGTCGTATTGACCTTCAGTAACGATTCTCCGCGAAGCAGGTTTGCTAGTGCGAGGTTTATTGTATCATTGTGTGTTTAGTTATTATAATGGATAAACATAATATTAAACAAAAAAAGTTTTCTCTAAATTTTTGTATAATGCAAGTTTGCATTTGGAAAATGTAAAGATATTTGAATAAGTAGTTTTCTGAATAGGTAATATAGAAAGTAAATTGAATGCAGTCCAGGGATAAGATTTAAAAATGGCTCCTTTGTTTTAAAGGTTCGTAGTCAGAAATTCGACGCAAAGATTAGAAAAATGCTTCCGTAGAAAACGTTTGACCATAATATGTTTATGTGATGTTATATTTAAATGGTATGTGAAACAAGAATATTATGAAAATGTCCATAATATATGTAAATTAGATTGACTATATTAATACCCTTACAAATTAAAAGTTTAAATCTTTTAGGATTAAACTACAACTACGTTTTTTATTCACGAGCGTCCGATTGAAATTCCAGCACGGCTATAATTTATTCCATGGCTCGTTTCATTGGAACATCGATAAAGATTAAATAATGTAGGTATTTTTTGTCAACTATTGCGTGGGGGAGGGTTAGGAAAACAGAAACTGTCTCTAATTTGGGCAGAATAACGAGCGGGTAGCCAATTGTGTAGGGACCCTACCCATATTTTATGCACTAACCGTTTTTTGTGGTGTAACGAAGTGACATGATGCAATCAACTTGTAGGTGTACGGCTCTGTTATCTGAATATGTTTGCTTCAACTTAAAGAGGAGTACAAAATATTAAAATAATATTGTAGGCAACCTAGATGCTGACCATAGCACCACCACTTTATTTAAAATATTTTCAAAACATATTCTCTAAAACCATTTTAGCTGACAGCTGGTTCGCTAAGGAACGACACAAAGGCTTGCATCCTTTGTCAATTACGCGCTTCAGTGATTCCCGCGAAAAGGCGGCAGCCATCTTGGTTTTTGACGGATCGTCAGCGCCATCTATTGTTCGGACATAGCCATGTTTTTATGTTCGCTTGTCCAATTCGGGACACTGCGTTTTCTGATTGATGGTCTGATTAGGAGTTACAGTTATTTTCGTGCTTTCGTCGTGATTTCGTTTCTATTTCTTTTATTGTCATTATAAAGCCGTGGACTTATTAGGCCATTCATAGAGTTGTATCTAATAATCTTTATTAATAAAATACATGCCATAATTTATAAATATGCTTGACATTAATAATAATAGTGACAGTAACATAGAAATTCATATTTCTAACATTATATTACAAGTATAACAAAAGAGTATCAACATAAATAACAGAAGCATATTTCAAATGCTAATAAGTATGTGGATATTTAAGTAGGCAACATATAAGCGTACATCATTTAGTGTAGACACAGCATAATTATATATACATATAATCACTTAGGAAAATAAAAACATTCTGTAGTGTTTTTCGGTCGTCAGCGAATAACTATTATATTGTACATATTGGTATAAATTATTGAAATCTTTATTTGTGTGTCGTAAATCTATATATCGGTTTTTCTACGGCCGTACACATTTTCATTTACTAGAAGGCATTTTACTGACAGTAATATTGAAAAATTAATTTTATTGCATGAAAGGTGTCCGAACTGTCAATTAGAAGAGTGCCACCAAAGTGGCACTCATCGGTGAACACGGCATACACATGGCCGGCCAGTAATCGAAACGAACGAAAATATTATCAAACATGGTGGCGCTTCGAAACAAGATTTACATATTTAATATCGTTTATTCAGTGCAGTCTGTTTTTAAAAGACTCAGTTTTATAAAAAATGCATACAATCGTTCAAAAGTCGAATCAATGTTATTGGAGATTACAACTAAAGTGCCACTAAAGTGTATAAAATATAATATTCCAATTATGTAAAGTACTTAGTAGTTCGAGGTAGATTATTATACGGTACTCACCTTCGCTGATTCGTCGCGAATTTTGGAGATACAAAGACAAACAAATTTTAAACTAGGACTGGATGGGTAACAATTATAATTAGTTAAATCATTCATTTTTCTTAGTTTAACAGTAGGTATTAATTTACAATGAGTAAACCATATCGGACTAAGTTCAGTCCATTCACTCAGTCCATTTCGCTAGTAAGCTCAGTTCCGTGATACATGCCAATAGACGCTTTAGAAAATTGACGGATGTGGACAGGCTAGAAGTGTACTTTGTATATTTCTATTCGTCGCTTTGGATGTCAATAGTCTAAGCCACTGTTTTGTTGAAATAAAGTTAAGTGTACTGACCTATCATGAAAAATGTAAAGATTGTATTAGACAATAGGTCTATCATCTGCCCACGTACATACTTATTTACAAATCCGACATTAGACCTGTGCAAAAAATTATTAAAAATTACTATTTTATAAAAAAGTGTAGATCAATATCTCTAAGCAATATAATTCCGAAATTATTTGAGTTTAGCTTTTGATAAGTTATGTGTCTATGTAACTTATCAAAAGCTAAAATCAACTCAGCTTTGGATTAACTGTGCCCACCTGGGCATAGTTAATCCAAAGCTTAAACGCCCAAGCCTCTACCGAGTCAAACGCCCTCTCATAGTCCACGAAGGTGATGATGATTGGCAATCAGTATATATGGCACTTTTCAATTAGTGTTTTCAAAGTTTAAGATAGGATAGTGATCATTTAGGTTAACTCTGGTAAATAATTTATAAATATGGGACAACAGACTAATAGGGCGATAGTTATGCAGCTTTCGAATGTCGCCTTTCTTGTGGAGCAGAATTATCACTGCGTTGTGCCAAGCCTCAGGTACCTACTGGTTTAATATGCAGTTTGTAAACAGCAGTGTTAGAGCTCTTCATAGCTCCTCTGGCCCTAGCTTCAACATCTCGGGTATGATGTTATCTTGGTCTGGAGATCTTTTTTTTATTTGGGTTAGCGCTAGCTGTATCTCTTCTACAGACACGTCAGGAATTTCCTCAGAACTGACATTAGTAACAGGTAGCTTACATCTCTCGCTTTGCATTCCAGAGTTTACTTTTGTACAGTGACTCGTAAAAATTTTACGCTACTTGTAACATATGCTCTCTATTCGTAATAATATCGCCTTTTTTGTCGAATTACTGGAAAATCGCCTTTCTACCATTACATGATTCCACAACCAGTATTTGTTTGCTGGTTTTCATTTCGATTGCCTTTGAAATTTTGTCTTCCTGGTATTGCTGCAAATCCTCTTTCAGGTTTGGCAAATAACATTAAGTAGAGCCTGGTATTCCGGAGTAAAGATCTGATTATCCAGCTTCATCTGATGGCATTTCTCCTCGAGTTTAGGCGTGCTATCTGTTAATTTCTTGTGCTTGAAATTTACATCGGCAGGTGACACTCTATTCAATGCTTCAATCATTATTTCTGTTAGGTGCTAATTTAGGCCGTCCATTGGCATAAATATCACATGTTCGAAGTCTTGCAGATAATTTTCCACGTATTAGTTGTATTCCTCGGTATTCGGTCTGATATTATAAAGAATAAAGTGGTATGAATGAATAGCTATTACTAATCATAATTTTGCATTAGGTGCATGTTGCCCTTCATAAACATTCTCAACAACTCCACAACAACTCTAGTGTTGCTGCGCACAATCCAACGCCTAGTATAAACCACAGTTTTAAATGCATCACACTCGCACGCGTACTTCGCCTAATATATCTTTGACCGATCGACTCGCCGAACGTACGAATGTGGCATGGCGCGTAATTCAAACAAAAAAAACAACATCTCAACAAGCAACTAATGTAACGGACTAAAGTTAATGCAAGTTCAGTTTAACGGAAGTTAACAAGAGCGTTAACATTTTTTGAAGTTAACGTAAAAGTTAATCTGTTAAGCAAATTGTTAACTTCGTTAATTAACGATTAACGGATTAACGAGTTAATGCCCACCTTTGATAAATTATGTTGTATATTCGTACAATTTTCAAAAATTTCCTGTAAAAATTATATAAGCAGTAGTGGCTTGAATACAAAAGTAAAATGTTCTTTACGCGTGGCAATATGTGTAAACTTCATTAACTCAAAATATTTGTTGTGCGGAATAGGTCCATTGGCCTCCAAAGCGACAAAATGAGCAATACGTGTCATCTACAGTATGAATGCACAATTCTTTGAGAGATCGTTTTAAAGACATTTAAAGACATGTACTCACCTAGTCGTCCTTTTTCATATTTGGATTTTTTCATATTATGTATACGAGGAAAAATTCTGATCTATTTAAAAAGAAAAGCGATATTAATGATAAGGAAACCCGAGCTCATAATAAATTTGTTATTCCAAATTTAAATTACATAAGAAAAAAAAGTTAAATTTTTGAGTAACTGTGTTCGATTTTATGATAGGGTTTCTCAAGAAATCACCTAATTCATGGAAACCGTCTGATTTAAACTTGATATTAAACGCACACTGATTAAAAAAGAACACTATAGAATAAACAATTTTTACTGAAGAAAAAACCATAGTCTACACATGCATTTACTCTACCCGTTTTAAAACGATAATGAAGAAATGAAACCTGACCGAGTTTCTTGTCAGTTCTCAGTGTGCAGATTTTCTTTTAGAACTGAAGGAATGTGACGATCAATAACATTTTACAATTGGGTTCACTTAGATACATAAATTGATTTGAATTTGACTTTTGACATGTATGCGGAAAAAATTAGGTACGGGTATGTTAATTTTTGGGAGGGTGAAACTCCTACCTCGCAGTAAGGATTTCATCTTTAGATGTACATACATCGATAACTAGTAATAGAGTTGTGATATTTTAGAAATGATAATTGGACAATATTATAACTAAGGGATACATACTCGTATATACATACATCGTGAGGAAATGTATGTATGTATTGACGTCAGTTACACATTTGTGACCAATAACATCACATATTCGTTACGTTTACATGTATTTATTTGTTTGTTCCATAAATAACTTTTTCTTCAGAGTGACAAATAAATAATTCAGTCCTCAGAGAGTTGTTTGAGAATTTATTTATTTTTCGTCTTCATGTCAGAATCTTTGGAGCAAGATATGTGGGCCTTAAAGGCTCCCGGGGATTACCAGGGGTCCATAAAATGTCCTTTAACTGGATGCAGTAAAATACAACGAATGTGCTAGGGGAGACAATGGCATTGTCGACGAAAGAATAAATTATTGGCGGATCTAATTTGTGATGTCTAACAAAGGACTTTATCTCGGAAACAAAAAGTTCCCCCATGAAACTTGTTTTTATTTGCAATCAGAAAGATTTTGTTTTTATAGTTAAATTCTGTTAATGCAGTTATTTTTTTTCTATAATGTATATTTTGTATTTTACTTGTCTACAGATTATACATTAAAGAACTAAAGTAGATGTGACGTGCGAAAACACCTTGTAATAGGGTTTACTTGAATAAATTGATTTGACTTTGAATTTGAAAGGGGAAAAGTAAGTATTATAATCTAGATGTTCATAAGCGATGAAAATAAATAATGAATGAAAATGGAAACGATTCCATTTGGAAAGAAAATTCAACAAATTCAGCTAGCAACACGCGACGGATGCAGTTTGTTTGCATACACGCGACACGGTAGCTTTATTGGAAAAGTTTACGAGTTCCGTTTAGAACAACATCAATAGACAATAGGACATAGAGACACGTGCTCTATTACATCGACTATGCATTTGGCAATACTGAGGCACGACTAATATACGTAACACAATAAAGTCAAACAGTACGTGTATCTATAGACACATCCTCGACGAATGAGTGCTTACGACATGTGTTTTGATAACTCTTCTAATCCAATACCGACAGAACAGAATAACTAAAAGACAATCGTGCGATTTAAATAAAGTTAGATAGAATTCTGGTTTTCGATGTTTGTCATCAGCATTTGACTGTCAAATGGGCACTCACGTGGATTGGTTGATATACGACGCCATCTTGGAACGTTTTTACATGGCGGACGGTTGGCGTCAATATTGGAAAAGTTCTGGCTCGGCACAGGCCTCCGACTGAGAAATTGCGCTTCACATGCTATGAGATTTATTGCGATTGTTTCTCAACAACATTCATCGCTTATTTCATCGGATTTATGACACACGGGCGATGTTTCTTGCTTACTACGTTTGTGTGTAATGCTGTAAGGTTTAAAAAATTGATGTGATTTGATGTACTGTAGTTTCTTTTTAGAAGATGTATAATTTATTTCTTTGCTTTAGCAAGTAGCCTTGGATTAAATTTATCTTATAATTTTGTTATATAATTTATTTAGATACTATTCAGTTTTTATAAACAATGTTATTGTCGTTTATATATCGTAGACACCTTGGGACATCTCGACATAACAATTTTTGTAAAGTAATTAGAAATGTGTCGAAAACATTTTTGGTATGAAGAGTACACAGAAGATTATTTGATCGAATTTATGACATTCGAGTTAAAATACGCTTTAATTGATCAGTTCATTGTCATCAGTTCATCTGTGCTCTTAAGTAGTTAATATTAAAATGGAACATCATCGAAAAGTTTTGGGGTCCAGTATCTTTATATAATTTTTTAAAAGACCTTTAGGGCTACCATTAGTCCGGAAGTAAAGAATGCCTAAATACATTTTTAACAATTTTCGTCTTTTATAACAAAATAGATAGTTTAAGTATCGTTTGAATGGGTGATCTAATGAATGTTATCTAGACGTAGTACATAATAAAGTACTTTGTGCCAGATATCTGGGATCACTAAGACATTACGCAAAATGAGTGTCTTTAAACTATTTCATAAGTTAATACATCACTTTTCATTAAGTAAATTTAAAAATTTAAATATAAATCAATAAGTAAATTCTAGTTTTTTAAATTAAATTAAAGGTTTCTAAGCGGCAACTTTGAGGAAGTCTTTTATTTAAGATAATGTTTAGTTTTAAGTTTGTAAATATTGACATTAAGATATGTATGTACTGATTTATGTCAATAAGTTATTACCTGCTCAAATTGATATTATGACATGATTACATGTTTGGGTGGGAAAAATATTAGTTGTACGTACCAATTTCGTGAGTTATTTGTTAAGCATGACCTTAAAAATCACTACAGAATAACATAATGTAAAAAAACAACAGTTTCATTTCACGGTAGTACGATGTGTGCAATATGTAAAATACCGCAATTTCATCATTTCAATTTACGGCAACCAGCATTTTTTTTAAATATGAATACACATGAACATTTCATCTTCACAATGTTCTTCCATTCAGTGTTATGACGGCCAACAAACCAAGGTCCTTTGGAACCCTTTAATTCGCTTGATTGCTCAGTTGAGTCATATGGTGAGCAAGAAAATGCAGGTCTTGTAAAATTGGTCCGCTCGCCAAGCCAAGCGCTCGCATACAAAATAGAAATTCTTAACATTTTAATTAAAAGCGTTCAAAATGCCGACCACACTGGGCTCCTATTGTTGTCTCATTCTGACAATCGAGTGATTTATGGTGCACGAATGTGAAGGGTTTGTTGTATCTTTGAAAACGTAATGTCATTTTTTATAAGGGCTAGACCAGCATTTGTTTTATTGGAGAAACGAGAATGAAAAGTCGACTAGAAAGAAGAGTTTAATAAAAAAAAATACGAGGAAAATTTGTTATTTTTAATAATTTGCAAAAAATATTCTTAAAAAATTAAAGGTATAGTAACACAATAAACTGTATAAAAGAATGTAGATGGCACAGTCTTCACCTAAGTATAAATAAGTTATATCGCTTCTAAACTTTTTCCAACATCTTATCGGCAAAAAGGCAGGCATAAAGCCAAGAAAGTCAGTGTGTGAACTACTTATCTATCGCTCTTCCGGAGCTTTGTAATCGTCCCCTCAAACCTCCAGTCACGATAAGGTTTCTTAAATCATGGCTAGATGCTGAGATATCACGGGATTTTGTACATTTTCTTTAATAAAGAATTTTATTTTACTTCTAAATTTTGATGAAACATTTTTGTAGACGCAATACTCGAAACCTCGCTAGTCCTTTTACAGTTCTAGTTGAGTTTCAATAAATTTCGTGTTATGTATTTTCAGTAGAGAAATAGCATACCATAAAAAAGAACAACATTACAGGTTTCGAAATTTTGTGTTTATGATCTCTTGGACTACACATCACATTATTACATACATTTTTCATACAATATACAGCTTAAGAAAGGTACTTTTAGTGAATATGTTAATTAAATGACGTGATCGTAGACGTAATCGAGAGCAGCAAGCAAGCAAGGGCAGCTGTCCCCCATACGGCTTCTTTAGACGAGTTGAAAGCATGGGTCATTCTTGCAGGGAGAGTACGCTTAATAGATTTATAAAAATATTATCATATGGGTGTTGTTACTTGCTGTTATATCTTGACAAACACATACCCATGAATGTCATAAAACAAGTGATATTAGTTACTTACATAAATTTGAATTTATGAAAGATGTTTGTTACTTTACGTTCCAAATAAATATTATTTAATAGGTCCGTAAATTGCGTGTGCTCTATCAAAATTAAAATAATTACATAATATGTAATCAAGGAACGGACTGCACCCAACAGTTAGCTTCATGACAATTTGTAATACAATTAAAAGCTAATTTATTAAAGCAATTAGTTTATATTTCGTAATGGCTATATACGCTTAAATAATTATCGCGTTCGTATGCGTTCTGATTTTCTAGATATCTATAATTATCGTGCTTTGTTATAATTTTCCAGTCAACCTTAAATAAGGCGTTATAATCTATGAATGTTATAAAGTTTTAATTTCCCTATAGTTTCGGAAATAAGGAAAGAGTCAAGGAAAAACAGAGGTAAATAATAGATGTCACAAAATCTGGTGGAATCAATCCTGATCTCGCAGCTTTCCTTTGTGTATGCTGTATATGTATGTATGTTTTTACATAAGACGAGGCAAACGAGCAAGCGAGTTACCTGATGGACTCTCGTAACGTCAGGGGAATCGCAGGTGCGTTGCCAGCCTTTAAGGAAAAAAGGAGGAGGGAGGAGACGGACCACCGGCACTCTCACTCATCGAACTAAACACAACAGCAATAGATGTTGTTATTTCATGCCGATATTCTGTGAGAGTGTGGTACTTCACCGGACGAGCTGGCTCGCAATTCGCTCACATAAGTGTGGTAGAGCCATACTGCACATATATATATCTACGTATACATATGAGCGAAACATTACAATATCTCATATATATACGTATATCTATAATATGATGTTCGTCAATGATGACAGCTTTGTAACGCGGCAGCTTCGAGGAAGTCTATTATTTAAGATAATGTTAAGTTTTAAGTTTGTAAATATTAACGTTAGAACATATAATTATGTAACATTATGTAAGGTTTTTTCAACGTATATCGCTTTATATGTTCACGTGTATTGCGTAGTTAGTTTAATATTTTATTACAATAGGTTATTTAATTAAAATATTTGCTGACGACATTCAGTTATGGACGAAGCTTTTCATGGTTGTGTATACGAATGATCACTCTTAATTCTGATCTTTGCAATGATCTGATTAGGGAAATAAATAAATCATTACTATTTAATGCAACTTGATGTTTATTATTTACGTTAACATTAGAGATGCAAGGATTTGGCCACTACGATTACGATATTAATCATTGTTTATTATGAAACAATTGTTTATTATGAAGCATTATGATGATAAGCAAAAATGTGCCAGATAATCCTCAGAATATCTTTTCACAGCGTTTTTTATTTAAAATGTGAAAAATATATTGAATCTACTATTAGAAACAGTCTAACTAATTACAGTCTACTATTTGTATAATTAAGTACATTTTAACACTGCTTAGTAATAAAACTTACATTCGTAAATGTTATAAGTGTGACTATAACTTGTTTAGAAATCACGATTCTTACTATGCACCGTGGAAAAGTTAAAACATTTTCTTATTAAAAACCCAAAACTCCTTTGTCTTGGAATTAAATGTGTGTTCTTCCGCCAACGAATCAGTTTGGCTGTTCAAAGAGGCAATGCTCCCAGTCTGCTGGGTACCTTAAGCAATGACAGCTTTCTAAGCGGCAATTTTGAGGAGGTTTATATTTAAGATTATGTGTAGTTTTAAGTTTGTAAATATAAACGTATGAATGTGTGTTTTTATCGATTATCTGGTATATATATACATAAGCTTACGAATAACATATTTTTTTTTAAATTATGTCATTACCATGAAAAATATTTTGTTTCAATTAAAAATAGTGGAATTGTGAGTAGATACAGAGCTATTATCTATTTAAAGTAATGAAAATTAAAACTGTTAAGCTGCTAAGATATAAAAATAATCTTATTTTTTTTCGCTGATAATAATTGTAATAGTATTAAGGTTTCATCCGAATAATAACCCCATCCCTGCACATATGAATTAAATACAAAATCAAGACCAAATTCTCCAAGTATTTCTTTGTTTTTTTATTTTTAGACCCTCACTGAAGATTATTCTTAAGTCTTAGCAGGTCGTCCTCGTTTACCTATCGATACAGAGGGCTCGGGATTGCAAGAAGGGTCTTCTAGACTTACATTTAATTTGTTGACCAACCATTTGATATTTTGTCTCAAAAATTACTCCGTACTTCTACTAGATTTTCCAAAATGTTCTTTAAACTAAGAAATTATATTTCGTCGAACAGTCGCAGTTATTTTTGCAATAACTTTTCTGATGATTCGTTGTTGATAGCGGAAGCATAATTTTCGCTCCTGATCAAAATACATAAGTCAAGTCTAGTACAGGTGAGTTTATTCGTTGTGGATTACTCTTGCGACAATTAAAAAATAAAAAACTCTTCTGTGTTACTATAAAATGCATGATTTACAGCACACTAGATTTTAAAAATAAGTAATATAAATAAGAATTAAAAATAAGTAGCCTATGTCCTTCCCCTGGGCATACTCTATCTCCATTCTAAATTTCATCAAAATCGATCCAGCGGTTTAGCTGTAAAAGCAGATAGAACAGACAGACAAACTGTCGCATTTATAATATTAGCACAGATTAATTAGTTTACTACCGTAAATTAGTATGGCTATGGATTGTACATGTTATAAGTGTGCAAAAGAAAATCGCAAGTGTGCATAACGCACTGTTAAAAGTTACCGTTATGCGGTTATTGACAGATATTGTTAACGTATCTATAGTTCTATATTAACTGAATACAGAGAACTGCACCTAAATTTTATTAAAATCATTTTTATAGACTATAAAAGGCAATATAATGGACCTCATTAAGTGTAAAATCATAACATTGCTTAATATACACAATATTTTAATAGGCTACTATAACTTACACACGTAATTTTTTTTAACTCGTAACAACATATAATTTATTAAGAAATAACACCAGTTATAGAGCATCGGCAAAATTTGGTAACAGTTAAAACTAAATGAAAACTAAAATTATAAACAATAAGCATGTAGTCAGAAATATCTGTAGATATGTCTGTCGGCATAATACATATAAATACAAAATGTCTAATTTAGGGTACATACGTTCAAACTTACATAATATTTATATGATATATAATGCATATAAAAGACACGTATGTTTAAAAAATATACCAAAAAGAGACGATTTGAGCTTTCCAGAATGATATAACATTTGTAATAGACATATGACACAACACAATATTTTCTATTTCTTTAGTTTAAAAATTTTGTAAACAAACCATAATGATAAAAATATTTACAAGTTACAATAAATCTTACTGAACTTTTCTAGATCTCTTTTAGTAGTAGGTGTATAGTATAAATCACGCTCAATAATAAAGTTCAATATTTAAGCTTAGTTGTGATATTACTTGTATTGAAACAGACTTATGAAAGACGTATTTATGGCTTGGCTGTCATAGACGCTTCCCAACTATATTGCGGTGCATAGCGTCGTTTTAAATCGTAAGTATTCCAATTACAAATGCAAAACGATGCAAACTATAAACACATATTCCTAAAAAAAAGTGTGTGTGTCAGCTCCGACGCACGACTGGAGTTTACTGGTTTTTTCCGTATTTTACATACTGTTATTCACTTCACTGTATACAATAATATTAAATATCAATATTAATAGATAAAAAAAAAATGTGGAACGACCGAGTCGAGATTTGAACTCACAACATAATAATGATTCTTGAAAATAAGAGTGAGTATTTATCAATTGAGTCAAACACACGCTGATGTAACATGGCAAAATTTTGTATTTAAAGCGCTATGAGCAACAATACATGATGTCTACGTAACATTTAATTTAATTTGATTGATTTAATTTAATTTGATTAATAAATTTATTATTATATTATATATGTTTATTAAAAAAAAAAAACTACATAATTTGGTTGTGTTTTAATTCTGTGAGTAAGATTTCATCCCAAAGGTGTATGAAAGACCTTAGCTTCAATACAAGAGACCATTATAATTTCAAAATTCAAGAGGAATAAGTGACACAGATTTGTTTAGCAACACGCCTCAGCGATCACTGTCGAACTCGAGTCATCGAGTCGGATAGGAGTGAAAGAGAAGGACAAAGTGAAAGGTGCGCAAGATACGTTGCGCAGAAAACGTAACGCTTTTATTTAACGCTTGTATAAACTTTACTCCTCATAAAATTTCCATACCGAGGGCCTTATATGAAAATCGATTCTTAAGGAGTAAACTTCAAGAATATGCCTATCTTTTTGGACTATTTAATCACAATCGAAAAAAGGTTTTGCTTACATAAAAATATTAAATGACATTGAGGTCAAATCTCTGAAATAAACTTTTCATCAAACTGCAAATAAACAAAACTGTTATTGAACTTACTTGTTCATAGTACAGGGCATAATATTAAATTATGTCTAATGCCATCCGAAACGTCCTTAAACGTAATTCGCTTTATACAAGCTCAATATTTAACGGTAAACACGTCAATCACTTATCGAATTATCCCCAAATATTCCAGATAGGTCCTCAATTCAGTAATTTTATTTAAAGCTGTCCTTGCACCATGAACTGTCTAAATTAAGTTAGAATGGGAAATACACCAGGCAATTAAAAACAAAGACGACAGGGTATTAATGGAGTTACGGTAATTCTTTTAGATATCTCCACAAGTTTAATAATAGATTTCTTATTTTAGTAGACGGACCGATTAATTTTATATCTATATGTTTTTTGGTATTTCTTATCAAAATTGTAAAAACGGAACATTACGTGTTTGTCTGTTTGTTTGTCCACGTGTCCAAATACTTTTTTCTGAGATTAGAGAGCTGTGAAATGAAAAATGAAAATAACCTGTGCCGAAGCAATTTCGTAGCAAGCGCTACGAATTCATAATCCGCTACGAACTAAATGTCACGTCATTATAGCGCAAAGAAACAATTGTAGTGAATAATTGCCCAAATACAGATGTGAACTTCAAAGTTAAACTACGATTTAGCGGGGTCATTTTCGAGCCTTAACTGAGTTTGCTGTTACTTTACCATATCTCTAAAACCATCACTCAGAAAAATCTAAGAAATATCATGAGGATTAAGAATATGATGTATTAAAGAAAAAATATCAGGACTACAATAATTTTTATATAAATTAAAGGTTTTTCTAAAAGAACCTTTGTTTTGCGGTTAGTTATAAAGAACCGTACAAATACATAACATTAATTGCGCAGTATGAGTTTTGCAGTGGATAAAGCAAGCATCTAGGTATACTAACTTTATGGCATAAATGTAGCCATGACATCAAATATCCCAGTGTGGGAACTAACATTATTGTGGTAGTATTGGTATTTAAGTTCACGTACCCACGTATTTGTTTTATTTTTGCATTGACGAATTTTGTATTTGTACTTAATTAACAACTTTACAAAGAGATTTTTTATTATTAGGAAAGAGGATTTTACCCATTATTTTAGGTTTAGTAATTCATAATTTTATTTTTTATATTAAACATACTTTGATTGACTTATAAGCCACACTCTAGTCTATCTGCATGACTGCGCGCTGAGTTCAAGCAATATTGCCAAAAACAGAATATAGTATGTGTATACACGTAATTCCTCAAGTCTTATTAAAACGTACCTGGGCAACCGAGCCTAATTCAGATAAAAAAAAATTAAAAAAGTCTGACCACATCGCAGTATTCCAACCCGTGCACTTGGGCGTGGTAGACCTATACTTTTTGCTACTGTGCTATTGAGAAGATAATTTCTGTTGCGAAATTTTTCGCGGGCAAGTTTCCAAGTTTTAAGTGTGTGAAAACACGAGAAAATGAATTCTCTCACAATTAAAACTCAGCTTGATCGATTCTTCGCCTCCGTAAACCCCTACCTTGTAAATTTCATAGAAATAGAGCTGTTTTCGAAAACACGATTACAAATATTACTCGTTAGTACAGGATTAAAAATTGCCTTATTTCTAAATAGTAGAAAACAAAGTCGTTATCCGTGTTTGCCTGCGTATTCGGGTTAAACTGGATTTCAATGTGATTTAAATACAAGGAAATTTTATATAATATACAACACATTCTCATTTGTTCTATAGTAGCAGAGAAATATTGCCGTTCCGTAATCAAATCGCCGCGCAGCGCCGTGCAAAGCCGAAGCAGGTCGCTAGTTTACTTATAAGCAAGAGTTGGGTATTAATGGTTAAATGAATCAAGTCAGGAAAAAAGTTTGTTGACGGCACGTTTTCTTTTAATATTGAATATAATATTTTTTAATGTACGGCTCTAAAATTAATCTAAATTGAATATGACCGACTCCAGGCCGGATCGCTAGTTGTGTTCTGAAGACAGATGAAAAAAGAAAGAAAATTTAATAATTTTAAGGAAAGCGCGTTTTAGTTTTTTTATTAACTTCACGAGGAATCATTTTTACGGCAAAAAATAAAATGTCACAATGGTCTTTGTCCTATAAAATTCGTCTTAGCTCTAATATTTTTTATGAACTGAATTAGTTGAAAATGAAAATTCTTACAGCCAAGTCAGATACCATAGCGATGAAGTTTAATATAGAAAAATTGTGGGTTTCTTGTGCTCTGTGAAAGTCAGATAGAAGGCGCTTAATGTAATGACTTAGTATAGTCTGTTCCTTAGGCATTCGACAAATTAAGTGATAAAAGGATAGAGACGATACTTCTAAGCGGCAAACAAATCTTCGAGAGTAAATATTTAAATACTTACAAAAAACCATTCACGTCATTTCCCATTTGGAGTGGACATTAAGGTATAAAAAAAAATACGTCTCGACGCTTTTCTGGAAATAAGTATTTAGATTTATAAAAGGAAAAACAGTACTATTCCCATCAGAGTCTATATTGTCATTTACTTTATAATATTGTCCCTCAGGATCTAACCACTGGATTGAATTACAACGGCCAAAGGTTCTCTCTACTCTCCACTAGTCAACACTTATTCTAGAATAGCACGAGAAGCGGTCGAAAGAAAAATGTATCACAGTTTCAACCAGCAAAATGGAAACAGTCTGTCAACATAATGAGATTCTGTCTTCGGCGAGTGTGTTCGGTATCGGAAAATTGGAGGTCGCCAGTGTGTAGACGTCGTTAGTGTTGTATGTTGAAGTACCGAAAGTGACGATGATTCTAATATAATAGTGTGGTGATAAAGTAAGGGTAGTTGCGGGCAATCGTACATTATGAAGACGACGCTAAGTCTGCCCGGGACTATGATAGGTGCAATTCGGTCAAAACTTCGGGATAAAAGTTGATAAAACAGAGATTAACGTTAAATATTACTAAAATAATAAAATAACTAAATGTAATTAAAAAAAATTATATCATGTATAACGACTGTGTGTCTATTGCGCTATGACCGTAAAATGCACTTTTCGTGGTAAATTTAGTGCCACTGTGCAAATTACATTATACAAATTCTCTTTTTGATAGCAGATATCGCGCGATATTTGGCTGTCGCATGCTGACTGCGAGTTAGGTAATAAGCGTGCGTGTTTTTAGTTGTGTGGTTCGTAGACCAGTGTTGTCATATTGATTCCTAGTATCCCAGTTACCATAGAAATAGTTTATCGTTGATTCATTGATTGAATTTGTACGTTGCGTATTGTACATTGTACAGATACGTCCCCGTACAGTTTTATAACAATATTTGAATTTGCTTGCGACATATGTATAGTTGCATCTTGGAACATTTTCCCCTTTTCCTTTAAAACAAATAACGAATCAAGTAACGTTAACTTGCATGTAATCTCATCTAAATAATTGTAAAACCTAATGGCAACACTTGTTGAGGTTTTATGTTCTAAGCAGTTTTTATTTTGATTTATTGAAAATAAGGGTTTCTTAGTTTATTTAGGCACATATTTAAAAATTGATTCCAACAGTTGCTGTCCGAACACTGTTTTTAGCACTCTAACTACACAATACGGCATTTTCGCGGTAGAATAACATAATTTATATTATGACACGATTCTTTAAAAACTAGCTGAAACTAATATTGCGAGGCGTAGTTCGATTATGTGTGTTGCTTTGTATGTAGTACATAACAAGACGTAGTTTTACCAGCCTCGATCCTTTTTTTATCCCTGCAGACACTCAACCGGATTCTACGCTGACTGAGTAGTGTCGGACTCGAACCAACTGAAAAAATCCTCCTCTTTGCTGTGAGCTCTAGTGGCTTTTACAGCGTCTCCGTTCGCGTTGGGGCGAGCGCAGATGGCGCCCTTCCAGATAAGGCCACGAGTCTTACCATATCCTTTCTAAACATCATCCGTGTTCTTGTTCTTCTTCCTGGTTCTTTTTCAAATTGTTATACATACTCGTGTGGTGTGGTAAAGCCACGCTGCATTGCAGCACGTATTGGGCCGGCTCGCCCGATGAAATACCATTCACAGAGTGAGATTGCCGGTGGCCCGTCTCCCCCTCTCCCTCCATTCCTTTAAAGCCGGCAACGCACCTGTGATTCCCCGAACGTGGCGGATGTCCATAGGTGGCGGTGATCACTTTCAATCGGGTGATTCGCTTGCCCCTTCTTTTATATAAAAAAAACTTTTATGTTAGATACAGAATCAAATCGGGAACGGTGCACATATGTACATACGGTCGTCAAACGGTGACCTCGGCAATTTGTAACAAATCCAGACACACTCGGAGGTGCCTTCTCGTACACTTAACAAGTTAACTGATCTGTTTTCCCCCTAAACTACTTTATTTGTTTAGGCCAAAACAAATAGGCACTCCGTGGAAACTTTCTCGGGGATCGCCTCAAATTGCGTCTACAACTCTTGTATTGTTTAATCGAAAAACGCTGGGGAGCATGTAGGAGAAATAATAATGTTTTGTTGACTTGCTGACCTTATTTTTCTAGTGCTGGTCGTAGTGAGTATGTAGCCAAATCCAGTTATTCACTTGAGAACATTGCTTGTGTTTCATTTGTAAAAAAGCCAACTGCATTTATGAATTTTTATGACTACATACGTAAGTACATTAGGTGCGCCATTGTTTAGAAAGCTTTCATTTTTAGAGTAAGTACTCTGCACAATAATCAACTGCAAAAGGGCGTTACAACATGTGCATTGGGCCAAAGCCTAGAGAGAACTTCTCGTCGATCGCCGATCTACAACATATTATAAGAAGATGTATACAATAAATTAAGGCAGTGAGGTGGTGGGGATAGCGTATTCGACCAGCGTTCGACCCAATGCACGTGCTGTTTACAGTAATACGATGACGTTGCGCCGTCATACACATATTATATTCCATCTCACGTCATTTCCCATTCGAGGTGGATAAAGCATTAAGGCGCAACAAAATCACACCTTGACGCTATTTGCAATAATAAATATACTTAGTTAACTGTCGATGGAAAGTTGGAAACACGGAAACCAGATAATGACAAATTTCTAATCCATCGCCACAAGTTCTTTGTTCCAACTTCCTTATAATAAACCTTATCTCTTGATCTACTTTCACGAAGCAGATACGCAGTTGACATTGTGTATTATATATTTTTCGGTTTCTCATGCGTGCAATATTGAAGCGGGATGGAAAGACGTTCCAGACCCAATTATGTATACAAAATACTAGTTACGAGTCCACCTTTGTTTGCGCCAGTTGAGATACTTTTTGTCTATGTTATTATTTTAAGTGGCTCTATCTATCATGATAACTTGAAGAACTATAGCGTGAATAGCATGATATGCTAATGGACATAATTTTGATTTCTTACACTTTACGATAATATGCTTGTTGTGATGATAATTTAGTTCCTAAATTGATTATAATCTAAATACACTTCCAAAATTGCAATGACGGTTTTTTTTTTATTGCTAGCTGTATCTCGCAGTTGCACCTGCGATAAATTTGATATTTTTACGGTATGAAAAGCAGCCTATAGCACTTTCTGAAAAGTCTTCTATCTGTCAATGAAAGCTCAGTCAAAATCCGTTCAGCCGTTTCAGATTTTAGCCCAGACATAAAAGAAGATAGACCGACAAAAATTAAAAATAATATAAAGCGTGTAAAAATGCGTGTTTGGGTTTGGGTAAGCTTAAGAGGACGCCTTTATTTCGAAATCACAGAGAGACACTTCGTTTTCATTTATAAAAAGTACTTAACGATGTAATGTTAGAATAATAATAATGCGCCAGACAATACACACCAATCATCTGATCTCAAACTAGGGTATTCCCTGTACTATGAGAACCAGACTACGACTACTGGGGGCGTTTCCCAGTACACCCAGACCCGAGACAATCTAGAAAAGTTCATTTTTAAAATTGACCCGACCGGGAATCGAACCCGGAACCTTCCGCGCTTGAGTTAACGTCTAAACCACTGCGCCATCTAGGTCGTCAAATAATGAACTATTAGGTTACATTTCCAAGTTTCTATGAGAAGATATTGATGTGAAAACTAGTTAATTAGATACCTAATAAGAAAAAATGACAAAAGTTTGGAATCTAGCCATTGTGCAGCCCGACGCCTAGTTACAGAGCAATACGAAGAAGAAACACAGTAGCCCTGTTATTTTGTACATCCAGTACAACCATGCACCCTCGTCTGTTGTTTCTAATTACAGGGAGTGTTTTGCTCCTAAAGGGCACCTCCCTTCTTTAACGTTGTTTGTACAATAGATACCTACTAATTTAGTTGTTTTCGAGTAAAATACAGATTATGAATATGAATGCATGTTGTGTCTATATGATGTACAAAGAGATAGTTAATTAATATTTGTTCAATGTTGTCATAGATTTCTAACTTTATTATATTATAAGATTCTAATTTTAATAAGTAAACTATGTAACGGAATAATTTGCCTCTGATATACGGACAAACAGACAAACGGACAGATAGCCACTACGAAACTTAAGGATTGTGTTTTTACTCTTTTGGCTACGGAACCCTAAAAAGTGTAGAAATCAGAAAGGAAGAAAAAACATTAATTATTAACTTGGTTCCTTGATTGATTTATATGGACCATAAAGGCATTATGTAGTATAGTATGTCGCTGTATGAATGATGTGTCTGGACATTTCCTGTAACGCCACCACTTCATTAAATGACGTATTAAAAATCCCCATATCGCTGAATACAGATCGTTTGCCGATTCTCCCAGTTGGGCGCACATCGATTTTGTAGGGCGTTCCAAGTATTAATGAATGAAAATAAAGTACGATTGTGTGACTAGCATAACGTTTTTAAACTTTTACGACTTGTACACATCTTACAATACTAATTCGCGAGTCTATGTCGCGTTTATACTTTAAGGCTAAATTAAATACCTCTTTTATACCGACGTTTCGACCGGAATGCATCGATCGTGGTAACGGGCAGACTCATGAGGGTGAATGTCGTCTTCGTAGTGTGCGCATTCCGTAAACTACCCACACTCATTCACCGCATTCTTTTGTCCCGACAGTGACAATAATAATAATGATAACGATCTGTCTATCTTCATTTCAGATGTGAACCTAATGTTATGGAGTTCAATATCCTATATATGGAGTTCAAGTGGCTAACAAACTGATTATACTTTTCGGACAAACCATTTTCCCTTAGTTCCTTAGTTCTCCGAAGGATATCATTCCTTGCCAGACACCTGGTGTCTACAAGGTAGATTGCAGCTGTAGTTCCTACATCGGACGGACAAAAAGAACAATAGCAGAAAGGGTCGGAGAACATCACAGCTGTCAGAAAACAACAGACAACTAGGTCAGCCATTGCCAAGCACTTGCTGGAGTCAAGACTTAATCACTGGATTGAATTGTATCAGCCACAGGTTTTTTTCGCCGATCGGGACTATTATTCCAGAATAGCACGAGAGGCGATTGAAATCAATAAATATAATTTCAACCGGGAAGATGGATACCGCTTATCAACATCATGGAATCCTGTCAACAGTGAGTGTCGCCAGTGTGTTGATGTCGTTAGTGTAGTGTGTAGAAGTACCGCGAGTGACAATTATAAAAATGAAAAAATGTGGTGAATGAGTGTGGGTAGTTGCCAGAAACCGCACGCTACGAAGACGACATTCATCCTCATCAGTCTGCCCGTAACCACGATCGCTGCAATCCGGTCGAAACATCGGATAAAAGAGGTATTTAGCTTTAAAGTATAAACGCGACATAGACTTTTTGGCGGGAACGGGAGAAGTGAGATTGTCATTTTATTTAGATTTTATATTTTTTTATATTTTTGGCAGTTTTAAAGTACAACAGTGATAGTATATTGTGTTTTAAAGTTCTGTGCAAGTGAAAAGAATGGAGTAGGTCTAAATAAACATGTGTAGCTGAAGTTTTCGCGCTCCCGTCCCGTCCACTTTACTGGAGAAGTTTTAACGTTTTATATAACGATTCTATTTATACTATTACAATACGTGACATTGGCAAATGCGCTAATCGTCATGCCATGAAGAAAAAAAAAATCTCGATATAATCTCGACTTGCAAAGTTCGGTAAATTCTGCTCATAGCTTCGTTAAAATGCACTTCTCTCATCTAATTGTCTTAGTAATGTGATTTTGTTTGATACAATGTGATTAGTTTTGACAAAGTTATTTGACACGCACCTAAACCAACAGAAGAGCGTGTAGACAACGCCACTGACGGCATAAAATAGTACCTGTTCAACGTTACGCCCAGGTCATTTTGTTTGAAATATCGACGAACGTTTTGCTCTCATCGATCCGCCTAATTTTCTTTGAATTCATTTCAAGGTGATGTTCCACGAAATTTCCAGGTACATTACGATCTGCCAAATTCTACGATCATACGATGACATTTTATATGACGTATATTGTACATATGTGTCGATTATAGGTATGTTGTTCTTTTGAGAATTCACAAACTTCACGAATTTACTTTTATTTACCTAAACAATCTAAATAAATATAAGCTAAATAATAACATACTAGTTAGCTAAAAAAGAAACTACCAACAATATATTTATTTTAGTTGTTTAACAAATTTTTCTTAGCATAATTTCCACATTAGGTAATTATTATTTTGTTACGAATTTCTTTTTATATTGTCGAGTTTCTCATTTTAATAAGAGAATTTATTCTCTTCTTAATAAGTTTAGAAAATGAGATTGAATGAAAGCTGTAGGTAATATCACCGCGATGTTTGAAGTTGAAAGAATACAATTACTTACACAAAACTAATTTTATGTCTTAAATACGAATTGGAAACAGGACAAAGTTGGAACAGTACTAAAGAAATACTCCATTAAGACTGTGTATAGTCCGCACTCTAAATTGCCAAAGCACCTGCGTACTCTGAAGGATGTCATTCCCTTCCAGACACCTGGTGTCTACAAGGTGGATTGCAGCTGTGGTAGTTCCTACATCGGACAGACGAAAAGAACAATAGCAGAAAGAGTCAAAGAACATATCACAGCTGTCAGAAAACGACAGACAAATAGGTCAGCCATTGCCGAGCACTTGCTGGAGTCGGGACCCAATCACTGGATTGAATTGCATCAGCCACAGGTCCTTTCCACAGATCGACACTATTCCTCCAGAATAGCACGAGAGGCGGTTGAATTCAAGAAATACCATAATTTCAACCGGGAAAATGGATACCGCTTATCAACATCATGGAATCCTGTCATCAGTGAGTGTGTCTGGAGCCAGAAAACTGGACGTGGTCAGTGTGTAGATGTCGTTAGTGTAGTGTGTCGAAGTACCGACAGTGACAATAACAAAAAGTAAAAAAATGCATTGAATGAGTATTATGTAATGAGTAATGTAAAGTAATGAGTAATGTAAAGTAATGAGTAATGCGTAAAAAATGCATTGCAAGTAGTTGCAAAAAACCGCACGCTACGAAGACGTCATTCATCCTCATAAGTCTGCCCGTGACCGCGATCTGTGCAATCCGGTCGAAACGTCGGGATAAAATAGGTAATTAGCCTTAAAGTATAAACGCGACATAGACCCGTTAGTAAATATTGTAAGAATTGGAAACAGGTACAGGTGTTTTATATTTCCACTTTTTTATTTGTCTGTCATGCGATTTCTAATTATTATGACTAGGAATGTTGACCAGATGTTTGATTTTTCAGTCTCGTTTATTATTAATGTTATATATGTATGTCGCTTAGCCAGTTTTCATTAGGTTTATTACTGAAAATTAAAATTAAAATTTTAGAATAATGACAGCCTAAAAGTCAGGCTAAAATATCAAGAAAATAAAAGAATTAATAAGAAAATAAAAGAATACAAAAAATTAAACATAAAAACATATTTGCGGACCTCGATGGCGCAGTGGTGTAGATGTTGCACCCAAGCGCGTAAGGTTCCAGGTTCGAATGCCAGTCGGGTCAATTTAGGAATTTTTTTAAATTGTCTCGGGTCTGGGTGTACTGGGAGATGACCTCAGTAGTCGTCGTCTGGTTCTCATAGCACAGGGAATACCCTAGTTTGAGATCAGATGATTGGTGTGTATTGTCTGGCGCATTATTATTATTATTATTATAAGAAAAATAACAAAAGTTAATGATGCTCTATGCCATTGCAAAAAACTTAAATGGCGCTGAGCTGGTCACATAGCCAGATTGACAGACGATCGGTGGACTCACAGGATAACAGTTTGGTAAGAACTATCGGGCACAAGAAGGAGAGGTAGAGCAGCTGCACGGTGGGCAGACGACATTATAAAAGTGGCTGGCGAAAATTGGATGGAGACAGCGAAGAACAGGGAGGCATGGAAATCTTTCCTTTCCATGGAAAACGAGGGGTTCTTACATAGTAGCTAGATTAATATTATATTTTTTAAACTTAAGTATATTAGTAGTCAAGCGTTTACAAATATTTCTTTTATTACTTATTTTTTTAGTAAGAAATATAAGGCTTTTTTATTTTTATTTATTTATTTATTATTTCTTTATTCATTATTTATATTTCAATTTATAATATTCTAGGCTATTAGATTGGGATACCCAATTCGTGATTGTACGGCGATGTATATAGGCTGTCGAAGGCTCGTTTAAGTCAATATCATATTTAATTGCTATATTATTTTGAAATATTTTGATTATCGCATTTAAAAAAATCTAACACGCGCTTGTTACTGTAGATCTTAATAAGTTAATAAAAGGTAGACAAATAATTTCAGATGGGCAACAAGAGAACAACGAATTTTTGTGTGTAATAAATAAGATTGTTATATTTGTTATAAAGTTTATTGCCACTTGATTTCGTTTAAGAAAAACTAAAAACTTGTTCTAAATAATTCCGCGGATCATCTGTCTCGCTGTCAGGAGGGGAAGCGCTAACAAATGCGTCTCAATCACGATACAGCCCGTCTCGAGGGAGCAGTTGAAAGTCTAGAAACCATTGGTGATAGATATAATGATTGCCTTAATATCTTTGTGCTATGAGTTTTGCGAAATCGCCTTTTCATCAAACTCAATTTTCATAAATATTTTGTCTAATTTAAAGGTTAAGTTATGGTTAAGATTATGTTGTTATGCTATCTTTTCTTGTAATTTTTTTTTATTGAATAGTTGGCATGGTATTAGTGCATCTTCCTTCCAAATCAAACATCCCAGGGTTGGTTTCAAGGTTTAATACAGGAAAAGAACATTTCTAATTTGTCTTGGAATATGAGTGTTACAGGATGACTTCACGAATTCGTTGTATGGGCGCCCATAGACTATAGTGCTTAGTATGGACTCACAAAATTACTGTAATTGTTTAGGGCATACAATACATAAACAAAAAGCATAGAAAATATCCTAATAACATTTTAAATCAGATAGAAAATATGTGTAAATACGATATTTTAATACAATTACCACCCTTATTTGTTTTTCAAATGAAACTGGCTAAACAGTTCATTATGTTACGATACACTTAGGCAGCTATCTAAACAACCTATGTACACTCAGATGACACACGCTGCCCGAGACGAGGTTAATTTAGTTAAAAGGCACAAAAGAGGCTTGCACCCTCTATAGTGGAATAACATTACATGGGATGAGGCCCGAATAACGTTTCCATGGTAAGCGACCTTACGAAATTAACAGTTGAGTCGCGAAATAGGAAGTTCACAAACTGAAAGCGGAAAATCAAATACGAGTTGATCGAATTAATCTACGGTATAGTTTTCGATGTGAGAATCAATTAAATTTCTTATTATACAAATATGGAAAGGTATTGGTTTATCAACTACAAAATGACTTCGAAGATTTACATACAAAATTCTAACACTGATAGACTAACTGATTAACATGCAAAATACAGTCTAAATATATCTAAATGCATGTGTTCGTTAAATAAGCTAAGTGAGCACTAAGAAAGTGAGTGGCTAAGGGAGTTAAATTTGGGATGAAAGATTGTACGGATTTTTAAAATTTTTTTTTTAAACTTAAAAAAAATTTAAGTTTGTTATCTCAGAACTCCGTCATTCATAAATCGATTTGGAGAATTTTTTTTTTATACATAAGGATATACTTTCAGAATGGTCTTATTTAAATTTCACTGGTATTGGAACCTGGACTTGAAGTTAATCGTAGACCTACCCTAGATATTTATTTAGGCCAAGATCACTCAAAAGGAAGAAATAAAAAAATGAAGAAAAAAAAATCCCATTTAAAAAAGAACACTGAAAGTTCAAAATAACCAATTTAAATCCTTTACCAATCAAAAGCCAAGTACAAAAATAACTTTATAAAGACGATACCTATATAATTAAATTTGACAGTTATTGAAGTTGGTGCCAAAACAATGTGCAACAACAAAAAGTCTATTAATTTGGAAGGCCAGGTATCGACTCGGCGATATTGTTGTTTAGGCTTCCAATTCTCGCCACGATCAAAGGATAAAAAAAGAGGTCATGGGCAAAGCTGGTTACTCAAAAAATATAATATTTGTCATGTCAAATTTTGAAATGTCAAAAGCACTCGCATACCTAGGCGAAAATGTGTGAGGAGAATGATGAGATTTGAGGAAGCGAAAGAGGTGTGTAAGGACCGCGACTCTTGGCGCTCCGTCCTCTCTGACTACCCCGTTGGGGATACAGCGTGAAGTTATGTTATGTTATGTTATAATATTTGAGAAAATTCGGATAGTTCCTGAAATGATGCCGATGGGAAATCCTATCAAGCATTTGGCTAGCTTTTTTACGAATACGAAACTCATCGATCATCAAAATTCTATGAATTTTGATTTGATTGATATGAGTCTCACAATCTTCAAATTTTAAATTTTAGGTAGTGTTTAGGCTATAAATTAAGAAAAAACTGAAAAATCTCAAAATTTTGTCACTGACACACTCACCGATCATCAAAACTCTAAGGTACTTTTAGCAGTCTCACAAACTTCCAATTTTGAACTTTAGTTAACGTTTAGCTTCATTTATAATGTTGCCGTCGGATTGTCAATTCGTTATATTTATTATAGAAATGAAGATGGCTAATATTGATACGGTCACTATAAATGTTAATAGGTAATTGATTAGATAACAATTTACAACAAACTTCTTGAATAGTGCTTCCATAGACACTAACTAAAATAACTGACTTGGTTTTACATGAGATCTCACAACTTTTTGTAGTGGAAGAAAGCTGTTGCGAGACTTGGCATTTCTTTACATTTTTTGTTTTTGATGAGATACATTTAACGCATTTTCAGTTTGCATGCCTATGAAATTACTTTCGAAATTACGATAATTTATATAAACGTTAATAATAATGGAATCTGGTTATATTCGCAACTATTTTATGTAACGCACTAGCTGTAGCCCGTGGCTTTGTTCGCGTAGTCTTTTATTTACTAAATTAAATAATTCAGAAACCTTCGTGGGCGTACGTGGAACGACTTTAACAAATTTTCTAATAAAAAATGGTTTAACGCATAGAGAACGAACAAACAAAGAATTTTTTTTTCAATTTATGTAGAAAATAATCTAGTATTTGTAGTTTTCTCGCTTTAGTGACCACGTTCTAATGTTTATTAGCAGGGAAACGTGGAACGAGGGTTTTCGTAGACACTGTAACATTTGATATTAAAACTTTTACTTGAGTGATTAAGATCAAAGCAAGCACATAGTTTTTGATAAGTATTTTGAATTACTTTGTGTGAAAGGGTAAATAAAAAATAAATAAGCTTACCCGCAATAACGAACCAAACGCAAGAATCAATTTCTATTACGATTTGTTCATTGATGCGGTTAGAAGTTATTTTTTTAGTTTCCTCTCACAGGGTTCACTATTAATCCGATTTACACTTGTTTCTTTTTGTGACGAGCCTCTCGTCTATGCAAACCGGGAGTCGACACCGGTTTTATTACAAATCTTTTTGCTCCCTTTAATAATCCCACCGCGGCAGAGTTCTTGCAATGAGAGTTTCATCGGGCGACTACGTGACTATTGTCATGTAAATCTGATTTAGTAAGAAATGCAAACTTAGCCAGTACGGATGAATATTTCAAATTATATGACAGAACTCTGCGCATATTGCGAAAAATACGTTGAGTATAAATGTCTTAGGCATATTGTAACGGTTAGATGTATACCTGTATTTTCAAAACACGCGCACCAAATATCATCCTGCTTACGTCATCGACGAGAAGATTAAAAAGTGATTTGAGTAAAAGTTGTGATGGTTGGATTATCAGTGACTTGAGAACTAACCCAGACAACGGGACGAAATGATTATCCAAGAAAGAGATAGCGCTTTTGCAGCGCAGCGGACGAGCCCATATAAAAATATCTGTATTTAACTTTTATTTACTTCATATCTATTCTATTATGACACTTTGATAGAAACTATAACATAATGCTCCGATTTTGAAAAATTTTGAAAAATGTGATTGATTTCCGTGATTATGATAACATTTTTCAATATTTCTTTTAATGATAATATACACGTAACTATGTACAGACGGCATTTCAATAATATAGCATTGGTTTCAATAACTAGTGAAGAAGTATTAATATTCATGTTATTACTACCATAGATTCATTAGTTACTAACGTTAACTTCTACGGTAGTTTTAACAAAGTGTGTTTCAGTTAGGTACACACTACTAATAAAGAATAAAGATTATAAAAATTTAATGTGGTGCACCATAGATACAGTCATTTAGCATAGTAAGAAACAACTTACAATAAATAAAAAATAATAAATACACACTCTAAAGCAATGCTCTATAAACATCAAAATGAAACCGCAAGATAGGGGCGAAAGATTATGAATTTATTCAATATTTGCATAGACTAGTCTACTAATATTGGCTACAAGCCATACAAATATAAGTAAGAAATGTCTTAGCAATGTAAGCGGAACAGCGTACGCTTAGCGGCCATAACGCGGGGCGGGCAGATGTGTCGTGGCGTGTTGCGTCGTAGTGTCGGATAACAAGGGTTGTTATCGATAAAACGATGTTGATAAAACGTTATGTTATGCAGTCCTAAATAACAAAAATTGTTTAAAAATCAGACACTACAATAATCTATAATATGATGATATTCATTTCGATAAAATCTTTCTTTCAAATAGTTATCTATATATATAAAAGACAATGTATACTCTGTCAAGAAAGTACCGGGAAAAGGTCAATAATACATGAAATGTTAGTTATTCATCCAAATTTATTTTATCATCTTCAAAATATGCTCCTTCAGAAACGATACATTTACGTCAACGAATAATCCAATCATCAAAACATTTTTTAAACGCTTTTTCCGGGATTGAGTTCAGTGCTCTCCGCGAATTCTCCGTTATGTCTTCTACCGAATGAAAACGAGTGCCACGAAGTGTTAATTTGAGTATAGGAAAAAGAAAAAAGTCGGCTGGAGCCATATCTGGTGAATAAGGTGGTTACATAACGCCCAAATAATATTCTTTATTTACCGTTTGACCTTCCGGCAAGAATTCCGAGTGCACAACACCGCGATAGTTAAAGAAAACAGTCAACATGACTTTGACTTTTGATCAACTTTGGCGTGGTTTTTTCGGTTTCGGTTGAGTTGGAAGGCGCCACTCCGAAGCTTGTTGACTAGTTTGCATGTCAAACTCGTAAACCCACGTCTCGTCACCAGTAACAATGCGTTTCGTGAATGTTGGGTGGGAATTGACTCGTTCTAGCATGTCCTCAGCGACTCTTATGCGATTGTGTTTTTGAAGAAAATTCAGGTCTTTAGGGACTAACCGAGTGGCAACATGTTTCATACCCAAGTGATTATTTAAAATGGTACGGATCGACTCGTGAGACACATAAAGTTTGGCGGCTATCTCTCTCAAACTTGAATGAGCATTTTCAGTCACTATTTCCTTCACTTTTGCGATATTAACTTCAGTTGCAGACGTTGATGGCCTATCAGAGCGAGGCAAATCTTCCATCACATCTCGACCGCTTTTGAACGCTTAGTACCACTCATAAGCACGTGTTTTTGATAAAGTCGATTCACCTTCTGTAACATTTTCAGTGACTTTGAACACGAAATTACATTGGCGATGCAAAATTTAAGACAAACTCTTTGTTCTATGTTTTTGTCCATTATGAAATTCGCAATATACACTAGAATGATATAACTAAAAACAGCACTGTATTTAATCAAAATAACTGATGCAATTCTAACTCCGCGCCAAAATGGAAAACAGTTGTGCCAATCTCACAACAACAAAAAAAAACAAAAAATTCAATTTGGAACCATAAACAAATCATCCATTCCCGATACTTTCTTGACTGAATGTATGTACATACATACATTGTCTTTTATATATATAGATAGCTATTTGAATTATTCCTTATGGCGCATGTTCCTTATGGACTCCGAAACGGCTGGACCGATTTCGATGAAATTTTCAGGGAATCTTCAGATTGGCCTAGCGGGTGACCCTGTAAAGTTTGGTAGCGATCGGATCAGTAGATTATTTTTTGTTTTTTACGCCTAGTGAAACAAACGCCTAGTGAAGCGGGCCAGGTTTGCTAGTGTTAATATAAATGGAGAAATTATGGAAAAGTAAATAAGCGTGAAGTGAATTAAAGAAAAAAAAATTTTTTTCACTGCCGAGTATATAATTTTTGGCAGCTGCTCTAGGGAACTAGGCGCTGATATTCAAGTGCTGCCTTGAGAATGTAAATAAAATGTATAATAAATATACATATACAAATATTTTCTAAATGTACAGCACCAACGACACAATAAATATAAACGAAAATATATTATAATGTTTAATAACAAATAATGTCGTTTTATTAAATTCCTGTCGATAATTTCCCAACCCGAAATAGTAATATAATGGCGACTGTAGGCCGTCGGGCGCGAGGGGTGTTTTAAGTCGTCTTGCCTCCATCCAAACACAAGCCAAAAATCTTTATAAATGCAAACGAGAAAGACTATTGGCTGGCTAAGGGGTGTGAGAGGGATAGAGATGGATGCATTCGAGTTAGCGCTCTGTGGTCGCGGTAGATACAGCACGTTCTTACCACTTCAGTTGGTGTGGTTAAGGGTACCCAACTTTCCGACGAATTGGAGTTGGAAAAACAAATAACTAAGCATCTCATTTGAATGTATATCTTAGAGACTCTTAAGATAAAGTAGTCGAGAACCGTTTTTACGGATTGTCAATGTTTTAAAAGTGCTATCTTTTTGCTAATGTATTACACAATAAAAACACTTACCTGCCGCCAACAAGTAAATAATTTCCATCTCTCAGCAATAATCTGAAGTAGTCTGTGTATGTTTCATTCCCAAGGAATTTGTGTGTGTCATCGACTCCTGAAACAAATTAAAAGGATACTTTAAATATAAATAACAACTTACACTGCGCATAATTTCTTTCTTTTAAAATTATAATACCATAATGTTTACAATGTGTCCTGTAGTTAGTATGTATATTAACTTAGATCCATCGACGTAAGACTACACACTATAGAATTTTTAAATATTTGAATTTATTCTTTTGGTAATAATAATGGAATTAAATAATTATTGAATAATTAATAATTTTGTTAATATGTATATTAACTTAATATTATCGAAAAATAAAATAAGTAAGCTAAAAGAATATACACTATTTTTATACATTAGAACTTGTTCTGGTAATAATAATTGAGTAATAATTCGACATAGTCATGAGAGAGAGACAGAATTGGTAAATTGTTTCTATCACAAAGACACTTATATTGACCGCTCTGTATTATTATACTCACATGAATTGAGTGCCATATTATTTAGATTTCTGTGATAACGCTATTTATACATACCTAGGTCCTACTCCTGGGCATAAACTTCTATTGATGTAACTCTCTTTGTGAATCTATTGTAAGTTGATGGTGGTATGCTAGTCACCACTGGCCAGCCAACCCTCAGAATTTTGAAGTCTATAAAGCTTCTGACCAGGTGAAACGACTACCATCATATAGTAACAGCCAGAACAAACGGTTTAACGAAGCATAGAGACGCTATACATAAATCCCACTAAATTACCCGTTCAACGGGTGACCGCCGACAACTTTTCTTTTTGGTTACGCAGGAGAAATATGTACACGGATACCCAGCCTCAGTGATTTTATCAATACGCTATAGATAAGTCACTCCAGAAACATGAAAGCTTTATAATAACTATCACTGCTTTTGCAATCAATTAGATGTGGCCCGTTCTCATCTCACATTGTTACAGATCGTTGGATAAAATACCTATGTGTAACGGGACGCATTCAAAGGCATTCCATTCCGAATACATGCATTTCACTACTTTATTGATACCTTTTTTGATACCATTGATACCTTTATTGAAACCTTACCAAAATACCTTTGAAAGATACTAGCAACAAATTTTGGGTGGTAAGACCTTGTTCTGAGTCTGTCCGGCTCGTTACCATCATGTTACTCGGTAATCCTGGCGCTAAATAGAAGCGTTTGCTGTTTCCACTGTGCCGGTGTGGAGGGTAATACAGCCGGTAAGATTTCAGCCACAAGAAGCACAACATCTTAATACTCAGGGTTGCCGACGCATATGCAATCTGAAGTGCTTCTTTAACCTTGGTATTGTGACTGTTTATGGGGCACTTACCATAGGGTGGTCGTTTGATTTTTCCGTTGCATAAAAAAAGTGACTTATTAATAGTTTTTTTAATAAAGCGGTGGAATTGTGTATTTTAGTTTAGATCACGAACGATAACATAAACGATGAGAATAAAAATAACTACCAACGCAGGTTAGGAAGATAAAGAACAACGAAAAATGTGCCAGTTATTTGGCGAGCAGGTTATAAAAGTTGGCCAAGAGTCATTATAACGAAAGTATACAAGATGAGTTAATAAACTGTAACTATCTAGTTCCAGTTTGCCATTTGTAAGCCTTGCTATCTGTAATATAGATGCTCTGACCGACTCAAATGTATGAACGTAACTACAATACCGTAGTATTTTTTTTCATTTTTTGTTATTTAAGTTCACCAACAATTGTTACACCAAGTAAAACACATATTTAACATTAATAGTATTATGCTAAGTGCACCATCACTTACAGGTAAACACAGCATGCATTTTTCATTTTAATGAAACAAGACTTACATATTCAGTGAAAATAATAATTGCATAAAAACTTTAAAAAAATAAAACTTTAAAGATTTATTTATGATGAGATGATATACATGAGCTTAACTTAATTGAGCTAGACTGCCATGTATTTTACGTCATGTCCTTTTTATAATATTTCACTATGGCATACTTAAATGTCACCTCAGAGTTAAAAAATATGTCAACCCTGTGACTTACTTTGTTGAATAGGTCACACAGTCTAGATATTGCTGATTTGGAACAAAATACTGTTTTACGAAAAGGTGGTACCAATAATTTAATTTCGCCACGTGCTTGTCTAGACGGTATTCTAATTCTGAATTTGCTTAAGAGGCCCGGACAGTCTATCTTAAACCTAAACACTTTGTAAAGAAACATTAAATCCTACACATCTCTACGTTTTGAAAGGGGAATCATTTTAAAATAGTTAAGTCTATCTGTGTATGAGTTAAATTTAATTGTAGCACCACTAGATCCCATCAGGCTCCACAAAAATATTTTTTGGATGCGTTCGATTCTTAGTGAGTGCGTCGCATAATGAGGTTTCCAGATCACACTGCAATACTCCAGAATACTACGAACCAATGCATTATAAAGGACTATTTTTGTGCTAGGTTGACGAAATTCATTGAAATACTAAATCAAGCACTCTTCCCATATTATTAACAACATTATTATATTGGCGAAAATTATTTACATAAGAAGAATCAATAATTAGTTGTTCCAGAGAGGACGAACCGCATTGTGTAGTTTCAGTATATTGGGAATCCCAATCAATACGACTGAGATTAAAGTCACCTACTATACACGTATACTCTCCCAAAACTTTATTACAACCGGAAATAAAGTCTTCCATTAATACTTTGTTTATGGGTGGAAATAAATATACGGTACATAATGCTAAATGTTTTACATGATTAATATTGGGTCCTTACATATGAAATTAGCGTTTTGTCGTACTGACCACTTTGATCTGAAATATCTCCTCTTTGGTTAAGAATTCCAAATTCAAATTTATAAATTCATTTAGCTGGTACATTTGAGTTTTGAAAACAGTCATTCATTTGTTTTTTTTCTCATTATTTTTTTCTTTGGCGTCACTTATTACCACACAATGGAAAACGTGAAATATCGGTATATTTACGAGTACAAGTTCTACCGTGGCACCAGTGCTGCAGAAACAGCTTCAAGGATTAATGATGTGTACGGCGCTGGTGTCGCAAAAGAAAGCACGGTACGTTTTTGGTTTCAACGTTTTCGTTCTGGAAATTTCGACCTTCAGAACCAACCTCGTGGACGGCTGGAGAACAAAGTGGAAAATGAAGAATTAAAGGCTATTGTGGAAGCGGATCCATCACAAAGCACTTCAGGGATAGCTGCAGGCTTCGGGGTAAGTGACAAAACTGTATTAATCCACTTGAAGCAAATCGGGAAAGTAAAAAAACTTGAAGGATGGGTACCTCATGAATTGAGTGAATCGAACTTGCAAACACGCGTAGACTGCTGTGTTACTTTGCTCAACCGACACAATAATGAAGGGATTTCAAATCGAATCATTACTTGTGATGAAAAGTGGATACTGTACGATTATCGGAAGCGCTCGTCGCAATGGCTGAGCCCTGGAGAACCAGCCAAATCCTGCCCTAAACGAAAATTGATTTAGAAAAAGTTACTTGAGAGTGTTTGGTGGACTAGCACCGGTGTCGTTCACTACAACTTTCTAAAATCTGGCCAAACGATTACGGCAGATATCTATTGTCAGCAACTGCAAACAATGAAGGAAGAACTAGCTTCTAAACAACCGAGATTGGTCAATCGCTCTAGGCCACTGCTGCTTCACGACAACGCAAGACCACACACTGCACAACAAACAACCACTAAGTTAGATGAGCTACAATTGGAATGTCTGCGACATCCACCGTACTCCCCGGACCTTGCTCCAACAGATTACCATTTTTTCCGGAATTTGGACAACTTCTTACAAGGAAAAAAATTCAACTCCGATGCGGCAGTCCAAACCGCCTTCAAAGAGTTTATTGATTCTCGCCCCCATGGTATTTTTAGTAAAGGGATCAATGAACTACCTATGAGATGGCAAAAGTGCATAGATAACAACGGTGTATACTTTGATTAATTAAATATATTTTACAAAAAAAAATTTACTTTATATTCCTCCCGTACAAAACGCCAATTTCATATGTAAGGACCCAATATTATTTAATTGCAGTAGGATCCAAAGATCTTCACAATCGCTTTCCCACCTCTTTACTCGCTTAGAATTTAAAGCTTTGGATACAGCTATCAACACGCCTCCAACATCTTTTTTAGTACTAAACCTCGACGTTTCTCTATCTCTTCTATAAACAATATAATCAGAAGTAAATAACTCGCTAGTTAAAACAGTACTATTCAGCCATGTTTCCGTGAGTATAATAACATCATAGCTACAACAACTTAAGTTACGATAAAAAGCATGAGGTTTAGTTCTCAGGCCACGTATATTTTGGTAGTAAACATTTAATGCTGAGAATTTTATATAAAATATTAGTTTGAAATACAACATGCTTAAAATAATAAACAACTAGAAAAAAAAAAATCTAAACAATTACAAATAACTATTTTATATTATCAAGCGAGTCCTTGTCTTTTATTAAAATATATTTTGATGTATCAGATTTCCTCATAAAAATCTAACCATTGCTAGTCCAGACATATTTATAGTGTAACTCTTTAGCCTTCAATCTGGCTTGGCTGAAACTTGTTATTTGAAGAAAGATGTTCTACAACGTAAATTGGTACCCTGTCACCAGCAATACCAATATGCGATGTATTGAGTTTATTCTGAGGATTTTGCTTATTGAATTTTATAGTAGCAGCTAAAAACATGTCTCGAACTCTTGGAGAATTTAATCTAACTACTATTGACCTAGGTCGTTTAGAGGAGCTATTTATTTTAGCAATTCTAGTGCAGTGAACAATATTTTTTTCTGATAATTCGTATCCCACTATTCTGCTAATTTCTGATATAACTGAGACTAAATTTTCGTTTCTGTTCTCAGGAAAACACTGTATCTCCACATTATTACGTCTGGCCTCTTGCTCTATTTAATTAATTCTTACATTTAAGGAATCCATACCAGATTTCAAGGTGTTATTCTGAACTTTTAACTCGTTTATGATGACGAACTTGCTTTACATTCTCTTTTTACCTCGTCATACTGATCACTAAGAAAGCCAGTGGATTCCTTGACATCTCTTATTTCATCCTTAATATTTTTCAATTCGCTACTTAAAGTATTCGATAATGTTTGAATCAGATTAGACAAAAGTTGCTTCATTTCCGCTTTTACCACCTCGTTAATAATATTCCGGATATCTTGTTGCGTTATACGATCTTCAAGGCGTTGTTCAGAGGGTGAAGACAGTGCCGGTTTTTTTTGACCTTTTAGTGATATTAGTTTCAGAGGGGGATGCGCGCACCGGAGTGTTATCGTTATTGCCTCCTTTAGGCTTATTGTTTTTACATACAGGGCATCTCCAAGTTGCTTTTTTATCTCCTATGTCAAGGTTATTCAACAGAAGACAATCATAGTGATATTGCTTTTTACATTGAAAATACTATGTATTCATTATCGTTTTCTGACTCCTGGTTACAACATCCCCAAACTTGGTCTGACATAATGCTTACTGCTCAATAAAAAATGTAAATAATACTTTTCCAAGAGAGATGCGCAATTGCTCGTTAAAAGTTCAAGGCACTTATTGTAACAAATATAAAACAGTCTCGAGATGTCAACTCACATTTGGATTATAAAAGAGTATAAAAACAAAAAAAAAATCTGCCACATATCCAAACTTTTCAAACCATCGATCGGTTTACTTTGTTGCACAAATCTATTAAATATGTAATTTTTCTAAAATTTTTTACAGTAACGCACACTTTTTGACTTAACTTTTGTTTTTACACAAACACTTAAAATATTCCAGTGCAATCTGCTGCTATTTATTCGCACTACTTTTATCACATCTATTGATATATGTAACACTATAATTAATATATTTTAAACTATTTTTTTTAATTAAAAACTGTAGAAATAGACAAAGTAATGTCTTGCTTCAAAAACTACCCACACCTATCTGCCTATAGTATTGTATCTGCCTATTAAAGTAAGTAGTATTACATTTAATGCTACGGGATTTTAGTTACTTCGAATAGGTATATAACTAATTTTATCTAATAGCCTTCTGATTACTTTTAATAAAATTAAAAGGAACTTAAAAGGTCTACAAATAAAATAATTAAAAAGTAATTACAGATAGGTAAGTAGAAATTTTACGAAACTTTAGGTATTTAGTCGCATAGCGGAAAAACATTCACTTATCTAAATATAATTAATTTAAAAGCTATAACGGTTTGAATATTTAATAGTAAAGGCTCTAAGAAAGAATTTGAATTTTCATTAGCCAGTAGGCCGAAATTTGTTCACGTACGTTATTTACCTATCGATGAAAATTATGTCTTTATGAATATAAAATGTGGTGTTGATTAAACTAATTTTCGTTTGCGCTTTCGTAATGCTATATAACTGGTATATAACTGCTATATATATATATATATAACTGGGATCTTAACTTTCCAAACAGAACGATTCGCGTTCCAAATAGCAATTTGCAATACTTTGAGTAGATTTTCAAAAAAGCCATTACACACAAAAAAATAGACAAATATTAAGAACTATTTTGCAATCAGTACTTTGTAATTTACGTTTGCGGTATTCCCTTTAAACTTCCGTACTCCTTCCTTCTATTTTTCCCTTTTTTTTTTGATTTTATGAACACTCTGGATGTCATTCTGTTTTCGGTGAAAAGGCTAAATACAATATTTCGTGGTTTTAACTACAAAAACGACGGAGTTCCTGTACAAACTTTTATCCCCTATTTTACACTTTTAAAATATAAACTTCCGAAAATTTTTAAATAATTTCTTATTTTCTAATCGAAAAGCAAAATATAATGGAGTGCAACTGCAAACCCCCTAAACATCATCCAAGTATGTTTCTATTTTTACTAGTTAAGGGTAAGCGTTCCATATCAGTCAGATGGCCAATGGCTATAGTGTTATTAAGTAGAAGAGATATAATATATGTATACTTTCGTATTACAGGATCATTATTATTTTTAAAGAGTATCTAAAACGGGAAATTTAACGCGATTACCTTTTTATTTTAGCTTGACGTTTCGAGGTTTAAAGGTAATCGCGTTAAATTTCCCATTTTAGATATTTTATAATGCCACGCGAAAGTTTAAAAGTTTACATTATTATTTTTGTCATAAATACGATTATACTCGATTCAAAAAGGAATTCTACAGAGGCAGATAACTTTTCTCTCTTCTTTATTATACGGAAATTTAAAAAAAATCTAATTATTAAAAGTTACAGAACAAAAGTAATAAAATGGACGTCGTGTAACAGCCGTAGGCTAAATCAACCAGATATTTATGTATTTTTTTATTACTGATAGTATATTTTACATTTTTTACGCCATTTTCCTTTCGGTGTTATCATTTATTTCCAAAAAATATGTTAATGCGTGAGCACTGACCAGAGGAATAATAACATCATGTCTTGATATTTTTTTTCTTTCTTCATGGCATGGCGCACAGATTAGCGCATTTGCCAATGTCACGTATTGTAATAATATAAGTAGAATCGTTACATAAAACGTTAAAACTTCTTGGAAGAGCGCGAAAACTTCAGCTACACATGTTTATTTAGACCTACTCCATTCTTTTCACTTGCACAGAACTTTAAAAGGCAATATACTATCACTGTTGTACTTTAAAACTCCCAAAAGTGTAAAAAATAGAAAATCTAAATAAAATGACAACCTTACCTCTCCCGTTCCCGCCAAAAAGTCCGTCTTGATATTAAGGCGGGTAAGGTATTTCGGTTTGGATCAAATCATATCCTGACATAATTTCTTTCAACACGTATTTAGGCTTGTAGATGGAAATGTAGGTAGGCCATTGCCTACACAGATTTCTTACGAAAAAGCTAATTCCTTTGTTGACATTTCATTTTGCGCGGCTTTGAATCTAAAAATCTAAAGAAAACTGGAATAAATTATACGAGATTTAAATTCTACATGATTACTTTCTTGTCGGAGATACTAATATTAATTTCGACTGACCATCAATTAACCCTACAATAAGAACCTTTCTTTGAAGAAAAAAAAATTTGAAGGAGAGCATTGGTATTATAGTTAAAATACAGGATGTACTAAAAGATTTTATTTAAATGTCTACACTCAATTTCTAATAGTTCGCGAGTCCAAAGGCCCCTTAATCACCGTTCACGACAGGCGAAGACTACTGTAGCTTTATTCTCTGGCCCGGAGTACAGAGCCTATGTTATGTTACGACGTACATATGCTGTAGGTTATAAGTTTTACATATTATATTAGTTACATATAAATATTTAAACTTTCGCGGTGCATTATAAAATATCTAAAAACACGGGATATTATCGCGATTACCTTTTATTTTCGCTTGACGTTTCGGCCGAGTTGCATCGGCCTCAAGTAAACTCACTTTACTTTACTTGAGTTTACTTGAGACCACGGCCGATGCAACTCGGCCGAAACGTCAAGCGAAAATAAAAGGTAATCGCGTTAAATTTCCCGTTTTAGATATTTTATACTAGTTACGTCGCATACGTCACCTAGTTTCTGGAAATATTGACTGTGATAGACGGACAGACGGACGAACGCATTAGTGAGATCTTATAAGGGTTTTATTTTGCTTAGTTATGAAAATTGTTAGTATACTTCTTCTTGGGCTTCATGTTGGTAGAATAATACTGCGGACTTTGTGATAGATGATATATTTGTATTGATTCGGCGTGGCGACGTCATTGCGTTGTCGTTTACATCTCATGTCTTATACTAATTCTTACAACTATTTATATTGGAGATGTACGTGACAAGTTCCCTTGCAGCGATGCGAATATTTAATTTGTAGATCGCGCACAAGGGCACGATTTGCTGTGTCAGAGTAATATCTGGCACAAAACTTTAAAAATACTAATACCCTATTAAATATCAGTCTTATAGGTCCATATTCCAGAACGATATTCCAGTGCGAATGTCTGGTTGAGCACAATTAGACAAGGATGCCGCTACTTGCGATGAATAGCGGCATTTCTCTCAAACTATTCTCAAGCAGAGATTCATACTTGAATACATATTCTGGATAAAGACTTAGACTTTCAGTTTTAACCTTTTTCTGTTTGTTAACCTACCCTTATAACAAAGATAGCGTAATTATATATACCCAGGGCTTTCTATGTGGGGGCACGTGGGGGCACGCAGTGCCCCCAAAGGAAATTTCGAAAATATTTAAAAATATCATAAAAACTGAAAAAAATGAAAGAATTTGGAAAAAAATGAAAAAAAATCAGTTTTGTAAACTTTACAGAAATTTGTGGATTTTTTTTAATACGTTTAATAATCACGTTTTATTTCCAAAGATATTATGTTTTTAAACAATAAAAAAAATATTTTACTTCTATTTTTTCCTCAAAACACAGTGGCAAGGGGTGGAGAGGGGGTACAAAAAATTATGGATTTACAACTTTCGAGAATTAACGTGCCCCTAAAAAAGAAGTGACAAAAAAAGGCCTGTATATACCCAATAAATAACAATTATACAATAAAGTGAAACAGTACGATCTGCATCGTAATCAATTGAATGGTTTTTAATGCAATTCAAACGAACAAATTGACAAACCAACGCCGGTGGCACAGCAACCCCGCCGTCGTCCGTGTGTCGCTTTAGCGACCGGGTAGAGAGGTGCAATTTTCAGAAACATTTAATGAACTTTTATTGTTGTAGAAAAAAGTTATGAAGTATTAAAAATCGTAGAACGAAGGTTATTGGGGATAATGTTAGGTTTAAAGAATCTTTATTTCTCATAAGAAATTTTACATTTCACTTAAATGAGAAACTTATAAATATAAACATAAAGCAAAATTAATTATAGACCGAAAGCGTATTTAAATTAAATTATTTACGTCACCGTAACAATCTGTATTTATTCTAAAACAAGAATATTTGAAGGTATATTAAAATTAATCCACTTGCAGTCAAACACAATAACAAACAATGACACGATAGAAAGTACACAGATACTAATAAATGGAAGCGACAAAAATTCTTTTAAAGATCAGAGTTTACAATGTGTTGTTCTAAAAGTTGTTTAAAGGAGTACATACTCTCGGCCTCCTTTATTACTTTTGGAAGTTTATTATATAGCTGTGCACCTCGTTACGTAATATTACTTTTTCCATAATGTTGAGAATAGATTGCTAAGAGGTAATTAGTATTTTTCAATTAACCCTGTATATAAATACGTAAAGAACCAAAATTCTTCTTCAACCTTCAATATCATACCTGAGTTAATGTAACATTATCAGATGGTGAAGTAACTCTTTATCTTCACAAGATTTATCAAATTCAGTATTCTAAACCCCAGCTGAAACAAAGGAAATATATCTTTATCCTTATTTAATGCCTTTTGTCAACATAAAAGAGCCTTTTGATATTTCACTCCGAATCCTGCTATAAAGGATTTGAAACTATATAGTCCTGTGATAGAAATAATTTTACCATAATCTAGTTGTCATTTATATATACGTACAGTTGTGAATGTACCTAAATGTAAAACCAAATATTTCCTTGAAAAAAACTAAAACCCGACTACGTAAAAATCGCGCTCTGAAAAGTATGAAACGACAAAATATTCTTGTCTGTCATTCTTATCTACAAACTATTCGATATTTATCATCTTATAAGTAGACAACTGTTATGTCACCAGACTCACCACGTGTCCAGGCTCACCACGTTGCCTATAATTATACATTATAATTAGTTCTCATAATAATTACATTATTTGTTTTACAATCAACTTCACATATTAATATTAAGCCCTAATATATTACTTAGTCATAATGATAATTTATTGTTCTCGACCATTTAGTTATAGATAATATTTGTCGACACAAATAATCAACTCTCATTAATTTCGTTCTCACCACAAAATGTAAGCTCATTTAGATAAATAAGTAACATTTAGATATGTAAGTAAATATGTATTGTAATTCCCCTTCCAAAAAAGACACCCTTAAATAACATTATCAAACATGTTCTAGTTCAGTTGTATCCCAGATCTCGAACTCTTAACATCTATCATAAGTAATTAGTTTTAAGTTCTGAAATAAAGTATATTTTTTAAACATAATTTGTCACTCGCAATATAACACAACTTACATTTGCATTTCATAATAATATACACATAGTGATATTCAGAGGGTAGCCGTGGTCGTATGCTACCTTATCCTACGGGTTGTTTACAAAACAATGTATTTTAAAGTATTAAATACAACATAACAGTAGTAAGCGATCCTTAGAGGAAGGTAGCAGATGACCACGGCTATCCTCTGAAAATCACTATGTCATTGTATTAAATTAAAATATATGTGTAAGTTATCTACTTATTAGATGATAAATATTGAATATTATTTATATAAAATATGAATAAATAATATGCGAAATGAATCTTAGTAAAATAATACAAGTCAATATTTAGTGATTATTCTTGTAAAGATATTTTTCATATTTACGAAGAGAATAAAGATTAAGGGTTAGGAACACAGGCCTGTGTCTAACGTGCTCGTTAAAATAAATATAGTATGTTGTTTATTTTAAATATTATATTTACTATCGTAACATAAATTTTAACGGTGTACATCTCGAACTAAGAACATTGAGGGCTATTTTATAGAAGCTGTATGAGTTAAAAGATGAAAGTGTTCAGTAATGCGTGAGACAATATTCATAAAACCTACTCTGCCCTATTTGTGAGGCATAAAAACTCAAGTGAGAATAATACGACGAGCAAAACGCCTCGCAGGCACGTACGATAAAATCTAAGATTACTCAAAAAGGGCCTTTTTATGTCGATGGATGGGCTCACGACTTTATTCCTTTCTAGTTTTTGACACGTCGATAGCGTCGTTCAAGTGTTATCTAGAAGATAGGTACTACATAATATGTGTAAATATCTGAAGACAAACGCTGCAGTGTTCAAAAAAATTATTTTGTTTGTCGAACAGACATCTCGCTAAACGAAGCTGAGATTTGAGATTTCTTATCGGTCACAATCAGATTTATTTTCAATATTATGTGTGTGTGCGTGTATTTGTATTTCAAAATAAAACTAATCATAATAAAAATATTGCATACATATTTTAGATTTATCTATTGGTTATGTATAGTTAATTATATCTACATATGTTGTTGGTATACGCAAATATAGTTTTATATATACAATGTAGATAAGGCACTAAACAAAGGAACACAATAAAAAAAAATTAAAATATTAAATGATAAAAGTGAAGTAGGTTCTCCTAATCGAGCTCGAGGGGATATTAAAAAAAAACTAATTACCGTGACGTCATTAAAATGTACCGAGCGATCACCCACAGAGATACAGCAGGCCGCTGCTACAGATAAGGGCGTGGCTTTTTGTAAGCGGATAAGATGGATTGAGTACTGGAGTTATGTCACTTTATGAGGGTCTGGCAATTTTTTATAGTGTCTCTTAGCATTAAAATAAGAACACAGCGAAATATTGAATCGATAGAAAGATTTTTTTAAATACTTCCTAAAATCAGTAGCTTTATAGAAGTTTTGGCTCATTATAGATACAAACTAGGGATACTATGCATGGCGTAGGCAACGTAAAATAAAATATGAAATCAAGTTATTTAACTTTTTGGCAAATATTTTTTAATCGCTATTACATAATTGTAATTTTTTTTATGTGTTCTCATGATTTCGTACTCTGTTTAAAGGTTATAAAGCCTCAGTGCCCGCATTTGTTTGTGTATAAAATAATTAAACATACGTATCTTCACGCTGTACTCAATGGGGCAGACAGAGAGTGAGAAAGAAAGCATCGGGAAGAACGTTAGAACTTATACGTATTAATTAGGGGTTTAAGGAAAAGGGGGAGAGGGGGGAAATGTAGGGGATGAGACAACAGCTTCCTATGGTAAAGGAGCAAGTTCAGAAAGTTAATACTATTTGTAATGTGTTTCTGAAAAATTTACGAAATTACTTTCATTTTACATAAATGCTAAAATTAATGCGATGTTAATATTTATAATAAAAGCGTCATTATGAGTAGGTACTCAGAATTTAAAGTTTCACTTTTTTTTTAAATTTTTTGAAACTGGAAATTAACCATTAATAAACCACCAGCCAGCATTAAAAGCAAGTTAGCACAAACAGTGTTCTGGTGCTTCACCGACCACTGTCCCGGCATGCTTGCCTCGCTCGCGCGTTGTGGTAAACATACTAGTCTAACCTACCCAAAAGGAATGTCCTGACAGGGCGGATTTTATTCTGGCGCTTCGCCGGCCTCTGCCGCGGCGCGCTCGCTTCTTTCGCTCGGCTCGCGCATTGTGATCAACATACTAACCTAACCTACCCAAAAAGAGTGCTTATAAAGCCGATTCTGTTCTGGCGCTTCGCCGGCCGCTGCCGTGGCACGCTCGCTTCGCTCGGTCGGCTTTGACCTTTGCATTGTAGATTTTCTTTGTCGCTCGTTCATCAGTCGAATCACGCCTTTTTAATATACGTCCGAACCATCTAGACATTATTTTCCTCATTTTTACAATCACACTGTTGTCCATTCCGGCTATACTGCTTATGTCTTTATTGCTTATTTTGTCCACGAAGGTGACATTGCACATATTTATGAGAGTTCCGATTTCTACTGCATTTATCTTACTCCCGCTTGATTCCAGATCTCATTACCGTACATTAATGTTGGCACCAACGCCGCGTTGCTTATGGTCATTATAGAAGATTTGGTTACCGATAACTTGGACACTTGTGAACTAGCGCGGTCAGAGCACCGTAACTTTATTGCCGGCTACGCCTTTCCACGTACAGCTTTCATCTTTCAGCTGTCCGTCATGAACACGTTCTCTAAATATACAACTTTATTTATCATCCATATTCGAAAAATATTTAAAATAAATGATTATAAATATTGTATTGTTTCTGCATGACAGTGACGTTTATTTGAAAAAGTTTAAAATTAAAGTATTATCTGTTTCTTGAATGACAGTGACGCCTATTTGACAAAAAAAAAGGAGTTCTTGGCGGGATTCTATGGGGAGCGGTTCGGCGTTTATTTCAATTATTTGCAAATGGTCTCTAGTGGATATTGTGAAGTAAAATTGGTGTAGTTTTGCGTCCCAAGTATCTACGCTATTGTGCTGTTATGTGATTGTTCAAATAAGTGCTAATTTAGTAGCGTGACGTTGAGACTTTGTAACTTTGGACTTTAGCACTTTTCTAGTGGAACATACTAGAAAGAATATATTTGTCGCCAGAAACTCGAAAAGACATTAAAATGTATTACATCTACATTTTAATGAAACAACATGAATAATTTATCTATTTATTACTGAAGACATGATTGTATGGGCTAAAATGCTCTTTACCTTCCCTCATAAGGGAGAATCGTACTACTACTACTACTTCAAAAAGAAAAGAATTTTGAGGTTGTGGAATGATCTCTCTGTCGAGGTTTTCCCAAGAGACTACAGCATAGGGTTCTTCAAAAAGGGCGTAAAAATGTTTTTACAGGGTCGGCAATGCGCAGGTGATGCTCCTGGTGTCGCAGGCGTCCATAGGTTACGGTAACCGTACAACATCTGGCCGGCCCTATGCTCGTTTGCCACCTTCGTGGTATAAAAAAAAAGTGTTCGCGGTCGAATGCATAAACTTAGTATATGCTATGCTGGCGTATTATAGACGTACAAAGAGTGCGACCGAGAATGTAATCTTTTATGATAATGGTACGAGTAAACGAGACGTTATTCTAAACGTTTTTGAATGACAAGTCGTCACAAGTCGTCACGCTATAGAGAATTGTACGCCTATTGTACGCTGACAATGCTGTGCTAATAGCACCATCAGAAGCAGTTGCAGACACTAGTCACGTGTATGAAAGAAGATTGTGAAGTAAAAGGATTGAAAATGAATGTGAACAAAACTAAGGTTCTGGCGTTTGAAAGAGAAGCGGTACAAACGAAATGTGTGATTTGTGTAAATCGAAAATGTCTATAACAAGTGAATGAAATTGTGTACCTGGGGAGTGTGAGGTGAGTTGGATGTGGAGAGAAGGGTAGCAGCTTGCAATAAAGTGAACGATGCTCTGTCCGCATTAGTGGGTAGTGTGAATATATCTAACACTGCTAAAATGGCCATCCACAATGCGGTGTTGGTGCCAACTTTGTTGTACGGTAGTGAGGCCTGGATATGTCCGAAATCATATCTTCACGCTATGTATTTTTAATGCCAAATCATAAAAAATTAAAATAAAAAATTTTCTACGCAAAAAATTAAAAAATTTTTTTTGGGGTGGACCACCCTTATCACTTAGGGGTATGAAAAATAATTTACGTCCTATTCTCAGACCTACTGAATATACACACAAAATTTCATAAGAATTGGTTAAGTCGTTTCGGAGGAGTTTTGTTACAAACACTGTGACACGAAAATTTTATTTATTAGATATATATTAACGTATGTATGTACTTTTTTGTTATTACTAAAGTATCATTTAGATATTAATTTATATAGTAATTGCAAGTCATGTCTATGGTGTTATCTACCGTTATTGTTGTATAATTGGTATAATACAATTTTTAATATTAAAACACTGCAAATTATAATAGTTCCATAAAATGATATAATAATTATGAATGAACGACTTTTGAACGGCTATTAAAACTGCTAACCACAGATCAATTGGTGAGATAATTTGGCAGTGTTATTTTTTCAGTTGTAAATTTAATGTACAAAAGTATGTACAGCTTTCGTGACTTTCTACTATAGGAATCAGTGAAAAAATACTCGTACATGTGTCTGCAATAAAAATTATTTCTATTTGAGAGTTCTTGTGTCAGAATGTCACTTTTAATGAAAAGTTCGATTAACAATTTTGTATTTCTCTCTATTATCGTTACGAGATTTTTTTGTAATTGACTTCAACAAAATTTCAAAGCGAATGGAACTTGAAGTCAAAGAAACGATATTATCTGCTGCCAAAACGATAAATTTATCAGATAATAAAGCCCTCACGAAGTTGGTCAAAGTTGGGATTGTTGGCTTATACAAGTTTTAAGTTCACTGTCTCAATTGATAACATAGTTAACTTACACAAACTTCATGAAGACTTACTTCTAAGACTGAACTATAAAGTTTTTAGTAACATATTTTTGTATGAGCTAAGAATTTTAATGTTGTCGCGTCCGTTTTCCAATAAGAAGCATAATTTTTTTTGATTGTACAAAGAACGTATGAAGTTAAAATCGTTAACAAAACAACATGCTTTTATTATAAATGGAAAAAAAAGAGAAGAAACGCTTCTATGTGCATCCTTAAAACGTATTTAATGGATTTTTATGAGACCTTTAGCTATATTAGAAAACAGTACAGAGACATATACAGAAACACATTGAAAAGATTTAGAAAAAACTATTGACATGTAGGTTGTTTCAGTTTTCAAGTTTCAAACAAACATTCACAGCATTTTTATTCATCTGTGTGGTTGTATCTTCACTGAAAATTATTTACTTTTCAATGTAGACTGTATCGCTACGTTTTTAAAGCTAATTCGTTCGCGTGAAATAATCAAAAAGTAGCTTATTTTCTTCCCCAAGGATTAATATTCTAAATTTCATCAGAAACGGTACACCGGTTTAATTTTAAAACCGTAACAGACAAACAGACTGGCACTTTCGCATTTATATGTATAATATTACAGCAGTTACCTGCGACTTTACTGGAGATTGATGATGTTGTAAACCCCATATAATTATATAGTTTCATATAAAGTTCAATTTCCATTTTTGGAATTTTAGAAAAATGCGAAATACGCGTCTCATTATTTTTACTAAGCAATATTTGTATTCACTTCCACAGCTGTACTCCGTTCCATATAAAAGTTTTATTGAAAGTTGCAACCCACCCGCCCTTTTTTTTTCTCGCAATGCAAATTTTCAAAAATCCTTTATCCTACATTATACAAAATATCATCAGACCAAATTTCATACACCTAACTTTAGCAATTTCGTGATTAATCAGTAAGTTAGTCAATCAGTCGGGAGTTGGTAGTATTTCGCTTTTACATACATAGATTTAATGAAAATTTATTATACGTATCTTTAATAGTCTTACAAAGATTTATAAATACATATTAAGACTAAGTTACAATATAATTTCAAGGGATAAAAATTTATTTCAATTTTGTAAAATTCTTAGACATCATACAATATTATGAACGCAAGATTTCTGTATACATTAATAAAGTATTTTTGAAATTTATTTTATTTTCAATACGAACATCGCAGGGAAAAAACGTACGTGCCGGAAATTACCGTATTAAATTGCTACAATTACTATTTCCGAACGCGAGCAAAGTTAAACTCGCCTTTTTTATCGTGAAAGTTCGTGAACATACATCTTGGCGTCTATCAGAGCGATCTTTACAACTTCTTATTCATACTTGCAAGTTTTTATGGGTTTCAGGTAGGGCCGATGAGATTTTTTTTTGTATCTGGAAACGACCGAGATAACACGCTTTATGAGAATGACATCCGACGTCTTTCGCTTTTTAGTCCACATTCCAAGAGTTGAACTGAGTTTAGAACTGGAACAAACTTGGAAAAATCTATACACTTAAAGATAAAAAGTTTCTAGAAGTTATTATTTATAATTTATTTCTGTACAGGTCGCTTTAAAAAATATTGCGAGTGCATATTAGAGGTAGTTTTCAGTGCTCTGTTTCAAAATTAGAAAAAATAACACTAACTTACTTATGGAATCACCTCCATACCCATGTGTCCGTGTCTGTCTGTCATAGACGGTTTTCAAATGGTAAACGGCTAGTTTGGAACAGTCACAGCAAGTAATGGATTAAAGTTTTGGAGGTTAGTTTTGCGAGTTTAAATAGTTAAAAACTTTATTTTTCCAAAAACGTCAGGTCCAAGTCAAATCAATCATTCAAGTAAACCCAATTGCAAGGTGTTTTTGGACGTCAAAAAAAACTGCATACTGAGAAGAATCGATAAGAAAGTCAGGAGTAATTTTTTCGGCATCATTTTACAATACTTATGTGTATTTAATACAATCTTCAGAAAACCAGTAAATGCATGTGCAGAGAAGATTATTTCTAAACTATTGTTTTAAAATCCATGAAATCGTTTATTTGATTTACATCTAGTAGAAGTTTATGTTTGTCTGTCAAAATTGTTTAGAGCTTGGCAGTACTTTTTACATAAAAAAAGCTCTGGCGAACATTATTTAGCAGTTGACAGTATTTTTTACATACGGAGAAAGCTGCCCAGCGAATTTTGTTTTGCGGTTGGGCGTATTTTTTATATAAAGAGAAAGTTTCCAACGAAATTTGTTTCACTGTTTTTCACTTAAAAATAAAGGTATTCGATAAACTTTATACAGCGATTGGCAGTATTTTAACATAAAGAGAAAGCTTTGCGATGAACTTTTTTTAGCGGTTGGCAGTATTTTTCGCATAAAGAGAGAGATCTTTGATAAATATTGTTTTGCGGTTAGTAGTATTTTTTACATAGAGACAAAGATCTCCGACAAACTTTATTTAGCGGTTGGCGGTGTAACAATTGATAATGCAAACACGGTTACTGATGATGCAAATACGACTTCCATTTAAGAATTATTTAAATTGTTTTATTAATATCGTTAATGTTAAAAACATTGACTAAAATAATTATTTAAAACTAGTTAATGGAGAAAGGGCAAATATTTTCAAAGCAGAATCGGAACGAACGAGCATATCACAGAGAAATCTTATGTATAAAATGGCGGAATAATATATTTTTTAAGTACGAGTGAACTGAACTCCGTAATAGCGAAGAACAAAGGAAATTTAGTATTTTTATTTTTAAAATCTTGTTACACGAGTGAGTAGTTTATCAAGAAAACAATATAAAAACGAAAACATAAAACGAGCGCGTATCTGTCTTCATTACCAAAGGACTGCTGTTACAGTCGTGGACACAAGTGGATATAGAAAAAAAAATGTAAGGAAAATATTCGTCTTATCACCGTGCCGTTGTGTTTAAACACTATTTCCTAACTCTTACTTTTAACACAACATGAGATGTGTATCTGAATATACTGTTAACGCCAAATAATATATATCTTATTTTGTTCTACCTGCAATAATTTTGTTATGTCATTCTGTCCGCTGCAACTTTCCTGCTAATTGTTATTAGTAGTCTACGATCGACCTCTGATGCACAGAACACAAATACTCCAAGGAGAAGAAGTACAACTCCATACAAAAAAAGTGTAGACTATGCGCCATCTGGTAATGCTTCCATAAACTAAAATGACGGGGATTTAAATATTACTCTGAATGTATTTTCTTAGATGACTAAAGTAAATAAAAATTAGCGAAAACTATAAAGTTTTCGCTTATTTTTTTTTAGTTCAGCGGATAACAAGATAATTGAATTTGGAAAGTTAATAAAACAAACAGAATTAGTGATAATTTTTTTTATTTTAAATCACGAGTTCTGATAATAACAACAATTTCTAATTATTTATTATGGAGATCAAAAGTCTACTTTTCCTGTCCTTTCAAAAGTCACTGTCTTGATCCACAAGTTTCAACCACACCGATTCGAGTTTCTTCAAGCGATCAGGGAGAGAAAAGCTCGTGCGAAACACAGAAAAGCTAAAAACAAATAGAAAAATAATCCACGGTTATGAAGAAAAGTTTTCGATTTGTAAAGTTTTTGACATTTCATCAAACAGGGTTGCTATAGTATTGAATTCAATTAGTAGTTTATTCGATTATTAATATCGATAGCAACATGTGTTATTTTTGTTCAAATTATTTATAAATATCTTTGTTCAATTAAATAAAATATTTGATTATTGTCATATGGAAATAAAATGAAAGTGACAAGAGATGTAGAAAGAAAGAAGATAGAAAATACCAGGGATGTCATTACAAAATATAATTTATTGATATTATTTATCAATGTACTGATATCGATTATTGATAGTGAAATTTCATTTATTTCGTTAATTTATTACAATTATTTGAGTACTACATATAAAAATGACAATAATAAAATATTTTACTTCATTGAACAAAGATATTTATAAAATAATTTGAACAAAAATAACACATTTTGTTATCGATATTAATAATCGAATAAACTACTAACTGAATTCAATAATATAGCAACTCTGTTTGATGAAATGTTAAAAACTTTACAAATCGAAAAATTTTCTTCGTAACCGTCGATTATTTTTTCTATTTGTTTTTAGCTTTTCTGTATTTCGCACGAGCTATTCTCCCCCTGATCGCTTGAGGAAACTTGAATCGGTGTGGTTGAGACTTGTGGATCAAGACAGTGAATTTTGAAAGGACAGAAAAAGTAGACTTTTGTTCTCCATAATAAATAATTAGAAATTGTTGTTACTATATCCACGTTTGATTGTAATCAGAACTCGTGATTTAAAATAAAAAAAATATCACTAATTCTGTTTGTTCTATTAACTTTCCAAATTCCATTACCTTGTTATCCACTGAAAATATTAGTTTAGTCATCTAAGAAAATACGCTCAGAGTACTATTTAAATCCCCGTAATTTTAGTTTATGGAAGCATTACCAGATGGCGCATAGTCTACACTTTTTTTGTATGGAGTTGTAGTTCTTCTCCTTGGAGTATATGTGTTCTGTGATATAAAGTCTGCAATAGGTCCATACAAAGTTGACACCCCCTGCTCTGACGTCGCCGCGCGTTGGTCGTAGTACCGTCCGCACCGCTCCGGTCACCTTTGATCATACCCACATTGTTTGGGTTCAGCGCCGCTCCACTTTATTTAATTACGCTAAAATACAGTCCACTTTATAAAGAAGACCACTGCATAAGAAAGGCCAAGAAGAAGCGCTGCCACGCCCAGGATCAAGACAGGACGCGTCATCCACACCTCTGAACATCTGAGGTAACGGTCGTAGTTGTCTGGTACAGCATTTTTGAAGGTACGCTTTTCTTGTCATAACTATAACCAGCACCTCACTCCGCCAAGCGCGTCGGTGTTACCGGCTGTATTGCTCTGCCGCCGCTGGCGCGCACATATACTATTGGATGTAGATAAAATTTACATTTACATTTAAATATAATTAAATCTTACATGACTTTTTGTATTGAAATTTTTACCATCAACAAAGACATACATATTTTAATATATATACCATAAATATTATGTATTCTGATAGTGCCGAGCAATAACATATTATAGCTATTAAGGTACTTCTTTATAGGTATGTATAATGAAACCAAATAGGTTTGTGAAATAGTTTATATGAACGTAGATTGAATAGTTATATATCTCCGATCTCATTACCAGAGCTAGCAACGTTTGAATCAATTCAAGTTGTTGTATCTAGCTAGTAGCCCTCAATTCGACACCTGTTTGCTTTGATAATCTCTGACGAAAACTGTTCATTGCTGAGACTGTAGCTCAAAGTTAAACGTTTTAGGGGTGACTATGACTATACTATTTTTTCACGTTTGTTGAATGAGCATATAATCTGGAAATATGTTTTGTTTTTTTCCCAATAATTTATTGTTACTGACATTACTAGTGTAACAATTATACTTTTCTTTTTATATAAAGCTTTAAAGCGTTTACGTGATGTTTCTATAGCTTACTGTGAAAGTAATAATAATAATAATATTTACTTGCGTGAATATGAGTATGACATTGATGTTGATATTTTACACATAAATATAAAGCTCTTCACATTCTGCTAACAACATAGCATGCAATATTTAATTAACAATTTTATAAAATGTTGTGGATAATCAAAATTATAATTACAAATAAGTTATAAAATGTCAAATAAACGTCAAATAAACATAACATTTCATTCATAATAAAACAACAATAGACGTAACTGAAAGAATAATGGGAAGTTCCCATACAACGTTTCACTTCATATAATTTTGTAGCGTCTTAAGATGAAAAAATATTAAAACGATATGAGTGCCTTTCCTAAGCATAATCACCAAGATTTATTTTACGAGAAAGGCACAAAAAAACGTTATTCTATTTTGAAATTATGTCGATATGTTATCAAATTGAAAGTGTAATTAGGAAAGCCTCAGAAATATAGGAAAATCTTATAATATGATGAGAGCTCTTTTATATCTACTTTATAAATTTAGAATGAATAAGTTCGCTTTCATAAAAATATTCATTTAACGTAGAAATCACAAACTCGATAAATAGTACTCAGAAATAAGGTGACATATAATAAAAATAATAATAAAATAAAGAATACAAGTTTACTACATATTAGTGGCACGTTGAATATGTTTTTAAAGATAAAAATAGAAATGGAGCTGTATCAATTATTTTTTGTTGGCTTCTACAAGGAAAACTAATCTCGTGTAAATAATGAGTAACTTAAATTATTAGGTTTTGTATATATATATTCCAAAATTCTCGCTAAAACGTTCAGGTAAAATTCTGCTGTTGTTCTTTAAGTTCTGAAATATTGCGGACCTTTAGTTAAACTCTTCTACTCGCATATTAGGGTAAAAAAACTTTGATAGTTTCAACATTAAATATTTCAACATTTAAGAATTCAAAGCATAACAATAAGGCGTTAGTTACGACACTCACTAAACCGATTATTGTGGAGGAAAAACATAAAGAAATCTGGATGGAGCCGACCTTATTTCACTAGAGATCCCATAATGTAATTGATCCAAGCTTTATTTGAAAAATCGATTATTGTTTGTTCCGCGTTCGATGACAAATCGATTAAAATCGGAATTCGAACAAATCGATTTGATGTAGTAAGAAGCGATCGACGTCATATGATTTTATTTTTATATTTTTATCGACGGCAGCGCGTGTGGTACGTCCACATATAAACATGGATCGATGTTTACTTTTCGTTCTCATTTCATCACAAATTTATTCGTACAGGCTTTTATAATTTTAAGGTAGGTGATACGCACTACTTTGTAACTATTGTATATTAGAATTTTTTTTAAACTTTTTATAGTTATTTTTTTGTTTTCTAAAATTGTCAGTAAACTACGCAGATCTAATGTCAATGGATATTGCATTGTTGTGGCCACTATGGTCTTTCTAACTTTGACGGCCTTTGTCAAATTGGACTTTGCAGCCTGAAATACTACATCCTACCGGTACGCCCAAAAGAGTCTCTCACATACCTATATTTACAAAAATTTTTGAATTAATAATTAAAAAACTTAAAAGTACTATCGAACAAAGATTTGTTTTGTTCATTGGTCAGTCAAATGCAACATCATATTACCAGTCATAAAACATTGAGCATACCGATAGAGACGAAACATGTCCCATCCGTTCCTATTACAGGCTTATGCTATATATTTCTTTCAGTCTAACTATTCGTGACATGTGAAAGGCAATATCTATTAGTAATCTGTGGTAAATTAGTTGTGTTATGTCAGCAAGCTTGTAGGTTTTGTTTCCTAGCTTCCGTATGTTTTGGAAAAAAAAATCTCACTTCATTTCTTCCCACGAAAGCCTGAAAAGTCGGAACAGGAATGGCGTTACTATAAAGAACTAATACGTTTGTTTAATAGTTAAACGTTGGTTTAACTCATGGCCCATCTCTTGTACTATGAGATATAAGCGATGTGCCTGCAACGTATCACTATCTGGTTCTGTAAGTTCGAATAAGGGGTGACTTTTATCGCTTTGATGCTCTTCCTCTCTCTCCTTCGAATGGGAAATGACGTGAAGCTGTGTATGTACATACAAACAAACGAATACATACGAGTACATACGAAAACGAAAACAAAACATGCAAACGAGCTTAGAGTGAAATCTTCACCATAATTTAGGAATTTTCGCTTTTAAAACAAATACAATAAAAACAGAAAATGACATGGGGTAAGGACCCGGGACCACATTTAGAATTACATTCGCGTGGAAACTTGAAAACTTGAAAATCAAATGTGTACCAAAATAATTCAAATTAGTGTTATTAATATTTTTCTTATTGACATAAATCAGTACATACATATCTTAACGTTGATATTTACAAATTAAAAACTAAACATTATCTTATATATTAGACTTTCTTAAAGTTGCCGCTTAGAAAGTTGGTCATTGCTTAGGGTGCCCAGCAAACTGCCAGCGTTACCTCCTTGAATAGCCAAACTGATTCGTTGGCGGAAGAAGCTGCCAGCCCGATGGTCTCCCGAAGCCTCGACCAGTCCCTTACAAATATCAGACACTAATCGATGGGCTTCGGTGCCCCATGGTCCCAAAGTTTCGGCTGCAGAGGACTATATAGGTATGAAACTGTCAAATATATTAACGACTCTCTGATTAGTAAATAATTTGATATTGAACTTATATAAGTAAGTATTAGTACTTTTAATAGGAATAATCAGTAAACAAAACATTAAAGAATACGAATACGAATGTATGTAGTCTATATACATTAATATCTTCACACTGTATCCTTAACGTGGGAGATAGAGAGGATTGTGCATCAATTATATACATTGCTCTTCCGTCTTTTCAAACCGCATAATTTTTTTTTAGTCCAATCAATCTACGGATTCACTATGTTCATTTCCAGATAATTGAGGGAAGGAAAAAAAATGATCGTGTAGATACCCATTCCGAAAGAGGGCGATAACGCCCCCCTGTGGGCGCTGCAGGCCTAAAGGGGGGCGGTAAGAGACCCAGAAAAAAAATGGGGGCGTTGTGTAGAGGCCTGGGGGGTGATTTGTAATTTCATTTAGCTAGGAGGCATCTTAGACAACGACTGCATGAGCTCTCGACTCAGTAGACAAAATAAGTTTGGGAACCTAGAGTGTAGAACAATAAATTCTAAGAAAGATAGCGTTTATTTTTAAATTTTTTGTACTTAAAATTAAAAAAATCAAATTCTAAACAATTGCGCAAGATAGTAAAACTCCTAACGAAGAAATAAAGCACCAAAAAAATGCAATACAATGTTGGAGAGCTGTACACGAACAATTTTACTAAAACGCTTTTTTTCGCAAAAATGAAATTTTCTTGAACAATTTTCAAAATTTCGTGCCAAAAAAAAACTACTGTTTTCAATAGTCAAGACCAACATTTTCACCAAGTAACAAGTTTTTAAGATGCTTTAATTAAAAGTTATTATTGAATGAAAAAACGCGGTTTTTAACGGTTTTTTTGCATTTTTCTCCATGTATGTTATAACGCAAAAATCGATATTGCACAGGACATCAATCGAAAGATAATTTTAACACCTACAACTTTCCAATTTAACTTTTTTGGATATAAGCCCAACTTTTTGTTTTATTAGCGAAAAACCATTTTTTGCACTTTGATGAAATTTGGAAAGAATGAGTGATGAAAGACTGACGAAGAAAATCTACAGAGCGAAAGTGAGTGGTAAAAGAAGCCAAGGAAGACCAAGGCTGACTTATGAAGATCAAATAGCCAGAGTGTTAGCAGACGGAAATGTCAAAAGCACTCGCATACCTAGGCGAAAATGTGTGAAGAGAATGATGAGTTTTGAGGAAGGGAAAGAGGTGTGTAAGGACCGCGACTCCTGGCGCTTCGTCCTCTCTGACTACCCCGTTGGGGATACAGTGTGAAGATATGTTATGTTATGTTAAGTTTTATGTGAATTTTTTAGGTTAGGTTCGCTATTGAAAATCCGGAAAAAGCCGCTATCTTTCTTAGAATTTATTGTTCTATACGATCTTTATATGCTATGAAGTTCAATATTTAAATTGAGAAACCATTTTATTATAATTTCATAAACAACAAAATATTGCAGAAAATTGTACAATACGACAGAGTAGCAAATAACGCCTTGTTATTACAAAACGGTAACATAAGCTTAATGGCTGCAATATCAGATGAAGATATTTTATCTACTAACGACTGTTTGCAAGGAAAAGGAGCGCGGCAAAGTATCGACTTATTTATATATCATCAGTGGGCTCGCTACATGTTAGATAACATGACGTCTAAAATGGAAACATTATGTGTTTTTATACGTGATGGAATTCGCAGAAATACTATGAAGGCCTCAGTTTATATATAGATATATTGAGAAAGAAAGAAGCCGCCCATTTTTATGAACTGATAGAAAAAGTGGGAAGTAATATCAACGTAACACGCACATACAGTTTCTGGACTACCGATACCTAATATTATGGATTCCTAAGGTTTATAGTTTTTGGACACGTTACCTCTAAAATAAGAAACGGTCCAGTTCAATTATTATTATTTCTTGTATAAAATATTCTGCATTGTCAGTTGTTACTACTGTTACCAGCCGTTAATCGCAAAACAATTTGCCGTGCTTTTTCATAAAAAAAGTACCTAACACAATTTTTAAACGCTTTTCCTTTCGTTTTCCAATAAAATGTTAAAAAATGTAACAAAGCAATATGATATACAATTTTGAATTTGTGACAACAATAATTTTTAAAGGACCGTTTATGTTAAATAATCTCTGAAAGTCAAGTCACTTCAAGTCACAGTCAAGTCACAAGTGACAGTCAAAACACAGACAGTCTGATATCGTAATGATCCCATGAATGTTCTACTTTGTGTAATTTTGGAACGGAGTATGAATTTTAATTTTGACATCGAAAAATTTTTGATACGGTAACCATCAAATGTTTAAAAATAATAGTTGTCTTTGATTTTGGTTGTTTCGACTTGTTAAATATGTAATAAAACTGCCTTCAGGAACATTTGTCCGATGGACACTGACTGAGAAAAAGAGAACATAAACCAACTGTATGTTACAAGTTAAGAACATGGATCATCGTGAGATTTTCACCGAAGAAAGTTAAAGACCTTGAATAGGCTTCTTTATATAATACTTTCACTTTACACGAAGTTTCTCCAAACTTTTAATTTATTGTGACAATAATTTCGGACTTTCTCGGATTTTTATTTACTTTTAAATAACTTTTCGAGTGTATAGTACAAACAGGATTTGATTTATTAACAAAAAGTACATACATATGTTAATATTTACAAACTTAAAACTACACCTTATCTTAAATAATAAACTTCCTCAAAGTTGCCGCTTAGAAAGCTGTCATTGCTCAAGGTACCTAGCAGACTGGCAGCATTGCCTCTTTGAATAGCCAAACTGATTCGTTGGCGGACGAAGCTGCCAGCCCGGCGGTCTCCCGAAGCCTCGACCAGTCTCTTACAAATATCAGAAACCAGTCGATGGGCTTCGGGGCCCCAGGGACCCAAAGTTTCGACTTTGTGTGTATAGTTAAAATATTCTAGAGACCACTATTTACAAAAACTGCGATTACTTTTCAGCTCCGACTTAGTTCACAGTTTGACTAAAATTGATATATTTGTGAATACTTTTTTATAACATAAACATAACATAACTTCACGCTGCATTCCCAACGGGGTAGTCAGAGAGGACGGAGCGCCAGGAGTCGCGGTCCTTACACACCTCTTTCGCTTCCTCAAATCTCATTTTATAATATATACAAAAGTCAAAAGGTAGGTTGTTTGTGAAGTAATGTATTTTTGTAAGCATATACATAGTACTCGTACATACCTGTAATATACTTACTGCTTAGAATTAAATTCTATCATATACACACATTTATTAAGTGGATATGAAAGATGTAGTAAAATGGTATTTTTGGCACAAACAAGAAAATATAAACATAATGTATAGATAGCATGTAATGAGAAAAAATAAGCATAGTTTTATAAAAATATAAATATAAATTGTTTGGTAGTAAACAAATAATAATTGTAATAAATAGAAGAATTTTAACTTTATTGTGATAATTATCACTTCAAAAACTACAAATTATTTATATGTATAGCGAAAATAGAATTAGGGACACGTTATTTTTATATATGAATAATAAATGTTTATAAAAGCCACTGGCCGTAAAGGTATTTATTTACACGTCATATATTCATGCATAATGTGTTCGCATGTACAATATTCGTTAGTACACAGAATGTAAGGTAAAGGTGGCTATTGTTGGCGAGCAGGACATTTTGTCCTCGTGTCCCGCCTGTCCCAGCTCGTTAGCTTTAATGGCCACGGCTATTCCACGCTCAACGACAGTCGTATGTTATCACCTACTCTTTTTCACAGACAATACTACCTCCAAAAAACCTTTGTTGTGCTCTAAAATTTAGGGGTAGCTAGATAAACCTTTTACAGATTTCATGCGACCAAAGTACACGGTGAGTGTCGTTAAAATGATACATGTATGCGATTTTACCTTGTTAAATTCCAAGGTCGAGTGTAACTGTAGCAAGCCGGATTTCTAATGAAACATAAGTAAGGCATTTGTTGTGTATATTTTTATGTTTTCAGCTTAAGCTGATTTTGTGTCTTTAAAGTCACCATGTTAAGGATTTAACTTTTCATTTATTCAGGATGCAATTACCTTTTGTATAAATTACGTGAAAATGGACGTTATAAAAAACAATGTAACGCAGCCTAATAAATAACCAAACGGAATAGAGTAGTTCTTTTATGTTTGTCGTTAAGAAGAGTTTAGTCACTATGTTACATTAATAAAATACGGTGTTTCTAATATTTAATTATCAGTCCTATTTTAATATATCTTTAATATAACAATGAATTCATTAGTTTTTTTATGGAAATATAATTTTATGGAGCTTCAAGAAACGCGCGTTTGATCGTTTGCCCTCTCCGCCATAAAAAAAAAACTTTCACGAGGTCTGGGTGAAAAGTAAAAACATATCTGATTATCCATCCTTATGGAAGATAAACAGTTGAAACATTGTATATTTCTGGTGTAGTACGTAAAAGCCTACCAAGAGATAGGCCTTGTTACTACAGATCTGCCTTTCTAGGTAAAATAACCAAAATAGGGAAAATTTGTAAGTTAATTCCGGGATATATTCCCAAATTTCGGGAACTGTCCCAACAAATTCTCGCTTTTGCTTTTCATACAAGTTAATTTTTTTTATTGACATATCTGTATCTGTTATTACAATCCTGTTTGGGTTGTCTACCCGTCGGCTTCAAATGGGAAATGATGCCATGTTTACACATATATATACATATGTTACACATATATATATAATACTGTAATAATACTGTAATTAGTAAGTAGTTACATATAGTACATGTACATTCATATATGTATGTGTACAATTAGTACAAGGTATAATTTTTAAGTTAGTTAGCTGACCTAATTGATCTTTAGAATTTCCGGAAGATGTTTTATTGATAAGCGAAATCCGTCGATAAACGAGTTTAAAATTTTACGCTAACTTGAAGGTGGTTAAAAATATATACGAATTCATCACTTGAATTGGATTTCCGCGAAATAAAACGTGAACCTAAATCTACATACATTGTATAATCAGCACGGTCTAGTATTTTACATAACAGCCCAATCTAATGACGCGGAAATTGAAATATCGGCCATAAGACTGAATTCTTGTAATAGCTAATGTTCATAAAATCGTTTTAATCCTGCATACAAAATTATAACACCCTGTTTGGATGCACTTGAAAAAATTAAAAGTAAAATAAATATTGTTATTTTCTAATTCAGAATAATACTCAAGTGTGAAGGAATAGTTAGGAAGAAATGCCGGTTTCATCGCTTGTAGCGGCATTCATATCTAATTGTGTTCAATTAAAGACTCGCGCTGGAGTATCGTTTTGGAACATATAACTAAATCGCTCCATAACAGTATCATACTTCATCGACAAAAAATTTTAAAGTTAAAATTATAGAACGTAAAATTTCATCGGTAATTTTGTCTATTAATATTTTTTTTGCTTCTATTTTTTTAATAGTACAAGGAAGGTTAGGTTGTTAAAATTTTACATGAAATTTTTTTAAATTTTACACGTATGTTTCGAACACATTTATACAATTATATCAAAAATTCAGCTTTAGCACCCAAACTTCGTTTTCAGCCATTGATTGGACTACCCTTACGATTGGACGGTATGCGTAATACGTATAGAAACAGTCATTGTCAATAGTCACGTTTAGTATGACTTATTACATAATATACATACCCAATTATATGTATTTCAGTGAATAGTATAATATTATACTATATTTTACTTGCATAAAGCATTTCATAATGCTGCGAACTAGATAATACAGGTAAGTTTGCGCAGTATTAACCGCAGTCTTAAGTTTGAGACAGACAGTCACGAGGTTCAGTTAACTTTTATGGATTTTCTTGCGTTTAAACGGCAGCAGGAAGCTGGGTTATTAAATTAATATAAGTAATAAAACTTTATTCTGTTTAATTCCAGCGTTTATTTAATTCATATTTTATTTTTTCTCTCCCATTAATATTTTCAAGTTAGTTAAGAAAAAAAAGATTAAATATATTACTAAAGCACGTAGATACTAGTAGTTGTAACTTTTATCATCCATGACACTAAATTATTCTTATTAACAATGTACATACTCGGATTATAAACAATTAATAGGTCTCACCTAGATAGTAATTATTTATTTATTTGTTAACATGTCCTGCAACAGGAATAGTAGCAAATAAATAAATAATTACTTTCTAGATATTTAAGAAAATGAGTATAATTATTTTTTCATTTCGCTTATTCATTTTTAATATTATTATTATACTTAGTTCACATAGTACTTCATTATAACTTTAAATGTTATCGTGCCATTTCCCATTCAGGATTGACAGTGTTCAGACGCAAAAAAATTACACCTTTTGCAATATTTGGTAGTAAAATAGTCGTTTAGAAAGGATCATTTAACCGATAAGATGGTATTGTATGATAAATACAGTGGAATTGCGATCTATCAGAAATGTGTGCGGTGTCACACTCGCCGACAAAGTATGCAATGAAAAAATACTCAGTATGACAGGAATGGATAACACTGTTATCTAAAATGCAAAAACGAATGCTCAGATGATTTGGCCTCACAGAAAAAATGAGTACTGAACGATTGACGTAGAAAATCTATAAAGCGAAAGTGAGTGGTAGCTGAAGCCATGGAAGGTCAAGGCTTACTCTTATAAAGATCAAATAGACAGAGTGTTAGCTGATGGAAATGTTAAAAGCACTCGCATAATACCTCAGCGAAAGTGTATGATAATGATGAGATTAAAGGAGACGAAAGAACCGAGATGCTTCGCATTCCATCCTTTCTGTATACTGCGTGAGGATAAGTATGTATGTATATATGGTATTGTATGTATACCTACCACGTTATTGATTTTGTAAATGTAAAAATGAAGAGCGGAATGCTTAGATGGTTCAAACATATCGAAAGAATGAGCGATGAAAGACTGACGAAGAAAACCTACGGAAAGCAAGTGGTAAAAGAAGCCAAGGAAGACTTAGCCTGACTTATGAAGATTAAATAGCCAGAGTGTTAGCCGACAGAAATGTCAAAAGTACCTAGGCGAAAATGTGTGAGGAGAATGATGAGATTTGAGGAAGCGAAGCAAGTATGTAAGTGCTGTGAAGCTTGGTGCTCCGTCCTCTCTGACTACCCCGTTAGGGATATAGCGTGAAGATATGTATGTATGTATGTTATTGATTTCGTTGCATTACACGTATTATTTTTGTGTGTATAAAATACGATAATGATTGCATAGCACGAAACTTAATGGTGTGCTAATAAACGATAAATATTTCTTACATCAAATATAAATAATTAAAAAGATTTGTTCGCCGCTTTCTGCGACAGTGTGTCCCTGTCACAGTCAGGTAAAGCATTATACACACTCGCCAGTTTAGCTTGAGTTTAGGAAACAGTGGCTATTATTCACGTTAACCGAAGCTGCAAGTTTCAAGACTGCAGGCTTTAAACTGTTTAAACTGATAAAATGTAATGGAATCTCTTATTCTATTATGCATTACTTATATGTAACGGCTATGCAAGCTTAGATTTATAGCTTAGCTTAGAGTAGGCGCTGCACTGGGAGAGAAATAAAAACACAGAATGTATCAGATTCTTTTCTTCCCGGGCAGGTTTAAAATGGACCAAGGCTAACTGGGAGAGAAATAAAAACAGAATGCATCAGCTCTTTTTTTTCCTTCTCAGGGTTTAAATCGGCCAAGGCTTCCTAGCCCAGCGCCTGGTTATAAGGAGCTTTTATAGAGAGCAACAGGCTAGTAAGCCGTAACTGTACGGTATAGGGTTCAATCTTCGGTCAGGTTAATTTATTAAAACGAACTTATAACGTGGCTTAGAGTCTGGGAAAACCTGGGAACTTGCCCAGTTCGTTGTATAGTACAAGCCCAGTGCTTAGTTTCTGGTAGCACAATTTGTGGAATTGTATGGAGTATTATTACAATTTGTCACCTGTAAATAAGGTAACCAGAATTTTATGGGATGCCCTGTCTTTCAAAAATGAATTTAGCCGTCCCTTATTTTGGTGAAACCAATACGGGACACTACTCTGTCCCCTATTATAATCATTAATTAGATTTAATCTAGCACGTCAGAGACCCTATAGCCCTATGAGCAGGGTTTGTTTTATTTATTTAGATGATTTTTTCGAGATTTTTTCACATTTTTTAAAAAAAAGCAGCATTATGTTATTTTTAATAGAAAAAATAGTAAGGAGTTGATAATTTTAACATTACATCTCTTAATTTTAATGCCATTTATGTGCCTCTAAAATAAAAAATCTGGTAGCTCTACCTGTAAGCCCAAACACTTATTTGAAATAGCGATGTCAAGTTGCGATCCGAATAGGAAAGAAATATAACGTAACGTATAATAATTTTAATAATAATTGTTAGTTTGATTATTATTAAGCTTTCTTGTTGTTTTAATTGAATGTGTTGTGAACGAAGTACGAATAAATTTAATTAAGATAGTTGGAGTGAGGTTGTTGTTGTGGAGATATCTAACGAGCATAAAAGGACCATAATTAGGCATATATGTAGGTACTGGAGTAGTACTGAAAACCCGATAACGATTTCGTAGTGAATAGACATTTAGACAGATTATAGAAGTCCATAGTGTTTTATATTTTAATATCTACATACATACATTTACATCTACGTGCTGTATTCCTAACGGGGTAGTCAGATTTTAATATGTATTTGCTACAAAACAGGTGTGTTCTTGTATTTTGAGATTACGTTATATGCTAAGCATGTATATAAATAAATAACACTTGATTATTCTGTTTATTTTAAGCCAAGAGTTCCGGGTTCAATCTCCAGTTAAGTCAATTTAGGAAACGAAGTTCTCTAAATTGGCTTGTGTGTTTTCTAAGTTCATTCTGTGACTTATTGCATCTATAAAATTAGTTTAAAGTTTAACTGGAGTGTGTGTCAGAAGATCGTTATTGTATTTAATTATATGTATGTTCCCATTGTGTGTATTCTAGAATATTTGTAAGATGAAATATTTTTAAATTGCTAAATTATTTCGAAGTAGGTAAGTACTGTACTATGTTCTGTATTATGTTCTGTTTGTTGCAAAGAAAATGAACAAGTCAGTAAGCTATTTATCAACGTCGTCCGATTACCGGCAGCAAAAGCTTCTAGCTTAAGACTGTCGATACTTAATACTAGTTTATGTTATAGGACTTTACTGGAACTAACAAAAAATGGAAGTAATGTATATACGGAATTTTCTCGATTATCTATAAAAATCTACGCAATTTTTAACAATGTTCGTTCGAAACAAATGTAGATAAAATTTTGCTTTGCATAGAGAAAGAAAGCTTATCGCTTAATTTTAGGTTAAAATTAGAAAGTTTCGTCATTTTATTTCAATGTAAAGTAAGAAAGTTTTGGTTTCGAACTTTCGAAAATACTTTCAAGTGTTTAACAAAAGTTTGCAAAATGAAATAAAAATGTAGGAAACCAATAAAATTTCAACGCACTTTTTCCACTGAGAGTGAGTTCGTAGAGTGGGAGAGGTAGCTTGTTCCGATAAGCTTACAAAAGCACCGATTCGATGAAGGATAAATTAATCTTAAAATATACACTCAAAGGTCCCTATTCGACCGGTCTGCTATTGAAGAAATTCATGAAATTAGGAAATACTCTTTGATAACAAATCACTTGTAAATATTCTGTATTTTATTAGAATTAATGAGTATCTTTAAAAGGTTTCGATTCTGCTTTAGTAAAAAATTAAATTATTTTGAAAAGTCGCCAAGAAAAATTATTGGATCATTAACCGCTTATATTTTTGATTTGCAGAGACATTGATCCTCTTTTCTTTAATCGTTTCTTACAGATATTTCCTTACAACGCATATTAATTTCAACGATTACACCTCCACATATTCCGAGATTCCGACACATTCAAATTTTATAATAAAGTCAAATTGAGAGTGGCATGCGATTATGAGTTCCAAGTTAGTACCACCGATTTAATTTCCTCTGCACCGCTGCATTTACTCCACTCTCTTCGTGGATAACTTCAGTTCTTGGAATTATAATCTACCTAGATACCACAATTAATCTTTTACGACGAAACGGGTGTATTGTGTATTCTACATGCGAAAAAATTGTGAAGAAAAGCTAATTAAGAAATATCTTTCAATATAGAAATTGGAATAAATATAGTGATACTGAGTGAATTAATTAATTTACTAACAAAAGTGTTGTCAAGTTTTTTGTTGTGCTTTGGTTTCTGTTATCCCAAAAAAGATATCATGGGACATCATTAACTACCTTTTTCATTTTCTATTACTTTTACTTAGGTATGAACGATTCTGTGGGCTTAATACAACTATCGAGGTTTTACTTTTCATTTTCATGTCTACTTAATGACGAAAGGTGTTAGGATTTTGTTGTGTCTTGATGATCTATCCACATCATTATTTATGATGATGAATTATTTTTTGATTGTCTGTAAATTTAGATTACTGTCATTTGAATGCTAGACACATAATATATAGAGTAACTGGGCGACCGGGCTTTGCTCGGTATTATACAAAAAAAAGTCTGACCATATTGCAGGTTTCTAGTGAGCTAAATCAAATAAGCTGATTTACCTGTACATACGACACATTTATTATCAGATAAGCTGATCAGTCGCCATTTCGTTAGAAAACAGCACCCACACATCTATATTTTATCTGATGTTATTCGCCTCACTTCGTAGTACGGGACAGGCAGTCTGAAGTTATGAAGTAAATGCGTTTATCATTATTTTTCATTTTATTTCCTTCTTATAAGTACATTATTAAAGTGATATGTGTTTTTAATAGGTAATGGTTGCAAACTGAACTTAGACATATTATTTCAAAATATTAAAAAAAAAAAACAAAAAAGGTCTGAACCACATTGCAGGATTCGAACCCGCGCACTTCGGCGTGGTAAACCTACACTCAGCCACTGTGCTATTGAGAAGGTAAACTCTGCTGCGAAATTAAAAAGGTTTATAAGTTTATAGTTCAAAAGTTTTAAGTCCCAGAATTTTTCTCAGAATTGAGACCTACCTAGATCGATTTATTGTAAATGTCATCGAAATCGCTCGAGCCGTTTTCGAGAAAGCGAAATCAAATATGTATACAGATATTGCTCGTTTAATATAATACTGGATAGAATAGATATACATTAATACACATATGTATAAATTTATTAATCTAGAAAAATATTGCCGACGTATGATTACAGATAATTTTTGATCTCTATGAAGCAATATCAATATTGGCAATAAGAAAGCAATAAGAAGGTTAAATAATAGAAGTACGTAAAAGTGATCCTGTAGACTGTAATAGTTTTTTTAACTTTTTTTTACATAGTACATATCCGGACATTAATAGGTATTTACAAACTTAAAACTAACTTAATTTTTCGTGAAATTAACAGTGTTTATTTTGTCTTGTAAAGGAGAAGGCAAAATATTTAATTCTAAGACTTTGTTGAACTTCCTTTGTCTATTTAACGATACAAATGTACGATACTTTCTTAAGTTACTTCTTTGAAATGTTCGTAAGAAGATTTATATTTTCTTGTGTAGAATATTATTAGATGTATACGTAAATATTGAATGTATTATGATAAGAGTAAAAATATAATTATTTTATATTTGTATTATCTACTTAATAAAAGTCTAATAATGACTGTATAGCATAACCGGTGCATTTAGAAAAATGTTGAATCTAGAATTTGTGATTTAAAGACATTTTATCTGATACATCCCACGCAAGACGATCTCAAAAAGATTGTTTTTTAACCTAATTAAGCCTCTAAAATAACCTCCAAAGTCGAAACTCAACTTTTGAAATTTGTCTATATTTTGACTACTACTTGTTATATAATCAGCTGCCAATATTGAAAAGTAAGTGTTTGAGTAAAACGACAGCAAGTTAGATAAACTCCCAGACACTTCTTTTTTCTAATTTTGAAACGGAACACTATTATATATTATTAACTAGATTTACATAAATATATTATATTATATTTATGTAAAGCTAGTTGGATGACCTATTTAAATAAATAAATAAATATATATATTGTTGCTGTTTACAGTAGTAAAATTCTGTAGAACAATATTTTACTGCACTTTGCAAATACGGGCGAACGAGCTCCCTATCGCTATGTAGGTACATAAAATAAATACGTATTTACTATAGCAAATGTAGAATGGTCGACAGTGGACAGATATGGATGCGTTTCCGGTGCCGGCCGTTCTGCAAAGACGATTAATCTTGGACACCTATGGTATATTTATATGTGTATACATGTGCGATAGATATAAAGTTATGACATGGTACTTCGGCATAGATTCATTGTTGACTGATGAATGTTTGGTGCTCATAGTATGAAAGTTACTTAAATTAAGTATAAGAACTCAATTTATTTCATTTATATTTATTGCACCGGGTGAAAGAAGAAAGTTAGATACATGCATGTTTTCGTTTTAGAAATATTATGTAATAAATACAGTTGACTAAATTTCTGGTGAAGATTTAATCCTGGTGGATAGACGATTTAAGAAGTACGTATAGACAAGAGCAAAAAAAAGAGCCGATCTGGGAACGGACCACTTTCTCGTGGTAACTAGAATAATGGGTCTGTTTGCAACGTAGCGATATCGCGTAACATCCCAATCCGGCCTATCGCATCGACTGTTGGAAATTACAAAATGCAGCCACCAGCAAAAAATACGAAAAAGAAGTGTCCGGTAAGGTTAACGATAGTTTAAAAGAGATAACTATGGATGTACAAGATGTTGGCAGTGTCTTAGGCACAGTAACATTGAGTCTGTGAAAGAAATGTGTGGAACAATCAATATGTAGGAATGGTAAGCGCGATGTGTGGTAAGATGATGAAGTAAAATAGTTTGTGTATAAGAAGAAGAAGGCACCGCGAGACTACCAAGTGCAAAAAAGAAACAAATTGCAGAACGCAGAAACGAAAGCTCTAGTAAAAGAAAAGCGCAAAAAGTATAGAATTTTAGATGATAATAAGATGTACAATTTTAAGAAAACAATCTGCTAACAGGCAAAAAATGTTCTCTAACGAAAAAGTGAACAATTACCTAATTGTATGAGAATCATGCTTTCGTCCTGATACTGAGAGCGATACCAGTGAATTGCCACACTTGGGTCTGGAGACAAACTGGGGAAAGTCATTAGTATGAATGAGATTCAGAAAACGATAAGAAGTATCAAACGTGGCTGCGTGGTGGTTCTAGAGTCTGGAACATCTTTTCTACACTACATAACCTTTTCAAAGAAGGGAGAGATTTCGGAGAATTGGTGTACCGCAGTCTTAGCACCAATTTAGGAAGGGAAATGTTTTCACAGTCTGTGAGTGCTCAATACTCAATAGCTCGGTCAGCTTTGCAAGTCTACACACCTAGATATCGACCGAACGCATAAAAGGTGTTTCTGAAAGATATTTGTGAGTTGGCCTTCAAGGCCGTTTTAGGAACAGTAGGAGTAGTATGGACTAGATTTTCCTGCTCCGCTAGAAGGTGAGAAGAAATGTTTTTGTGAATATGTCGACGGGGGGCGTGTCGTTTTAATAAATAAATAATAAAATGCCATTAGAAGTATTCGTTTCAATGTAATCTTTTAAGTACTAGGTATGTATACACGTATAAGTTTTTAAGTATGTCTTTAATTATTTAAATAGGCGTAGTGCGTAATAGGATTTATTCGCAAATGTATTTGTTATAAAATCAGTACTGCTTAGTACTTAGAAATTGCGTATAGCAGATACCGTAACAATTCGTTTTCATTTGAAATGGGATCAATCAATTGTTTTGAAAAGTCGTAAATAAGAATACAAGGCAAACAAGATAAACTGTAAATTACATTTAGTAGTACTGATTTTTATTAATCATAATTTAAATGAATTTTTTCTATGAAATCATAACTTATTAAACGGTAGTCCATTTAAGACTCCTTACTTCAAACGGGTTTAAAACTTTGGACACTTTTCGATATCTATTCGAAGTGGTAAAACTTATACTGTAAGGGAAATGCATTGTAAGAGATAGTATCGGATGGTGCAAAGTGGTTTGCGGGGTTTAGTGGTGGCAAGGGATGCGGTGGGGTGGCGGGAGAGTATAGCTGTCATTTACAGAAACTTCAGAGCCAGAGTCGTCGAGTTACACAACTTGTCACCAGGCTTTATCTTGTTCCAACGATCTTTTTACACTTTTTACAGTCAGTTGGGACTTGGGAGTAAGCCGCTGGAAGGAGGAATTTTGATTAGTGTTGATTTTTGAGGTTGAATGTTACGATAAAGTAATGAAAAGACTTTCTTTTGACTTTGAAGTTTCGCCATTTGCAATTTCGAATTGAAAACCATTTTTCTTTAGATTTTTCTGTTATACTCGATTCCTCCAAATGTAATGTATTACGATATTTGTAACACATGAAACACACATAAATTAATCAGAAAATTAGTAATTCACTTAATTAATAAAGCGCTGAAACTTTGTGTTTTGTCAATTCAATCCACATTATAAATATGAAAGTACGTAGATGTGCCTGTTACGTTTTTACAATTAATTCACTGAAACTATTTAAATGAAATTTAGTATGGAGATAGATTGAACTCTGAGGAAAGAATAGCTATTTTTTTTAATTCCACGCAAAGTTACAGCAATAGCTAGTAGATGTTATAAGATAGTAACAGAGCCGCGTCTGTACATTGTGAATATTTGTAATATAATTGAGATAAGTTTTATGCTTTTACGTTTTTGTCTATATGTTTATTTGAAATAAACTGAAAAATTGTTGAAAGGATTTCGATGAAGACTGCACTATTTATAAAATAGACTAGACTAGACTCCCAGTTAAATAAGGGTTGATAGTGCATTGAACTCTACAAGTACAAAGCGATAACAATAGAATGTTAAGAATATTTTCCTAATCTACATGGCCGAAGTTACGGGAAAAACTAGTATTGTACGATATATACAGTAAAAGTATAGCACAAACAGGTTACCAAGTTTTAAAAACAAAAAGGCTACAATTTCGTATCCCAGTTGTGCCATCAGCAGCGCCATTGGTCGTGTAAACAAATGTTTTTGAATCAAAGTTCCTTAACGCGGCTTGCGGGAAGTGTGAGTTGGCAGAAATCGTCACGTAACGAAAAAATGTTATGCCTCCCCTTTTCGATTCTTAACGACTCTCTATATCTGTCTCTTCCTACACACACTAGTTAATTGAGCAACGTGGGCTCGCGGTGCTAGGGTCGTTATAGCTCTGTAAGGGCAGCCAGATACAATCAGAATTCCGTGCCGGAATCTCGATTGAAATATCAATTCGGAATTTCGAAGGCAGCAAATCCAGACAAAATCAAGGATCTATCACACACGTACTGCAGTAGTTTTCCGTTCGAAATTTTTTCAGATTCGAAATTCCGCATGGTAGTCGGTGCAATCGGTATCCCGCAAGGAATAAAATCGTTACGAATGCAAGTCTTTCATAGATTTTGTAGCGGTTGTCTCACACATTCGTAAATTCCGTACGAAACATGCTCAGTGTATTTATAAAGTTTTTATATAAAACTATCTTGCAATTTTTGGGTATTTAGGAGATGCACCTAGTAACGGCGAGACTTATTGTTTTTTTTAGCAGGATAGAGCAACAATGCAATAGCAATCAGAAAATCGTCGTCAAAGTCCATATTCGCTGCCAGAACGTCTGGAGTCAATACCTAGCGTCTCTCAACTGAGACTTGTGATTCCGGACAGAAATAAACGTATGTGTGTGATGTATATACGGAATCTCGAAACGATATTTCGAATCGATATTTCGAAACGGAGTTCCGACTGTATGTGGCCGCCCTAAGTCTGTACACACATTTTTTTGTTTTGAATCACACGTGAGTTTTATTGTCTTATTATTGCAATTAAGCTTTGATAAATGGAAGTTGCAGCTATGGAACTTCGTTCCTGACGGGAGTCTCCCACTTCACACTTTTTTTGCTCACGAAAATATGACAATTGCATCGTAATCGTGAATGCACACATACAAATCCTCATGCTGTATCCCTAACAAAGTAGTCAGAGAGGACAGAAAGCTACGCATAGCAGTCTTTGTTCTTTGTGGGGACGGAGCTGAGCTAAGCAAAAATGTTTATCCACTAAGTACTGAACCCAAGTAGAGGTGGAAAGTTAAGTACTTGTTGCACATCACAATTACGTCGGGGTCATCATTTATTGAGATATTCACTATTAAGTCCAAACATTAGTTTACTTAAACGATTTATTAATTCCGAGCAATAAATATAAATACAGTATCAATCTATTCTATACCACACCCGGGCGGCGACTGCAGGGAGAGCGGACGACGCGTTGCATTTTTGCTTAGCTCAGCTCCGTCCCCATATTCTTTAATTCTACATTAATCTCATTATTCTCCTCACACATTATCGCCCAAATATGCGAATGCTTTTGATATTGGCGTTAGCTAACACTGACTATTTGATCTTCACAAGAAAGTCTTGGTCTTTTGGCTTCTGCTGCTTTTCACTTTTACTTTATCTCGTAAACACGTTCAAACCGACGGTTTCAGTTTGTGTCTACGAATATTCAGCGATTCGCAGTCCAGTGTAAATAGAAAAGTATGCAATGGATTGCAAGAACTTGCCGAGCCACGTTTACGAGATTTTCTGAGGTCCGCCTGAAGAGCACAACTCGCCGCGCTGCTGTCCAGATAGTGAATTTGAAGTGAAATCTACAAATTTTATTAGTAGCTTCTAATATTTTTTTGCTTGTGTTAAAGAATTTACTTTTTAAAGAGTTGCTGTCTAAGTAAGTTTTCTCAAACCTTTTTTTTATTGAAAATAAAGTTCTAGGATATCTAAAAAAATAAAGCAGTATTTATACAGATATTTTTTTTTCTTATTGTCTTTTTATTCCAATGTATTATGTAATACAGCGCTAATTATGACATATAGAACAATATAATTAATATACCTATAATAAAACTAATAAATAATTCATTATTGTAATTATTATCTTAATATAGATACATCAATGTTAATTAAGTTAAAATATACAAAACCCTTCGGTTTTTTTCAAGTTATATCATTTTTTAAAATAAACTAAACGATATTTATTTTTAAATTTATTTCTATAATTTTTAGTGTAAGAGGAACCTATTGCAAATTATTTTGTCTGTGTAAGTACCACAAAATGTGGTCGTGGTCGACATGAATGCACTTCCGAAGCTTCCGGTGCAGTGTCGTACGCTTGGAGACAATTAATTTTGTGTATGTACTTATTTTGTTTGTATTTCGAGGCGAAGCGAAGATCTAGATAAGGGCATATCACATTATGTAGATAATGTTTAGCGACGTCCTATTAAATTTGGCAATGTATCAGGGCATATGACCGAATTTGGGTATAGTGCCAAATTCAGTCTTAATTGCACATGCACTTGTTTTTAATGTACCTAATATATTTTCTGCGAATCAAAAAAGTAAAATAAAAACAAATTTGGGTGTAGTGCCAAATTTCTTGTTTGTTGTTACATACATATATTAACTCGTATTTAAAAGTATCTTTCATGTTTTCTGCAAAATAAAAAAGTTAAATAAAAACGAATTTAGGTATAGTGCCAAATAAATAGTATAATGTAGAGTTGCGCGCTGGTCCGGCGGAGAATCAGAGAAAAATATGCCAGCTGCTTATCTTCCCACGAAGGTCATCAAACTCAAACAAGAAATTTATTGTTTATGATATTATTATATTATTTTATGTTAATTTAGATGAGTTGGGTTAGTAACCTGTTATTGTGTGATTTGGCTTAGAAAATTTTTCTTTTTCCTAATTTATCAGTATAATTATATTAATCTCTCTTTATATAAATTTGTTTATTATTTAATTAAACCAAATAATTCAAGTGTTAATGTCCAAACTTAAGATTTCTTCAAATTCTTCTGTAAGCCTCTATTTTATATTTAAACATAATAAAATAATAAAAGCTTACGTTTATAAATATTGTTATGTTATAAATTTATGAGAAAGAACAAGATCTATCAGCAGCTTCATAAAATCTTTGTGTGGCTTTTTCAAGGCCACAGTGTCTTGACGTTTACCATAGAGAACAATAGAGAATATCATGTTGCTTACCCAATGGTTGCATTTAATCATATTACTTTAAATGTAAAACTCTGCAAATGTTTACTGCAAAAACCGTAGACATTTTGCTGAATATCATAATTCCTTTAGTTTGTTATATATAGGTACGAGTAAATGTCATTAGTTCGCTGTATGGTTCGTACAAATCGAGTGAGGAAACGGAAAAGATTTTCATTTGTTCTCAAGTCCGATTGTTCCTGTGTGATTTCGTATTGAAGTTGTGATTGGATAGTTTTTTATTTATTGTATTTTATTATTATTTGTAGTACGTGGTTACGAATTTAAACTATACCTCTATATTATATACATACATATATAGCGAAATACACTCACTGGCTGACTGATTAATCACGAAATCTCAAAAAGTACTTAAGCTACGAACAAAATTTAAAATGATAGTTTGTGTAATGTAGGGCCCGCTAAATAAGGATTTTTGGAAATTTACATTTTAAGGGCCAAGAGCGGGCGGATTGTCTCTGTATGAAACTTTTGTACGGAATGGAATACAGCAATGAAATTGAGTATAAACATTGCTTATTAAAAATAATGAGATATATGTTTCACGTTTTTATAAGTTACACTCGTATAGGGGGAAGAGGGCGTTGAACTCTGCATAAAAGTATAATTACATGGATATAAAAAAAAAGAATTACAATTATATGGGGTAATTTAAAGCATCATCGACCTCCACAAAATTACCTCTGTCTGTCTGTTTGTTTGTTACGATTTAACGGCTAACCGTTGCGCTGAAACGAATTCGATTTTAGAATGGAGATAAAGAAAGCCCTGAGGAAGTGCATAGACTACTTTTTAATTTTTACTACTACTTTTAATTCCACGCGACCGAAGCTGCGAGCAAAAGCTAGTGTATATATATATATATTTTACCAATATTATGATATATGATAAATGTTAAATAAACAGCATTGTTATTTCTGTATAATAATATAATATAATTTTGTACACTTACAATATCATAGACTCTATATATCTGTCGTCTGATCATTCAGCTACAAGTGCTTATACACTAAATTAAGTAGTGTTTCTAATTGTTAATAAAACACGTGGTCTTAGAGCCGCTCCGTAGCATAGAGCATACATATCTTTTCGCTTGTACAGCAGTTTATTAGACCCCAGTTGCATAATCCATGAGGTGCAGCGTGCGCTTCCCACCAGCACTCACTATTTTACACAAGTCTTAAGATAGTACTTTGGGGCTTGAGTATATCACACTTGAAACGTGAATAATTTAATTAGCTTTCCTTTGATTACTACAAGTAAATTATGTAGATAACCTACATGGAGTTTAAATCATCCACAAACCCATAATGCTACTCAGAAAGAATTTCAAGTCGCCATCGAAGTTCTCAGAATTGCTTGGCCTCTACAATATGGGATAAGTTGGCGATCAGCTGAATGAATAGCTTTCGGGATTAAAAAGTACAATTACACTCAGAGGATATTCATAATTCGCCAAACGGTATCATGCGATTACTCAGTTCTGTTTTCAGTTTAAAAAAACAATATATTATTTACTTTATTAGTACATTAACATTAAAAAATTTGTGTATTTATTATACTGCAAGACCAACAGACAAAAAAGCGTGCGGTCGGGAGACCCCCGTTAGGAACGAAGTGCCTTAGCTGCAATTTCCAATTCCCAAAACTTGAGACAATAAAATTCACGTATGATTTATTTAAAACAAAAACAAATAAGTTTTAACAAAATGTTCACGTGTAAAGTAATGAGGTTATACAGCAGGCTGCGTACGCTGCTTGTCTGCTTGAATCTCGATACTCGCACGCAAATACACACTCGTATATAATAGAAAGAGACAGAAAGGTCACTGTGAATCTAACGACTTAGTTAACGAACCTAGTGCCGCGCGGCGTGCGAGTTGCGACCTACGTTGCTTGATTAATTAGCGTGTGTTAGGAAGTAACAGAGAGAGTTCCTGATAATCGTATGGAGGGGCCATAACGCTCTTTCGTTACGTGACGATTTCTACCAACTCACATCTCCCGCAAGCCGCGTTAAGGAACATTGTTCTAATAAAAATGTTTTTAAAACCCAGTCTTGTAGAATAACTACTAATGGAAAGAAAAACGAATTGACAGACTGGGAAATGGACATCGAATTGTAAAAATTTTCAAGCGTCAATTACGATTTTTTGTTCGGCTTCATGATTACTATACTGCTCAAGCGAAATTAAGAGAGACGCTGTCTAAAATGGCTTCTGGAGGTAGGCAACGCTCCAGATTTAATATTACAATAATGCCATTAACTAAGCACCCGTTTAAGAGCTCAACTTTTTAAAGTGGTTCAATTTGGTGGTTACAATTATTTACCGAAATGCAATGTTCATACATGTAGTAATAATAACAATAATAATACTCCAGACAATTACACAGATTGTGTTACCCCAAACTAAGCAGTAAGCTTGTACTATGGGTATCACACAACGAACTTTGGGGGAGCTCCCAGTAACACCCAGACTCCAAGCTAATTCAGAAAAGTTCGTTTCCTAAATTGACCTGACCGGGGATCGAACCCTTAGCTTGGAAAGCAGATGCATATATTAGTAGCAGAAAATGGTTACTCGTTTAAATAAAGCCATAAGTTATAACTATATGTATAGCTAAGTCTAAAATGGTTTACAGGATTTATAAATTGAAAAAGCTGTGCACAACAATGTACTTAAGCACTTGATTATACATAGGTATGACTGATAAGTTAGTGAACAACGAGTGCTCTTCGAAGACTTTAAAGTTTCTTGAGAGGTATATTTAGAATTTCCTACAAAGTGAGAGATACTTAAAACAGAAGTTACTCAACACACAAACAATTTGCAGTGACTCTTTACGTTTACAAAACATCACCGATTTTTTAGTGACAAAGCACATTATGGTGTTCAATGTATATTTTTATCTTGCGCAAAGAATAAACAAACGATGTCTTTTGGTGAAATTGACTGGCTTTTAGTTAAATGTCCCAGGAAGTCGTGTCGAAAAGAGACATCAATGACTTTATCGATAGCGGGGAACTTTCAGAATCGAGATATCGATCTTGTGCTTCGATTTGAAAACATAAATATTTATTCGGCACTTGCAGACTTAATTATGGAGCCAATTTTCGTAAGATTTCTGTTATAACAAAAATTATTTCATATTCCAGTCAGATTTTTAAATAATATACTTTGCGTGAACAACTATTGTATTCTAAAGAGAGAATACAATATTTTTAATAATGCATTATTCCACATGAAACGGATATAATATGTAACATAACATATTTAACACAATATTTAATATAATTACCTCTTTACTAAATGTAAGAACTAAGAAGTAACTAAATGCAAATGAGGCAGTTATTAAAAATTAATATAATCCACAACATTGAAATCAGGCTTTAAGGTTCTTAGCATTATTTAAAGAACAGCGAAGATGTTTTCAGTGTATTTACCGTTGAACAACACAGAAGGGTCGGCTACAACAACCTTAACTATTCAATTGAAAACTTAAGTTAGCTGAATATTAATTTATTATTATTCGTATTATTAAAACCTTGCTTGAAAGCGTTATGCTAACTTTATTCCAATATCGAAGCGAAAACTTGACCCGGGGTATTGTTGATTTCTGCGAAACTATTTTTAATTTCCCTCAGGGCTGTACTCAGATTCATTTATTAGTTTTGACCCAACATCTGCTCGCGTCCGACAGATGGCGCTTCAAAACATGAAATACGAACGCAAAAAATATGGGCACACTTTGGTAATTAAGTTCCGTACGAATGGCCATTTTTCATGCCATGTATCGTAAAAATATACTATAACAAAATAGTTCTAATTGAGAATTGGTTGAATGGATAATTATTTAGAATTTATGCTGATAAATAACAATTTAATGCTTCGGCAAAATTTTGCTTCGGCTTATTTCCTATATCGTATTTAATAAAAAAAATATTACCTTTAATATAAATAAACTCGTAGTTATCGAAAAGTACATGTTCTCCTATGTACGCGGCAACTTACCCGATGTTGAGTGAAATCTAATCCAAGTATAAGTTGTAGCAGACGCACATAATGAGTTTTGTTAGCCGCCGAAACAATTAGAAAGTTTTGCAATTTAATTTATGCTCATAATAGACCGAGACATGACGGAATGTGTAATGATATTAAAACTTTGCATCAACATTAGTTCGGGAATATTCACACCCACAAACTCTTCTTTTGAACGATGAAATGCTTAAGCCGTACACTTTAGACTTTTAAGTTTAATTATGCTTTTACAACGGGATGTAAATTTGTTGTACTTTATACATCGTAATTTTGTAACTAGTACCTACATAAGTGGAATAATATTTTGAAAATACTCAGAAAATAGTTTTATTTGGAAGAAGAAGCTCATATGTGCGACATGTTGAGCGTTCGATACCGTTTCCTTTAACATATTTCGAATTTTCAATATAATTTTATTTTGGCTTACAAACTGAACAAAAAAATTGTTTTTTCCGGGAACGATAATCATCTTAAATTATTATATTTTGCCACAAAAAAATCAAAATTATTGTAAGTTCTCACGACTGTTTAATTACATATTTTTTGATATTATACACAATTATGCTACTTAACGTTGCTAGAAAAACATTTTTTAACGAATATACCAAGATTTTCTACATAATACAATAAAATACTCATTTTAATACTCTTATCCTACTAACTTTCTTCTGATTAGATCTCTTTCAAAATAAAAATAAAAGTATAATCAAAATTATTTATTTTTACCTTCGATATAGACTTATAGACAGACTGCACCAAAAAACCTTGAGCTTTATAAGTGATTGGTGCAAGCTTGATAGACTATGCACTAGCTATGTTCAGTGTACTCAGCACCAAACTCTTTCGTGACTGGGCAGACTGCTTAACGTCACTGTAGATTTGGGCTCGTGATTTGATTGCACTATGCTTTTATATATATGTGGGTCGTATGTTTATGAAATTATTATATGTATGTTTGTATATCGACAAATAGAAATTATTGATCCTGCCAGCTGCTTCGAGTCTTGCCCCATAAGTTGTAAGTAGTAGGCTAAAAGCACTGGCAGTTCATACTAACTTAAATATGAATTTCAAATATTTCCTTTTATTGTTGTAATGAGCTTCTGATGCCATCTATTGTGACTCTTTACGAAACTGCCACCTATATGATCAATACAATAACTGAAGTATGATAAACTAGCTTAACAACTACGGCATAGTTATAAAGAGTTCACCTCACGTATCAGCGTATGGATGGCGAAATATAAAAATTATACACAATGTCTAAACTCTGAGCGATGCAAATACTGGACAGATGTCGTTTAATTTCGTGTTGTGGTTTTTTCACGATGCGAGTACAAACATATGGTACAGTTAGGTAGTCAAAAATTCTACAATGAATGAGTTTTTGGTTTATTTGTGTAGACACGAATTCAATAACTATTACATGTATTGTGAATATAATTGTGTCGGTTACGTTATGAAAAAACTTCTAATAATGTGTATAACAGAATATGCACGTGTATATTTATGCATATATTAGAATGTAAGTTTTCGTTAGGTAACATATAATTAATTAATACGGTTCAATATTAAGGTGATTTAATGTTTATAAAGTTATCGTAGGTAATAAAATAAGTTAAGAGATGAGGATACGAAAAAACGTAAAATAAACATTCGTTTCATAAATATTTGTATTACATAAAAATATCGATTGCCTATTAAATTGAATATATAGCCAGCATTTTACATTTAAACGGTGCCCAGGGATGTAAAGTACAGTCCTTTTATAGGCTATTGCTACCAACCTTTGGAACATTTTTATTTTATGAACCCTCGCTCTCGAATTAATTGTGTTGATAAATATCGTTTAGTTGACCTGCGGCGATCTTGGTGGAAGACTGTTTAAAATGAATATTTTGTACATAAAATTCGATGACTTGTTAATAAAAATGAGATTGATTAATATTTACGTGTATTAAACAAAGAATAATCAGACAATTACTTACTACCAGACTACACCAATTTAGAATAATAATAATTTCAGATCTTTTAAGGTGTGCTTTACTGAAAACAAGTCGTTAAAGATATTGCGATAGTAGGTACATTAAGTTTTTGAGATGTCAAATTAGCTATGTAGCACCTACTGCTGTGACGTAATGATACAACGCTAGCGTAGGTGTAGTCCGTAGCGCGCATAATAACAGGTATAATGTTCGTGCAGTTCATTCAGAGTACAGTACAATATGACTTCCACCTATCGATCAATCGTCACAGAAATTGCAGCGCGTTGTACTATGATGCCACTGTACAACCGGAATTAACCGAAGTTTTTGTCATAAATCATAATACACCACTTCAAAATTATATAATTTATTTGCAGTCGAAACTTTGGGTCCCTGGGTCCCCGAAGCCCAGCGACTGGTTTCTGATATTTGTAAGACTGGTCGAGGCTTCGGGAGACCGCCGGGCAGGCAGCTTCTTCCGCCAACGAAACAGTTTTGCTATTCAAAGAGGCAATGCTGCCAGTCTGCTGGCTACCTTAAGCAATGACAGCTTACTAAGCGGCAACTTTGAGGAAGTCTATTACTCGTATTTAAGATAAGGTGTAGTTTTAAGTCTAATATTAACGTATGTATGTACCTTTTTGTTTTCAATAAAGTATATTTATTTGAATGGAACAATATGGAATATCTTTTTAGACACGGGCTCCGTTATGGCAATGTTTAAAGAAATTATATGTACTTACTTACTAATATTCTCTATCGTGTGACCCTAAACTGAACTAAATACTAGGCTTGTACTATAAGGTAGGTAAGGTATATGTATATCCACCTAATAACCACCGCACTAAAGGACCACATGCATAATATATTTGCGTTAAATATTACAGGGGTAGTAATTACGTCTAATAACGCGCTATTTTCATATCCATTTTTGGGTCAACACAAGAAACCAATTTTCCTAAATTGTGTTTGGTGTAGGTATAAATGTTGACCAATGAAATCTAATAGAACTCTGAAGTGTTTGTTTCTCTGTTAGAAGTTGATAAAATATCAGTACTGTGATTAATCTAATTTTTGAGAGCATTTTGGTGACTTATTTATTCAGCATTTCATTTAACATTTCATTCGCTCCGTCCTCTGGGGGTCGACTACCCCGTTAGGGATACAGCGTGAAGATACGTATTTTATTGATTTCATGAACATCTTTAATCTATAAATATATAACACAAAGCCGCTATTTCTGTCTGTCTGTTTGTGCTTTTAGTTCTTTTAAATTACGTGACAGATTTTAATGCAGTTTTATCCATCTTACTTCCGGAAGATTTTTGAATACGTATATTACAATAGATCATACCCGACCGAAGCTGGTACGGGTCGCTAGTATGTAATATTACGTACTTTATGCTTCCTAAAAAAATTGGTTGAAATAACTGCATATTTGTGGTTTATAATGTCGTAATGGTTTAATGAAGGCATAGGTTTTCAGCAAGGTTCGAGAAGTCTGCTCTTCGAAGGGTGGATATTTTGTATCTTATACACTTAAGCAAAAAGTATTGCCTTAAAATACAGATGAAGGCTTTAAAAGTGAATCGCAAAACTTTTGATAATAGGTTGGTCGTAAAAGTCAGAGGAATTGTTTACAATTGATGGATAGACACTAAACTAATTATTTTTTATTTATTCAATTACCGTTTCATGTCAATGCCATTGACAGAGCATAAGGCATAAAAAAACTCATTCCGACGCCATTTACAGCAATAAGTAATTGGGCTGCTCGATAGTACTTTACAGTGGAACCAGAAGGGACAGATTACTAGCCCAATAAGACCGTCATAATATCTAAGCTCCTTGCTAGGACTTTACGACAGTGTGAGAAGTAGCTGACATACTCTACACTTTTCCTTATCACCTAGACCAGCATAGCAGAACATACAAGCTGTAAAAAAAATTCCAATAATGATTTAAACTTCGGCTTTTATGGTTACGTGTAATAACACTTATACAATTAATGTTGTTTTATTCTAACTTTTCTATCTTTTCAATAGAATAGATTTTTAATTTTTTTTTAATAGATATTTAATTTACTATGTTTATTGTACTAAGTATTATTTGAACTATACAAAAGACCAGTAACAACCCTTATTTATTGCTATAAGATTTCTTTAGAATTCTATGCAAGTGAAACTACGGTTAGGAGTTAGTTATGCATTTATATCAATATGATTTGTATGTACGTACGCATATATGTTGTGGGAGGCGGAAGTGGAAGTGGCTCCATAAATCCGCTGTTCGAGTCCGCCCAGTGAACTTCCGGGCGGAAAATGTGCGTCGGCCCAATATCGCATGGAATGCATAGAATTTTTTGTTTTTACAGCATTTACAAGAGTTGTGTGCGAGAGATTTAACAAACAATTCAAAGTAAAATATAGCAACGATGAATAGCTCCAATTGTATTTCGTAAAATAACGAAATACGATTTTTTTGCTCTACTATTAAGTTTCAAAATCCACACATTTGGTGTTCTAATTAATATTAATATACGTATAATCGACTGATTGTGATGAAACATTTACAAATCATTTATTTATCTATCTACTCAATAATTGTGTGCTTCCACTAACTTTGTTGTGTAATTTATGACATATCTATTTGTGGTTTTACTTCTCAATATTTTCTTCTAAATTTACGCCTGTCCAAAGAAAATTTCATAAGCTATTGATACAAATAGTACTTGAAGGAAGCGCGAGAGGGGAGGTAAGTGCACGACGCCATTGCGTTCCGTAGGAAATCCCGGAATCCTTTGGCAACGCTTTGGTGACGACTACCGCAGCTTTGGTGCATTATCCTCGCATTATCTAGTCCTACCCCCAGGGGGCTGGTTACTTGTGACCAGGTTTCTCCTGCGTTACCAAAAAAAAAGTACTACCATTACGCAATTCAATACAATCGATTGTGTTCGTTCTATCAATCTACTTCTAAGGTAAGTACCTCATCAGCAGAAGATTTATTTTTTAACGAGTAAATTGTGTCGAAACAATTCATTTCCAACACAGACTCGACTCAAGTTAGAACCTGGCACCTTTTGCATTACCATCTTTTTTTATAAAAAGAGGGGGAAAACGAGCAAGTAAGTCACCTCATAGAAAGTGATCACCGCCGCCCATGGATACCCGCAACGTCCGAGGAATCATGGGTGCGTTGCCGGCTTTTAAGTAAAGGAGGGGGAGGGAGCGAGATGGGTCACGGCACTCTCAATCACCGAATGAAACAAAACAGCAATAGATGCTGTGTTTCACGTCGATATTCTGTGAGGGTGGTATTTCACCGGGTACGCTGGCTCAATTCGTGCTGCACTGCAGCATAGCTCTACCACACTTAACAATTTCTTATAGACATTTATATTTGTATTTTTTTAGTAATAACATTTACAAACATAATATTCGTATAGCAATTACGCTTGTATTTTTTGCTTTGTTGAATATCGGTTTTATCAAAACTCGATAAAAGTTTTGCTTAAGTTTTTATATATAAATTTCAAGTGTATGGTGGAGCAATAAACTGTTAGGTACTCCAGCAATAAAAAATGTGTGTATATTGTGATAAATGTTATTTTAACGTCGTAGTATTTGCGTTATGTGATGAAAATGGTATGATATGGCAAAAAAGAGTTTTTTTACCCGTTAACCTGAACATGACAGCTATGATAAATTAACTTACATTGTGTTTAGGTATTTCTATTTTACATATTACATTTTAGGGGACCTAAAGACGTAGAAATTATATGTATTTTTTATATATTAATATGTTAAAGAAGGCTGTTTCTTTATTTGTTCAGTTAAAAAAGGTCAACTATTTAAATGAAGCTCTAAAATAATTCTTTTGTTGGCTGTATGCCTAACGTCCTAAGCTATATCTTTTCTATATGTAAACTACATATTCTGACATAACTTCATATCGTCCCCTAAGCTTCATGCTTTTGTAACTATGTTATTAGTCAATAGCAATAAAGCTTATTTAATCCTAACGTTGGCTACGACTCAAAAAATACATGAATTTGCTTTTAATGTTCTTGCCTAAAAATCAATCACAAAAAAGTAACTGAATAGTAAAAAATTTAAAAAAAACAATCATGACTCTGTTATTGTAAATTATTCTGTCTCTCATCTGCAGCTATCGATCGTAAAGAAAACAAAAAAAATTTTTGATTCAATCTAAATTTTGCATTTTAAATGTAGTTTCTATGCCTAAAAATATTCTACGTTATATTTTTACTATCATACCTACTACTCATTCGAGTGTACTTTCGATATCCTTTCAAACTTTGTTTGGCTTTTCACTTTAAGTATTTGATAACATTTGGTTTAACGAAGACTGATTCGGCTTCAGTGTCACGCCATCCATCACGTACTTCGTAAACACGCCTCACGCTTGACAAAACCAATAAGTGTCAATGTATCCCATAAATAGCGAAAATGTCGTACGAGATCGGAAACTCGGTATTACTTATTTTGAGTTGACACGACGCATTTGATGTACTATGTTTAAATACATAATACACGTACCTATGTTGCAGAATAATATGTTTACAATTTTTGTTTATATGACATCTACATAGCTATTGGAGAAAGCAACTAAAGGCACAAAGCAGATGGCGCCAGTGAAGCATTTTCCACATTTATGGTTACGGAGTCATGGAGTTTATACTCCGTGGTTAAGCATAGTACAAGAAAAAAATGTTTATGTATGATAATTTTGAATAATATTTATTATTCTGAAGTTTCACTTCTTTTGGCGCGTTAGGTGAAAAAGATCAGAGTTAATTTGAGCAGGCAACGGAAGTTACGTCATCGATGTAACACCGTGCAACGAAAGTGGCGCGTGTCGATCTACCAATAATACAACATGAAGCAGGACTTTTTAGCGGGAACGGGAGAAGTGACGTTGTTATTTCATTTAGATTTTCTCTTTTTTACATTTTTGAGAGTTTTAAAGTACTGTGTAAGTGAAAAGAATGGAGTAGGTTTAAATAAACATGTGTAGCTGAAGTTCTCGCGCTCTTCCAAGAAGTCCTATAAAACTTCAGTAAAGTCTGTTATCACTTTACTAGAGGTGTTTTAGGATAACGATTCTACTTTATTAATACAAGAAAGACCTGTATAGAAAAATGTGTTTTCAAGCCCACCACAAGAAATACGTATTTAAATACGCCCAACGACAGACGGACAGAGTTTTAAAAACCACTCTTCGAACCAGACAGACTAGATTCTGTGAACAACGAGGGCCTAAATTCGGCGCAAGCCTACGTCTTAAGATGTGACGATGAGCAAAATGACCGTGACATTAGGCAATTAGCTTCGTTGCGCAAATACTTTAATTTCGCATGGTTGAGCAACGCCGACACCGACTAATTTGTAATTATTCCCTTGTTTTTATGAAAACGAGTAATAACTGACTACCCTGATGGGATATAGCGTAAAGAGACGAGTCTCTTCAAATTTGTATTTTGTTACCTTCTTTTTGTGAAAGTAAATAATTACTGACTATCCCGTAGGGGATATAGGGTGACGATATGTAACATTTTTTTAATTTATAGCATTTTTTGGGAAAGTAAATAATAAATACGTGTTTTATGTAAAAATTGTTATATTTACGATAACAAATTAAAATAACACTAAATTACAAATTCATACCCGTATATTATTCTCGTACAAAAATCACGAAACGGTAGCGTAAACTGGGCCTTATTTCGAGACGTCCGAGGCACGCGAACGTACAAACTTGTTACAAGCGAAATTTGTCGACGATATACAATTGTGGTATAAATAGAAAGTTAAGAGAGTCTATTTTATTCTAAAAGGGCTGAATTTGTAAACGTCTATTGTTATTCGCAAGAAACCAGTGTAAATTTAAAAAAGTCTCGGAAATTATTCGTGTTTTAAGTTCAACCAGCTTGTAACAATTTGTTTCTCAGTTTCTAATGTTCATATTTAGTTTAATGTACACCTTATATATCTAGCTTTACAATAGTGATTCTCTTTTTGGATACGTGTTGTAGTTACGGAAATATAAGCGTTTGCTTGACGCGGGAGCGAGTATCTGGAAATATACCGACGTCACGGCGCCGCGGCACCGCACTCCAGGGGAGGCTTACAATGGGTGCAACGCATTCGAGTGGTTTTAAGAAAATTTCATTGCCTTAATTGACCTAACCGGGATCGAATTCGAGGCCGTGGCTTGGAAAGCAAATGCTCTGCCACGGGGCCAACGGGCCATTTTGACACATATTTTTGACAAAATGGTAAAAAGTCATCTAGAGTAAAGTGTTATACATTTTTAAAGCGTTGGTTTAGTGTTTTCGTTTATTACCCTAAATAAATTTGTTTTTTAACTTTCTATTGATGTTCTCAAAGCCAACCCTCAAAGCAAATTCTCGATTTTTGAAATTAACGTGTCTTTGGGTCACTTTACTGTAACTTTTCCACGTTTTATCCCTTTATGTCAAAAAGTCTTTGAGAAAAACGGCGGTGACAAACAGACAGACAGAACGCCGATGAGATTCCCTAAGGGTTCACTAAAAATATGCTAGTTTAGTTTAAATTCCTTTAAATTTTTCTATTCCGAAGAAAAGTTGTGAATTTTTATTCCATTATATTTAGGTAAAATAACAATGCGTCATATACATCAAAAATAACGAAATTTACTTGTTACTTAATTACCGTAAAACATTTAGAGACAAACATCGACGCGCTTAAGGCCTTATGGTTTGTTTGGTTGACACGATTACAAAATTTAAACAAAGAAGATGTAACAACTATTAGATGGCTACTTTAGAGGCATTCATCTCCCGTCTCGGAGGAATGGGTATGTATTTGTAAAGTTAGGCATAAAGCTTGATATTTTAGCCAGCTCGAAGACTGTCACTGGCTCATTGCTGCCGAGGTTAATGTATACAGTTTGCAACCCAGGAGTGCAGAGTTCGATTTCTAGTCTAGTACTTTAAGAAAGAACTTTTATAAATTGATTTGGAGTCTGGACGTTATTGGTAACTTCCGATTACGTTGTATAGTACCCACTACCCACGGTTAGTTAGAGCTTACAGCTTGGGATCATACAATTGGTGTGATTAAATGGAGGTTATGATTTGTGGTCACACAGTTTATGCTCGTTCATAAATTTATAAAAAAAAAGAAATTATTGGCTAATAAACCTACCTCCACCAATCTGTATCGAGTATATGTGGAAATTGGGATGTTGGTCTTTCACCCTTTCTTGTAAGAGACTTGAATCCATCAGGTGGACATGAGTAGGCCGTAACAGTATTTATATCTGTAGTTGGTAGCTAGGTTCTTACGACAGTTGGATTTTGCGCAAGAATCTTTATCAGAACGTTCCTAAAGAGTAATAAATCTGTATTTGTAGTAATATATCTGTATGCAATCCTTTGGAATAATATACATTCTTAGAATGTATCTCTTTAATAATCTATCTACATTCAACAAAGTTTCGATTTGAAATTTCAAAGCTTGTTTGGAACTAATGGAAAGAACAAAAAGTCTTCCTACGGTGTGACGTGAAGCAAAGGCGTGTGAACGAAATGTGTTCAAACACATGCGAGTCCTTATTGCACGTTTGAACGATGGTTGAGTAGACTAGATTTTGTAAGCTAGTAAATGCGTATTTACTCAACGTGTTGTAACATACATAAGTGGATGTACACGTATGTGTTATCAGTTATCAGCTATGTAATATTTGCTTTTTTGATGGTTGATGATTTTTTACATTCCTTGAACGTGACTGTCAAAATTATGCACTGGTAATAACATATTTTTATATTGACGGCTAGTTTGTTTTTAAAGATTAGTGATTTAGAACAGATACACTTAAATACTCGATTTATCACAATAGTTTTTAAGAACACAAAGTTAGTAAATTGTCGATTTTTCTTATTTAATCTTAGGTTGATTTGTTCATTGACACTTTATTTTATTATTATTATTATTTACTATTGACATTCCTGATATTGTTCGATTTTGACATTATTATTTAATGTGATGATTGCTTATTTTGTGACATTTACTTAAAAATCCTGATTATTCAACTTTTAATATAAATTTTATTTTATTTCATTATTATATGACTGTAAAAATGTGTGCACACACTTGCAATAAAAATTATTATTATTATAGTAATAAATTAGTAAATGCAACTTGATCGAGTAACTAGTTCATTTTCAACATTCAACACGATGTCGGTGCCTAGGGCCTCTGGGTGCGTATCTGTAATACCCATCTCTCGGTACAAAGCTCCGTTGATTACAGTGGGAGCCGTGGGCGACGCAGCCTGTCTGAACGCAGCCTAATGCGTCGCCCCTTGTGCGCGATGCTTTTTTATTTCACGATCGATGCTAGATTGCAAGGTACTTCTGATTCCAGAAGAGCGAAAGTTCTAAGAAAATATATCTTTGTTAATGATTGGTTTATTACGAAATATTAAAGACAGAAGTAAAGACTTGTTACTTGGACGAGTATTTCTTTCAAATGGTTGATGATATACCTACATAAGTATATTTCTGTGAAATTATGTTATTTCTTTTCATTTAAGGTATTAATTTTTGACAAAAATTTAATTTAAGATATATGTATAATTGAAAAATCTAACAAGGTTTAAATAATACCACAGACTCCTGACTAATATACTCTTATATGCATACATTTTATTTATCGCACAACTTGTCTGGAGGTCGTCAGACGCGACCTCGATTAATTTTCTTTGTACTTCAGAATATACGATTTATGATGGCAGATTAAAAAGCCTTAGTCATTCATTTTTGAATTATTGTTTTCTCAAGGCGTTTTTGTTTCGGAATATTAATGAAAGAAATGATTAGCTTGTTGTGAAGTCATTGTTTGGTGAAATATGCGTCGGTTGGGGAGTTAGGGCACTATCGGTTGATGGATGGCCTGAACGGTGTATCAATCTTCGTCGGATCGAGCTATTGTCGCCTTTGTACTCGTAACTCATTCCTAAGCGAAAATCGGAGAGATTGCCAACTGGCATTACCTTTTTTTGGGAGAAATCTGATGTTAAGGAACAGAAATTCGTCAGATTTCTACAACTTACTTGAAAAACATTAGAGATAATTTTGGAAAAACCTTACTTGTTTCAAATTTCTATAAATGTAAATTATCTCTTTATATCATAAATTATATTAAATATTCTTTTTCTTAAATATTATTTTATTATTATCCTTAAATAATTAACTTAAATTATTCTTTTAAAATGAATGCTCCAGGTCTGACTCAAAACTAAGTACCAAAAGTAAGTAAGTAGTAAGTAAGTAAGTTACTAGGTTTGTATAATGGGTGATGTACATCGAATTGGCGAAGCACGCAATAACACTCAGTGCCTCTACCATGAGTTAACGACGTTGATACTCGCTATCGACACCATAAAACTTTGTGTGAAGAATTGGGCAGCGGCCCTAGCGGTTACTAATAGAGAACTAAGATTGTCATACAAAACGTCGATGCGGTCGCTATCGAGTATCGATGACTCATGGTAAGGCAGATTATAAGACAATTTAAAAAAGTTCTCTTGACCTTGACCTGACTGGAAATAGAACGAGAAACTTTCAGCTGCGAAGGTAGATGTGTTATCTCTGTCCCAACAGGTTCGTTTTCATTATCAATTAAGGAAATATTGTACGTATGAATGAACAGTTCAACGTTCAACTATTTTCACATATTCCATCATCTTGAAAATTAATTGTGATTCACGTGTCAATATTTGTTTGCAGTTTAGAAATGTAGAGTATTCACGATATAATTTAACCTATAAAGTACTATATAATTTTAACTATTAATAAAATTAAAGATAGTAACCCAGAAACGATTAAAATTCAGAATCTTGTGTAGTGTTAAAAGTACCATTATACCGAATGATATTGCAACGAATACAGCTGTGGCATTAGCAATATTTGGTAAAAACATTGTCGTTTATTACATATCATCACGCCATTTCCCGTTGGCGTGGATGCTAGAGCACCAACGAGCAAGAAAATTATCTTGACGTTATTTCTAGCAATAACTATTTGAGGTTATTATTTTCTTTCTCTTCCAAAGCAACATAGAAACTATCCATCCGTTCTATTATTGATTATTGTGTAAAAAATTAATATGTAAACAGCATAAACACAATCTGATAAGGTAATAGCCCTATACTGTGACATTCATTCGATCAGATACAATTTAAGTGTCATTTGTCTGTCTGTGCTGTAACATCGTTATTTATTCAACAGCCCATTATGATTTGTTAACACAATCAATTTCTTGTTAAGTTACACTACGTACAATACATACAATATTTTCCTACTTTACGCAATATTTCCAAAAATATGTTTTTAACACATTATCATTTATCGTAATTACCATTTTTAACGGCCTGTGTTAATCAACTGCTGGACAGAGGCATGCTACTGTGGTCGATCTTCAAATATTAGATCCACATAATTTATTATTTTTCTCAGTATAATAATATTATTTATTAGGATTGATCAGTTTTATAATAACTCTCATCTGGTAGATGATGTCGAAAGTTATAAAATATTATTACTTTTGTCATTTCAATCGATGTTAGCTGTTGTTGTGTTTAACTTGCGCAAAGTTAATAAGTACACTCTAGAGTTAGGTATTATTTATAAAAATAAGAAAATGTAAATTGCAATAGAAATAAAAGTTCAAAAATATCTTGGATTAATTTAGATGAAAGTATGTTGAATGAAAATTTGTGGAAAGTATACCTACCTCGACAGTTACAAGCCGTTATAGCTGCTAAGGATGGCCCCACTAAATACTGATTACATTTTGTTATAATGTCCACTTTATTTCGTCTATCGCATTTTTTATAATTTGATAATTATCACTTTGACTATCACTATCCACTTCTTTTACATTAGATAAGTTATATTGTAATGCACAATTTCTTGATACCTACACTCATTAATTTGCGTTAATGAATATAACAAAATTTAATATTTTTCAATATTTTTTTAATGCCCACTCAATTTTGTCTTTGACTATATTGGCATTAACATCTTTTCAGCAAAACACCTCTACGTTCTAACTGAACATGTTTATTTATTCACAGAGGTGGACTTTTCGTCGGATAATCCGCTAGAGCGATAATGCCATGCGTCTGCGACTAGGTCCCTGCATTTATAATGCATGGCCTCCCCTTATCTGCTGCAACTTTAGCTTGAATTAGACTTGCAGATATTTTGTCGCTGTCGCTCGACATGGAACTAACTTCTGAAATATGGCTGATGGGGCGGGTTTATTTATGGCTTGGGCCTCATTCAGCGATTTGTGTAAGTGGCTCAGGCGTAACGTAAATATTATTTAGTGGTGCATATATATACGATTTCTAATAATTTGTCTTGAAAAATCAATAACTCGTTTTCGATAAAGAACACTCAATTCCTCGGCTATTATTATGGACTTCGCAGAAAGATGAGCAGCTAGCACGTTATTAAATGTTTTCTTTTATTTTCGAGAGCAGATCAGCACGTACAATACAAATAATTAAAATGTTGTATTAATAAATCTAGATTTACAACGTCATTCATTATGTATGTTTTTATACAATACTAGCAAACCTGGCCCGTTTCACTGGGCGTTAGTTGAAGTTAAAATAAATTACACAGTTTTTATAATTATTTTGATACTGCAAAAAAAAAACAAAAAAAAATTCTTCTGATCCGATCGCTACCAAACTTTACAGGAACACCCACTAGGCCGATCTGAAGATTCCCTGAAAATTTCATCGAAACCGGTCCAGCCGTTTCGGAGTCCATAAGGAACATACATACATCGCCTTTTATATATATAGATATGAAATATACCATAGGTTCATTCAAAGCGATTATAATCGTCCCCTTTTCACCGGTCGTACACGTCACAAATTATAAATCACAACGAAATATTAAACAAAAGCGTCTGTAAATGAATACTTTTCCAATTAAATCACAGCCTTTTTTAATTAAACGAATGCTTAAAACCCATCACGGCTCATAGGGCTCAATAGGCCTGTGTGTTGCGCCTTTCCCCTACCTAATACCGATTGACATTTTTACAGTGGCGCGAACGGTGAAAATATTTTATTAACCGTGTTAATGTTTTAACAGCGGAATGAGATTACGACGTAAAATTCTTCCATTTGGTAACGAATATTGTAAAACGGGATACAGACTACTTATAAGCATCTATACATGTATTGAGCTCGGTACTGTTTGATATTAACTGCTTTGATGAAATCCGTATAATATTTTATTTATAAGTAGCTTCGATAGAAGTAAAGCAATTGTCAGTCATCCATTAATTTAACAACAGAATGCATATTGATGTAAATGTTATATCTACTAGATAAAACACTTATTATATCTGTGCTCTCTGTGCGGCCGTGCGACAGTCCACTCTAAATTAACGAACTCTTAAAAAAGTCGTCTCTCTCGAAAACCGTTGATATGAGTTGATGTATGCAGTCCACAGTCCAACCCATTAATTGTATGTTGCAGAGTTGAATGTGTTCAGAATTTCGTTCATGAATAATCAATCAGATGTTATTGCGAGTACGACTATTGCGAGGTCTTTTTACTGAATATTTTAAATAAAAAAATAAATATAGTAAGTACCTATGTATTTTAATTTATATTTTAACTAGCTATACTATTCCGCTTTTTTTTTCCAAATAAAGTTAGGATGAAAAGTTATTAAACTAATTTTGTCAAACAATATAACGATTCTACTATATGTATTTAAGTACGGAGTTTGCTTTCTGAATGGGCACGTTTAACGCTAAGGAGCGTGGTAAGCGCTAACCGTAAATTGTTAGTCTAACATTTGGCTTGATAATAAAGCGATGCAGCCGCTGGCTGCGTCAGTGCGCATGCGATGTCCATAAATTCTCCTCGCCACCCCTCTGTCGTCCGCTGACACACACTGAAGCGACGTAACGCACGTGTGTGAACGAGTGTGTGTGAGTGGCTTAGACCACAGTGGGCTTTGTCACACGTAGGCATGAATGAGAGAGAGTTACGATCAATATTTTGAGGTCTGCATAGGAAGTTTATGAATTTTTTAGTGTTATAATGACTTTACTTTGTAATGATAACGGGATAGTTATATTACACCTTGACCGAATGAATCAAGTACCTAATTTGTTCCGGAACAATATACATTATACATTTACCGAAAAATAACTAAAAGAAGTATGATTTGTAAAAGAGAGAAAGAGTAGATGTATGATGAGAGGTTGTAATAGTTTAAGGATGTGAAATGATGTGAAGATATGCAGTTGCGTAGTCGTTCAGACGTGCACAGTGTCCATCAACGTCACTGTAAAATTCAAATTAACAACATTCTGTAATAGAATAATATGTACTACTAATGTACATTTTACACACTTAATTATCTATAAATTGATAACTACTTGAACACTTAGATGCAAACAACTGCATTTCACATAGGACGGAACTAAATATAAAATAAAGGCCAAATTAAACAGGCAAGCAATGACAAAGACAGCTAGACATAGATGGCAGATACAAACATTGAGCAGACAAAGACAAAAGACAAAGAAGAAGTAGGAACCACAGATAATAATATGGAACATTTAAGGCCAAAAGAAAATTTAATGAAAGAAATATAAAAGGAGATAGTGCTATCGTGATTTTGATTTATGTTCAAATAAGGGAATTGATAATAAACAACAAGGCAAATGAAAATACGGAATTAAAGGAACGAAAAGTGAATTAAATTTCGATGACATTTTTTGAACAATGAGCTGCGCTCCATATTTTGCTGAACTCAATTAAAAAGGTCGGATTTCATTCATGAATAATGATAAAATTCACCTCATTGAATTTCATTATTTATTACATTTAAATCCAATGGATTCAATAAATACTTAAATTTTTAGGCTGATGTCAGAAAAGGCTAATAAAATGATACTAACAAGTCGCGCAGTATATTAAATATCCCGTAAAAATATCAACTTTCTTTTGAAAATTGGCTTTCCGATTTAATTAACAATAAATTTCTTAATATGTAAATGAAACCCAACCAAAATGTTTACTTACACGTATTGATTTAATTTTCAGCCAATTGAGAACTGAAAATAAATAACTTTAGAAATCAATTAATACAACAACCATTCCTATAGTTTGATACTTGAGTACCTTAGAGTCCTTCGCCAAGAGGCAAGACTCACCTGAAACTGAAGAAATTCATTATTTAAAAATCGAATTGCAGTTTATATACTTATTCTTTGATATTTTTTGTATATTTATAAATGAAACTAAGTTTGAATAGGTACAATATTATAATCGTTTGTCCAGTATTAGCTAGAAATATATGTAGAACTCGAAATAATTTTTTTGTATTGATGCGAAGAGATTTTCAATGCCATGTAATGAATACATTACCTTAACTTTAGAAGATATACGTATTAGAGTAATTTGGCTTGTTTTCAAAAACAATTTGGTAATATGCGAATATTAGAATAAATGATTACGCACGAATTCACATGTATACTCATAATATTTCCTGTCGTTGTCTGATGTAATAAACATATTGTACCCAAAAGTTTTGATCGGTTTATTACGAGTTTCATTGTTCATGTAAGAAACTATAAGAGAAATTGATGAAGTAAAGACACATATAAATACGTATTTTAATAAACTTGAATTGGACACTTCCGATTTTCCGATAGCTGAATATAGGGCAATAAGTCAGCAAATGAATCTGCGATGATACATTGCTAGCTTCGGCACCAATATCGTCTCCATATGAGATTTCTTCGTTGGATTTATCACCCTCTATGCAAATAGTCTCCGTGATGGATATTGCGAATTGCGAGGAAGCTGAGTTTCGAAATTAATGTTTTTTCTACAAGCATTAAGATTTTTTCCAGAAATATAGTAATTTTTACTTCTGCAAATACCATAAATAAGAAAAATATAAGTTGCGTGAGTAGTGTTATTTTTCATTATCTATATAATTTGAGAGTAGTTTCTACGGTAAAATAGACATGAAGTATTGAACGTTTATTGTCTTGACAACTTATGGCAAATACGTAATACATATTTATAAACCAATAGATGTTATTATGAGTACTCAGTAAAGTCAAAAGCAATTTACGAGAATATTGAATTGATATTAAACAATACACGAAACACGAATATTAAGAATATGACTCACTAATGGATATACATTACAAAATTTTCGTTACTACAAAAACATCTTTATCTTTTTAAAACATATGTTGTCACTTCTATTGATTGTGTGGATAGAATTAGTATAGTATGATTACTGAGTGTGGAACGCAACTTGATTAAGCGGGCATGTAGCTGACCAAGCAGCGGTGGGGTAATCAACCGGTTTCCGAATTAATCGCCATTATTGATTCTGGATTAATTGGAGCATCGAGCAACCGTAGGTTGGCAATCACTGCACGCGTCTCTCGGACCAATCTGCTCTTGGTAGTCAATTAATTTTTATTAAGCTTCAGATAGATTATATACTAAATATTCATGAACCATGAACACATTTTTTATACTTTTCATCAGGTATCGTATACTTAAGAATAAAGCGATTTTGCGTCATATCAAATTAATATATTATGCATACAAATGCATTAAAATAATCAGCAAATACATACATATTTGCTGATTATTATTATCATTTGGTTATACTAGTTAATGATATTCGCGTATAAAAATGGCATTTAATTTTCGGCAACGGTAAACAATGATTGTTATTGATTGTGATTGTATTAAGTATAATAAATATAGAATAACAACGTAACAAAAACGTGTTGAGTGCCGAATTTGCTTAAATTTTGACATCATATCGTAGGTATTCGTTATCTCTTCTCCGTTGGACATTTCCATTAATTACGCGTCTCTTGATGTTATAACAGTTTTCTTTTTATCTCTCGCCCCGCGTTTTTGCAAGCAATTTATTTCAGTCTGCTGACTGTGAATTTTACTTACAAATCGGGGAAGGCAGTGGATATGAAAAACAACAAAGGACATAGTTATGTCGGCAATAACAAGGCGTATACACTATCATTACAAGCGAAATGAAAGGATACGCTGCTTTCGATTACAACGTCTTTGATTATACATCGTATGTATACTAACAAGACTTTGTGTATGCAAAATATAAATGTACCAATATTTAAATAAAATTAAATTATCCGCGAAAATACTAAGTTCAACATTTAAAACATATCAAATAATATAAACCTCAGACAGAATACAATACAATAAGAAACGAAGGTATAATAACAGATAGAATCTATAATAATAGGATTTCTAGATATTCATTTTATAAACTTGTTATTGGGACTACACTACATACAGGGAATATATAGTAAGAAGGAGTGATGAAAGACTGACGAAGAAAATCTACAGAGCGAAAGTAGTGGTAACAGAAGCCAAGGAAGACCACGGCTGACTTATAAGATCAAATAGCCAGTGTTAGCTGACGCAAATGTCATAAGTACTCGCAAACCTAAGCGAAATTATGTGAGGAGAATGATGAGATTAGAGGAACGAATGAAGTATGTGAGGACCGCGATGCTTGGCGCTTCGTCCTCTATTACTACCCCGTTAGGGATACAGCGTGAAGATATGTATGTATGTATGTATTATTGGAACTAAAAGCCAAGACAGATCAAGGCTCTCTTATGAAGACCCAATTAGCTAGACCCAATTAGAAGTTAGCTGACCAAAATATTCTGTGCCTACCCCAATACGTACAAAGCATGAAGATGTGAATGTTACGTATTCATTTGATAAATATACCTAGTATAGTTTATGCGCAAGTTGAACTCACGTTTGACTAAAGGTTTATGTTTTTATTAATTCCAGTGTGAGAGCCCATATAAAATTAGCCTTCATGGAATACCTCATACTGAATGTAAAATATCTTCATATGTATTTTAAAAGTGATGCGTAGCATTCTATAGCAAATAAATTCGTTACAACTTCTTGTAGGTATATTGTTATTATACCCTCATCACTGTTAATTAATAACCAAACAATAAATAAATACTTCAGAAGTAACGCATTGCATGTTATAATCTTCGATCACAAATAAAAAACTAGATACACAATCAACGCTCCAAAAATGTCCGAACCAAATGTGCACTCAAATGAGTATCTGAGTGTACTTCTGTTTTAATAGTATTCGAAAACGCTAACAGTCAACCTGTCAAAGTGCTCCTTCAAAACTTGCAAAAACAACACAACACATCTAGAACGCTAAAAAAAGACGCGAGTTCTTATTTTCGGTTAATAAATAAATAATATTATTTACGTTTATTATTTCATTATAGTAACAATATCGTTGTTACAAATAGCTCTTTTTTATTAAATTCGTAATCATATTTTTAAATATTGCCTGACAATATTATTGTCTTATCCTTGTCACTTTCACGTAACAAATCAAAATGACATAAATAGCAACTCAAATAGATTATTTGAATTATACTTTATGCACGAGACGTAAGATTGCATTTTAAAAACTTCATTTAACAAACTTCGTTTCAAAGTCATGCGAGAATCATTACGAGATTACGAGCGTTTATAACCTTATGGTTTACAGTAAGGTCTACTTTAGATTAACACAATATTGCCGATAACACTATACGATATTAAAAAAATATATGTCAATTCGGACAATAATTCGTTTAAATTTTATAGGAGATTATGAATCTAGTTCTTTATTTGTGATCGAAGGTTATAAATTATAACGTTATAACGTTTAAATATTTCAAAATAGAAAAATTATAACATTTTTCTTTTCTTATTACAGGAGGCTTATTCACAAACGTCGGAAACTTTCCGTGGCGGAAAGGCCGATCGTCGAAAAGCATAAATTTTAATGTAACAACATGATATGATGTGCAACAATATACACATATAACAAAATATTTTTTAGGCTATACGTGCGTAAAGTGCGAGTCGTAAGCCACGGATTTTGATTTTTGACGGGATTTGAAGATAGTAAGAATAGACCTTTCATCTTCACATATTCTCATTTTTTTTTATCCTCACTTTCTACATTCCTATTTCTTATTATTAATAATAATAATTTACTAGATTTCTCTTTACAGTGCCTCTACCATAAGTTAACGACGTCGATACTCGCTATCGACAACGTCAAACTTTGTATGAAGAATTGGGCAGCGCCCCTAGCGGTTACTATAGTGAACTAAGAATTATCATACAAAACTTGAACGCGGTCGCTATCGAGTATCGACGGCGTAAACTCATGGTAAGGCTACAGCTTTTATTTCGTAGATTTGAATGTTTATTCCTTTTTTACTTTCACAAAACGCACCATCTTCTGTCTACTTACATATTATATATTTATATTAGGTGTGTCAACAGTTACACGTTAACACTTAGTATAGATAAACACAAAGTACAATTAAAAACTAAATGCGCAACTAATTACAGACAAACAACATATGTACGATAAAAAAACAAAATCACCAACAAATTTTAGCCTAATACTCTCAATACTGCTATTTATGCAGATAACAATTTTAGCCTTTTTTAACAGTTGACATCGAGATATTTAGTTTTGTTACACAGATTTTGATAGAGTTTATTCTAGCTGATTTCAGTATAGTACAGTACAGTATAGCTGATTTTAGTAGTAGTAGTAGTAGTATTATTGTTGGAGTTATATTGGGATTTATGGAGGCGTAATATGGAACGCAGGGAGAGAAAATCTGAAGTACAATAATATACAATTTTCAAAGTTTGCCACGTGTAAACGCTAAGTAAATACAATTTACATTATGTAAATTTTGGATTTTATGAAAATAGTGAATAGACAAAAGGCTGTTATTATGAACGATTGGTATGGGTACAAATAAGATTAAACATAAGCTAAACCGCGTTAATAGTTCAAGCATTACAAAGACGGTTCAGACATTTCCAAGAAAATATGTACATGAATATATATCACTTTTGTTATAGTTATATGCTATATCTACTGGCTTAATTTCGATAAGATTGTTTTATTTTTGGATTCCAAATGTTAAGGGGAAAAACTTAAAGGATCTCTCGTGCATCCCACTTGTCACACGGTTTTCTTAGAAATTATAATAACGTAGAAACTTAGGCCTTCTAATATATCTTATAAGTGTTAACCCACATATTTCACACTAAGTAATAATTTAAAATAAGAAATAAAGAAACACAAGAAATAAAGATAAATAAGGTATTTAACGACTCGACCATTTCTCCCACTTATCTTCGAAACTACAACCTAAAATAAAAATAAAAAGAAGTCTTATGTCTTACACATCTCTAGAAATTAATTTTACTATTTTATCTTTCTTCTATTTCCTTTATACATATATGCAATCGTTGGTATATATGCTAGTGATCGTGTATCTTCTGAAAGACATATCATGTTATTCCCACAATATATTTGTATTGTCGAGATGATTAATAGATATGCTAGTGTCCGATAGATGGCGTCGTAATCAAGTCATTATAAACAAATCTAACTCAGTGTGCGACTAACTGACAGACGACGACGAACGACAGAAGAACGTCTGCCCAACCAGCTAGTATAATAATAAACTATAAAAAAATGACAACAAAATGAAACTTAGGTACGGATAGGTACTTGTAATGTTGCTCGTATTATACTATAGGATAGTGTGATTCTGCGGAATATTCTGCACGTAAATTGTATTCAAACTTGATTAATTAATATTGCTGTCTACCTGGGTGACCGAGCTTTGCTCGTTGATTGTACTGAAAAAAATAAAAAAAACAAAAAGTTTGACCGTATTGCAGCATACGAATCCGCGCATTTCAGCGTAGTAGACCTACTCTCAAGCCACTGTGCTATTGAGGAGGTAAACTCTGTTGAAAATTAGAAGAGTTTAGAAGTTTTAATTGTGTGAATATGCGGACAACGATTTTTCGCAGAACTGAGAAATAGCTAGATCGATTTTTCGTCCCCGCAAATCCCTATATGTAAATTTCATCGAAATCGTTAGAGCCGTTTTCGAGAACTGAATTAAAACATGTATACAAATATTGCTCCTATTCTACTATAGGATAAAACATTTTTGTGAGTTATAAAAAGCCATTGTCAATACTTGTTACAAACCATAGACAAACGCTGTTTTTTATACTGTACTACTTTCTAGTGTAAGTATTATATGACAACTAAGTGATAGTCATAATCAAAGATCACAATGACACTCGACTTCAACGTGATTGGGTCATATGTGTCGATTGCCAATAACAATTGATTAAGTTGGCAAGACTGTCTGGCCATCTGTCGTGGGGCAATCTGGGGCATTGTTGCGTGACTTGATGAAGTGACGATTCATTTTTACCCCTAACTTACACCCGCATGCACCTACGTAGGTAATTTGTTTTGTTTGTCATTTTTAGTATAACATTGAAATGTGTGTAATGGGTCAGCTGTACAGTTACTGTACGGGTACAGTAGAGCGATTGTACAGATCGGCACGACAAATAAATTATTGTCATGCAATTGATGAATTCATGGTTTACGGGATTTAAGACGACGCATTGATAAACAATAATTTAATCTAAAATAGACCTTCTGTTCTATGCAAACGTGCGCGCGCTACATTACTTAAAATAAAAAAAAACAGTTATTTTCGTTTATTTTAAAAACTATATTTAATGTTAAAAAATCCAACTGTCATTTTGAGGAATATGTTTAAAGTAAACTATACAGAAAATTTAGAAATGTAAATCGCTCCGGTTGTTCCGTAAAATGTAAATCTCTGTTTTAAAAGATGTTTTTTAATATTTTTTTTGTATTACAAAGTTAACCAATCGTGTATCGCAACTGTCAAAATAAAGTCAATGAAATGAAAAATCAGAATACCAAATATCACTGTCAAAATTTCCAATGCGTCGCCTTAAGAATTAGTATGCTCAGTTGTAATTCAAATAATGGAAAAGAATTTACAACTGTTGTAAAATGTTAATTTCTTCATGTAAGTTAGAGAAATCTATAAGAATGCAACGTGAAATTAAAAATGTTACTAATATTTATTACAAAAATATTCAAATTTTCAGAAAAATGAAATGCGTAATTTTAGGCCTCAGAACGAACCAAATTTGTTATTATAATTATATACGTTCATTTTCGTATGCGGCAAGAATATGGAGACACATTAATGTATCGCTTTCATTTACATTTTGCTAGACATACATATAATATTATACATACATATATACATATGTATAAAATTAATATGAAAACGTTAATAAGTATGTATGTGCGTAATATGACTTCGACTCGTAAGCATACGTCCTATTCCTTCAAGCACACATTTTGTATTGAGCATTCAGCCAGATCTGTAGTTAAGCCTCGGATTTCTAATGCAAATACATTCATCAGTGCTAATGCATTGGAAGTAATCAGTCGGAGCTGTCATGGCGGCTGAGATATAAATCAAACTGGATTAAACTGGTTTTAGGACGATGATTTTAAGAATGCTATCAAATAGAGGGACTCAATAGTCCTCAAAGAGAGTGCTTTAGCATGTAGTTGCGACGATGTTCAGGCTGCGACTGGTTGGTTAAGAACTGACAACGTAAAAATATGGGTGGCTATTAATTTATATTTGGAAATTGAAATTAATTTTGTTCTCATAGAATCGAACGCTGAATGTAGAATAAAACTCTTTATAATAATAAACTTAATATGATGGCAACACGGTCTTATTTTGTTGGAAAATAGATCGGCTTCATTCGACATACGTCGGAGAGTATTGAAACAAAGGCTGACGATTGGTGCGTTGGCATGACAGTTATATAATGTAACTGTAGTTTAAAATACTTATTGTTTTGTGGCAAGGAGATTGTTGTTTATCACATAATAACATTATAAGAATTCGGTTGACAATTTTATGATTTGTATTCGGTGCTGGAAAACCTAATGAAAAAATGATAACAGATATTAATTTGTTTAATCACTATGAGTTCCTAACCAAAAATTTACTCGTGAATTCTACGAATCTTTTTGAACTCTGGCGAACATTAGACAGAAAGTTAAAGCAAAACCCTTAACACGAGAGGAGCACCCAATTTGGCAGTGTTTCAATACAAATAACGCTGATGAACTCAGGCGAGCCCTTAACGAAAGTTGAAAACATTCTGAAATATCTTTCCATCGACTTAAGTACAGTTGTTTTGCATCGTGATGCCGATTGCTGGGGGCTTAATTCATATTCTTATACACGTAATAGGTACTTGATTAAAACTTTCAACTGATGTTTATTTGAAAGGTTCGTAAATAAGCTGGGAATTTAGATGAGTCTGTGATTCGAAAGAGAAGGTATTTACACTGAATTATTTGATCGTTGAAAACGTTAAATATTTCAACAATTCTAAGTGTGAACGCTAATTTCCATCGAGCAATTAACGACATTTGCAATTCCGAATCCAGCGTCGTTAGCGACTGAAAAAATTTCGAAGCGAAAAATTAAGCAGTAACGATAAGTAAACATCAACCAACTGGCCAGTAAGATAACACAAACTCCTCGCTTTAAAGAATGAAAAATCTCCGGAGTTTCAAAAACGAATTAGATACTCATAACGGTCACGTTGGATGAAAAACATTTGAGGTAAATTTTTAAAAGCGTGTACTAATTCGGGTTTTTAGGTGCTCTCTAAATGTTTGTGGTACGTTAATTTTTTAGGGCTTTAAAGCCCTTTTCTTCGTAACGTGTGTATGATATTTATACAAGATTTACTTCTACATTTTATTTTTTGAGTAGGATTAGATGTAAGTACCTGAAACAAAATAAAAAATGTATTAATATTGAAACATATAATACACAGTAATATAATTAACGATTACATAGAAACATTAAGATGTACGACTGTACGTTTCTCGAAGAAAAAATGTAAATAAAGAAACGTTCCCCAGAAATCAAAGACAAGTAGTCTTTGTGTGTGGATGGCGTTAAATTACATTTCGTTATCATGAATGTGGAGTTCAGGCTAAAGAATAAAAATCAGCAAAAGATGAATAAAGCAGCATGTTTAGCTATCCTATCGCAATATAAATCTCCGACTACATTTTTTTGTTCTGCATTCAATTCCACATATTTCTTAGAACGTCGTCTGCAATACCGGACCCCAGTGACGATAGGAGAAAACAAGAGGCTCAGCTAAAGGAACAGATTGAATGAAAAAGAATATTTTCCTCCCTGGAAAATCGGAAAATTTACTTGAATATAACCGGTCCCTCTTCGAGGGCTTACTTTATCAGTGAATATTTTACAAACAATGAAACCTGGTTTTCTTAAGTTATGATTTTGCAGTTTATGAAATTTTGACAAGTAAATACTTTAACAGCTTTCTCAGTAAGAATGTGTTCTATGAATAAAACAAAATGGCTTTGTGTTTTTGTCTCGTTTCAAATGAGACTGACTGATAAACAAATTTTTTATTTTTTAACTATGCTCACACAAATTTCAAAATATACACGAATTGGATAACATAATACATACCTACATAGCCTCACGTTATAATCCATTCAGGATGAATAGAACATCAAGGTGCATCAAAATCATGCTGGTCTGAGAGAGAGAAAATATACAAAATGTTAACTGATGATATGTTGATTTGATATGGTAGCCGATATGATAGGTAATCTTTACACGAAGGCTATAAAAGTTGCTCAAGGATGGGCATATTACTAATAATTTGTACCAGTGATGGTATAGCAGCTGACATTATATGGCTCGGTTTGTTATTATTTAAGCCAAATATTAAATGCTAGAAGTGAAAAGGACTTTGTATAAATTATAAGTGGCTGAGCAAGTCCCACCAGACCTGAGACTAAAATTAATCTATTGTGATCGCCACTATATTACAAATAAGTCCCACTGCAGTCAAAAATTGTAGGGTATTCCATGAAGTGACATGCTGAACCTCGTCCGGACTCGGAAAATACTGGCCGAGGCAGGATTGATGAGTGATCAGTGGTCCACAGTCACACAAACTGTGCACAGGCGTTTTAACCGCCTCTTGGCAAAAACGGCACATTCTTGCGTTGGAGAGCCCCATATTAGACATGTTTATTTAAGTAACAATGTCCGGTAAGTGCTGTAATTAAGATACGCAAGTTACTCCGATTCATTGCCGTAGCACTAGAAGCCACCTCGCGGTTATGTGCCATGTTTTGCAATGCTCCTGACCCGAAATATCCTATTAATACTCGCAAGAGGCTTTTGTAGAGTACCTATACTATTAATTTTTATTGGTCTTAAGAAAGGGTTGTGACGTTTTCAACATATCTGCTTTTTACTATACACCTATCAATGTGTCTGTTACTTTATATTTTTGAAACAGATGGTCAATTGCAGCGGATAAACTAACAAAATCTACTAGAATTAACAATCAGCTTAAGTTTTTTTTTCATTTATCATTTTGATGGATTACTGTATTATTTGGTAGAGAATATTTCTAACATCGTAATCAATAATAGGGACAGTAAGCGACACTACAATAAGGATGGATAAATTTAGAATTAATTCATTAATTGGTCTCATTTTAATTTATTTTAGGGTACTTAGACTCTTAAACTCCATTATAAATTGTTTGATTAATACATATCCAGACGTTAAATTTCGGAATTGGGATGTTGGGTTGTATTCATAGTTATAAAGCCAACTTAGTTTATAAAACAGAACAGCCAGTTATAACGAAATGTAATTAAGTTTTGACATCAGCTTTCCGTAATTGAATTTGATTTAGGTATGTAATTTATAAATTACTCTTCATAATAGCGTGTCCCTAGATAATATATTTAATCTATAGCAGAGTCGTTATCGGACATCCAATGAATGTGATGTTTATTTTCCTTTTTAGGATCTAGAGATTTTCATGATCATTAAGGTGGCTTCACGCAGTATTATCAACTACTAACGAGTCTTAATTTACCCATGTTCAAAAGTAATTCGTAAATGATATTGATTTCTAGTGAATTTGTAGATACTCCAACATAGTACAGTATACGTATAATACCATGTAATGTACCAATGTACATTACTTGGTATTATTATATATTATATATATATACATAAAGTACATACATATGTTAATATTTACAAACTTAAAACTACACATTATCTTAAATAATAAACTTCCTCAAAGTTGCCGCTTAGAAAGCTGTCATTGCTCAAGGTACCTAGCAGACTGGCAGCATTGCCTCTTTGAATAGCCAAACTGATTCGTTGGCGGAAGAAGCTGCCAGCCCGGCGGTCTCCCGAAGCCTCGACCAGTCTCTTACAAATATCAGAAACCAGTCGATGGGCTTCGGGGCCCCAGGGACCCAAAGTTTCGACTGCAAAGGGCGTAAATATGAAACTCTCAGAGAGAGTCGCATACTTACGCCGCTTCAAGTTCTCGGCAGTGCTGGCCGCGGCACCTGCTGACTTGGAAGTCGCCGGCACATGGGAAACAGCAAGTGTATCGACACAAGTGGCATATACATAAAGTATATGGATATTCGTATATTATAACATTAGAAATTAAGAACAAAATAAATAATATAAAGAAATACCGGTGTCGATCTGCAAATACTTGAAATTTGTATATTAAAATAACAGAAATGTTACAAGAACAAAATATTAATTTGATAATCTTCAAATTCCAGTTCAATTTCGACGCTCAATTTGTAAACATTGTCAATTTATTTGAATACTAGCTGAGAGGTATAAAAGTATTTACATTGACTGCCGATTTTCGTTTTGTAGGTACTGAGGCCTATCATTCTGCCTTCGCTTGTTAGAATATATTTCTCTTCGGCTTATTGAAAAGGCTGGATATTATGAGTGAGAACTTGCGTTACGTACTTTTATGATATTTTCACGATATTATGAATGACTCATGAAGGTTATTACGTTTTTTAATTTATTCGATGATAATCGTCGTGCATTTTTTATGAGACTTGAATGCAATGATAAGCGGGGTATGTTTATTCGGCATACCTATGTGTTTAAGTGCCTTATATTAAGGATCGATGATATTGTTAACACAAAGAAATTTGAGATTGTTATTTTGTGTTTCATCAGACTTTGTGCTTATTCATCTCCTCGAATCAAGATTTAAGCTTTTGATGTACATACACGTATGTAAACGCTTACAATTTACAAGTTTTAATGTGGTTACATTTGTCAATTAGATATAAGTTGTAAAGTTATAAATGCTTACAGAAATAATAGCTCTACCAAGCCTCTACCAGCCTAAAGGCTAATTCTTCTGCATTCCACTTGGAACAGAATGTGTTCTTAAACTACTGTTTAAGAACACATTCTGTTTCAAAGTGTAACCTCTCTTTTGCAGTAGCAAGAGAAAGAATATAGTTACACTTCAGGAGAATAAGAACCTTAGCATGCCTGTGCGCAAATACACATAAAGTTCAGTAAAAGCAAGGGTTATTTAAGGTACAGCAAAATAAGAGTATCTTCGTAAAAGTCTAGTATACATCTCAATTGTATTCTACGAAGTCGATGCTTAATTGTATACGCGTCAACGTTTTATAAGTCAATTCTTAGTTTCCTCTCGTTACTGCTAAGGGCACTGTATAATTCTTCATATATTTTAAGGTGTTCAAGCAGATATCATACTTAGTAAGCTTATACATCTTAAATCTATGTATATAAGAAAGGATGTTTGTATATATTATATGCAATCGCTAAATTTCAACATCATTTGACCGATCACCATGAAGGTTGGCACGTATATGTATTTTTTCATGGATAAGGCTTTTAAGCTATCCCCTTTGTTATACGTCGCCACCGCGCGAAGTCACAGGCAGCTAGTGTATGTATAAAATTGATATTTCTAAGGTGGCATCCAACGATTTTTGTTAGCTCTTCATTTAACATTCATGTCTAGTAAATCTAAGTATGTATGTAGTTGTGTAGATATATGTATGTACACTGACATATACACCCAACATGAGATTAGTTGCAGGATTTTTCTCTTTCTGGTAAGCAAATTTATTTTCTTCTATCAAAGTAAATTGAGGCATCGAGGGACATATCAAAACGAGGGCGTAGTGAGTTCCGCTGGTGCCTACCTATTGTATCATAAAGAACATCACATGTACAATATTAATATTTTATAAGGCAATAATGAATATTCATGGGCCCGTTTGACGTCCACGGTAATAATTTCTAGAAAGAAGTATTATTACGCCTATATAGTGTACTGTAACAACGAACACCCCCCTAATTAGTACGTTTCAAATTATCAACAACTGAATTTGGATGTTATTACATAAAGGTAAGTGTATAGTTTTGTTTACCGCTTGATTTTTAGAATTCAACGGCAGATTTTCGAAGCATTGGAAAATTTACTTTAAAATCTTTACACTAAATTGTATGTTAGAATGTAAATTCTTTTCTACAATGATTCGGTGTTTAAATGAGTATCAGTGGATTAAAATCCTATAGTCCAGAATTAATAGTGAAATGTCGCGTCATAAATTTTAAGGGCAGTGTTTTTAATTTACACATCTGTCGCAGTTGTTGTTTGAATAGGGAAAAATGGGGTTACTACCCTCTAATAAGGTCATCGAGGGATGATTGTGAATGGCCGTGTTAAGGTCAAAATGTTTCTTTCACACTGAATTATGGTTAATGGATACTCAAGTGTATTAAATTCGAAATTAAGTGACAATGAATGTCTATGACGGAAATTGGATTGATTTCGTAACTAGTAAAGCGGTATCCATCCATAACTTATTACCTAACTTGCAGTCAGCAGCGACAGCCAAATGTCGCGCGATATCTGCTGTCAAAAGGGGAATTTGTATAGTGGCGCTATATCTACCGCGAAAAGCGCATTTTACGGTCATGGTCCAATGAACATGTTACCGTCATTCATGATATCAATTTTTTATTACAATTAGTCACCGGTCGCGTTACGATCTCATGGCTGTCTGCAAATTTTTAGGTAATAACCTGCGACTTTCAGGCTAAATCGCCAGAACGATTTTGATGAAATTTAGAACGGAGATAGATTAAACGTTTCTATAATTCCACGTGGACGAAGTCGCGGGCAAAAGCTAATTATTCAAATAAAATTAAGTAATTGATGTTTCATAGGTAATAATTTTGATATGTGCGAGTTGTTAACATTGTTAGTAAAATAATAGTCAGTCAGTTGATGTCCGAATCATTATACTACATATACCACACTTTTTCGTCTACCCTCTTTATAACGAGATATTGGAACCACGTGCGCCCAGATACAACACTTTTTTCGCACAATAAAGGCACCATGACCACTTCTTGATTGTTTTTCTCTAAATTTGCTAAAATTTTGCTTCGTATTGTTATTGAAAGGTTCGCGGCGCTCCGCTGCTGTGCTGAGCGCGCCTTTAATGCGGCTTAACCTTAACTCGTGGTGCTTGCAACAGCACCGAAATATAGAGAAATTCGAACATAATATCACGATAAGAACCCAATCATTTATAATGTATAATACAAGTGAGAGAAATCTCAAAATCCGTATGAATTTCCTTCTTATGAGAAGGGTATCAACGTAGAATAAAGGAGTGAATGAAAAGACCTGGGGGCCTATACAAGTGGCTCGATTGTCGTAAACGCTAGAAGAACGAAATGAAAAATACCATGTAGCTAATCTAGCGTAACGAATTTTAAATCGAGTCAAACGTTATTAATTTTCTTATATATCAAACGAAACGTAAAGTCGTGTAAAAATCGCCGTAAAAAACGTAGCCAACTGGCACTTTTGGCGAACAATAACGCCAGCAAGCGTTTCTATTGCACGAAACGTTTGCCACTTGTCTAGCCGCTTTGCTTTCTTCTAGCTAGTATAATTATCAAGTGAACTCTAGAAAAACTAACATACATACGTATGTGGGTAAATACTAACTTCGTCGCGAAAACAACATACTTATATATATATTTTTAATTTAAACTTTATTTAACATTAACAAAAAGTACATACATATGGTAATATTTACAAACTTAAAACTACACATTATCTTAAATAATAGACTTCCTCAAAGTTACCGCATAGAAAGCTGTCATTGCTTAAGGTAACTAGCAGACTAGAAGCATTGCCTCTTTGAATAGCCAAACTGATTCGTTGGCGAAAGAAGCTGCCAGCCCGGCGGTCTCCCGAAGCCTCGACCAGTCGTCTCTTACAAATACTTTTTTAATTTAATTTTTATAGTTACAAGTCAGAACTAGATATGATAAGTCTATTGCATAATTTTAGATAAATATAATTTGTAAAAAAAAAATATTCATATTATTCTAGAAACAAGAATATATTTATCGTTTGTGGGTTATAGTCGAGATACTTTGAAACTTGACCTAGACGCTTGGAAATTTTGACGCCAGGGATCTCAATTTTTCTAAGTACTACAAAACGTATTACAGTGATATTTGGTATTCTGATTCTTCATTTGATTGACTTCATTTTGACAGTTGCGATACACGGTTGGTTGACTTTTGTAAGACTAAAAATAATATCAAAGAAACCTCTTTTAAAACAGAGATTTACATTTTTCGGAGCAACGGGACCGATTTATATTTCTAATTTTTCTGAATAGTTACTTTTAACATATTCCTCAAAATGACAGTTAGATTTTTTATTTAATTACAGTTTTTAAAATAAACGAAAATAACTGTTTTTTCGTATTTTTCGTAAGCTAGCGCGCGCACGTTTGCATAGAACAGGTTTATTTTAGATTAAATTATTGTTTATACAATGCGTCGCTTTAACACTGAAAGATTGAAAACCAACAGTGGGACAGCTTGGGTGGCTAACAACGTGTATTACCAATTAACTTACGTATCACCATATTATCTTTTAGTTGGTAATGTATACGCACGCTGGGGAAATTAATCTGTAAAACTAACCTTCTAGTTTACCTATAATAAATATCACATAATAATTAATTTAATTTTAAAATTTAACAGAGGCTTTCAAAGTTTTTCGAAATTCCTGCCACTCATTCAGAGACACAATTGGCATCGTATAATGAAATTTGTTTAACACGAGCTAACTTTATTTGAAATAAAAAGGCTTAGACAGGAAGAGCGCATGCATCCCTTTGGAACTTAGCCAAAATAAATTTGATGGAAAGTTTTTGTTGTGAAAGTTTTTATGAATTTTTTTATTCGTGTACTCAACGATTTTCGAAAAAGTTGAAAAGCCGTCGTAATTTTTTTCCCTACAGTATTGCTTCGGTATTTTTGGGTAAAGTGGTAGAAAATGAACTTCTATATTACCCAGCTTGTTAGATTTAAATTTCCAGGGATACCTAACGTGACCATTTTTTTTTGCCTAAATCCGGGACGCGGTATAGGAGATGATGATGGTGGTGGTTCTAGAGATACCTAATAGGTATAGGAGATAATGGTGTGTGTTACGTACAAATACATAAACGAAAATATTATTTTCCAGAAGATATTTTTTGTTGAGTAAGTACCTAATAAACTTTACAGACTACAAAAAAAATAATTAAGCTTAAGTATGCAGTTGGAGGCATGATTTATTATACCTAGATAAATTTTAAAATAATTTGACTTTATTTTCACAATTCAGAACACATTTCCCAATCCGGGACATTTTCGAGTTTACTCGGGACACCTGGACAGCCACTCTGAATCCGGGACAGTCCCGGACAATCCGGGACGTATGGTCACGTTATCGATGCCCTGTGTAATTTTCGGTACACCTCCCTCTAGTTGTAGCAGCATTTGATAAGTATTCACAGCAAACCCAAAACTCAAAATCACCGATTAACTGACTTAATTAATTATTAAAGTAATTGCGATTACAATTAATTAAATGTAATTTGTAAATATTACAAATAACGTTAATTAATTTAAATGATCAAAACACATTTACACTTGAGGATGTCTTAATAATTGTTTCAACAATTAATTTTGCTGTATTCTGATATAAATATGATATACATACGTAGGTACAACTACACTATATACCGGAACACCGGAATTTTTATTTGGATTAAAAACTTATACTATAATACCATTAGTTTATTGTTAAATTAACAACAATAAAAGTAAAATTATGTTGTTTAAGTTCCATTTAGGGAATAGGTTTAGTTAATGATACAAGTCGACTTAGAATAAATTACATTGGAATATAAAGAAAACGAAGTTGTAAAAGTTGTAATATCTGAAAGTATTACTAGTTGAACCTTTTGATATAAAATATGAAATTAATCAAACATTGAATTTCTGCAATTTGTCACTTTAGTTTTTACCAGTGGTCACTGAAAATACTGCAATGCGCTGCTCGCAGTGAACTAATCCAATAATTTTGCTACACGCTCTATGCGCGCCTGCTCTGTTCTTTTCAGTTCTTTTATGATTTTTAGACGGGCTTTCATAGCTTAAAGCAATTACTTGATATGATCCTTTGTGTGATTCCCCCTTGTTTCACATGTTTGCGTAAACATTTACTGTTACTTTGTAAACTGCAGTTAGTGAGCAATTTGACTCGGACAGATTTATTTCTATCAAAATCATGTTATTTATCCTTATGACAGCTTTTTGTCAAATATTATAAACGATTATAACCATAACTACAACAATTTATTTAAATCGATAGTTTCTGCTTGGTGCTTCATTTATACCATTTATACCACAGAGGATAACGATAACTTTTTTTTAAACTTGGATTGTGTAAATATTACAGTTTGCGAACAAGAACTAATTTCATAATAATTTTGATGGACATATTATTTATACTATTATTTGTTATGTAGATTGAAAGATTATTTTGAAGTAGAGGTCTTGGTGTTAATTCCCAACCAAAGGAACGAACATTCATAAAGTGGATTTTAGTCTGAGTAATACAGTGTATTCTGAATTCGTTTTATACAACTAATAAAAGCTTAGTACTTAGTTTGTGAAATGCTTAATTTGTGAAACTATGCATTGTTGTGGTTGTTTGTTTACCATTGTTGCTATTTGAAATACACAGAAGGAATAAAATAGAAGAAATAAATCCAAACAAAACCGTGTTACCAAACAATACAAATAAAGCATTTTCCTACTGAGAACATATTTTTTAGTAGTGGATGTCTATATACTTTTCCGATACGCCATGATTTCATAACATAACTAACACAATTTCTTTCCTACACATGGTAACAAATTACCCCAATTTATTCGGCACACAATATGAGATAGATGTTATGTACACATGCGTGAAAGCGTCTACATATTCGCTGAAATATAGTAGTTCGAATATTGTGATAGTATTATTGTATTAGGAACAGACATTAGCAGAAATTGGCGCGGTGCCTGGTGGTAATATTTGTATTTCGATTACAAAGGTACTGCCAATGTTTACTTTACATTTGTATGATTACTTATCTACAATTTTAAGTAATTAAATGTAAATATATATGTCCATAACGTCACACCATTTGCCATTCGAAGTAGACACGAGTTCCAAGGTATCACGCTTCGATAGTACTTGCGACAATAAATATTTAGGTTGACAGAAGACAAAACGAGACACTACGGATTGCTATTCAGCTCTGTAGCCCAGACCATAGAGTACGGCTACGGTATCTCTAGCATATATATACATATATATATGTTGTGTGAGGAGATTAAGTAGGAATCTCCGAGGCTGCGGCCGATTGCCTTGAGGGTTCCGGTCGTCCATCCATGCAACCCCGAGACGGACGACAGTGCTATCGTAGCACTACGAGGGTGCTGGGAGGGTGGTTTTGCCCACAGAGACTTGTTTGGACGACAATTTCAAGAGTTTTATTGCGTAAAAGCCCTACTAAACAGTCCGACCCCCAGGGTTTGTGTTCAGATTTATCCTGCTGAGTAAGTCTTGATTTAACGAGCTACTTAAATTAACTATTAATTGATTAGTCGACGAATCAACTGTTTCCGTCTTTCAACGACTTGAATTTAAACCAGTTTTATTTAACAAACATTAAAGGACCGTAACCCATTTCTACAACGACACGAACACACTGTCGGAACGGTCGTCATTCATCACTCTGGATATTTCAAAACGCAAGCTACAATACAGTACCGCTTTGCCAGTCTCAGTGCGACGGCGCAGGATCGAGAAACAACGAGATTCCATGTTTGTTTCGTTCGTCAACGCAGTGAATCGTTGTCGTTTCCAAAATAGTTGATGATTCAAAATAAATATTTACTCTTGACGCTAAAAACCTCAACACTCCTCTAGTTGTCCACCGCCTATATAAATCCCATAAAATAGAACGACTTCCATAAGGTTATGCTGAAATGCGAGAGAAGAAAAAATATAGAATAGCAAGTTAGCTTAAATAGTTTTATAACGGTACTTTAATTTCATAACGTTACATGTGTGTAAGTTCTTAATAGAGATAGAAGCAGTGTGAGATAGTAAATGAGGCATAACAAGGCATTAAACAAATTGGCTGAGTGCCAGACTAGCGCCCCCTGGCGTCAGAACATTGTGGCGACCTTCGTTTAGTTATTGTTGTAGGTTTTATATATCACAGATGCTATGTACTTTTAATTATATACTTTCACTATATATTAAGTAAAAAGTTTAATAATATATTATTAAACTTTTTAAAGTTTAATAACATATTATTAAACTTTTTGTTTCTGATTTAACGCTTTGTATTTTTAGCTTATATATTTATGTTGAAATAAAACATAAATATAATAAATTTCAGACGGCCATAACTTCTATCGCTTAGCATACCCTTATTAAAAAAGTTAGGTATTTCTGAATTTACAACAATACTTAAAATAACACTTATAATATCGCCGTCAGGGATACAGCGTGAAGATTTGTATGTAAGTATGTATGTACTTAAAATAACAGAATTCTGACAATGAATTAATATTGTTATATGAACTTATAATCCAGTATTTTTTACTAAAATAGTATTTTTTTTTAAATATCTCTTCCTACTTCTATTACTACTTTTGAGTACTACTTTTTCTATTACGGCATATCCTTTACAACCCCATGGTAGCTTTGAACCGGTACTTGCCCTGCTAAGAAGAAAAAGCACAAGTCACATTTTTTGTGAAACTGAGCTATTAACATTTCTGGACTCGGAAAAAAAAATGGTTTTTCTGTCGTGATATTTGCTATAGAAACGGATTTTGTGAAGCACAAGACCTACATCTCATTTGATAGAAATTACTTATTATTCGAGCTAGAAAAAACGTCACTATTCCATCAGACATAGAAAACTACTTAACATGTAATAATTCGCGATTTTATTATTTTTGCTTATAAATTGAGCAGTATCATTCTTCGGAATAAGAAAAAACACAACTTAAAAAATTGAATCAAAAAAAGCACATTATATTCACAAATGCTTTTTCTTCTTAGTATGAAATAAAATATGAAAACACAAGAGATACGTTTGTACTTTATCCGATGCGCATGTCTATTAAATTAGGTATACTTTTTTGGTTTGCAGTAATTGAATTACGTATAATAAATACAAAATTGTATTATTTCATTATATGTAATTTTAAATGATTATTTATTTGATTTCTCATTAAAAAGCACACCTGTGTCCATGTGCTTTTTCTTTAGTGACGAATTTTACACAAATTTAATTAATTTCATTTAAGAGGCAGAAATCGTTTTTTAAATATTTATTTTTTAAAACAAATATTATTTTAGAAATAACTTAGACTAAAAAAATACTATATTGTACACAACGAAAGAAAGAACCTAGTACCTCAAATTTAAGGTTTAAAATAAATTAAGGCTAAAGTTTTTTCTATTTTTCTGACACTGTCCGTCACTTGTACATTTTTTTCTTATGGGGACAATAATAGGCGGTGGCTAACAATTATTTATTTATTTATTATTTGTGAGACACAGGTATATTTAATTATATGATATAAGTAACAACATATCACTGTCTGATTTACTATCGCAAAACTAAAATATTTATTACTAAAGGTCGTGTGAATGGTGATTTTGTTGTTCCTTGATGGCTTGTCAACCCCCAGTGGAAAATGGCGTAACGTTGTGTATGCGATTATAAATCGTGTCATGTTTCACATAGCTTTAATGTAATAAATGTCACATATACCTACATGTATACGTATGTGTGTATAAGTAACAAAAGCTCGCACCAGCAGTGCATAGCACAGCGGGCGTACCGTCGTTAATCTTAATGCAAATTCGTGCCAAGCGCCCCTAATGGTCCGTATTTAGTATTTACACGTCTTATTCTGCACTTTAAATTACTAAGAGAGAATTTTTTGGAAAATAAGATAACTTTCTACTGTAATTACACAATGTTTGTTAGATGTGTTGTTGCACATCCATAACATAATACAAACCAAAACACGTACTAATTCAAACATAGAATAGTTAATATATTTTCAAAGCTACTACATACTGCAGTTTTTTTTTTTTAATTATATGTTTTTGCTTTTAACTGTCACCCGAGTTTGCAAACAGGCTCGTAAAGTGAGTGAAAACCACAGAATGAGGTAAACAGTCATTTGGCTTTAAATTAAAACACATCTACGTAGCATCAACCCATTTTGGAGTAACTGGAACAAATATGTGGGGCAAACATGAAATAACATTTTACGACATAATAGGTAATAATAATAATGTGCGCAAATTTGGCTCCGTCCACACATCGAAATTATATATTGTACTTGTAATATACGCACACATACATATGTACAGCTACAAATATTATGTATATATCGAACATGTGTTACTCTTGTTAATGATAAGTAGAATGATCCCAAACAAATACGCGAAATATTAATAGTTAAGGAATGCAAAAACCTTTTTGTTTCGGATTGTAAACGTACTTTGGTAATTTTTAGATTTTTTGTTTAATAAATTTTTACATTATCTGAATATTATATTTTATTAATTTCTTACAATTCAAAAGGTTCAATAATTAGGACCAATGAGAATTCAAAAGCATTATTCTGAAGAAATGACGTATATTATGTTTTTATATAATATGTGTACGTAGATGTAGGAGAACGAGAGTTCCAATTACTGAGTTACATAGAAACTAAAAGCTCGGATGTCGTCATACGTCAAAAATATGGAACCAGCTTAACATATGTTTATTACGTACGAACACACATTTGAGAGCTTTTAGATTCATGTGATGATGTGTAATTTTTCATGACGGAAATCAGCGGCTTTCCCTCTCTCCTTGTCAAGACGAAAGAACCGTAGATGATTTTTGTTGAGCGTTTTTTTCGCGACATTTCATTCAAGCGGAAGTCGCAATAAGTGCGTCGGGGAGATTAATGTCTTCAGAAGACTGATTCGTCGTCGCGACCACTTTGATTGCGAATATTACTTGTACATCATTTGTCATAACAGCTCACGTTTTTTTTATATGTCGCTCGTTGATTGACATTTATCACAGTACTGTTAGTGATTATCAATGTGAGTAATGTCTAACAAAAACCATTTAAAAGCCTTGATAAAAATTGGCAAAAACGTTCTATTAGTCAGTTAAAATATTACTAGTAAATGAATATCGATAAAAAAAGAATCGTCAAGTATTCAATAATAATAGAGTAGTAGTAAGAATAGAAAGTCATTATCTATTGTGTTTCCTTTTTAAACTACCCAATAGGTAGAAAATTCTGTTTTCACAAAGAAGCGTAATTTCTTATATTTTTATTTACATGACGCGACACTTTCCATCTTTTTTGAAAAATTACTACAACAATAGGTAAAGTGTTATTCACAAAAACATCTGATTTAAATGGTCTAAAAACGATGAACATCGCATTAAAATCTACTCCGTAATTCTTGTGTTTTTAGCAAACAGATAAACAGATGCTAAAATGTAGGAACTTTATTTTTTAATATGTACATGATTGTACCTACTAGTGACAGCGATAGAATGCATTTTTGGGTTTACATTGTCATTCATACATACTTGTGTCTTGTTATTCTTGTTATAGGAATTACCATGAACCTGTTGGCTGATACAGACTGACAGATGGACAGACACATGATTTTACAAGGTTCCCGTATTTCCTTTGATGATTCCTTTTAAAATTAATATTAAGCCTCAAAAAATAGTAAAGACTAAAGAGAATAACCTAACACATAAATTTAATCTAAGCCGAGCTTCAACCCGAAACTGCATTTAATGTTATCGATAGAAAGCACCCAATGAGCTTTAGACATTGATGCGCTTTAGTGCTTAGCGTGATTTTAGAAACGGTGATAGGTATCGCTCCCCTGCGCTGATCCTGGCGTTCAGTCCCGGATTCGGCAGCCCGTATCGGTTTTTGGGATCTGATCTTGCGGTCTCATATGAGTACAGTTAGAAAACGTATCGAACGAATATTTATTATTTGCGCGATACAAGCCTATTATAAAAACTACAAATTGTGTAGAGAAACATCTAGAACTAGTGCGAATATTCATTATTTCTATAAGGGTTACGATTCAAATGTTTAATTTTAATTCATTATTAGCCTTTAAAGCAATATTTATGGCAAAAATTAGAAGTTACTTTTTAAGTATTTTATCGATAATTTAACTTCATCTATATTTTAGTTTTACAAATACAGTAATATTTACTGAGTGTATTTTATAACTTTGGTTATTGTTCTTCCATTTTGTATTCTCTATAATTTTTATTTAGATTCTACTGCGGTAATAACAAGAGTTTAATATAATAAATATTCATAGAGTGCTCGGATTAAATAGGTATCGATTTTGCTACTATTTGTGCTGACTGTAGCGAAATGCAGAAGCCATTGTGATGCTATTACACTACCCCGAGGCGTCAGACGGTTGGATAAATATTCATGAGAATAATTCGACAGATTCCCTTAACGACAGCACGTCAAAAAGCGAGCAAAGTCGAGAGCTAGAGATAGCTGTTGCAATTTGATTATGGTTATTAACAGCGCGTTCTGTTTTTGCTTTCGCAATTGTGACAACTGGAGGGAAGAGTGAAAAAAGAAGAGCTCTTTTTCCCACGTTAACTTTTTTCGCGTATATACGGGCCAGACAGATACCTACGAGTAAGAATTTCTTGCTGAACATTTACTCCAGTATAAAATTGTTTACTTTTCGCTTTCATTTATTTTTTATTATACTATTTTATAAAAACTAAAAAATGAGGCCAAGTGAGGTTCGGGCCACTCGCAGTGTAGGATTCCGTATAATTATGCGTACTTAGAAGGGGCCTTTTGATACTATGAGCGTATTACGAAATTTTTATACATTATATTATATATATTATTTATATTTTTAAATAAGTACATTTCATATGTTGGCCGACTATTACTCGTTAACTTGTGATGCCTATTTTGCTGTGATAATTTTCCTTTTAACTTTATTATCTATATTATACTACTACTGTGAATTTTTCACATATTCAAAAACAACAGTCCATGGGGAAGTGCGCAATAAAAAAGAAACAATTTTTTAACTTGAGAAACTAAGTTTAAATCGTACTGTATTCCATACTCCATACTGTCAGCTGTTACCAACCGAAACTAAAGCGAACCAAACAAAATTCGCAGTAAAAGTTTGTTTATTTATGTAGGTAAAAAATACTGCCAACCGCAATACAAAGTTTGTTGTGGAGCATTTATTTGTGAAAAAAAAATTCTTTTAAAATGTTATCCTAATAAATATCCTTCAATATGCATCTTAATCTTAATGTTAGACAAACTTTGTAATGTTAGGTGACGTGGATCTCGATACCTAAGAAGACTGAAAAATATTTCTCATTTGTTTCTAAGTCATCAAACGTGTAAGCGCGACTGGAAAAATCTCGATAAAAAAATCTTGAAAAATATTTTGCACAAAAATTCAGATGGATCTCCGAAATTCTACAGAATCAAATGATTTTTACTACAATGGACAAGTTATAAATCTCTCGAACCATTTTTATTGCTATTGTAGTTCTGTTGCAAATTATGATTGTGTACATTCACAAATTTTTAGTTTTTTCGTTGCTCAAGTACGATCAAATCGCTATTGCGAAAATAAGTCTTATAGCTGCCGCCATAGGATGCAAGAATGAAGGACAAATTCGCTTGCGTTGGGCTACTCAGGCTCTTAATTAAGACGATAGTGTGGCAAAACAATATCAACGCTGACTTATGAAGGTTGGTTAGTTACACATAGTGTAATGTCATAAAAGACGGCCAGGTGATGGATAGGACTAATTATAAAGAACTGGCTTAGGCGATGTGCTAACAATCTGCACATGCCATGACCTGTTTTCCTGATTGGTTATATTTGGCTTAAAATACCTATAGTTTAAGTGACATTAAATTGGAGTTATTAGTGCTTTCATACCTGTTACCTCAAAATGAAAATGCCTTGAGTTATGTGTGCATTGAATTTTTTTTCGTTTGTCAAGCAGGAAAAGAAGTAGCCGGCACACTATCATTTTCGTTTTCGGCCAGAATAATTAGGAAATAAGAATATAGAGTATATTATCTCACATTGTTCTATGACGTATATAGTTGTAATAATTTGAATTATATTTCGTATGCTTATCATAGTTTACACTGAAAGCTTCGCAGGAAGAGTTCTACGTCAGATACTGACTATCGCCGCTACGTAGTACTACTCGTATTACCTATTCTGTGATATCGCGTGAACACGGTAACGTCATTGAAGATAACCTGACAATGCAGCGTTCACTTCATGTAACATTTATTCGATAGCAAGGTTCGATTCTGTTACCTGATATACACATAGAATTTCTCCTTTACTTTTAGTGTTTTAGGTAAGTATAAGTTTATACGTGTTTTTAAGATCTACTTATTATTTATGTTGGATTTTTTTACCTTGCTTCTCTTTCTACATCCTCAAAAACGAAAAACATGACTAGCGACTCAATGTAACATAGGCTGAAGGCTGAAGCTGAACTGTATACAGCTAAGCAACTGGATATAGCTGCATAAGGATGATAGCCAATCACTTATGGTCGTGTTATTACATTCTATGTGCATTCTATAATTTGTTACAAATTTAAAGTACTAAATATCAGTAATGAGATTAGTATTATAAAAAAACATTAAAAAAATTGTAACTGGGTAGAATCTATTTCAGCCTCGGACCAAAAATCATAATGAACGGAGCGTTTGCTTTAGGAGCGTGTCCGTTTTTTGTCAACTGACTTACTGGTCTTTTACTAATATGCGTGACTAGTGAAGAGTCACAGTACAACAATACACAGCTAAACATGACATATCTTTATTGTTTTGAATACTAGTAGCGAAAACACTTAAGATTTACGAGTATTTTATAAATAATTACTGCATTACGTCAAGTCAGTCATGAGCCGACACGAATTACACTGACGGTGCGAGATTGTTACTAGGTTGGACGTACTTACTAATTATTATAGCTAACTGTTTTACTCGTGGAGATAGAAAGAAACACGAAAATTCCTTTGACAAACGGCTACAGGAGCGGCAACTTATTATGACTCCGTCCATTATGTTTATTGGTCCGAGATTTCATTGTTTGAGACTCCAGGATGTAATTGAAAAAACTTAATCTTTTTTATGTGTCTACATTTTTTCCTTATTCACTTTAGGTTCAGAACTAAAAATTTTAATGATTTACGAGTACTTGATCTTGGTACGTATATTAGACGATCATTATAGACACTACTGCCTAGTTGCAAAGGGGCATAAATCTCAATCACAATTTGTGCGCGTCAGGCGCGGGCCAGCGCGGTCCAATGATTGATGAGCTGAAGCCCGCGTTCTCATTTCAAATTCAAACCGGCCAACGAGCGTCCGCCGCGTTGCAAAATGGCCAACTTGGTTAAATTGATTAAATAATCTATTAGGTAGTTGATTCCCTGTTCATAACATCACGTGATGATGATTGGCATAATTATGTAGCTTTTGTTAAATAGGTACGCACATACATGGCTTGAATTTTAGCAATCAGCAATAAATTACACCTTAAAGTTTCGACCATATCGATTCGATACAAAACACTTTTACATTAAAATTACTACAGCAATTTATTATTGCTGCTCTGGCATTTTCCGAGATAGTAAACAATTTTATACATTCCGCTTGATAATGTTACTTTTGTATGCCAAATTTTAATAAGAAATTAGAACGGAAGAATCTTGCTAATAATAATATAAACAATTAGTAACAATTTCATATACCTAGTAACTAATACCTATGTGTGACGAAAGATAGCGTGGCAAATTACGTAATTACATTATAATTGAATATTCTAAAAGATTGAACACTATATTACAGAGCTTGCTATATTACTGCCTACGCCTTAACTAAATCGTTACTACGTTTGCCTAATATCTTAGTCCGTCGATTTAGTGAATAGGTTCGCTTTATAATATTTCTGGCACGTCCATCGTCGGACCGTCCCAAAGGAGGAACGGCTAGCCCTTAATTTATTAATAGATTGTTTATAGCCTCGCCAAAGGCCTTTCCGCGGTCTAATAAATAGATCACCCTTAAAATAATAATGCTTCCTCGTGAATACTCCGAACGCGGACCCATAAATTTGATGGGATTAAAAGGGTGACGTACTGTCGTCGGTTTATGAGCCGATAGAAATTCCCTTAGTTATTTTCATTATATGTGGAGAAATACATCATTTTGCAGATACTTTTATTTTAATGCTCTTACCGAAACTTTTTCATTTTGCTCGAAAAGGGAACAGAGTTATTTTGTTTTAAAAAGAGTAGCTTTGAAGACTGAACTGATAAAAGTTCTTAGATATTTTCTTTGTTTCTAGTTCTTGTCGCCCTTATGTTTTATTCTGTATAATATTAGGTAATAGTCTATAATAGCGGGGATCTATATCGACTCTATACAGATCCTCGCTATTAGACACAAAGTTCTCACAAAAGAAATAAAAAACTGTAAGCGCACGGCACAGAAAGCGAATGAGTGGCGGTGCCACGCACTGGTTTCTTATAATGTTCGATTTAGTATAAACCGGTTCACACCTGCGTCAGTGCGGAGAAAATCCGAAGTGAAAGAGGCGCGGTGAGAAACATCTTAACAATAAAGAGTCATTGCGAGAGTGCGCTCGAGCGGTGCGGAGGTGAAAATTTGCGTCGCACGCAGGTGGGATTTATTAAGGTTGTACGACAACTGTCACACAGCTTGGTGGTGCGAAGCGGTGCGACAGCGTGCAAATAGTGGTTTTTCAAGTTGTATTTTTATACGTTACGCAGTCGTTATATAGTACAATGAATTTGACTGAAAAATTAATAACACGATTAACTATAAAGCCTTTGTTGAATATAAAAAAAGAAATTATAAAAATAATTTATAACAGGTGATAATATGGGAGAAAATTTCAAAGCTGTATGAAACGTGTAAGTGTCCCCGTCACACTAAAACGCCGCCGTACCACTTGCACACACACACACGGCACAGCGATTTGTTTCTGTGCAACACGCTTCGGAACGCTTTCGCCACGCGTCCGCTTCGGGCTTCTGTGTGCCACGCGCTTCAGTTTTCAAATTGCTATCCCTGTATGCTCTACGTACTACGACTACCACTACATAACAACAGACAGCATTAAGATGCCATCCGAAGCACAGAGATGATTGATACTGCTATCAGTATACCACCCATCCAGTAGCTGTAACTGTAGCAATAACTGCATCAAATACCTAAGCACCACTATTGTTTGCCTGTATGGAAAATAAGCTGTAATAAAATACAATACAAGTGATACAAAATATGCTCAAGATTTCTAATTTCATATGTAGGTATTTCTAAAACACGAATTAAGAACTCTTATCATGAAGGTGTAATACAGATAAGTTATTAAAGAGTGTGATCAACAAATATTACTTAAATGTAAGCTTTCATACTTTCAAGTTGCTCTATATGTGACGTCATCATAAATCCAATCCTCCGCGATAGGAAGCAAATTACGCAGGAGGTTTCTGTATATATGACGTCATCATAAATCCAATATGGCGGATGCTCCACGATAGGAAGTAACTTTTTTCAAGACTTTCTCTCTCTATACGTGACGTCATTATAAATCTAATATGACAAATGCTCCACGTTAGGAAGTAACTCTTTTATTGAATAACGACAACATGGGTACCAAATGAAATGGAATACGTAGGGGAAGGTTTCTGTATATGTTACGTCATCATAAATCTAATATCTATACTAACTACAATAATGTTATAAAGAGGTAAACTTTGTTTGTTTGTATGTAAGGGATATACTCAAAAACTACTTAACCAATATCAAAAATTCTTTCACCTATAGAATAAATAAAATTCTACCCACGCGAAGCCGTGCGGGTCGCTAGTAATTACATAAAAGACCAGCTAAGAGCGTGTTGGATGCATTAACTTAGGATTTCTTAGCATTTTTGGGTAGATTGGAAGAATATTAATTTAATGTTAAATTAAAATAAACATTTGGTTTTTGTATTTCGTTTCTGGTTGTTCAGTATCCTGTTTGGTAGGCGTCTAAGCATCTTTAGAAAGAATTCCAAATTCGAAATTTCGTATACAATCAATTTTCATTTTTGATAACTATTGCATATATACAGATGGTTATTTTTCTTACTCGTACCATCGGTGTAGCCAACAAATCCACGAGAAAATATGGCGAAACGTATCGAGCGCCCGTTTCGCGCTCAAAACTATAGAATTATCTGCAACAAGGTCCATAGCTACGGAACCCTAATTCAGAAGAGATTGGCGCTAGTCAGAGGAGTGTCCGAACCGCTCTGTGAAGACTTGTTAGGGGCTCGCTTGGAAGTCGGCAAGTCGCGGCTGCTCGGTGAGTTAGTTCAACTTTCTCTGTTAACCGTTAAGCTATCGCAGTACCTACCTAATATAATACATTTAATATTCTCCCCTACACTGGTTTTGGGATACTAATTTACATCTTTAATGCAATGTTGCAGCACAGTAATTGTAAACACGTGATAAAATATATCATCAGTGACTTGCCGTCCTTACATTTTTTCGAAAATACATATAATATGCACTAGATAGATATACCTTTGTCCGCGTTTAAGACCTTGTTCGCTTGAATTTCGAAGATATATTGCAGCTACAGCTACTGCCTCATTGTAGAATGTAGGGCTTATAAATATATATTATATCTATATGCTACGTCACGTACTCATATTAATTAGAACGTATAATTCAGAGCCAACATCAAATATCCAATGTCTAGCTATCTGTGAGAGCGGTTTCAGACCGACGTCAACAGTACATAAACTCTGACCGTTGCTTTTCAATAAACTCTCAAGCCGAGGAAAATGTGCATAGTCATACGAAACGTCAGGCGCCTAAATGGATGAGAGCATCATATTCAGGAGCTAAATCTCTTAGATTCGCTCGTTTTGTATTATTTATTTCTAAGGTTAAAACAAGCATCATTGATATAGCGATGCACAGTGAAGACCGAAATTGAATTTCTCCGTTTACTTCCGTAAAACTCCTTTACCGACGAATACAAAATATCCGAAATTTTTTGAGCTTGTGAATCGCCTTCGAGCTGGTTCATTCATATTCTTCCGTAATAAATGCTGAAAAAAGGTAAATAAGATTGCCTGACTGATTGCTAATATAAAGTTTTCATTATAAAAACTAGTTTCGATCGGATGCTAGTGTAGTTGTTGAAGTATTTATTTATCAATTAATTTCCATTAATGTAATGATCGTACGTGATTATAGTTAAAGTTACTTATATTAATTTTATCTGATATTATACTCTTCTATCTGAAACACTACGACAGCTACAATTTGGACTATTTCAGACTACCTCCATCTGACTACTCTGTACAACTGTTCAATATACGACTCATGACTGTTAATGCAACATTTTCATATACGGCCTCACTAACACCCAGATAATCCATTTTGTACCCGCTGTTACCATTGAGAAAAGTAATTCTGTGTTTTTTTACATCGACGAACCGACGAATTCTTTCTAAGAAAAGCCTAAATTCTCGTTTGGCACAATTACTGAAAATATGTTGTACAAAAAGATTTTCTTTATAAAAATTAATCATCATTTTCTATAAAGAATTAAAAGAAAAAGCGTCTAGGAAATGAAAATGTACAATAAAATGGTAACATTAATATTTACGAAAGAGATGTTGTCGTTGTAACAATTATTACGACACTGATGCTTTAATATTCTATTTGTCATTGAGTTCATGGTGGTTTACGATAACGAAAGCTGTATTGACGCTGCCAGACAACGAGATTTGATCTAATGTTAAACAAGTCAATACTCAATTCACACGGCGTAACGAACATTCGTCCAAGTGGAACTAACATCGTCACAAAGTAATAGGTGTATTTGGCAAAGTTTGCTACTTGAGGACGTACGCGGAATGCATCGTGTGTAGTTTCAATCTGATATTAGCTTAGGAAACTCTTGGCTTTCTTATTGGATTTATTTCTTGGTTACTTAAGATAGAATTCATTTGACTTCTCTGTTCTAATGCTCCACAGTCTTGGCAAACCAATATTTCAGTCTTACCACTTTATGCCTTGAACATCCAAACCTCACGACATATAAAGCAATTGACATATTATATTGAGTTTACATACATAATATGTACCTATATATCTTTATATAATATCATATAATTCTTCTGTACGTGTGTTTGTCACTGAACTTCTAAACGGTTGGACCGATTTCGATGAAATTTTTTGTATGTGATTGAGTGGGGTCCCTATGTGGTTTAGATTCATAATTAGACTCGGTAGGTGGCGCTGCATCGGGTTCTGGATTTTTTTTAATTTAGGGCAGGAAGACGTCTGTCAGATTGAGTGGGTCCCTGAATGGTTTAGATTCACAATTGAATCCGGTGGGTGGCACTGCTATCGGGTTCTGGATTTTTTTTTATTTCGGGTCAGAGAACATCTGTCGGGTTGAGCGGGTTCCTGAATGTTTTAGATTCACAACTGGACCCGGTAGGTGGCGCTACAATCGAGTTCTAGGATTTTTTGAAATTTCGGGCAGGACAACGTTTGTTGGGTTCGCTAGTTATATAGGTATATAAACGCAATTATTCCGCAACTAAATTGGTTTTTTAATTTTTATTTAGCTGAATTTCATGAGATATATTCCGAAAATCTTTAATTATTTTCCGCTCAAACTCCAAAAACACCCAATCGACACGTGTTTCGCCTCTCAACGAAGCATCCTCAGGATATACCAGAGATAGGATTCGGTCAGCTAATCAGCAGCGAATTAAAGTAGAAGTAGCTAAAGATTTTAGGAATTTATCACATGAAATGGATTTCCGCAAATAACAACTGAGTCTATACAATATATTAGCTGAATTAGTAATGTAATGAATAAAAAAAATTTAAACAGATCAAAAAAAATAATTCTTATTTAATTAATTAAATCAATAAAACATTTGAACTCTTCATATTTCGATAATTTATTAACTGTTTATTACATAATTGAAACGATTCTCATGACCTTCTTTCATTAGGATGAACACCTTTAACAAAATTATTACACAATTAGCTCATTAGAATGTTATTTTGATTGTTTCTCTTATAAGGCAAATACACTCCAATATTTTCGTTTAATATGGATTTTGGTATAATCATTTTCAAGTCTTTATTCCGTACTAGTAGAAAACGAGATCAAGTTCTCAGAACTTTTAATTCCAGTCGAGTTGCTGGGAGAATCTCAATAAAATTTAACTTTAAGGCAAGAATAAAATATAACGTTAGCATATACTTGGCGGTGAGGGTCTCTTGTCTCTAATTAAGAATGGGATTATGCTCTGACATGTCCGCTCATTTGACCTTAATGCGGATTAGACCAGATATTTCACATTGGTAGGTACATTTCCGAATAATCTGGGTCACCATTTTCTATAATCGTTATTTTTCTACATAAATTAACAAAAAGATTTTTAAATTCAGATTAGGCATTATTGATTTCTAGAAAAATTGATGTTTAGACAAACATTTTCAGAATTAACTTTTCTTAAATAATCAAATATAGAAATTAACTATCTTCAATGCACATTTAACATAAAAAAACAAGAAAGAAACGTTTGGCATAAATGGAGGATAACATAATGATTGAGACACTGAATTATCGAGTAAGATTTTATAGAGACAAAATTTAGCGAGTACAGTTTTTTTAAATTGTTTCTAATAAATACGTTGGTTCTATTTTTGTGACAAAATGAATATTTGTTATCTTGAAAGAAGAAATTGGCTATCAATAAAAGAGCGTGTTTTTAATCGTCTGATGGTGATCTGGAATGCCTTTATCCCTCCTTGCAGAATTCCGTCAGGGAAGGCGTGAATATACAATTTTCAATCTGAACTATACAATCCTTTTAAATTTTATTTTGCGCAATTTCCATTCTAAGATCGTCTGGAAGAGATCACCGAGAGCGATAAGACCGCCATTATAGTGCCTAATATTATTTATTTTTTTGTATCTGTATTAGGTGTACAATGAAGAATAAATAAATAAAAAATGACCAGTCGTGGGACGCCTGGCGGATGTGAAACTTCGTAACTATTTTGTATAGAAAATATGCACGAAAGGTTGGTTTAATAAAGGAAATATATATGGCATAATAAAAACAAAATATTCAGATTATTTTAAAGAAATAATTATTCTTTACTTGAAAAACACAGGGAACGTGTTCCGAACTGAATAACAACACTGGATACACTATAGGTATACGAGCTCAGTACAAGCGAGTGGCGACGCGTCGATACGTCGCCACACCAAGAGCTGGTCTGACACTGCATAAGATGTTTCACATCAAAAATAAATAATTTTTTTGTTTTAATAATACCTACATAAACTGTTACACAAATATGTAGTTTCATTTATCACAAAATTAGGTAACGAAACGGTTTTTGGTACACGGATGTGCGATCACGATAACTGGCATTATATTTTGGTGCAAGTTACAAAAGCGGTACTTAATAAAAAAATCTTTAGTGATTTTTGTAATTGATCAAGACCTCTGTCCCCTACATCATTTATACTACAATATAATATATCGTAAGCTTTAAAACAGATCTACATTTTTTCGTAAACGTTATATTGTCAAAAAAATTCAATCATTTAGAAACATTGTGTTAGTTCATATCTACCTATATAATTTTCGTTCTTATAAAATAATGCATTCTGAGTGATTTTGATCTTTGAGTTGAAATCGTTAAAGCCAGAACAGTTTTTGGACATTACGTTCCTGTGACGCTAACACAAAGGCGAATTTAAAGCTTGGCCACAAGCAGAGAGCCTTCGGCAGAGGCCTTCAGTTGCTTGGACAGGGCTCGCGTGAGGTCCTGCGGGCACAGGGGGTGTTGAAGTCCACCATCCGCGCCTCTGTCACACCCTGACCTTGACCTAAGACACTTGACTTCCTTTAAATTGTTCAAAACGAAATCGTTTTGTCACCTTGTAGGTACAAATAGACTACGCTTCGCTCACAGTGACCTCGATGACGTAGTAGTTTAGGTGTTGCATCCGAGCGCGGAAGGTTCCGGGTTCGATTCCTGGTCGAGTCAATTTAGATAACGAACTTTTCTAGATTGTCTCGGGTTTGGGTGTATTTGGAGACGCCCCTAGTAGTCATAATCTGATTCTCATAGTACAGGGAATAAACTAGTTCGAGACCAGATGATTGGTGTGCATTGTCTGGTATATTATTATTACATTAAAGTTATTACTTGAATGCATATCGCGCGTGAGTGTCATTCACGACGTGTCGATGTCGATCGCGTTTTATTTCAAAGAAACGTTTACACACAGAAACGACAGTACAGAAAGAGAAGACACCCCCGGAGGACAGTCGCCTCAACCACGTGCTTGTAATGTTTATGCGTTAATCTGCCACTGCGCAAACACCCACTAAGAAGGATTTTTGATAAATCATATTCTAAAGGGGTGAAAAGGGCGAAATACTATTATTACATTCGGAATCTCTGCGAGGGTAATAAGAAAAGTTGGTTTTTACTAGATTTTGCTTCAAATTTAAAAATTAGGTTTGCTTAAAACTTGACGTACATATACTACTTGACATTAACATTAATCATATTATGTTAAGTAAGTAAGTAGTTAATCGATATTACTGTTACCATATGTCAAGTAGTTAGTTATATTAAGTCGTAAGTAATTTCATAGAATTAAACACTGAAAGAACACTAAAACACATTATTAATTTAAAAAAATCAAATAAAGTGAAAACAGGGAATTTGCTATATTCTTCCGTTTACGCCGCACACTAATTCATAACCTCTTCGAGGTTAACGAGACGGCAAATTTTGAAAAACAAGCGATCTCGACGAGGGTCAGACATAGAAGGCACAATTAAAAAGCGGATTGTAAGCCCAGGATTAACTGGCCCTGAAATAATGAGGCGATTTGCTGAATAATAAGGAAAAGTTGAAAATATAACAAGTATTAATTTTTTTGCGACATCAACGCTGATATGACATTCTGTCTTTTTTAAACCATTTCCTTTTAATTACCGTGCAAATACTGGAAATCTGACGCCCATCAACGTCATATAGGAACGGAGTCACGAGGTAATTTCATAGTTTCTAAATATTTGTTATTGTATGTTTTGGCGATTTCGGTACGATTCTATTTACCGTTCAATGTTTTTATCATAATGACCTGCTTTAACTGGCCCAATAAACAGCGTAAACGCAGAAAATTCACTATTCAAGTGTCATAACTCGATGTAGCCGAGACTCAATTTAAGTCGACTAAGTTTCCACAATAAGAAACCCTCAGATAGAGTAGCAAGTCGAGAAATTTCCTCTGCTCGTTTCGCCCGCAGCGAGCGGAATCAGGACGAAAATATCGACTTGAAAATTTATAGTTTGTTAGCTCACGATGACACTGGTCGCAGATTGGATTATTTTTAAAGTTTAAACGCTGGCATTTCCATTCTACATCTATATTGTTATAAAAAGATAGGAGCCGTTTACTGAAAAATTGCATAATTAATATTTTAAACGGTTTTGGATCTGGATTGTAGAAAAAGAAGGGGATCGCAGAAGAATGAAAGAAGAATAGTAATAAGGCCACTTTTTCTGTTGTAATGTTTCTTCTTGTTAGAAATATTATTGTAATACTATTTTAGCACTTTTTTTATTTTTAAAATTTATGAGTTACTGTCTTGAGTTTGTGTGTATGTGTTTTACAAATGATTATCTTAAAACATAATTGATAATTCTTATAAATCACATATATGTTTGTCTGCCTGTTTGTCACAGTTTATTTTCTGTATTCTAAAGAACTGAATGACACAAAAATTTGAAATTACAGATACGTTTTTTTAAACCACATACATATTCCATTTTAGTCAACGTTTTAAAACGTTTGTAAGAGAATTAAATAAAGCTCAAACAGGGTTCTCGAATTCAATATGACCATTCTCCCTTCTCTATGTCCGAATCTAATGGACCTATAATTTTAAAAGCTGCAGAGTACGTAACGCCTTATTTATAGTTTTAGTACATTAAGTCTTATAGATATTATCTATACTTCTATATATATTTACTAATATTATAAAGAGGTAAATTTTGATTGTTTGTATGTAATGGATAAACTCAAAAATTCCTCAACTAATTTCAAAAATTCTTTCTCCTATAGAAAATTATATTATCAACGAGTAACATCCGTCTTTTATTTTCAAAAAAATTTCTACCCGTGCGCAGCCGCGGCGGGTCGGTAGTATAGAATATGGAACATTCATGTGTATATAGAAATTTCAAAAGTACTTGCTTACCTAGGCGAAAATGTGTGAGGAGGATGATGAGATTTGAGGAAGCGAAAGAAGTATGTATGTATAACAACCGCGACGCTTGGCGCTCCGTCCTCTCTGACTACCCCGTTAGGGATACAGCGTGAAGATATATACGTATGTATGAATGTACGTAGGTCTTATACATTTACAGAAATCAACTCAAATAATATATTATTACCTACATAAATAGCGTACCGAAATATCTGTGCTCGAGTGAACTCACACTAGGCGAATTTTTGTTAGGTACTTGGTACAGCAAATTAGATTACACAATTTATCTTGAAGTTTATCATAATGTTAAATTAATATTCATACAAATTTATTTATTTCACTTCGATGTATGTAATTTTTTTAGTATTTCCCCCGTGGTATCGCACACGTAGACTATAACATTGGGTAATTTTTTTATTTTAATCGAACTTATGTTATTATGTCCATTATTCACGTATAAATCAACAAATTGTAAACACAGCAATGTAATGTAATTATATGAAATGTAACAAAATGTACCTAATTTATTAACTTTGTGCACCATATTGGTGGTTGTAAGTACATAATTATGTTTTCCCATACACTCTTACATCTCTTTTCACGCCTTACTGGTCGGATTATGAAAAACGTCAAAATACGTGTCTCATACATTGTGAAAATTAGCATATTAATATAAAATTTCAAAGAAATCTGACAAGAAAAATATTACTGCTCATACTATCTTTGCCACCTTCTTTGGGGCTGAATTTTGAAAAACGCCGGAATACGCTGTTTTCATCTGCCTTTAAAAAAAAGAGTTTCTATGTTCTTCTACGAGTACGACAATTTTTTTAAGTATGTTCACCGATAACTTCATCAATTGTGGATCGATTTCGAAATTCGATCGATTTGTTTAAATAGGTATATTTCCGAGGTGGTCCCATTTAAATTTCACTGGTATTGGAGCTTGGACTTCGAAGACACATTAAATAACACCAAATAACGTTAACAGCTTATTTAAAGAAATAAAAAAAAGAAATTAAAGAAGTTAATTGTAGACCTATCCTGGATATTTATTTATGCCGAGGTCACTCAAAAGGAGAAAAAATTATAAGAAAAAAATTAAACCAAATTTAAAAAAAAAACAGAGACATGTGCAAAATGTTCTTTTCTAATCAAAATTCAAGTACTAAAATAACTATTACAGTATAAATACTTAATACTTTAGAAATCAATGTGCAGCAAAGGAAAGTCTATGAGTTTGGTAGACTTGTCACCGACTTCAGCAACTGTCAATTTAATTATACAGATATTTGTATCGTATTTATGAAGTTACTTTTGTACTTGAGTTTTGATTAGTACAGGTTAGTTATTTTATAATTTTTAGTGTTTCCTTTTGACGTCAGTTCAAATTTTTATCGTGTCGAAGTGCATTAATAGCAAACTTAAAGTAAATTTAATTATAAAATACCATTTCCCATGCAACTATTGCCACTTCCATTCTCCCGTTTAGGGAATAAATTTCGAGAAATCTCTATTCGAACGATGTCTATAATACCTATATGTAAAATCCTTATGATTTGAGTTGGGCAATGATGAGTCAGTCAGGACTTTGACTTTATATACATGTATTTATGTAAATTATGCTTACATGCGGACTGCTATGCAATGAATATTGTTATTTATAATTTATTACAAGTCACAGGTGTCACAGCGATATTGGATTTGTTAAATTAATGTCGGACACGTTACTATGCAAATCGATGCACCAACTAGCCAGCAAATATGGGAAGTAATTTAATTGAACATGTCAGGGTTGTACATAGGGGATTAATAAAATTAATTAAGTGTATTATATTGTTACATTTACGATTACATCACAAACTCAAACAATTCTTCTGGTTACCCCGTTAGAGAGTGAGGAGATTTTATGAATGTTAATATGATATGAATGTATAATATAACATCACAAAGGACTTTTTATGGAAAGAGTCGGTAATCCACTATAAAATTATGAGAGCAATATTTGTATATATTTATATATGTTTGTAATTGCGATCTCGAAAACGGCTTTGACGATTTCGATGAAATTTGCAATGTCACCCACATTGTAAATTTCATTTAAGATCTATCTAGGTCTCGGTTTTGGGAAAATTCGTTTTCTCCGTGTTCTCACACACTTAGAACTTCTAAACTAAACTTCTAAACTCTTTTAATTTCGCAATAGAGTTTACCTTCTCAATAGCTCAGTGGCTAGAGTATAGGTTTTCCGTGCCGAAGTGCTCAGGTTCGAATCTTGCAATGTGTTGAAAATTTATTGTTTTTTTTTTGTACTGTACTTTGAATTTGATTGTCAAATTAATTTGTTAGATAGATTTATAGAATAAGACTGTATCTCCAGTTGTCCACGTGTTATATTGTATATGTACTTATTTCGTCGAAACTCTTTTCTATTTAATTTTAGCTATCTCATATAATAAACATACTTTTTTGCTGTGGCAACCCTCGAAGTCCCAGGCGAAAGGGCAACCGGATGAAATAAATGACTTTTTTACCATAATCCGACGTCGAAAGTCGGACAAACATGCGAATGAATAATAAATTCCGCTTGGTTGCCCCGAAAAACATTGGATTGCTATATCCCGTACATATAATCAAGCAAATGGAGATTTTAAACTAATTCAATTTAACATAGTAATGTTTACTACAGTATATAAGGACCGCGACGCTTGGCACTCCAGCCTTCCTAACTACCCCGTTAGGGATACAGCGTAAGGATATGTATGTACGTATTACAACATATATGTTTTAGAATAATAATACGTAATATAAGTTACATAATATAAAAGCCTATAAAGTTAAATTTTCAATTAAAAAGATTATCTTCAGATTATTTAAGAAATTTAAAAACGATTTAAGAAATAAAAATGTAAGTAAGATTATTTATTTAAGAAAATCAGAAGATTTTATTAAAAGGATATAAAGTAATAGTTTTATAAAAAAAAGGAAAGTAATGGTTGAAAAATAACATTGCATCGAAACATATAAAGTTCAAGTTTGCTACATACGAATGTATATGTAATTAATGTGTAATGTAATTTACTACATAAAAGACTATACATACTACAATTATCAAATAATTTTACATACTCGACTAACATGATGATTTACATTCACGCGTGGTTTTTACTTTTCAGAGTTTTAAAAGCGTGGTTTGTACTATTTCAATGAACGTACGTAGACATAATAACAGACTAGTAAAATAACAAATAACTTCATATTATTCTAGCTTATTTAAATTCAGATATTTCTGTGGTATATTGAATATTTCGCTCATAGTAAATATTGGTATTGATTTCCGCCAACAGATTGGCTGTTGCTGACGGCTAAATTGGATTGATGAAATGATACAGATCGTTGTCGTAAATCTAAAGATTGGCTTCATCTCTTATCGAATAAAAACTTATTGAAGAGTGGAGTAAAAAGATAACTTCATATCGGGAATTTGTGAAGTACCTTCGTAAACATAGTAGATCAAACCAGAAAAAAGACAGTTTCTAATGTTGTATATTGACACAATAGGCTGTTTCATAGTTTGATAAACGGTATTCTTAAACGAATGATGTTCTGTAAAAAAATATCTTTCACTTACTTTAAGAACTAACTGAAAGATATGACTGACAGAATAATTAAAAATTTTTAGTTTAAAAACTAATAAGTAATCTAATAAGTAGAATTGTCTCAGAACGTTTTTTCGTGGATTAAAAAATTCAAGGTTAATAAAAAATCATTATTTTTTATTAACCTTTTTATTTTATTTTCAGGTTAATAAAAAAATCGTTATTTTTTATAAACCTTGAATTTTTTAATCCACAAAAAAACGTTCTGAGACTTTTCTACTGATTAGATTACTTATTAGTTTTTGAACTGTTGTAATTTTTTCAGATTTTTAGTGATAATTTTGGAGTTAAGGCGGGGGCAGCAATTGTTGTACGTTTTTTTCTTTAAAAAGTAAGAAAAGTTACACGATAAAAACATACATTTTCGAAATCGCGATTTAAAGTTTTGATTTGATACCTATCACATAATGTAATTTTTTTTTAGATTTTCTATACTTAAAGTTTCTCTAAAAGTCACTCAATTAGCAGAAAATACATGGATTTAGATTAGTTATAAAGCGTACATTGATTAGAAAATCATACTATAAAATAAACAATTTCGTTGAAAATAAAACGATAGTCTGGAAATGATTTTCTCTACACATGCATTTACTAGCTTTCTGAATTTGTTGAAGTTGAAATGACACCTGGCCGAGTTTTTTGTCGGTTCTTCTCAGTGTCCATATTTTTTCTTTGAACCGAACTAAAGTAGATTTGACGTTCAGAAATAACTTGTAATTGGGTTTACTTGAATAAATTGATTTGACTTTGACTTTGAAATTAGTGTTCCATTTCTCCGAACTCCAATTTTAGTACGTAAGGCATTACAAATAAGGTACAAATGGCAAAAACAGAACCCTTACACGTTCGTCCAGTCCCTCTGTCTGTCCGTTTGTCACAGCCATTTTACTCGGAGACTACTGGCACTACATAGATAACATTTAGAAGGTAGGTGTATTCTATAAACCACTATGCAAAGGTGCAGCGAAATTATGAAAAAGTATTATAAAATTAGGGGTGACATAATATTTCATACATGTAACTGAGCGATAAAGAAAAATTGTATTGCATTTACTCTTGTGGGATATCTTTATATATGTCTTCAAAAATAATATTGAGGTTTCGAAATGACTTTTTATTTAAGTCGGTCTCGCCTCCTAGCTGTTTGAAGGACAGGACACTGGTTGAAGGTAATACCTTCAAAAAACTTAGGAACCTTAATCGACAATACCACGCTTTCTCTCATAGTATCCCTTCGTCTGGGGGCCAGGACTAACCTTCTTCACGGTTGCCGCTGTGGTGATCTCGTCGATGTACTAGGTCACCACGGTTTATCCTGTTACGTAGTGCGGGCCGCATGTCACGACATGCTGCCTTGAATGACGTCATTCGGCGGGCTCTTGTCGCTGCTGGCGTTCCTGCAGTCCTAGAGCCTGTAGGTATTGTGCGCAGCGACGGCAGGAGACCGGATGGTTTGACGCTCATTCCTTGGAAACTTGGAAGATCGCTGGTGTGGGATGCCACTTGTGTCGATACACTTGCTGTTTCCCATGTGCCGGCGACTTCCAAGTCAGCAGGTACCGCGGCCAGCACTGCCGAGAACTTGAAGCGGCGTAAGTATGCGACTCTCTCTGAGAGTTTCGTATTTACGCCCTTTGCAGTTGAAACTTTGGGTCCCTGGGGCCCCGAAGCCCATCGACTGGTTTCTGATATTTGTAAGAGACTGGTCGAGGTTTCGGGAGACCGCCGGGCTGGCAGCTTCTTCCGCCAACGAATCAGTTTGGCTATTCAAAGAGGCAATGTTGCCAGTCTGCTAGGTACCTTGAGCAATGACAGCTTTCTAAGCGGCAACTTTGAGGAAGTTTATTATTTAAAATAATGTCTAGTTTTAAGTTTGTAAATATTAACATATGTATGTACTTTTAGTCAATAATTGTTTAAAGTCGAAAAGAGTGACCCTCACTTTTCAACTATGAGGTGGAAAATTCTGAAGAAAAATTAAAATAAATATAGTGCGTGTCAGCTTCAACGCGCAACTGGAGTTTACTCCTTAAGAGAACAGTAAGTTGAGTATTTGCAATATGTATACACGCGTTCAGTATAAGATGCGCGTGTTAGAAATAGGGAAATATTGGGTTATGAAATTAGCGTACATACCTTACATATGAAATTAGCGTTATGTCGTACTGACCACTTTGATCTGATATATCTCCTCTTTGGTTAAGAATTCCAAATTCAAATTTATAAATTCATTTAGCTGGTACATTTGAGTTTTGAAAACAGTCATTCATTTGTTTTTTTCCTCATTATTTTTTTCTTTGGCGTTGCTTATTACCGCACAATGGAAAACATGAAATATTGGTATATTTACGAGTACGAGTTCTAGCGTGGCACCAGTGCTGCAGAAACAGCTCGAAGGATTAATGATGTGTACGGCGCTGGTGTCGCAAAAGAAAGCACGGTACGTTTTTGGTTTCAACGTTTTCGTTCTGGAAATTTCGATCTTCAGAACCTACCCCGTGGACGGCCGGAGACCAAAGTGGAAAATGAATAATTAAAGGCTATTGTGGAAGCGGATCCATCACAAAGCACTTCAGAGATAGCTGCAGGCTTTGGGGTAAATGACAAAACTGTATTATTCCACTTGAAGCAAATCGGGAAAGTAAAAAAACTTGAACGATGGGTACCTCATGAATTGAGTGAATCGAACTTGCAAACACGCGTCGACTGCTGTGTTACTTTGCTCAACCGACACAATACTGAAGGAATTTTAAATCGAATCATTACTTGTGATGAAACGTGGATACTGTACGATAATCGGAAGCGCTCGTCACAATGGCTGAACCCTGGAGACCCAGCCCAATTCTGCCCTAAACGAAAATTGACTCAGAAAAAGTTACTTGTGAGTGTTTGGTGGACTAGCGCCGGTGTCGTTCACTACAGCTTTCTAAAATCTGGCCAAAGGATTACGGCAGATATCTATTGTCAGCAACTGCAAACCATGAAGGAAGAACTAGCTGCTAAACAACCGAGGTTGGTCAATCGCTCTAGGCCACTACTGCTTCACGACAACGCAAGACCACACACTGCACAACAAACAACCACTAAGTTAGATGAGCTACAATTGGAATGTCTGCGACATCCACCGTACTCCTCGGACCTTGCTCCAACAGATTACCATTTTTTCCGGAATTTGGACAACTTCTTACAAGGAAAAAAATTCAATTCCGATGCGGCAGTCCAAACCGCCTTCAAAGAGTTTATTGATTCTCGCCCCCATGGTTTTTTTAGTAAAGGGATCAATGAACTACCTATGAGATGGCAAAAGTGCATAGATAACAACGGTGCATACTTTGATTAATTAAATATATTTTACAAAAAAGAAAATTTACTTTATATTCCTCCCGTACAAAACGCCAATTTCATATGTAAGGACCCAATATATAGAGTTATAAAAATAATATAAAATATAAGCAATTACTCAAGAGAATTAAATATTAATAGGAATAAAAATATTAATAATAATGAGTAAATGGAAGGAAACACATCATTGAGCTTGAATCCAATCATTTTTATTCAAGCAAAATCTACCACGGTTCAGAATGAATCTGCACTGAGAAGAACCGGCAAGAAACTCAGTCAGGTGTAATTTTTTAATAAAGTGTTGAAACATAAGCAATTACACTTTTTATTATTATACACAATAAATATCACAATACTAGGTACACACTTTAACATCGTATTATATATAACAAAAATGAATATAAGTAATATTCTATTTGGATACTTATCTCCTTAGCTCTAGTGTCCCGACAGCAATGTCTCGTTCTGTAGTTACAATCACTATTAGAAACTACCTTCCCCACCACTTTAATCGTAACTCGTATCAGTATAAGTTATATTTCTTTTGTACTTTACAAATATATCCATACTAGGTATATGTGATCCATAATTAATAGCTATTTATTAATATATAAATATAACTTATACTGATTATCATAGGCAACACATAGTTTCAGAGTTACGAAAATAGGGAGCTATTATGACTTTCAATGATCACAATGACCTTTTATTGTTTCATAAATAATTATTCGAATATTAAATCGATATATCAAGGTAACAATATTAAAATAACAATTTATAGTTCATTATTATAAATATAATTAGAGGTGTGTAAGGACCGCGACTCCTGGCGCTCCGTCCTCTCTGACTAGCCCGTTGGGGATACAGCGTGAAGTTATGTTATGTTATGTTTTATGTTATTATAAATCAAATATACATTTCAATGAAGTAATATATTATATCTATGTAATAATATATATCTATATAATACATCATTATCTAACATATGTTGCGCGGAGAGGCAACATTTTTGTTAACACTCGATTGCGCTCCCCATCTAATTTGTGTACCGCGGGATATATATGAAAATCGATTCCTAAGCAGTAAACTCCAATAATAGAACTTAAAAAGTTCGTTCAACGAAAATTGGTTAGAATAAGATGTATTGTATAGTTTTGGAAATATGGGGTATTTTTGATTAAACGCTCAGCAACATCGACTTTGTTTTTCAAATGTCACTGAGAAATACCATTAATAGTCCGCCTATATGCAGCAGACTTTAGAGTGTGTTTCATGACCTGATCTCGATACCTAAGAAGACTACGAGTTAGATATTTGGACACATATAACTTGAACTCTTTATCTTGAAATCCTTAAATGTGGAAACATGATTGGAGAAAACAATCTCGACAAAAAAATCCAGAAAAATCCCTGTTTTGTACAACAAAACTCTACAGAATTGAATTTTAAAATTATTTTGACTAAAATAGATAGGCAATTATATCTCAAATCACTAAAAGCAATTTTTTAATTGGTAATGTAGTTTTCTTGCAAATTACAATTGTGCGCAAAAACAAATGTTGAGATTTCTTCGTGCTAAAATGTGGTCAAACTACAACTACGAAAATCAACTTTATTGTAATAGGCATAGAGCGCGGGGGTAATGAACGAATTCGGTTGCACTGGGCTGCATAGGTGGACTCTTAAATACTTAATCATAAAACTTGTAAACTTACTTTTTCTGCCGATTAAATTAATATTATCCATCTCGACTACGGAACCCTTTACTACACGTGGTCCGACACGCGCTCATTTTTTTTTAAAACGGATGCTTTATATAAAGAAATAGGGTTATGGATTTTTATATACATCAACCATTGACGTCATATACGCATATAAAAACTTACCGATAATGTACTGATATAACGTAATAAATATCGACATTACCCCAGGGAGGGCGATTGACGACTGTGCCCGCATTAAATTACTGTGATAATATCACGCAACCACGCAATTACCATGCTAATCCGTCAATCGGGTGCTACCACACAGAGACGGATGATGGTCAAATTCGTCTAACCGACTAAGGATTTAAACGGATCATTGTACTATGCTAACATTGTAGGAAACCAAATAATGTTTAGTAAAGATATAGCTTTTACAAAAATAAATTGGAAATTTAAGTTAATTTTATATTATACGTACAAGCCGTTACCCGCCCGCTACGCTGGGCGTAAATGATTTTTTTTCCTATAGTAGATTTTTGTTTGTAAAATGTTCACCATTTTGGTATTTTTGGTTGGAACTATGGAGTTCCAAAAATAAATAACCTAAAACCATCTACAAACAATTCCGCGTCGAACGTTCACAGTCCCATATCGATACGTTCAGCAGTTTTCACGTGATTGAAGGACAAAGAAAACCATTTTCATTTTATATATTATATAGATTGTACTTGTCGTATACATTGCCTTATACCTAGCTATGCCCGGCCACGCGTTGCTGTGGCTCGTTGGATATTTTATTATTATTCCTCAATTATGGGTCTCGAGTTCAGATAAAAATCCCATACAAAAAAGCACTTTCAGTTTTTACAAAATTTCCTAATTTTTCGGGTAATTTCTCAATTTTTCTTTCCATAAAAATCTTACTCGGACTATTACGAACATGTAAAAAAAACTGCCAAATCGCTCCGGCCGTTTTCAAGTTTTGCGCTTAGCCACGAATAACATTTCATTTTTATTTATATAGATATATCATTTATATATTATAAGTAAGGCAATATACAAATGTCTCACTTAGATTCGAATACCGCTCTATCGATTGAGCTCTTAGCGAATATTCGACACTTTACTTGAAAGGTTACGAAAGTAATTTGGGCGACAGTTTCTCCGAAATACACGCGGATGCAGTCGTTGACAAAAGCTAACGGTAAATAAAAATTATATATATGCGTTACTAGCTCTTATTCAAATCATTTTCAGTATTGATTATAGAAAACCAGCCAAGAACGTGTCGGACAACAGAGTATCTCTAGCGATCTGTAGAAATTTCTGTCATAGTCAAAAGATTATATCAAAAATATTTTTTTTTTTTTCTCATTTCTGGTTTCGGGCTAGTTTATAACTTTATGATGACGGAATCAATCGCCAGTGACATATGAAAAGACAGACTGACGGACAGATAGATATTACGAAACTTGGGTCCGTTTTTACAATTTTGGCTATGGAAACCCTAGTAATTCAAACAGTGCAATCTGTATAGAGTAGCATTTCAGATAAGAATAAAGAGATACACAAAGACATAACGTAGACTAAAAAATTATTTTTTTTAATCAGAGACGCTTAAAATGCCAATTTAACCAAACTCGGTTCTTTCGTGTTTTACAATATCATTTAGAAAAAAGCTTAAAGTTTTTAAATTAGTTTTATTCTGTATAATTATTAATTAAAATTTCGTTCGTTCCTTTAAAGTTTCCTTTGCATCACACAGCACCGTGTTATAAACTAGTAACTATTCATTTCTAAAAATCTTAAACGATTTATTAAAAAGTAATAAATATTACAACAATATTCATTAATTATTTCAATTATATCTAAATTACTCGTATATAAATGTTCATTTCACTAACGCGTACAGCCGGTCTCATTTCAATCAAAGCTTATGTATTACTTAAGTAGCCTATTCTGACGTTATTGATATTTGACAAATAAAGCAATATATCAAACCACATTAGAGGGGTCGCGAGACATTATCCGTGTATAGACATAATCTTGACCGATAAGTAGCGTGCATGGATGCCATTACATTTATTGCCAAAGCAGTGGGGGCGCATACAACTTTAACATAGTGCTGTAATGCCGGTGACACACTGACGCTGACATAATCGTCAGCGTCGTTTTCTTTTGCGAGTAAAATTTAGAAAGGTAAATATTAATTTAAGTAAAGAAGCGTCTTACTTCCAACCCGATTACATTGTATAAACGATTTACATTGAATGAATAAACTTACGCAATTCCTTAAAAAAATGTTCTTAATAAAATACGGTATCAGATCGTTGCGTTAGTCATTTTATGTTATAGTAATACGATCTTTTTATTAAAAATCAGAAACCAAGTAGTTCTTTTTTGCCTGGTTTTATTAAAAACAAGAAATCACACACATAGAAATAAATTTTATCTATAAAATAGTGAATGTTTAGCATGGTGATGAATAGTTGTGTATTAGGTAGATATAATTTTGTGATTGAAAACACAAGTTTTATAAATAACGTCGTTAGAGCGTGCCGAGCATTAGATATGAAAAATACGTAGGTTGTAAGGGGAGAATTCAGTATGCGGATCGGTTTATGGTACATCAATAACTTGCACTCACTGCGGCACTGCATTAGCGCTTAAGGGTATTTTATTGTGTCGATAAAGCAGATTTACAAAAACCAAGGGAAATCTGACGACAAGCCGACGACGACGTATCTATGTATAAATATTTAACTTTCGATTATGGGTGGATTTCAGAAATGTATGTATATCTAAAAAAAATTTCAGTTTCTTAAGATATTTTTAACCATTCCACACGGTAAATAATTATGTTCTTAACAAAATAAGCAATAACTTATTTTTGTAAGAGAAATCAAACTGAGGTTTTGAAATGAACGTTTTGGATCTGCGAAAATCAGAGCGAACTGCAGATGTATCTTTTACTAGTGATCTGCCGGCTTCGCACGTGTATAAATTATTATTAATATGAAATACAGCCCATGTTATCGCTGATAATGTAGCTATCTATAGATGAAAGAGTTTTTAAAATCGGTTGAGCAGTTTTTGAATTTATTTATTACAAACAAACAATCACATTTTTCCTCTTTACAATATTAAGTATATATTAGCTTGATGATATTAAAAACAATATTCTTGACAACATGCATGTATATACGATTATTTATGAATCTTTATATTAATGTATACATAATGTATATAACATATGTAATACACAATACATACATGATCGTATCAAGCGCAGAAGCGTTGAGCGTACGAGCTGAGCTTGGGCTGTGTTGTGTTTTGTTCCAAAATTTGAAAAAAGGAACACTTATGGAATACTGAATAGATTCGGGTGTTACTTTGGGGAAATCCATTTCATGTGATAAATTCCTATAATCTTCAGCTATTTTCCGCTCGAACTCCAAAAACTACCAATCGACACGTGTTTTGCTTCTCAAGGAAGCAACCTCAGGATATTCCAGAGTTCAAACTCGGTCAGCTAACCAGCACAGAAATGCGGTTCATTCGGTGCTGGTTAGCTGACCGAGCCTGATCTCTGGAATTTCCCGAGGATGCTAGGTTTTAGAAATTTATCACACTTATGGAATACGTTGGCGTCTGTCTGTCCGTCATAGCTATTTTCTTTAGAACAGCTGTAAACAGCTGGAAGGACGTTTTAGTTAGTGGGAGTCCAAGAACTCCAAAAGTTGAGTTTTGACTTTTGAAGCTTTAATAAAAAAGTAAAAAAAGTCGTTTTTGGGTCACTCACAGTTATATTATAGGTAAATATCAGGATTGCATTATGTTAGATATATTTTTGACGACCTCCGTGGCGCAACGGTTAAGCGCGTCGGAAAGTAAACGGGGGTTGCGGGTTCGATTCCCGCCCCGAGTCTGGGTGTTTATGTATAATATGTATGTATTTACAAAAGAAAAGTATATAAGTAGTATATCAGTTGTCTAGTACCCATAACACAAGCGCTGTGCTGCTTAGTATGGGACTAGATGGCGCTGTGTGAAATGTCTGAGTACATTATTATTATTATTTTTTTTAAATAACTAGCTTTACTTTGCTGATGGCGATTTGTAACAACTAACAACTGACAGTAAGAAACCAATTGTGCAAGTACTGTCTACATTTGATCAGTTTGTATGTAGTACCTGGGCGACCGAGCTTTACTCGGTGTCTAATAAAAAAAACAAAACAGTCTGACCACATTGCAGGATGCGAACCCGCGTATTTCAGCTTGGTAGATCTACGCTCTAGCCACTCTGTTGTGAAATCATAAGAGTTTAGAATTTAAAAGTTTTAAATGGTTGAAAACATAGAGAAATTGAATTTTCTCAGAATTGGACTCTGGCTAGATCGATTTTTGTCCAACGTAAAGTTCTATATTGTAAATTTCATCGAAATCGTTAGAGCCGTTTTCGAGAACGCGATTATAAACATACAAATATTGCTTGCATAATGCTACTTTATTTAATAGCATAGTATCTTAAAATAAAGGAAGTCCATGAAATTTAATATTAAATTCATCATTTAGGAAAATAAATAAAAGACTTTTCTCTATGACTTTTAGCCTTTGACTTTATAAATAATATATATGTCGAAAAAGACACGGGGCAATTCGTGCTTTTGCAACTCAGCCATGAGAAATAGGTACCTAATCTTACAAGAGGCGAACTACTCCATAAAATACAACGTTAAGACAAAGTTAATGTGCAAACGACAGAAAACTCTTTGTAACAATTATTACGTAGGTAATTGGAAATTTAATAATGGCAAACGATCCGTCGGAGAAATGCTATCGCACCGGCCGCCGTAGTCTAACAGACCCTCAGCGCCGGCCCCGACGTTCCGTTAGCGCGTCATTGTAAGTCGCGCTTTGCCATTGTATAGTCAAATGATTGCCTTTTATTATTTCTACCGACATATATATAACTCCAAATCCAGATCCTGTGTCCGAGCAGCAACGGTGAGCTAAATCAGATAACCTAACTCACCTGTACATACGACACACATTTATTATCAGATAAGCTGATCGGTTGCCATTTCGTTAGAAAACAGCACCCACACATCTATATTTTATCTGATGTTATTTAAATTGTCTCACTTCGTAGTACGGGACAGGCTGTCTGAAGTTATGAAGTCTATGCTTTTATCATTATTTTTTATTTTATTTCCTCATTATAAGTACATTATTCAAGTGATACGTGTTTTTAATAGGTACTTGTTGTAAACTGAACTAAAACATATTCAACTAATTAAAAAAAACAAAAAAAGGTCTGACCACATTGCAGGATTCGAACCCGCACACTTCGACGTGGTAGACCTACGCTCTAGCCATTGTGCTATTGAGAAGGTAAATTCTGCTGCAAAGTTTAAAAAGTTTACAGTTTAGAAGTTTTAAGTGTGTGAAAGACAGAGAAAACTATTTTTTCCCCGAACTGAGACCTAGCTAGAACGATTTTTCGCCCCCTCAACCCCTATATATCAAATATATATATAATTACATATATACACAAATATTGCTCGTTTAATATAATAGTGGAATTAGAATAAAGACATACGACCAATGTTTCATCAAACAGCTCCAGAAGAAAGTATTACCTGCAACAAAAAAAAGATACATCAGGATTTTCCTAATACATCTTAAATGAGCAATATTATCTTATTTACGAAAGAGCAATTTCAAATTATTCTGAATTAACGCAATAAAAAATACACTTCCATTATCAAAAAGCTGTGATGTGTTCAGACTGAATTCTCGGTCTCGTTTACTTTCTTGCTTTGTTTATGTCTAGACAACTTACTTTTACTCCCAAATTAGAACTTAATTTGAGTAATGTTTATTGAATTATACACTTAATTCAATTTTGTAAAAAAGTAATAATTTGTGTCACGAATATGATTTTATTTGTAATATTTTTTATATCATTACTAATTACTGTCGACTTTTAAAAAGTTTGCCATTTTTTAAGTAACGTGGGTATTAATTATTACAAGAGTATTTTTATACAAACAACTTAAACATTAAAATATAATCTGCTGATATTTCTACTGATAATTACATATTATTTTACTTTCCTCAATGCACTCATCTGACTACGACATCACCGTACTTATAGAATGAGTCACTGGTGTCAATAAAATGTCAGAATTTTCGTAAACGATTTAGGAACTGTGAGTTAATAAATATAAGTTATAAAACTAAATACGTGTTTCAAAGAATAATAAAATTTGAAAACGAAATTAGGGCATCGTCCATATCAGTATAGCATTTTTTTTTACTCATCAATAGAATTCCAACTGAACAGGAATTTGTAGAACTGATATATTTGTAAGTGCTGTAACAACCTAATTCATATTTATTAGCAATAGTTTATAAGAAAAAGGTAAATACATTAAATATAATACCAAATATAACGTAAAATATTCCATAATCTACACCTTAAAACAAATATTCAAATAGATCAAGTTGTCGAGTTACCCCTCATTTTGACAATAGGAATTGGTTTGCAATACTCCCACAATGGTTTTAGGGATACACCAGTGGTTTTTACACACAATTTCGTAATCTTAATGTGTTTGAAAAATATATTATTAAGCTTTTTTACATATTCGTAACGATTGCCTTGAATAAAACACATACTTCCGCTTTCCGCATTATTTGTATTTAAATTATGTTAAAAAAGAATGTGTTTATGACAGATGCATTTCATCTATCATAAACACATTCTTTTTTAAACTATTTTGCACAATAAGTTCATTAACTTATTGTGCAAAATAGTTTACACTAATTGCAACCCTCTTTCAATTTGCTGTCTTCACTCGTTTCGCATGGAAGATTTACTATGTCTTTTTTATCTGAGAAGCTATAATGATGTTCGAAGCACTAAAATCAGTAAAATTTTAAATTTACGAAATAAGTAACTGAAAAAATGGAAATATGTTTCCGCTAATTATTTTGTATTTATACCTATTAAGTATTTCAAAATAAAGAATAATAACAAATGTATGTTACAGAATAAGATGACAATAAGAAATTCCATTCGTTTTGCGAATTTGCGACAGCGAAATTCAGAGATTGTGAGCGCCGAGGGTTCCGACCGCTCTGTTCTCATAAATCAAAAATTAATTTATATGTTTCCTGATCTTATGATGTTCTTGTTTTAGCTTTTTATCCTACCCTGAGTGGATTTACGTATTATAAATAATCAATTTTAGAGATTATTTCAATTTTAGAGATTATTCATAAGCATTTGATATTTTCACAGCAGTGATTTATATTTTATTATGTATAGATATATTTACTACATATGTAATATATATATATATATGTATCTTTTTCTTTTATAATTTTGTTGCAATATATTTTTTATTTAATGGAACATTTCAGAAACTTTATTTAGAAAGTTATATTGTAACACTTTTTATTATTTCGTAACAAATGAAATATGGAGAAGTTATGGAATTTCTGTCTGTCTGACTGTTTGACACAGACGTTTTCGCCAGAGACTTTAATATGAGCAGTTGTGGATATACCTATACATATTCTCACGCTGTAGCCCTAAAATAAATATTTTTTTAGGAAAAACATTAAACTGACTTCAAAATAAAAGCATTGAACATTACAACATAATTATCCTGTACTAAGCATATCTAAATTAAAAAGGTAACTTCATGAATGCGATACAAATATACATAATACATACCTTTTAGGATACAGCGTGAGCTGTATCCTAAAAGGGGAAGTCGAAAGGAAGGAGTGCTAAGCATCGCGGTCCTTACGTATTTCTTTCGCCTCCACAAACCTAGGCGATAGTTTGGTTAAGTAGACGATGAGTGTGAGAAGAGACTAAATGAAAGAAATATATATGAAGAACAAATGAGCTAAGTCTGTTGAAGATTTGTTACAGTTCTTTCAAATACGAGTAGCTACAATATTGTGCCTCAAAAAATGTGGATCGCGTGGTAACAGCAAGTCACTTGACAAAATTGCTGACGATCATGCGATGCCTTGCGACTGCGACGCCTTCACATGACCATAGTACGATTTTTTTTGAAAAGCATTGCCACTGCATCAATGCAAACATCCGATTCCTATCGCATTGATAACGAAATCTGAACAGAGTTTAAAATATCTACTATAAATCACATTGATAAAACTGAGACTAGGTACTTATATTAAAGTTTGATACCAATTATAAAATCGGAAATATGAATTTTGCGATGAGAACTTGTTAGTACGTGAATCTAGATTTTTTAAGTCGATTCTTATTCTGCAATGAAGCGGGTGTAAATTTCAAGTCAGCCAAGATGCAACGACAGCATCGCGTTAGCATTGCGACCTTTGTAACTATACTGTATGGACCTACTTGTAAAAACTTTGTAGGTATAGGTACAACGTTGAACACTGATATATCAAAAGTCAATACATGAACATTTATAGAAACGGATGGAAAAACTTATGGACAAATAATAAGCAGCGGATAACAATAGCTTAAGTTTTAGTGATAGGAGTGTAATATGTAACATAAATATCAAAACTGTTCAATTATAAATTACATTGAATGCGTATATTTCTATTGAGGTATAAATATATATCAATACAAATACATATATGCATAAAAGTGAAAGTATTTCAGGCTTATGATCAGATGTAAGTAACAAAGATAAGTTATAGAATCAGATTCGTATGGTCGTTGCACACATCACGAAGTCTGTAACTTTTGACGTGTCCTCCGGCGGACTAGCACGCAAACTTTTACATTAAAGATGAAGTTTGGGACCAAACTTATTTTCTCTCACTTTGCGAGAATCTTCACGCAATGGGTAGAACAAATCTTGCGAAAGAAACTAACCAACCTACGTATAAGCCGTTTCCCTAATTTGTAGAAAAAAACCGCAATAAATTCGCATAGGCATAGGTACAGGTATGCTATTCGTTATGTTGGTGTGAAAATTAAATTCGTTATATTATATTTACCTACATATAGATAGAGGTGTTGTTTGCCTTAATAGTATATTGTGCAACAAAGGCGGTAAGTTGTCGATTGTTGATTCGGACGAAGTTGAGCGCACGAGCGAAGCGAGTGTGCTCATTCGCTCGAGTGGGCAATCGACAACACCGCACGAGTTGCAGATACTATTTTTTATTACTAATGCGGAGATAACTTCGGTACAAAGAAAAATTATAGAAAGTAATAGCTTTATTATTATATTAATCTAAAACTTCGAAATCAAAATTTTCTTTATCTTTCACACTGATGTAATTCATTTTACAATCATTTTTTAAATCGTGAATTTGCGTGTGTCAAGCAAAATTTGCGTGCGACAAGTAAGCTTGTCACAATCAAATAGTAAAATGAGAAAATAGCATCTTATCAACTTCAAAAATTTGCGTTTATATACTGTTTATCCCGCATGAGTAATAAAAAATTATATTCGTCTCGACTTGAGAAATTCTACTCGACTAATGGTAAAGAATTTACTATTATGTGTAATTATGGCTAGCAAATGGCAATTAGATGCCAGTTTAAACAATTTTGTAAAAATTGTAGAAGTAGTTACAAAACTAAAAGTTATTTTTAGGACTATTGGGTAATCGCCCCGTCAATGTGACAGTTACGTTGTCGACAAGACAGATCTAGATTCGAGAAAATTCAGTAAAAATAGCCTCCTAAATTAGATCTAGCTGGGAATACAACCCGTTCGTTCACATAACACATATTATATTATGTAAAACATAAGTGACCATCATATACAAGGCTTGAGACTATGTTCATGAGAATTCGTGTTATTACTGAAACAAACGACTGAAGATTTTGGTGACTCTAATTTGGGAGCACGAGTGTTTTCGTTGGACTCAGATGATCCGAACACGTTAAACCCATTAAGCTTTAGGCAACTAATAAAAGAAATTGAATTCTCCCCTTTCAGTGTCTGTGTAAAGCTTTGGCTGTAAGTGATGAGACGAAGCGAATTTTACAAAAAGATGTTTTTCAGAAAGCAGTGTTTACTTATTTGTCTGCGTTCGGAAACGAAGTTTTTATTAGAGAGCCCAAAAATGAATTAATGATATTTTGAAACTAGAAATTCGTCCAGTAATATCTAGTTATTTGCTAGGATATTGTTTTGTTACACTAGAGTTCAATCGTATTTGTACTTTTAATGTGCAATTATAGCCTACTTTTTACTATTAAGTGACTAGAATACTTCGAAAAATTTTCGTTACTTTTTCAATTATAATAATTACGTACAGTAGTTCTAAATACTTGTACCAAATGTTAATATTCTTATATTATAATAAACAACACTGTTATAAGAGATGTTGATAACATTCGTATAAAAATAATTCTTGCATTAATATGAAAATTAATTTGAAAAACAGACGTAACTTTGTTTTTGCGATGTAATTATCACACAAGAACAAAGATGTACTTAGGTTGTTTTAAAAAAAATGACTTCACTAATGTACTTGCTTTGTATTATTAAATAGGTAGATATTCACGTCGAATCAATAGTCATTAACCGTTAATAAAAACATTCGTAATGAAGCCTTTTAAAAGTCTATATCCGACTCGTTTTAAAAAGCGTCTGAATCAATATTGTGTACAATGTAGATACAAAAAGGCAGGGCTTCTACGCAACGTAATTTCCGCTGGCAATGGAGCGTGAACACTGCCGAAATTCCGGTGTAATTCCGCCAATCGCCGTTATTAAGCGGACCGCGAAAGGCGCACGTTTTGTAGCATGATGTATAGAGGTTGGTGATGGCATCCACGATCGATACGTTGATGGACTGCTCAACTTTCCTTTTAGTGGTCGAAATTAGGCATTGAAGGATTGACTCTTAACGTTACTTGGTTTGTTTGTTACTTGCTTAACTTTTTTGTACACATCGCCTGGCCTGTAGTTTATACTCGAGAAAGCCTAAATAAATTGTATTATATACTGGCTATATCACTGCAACCATTGCGATTTAATAGATTTAAAAAAAAAATTACGTATTCGTTTTGTTTTCATGTAGAAAACAAGTAATTTTACTAAATTTGAAACGGACAAAAACGTTCGAATCTCGACGTATTCCTTGTTTAAAAATGTAAAGCAGGGTTCACGTCAGTGAAAGGCAGGAAATGCATTTGCAAATTAGATTTTCAACCCCTCCCTGCGCCGCCGGCAACGTTATCGTGTCTTCAACCCACTTGCCTTTTAACCTTCGGTCACATGCGGAGATTTTCGGTGAGTCTTTTTTGTCTCCATTTCTTATTTCACTGTACCATAAAATTTTAAAAAGAACGTGCGCTACTTCTTTACATGCATATATTGGTTTTTAGAACTATTTATATCCCGAAATAAAATTGTAAGTAAATAAGTTTCATGTATTTTCATGTCGATTCGAAAAAAATTTAAAAATACTAAATCTGCCAATTGCGTATCTTTCCGCGCAGGTCGTAAAACTAGGCTTAGGAATAGGCTTTATTATGAGTAACTTGTATACGCGATGCGATAGCAATCTACCACTATCTGTAAAAAAAAGTATAATTTAAGTTCACTGCTCATAACATATAAAGCTATCTATTTTCTCTTTGCAAATTTATTAAGTAAGTTTTAAAAATGATTTTAAAGGCACACATTATGGAATGTAACCAGTTTTTTACATAATTACAGTAGATATCTGGTCATGACTGTGTACTGTTCAGCCCGGTCATCGAGCCGAATTCACTTTGTTATTTTATATTTATTTGTTTTTTAAGCAAACTGTATTTTGTTTTTTGAGAAATAAAGATCTTTAAATCGAAGTCCAAAAATACTTATTATTAAAAGCACGTACGTTACATGTATTTATTTTTATTTTTAAGCAAAATAATTTAATTTATGTGCGTCTAGTATTTATATACCTATACAATATCATAAATGTGATATAAGGCCTTAATTTTATTTCACTTATGTCTAATTACGTGTAAAACTAGCTCGGCCTCGCAGTTTGACCTACGTTAAATTTGATATTTTAAATATTAATTTAAAAAAAAACATTCAGTTCGAAATCACAGGCTGACAGTTCAATTTTATTTATTTGAATAGACCATTACATTTAAGTGTGGAAGTGTGGAAGAGTGTAGGAATGGGTCTTTCTGTTAATAATATTTCTTCCCTAAATATATTAAAGGAAAATATGGATCAATAGTTAACAACATGGCATGTCATTGAGCATAGAAAAAAAAACATTATTCGGGCTGATCATAAACCCTATTCTTTAAGTTGTTTAAGAGGTGGCCGTTTTCTTTTCCATGACTGTCGTTCCCCCAGCGACGATAAACAACAGAACTAGTGTACGTATTAGGAAAAGCGGGAAAGCAGTGGTTTAAAAATGGCGGTTTCTCGTTCACACTCGATTGAGTAAGGAAATTGCTGCGCGTCTCTCCGGAGAGGAGTTTACGTGGCAACCCAGCCTGCAGTCTCGTTTTGTTCAACAAACGAATAAAAAAGTTAATTCGTCGGTGTGCGTTGATAATGTAAGAGAAATCGAGTTATAAACGTGGCTTACTCTATATATATTTTGTTTTTGTTGTTTTCGTGACTTGGGTGTTGTACTGCGGATATATTCGCGCACTAGATAGATTCCATCTAAAATGCCTACGTGATATTATGAAGATCAAATGGTTGGATCGAGTGAGAAATACTGAGGTGCTATGACGCGTTAATGTCAACGTTCTTCTACGCTATAAAGACCTTTTGAAAAGACATGAAAAGACGCAACATAGAGCCGTCAGAATGGGAATCGGTAGCACAAAATCGCGAACAATGGAGATACCTCATTCATAGTAAGGTGCATGCCTTCGAGGAATTCAGGACTTCGGATCTGGATGTTAAACAAGATAAATTGAAAGACCACCCGCTAAAATACATTATAACTATAGGAACGGCATTCTAATCTGCAATGCTCGCAAGATTGCAAATAAAATTGGCTATTGGTAGCCTCATTAAAGTACATGAAAGGGTTGAACAACTAGCCCCATCATAGAAAATGGTAGCTGTGGTTGAGATCGGCTGGGCGTCATATACACATTTTGTATAGATTCAGGTGTTACTTTATCTTACGGAAATAAATTTCAATAAAAGTGATAAATTTGCATATGTTTTTAGGTATTATCCGCTCGATCAACAACCCGTGTTTTGCTTCTCAACGAAGCATCCTCAGAAACTTCCAGAAACCAGATACGGTCAGGTACCTAGCATCGAAATATTACACAGTTTTTTCTCTCAGGTAAGTACAATTCAAGGCTGGTTTTTCATTCGAAACTGCGTATTTAACCGGGTTTGATCTCTGGAAATTCCTAAGGATGCTTCGCTAAGAGTTGATATACGAATCAACGGACATGTTTAAAGCTTTGGATAAAAAACAGCTAAAAACATACATATTAAAAATTTATATGTTTGATGAAGAATCCTGTACCATGTATCATGCTCAATACGCTATTAGCTAATTTTTTACATTAAAAACCCTTTTTTTGTACCTGACAACACCTGACAATACCTGACAGCGGCTATGCGTTCAAACTTGACTATGAATTTGTGTCATTATAAAAAAAATATTTCCGCTATTTTAGTTTCTATTTGCGATCGAGTTTGCGTTTAGTTTATTAATTTATAAAAAAATAGTACGTATCAGTTGTTGGGAAAGTTAGAAGTTTCATTTTTCTGAGAAAAATAAAACATTCTAAAGCTATTCTGATTTTTACATAGAAGAACTTGTCTACAACTTATTGTTCAAGTTAAGTACAGATTGTTAATAATATGTACATAATATACTTTCCGTGGAAACCGTATTGCTACAACTTCGATTATATATTATTTACAACACATTTATCTGATAGGTTCTCAATGTAGACGATGACGTCCCCTTGTGGGCGTTTGAGACTTCCAGGGGGGCAGTAGAAGTCCCATAGATAAGTAGGAGGCGTTGAGACGGCACAGAGGGGGTGTGAGCAGATTAAAAAAATATATTTTAAAAAAGACCAAAAAAAACACGCTAATCACATACTAAAGTAAAGTAAATTTTAATATTGATTAATTTTTGTTATTGTATGTATTGTAATAATTTATATCACGTGTGCAAAAATTCACTTATTTCGGTAGTTCGGGAAGTGGATGAAAATTCAACTGAAAGATTTCATAACATTCAGATCTACATTAAATTGGATGACATGAAAAATTTAAATTTTACATTTGAATTAAAAATTTTAATTTTCTTAATTAAAAGTTTTCAAATATTCCGATTTCGCGTGAAATGTCTCATATGTAAATACAGGTGAAGCTAAGAAAAGCCTGTTAATGAAAAATAGCAAAAAAATATGTTTGTAGCAATTAAGAAATTATAAGTTTTTGTAAAATACCACGTCTTTTGCAATCCTGCAAGAATTTGACTGTATTATCTGTGCTTGTTCTAACTTGCTAAGTGTCTTCCGGACATTCGGGAGTCAGCGAAGTGGGCATTCATGCGACGACAGAACAGCCATGCAATTCTGTAAAAACTCGAATCACCCAAAGCGAGACTCGCTCGACAATTCACCCCACTTCGCATACGAACTCACTTGACCTTCAAATGGAATTCTCTAAACCAAACATTCTAGGAGCGAAGTGAAGTGATCTTAGATGCGAGTTTGTCGGATTGCTTTAAGAGTAAACATCTCAGTCGATATTTCGTCTTAGAGTATTTTAATTTCTTCTGAGATAATTACGTTAAATAAAACTCGTTTATTAAGATTGGATTGTTATATTTAGCGAAACTTCATAAAATTCATTTACGATAGTACAACTCGCCGCCGCCACTCATCGAGGCGGCGCTAGTATCTCTGTCGACTTTAGAGAATACCAAATCACAGTTGACAATCTCACCGCGGATTCAGAAGTGAATTCGACTAATTTACGTTAGAGAATCGCACTGCTGAGCCCCGCAGCCCCCACTCCGACTGCTCCCGCGTCGCCCTTGCCTCCGCGTGGCGCCTGCGCTTTACTTCCGGGCCGGGTGTTATAAACGAGTCATTGCATGTTTATCTTACTTCTGTCATATGTCTCCAAAAAGGCCATGATCGTTCGTTTTATTTTCGTGCATTATCGTGCGCAATTGATAACAAGGTTTTAAAAGTTGATCTTTTACTCACGTATCTGTAAAGTAAAAACTATGTCGGAAGCAAAAAAGAAGAGACGGCAGTATAGTGTGGATTACATTAAATACGGATTTATCAAATCCATCATCGCCAATGTGCCTTATTTGTCAAAAAAACATTATTAAATGAAGTGATCAAGCTTTTGAGGCATTATATACATACATATCTTCACGCTGTATCCCTAACGGGGTAGTCAGAGAGGACGGAGCGCCAGGAGTAGCAGTCCTTACACACCTCTTTCGCTTCCTCAAATCTCATAATTCTCTTCACACATTTTCGCCTAGGTATGCGAGTGCTTTTGACATTTCCGTCTGCTAACAATCTGGCTATTTGATCTTCATAAGTCAGTCTTGGTCTTCCTTGGCTTCTTTTACCACTCACTTTCGCTCTGTAGATTTTCTTCGTCAGTTTTTCATCATTCATTCTTTTTAAGATTATTTTAATAAAATACACCCGGATAAGACAAAGATGTGACCTATTTTCAAGAATGAATGTACTGTATGTTTCCTAGGAAACAAAGACACAGAGTTGCGCGACAACCTCATCTCATCAAAGAACAATATTGCGTACTTGACAGATCCGTATAAATTGTTTAATGATGTGAATCTCCAACTTCAAGGCGACGTCTTAAACTTGATTACTACAAAAAACAGCGTTGCTACTTTATCGGTAGACACGAATTCAATAATTTCCCTAATTTATCAGCAGTATCATTCAAGAATAATACTCCTTACGACGACTTGATTGTTTACTGTCAACAATTAGATTAAACTTAAAAGGTTAAATCCTCTTTACGACAGACCAAAACTACTTCCTGTTGTAGAGCGATTACGACACTTTCAAATAAGGAAGAAAGAAACCCGGAAAAATGAGAGCAGCTTGAACCAGAAAAACCGAGATGGTGATCGCCAATGACGAAAATCGACATTTTCTAGTTTAAATCGCTTCAGGCAGTTAAAATGTAGTTCCAATAGATTTGAAAAGGAATGGAGCGAAATAATAGAGCGTGTGGTATTAGCGCTGAATTCTACCCACTTCGATTTTATTTGATTCTGTGCTTTTACGTAAATTTATTTACATGTATTGACATTCACTTTTATAATAAACGTAAGTGGGGCTTCATAGAAAGCAGAACACGAGGGGCACTTGAATATTTCAAAATTCAAAACGTAAAGGCTTGCTCTGTTCATAATACCGTGAACTGCCCACTGTGCCGAAACTAATGGTAATGTAATTAGTTCTACATCTGATCCAGATGAGTTTGCAGATTCATAGTGTTTATAATACACTTTACACAGTAATCACGGTGGAATGGTAAAAACTTGATTTTCCTAGCTTAGATTAAAAGATAATTTTTTTTTTCGATTCACTGTTTTTACTAGTCTGTACGGCTGGTTTTAGGACAAAAGCACATAAATAATATTGTTTCGGATTGTTTCAGATCAATATTGTTTCAGACAATTTTTTTCTGAATTTTTCCTTAGGATAATACTTTAGTTTTAGTAACTAATTAGTGTCTATTTGATAACAGCAAATACAGAATAGGTACCAATACTCGCTTCTTTGTTTATTAGAAACACATCGATCATTATTGTGCTGTAGTATTTCACTTCAGAACTAAGAAGCTTTCCATATAACTTGTTACATTAGCTTTTCTTACATTAAACTTTGCCATAAAACAATGTACGAGTATTATGACCATATGATAATATGTTGCTTTTGTTATAGTCGTTATTTAATATTTTATATATTGTACAAGATATTGCAAATTATAATAGGTATAACACAGGAATATTGTTTCAGATAATTCGATTTCACAAAATAAGAAAAAAATAAACCAACTTCAAAATAAAGACACTGAAAACTACAAAATATTTATCCTTTACTAATCAAAACTCAAGTACTAAAATACATATAGACATACATATCTTCACGCTGTATCCCTAACGGGGTAGTCAGAGACGACGGAGCGCCAAGCATCGCGGTCTTTACATACTTCCTTCGCTTCCTCAAATCTCATCATTCTCCTCACACATTTTCGCCTAGGTATGCAAGTGCTTTTGACACTTCCGTCTGGTAACACTCTAGCTATCTGCTCTTCATAAGTCAGCCTTGGTCGTCCTTGGCTTCTTTTACCACTCAGTTTTGCTCTATAAATTTTCTTTGTCAGTCTTTCATCACTCATTCTTTCCATGTGTCCGAACCATCTTAGCATTCCTTTCTTCATTTTTACAATAACACTGTCGTGCAACCCTGTCATACTGCGTATCTCTTCATTGCTTATTTTATCTGCAAGGGTGACACCGTAAATATTTTTAAGAGACATTTCTAATGCATTTATCTTACTTTCACTCGATTTCGGGCATATCCAGGCCTCACTACCGTACAATAAAGTAAAAAAATAACTTCATAAATATGATATGAATACCTATACAATTAAATTTGACAGTTACTAAAATCGGTACCAAGACTATCAAACTGCCACAATTTTTGTTGCTGCTTATTGTTTGGCAACGACTTCAATAGCTGTCGATTTGGACCATATAGCGTGCAATAACAGTAATTCATACATATTATATAAATGTTATTCCTTAGAGGTGTATATTAACCGAGAGGTGTATAATATGCCGCTCGCTGAGCGCGCTTTAGTATGCACAGGTCAGCAACAGCATCTTCTACATCTCGACCACAGATTAATTGTTACCAGCGTAAATGTGATGTATGAAATCGCATGAATAAGTTCTTTCGTTCTAATCGTAGAGATATTTGCAATGCATATCATACTCTAAAATGCATATCAAACTCTAAAATGCATAGCATACTCTAAAAACCAGATTATAGTTAACGAGCGATCGGCCCAGACATAGCGCAGGTACAATTTTTTTTAAAATAAAATACAATCCATGTTACTGGCTGATAATATAGCTTTCTACAGGTGAAAGAAGTTTTCTGATTCTTGAAATTCCTTATGCTCAGAACAGACTCTTGCATCTTGAGCAATGTAAAATCGAAGAGAAATACTTACACTCTTGTATGTTGGGATACCCGGAACCATCCTCAACAAGTTTTTCGCTTAGTTTAAAAACTTAGCTCAATAGTCCTTTTGGAGTTTTCCCATACCATAAGTTGGCCGCTTCCTCCTGGTACATCCGCCGCGTTTCCCTTCCCCTCCAGGACTCCAGTGATATCGCAATGCGTCGAATTTCTTAATCTTCTTGCCATGATAGAGGTCACTGTATAGTAGTAGTAATAAAAAAAAAAAAAAAAAAAATTAAACCGCCTTCAAAAAAACACTGATAAGTATAAAATAACTATCCTTTACTAATCAAAACTCAAGTACAATTAAAATAACTTTATAAATACGATACACATACCTATATAATTAAATTTGACAGTTACTGAAGTCGGTGCCAAGCCCACCAAACTAATAGACTTTATGTTGTTGCACATTGATTTGGCACCGACTTCAATAACTGTCAAATTTAATTATACAGGTATGTGTATCGTATTTATAAAGTTATTTTAATTGTACTTGAGTTTTGATTAGTAAAGGATAGTTATTTTATACTTTTCAGTGTTTTTTTGAAGGTGGTTTAATTATTTTTAATAAAAAAAATTTATTTCTCCGTTTTGAATGATCTTGACCTAAATAAATATCTAGGGCAGGTCTGCAATTAACTTCATTCTAATTCCGGAGCGCAACGATATACAAGAGAATCATCATTATAAATAAAGTTTATAACCAGGTCGTGTTATCTAGTGTATCTTCGAAGTCCAAGCTCCAATATCGATGAAATTTAAAAGAGACCACCTCTGAAGTATTACCTACCAAACGTAAAAAGAATTTTCGAAATCGGTTCATAAATGACGGGGTTATGAGGTAACAAACATACAAAAAAACAACAAAAACAACATACAGGCGAATTGAGAACCTCCTCTTTTTTTTGAAGTCGGTTAAAAAATGTAACAATTTAATAACAATTTAACTCAGCACACCCTTGGCCCAAAAACACCTAGCAGCGGGGCAAATAAAGGACAGGTTTTTGTTTCGTATTATGATTTTTTTTTTGTATTTGAGTTTTGATTAGTAAAGGACAATAATTATTTTGTCCCTTTTTAGGTCAATTTAATTTTTTGGAAAATTCTTTTTCTAAATAAATATCAAGGACAGGTCTACAACTAACTTTTTCGCAATTATTTATATAATTAAAGAATGTAAACTAAAATATGTTTCGTTGTATTTACTGAATTTGCTTTAGCAAGTCAAGTATAGACCTAAAATGATTGTTTTAACATGCGACCTTTGAACGAATACCTTAAACAATAGACTCGTCCATTTCGTCTCAAAGATCGAATTTAAACTTCATTAAGATAACACAAATTGTTGTAAGAAGCGGTTTAGACTATATTTACTGCTTTTATTACACCGCTGTTATCTGTTGAAGAATCAACCAACAAGCCTTGCGAGTACAGCTGTTGCAAGGTGACGTAACTTGCGTAGAATTATTTCAGACCCTGTTAATTTCTGGCCTCACTAAATGTCATCTTTAAACGTAATAGGCGCGAAATGAGGGGTGCCCTAATTGCTTCATATTTACGTGATCCGAGCACGACGGCGAGGTGGGAAAAATTGGCCAATTACATCAGAGGAAATTATGTATGTCATCTTGTAGATACATAGCACCTAATCGCCTTAAACTATGCAAGAAATTCTTGTTCATTTTTTGTAGATATATTAAATGGGATTTTTGACATTATCTTTTTTATATTTTCTATATTTATATTTCGTTCCCTAAGCTATCCGTGATTTTACTGAATTTTAATGTTAATTTTGACTACAGTAACGGCCGTTCGTAGCTACTATCAAAAATCATTGTGCAACAACAGAAAGTCTATTAGTTTGGTAGGCTTGGCACGGACTTCAGTATCTGTCATATTTAATTATATAGATATGTGTATCGTATTTATAAAGTTAAGTTTAAATTGTACTTGAGTTTTGATTAGCAAAGGAAAGCTATTTTGTACTTTTCAGTGTTTTTTTTGAAGGTGGTTTAATTTTTTTCTTAAAAATATTTAATGTAACCTTTTCATTGTTTGTTAGTAACTGACTGATATTTTTATGATATTGATGAGATGTGATACTTAAATTGATAATAATAATGATGTAATGATCTGTCTGATGATATTGATCTGTTAAAGTAATATTGAGTAATATTGATGTAATTGATGTACTCGATATAATCTATGTAATCGATGTAAATATGAATAATAAAAGCCCATCTTTGATTCATTCGCATCTCTTATTTTGAGAGCCCACAGTTTGTGCTCTTCAATAGAATGGAAGTTAACAGTTCAGAAGCGGGATAGATTCCATTGCTCTAACTACGATTAACAGAGAATAATTTAGTTTTTTTTTCAGTAATAATAGCGAGTAACAGTCGTGTAACGGAGTAACGCGTACGACGTGTGTACGTCACCACCTCCGGCACGCTTATTACGTCACTTGCAGTCAGCATGTGACAGCCAAATATCGCGCGATATCTGCTGTCAAAACGAGAATTTGTGTAATGTAATTTACATAGTGGCGCTAAATCTACCGCGAAAAATGCAGTTTATGGTCATAGAATAATAAATATGCAATCGTCATACATGATACCAATTTTTTATTACAATTACTCATCGGTCGCGCAGTGATTGCGTAGCTGTCGCTGTCTGCAAATTTTTAGGTAATAACCGCGGAATGAATTCGTCTGCCTTTTGGTACAGAGACTACCCTGGGCCGGTGGGCCGACATGGAGCAACGCTCATACGCTGCGTCGGATCTGACGTACACCTATAATGGGTGATATTGCAGAGTAACTTATAATCAGACTTCAGCACAAAGCCGGTGAGATCAAATCTTTATTACGTACTTAATTTTGACGCTTGTGTTCATGTTACGTCAGTGCAGCATGTCACGTCAATATGTAGTATGACAAAATCAACCGTGGTCGTGCTTAAAATAATTAGGTGCTTAGTAAGTACCTGTTTGAAACGTGAAACACCCACATATTTGCGCGAATAGGTTAGCGTCATTTGTATTTGGACTAATATAAAATTGAGAATCAATGTGTTTACAGTACGTTTATGTCACGAACATTCTTTTCTATGTTATATTATAGATACCATCAAAAAAATAATCTATCCGTAATATTATATAGATTATGCTCGTAGGGTATTGTGGCGACCATATAGGAGTATTTAAATATTTCAGTGGTGAACTGATTCGTGGTAATGCAATACGTGGTTTTAAAAATCCACAAATCCATGCCACAGCTCTATTAATATGACTTTAACACCCGAAAAGTTATTAACGGTACCTTTCCCATTCATTCCAATATGATTTCAAAAATATGTAATAGATAATGACCATTGAACATTAATGATTGAATTGATAGGAGTAACAAGTGCCCAAAGAAGTCGAAATTCACTCTCTAAAACAACTGTAGTTTTAAACAAATAAATGTTTAGCTAACTATTTTTCACAGACAAGTGTTCGTTTTGTAAGAAACGATTTCGAATCGCACATGTTAGCTTCACATCAAATTAGTTATATCAATTATTTTCATTCCTATGACTTTTGATGGCAATAGCCGTCGTTTTAAAATCATGAATAGCAGTGTTGTGTGATTATTATTACTAACGCTAAACGATTATTACTAACGCTTATGTTACGCCTAAGTGCGGTCCTGATAATGATAATTTTGGCAAGTAATTCTACTTTAAATGATGCAAAAATTTCATGAACGTAATGAAAATTATGAAACATTAGCCATAACTTTGGTAGGTTTTTAATAAGTATTTTGTGACATTCGCGTGTAAAATGCGGTTTTTAGAGGTAATATTATCAGATATTAATATTACATTAACTTTCTAGAACATCCGGTACAAAACTGTGTAAAACAGATACTTAGACGTGGAATGTAATATTTTTGGATCGTTACAGCATCTGAATGTGATTTGCAACTTACCGACCACACATCACTTCTTTATTCAGTTAACATGTGTACAGCAAGTGAAAATCTTTTGTTTAATTGCCAAGAATTACGCACGGCTGTCGGGATCAAACCGACATAAGTTCAAAGTCGATAAACTTCTGTACTTTCAGTCAGAGCCGATCACTCGTCACGGTGGGCGTCACCTCCTTTTTTAACCGACTTCAAACAAAGGAGGTTCTCAATTCGTCTGTATGTTGTTTTTTTTGTATGTTTGTTACCTCATAACTCCGTCATTTATGAACCGATTTCGAAAATTCTTTTTTCGTTTGGTAGGTAATACTTCAGAGGTGGTCCCATTTAAATTTCACCGATATTGGAACTTGGACTTCGAAGATACACTAGATAACACGACCTGGTTATAACCTTTATTTATATTGACGATTCTCTTGTATATCGTTGCGCTCCGGAATTACAATGAAGTTAATTGCCAAATCAATGTGCAACAACATAAAGTCTATTAGTTTGGTGGGCTTGGCACCGACTTCAGTAACTGTCAAATTTAATTATATAGGTATGTGTTTCGTATTTATAAAGTTAATTTAATTGTACTTGAGTTCTGATTAGTAAAAGATAGTTATTTTATACTTTTCAGTGTTTTTTTTGAAGGCGGTTAAATTTTTTTTAAATAAAAATTTTTTACTTCTCCCTTTTGAATGGTCTTGACCTAAATAAATATCTAGGGCAGGTCTGCAATTAATTAAGTTTAATACAGTGATTAAAGTGATGGAAACATGGAGGAGTTCCAACACTTCATATATTTCTAACAATTTTGTGTATTAGTAATATACATATAGATTCAATTATTCGTTGGCGTAAGTGTATCGTTTCTGAAGGAGCCTATTTTGAAGGTGATAAAATAAATTTGGATGAATAACTAACATTTCATGTATTATTGATCTATTCCCGGTACTTTCTTGACAGAGTAGTAGGACTAATGACTTATTGTACGGTAGTAAGGCCTGGATATGCCCGAAATCGAGAGAAAGTAAGATAAATGCAGTATAAATGCCATCTCTTACAAATATGTGCGGTGTTACCCTTGCGGACAAAATAACCAATGAAGAGAAGAAAGGAATGCTTAGATGGTTCGGGTACATAGAAAGAATTAGTGACGAAAGACTGACGAAGAAAATCTACAGAGCGAAAGTGAGTAGTAAAAGAAGCCAACGAAGATCAATGCAGACTTATGAAGATCAAATAGCCAGAGTATTAGCCGACAGAAATATCAAAAGCACCTAGGCGAAAATGTATGAGGAGTTTGATCAGATTGGAGGAAGCGAAATGGTATGTAAGGACCGCGACGCTTGGCGCTCCGTCCTCTCTGACTACTCCGTTAGCGATACTGCGTGAAGATATGTATGTATGTAAGACTAATGAAATGGGTAATTTAATTAGCCGAATGAGTTTTTAATGGTGAAATTACGGCCACTGTTATTTCAAGGCCACAACTTCAGAATTATACACTGACATTGAGTTAGGGATGATTCGTATATTTACTTATTATTAGTTTTTCTAATATCACTTAGTTCTCTCCTAATAGAATTTTAGTGGTAGGTTAGTTCACAACTTTCAGTCTGTACATAATTTTTGTGCGAAAATAAATCAATAATAGAGATCATTTATTTTAATCATTAAACTGTTTAGAGTTTTTAATACAATTACTTAGTATTTTATAAAATGTAAGTAATACCAATGAAAATTACAAATATAATGCAAATAAAAATTTACTAGAGGACCTGTACTGCTCCGTGGCATTGTATTGATGATATAGTTCAAAACTAATGTTCTTATACGATGAATAATTGTAACCTAAGTTGACTACAAAAATTCAAAGCCAAGTGGGCAAAAGCTAAAATTAAAGAACTCGTTGCAGTGATTATTCTTAGACCAAAACGAACCGCGCACCTCAATTAGAAACGGAGATATTGAGAAATAAAGCTATGACAACATAAGGAATTTATAGGAGGAAATCGCGTTTGAGTATAACTTGAGAAGGGTGAAGGTTAGGTGACTTCCAATGCTTGGTGACAAATCTGTTCATCAGTAGTACCTTTTATTAAAAAAAAATCGGTTGGAGAGAACTGCCGGACAGACTTAATAGATTTCCATAATTTTTTTTAATATATAGATACAACTATACTTCTGATTACCTGGTTAGCTTTCTAAGCGGTAACTTTGAGGAAGTCTATTATTTAAGATAATGTGTAGTTTTAAGTTTGTAAATATTTACCTGGTTAGAGATACAGTGCGAAGATAATATGTACTTAAGTACCTATTCATGAGTTTTTTCTAACTAAGACTAAGTCTCTAAAGATACTAGGAATAAAATTAGGTAACCAAAAATAAAATCCGAATAAATCTTCAATTATGAAACCTTGAACTTGTCACGTGGTCCTGAAACAACAATTCCTAGCCGCTTGCGTAAGAAAAAAAGCGTCTCGCCATCCCGGCGCCGCGCTACACTGTGCGATATTTACCTTAAACATGACGTATTGAGGAACTCATCGTGCGGATTCCGTTTGCACACTACTATCAAAACTGGGATTGCAGTGCATAGGTGCTTAGAATATGAAAAAAAATTACACCGCCTTCAAGAAAAAACACTGCAAAGTACAAAATAACTATCCTTTACTAATCAAAAGTAAAGTACAATAAAAATAACTCTCAAAATAATAAAAAAATAATAAAATAACAATAATTTAAAAGTACAATACACATACCTATATAATTCAATTTGAGTTACTGAAGTCGGTACCAAATCAATGTGCAACAACAGCAGTTTATTAGTTTGGTAGACTTGGCACCGATTTCAGTAACTGACAAATTTAATTAAATTAGTTTATGTGTCGTACTTATAAAGTTATTTTTATTGTACTCGAGTTTTAATTAGTAAAGGACATTTTGTACTTTCGGTTTAGTTTTTTTTTCTTAATTTTTTTTTATTTCTCCATTTTTTGAGTGATCTTGGCCAAAATAAATATCTAGGGCAGGTCTGCAATTAAATCTGGAGCGCAACAATATACAAGGGAATCAATATAAATAAAGGTTATAAGCAGTTCAGACTATACTATAGTGCATAAAATTTTTTTAACTTTCATGTCTGAAATGTTAATGCAAAGATAAAATATTAAAAAAAAATTTCAATGTTAATATGTATTGAATTTATAACTTTTGCTTGTTTCATTAAACATATTCTAGAATCCCTAAGGTTTTTGTTTATCAAAACAGTCTAGGCTACACATTTTACATTATATGTTAAATCTCAACACTCACCTCTGTGTTAGTCACCGAAATACTCCGATCCTTTTACATGAAATGTGATGAAGAGAGTAAAAAAGTAAGAAAATCCCTTTCGCATTGATAATGATAATCTTGACCTATGGAGTTTCTTCAATAAAGTTCTAATTCTAGATTTTCTCTATTACAAATAAACCGTAACATAACGGTTAATAGTAAGCAATTGTTTACAAAGTCTCATGTATCTGATATTGGATCAAGAGGGATGCATTGTCGTTAACCCAAGTGTTAATGACCTCTCATTTACATGAGCAAATAAAGCGACTCCAACAGCATGCAAATATTTATATATATAGTGTTTATGTGTTGTCTGAAGTACTTAAAAGCTTATTGTTCGGATGTAATCAAGTCTTCTACAAGCGTTTTGGGATGTTACCATCCCTTATAACTTATAAGAGTATTCGAAATATAAATTGTGTGTATATATATACAACGTTAACGCGGAAAGTAGACTTATTGTATACAACAATAATGTATTCATTAAGTATGCATTAGACTATGTAGATTTTTTGTATGGTATGTAATTGAAATTAAGAATTCATTTAAACTAAAAAAAAACAAAACTGACTTCAAAATAAAAATACTGAAAGCTACAAAATAATTATTCTTTACTAATCGAAATTCACGTAGGATCAAAATAACTTCATAAATACGACTATATATTTCAATCTAGTAGTTACGAAAGTTGGTGCCAAGCCTATATTTCTAAACTTCCTATTGAGCCAAACGAATAAACAACAATAGGAAGTTTAGAAGTTCGGTATAGGCTTGGCATTAACTTTCATACAAATATATATAAGTATAATATACAATTATTAGTATATATACATAATAATATACAATTAAGTCTGAGGTCACATAGCTCATATTATTTTAAGACAAAGACTCATAGTAGCAGGATTAGACATTACAGTAACTGATGGAACCCCGTGTGGGTTCAATGGCTCAGCTAGCCGGTAAATCTAAACAAATGAAGCGGCCGTGTTAACGAGACGAGCAGGGTGCAAGGGGTGAATAGGGGCCAGAGGATTCGCCGGGGCTGAGATTGGAGGAACGGAATCGGCAATAAGTGCAAGGGTAACTGCAAGCAATCTACCGGAATGGATCGGCTTGTCCTGATTTATGAGGCAATGGATATTACTGGAAGACACTACAAGATATAGGTACATAAATATGCGGCACAAATTGATCATATACAAAATGAGTGTATGTATCATATATGTTATACAGATTAAAACAAAACTATAAATAAAAGTAAATTGGTGCCTTTTATGACCTCATTTTTCTTACGAATTAAAAAAATTACGAAAAATTAACGAGGCTGCCAGGAACGTCATTTGCTAAAGTTTAACCTGCAGTTAGAATACAGTATTGACGACCTCAATGGCGAAGTGTTTTAAGTGTTGCATTCAAATGCGGAAGGTTCCGCATTCGATTCCCGGTAGGGTCAATTTAGGAAACGATTGTCTCTGGTCTTGGTGTACTGGGAGACGCCCCTAGTATCGTCGTCGTCTGGTTCTTAAAGTACATGGGATCGCCCTAGTTTGGGGCCAAATTATTGGTGTGTATTGTCTGGCGCATTTATTGTTAGTATTAAGCATATGTAAATATTAAATTAAGTATTTTTTAGTAAATAAAGCAATATCAAGTGTAGAGGCGAAGGATTTCGTAAAATATATATTTATAGACGTCAAAGTATTCACATCTATATTAATGTATACTATCTTTATATAATATGTAATCGATGAAGCAACTGCTAGTAACCGAGTAACTTCTGAACAACTTAACCGATTGAGGTCATATTCTCATAATATATTTATTGTGTTGAAAAGATGGTTCACAGATCATAGCTACATTGGCCGTTAGTTGACGCCGTAGTAGACATATAGATATGTATATATATATATATATAGATATGTATATATATATACATATCTATATGTCTACTACGTACATACGTGTCTAGACATATAGATATGTCTACTACGATATATATTTACTATGTAAAATGCCATTGCACTATAATACATATTTCGTCAAACAAGCGCCGATGAGACGTCCCTAGACAGTATCAAAGCATTATCTACTACTATAATATAATATATACTACTAAATATATATATATATATATATATATTTATTTGGGATACTGTCTAGGGACGTTATCGCGTTAGGATATAGTATATCCTAACGCGATGTTCCAGCGATATCAGCCCCGTCTCTGTGCAGTCGATTTTTTTTTTGTATTTTGTGAATTCTGAAAACTTAATTAAAACATTTTTTTCAAAATTATAATGTGTATGTGTAAAACACGATTCTTGTACAGGCAAGATAACATGCAATATCAGTTGCTTAATTCGTGTGATATACATTTTTTGCTAACTTCCGTCCAATATATATATATATAGTATATCCTAACAGTATATATAATATATATATATAATATATGTACCTACTATATTTGGTAATAAGTAGATAATGCTTTGATACTGTCTAGGACGTCTCATCGGCGCTTGTTTGACGAAATATGTATTATAGTGCAATGGCATTGTACATAGTAAGTTACATAATTGTATTTCTTCTATCAATAAATTAGAGTTCAATAAGTCGCCAACAGAGTACGTTTCATTTGCATAGCCTTTTCTATATCGCTGGGATGTTAGGATATTCATCTGCATTTCACTTACATACTGCATGCTTCATTTATTACACTATATAAGCTTTTGCTCGCGACTACGTCCCCGTGAAATTAAAAAAAGTAACATAATCGGTCCGGTTTACCCGTAAAATATGACAAGACGGACAGACTTTTGCGTTTATAATATTAGTATAGATTGCACATTGCATAGACTTAAGTCATACTTTGCGATTACAACGGACCCAACAGACGTTGTCCTGCCGGAAATAAAGAAAAATTGCCAGCACAAGATTGCAGTGTCACCTACCGGGTTCAATTGGGATTCTAAGCCATTCAGTGACCCACTCAAACACGAAAAATTTCATTAAAATCGGTCCAACCCGTTTATGAGGAGTTCAGTGACAAACACACATACAGAAGAATTCCCAAACTCAAAACTTTTGAACTGTTTTTTTCTATCAATAAACACGTGTTCGCTCTATGAACCATTCTTAGGAAATTTCAGAGATCGGACTCCGTCAGGTACCCAGCATCGAAACCTTACACTATTTTTTGTCCTTTTAGTATAATTAGGTAAATATTATTAAGGGAAAGTTATTAGTGCTTCAGTCAGCTATTCAGCACTTGGTGCTAAGTAGGTGACCGAGTCTGAATTTTGACGTTCTTGAGGATGTTTCGTTGAGACTTGAGAAGCGAAACACAGTCGCTCAATAATTTTGGAGCTTTGGACGGAAGTTAGCAAAAAATGTATATCACACGAATTAAGCAACTGATATTGCATGTTATCTTGCCTGTACAAGAATTGTGTTTTACACATACACATTATAATTTTGAAAAAAATGTTTTAATTAAGTTTTCAGAATTCACGAAATACAAAAAAAAAAAAATCGACTGCACAGAGACGGGGCTGATATCGCTGGAACATCGCGATAAATGGGTTATAAAAATGAGTGGGACAGGAGAATAAGTGCTTTGAAGTATCGATAAAAAATAAATGGAACACCCAACAGTCAACGTGATATGTTGGGATTAAGAAGTGAACATCAATAAGGAGCTTTAAAATTCTGTGCACACCGGTACACGAGAGGTAAGGAAAAAATTGAAAGGAGACTCAAATATGTCGTCTGAATATTAACAAGCAAAATACTGAATTGAATAATGCAGTGCGACTTACGAATGATATAAGAGTGTGAGACGATTGGTAGACCTATTTGCAAGCCATTAGTGCTGACAAAGCGTAAGGGAATTTTTACGAGTCGTAACTTCTTGTATAGATTGATCATTTTTTCGCACAGACTGTCTGTTTTACACCGGTACGTATATATATTGTTAAATATGAATCATGCGTCTACGTTGGTCTGTTAGAATATAGAAAAATATAATACAATGGCGATAGGTTAACAACCTACCACTGTTTCCACTTTAGCATCGGTATACCCGAATCTTTGCCGGTAAAAATACTATCAAAGTATGAAACTCAGGGCTGCCAATAATCTGGGATAAATATAACGACAACAAAGGGATTAAACAAACGAAAACTTGTTAATTTTAAAAGTTTTATAAATGAATATAATAGATAGTGTATATTTGCCCCATTCTTAGACCTAAGTTAATTTTGTAACAGGATGAGAGAAATGGCCATACATTATGGCATCGGTTTTGTGCATATTGGTAGTTGAACCTAAGTTAGTGGTTACAATGGTTACTATTAGTAGTAAATGAGAGTAGTAAATATTAGATTGTATATTTGGTTACGTAAGAAAAACTTTTAAAATGTAACCGGCGCTCTATTCGCTATGCGCGAAGCGTAATGGTGCAAGTAAAACGATCGCAGCGCATGCCGTGGCAAAAATTTGGAACAATTCGTGGTAGTCAATTTGTTTATATTTACTGCAATGGCAACACGAGAATCATTGATCTGTAATAAATCAATTATAATGTTAATTAAAGTACTTTACCAACCGTAAAATACTAAATTAAGTGTGCTTCATTACGTTAAAAGTTATCGAGAGTACTCACGTTTAAACTTGTTATATAGGGTGTTAATGTCACCGATGTTTGACGAATGATGTGGGCTCGTATTAAATAACTATTGCCATTATTTCGCAGCTCTTCAACAGTTCTTACATTCATACCGACATATCTGCATGCTGTATACTTAACGGGGTAGTCGGAGAGGACAGAGCGCCAAGTGTCGCGGTCCTTACATACCTCTTTCGCTACCTCAAATCTCATCTTACATTTCTTACATGTTGCGCTAATTTAAAACTAATTTATTTCCTTTCATCGCAGTTTGAGGTTAAAAACTTATATTGTGTTTTATGCTTTCAAAACCGGTTTTTATAATATACCCATTTTTCTAGGTACTGTTTTTAACAAATTCCTATAAAAATACTATTTGTCGTCTTTTTATGTATCTTTTAATTACTTTATTTATTAGGAAACAACAAAATATCTGTATGCATGTTGCGCATGCTACGCTACAGTCGTGCATGTAGCCAATAAGGAGGCAGAGATTGCTTATATGAGACTTGTCCATTGATAAGCCAGCGGTGATTGTCTTCGATGTATGTATGTGAAGGTTTCCGTCATCTCCTACTGAACACAATGGAGCCCTAACCCCACCAGTGCTGTGCAGTGAAATATATCTCGGAAAGAGCTGACGGGCCCTTCTCAGCACCCTTGCAGTGCTACGGCACCACGGGCCATTGCAGCCTTCTGTCTAAGGGAACGCATTGCAATTTCCCTAGCAGTGTGCAGAAGCACGTCTCGGGAAAACAAAAAGTAAATGATCTAGTTTTACTTGTATCACCGTCATTTAACAACAGCTTGAAACGATATTTGAAAACAAAAACAAATGTAAATTAAAAAGGCATGCAGAAACAGGATGAGAAAATAGTATGTGCACCACGACAGTAAACAGAAATTCATGAATCCAGACAAGCACAATTAAAGTCAGAGACAAGTAATTGCCAGATATTCTCTCAAATTAGAAACGCCGGAGAATAAAATAAATTCAAAGAATTTTTTCCCTTTCAGTTCAGAGTAACATTCAAAATACGACTGCACTCGTATCTGCAAGCCAAAGGCTTTCAATAAACCTTAAGTGTGAATATAAAAGCGGTATAATAGCCCCAGGAAGGGTGTTTACTGCCTCCACTTACTACCTCTAATGGACCATGTGCACTTTATTGTCGAAAATTGCATTTGCCGGATGAAAATTCCAAGGCTATATTGTAGCTATTGAGGTGTGTTGATGACGCTAGGAAAAAATTCGCTCCATTCAGCAATGTCGCTAATAGAATTATGTTGTTCTCTTGAAATGTAGTTATTACGGTTCTTTCATTGTATTAAGAAATATTTGCAGACATTTTTTTATTATTTTTGAACATAATGTTACGCCCTTTTCGCTTTGGGGTGATAGAACCTCATAATGCTTTACTTTAGCGAGTAAGTACTAGAGCTTACAGATGACAAAATTTACCTCAATACTGCATATTGTGTGTATGTAATTCTGGCCAGAATGTAGACTGTAATTTACCACACGAGAAATCGTGAGTGAAAAACCTAGTTTTATCATAAAAGAGAGTTATTTCAATAACTCTAACTATAGCGACGTGAAAATGTTTATAAATAACTACATACATGGATAAAATCCAATGCAATATACATAAATTATATTGAATAACTCAGTAATAGCTCTGTTTTAATCGCTCTCAGTGATAGTGATAAGTGATAACATACGACCACTAATTTCTACTTTAGTATCTACAAAATTCTTACCAAATCGTAAACAAATGCCTAAAAGTAAGTGAGCTGAACATTATCACTATTTGTCCTATCTAATTTCACAGCTAACCCCACACACGAGCCATTAAATTTACTAACAATTATACCGAGGATTTCCTCGGGATCTTCACATGTCATTAACTTTTTACAGTGCGACGCGCCCCTAATAAATTCCTTTTAAACTTGTAACTAATATAGGCCAGTGTAGAGGAGATTAAAGTTTCCTGCGAAACTCATTTGTGCTTCCTGATTTAGATTAATTAAATGGAATTGTTATATTCATTCAATGTATCATTTCGTAGTTGTTATATGATTATAGCCATTACTCACCGTTCAAATAGGTTTGCTTTACATAGTTCATATGCATTATTTGAAGCCCAATATATTACGAACGTTATAGATATATTATTATATATATAATCGTTATCGCATATTTTAATTACATGTAACTTCTGAACGACTCACACCGATTGAGGTCATTCTAGCATAATATTACTACTAATACTAGCGACCCGCCTTGGCTTCGCAAGGGTAGATTTTTAAAAATAAAATACAGCCCCATGTTACTCTCAGATAATAAGTCAGATATAAGTAGCTTTCTATAAGTGAAAGAATTTTTTAAACCGATTTAGCAGTTTTTGAGTTTATCCAACACAAACAAACTATTAAATTTTTTCCCTTTGTAATATTAGTAGGTATAGACATAAATATGTATATAGACTATGTCAAGATGATTGTTCATAGTTATAGTAATACTATGATATAATCTTAAGGTATAAAAATAAACTACAAATATTATAAGCAATACCTACTAGATAATAAATAACGTACTTACATGATATCGTTGCGTACGCATAATTATTAATGCTATAACACCATTGTTTATTGGAATTAAATGGCGTCGTGTGTTAACATTCACGTAATTTGTTAATAGCTGTTTTTAAGATTCACGGAATCGTCTTGGCATGTATTTATGTCAGAATTAAATAAATAAATTAATCAATTTCGGACTTAAACCATCGAAGTTTGTAATTGTCGACATAAACTGATACATGTTAACATTCACCATGATATCGGACACTTACAGTAAAGTATCTATAATTAGGTCAATATTATACAACATGACGTAACATAATTAGAAAGAACCTTTTTTTAACTGAATCCGTTTCATGTAGTTTTAATGTTTCATATTTTCTAATGAAGTACGTAAGGGCGCGATGCATATTTTCAATAACGCAATTATTAAAAAAAACTTCAGTTACATTAACAAAAAGAAACCTTAGCGGTGCGCTATAAAGTGTATTATTGGTCCAACAGTTCCTACACAAATGTACATATTGCGGGTCATATTGTTATGTTAGCTAATGTCCGGTTCTTACAACCAAGAAACGAATTGTTTGTCTACCAACTATAATATTACAACCGCTACAAAAACCGTTTGGATAACAATCTCCGTATAAGGAACTTACTTTAAGGCGATGCATTGGAAATTTTGACGGTAGGGATCTCAATTTTTCTAAGTTACCACTAAACTTATGAATGTGATATTTGGTAACCTAATTCTTCATTTCGTTGACTTTATTTTGCCAGTTGCGATACACGATTGCTTAACTTTTGTAACACAAAAAAATATCGAAGAAAACTCTTTTAAAATAGAGATTTACATTTTTCAAAGTAACGGGACTGATTTCTGTTTATAAATTTTCTGTATAGTTTAATCCAAATATATTCTTCACAATCCCAGTTGGATTTTTCAAAATTAATCATAGTTTTTAAAATAAACAAAAATAACTGCTCTTTCGTATTTTTTCTAAGCTAGCGAGCTAGCTAGCGCACGTTTGTATAGAGCAAAAGGTCTATTTTAGATTAAATTTATTGTTTATCAAAGCGTCGCCTTAACACGCGACGAACAGATGGGAGGACAAACGTTGACTATTAGTAGGCCAATTGTATGGTGACGATTTCCTACAATAATATGAGAATGTGAAAACTATCAAGCGTATTTTCAGATAGGTCAGATAGGTGCTGTCCTCTGGAATTCGTTATAATTAGAGTACTTATATACGCAGTGTGCTAAGCATTTGTGCCAAGTTTTACTTGATCTATAGAGTCATAAACTGGATTTAAAAATTAAAAACTATGTTGTCATTCTTCAATGTCTCTCTGACTACCCCTTTAGGAAACTTGACTCCTTAACATTACAGTATGAGGATGTGTATATATACATATATATAATATGTACCTATGTAATGCCAATGGAAGATACAATATTTTTACAAACACTTATTATAATAATACAGTTTATTTTATGGAGAGGAATTGATTTTATCGAGATAATCCCATACATGAAAAATGTGTACTTGGTTTGAATGCAGGTTTATGTTATGTACGTGCATTTGTCGTTTGCAGTGTGATTTTCGAACCTTGTGACCTATCCATACTGCGTGAAGAAGGTCATGAAGTTATGTAAATATGTACATATGTAAAATATTAGCGTAGGATCGCATAATCCGCATTTGACGCGGACTTAAGTACACTTGTGGTAATTTTGCGAGTAAATGTTAGTCCTTAGGCTCAGTAGAGTCTAAAGACTAATGTTTAATACTTATACATATTACTACATCAGATCAAATATGTTTTATTTTAATTTTATTAATTATATTAATACACTCGAAATAGACCGATTTTTTTTACGAAAATAACTTTTTTTAGCTCATTAATGCTGTCAGCAGTGTTCTTAATTGATGCTGTCGACAGTACTTTAATCGATTCAGATTTATGGATGTTGTATGTTAGGACTAAGAAGGCGCAAAGAAAGAGACGCCTTTCTTTCGATTCAACTTGCCGTAAATGAATCGAGGCTCGAAACCTTACATTCATTCGGTTGTTCAGCCAATTCATCCGAGTAATATCTCTGACCTTGTCTGTGCACGAGAAGAATTTAATGAGGTGAAAATCTGTTTACACTTCTATCATGTAACAGCAGCCTCATAGTATCTTTATAAATGGTAGCTTTTATATCGAGTCTTCGCTGTCGTGATGATACATTTTACATAGTAGGTATGTCGAGAGTGATTTTCGAGATTGGCATTTGGAATTGTAAACTATTCCGAAGCAATATCTTTTATTAGGAACATTTGTAACAATTACTATGTGATACAGTAATGGCATATTTATAAGCAAATTAACAGTGAGTGTCATCTCGTTTGATATCTCTCTCTCACTTGTTTATACTCTATTATTTTTTCCTGCTCACTCGCTGAGTGACTCAATGCACGGGTACGGCCAATGGGCGCTGTAATTAACTCATATGTGCACTGTCAAAGCACATCACTATTGGCAAGCAGAGGGTGAGCAGGAGGGAAAGAGATGTCCACCAATTGTCATAACAACTTCAAACTGACGAAAACGAACAGCTAATTTTTTGTAATCATTTTTCTTACAACTACAATTATTTATTGTTAAAGCTTCTGATATAATTACTACAATTAAAAGGATAATTATCGTGTAGAATTCTGCGTATATCATTTATATCCGTAACGTGCACAATAAAGTAAAATAATGTTTCAGTTATAAATGATCCAGTTCGAACATTATCACTGATCTGATCTATCGGAACAGTTTGATGTTTTGAAACAGTGAGTTGGTTTAGTAAAGAGTTACACAAGTCTAGTATGGTGATAGCTTATGTTTGGCTAAAAGTTCTACTTGCACGACAATTCAGGTTGATTAGTTCAGTAGTTTTACGTTAAAGAAAATCAAACAAACGAATAAAGCTTTGTTCTTTACAGTTCCGTTCCTCAAAAAGAAAAACAGAACCGGTACATTGGGCTGTTATAGTCCATTTTTTAAAAAAGCCATGTGACACAAAAACTTAGAATTGTAACACATACACGTTTATACATCGGAGTGTCCCAGATATTTTGCACTAGTTAACACTTTAAAATATTCATATAAAGTTTAAACAGGTGGTAAAATGATTCCTATAACTTAATTCGAGCATTGCTCCTCTTAATTTGAAAACTACTGAATATAAACTTAGAAAATTTTAGAGAATACAGTGCTATAGTGGAAGTTGACACTTGAGGTGTACAGGAAAATGATAAGGAAAGTCTTTTCTATGCTCATCTCAAAAACTTTTTAGAAATTAATTTTATAAATTTATTTATAAATTTTAGAAATTAATTTTATAAATTTTTTATATTATTTTATATTTTATTAATTTTTGCGATAAGGAACCCTCAATGTGCAGCTTGAATCTTCGCACTTGATTATTAGATTGGTATCTAATATTATAAAATATTACTACTACCTGTGCTTGTGGGTTGGTTCGGTAGATTTTAATTTCGTAGGTAGAATGATAGATTATGATGATTCCCCCAAAAACTTGGAGATGGTTAAAGTTGGAAAGTATCCTGAATAAATTTCCAGTACATGAACGAACATTATGCCAAGTTTTATTAAAAGATCTCCAGCAATTTTTATGTGATAACTGTATATGAGGTTACCCGTTACCCAGACACCCGAAAATTAAAAAAATGGTACTTTAATTTACAATCTGTGGGGTTTGAAGAGTCCTCTAAAACGATTTTATCTTTATTGTTGTTTACGAAATGACTTCTCTAGTTTTATTATCTGTAGGCACAATATCTTTAAGCTATGTGTAGTATCTATATGTTCGCCACTTTTTTGTTGCTCACTTGCGCGTAATTATAAATCTATGTGATATGTTCCAGCATATTTAATTAAATTAAATGCTGTGAAGAGTTAAGAATTAAATTGAGTGCCCAACGTAACTAAAATTAACATTAATTGAATTAACATTAATTAACATGATTGTATATTGATGTAAGTATGGAGCGAAAGAAGTATGTAAAGACCGCGACGCTTGGCGCTCCGTCCTCTCTGACTACCCCGTTAGGGTTACAGCGTGAAGATATGTATGTATGTATATTGATTAATACTATATTGGTCAAAACGGCTTCTTTGATATTTTAATAACATTTTAAGTTGTTGTTTTTAAGTTTCCAGGTTTTTATAAAGCGTTTTATTCAATTTCTTTCAGAAAATTACACGGTGATTTTTTTATTTTATTACGTCTAATAATTTTTAATAAAATATTCTAGTAAATATGTAACCTGTTTTAATATTTATATTTGTGATTTGTTTACCTACTCGAAAGTAGCGAAAGTAACGTAGTTCCTTTTTTAGATTTTCAATTTTGTTGTCATATACAAGAAATAAAGACGCTTGTTTTTTTTTTTCAGCTCTATGTAAGCGAGGAACGTTGCAGGCCCGTTTAATTATCCGCATTCCAGCTGGACAAATTGTTCACCGACTCTCGTCCCCGGATATTAATTTCGATACATTGTCCCTGGCCCGGCGTTCTAGCGACGACGATTATTTCCAACATGAATTAAGCGCCATGACTCAAGCGCTGACAACGCAACGAAGAGAAAAGAATCTAGGAGTGCTCTCATAAAACATCTCCGAGTAAGACACGACGTTGGGTTATGAGAACCATTCAGAAATAACATTTTCTCCAAATAAACAAGTGTTTATTATTACAATATTAACGTCAAATATATTACTAGTAATCTGACAAACGGTACAAGCAAATCAAGAAACAGTGGCGCGTGAAATTCCGCAGAAAACGACCCCGCTGAGATATGTTTTAGATAAAGATTATTTATACAGTGTCTTATTTTACAAATCCAATTTCCGCGTGAATACACGGGCCGGTTGTAAATAACACAGACAAAGCTTCTGAGTCGTACCGTTCGATACATTATGCAGGCCACGCTTCGTTGCGCCGAGCAATGAGCTCTGTAAATATACCGAGCACATCTGAAGCGCCGCTTTTTTACTTCCTAACGATTTACTTCCAGTTACTGACTTTCAACCACGCAGTCTGAAACTGAGTTTCTAGATTTTATCTCCAAATTTTAACTACAAATTTTAACACTCACAACTTCATTTGATACGATGGAGCTATCGATTTACTCTCCGCAAAATTATGAGAGCACATTTCGGGAAAACATCATGCGTAAATATAATTCATTTCTTTTCTTTCCGACAGCCGTTAGCGTTATCGGCTACACGTTTTCTATGCCATTAATTCCGAAAAATCCGAATGATATCTTAACTACGTTAGCATGTGGGGCTCTCCCCTAAGATATAAAAAACAAAAGTGCTGTAAAAAGTCTTATCCGGACAAAAAAATAATGCGGATATCTTTGCGAGAGTCGCGACGCATCACGCTTGTATGTGCTATTACAACGCTGCAAACACGCCCATGCACTCCTTATCATGACAGTCAAAAGGCACTTTTTCATTTTTCCTTTGTCCCCCGCTCAGGTTTTTTGCCAGCGTGCGTTCTGTCTCTAAGGGCACCCAGCATAGTGGAAAAGTCACGTGATTTAGGGACGACAAAAATGTTATTTTCGTTACGGGGCCGTGTGTGAACGTTACTTGTGGGTTTGCGTGACATATTTTCCTAGTGTCGAGGATGACAAATGGGAAGATAAATCACAGAGAAAGCGAGCTTTTCTTTTAAAAGTTTTATTTCTACGTATTCGTGGAAGTTTTTCTGTTTACGCCTGACGGCCTCATTTATTCTAGCGTTATTCAGTAAGCTTCTTTCATAACTTTCAGTCTGTAATAGCAACTCCATAGTTATGTACTACATTACATAAAAAGAATTGTAATTTTTTATAATAACTTAATTTGTTGTACGAAAAATAACATCACACAAATGTAGTTTATACATATCCATAATTAGAAATATAATCGTAAAAATAAGAATATAATATTAGATTGAATATAATCTGATACATGTAAGGGTAAAAAGGTGAATGTCCTTCGTAGGCTGACAAATGAAAGTGTTTGTCAAAAACGATAATTTCCGCCGGCGTCGGCGTCTCGGCTAAAAACTTGACTGTTTTGTGTATTGGTGTTTAACCTCCACACCTCTGTGACATGACAGATTGAATCAACCGTTTGTAAAATGTAAGATAGGGACGAGAATATTTTCTTATATAAACACCTACATACCTACTTCTTAACGAAAATATAGATAGCTGAGACGCCGCGAAGATTGATGATTCCACATTTGTAGATGATTGATAGGAACGTATGAATTTCTCTTCAAGGAAGCGTTTATAACGTATTTAATTTCGAAAACGATTCTTTTTTTAATTTGGGACAAAATCTTTGGTTATTAACGTTTTTTTTATTGTTCAGTAGGTACATATCCTAAAAGTAGAAATGGAACTCGGAGTCCATCCGTCCATCTGTCCGTCTCTCTGTCTGTCTGTCTGTCGCATTTGATTTTCTCAGAAACTACTCCTATGCTACATACAAACTTCAACTTCGGCATAATGTCTCGTAATCGTCTCGTGAACCCACATACATTTTTTTTTAAATACTATTCCGCACGATTATACAATTTGTATGAACCCAAACTAAGCAATAGGCACGTTCTATAGGTATAACGAACTAGGGGTACATTCAGTGTTGCCTAGATTACATGTAACGAGTACGGGGGCGAGACAGTGCATTCGGTCCAGTGCTCGGCCGAGAGCCCGACCAAGTAAATGAGCGAGACAGTAGCTTTGACCCTATTCTATTTATTAGACCGAGTGGCTGCCCACGCGCTTCCCCGCACTGACAGCACATTTTCGCGATGCGTATTCGGCAGTTAGAGTGTTACCGGATGGAAATGTCAAAAGCTCTCCCATACCTAGGTGAAAATGTGTGAGGAGAATGATGAGATATGATGAAGCGAAAGAAGTATGTAAGAACCGCGACGCTTGGCGCTCTGTTCTCTCTGACTACCCCGTTAGGGATACAGCGTGAGGATATGTATGTATGTATTCGGCACTCGGTACTCGCCTTGTCGTTCGCTGCCGTTCTTGCCTTTCTTTTAATACTAATGTATTTTCTTTTAAGGTAACTTGAACTCTTGACTGACTGACTAACTCGGCGCAAAGTTAAAAAATACGTGTAAACATTTACTCGTCGACATCGCTCTCTCGGCTTAGTGTCATCTTACTGTCTCGCTATTGCACTCGTTAGGTGTAATCAAGGCATAACATTCAGTTTCCGAGTTAAATTATAATAGAAGAGTTTAAGTGAGTGGTAAAAGAAGCCAAGGAAGACCAAGGCTGACTTATGAAGATCAAATAGCCAGAGTGTTAGCAGACGGAAATGTCAAAAGCACTCGCATACCTAGGCGAAAATGTGTGAGGAGAATGATGAGATTTGAGGAAGCGAAAGAGGTGTGTAAGGACCGCGACTCCTGGCGCTCCGTCCTCTCTGACTACCCCGTTGGGGATACAGCGTGAAGTTATGTTATGTTATGTTAGAAGAGTTTATTTTGCTAAATTGACCTGAACGGGGAATGAATCCGAGGTCCCAGCTTGGCAGGCAGATGCTCTGGCTCTGTTACCGCGCCGACCATATTGTATTAGTATTTGATTATAAATAATCAAACGTATTATTGAACATTTTAAAATACGCATACGAAAACTAAGTATATGAAGAATCGGATACTTGAACGCGACTGTTCAACGCCGTACCCGCTCCCCTTATCGCTGAACTACTGAACCTAAAATTTTGAAAATTCTCATCTAACCCCGATATTTGTAAATTATTATTAGGGTTCCTACACACAACACTCACAGTGTCGACACACTTTACAGGATGTGAAAAACGAGATTTTGTCATTGCCATTGCCATTCCTCCGACCGCCAGTTTTGTCCAAGAGTCGTTGTGAAACGATTGAAATTCGGAGACAAAAATTGAAATTGGGAAAACGAATACAATTTATCAACAGCGTGGAATCCTGTGATTCAAATGACAAAACCTCGTTTTTCACATCCGGTTAAGTGTGTGGACACCGTGAGTGTTGTGAGGAACCCTAATAATTATTTACAAATATTGGGGGTAGATGATATAAAATCTGCCTCGGACACGGAGTGAAGCTTGCTGCGACAGTTTACTTGAGACCACGGCCGATGCAATTCGGCCGAAACGTCATGCGAAAATAAAAGGTAATCGCGTTAATTTCCCGTGTTTTTAGATATTTCATAATGCAACGCGAAAGTTTAAAAATGTATACAATTCATCCTCTATTTTACATCCATGTGGTTAATTTTCGGAAAGAAAATCTCTTCTTATTTTGGCACTATGTCACATAAGTCAGCTACTGTGCAAATTTAATGTTTCCAGCTTCAGTAGTTAGGCTGGGCGATGATGAATTGGTCAGTCAGGACATCTTTTATATACGTGTATGTAAATAGATATAATACGTATTTGTACGCAATATTCATGATCATTCTATTTTCACATTCTGACAGGAACTTTTTACATCCTTTTTGCACATGTTTAAATTTACAGACACATTAAAAAAATAAAATATTTCTGGTTTTTATTGACAGTTGTCATTTCTTATGTCATAGTTTTATATCAGCAATAAAAATAATAAAAAGTTGTTAGAAGGTTATCAGTATCGCAATTGATATTGCTGTCTAAATAATGTATAGAAATTCCTATCAACGTGGTATGTTAACGATTTTTTATAGTGGAGGTGCAAAACCATTGAATTTATGGGATACTCAAGTTAAAGACGGAGTCATAAGTAGATTTTTAGATCCAGATCTAAGAGCTATGGTACTAGAAATAAAAGGAACAAATGTGAGCACAACTTATATGACTTGTCCAAAAGGGAAAACGGTATTAGGAATAAGTATGCCTTTCATGGTTATGATAGTTAAGAATCTTAAAAAGTATTTCACTTTTGAAGTTACAATACTTGATGAAACTGGTACAAGACGAAGATTTCGCGTAGCGAATTTTCAAAGTCAAACACAAATACAACCGCTTTGTACCGTAATGCCTATCGGGTTATCAGAGGGTTGGAATCAAATTCAATTTAATTTGGCTGACTTTACCCGACGAGCTTATCAAAAACAATTTATTGAGGTGCAAAAGGTAAAAATTAATGCTAACATACGTCTAAGGCGAGTGTATTTTGCTGAAAGGTTAGTTCCAGAAGAAGAATTGCCACCTGAATATAAATTGTATTTTCCTTTGACTGCTCAAGGGAAAGGCAGAAAAGTTGCTAAAGTACAAGAGGATAAGAAAGATGTTGAGGCTATAGTAGAACAACCAACCAGTGATGCAGTACCGGTAGAACACATAACGACGAGTAAATTAGAAGTTGGAAAATTAACTTCTAAAGCCTCTGTTCACTCAGTTAAGAAAACAATATCACAAGAAGAGAGGAAAAGTTCAAAGGATAAACTTGAAGAAATTTCAGAGGCAGAGCCAAAAAGCTCGCTTGTTAAGATAACAGATGAAGCTGGAGAAGTCCCAGTTGAAAATCAAGAGCAAATCACAGAGGAGGCTTCTGCTCTTACTAAAAAAGAATCACAAATGGAAAGAACAACAGCTGAAACTGAAGGGCATCAAAAAGAAGAAGCTGAAGTTCATGAAACTGAAAAACCTCCAGATCATGAAACTGAAGAACATGAATCTCAAAAACAAGTCGAAGAATCTCCTCCAGATGTAGCGGTTCAGCCAGCACCAGAGCAAGTTTCTTCTGAACCTGAACCTGCTTTAGTTCCAGAAACGGCTGTTAAAACAGAAGCTCCAGTCGAATTTGAAGCTCCACAGGAGTCTGAAGTTCCAGCTCCTACTGAATCTAATGAATAGTGTAAAAAATAATATTCTGAAGTACGAGTAATTGAACTCAAAAAGAGGTATTAAGTTTTTATAATTTAATTTTGTTTTTATCACTAGAGTTATTGTTATTACTTGTAACGTTCTTACATGGAAGTTATTATTTTGAATAAAGAACTTCTTGAAATATGTGTTACGATATTTTTGTCGAAATTGAAAAAAAATTCATGACAGATCAATAAATAACGATCAACATACTAAATTAAACGATCTGGACCCTAGGCGAAAGATTTTACAACTTATGATTTAATTGACAAAAGTGTGATCAGCAAATTGCATTACTCGTCCATAAAATAGTGTTGGATACATCGAAAAGCATTGTGTTTTATAAGTGATATTTCAACAAAGAATATATTGTTTTTTTTTTCCTACTATATAAATCTAGCGTCTGTCTGTATTTACAATGTAATTACAATTTTACTGTAAAATTTTATGATAGTGGTTTTATGACTGACCTCGATACTACCATTTTTTAAATTTTTGGGTGTCTGTCTATATGTTCTTTTATAACTGAAGAACGGCTTGACGGATCTTGATTAAAATAGGTACATAGTAAGAACATGTGATTGCACTCATGTAGGCTACTTAATTTTTAGAAAATCTACTGCTAAAGGGGTGAAAAGGGGGATGAAACTTTGTATGTGAAATGGTATACCGCTGAACCGATTATGATGAAATTTGGCAGGGAGATAGTTTGACATCAAAAAACAGACATGGATTATTTTTTATTATCAAAAATCTACCCCTAAGAAGATGAAAAGGGGGATGAAACTTTGTATGGGAAACGCTAAATCTTGGTAATTATAAAATTTGTCGTGGTGATAAGACTTTTTTATCAAAAATGCATAGGCTACTTTTTATATCAAAAATCTGTGAAAAGGGGTACGGGAGGGAGGGGGATGAAACTTTTTATGGGAAATGTTAAAGCGCTGAACTGATTATGATGAAGCGTGGATATAGTCTGACACCTAGGAACTGACATAGGCTATTTTTTTATCAAAAAACCATCCCTGAGGAGGTGAAAAGGGGGGTGAGACTTTGAATGAGAAACGCTGAACCGCCGAGGCAATTATGATGTTTGGTACAGAAATAGTATGTTCCCGGAGACAGACGTAGGCTAGACGTAGACTTTTTTCAAAAACAATCTTTAAACATATATGTACATATTATAATCTAACCTAATCTGGGAAAGACATGAAAAAATTTACCGCGCAGATGAATTCGCGGGTACAGCTAATATATTATAGACTTTTAAAGTATATTTTTTTTAGTTTTAACCGCTTTAAGTATGTGAACCTTTTTGTGACAAAGTATTTATTATTTTATTTTGGTCATTGATTTGTCAAATATTTATTGTCATTTTTGATGTAAACACTCTTTGTTACCGTTTACTACGTATTGTATATTACTATTATTTATCATGTTCCATAATACATATCAAAGCGGATTATTATCAATATTTTACAGTTGTGGTGCAAATCCTTTAGCTATTTGGGATTCAGAAGTACAGAATGGTCATATAAAAAGGCTCACAGACAATGAAGTGAACTCGATTGTCCTCGAAATCGTAAGCACGAATGTCACTACAACCTATATAACGTGTCCGAAAAGTAACAAAGTATTGGGAATAAGACTGCCTTTTCTAGTTATGATTGTGAAAAATCTAAAGAGGTATTTTTCTTTCGAAATAACAATACTTGACGATAAAAATATGCGAAGACGATTTAGAATATCGAACTTCCAATCCACCACAAAAATAAAACCTTTTTGCACGACGATGCCAATTGGATTGTCGGGGGGGTGGAATCAAATACAATTTAACCTTGCGGATTTTACAAAACGTGCATATGGGTCACAATTCATAGAAACCCTTCGAGTTCAAGTACATGCAAACGCCCGATTACGAAGAATCTACTTCAGTGATCGTCTCTACACTGAAGAAGAACTGCCCCAGGATTATAAATTATATCTACCTTTAGAGCGCAAGCAGAAGAAAGGAAAGATGGATGAAAAGAAAGAAGAAGCACCAGCTGTGCCAGCTGATCTCGCAAAGTCGGTGATAGTTCCGCCGATACCGATAGAAGAAGTTCCTACAGCAGAAGTTATTCCAAAGCCGTCTCAAGAAGCAGTACCTGCTGAATTAAGTAAAACAGTTGTAACGACAGAGCTTACTGATGTAGTAGAAGAACCGCCTCCCGTAGAGGAACCTCAGGCACAAGAAACAGTAGCTCCGGCTGAGGAAACTACTGAGGTCGCTGTGGATGGAGTTCCTGCTGAGGAAACCCCTGCCGAAGAAGTACCGACAGAAGAAGTTCTGCCAGAAGAAGTTCCACCAGAAGCAGCTCCAATGGAGGCAGCACCGACTGAAGAAGCTGTGGTGGAAGAGCCTGAAGAAGCTCCAGCGGAAGAATAAGAAAATACAATTTTTAAAAATGTTTGTTTTGTTATTAATGTAATTATAATATGATATTGTATAATTATATCCTTTTATTATTTTTAAAATTTTCTTTTTTGATGCTGATTACAAAATTAGGTATTCATCACAACTACTCGAATCCTCATGGGTATTATTACACTTATTGTTGACAAAACTTTCATGGATATATAATCATTCATTAATTTGGTAAATAAAAACGCAGCTATTGCCAAGACAGGAGTTGTTGCGAGCCCATTCAAAATGCAAAATCGAGTCATGAAATTGTGCCGTTCTCAGTTGTTACAGTCTCCTCGATAGTTTATGTTCTGGTCTATGGCTCGAAATTCCGCCCATTATTTAGGGGTTGCACCCGTCAAACGGACTGTACAAACATCGAAGGATTTATGGCTGGTGGATTTACAGCTGGCTACTTACATCATATTGATGCTAACGGTATCTTTTGAAGTAAAAAATAATGTATGTATGTGCATACCATTGATGAAGTGTAAAATAAATATATTGCACTTTATTACACCATTATACACCATAGAGAATTAAGATTATAATGAAGAGACTACAATTTAGACGGTCTTATCCCTAAAGAAATTTAGGATTAGCAACTTTAGGATAAAGGAAAGTAATATCCTAAAACTTAAAATTTGCTAGTGTTAGTAACACCGACGAATAAACATAAAGGGGATCACTCACTGGCGCCCTCTAGCAGAGCGCGACGGTGTTCTTGACGTCATAGAAAAGAACGACAGACGGCTTGTTCCTCACTACCGCTCGAGATTATATGCATAAGTCAAAACTCGAGCGCTCCACCCTCTCTATTGCTTTTAACCTTCACGACTGCAGCACGAAGTGTTCGAATACAAATTAATTATAATAATATATAAATATGAATATTAATCGATTTATTGATAATTTAAGTAAAGTTTGGGGTGTTCCATTGCTATAAGTATCTAACTTACTATTTAATTTTATCGTAGCTAACACTAGGCGGTGCAAAATTAGAATATGTTGGGTATAAAATACATGTACTGTATATTATGTGGTGGTGCAGAATTATAATAGGTTTATTATGCATTATGCATTTTTTATTCATACTTACCTATTTATGCACCGCCCAGTAAATACGTTTCAGGATATTTGTTTCCTTCTCATTGTGTGGCCTCAATAATACCTATTTAAATCAATATGCATTCACATACAAGTATACACATATTCGTCACAAATGTAAATTACATATAATTTTTCAGTACGTGTGATTGTCAATGAACTTCTAAACGGCTGGACCGATTTTGATGATATTATTTGTGAGTGTTTGAGTGAGTCCCTGGATAGTTTAGATTTACAATTTAAATTCACAAAAGGTGGTGTAATCGGGTTCTAGGAGATTTTTTATTACAGGCATGAAAACGTCTGTTGGTGCCGCTAGTTTACTTAATGTATATTCGTTATTCGTATTACGTAAACACTTAATAAATACATACATATAATTAGTAACATGATACAAAAAATATTTAATTTACTAATGATGAAGAACGAAATTTTATATCTGGGGAGTGCGTTTTCGAGGGATGGAAGATGTGAGTTGGATGTGGAGAGACGGGTAGCAGCCGGCAATAAAGTGAACGGTGCTCTATCCGCATTAGTAAGCAGTATGAATATATCTAACTCAGCCAAAATGGCCATACATATTGCGGTGTTGTGCCAACTTTATTGTATGGTAGTGAGTCTTGGATATGCCCGAAATCGAGTGAAAGTAAGATAAATGCAGTAGAAATGCGATCTCTTAGAAATATGTGCGGTGTCACTCTTGCAGACAAAATAAGCAATAAAGAGATACGCAGTATGATAGGGTTGCACGACAGTGTTATTGAAAAAATGAAGAAAGGAATCCTAAGATGGTTCTGGCACATGGAAAGAATGAGTGATGACTGACGAAGAAAATTTATAGAGCGAAAGTGAGTGGTAAAAGAGACCAAGGAAGACCAAGGCTGACTTATAAAGATCAAGTAGCTATAGTGTTAGCCGACGGAAATGTTAAAAGCACTCGCATACCTGGGCGAAAATGTGTGAGGAGAATGATGAGATTTGAGGAAGCAAAAGAAGTATGTAAGGATCGCGACGCTTGGTACTCCGTTCTCTCTGACTAACCCATTAGGCGTCACCCCGTCACCCCATATGGCGTGAAGATATGTATGTATGATGAAGAAATATTGACTAGCACGGAAAAATAAATTACAAGTTGTAGATGAAAATAATTCTACAAAGTATAAGTAGAAAAAGATAATAACTAACGTTATGTTATTGCTTGTTTATGGCTCGTGTCATCAGCGCATAACGATTTTGAGTCTTAGGTACCTGAAACAAAAAAAAATAGTTACAGAGGCAACAATATCCTATTCTTATCCTGCTAAAATTATAAATTCGAAAGTTCGTGAGGATGGGTGGATGTTTGTTACTCTTTCACGCAAAAACTACTAAACGGATTTTGATGAAACTTTACAGTAATATAGCTTACACATCAGAATAACACATACGTTACGATCTATAAAGATACCGTGATATTCGTGATATTCGTCACGCTGTGTCCCAACACGGGGTAGTCAGAGAGGACGGAGCGCCTAGCTTCGCGGTCCTTACATATTTCCCTCGCCTCCTCCGATCTCATCATTCTCTTCACGCATTTTTGCCCAGGTATGCGGGTGCTTTCGACAATTCCGTTAGCTAACTGCCTATTTGATCTTCGTAAGTCAGTCTTGGTCTTCCATACCTTCTTTTACCCCTCGCTTTCGCTCAGTAGGTTTTCTTCGTTAGTCTTTCGTCACTCATTCTTTCCGTGTGCCCGAACCATCTAAGTATTCCTTTGTTCATTTTGACAATAACACTGTCGTGCAATCCTGTCATACTGTGTATCTTTTCATTGCTTATCTTGTCCACAAGGATGACACCACACATATTTTTAAGAGATCGCATTCCTACTGCATTTCTTTCACATTCATTTGATTTCGGGCATATCCAGGCCTCACTACCGTACAATCAAGTTGGAACCAACACCGCATTGTGGATTTCCATTTTGACTGAGTTAGATACATTTACTCTGCCTACTAATGCGGGCAAAGCACTGTTCACTACGCATGTGCAGTTTTCCAAATCTTTATTTAGTGTATTTTTTTCATTTATATGTGTACGTACCCATTTGATTATAAGGAAGCCTGAACCTATTTGGGATTAACCGAGTGTATTGCTCACTGAATTGAATAAAAATATTAAAATGTCCACCAAGAGGCTCGCATACGAAAATCTCGGCCTCTTATTCCTCTTTTTATTACACTGAATATAAGTGAGAACGGGTTCTTCATAAATATGTAAACAAAATAGAAGTAGACCCTTCCCCGGCGAATTTATACATAAATATACACTTTCATTGTAATGAATGCTTATGTACTCGTAGAACTATTGAAACTATGATAAAAGGATACATGATGAAAGGGTTAACCTTTTATGTAGTTAGAGATGGAGAAATTAAATTTTATTTCCCTTTTATGCTTCAGTGGTTATCGATTCAGAATATTCACATGTTTATGAAATTTTTATAGATTCTATATATTTATTTTGCTATTTACTTCCAATAACAAACACTACATAGATGAAATTCAAATCACTGTATAGAGATCTTCATAACTCTTTTTTTATAATGCAGGGAGCAAACGAGCAACTGATGGAAAATGATCACCGCTGCCTATGGACCGGCGCAACGTCCGGGGAATCACGGGTGCGTTGTCGGCCATTAAGGAAAAAGTAAGCTCGTTTCTTGAAGGTCCCTAAGTCATAACGGTCCGGGAAAACCGCTGCTATAAGTTGATTCCATAAAAGTGTGTATGTGGTAGGAAAAAGAAAGAAGAAGAACGAACATTTAAAGAATTGTGTTAAAATAGCTTCATTACTCCCAAAAATATGCACATGATCTCTCGTCATATTCACGAAACATAAACGCTGGTAATAAGTTACCGCTGTCGTGGTGAGTCGTAAATCACGTAGCGATGTAACAGTTGCGTGGTGTAATGCATAAGTTCAAGGTTTTGTTAGACGCAAAATGATTATTTATCTTCATTGACCTACAAGACAAGCAATTGCAAACGAAGACTGCGTAACACATCAGACATCACAAGTTCATTATCATACTTGAAATATAGCACATAAATATTGCATGATATAACTTCAATACATAATTTAATAATAAACGCGTTTTTAATTGTGTTCAAATAAACCTGTTCTCATAATTGCATGAAATAGACTAAATGAGTTGTAACCAATTGACTACACTTTAGTTGACAAATTTTTAGTTCTGCATTGGCCAGTCTAAGTCTAGTAGGTCAACGTTTATCTTTTTTTTTTTCAACGATAAATGAAATGTTGCGTACTCGCAGTGAATATCACTTTGACATTTTACAGTAATTTGTGAATATCAATCAGATATATTTTTACAACAGGAATGTTAAACCTGAGTGCCTACTCTTTTCTTATGGGCCAGCAACGCACCCGTGATTCCTCGAACGTTGTGGGTCTCCATGGGCGGCGGTGATCACTTTCCATCAGGTGACTCGCCTACTCGTTTGCCGCCTCCGCCATAAAAAAAAAACAATAATGAAATGAAATATGGATCATTTTTTTTAATTTTTATTTTATTTGCACAAAAAAAAATACACAGAAACAGTAGTCAAAAAAAGTAAGAATGACTAAAGGTAATGCTTATTTAAGAGATTTCTTCCAGCACACCTCGGTGATAGAGAAAATGAACGAGGGTAGGATGTGCTCATTCATTCATTCATTCATATGTAATAGATCATTTGTAATAATTGGAAGATGCGCAATTAGTCCCTCGGTTTTATAACATTTCGACTTTTTTTTATAAGTACAAATGAACTAAATGACAAAATATGAAGTCCAGTAAAGTAAAAGATGAAACTTTAAACATTTTGTTTACTCGCTTTCATCTTTTATCTTAAATACAACGTTAACTGTACTGGCTAAACGAATAGTCCGCTGTTGGCTTCCCGTAATATTAAAGCTTTAATTTACTGTCGCATTATTAAACAGCAAAAATTGGTTATAAATATGAATTTTTTTTACAAGATGGTTTTCTGTGGACACGATGCTTAAAATTTTATGAATCTGCAATAACAGTAAAATTGATTGTTCATTATTCATCTGAGTGAAGGTCTTAGATTTAGTTATATTAGCGGTCGAGTAGAATAAGAGTGGTTAAAAAAAATTCGCTAAATGCATGTCGTAGTATTGCAATTAGCGTACATACGAGTAGTAGCTACTTTCAGTTGTTACCAAACGGAAAACAAAGTTTGTCGCAGAGCTTTCTTTTTTATAACAAAGAAGTCTTCTAATAATATGAATAATACAGTTCTGATAGTTTCCCTTCAATGTGCACCTTATCGTCATGATTTTTTACATTTTCTTGAGCGAGATTTGAGTGTTTATATTCGACGGTGTTAAATCTATTAAAATCTGTGTATGTATGAAGTGTTCTAATTTTTTTTTCAATCTCATTCCTATTGTTGGTGTGTGTATGGAGTATTATCTTAACGGTTAAAAGTATAGTAAGTATATAACTCAAAGAAAAATATTGTTTATTTATATAACAGGAAAGCCAAACGATTAAACAGTCCACCTGATGATAAATGGACTCAAAACCAAAGACATTTACAATATAAAGGCTAGAAATCACTTTCGATTGTAAATGCATTAGCGACCCTGAAGACTAATCATGCCTTTTGTCCCAGAAACTTCACCATCTGTCTTTCCCTCCACACCGGAACAAAACAGCGCAACCACTGCTTCTTGGCGCCAAAATTAGCGAGTAAGTTGGTAGTAACTAGTGATGTACCGGATATCCATATCCGTATTCGCGGATATCCGAGTGAGAAGAAAGATCCGGATCCGTATCCGTTACTTTTTTGGCGGATCTTTTAAGGATCTATTACTTTATTAATTTACAATACATAGATTAAATTCTATATAAGTCGAAACACGTCCTGTCACGCAGTGTCAAGTGGCGTCAACTATCGTTTCAAGGTCACGCGCACCGACACCGATCGAGTAAGATAGTTAAGATCCGTATCCGTATCTGTGTCCGCGGATCTCGACAACAAATATCCGTATTCGGATCCGTATCCGCGGATATACAATTTTAACGATCCGGCACATCACTAGTGGTAACGTTCAGGATAGACCCCACGCAACAGCAAATTTTTGATCTAATGTAGTTGTTGTTAGTCTAAATGTATTTTCTAATTACTATTTCATTTCAATAATTAGATATTACGATATATCGACGAAATTCCATAGCTCATCCAGGACCATTAATTCAGCTCAGCCAGACCAGCTCAGATCAGCTTATTAATGGAACAGTTTTTATACTACTAAAACACGAACGAACAGTTATTATTAAACTACTACATAAGTTGCCGATTGAATATTTCTGCAATATATCTAATTGCGATAGGGGCCTAAATTCGATTCTAACAAGTAAATCTGCGTAATAATCAGAGAAATTATAAAAATCTCTACAAAATTATACAAGTAATATGAACAGATGTAGGCTACAGGTTTAATAGCTATAATTATACAAAGGTTAAGCTTGGACGTTAAATTACATTTGTTTAACGTTTTGGTTTTCGTGATTAGTAAATCAATTTTGGTAGAAATATTCTTATTTCTCTCTTAGGTTTTATACAATGGATTTATAACATAATAATTTGGATATTATTACTATAAACACTTGGGATGCTTGATATACCTAATATAATATTCACTGAATAAGCAACTAGTGCGTAATCGAATATTAATTAATCTAAGAGTATAAATCCGCACTAAAACAAATAGTCTATGGACTGTTTGTTCAGTATAGTCAGCTCACGGTCGTCTAATTTTTGAAGTAGTAAAATTTACGACAAAGGGAACATAATCCATTTGAAGTACAGTCCGAGAAGGACGTGCCAAGCCTTCGAAATAATAGTACTGTTTGCAGAAAAGGCAGATAAATGTAATTTTATTAACATCGAATCAATGTATTCAGGCCATAAAGTATCCTTTTCATGGATTTTTGGGAGTGAAATCTTAACAGTTAATTGCTGTATAATTTTTTAAACATATATTTGTACAAATAAAATTTACTGTATTGTTAACGGGATTAATTGTTGCCAATTACTTTTAATGTTATTTATTTGTGAATTGAACCACAGAAGTGTTTGTATGACAGGTTACAAATATAATAAACGAAATAGTGCATCTCGAATATGTTTTTAAAAATTTCACATCTCTGTCATGAAATTAAAGAAACGGACACGTATCTGATTAAAAATTACTTTTTGATTTGTTCGTACACCGTACCACAACACTTATCCAAATTAAAGGAGTCGTGGGCAGACACTTGTGAATGCAGATTTGATTACTACATCTACTGAAATGTACTGCTGAGTGAAAATGGTAAGTATTTTATATTATATTAGTATGTCTAGCTCATTTTTCACAGAACTTTTTTTTCCCTAATACATATACAGGTAAAAAAAAGCAATAAGCATATATTTCGAAGCATCCGTAATTTGAACGCATTGAAAATTAAACTGATACGAATTAGAATGGCATTACATTTTTCATTGAGAAAAGTTTTAAAATGTAGCAATATACATTACCAATCTATAAAAACTTTCTCTCGGTACTCTTTTTACGAAATTAACAAAGTTATAAGATTTAGATACAATACCAATCAATATTATAGTATATTCTAAATTACTTTTTGCCCGACTGCACAATAAAGGTGGTTCTTTAAGTAAAATATCATATTTTTAATATTTCAAATGCTTTTCTTCTGTGTGGCATAGCTGTGAGACGAAGGTACTGTATAAAACAAATTGAAGTAACCTGCCGCATCTGTCTGTCACTAAATTATTAAAAATCTCAGAAACGAATGTAGATATTTTCATTCGCTTCTCACTAATGTGTTTAATTTAATAATTTGACAAAACCAAGAAATTTTGTATAAAAATGTTCAATTAAAAAAAAACCGACTGCACGTAAAAAGAATTGAAAAGACGTAAAATTAAACCAGCCGAGTGTGTATCGGACCACGCACAGTGAAGGAATCCTTAGTTGGGATGCACAATATTCATTTAATCGGCAGCAAAAATAAGTCTGTATTTCATAGCGTTTGTGAAATTGTGACATTGTGAAAAACAAAGTTATTTCTGCGGTCGCTGAGCGTATAACCGAAAATACCTCATATCTCAAAAACTGAACATCTTATTCCAACCAATTTTAGAAGCGCATATTTCAGCAACTATTGACTTAAATAAAAAAATCACTTTAAAACCGCTGCATCGTTTCTGTAGACCTATATTAAGATACCACACACGCTTATGTGTGCTGGAACTTTTTTCATCCCTCAGTTAAGGAGTACGGTATGGAGTATCATTCCTAATTATACATTTTCAAAATTTCACTACACCGTTGTATAGCGGTTTATAAAATATATCTATTTAGAGAAGCGAAAGAAGTATGTAAGGACCGCGACGCTTGGGGCTGCGTCTTCTCTGACTACCCCGTTACGGATACAGCGTGAGGACGTGTATGTGTGTATGTATGTATGTATATATCTATTTTCGTAATTTTATCTATATAGTGCCTATAGTCTCCGAGTAAAATGGCTGTAATATGACAGATGCACAGGGCGAAATTATTAGGGTTCCGTTCTTGTCATTTGTCTAAGGAACCCTAAAAATACGTAGACGAGACGTGTACATTAAATTTTTTTTATTGAAATACTATGTTCTTATTTTTATATCTCAGACAGTGCCTAATAGAGACACCACATACATACAGGCTTTAAAACAATCGTGCTACATGTAAATCTTAACATGAAGTCGAGGTTACAATATTTGTGGCAGATTGTTCATTATTTTACACAAACGATTAAGTTATTTCAAAACAAGTCGTTAGTACAAAGAAATACGAGTATCACTCCCGCTATGCCATCTGTTGTCTAGTCATTGGTACAAAGATATCAGACAGATTATTGAGAGATACATGTTGTTCAGATGCGAACACGGCAGGTCATTCTGTTCTGCGGGCCTTCCGCGTAACGTGAAGACGATGACAATTTGATTAAAATGAAGTTTTTTTTTTAGTTTCATTTTAGTGAAACTTTATTAATAAAAAGTACATACATATGTTAATATTTACAAACTTAAAACTACACATTATCTTAAATAATAAACTTCCTCAAAGTTGCCGCTTAGAAAGCTGTCATTGATCAAGGTACCTAGCAGACTGGCAGCTGGCAAAAAATGAAGTTAATATTTCTAACTCTGAACTTCGTCGTACCGCGTAAGCAAATGTCATGTGTCAAAATTCCGGTGTTCATCAAGATGAGAATTGAGTGAATGGCGGACTTCATTTTGACAGCTAACCGTACCGGTTAAAAAAATGATATTAATCTAACGAAAATCATGTCAATTGATGACTGTCAGATGAAACCGGCAACCTTACCGTCCCGGGCTTCAATAGAAAACAATGATTTTTGTGACTATTTTGCGTGTTTCAATCAAGTTTCAATACACTTCAGCTTTTGTTGCAATATACTACTACGCATTTAAGTATCTAAAGTGAATTTTTTCTCAATTCACCGTGTTATAAACTGTGAACAGTGAACATGGCGTTAACATTATTGTATCTTGCTGGGCAAGAAGAACGTGTCAAGAATGTCGACCTTATGGAGTAAAGGAGATGATAAGAGATACCAGCCAGCCTATGTTCCTATCAGAGAGCAGTCATGCTATCAGAAATCCATTCTATAGCTTTGTGCATAAGGACATCAAAAGGGAAATAAATATGGAAGTAAATTATAGAATTATATTGATATGCCTTTTATTTCCATGACAAGGATTAGCTTAGTTAATACAAAGGAAACCTTAAATATATGATTATCCTTTCGTGTCTATCTTTAGTTTTTCCTATCCTGTAACATAGGTACCTACATAGTAAAACATGTACTATAGGTACTACAACTTATAATAATTTGGACTGTGCTTCTTACGAACTCATTAAATTTTGTAAAAGTACACATTACTTGAGTATATGATGAGGTAGAATACTTACCATTACCATCTGCAAGTCATCTTTGATATAAATAATTTTATCTTTATAATTATTTACTAGTGTTCAACATTAAATGCTTAACCGCAACATTCATAATTGAGTTTTTTCTACTGTACATAGAAACTCTGCAGATACATTATCCTATAGTATCATCAACACATCTTGTGACAAATAACCACCTTAATTCAAAACTAAATATTTTGTAATATAGTTAATAAAAATACAAATAAAAAGCAGTCATTCGAATAATATTTATTAATAGAAAAAGCACAAATTTTTAGGTTTGTTCCACAATACACTATCGACATTGTGTCTTTAAAACCCTCTATGTGGTTCTCATTAAATCTAAGTGTTTTAATAAAGGTCACATTTTATTTCAAAATTAAGGAAAGTAATCACATACAACTTTATAATGTGTTCTTAAGTACATTCTTACAAAAACGTTTTAAGTGTTTTATTCTAGTAGTGGGTCTTAATAGACGGTAGCTCTTGTTACCGGCAGTGGTGCCTCTGTTAAACATTGAAATTGTTGCTTCTTTTGGCAGCGGTCTGAACCCCTGTGGTCTTAACGTTTAGCCACATCACAAGTTGCGAATTTGTATCAATACTTCCGATTCCGAATATGTAGTTACACTTATATCTCTCCGTTTCTCTGCAGCGTCGAAAATCTACTCGTGTGCTGGCATCTGAAAAACATGAAATTGTAGCTAAGTCGCTTTTATAGACCCTTTAACTCACGTCAGTGTTTTGTGTTGGTACCTTACCTTCTAATTCAATTCTTGATTCCATAATAATCTTTGTTTTATCGCCAAATATTCCACACGCCGAAAATGAAGACATTTTTCAAAAAATCATTAGAAACCTTGTTTTGTTATTAACATTATAAAACATACATGGAAATCTCATTTCACATTAATTAGTTAAATTTATGAAGTTTAACAGCTGACACTTTCGTTTAGTTCCACTGAGTAAATAATCACTACGTTGATTTAGTTCTGTATGTATTGTTTTGTTGTTACTGAGTAATTTTTAATCTTCGGGGTAATAATTGCTACTTAAAGCGTCACAACAATAAAATAAAGGCAATGAATTCTGTGAAATAATATTCTTATATGAAATTAAGATAAAATACTAAATTTCTTATTAGGCTAAATCTTCGTAACAAAACGCGCGGTTAAAATAGTTCGTTCAATAATTCCGCACTATTATTGTCTATAACGATGTTCATGGAAGGTCCAATCCAGGGGGTGTCAACTTTGTATGGAGCTATTGCAGACTTTATATGGAAACAAAATGAAAGTGACAAGAAATGTAGAAAGAAAGAAGATAGAAAATACCAGGGATGTCATCACAAAATATAATTTATTGATATTATTTATCAATGTACTGATATCGATTATTGATACTGAAATTTCATTTATTTAGTTAATTTATCATAATTATTTGAGTAATACATATAAAAATGACAACAATAAAATATTTTACTTCATTGAACAAAGATATTTATAAATAATTTGAACAAAAATAACACATTTTGTTATCGATATTAATATCGAATAAACTACTAATTGAATTCAATAATATAGCAACCCTGTTTGATGAAATGTCAAAAACTAGAAATCGAAAAATTTTCTTCGTAACTGTCGATTATTTTTTCTATTTGTTTTTAGCTTTTCTGTTTCGCACGAGCTATTCTCCCCCTGATCGCTTGAGGAAACTCCAATCGGTGTGGTTGAGACTTGTGGATCAAGACAGTGACTTTTGAAAGGACAGGAAAAGTAGACTTTTGTTCTGCATAATAAATAATTAGAAATTGTTGTTATTATATCCACATTTCATTGTAATTAGAACTCGTGATTTAAAAAAATATATATGACTAATTCTGTTTGTTTTATTAACTTTCCAAATTCCATTACCTTGTTATCCGCTGAACTAAAAAAAAAATAAGCGAAAAATAGTTTTCGCTAATTTTTATTTAGTTTACTCATCAAAGAAAATACGCTCAGAGTACTATTTAAATCCCCGTCATTTTAGTTTATGGAAGCATTACTAGATGGCGCATAGTCTACACTTTTTTTGTATGGAGTTGTAGTTCTTCTCCTTAGAGTGTATGTGTTCTGTGGTCCAATCGCCATAGAGTTGTTAGCCGGTACCAATTACATGATATTAATTAAATGAGCATGAACTTCATGTTCATAAAATTTTCCGAACTTCATGGAGTTACGCGGTACGGCCCCTGAACTGTCTTCGTCACCAGCCTTGTCTAAACTTACTATTGATTAATTGTCAATATGGACAAGGCTTGTTTATTTGCTTTTTATTCTCTCACACTAGTGATTATTATTTTTACTATAATTTATACGTAATAATGTAATGAATCATATTAATAATATATTGTTGTTGTTATTGTAGCAACCTGGCCATGCTAAAAATGCTGAATTGCATTTTAGTAAAATACAAAGCAATTTGAACGCGTGGCTCGCCAGTCGCTTACATACCGCCGCCCTGCCATGCCACTTTGTACGTGTTAAATTGTGTAAGAAAAAATATAAAGTTTGACACCGACTTGTAATTTATTTATTTAGACTTATAAATAATAAAAGAAAATTAAGTGAACACTAAGAAAATTTCAAAAGTTATTGTAATAATGTAAGTAATATAATGAGATAATTGGATTGGAATCCATTTATTGAGTTGTTGATTAAAATACCATACTTAATTCGTTCTTTTTGCTTTCACTCTCTCACATATTTATACTAATATAGTACTAACTAATATATACTAATAATCTATATACTAGGCACTCCCTGAGGCATAAAAATAATTAAATAGGCAAGAAATACCTTTTCACGCTCCCCACAAATCGTTACTTGACTTAGAAGGTAAAAAATGGCTGTAAAAATGGTTTGTTTGTGGTCAGTAAATAACCGATAGGCAGCGTTATCAACAAAACGCAGCGTCGGACGTTCCAGCCGTTTAAAATATGGGCGGCCCGGCGGCAGCAAAAATGACCCCGCTTTATGTGGCGTGAAGATAAGTGCACTATTTATGTTTTAAAGGCGACTATATGTAGGTCACATAACTTTAATAGAATAAATTACAAGTTTAAGTAGAGTTCCATGCAATTTCTTCTTTCACCCAAAACAATAAAACATAAATAAGGCTAGCAGTACACGAGCCAATTGACCAGCCATACGTTTTGAGGTCTATGGTTGCTACATGATGTGTTCTTGTCTGATCCATATCTAAGCATCGTTAAATGCAAGAAAACGACGAAATAACGAAGATATTTCGATATATTATTAGGTTCTATTATGAACTATTATTAGATATTATGAGGTTCTGAACCTCAAAAGGAAAAAACGGGACCTTTATAGTATCACTTCGTTGTCCATTTGTTCGACCAGTGAAGCCCCTTTATCTAAAGAATGAGTAAAGGAATCATGTTGAAATTGATATCAAGCACAAGGTCTATGGTCTCATGGAGGTGTAAAAAATCAAGCCTATAAGTCAACGAAATCAAAAGATACTATACATGTACTCATACAAAAACCTGTAGGGTACTTCCCGTTGACTTAGAATCATGAAATTTGGCAAGAACTAAGGTTTCAGAAAAAATCTAAAAACTCCAAATTTGTAATTACTTATCAAATATCACACTTTCTTTTGCCATTAAAAACGTACATTTGCAGTTGGAGAGTATGGGAGAACGTGTCTTTCAACTGCAAAGTTAAGTTTGCTTTTGATGTATGTATGTATGTATGCGTATGTTGGTATGCCACCCTTGGTGCGCGAGACCGACTTAGTCGACTTAGTCTGTTTTTTAATATAGGTATTTCCTTATAATAAACCTAATTCGTGTTTACTCCTGGAAAAAGGTTGGTGTCGTAAACCTTTCGCTAATCAATCATTCTGCTATTCGCTTATTTGATTTAAAAAGTATAAAAATAATACAGTCGAACATAATAATTTGTTTCAAGAAATTGATACATAAGTATACATATCACATGAATACACAACACACAGACACTTTATAAGTATAATGTGTGCAAGCCTTTTTATATATACATAAGCCTACTGTGCATTCGAAGATTATGCAAAATTTAATAATTATTATTTTATTAAATGGACAACTGTAATCCATGTAAAAGTCTTTTAGCTGCACGAAGAAGCAAGTTAATAAGCGACGTCGAATAATTTAAATATGTATTGATGTAATTTAGTATGTTCATACGAGTTTTATATGATATAGAAATTAAAAAAGTAATAAGATAACAACAGAACTAAAAAAGCGACGTTTTCCAGGCTTTCGTCCCCGAGTTAAATAAAATTATCTGTCTCGTTCGCCTTATAGAACGAGCCGCAGACAATGTTTGTCATCATTCGCACGACAAATACCATTCTTAATACAATTAATGGTTCTATTAAATAAAGTAACAATAATAAAGAAAAGTTCTGTGTACTGTCTCATCTTTAAGTAATATTTTTTATCATTATTATTATCTCCATGTGAATGCAATTAGGTACTGAATAGAGATGTTTATTTATTATCTTTAGAAAATTGTCAATATTTTTATAGTCACAAAATTTATTTGTAAAAAGAAACATCTCTTGTTAAATAACAACTAAATTTATTGTAGCAATATCTATACAAACATTTTCAAAACATTTAAACAATAATTAATATTTCCAGTTTTGTATAAATTTAATGCATATTCAATAGTTTTTTTTTCAATTTCCATCAGCTTCAATAGATATTAAATATTTGTACACACATATATCACAGTGAGTGCGGCGTAAAATAACAGCATCCATTGCTGTTGTGTTTCGTTCGGTGAGTGAGAGTGCCGGTAGCCCATTTCCCCTCCTCTCCTTTCTCTTCTTTCCCTAAAGTCGGGCAACGCACCCGTGATTACCCGGACGTTTCAGGTGTCCATAGGCGGCGGTGATCACTTTCCATCAGATGACTCGCTTGTTCTTTCGTCCCTTCTTTTTGTAAAAAAAAAATCTATTGTACGAGAGTAAATAAATATTTCATTTTCATTCATACATACATATCTTCACGCTGTGTATCTAACGGGGTAGTCGGAGAGAACGGAGTGCCGAGCGGTCCCTATATACTTTTTTCGCCTCCTCAAATCTTATCATTCTCCTCACACATTTTTGCCTAAATATTCGAGTGCTTTTGACATTTCCGTCGACTAACACTCTGACTTAATTCAAGTATTTATATTACTATTTAAGGAACATTGAGAATAACATTTTAAGAATAAGATTTCTTTTTGTATTTTCAGGATTAGATACAAAGAGTTATTTCAAACTAGCGACTCACCCCTTCTTCGCCTTGGTAGCAATTTTTCGAAAATAAAATACAGCCCATGTTATTCTCTGATAATATAGCTTTCTGTAGGTGAAAGAATTTTTGAAATCGGTTGAGTAGTTTTTGAGTTTATCCATTACATATAAACAAACAAAGTTTACTTCTTTATAATATTAGTATATATTATGGATGAACAAACTTTTCGTAACTCTAGTATTATATACGTAATATAGATGCAGTAAAAGCTAATGTCACCATTACGTCTTATACAATTTAATTACGTGCGTATAAAATACCAAAAAATACAACTAATATAAGGGAGGAGCGCAACGCTCGGATTAATATTCATGCAGTAACAAGTATATGAGATTGTATCGCTTAATAAACATGCTGTATAGTCCATTCCCGTGTTACTAATGACGTGGACGTTATTACTTTAGGTCATTTCATTCACTTAACTGATTATGTGATAAGATAAAACAATAAATCTCTGTACTTTGAAAGGTTTAATTGTATTATGTAAACGCATATTATATGTAATTGGTGCTGGTTTTAAAAAAATACGTGGTGTTTGAGAATGAAAGGCGAAATAATACAGATACTTATTATTCATATACATATATACTAGTTATGTATTTATCTATGTATATGTTGTATATGCATCTGCGCTTGATTGATGATGGGCTTTGATTTAGTTTTTTGTTTTTGTTAGATTGAGTTTCTTGTCGATTCTTCTCAGTGCCCAGGTTTTCAATTTGAACCAAACTAATGTAGATTTGACGTTCAAAATTACCTTGTAATTGGTTTACTTAAATAAATTGATTTGACTTTGAATTTGATTTTCTTATGCCGCCCCGCCATTTATTCATTATTAGTTTTTGTTATTTTCATTATCATATTTATTAGTGTTTCGAACGTAAACTGACAAGACTCGGGCGTGAACTTAACAATCCGTTAAAACTGATTTCTGAAACTGTTGTGTTGAGTATGGTGTGTTAAGAGCCCTATGACAAATCGTAAGCACTTGAATTTAGGTATTGGCGCGGTCGGACACTCATGTATGCGTGTGACTTTCGTAGCTTTATCGCAGTGTGAGTAACGAAGCGACTTCAGTATATATTTTACTGAAGTCGCTTAGATACTTTTCCGAATCAAAATATGTTCTCGCTTGCGATCGCTCGTAATGAAGAGCACATAAACTTCTTGTACAAGTTCTACCTACACAAGCGCTCGCGCGGGTCTGAGATACACACGCCAACTTCGCGTATATTTTACTGATTTTGATATTTTTATTATATTCATTACACTGATTATATTCAAATAATAATTTCTGTCATATATTGTACATTCAATTAAGTTTCATTTAATATACAATTTTTATAAGTCATTGCTTTTTTTGGAACTAAATCGACGTTTAATCACGACACTTTATCTTTGAAATAAGTCTTTTTAAATATATTTTTCTGTAAAAAGGAAGAAATTCATGACATTTCCACAACACTAATATTCTATAAGAATGTGCAATTGATCTCAACATAATTTTAGAAATTGTTAGAACTCGTCGATACAATGTAAATTAGGACGTCAAAGTAGCGCGTCTAAGGATTTTCCTTGTAAACTGACATCGAAGAATAGTTATTGTAAGATAATATAAAATAAATATGAAAATATGCAACAGCAATATTCAAGAAGAGAAATGGATCTATTATAAACTGCAAGCAGAATATTATACAGAATAATAAGGTTTCTGAGAATTAAAGCGTCAATATATCAGTATTTCGCCCAAAAATGTCAAAGGGTCTTAAATCCTTTGATATTTCTAATACTTATAAAAAAATCAAATATATAAAATTTAATTTAATTTTAAAAACAGCCTGCACAGTCTGCAGTATGAGGTCACGCCATATAAGGCAGAAGACTCCACAGATTCTTCCCCACTATCCTATCGAATGCTTTTTCAATATCCACCAAAGCGCAAAAAACTTTCTAACCTGTAGCCAGAAACTTCGCTACAATAACGCGAAGCAAGAAAATCTGATCCATACAACCCCTACCGTAACTAAAACCACCTTGCGCCTCCCACAAATATCTCCAAGAAACATCTTTCACACGTTCAATCAATATCTTGGTATAGACTTTATTTACTAAGCTGACCAAGCTGATGGCCCTATAGCACGCATAGTCTAAATAAGAACCTTTCCCTTTATAGAGACGTACTATGACTGCGTCAAAATGGCATCCTCCAGTCCCTGACCCGAGTGTGGCAATTCATTAGAATCGCTCTCAGTATCAGAGACGGAATCGCCACTATCATACAGTTCTCCATAGTCTTCACTGCATCACTGCAGAACTTCTTTTTTATTTTATTTTTTTGGTTTTCTTTCGAACGCACTTTATTGATTCTGCAAGGTACCGGACCACTTCGGTACATACGTATTTCTTTCCAAAATAATTTGGATATTTCCTCGAAGTTGTCCGGCATCTTGTTTTCATCTAACACCCTACACCTTTCACGCTTCTCTTTCACTAGTGCCTTCGTTTTTGTTTTCTGCAGCTCATATCTCTTTCATCAAATTATATTTATTTAAATGCTATTTATTATTAAAATCTATGTTTATTTTTAAAAAATATATACGTAAATTAATAATAATCAGTTGTAATTCTTGTCACAATACACAATTAAATATTTTTCTAGATTTTCTAAAGCAAATTTGTGGCGTTTGTCACTTATTATTAACTTTTAGGCTGAAAATGGTCTCTCTATGTTAACTGACGTTACTGGACAGAAATTGAAATTTGGCGCCATTTCTGTAGAATCCTCTTCAGGCAGGGTTTGGCCGGTGTCTTTTATATATACGTTAACATTCTTTATTCCATCAAGGGTTCTTATATAAAACAGCATTTAATTTACCACGGACTTTTTTTTAAAGTGCACTGCGCCACCGTTCCCGCGTAATGCAACACGCCTAACACATTTAACAACTGAAATAAGCACTATCGATGAAAAAGTACAAAAATATGCAATAACGCTATAAAAATAGCGTTTTATCCATTTGCATATGCAAACATGCTAATGCATATAATCCGATGTGTAATCATTAGTATTAGGATGAACTACGTGTAAATAAATTGAGCTTAGCTTAAGGCGCTGTTGCTTTCAATGGAGGAACAGCTAGCCAACAACATACAGTAAACAAACAAAATCCAGCTGACAGTTTAATTTCGCGATTGACTTGTTCTATTGAACGTCGACGATCGGTCATCCGCGATTGGGGTTAATGGTCCGTTGTCGTTTAACCAAATTACAGCACGCGGCGAGGGTACACGGCCTTTTGGCGAAATGAGTTAATATTTATATAAAATTATGTAATGTAATGTAGAGCGGTTGATGCTGTGGCGACATAACCAATTTGGTATGTGTATTAGTTTTGCATCTATTATTTAAAAATACATAATATATAATTTGATTTAATTTGACTGACCCATTGGCGCGATGGTAGAGCATATGTCTTTCAAGCTGGGGTCTTGGGTCCGATCTCCAGCCAGCTCAATTTAAAAAATGAAATTTTCTAAATTGGCTCGAAGTCTGGTTGATCTGGGACAGTTCGTTAAGTGGTATACATAGTACAAGCTCTGCTTAATTCGGGATCACACGGTTTGTGTACAAAAGAATAATAATGGGGTCCAAAATACCCATAATTTCATTTTACGTATATACGTCTTTAGTTCGAGCTCTGTAGGTGTAATGATGGCGGAATAAATCAGCTGAGACATACATATGCGTGATTTACACGTTATAGGCGTATAAGTTGGTAAGTCGGTAAATAGCGAGTCAACTAAAGTCCGCGTGTAAACATTTCGGTTAATAGTGAGTCAACTAAATTCCGCGTGTAAACAGCTCGGTAAATAACGAGTCAACTAAACGACTAGCGGTAACTTGCGAATTATACGTGGAAAAATTGATTTCACAAATTCCGACTTACTAACTAATAACGTGTAACAAACCGGGCAATACGGACAAACAGACAGACATGAGAAAACTGTAAGGGTTTAGCCATTTATTGGTGTTGTTTTCAAAAAGCCTCCAAAATATTTTTTCCTTGGTATTTTGAATGTACAGAATTTGAGCACCTGTAGAGTTTTATTATATTTCAGGGATTACACTTCTTTTTTACCATTTCAGTGAGTATGCTTAAGTGACACTTTAAATATAACATTCCAAATAAAGATATTTATATATAGCGCTGTCACTGAAAAATACTTTCGTTGAATTCCGAGGGTTGATCTGTAGTTTTGTAATTACAAAATAAATATGATGAAAGTTACACGTTCTAACGTAATAAAATTAATAAAATTTTATGTTAAATTTACTAAAGAGTTTAAGAGTATGTTGATGGTGTGCATGGGATTTACTTTAGTTAACAGTTTTGTAAATATTTCAACACTTTAAATTTAGTGAGATCAACAATTTCCGTGTGTTAGTTTGAAATTAACTCGCGAGTTTAGTAAAACTTTTATAAAACCGACTAAAGTATTTTTCCAGTGCAAAGTTCTATTAATTCATATCTTATAAACATCAAATCAAAGCAAATCGTTATATTTGGGGGCCGTAATCGAAGTTATTATGGGAACGGTTGCGTGGCCGATAGCATTAGTGTTGGGCTAGTTTCCGTAAAAACACGCATAAATCACAGGGCCACCTGCCCCTGACTAATTACGGTTTAATTTACAACAAAGAAGCCCAACACTAGTCCGTAAAGTTGTTTGATAAATTCGCAACATGTGTGCCGTGGGACACAAAGGGTTAAAGCTTTGTGTCAATGCCAGAGCATTAAAATTTCCCAAAGTAAGGGATCATGATACTGAAAGGGTTTATAGAAAGAATTGCCCGCAGCCAGAGCTTGAGGATGTGAATTTGAATTTTCTATTAGGAAACAACGCACTACGGTATTGCTGTAGCGATTTCCACCAAGATATGTCTAATTATGAAAAATTACATAAAAAACGATTCACACTAGAATACTGATTACTAACGGGATAATTCTCTGACTTCCAATCTCGACTTTTATACTCATTATTTAACGTGAATTATTTTTGATCCTCACAAATTCACAATGAACGCAGAAATGCTTGAACATTATATGTTCGAATTTCCACATCCAATAACTAACTTTCTAATCATTGGTATTCTTTTAAAGTATTCTATTTATGATTAACTTATGATTAGAGACTGGATTATATGCATCTGCATATTTGCATATGCAATTCCATATTTAGCCTTTTCTCAGAGGTCGTTGCATATTTTATCTAATATCTAGTGATGATGCATATTTTTACTATATTCACAATATTTTCCGGTATGTTTGTAATTTGAAAACATTTTAAACAATAACCCAGGCTTTGAACCTTTGTGTCAAATTGATTACTTCATTAACGGGGCAGCAAAACTTTTGCTTGCAACTATATAAGTGCTAACATAGCACCCAAATTCAAATACTGTCCAGTGACTTAATGGATGTGGAACGATCCTTTTCCACATAAACATATTTTAAGTGATCGAAGACTCAATCTTACTACTGAACATTTGGAACAGTACGTGATTGTTTACGTTTACAAGAGCAACAAATTGTTACATGATTGATAATTTTATAAATATCGTCGATCAGGTTGTTCGTTTGTGATGTCGATAATTTATGAATGAATAATTTATCAATTGTATGTTGATTTTGAAATGAAAAAAACTTTTTTATTATGATTTAATGTTGCATATAATCCGGTCTCTACTTATGATATAGGTAAATAACATTGGAACTGAAATTTTGGAATTAAAAAAAATCGAATAGTACTCAAAACTTAGAATTGAAATAAATAAAAAAAAATAGAGAGTCAATAAACCCTAAGAGTCATCGATCCTCTTCGTGGTTCAAAATTAAATTGATTCTCAAAATGTGTTCTCAAAACCCCGCCACAGGGGGTGGACCAACAGGCGCTTACAGCTCCCATTAAGTGGAGCCTTAGCCTGCCATCCCAAGACCGCAGTGCGTAGACTTCATGTCTACATCCTTCTCGAGGTGACCCTGTTTCTACTGAACACTGCGGATCTAGACTGGAGAGTCGATAAACACTCCTGAGGGTGGTGCTTCGGCGGCGCCCTCAGTACCGGGTCGGGGCCGATGAGGCTGTAGTGCCGAAAGGGCCTGGCCTGGACCGGGGGGGGAATAGTGTCCTTCTGAGGACTGGGGTTGTTTTCGTCACCTTACCCCTCTGCTTTCAGAGGGGAATGGTCGTCGAGCGCTATTGCGCGTTGTGTGTTTTTGTGTCCTCTGCGGAGGACACAAAGTCAAGGTGATGATGCGCCCGGAGGCACTAATCCTGTCGCTGGGTGGCGTCTGGGGGGCGGACCGGCACCAGCTGCCCTCCCCGGGACCCCGCGCAGTCACTTCAACGACCCCCGTGTCGGTGCTAAGGGGGTACGTCGTGGCTGTGCGGACCGACGACGGGCTTGCCTTAATTGGCCGGCCCAAGAGAAGGAAAACTCGACACGAAACCCGTGAGGAAACACGTTTAAAACCTGTGGATACCTGGGGCCCTCCACAGTATATACCCTAGCCCCCGGAATGGGCGTCACCCGGGGGTGGTCCTGTAGTTCGGCCCTACTCGTGGGAACAACAATGGACAAACTTATTCTCAAAGCAAAGGGGAAGGGGGGTAAAGTGAGGAGAGAAGAGGAGGAGAGTGTAGAGGTGGAATTTTATCCTCTCTCGGACTCGTCGTGGTACAGTGGCAAAAGTGCCGAAACCTTGTGCTACGATGAGGAGGAGGAGGTGGAATTGCCTGCAAAGGCAAAAAAACGTTTGCGCACACGCGAACAAACGAAGAGGGACTCCAGTTCTGGGAGCGCTTCAGGAGTATCATCCGCTAAGGTGGCAAGCACTTCAAGCAGGGGCCGAGGCCGAGGTAGAGGTAGGCCTGCAACTACCGGCCAGTATGTGGGTCTCGCCCAGGCCAAGCGCGAATTGGCAGAGGCGGAGAGGGCGGAAATGCAGCTTCAGGCGGAGAAAGAAGTCACGGCGATGACTCATGAGCTGCAATGTACTCGGTCCAGGGAGTTGTCGCCCAGTCGTATTGGTTGTATGGGGGGGTTAACGGAATATCCACCGAAGCCCGATCTTAAAACAACCATCGGTTGTAAAAAGGTCGTAGAGGAAAGCGTGGCCGCCATTAAAAAGTGGCCAAAGATTCGAAGAATTTGAAGGGTGGTTTCGTGAAGGCCCTGAAAGAAGCCGCAGCGGCAATTGAGGACGTGACGAAAGTTATGCTGAATCGCTCAACGAATGAGGAGGTTCGTGCGTTGCAGGCGGAGAATAACCGCCTACAAATTGAAATGGTGGGGCTTCGCAAACAAGTTGTGGAGCTCCAAGAGATGGTGGAGAGAATGGCGCTTCAGCCGATTCATAGTCCGGCTGCTGCGGCGCCATCACAGGAGGAACTCGTGCGGAATATTATGATGCAGGTTGGCACGATGGTTTCCGCACGTATCGATAACCTGCAGGAGAGGCTTTTGCCAGAGAAAAATTCCCGTCCGCCTCTGGCGGCGGACGCGATAAGAGAGAGAGAGACAAGGACATCAGCTTCACTACCGAGGCTCAGTTCTGAGTCTGCCGCGTTAGCCACCAAACTGGCACCAAAGCCACAAAGGCGCGGTAAAAGGACGGGAAAAGCCAAGGTAATAGCGGTTCCTCCCGCGCCTGTTGCGTCAACGTCTTTGGCGCCGACGCTTGAGCCGGTAAATATGGAGGAAGATTTTACCGTCGTGGTGGGTAAAAAGAAAAAGGGGGAGGGCAAGGGCAAGTCGTCTGCTGCTGTACCGTCTATACAGACGAATAAAGAGGTCGCACCGGTCCCGGCTTCCAAGCCGAATAGGGAAACGGGTGGTAAGGGAAAGGGAAAGGCAAAAAAGCCTAAGTTCCGCACTCCGCGTTCGTCTGCCGTCGTGTTGACGCTCCAGCCGGGTGCTCTCGAGAAGGGAATAACTTATGCCCAGGTTCTGTCCGAGGCTAAGGAAAAAGTTAATTTAGAGCCCCTGGGAATAACGGAGCTACGGTTTCGGAAGGCCGCCACTGGGGCCACAGTGTTGGAGCTCCCAGGTGCAGGTAGTAGCGACAAAGCAAATGAGTTTGCTAATAAATTGAGGGAGCATCTCAGCCCTGAATTGGTTAGGGTGTCCAGGCCCACTAAATGCGCGGAGCTACGCGTTTCAGGCCTGGATGACTCGGTCACGGCGGCTGAAGTGTCCGCAGCCATTGTAAGAGTCAGCGAATGCTCTGTCGAGTCGTTGAAGATTGGTGAATTGCGCCGGACCCCGCGGGGAATAATCTCTGTGTGGGTTCGTTGTCCAGAGGAGGCGGCTAAGAAAGTTGCGAGTGGTCGCTTATTGGTAGGCTGGGTCTCAGCTAATGTTAGCATCCTTGAGCCGAGACCTCTCCGATGTTACAGATGCCTGAAAATCGGACATGTGAGGGCTAACTGTGCGTCTGAGACTGACCGCAGTGAACAGTGCTATCGCTGCGGTCAGACGGGTCATAAAGCAGCGGGTTGTTCAGCGGCGCCCAATTGTACACTGTGCGTCGCTGAAAAGAGGCCAGCGGACCACGTTCCGGGGTCTAAGGTATGTGAAGGGGCAAAGCCCACAAGGGGCAAAAAGGCGACGGCTTCTGTGGCTTTTACAACTCCGGTTGCCGGCCCTTCTCGGGAGGAGGTAATGGCCACTGATTAGTGGCCATCTAGTAATCCATCGCCTACTGCGATTAGCGTTCTGCCTTCTTGCGGCGGAATGCCCACTAGAGGCTTGGGGGTGACCTTGGGGGGGGCCACCCCCAATTAAAGCCTCGAGATGGCGCGCGCGGTGTTCCCGCGCGTCTTTCTGTGTAGTACAGGCAATAATGCCGAACGAGACGAGGCTGGCGGTTGAGCGCCGGCCGTTGCCCGCCGGGGTCGCGGAGGAATACGAAAGTTTTCCCGTTGCCCCGGTACAAAGGCTCTCGGGGAACACCGTCAGGTTTTAGTGGGTAGACTCGGCCTTGCACCCAACAGTCGAGGAGTCCCACATACCCCCCTGCCACCCCTATGGCGGGACGGGATGCATAAAGCATTTCCTGACGTTAAAAAAAAAAAAAAAATAAATAACGTCGCTTCGGCCCGCGTTCCATTCACTATCAGAATTTTGATTTCAGTGCATACGTAGAATAAAGTATTCAATTGATGCCGGCGAAATTCGAATAAACTGATTTACATATTTTTATTTTGAATATAATATATATAATTAGTCGTCTTAAACGCATCATTAACCAAAACTAAAAATGCTTGTGCATTATATAATATAACATAACATAACTTCACTACCCCGTTGGGGATACAGCGTGAAGTTATTATATAATATAATTCATATAAATGTATTTAAATATGAACCTATATTAAAAAATCAGTGCACTAATAAATAACATACCGCACATTTCATGCATGCATGTATCTTCTGCCATGAGTAGGGTTCCCGATTTTTTTTGAGGATAATAACGTAACTTGTCCATTGAAAGAGGAAAGAGACAAACATTTGTAATAAAAAAAAAATTATTTGAATTTATTTTTATTGCAATAAATAAATATTCGTATTTATTTGTGCTTTTAACGCAAACTCACAGTTTTAAGATTTTTTGAAAATGTAATAGTTAGTAATACATTATAAACGAAGTAAAATAAATAACACATTTTTCATTAAATTTATGGAAACTCTGTTTACATTTATCAACGAGAAAATTCTTTCAGCGAAAACTATGCTAGTAGGAGCAGAGAGCTGATAACAATTTTTCTTTCATATATTTTTGGTAAGTTACATGCATTTTTAAATATAGATGTATGTACGTGTTTCCATTCCTCGGCACAATTTTTTTTGTTTCATTCATCATAATACAAACTCAAAATAAAATATTTTGAGCATATTTTATTTTAATGCAAAAATATAAAGTAAATTAATAAAATAAAATAAAATTATTGATATAAAGTATATATAAGAATATGTTATTAGAAACTATAATAGTTGGCAAGTCTAGCGATGAGCCTTGTTTCAAAGGGCGCCAATTATTTTATAGTCTTGCTTTGTGAAAAGTTTCGAACAGACAAAAAAGTAGCACGAATTGAATTTCTATATAAAATAATACATATAACATAATATACCTTCAGCAACTAGATAATTGAGTAGATATTATTCTGAATTTCGTATATAAAATAAATGCATTTTTTCAATATTCGAAACAAAAAATAGTGTATAAAATCTATAATAATTAACGAAAACGTTCAAAAGATTTGTATTTCGAAATACGTTTTAAAATTTCCTACAAATTACGTTAATTAAAACATCAACAACATGAAAATTTAAATATTACCCTTTAGAAAAACCGTCAATCATAGTCTCAATTCAGAAGTTCACTGGCGATAATTGAAAAAGTTAACACTTTATATCTACATCGCGATTGAAAAGGCGAATTATTAAACCAATTAAAAGTTGGCAACATTAACTGAATCAACGCACAACAAATTTCCTCTAGAACTTCGCCCTTTCCCTCCTTGATTTTATACCGCACCCCTTCTCACCACCACATGTTTCCTACAATAATCCGAGTAAACTCGTAACGAATATTTGGTCTTATAACCGAATTTTTCTACCGCGTGACCTCCGTCAACGTTACTTGAGACCCAACGAACAAAGTTAATATCCTCGTTCCTTCACTTTAAAGTGGAAGAACTCTATAAACGTATTCTTCCGCAGGTGTGTTTTTGTTTTTTTTTTTGTGAATTTACCCGTGAACATTATTTACTTATGCAAGACATCACTGAGAGTCTAAGAGATTTTGTCGCTATTCAACCAACAAGCATTCGCTTTCACTCTCCTTATAAATACGTGATTTAGATATACATAATATATAAGTAACCCTTTTATGAATTTTTAAAATATTCCGTTTGTGAATACAAAAATCGAGTCGCGAGTATGGCTTAGATTACACGTATTATTGCAGCTAGTGTAGGCCGAAACTGGATAAAAAATTCATTACAGAAGATTGTCTTTCCGTTTGAATATGAAACTTATTACGTAAGCAAGTGAGTGGCAAATCGGTTACTGGTTACTTCCAACTCATTTTCCGCCGACATTGAATATTCTGCCATGTTTGAAGGAAAAACAAAGTGTTAAATTGCGTGGGGAGTCGCCTTTGAGGTATGGGTTAGGCGAAGGGATATCATCTCTATTCCGCGGTTGTAAAGATACTATTGCACTGAAGTGTTTAAGGGGCAGAGAGAGAGGAACGCTTCCTGTAACAGGAGACACGTAGAGAGTATATGGGTCAAGTGGAACGCGACAAAAGTCTGAGTGTAGCCATGTCGTTCCGAGCGCCGGCGACTAATATTAGAGGTCGCTTGCTGAGTTGCATTTTTGATTATATTCAAGTCTGTTAGGATTTTAGGCAAAGAATATCTTTTACGGACTTTCAATTTCTGTAGAGCACATTAAATTATTTTAACTTAGTAGATAATTATGCTTATTTCCTAACTGATTATTTTCAACTAGCTGTACCCGCGACTTCGTCTGCGAGGAATATTTTTCAGTCGCTTTTCCAGGATGAAAGTATTTCATATAATATGAGAAGTTCCCAGAGCTCAAACTATCGTTAGTAGGCGTTAACCTATTTTTGAATCAAGGCAGCCAATGTCCATCCACAGTTCTCATAATTGTCTGCGTACCAAATTCAACAACATCGATTCGGGAATTTAGGATTTCTCATACAAAGTTTCATCTCCTATTTTTTCCCTTTAGAGGTGTAGTTATGAAAAAAAAGGAGCTCATGTCTGTCTCCGGGCACATACTATTTCTATAACAAATGTCCTCATAATTGGGTCAGTAGTTTATCATTTCCCATACAAAGTTTCATGCCCTATTGTATTCCCTTAGAGGTAGAATTATAAAAAAACATTAGCTTTTGTCTGTCACCGGGCACATACTATCTTTATACCAAATTTCATCATAATCGGTTCAGCGGTTTAGCATTTTCCATACAAAGTTTCGCCCTTCTTTTCATCCCTTCCTGGGTATTTCTATAAAAAAAAGTAATCTATGTTCGTCTCTTGATGTCAAATTATCTACATGCCATAATTGTCAAATTTAATTTAATTGTTGGTTTGGGCGTGAAAACTGACCAGACAGACAGATAGACTGACTTTCGCAATTACATATAACATTAGTATGGATACGTGTAATATAATGTCGTCACCGTGTTTTTACAGAAAAATTAAACATTAAGAAAGTGTTCTGTTATCGAGGAGAAAATATAAAATTTTGCACATTACTTTTGAGGGTTAAAAGCTCATAAATAAGCACGTATCTCGCGATCTCACCGCTATAATCACGCCGTTTATCTTATAACGCTACATTAACTACGAAAGCCCTAACATCTTGAAATATTCCCTTCACTGATATTAAGATTCATTAAAGTTGCATTTAGTTAAATTTTTTATCTTGAAACTCCTTAGCCTCATGAATTTGGTTAGACGGAACCTAAACTGCCATCGTCTTGGTCTTCTTGAATTCAAAGTTTTTATACTATGATTAGAAATGTAAAGATATCGTAAATACGAAAAATTAGTCGAAGTGTGAACAAAACTCAACATCACGTCATAAAACCATGTAAATGAAATTCAAAATCTAATGTCCCGTTCGGAACTCGGGTGAAATTGCGACGGTACACGTTCCCGGTTCACTTCATTAAATTTAGCCTAAAAGTTCATCGTGCTGATTTGATATTCAATTTGGTGCTTCCAGGGACTGCTATAAATTTTTTATAGGGGCATAAAACGCTGACGTTAGATCCTTTCTTTCTATCGTATGGTTGGAGAATGGAAGGTGTGAAATTGAAACGCGAATCTGTGTTAGAAAAATGCATACTTTGAATAAAGTTTGTTTTATGTCTGTCGTCTATTCTTAAAATCATTGCCACAGCTTTAATTGTATTTAAAAAAAAAGCTATTTGAAAAAACATCTCTTCACGCTGTATCAATAATAGGAAAGCCAAACAGGGTGGAGTGCTAAGCATCGTGTTCCTTACATACTTCTGTCGCCTCCCCAACTCTCATCATTCGCTTCACACATTTTCGCCTAGATATGCGAGTGCTTTGAGTAAAAAAAAAAGTAAAGATGCTGTATTACTTTTATCTGAGTCCATGAAAACTCTTACTAAATGGTATTGTGAAACAATTTCTGAACATTAATAACACAAAACGTGTGCAGTGTGATCCTCGCGGATAAAATAGTAATAAAGAGATACGCAGTATGACAGAGTTGGACGACAGTGTTATCGTAAAAATGAAGAAAGGAGTGTTTAGATGCTACGGGCATATGGCTAGAATCAGAGATGAAAATTGACAAGGAAAATCTACAGAGCGGAAGTAAGTCGTAGTAGGAGCCAAGGAAGACCAAGAATGACTTATGAGGATCGTATAGCCAGAGTGTTAGCTGACGTAAACAATAAAAATACTCTCATACCTAGGCGAAAAAGTCTGAGGAGAATGATGAGATTTGAGGAGGCGAAAGAAATATGTAAAGACCATGATACTTGGCGCTCCGTCTACTCTGACTACTCCATTAGGGATACGGCATGAGGATATATATGTATATAGTACCGCTTACGACTTTCGTGAAAATTTTTCTGCTAACTTTAAGTAAGGCTTTCTAGTCCTTAAAATTAATAAAATTCGAGATCCGATAAAAAACAGGGTGATTCTAAGATGGGTTCCTGGTCATGGGGGCATCGTAGGCAATGAAAATTCCGACGAACTCGCAAGGGCCGGCACCAAAATCACATTTATTGGTCCAGAACCTTTTTGTGGTATTCCCAAAAGCCAGGCTCAATTGATTTTGTGGCAATCCTGTTTTAAAGCCTCTTGTGAGTATTGGAAGAATATTTCAGGCCAGAAGCAATCCAAAGCCCTAATAAAGCCTATATGGCTTTCACAAGGTAGTCCTAGGTGTCACGGCGATGAGCCGGAGCAACTTGCGTATCTTAGTTAGAGCAATTACTGGGCATTGTTGCTTAAATAAGCACATGTCTAACTTGGGGCTTTCCGACACAATGTGCCGGTACTGCCAAGCGGCGGATGAAACGCCTATGCACATTTTATGTGACTTTATGTGACCACTAATGCGCACTCGTTGATCTTGCCTTGGTTAGTGTTTTCTGAGTCCAGAGGAGGTTCAGCACGTCATTCCAAAGAATACTCTGTAGTTTTTGACTGCAGTGGGCCTTGGTAGTGTTTTGTAAAATACGGTCGATCACAATAGATCAATTTTGGTCGCAATGATACAGGTTTGGTGCGACCTGCATAGCCACTATGTATATCAAATAAAAGAAATAAAATAAAGTAATAAATAAATATTTTATATCAAAAAAACAATAGATCCAGTAGTTTTGGAGTTAGGGGAGGACGGTCAAGCCAGTCTTCTATTTAATTAAAGCATTAATTAGTGCAATATATGTGGGTTAACAAGATATACCACTACAAAAAATTACTAATATTTTCTTAGAAAATCGACCGCAACAAACGGACAAGAGGCGTGAGCTTACTTGTGTTCTGTTTTTCTGTTTAAGGTTAATCACGAATATTCTCAATAACAAATATCTTCAATACATTTAACAAACTCGTGTTGGCATAAATACTCTGCCATGTATTGTTCTAAACTATCTAAACGAAAGTTACCTTGTCTTCAATATATCGCGTTTTCTTACATTTGTATTCCTTTAATTGTACGTTTTGCTCAATTAACACACATTAAGGAGAGTGCAAATTCATTACGACCTCATTATTGACTTCCTATGTCGAGCCATTCTATTCCTTCACACTCTCAACAGTAAGATCACTTTTGTACCACTGACTTTCAATTTCTTTTCATTCTTCAAGTTATTTATTATGAAAAGTGTTTGTTAAAGCTGCATGTAATTATCTGTAAAAGTGGCCTTTATTACAAAGCAATTTACGAAATACATAATATAAATTAGACATTTAATTGTTTAACACGAAACAACTTGACCCATTTTGATAAACATAAAAAAGCATAAACTTAACAAGTAAAATCCATACTAATATCCATCCATACTATATATACTAATATTATAAATGCGAAAGTCTCTCTCTGTCTGTCTGCATGGTTTTTACAGCTAAACCACCGGACCGATCCATACTAATATTATAAATGTGAAAGTCTCTATCTGTCTGTCTGTCTGCATGGTTTTTACAGCTAAACCACCGGACCGATCCATACTAATATTATAAATGTGAAAGTCTCTATCTGTCTGTCTGTCTGCATGGTTTTTACAGCTAAACCACCGGACCGATCTACACTAATATTATAAATGCGAAAGTCTCTCTCTGTCTGTCTGTCTGCATGGTTTTTACAGCTAAATCACCGGACCGATCCATACTAATATTATAAATGCGAAAGTCTCTGTCTGTCTGCATGGTTTTTACAGCTAAACCACCGGACCGATCCATACTAATATTATAAATGCGAAAGTCTTTCTCTGTCTGTCTGTCTGCATGGTTTTTACAGCTAAACCACCGGACCGATCCATACTAATATTATAAATGCGAAAGTTTCTCTGTCTGTCTGTCTGTTTGGTTTTCACGGCTAAACCACCAATCCGACCGATTTTGATGAAATTTGTCATAGAGATAGTTTGACACCAGGCGACGGACATAGGCTACATTTTTTTCAAAAATCTTCCTCTAAAGGGGTGAAAAAAGGGATGGAATTTTGTATGGTAAATTTTAAACCGCTGAACCGCTTAAGATCAAATTTAGTACAGAGATAAACCTTTTCTGTTAAAAAACATAAGACTTCTTTTTTCATCAAGAATCGACCCCTAAAGAGGTGAAAAAGGGGTGAAACTTTATAGGGGAAATGCTAAGCCACTGAACCAATTAAGATGAAATTTGGTTCAGAGACCGAAAACCCGAATATGCTTCGCAAAGCCCGAATATGTCCGATGGGCTATTTTTTTTTCAAAAAATGACACACGCTTTTTTATATATGTGACGTCATCATAAATCCAGTATGGCGGATATTCCTATCCGCCATACTGGATTTACATACTGGATACTGGAATAAATATATTATGGAAATAATAGGAAATAATTTTTTTGTTCGACACCAACAATATGGGTATGAAATGAAATGGAATACGCAGGGGAAAGTTTCTGCATATGTGACGTCTTCATAGATAAAGCATTTTTCCAAGATCTCCAACAATATAGGTATCTTGGGTAACCTCGGTAACCCAGAGAAGTCACGGGAAAATTTTTCACGCGGACGATATCGCGGGCACAGCTAGTATACATATAAATTTGAAAAAAAAATTAAAGGACAAGGTATAAAGTGTAAAATCGATACCGTAGTACGCTCATGAATGTCGTATAGTTCGTTTCAATTCAATTGTCAAAAAAGGTAAAGGTTCGATAAGTTAAAACATATTAATATTTATGGACCGCGAAGCTTGGCGTCCCGTCCTCTCTGACTACTCCGTTAGGGACAGCGTGAAGATACATATGTATGTATGTATGTATAAGAGATATACTAGTGGTCACCCAGTGGTCGAACTTGACTCTTCTTTGGCTATAGTCTACTCTGTGCTACTGTTTGACCACAAATTATTGGGTTTGACATTGACATTATGACTGTTATGTGTTTGACATTGGTAGTATGAACATAAACAATGCATGTTTTATTTTATTTAATGTACTTATTTTATTATATGTAAAATTAAAAAGTATTTTAAAGTAACTCGTACGTAATTTTATTTTAATTACACGACACTTTTTTGAACAGAAAGAATAGAATAGCGTTATAACTTTTGGTCTTTATTCAGTAGGTTATATTTTATAGAATAATTTTAAATTAAGTTTATAATAATAATTATTAGTTTTATTCGTTTGTTAAGGTTATAGTTACGTTTCAAAGTTTCGTATACAAATTACTTCATTGTTTTTGTAACACGTATTGTACATACATTTGAGATATCTGCAGTCCTTCTCCATATAAACCTTAATTATGCCAAATCTCAAACTCCTCCGTTACATACAATATCCTGAAAAAGGGGTACAAAATTTTCTCTTCATGTATTGATATATTACAGATAAGTTAAAATTTCGACATTAATTACGTACTGTAAAGACGTTGTTCTTTATGATTTATTTCATACGCAGCTGATGCCCGCGACTTCGTCCACGTTTTTATTTTTAAAATAGTCTGCGTCCTTCCTCAGGATTCAAGCTGTCATTCAAGCACGAACAAACAAACCTTGATTTTTATATTTCACTAACTGATTCCCGCGACTTCGTCCGCGTTTTTTATTTTTAAAATAGCCTATGTCCATCCTCAGGATTCAAGTTATCTCTTTCCAAATTTCATCGTAATTGGATGAAATGTATGGCAGCCCATAGAATACGAACGAACGAACAAACACAGAAACATTGATTGTCATATATTTCATATAAACGATGCCTAATTTTGTAATGCTGATTTTATTAAGACTCGAAAAATTGTTTACTTTCTTGGAAAATTGTGTTTGAACAGATCTACAGTAGGAAGCGTTAAAAGCTAAGAACTTCAGAAACTGGTTGAAAGAAGTTTCTCTATATAAGAATTTGTGACGGATCATTTCATTTGTTGTTTGACTTTTATTTTTCTATACAATTCGTAATTCGACCTCGTTCTGCGAGCTAGGGTACACGGAAAATAGCGCACGCTCATTATCGTTTTCCGGAGTCGCGCCACCATCTCAAGTGTTACAAAACAATATTTATCGTTTTTTGTTTTAAACAAAACGTTGTCTTTCCAGAACTTTGTTCTTTCCAGAAATATTTTTAAAATTGCTATAGTCATGCAATTAATGGAAAAGATAACTCAAACCACAAAATGTCTTCACATTGAAAATTAGTAAAAGTTCTTTCTATTTTTGTAAAATTAAAAGAGGCAGTAAAAAATCAGTTGGGGTATTACTATACATTTTTCTTCCATCAAATAGAACACTAATTTGGGTTAAAAATAAACATAAGTATGAGTATTTTTTTAATTTTTCCAAAAAGAAAAACGATAATGCGAATCCTATGAATCCCATTGTATCTTCCACTAATTATTACGACATACCTTTAAATATTTCTCTGTATCATCGTCTTGGATTGACAACGGAGACAAACTAAGTTGTGCTTAGAGTATTTCATAAGCGTGTATGCCCGAAACATCTAAGTCAAAGTCAAATCAATTTATTCAAGTAAACCCAATTATACGGTATTTTTGAACATCAAACCTACTTTAGTTCGGTTCAAAGAGAGGAGAAAAGAAACCCTGAACACTGAGAAGAACCGACAAGAAACTCAGCCAGGTACCTAGAATTCTAGATGTTTCGGGCACATAGAAAGAATTCCAGTCTTCATTTTTACAATAACACTGTCGTCCAACCCTGTCATACTACGTATCTTGTCCTCCTTAATTCGTCAATTGACTTGACCGGGAATCCAATCCGGAACGGTTCGGAAGTAAGATGCCCTACCACCGCGCTAATTGGCCAGTGAAACACTCTACCATGTTCAGTTCTTCATAAAAAAATACAGTTAAACCTTCCTATTTATTATAATTATACTTTATTATAGTAGGTTACATGAAATTCAAATGAAAAGGAAAGGAGAACTGACCGAAAAGTTTATCATATTTCCCTCTAGATATCGAATATTTTGTTATTTATAGTTTATCTCGGTCAAATTCGAATAAGGACTGATTCCATTTTTAAAATATAATCGTAAATAGTAAGTTGGTACAACATTTAATTTTTTTTTAATATTGTACCAGCTACAACAAATGGACAAATCTACTTTCTTGACTGACAAATTCACGGCACTGTAGTATCGAAAGTGTTGAGCATTGAAACACACTAACATTTTCGATGCTGTAAGTGTAATTGAAACTAACCAGAAAGTTCGTTTTCATTGTCTTATAATATATATACTCCGTGACAAGCACTTGTCATTGGTACGGTAAGAAGTCACCACCAATCTGTGTATACAGATAATAAAAATACAAAACATTACCTGGGTGTATATCGTAAACTGTAATGGAAAAGAACAAGGTTTTGAAGCTTCATTTCCTCAGTATATGCAGCTCTGTACTTTTCTTAGTACATAATTATTTTTCTCATCAGGGTATATGAGTCTAGCAGTAATCACCGAGGGGTGGTAAAGGAAGTACCCGACCGGAAGTCGAGGGACGAAACACGGTGGTTAATTGCGCGAAAAGTGAAGCCCTTTGGTTCAAATATCGAACGATTTGCGTGCGGGCATCGAGGATTATGGGGGATTATTTACGATAATAATAGTGAAGTAGTATATCGCTGCTCTGTAAAAAAACACACAAAATCGTTTAAAGCTGCTTTAATTTGCGCAATCCGTTTCTTGAGCAATTTAAAGCATAATTTACCTTTGCATGAGTTTGACAACCTTTGTAATATAAATTGAAAAAAATGGCTAAGTGCAAGTCATACTCGTGTAATTAATGTTCTGTATTGTCAGTTATTAAGCCGATAACAAAGTTTGTTGGAGATCTCTCACTTTATTTAAAAATCCCAGTGCAAAGCAAAGTTTGTCAGAGAGCTTTCTTTTTATTTAAAAAATACTACCTAAATGCGAAAATTTGATTTTTGAAGTTAACGTCTGTCTTTAGGTCATCACTTTATAAACTAAATTTTAGCTATCAAATAGTACATTAGAAAAAATAGTCAGTGCCTGTCGGACCATGTACAAGAAAGGTTCCGTAGTCGGGAAGCTCAATATTTAATCGGCTGTAAAAATAAGTTTGTATTTTACAGTGTTACTGAATGACGGTGTAATAAACAAAGTTATTTCTACGGTCGTTGAACATGTAAAAGAAAATACATCATATCTCAGAAACTGCACAAAGTATTTTGTTCAAACTATTTTCCTTGAAAGTGCGTTTTAAATTTTATTTTTTCACATTTTTTTCCCAATTTTTTCACAACTTTGCACCCTATAGTTAAAAAGCGGGGACATTTTTTACAACTTTCAAAGCATATCTTAGCAACTATTAGCTTAAATAAAATAGTTATTTCGAAAATTCAATCATTCATCAATCATTCAATCATTTTCAAAGATCTATCTAGATACCTCACAAGCTTACGCGCACAGGATTTTTTTCATTTCAATTAGATAAGTATGGAGTGCCACCTCACACACTTAAAATTTTTTTTTCTAAATTTTGTTACATCATTGTATAGCGATTTATAGAATATACAAATACTCCTAAAGATACTTCCTAATTTCATCTACAGAATACGAATAGTCTAGGAGTAAAATCTTTGTGACAGACAGACATGGACAGCACGTAATTATAAAGGTTCCGTTTTTGACATTTGGCAACGAAACTTTAAAACCATTGTCTGTCATATGTCTGTCATTGTTACAACTGGTTTTAAAGTTTCGTAGCCACCAAGGTATATATTCTATAAGTATTTATTTCAATGATGGAACAAAACAGTAAAAAGCCAAATTACTTAGCGAAAAGTGTGTTTTACTGAAGTCTATTCGTGATTAAATTATTATCAAAATAAAGTTTTCTAAGTTGTCTTAAGCTGGAAGTTGTCCTAAGCTGCCAACAAGTAACTATTTGCCATGTTATTCGATTACGATCAGTAACTTCAGATATTATTACTAATACCTAATGAGAAAAGAAAAAAGAATAGATATATTTTTTATGATAATTTTAAATCTTATTTAGAACATTCAACAAATGCCTAATTAGATATATTCTATTCGTATAAACAGTCCGTGAACAGTTCTATAACTTAATTTAATAATACACAAATTTTACGAAGAGAGTCTTGGTGGTAAACAACGTAGTACGAAAGTTAATTTAAATTATAAATGTCTAATTATTATTGTTATATATTCAGTAAAATTTTGTAACCAACGAATATGTTAGAATGTACATTATATTATGTGGTTGCGACGTAACCACATAATATCAAACCACGCTATAGTACCTATATAGTGCAACATAACCATAACAATAAACGTAATACTTTATTTTTCGTTCGTGCATTTGGCACAGCTGCACGAAACGTGGCCGCGATAAAAAGCGCCGCCAAATTGCCTCTGAATATAAATCGCGAGCTCGTCACTCAGATCGCATACCGATTTATTTTAAAGGCACATACTGTATATGAACACTCTATTATGAGTTCATCTACATGTAGCTATATTTACGGAATGTAATACCTATACAGAGTAAAGACTTAATATATCTAAATTAATTTATCCATTGTACTATTTATATATTTAACAACATTCGGTTTTCAATTTTCAAATATCCACTCGGTTCAATAAACTTTTCTTTGTTATGCGTATTTTTCTTCACAATAAGATTTTAAAGTCGTAGCTTTCGCAGTTTAAATATACACAGATACCAAAAGTTTATAACAAAACGTCATTACTTGTAAATTTTTTGCTCCAAGCGAAGGAAATCGTTTAAGTTAACTCGTTTACCCGAATAACTTGCCTTGTGGTCGGATTACGGTGATAAAATCCTAACTTTTATAACTAAACTCACACTTTTTATACATCTTTTTGGGTAATAATTTACATATCGATATTGTAAATCGACAACATCAATACAAAAAAATTGTATTTTACGCTTTCAATTAATGTATGTCGAATCTACTTGATTACTATAATTATGAAGGAATGAAAATATTGTATCTATTATGTGGTATGAGTATCCACGATTTTGCTATCAATTTGATGCGGTTGCACGTGGAGGTGCCTTCTTAATGCAAGGTCCCGGGTTCTATTCCCAGCCAAGTCAGTACAGGAAACAAACTTTTCTAAATGGGAGATTAAGTGAATGTGTGCTCCCCAGTTCCTTATACGATATTTAAGGTTACTATAACTTCCAGGAATCAATGGGGACGGGTTGACGGCTTTCGATGGTCAAAACGCATTTAAAATTCCATGTCAAAACGCAAATTAAATATTTACACCAAAAAATGCATTTAACAGCTACCATCTGAAATCGCGAGATGATGACTTGCACGTGGAGGTGCCTTCTTAATGCAAGGTCCCGGGTTCTATTCCTAGCCAAGTCAGTATAGGAAACAAACTTTTCTAAATGGGAGATTAAGTGAATGTGTGCTTCCCAGTTCCTGATACGATATTTAAGGTTACTATAACTTCCAGGAATCAATAGGGACGGGTTGACGGCTTGCGATGGTCAAAACGCATTTAAAATGCCATGTCAAAACGCAAATTAAATATTTACACCAAAAAATGCATTTAACAGCTACCATCTGAGATCAATCGTAGTGGATATCAAAATCATTAAATATATCAAATAAATTAAATATAAAAACGTATATCAAAGTTGTTATTTATATTACATTATTTATAATATTGTCATTTGTTATATAATTTTTAATTTATGATTAACATAAATTTACTTTTTCTCCACGTCATATCATGAGGTTGATTTTACTCACACAACCACTCGACTCTCATTCGGTTGTCATTCATAATGCTATTACTATTTCGACAAAATAGTGTCGTTTCTCTATTTCGTCGAAATATTCGAAAAACGGAACAAATACGGGAAATGTAGCAGTAATAATACTAAAGTTTATTTGTCCGAAAATTTGTCTTATACCAATGCATAAAAAAACGTTAAACACATGACATAAAGGTCTGTGACTCAGCAATGGTTGCAGAGGAGCTCGCAACCGCCCGTTTTCAGTCACCCTGTAATCGAAGGATGACACCTCGTGAACTGATACTACCTAAGTGTCGTGAGCGTAATATCATGCTCACATTTAGAATTATCATTTCACGAGGTATCAAACGTCGATCAGTCAAAGGGATACACCAAAATGTGTTGAGATATATACATATATGTATGTATATTCCGCAATACGGGACCTGATGATCAAATACGGTGACAGTCGTAAGTATATACGAGTCGTATGGCAATCCTAATTTATAGTCACACAATTGATGTAATTGTTTTTATTGTTATTAATATTATTATTCATTTATCTGACTACCCCGTTAGAGATATAGTATGAGATATGTGATGTAATGTAATTTATTTATGTAACTGAAATGTACAATATGTGTATATTATATAAGTGCATACAGTTTGTCGCGACGTCTCGCAAAATGTAAATATTTGTATATAGCAACATTACAAGATGATTTTTGGTAACTTCTATAATTGTCTATGGTAGGAAATTAGCGCATTCCTTTAAATTTCAATTGTGGTGAGTGAGCGCACATTGATCGTGCGGCGTCTGACCTGCTAACATAAGTAAAAGCTTAATACCTTAGAGTATTAATTGTTCTGAGCTAAGTATCAACATTTTTCTGTAACACTAAAGTGACCTAACTTCTATAAGTGTACAATATAATGTAATTAATGTGTTTGCCTAAGCATCCTAGTATATAAGTGCTTAAATCGTACGATGATGAAATTAATGTCTGACTAATATCGAGGGGAGTACATAAGGTACTCACTGATCGAGCAGCGAGCAGTACCTATGCCGTACAGATGTTCTGTTGGGACCTGACCCGTCCCGTTGTTTTAATTGACTAGTCAATGCCGGCTTTAAGAATAAATAATATCAGACGGGTCCAACGAATGTGTTTTATGTGGCAAATGATAATCTGGTGGGAAGGATCAGCCCACAGGGCTAAGAAATATTGATCCGCCGACGGAGGCGGTGTGTATGGCTAGTACTGGCAAGGCCTTGAAGCTAGGCATTAAAAGCGCGCCAATGGGGACGGTGTTTATGACTAGTGGCTCCATACAGATGGAGTCATAGTGCTTATTATGATAGCAGGTGGTGAACGGCTTAATGGATTATCATAGTAGTGTAAGTGCGAAGCAGAACCTGGTAACCACAATGGCTCAGTAGGAAGGACAGCTCTAGATCAATTGATGTATGATAATATCATGTTAGATCCAATGCTTACGAATACAATTACACATTTAAGAAGGTTAATCGCCGCGTCTTCACTCTGGTCCGTTGTATACTTGTATGTTGTGTGAAATGGGCCGCAATCCGGAAGTGCAAGGCACGAAGACACAGTTAGTAGTTAATTATTATTACATATTATGATATAGGTACATACATATATTGTAATACGTACTACGGGTGAAGTCCGAAGTGATCCGACGACGAAACAACGGTAATCGCAATAACTGTACATTGAGATTTACTAGCTAAAGCTTTCAATTATTATATATAGGAACTGGTTTTTGACGTAGATACCCATATAGTATGAATGAAAATTTCAATGTGATTAATCGTTATCAAAATTTGAATAATTTATATTTGTACTAGAAAAGTCTTAATAAATTATGAATGATTCATTTATTATTTGAAGTCTTGATTTAAATGGCGAGTGAAAGAGCGAGTTAAACGCCAAGTAAGTACAGGGTTATTCGACAACTTCGTCATTGGAATCAATTTGAGAAGCCCGAGTGAAACTTTGCTAATCATTCCCTTTTGAAGCAACTTTCGAAGTTTATATGATTTATTTATATTCTCTTAGAAACGGCGAATATGACAAGTGCTATTTACATAACAGACTCTTATGTCGAGCATTGCGAGTCACGAGTTTGATGAAGGTATTTTCCATTCCGAGAACGTGATAGTTTTGCTATATTACCTACACAACTACTCAATTACAATAGACGTTTATACATATACCTGTAAACAAATATGGACATTTGATACGTAGAACGCTGTTATGAATCATTATTGTTAACATTCATTAATATCTACAATTATATTTAAGGTTGGACGACAGTGTTATTGTAAAAATGAGGAGAGATATGCTTATACGGTTTTGGCACATAAAAGAATGAGTGACAAGAAAAATATATGGAGCGAAAGTGAATAGGAGCAGAAGCTAAAGAAGACCAAGGCTGTCCTATGAGGATTAAATAGCCAGAGTGTATGTGGAGAATGTTAAGATTTGAGGAGGTGAAAGAAGTATGTAAGGACCGCGATGCTTGGCGCTCCATGCTCTCTGACTACCCCATTAGAGATACAGCGTGAAAATGTGTAGTTGTTGTTATGTTTAAAATCATGTATTACAACTTATGAGAATGAAAAACATGAAATAGAAACTTTACTAATGTTTCTGCTTATGTTTTATTGATTGGTAATTGCTTTAATGGACTTCTAAAATAGATTTTCTTTTTCAGATATGAGTAAAAGTATCCTCTGTCAACTGTGCTTGTATCGAATAAAATACAAGCTATATAGAACGAATAATATTTTTGTTTCAATATTATTCGCCTGTTTAGAAGTTGTTTATGTAACCATCTTTTAGCTTCTTAGGTAAAACGGAATATGTATATAATTGTAATATACAAAATACCTACTAATTTCGTTTACCTCTTGTCTCTGTACGGTGACTACAATTATTTGCTTAACATGTGTTACTTTCAGATATTATCATCAGAAATGTCACTACAAGGCTGCAGCTGCTAACAGAGAGCTTGTTCGGTGTCCCGGGGCCCTAAACGTAGAGGGCTTCTCTTCTCGTAGAGATTATATTTTACAAAAAGCTTTGTTTAAAGTTTTACTACGCTAGAATGACTCACTAAACAAATGTGCTCTAGAAAGCACCCTCGATCTCTTTTTGTTCCAACCGCCCAGGCTTTCTGGCTACGATTTATCCATCGTAAGATTAATAATGTCTGCAAAAACCGTTACGTTAAAATCATTAATATGTCCGATTTTAAGGATAAAACGTAATTCTCTTGTCGAAACGTCAAACCGGAACCACAGGTTGCCAGGTGCTCGTTTAAAAAAAAAAGAAATATGTAAATTGTGCTATCCGTACGAGTCGTTAACGTTGACCATGGGATAGGTCGAATTACAAGGGACGAGGGAGAAAGGTATAATATATGTAATGTATGTAGGGTGATTTCATATTTATATTTGTATATGTCTCTGCCAATAATCTGTGCTGGAAGACACACGCGTTTTACTAAACTCCATGATTAACGTTACGAATAGTGGTTCAATGGCGTTTCAAAAAGGTGTGGTTGGCGATGGGCTAGAAACCTGTCGCTATCTAGTTGCTATGCGTAGTTTCTAAGGCATAATAGGGTTGGAGTGGATAAAAACGCGCAACTAGCAAACTATGCTGTATTCATGAAAAAATAACATCACAACAAAGTACATTGTGCATTCGTCTCGACCGTCCAACATACACTCCTAGACTAATTGCGTCACTATTATTTTTTCGTTACGCCACTCGTGTCGTCGATATTCATACCACATATACACTGTCAGAATTGTCGGTTTGTGATTCTATTATAAGTACTTTGAAACCCTGCCCAAGTGGATCTTAAAAAAGCCTTACTTTATTTTGGTCTCATAACCAAAATGATTACAAGTTGGATATTTTGGACCCAATTATTTTCAAAAACTTCTTCTTTCTCTGGTGGCAATTGCTACTGAGTTCTAAGTTATTGCGTTGTTGACTAAACAGAAATGAAAGCACAGACAATTACATGATACATAATAACTTCTATCGTATAACAGAATATATAAAGAACGAAATTAAATCTCATTATACAACGCCTTGAAATATTAAAGTACCAAAGCCATTGTCAAGTGTCTGCCTCTAATTGCAGGCTTTCGGTAATTAGTGCCTGTCTGAGGCGAAAGTGTGAGTAAGACAGTTTCGCGTGACGTGTCAGTGTGCGTGTTTAAAGTATGCTATTAATGTTTGCGTTTAAGAACAAGGAATGATGACACCTAAGGTTTATATTATTACATATTAATGTTTGTATTATTATAACATTATTACAAAGTTAAGCAGTCTATTTGGATTTTTTTTTATTATCTAACTACGGCGAAAACAAAAAGAGGAGGGAAGATTATAGTATGTAGTCGGGTATGTACATATATGTAGCTTTTTATGATAAAAATCTAACAATAAGTATTTTAATAGATATCAGTGAAAGAGGTTACATAAGAAGTCGTGAAAGTCCTACAATGTTAACATACGGAAGGTGACGTCATCATAAATCCAATAAAGAGATGCCACAAACCAAAACGACAGGTACTTGACCTCCCACTGATTTAACATCAAATCTATGATCGAGCATTAGAATATAAAATAGAAAATACAAATGTTACTTGACTGAAATTTGACGTTCTCCGTGAAGTGATAATTATTATTTATTTTTTATTTATTTTAATTTTTATCTTTATTTTTGAGTCGACATACTTTATGTAACCGCCGAGTTATGCCGTTGACATTTCTACTTTAACGTAATTTTGTTTCTAATTTTAAAATAGTTATATAATCTCTGCAATATACGAATATTAGAGAATTCACATAATCCCAGTCTGGTCACGATAAAAATACATGCTGTAACTTATAATATACTAACGGCCCATCCCGACTTCGCCCGGGTTGTATGCACATTACATAGCCTATATCCATCTGGAAAGTACCTTTCAAATGGCGAAACATTATTGAAATAGGTGCAGTGATTCTCGAGATTATAATAATACATACATACATATCGTCACGCTGCATTCCTAACAGGGTAGTCAGAGAGGACGGAGCGCCAAGCGTCGCGGTTCTTACATACTTCTTTCGCTTCCTCAAATCTCATCATTCTCCTCACACATTTTCGCCTAGGTATGCGAGAGCTTTTGACATTTCCGTCTGCTAACACTCTGGCTATTTGATCTATATTAAAATTATAATAATAATAATAATATACTCAGACATTTGACACAGCGCTATCTAGTCCCAAAGCAAGCAGAACAGCGCTTGTGTTATGGGTACTAGACAAGTGATATACTACTTATATACTTTTCTTTCGTAAATAAATACATATTATACATAAACACCCAGACTCGGGGCAGGAATCGAACTCGCAACCCACGTTTACTTTCCGACGCGTTAAGCCGTTGCGCCACGGAGGTGGTGGTGAGATTACCCTCAACACATAAAGAAGCTTACAAAATCCGCTCTCTCTCTTTATAATGTTAGTATAGAGGTAACGAGAACGATTTTTTAAATTGTTGAAATTTCACAATATATCAGATTTATAAAAATATATTTCAGTTTGTGCGAAAAGCTGGGTTTCAAACTTTGCTTTTTGCTATACGAGATATTTAATTTTAGAGTTTGATTATTATGAAATCTATTTACCAGCTTAATTACATAATATTGTGTTTGAGTACACTTAACTACGGTAAACCGACTGGGATTGTTGTTATAGAGAGACGTAAAAAAGAACCGCAATTATGGACACTGAAGGTAAGTACAGGAGAGGATAATTTCATACACTATGATATCTAAACTATATTCAATAGCATTCATGTCCGTATATACTCAAATAGTACAAGGTTTCGTGTCAGTTACGCCCATAAGATGGTGCCGTAACACCATCGCTACGCTTAGAAGAAGTTATTATGCTTTTAGGAATGTTTGTCTAGTAGCCTAAAAGTTACACTGATTTTTTCTCTACGTACATACACAATCATCAGACTTTATTTATAACTCCAGACGCCGTGGCCAAGCAATAACGATTAGGTAAATCGGATAAGCTGACTTGCCTGTGCATGCGACACACCATTTATAATCAGATCAGTTGATCGGCTACCACTTCGTTAAAAGATACATCTACATCTAATTTTTGATTTTATTTGCCTCACTTCGTAGTGTGGGACAGACTCTCTGGAGTTATTAAGGCTATGCACCTGTATAATCTAAAAACATTTAAATCAAAGAATCGCGTAGACATTGTAGACCCTTGTAGGCAAGTGTAGCAGTAGTTGCTACGCGTCGTAGAGCTGCGCTACGTCATATCTTGTTATTGTAACCCCAGTTTATCTCGTTGATAAAACTTAAAATAATGATAGTGATAATTAAACAATTACCTTTTAAAACTAAATTAGGAATACAATTTCTTATTGGTTTTAAGTAAATATATTACATACATCGGAATAGGTTACATAGTTATCACAGTATATATTAGTTGAATCTGAGAATAATTACTTTTTTAAATCATAGCAAACATTGTCTATTCGTAGGTATGTGTTCTCGTCATATGTAGGTACTAACTAAGCTAAGGATGAAAAAGCCATATATTTACTCGCATTGCTTTCGGAGTGAAAGAGTAGAAATCGTAGAAATATTCGTAGCGCACGTAGAGCGTCTATATGAGATTCAGTAGGTTTTACCTGAAACGAAAATTAACAAAATATTACTGCAAATATTTACGCATCGAAAGGAACAAAGAACAAAACTTGGTATCATAAGATGTGACAATTAACCTCGTAACGAAAACTTTTATCTCGAAGTTATAACTATGCTAACATCAAACAGCACCCGGCTCTCAAAGGGATTGTAAGTACTGTTAGTAACAACACTGCCAAACCGTCTGAAGGAGAAAGTTAATAGCATTCATTAGGCTTTGTTGCATTCTCAATGTTTCGTTTCACTCTAGCTACAACTAGAAGTGACATCGGTACTTATAAATATTGGCAAATTTTGGCATTATAAATACATGCCAAAGATTTATTTATAAACAATGTAGAGCCTTATTTACCCTAAAATATAAGATATAAGATGTTAAACAAGATAATTTGTACATTTCCATAAGTATCCTCACGCTGTAACCCTTACGGGGTAGTCACAGAGGACGGACCGCCAAGTATTGCGGTTTTTACATACTTCTTACATGCAAAATATAAAACATGAACTTCATATCTGTGAATTGTTAATGGTATAAGTCATACCAAACATGATTTTTAAAACAGTTATTCAAAAACATTTTGGAATACACTTTCAACATTCGTTATGATTATCATTGACAGTGTACAGTTGATGCATTTATATAATGTATTTAACACCAATAAAAATTTACGTTCACGAATGATTCAACATCTTTTCATTTATAGTTTAGAAATTACAGACCGAGAAAAATTTATTTTTGATGCATTTTTTACTGTTAACTCACGTCCGTTTGTGTGAATGAGATATGTCGTGCATTATCATCTTTCTCAAAACTAATTTTCGGCTGCGCTTAAATCACTTCCAGTTAGTACAACTCTACAATAAAAGGTTATTTGTCTCTGAACAAACATGTTTGTTTCCTCAAATGCTCCTTTGATATAATCTTAATGTCGGCCGCCTTACCTGTCCTGTCAGCGTACAAACTTTGCAGACAGTTTACGGTAGTTTCGCATCGAAAACTTTGGTCAAACTTTAATTCTGTGTTAGTCTCTAGCACGTTAACGAATGTTCAAAGTGGTTCCTATTGTATTGCTCTTAATCATCTTTAAATTAAATTAGACAGACAATTCAACTATCTGTATTGAGAACATTTTCATATAACAACGATGTGCATTAGATGGCAGCAGTCTTTATATTACACCTACTAAAGTCTTCAAACAGTCTGAAAACTAAAATTTGACATTTACAGCAAACGTCTATGCATAGTCCAGACGGAGTCGAGGAACCACAATCTCACACAAGAGTAAGGTTAGGGTGAAGGCTGCTGGTGCCTTGACTCTTATCTATGTAGAAAAGACAAAATGAAATAGCAAAATGTCAGCCCATACGGGGTGACAGTGTTTGATCAATGAGCGCTTGAACGTTTGATTCCGTGGAAAAAATCAGTTAGTGCGCTTTTGAAATTTTAATTGTGAGAGAACGGTTATGCTGAGCAATGAGATAGTTGTTACAGTTTTAAAAATCATCGCATATTACGATTTCAAATATTATAGATAAAAAATAAACTGTAAAAATCGCTTTTTATTAAGTTCGTTTTAACTTAACGCGAACTCAAAAAAAGCTGGAAACAAGATGTCCTACTTGGATCGGGAAAGAGCTTCGATCTCAGAGCCCGCGAACATCATAAGCCTAGAGGTCCACGCCTGAAAACTTTCAGAAAAATTTGATGTAAGATGTTGAGAATCAAACTACATACAGTAAACAATATTACGCAGTCAGAGGCATTAATCATTCCCATTAAGACGCCATATAAAACCACTGCTGGATGAGTGTCGACTATATTTATTATACGACTATTGTGTATCGTATGTATAACTATACACAGTAAACAATATATCGTCCCAATATTAGTTCATACCTGTTAAGACATTCCGTTTCAATTACCTTATACCACGGCATGGAAGGGTCCCGCTGACAAATGGCGTTTGCACTTTGAATTACTACCAATAAATTCTCCGTAACGCGTATTGGGTTTCGGGAATGTTTGTTATTTTACTGACCCCTACTTGTATGTCTTAAGTTGTTATAGGGAGCTGAGCTTCCATTCCGATGTTTACAATTACTGTTTTCATCAATTAAATATTAACAAGACTTTATTAGTATTGATAAAAATGAAACATCGGTGAAATCGAGGAAATCGAGTGAAAGTAAGATAAATGCAGTAGAAATGCGATCTCTTAGAGATATGTGTGGTGCCACCTTTGCAGACAAAATAAGCGATACGCAATATGACTGGGTTGCACGACAGTGTCATTGTAAAAATGAAGAAACGAATTCTTAGTTGGTTCGGGCACATAGAAAGAATGAGTGACGAAAGACTGACGAAGAAAATTTACAGAGCGAAAGTGACTAATAAAAGATGCCAAGGAAGATCGAGGCTGATTTATGACAAATAGCCAGTGTTAACCGACGGAAATGTTAAAAGCACTCGCATACCTAGGCGAAAATGTGTGAGGAGAATGATGAGATTTGAGGAAGTGAAAGAAATATGTAAGGACCGCGGCGCTTGGCGCTCCGTCTTCTCTGACTACCCCGTTAGGAATACAGCGTGAAGATACGTATGTACGTATAAAAAAGAATGAAAATGTCAAAAGCATCTGTATATGTCTGCGAATGTATGTGAGGAGAGTGATGAGATTTGAGGAGGCGAAATAAGTATGCAAAGATAGCAATCCTTCCTCTCTGACTACCCCATTATGGAGACAGCGTGAGCACAAATATGTGTAAAAATGAAGAACAACACGGATGTACACTAAATTATAAGTTCGAATAAGATTCTTATTTGTCTGTAAAAATTAAAATGCGATTCTGTTCAAGCAACTTTTCAAGTCTCATGTTTTTTCATTTACCATATACCTTTGTGTATATAATATAGGTAAAGATATAATACTTTCAGGGGATTTTACAAGTAATTATCGTTAAACGTGTATTTTAAAAATTCGTTTAATTTCTTTTTAATAAAATTGGTTATTCGTTCAGCTTAGTTTTTGATCTATGCACATAAATGAAAGATACCAAACTGGTAGATTAAACGGATTATAAATAGGCCATTACTTTCAAAATCAGACAGGCACTTCGTATTTATGAAGTTAAACCGAGATTAGACTTGTAGTAGAAGTTCTGATCATATCATCTTAAAAGTACCTTACAAGCGAGAAATTAACTTTTGACTTCTGAATCATAAGAGCTACGGAATAAGGTTCTCTTTTCGAAACGCTAATAACATCGTCGTAAACAAGCAATTAGCAGTCTTAACTGGTAAGCGATAAAGTTGTTATTGCTCTGTAATTGGGACGAAACGGTGGAAGGTGACCAGTAAACGCATATTTCACTCGTCCCTTGTTTACCTACTGTTTCCAACTAAACAATGGACGTGATAATAATTACTTCATACAGATATGAAATGGGTTCTTGTATTGTAGGAAAGACGTTGCTTGCTCTATAACTTGTTAGGTAATTGGATTACAGTGGGCGCTATTACAGGGAAAGTGTGAGATTGGGGAGCGATACTCAACTATTTTGTTTTATGACTAGTGTCCACGAATTTTACGCCAAAACTCTTCCTCAATAAACAATTCAACTACTTTAAATTACATTAAGTATTAAAAGAATGTTGTCTACCAAGAGAGCGTCAGGTGTTAAATTTTATTTTTAGAGAAGTAAAGATTTTATTTTTAGAGAAGTATTATTATTAGAGAAGTAAAGCAATTTTAATTAGAATGTATCCTCGTGGTACGCATTGCAAATGAACTAGTTGAAAAACCGGCTAAGAGCGTGACGGACATGCATTTCTCGGGCGACTATTTTGGAAAAAGTACAAGTTACGTTTTAAAAAAATGGATTCGAATTACCCATTATTTCTGTTTTTCTTTCTATTTTCTAGATTAAAATTATTAGGTTTCGTGTTGTATCAAATTTCAGCTCAATATGTGTAAACAACGACATAATCGGCTGTAACATACGGACAGACGGACAGATAAATGAAACCAAACTTTCCGTTCCGTTTTGGCTATTTGGCTGCGTAACCCTAAAAAAGTGTAACTTGGCGTTTCTTTCTTTTTGTCTTAATTTTTTCCTCTAATCTAATATTATTATTAACATTATTATTACTACTAAATTGTCATTAACACCTGTAAAGATGTACTTAACATGGTTCGAAACGTTTTGCATTCTAATAATAACTACTACATATAGTTATATAGATAGTTTAAATATAAACAGTACAAGCTAGACAACTAGAGATATACTTTTAAGAAACGTGGATCTCGCTATGTATAATTGTGGTTATTGTCCAATTCCAGCTTCAAAAAAGTGACTTATGTTTTATACAGCGAACGTGATGACTGGATAATACGTGACTAAATGAAGTCAGGACAATATTATTTGTGCTAAATTGCTTTTAAAGGTTCCGTATCTCAAAATGAAAAACGGAACCCTTATAGAATTACTTCGTTGTACGTCTGTGTGTCCGTCTGTCTGATCAATAACGAACCTTTATTTCAAGAACGGGTACATGTATCAAGTTGAAATTTATGTCAAACGCGCGCTGTCTAGTGCCCTTGAAGGCAAAAAAAATTCAAGCTTCTAAGTCATACAGCCATTTAAATACTGAAACAAGAAACTATAGTGTAGTATTTCCCGTTGATCTAGAGAGAGTGATCAAATTTGGCAAAAAGCAAGGCAGGCAAAAGGTATTGTTACAACACAATAAAAGGATAAAAGTAAAAAGTCCTATTATAATTATTTTATTTAATTTTTGCCATTACAAACTTACATTTGCAGATGGAGAGTACGGGAGAAAGTGTCTTAAAATTGCAAAGTTAAGTTTGAGTTGGAATTTGACTTATATTTTTTAGCAAATACACACGAATGCATTGTATGATGGTGATGATGATTAGACGCGACCCTTAGTGCACAAGTCCAACTCGCGCTTGGCCGATTTTTTATACTACAGAGAAGGCAAACGAGCAAAGAGGCCATCTGAAGATAAATTGAGGCTTATGGACATTATCAATAACAAGGCCAACAAAGCACTTCAGATTACATGAGCGTTGCCAACCTTGACTGAGATGGTGCGTCTCTTATGGCAGAATTATCACCGGATATCTTATACTCCATACCAGAATACAATAGTGCAAATACTGTTTGGCGGCAGCAACTAATACCGTTTTCTAGAACGTCATCGTCATATTATCCCCAACGGGGTAATCAGACTGAAATGAACACCAAGCATCACGGTCCATACATATTACATATTTTTATATTACATATTTTGCCTCTTCAAATGTCATCATTCTCCTCGCACATTTTCGCCTAGGTATGCGAGTGCTTGTTCAATTCACATTTCTGAGAAAACGAACCAAAGAGGGTAGATAGAAATGTCTGCTATTAAATCCATCCACATCCACATTTCGCTATTCAACCCGTGATCATAGTGTTTGTAATGGCGACAAAATAATGAGGACTTGAAAAATTTCTAAGTTGTATCGCCATAAGAACTCAATTATTCATGTGGTATAATGTCATGCTCAAAGCAATACTTTTGAATTAAAAGTACTTTATCTTATACATTTATCTAAGTAACTTTAATTTGTTTGTAAATATTTTGTTTTTACTAAAGGGACATGAAAGATTAACATAAAAGGGACATTATAGATATAAAATGGGATAAAACAATAAAGGGACTGAAGATGAGACTAGACACGAGTAAATTCGGTACCTACCAAGTAGACCCAGCAACAAGAATTTTATATTCAACTACTTTTATTGGACATTGTATATGTATATGTAAGGGTGATATATGACGAGTTCACGACATAAATATTTCAGGTACGAAACATTTCTCCTATATAAACTTTTAAACTTTCGCGTTGCATTATAAAATATCTAAAAACACGGGAAATTAACGCGATTACCTTTTATTTTCCCTTGACGTGATTATCCCTTGAAGCGGATACAATTTATCAACAGCGTGGAATCCTGTGATTCAAATGACAAAACCTCGTTTTTCACATCCGGTTAAGTGTGTGGACACCGTGAGTGTTGTGTGTAGGAACTTTAATAATTATTTACAAATATCGGTGGTAGATGAAATAAAATCTGCCTCTGATATGGAGTGAAGCTTGCTGCGACAGTTTACTTGAGACCACGGCCGATGAAACTTGGCCTATGGCGATACAACTTAGAAATTTTTCAAGTCCTCATTATTTTGTCGCCATTACAAACACTATGATCACGGGTTGAATAGCGAAATGTGGATGTGGATGGATTTAATAGCAGACATTTCTATCTACCCTCTTTGGTTCGTTTTCTCAGAAATGTGAATTGAACAAGCACTCGCATACCTAGGCGAAAATGTGCGAGGAGAATGATGACATTTGAAGAGGCAAAATATGTAATATAAAAATATGTAATATGTATGGACCGTGATGCTTGGTGTTCATTTCAGTCTGATTACCCCGTTGGGGATAATATGACGATGACGTTCTAGAAAACGGTATTAGTTGCTGCCGCCAAACAGTATTTGCACTATTGTATTCTGGTATGGAGTATAAGATATCCGGTGATAATTCTGCCATAAGAGACGCACCATCTCAGTCAAGGTTGGCAACGCTCATGTAATCTGAAGTGCTTTGTTGGCCTTGTTATTGATAATGTCCATAAGCCTCAATTTATCTTCAGATGGCCTCTTTGCTCGTTTGCCTTCTCTGTAGTATAAAAAATCGGCCAAGCGCGAGTTGGACTTGTGCACTAAGGGTCGCGTCTAATCATCATCACCATCATACAATGCATTCGTGTGTATTTGCTAAAAAATATAAGTCAAATTCCAACTCAAACTTGCGAAAATGGATCTTTTAATTTGTGAAATATTTGACGAAATCATTATTTTAGATATATCTTTCAAATACGCACTAATGAACCCTTAGATGCTAATATACCTACTTTATTTTGCTTGACAATATTAAACATGATTACTACCTGTATGTGAAACAGATTAATTATTTATAATTATACGAAACTTCAAACACGCGTTAAAGTGTAATATGCCGTCTACGCGTAAATCCCAAAACTAATTATTTACTATTACACTAGAGAAACAAAACAGAATATAGACGAGACATTTATTATATTGTAACTAGATTCCCTTGGAATAACATTGTCCGTCGTATTCCAGTCGGAACAACGCTTGAGTTAGCGCGAACAAATACAGTATTCTACGAATGTACATATTTGTTTTCGAATCACGTCCGCGCGGGGGTGGAGGCGGTAAACAGCGGGCTCGCGGGGCAGGGTAACGGGCGAAAAATTGCGTACCCTGAATTAGTACACCACTGTAAATGAGAGGAGAGAGGTCGTTTGCGCACTCCACAGAGATTCTGTACTCCCGTGTGAATTTCTTCTGAATGATAATGGCCACTTCCGTGTTTTACTGAGGACTAATCGGTATGACACGTTGAAATTCAATTTCCAAACGAAAAAGAAAGGTTCTGTCACACTACTCACTAACAATTTCCATGTAAATTAGCTTCTGCAAGTGTTTTAACCACACGTAAAATATATCTATCAAGTTCAGATCGTTGATGTCTCAGAGTAACAGTCATATACGTACTTAGAATAGTTCCAGAGACAAATCATAATCGATTATATCCAGTGCTCTTGCAAAGAGTCAGTATTTGCTGTCGTTTTAGTTAATAAAAACTGTAAAAACATTGTATTCTCACTTTTTAGAATTTCTTGCCATAAGAAAATAATTATCGTACCGTATCTTTACCGTATGGGAGGTATACGGTATGTCCCAGAATCTCGAATTTATCTCGAAACTACATGAACTATAATCTGCTGTTTTACTTATAGCAGTCGTAAGGAACTAATGTCAAAAGCTTTCGTATACCGCGGCGAAAGTGTGTGAGGAGAATAATGACATTAATGATGCTTGACACTGCGCCCTCTCTGACTACCCCCTATCAGGCATACAGTGTCATTAAATCCTCTTTGGCTACCCCGTTAAGGATACAGTGTGAAGACATGTATGTACGTATCAAATTCACCTAATAACTTTAGGAACATAAATGAAGAAGTTAATAGATAAATAAGTACGTTTATATAAAATATAATAATAATAATACTCCAGACAATTACTCAGATTGTGTGACTCCAAACTAAGCAGTAAGCTTGTACTATGGGTACCACACAACGAACTCTGGGGGAGTTCCCAGTAACACCCACACTCCAAGCCAATTTAGAAAAGTTCGTTTCCTAAATTGACCTGACCGGGGATCGAACCCGGGACCCTAGCTTGGAAAGCAGATGCATATGCCATTGCGCCAACGGGCCAGTCGATTACAGCTGTGCAAAACCCATGAACGATAAGGTATTAAACACCTTAATCGTGGAATATTGTGGTACTGTAGTGATTTTATTACCACTTACCACTAATGATTGCCTGGCAGGCTACTTTTTGGAATAAAAAAAACAAAATTTGCTGAAGTTTTATAAAATTTTACAAACTTATATGAAAATAACAGGCAAACCTCTACCTTTTCTCAACACAAAATTATCATAAAACTTCTAATTCAGTGTCAGAATCAACCCTAAGTCTAACAAATTTTTTATTACAGACTAAATCGAAATCAGGCTTTTATTTTATTGTCACAGGAATAGCAATTTCGGATCGATGTTTCAGGCAATAATTTTTTTACATTTAGCAGAGCAATAAACACTCATACGCCTTTTTTCGCAGGGCAGTAGTAGCACAGACTTCATTTGCCTTTTTTAAACCTGGTTCTTTTAACATTTTATGTATGTTTAGTCTCTACCACCACTTGTATTCATTCTAGCTTGTATTCTAGATAATTGATTTCTAACTCGTTTCCTTATTTTTAATATTTCTTAGCCTCGGTCCTCGTTGAGATCCATCTATCAATGCAATGCAAATGGAAATATTTAAAATAAGTTACTGTTAAAAAACTTACCTCTAATACTAATGTTCGCCTCCCAGGCGACCGAAATGTCTAATTCTCGGTAACGAAAAACGTTACCGAGACGCATTTTCTCCCCACTGTGTCGCGGGCTGCACTAAGTTAACGCGAACGTACAACTCGATAGGTTTCCACAATTTCAAAATAATTGGAATAAACTGATCGCGGCCGACTTCTCAGGTGATAATTAGTATTCTATGGTTTAGAAGAAGAAGTTTTATTTGCTAATTATGACGAAGATAACTTGCGCCTTAGATGATTAGACGTGTAGCAGATTTGTAGAATAATAAAAGTATAGATAAAGATATCGAGTTAGAAAAGCAAGCACGAGGGCCAAAGGTTCGATAATGGTTGATATAAAACGGTCTTATACGAAAAGATATTAGAAGTAACCTCGTTAGAAGTTACCCCAAATGAGTACGAGTAAACAGCAAGGTGGGTATAGTCGTATATATCGTAGAAGTTAGAGTATATGTGAATCTACGTATACACTACACCATAAACTTAGTATGTATATACTAAGTTTATGCACTATACACTCGGCATTGGGAGACAATAGTTTGGAAAAAATTAATATATTTCAAAAACAAAACAAAATTTGTTGATTATTACAGCACATGCTCAAATATGTTAGATCGTATTGTTATCAACATACCATTAAATTTTGAACAGCGCGTACCAAAATAACTTGAATATTATATCTTTTGAAGTTCTAAGGCACTTATCCATAAAGATTGCTTTCACAACCAAGAACTCAGGAATGCGGACACCTTGTCTTAATTACTCAGAATTTTATGCTTCTACACGAAAAACACAAAGACGCGCATAGCGAAAATACTAAAGTTTCTCTTTAAGAACCGCTAGGGGACGATAACAATGCACCGCCATGTTTGATTTCTAGAGAACAAAGGCTTCAACACAATGGTCGGCGGCATACACTTTATTCGTAAAACTAGCAGTCACACGCGACTTCTAATACAGGCTTACAGGTACTGGTAGCTTACCAGCTACGTTACTACTGTAACCGTTTGTTTTATACAGTAGGTGAGTAAAAAATAAAAAAGTGGTTATTATTAGGAATAGAGCTTCAGTTCGGTTCGAATAGAAAAACAATTAAACGGAAAACTTACATGGTAACACAGGCGTCGTAGGAGTCAGCACGCGTCGCCTATCGCGTATATCGCACTATCGCACACCCGCACTGATGACGGCGGTGTTGTCGTATTGTAAAAATTTGCTAGTATTTGGGGTAATTGGAAACTAAAAACGTATTTTAAATTAAAATAACATTTTTATTTATAAAAATTATTAGCATCATGCTACGTTCTTATTCACATATAACAAATAAGCTTTTTTATGTCGCCATGTTGCTTTAAAAGAGAAAGAAAACAAAGAACGTACCAGATACTTATCTTCTCGCAAAGGCCATAAAAGTCGGCCAAGGGATAGGGAATTATAAGTATAGGTGATAGGATAACAACTAGTCGTTATCCAATTCCACTTTGTTATCTGTAAACTCAATACTTATCGCTAGAAGTGGCATCACTGTGATTTTCTCATGCTTTAACGCCGCTTTAATGATTTGTAAGAATATAGTCTGAAGTAGTGTATGACTCGTATGTATGTACTTTTATACATCTATGTATATTTTTGTATATCGTCTGTATATACATATTTTTATATTAAATCAATATTAAAAATAAAAGTTTTAGATTAAGAACAACTTTCAAAATCTTTTTATTTATATATGTATATCCATATTTAATAAGAAACGGCGACTTCGAGGAAGTCTATTATTTAAGATATTATTTATTAAATATGTATATGATGATATTATGTCCATACAAAAGATAATGATATAGAGTTTCAAATATCCAGTGCTAGCCGACGGAAATGTCAAAAACACTCGCATACCTAGGCGAAAATGTGTGAAGAGAATGATGAGATTTGAGGAAGCGAAAGAAGTATGTAAGGACCGCGAAGATTGGCTCTCCGTCCTCTCTGACTTTCCCGTTAGGGATACCGCGTGAAGATATATATGCATAATTGTATTAAAGAGTTTCGTACATGATGTATAATAATGTAGATGATGTAACAATTACTTTTATTCAACACAAAATACTCTATTTGCTAGTCACTAGGTAATAAAATTTAATATCAAAAATATTTAACATTAATAATTCTTGAACTCGCCATTTAGTAATTTGAACATTATACGCCCTAACATAACTAAAATCGGATCTTTCATGTTATTTTCGTTCATACCTATACGTAATGTAAACGGGATAGTATTTTTCTCTACAATTCTGCCGAATACTTTCCGATGTCAAATAGTTCGAGTAGGACGAATATAGACAAGCATTAAATGGATAAAGAAGTATAACTAGCTATTTCGTTTTACTATTTTTTATAAAATATTTTTTTTATATAGAAATTATCTTCTCACGTGAAGAAGAACATTTATTCATCATATAAATAAAAGTAAGTTGTATTTGTTTGAAATTCTAAATATATAAACCGCTCAGTATATTACTCTCAAACCCATTCTTTACAATACGACAAGGGACAATGTATTACAAGAAAATGGAATAAGATACTCGACCTATTCCTAAGACCTAAAACATGACAGTACATTTCATTCGGCCGGAACTTGAGATTCATTGGGGCAGAGAATTTAATCCTACCGCCGGTTGGGGCGTGTAATTGTATTCATGATTCGCAATGTGCGTTGGCCCTGCATAGACCCAGCGTTTTAATGACCGTCCGCCCTACAAGTGGTCCCAGGAAATGATGGAAGCAAAGCGGATTGCGTTACGCACAAATTAATTTTATGATTTTATTTTAAACTGTTGAACATAAATATTCTCATACAATAGAGTAAATAAGGATACAACACATAAGAATGAAATTACACATGATTAACACTTTACTCCCCTGTAACATTCTACAGATAGTTAAGTATGATACAGTACTATAATGTCTTCTTTTTTCTACTCAATTTATAGAAAATAATTAATACATCTTTATATAAACGTGACCTTTGTGGTTTTTATATATAAACTTTAAGTTTCTACCTTGTGTTTTATTATGCAACAATTCATTCTTTCAGTTTTGTTTATAACGTTTAACGTATAACGATAACGTTTTACTGTGATCACCCTCTAAAAAAAAGATGTCCTCAAGGTATTAAATACGAAATATAAATTAGAAACAACTTATACAAAAATTATGTAATAGTATCTAGTTTTGGAATTATATCTACAACTCATTTGTAAATTATTTATCAATAAATACACAAAGTTGAATCACTCCTAATTAATTTCAATGCATTCATTAACGACCCGTTACCCACAGTGGCGTTTTCCAACAGGGTAGGCAGTCAAAATAACAAATATATAAAACAAAAAAATAATTTTAAAACATAATTATACTTAATAATACAGCAATGCTGACGAGTGAGAACGTTACTGTTACTTTAATTTTTCGTAGTGGTTGTTATTTTTAATGTGTAGTGAATGCAAGGACACCAAATTAAACTAGGTATTAGTATGTACACAACCCGTCAGCCACTTAAATGTTTCATAATATTTAGAAATTTCGAGTCACATTACCTGACTTTTGATATAAATGCAACTCTGGTACAAATTTGCCTTTAGCTACAGATTGTAATTTTTCACTACATGAAAATTTTGAAAACGCGACTTGTTTTGGTTTTTGCAAATACACACTGCCAATACAATATATAACAGCTAAAACATTCGTTTCTTTAAAATACAGCTGAAATTATCTATTATAAACCGATACTTTACTTCAAATATGAATTGTAAGAAGAATAGAGTTTTTTTAACCAACTCATAGAACAACAAATCACTTGCACGAAGAAGACATATTTATTTATTTTATTTTGAGTCAAGTATAAATCAACCATAAACAGAGTAAAAACGAGTAATTTGAATTTATCAAGTGGATTTAATTCTATAATGTCGTTGATGTAGTGAATGCCTCCAAAACACGCAAACAAACTTAGTTTTCGAGTGTAAAATGGCACACATTTGAAAGATAATTGTTTAGAGTACTGATAGGTGAAATGTAAACACGTGTGCGTGAATTGTAGGCACCGGACCGACGTGCCCCCACGGAAGTGTTATATAGGGGTTTTTTTTTATGTCAATAGATGACATAATATTTAAAAATAAAATACAGCAATGAAAAAATACGAAATACTATTAGGAACAGATGAAGGACGGAAGAATAGGAATGTTAGATGGCGCTGTTTTTAAACAATTGTTGTCTTATTTTAAATTGTCAATAAAATATAAATGGTGGATATTGATATACTTTTCATTTAATTTGTTAGGGTAGGCAGTGTCTCGAATATAACCCTTATTTCTACACATAGGCAGTTCGTACTGCCGTTTGTATTGGAATAATGCAAATATTCATGTCACGGACGTCACGGTGCAAGGTTGCATAATTTCGAATATTCGTTATCAATATCGCAGCTCGCAGTAAGCTTACCACGCCATGCGACATCTGTATGTAGCCTAGGAAACTATTATGTCTAGATTTATTACCGACAGCTCGGAAACGTCATGAGTGCGACGGGGCGGGACGGCCGTCACTGGCTGGCACGGCGACATGGTTACACAAAATTATTCATAGTCGTCCTTGGCGTTGGATCGAGTCTGTTACTAATAGTACCTATCCGTACTAGATACCATAATGCAAGTATTGCTGTTCACTAAGAAATATTTGGCTGAAATTTCTGAGAATATTGTACCATTTTCTTTTATGAACTAAATTGAAAGAGCTATAAATCCGTCTCGCTGTCAATCAAGCTTGCTAGTAAAATAAATAAACTATCTGTTTTGAAATCAATAGTGTAAAATTCTTGGAACGATACCTTAAGGCAGAATTATAGGCCAATTTACCCCCCGTCAGCGAAAGTAAGCAAAACTCCCACCCAAGCTTTTTGTAGATTTCGTCGAATGTTAAAAAGTAATTCATAAATAAGTATTGTTATTTTTAAGTATGTTACAATGAAACAAGCGCTTTTTTGCATATTCTACTTGACATTTTTGGTTTTAACAATCACAAAATAATTGCATGTACATTTTTACATACATCATATATCGTAATAATAACAATAATTGTAATAATATTAAGAAGCTCAATGAAAAATTAAACGGAGTAAAAACAGAAATTGTCTTTCATCGTCCTCGATCAGCAGGCTGTTTTACTTTTAGACGTAAGTCTAAGAACTAATTTGTTTATGTTAGTAAATGATCTGTCGATTGTTTAAATTACTAAACAATCTGCTTAAGTTACTATATAAACTAGACAAGCCGCTTTTTGGACGTACGCTCACAATTCGTAGTAAATAATCATTTAAATCTCTCCACCGTTGTCATTAAAAGTAAGCAAAGGAAATTCGAATATTTTATTTGCGTAAATGTGTGATTCGATAGTTTTTGTATTATATGTTACTTAAAAATCATATCGCAATGTCAATATCCATAATTTAAGTACTGTTGGACCGAATAAAAACATTTAAGCAACCATTCGTGTTATTTTTTATTAATAAGAGCCCCGAACCCCCGTTTGATGCTTACGTAATACTTACCTACGTAATACGTCCACAAGCTACGGTAAGCGCTTATCCTCGGTCCGGCAGTATTATGCTCGTTTGCAACCTTTGTAATATAAAAAAAAAAACACTATTTCGATATTATTGTCATCTGATTATCGCCTAAAGTCTTAGCTTAAAGTGCTAAGTCACTCCTGTCAGATTATCAGTCACTTACGGGTTATCATTCGTTCAAAATGTAATCTATGATATACCTACTAAGGAATTCAAACAAGTTCAATAATGTTTGAAATTATTCTTATATTATAATATATGTATAACCGTTACGTTGTAAAATAATTGATGTGGATAGTAGGCACAGAGATAAAATAATTGAAGGCCTGAGCACATTTAACGGCTTTATTATTTATCGGTGGCCAGTGTACAACTACTTTTTACTTTGCCTTGACGTTTCGACCGAGTCGACCGAGTTCGAACGTCAAGACAAAATACAAGGTAATCGCGTTAAATTTCCCGTTTTAAATATATAACGCAACGCGAATGTTTAAAAGTTTATAGTACAACTACTTTTCAGAAATTCAATGCTAAACTGAACTTTAAAAACTCTGTCTATTTTAGCGTTATTCAGAAGTCCTGTACGCTATACTGTGATCGTACGCAGAGAGTCCCCAAAATGCAATGCAAGGTCGATGTAGTGGCAAAACCGCCAGATCTTAATATTATGCATAAGCCGATTGAGTAACCGAAACATGATAACAGTGTCGATACAATTACATAATTGCTAGTCGCCAACACTAAAAGTAGCGAGTGTGCTCGGGCCCTAATATCTATTTATGCTGTTTGCTTAAATTTATTAACCGACTTTCAAGAAAAACATTGTATGATTTGATACTCATGTGCCACGTGAGGCAAAACGAATATGCATGATTTTTTAAGTACGACAAAACATAGCCAATTTATTTTATTTTTATAGTCTCCTGATTAAGTAAACAAAACAAAAGGGACTCTAGATAGACAAAACTTGTATTAACTACGTCGAAATAATATCTTAGTATGTTTATAGTAAACAAGAAAACAGAAAGATTTCTTACGAAATTACGTATAACTTAGAAGAAAACAACATTTGTGAAATATTGACATGGAGATATCATGAAAATGTTACATTTTTGTTTTATTTCGTTGATATCGTAAACGTATAAAATATATTTTTAATGTGTAATTAACTTTTACATAAATTAAGTAACCTTAAATAAGTAACATTCACTTTATTATGTATAATTTTTTTTGAAGAACCTTATTTCAGTCGATATTGTAATGGAAAGTGTAACTTATGGAATTAAGTGAAGAATTCCTATGTTCCTTAGCTGTTCCATTCAAAACGAATACTAATAATCGCTAAAAACATACGACTTCATGACATTCATACGAATGGGCCGTATAAGGACATATAAGTGAGAATGGTTGCGGAACCCTGTGGGTGTCCCAACACTCGAGTTCTATACATTTACTTCTTGTACGAATTCTTTTTTAAATATTTTCTGCCATTATTATTTTTAAGTTTTATTATTAAGATGTCAAATAATTTAGCTCAATTGGTCTTCATTCATCACAAACCATCTTTTTATTATTTTTAATTTAATCTTTTAATGTAGGTACCCAATGATTTAAATTAATATTATTAAGGACAACTAATGTTATTACTAGAAATGTAACAAACAGGTTGCATCTACCTATTATTAAATGGGTTAATATCAGGCCTTAATGCTAAACATAATGATATAGGGTTCGGCGGCGCCACTGTTTATCTTAAGTTGCTCTAAGTTAAGACTGGGGTCGGTGATGTTCAACATCATAAAACTGTCATCAACCGACTTAAGATTTAGTACTGTAAGTGTACTCATACGTAATGAATGGGACAGATCTCTCAAAGACAAAATGTAAGTTATATATACATTTAATTCCTCAAAGTGAATATACTTTGGTCACATTAACTCCACATATAGATTATGTAAGAGAATAAATGCGGGCACGAAGAAAGTATTTTGTAGATGTCCGTTTTGGTATATACTATGTATACTATGTTGAATCAAATGAGATCTCATGAAAAGTAACTTTAAATATAACTAGTTTATGTAATATGTACGTTTTTATAATACTATTGTCAAAGAATTTCAAGTAATCGCTATCCTCTGACACATAGAGTTGTAAAAAAATCTCATGAAAGTAAAAAATATTGCTTTGAAATCTATTATATTGTTGTAGAATTATTATTAGCATCATATTGTCTTCAATTGCTTTTAAAAATTTCTGTTTGACTTATATTATGTATTTAAAGTTCGACATATATCTATATCTATCGCTAATATAACGTTGTTAATACTTTTGTGAGCCCAAACCGGAAATGGCAGGTATATAGAGTATCTACCGCAGTAAACTAGGTATCCCTACAGTTTCAGTCTGCCCGTCCATTCCTCTATATCTGTAGGTCACAGGCCCTCCGTACAATATGATATGGATTTTAGATTAATGACTCAAATTGGAAATTATGAGATTTTTAGAAAATATTTATAACCTTCTCAAAGTTTTATTTTCTATTAATATTCATCCATAGAGTTGAAAGTTCTTAGATAGAACTCCGAAAATATAAAAAAAATTGCGACATCTTTGCATTCAATATCATTTATCAAAGTTTTCCACCCCTTCGCACTTTTAAATTTATCAATGCAAAATTGAAAAAGTTCTGTATGTAGCGGTCAGAGTGCTTTCACTGAAAAAATGAACACCGTAACAAAAATAGATTCCCAAAAAAATTACTCTTTTTCTTATTTTAAAAGGTGAATTAGTTCTCTTTACGACAAAATAAAGTACAGTAAGTCCACGATATGACATAATGTTATAATGTTAGTGAGCACACGATCTTGGCTGGTTTTTACAAAGAAAACTAGAAATTATTTATTTATTGTTAATGAATTTAACTAGGCATGAGAATCTTAACTCACGTTTTGTATTTCGAAGAATTTACGTTAACACCGGTTAACATGAGCATTTTCTATCTTCAATTCACTGAAATATAACCAATTCTATTGATTAAAATTGTTCTTTTTCTTTTCATAACATTTACCTACTAAATTTAATTACATTATAAGCGACATTGCTTTTTAATAACTATGTGCAGGGCTGTCGAACACCACGTTTTATGGAAGGACACTGTTGTAGGCTTTGTACAGAGTACTCGACCCTATAAGTTACGCGTTTCGTCGACCCTCGTAAATCGTGTCCAAGGACGAAACAACATGTTCTGGCCCAAAACGAGTTATCCTCGAACGGACTCTAAAACTTTAATAACGTAACTTTGTTATATAAAATTAGTTACGATTTCGTGTTTACGTTCGGATTCTCTTGTTAGATTATATTGTTTTGGGCTTATGCGACGTGAATTATACATAACAATTCGCGAAATTTGTATTTACATAATATAAAATCGTATAACATATTGTAACATGGACTGTACTTCAAGACATTTTTACATGAGTATATGATATATATTAAATAATTGAACGTCATGACAGTAAAACAAAATATAGTATAAACTATTTGTGAATGAAGCTTATAGAACCATTATTGTAATTACTTCCACGAATTGGGAATAAGCCTGAAGGATTCAATATCCTCTTTTTAACGACGTAAGTACGTTCTACAATATCAATATAATTTCTGAAACGATAATCTATTTTTATAATCTAATACGATATTTCGGTATTAGTAAATGAAAATGTGACGTGTTTAATAAATAAATGATTGATACGAACCTGTGTTCAAGCTATATAAATGTCGAGTTCGATCTTTATACACTTTGGGCGGTTTAAGGTATCGGCAAATCGGCATTCATAACCTAAGGTTAGTGTTTAGTTTGAAATGATACGACAAATGTTTATTTAAAACAGTAAGTTGAAGTTGTGAAGTAATCGTTTAGAAATCAAAAGAAGAGCCCGAATTTTCTGAGGGAAATTTTAAGAAATTATTTATTGTAATTGGCTCGGATCTAATTGTTCTAAGTAGACGATCGGCTGGCCATTTATTACGTGGAAGGCCTGACAATTTCTTAGAAATGGGTATTCGTAATTATCTGACACTACTCCGGTGTGCCATACAATTGGGAAAGCAGTTATTTTATCATCACAGATGACATTTTCTAAGTTCATTGTAACAACAAACATTCGGACTGTAAATCCTACATTAGGATACCTTGTGTTACAGACACAAAGTACACATGTATAAAGTAAAAAATAGGACAAAAAAACACATACAATTAAAAACCACAATTTAACAACTAAATAGACGACAACTTGAAAAAACAAAGATGCGAAATGTGTTTAACAACAATAGAATAAATAGGTCATATGATCATAACGAGTTCTAATTTGTTTTTGTTTTGAATTCTTACATTACTATGAAGTATAGGTACATACTGCTGTGCTAACGCATGTAATCATTCATACAATACATCATCTTTTTCGTATTAGAACTTGTGGTAGAGGTATGTTGTTGACGTTATTAATTGCAACGAAACGCAACCGCTTATTATTCACAGATTTACCTTGTAATAGATATCGCCTTTCACACGTCACGAATTGTTAGACTAAAAGAAATATATGGCGTAAGCCCATAATAGAATGGGACGGAATTATATACATATTTCGTCTTAAGACTGTTAAGCTGTTGCGTTTGATATACCTATGAGCAATTTTGGTAAGTATATGTGAGATAGAAACTCTTTTGGGCGAGATGGTAGGATGAAGTACGTATTTTAGGTTCCAAAGGCCGGTTTAATAAACATAGGCTATCAAAGTGAGTAAGACTAGGCATAGTGGTCACATCAAAGCAACGTCTATTACTAGTAAAAATGTGATTTTGAATCGTGACATTGGCAGAATTAATGTGCTTGTTAAATTGGAAGCCATCACTTGAATATTGAAGTCGAATCGTTAACTAGTTTGCTGTTTGCTATTACTTTGTCATAGTAAACGGATCAACCCCTTGCAGAACGAAACCATCAACGATGAGTGTTCCTTTCGTTAAATAAAACGGTTGAATCAGAAAAAATGTTTCTTTGAAAGAAGGGAACAGTTGTATTATTAATCAGTGACCATTGATGATGATTTAGCATGTCCATTGAATCAACGCTATTCCAGCGTTATTCCTACATGTTGCACTGCTTGCTTATCTCATAGTTTAAGCATGGAAGAAAGTGAACTAAAAATATCAAAGTACTGTTACTTTTCGAACTAGCTCTAAAGTCTCAGATCTAGGGCCTAATTGCATTGCATTGCTCGAATTCATTAATTCCGATATTCCCACAGTAAAAATGTATTTGATCGAGGTTCATCAAAAATTTTAAGTCGAAGTACATTTCAGTCAATGAAATTCCGCGCCTGGTTTTTTGACACGTAACTATTTAATGATAGCGAGAATTTAAGGTGTACCGCTATGAGCACTTTGGATGCATATAGATACAGTTTTCATTTGGAGGTATATTATATTTACGTTTTCATAATATAAACATTTATATTTTCTTTTGTACAGTCAGCAGCGTGATATATGTATGTCAGTAATAAAACCTGAATCACTCGTGTTGTTCATCTTACATTCAAAATAATTTTTTAGATCTTATACATTCATCTTATTTATAAGATGTAAGAAACGTATTTTTTTGTGCAAATATTTGATTGACGTTAATGTTCATAATATGTAAATATACAAACGTATGAAAAAAAAATTAAATGAATGTAAATATATACATAGCGTAAAAAATAATGATGCACAAACTTTACTTCTTGGAAGGAGTTCGTACAAAATGTAATAATTTGTACAAACAAAGAACACAAACATCATATAATTCGAATACAGGATGTAGCAGTGCCATAATACACACCATTTGTCAAGATAAGCGAACAGCCACCGTGCTGTGATAAAGGAATGTGTTATAGGCTTGTAGGTGAGATTTGCACCTATGGCTTGTAGTTTAAGGGATACATAGGTATGTATATTGTACATATATTTAAAAAAATGGAATAGAAATATCTATTTATTTCACTGTTGAATTTTAGTACAGATGACAGTGTATTAGAAAAAAATACTAATCCGTTGTTATAACAGCAACACATACAAATACTTTCCAATATATCTCGTCAGTAATTTTTATATGTATACAAGTATATAATATGACTACAATGAGTTGAAATCTACATATTAATATATTTATGCAATTAATCTATTAATCTGTGCGTATTTCATTGACAAATAATAATAAAACAAACAATTTTATTTCATAAGAAAACAAGATTTGATTTAGATATTTATTTATGTCAATTCTTAATTGCAATTCTCAGCTAAGCATTAAGTTCAGGTTCTATTTGTGTACTTTGAAGGGTTCCGTAAAATGGGAACTTTTACAGTTTCGGACTGTCTGTCCATCTCTGTCACAAATCTTCCATTGAGAGAATGGAGCCTATGTCTGTTACCTATATGTTACCTATGCATGTACATAGGTACCCAAAAACGAAACGATGAAAAAATAGGCAGGATTAAGGACTGCCGATAGAACTGAACATTTAAAGTTATGAAATAATGTAAAAAAAAATTAATAAAATGTAAAAAAATAAATAAAGAAATATAAGGTATACATGTGTAGGTACATATGTCTATAGATGCACAGACGAGTATATACAAAGTATTGTGTATATATGTACTAGCTGCGCGCGCAACAGCATGTCGGTGCGCGCGCACATATATATATATATATATATATATATGTACATGTACGCAGAAACAAATATGTATATCTAGAAAAAGGCACTACTAAACAAATTATTGGGTCAGTACATAAATAGAATTAACTGAACGGTCGACAATAATACAGTACACACATGACTTTCTGAGAATATTCTTATGGTTGTGGTTTATAAGCATTAGGTACTGTTATTCCATTTAAATAGACTATACATTTTATCTTAATATTAGTGTCGTTTCGAAAAGGGAATTTCATCATTAATACTAGCTGGAACAAGTAATTGCCGATATTCAATACCGTCTTTTGTTAGGCTTTTTTAAGGGTTCAAGCCAGTAATTAAAGAAAAATAACTTATATAATTCCCCTAAGGCTATTTGATGGGTCAGGCGCACCTTTTCGTCTTTTTTACCTTTTTATTCACTTTTCCATTTCATTGAACTTGTCCCGGGTGGTCGGGGTGCCCTTTAACGGTATTATCCATTTGGCCGGGTTGACACCTTTGTATTAATTTATTCCTTGACGTCGATAAAGGATTAGCACAGAAAGCTTCCGCGACTTGCTAATATTAAGGATCGATGTGAATATTCTTAGAAACAAATAAGCTTACTTCAATTACTGAATTCGAAATTTAATATAATATGTCAGTTGCTTATCAACATAAATTTATTTTGCGGATTTCTTTTGATTAGTAAACACAAAGGATCCTTTTGTACCCCAATTAATGTCAACTAACAAAATATAGAACAGATTTATCAGGAAGTGGTGATTCACTGCGTACCGAAGTTTTAGAAATACCGAAGAACTGAACATTTCTTCTTTTTAGTGGTCCTTTTCAAAATTCCTTTTCAAAAGTGTAAATCAGAAAAATCTGAAAAATATCATGAATATTGTGAATTCACATTACATTATAACTTTTTTAAAGGCGCGTTTGAGGTAGTATATTATTTAAGATAATACTTAGTTATAAGTTTGTAATTATTAACATTTAGATATTATTACTATTTGAGAAAGCGAAAGAAGTATGTAAGAACCGCAACGCTTGGCGCTCCGTCCTCTCCGAGTACCCCGTTAGGGATACAGCGTGAAGATATGTATGTATCTATATTATTACATGTCTCTGTACGGCAAACTGTTTTGTGGTTGGCGAATTTTCATTTTATTGTTTATAAGTTTTTCTAAATATAATTAAATAAATGTTATTTAAAAATTACAATTATAATATAAATTAAAAAAGTGAAAACATCAACATTTACTTCAATCATTTCATTGTTCTCTTTTTATTTTAATACTCGGATTACATTTTTTATAATTATCTCTATTTAAAATATTGTCAAATTATGTTGAATACACGTGGGAGAAATAAGACAGTTTTATTTTTCGTATAAACTAGGTAATACCTATAATGGCGTTTTAATTAACACAGTAAGTACTTGTTAAAGAAAGAATAACACCGAGAGAAGAAAAAGTAACAGAAATAACATCATTAGTACAAAAAATACAATAATTAATTCGTTAAGTAATATCGGTACAAAATAAGAAGTTTTATCTTGATTTTAACTGATAATCCCTCTTCCGTTTTATTACATAATTTGTTTACAGGTATTTCTAAACATTAGTAAACGCTAAAGAAAAGGAATTATGCCAGTTTCTAGTTAAGTAATACCTATGTGTATTTGTTGTTAGCCATCTTTTAAAATATCAGGTAGTTAGGTTAGTTTTTTCTATAAGAAAATACTTTACCCTGAGCTTTTAATTACACAAATCTCAAATACATTTTATTTCTAAACAACGCAAGTTTTTCTGTAGTTTAAAATTAGAAAATTATTAGTTATTTGTCTAAGTTTGTGAATTGACTACATGATATGATACCTTTTTACATTTATTAAAAAATATAGCATTATCGATTTTTTTTATTTTTATTTTAGAGATATGTAATTTCAAATATAAATACTTCCTATTACAAATACAAATCATTTATTGAGACGGTCCTCAACATCGAATACATTTGAGTCTTATATGGTGGGCGGAAATATCAGTAATATAAATAAACAAATATTGGCACAATGACAATAATGATACAAAAACCGAAGAATAAATTTCCAAATAAAATATTTATAAAAGCGAGCGTTGCGAATAAAAAACCAGTCAAGTGCAGTCGTAATTGTGCAATTAATGTTCCGTATAGTGAGCTTTTACCAACCGTTAACCGCCAAAACAGAGTTTCTCGTAGTTTTCTCATCATGTAAAAAGCAGTTAGAACTTTCTCATTATTTAAAATAGTTTATAACATAATGCAATCCTAAAAATTTACCTATGATGCACATCTTTGATTCAATGTTGGTGGTGTGGCAGGGTATCTGCTTCTGAAGCCGAAGCCCTGAGTTCGATTCCCAGTCAAGTTAATAATCCTCAAATTATATATTAAAAAAAATCCTAAAGTCGAATTTTTGTTATGTTTTTGAGCAACTACTTCTTATAACTCTTCCTAATTCGAATTTTTACCGTCAAATAATAGTTATTGAGAAAAGCTCTTTTAATATAGGAGATTATTGGAGATAAGGAGATTCTTTAAATAGTTCGTGTTTATAATTTTGAAATGGAAAATTTAAAAAGAATCTGCAAAGTTAGGCAAAAGATCAAGGCATAATAAGGGCTTGTTAACGCATTTTACAAATTTAATCTGCCCGTGTAAAATTAAAATCTTCTTGTGTCGGTGTCGTTTCGTAGCACTCACGTTCATCTAACTCGATTTGAATAAATAATACGTGTCTCAGTACTGCGGGCAAACAGAATTATCACGCCTTCATCTAAATAACACTCATGTAATTTAACTAAATTCACTTAAAATTACACTTTGCGTGTAATAGCACAGTGTAGAAGGAAAATGAAAAACGATACACGTATCGAATCATTCTTACAATATACATATATAAGCGATATTTTAGTATATCATTTTACTATATTATTGTTACTACTCTACTGATTTCAATAATTCATTGTATTAGTATACAGATATTAAAATAAGGCGAAAATAATTATTATAGATATAGCCGTTTACAAAATAAATGATTGGATTACATCGATGAACTCAGTATTTCAATGGTTGCTTTTATAATTTACCGTTGAACGTTTTTATCGCCACGATTTTACCGTCCACGGTACAATAGATAAGTAAAATGCTTCCCTATCGTGTCGCGTAAATAGACGCTTTTTCAACGTCCACGGCATAGCGTTATCGTCGAAAAAATTAAAAACCGATTTCATACACCTGCATACATTTTGCTTCCCTGTTGTACCCTGGACGGTAAAATCGTGGCGATAAAAACGTTCAACGGTAAATTATAAAAACGCCCGATTACTCCTTATTTCCTTTAACTTAGTAATTTAATTCCCTCAGTAGATCTTTTACCTCCTCAGCTCTCTAAACTTAGTGTGACTAAGTTGTGACAAGTGTAAGCTACGATAAAATTAAATAGTAAGTTAGATACTTATAGCAATGGAACACCTCAAACTTTACTTAAATTATCGATTAATATTAATATTTAATATCAATTAATTAATTTGTATTCGAACACTTCGTGCTGCAGTCGTGAAGGTAAAAACAATAGAGAGACGTGAAGCGCTCGAGTTTTGACTTATACAGGGTTATTGGTAATTCGACGTATTCCCGTTAGGAGGTGTGACTTATACAGGGTTATTGGTAATTCGACGTATTCCCGTTAGGAGGTGTTAGGGGTGACTATTTGCGATAATTTTAACCCCCATATGCAAAAGTGAACCATTTTTGAGTTATCATGTTTTTTAGCTTTTTTCAAAATAAGTCAAAAATGCAACATCAAAAATTTATTAAAAAAAAAGTATCAATTTAAATCTCATTATTTCTTCTGATTTATAAAAACGATTAAACACTGGTTACTTATCAATATTAAAACAACAATTATCGGTCCAAATTTAAAAATGCGAGACGAAAAACGATATTACTTCAATATTTTTTTGAGATTATTTTCCACTAAAATGCCTTAAAAACAAAAAAAAGTTATGAAACTTGGCTTGCAGATTATTTTAAAAACATAATCGTTTTCTTAGCTCTCCAATAATGCATAACAACTAGGAACTTATTTCAAAGAAACTGAAAAAAAAATGACCACAAAGGAAGCAGGCGGAAATTCGTATTCGAACTAAACTTAAAATCACTGTTTGAATATCTTGCAAATAGGTTTAATGCGTACCTAAGCCAATGCAGGAAGCAAACTGGCAGGTTAAGAAAAAAAAAACAAAGCTTTCAAAGAGTTCTTTTTTCAAAAACTTTTCACGCGTGCATTGGTTTTGTTTACAAATTGGCGCCGTGTTTTTTGAAGTAAATACACTCACGATTGTAGTTTAATTTTTAATTTGAATTGAAATATGGAAGAGCTTGATCAAAATGAACAGCGTATGTTTCAAAATTACACAAATGAAGAATATTTATTGTGTTATTGTGTTTTGTTACGGCTTTTGCAACGGTAACAGTGAAGCTACTCGTCAAGATTATTCGCGTCGGTTTCCTAATCGCCGGTTACCCCATACATCAGTTTTTAAAGGAGTGTTTCGGCGAATCCGAGAAACTGGTAGTGTTCAGAGACGACAAATTAATGCCGGAAGACCCCCAATCCATGTTGTTAATTACGAAGAGGTTATTCTGCAAGAATTTATCGATGAACCAACAATTTCGACAAACACCGTCGCCACACAACTCTCTGTAACACAATTAAAAACGTGGTCTACGGTGCATAATGCAGGATTCTATCCTTACCATTATACTCCTGTGCAAGTTATTCACGAAGAGGACCCTGAAAGGATAGTTGCTTTCAGTAGATTCATGTTAAATGCGGATTTAGAAAACGCGTCTTTTTTGAAAAAAATCCTAAGGATCGACGAATCCAAATTCGATCAAGATGGGATTACTAACTACCACAATGAACATTATTGGAGTGAGAAAGTGCACAAAAATCCTAATAAAAAGAGGCCAAAAGGGTCGCAACGCCGTTTTCGGTTAATGTGTCGATGGGAATAATTGACGACAATTTAATCGGACCACATTTTTTACCGAGCAATCTAAATGCTGCAGCTTACGAAAATTTTTTGACAAATGAAATGTTTGACCTCCTCCAAAACGTGCCTTTGGCTACAAGGCAAAACATGATATACCAGCAAGACGGATGTCCTGCACATTTTGGTGTCAATGTTAGGCGATGACTCGATAGCCATTTTCCTAATAGTTGGATAGGGCGAGGAGGACCCATTCCGTGCCCTGCGAGGAAACCGGACTTAACGCCGGTTTCTATGTCTGGGGTCACATGAAATCCCTAGTTTACGACGTCTTGCATGTGTCATCCGCGGAAGAACTCAAAACAAGACTTATAAACGCAGCAAATGCGATGTGGAATAATTTGACTACTTCGGTAGTTAAGTCACAACTCAGAAAAATAATGCGACTTTGCGTACGCAATAGGGGAAGTCACTTCGAGCAAGAACTTTAATTAGGCTAAATTACAAAATGTTTTAATTGTTACTTATTATTAATTGTTAATTGTTATTACTACTAAACTGTTACTGGTTCTAAATTTTATTTTAAATTTGTATTTTTTGTTTTATTTACATTACATTACATACAATTAATTTTATGCAAATTTTAAAGAACGACCTTAACTTTAGTTCGAATACGAATTTCCGCCTGCTTCCTTTGTGATCATTTTTTTTTCAGTTTCTTTGAAATAAGTTCCTAGTTCCTATTCCTAGTTGTTATGCATTGTTGGAGAGCTAAGAAAACGGTTATGTTTTTAAAATAATCTGCAAGCCAAGTTTCATAACGTTTTTTTTTGTTTTTAAGGCATTTTAGTGAAAAATAATCTTAAAAAAATATTGAAGTAATATCGTTTTTCGTCTCGCATTTTTAAATTTGGACCGATAATTGTTGTTTTAATATTGATAAGTAACCAGTGTTTAATCGTTTTTATAAATCAGAAGAAATAATGAGATTTAAATTGATACTTTTTTTTTAATAAATTTTTGATGTTGCATTTTTGACTTATTTTGAAAAAAGCTAAAAAACATGATAACTCAAAAATGGTTCACTTTTGCATATGGGGGTTAAAATTATCGCAAATAGTCACCCCTATCACCTCCTAACGGGAATACGTCGAATTACCAATAACCTTGTATAATCTCGAGCGGTAGTGGGGAACAAGCCGTCAGTCGTTCTTTTCTATGACGTCACGAACACCGTCGCGCTCTTCTAGAGGGCGCCAGTGTTCCCATTTATGTTTATTCGTCGGTGTTGCTAACACAAGTTACTAACGTTTTGCTTACAAAACTATTACTTTATTTAATTCTCAAACTTTTTAACTAGCTCAGTACTTTACAACAATAGGAAATAAGTTAGTAAATATCATAATAGTACAATAAACACGTTTTCTATTTTCCATAAATTTAATAATAAAATTTACAACAATAGGAAATAAGTTAGTAAATATCATGATAGTACAATAAAGATGTTTTCTATTTTCCATAAATTTAATATTAAAATTCAATCTTTTCATGAATCGGAACAAGAACACAAAACTCTCTCTTTGTGCTGTGTCCTCAAGAAAAGTCAGAGATGCCAGATGGCCGGGAATTCCCAGAATTTTGTTTCTTGTCACAAGCCCAGTACTTCTAGATTAATAATTTATAAGTCAGTCTAGTAATAAATGTATTAAAAATAGCATTGTATTGGTTTAAACTTAAGTTTTTCTTACTTAAGACATTCTGAGAAGGTTGCCAAATTGTCTGTTTCGTTTAAATTAGATTGCAGTCAATATATAGTCTGAGAGATAATGAAAGTTTATCAGCACTTTGGAATGTTTTCGTCAATAAGTTACACCTAATAGCGTTGATTTTTCCCAACTTTAAATTTAGTTATTAGAGGTGTCAAATTTTTGCTGCAATTTTTAATATTTTTTTATCATAACTACCTTGTAATAATATATTTAATTTACGGGTACCGTTATAAAAAATACTGCTAGTTACTTTCATTAATTTTCCAAAGGCGAACAACCGTGCGTAACGATAACACCTATATTTTACCAATCTTCCATTCAGAGTTAAGGAAAAATATTGCAATAATATAACTAATATTCCATTTACGACAAACGATAGTAATCTACGTGTACCGTCCAGATAATTAATAAGGAAAACAAACACGATTAATGTACCAATCAGTTGTCCGAGATGTAAAATGGAACGAATGTATCGCGTTCGCAGACAGAAACGCAAATATATAGTTGCAGTAAATTACTTCTTAAAGTGAAAACTTTTTTAGGCGCACTTTGCGCTCTCTCTGAGGGCTTACCGCCATCTCTTATAGTATTACTATTTCAATGTTACTAGACCTAGAAAGCTCAAAATTCTGACAGTAGGTTAGTGATTAGTTTTATCATTCGACATTCAATCATCAGTAGGAGAAAGAAATACGTAAGAACCGCGATGTTTAGCCATCCAACCTACCTTAACTACCCCGTAAGTCAAGTTACATTAAAAAAATATTGCTAAGAGTTGGTGGTAAGCCCCTGCACAGTGAATGAAATTTTCCGTCAAGCTCGAGGCGCTGACGCTGAATCGTGTATACTCTCCAGTCGACATCAAGCGCGCTCGTATATGTACCTATATATTTTAAAATTAGAATATCATATACGTTTTGACTTCAATCGTGTGGTCATAAGAACACACCGAAATTTTTTTTAAATCGATAACGTATTTGTTAAGGTTTTATAGCTAACAGTGATACATTATTATTTAATAGATAAATGTACCTAGTCATAATGCAACATTTGTTCGAGCTCTATGATTTTATTATTTTATACAGTTACTTTTAACAAGTAAAACGTTTGAGAAAGTGAAATAAATAATACGAAAGAGCTCGCCGTTCACCTAATCGATTACTTAAAAGCTTAAAGGATTAACATAAAGATTAACACTCCTTTTTCGTTAAAATCGCTATCGACGATTCCAAATATTTTAAGGAAAGATTATGTATCTATTATTAGCAATAAATCCTAATATTTTTTGTTTGTCCAATTAACGCGTAACGTTTTTCGTGCGCACTATCTCTGACACCTAATCAGGCAAAAAGTGAGTGGAGGCACACCACACCCCCTCTTGTTGCTAGGCAACAATCCACATTAACCGGTAATTCTGCGATATTCTCATCACGTCGTGGAAAATTGGCTGCCCTCGAAAATTCGAGCCCCGTGCAGTAAGTAGCATAGCATGTGGGATACGCGTATGAATACATTACAAGTTTACGTCAAAAAAGATCAGATATTCGGGTTCAGTGATCGACTGAGTCGTTTATAATGGGAACGCCATTGAAAAAGTTGTACAGCAGTTAATGTCTGAAACATGTAGATCAGTGGTTTAAGGATGCGTGTGTGTGAAAAGATAGCAACTCCAGTTTAGTTGAGCAAATACGTGAGAAAATATTATTGATATGGGACTATCGACCTATACATACATATAATACACATAACAATACATATATTATATGTATAACGAAACGAAATTATTTCTTCATTTTTCTCGCAAGCTAGATTTAGGCACTAAAAGGCTATAGACCTCACATCGGTTAAAATTCGACAAATTAAAAAAGCTCTCTCGTAAACTATCAAACAACAGTTTTCAAACAGTTGGAGTTTGAAGTTCTAAATTTACATTCGTGTACGAGAATCACCGCACTCTACGGCTAACTTTGACTCTACGCTAAGCGTAAATTCTGTTCAACTATGCAAATTTTTACCGAAAAGTGTGGTGCATTTATCAGTTGTCCTTTTAACGGCAAAGACGCATAGCTTTACTAATTCATGTATACATACGTCTATTACGCATCTCCATAACCTGTCTAAACCTGAGGAATTTCTTAAGAATATCGTAAAATATATCCCTGACTGAGAATATCTTAAGTTGCCGAGAAAACATTATTTTCCTAGCGAAAGCAAACAAGTTTGACAAAATGTTTGTTCGGAACACTAGCCTAGTTTTTCTTTCTGGAGCCAGTTTATCCTGACAAATGGCGGGTGCATTATTGCGGCCTACCCGCCAACTGAACGTAAGATCTTTGCGTTATATTTTTCGGGTATGTTTCTTTGTCCGTATTCGACAATACACCCGCCGGGATTTACCTATTTCTATCTTTATACCATTGGTTCACTGAACGAAATGATTTGATGTATAAATACACTACATTTAATGAAGACAAAGCAAAACAATAGGTATTTAAAACTTTTAGACTAAGTAATAATTGAATTTATAATAAACTGACTTGATTAACTTCGCTTAGCCTATTGGTGTGGACAGTTGCTCCTGCTCTCTAAACGAAGAGCTCGTTTCGCGATCAGATCAATTTGAATATAAGAAACTAGTTTATTATAGACCCCTTATGAATATTAACCTAAACTGCGCATTGAGGGTTACTTTTGATATGACTGTTTTGAGAATGAAATAAATATAACATCGCAAAACAACATTTGTACAAAGACTTACATGTACACTGAGGTAGACCCTAGAGGTGCTTCAAGAAACGAACACTTACGCAATCCTCGAACTAAAACATTGACAACATTACACACAAACAAATAATATTCATATATGATAAGTGTAATTAGAAAACAAATATATATGAAGACAATAAGAGTAAAAGATAAAGCATAACGGCCGCCGAAGACACCGCTTGATACGAAATTCCCCGTGTTTTGTCGTTCATCACGCTTTTACACTCAAATATCATACTTAATTCCAAACATGGTTTACACTGAAGCCCTTACGGAATAGACAGATAGGCTCAATAATTATTTTTTGCTTTTTAGTGAAGTACCTATAAAATCGTGTTTTTTTTAGTTTTTTAAACTATAATTTTTCTTTTCAAGTGGAATTTCACAAAAATGTAAAACACATGTCTTCATAGCAATATTTGTACTCAATTTCACAGTCGTCTTCCATTACAAATAAATGTTTGATACAAAGCTCAACCTCCCTTTCCCTCTTCAAACGTAAATTTTCAAAAATTCTTTCGTAGTAAACCCTCACTTTACACAAACTATCAATAGATCTTTCATGAGTACCTTTAGTAATTTTTGAGATTTCGTAATTAATCACTCAGTCAGTGAGTCAGTGAGTGAGTGGTAATTCGCTTTTATGTATATACATAAAATATATATAAAAACATGTGTAAAAAATATTAAAAACTTTAATTGTAATATAGTTGTATATAATTCACGAACTAGCTGCAGGCAGATTGTTCCCCTTTCTGGGTTTTCCATTTCGTAAATTAAATTACAAACATTGCAAAACGTAGTGCACTCCTCACCCATCTCCTTGACAGGCAGTGCGTCGTCTGCTAAATCTTATACATTAAACTGATCCAAAGTATATCCCGTTTAGCACCTTCCACGGTTGTAATAGAACTTAGCATAATAAAGTGCATTTAAGCTTTTTATGTGAGATGGAAAAGCGTTGTATCGCTCTCAATGCACTAACACCCATTAAGTAGAATTACGTTTGAAAATATTTTAAGATATCCGCTTTAATATGAGTATATTTAACATTTACTCATAAAATAATGCCTATTAGAAATAAAAACACAGTCGAAAATGTTAGAAATACAAATTCTAACTTGCGCGCAGATTAGATAGTTTCTTGAAATTTTCTGCGTTCCTTGACATGAAAGTTGAATGTTATTGATTGAGCAAAAAATGTGCATTATTAAAAGAATCTTTTTGCAGTTGATAATGATGGTTTTTTTTATAATAAAATGTTTAAAGAGTTTTTTAATGAGAGTTAACCAATGTATATTGTTTTATTTTCATATAACTCTTTAACCATATATAACTATTCAATATGTTTTCTTCCAAGATAATAATCAAATAAATTTGCCTTTTTTACGTATACGTTACGTACGTTAGACATCTATATTTCAGTTCACAATAAATTTAAAAAAAACTCGTCTCAATTAGGTTTCAGTATTATTTATTTATATAAGTTTTGAGTACCATTTATAATGTTTGTTATATTTGAACCATCTTGGCTTTTATTGATTTCCAAGACGTCGACTTCTTTGTCGTTGACAAGATCTCAGCAAAAATAATTTATTATTTACCTTTGAAATGAAATAGCTTGCCTGAGTGGCTAAAAAGCTTCAATTTGAAATCTAAACAAATCCGAGAATTAATGCTATTTTTGAGAATATTTAATAGGGTAAAAACTGGATAAGAGCTTGTTTAATGTGAATGTAAATGTAAGCAAAGAGACGTATTAAAATGTATTCAACCATCGACTAGAGAAGTGGTAACAGCATGTCTGTTACGTACTCATATAACTCTTAAAACAATCTCGTATGCGAGGACTGTGATGTCGTAAGCTCGGTAAGTGCCCAGCGCCAGAAAACGTAGTTTTTTTCACTCCGTTCTCGACTAATAATTAAGTCAATCTTCTTTGGCAGAAAATATAAGTTCAAGATCATTTTTGGGCATCACCACTTTAAACTGAAAGACTGACGTAGAAAATTTTCAGAGCGTATCAGACTAGGTAGTAGCAGAAGCTAAGGAAGACCAAGGCTGACTTACGAAGATCAAATAGCCAGAGTGTTAGTTGATGGAAATGTCAAAAGTGGCCGCATACCTAGACGACGATGTGTGAAGAGAATGATATTTGAGGAAGCGAGAGAAGTATGTAAAGACCGCGAAGCTTGGCGCTCCGTCCTCACTAACTACCCCGTTAGGGATACAGCGTGAGTGAGTACGTATGTATATATCACTTTAAATCTCAAATATGTTTTTCACACTGAGAGTAAAAATCTTTATAAGCAAGGGTACCTTTCACGTTTACCATAGTCTATAGGTCCCTTACTCTATAAGTTTCAATTCAAACAATGAAACAGAAATTATCGTTTGATGTTCGAATAATTCAAAATCAGCGGAATTTCGTTGCTACATTTCTCCCTGTTGTTGAGGAGACAGCGGAAACTTTTTGTAGAGTTAAATTAATATGAAGAGTTAATAAATTTTTGAGCGTTTTAAATGTATGATACGATACACAATGTTTATCGTTTCACGATGTCATTTTTACTCACTACTAGGATAATAGAAAATATTAGTTACATAAACAGAGACGTAGAACCTGCTGTGTCTAAAACATTACAAATATTGTAAAATTAACAATGAACTTTAATGGTGGATTTAAAGTGAATCATTTTATATTCGACACATAATGCACTTGTAAATCGGTACTGTACTTCCCATTCCGCATCTATCCCTTTCCTATACGCGAGTGCTATATGTGATCTACCCAATCTTGAACTTTAACTCATCAAGTTAACTCGTGTAAAATAACTACCGCGCCGCTAGCAACGACAGCACGTGCTTCCTGACTTTATTATTTGTGTAAACTGACTGTGTGTTGACGTTGACGTTGTGTGTTGTTTTTGTTTTTGCAAGCAAATTATATATTATATAGAACTGCAGGCAATTGAGCCTGACCGGAGACTGGATCACAAAGGCTGCAAGCACCGGATTACGAATAAGTAAGTGTGCATTACTTCCATCCTTACAGAACTGTTTTTCCTTTCTAAATATTAGCCCTTTGCAGTTCTGTTTCCATGCCTGTGCAGCTGTACGTGATTTACAAGTGCTCGGAAACAGTTTTTATATATCTATTATAAGCAGCTATGGTTTTATAAGTTCACCGCAAAAATACAGTCCACTTATTATCTCGAGATATCGAAGCATTTATTAAAGAACCAGCATTGCATAATCGCATCCCTCCACTTAACAACAATACAAATCGTTGTTCTTTAAACAATCATACCAATTGTACGCCACAAAGTACTAAATTGTACTATGAGTATCACAAAATGAACTGGAGAAGTACCCAGTAACCGACACCACGTCGATACGTCGATTGAGAAAAGTTCAGTGAAGTAAATTATTGTTATTATTGTTTTAAAGTACAAATTCACTGTCTTTCTAAATCTGCTGATCGCTTGTTTATGGTTTTCAAATGGTGAGCGCGAGTAATGTTATACCTCATCTAGGCGCTATATATCCATGTATCACCCATCAAGACTGACAGCGGCTGACATAATCCGTTTATCTTGAGGTCCGGTAGTCTAGTGGGATACGTCTCGGGCACAAATTGAATCAATAGGAATTGATTGTTTCTCTGTGTTATTTTGTTTAAACGAGCATTCCCACACTATAAAGAAGTTTATTACGTTGTTAAGAATTATGCTTATATTGACTGAATAGCAGACCGATTGGCTCATTGGCGTAATTTTAGCATATCTTATACCTTATAAGCCAAGTTTATCCGGTGTGCCTGTATATAAAATTACTTTTTGCCGTTGTTTTCACTAATATAATGTATGGGATTTGGGTCTGCCGAATATATATCATGTAACTAAAATTAAGCACGGTGCACATAGTGTGCCGACAAGTCAAATGAGGACGGTTGCACACCCTTTTTTCGAAGCTGCTCAAAGAAGTTAGACCCTCCCATATATTTGTCATGAATGACGGTAAAGTTTTAGATTTGTCATTGAGAGCACTTTAAGTAGTCATGCCACTCCAACCCCTTGTTTACAGTTTTCGACTTATAACATCTTATACATAGCTTACAAAATATCTAACATCTTTCATAATTTTGTCACTGACTCATCGATCGTCAAAGTAACCGCGCCTCGCACTTTGTGTCGCACTATGTCACGCAATTCGTTAATCCAGTGGATACATAATAGTCAATCTCAGAATTCAAAATTAAATTGTCAAAGTCAACCTGAGATGCCAACAGACACTGACAGATACTTCAATAGCGAAAAGCCTTCGAAAAGCCATAAAATATTAGTTATAATTGAAGATTTAGTTATCTACTAATTAAGTAAACGACACTCGAGGGAAATAAGAGTGCTAGACTTGGCTCAACATCACACAATTTTTACACTGAAAAAGTCACGAGATTTGATTTATTTTTTTGCATTAAATGTTTTAATGTTTTTAATTAACGTTAACAACTAAAGATAGCCACTTTGTCTAAAGCTCCTCAGGTTTATTTAGAAAATGAACTTTTTTAAGTTGCCCCGGTGTCATCAAGTCTTTTTTCAGTTCGTTGCTTAATATCAATAAAAAATTTAATTTGGCAATTTTGGTTTGTTTTCTTGGGATAAAATAATTCGACGTTAGACATTTTACGGCAGTAACGCTTGAATATGCCCGAAATCGAGTGAAAGTAAGAAATACAGTGGAAATGTGATCTCTCAGAATTATGTGCGGCGCGGACAGCATAATCAATGAAGAGATACGCAATATGGCAGGATCAGATTACAATTTCATTGTAGAAACATAGAAAGTAATGTTCAGATGGTTTAGGCACACAGAAACAATAAAAATCAATAGAGCGAAAGTGAGTGATAGCAAAAGTCAAGGATGACCAATGTTGAATTATTGTAATCAAATAACCAAAATGTTACTTTAGAGTCATTTCAAAAGCACTCGCATACCTCAGTGAAAGTGAGTAAGGAGAATAATGTAGTTAGAGGAGCCGAAAGAAGTATATAAAAACCACGATGCTTGACACTCCATCATTTCTGACTGCTCCGATAAGGATACATTGTGAGCATATTATATAAATATGTATGTGGGTATGTATGTTACCTACGTACACACGTCTGTTGTATACATTTGTTGTAAATGTAATTGTTGTTGTCGACTGTACAACTGATGCAATTTTAATATTTGTATACAACATTTATTACAATATGAGATTCGTTACTGTATGTATCATAATTACGAAGTTGAGTTGACATTCGGGTAACCGACTACACGATAAGAAATAATTTAAATTCAACATAACATATGCGAATAGAGATACAGCCAAACAACGGTTATATATAAAAATTGATAACATAAATATAAATCACTAGCTGTTGCGCGCGTTTCGTTCGCGCAGTCTTTCATTTATTAAATTAAATAATTTAGAAACCTACGCAGGGGTACGCAGAACAACTCACCAAAGTTTCATCACAATCGGATGAATGGTTTAGGAACGCAAAGAGGACAAACATACAAATATACATTCATTTTTACAGACTATAAAAGGAGGTTATCAATTCGACCCGTATGTATGTAATATTGTCCGAATTGCAGAGTTTTTGTATACGTTCGTCTACACCAGCTTCTAAACATGTGTGCGAAATTTCATAAGTGTATGTATGTATGTATATTTGTATGTATGTTTCTATGTATTTTTGTATGTTTGTCCGCGCATATCTCAAAAACTATAAGTCGGATTGCAAAAATTATTTTTTAGTTGGACTAGGTATAGTCCAACTTAGGGAAAACTGCAAGTTTCGTCAAAATCGGTTCAGTAATTTTTGAAATAGAGGGAAAAAGATAGATAGATTAGAAGTATTATAATATCATACATTTATGTATAAAAATATATTACATATCTATCTTCTTATGTATAAAAAAATAATTTAAAAAATTAAAATGCCTTCAAAAAAAACACTGAAAAGTACAAAATAACTATCCTTTACTAATCAAAACTCAAGTAAAAATAAAATAACTTTTTAAATAGATACACATTATCTATATAGTTAAATTTGACAGTTATTGAAGTCGGTGCCAAATCAATGTGCGACAACAGAAAGTCTATTAGTTTGGTAGGTTTGGCATCGACTTCAGTAACTGTCAAATTTAATCATAAAGATAATGTGTATCGTATTGAAAAAGTTATTTTATTTGTACTTGAGTTTTGATTAGTAAAGGATAGTTATTTTGTACTTTTCAGTGTTTTTTTTTGAAGGCGGTTTAATTTTTTAAATTACTTTTTTATAAATAAGAAGATAGATATATAATATATTTTTATACATAAATGTATGATATGATAATCTATACTTCTAATCTATATATACCAATATTATAAAGAAGTAAACTTTGTTTGTTTGTATGTAATGAATAAACTTAAAAACTACTGAACCGATTTCAAAAATTCTTTCACCTATAGAAAGCTACATTATCAGCGAGTAACATAGGCTACATTTTATAATCAAAAAACTTCTACCCGTGCGAAGCCGGAGCGGGTCGCTAATAATATGTAATAGTATGTAAACTAATTTGGCACATTAAATGTGTTTAACGGTGAACTACGTAATTCATTACTCGGCACTTAACCGTCTAGTATTGTGTTAGGTTGATGAATTATCATCAGCGGTATGTGTCACATTCCTATTGAAGGTGCTACTACATTCTCATATCATATTCACATATCCATTCCGTGATAAGGAATATCCACTATTATATTAAACGAACTACATTTTTGTATATGTATATTTGATATCGCTTTCTCGAAAACGTCTCTAGCGATTTCGATGAAATTTACAATATAGAGGTTAAGGTGGGCGAGAAATTGATCTAGCTAGGTCTCAATTTTGGGAAAAATCGTTTTCTCCGTCTTTCACACACTTAAAACTTCTAAACTACAATTTTCTAAACTTTTTAATTTTGCAGCGGAGTTTACCTTCTCAATAGCACAATCACTAGAGCGTAGATCTATCATACTGAAATACGCAGGTTCGAATCCTGCAATGTGGTCAGATTTTTTTTTTTGTAAGACACCGAGTAAAACTTGGTCGCCCAGGTACTTGAGAATATGACGGTGATATATGTAATACGGAATAAGGCAGCTAGGCGATCTTTGTGTTAAAAATTATTATTAATTAAAAATTATTATTATTAGCTACACATTACGGTTAATGTATTGACATCTAGGGGTCTAATTCAATTTCAAATAATTCATTCATTCCAGGTTACCATCGCAATATTAGTATAATGTGGTTGAATTTTATCAATAAATTTAAAACATAAACTTAGTGTATATTGGCGTATAGACGTACAAAGAGTGCGAGTGAGAATGTAATCTTTTATGAATGTAAATCAATATGTAATGGCACGAGTAGGAAAGGGACAGCAAAAAAGACGGTATTTTAACCTTTTTTGCATGAGAGGTCCTCACGAGTTGTCACGCTGTGGAAGAATGTTGTTGACTTATTTTATTATTTTGTTTTATTTCACAGAAGTACTGTATTTTTCAATAACCGTTACGTGTTCTGTATATGATTGTGATATTACATATCGCAATAATCAAGGGAATCATTCATTTCATAGATGACATTGACAAATTATAAATCGTCACGCGTCAACGAGCTTTATGTTCGTCTATACTAATGTATATAACTTTATGGTTTAAATTTAAAACATGACTGAAATGTCAAATCGATTATTTATTTTTAAAGTTGTCACCCTTACTGTCAGATTTTTAAAACCATCAACAAAACCTATAACTTGGCCTAACGACTAACACCCTAGAAAAATAATTAACGACTTTACGTCCCTTCAGACAAACGGACGCGCTCGAAACTATCACACCGTACTGCTACGAGCGTAACTATCACTGTGCCGTATAATGATGATCCCTGAACTAAGCGACGCTGACGTGTGTAAGTAAAAATCGAATGATGTTTGACTTACTCAGATCTCAGGATTATTATTTTTGTTTTTTAATACTTACCTATGTACAGTATGTATGTACAATTGTACAGTAGTATGTTATAGGTACTCATAAATATGTCAATTTTGTTAATGCAAGCGTTTTTGTTTGTTTGTTTATTTATTTATTGGAAAAACTACAGCTTTAACAATTTTAGAAAATATATTTATTTTATAAAAAAAAAACAATAGCCTCCCTTCGGTCTTCTCCCCCCTTACAATTGATAGAGGGCCCATTTAAGACTAGCTACGCCACTGCTCACTACTGTACCCTAGTATCATGTCTCTATGATTGTATAATATTAAATACCGACGCCCGCTACTGGACTACGACCCGATGAGTATGTTATTACACAACAAATAAATTACACTCTCTGATAGAAAATGGGGACTCTATTGTAAAACATTAGAATACAAATAATTAAGAAATCATTTCGAAATTTTCTTTCTTAAATCAATTGTAAAATATAGAATAAGAAAGTGATAAAGGTCGTAAGAGAGATCTGATATAATGTTTGCCTCTACATAAGATTTAATAGGTTTTTAAAAGTTGCGAAGTTTTACCGCATTGTTACAATATGAAATATTTTTGACAGCTCATGGGACAGGACAGTTCTACAACAATAATATTAAACGGCTTTTGGCAAATCCCATGCTGCCCATTATCTAACCAAAAATACACTGTTTCCATAATAAAACGTATATTTACGCATTATCGCCAACCGCAAATTGCACCTCCGATAATTTGGTGTTGTGCACGTCTGCCATTATGCACCCCTGAGACTTGGGGTGCGTTCACTTAATACGTGCTACGAGTTTTAATTCTCGAAAACACACATCAACCACAGGAATTTAATTTACGTCGCATATTACTAATGACCTTTCTTCACTAATGAATCGACTTCATATTAATGTTATAGAGTAGATTAGGTAACCCTTCCAATGTCTTTGCAAAATGGACATCTTTTGTGCTCAAAAATAAGTACGTATTTATTGAATTTTAAAGTTTTAAATGCTATTAGGTATAATATCAACAGACTTCAAGATGTATTAATTGCGAGCAAAGCATGTTATTTTTATTCCATAATAATGTTTACTCTGAAGTATTTAAGAACATAATTAAAATTTAGATTACAAATATTTTCATTGTTTTTATTAAATAAGCTGTTAGCAAATCAATAAAACGGATCTCGTACCACTTCGGTTTAAACATATTTCCTTTTGAGTAATCATGTATTTAGACTTCCGTTGTAAGCAAAACGACGCCAAAAAATTAAAAATTTCAATTTAAGTTGTGAGGTGCTTGCCGCCCGCAGGCTTTGTAATACGCAGTCCGACAATTTTATTATTACTGCTTTCAATTCTGAGCAGATAAAACACAGTAGCCGAGCCTTTCTCGCCATGAGCCCGGAGGATAGCACGTCTAACTATTGGACGACTGCCAACTATCTAAAGCAGCAGGATGTACCGGCTCACAAATCGACGTTCCGACCCTACCAACAAACACCCGGACGCTACTCACATTCCAGTCCATTCCTTAAGTTTCAGAACATAAGATTCAATTTTAAACCTACTCTCAGTTGTAACAGAAAACATTTTGAATTCGAATGTGTTGCTGACGCCATTGTGTTTCCAATATTCTATATCAATAAAGTGGAATGCCTCGTGCATAAGCAAAATAAGCCCGCAACTCCCGATTTTGGCGGATATCGTTTTATGATGACTGTGCAGGTGTGTCGTTTGAACAATCGGCGTTTGTATATAAGATTTTATGAATGTACAATATTTACATGGGGTAGGTCGAGCTAGTCATTCTCTTAGGCTTGTTCATTTATTTTATCTCGGTGTAAATAGATTATAAAACTAATAAATGCCTACGCTTTTTGGTTTTGCGCTAACCGCAAGGGCAGCAATTTATTGATTATATCGACTTGTAGATGCAGTACCTATTTACTTTTATAAACGGGATTTTTGGTATATTATTGGTATATGAATTCAATGAATATATCATACTTATATATGAATATAAGTAATTATATTACGTACGATGAATTTAGGTTTTTATGAAAAAAGTTTTATGAAAAACCTTTTTGTTGAAGTTAAACTTTAACACATTTCTAAACGTAATTGGGAAATAATATTCGAACAATTTCAGAATACAGATTCTTTATTTTAAATTATCCAAGAATAATTATTTTCCATTTAGTTAGACAATTTGTCTAAAAGCTGTAACACTAGGTGGCCACAGTCCCAAACATCCTAGCATAATAAGTACCTTGGCGAAATGCCAAGGGCGAGGGTTAAGGCCTTTACTTTTTCTTACCAAACATTCTATCGATCGATAACAGTAAATTGATCTTGCCACACGGTAATAGCGTTCAATTTTCTTTAACATGACGATTTCATAAAACCATTTCGCCAGCTTAAGCTCACCTTGGTATCGATACAAATCTAATTTCAGGATGCTGATATGTACTTTATGCTTTTCCGAAGAAGACTTAGTTTCGTTTGCAGCACTTACCTGATATTGCATCGACCTTTTTTCTCATTACTGTCTTCATTGCAGGTTTTTTTTAATGGAACTATCTAAAAATCCGTAGTAATTGGGTTTTCCTGTTACTGCTGTCTTTAATATTTCACGTAGATTGCTTACTACTTCATTTATGTACGTAGTACCAGTACCTATATTCACCGTCGCTTTAGTTACTATAAAATGAAAATATGTATATGTACATTTCATATTAGTTCAATCGATTTATCAAGTGACAACAAATTGTTAAATTGTTCCAATAGACTAGTTGTTTCTTCTACAAAAACTGGTTTATTTTATACATTGTATTCAAATGCCTAATAATAATTGTGAAGAATACTACTTTAAATTCATCGGAAATTATTGGGGTTTCTATTTCAATAGTGGAAACAAAATGGAAATAAGCTAGAGGAAGACGGCGTTATAGAACTATGGTTACAAACTCACAGTATCATTGGCCGACGCTAGTTGACAGAGACGGTGCTTATCCCCAATGTGTTCCCACTACTTAAGTTTAAAAGCGAATAACTCATAGATTTGTCATTATATCGAAATCGAAAATTTTTACAAGTTTTAAATAGGCGAGAAGATCATACTATCTGTTGATTTTATTTTATATATATAATTTTATATATATAATTTTTTTTTATCAACTAAATTGGTTCAGTTTATACAATGTAGGTGTACTTGTAATTAAGTATAGTTTCTTTATTATAAAATTGTTTTTGACAAAAATACTGCCTTTCTTTTACTAGAAAATGTATTAAATGTAATAAATTATTTAATGAGCGAAAAAAACGCTGATACAAAAAATCGTTAAAAAGTTTAAATTTGCAGAATGTTTTGGTTATGGTTTTGATGTGTATACATTAGGAAGTATATTTGCAAGCTGTCACTTCAGACAAAATACATACATACACAACTTCACGCTGTATCAGACAAAATGAAATGAACAAAACCTAAGAAGTCAAAATAAATACACGTCAGTGTGAGTTTTATGTTTTAGAAGCTACGAAATATCTGAAAATATATAAGAATTAAAATACGTAATTGCAAACATCGTCTTTGCAACTCGTCAAGAAGTGTCCTTTTCTTCGTTAAAACCTACTACGGCCAAAAGTCGCTATAGTATAAAGCAATTTCGACCAGCGTAACCAGAGACCCCTTTGTAAGTTTAACTCTTTGTAGCCGGAACTGTAATTAGAGCCAAAGAAGTCGCCTTACGGAGAAAGCGTTCCTTTAGCGACCGGATACCCCCGGATTTAGGACAACGGAGCTTTTTTGTTTTTATTGCTGCCAGTTAAAACAGTTTTAGAATGTTCGAACGAAGGAAAATAAGTACAGTCTTTTCAAGTAACGCAATCTATGTACTTATAAATTATGGCCCCCTATTTTGATATAGTATTGTTCTAGTAGTTGAAAATTAAAGCTTTATTAGTAGTAGTAGTTACAGTACTAAATTGATTGATTGAAAACATCACTATGTTCTACTCAACTGTAGTTCGGGAACCACACCCAGCGTACATGCACTTTGACGCTTATGCAATGACCACGTACTGTATTAGACTTAATTTCATACTTACAACGTTTAATCAATAAACAATTCAATGATGTGTAATACTTTTATGATAAGTAATAAAGAAAATTAATACTCGATTTAATATTAGTCTGCATAAATACACAAAAGTATAAACTTCATGGACAAGTCCACTGACGCACATTGAATTGGACTTGCCACTCGGAGTGGTGTAACAATAGCACTGTCTCGCTTTCTTACGGTGAAGCGCCACGCGTTAGATGAGATAGAGTTACTTCCCGCGTCACGCTCTGCCAACGCATGGCTTGTTGTTTAGATTTTCTATTCTAGTATAACGTATAGTTGAATATCGTACACGACAAAAGATGTATTCGCGTCGCGTACATCATACATAAGGCAGCTCACCATTTATAGCAAATAAGCTGATAGGCTGCCATTTCTCTGGATAATAGCGTTGTAATTATTATAAATTCATTGCTTATTAGAACTTGCCTAAATAAATTCGAAGAGACACACGCCTACTCTATTACAAGAAAAGATCTCTAATTCTAATGAAATCGTACTAATTCTATAAAAATAAGCCAGCCGTGACGTTATTTAGTTTCAGTGATGAATTACTTACGTTTTGTACTTTATAAGAATTTGAATTTCACGAATCGAGACCTTTGAAAGCACCTCTCTAAGTTTATTTGAATTCATACCCATCTTCATATGACTAGCTCCACTGGTTTTACATTCGCTGTGTTATTTAAGCAAACACAGCATTTTCACAGTTGCACCTGAACGAGATGTAGTTTTATGATGAAAATTCCAAGGAATATCCAATATTTTCCTTTAGAACTTATTTATGAAGTTACATCAGTACGTATATCCAAATATACACATCTATATCTATACATATAAATAAAATTAAATGTCTGTCTGTCTCTCATTTCGAAAGAAAGGCTTTATCTTAAGCTTATGTGGTTATTTGCATGTAACCAAAACCTCAACAGACTTTTTTAAATTTTTTTCTGTTTGTCTATTTATTTGTTCGAGCTAATCTCCGAAACGGCTTAATTGATTTTGACGGTATTTCATTGGCGGGTAGAGGACTTTTGAGAAAGTAATCTAGGCTACTACTTATACCGGAAAAATATCAAATTTAACGCTGGTAAAGCCGCGAGACACGGTCAATACTAAATATAACTAGTCTGGCCACAAATATTGTTACTTAAAATTTTTTCTTTTTTCAACTGTTTATTTTGAATTTGGAACGCGTTTATTATGTTCAAAACTTCTTTCGATATCCATGTCCTAAATCAATCCTTACAGTTACAGGGACTGGATCGACCAAAACGCTTTCTGTCCCGATACGCAGGCGAAAGCCGCAGAAATATCCTCTTTACTGATGAAAAAATGTTCACGATTGAAGAATACTACAACAAGCAAAATGACAAAGTGTACACTCACAGTTCTAAAGAAGCTGCGCAAGTGGTCGGTAAGGTACAACATGTTCATCATCCTGTGTCAGTGATAGTTTGGTGGGGGGTGTTATCAAGGAGTCACTAAAGCTTCATTTTTGTGAAAAAGGAGTGAAGACTTCAGTGAAAGTGTATCAAGAGACCGTCTTGGATCATGTTGTGAAACCTCTCAGCAATACACTTTTTAAAAATGTACTGTGGACTTTCCAGCAGGACTCTGCACCTGGTCACAGGCACGAACTACCCAAGCCTGGCTCGAAACCAACATTCCGGACTTTTATAAGAGCTGAAGACTGGCCCTCGTCTAGCCCAGATCCGAACCCTCTTAGATTCAAATTATGGTCAGTTTTAGAGGACATGGCCTGCTCTAAACGACCCGCTGACATTGAGTCTCTTAAGAAATCTCTGGAGCAAGGAGTTGTTAAATTTCCCATGGAAACAGTGCGTGAATACATAGATTCGTGGCCCGACAGATTAAAGGCTTGTATCAAATCCAAAGGAGGTCATTTCGTATAGAATATTTTTTTTTTGCTGAGACTTCAATAAATATGCACATAAGTTTTATTATGATTATATTACTTCATTAAAAAATAAATGCATTTTCATTTGCAACAGAACTTATGGCCGGTCTAGGAATATTGTACAGAATATGTATAGTGGTGGTGGCTGGTATTAATGAGACAGAAAAATAGCGATAGGCTAGCTTTTATTACCCAAGTAATAGTCGACTAAAAATAGTGCTTATTATGAAAAACTTATATTGTATAAGCGAAGCTATAACAAACTGTCTACATCTGGTTCCCCTTCTCCATCTGCAAGACTAGTCAGTGTGACTTTTGTGCGCCTTGATTCTGTCCACCTCAAACGGGAAATGGCTTGAAGTTTCGTAAGTATGTTATAAATTATGATGTACTTAAAATACTGAATGATATGTAATATGTTCATTATGATAAAAAAGCATATGATCGAACATAAATCTTGTTATACTTACTTTTAGACGTGCATCGTTCAATAGTACATAAGATTATTTCATTACAGGACAGTAAATTACATCTACTTTTTAAGAAAACTCTTAGACACTCCTACCAGAAGTAGCGTTTAACATGCCCTAAAATTAAATTAAAAGACAATATAAATCTAAATTTAAGATGCTTTTGACTGATACTTAACCTTGCCGTATAAAATGGCGAATTCGTTTTCATTTCTCGTTAGCGTTAATTTTAATTACCGAGCTCAAATGATTACCGAGACATGACGAAAAGCAATAAAAGTAATGGAAAAACTAAGATCGTATTCGTCTCGCAACAGCGCCATAAAAAGAAAATGGCCTCCTAGGGCAGAGCACTTAATATTTTGTGACGTGCTCCAATTAAAAGAAAAACTGTGACGCGGACCCCTCTACAATTGCCCAAACAGTGAAATACGCCTTTCATTGTTGAAGGGAACAATAGGCTGAATTGGTCGAGAACAATATGGCCGCTCCATTATTTGAACGAAAGAAAATAAGGTATTTTCCTTAATGAAGTTAAAGTTTAATTGCGTTTTGCAAAATGATCTTTTCCGAGCCAGCGTTGGTCGCGCGGTCACAGACTCGAACTCGCATTACGTACAGTTCACAAAACAAAGTCTCGTATTTTTATTTTAATCTCGGTATATACCAACTAATATTATTAGAAATGTTTATACGAAAAGTATATCAAAAAATCTAGAATATATTATAGTATTTTTTTATTATTTTAGTAAAGGTAATTAAAGTACAAAAATACTATATTTCACATAACCTCTTTTAAGGTCAAATAGGAATCTTTATGGTGTATCGGTCTATTCGTATCTTCTTGTCTGTATGTTACGAGCCTCCCATTTTTCCTTCGTATGTGCACAGATTAATTAGTTTACTAACGTAAAGTATGTGTATGATATATGTACCTACTTATTAACATGAAATTTGGTAGATTGATGACATAAAAACAGAAATGGCGAGATCTTAGCAAAAAAAAATTATGGGCCTTTGATTCTATCTTGAACTAACAATGCAAAAAATTAAAAAAAAATCGGAATGCAGCGTTAGTAACTATATTTGTCGGAATCAAGCAAATTTGCCAAAGCGATATAGCTCTTCCTGTGACGAAATAAAGATGAATGTCTCCATGGTGTGGCTGCGATGTTTAGGTATAGCTACAGAACCCAACTCTTGTGATCGTGTCGCAACACATTCTAGGTTGGTTTAACCTTTTTTAATCGTATTATATAATTACACATATTATGTACATACTAATACGTGAAGCGAAAAGTTTGGTTACCTTTTTAAGAAAATTGCGCGGAAGGAGGAGTGTCAAACTTGGTACACTTATAAAGTTTATGTGTACAGGAGAAAGCTAAAATTTTTATGTAATATGTGTTACAATTAAGTACATGTCAAACTCATATGAGTTTGTGATCATATGTAATGTAACCTCCTAGAATCAAACAGTCGCACAGAGTAGATTGTCGCCAAAGAGTATAAGTTTCTATTCACATTTAAGGTCGAATTTCGACCACAGGGCGACTTCTAGTATTTCATAATTCCTTAATGTTTTAATACTTTCTAAATCATATATCTTTTTTATTAATTGCTTTAAAGATTTTAATTCTTGCATTATTCATAACAGAAGAGATTTATAACTATTAATTTCACTTCTTTGTCTTTGTTATTTTATTCACGCTCTCACAGTTATGTACACATGCGCAGTTGAGTATAACTGTTACACAGTTTTCAGTTTAATAATTTTTGAGTATACCTATTACGTAATATTTATTTCGTTTCATATTTGTGACTTGACGGTCTTTTTAACTCTGAGCTCAATTGGCTTTTTTTTCCCTTTTGTGCAGCAATAACACACACTAGTTTTGCACTTATGATTCATGAGATGAATTGTTATAATTTTTTGTTATCTTCCGTCCAACATTCAAACTTTATAATCTACGTCTTTCGCCTCCGAAGGAAGCATCCTCAAAAAATTCTAGAAACCAGATTCGGTCAGCTGACTAGCACCGAATGCATTCGGTGCTAGCTGACCGAGGATTTCTCGAATATGATTCATTGAAAGGAGAAACACATGTCGATTATGAAGTTCGAAATTTTGACCCGAAGATAGCAAAAAACTATGAGAATTTATAGCATGAAATGGATTTCAGCAAAGTTTCTGAGTTTACCCAACATAATTTTAATTTAATTTCAAACTCATATATATATTCAGATATTTTATACTACTTCAAATTTTATTGAATATATGCATTATATTCGTTACGACTTAGGGACCTTCACAGAAACGAGCCTACTTTTTTCTTGAAGGCTGGCAACGCACCCGTGATTCCCTGGACGTTGCGGGTATCCATGGGCGGTGGTGATCACTTTCCATATCAGGCGACACGCTTGCTCGTTTGCCCCCCTCAGATATAATATATCTTCATGCTGTATCTGTAACGGGGTAGTCAGGACGGAGCGCCAAGGTTCGCGGTTTTTACATTGAACCGATTGTATATATATATATGTATATAAATACATATGTAAATAAGACTGACAAAGAAATATACAGAGCAAAGCGAGTATCAGAATCTAAGGAAGACCAAGGTTGGCTTACGAAGATAAAATTGCGAAAATGTTAGCTGAAATATTAAAATCACTAAAAACTGGACTAGAACTAGAAGCAAAGGAAAACATATTGTATAAATCTTAAATCACAGGTTCTGCTGACGGTACTTTGGTTCTCGTATCAATGAGCAGGCCTCGAGCGTAATTACGACAGGAGGAACTTAATTGTGACATCTGGCCTGCTATATGTTGTCCTTTTCAAAAGCAACAGGTCTCATTCCTATATGATCCATAAAATGAGAAAAAAGTACACGTGTGAAAGCTTAACTCACTAAATTTACCGAATATTTGTGTACATTATATCTGCAAATCTTTAATTGTAATATTTTTGAGAATACAAATTCATATTCTTGCCTCAACAATAAAATGATTCCAGAAACCACAATATTATACTTGTATGTATACTTGTATGTACCTATGTATGTATATATTTCAAAAGCCTAACGATGTCGATAATACCAAAAATAAATATCAGGGGGCCCAGACAAGTACCTCCAATTGTCGTAAATAGTGGTAGAAAAGAACGACAAATACCACGTGATCTACCGTAACGAATTTGACATTGGTAGTCGAACGATATTAATTTTCTATTCAATCAAACGAAAAGTAAAATCGTATGAAACCCGCCGTAAAACGTAGCCTAATTGCACTTTTTTTTTTAAATGTAATAGATCTACGTTTGGCCACTAACTCACTTGTTGCTAAGCGTCGATGTGGCCGAAGATGGAGCACGTCGATCTAGGAAATATCTATTCACTCTAGTCCTGAAGATACCTGGATTATAGTTTGCAGGAAACACAGAAGACAGCAAGGAATTCCATTCCTGGGCAGTGCGTATTATGAAATTTGGAGCCAAAGCGATGCGTACAGATTTTTGGAATTGCCACAAGGTACGGGTGATAGTGAGCCGTCTTCCTACTTCCTGTAGTAGAAGGGAGAGGGTGGGATAAGGTCGTAAAGCTCTTGCGCACACTCACCGAAATGTATCCGATAGAAAACAGACAGACATACTACTTTACGGCGGTGTTCGAGGCTAAGCAGTTTTTTGGCAATCAGTTTATCATCACTTATCAACCTCACAGCACGCCGGTCAATAGACTCTAAAGCTTCCAGCTGGTATTTAGCTGCTCCGTGGAAAAAGTGACAGCAGTACTCTACACACGATCTGACTTGTGCTTGATATAGATGAAGCAACCGCTCTGGTGGGAAATACCGTTTAACCTTATTAAGGATTCCAAGTTTTTTACTAGCCAGTTTAGCTTTATTGTCAAGATAGGCTCCGTAGTTTAGTGTAGGAGTTAATGTAAGTCCAAGTAGCTCTAAATGGTCTGACAGAGCCACGGACACATCCCGGAAAGTGGGAGACAATGAAAACTGACTCTTCTTAGCGGAAAAAAGGCAAACCTGTGTCTTGTTGGCGTTAAATTTGACGAGATTCTCGTCACCCCAGCTGGATATTGTTTTTTTTTGTCACTTAACTAGTGTATAATTTAAATTGAATTATACATTAGTTAAGTGCCTGTTCATCTAGCGTCAGGGTTTCACACAAGTAAAATATTAAAAATCTACTTCTAGATGTCTATATGGTATATGGTATGTATACCTAGAGATGGTTATGTATAATTTGCATGTGAATTTTAAGTAAGACGTTACATTCGCTAAGTATTTAAAAATTTGAGTTTCTGGGGAAAGTACCTACCCAATTTTCTCTCTCCTTTTATTAATAAATAAATAAAATTTAAAGTAGTAAAGTATATCCGAATATTTAAGATAGCATACAAAATTATAAGATCATACGTCTCATGGATTTGAGAGTAATTTTGTAAGGATTTCACATTTTCTTTGGAATATAGAACTGAAAAACGCAATTTTCTACGCGAAATATTATATAATATATATAATATTTATAATATATATATATAATATTTTTTTGAAAGAGATATCTGGCGAACAAATAAATTACAAAAGCAATTTATAATAATAGAGTCAAACGCAACCACTTTTGAAGTGTAGGTGCTTACACACAGACACGTTTAACAAGTCTACCGATCGGCCGTAATGAGCGTCAATTTTTACAAGAGGGTTTCGGGGTTGATAAATTCAATAAATGATAATAATATGCGTCGAGTTCAAAACGCCATTATCAACAGATACCTCCCACAAAAACGAATATATATGACGTGAAACGAATAAACGAACGTGATCTCACAGTGTTGTTACTTGTGAAATTCATAACCTCTTTTAATATTTTTTTTAAATCGGTTTAAAAAATTAAATAAAGCTTTTGTTATTGTATATAATAGATGTCACATAAACCTAATATATTATACATTTTTGTGTAAAAACACAAAACTGAATAACATATTTCCCTTTTAAATTTCGTTTATTCCTAAGAATATTTAAACACTAAAGTGTTACAGTGTCATCCAATATTTGTTCACTTTAGGCAAAGTAACAGAAAGGAGGCTGGTGGGGGTCACACTTAGGGATCGACTGTCATGAAAGTAAAGAAAATTTGTATGTAACAGAGATGTGAAGGGACGTTTTTGTAAATGAAATATCTTGAAATTGTGGTGCACTCTAGTGAACATGATTATCGATATAGAAGGCAAAACAGCAACTTCTAAAATTGTTGGTGACGAATTTTGATGAAACTTATAATAGAGATAACTTTTAAGCTCTATCAAAATCTAGTTTATTTTTAAATCAGAAAATTAACAAGCACTAAAGAGAGGTTTCTATTATTATTATATCATAGTATTACAGTCTGTTGCTTCCCTCAGAGTGTTCATGACTAAATCTACATATTACTATGAATGTAGGTAAACACGTTTGTTGCTACAGATGTACTACATGATTGGTATTCAGAACGCATTTACTGGACAAAGCAATCTGAAACCCACACGCACTCGACTCTCAAAGTGGTCAATAAGCACTGTAACAAGTGAGTAACGCAACCCTCCCCACACTGCACAATACAAATGACTCTATTTAAGAGAATCGCACACCGATCGTCCCTCAAAAACGGACCAAATATTTACAAATCCAACACTCCGGCGATACTCCAGGCAGCGATGACGTCAGAGCCCCTTTTGCACTATTGCGTCTATTTACTTCAGGGGGGTTAAGTCGATAATAGCGGGCGTTTCGAACGGGAATGTTAAAAAAGGCATCTGTATTCAGGGCAGTCAGCGTGGGTTAGTTTTTTGATTCGTTTGGCCTATGAGCGCCGAGTCTGATACTGGACGAAGATTGATGTAATACCAGCTTTACTTTGTTGTTTTGTCGCGTAACGTATTGTTTTCGTAATTCACAGAACAAGGAAAAATCTTAATTAAGTTAAGGCCGATACACGTTTACTATGAAAATATCAAATTATATGTAAGTATTATACATCTCTAACAGCCTATATACATAGGTGTAATTAACTGGACACGAGCTATCTTCTTAGTTGTTGCAAATAAACTAGGAAGGATACTGTCAATACTTCACCACGCGGGTCCAGTGTGGTTTAGAGGAGATAAAGGATACTGCAGAATACTGGAGATACTGAAGGAGGTAAGTGAAGATAGAATTTTCAAGTCATATTCATACGTTTCGACATGGTGTAATGACTACTGCCACATATAAAAAATCGAAACCAACGGCTTAATGTGCCTGCCGAATCACGAAGATGTTCAATATGTATGTCATTAGATCGTCTGTCTGGTAACTATTGCTGAAGCTACAAGCCCCTGATAACGCCAATGAGTAATAAGTCTTGAAAAAATATCAAAAAATTTACTTAGCAAAAAATTTTTATTAAAAAAATTAAACCGCCTTCAAAAAAACACTGAAAAGTATAAAATAACTATCCTTTACTAATCAATACTCAAATATAATTAAAATAACTTTATAAATACGATACACATACCTATATAATTAAATTTTACAGTTACTGAAGTCGGTGCGCCAAATCTATCAAACTAATAGACTTTCTGTTGTTGCACATTGATTTGGCACCGACTTCAATAACTGTCATATTTAATTATATAGGTATATGTATCGTATTTATAAAGTTATTTTAATTGTACTTGAGTTTTGATTAGTAAAGGATAGTTATTTTATACTTTTCAGTGTTTTTTTTGAAGGCGGTTTAATTTTTTTTAATAAAAATTTTTTATTTCTCTCTTTTGAGTGATCTTGACCTAAATAAATATCTAGGGCAGGTCGGAAATTAACTTCATTCTAGTTACAGAGTGCAACGATATACAAGAGAATCATCAATATAAATAAAGGTTATAACCAGGTCGCGTTATTTAGTGTATCTTAGAAGTCCAAGCTCTATTACCGGTGAAATTTGAGTGGGACCACCTCTGAAGTATTACCTACCAAACGAAAAAAGAATTTTCGAAATCGGTTCATAAATGACAGAGATATGAGGTCACAAACATACAAAAAAAAAACAACATACAGACGAATTGAGAACCTCCTCCTTTTTTTGAAGTCGGTTAAAATCTAAGTTGTTAAATCAGAAAACAATTGTAATTAGAATATAATATGTATCCTATAGACAATATTTTGTAAATAAAGTTACAAAACATGAAAAAAAAATTACATTGAATAGATCATTGATAATAAAAAACTGTAATAAACATAGGTTATTACATACATTCTGCAATTATAAATATTATTGTCATATTGTACTGTGGCATCATGTCTTAAAATCCAGTTAAATTAAAATGTTGTCTATAAAACTTTGGTGTTAATGACTAGGTAAGTACCTCGTTATCCAATCAAATTACGTTAGCTGTAACAATCACCTCCCGAAAGACTTAGCTGAAAACTTTTTAAAGTAAAAAATGTCGTTGCTAACTAGCTGTAGATTTAGTAGGTACGGTATGATCCAATTAGACTTCGTCGCAATGGTTTTCCAACATTTTCAGTACTTTTTACTGCCCGATCCTACAGTTGGGCTACTAAAAAAATTTTTCAATGACGTCTTAAGTACAAATTCGATATGAAAGTACTTTATTTTATTAACCATTAAACATTGTTTATAAAATTAAGAATACATAATAATACATAACTGATATGCAACATTATAGTAAACATGAATTAAAATTTACTAAATTTATTAATTTAAACATTCGTAATGATGTACTTCTTAACTACCTACCTCCTGAACTTGCAATCACATTTCTAATTCGTAATACCATTAAAATTTTAAAATATTATTGTAATTAGTTATAGTACTTTAAATTATCTATTACACTTGCATTGACCGTTGATAATAGAAAAATTTATTGCATTTTTTATTCTCGTAAAAAACGTACCTAACACTTACAAAAAAATATTCATGTACATTCAAACATATTACGAATCAATATTATTGTCTGCAATTTGAAATCAACATTCACGACTCAAACACAACTACCCATATTCTTTTATATGGTCACTAATATGCCACATAAAAGAATATTATTAATGTTTCATTATTATTCTTCATGATAATAAAACATATATTTAATACTCAGATATATTTAATTTTTATAGCACTACAAGTTACGTAGAGGCACAGTTCGCAGACAACAATCGAATAATTTAGACCAAAGAACGGAAATAACCTTGGTACAAAACACATTATATAATAAACTAGCAATACCGGCCCGTTTCACTGGGCGTTAGTTTCACTGGGCGTAAAAAAAACTGATCCGATCGCTACCAAATTTTACAGGAACACCTGCTAGGCCAATCTGAAGATTCCCTGAAAATTTCATCGAAATCGGTCCAGCCGTTTTGGAGTCCATAAAGAACATACATACATCGCCTTTTATATATATAGATTTTTAATGTGGTGGCTGGTGTTAGTTTTCAAATAAATAATCGATTTAAAAACATAATTCGACAATTTTTAAAATTTTATATATCTAGAGGTTATCATGGTCCTCCAGTTAATTCTTTGTGTTTCTCAATTAGTATATGGATTTGAAGAGTAATTACTCGTAATAAATACGTTCACGTTTCCCGACTAACTAGGATTCACTGTTTAACGTTAACAACATTTGTATGCAAATACGTGCTCTTTACATAAGCCGTAGTGTAATGTAATCATGGTCCATAGACCGTTGATAACTTCCCGACACTTAATGCAATGAAATGGTCGTTTCGAATCGAGAATGGATTTTTGCTTGCTCCAGGAATAAGACATGAAGGGTTAAGAATATTACTAGAGAGGGTTATAAAGAGGAAATGAAAATTCTTTCTATTGAATTTGAAGCTTAAACGTGTGATGAAGTACGACTGTAATGTAATCATATTTTACAGGCTTTCCATTCATTTTAGAAAAGGAGAAGTTGCAATTATACGATTAAGGTGACGCAGTGTGAAACAATAAAATTAATCTTAAATATACCTTCTGCGCTATGCAAACGTGCGTGCGCTAGCTTATGAAAAATACGAAAAAACAGTTATTTTCGTTTATTTTAAAAATTATAATCAATTTTTAAAAATCCAACTGGCATTTTGGAGAGTGTGTTTAGATTAATCTACACAGAAAATATAAAAATGTAAATCGGTCCCTTTACTCCGAAGAATGTAAATCTCTGTTTTAAAAGAGGTTTCTTTGATATTTTTACTGTTACAAAAGTTAACCAATCGTGTATCGCAACTGACAAAATGAAGTCAATGAAATGAAGAATAAGGTTACCAAATATTACATTCATACGTTCTGTAATCACAGAAAAATTGAGATAGCTGCTGTCAAAATTTCCAATGCGTCGCATAGTAAAAGCTTCTTAAATTGAAGAAACTTTTTAAACCGCTTCCAATTGGATGTGTATTACGTCGACAAGAGGCTAATCACAAGCACAGATCAACACTACATCTGTGTTACAAAATCATAATGAAAAACCGAATAAAAATTAGTTAAAAGTGACCGATTGAGTGACCTACTTTGATGTTTCTGGTCACATTGTAATGCAAACTCATTAAAGTAAATATGAAGTTACGAGTACATTTAATTAAGTTTATGCAACCGTTTTACTACGAAAAAGGTTTCGATTCAAGTTATATTCATATAACTTGAATCGAATATAAACGTCGTATATGTGTCGTTGAGTGTATATTTATCGCGTCTATATGACAAAAAATATATAACAGAAAAGCTTTAAAGGCGTTCTTGAATAATATTAAAAAAGTGAGTGCCATCATAAATAGAGGCGGTCGAGAACATCTCATAAAATTTTTGATAGGCTTTAATTCTGAAAAATGTAAGCGATGAATATTGAGTGCACATAAAATGTAAGAGATCGCTATTTCATAGAGTGATTCGGTATTTTATTTCTTTAATATCTACGTATCTACTTATGATATAATTTAAAATACGCGATTACTTTACAATCTTCAGTACCAACAATACACTCATTTAACAGTAACAGATAATCTTTGCAGGGAAGTAGTGAACTATGATTTATCTACGTAAGAGGTTCTGAACATAATATGCTTGGTTCCAATACGGATAGCTTTTTTTAATTTGTTCCGAGTCACATGAACTTTCTAAAAATCAAGTAAGTCTAATCCAAAATTTGAGTAGCGACATAACGATGTAGCTAAAAAAGGTGGCGTGCCAAGCATCGCGGTCCTTACTCCTTTCTTTCACTGCAAATGTCATCATTTCCTCGCATACTTTTACCGAGGAATATGAAGACTGACTATTTGACCTTTATAAGTCAGTCTGTCTTCCTTGGCTTCCTACTTTAAGTATTAAAAACAGCAATTAAAAATGGCGCGAAATTTAGAGGATTCCGTAGCAAAGCAAACAAATTAGCAAACAAAAAATATGTCTAATTGGGTCCAAAATACCTACTATTTAATTCTTGTTTAATTTTTTTAGCTTTGGGGTACCATTTCATCTCTGTATCTCAGTAGGCGTAACGATAAGAAAATAGAAATAAAAAAGATGTGACATACCTACAAAGAGAAAGACAACCAAACAGACGCATAAGATAGAAATGATGAAATATAGTTCTATTTTTGTAATTTTGGACCCTAAAAGGTAATTAAAGGTTAAGATTATTAATATACATAATATATAAAGCTCAATTTCTACTTTGTAAATTTGTAAGACAAAAACTTATTTTTTATTCTCCGGTTTCTGCTACGGTTAGCGCATTATTACCACAACGCCATCTGTCGATAAAATTTGATTTGTGCGTAAAACGTAACTATCTAGGTCTCTAATGACTCTCCATAGTACCATTTGTTAAAACAAAGATGTAACTACACACTCTATTGTTCCATTACGAGAAGGCAAATATTAGTAATATGCATGTACGTATATCTATGTTTTCTATAATAAATATTATCATGTAGTACTCACCATACCAAATAGAAGCTGTTTTGTTCAAAGCAATAATTTAAGAGAGAAAAAAACTTAATATTTATGAACATTACTAATGTACAATTTATTCTTTGGAATACCTAACAACGTAAGCTCCACTTAAGCTCAGAGCGTGTCGGATACACATTAATATAGGGTTTCTTGAACAGTCGCATATCGGACAAAGTAAAAGCTAAAAACAAAAAATGGGCAAAAACAATTATAAAAGGAACATTTTTTATCGAATCACCTCTGTGTCTGTTTGTTTTTCATTCTAGTTTCGGGTTATCAATTTATGTGTCAACCAAATCAATAGGTATAACTAAAGATGACAATGAATCTGCTACTACATACGGACGGACAAACAGATCAACGGACACAACGTAACTATAATCCGTTAATCTGTGTTATTTTATTTAGGAATAAAAAAAGTTCTAAAGGGTTCCATCCATAGCCAAAATTTTAAAAACAGAACCCTGAAAATCAAAAACAAGTATGAAACAGAGTGCATTTAAACTAATACAATATTGACATTATGGAAAAGTTGGTTGATATTTGATTGGATGATATTTAGTACATTTACTGTTTTATTCACGCAATGTGATGAAAAGCATACTAAAGTAAAAAAAATCATTTATTGAATAGTTTAACATTGCATACATATTATACATACATAATGTCACGGCATTACCCATTCAGGCTAGACAAGGTAGGTATTTGAACGCGACGGAATCACATTTTGATACCTCTTAGTAATTTTTTTTTTAATTCATACGCATATGAAAAAGCGAAATTAGAAAGTAACAGGTTGCTAGCTTATTGCTTATGCGAGTTCTCTATAACATTCATTATTATACCCTTATCCATTTTTAGGTCTTGTTGGAAAAACAAGCAAAGTTCAATAGTCTATGTAACAAAAAATAACAGTGAATAAACTTGTTATACGAGTAATAAGAAATATATTTTTCTAGAAGATAAGTTACAGAACATTTAATAAAATGTTAACTTTTAACTCGTAACGAATTATTTTTAATAAAAACCTGGAACGTTATAGAACTTCAGAACTAAGTATAAACTCACTCACTACGAACTTAATGTTTACGTAATATGTGTGTATTTACAGCACAATATTTATAGTAATTATATAGTACATATATAATACAGTATATTCATTGTGTATCTACTTATGTAGTAGATATGTACATATATATATATATATATATATTATATAATATGTTATATATTTATATGCAGGTATTTGTTTATAATATGTATCTTATGCATTAGTCTCATTTTTTTTAATACACATTAAATTTTGCCACTCTAACGCCTTTTCCTATCATAAGTCTACTGGAAGAAATTTAATTTTGAAATAAGTAGTACCTTTACGCATAACTTACGTTTCATATCTTTGTACGTGTGTGTGTATGTACTCGTACATAAATAATTAAATAAATAAATATAAATAGACATGAATGTTTGCAACCTACTTATTTTTCGTTTCACAAAATCCTGCGATCAAGCATTAAATACAAAACAGAAAATCAACAAATTGAATATAAAGCTTATAAACTAGTTACATTCTCCCTTTTTGTATTCCCGCAAAATCATAACCCCACGCGATTAAAACGGGAAAGAGCATCGTCCCTCGAAATCACGAGAAATCAATAGCTGTGGTCACAGTCGCGGAAAATCAAAGCGACAGTATTGTCCGCATTCTACGCCGCCTAGATAGCGGCCGGGATTAAACACTACCATAGCTGGTAAGTTTTTTTACGATGAGGTTTTTTTACGATTCGGTGTATCAAAACTTGAGGACGATTACAATATTGATATTTGTATTATATAAAATCATTTTGTGTTTTACATAAGAAAAAATACTATTATAAAATATTGTACGGTAGTGAGAGCTGAATATATCCGAAATAGAGTGAAAATAAAGAAAAATGCAGTGAAAATGCGATCTCTCAGAAATTTGTGTGGTGTCACCTTTGCGGACGAAATAAGCAATAAGAAGATACGCAGTATTATAAAGTTGGATGACAGTGTTACTGTAAAAATGAAGAAAAGTATGCTGAGATAGTTGGAGTACATAGAAAGAATAAGTGATGAAAGATTGATGACGACAATCCACAAAGCAAAAGTGAGTGGTAGCTGAAGCCAAGGAAGTTCAAGGATGACTTATGAAAATCAGATAGTCAGTGTTAGCTGACGGCAATGCCAACAGCACTCGTACACCTCGGCGTGTGTGAGGAGAATGATGAGATTCGAGGAGGCGAAAGAATTATGCAATTACCGCTATGCTTGGCATTCTATCCTCTCTAACTACGCCTTCAGGGAATAAAAAATATTGCCAGAATTATACAGTAATTTTGATTGAAAGGGAATAATCATAACACTGGTCAACAATTTTCAACTTTATGAAATTTTCCTAAAATATTGATATAAATTTTAATGTATTATTGATGTGGTAATTTCATAAATAGTACTAATTTTTTCTTAACAACTGGTTTTTGAGATGTTTTATTTTGTCACATTCAGGAGGAAGATACATATTTCTTTTTGTTTTACTTATCACATCTGTCAATTTGCTATTAATTAATACAATGACTACGAAGAGACGTTGTTCGAACGATCCAGATAGTTTTGTGTTAATTGTGGTGAATATACCTTTACAGAGTATCATGGGTGCCAAATACTGTATGCCAAAATTGTATTGTACCTCTACGACAATGATCACGTGGGAAAATGTCGACCCTTAAATTCACCTCCAATGATTTGGCGGGAAGCTCATAATCATCATAACGATTGTCATTTTTGTGCGGTGAACATTGCCGGTACAAACTCGTCAAACCGGAACAAGTGATCATATCCGACGTTTTTTTTTTCGCCACCATGTATTATTACCCCCCGGTACCGCACATGCATTTCTTCAGGAAGGTGGTTGCCTTGTTATGCTTGCCCTGCTTGTGAATTTCTGTCGTCCCTCTCTCTCGTCGTCATTATTTTTCTTATGATCTTCGTGATTCTAGGCCAGTTATCCGGGCTCTCCAACATCCGGTCCACCATGGTTTCCACCTCCATTATTTCTACTATCGTATTCCCCTGACTATGGAAGTACACACCCCTAAATATAGCATGCTCCGGGATGTCCAGTTGTCCGCAGTAAGAGCACATTTCGCTAATCGCTTTGCCTATTGCATGTTAGTATATATTGAACACCCCGTGTCCACTCAATGCCTGCGTGATGCGGCTGTCCACACTTCCGAATTTCCTGTTCACCCATTTTTTGAGATATTTTATTAGGGTTCGAGTCCATTGATATCCGACGTTGCTTTCTGCTCAACGACCTCTTACACACTGATGAATCAATTTTGCCAGTACCATCAACATCATCAACTTATTTTGAATCAGATAACATGGAAAATAAAGAAGAAAACAATTATACTTCTTCGGATTTCACACCTAGTCAAGTGACAGATCTTCAACCTTTCAATCAGAACGAGTTAAACGACTTAGTAAGAGAAAGAGTCTTCTGAAATTTTGGCATCCCGCCTGAAAGAGAAAAATGTACTTACACCAGATACAAAAATTACATTTATCGTAGTTGTGAAAAAGATTTACTACCATATTTTGCGACCAAAGAGAATTTAGTTTACTGTAATGACGTTAGAGAGGTCTTATGCAAAAAACGGGTTTACAAAAATATGAATCAAGTGATGGGCGTCTATTTATCGATAGCAGTAAGAGAAGTTTGAAGTGTGTACTGTTACTGTTACATAACGGGAACAGATACCTATTGGACATTCAACTTTTATAAAAGAAGAATATACGAGTACAACTATTTCTCTAGTGCTGGAAAAACTAAAGTACGTAGATCATAACTGGGTTATTTGCGTAATGATGAATTTCCTTTTAGGGCAACAAGAAGGTTATACTAAATATCCATGTTTCATGTGTTTGTGGGACAGCCGCGATAAGAAGAACCATGGGATTCGAAAAGAGTGGCCATCAAGAGAGTCACTAGTTGTTGTTAAGCAAAATGTAATAAACCCGCCTTGGGTGAATCGAGATCGAATTATATTGCTACTGCTTCATATTAAACTCGACATTATGAAACAATTTGTTAAGGCCCTTAACACCTTACCTTAAATCGTAAATACCTTAAACCTCACCTTAACTAAAGACGGTGAATGTTTTGCTTACCTATCAAATAAATTTCCTGAGCTAAGCGCAGAAAAGTTAAAAGCGTGTATTTTCGATGGCCCACAGATAAGACGATAGATCCAAATTGTGTCGAATCCATGAATGAGCTCGAAAAGAGAACATGGAAATCATTCGTTTTGGTAATGCAAAATTTACTTGGGAATCATAAATCAGATAACTATTTACAATTAGCACAGTACATGGGCATTTGAGAGATCTTGGGTGTAACATGAGCGTTAAAGTTCATTATTTACATTCTCACTTGGATTGATTTCCTGAAAATCTTGAGATTATAATGAGAAGCAGGGTGAAAGATTTCACCAGGATATACGAATAATAGAAGAACGATACCAAGGAAGATGGGACACTCACATGATGGTAGATAACTGCTGGAATCTTTGTCGGGATCTAAAGCAGACTCCTCATTCAAGAAAGTCCTATAAGAGTCAATTTTGTACGGATTCACAATAACTCTTTAAAATAAAGCATGTAAAAAATATTTTATGCTAGAAAAAAACTAGTGTTGCTTTCGTAATCAGCACCCTTAATTTAACCAAAAACGATAAGCAAAAGTCCGGTAAATTTTTCATTGTTGACCAGTGAATCACTTTATAAATAAATATATAGAGCGTATGTACTATAACACTTTCTCAGGCTGCTAATCACGTTTATTAAAAGTAATTAAGACGTGTTACAAATTAATGCAATAGCAACCTAGACCTTCGCACATGTTTATATATGAAATCGTGCGTTTCTGTACGATCTACAAACGCATATAAACGAACTCTTTGAGTCACATTCTTCGATATTACAATACAAAATCTATTACGAAAATACAGAGAGTAAAATGGTCATCAGGTCCATACGTCCTAATTCTATGTATCTAATGAAGAACAAAGAATTCTGCATTAATTTCCTTCATTTAGGATATAATCACGTAAGTATAATTTTATTATTGAAGGAGCATACTAGGCTCCCCATAAAAGTAAATTTCAAATAAAATGATTTCTTTTAACACACATAGTTCTAGTAAAATTCTGTAACGGTTTTGAAAACTTTATAAAAGCAGTAAATGAACTTAGGTAAGCCGCACCGCGCAATAAATGAAAAAGGGATCTCATAACCATTGCAATACGATACTCACCTGTATCGCTGTCGTTAGGAAGGTAACTGCTGACCAGATACCACGCCAGGTAGAGATGAATAGAAATAAACCCATTCGAATGAAGCTAGAATTTCTTTAGTATTTTTTTAATTAAACAGAATGTGTTCACTACTGAAGGAAATCCGTATCCCTAATAATATTATATAACTTGTAAATATAATACGTTTGTTAGTTTTCCTTTAATGCGAAAACTGTGCAATTGTGCATCAATCGATACCTCAAATTTTCAAACTGGCTGTTGAGTTTTTGATGTCGTCGGTCGATAACTTATGTTTACAAAGAGCTCAAAAAATGGTTAATAGAAATGTATTGCTAACAATAATAATAAACAGTATATTTACTGCAATAAAGTGTGGCATTTTAAAAACTTTAATTAATTTTAAAAAGTCCAACTTTATTTTGACGAATATGTTTAAAGTAAACTATACAGAAAATTTAGAAACATAAATCAGTCCCATCGCTCCGAAAAATGTAAATCTCTGTTTTAAAAGAGGTTTGTTTGATATTTTTTTTGTGTTACAAAAGTTAACCTATCCTATATCGCAACTGGAAAAATAAAGTAAATGAAATGAAGAATCAGGTTACCAAGTATCACTTTCATGCATTTTGTAATTACTTAGAAAAATTGAGATCCCTGCCTTTGAAATTTCTAATGCGTCGCTTTAAGCATTCACGTACTGACACGTACAAATATACAAGCACACATTTACGTATTTGCACTCCACAGTAAACCTAATCCAGTCATTATTATCTATAACCTACCATTACATAAACAAATTGTTAAATGTAGTTAAACCTAATAGTAATTTCACGGAAGAAACCCGACCCACATAATACAGGTGCTTGACCCTCGTTTGATTTAATTTTTTAAAGTTTAGTGAATAATATTCGTTGGTATATTTGAAACTTCTGTTTACATCTAAATACACTTATTATTATTATTTTTAATCGCAAGAAATAGCTTGATAACACCACCAAAAAAAATCCTGATTACGTTCCTGTGTTGAGATAACTGTTGTCGTTAACGGTTACCTTTGATATCGGAAATCGTTAGCCTCGCCTTCCCATGATTGGTGGTTTACTGGTATTATAGACGAAGATAAAACTCGAGAAGAATATTGTGGTATTTACAGCGAGAAAGAACAATAGTATTACATTGTTGGTGGTATAAGTAAGTTACTGATTGAAAAGATCGCTCAGGAGTACAGATCAAAAAACTGTACATCATACTTTGTATGTTATAAAGTGAAAAGTTTTATTCGCTTTTAGAGCTTCGCAAATCTAGCTTATCCTATGTATTTTATTTATATATGCAGTTGCTTACATAAACACGACTTCTGACATTTATAGCGTTTAGTGTCACGATTGTGACAGATTCATGGAGTTTTAGCGCTCGAAAGGAGCTAGGACGAAGTATCCATGATTGTAATTAAATATTATTATATATATTACCTACTTTTATTGAGATATCTTTTACTTGTCAATCCACATACAAACACAGACTCGTTATTAAATTAAATTCCTAGGAGTGTAAAAAAATAAATAACACTGGCCTTTTTTACGCGAAAGCTCTTTGGCTACAACGTGAGCGACTGTTTGCTATTATAGTTCTAAATGATTGAAGCATGATATCTGTGATAGAAATAAATATGTTAGATACCTATAAGATATCTATAAGAATGTAACACCCAAATTTTATTTCAATTATAATAATGTATTAATTTGTATTTAGACACTTCAAGCTACAGTCGAAATGGGAAAAAGCAAAAAGAGAGAGGTGGCACGCTCGAGTTTTGATTAATATTATAATATTATTGCGGTAGTGGAAACGAACCGTCGGTCGTTCTTCTTGATGACGTCACGAACACAGTCGCGCTCTGCTAGAGGGCGTCAAGTGTTCTTTTATTTTTTATTCGTTGGTGTTGCTAACAAATACATATGTGGGCGTCCAAGCAAAAAGGGTCCAGTAGTGGCGTATTGAGTTAAGACTAGATTCGGAATTTAGAATAGTCAATTGATAATAAGGATAAAAAAAATTTCAAAAACTGGCATATATTTTTTTTATCAGACGTTTAAAGTTGAAACTCTGAAAAAGCTTGTTTTGAGAAACAACATTTTTGAAGTTTGATTGAAAAAAAAGCACTTCTACTTGTTTGTTTCTACTTAGAAACATCATTTACTATATGAACTTGTAGATAATTCAGCATTAATTACTAATCAATTAAAATCGCGAAATGCCATTTTTCAGCCAACTTTAGAAAACTGCGTGTATCTCGGAAACTAAATGGCGACCTCTGGACCCTTTTTGCATGGACGGCCACATATGGTAAGTAGTTTGTAATAAACAGCCCTTATTAAAATTTCTATACATCGCTTGAACTTCATTTACGATTTTTTGTATTAAACATAAACATAACATAACTTCACGCTGTATCCCCAACGGGGTAGCCAGAGAGGACGGAGCGCCAGGAGTCGCGGTCCTTACACACCTCTTTCGCTTCCTCAAATCTCATCATTCTCCTCACACTCCTCCTCACATTTTTTGTATTACTTTAAACGTTTTCGTTATTTTATAATTTTTAAACTGTTTTATGTCTGACCTCAAACTACACCTGTCTCTCTCTCTGTATGTTATGTCTCTATTTCAACTATTCGTGCTCTACCTTTTCCTTTTCGCTTTTTCATTCGCATTTACGATGACAAGTCGACTACTACTGGTCCTATCCAAGGAAACCTCGCCATACTTAACTTGTGTTTAAAAAATGTAATTCATTGTACTCTCAAACAATCAAATATTTTTAATATACAATATATTCAGACATTTCACACAGCGCTATCTGGTCCCAAAGTAAGCTGCATAGCGCTTGTGTTATGGGTACTAGGCAACTGATATACTACTTATATACTTTTCTTTTGTAAATATATATATATATTATACATAAACACCCAGACTCGGAACGGGAATCGAACCCGCAACCCCCGTTTACTTTCCAACGCGCTAAGCCGTTGCGCCACGGAGGTCGTCATATTTATATAAAAGGAATTAAAAACTTTATTCTAAAGTGTGTTATAAGCATTTTTTTCATTCGCTCACAAACAGTAACAGGCAGTTACACAGGCTTCCATTATTTGCGGACGCGTCACCCGTATTCTGGTGCGGGCCGGATGTTGTTAATGGGGGAAAATGCGGAAAATTGGGCAATTCATTTCCCGGCCTCGACCACAGCGGAATCGTACGAATACGCACTATATATGAACGCGACCAGGTAAAACGGTGTATGTGTGCAACCTATTTATTTGTATCAAAACGGAATTACCACAACACTCAATTAGACAGGAGTTTGCAGCTTCGTTATGTATGCGGTTGAAATTTACTTTTAGTTATGATGAAATATTGTCAAAACGAAAATTATAAATTAATATGAAATTTATAGAGGTAGATATAATATAGAAAAGAATGCTGAGATGGTTCGTCCATTTAGAAATAATAAGTAACGAATTACTGACAAAGAAAATTTACAGAGCGAAAGAGCTTGGTAGTAGGAAACCCAAGAAGGCCAAGAATAACCTATGAAGGTGAAACAATCACCAAACAGACCAAGCATTGAATCTCAAAAGAGCTCTCATACCTCGTCGAATATATGTGAGGAGGGTAATGAGGTTTGAAAAAGGAATAGAACCATTGTAAGAACCGCGATAGTCGGCACCACGTCCCGTCTAATTCATTAGTAATATAGTGTGACTATAGATACGTATGTTGGTATATAATACAGTTACAAAAAATATTAATTTGGATACTTATATAACATATTCTTATTCTTCATGTATAACATGTATGTATTTACAAAAAAAAGTATATAAGTAGTATATCAGTTGTCTAGTACCCATAACACAAGCGCTGTGCTGCTTACTTTGGGATTAGATGGCTCTGTGTGAAATGTCTGAGTGCATTATTATTATTATAAAAGAGATCTTACTTTATAAACATAGGTACAGCCGGCAGTGTCTCGTTTATGCAAAATACCGCATGATTCTTGAGTTTTTATTATAACGTGTGTACGTTTCGATCTGTCTTGCCTGATAGATAGTAATGACGAGGTCGAAGAATTAATAATACTTGTCGAGAAGGTACATACTCATTCTTGCCTGGAAAATGCCCAAGTTGTGTGATAGGAAAATCATCACTGCCGTAGTATGTTCCAGATGTTAGTAGTACGTAGGTACTTTCAGATGTTCCAGGTGTAGGTATGTTAGTAGTACGCAGGTAGGTTAGTAGTAGGTAGGTAAGATCTGCAACACATTCATTGTATTATAATAGAAGCATTGTATAGAAGCAAATCGCATCGTGTTTAGCAAGGCGACCACATCATCGAGATGTAGAACTGACTAAAAGAATCCAGAAAAAATTGAGATTTTTCTTTGACTACTGAGTATTTAATGAGCGACTGGGACTGGTAAGGATTCTATAGATTTATGAAACATAAACATTACGTCAAAAATACATAACACTGAATAATCTTATGATATCTTATGATGCTATGGGATGTATTCGATTTCATGAGTGAAACATTTAAAATTTAAATTAAATTAACAATCAGTTGAGATTAAACAATATTTAGAATGAAAAATAAATCTTAATAGGTTTTGCTATAGATATTGAGATTTCAAAGAAGACTTTAATTCAATGTTTATTTCAGATTTTGCAACTTAGATACTATCATATGTTATTATGAAATCTGTAAAGTAAATGACCTGGAAGATTAGCTATAAAGAAATGTAGTGTTGTATTACGCTGGTTTCATTCCATCAAAATTGTACTCTTGAGAATATTTTTGTGTTTTACAGCGAATGTCATGTAACATTTACGGGTGTGCCAGATTCGATTTCCCGATACTTTACGAGGCAGCTGTGATTTCCTCCATCCCCTTATATTATACATATTTCTCTTTTATGTATTACGTTTATGCGTCGTTCTCTTGCACCGTGGATGTGCGTATCATTAATCTTCCTAATAAATATCTGAGCTTTCTCCCTACATCGGTGGTTTCGTTTGTCTCGGTAGGTGGCTCTTCTGTTATGATCCATTTTACGGCAGTCGTGCAGCGAGCACTTAATAAAATGCGTTTTTTGGTCCCTCTTTTTAGAATTGAATAACCAAAGAAGTAATCCTAGTAACTTTTTTATAGCCTTGTAGTTTTACTCTGACAAAGGACACAATGAATATATAGCAAAACCAGTTTCATTTTTGGAACGAAGTTCTTTAACGCGACTTACATGTGTGAATTGGCAGAAATCTTCACGTAAGGAAAAAGCGTTACGTGAGACGGGGCGCTAGGTTTTTGTTTTTGCTTTAAATCATACGCGATTTTCATTGTTCGTATCATTATTGAAATTATGTTTTGAGAAATTGAAACTGCAGCAAAGGAACTTCGTTCCTGACGGGAGTCCCCCGACCACACACGTTTTTTTTTAATTCTTTGTTTAAATTTGTCCATCTCTAGAGAAAATTGTACAAGAATCATTAACTAATGATATATCAAGTAACGTTTGCAATCACAACTGTCTAAGTTTTATTATAATACAAGAGACGTAAAGACATCTACTGTCATTGTTTGCTACAACACTCATTTGGCTTGGTGTTTTTATCTGGTGACGTAAATAGCAGTTTTCTAACAACAAAGATAAGCAATCAGATATCAGGGTTCATAATTACATGATATTTCAAATTAGATAAACTAATGTTACTAAACATTTATTGTTCAGTAACTGTTTGGAGAAATAAACAAACTACGCCTTCAAAAAAACAATGTAGTAAACTTAAAATATTTTTATGATATGAAGTACTGAGAAACAGAAATAATGATGATCTAAACAAGTGATGCCTGTGTTAGATAATGATGTATTATATAGATATATATTATTACATAGATATAATATATTACTTCATTGAAATGTATATTTGATTGAAAATAATGAACTATAAATTGTTATTTTAATATTGTTACCTTGATATATCGATTTAATATTCGAATAATTATTTATGATACAATAAAGGGTCATTGTGATCATTGAAAGTCATAATATTATTTTCTATAATATTACTATTTTCGTAACTCTTTGAAACTGTGTTGCCTATGATAATCAGTATAAATTGTATTTGTATATTAATAAATAGCTATTAATTATGGATCACATATACCTAGTATGGATATATTTGTAAAGTACAAAAGAAATATAACTTATACTGATACGAGTTATGATTAAAGTGGTGGGGAAGGTAGTTTCTAATAGTGATTGTAACTACAGAATGACACATTGCTGTCGGGACACTAGAGCTAAGGAGATAAGTATCCAAATAGAATATTACTTGTATTCATTTTTGTTATGTATAATACGATGTTAAAATGTGTACCTAGTATTGTGATATTTATTGTGTATAATAATAAAATATAATATGATAATGGAATATAATGTTTTAGAGAGACAATTATTGTAAAAATTACACCTGACTGAGTTTCTTGCCGGTTCTTCTCAGTGCAGATTCATTCTGAACCGTGGTAGATTATTTTGCTTCAATTCAAGCTTAATGATGTGTTTCCTTCCATTTACCCCTTATTATTAATATTTCTATTCCTATTATTATTTAATTCTTTTGAGTCATTGCCTATATTTTATATATTATTTTATAACTCTCTACATTTCCTATTCCTAACACCTGCATATTATTATCAGTGCGCGTCGCCACTCCTCATTAAATGCCGGCTCATGGTCGTTGAACTCAACTGTCGGATGTCCACTGCCATTTGTAGCATCTTGGTTGTAAACGCTGTCAACTGTAGCTATTTCCTAAATATATTTTTTCATTTTTAAACAGATTTGTTAAAAATATAAAAGTTATAAAAACGTGAAACTTAGCATATTTTAAACACAGATTAAGTTACAATTATACGTAAGTTATCGAAAGATCACTAATTTATTTTTATTATATATATATATATATATATACAATACACATATATTAATAAATTAAAATGTGTGAAGAGAATGATGAGATTTGAGGAAGTGAAAGAGGTGTGTAAGGACCGCGACTTCTGGCGCTCCGCCCTCTCTGACTACCCCGTTGGGGATACAGCGTGAAGATATGTTATGTTATGTTCTGTAATATTGTGTCTCAGTATTATTGTTAGGCATAGAAAGCGCAGTTTTTTCCAATTAACGCAATTTCAAAGTTTATGAAAATGTTATTTCAACTCAATGATTGAATATGAATGTAAAAAACTAGGGTTCTGGTGCTTGAAGGAGAAGCGGTACAGACGAAATGTGAGATTTAGGTACATGGAATATACCTGTCTAGAACAAGTGAATGAACTTGTGTATCTGGGGAGTGGGTTTTTGAGAGATGTGAGTTGGTTGTGGAGAGACGGGTAACAGTTGGCAATAAAGTGAACGGTGCTCTGTCCGCATTAGTAGGCAGTGTGAATATATCTAATACAGCCAAAATGCCCATCCACAATGCGGTGTTTGTTGGTGTCAACTCTATTGTATGTCCGAAATAGAAGTAAGATAAATGCAGTAGAATTGCAATTTCTTAGAAATATGTGCGGTGTCGCCCTTGCAGACAAAATAAGCAATAAAAAGATACGCAGTAAGATAGAGTTGCACGATAGTGTTATTGTTAAAATGAAGAAAGGAATGCTTAAATGGTTCGGGCACATGGAAAGAATGAGCGATGAACGAGTAACGAAGAAAATATACAGAATGAAAAGTAAGTGGTAACAGAACCCAAGGAAGACCAAGGCTGACTTACGAAGATCAAATAGCCAGTGTTAGCTGATGGAAATGTGAAAAGCACTCGCATACCTAGGCAAAAATGTTTGAGAAAGAGAAAGAAGTATGTATGTAAGATATTATAAAGAACTATAAAGTCTTAGTAGGCAACACACAAATCAAAAAATAAATTTGTAAATAAAATAGAAACAAGGTTTTGTCCCGGTGGCTATATGAATTAATAATAATAATATACTCAGACATTTAACACAGCGCCATCTAGTCCCAAAGTAAGCAGCACAGCGCTTGTGTTATGGGTACTAGACAACTGATATAATACTTATATACTTTTCTTTCGTAAATAAATACATATTATACATAAACAACCAGACTCGGGTCGGATCGAACCCGCAACCCCCGTTTACTTTCCGACGCGCTTAGCCGTTGCGCCACGGAGGTCGTCAATTCTAGTTAACGTATTCGCAATGGTCAGTATTTTTTCGAAAGAGTTAAAAAAGTATTGCAGTTAATATAACGGAGCATATAAGTTTGTTATGTTACGAACAACGTTTATGCGAACAAACCAAGGTTCGAAGAAAAGATAAGTTTATAAGCTTGTAGAACCGTATTTACTGTATGAAACATTTTGTATTTTAGATTTTAAAATAAACTATCTTTTTGTAAATTATATTCTGAAGTGATCTCACCCTTTCAAATCGAAAGCCATACATCTTCATTCGGGCGATATCGTTCGATAGAAGTAAAAAGAAAAGTTGGCGCGTAGGAAAGCGTCTACCAATAAATAATACCGCAGGGTGTCGGCTGCAATACATAAATTGGAAGGACTTTTGACAGGAGATCGGATAAGGCCTTGAGGGGTGAGGTGTGGGACAAACGGGGAGGTTCTTACAGCATTTTATCACGATTATAATCGGCTTTGCTCGCTTGGACAGGGGAGTGTCGAATAGTGACACTGTCCTGCATTGTTAAACAGGGGTGCAGTGGTGCATGTTACGATAGTTTTGAAATAAAACTATTTTCGATTTTGTTCAGCGTACCTACTCATTTTGAAATTATTGCTATTTAACCTATTAGTATAAGAAGTAGCTGACAGATGTAATTGTAAAAGGTTATTGTTTTATTTTATTGTATTTAATGTATGTTTTACTATACGAAAATTTATCAGTAGGTAATGAATTACAAGTAATGTCATTGACTTGCAACGCAAAACGGCGTAGTTTTGTGATCTGACGTGTACGTATCGATTGCTTTTGAGTTAAAATAAAAAGACACGTGAATGTAAATTTAAATCTATTTCAATTTCTTTAATTCGTTATAAGATACCTTAATCACCTTGCAAAATAAAAAAATTGTAAACATCTACCAAACTAAGAAAGTATTTGAATATACTTACTTATAATTAAGAAGTTTATACACAAATAGAAATGAGTTTTGTGGAATATATTATCACATCGCATTGTATTTATTAATGTGAATTATGATACAATCACGCATGTAATGCAAGCGGAACTAGATTATGAGAGATTGTTAGGCCAACCTTTACATACATACATACATATCTTCACGCTGTATCCCTAACGGGGTAGTCAGAGAGGACGGAGCGTAAGGAGTCGCGGTCCTTACATACCTCTCGCTTCCTCAAATATCATCGTTCTCCTCACGCACTTTCGCCTAGGTATGCGAGTGCTTTTGACATATCCGTCTGCTAACACCTTTACGATACTTATAAATGTATTATATGTATATTTATAGATAACTTGTATAGACCGAAATTTTTATTTCTTGTTAGTAAAGAACTACAAAAATACTTTTTTATATATAAAGTGAAAGATCGCGCTCTTAACAACAACAACAACAACAACAATAAGAGAAAGAATGAAAGGAGTGACCATTCGACTGAGATACAAATATCAAATACATACGTATATGAAAGAGAGTGAAGAAGATAATCATCATGACAGTTATTTCAAAAGAACAAATCTTTTAAAAACTATATAAATATACATATTAGGTAAACGAAATACATCAATGTAATTAAAAAAGGACTTATCATAAAACGAAACAGAACATTTATAGCACCCATTACAAATTTAAATAAAAAATAAAATGAATTTTAGCTTTTCAACTAATAGAAGGGGATACAACTTATATGAACAATGTTAGGTAAATATTGCCAACAATAGAATGACTGACAGGTCTTTTGTCACGCAAAATTACATGGCCGACGTCTTAGGGGAACGCTCTATATTAATATTGGAAAATATTACTATTTATTTATAATTTTGACCAATTTCAAATAAACGCTTCTTCCGCCAACGAATCAGTTTGGCTATATAAAGAGGTAATGCTGCCAGTCTGCTGGGCACCCTAAGCAATGACAGCTTTCAAAGCGGCAACTTTGAGGAAGTCTATTATTTAAGATAATGTGTAGTTTTAAGTTTGTAAATATTAACCTATGTTTGTACTTTTTTGTTATTATTTTATAATTATTTTATTTCATAAAAAATAAACGTCACGAAATCGCAGCGCAGCTATCGCTATCTACAAATGATTACGTGATAACCAAGACACGTTATTTAAGGTATGTATATATATATTCGTACATGAAGATAAGCAGGTGGCATCCACAATACAAATATTACACATGCGAAAATCTCTATCTGATCAGCTTTTGCGGCTAAGCCAATAGACGATAGACGAATCGAATTAAACGAATCGTTATAGAAGAAGCACTCGCATACCTAGGCGAAAATGTGTGAGGAGAATGATGAGATTTGAGGAAGCGAAAGAGGTGTGTAAGGACCGCGACTCCTGGCGCTCCGTCCTCTCTGACTACCCCGTTGGGGATACAGCGTGAAGTTATGTTATGTTATGTTTATGTTATAGAAGAAGGCCAGTAACAAAAAAATATTTTTTTTGTGTTTTAAATATCAAAACTACGAATTAAATCAAAAATTAAATATTTACTAGTTATAGACCCTATTAGTTATTACTTCTTACAATCTGAATTGTAAACACTGATAACCCTTTTTAATATAGTAAATTAAACAGAAATAACAGAAATATTGAGGTTATCTCCAATAGAAGTGAAATAAACAATCGTACAATTAAGAAACCGGTCAAGATCGTGTCAAACACACATTAAGTTTAGAATTCCATAGCAATTTCTAAGAACGTAGTATTTAAATTTAAAATTAAAAAATTGGATCCAAAATATTTAATTTTAAGTTTCTCATTTCTGGTTGCCCAAAACCGCCATAAATTAATTTCAACTTTCTTTTTTCTGGTTTTAGGTAACGAATTTAAGTTTCTATGCCAAAATACAGCTCAGCACCATAAGTGCGAATATGGAGGAAAATCGGCTGTGACATACAAACATACAGAATGACACCTGACAAAGTTGATGATTGATGATGGAATTCGACCGTTAATATATAATAAAGGTTTTTCTTTTATGTACACTTCACAGACTCGAAACAGCTCACGGCTCACAAATCACACAATTCATAGCTCGAAACTCATTTAGTCAACCTGTCAGTAAATATTTGTAGGTAACATTCTAGAATTCACAAACTATCGTGTTTAACACTAAACATTGAAAGTATGTTATTGTGTTTGATAGTGGCAGTATAAACGTGAACGTTTTATTTATTGAATATCATATATTTGTAATAGATAGTACATATAAATTTATGCTTTCCGCTCTTCTCTATAAATTTAAAGTATGCCAAATCTACGTACTCGCGATATGCCTAAAAAGTGGTACAAAGTTTTCTCTTTATGTATTAATATACACCAGGGGTCGCCCGGTGATCGAAATGCGACCGTAAATATAAACTTATACTATAAACTCTTAGGCGACAATTCTACTCTGTGCGACTGTTTCATCCAAAGAGGTTATATATCACAAAAAGATCACAAACTATTATGAGTTTGACATTGACAGTCTTTTCACATTGGCAGCGTAGTAAGTAGTGTCACATTCTCTTTGATTGGCAGTATGAACGCAAACAATGATAGTTCTATTTAGCCATCACTGAAAAAATTGAATTGAATAGTTTTATTTTATTTAATTTAATGTATTTATATTGGCAGGTTCTCCGGATCATATATTTTTTAACTGTTCTAAATTACGATTCTCACTTTATAACATTTTACCGAATGACATATTCCGACTCAATATTATAATATCATTGCCCCGACCAATTAATCTTTCCTTTCTTTTATCATTTACTAACACGACCTATATCGATATTTTATCCAAATTTATCAAAATTAATTATATCAAATTATAATACTAATATTTGCATTTAAGAGAAATCTCAACCTCGAAATCCTCAAAATTTCCTGATCATTCTGTTACCCTACTGTTCACCATATATTCTCTGCTGTTCACTATGACTACCATTTCCACGTGCTTTGTTCAACTCCTGACTGTGGGCAAACATGTAAAATCAATACCTACTCGACATTGGCAAAATTGTCCATAACGGATGGAAGCCAAAAAAAAAAAAATTATGTAATATATACATTACATTCACATTTTAGCTTTCTGTACTACTTCTCCGTATAAACCATGTATAAACTTTAACTATTAACTATGCCAAAGCTCACACTCCTCCGTGCAAGGAATATGCTTAAAAAGGAGTATAAAGTTTTCCATTCACATATTAATATATAGATCCAAAATTGCCCATTGGCTACCCCTAATACGTATATCGTAATTAAGAAATACAGTTTTATTATGTATACAGTATAAGGGTCGATAGGGTAGGCTCCTACGGTATGGTAAGAGGAAAATAAACCACGTACCACCACGTTTGATATGGACAAAGACATTCAAATTAAATCTCCTCGGATATGAAACAAAACATAATATAACATATCCTCACGCTGTATCCCTAACGGGGTAGTCAGAGAGGACGGAGCGCCAAGCGTCGCGGTTATTACATACTTCTTTCGCTTCCTCAAATCTCATCATTCTCCCCACACATTTTCGCCTAGGTATGCGAGAGCTTTTGACATTTCCGTCTGCTAACACTCTGGTCTTTGATCTTCATAAGTCAGCCTTGGTCTTCCTCGCCTTCTTTTACCACTCACTTTCGCTCTGTATATTTTCTTTGTCAGTCTTTCATCACTCATTCTTTCTATGTGCCCGAACCATGTAAGCATTCCTTTCTTCATTTTTACAATAACACTGTCGTGTGACCCTATCATACTGCGTATCTCCTCATTGCTTATCCTGTCCGCAAGGGTGACACCGCACATCTTTCTAAGAGATCGCATTTCTACTGCATTTATTATACTTTCACTCGATTTCGGGCATATCCAGGCCTCACTACCGTACAATAACACTCTTTGGAAATGGATTACCGGAAATATATAAATAGGCCACAGTATGATTAGTGCTTACAAGCCGCCCGTCTACAAAGTCTTCGAGACTTAATGACCGCCCAACGATAGCCGAAACCGACAACTTAATTTGCCTTCCGAAGCATTATAATACTCGAAATGAATGCCGTTGTTCACTCTGTCACCCTTCCGATAAGTGATCAGTGCAATATTACCTAATGGTAGTAATGGTATTACCCACCGAAGTCGCACATATACTATAATGTCTTTAGTTATTTGGTATAAATATATTTATTTCAATATGTTTTTATAGAGATAACCCTGAACTATAATTTTTAAAGACTACATCTACGAAATATAAAAATTTAATTGCTGTATATTTGTGGTCGCAAAATTCGAAAAGTAGTTGGTCGATTGACTTGAAATTTTGATAGGTGTGTCATTAGAATGTGTTGCAATCGAATACTTGTGCTTTCATATATTAATACTTACATACATAAAAATATAAGCGTTTGTTTGCTCAACACACACCACAGCAATGCATGGCCACTGAAAAAGAGGATAAAATGCCAAATGTTGCAGTCCTTGTACAGTGTACACTCTTCTAAGCCTAAAGTCAATACTTACGTACGTACGCATACGAGTTTTTACACGTTCCGCTTCACTGCCAAGATGATATTTGTGAGCTACCGACGATTATTTCTAGGAATCCACAAGCAAATTGGCAAAAGGAACCCTTACAGTTTGATCGTATCTGTCTATCTGTATGTCACAGCTGATTTATTTCGTCATCTTTAAACTTAATAGGGTGTTTACCACAGAGATGTAAAAAGATAACAAGTTCAGAAATGTGATAAAAAATTAATAATCAGACGTTGGATTTCTTATAATTTGCTGCAGACAAACCTGTTAATGTCTCCGATATAATCCTGGTTTATGTATCGATTTTGTATTTATTTATATTTATGGCAGATCTCTATAATAAAATAAAACAAACAAACGACATGATCAAGGCGTAGTCTTCACGTGTATACACTAATTCATTGCCAGAAGTCAACTATATTTTTACATAGTTACTTTCATATTTTTCTATGATTAATTTTATTGACGAAGAAATTTACATAGCGAAAGTGAGTGCTAAGCTAAGGAAGCAGAACAAAAGCTAAGGAAGACTATGGCTGACTTATGTAAATCCGGTAGTCAGTATTAGATGACGGCAGTATCAAAAGCACTCGCACACTTCACCGGTAGTATGAGGAAAATGATGAGATTTGAGGAGGCGAAAGAAGTAAACAAAGACTGCGATGCTCAGCTTCCGTCATCTCTTAATAACCAGCTAGGGATACAGCATGAGGATATTAATGTATGTATGTGTATTTTTCACTAAGACTTGTGTGTTCAAGCTGCATGTACTCGCATATTATTTACTTACATTCATTGAACCCAAAACCATGATAAAACCTAGCAGTAATTCTAGACCCTATATTCATAATATTTTTCGAGGTTTGTAGCAATTTTTCTCATTCTAAGTGAAGACGAGATTCAACTTTTTGCTTCAATATAAAAAAAATAATTACTTCATCAGAGTAAAATATTTTATGGGTGAATCTGTTGGTTATTAGCATGAAGTTTTAACGGAGACAATTAATAAGGGTTACGAAATTAGTTTCTATAATTTTTTTTTACATTAATATTTCTGTGTTCTATTCCGTACATAAATTATTACTTACAATTGAAGATGTTCTGCGTACATGATGCAATAGCATCATGAATAATGAGATTATTAAATATTGTCTTTCTTAAACTTTTTTATAAATCTAGTTACAATATTGAACAGTTTTAATTTAATTATAACATTTTATAATTATTATTATTATATTGACGTTAGACGCTTAAATAGCGTATTAAATATATTTTATTGCATCAGTAAAGCATATATAAAAAACCAGATAAGCGAGCTAATTACTAAAAAAATCTCTTCCAGGCATGTATGTATGCAGCGAAAAAGTGGAATAAGTTTACTACAAATCAATAAATAAAATGTTTTTTTGCAGTAATTGACTCACAATACAATAAAAATATATCTGTCAAGTGAAAACACATAGAGCAGTAGTTTTATATTTTTAAAGACACATTGATCCAAGTTCAAAACTAATACTTTGGTAATACTACAGCAATTTTTTCTAGATATAAGTCCGTACTTCGATGGAGGAATTCACAAGAAAAGGAACAATGTTATTTAGAAATAACTAATCTTATAAAAAAAGTTTTTATAAGAAAAGAAATAATATGATGTATCTACATTACAGTATTGTAGGGAGCTGTATTCTATAAAACGTCAGGTCGCCCATTAGGTAACGTATTCCAGAGAAAATAACCCATAAACCTGTTACTAGCTCGCATTACCACTAGTTTGCGGGCTTTCATGATTTAAACACGTTATAAACTCTTTAGTGGACATAAAGAATGGATGCAACGTGAGTAAGCCTTCAACATTTTACAACCATTAGTATTGAGAATTATGATGTAATGGACGGAATTACTTATATCAGTCTCACCAATAAAAATTCAATTTCGTTAACAAATATGATAATCTGAAATACAACGTGAAATAAAAAATAAACGAAGAACATAATAATTAGAACATATATAACACAGCGTATCGGATTAATAAAAACGTATTAGACACTACATAAAATATGATAACATCTTAGGAAACGACAATTTTCTTTATCAACCCTCCGCAGCTATCTTGTTTTGGGTGAGTGCCAACCAATCAGTTTTTCGATATTATCTGACCATTGGGTCGATAGTGTTATGTAATTAACAACTGTGACAATTTGTAAAATTTAAATAAGTACTTCTAAAATATTACCAAAGTATAGAAACGGCATGAAAGTGTAAATATCTGAACTGTCACTATCTGATTTCAGTTCACTAACTGTAAGCTCAATTATACTTATTATTAGGAGCCGCATACAGGTGTGATTTTCCTGCACCTTATGCTTTGTACACCCTGAATGGGAAATGGCTGAATGTTATTTATTGGTAAAGGTAACTGAATGTTACCTTTACCAATAAATACATATATTATACACGTTTATTGAACATGACAAAAAAAATTATGAACAAATTTTAAACGACCTGACTTCTGTCGTATTTAGGATTTCTATCTGTTGTTGGTTCTGTGGCTACTTAACTCTAAAGGTCAGGTCAGGTCTCATTTAAGATAACAAAGCAGGAAAGCGCTTAGTAACGCAACGATTTACGCATCAATTACTAAACGAGGTTGCGTAGTCCCGTACTCCGCGAGATCGAATACGCGCCAACAATATCGTTGGATTATTTGCAAATTGATTCAATTTGCCAAACACGGCTACGCTTTTAGTGTGCGCGATTTAATGTGTAGCTCTTTCAACTTTGTTTACAATACACGATCTGAGTTATTACCCGTATTTCATATATAAATAAATACATAAGGTCCTGTCGCTTCACACGCGCCTTTAAGCATCAATTCATATTAATGTATAAAAGGGTTAATGTCTAAAATACCAGTAAAATCACTAACTTTAACAGTATAGGATAAGTATAGATATTTATTTAAGGTTTTCGTTTGAACATAATACAAAAACGATTTTAAGAGGGCCGTACCAAACCTTTTAAGATTATAAGAACAATGACATGTCCAATTGTTTATCTGTCTTCCGCAGCAAGAAATGGGTTGATATTTGGCATAGTAATATACCTAATTAACCCATATTTTACGCACTGGTTAAAACTATATAATACTAATATAAGATTTATAACAGAAGTCAATTGAATCATTAGTCGAAAAAAAAGTTTATATAAAAAATGGTAAATTTATAAATTTCATCCATTGCGTACTTGGTTTTTCAGCGAAACTCGAAAAAGTCACAATGAAAATAGATATTTTGAAATCAGATATATACCTAAGATAAATATTTTGAAATCAGATATTCTAATCTAATATTATAATATAAATAAAGTAATTTGAAAATATTTTTATATATACAAGAACGACTCTGTTATTATCTATTATATAATAATAATGATATACACAAAACTAATATCAATAGCCAGTCCACCAGAGCAATCGTTAAACTTTGAACTGCTCACGCAACATGACGAATCCCATAGTTTTGGATATCGGTCCCTACCTTACCCACTCTTACCGACCGGGTAGAGTTGTGAACAAACAAACAGGGTTTAACTTTGCCTGCACGTAATTTGGGCCGGAAAGTTTATTACGGCTTTAAGTTCCAAAATATCATTATCTCCCTGTAGACGTCATTACGTCACCTGAGCAGGGAACCATGTAATGTACAAAATATTACTTATATTATTATTACCACCGACACAGTACATTCCCTAAACACAGATAATATATGAAAAATATCGATATTTTTTTATCCGTTAAGTATTTATTTTTCTATCGCTCATTGCTTTATAAATACTCAATACATTACAACAGTATACCTATATTTAAAATAAATTAATTAAAATTAAAAATTGAAATACGAACAAAACTAATCCGACCCAATTTCTACCAAACAAAGCTAAGACAACATTTTCGAAAACTACACCTTTCAAACAAACAAAACCGACTAAGAGCATGTCGTAAGAGTATAAATAAAATAGATTCAAAATACCCATTATTTTTTTCACTTTTTTGTTTTGATTTACCTGTTTTTGTTTCTGTGCCTTTCAGGTATGTGTAAAGATAACAAAATAAATCAGCCGTGACATACAGACACGGTGAAGGCGCTACAAGTTATGTTTTGCCATTTTGGCTAAGAAATCCTAAAAAACGTTTCGATCATAAACCTTCCTCGTCGCTTTTGGAGTAGGCCTCCTATAATCAACACTGTCCCGATCTATTTTTTGCAGTTTGGATCCAGTTCTTGTCCCTCACCTTCAGGATGTACTCTTTCAGTCTCATCTTGGTCTACTGTTGCCTCTAACTTCTCACAGTCTCCACTCTGGGAGAAACTCGCACTACGACTCTGACCTTCTTGTTGCATAACTACTACCACTTCAGAACTGCCTCACTAATAATGTCTGCAAGTTTGTTCGTCTTTCGTAACCAAATATTTATCTTTTGATCCCTAAACATGACCCCGCCACCAGCTTTCTTTCTATTACTACAATACAATACACTTTATTACACCAGTACAGAATATACAGAGTAAAAAAGAAAAATACAATGGAAAAAGCACAATTTATGCGACCTTATCGCTAAAGCAATTTCTTCCAGGCAACCTTTAGGTAAAGAAGAAAAAGAAATAAGAGTAGTGCGAAATAGAAATCATTAATAAATATATACATTTATTTCAAGTATAATATAAATAATATGTAATTACTAATAATGATGAATTATTAACAAAAGACAGTTAAGGAACCTGTATCTTTATACAGGTAAATACATCCCAATGTCCAAAAGCTATTGAGAAAGATAGTAGATAGTAGTAGTTGACGTTGAAATTGAGCAAGTGTGTTAGCTTTTCTTATCATCAATGGTAGAGGGTTATTGTTTGTATGATGACAAGTTTTTGCATAACCACCGTTGTTGTGACTCAAGTTAGGGCTTCACATGCGAGAAATGGGAAGACACAAATATTTCGAACCAGAAGAAAAAAACATTTAATTTTTTTTTATGGCGGAGAGGGCAAACGTACCCGAACCTGATGGATGAAACCTGATGGAAAGTGATCACCGCCAGCCTAAAGCCTATTTTAGAAACCGCTAAAAGCATTTACTCGTATGTACAGATTTTATTATGAAAGTAGGCACGCTTTGTATACCCATAGCCCGCATGCGGTAGAGACGTGTGCGCGCGTGCATGCGTTTTTCACGCTCCAATAGGGCCCAATTTTGAAACCTGTTTTAACGGGGTCTAACCAGTAACATAAAGAGCTTCTACACTCCAACTGAATAAACGACATATCTATTTGTTTTACTAATTCAAACACGCTTCAAATATTTGTGAATATAACTGGCAGTTTGGAACTTGACATCAGAATCAAACCATATTTTAAAGCATAATTATATTAACACGAGAACCATTTTCATGTTTTACTGAAATACTCATATCAAATGCATACATAAGCATATTCAATACAACCGTTAATTGAGACATCATGAGTAGCACATATAATCCCAACCAAAACATGATGAACAAAGTTTGCTTACACAAGTAAAATAACCTAAACGAACGATTCAATTAGAAAATGCATCAAAATAAACCGCCTGCCACGCTTTCCGAACGGACCAAAGGGGATACACCCTAAAGAAGAGGTCGTTGACCCTCCACCCGACTCACGCTCATGTTACGTTCATTAGAAATTATTCTGTCCTTTTCTCTCACATTACTATAGTAGATAATGCTTTATTATTCTACTCTTTTACTCGCTAAATAAAATAAAGCGTACCATTCATATGTGTATTTTCTATTTTCTTGCTTAAGTGCAATGCGATATGCTTTCGGCGTACACCATGCTAATAATATCATGTATGTCCTTGTTATATTGGGTATATAGTTTCTTAATACTTTACATCCCCTAATACAGAGTCCAGAAAATATATGTAACATATTATACATATACATATTGTCATCCACTGTGTAAAAAGCAGCTAAGCCACATATTAGAATTGTCGTTCAATAATCTTTTAAGTGTAAATTAAAAAAGTATGTTGTTTAACGACTTGAGTAAAGCGTATTTCAGAAAATATTAAAGATGTTATGACATCTAGAGAGATTTATAGAGAATTTTAAACTTAGGAGCTTCAAATTTAGAAATGAAAATCAATTATATGTAGCTTAGCTGCCTTTTAGTAAACAGACAACTGCGTATACTATTACTTTAAATTATCCAGACATATATGTTTGTATGCATATTTTGTAAGGAGTCATAAATCATTATAAATATTTTTATTACATACATAGACACATATCTTCAAGTTGTATTCTTAACGGGGTAGTAAGAGACGACGGAGCGCCAAGCTTCGCGGTCCTTACATGCTTCTTTCGCCTCTTCGAATCTCATCATTCTTCTCACGCATTTTCGCCCAAGTCTACGGGTGCTTTATATGTATTACATTTTTTGTATAATCTAATATATAAAATTCTCGTGTCACAGGTTTAGTTACCATACTCCTCCGAAACGGATTGACCGATTTTGATGAAATTTCATATGTATATTCGGTAGGTCTGCGAATAGGTTGTTATCTATTTTTTATTCTCTTAAGTGATAAGGGTGGTCCACCCCAAAAATTTCATTTTTATTTTTTGCACAAATTTTTATTTTTTTATAATTCGGCATTGAAAAATACATACAACCCTATATTTATATATATTTAATATCGGGCAAAACAACGTTTGCGGGGTCAGCTAGTATCATATCTTTATTCACTACAAATAATATACTCGTAAGTCACAATATTTGAGATGCCAGTATTATGGTAAGTTTATATATGTAACTAGCGACCCGCCCCGGCTTCATACGATCAGAAAGTTTTTTGAAAATAAAATACAGCCTATGTTACTCGCTGATAATGTAGCTTTCTACAGGTGGAATTTTGAAATCTGTTGAGTAGTTTTTGAGTTTATCCACTGCATACAAACAAAAAAGTTTACCTCTTCATAAGATTCGTATAAATTAACCAATCACCCAATCAGAAATCTGGAATTCATTCTACAGAGGTGTTACTTTGCGGAAATGCATATCGTTCGATGAATTCTTATAATTTTTAAATATCCTCCACCCAATATTCCAAACTCACCAATGGATACGTGTTTTGCCTCTTAACGAAGCATCCTCAGGATATTCCAGAGATCAGACTGTCAATTAACTAGCACTGAATATTACGAGTATCTTATTTGTAATTTGGAATTTTAAATAGCTAGAAATTATAGGTAAGAATTCTTCAATCAGGAAGCAGGAAGTACCAGTTAGTCAAGTAACAGCGTTTCTTACAAGGAACTTGTACAGGTGATGGACTAACCTGTCGTATAAAATATAGTTTCGCTTTGCCGTCTACTAGTCCAAAGCGTGTCAAGTAGTTTGATTTCATTGTACAATATGATGGTAAGTGATATGACGTTGAAGTCATAACCAGAAAAATATATAGAATGAAGCCCGACTCCCATTTCATACGTAACGGAATCGCCTATTCGCGGCCGGATACGCAGGGTTCTAACGTTGGGTGAGAGATGCGGAGAGCATCTCGTTTAGTTATACGTTTAGTATATAATAATAAAAAACAATGCATACGGATAAGTTTTTATGTTTGTTTAATTTAATTTCTTGTAAGTTTGTTGAAGCTCTAGATTCGAATAACTAAAATTATTTAGGCGTCTAAGGGCATTATAATATGTTCGTTTATGCTATTTAGACATGTTTGTATTTGCGACGATGTAAAGAATGAATTAAAGACAAACGGAAGCGGTTGCATGTTTGCGTTGCGTGCGACCCCGATTGGCGCTACAATGATTACCCATATTCACCCAAAATATTGCCATTGTGTGCTTGCTACGGTGCGTGCGTATTAGCGCGCACACATACAAATCGCATACACTTGCTTTCTATGAAGACATGCTACCTACTGTTATGTCCATACTGTGACATATTATGTATAAATAATATTACACTACATTAAGCTATTGAGAAATAGAATTGTAAATATATCGAATGTATTATTACTTACACACACATACACACGTATATATGTATAGCTACACACATAAATATATATACAGGTTACAGGCGCATCATTAATATCGCTTTATTGTTCTCCATAAATTCGTTTCAATAATTGTAAACTAAAGCGTAAAGCGTCGAAGTTAATAAGTAATTAATAAAATATATCGATTAATACGAGAATCAGACAGCAGTTACATACTTTAATTAATTATTATTACATTAATTTGACGTCTGACGACGACGAATGCGTACAGATTTGGTAGATGACAAAATTTTAACAAAGTTTAGAAAAACAAATATTGAAATCAGATAACAAAAGGGAAAAGTTAGACAAACGTCTCCTTGACTTAGCTCTCCAATGTCCGGAGGTCACAGAAGTGGAAAATTAAAACCGATCGGTTGCCCCACTGACCTGCGCGTAGCAGTTGTATGGTGGAACTGATGTTTCATTGAAGACGATATGCAGCCAGGTTTGATCTTGACACTAGCAAAATTTACTAGTTCCCTTTTTCACATAAGCACTCAATACATAAATTAATATACACACCATTCAAAGCACAACAAAATCACAACTCGACATCAGTTTTAGTACTAAAAATATTAGGACTAAAGATGACAATAAATGACAGTATAGCCTATACTGTCATTTATTTATAAATAAACCTTATATTCTGGGTGTTGGCAGACTTTTATAACCTGAACTGTAAGATAAGCTGTGACATGTTGTAAGTTTTTTCTTCTATCCCAGACTGGCATGAAAAAAGAAAAATATTATAACTACTTATAAAATATACATGCATATGTAATAATGTCTTTTTTTTGTCTTTAATTATATGTCTTTTAACTTCTGTGTAGGGAATGGAAAGTGCATAGATGCTTCATATCTTTGTAATCTTACTAACCTAGAAGCATTTTATAAATGTATAAATCATTCTTCATCAACCAAAATAACTATCAGTATCAAGCCGCTGTAACAACTAGAGATGTGCCGGAAATCTGTATTCGTATCCGCGGATATTCAGGAAGGAAAAAAGATCCGTATCCGTTACTTTTAAGTCTAATCCTAAATGGATATTTTATACCCTTTACTAGCTGTCGCCTGTGGCTTCACTCGTGTTCCGTCTCTGTTTACTAATGTAAAATATTACCATATTGCGCTCATAAACTTTTGTAGACAATGTTTTTAACTTGTCACCTAAAAACTAAAGTATGTAAATTACGCTGCCTTTTGAAACACCAAACAATAAACAAAAACGCACGTAGTGCAATGGAAGTCAAAACATGTCTCATTTACGAAAAGCAGGATGTTCAGCAACTATCGGTCACACGAACGAATGAACTTAGTTCATAGCCGGTGCGTGTGACCGACCAACCAAGTTTCTGACACAACTTAGTTAAACAAATTATGCACGAAAATTGAGGTCCGTATCCCCAGATCTAGACACTAATCATACGTGTCTGTATCCGCGAATATAATCATTGAACGATCCGGTACGTCACTCGTAATAACCAAATTTAAATGCAATTTCAGTACATTTGCGTCGAAATACTGAAATTGAGTGTGAAAGAAAAATGAATGGATGTTTTGCCAGATAACGAATAAATAAAATATAAACTTCAGGCATCACCCCTATCTGGGAAGAGCCAACCGTAAGAAGTAGCACTTTTATTTATGGCATATATAACACACAGGCTTGTTTATCTAGGCCACTTCAAAAGAAAACAAACTTCTCTAAGCCTACTTTTATGAGCATATTTATGTACAAGTATAAACTTTCTCTTTGAATGAAATATCGTATCTGACAGGTACGTTTCTTTAGAAGTTTTTATAAGATTTACCTAATAGGCAATACTTCGACGATGTATAAATAATTTCGGAACATTAATTTTTACAAACTTTATCTTAAGAAGTGTACAAGTCCTTACAAATTCTGTATAGAAAAATATAACATACATACGCTGGTTGTCTTCAAAACTCATTCCGAGAATGATACATATCTGTCGGCATGCTCTTACCTGTAACAAAAAGCGTATCAATTTAATAGGGGTTATAAAATTGCGTCAAAATAAATTTATCTGTGTTATAAGCAATAAACATGACTGAGGTGGCACGAAACAAAACGATGAAGCTATAAAACCCAATAAGATAAAAGCAAATTCTATTTTTCTAGACTAAAAACGCGAGTTGAAACGAAAAACATCCAAAAGGGAAGCTAACTGAGGGAGCGCTAACTCCCGTATGAATCCGTAGGAATGAATAAAAAATAGCTTCCACAAAGGACGTACGGGTCAAAAGCGAGATCCCTCTGAGTGTAATAAAGTCTCTCTTTCGTTGGAACCCGGCAACGTTTCAAATTAAAAAGTAATGTGGCTTTCGTCAATTGCACAGAAGGCAGTTCCCGAGCAACTTCATCTTAATACTGAGCTAACGCAACCGTTAGTCCTACAATTCTTACTGTCATACAAAACGCAGCAAGTTCGTAACAATATACACTTTCACATACATACATGTTTACACTTAATTTCTCAATCAGGGTGATTAGAGCGTTATGTAGAAGAGTGTCTATGTATTAAAACTTATGTACAGACAAAAAGGAGTAATTAGTAGAGTTGTAAAAAGGAGTAAGTAGTAGAGAGTATGAAAGAGTGACCGTACAGAGTTGTTAGACCGTCGCCTTAAACAAATTCTTTATAAAAGCCCTATTCCTACGATCTGCACGGGCGAATTGCAGCTGACACAATCTAGATTATCTAGATCGTTCTTTCTCTCTCAGACCAGCTTGGAAGAATCATTGTAATAAAAGCTTTAATTTTATGGCAAAAACAAAATTTTTGAATCAACTCAAACACATCTTGGCACCCCGTCCTCCCTGACAACCCCGTTAGGGATACAGCGTGCAGATATGTATGTATGTATCTCAAACACATATAACTCTTGTCTGTGCAATTGTGCATAGATGTTAAATCCTATAAACCTGTCATATACATACTAGATCTGAGTAGTATGATCACCCATCATCCTTTATGTACAATATTTAATGAAATAACTCGATTTAAAAAAAAACATCTTACATCTATTTAAGAAAATTTCAAAGTGCTTTAACTTCAGTGATTTATCATACTGCCTTGAAGCTGAGAAGCTGCACTGTAAAAGCTTAATAAGAGAGTGAATTATGGGAAAGTGCATCAAGGAAACAAATAAGAACAAAGTTAAGGACTAAGCACATTTTAACAACACGAGCCGCGTTTAAAAATACGACACTTGCAAGCTAAAAACAGTTACAAAGTTTTTAATGCATTTTAACTGTGAAAAGGAGAGTTTTTTAATCTTATTTAACATTATGCACATACATTAATTTTTTTGTTTCTGATAAGGGAAAACATCCCCACTGACACTTAACCGGAGTCTATGCTGACTTTACTCAGTTTATACTGTGTCAATTAGTTTTAGTTGATTCGAATCCAACAACTGATTTGGACTGAAATCAACTAAAAAAATTATCTTCTTTGCTGGATGGATTTTACAACGTCGCCTGTCGCGTTGGTGTCCTAAACATAACCTAGCACAGTTCACGTTCAGAGCGTATAAGCACCAAAAATTAATAAAATTGTGATTTTATTGAGTCATTAACGCCATTAGTTTACGAATTAATCGTAGGGCTTATAGATAGCAAGGAAGAACTTTAATAGCAGGTTAACGCGTCGCCTATATACAAGTTCATTATAATAAGTACACAAGAAAAACGCAAATAAAAATGATAATTCGAGACAGAAAGTCGTAAGACAAACAGAGATGATAATAAAAAAATATTTGCTGAGTTGATATCGCGATCCGTTCGACAGACATTCCGACAACCGGGAGAACGCTGTAATCCGACCCACCGACCTTGAAGCTTTACCTGTCTAACAATGACGACTTCCTTTTCATATTAATATAACTTTCAAGTATATATTATGATAAGAAACAATATACAAACTCTTTCACATTTCGTTGTGTAACCTTTACATTAAAGTCTAAATATTCTTGATAAGATTAACATAATATGATGCTTGTTGAAGTTCCAGACGTTCTAAAACATTCCAAAAAAGTGTCGGTTAAAATTATACGTATAATTGTTTCAATTAATATAAAAGAGGTTATCAGACTACTCGAAAAAGGTACCATAAAACCATAAGGGTAGATGTTGAAATATGAAACGTACACAAGGATTAATTAAATAAATTTACAAAGACTGAAAAAAGGAAATAAAGAAAAGACGATATTAACTTTTCTATCGACTCTTCATATTTTTAAATGCTGATCCTCTTTTTACAACGATAACGTGTAATAACAACAAAGGAAAGTTTAAAGGGTTTTCTTTCGCGTTATATCGAGCGGCCTGTGGGTAATGCGAATCTATCGACAGACCACCAAGCAATTTATCCCAACATTACTCCTCACAACAAGATCAAGTACAGGGAACTTTATCAAAGATCTTTCTAAAGATTTTGCCCTTAGTATTAAGTAGAACACCACAGCCTTCCTCAAACAGAAATAATGGGGAGAGATAACGACAGAGCTGGGCCATTACCCAATTGGGTAAGCGGGGATTCCTTTCTTTTGTCCGAGTTTATCTCGTTCGTTGAAATATGATCTGCGGACGGAGGCTTTGATTGTCGCGAGCCCATTCAATTTCGGGAAAACTCTCCACCTTCATTAAATAAAAGATATCAATATGTACCTACAATTCCCATGCGTTCATTGTTAACGGCATAGTATACGACGCAAAGTCAGCTAACATTATCACTGAAAAGGCCGAGGGTAGAAACAGTGCGGGAGATCGTAGTTTTTAATCCTTAAACCACTATTACTGGGTGAGTAATGTAGCGATTTATACAATATTCGAACTTGACTTATATATGAACCGCAATGGAGATAATTTTGCTTTTATAAATTACTTTGGGAATAAATAACACTTGTAATATAAGCAAAAATATAAAAAAGTACTTATATGTACTGTAAGACGTCACAACGAGCTTTTAGGAGTGGACATAACCTTGACAAATATTAATAAAGTTTGGACCAGTAAATAAACGTTCGGCCAAAAACTTTTCCATTTCACAGAGCTAATAAAAATATAAATATATTATTCACTTACAGATTTATTTCGGACTTATATTGCTTAGTACAACCGCTATATAAACAGCGAATATGCGACATGACGCAAACAAGATACGAACTTCTTTATTAAAATTTATGAGTTGTATCAGACATCCGAAGTTTTTTGAGGCTCCATTGTATTACATATAGAAAAGCGGCCGCTTTTATTCCTTACATCACTTACATGTATAACTAAGTCATATACATTTCCTTCTTTTATATCGATTTATTTGTAGGTACTAAAGGTGCTTGTCGATCCTTACGTGAGCAAAATTCATGACAAGCGCCTTCTCGTGTCAGAAATAATATCCATCACTTACATTTAGTAGTTTTCGTCTCATTCCATCGTAAGCGTACATATTATGTACACACACATCTAAAATTTTTTTTAATGTTAAATAAAGATTTTTGTTATTATATGCATATAAATGCCAAGATGAATATTACATATTACTAGAGCTCGCCCCGGTGGTCGAAATTCGACCGTAACATAACATAACATAACTTCAGGCTGTATCCCCAACGGGGTAGTCAGAGAGGACGGAACGCCAGAAGTCGCGGACCTTACACACCTCTTTCGCTTCCTCAAATCTCATCATTCTCCTCACACATTTTCGCCTAGGTATGCGAGTGCTTTTGACATTTCCTTCTGCTAACACTCTGGCTATTTGATCTTCATAAGTCAGCCTTGGTCTTCCTTGGCTTCTTTTACCACTCACTTTCGCTCTGTATATTTTCTTCGTCAGTCTTTCATCACTCATTCTTTCCATGTGCCCGAACCATCTAAGCATTCCTTTCTTCATTTTTACAATAACACTGTTGTGCAACCCTGTCATACTGCGTATCTCATCATTGCTTATCCTGTCAGCAAGCGTGACACCGCACATATTTCTGAGAGACCGCATCTCCACAGCATTTAACATACTTTCACTCGATTTTGGGCATATCCAGGCCTCACTACCGTACAACAAAGTTGGCACCAACACCGCATTGTGGATGGCCATTTTAGCAGTGTTAGATATATTCACACTACCCACTAATGCGGACAGAGCACCGTTCACTTTATTGCCAGCTGCTACCCGTCTCTCCACATCCAACTCACATCTTCCAACCCTCGAAAACGCACTCCCCAGGTACACAATTTCATTCACCTGTTCTAGACATTTTCCATTTACACAAATCACACATTTCGTTTGTACCGCTTCTCTTTCAATTCGACCGTAAATACAAATATAAACTTTTAAACTCTTTGACGACAATCTATTTTGTGTACATATCACAAACTATTATGAGTTTGATATTGTTTGAGTATCCAATGCATTCAGAAATAGTGTTTGCTTTTTGTATATTTGTGTTTGACAGGTTGTAAGCCTATTCCATGTTTTTTTTAATAATGCAGGAGAAACCTGAAAACAAATACCCAGTCTCCTGAAGGAGAGACTTTACGGGGAGAGATTATACGTGACTTTTATCCAGTAAGACTCCGGTAGTGGTTATTTTCGACGCGTTGTCGAGAATTTCTTGAGATTTCATACGGAACTCACTGGAGCAAATCTAGCGTTGGGCCAAAGTGCTTCTCGGAGGGCAGCGAAGCACCCTCGCAGTGTCACGATAACGCGGAATAGATGCACTCCCTTTCGCCTTCCACGATTTCGCATGGATGAATAATTAGATCCTCCAGTACTAGTCGCGCAACCCCGACTCTTAGGACAGGCGGGGAACTCCGTGACCCTATTCCCTGGCCTGACTACAGGACTGATGGTCAGGGCATATGTCGCCACCACCCCGGTATCGTCGTCTCCATGCGGGTTAGGCCCAATAACTACAATTAAAAATCTGTAATAAAACGATGTCATTATATGAATTTAGTCACGTTATACGATTACAGAATCGTTTTTCCTTACTATAACGTAAAAAATAAAAAGTAATGATCTGCTGTTGCGTTATAGAGCTCCGGCATTCAAAAGAAGATAATATTTAAGATTTGACAGCGTTACTCAAATTTAGTGCTGAATTATGCTTGCCTATAAAGTAGACCAATTAAAACAGTAAGCTCGTACGTGTTTTAATTCACAATTCTCTGCAACCATTCTATTATAAATACTTCAATATTATCTTTCATAGGTTCCACCTATCATGTTCAATGTAATATTTAGTCTAAATACCGCAGCCGAAAGCCATTGTTATAACGTTATTATTCATCAGAACCGTCTTTGCCCGCATAATCGCTGTAACGTCGGATGCAAGGAAAATTATAACGCTTACCTTCCGGCTACGAATGGCGGGACCTTCAATGTAATAGAGATCACACGTGTATACTCTAATGGGAAAAGATTAATTTAGTAGTTTAAATCGAGTTAGCCGGTCTAATAGGTACGTACATAAAGTAGAGATGTTTGTGCGACATTAAAAGGAATATTTTTTGGTTTATAACTCTCATTACATAGTAAATCAACAAATGAACTCATTATAGACTTAGTTATAGCGTATAGTTCACTTTTCGCTCGCTACTTTTTGGCATGGATTTCAGAGAAAATGTATAATGTTATTTACAATCCTTCCCTCAAATAATAAAAATCCTTACTATAAAGTTCTTATAAAAGTTTTATCTTTATACATATACATAATTCTTCTGTACATGTCTTGTCACTGAACACCTCTTAAATGGCTGGACCGACTTTGATGAAATATTTATTGTGTGTTTGAGTGGGCCCCTGGATATTTTAGTTCAATCAAGCAAGTTAGCAATCAAGTTCTAAGATTTTTTTTATATTATTAAGTTCGGACAGCACGTCTGTCAGGTCCGCTAGTATACTTATATAAGAATGTGTCGTCAATATAATAGTCCCCGAGAAGTTGAAAAAGAAATGTGTGGTGGCTCTAGTCTCGCTAGATACAGAGGGAGCCTTCAACAGTACATGGTGGCCCACTATCAAGGCGCGTTTGGCAGAGGCTAAATGCCCGATTAACCTGAGATGAGTCATCGACTATTGCCAGGCATTCGCAGGAAGTTAATAAACTAAGAATAAAAAAGCAACTGAATTTAGACCAGAGAGGATTTGCTCAAAAAATGTGTAAAGCCTACCGTACGGTCTCCCTAAACTCAGAACTGGTGTTGGCTGGGGTGCTCCCCTTTGACCTACTTGTTAGAGAAATAGCTTCTCTATACTGGGCGCCAATGCTGGTGGGTCGGGAGATTGAATGGATGGATTCAGTGTTGGGGGCGCCTCATCCTGCGGAGCATATGAGCCTGAAGCTCCAACTTCAGGCTCATAAGTTGGAGCATATTGCAGAAGATGAACACTATCAGAATTTTAATAAATTCCTAATACGCATCTTCACGGAAGGCAGTAAAGTTGAGGACAAGGTTGGAGCCGCGATATCTCTATGGGATACCGAGGCGGAGATCTAATCTATCAAACTTTCTTTGTCGTCCTATTGTACTGTATATCAGGCGGAACTTCTGGCTCTGTGCAAAGCGGCTGAGGTGGCCTGAGAGCGTAAGCAAAAATCCTTCGGCATTTTTATCTGATTCTGAGAGATTCTAGGGCTGCCCTCCAGACGGTAACAAACTTCGGCACGAGTCACCCCCTAGCCTTGAGGACCATGGAGGCACTCAGACACTGTAATTCTCAGAGTAAGAGTGTCTCCCTGTTCTGGATCAAGGCTCACATCGACTTTCGAGAGAAATGAGAGGGCCGATGTGCTTGCCAAGGAGTCGGCCCTGCGTTTCAAGAGAAGGCCGGGCGTCCGAATGGAGGCGTTTGCCGAATGGGACAGGAGATATAGGGAGAGTGGAGCGGCTTCCACTTCTAAAATGTTCTTCCCGAGCGCAGTCGCAGCGTATAGAGATATAAGGGAAGTAGAACTTAGCAGCACGTTACCGCAAATCATGATGGGGCACGGTGGACTCTACGAGTACTTGAATCGCTTCAAGTGCAAGGGGGACCCCTCGTGCCCTTGTGAACCTGCCATAAAAGAAAATGTACCACACATCCTTCTGAAATGTCCCATATACTCGAGATAAAGATAAGAGTTAGAACAGAAATTTGAAGTCAAACTTACAATAGACAACCTAAATGATCTGATAGCCAATAAATCAACCAGAGACAAAATGTTGGAATTTTGTATTGAGCTTGCTAATTTATGGCTTATACTTATACTTAGTATATAGTTGTATATATTTCGAGACATAAAATAACAAAGTATTGAGAAATAATAATAGATGTAATAGGCATTACAAATATTATAGTTAAGAACATGTAATATAGTAAAGAGTAAGGGCAGGATATAGATAGTAAGATGTGTACTAAATAGCAAAAGAATTTAAATGTAAATATAAAATATAGTAAAATTATATGTATAGGGTTTAAATTAATTAACAATAGATTAAGATCTGAATGTAGACCAAATATAGAAATAAATAGTTTAAAAGTAGGTTAATTAAACATAAATAATAAAGAATAGTAAATAAAGATAATTAAAGGCTCTGAATACATCGGAGGTAGAGGAGTTAAAATAAAAAAAAACAATAAAATAGGTCTGGGATCAAAAACATATTGACATTTTTGATAAACGGTATATCTATTGCTTTCAGAACAAAAACCAATATTCAAATCTTCAAATAGCGCTCGCCCAACGACTGTCATAGATTACATTAAACGGCTACTTAATTTCTTATTTTTTATGTTTACATTTTTTTCTTTCCACGATATTGTTTAAGTTATTATTAATTTACATATTGTTGTTTATTTTCTTGTTTGTTTCTTTTTACCAATTGTATTGTTTTTACGTGTATAACATACCATACACTTTTTTGGGTTTCAGTTCAGATAAGTTATATTTGTTCCTGGCTGTACTGTGAACTTTTGAATTAAAATCCTAATAATAAAGTCACTTTACAACATAAAAATTGAAATATTACATAAAAGAAATATTTTAGTTTTCGATATTGTTGGTAAAGAAAAAAGCCTATGAAAAATCAAACCAATCCAATCAAACAAACAAAACCAATGAAACAATCATTACATTTTAACATTAAGAAAAGCCAATAATATCTGGAGAATAAAGGTTGAACGAGCCACACGGTGGATTTACAAACACAATTTATTTAGAAAAAAAAATCGTTTGAACTTTGTATTGTAGCATTCACATTGAGTACCTCCACCTACATGGAGAACAATGGCTCATAGTACCTACTAATTGATACACGTAATTTATTAACCAAATAAATTCACTTTTGACTTCTTTTACCTTGAAAAATAATTATAATAAATCATTCCTTGCTTAGCTTAAATATTTTCCAGTTGCGTTATTTTGACCAGTGAATACTGCGATCTTACAAGAACATGGTAAGAACATCAAGTCATCTGATTGAAACGCCGATTTTGATCGGTTCGACGCCTACCGGCTTACCCCGTAGAAATCGGATCACTCTTAAATATTTACCAATATCATTCACTGTGACAGACTGACATTGACAACATAGAGTAGTTTAAATTTTTAACAACGTTGAAGCAATGGCGTAAGCTATCAGCATGAATAAACTTGCTGATAAATATAAATATCGTTGATTATTAAGTAATGTTAATGGAAAAATAACAACCTACGAATTACCTAGGCTTACTTTAGAAATGTTATTTTTAATAATTCATTTGTAGACAGAACTTTCTATAACTTTCTAGAACGGCACACGGCGTTGATGACAAATGTACCGGAGGTCTAGATTATCTATGCTTAGGAGTATGGAGGTAAAGGTACGTTCGATAAACATATCGATAGACCCTAATTAGGTAGCCTTTGTTCAGATATATATCATGAGCTCTAAATTAATGAAACATTAGGCTTAAGTTCATTCATTTAGTAGTACTAATAAAAAGTAAAAAACTATAGTTGATATAAACGTCATACACTTATATAATACTAATTAATCTTATCGACTCGCTAGATAGATGTAATTTTAGATAGGGTTTATCGACCATTGTCTATTCACTACTTGTTTCAGGAGTAGGAGCATAGGTGACCTTCGTCGTGGGGGTATATAAAGCGTTTCGTGTCTGGCTAGTGCCTTTTTCTTTCTGCTGCGGAACGAGCTGCCTCATCTACCATGAACTAGTAATTAGGCCACATGTCGCATAGTCTAGCTTTACTTGTGTGGGATTAGCACCCCAATTATAAATAATGTTTTAATTTAATAATGTTAGTGTAGATTAGGTAATCTCATGGTGGATCCCATGAGTTCTAAGGACACCTAACAAAATCAGGTGGGCCTCCTGTCCCTGTATTCAATGAATACCTAGGAATAGTAATAAAAACTATTCTTAATCATCTAAAGTTCAGTATAACTTAGATATCCAATGAGTACCTAGAATGGTTGGGTACACAACTCTAAGTGCTTATCAAGAAGTGCTCTAAGTGCTTATCTGGGTAGAAGAACGAGTAGCTAGGTCGCAGGTACTTTTTAAAGGGGCATTCTAGAGGACCGGGGCACGTGGGTGCTCTACAAAGAGGAAGGCTGAGGAGTAGGTACAGTTGGTGGATGACCATCTCCATCTTTTGGTTTATCAGGGATAAGATTGATAACACTTTATATTTGAAATTAATTAATGACTCTCCGTTAGTTATTTAGCTCCACGTAAAGATACTGCGAATATATTGTTTTTCTCTCTATATTTAATATTTAATCCTAATGTATAAAATATACTTTGATTTATGTGTCTGTAATACTACTGAGAATCTAAAAGATGCATAAACTATATAATGATTTATAAATCTTTATCTCTGGAATTTAGGAAAATATAAATAAATTATGTTGTTGTATAACAGGGGTTCCCAAACTTATTTTGTCTACTGCCCACTTTGAGAATAAACTATTTTTTAGCGCCCCCATTTTTTCACCTACTGAAAAACCACTATAACTTCAAATTAAATTAATTAATTATTGTGAGCTATATTAGCGGAGATTAAACATTAATTCCAAACGAGACTTTTACTATAACCCGCAAGAGTTAACTTCAAACCTGAGCGCAGTAGGTAATACACAACGGCGCTCAGGTCTCAAGTTAACTCTTACGGGCTACACCTGCCAATGAGAATGATTATTGAAACGCAACTTTATAGTATTCAAACAGAGTATCTTTTATTCAAAATAAAACAAATATAATCGATCCTTATATAAAAACTAATGTGAAGGATGAATCTGATGCTGTTTAATAAGTTTGTTGATATCAGGTTCCAATTTACTCAAGAACAGTCGCAAGTCGCAACGTTTGGTAACATGCAAACGATTTCTCTTTTTAGTAAGCAGTGTTGCCACAGCATTAAATCCACGTTCACACAAATATGACGATGGGAATGCTATCAAGAATCGCTGAACGATTGACCACAATCCAGGGTACAATTGTGGGATCGGTTTTTGTAGCCAAAATTCTTGGTAACCACTTTTGAACTGGATTTTTATTTCCTCGTTTGTTGTCAATTCTATAAGTTCTTCTTCCAGCTGAGGTGACATTGCTGTGTTGACATTTGAAAACGGATCCAACACCCAGTCTGGTATTTCCAAGTTCAAAATGTCCTGGTATCGTTCGGTGAAGTCAATGTGGAGGTTTTCCAAATGTTGGCAGTAGGCAAACAATTCGTCGTTACTGCATGATACTGATAAATTCGGAAAATTGTGAAACTCACGTCTGCCCATATTCTTTGTGTGTAGAAGCAGTTTGGCTGCGAAAGCAGCAACGACGTTTTGGTCTGTCATGTAAGCTATATCATTCTTTGATGTAATGAGCTTGTTGTGCAATTCTGTATCTTTAGTTTCCAAGAACTCTATAACAGAGTCAAACAGGTTGTAAAATCGAGTCAGACAATTGCCTCTTGATAGCCAACGAACTTCAGTATGAAACAACAAACGGTTGAAATCCTTGTCATTAGTAACACAAAGCTGATGAAATAATCTATCATTCAAAGAGCTGTTGCGGATTTTATTGCCTGCTTTGATGACATATTGCAGTGATTGAAATAGTCGTTCACTTAAGTTACTAGCAAATAAATGTTGTCTATGAATAACGCAATGTACAGCAAGGACATCTGGTATTTTATTTTTTAAGTACGCTATGAAGCCTTTATGGCACCCTGTCATAGCCGGAGCGCCATCCATAGCAACTGATATAATATTTTTAATCTCTTTCTCATCACAAAACTTTTCCAATGTATTGAATGTGGTTTCGCCTTTTGTATCGGTCTCTAAATTTCTAGCAAAGAATAGTTCTTCACATATTTTCTCATCCTTAATAAACCTCACGTAAGACAGCAACAATGCTTCATTAGTTGGTAAAGTGGACTCATCGAGCTGAATTGAGAATTGACTTGTCCTCAGGTGATCACACAATGATCCTTCAATGTTTTCAGCCATTTCATCAATTCGTCTTTGCACAGAATTATTACTCAAAGGAATTTTTCGGATAATATCTGCGGCTGGTTTATGAAGCACAGTAGTTATTACTTCCTTTATTGCTGGCAAAATTAACTCTTTTCCGATGTTATGTGGTTTGCCTTTTTGAGGGATTAACAAAGAGATATTGTACGAAGCTCGAAGTCCGTCGTCATCTTGTTTAGCAGCCGCCGAAAATAGTTTTGCTACACTTGGCTGAGTATTATGCTTCTTCTCTAGGTCTTGAAAATATGCTACATTCTTGTCTTTCTTATCTGGATGCATTTTATTCAAATGATCTTGCAGTCTTGAAGGCTTCATTGCTTCATTCGAAAATGTTTTTAGACATAGAAGACACAAAGGCGACGATGGGTTTGTCGGATTTTCAATGAATCCGAATTTAATATATTCCGCACAGTATTGCCGTCTCTTCTTTTTTACTTCCGACATTGTTTTGTTTTGAGAAATACGTAAGTAAGTGTTGAACTTAAGTACTGCTCATCTATTGCGCGCGAAACCGCAAATGAAAATAAAATAAATATTACGTTGTTTATATAGGATTGCATAAGCAGCACGCACCGACAGGAATAAAACAAACATGCATAAACTCGTTTATCTCATTCGACGCTCAATCGTACTCAACAAGTCAGAACAAGTATTCTATGAACCAGCCCATTGATACAGGAATGCACAATTCGGGTTATTTAACAAAAACTTGTAAAAACATGATTGCCCGCGGTCTATTATCTACGAAAATTACCTATCTGAGAGTACTAATAACTATTAAAATGCGAAAGTGTGTCTGTTGCCTTTTTATTTGTTTGTTTGTGTCTACTTTCATTTGGAAACGGAACGACCGATTGACATGATTTTTATTTTGTATATTCAATAAAACAGGACAGATATATGAACTACGAGGAGAGAAATATCGAACCGAGTTTGAGCAATCTTTTAATTAATATTAGTTGATGTTCACAAGTTGTAGTTGAGAGTCGAGAGCTCATGCAGTCGTTGTCTAAGATGCCTCCTAGCTAAATGAAATTACAAATCACCCCCCAGGCCTCTACACAACGCCCCCATTTTTTTTCTGGGTCTCTTATCGCCCCCTTTTAGGCCTGCAGCGCCCACAAGGGGGCGTTATCGCCCACTTTGGGAAAGGCTGTTGTATAACAAGTAGTATCTGAGCTCAATACTTGCAAAACTTTCATACTATTAATTACTCTGTAAACTTATTAATATCTAAGTGCTGTTAGATAGTAGATGTTCTTTCTTTAAATTAACGATAATAAACAAGGTAATGTTGTATTACAATAGCATTTAATCTTTTAGAATTGTTAATAACTTTTTAAATATATCGAACTCATTGAATCCACCAACGAACCTTATGTATAAGAAATAAATGTTGTTTCTTCGTGTGATGTTTTCTTGTGTCTAATTAAATAACTTTAAATACCTATCCCATTAGATGTCGATTGCAGAGGTGTACTAGGCGCCCTTAAATAAATTAGGTACACCACTCTCCAGGTGATAGTAATGATCAACAGCTTCAATTACTCAACCCACATCTGCCACGTTGCAAGCCACATTGTAGTATGTTGTTAGTGTCTATTCTGTATAAGTCAGTAATACACGTATAACTCCTTTTTCCTCGAAAAATCTAATAAAGATATACGCTCAATCGAAAATGAAAAGCTCCACGAAAAAGTTCTGAAGAGCTACCCTGCCGTTTTAATAATCTATGCTATTTTTGCTAATTATACTTAATTTAACTTCATAAGTTATATTACTCATTCCTAAATTATTTTATAAAATTAATTGTTGATTAAAACGCATTGTATGTAATATTAACAAAAATTATTCGAAGTACATTTAAAATTTATCATAATATTGATTTATTATAAATTCCTTAGATGGTTCGGGCAGATGGAAAGAAAGAGTAATGAAAGACTGACGAAGAAAATCTATAGAGCGAAAGTGAGCGGTAGTAGAAGTCGAGGAAAACAAAGGCTGACGTACGAAGATCAAATACCCAGTGTTAGCTGACGGAAATGTCAAAACCATTCACATATCTAGGCGAAAATGCGTGACGAGAATAATAAGATTCGAAGAGGCGAAAGACTTATGTAAGGACCGCGAAGCATGGCACTCCGTCCTCTTTGACTCTCCCGTAAGGGAAATAGCGTGAAGGTATGTGTATGTGTCTATGTATAAATTTTATCAGTCGGAACAGTGGGGAACAGCTCTGACACTACTTACCTAGGCAAAACGAGTTTTTAACGTCATAGTTCGAGAGCATCATCTCTCTCCAGCTTACAAGTTACTCTGCTCCATATACTTTTTGTTTATAAGCAAAAACCCTATTTACATATTTTTCCGTGATTTTCAACAAAATTTTATATTTAATATATATCCGTTTCTGACTCCACAGCAAATTCTATTTTTTTAAACTCCGTTTCATGTTCAATGTCTTGTTACTATGACTACGATATCTTGTAAATGTCCGCTATCCCATCTGTCGCAAAGCAATACTATTTTTTCCGATAAACCAATATCGTTTAAGTGCTTCCTCTATCAGTATGCAATAATTTCCTCTTACAGCGGTGTGCAATATAGGCCTAGGACGCCAGGAATTGCAATTAGGCCTCAATCTACGCATAGTTTGGATGGAATTCATTCATTACACCACCTCTGTCTTAGTTGTATAGGTAAGAATGTTCTACTTACCTACCCCTACAATGCTTCAATACTATGTCCCCGCGTTATGATTATGATGATAACTTGAATAGCAATATATGTATATTTTGCTCTTACTTTCTTATTGTTATATAAAATGGTTATAAATACTATTTTAAATACAGGATGAATTAAAATTGACTGTACTGAGTTCAAGTAACTTAAAAAAATTAAAAAATTGTTTCATTTACTTGAACTGTAAGAATACGAGTACAATACAATTGTTTGTAACTTTGAACGAAAATAGTATTGTTACTCAGTCGTGTGCGGACGTCGTGGTATTTTGTTACTGGAGACATTTATTAAGGACGTGTTTTTGAATTTGGAACTGTACAAATAGTACTTATCGATCTTTTATTAAATTATCAATTTTAATATAAGATCAATAAGTTATTTTGTGATGCATAAATGACCATCTTTTAAGATTTTAATTAGCTAAACTAAAAATTCAGTATTAATCTTTTAATGTTAAGCGTGACTATAGTCCCATTTCAATTTGTCGCATGTTCTAGACTTCACCTAGTACATGCAAGTTAATTTTTAAACAAGGTTCCGTAACTTAAAGGAAGAACGCAACTCTTACAGGATTATTCATGCACAGTGCACACGTCTCTCAAAGATAAATTAATTTATTCAAATAAAGCCCGATACTTTTGAACATCAAATCTACTTTCAGTTCTGAAAGAAAGCCTACACTAAGAACCTCTGTCGGGTTTAAGTTTTTCAATATTATTCTATAATAGGTATATTAAAAGTAAAATACGATATTCAGAAAGACATGTGCAAGTAAAAGTGCAGAGAAGTTTATTTTCAGATCATTGTTTTGTCTTGGATGTAATCGATTATTTCATAGCATGGTTATCCAATCAGTGTACGTTTGAGTTTTTTTAGAAATCTATCTATATTTATATAAGCGAAATACTACTGACTGACTGACTGACTCATCACGAGATCTCCGAAACTATAAGCCCGATTGACTTGAAACTCCTTTCGCGATCTAGACGGATTTTAGAAAAGTTCTGTCCAAAATGGCTCTGACACTTGCGCACGAGTTGGGTCGCTAGTGTTATTATAAAAACGAATGCGGTTTCCAAAAATATATTTACTTTAATATAATAAGGGAACAAATAGAACATGTGAAAATAAAGTATTACTTTATTTGATTTGCCACCTTTTGCCCCTAAGTATTTTTTTGGTATTTTAAAATTTTTTTGACTTATTAGTGATGCCAATTGGCGTCTTAGGTAGCGTTCAAAAACGAAATTGGTGTTCATTATCATTTATGGATGTGATCTGTACCGTTATACGCAAAAATCGGCTAACACGTTTGTTTCTTTTAGTAAAAAATATAATAAAACCTTAAAGAATCAAAATAAGTAAAATAAAATATTTTCACATACTTTATTGCTCTTACATACATATCTTCACGCTGAATACCCAACGGCGTAGTTAGAGAAGACGGAGCGCCAAGCGTCGCGGTCCTTACATACTTCTCTCGCTTTCTCAAATCTCATCGTTCTCCTCACACATTTTTGCCTAGGTATGCGAGTGCTTTTGACATTTCCGTCGGTCAAGACTAGCTATTTGATCTTCATAAGTCAGCCTTGGTCTTCCTTGGATTCTTTTACCACTCACTTTTGCTCTATAGATTTTCTTCGTCAGTCTTTCATCACTCATTCTTTCCATGTGTGCCCCCAAACCATCTTATTTTATTGCTCTTACAAAGTATGAAGTATATTTGTCCGAAATAATGTACAATACCTTTTTATACTTTATTATAAAGTAAGTACTGGTATAGTGATACGTCTTGTTAACCTACATATCATCGAAACTATTGGATGAACATTTTTAAAAATATGAATGCAAGCTTTTTGTTCTTCTAGGATATCAACGTGTGAAAAGACGTGATTTTGTTAGGTCATGTAATTCTCGACTGACATTTAATTACGATTATTGACAGGAGTTTCATGTTAGAAGCCTTATTTATAGTTTAATGAAAAAAATAACATAAGGTAGGTATACCTTGGTCTTATTTTATAAATATCGAACAGAACCCTCTGTGCGGGAGTCAAAGGTGCAAAGGACTAAGTTTTTTTTATAAATAATTTACACAATCGAGGTAGACAAATGTCAAATTGAAATCATTAATCTGCGGCTACATATGTACAAAACAAATTTAAAAGTAATTAGCAAACCATTTGAAACGAACGTTCAATTCAGTGTTTGAAAGCGTAGTTTAACTCTTTCCTTACTAGTCAAACAGTCGGACAGCTTAAAGGCTTAAATCAATGATGTATACAAATTAAAGGAAATTGTTGAACCACCATCGCGTGTACCTTAATGAAAACGAAGCAAAGGCAAGACAAGAATTTCCGTACATGCAACATAAATTTCATATCTTTAAAAAGCAAACGTTAGGAATGTTAGGTCAATTGGACAATCTGAAAGCAATGAAAATATTAAATAACATTGACTAGAAATCTTAAATTCGTTTAAGTGTATTATAGGGATATACATATTAGAACTATAGAATTAGTAATTCTATCTACAACTCACAATCTTTAAAATTAATGGGTTTCTCTATAAAGTTACTGTTCATATTAATGACATGTACATTAAAATTAATGGTCTCCGCAATAAATTTACTGTTTTTAACCTTAATTCACAGTTTCGCTATAAAATTTTGTTTACAACTTTAATCAATGAAAATTGAAAGTAGTGTACTGGTATCACTAAATGCTTGGGAGGCATTTGTAAATGACGGTTTGAGAATTTAAAAAGTTTGTTCTCTTATTTTAAACAGATTTTATCAGTTTTAATAATACAAGCTATTAATATAAATAATTTCAATTTCTTATTATAGGCTATAAATATTTTATAGAATCACTTTTTTTTTGCTAATATCTTTTTAGTGAAGGAGTAACATTTTATTATATAACATTATATTTTTAATAGCAATTCATAGCAATTTTGTATATATTTGACATGACAGGGTTAACGAAAACTTTTTTTGTGGTCTACACAGTTGGTTTGGGCGAACTAAAGCAGTTTTGCAGGCACAAAAAATAGGTTATGAACACGAGAGCTCATAGAGAAGCCGAATCTAGAACAAACCACTTTCTCGTGATAAATAGAATAAAGTGTTCATTTACAGCAGGGGTTCCCAAACTTATTTTGTCTACTGGCCCACTTTGAGAATAAATTATTTTTTAGCGCCCCCATTTTTTCATCTACTGAAAAACCACTATAACTTCAAATTAAATTAATTAATTATTGTGAGCTATATTAGCGGAGATTAAACAATAATTCCAAACGAGACTTTTACTATAACCCGCAAGAGTTAACTTGAAACCTGAGCGCAGTAAGTAATACACAACGGCGCTCAGGTCTCAAGTTAACTCTTACGGGCTACACCTGCCAATGAGAATGATTATTGAAACGCAACTTTATAGTATTCAAACAGAGTATCTTTTATTCAAAATAAAACAAATATAATCGATCCTTATATAAAAACTAATGTGAAGGATGAATCTGATGCTGTTTAATAAGTTTGTTGATATCAGGTTCCAATTTACTCAAGAACAGTCGCAAGTCGCTACGTTTGGTAACATGCAAACGATTTCTCTTTTTAGTAAGCAGTGTTGCCACAGCACTAAATCCACGTTCACACAAATATGACGATGGGAATGCTATCAAGAATCGCTGAACGATTGACCACAATCCAGGGTACAATTGCGGCATCGGTTTTTGTAGCCAAAATTCTTGGTAACCACTTTTGAACTGGATTTTTATTTCCTCGTTTGTTGTCAATTCTATAAGTTCTTCTTCCAGCTGAGGTGACATTGCTGTGTTGACATTTGAAAACGGATCCAACACCCAGTCTGGTATTTCCAAGTTCAAAATGTCCTGGTATCGTTCGGTGAAGTCAATGTGGAGGTTTTCCAAATGTTGGCAGTAGGCAAACAATTCGTCGTAACTGCAGGATACTGATAAATTCGGAAAATTGTGAAACTCACGTCTGCCCATATTCTTTTTGTGTAGAAGCAGTTACGAACGTTGTAGCTAAAAATACTTGCTGCCTAATGGACGAATTCCAGTGAAATGTACTATATCCGTGACTGATGCATGTAGGCAGTCTATAGTGCGGTAGCCCTCAATGAAATTCTCTAAAAACGGCGCTAATTGTTGGTCACTTAAGCAATTTCAATGCTTTATTATTTGTAATTTAAAGGCCAGTAGGGAGTGGGCCGGAAGACTTGTTATATGAGGTTAATGATCTATTTATGTAACCTTGCTGTCAACAAATGCATATTACAGTAATATTTTATTTTTTAAAGTATAAGAAAGAAAGAAAATGATAGTCACAAGTAATAAAAGCAAAGGATGGTTTCAAGGAACTTACATAAAGTACTATATGATTCAACTTTGACAATGCAACACAATACAATACAAATAATACAATATAAACAACACAGTAGGTTTCCCTTGAATTACATATAAATATATTTCATAACCAATTGATGATCAGTCTAACTAGAGCTGTGTCGTTCGTGATTGATTCGGTCATTTGATTGCAATCATTCCAATGTATTGATGATTGCGATCTAATTTCAATGATCGTATCGTTCATCGATTCTATTATTTGAACGAAACGATTTCTGTACTAGTCGATATTAATACACCAATCTGATCTTATGGGAACCAGACGACTACTGGACGGCTACTGGGGCGTCTAGTAAACCCAGAACTGAGACAATCTAGAAAAGTTCGTTTCCTAAACGGACCCAACCGAGAATCGAACCCAGAACTTTCTGCGCTTGAGGGGTAACGTTTAAACCACTGCACCATCGAGGTCGTCAATTGATTGACTGATTAATTGTGTGTGCCATGTAATAATAAACTCACACACATTAGTTTTCCAAAACATAAAAAATAACGCTAGAAATGCAGTAGAAAAAAAACTTTTATATAAAAATTAAACCAATTTCAAAAAAGAACACTGAGAAGTATGAATTAACTATCCCTTACTAATCAAAACTTAAATACAAAAATAACTTTATAAATACGATACAAATACCCATATAATTAAATTTGACAGTTGCCAGACAGTGCCAAGCCTACTAAACTAATAGACTTTCTGTTGTCGAACATTGATTTGGCACCGACTTCAATAACTGTCAAATTTAATTATATGGGTATTTGTATCGCATTTATAAAGTTATTTTTGTACTTGAGTTTCGATCCGTAAGGGATAGTTATTTCATACTTTTCAGTGTTCTTTTTTGAAGTCGGTTTAATTTTTTTATAAAAGTTTTTTTTATTTCTCCCTTTTGAGTGACGTTGTCCTAAACAAATATCTAGGGCAGGTCTACAATAAGTTTATTTTCTAATTTTGGAGCGCAATGTGTTAACTTCCATTTTATTGATGAGCACACCGTGGGCTATGGTTAGGGCTATAGCCCATTATGGCCATTATCATTATCAATATCATCAATATAATATCATATCAATATCAATCAGCTATAAAAGAACGGTTGCATGATAATTACACCCTAGCAGTATTCTTACAATCCGAAGACGACAGCCACCAGACGTATTCTCTGTCTGCCACAAGACTGACTCTACTGACTGAATTTATTATATCCCAGTCAATTTATATCTTCTCCCTACTACCATTATACCATGTGGGACAACGTTATTTAATAAATGACATACAAGACAATCGTCAATATAAATGAATAAAGGTTATAACCAGGTCGCGTTATTGGGTGTATCTTCGAAATCAAAGCTTCAATACTAGTGAAATTTCAATGGGACCAATTTGGAAGTGTAATCTTTCAAACAAAAAAAGATTTTTTCAAATCGGTTCATAAATGACGGAGTTATGAGGTAACAAACATAAAAAAAAATATACAACCGAATTGAGAACCTCCTCCTTTTTTGAAAGTCGGTTGAAAACATTAGCAAAACTTTAAAAAATATCGAAATTGTAATAGATCTTAACATGCCTTCAGAATTAATTACTCATATTTATAACAAAGAGAGCGTAATTATAAACATGTAATACGATGCGTTACAATATTATTGAACGGCGCGAGCGGCGATTAATGTACGCGTTGTGCTATGTCATATATATATATAGATAACATTTACAGACTAAGTGAATAAACATAAAATAATAAATTTCATACTAAAGTAAAATAAAAATAAACACACAAATGCTACTTCACAGTAATCTACGTCCATAATCGTTTATTTAGATGCAAGCTTACATAACGTCACAATGGCAAATGCGTAATCTTTTTTGCATACAACTAAACGGTAGTTACAAGCAAGTAATTGCACATCACAAACTTTTCCATGGAATCTCATTGCTCACTTTGATATTTTTTCTTGTAAAAACAAATTTAGCTCATAATTTAGTGTTTATTTTAATTTTATTCTACAGCTACATCAATAGTGATGCAAAGTCTGAAAAGACGTTAACTAATATTGCTGTGACTGGGACTTTAGTATTTCCATTCAGTAGTTTTTCAGTAAAGCTCGAATAAACAAACACACATAAACATACAATAACTATAAAAAAAATTATTTCGGAATCAAAGCAGAGAGCGTTAAAAAGCTTGTCGCAACCATTTTTTCGAAACACTTTCAATGTAGAGACTGCTTTGTTATGATTATATAATATTTATAGTCTATAAATCATGTCAATTTGACTACAATAACCATTAATATTACAATATAAGGAGAAAGTATTTAAAAAAAAACACAATTACTGTAAATACAAACTCACGTAGCATATTCGTAGCAGATACATTCAATTTTATATATCTAGGATAAACTTTACCCGCCATTGTAACTAAAACGAGTACCTAATTTTAAAGGGGTAATTCGCACGACAAAACAGTTTCATGTGAAATACATTAAGATATCATGAATTCTGTGCTCGCTTTACGTCCTCTGCGAATAATTGACGGGAAGCAGTTCTGAGCTAGCAAACAGAATCAAAAATTAAATCTAATTCGCCTTCGAGACTCGTTAACCATGCACCCATTTGCGCTACTTCCGCCTAGTATAAAAGTAAAATATCAAATAAATGTTCCAAAGGCAAAGACCACAATGAACTTAAATCCCAATTGGTCTAAATATAATAGTTATATTTATTATTATTATAAAAGAAAATAATTTAATGAAATGACAAATTAATTTAAGTAACAAATAATAAAAAGTTTTGAGTGAATAATATAAAAATAACATAATATAAGAGGAAGTACTCATTATATAGAACGTAGCACAGAGACTAGTGCTAGATATGTGCGAATATGTGTTCTACCGACCAGGAATTTCGGCCAAATATTCAGTTAAAAATATAGCGAACAGCATATTGAGATAAAAGTATTCAGTTCAACTTGGTATAAATATGATCTATAATAGCCTTTAAAAATATTTATGGTTTTCATTTTGCAATTCACATACTTTTTATACTTGTTCAAAAATCTATATGTGCCTTCAAAAGCTGTACTTTAACATATACAACATCTCGATTTTTAGGTAGAATACAGGTGTTCATTACAATCTTATAGGATCTGTTTTAGCTTAATTTTTTCCAGTTCAAGGATACGCAACAAGTCAAGTTATTAACAACGATAAAAGTCACAACTTTAATATTTCAATCCACTTAGAATACCTTTAACAAGAAAAAAACATAAAACATTTCAGTAAAAGTTGCTTAAGAGAAGCTTTTATTGAATTGCTTATTCTGACAGGTAATCTAGCAAGATTCTAGTCAACTAAACGTAAAATGACACCTCATATACGAAATTAAACAAGCTAGTCTCCCGACCGCGAATGACTTAGGTCACGTGACTGCTGGCTGGTTTGCTTTGTGGTACAATCGTAATACGTTATTGCCAGGCAGTTCAGTTTATGGGCGTAAATTGACTGGATATAAGAGTTCATAACAGCCCTACAGCTGCGGTGCTTATAGCTCAGTAAAACAGACAAAAATTTGGTGAAATGTAAGTTTGACCCAAGCGCAGAACAATATTATTATTTCCAGAGGTCTACATACATCCACGATTTTCTTGTTTTTCCTATAAACTCAGATCACTAAGCTATGTAGCTATGTTTGTTAGCTACCTGTGTGTAAAATTTATTTGATGAAAATATAAAATTCTCTCTCTCTAAAAAACTTTGGGGAGGGGTGGTTCGGTCAAATTTAGTGTAAGTACTGCGAAATGTGTACGTTAAGTTTGTAAGTTACGTTGCTTATGTTAAATTGTACTATGACAGCCGGACAGAAAGGCAAGCGCGTGAGTGGAGTAGTCTTATAACGGTTCCCTTTTTTCATGTTCCGTCACAAAATTTAAAAATAACGCTTATTGAATTAATTTAGAGTCCATATGCCTAGACAATTTTTCTTGGAGACTATTTCACATGAACAGCTGAAATTTGCAAAGTTATTGTAATAGAAGTAATTTTGGAAACTTAAATAGAAAGTTAAAAACGTTTTTAAACCACGAATTCAATTACATTTAACTCATTAATTTTGAGTTATAGTTCAATAAAACTTTTTGGTGACTAAACGTTAAAATTGGTGTCGTCCCGCCCGCCCAACTTATCCCCAAAAATGGAATTTTGTTTTACAGTTACATTGTTTAGATAAAGAGGAAGCTCTACAACAAACTTTGTTTTGTGGTTGATGATTGATAACAACTAAACTGACACTGAACACTAATGGAGCAAGAACAATTTGCATTTGGCCGGTCTTCCCTTTTGGGATACTACGGAACCTTAAATAGAGCAAGTCGTTTTCGCAAAAGCGATCGTTTCGAAGATATATTAAATTATCAACAAAAGGAGAACTCCTTTTGTTGATAGTTACGCACTTACGTATACGCCCTTAACATAAAAAAGAGTACAGAGGAAAACCACAGTGAATGAAAAATGAAATTAATTATTTCGATATTCGGTAATTATCACATTTGGCAATTATAACAACAACGAATGAAAAGGAATCCTTAGATGGTTCGGGCACTTAGAACGAATGAGTGATGAAAAACTGACGAAGAAAATCTACAGAGTGAATGTGAGAGGTAAAAAAAGCCAAGGAAGACTAAGGCTGACTTACGAAGATCAAATAGCCAGTGTTAGCAAACGGAAATGTCAAAAGCACTCGCATACTTAGGCGAAAATGTGCGAGGAGAATGATGAGATTTAAAGAAGCGTAAGAGGTATGTAAGGATCGCGACTCCTGGCGCTCCGTCCTCCCTGACTACCCCGTTAGGGATACAGCGTGAAGATATGTATGTATGTATGTATAACAACAACAATAAAAATACGCCAAACATGCCGGAATCTATTGAATCTGGCCATCTCTATTAAATACTAACTTAAAGTCATTAAATGTAAAATGAAAAAATTTAACCAATTATGATATGTTACACTAAGAAGTTGAAATTAGAATCATTCTTCTCTTTTTTTCATTATGGCCTGGGAGAGAGAGAAATAATGAATATGTATGTCACTCACTTATCTTACTTATCTTCCCATCGTAAAAGTGAATCAAGAGATAATCTTGTCTTATAGAGCAAAAGTAATGAGCTAATAACTTGTCACTATCTAGCTCCATTTTGCTATATGTAACCCCAAATACAGTCCACCCTGAATATCGTAGGAAATAGAGTTAATTTATATTTCCTTTCTTGATTTGTTATCACTTAAACTAAAAGCTGAAGATTTCTCAGAGAAACATCTCCACATGAGAGACCGACTACGGTTCAAGTTAAATTATAAGAGAACCAACTGTGTTCATAATTAATCGTATCACACACATCTTGAGTGCTAATTACTCATGTTTAAACATTGCACGTGGCTGATTTTCATGTCTTAATTTAGGATGAAAGTACAGTTTACATAGACTTACACGCTACGTGAACGCTGAAAGGATGCGCATAATTTTCCTGAGTATTCAAAATTAATGTGACAGTTACACATATATATATTAAGTACGAAGAATAAAATTAAACATATCACCTCCAGTATTTCATTAAGTTTATTTGCAGTATAGATGTGAGAAGTACCGGGGGTAGACTTTATAAATAGCTCTAGACGCCTTGACCGATCAGCTACGGTGAGATACATCAGATAAGCTGCCTCAACTGTACATACGACACACAATAGGGTATATGCATGTGATTCTAATAAGGGTCAAATATTTTTTTAAATATTCGTTGCTCTCGCGCAGTGAATAACGACAGACCTACGTTTATTCTGTGACAATTGGTGATTAATGTCAGTAGAAATTTAAACTAAAAGTTTAAAATTTACTTTAAAACCCAGCTAACTAAACTAAACAATTTTGAATTCAGTGGTAATTGACTTCGCGTTTTAACACTATCACAGTATTTGTTTTTTATAATTGCATCGTTTTGTTAAATATCGTGCTCGCAAGGCGAGTCAACAGCAACGCGGCAGCGTCGACCGGCTACAGTGAGTCATCGTGCCTGCCTCCCGTCGCGCACTGGTCGCCTACCGTCCTGTACTGCCGCCTCGCATTTACGGCTGTCTACTAGAAGGATGGCGACGATACGTAGCGCTTGCAACAAAAAGATTCATGCCCGTTTTCACTAAACTTAGGAGTCGCCTAAAGTAAATGCTTAATGAATTAGGAATTGCCTAGAACGAAAATGTATTTCACTAACCTCTAGGTAACGCCTAAGAGAATAAGTGAACGCGATCGTTTAGGTATAACCTTACATTAACTATTACTTAGTTAGGAGTCGCATCTGTGATAGTGAAAACGGTCGTAAGTCACTTAACTTTTTGAAGTGCTTCAAATGTAAACTTTTTGATCTTCCCTGTATCAATTTGGATCTTCCATTATTTGAAAGTCCACCAGAAGTTTATAAAAACGAACGGATATGCCCTACTTGCAGAGCTGCGCTCCCGAAAGGTGGCAACACTAGCACTCCGATCCGTCAATTAAACGACACACACACCTTCACTTCTAATATCAACTATACCCGCGGCAATCGCATGAAAATTGATTTAACTCCTGACGTCACTGGTAGCAACCAGATTGCGATCCTGGACTCCGAAATTCGTCCATTAAGACAGGAGGTTTCCGCACTAAACCGACAAATGTCTGATATTCTCTTACTACGACAGGACGTGCAGGCTCTTAAAACCCAACTCACATCATCTTATAATTCACTTAATGCTGTTCTGCATGAATACGATAAAAAGATAACAGCCCAAAATCTGGATATAGTTAACCTGCAATCGTTTTGGCTACTGTTGGGTTTGCAACGGAACGGTATTTGTTAGAGAAGCAGAAAAAAACCAGCAATTCACTTATTTTGCATCGAGAACTTGGACAAATACTTGGGACCGTTGCCCAATTCTGAGTCGCCTGTCTCGGCGGAGGGACTACTCTCACTACAACATATGTAATTGTTTGCACGCTGAGATTTACAATGTCGCCGATCTATATCTTCACATTCACTAATTTGCTAGTTATATTAGCCACAATTACAAACAGTATCTTATGTAAATCAAGCTAAGCATAAGCAAAAAAATAACTTAAATATTTTAAGTTACTTTTTTTGCATTAAATATTTTTTTACTATTGTACAGCGATGTTAACTACAGCATAAAAAAATACATGCATATTCCCTATTATCAGATAAGCTGATCAGCCACCGTTTTGTTAGAAAACAGCAAACATGTTATTTGAATTTATTTGCCCCATTTCGTAGTACGGGATATTGTAAAGTCGGGTCTGTATGTACCTATTACTTCTTGCCCCTATATCCAGGTCCTGCGTCTGTTCCATCACATGTGTTCCATTACATACGGTCCACAGACTCTAAGAACCATGTGACCGACCAGAGAATACTCTGTCATTATTACTTCAAGGGCGTGCGATCCTTGTCATGCTTTCGATTCTACTCCACCGACTATGTGTCCAATTTACATTTGGATGTACATCCTTAAGTAACGCAAGAGACGCAGGTCATTGGACACGTATCCATATACTATCCATTTTCAGGTGTGAGTATTCCTACACTCTCCCAGTAGACGAATTGGACGCGGTACTTTCTTTCTGTCGTAGAAAGTGACTAAAAGGAGGCCTTCGAAATCACCAGCGTTCAGTTTCAACTCTCAAATAGAACGGTAATGCGGGTGGTCATCGCAGTTCAGCTCTAGCTGGGGTGACCACTCAGTCCCTTTCATAAGTTGTTTGTGCCTTCCCAATCCTACCCAATAATTTTATCAATTATTGTTACAATCAATGCTTCGCAAGGTATGTCAAGTATATGGTCTCAGCTAATGTGTTATGACGGTAGCCGTAAAGCTAGGCCAAGATACTTGAAAGGGATAAGCGAAAAGATAAGCGCCTTGAAACAGATCATAGATTGGCCGGTAGTACTAATTTCTACCGAAATTCCATCTTCTAACTTTCATCACTCCGCGTCCGCACTGTGCCCGTGTGAAAAATTGAAGTTCATCTCTATTTTACCTCCGTTATGAAAGACGAAGAAGTTTGTGTCCTCCTGTAGGACACGAGTGACGGTCGATTTTTCCGAATTTTCGTGAAATTTTCCGTAATTTCACTAAAACATGGATTATGTAATCATACACATATTGTAACATTTTTGTTCCTATTCTACCTTTTTTATGAGCTTAGAGGTTGTCAGAGAAATTAATTGTAGGACTGGCAAGTTAAAAATTTGAATATATTTTTTTGGAAGAATAGAAGAGAATTTTTGGAGAGAAAAAAAAGGATGTGATAGGGTGAAGACAAGTTTTTTTGGGAGAGGTAAAAGGTAAATTTAAAAAGGATTTGAAAAGAGATACCGATCAAGACCAAACAAAGATGATCTAATGAACTGATAACATGCTGTAAAAGTGTGAAAAATTAACATGATGTGAAAATAATAATCATCAGAAAATTCCATAACCAAGAATGGTGTAATATTTATTATGAATACTATATATACTTTGACACCTCGCTGTGACATGTCTGATGATAGTATTCAGAGGTTTATGTGAAAAAGTAAAGAACTAACAAAAGATTGCCTAAAATTTGAAGATATTGTTCGAGAGTGGAATTCATGAATATGGAACAATAGTATCTAACATAAGCCAGTGGTTAAAGTTTTTTTTAATCATATGAAAATTATAATCTCAAAGGTTAATTTAAAAGGTATTTAAACTTGATTTGATAAACACCACACCACACCATCACACCCACTTTCTATACTTTTATATTTTTCATTTGTAAAATTAATATTGATTTTCTTAGTAAATTTCATTATAATATATGTCGGAAAAGACACGGGGCAATTCGTGCTTTTGCAACTCAGCCATGAGAAATAGGTACCTAATCTTACAAGAGGCGAACTACTCCATAAAATACAACGTTAAGACAAAGTTAATGTGCAAACGACAGAAAACTCTTTGCAACAATTATTACGTAGATAATTGGAAATTTAATAATGGCAAACGATCCGTCGGAGAAATGCTATCGCACCGGCCGCCGTAGTCTAACCACGAGTCTAACAGAGTCAGCGCCGGCCCCGACATTCCGTTAGCGCATCATCGAAGTCGCGCTTTGCCATAGTATACTCAAATGAGTGCCTTTTATTATTTCCACCGACATATATATTCCTTTTCAAAAATAATTCTATTTAAAAAATTTCCAAATTAGTTTCAAAATTTATTTTATCCATTCCCTTTTCATGGCATCCGGGTGGGAATAGTATAATATATATAATCGTTTATTGGCATCGGATATTTTACTACTGTTAAATGTTACTTTTGAATAACCATAAATTAAAAGTTTTAGCTGCCTAGTACAAGTTCAGCTGCATCATTCTAGCCTTCCAATTATAATCAAATCACAGAAATTATTTTAACCCGTTGAAACCCCTAAATCGCTTGTAATGCGACATTAAAATCCACGAGTCGGCTCGGCAGTAGCTAATTACACTATTTCGCTATGTAATATCGCCTCAGTTGAAACATTAGCTTGAAATGTCACAAGTTCGTGATATATAGGAGTCCGGGAACCCCAGCCCCGAGATTACTTTGTGTTGTTTGGTAAGCCAAAGCCACTCGCGCAAATGTTCTGCGTGTAAAGTGTATGTACATACGAGTATGTGTATGTGTATGATTGTAGTGATGTAGGTTACTAGATTTAACAGTTATGATTTAGGGCTACACACATTTATTCGCAAGGAATTATTAACTTCGCATTTGCTTATACATCAGTATTACACACTTCCATAAAAAATGTGTGGGACGTGTTTTTTTTTGGAGAATATAAATTCAAATATCTTTTATTTATTACTTTCGATTATCGAAAAAATGTAACCTAGCTCGCTAAATTGCGTTACATGTCACTGGAACCACAGTACAAGTAAGCATACAGTATGCTATCTCGGCAGTGTCTTAGAGATAATTACCTACGGTCGCTTGGTACGTAAACACGCAATAGGGCTACCGACTTGGACTGAATGTTTTTCTTGGGTTACGTATTTGATAATAGGTACTATATTAAATTGTCATATTATCTTTTCATTTTATATTATTGCAAATTTAATAAATTTTTATTTATATAATTCTACTAGTATTTTATTTCTAGTTTCAAAAGTTTGTGAGTTAGTATGGTGGAAATAGACAAAAAAAAATGCATTTTGTGTGCAGTATAATTAAAAATCAGCAATAAATTAACTAGATCATTATGATAATATATTTCCTACAAATTAGCAACAGAGAAATATTTCCGGTTTCGATATAGATGTATTCCAACATCCATACACTGAACATTATGCTCGTAAACTTGATTGACATAATATTTCGTCAGTAAATGCGCGGGAGCGTCTTATAACGGCTCACTCGCGACTGTTGTATGGCGAGAAATGTCGAGATTTCGAGCGCGTCGTTTGGGAGCGTTTGTATGAAGATAGTTATTAATGCACACTATCCGTGTTGAGGCAACGTAATGTAGAGCAATCCTCTACTAAGTCAAAGTCAAAGTCAAATCAATTTATTCAAATAAACCCAATCATAAGGTATTTTTGAACGTCAAATCTACTTTAGTTCGGTTCAAAGAGAAGAGAAAAGAAAACCTGGACACTGAGAAGAACCGACAAGAAACTCAGTCAGATATAATTTTTTCAACATCATTTTAGTATGATACATAATGATACTAGGTGCACAACAGCACAAACAACAGATGGTTCCGCGATCTGCGTAAAATGGATGAAAGGAACTGAATGTATACATAAGATGGGACTCGGCGTTATGTCTCGGGATTGATCTATGTAAGTTTGCCGATGACAGATAGAGGTGGCGTGAGAAGCTTGGGTCTCACGCTAGCGCGCCGTTGGAGCGTATAGCCTGTCTCACCTTGAAGCCTGGCTTCAAGAATGGAGGAGTATCACCTACCGATTGATGCAGATTTTCATCGCCGTGTTCGATAGTGCACTATAGTGAATACCTGAATCGCATCGGAAGATCTCTCTCCGCCATCCATATTTGCGGCTATGTTGTTGAATCAAAACTCCTGGAGACTCTTTCACAGAGATAATAATGCCCCGCAAGGAGGTCGCCGAACGGTATCGGAAGAGGACCGATTCCATCTGGGGGCGGCTACGTCGGGACGCTGCAACGGACGCCTTGGCACTTACGCTGGGCGGTCGAAGCGGGGGCTCTGCTCGTTCTCATGACGACTATGAGGAGGGCGACGGGGTGCATGACCCACTCCATCATGACCAGCGTTGAGTGCGGGAGAGGTTTAATGTACCCGAATGCTAAGGAATTTGTACCGTCAAAGGCCACTGCGGGGTTTTGGTCTGTAGGAGTCTGACAGTACTCTCTCCTCTCCAATGAGATGGGGCGGTATGGATGTTGCGCTTCCCACGTAACAAAAAAGCTGTATGTTTGGTAGTGGACAAGTAGATATAAGCTAATATTGATTATATTGATTCAAACTTGCCGGTACAATTACACCAATAACAATAAAAAGTGTCTATAGTTTGTGTATGTACTAGTTTAGTTATTTATTTGTTAATCACAAGTAGGCGTTTTCAACAACTTCTTTCCTACGCTGTGGTAAAGCCTGGACGTTTCGGTATTAACCAATTTGTAAACCTTTGGTAATTTCGATTTCTAAAGCATGAACTCTGCCCATATTTCGTTACGCTTGCCACCTAAACTGCGCTACAATTGATGAAAACAGTTGTAGACGCAAAAGTTGTAATCTTAGACAATCGTGCAATAATAAAATCAGTAAATATCTTACATGTCACTCACTACAAACAAACAGTTCGAAATGTAGCGGCGAGTTTGAAACAGACAATCTATTTGCTGCAATGTATTGTCAGTATTTAATGTGTTTTCTGACTGTATTATACAACCATCTAAACTCAGGGTGTTCTAAATATGAATACTAAATGTAACTATATCAAGATAAACACCATCAATTAATATGCTACAACTACAAACAATCCTAACAACTTTGAACAATTCAAAAGGATTAATATAGTTTCCACGTTTATAGACAAATCTGCTTGCAAATTGTTCGGCCCAGAAGATCACTGGGGCAACAATAATCGAGGCCTCACCAATGACAGCCGTTTGCTGAGGCGATGGTAATTAATCACAACACTTGCTCCTGGCATATACACTTCTACGCTCCATTAGGTTGATCCGGGATGTACGGGATAGAATACGCAGTAGTTTGTATTCGTCATTACCACGATATCGTTAGATTGCTTCAATTTGAAGCGGCTTTACTCTCGAAAATATTATTCCATTGTCTACAAGATTTGTTTAGGATATAACTCTAGGAGATAGCTGTTAATAATACAGCTAACTCCTAGGATTTATGAATTGTTTAGTGCTTGCGATTGTTTGTAGTTGTAACATACTAATTGATAGTGTTTGTTTTGATAGTCTCCTAGTTTGCGAAAACTGGATAAATACATAAAACGATCGAGAGTTAGATTGAATTATTTTATTGAAAATTTAAAGAAATGTCTAGACTAAAATTAATGAGAAGAGGAAGTCGTTCGGCTGATTGAATTATTATGACCGATTATAATAAAACTTTCGTTGTCATGTAAAAGTTACTCGTCTTTTTCCAAAACTTTATAAAGAGATTGGAAAATTAGTTAAGTATTGTTTTCAAATTATATCAATTAAATCATCTAATACTGCAAAAATGTTGGTAAATAAGAGTTTGCAAATAATATAATAGTAAGCATGCACATTAAATCAAATTTAGTAGTAAATTCCTTCTTATACCCACTATACTTACTTGTCATACATATAAAACTCTATCCATTTATTTGTTTTTATTTTACAAGGAAACTGCTAAATTAATCAACCTTCAATTTTTCACACGAAGTGGCCAACTTTTTTTCTTTTTTTTTTAGTGGCTAACATGAGGCATTCGCCAGTACCAAGAGAGTAAAGTCGTTAGTAAAACCGAATTCGTAATATAGACGAACATACTCAGAGGACTCTTATCAGTACTCTACGGCAGCATTTCTCAAACCATAGGTCGCGACCCACTGGTGGGTCCCGAGCGAATATTGAATGGGCCCTGAAAAACAATTATTATGAATAATGACAAAAACTTAAGTCGATGTTAAAGCTGTAATGACAAAAAAAAATACATCCTTCCCATTGAAATTAGCACTTCTTGTGTATTTAAATACATGTTAAAATTTTAGATTATAACCAAATGTTTTTTTTTCGTATTTGAAGTCCTTCATTTATATAGTTGTGTCCTTTTTGTTTCATGAAATCTGTGACGCGAGTCCCGAATTTGGGTTTTTTTTGGGTCGCGGTCCAGTCAACTTTGGGAACCACTGCTCTTCGGTATTATTTTTAACATTTTTTGAAAATAATTTTATACTTCAACTACATCTCAATAAAATAAAACTATAGCCAATCTATTTCATATTACAAAACTCCAAGTTTAATTTTAAGCTTTCCATGTAAAAAGATATCGATTCATAGAATCAAGAATCGGGCAACAGATGGCACTTGACGTTAATATTAAATTAATTGTGTCAACGAAGTACAATTACGAATCCGAGACGAGACATTTTAAACAGGCTGCTTTCGCCCCAATGCTGCTTAAGAAAAATTAAAAAAAAATAAGAGCACTGAAATGTTGAAATTACAAACGACTCCGTATTTTTATTAAATACATATTACGTCACGCAACGTAAAAAGTAATAATCAATTAACAATTGGGTTAATATTCTAGTTAGCTTTGTTGATAGATTTTTCGTTGTGTATTTTCTATTTACATGTAAACGTTTATTATAATAGGTACGTAAGTATTTTAATTTGTTAATATTAAAAATGTTTTATGTGAAATAAATAAACAAAATAAATAAAAAATAATCAATTGACATTTTAGGGTTCCGTAACTCAGAAGAGAAAAAAAACAAGCTTTTATTCAAAAATTCAGTTGTACTAAAACGGCAATAATAATTTTATGCAAGGGTTGTGCTGATGAATGTTATTTTACAAGCACGATGATAGGATAATCACTGAAAAAATAAATATCCATAATCGTACCTAATATTCTATTACATCAAATAATTTGAAAAGCCTGTATAGCGCACGAAATTTATTTAGTTGAAAATCCTCTTTCTCTGTTTCTATTTGCGCTACTAGGATTTATCCGTATCCGGCAGGATTGGTCACAACAAAACAATTTTTGCTATTCATTCCAAAAGAAGCTAAAGGGTGTCTGTCCAATGGCAGATTTCAAACTTTGGAAAATTGTAAAAAAAAAACTAACGTTTTAATAAAATTTTAGAACAACAAAAGCGGATTTTATTTTTTAAGAACCATTTTCTCTAAAAAGTGACCATTGAGATTCACACGCTCTTCAAATCTAGCATGCATGTTTTGAAAAACTCATTTGCAGAGCGCCTGAGGAATCATGCTAATTTCGGCTCGAATACTTTTTTCAGCTGCGTGATAGTGCCCGGATTTGTCTTGTAAACGACGAATTTTAAATATCCCCAAACGAAAAAAGCATACAGTCTCAAATATGGTGACCTGGGTGGCCACGGTATAGTGCCACAGCGTGATACGTTTTTTCTGAAAATAACTGCCGCACTGTGTTCATAGACACATTAGCTGTATGAGCCGTTGCCTCGTCTTGCTGGAACCACGTATTTCGGTTTGAAGTGGTGATTATAATTCTAGTCCTGAAAAAATCTTTTATCGTCTCACTATATCTTTCCGATTTACGATCACAGATTGGACAAGCCGGCTTTAAAAAAAAGGTGCGCAAATCGCATATGCAGACATCATTGGACACCACACTGTAATCTTAGGCCTGTGCATTGTGCAACCAAATGTAGCAAAGGCTTTTGCTAGATTTGGTTGCTAATATTCTAGTAACGATAATTCTGCTTGTTCACATGTACTCAAATGTGTAAGTGAAAGTACCTCATCGACGAATACGGTATCTATTGTTAAATCTACGGCGTGCTTTAGACAGCAAAAACTCACTCAAAATGTAAGCTTCGATAGCAAAATCACGGTGACTTCAGTTCTACTGTTCCAGGCTACTAAAAAATCTGAAATTAAAATTTTATTTCTGAACGAGATAAAGGAGCGGTCAGGACGTCGTTGAAAGCCCAAATGCTGCGAATTAATGCATTCAAAGTTCGAAATCTGCCCCTGAACGACCTGTATATAAGACGATCAAGCGAATGTGTTTGTTTGACATGCTCATTAAAGTATTTTAGACTAGTATCTGCAATGCAATATAAATAAATACATACTTTCAATTCACGTCGTCCAGATCACAGATGTCTGATTTTGATTCTGTCTATGTACGTGATACGTCGTTCAATCTCATATAAATATTACAGGCTATGTTATTATTACTATTTATTTGTGATTCGAAGTGCGTTCCAGTGCACGATTTGGGAGGCGAGATATTTCCTCTTTCAGTTAAAAAGTTGGCCAAACGTCGTCGGCCTACGGGCGTGGGTGGAATTCGATCACATCAAATATGTTTCTAAACAACAAATAGTAATATTTGGTAACAACTGTGTCTTCATCTCGCTTACCCTCGGGCTTCGTGGAAAGAAAATGTGATTGAATGTTTGTGTATCTATTTGTTTATATACTTCGTTTTTCTGCAAACTTGGTTAGAATTTCATTTCGTAACGTAAAACTGTAATATGAGAACTTTCAGAACAAGAATTGCAATAAACTTTCGATTTATATTTATGAATAATTTAGTCTTGTTTAATTTAGGCTTCCTTTGAAGTCTGTCCCGAGACAACAGTGTTGGCGAATAATTATTTATTAGACAAAAACGTTTAAGAAAAAATTACACCACTTTCAGAAAAGACATTGTAAAGTATAAAAGAACTATTCTTTACTAATCAAAACTCAAGTACAAAAATCACTTTATAAATAAAATATGTATCGTATTCATAAAGTTATTTTTGTACTCGTTTTGATTAGTAAAGTATAGTTATTTTGTACTTTTTAGTGTTTTTTAAGGCGGTTTAAAATTTTTTCTTAATTTTTTTTTATTTCTTCCTTTTGAGTGACCTTGGCATAAATAAATATCTAGAGCAGGTCTACAATTAACTTCTTTCTTATTCTAGAGCGCAACGAGACATAAGTGAATCCACAATATAAATGAAGGTTGGCTAGATTTATTTGGTAAATCTTCGAGGTCCAAGCTCCAATACCAGTGATGAAATGGGACACCTCGGTGAAATTTAAATTGACTCGGTGAACATACTATATATAAAAAAATTTACATACAGACGTACATAGAACCTCCTCCTTTTTTTGAAGTCGGTTATAAATTAGTTATTCTTATGTGTAAATATTTTTACACATACATTAATTAAATTTATTAACCGAAACTTCTTTCGCACCTCAACAAAGTATTTTCAGTATATAGATTCGGTCAATTACTTCGCATCAAGTGAATGTTTCTTCTGCCTTTCTGCCTAACTTATTAATCCGTAAGATAAATAATATGTTTTTAAATCAATGATGATATTGTTGCCCGTGCTGTGTGTATAAATCATATACATACATACATACGTATCTTCATGCTGTATCCCTATCGGGGTTGTCAGAGGATTTAGGTCTTATATCTAAGTGTAGAAGGTTCTGGATTCGACTCCCGGTCGGGTCAGTATAGGCAACGAACTTTTGTAGGTTGTCTCGGGTTTGGGTGTCCAGGGAGACGACCCCAGTAGGGCCCCAGTAGTCGTCGTCTGGTTCTCATAGAACAGGGAATGCCCTAATTTGAGACGAGATGATTGGTGTGTATTGTCTGGAGCATTTGTTTATTTATTTATGTTCACCTATTTTTAAATAGATATTAAATATACAGAATAAATATTTTTTTCTTTCTTCACATTTTAGATAGACTGTTCAGCATGTTTGAGAAACCTTTCACGAAACTGGCACTGAGCGTAGCTAAAAATGTGCTAATATTTAAAAATAACCTAAGTAAAAATTTCAAGGATTTCAATTTCAAGCTACTCTCATCCTTATGTTTAATTTTTTGTTATAAATGAATGTCTACCTCTTATTACTTTAATAATGTTTTTTTTTTAATAAGTCATAGACATGATAAAGCATAAAAAGAGTTACTATCAGAATCACTTTCGTGAAAAGTTTTTGGTAAACCCTGTAAATTCCAGAAATTATGAATGCGCAGACATTCAACCGTAAAATATCATATGTGTTGCAAAACTCTCGGAACGTAGTTAAATATTGTTGTTTGTGGTAATATTTATAGAATGTGAATGTGTGTCAGTATTACACAATAAACCTTTTTTTCACATTATGTTCAAGATTCATATGGTCTAAGTACAATATTTGAAGAAATTACACCAACATTATAAATACAGTGCATACCCAGAACAATACAACTTGTAAAGCTTCTAAAAAAAATTTACCGTTGAAGTGTATGTAGTTGTATGAGGAGCTTTTAAATTTCCGTCGACGATAACATCCACGACATGACGTATTGTGTTATGGAAAAAACGCTTTTTCACGAGCCAATAGGGAAGCATTTTACTTATCTATTGTATCGTGGACGGTAAAATCGCGACGATAAAATCGTTCAACGGTAAATTATAAAAGCGCCCTATGTGTTTTAAGAAGTAACAAACGCAGATGTCGAAATTCCAAAGCGATTGCAAAGCTCCATTAGTAGAGGACGCACATTTCATTCGATGTCGCCAGTGTAATTGAGTCCAATTGATAACAATTGAAAACAGTTCAACGAAAAGCCGATAGCCCGATTCGTCATCTATTCAAAGTTGATTGTCATTTACTTGTAGCTGTATACAATTTTTTTCATGTGTTCTTTGTATAATAACATGTCAACGAATAACTAAAACAAGGGAATTCAGACTAAACAATATCTGGATTATATAAAATCAGATTGTAAGTTTTTCGTTTGTTGACAAGGTATAATTTTAAGTCTTTGCCATATTTTCTAAAGAAGTGACGTCAGATCAGAAATTAATTTCACAACTTTATAGTATTGTTATTAGTTACGTAATTACAAATCGTCACGCCGTATCCCTAACGGGGTAGTCAGATGTTTTATTTGATAGTTTTTAAAAATAATCAGTTACTATTTTGATAATTGTAATACTGTAATAATAGTAATTGTGTACACAGGTGTACAAAAAAATTTTTTTTTAAACTGGAATGCCTGGAAGTTTTGACTAATTTTGATGTTTTTTAGTGCGCTGAATTTAAATGTGTCAACCGTATTATTCTATCACGTACAGTTTTTGCTACTTAGGGTTAGTGAGGGATTCGGCGTCAAAAATTAAAAACAAATTATTTTTTATTTATTGACGAAAAATATAATTTAAAATCATAATTTGGATATAAAGTGACTGGAATTAATTGCCGTTTTCGAATCGTTTCTTCTTCCCCTGAATACTTCTTTTGGTGCGCTGCTTTACGTATTTGTCTTCTAGGGTTTCTAGCAGCAACAACCAGCAGAAATAGGCCATTATGTTGGTGTTCCCCTTCCTTGATATTTTCTCTCTGCATCTTTAATGTCTCGGTGAAACCTTTCACCCTGTTCTTCGCTATAGTCCCCTAAGTTTTCGGGGAAGTAGTTAACGTGAGTATGCAGAAAATGCACTTTCAGGCTGATATTACAACCCTGTGCTTCAACATCCGATATACAATATCTTTGTAGATGGCATCCTTCCTGTTCCCTAAAAATTTGTGCTTAACATCTTTGAAGGAATTTCAGGCTTCTTTTTCTTTTTCTGACATTGTCTCAGTGAATGACGTGTATGCAATAAGTTTCTTTATATTATTCAATTCAACTTTATTTGTCTGTGATTACAGGTTGTAGATACATACATACATACATATCTTCACGCTGTATCCCTAACGGGGTAATCAGAGAGGACGGAGCGCCAAGCGTCGCGGTCCTTACATACCTCTTTCGCTTCCTCAAATCATACAGGTTGTAGATATAGATAGCAAATACAAATACAAAAGAAAACAGTCCTCTGCAATCCGCCAAGAGCATACAGACGGAAAAATAGAAACAAAATCATGTACAGTTGATTTAGTCAATAATACGAAAACTATCACAATAAAAAGATACTATGTTATACTTAATATTGCACTATTGTACCAAATTGTATTGTACCAAAAAATATCAATAAATTCATTTAAAATAAGTAGTTGCAATGTCTATCTATTATTATTATTATCATAAAATTGTCAAAACTTCTTCTATCGAACAATGTCTTATCATTTTATCACTTTATAATTGACCCTTAAAAATTCTTGGATGCTGTAGAAATTATGTCCATTCAACCGTTTAAACTTTGATTATTGAAGTAAATAATCAAAGCGTTTAAATAATTCTTTTCTAAAAACATTAATCGATGTAATAGCTTTCGGTATTCTATTATAAATTTTTATGCTCATTGCCGCACAGTTCCTCTGATACAATGATGTTTTAGGGCCAACAAACACCCCTTCCTTTAGTTTAGCTTTGACAGGTGTGGAAACTTTGAGCAAAGGTATTGAAAACACGCGCCATCTTTAGGAAGAGTTGTTTCTTTACTGAATTGTTTGATAAGACCCAACTTGTTGTGCAGTGGTGGTAATAAAAGTTGACCACGAGGTACCAAGCTCTCTCGAAGAACATTTTTCTCGCCTGGTCTTAAACTTTCTCGAACTGGCCAGTCCCTTTCTTCCCAGTGCAGATCTGTCTTAAACGAATTTTGTGGAGAATCGTGGTCGAATTTTTGCATGTTTCTTCAAGGATAACAGAGTGAGCCATTGGAACTAAAGCGTATGTGTAGTCATTATGAAGAAGAACTGTCACAATGCATGGGCCTGCTGACCTTAGAAGAGTCAATAAGCAGGCGCCATTCCGCAGGATCATACTCCAGTTTATAATTTTTCAACAATCCGCGTACATCATTACAGAACACCTTATTTCTTCTTAGTTAAAATACTGTAAAAATTGTGTCTCACGGTTCCTGTACCAGGAGCCTAACAATTGGGTAGCATCTTTTGGGAAACCTAAATCCCGGACCAAATCATTTAACTCAGTTTAAGAAAAAAGTTCAGGTTCAAATCTGGATTCAGGTTCGAAATCTGAAGTATTGGACTCTTCCAGATAGTCATCTCATGAGTTTCATTATCGAAACCATCCACAAAAATAGATTCCAAAGATTTTGGTGGCTCAGGCACAGGTATTTCATTGCTGTGAAGCATAGGTCTAATTGCTGATGGAAGGATATGGTAAGTTTTTGTTTTCTTATTTTGCAAGTTGTATCTTCTTCTTATGTATTGTTGTATGTAACAAAAATAATAGTCACTTCCGTGGTATTTTTGTTCACGTCACATCATATGTGTTTTATAACGAAAAGCTTAATTTTTACGCGATTTATAAGCGAAGATCTTCAACACAAGTCTTGCACACTTTGTGTGGGGTCCATGGTTTGTCTTGATCGCCAAATTGAAAACCGAAATAGGCGAAGTATATTTTCTTAAAAAATGTCGTAAAGTTCCTCTGCCGTTTTTTCAAGGTATATTTCCCGCAAATAACAAAAACTGTCTGGAGAGTTACAATACAGCACTTGCAATATAATACGTATATCGTAATCTTTCTTAACCCAGATATTACTGAAACTTTAAAAAAGTAACAAATTTATAGAGAAAATCGTCAATTTCAAATATAGAGATTTGTAGATAAAATTACTTATCTATAGCTCCATTATATATACCCCAAAAAATAATTGGTACCTGTATATATGTACATATACATACATTAAACACAAAAATTATTAGAATACTACTAAGATTCTCCAAAATTGCTCAGGATTAAAATTAAATACTTATTTAAATGAAACGTAAAGTCAGGAAAATGAGATTCAATTCCACAAATAAGTAAAAAAAATCATTTTGAAATACCGAGTCTCATCTTACTTTTGAGTTGCCTCCCCTTCTCGCATACCAACATGGAACAAAGCAACAAGGGGATCTCAGAACAGATTTTCAGAGATTAGACACATCGAATGCATCTATCCATCTATCCCTTGCCATTTTGAATATTTACCAGTACAAAAAGGAGACTTTCGTGCGTAGGATGGCAGGTAGCTAGATGCTTTACATTTATACCTACGACTTTTTATTAAAGATCAGCTCATTGAGGACGAGAAGTAAACACGTAATTTAAAAATAATATTTATAATAGACGAAACTTAGAGCCTATAACAATAAAAGGCTGATGAAAATCGAATAATTAGAGAAAAAAATAGAAAGTGGAAATTAATCAAATACCTACACTATATCAATACTGATGACAATTAGTGGAGTTATACTAATTATATCGATGACAATAAATAACATTGCACATTCCCATTCCATTCAAATATTGTTTCTAAATGCATACATACACATTCTCACGCTGTATCCCTGACAGGGTAGAGAGAGGATGGAGCGCTGAGCATCGCGGTTCTTACGTACTACCTTCACCCTCTCAAATCTCGTCATGCTCCTCACACACTTTCGCCTAGGTATGCAAGTGTTTTGTATCCAAATTTTTGTAATAAATCAGATAATTCATTAATTTTCTTGTACAAAAATTCCGATTTAAAAACAAGTGCTTAAATAACCATGTAATAAACATATAAACACTTTAGATATGTATTAAGTACATAATATCCACACTACAAGCTTTGTTAGAAATTTATTTAAAATATTTATTTCGTATCTATTATTTATTAGTATCTATTACATATAAATAAAATTGAAATGTCTGTCTGTGATTACGAAATAGCCATTTTCTTAATCTTATACAGTTATGTGCACGTAACCGAAATCCATAAACGCTTTTTTTAGTTTTTTCCTGTCTGTTTGTCCGGGCTAATCTACGATATGGCTGAACCGATTTTGACGGTAATTTCGTTGTGAGATAGAGAGAGTAGTTTTCAGAGAGTAATATTTTTCGTACTGGAAAAATACCAAAATAAATCCGAGTAAAACAGCGAGGTACAGCTAGTATTTGATAAATTAATCTATACAGCAATTAATGCCGAGGCCATCAACTCACAAGACAGATGCATTATCACAAGGGCAACTTGCTAGTCATTATTATAATCTAAATAAAATAAGTAATTCAAGATTTAAAAATTTCCAACATTAAAAGTAAACTAGATCGATTTTTATCAAACCCTAACTAAAAATATTATCGAAAACTGGATCTTTCATACAAAAAATCTCATTCGAATTGGTTTATACGTTCACGAGCTATCATGCTACATATGAACACAAATAGACGACGAATTTTTTTAACATCTCGCATTTCGCGTAAAGTTAAAGTTAAATACACTGAAACGCGGTTAATAAATCATAATGCATAAAGAAACAAAAATAATTGTGTATTATAAATGCGTATAATAATGACAATCACATTTAAACTTTGAAAGTAAACGTTACTGCAGACTAAAGTGTCCATTTACCGTTGCGCGAACTACACCATCAAAACAATATTCATCATGCAAATTCTACAAGGGCGGTTAAAATTCAAAGTTAAAACGCCACCAACAATACCACCAAAAGCGTAAAACCAACAGCGAGTTTTGAAAGGACCCAGCGAACCGTGTTGGGAGCTCCCAGACATAACCCACCGCGTTCTGAAGAGACAAATTCGCGCTTTACACGCCGAATAATAATCGTCAAGGACTACCTATTCTAGAAATTACAGGGAATTTTATTTCTATTGTCGACAGCAAAAATGCTGGATGTTCTTGGCTTTGCAGTAATTGTGCAACTTTCCGAATGTTTTCAACAAAGTTTTGAATGAAACAGAAGAATAAAATGTTTTCTGAATCTAATGTTTGTAAGATTTTTACACGCTTTTTATTAGCTTCACCTGTATGTATGTATGTAACGGAATCTTTCAGCGTAATTTTTACCAATTTCCATAAGTCTCATCAGCTTGAAAATTTGCACAGGGGTCAAGGACCGATGACAATACAATTATTTTATAACTTTGTTCTAATGTCCCGACTAGAGTCATCAGGATAAAAAGAAATTTAAAAAATTATTGGTACGATTATGGTACCATAGATGTCGCTACGGAACGTTTCTATATGCATTTTGAAATTATTACATTATTAAGTCAAACGTTTTACAATGGACCACACTAAGTTTTTTTGAAATAATTTGAATTTTGCGGAAAAACTTATAGTTTAAAAAAATTATAGTTTAAAAAAACTAAAAAAACACGCTTTAATGGCAAACCGAACTACGAAGTAGAAAATAATTTTTAACTATCAAGAGCTTGTGTTACAGCAATAGAAAATTCCAACAATTGATTAATTGAAAAATTAAATTATTAATAAAATAATTCAATTATAGTAAAAAAAACCATGGGGTGCTTGATATTACATGTTACAATAATTTCAGTAATTGCACCCCACGCTTTTTTTACTATAATTGAATTATTTTATTAATAATTTAATTTTTATTTTACTTTTATTCCAAATTAATTAGTCGTAATTGATTGTTGGAATTTTGTATTGCTGTAACACAAGCTCTTGACACTTAAAAATTTTTCTACTTTTTAGTTCGGTTTGCCATTAAAGCATGTTTTTTAGTTTTTTTAAACTATAATTTTTAATTGTTATACCTCAATGTATTGGATTTTAAAATAAAAACATATAAAATTGAAAACATTAACAGAAGAAATTAAGTTACTAAATAATTAAATTAAATTAAATTAAATTAAATTACCACCTTGATGGCGCAGTGGTTTAGGCGTTGCATCCAAGCACGGAAGGTTCCGGGTTCGATTCCCGGTCGGGTTAATTTACGAAACGAACTTTTCTAGATTTTCTCGGGTCTGGGTGTACTGTGAGACGCCTCTAGTAGTCATCGTCTGGTTCTCATAGCACAGATAATGCCCCAGTTTCAGACCAAATGATGAGCGCGTATTGTCTGGCGAGTTTATTATTATCATTAAAACATGTATTTTAATCACGAGAAAGTAATTAGCTTTGCCTTCATAATTACATATTTTGCTACAAACAAATATATCAATAATAATTACAGCACACAAACCGCCTGGAAGCTTTGTAATAGAATCACGTGAACTATTAACCGCCATTATCGATTAAACTAGAGCACATAATAGCTTCGTAACATCAAAAACGTTGTCCATGAACAAACACGATGTAAGCTAGTTCTAATCTCTGCCGTAACAGGGTATGTTTTGTTAGGCGACGTCGCTCAGATAGTAGCCAGTACCGCATTAAAATTAAATTTTGTGCAGCCTGCGAAGGCGGGTCAACACTCGTTCATTATTGAAGAGAAAATGAAAGGTGAGGTCAACCTCCACTGAGAATCGGTAGTTTAGTCCATATGCTTGCCAAAATTTTATACATTAATTTAGTTTTTAGGTACTCCCATGCCATTAGCAATGAGTGTAAAAGTTAGATATAAACTGTACGCTGCATTATTCCATAACTAATTTCATTTTTTTAATCCTCGACGAAAATGAGAAGTGCTTGAGTCTTTCTCTCGTTTTTTTATTCGTTTGTCTATGGCAGTGTAGCACTTGAACGAATGAACCAATTTGCATGTAGCTGCAATTGTTGACAGTGTTCCTAGCTGTTTGGTGAAAATCAGACTAGTCATTTCCCTGGATATCCAGCTCTGAATTTTATTATGGGAATGGAACTTAGGTAATATCGCCGATAAAACCTGAGAGTGCGATATCTCTTAGCAGCCGAAAGATCGACGATGACCATCATAAGGCAGTTTTAAAAATAGATGCTAAATCTCTTTAATCTAATTTTAAAAACTGTTAAATAAAATTTAATTAAAAATTTTAACAGACCCCTACACTAAAATAATAGTACATCTGCATTTATACATATAAATAAAATTGAAGTGTCTGTCTGCGATTTCGAAATAAAGGCATTTTCTTCTCATTTGTTTATTTGAACGTAATCAAAACCCAAACGCGCTTCATTAAAATTGTTGTCTGTCTATATATCTGTTCGTCCGGGTTAATCTCAGAAACGTCTGAACCTATTTTGAAGGGACTTTCATTAGCAGATAGAGAACTTTCCAGAGAGTAATCTAGGCTACTATGAAAAAAAATAGCAAATGCAACGCGGGTGAAACCGCGAGGTATGTTTAGTAATAAATATAATAAGCATTATACAAATATCGCTAATTCCACTATCAGTGGGTGGTATGAGTCTTCCAGAAGATGGATAATAGTAAAATGTAGGTAAATATTTGTCGATATTTAAGGCTACTTGCTAATTATTTTATGTCTAGGTATGTGTGTATAATTTGACATTTCACAACAAGGACTATTTAGAGATAATAATGCATCTAAAAACTTAAATTGGCTTTGCTTCCATGCTAATCCGATAGAATAAATAAATATAGAATCAGACAGCTGCTTCTCGCGTAAGCCGTAACAGCAAGCCAAGGAACCGGACCAGAACTTGCAGAATCAGCATAAAGGATTCGCATAGACAAGAAATGAACTAGTAACCTCTATAGCTCCTCCTCTCCTGAAAACCCCTCGGACCAAGAAGCATGTCAGAATTTTGTTGACCTAGTTTCTAGAATTTTACTAATGTCCGTGACTAGGAAAGGGTCATGGTACAACAATGCACGGCTGAACATGTTTTTATTTTTATGAATACTCTGTAGGCAAAACACTTAAAATTTACGAGTATTTTGCAAATAATTATTTCAGTAATGTACGTAAAGTCGGTCATAAGCTGACACGAATTACACCGACTGTACGAGGTTGCCGTACTTATTATAGCTAGCCCTTTTACTTGTGGTTACGCTCAATGAGATAGAAAGAGAGACACGAAGATTCATTTGACACATGGTGATAAGAGCGGTGTGCTAGATATTACTCTGACACAGCAAATTGTAACCTTGTGCGCGATCTACAAATGAAATATCCGCACCGCTGGAAAGTAAATTGTCACGTACATATCCGATATAAATAGCTGTAAGAATTAGAATAACACATGAGATGTAAACGACAGTTCTATGGCGTTAACAGTTCGCACAGTACCAATATAATATCTACCACATAGTCCACAGTATTATTTTATCAACATGAAGCCCGAGTAGAAATATTGGATCAAGCTGCAATCTATTATTGCTCCTTCCATTATGTTCCTTGGTCCAAGGTAAACCCTAACACTTTCTGCTTATGACGTTAAGGTCTAATTTCGTAGTGAAACAATATGTTGAAAATAGGGTCTAGTTGTAGTACATATACGTATAATTTGTAAAACTAAAAGTCAGAAAAGATTTTTAAGTAACAATGAGCAATATGTTGATGTGAAATACTTATGAAGAGTCTCCACATGCCAGAAGCGCTATATAAAAAAGGCTTGCTCTTATCGTTTTTAATTTGAAACGATGCCAGAAAAATAAGAAGCTCTCTTCAGAGCGGGATGAAACGCGACTGTGAGCACCGATTACTTAACTTTAAAGAGGCTGCGGGCTGAATTACATGAAATGGCATCCAACGTGAGACTCGGTATAAGTATAACCAAATTGGGAGAAGGAAACGTGGATATTTCCAGAATTGCAAATTCGGAGAACTCCACAGTCGAGGCTGTCCAATTTACTCACCTCCACACTTCCGTACATTATTTAAAGAAGTAGCCGTGCAAAAATACTCGCCAAGTGACGAAAACTCATTTGTAATTCATACCAAATTAACTGCACTTGTACCGCTTCGAGTCTTTTACTTTGTATACACTGTTATAGATATTTTATACGATTCTTTTCTAATTACTTCAATACTGCGATTTAATATTCAAAAAAAACAAATAGATAACGTAGAGAACGCATCATTACTGATCATATCGCAACGCTTCTATTTCTGTACAAACAAGCTCTTAATTTTTTGTCTACGAATCCCATCGGGAAGAGATTGCATAAACAAATGTACGAATTAGGCTCAAATGAGGCACCATTTGCCCCGTAATTTCATCGGACTTTTGGTAAAAGCAAGTCTACTCCACCCACACCGATATTTTTACTCGCGGAATAAATACTCGCCTATAATTTTAACAAATTCCCTGCCCGATGTGGCATTACGGTTCGCGACAGAGCAATCTGGGTCGTGATTACACAACGAAAAAACGCTAAGAGGCTCCCTTCTGCGACGTTACATCTTAATGTAGCCACAGTACACATAATGGCAAGATATTTAGACCACGAGTGCTCCTGACTGCTATACATCAAACGAAGACATTACCACAAAACGCCAGTTAGATACCGACAGCATAAAATATTCGGAACGTTTTGATATATTTGAGGGATATGGAAATCGTTGGTGGCGGAGAGTCAGAATATGTATGCGGGGTTCGTTTATGGCAAGAAAAAATATGGAGATAACAATCGTAGAATTTATTTGTGTTCCAAAATGTCACGATGGGCCACGATCACATGCATACAAACAATAGTGGATGACAGCAAAATCTAGATTTGACCTCTGAAGCGTACACAGTAACGTCTGAAGTTATATTGTAAACAAATTGAGATATAATAAGTAGAAAATAAAGAATCCCACTGAGTAATCTTTTGAGGAAAATAAATAATAAGCAAATACGTCAAAAAGAAAATGATACCAGGGAATGAAAGGCTACAAATGTACTGATCAATAGTCCTTCAAAATAACAATGTGGATCGGTCCATCCCGACATGTAATCTTTTCATCTCTTGTTTTTGCTGACTATGCGTACCGATACTTTCCGGACGGCCGGTATCTCTGACCTTTTCGAACTGAAAAGAGAAAATATAAATGTTGAATAAGAAATAGTTAAAAATGAAAATATTATTTCATATTTAGTCGCAGTAATGACTATGAGGTCATGCAACAACAGTTAGAGAAAAGCTTTTTAATAACTTACATTATGATATTTATTTCACGAATATCTTTGTGTACAGACGAGACACTTTTCCAAAAAATTAAATAAACATCGTTTTGTTTCATTTTTTAGAAACACAACTAAATATTTTAATAGGTCGCATATTATATTTTGATAGGTCATAAAACTTAGGATCACTTGCAACTCGTGTAAATAATAAAAAGACGCGAAAAAGTGTTTTTAATCAAAAAAATCAACATGCATTCCACCAATTTATATTTGTTGCGGAAGCAAATCGATTTAAATAAATGACAGTTACATCGATAAAAATATGTATTGTTTTAACATTTTACGTTTCACAAAAATCGTTTTAGCATCTCCCTATCTATACTCCACAGAGAAGGGCGTGTCAGACGCACTCCTACGTGAGTTACTGCGTCCCTCGAAGGCCCTCCTAATGAAGGGCTCGAGGATCCGTCTGGGGAAGACGACACTTTGTCTCAGTTTTTTGCTGCCACTACTATGGTGTCCGGATGAATGAATAATTTAGTCCATATAGGTTTATGAGTACATCCAATCCGACTAAATCCGATTCTAGTCTTATAAGCATATTATACGAGTCTGTATGAATAAAAAATTATAAGTAATTGACTTGAATATGAAACAAAAATCTCAATATTACGTCTGTTAACAAAGAATCGAACTAATTAATCTAATCTAACGTTTTTAAACATAATTGGATAAAAAAATTGGAGGTACCAGCAGATTATAAGGTTGAAATAATAATGTAAATAAAATATATTCTACGCTAAGCAATATTAATTTAAACCATTACAGCACTGTTAACAACTTCGAGCGGTTGAACTGCATATTAATATCAGATGGTAAGCGCGATGCAATTTCCTGTTCCGACAGCCAAGGAATGACATTTCCGAAGTAATATTCTAAGTTGGTACATATGTACATATAATTTGAAAGCTATGTGAAAACATTTACATGTAATATTATTTTTAAAGGAAATTTACTTGAAAAAGTGTAATTCGTTCCAGCATTACGAATATTATGAGCTTTTATAAATTCGTTCAACAATAACCATGATGTTCATTTAAAGTTCAAAAACAACACTAGAGAATATCAAATTTTCTGGAAACGTGAGACACATATTAACGTAGGATTTCCTAGCCATTTCGGACAAAGAAGTAAAACTAAAAAAATTCGGTTCGAATTCACATTACAACTTCTTGCTTTTTAGTTTCTAGGTCTGGGTTATAAAACGTCTCTTTATCAAATATCTGATCAGTAGACGTGAAGACGACGTAATAAATCGGCTGTGACATACAGACAGACACCAAGCAGTCTTAACGAAATCATAAGAGATCATAAGTCTACATGGTTGTGCATAAGTACCATCGAAAACTCTGAAGTACCTACCTACATACATGTATATCTTCACGCTGTATGGAAAGAATGAGTGATGAAAGAGAGACGAAGAAAATCTATAGAGCAAAAGTGAGTGGTGAAAGAAGCCAAGGAAGACCAAGGCTGACTTATGACGATCAAATAGCTAGAGTGTTATCCGACGGAAAAGTCAAAAGCACTCGCATACCTAGGCGAAAATGTGTGAGGAGAATGATGAGATTAGAAGAAGCAAAAGAAGTATGTAAGGACCGCGACGCTTGGCGCTCCGTCCTCTCTGACTACCTCGTTAGGGATATGGCGTGAAGATATGTATATATGGATGTACGCTATATGTCTAACGGTGAAGTGAGAGAGGACGGAGCGCCAAGCGTCGCGGTCCTTACATACTTCTTTCGCTTCTTCAAATCACACATATTTTCGCCTAGTGCTCTTGCCTTAATCGAGCGCTTTTGACATTTCCGTCGACTAATACTCTGACTATTTGATCTTCATAAGTCAGCCTTGGTCTTCCTTGGCTTCTTTTACTACTCGCTATCGCTCTGTAGATTTTCTTCGTCAGTCTTTCATCACTCATTCTTTCTATATACCCGAACCATCTGAGCATTCCTTTCTTCATTTTTACAATGACACTATCGTGTAATGTACTGTCATGCTGCATATATACTTCCAGAGATACACAGTATGGAAGTACCTACCTACGTTACAAATTCCTTTTATTCATGACTAGCAGTCCGTTTCGATTTCGCCTGGGTTGAATACAATATATAGCCTACATCCTGTGTTGAATTTCTACAATCTTTGGCTAATTCCCGCTCAAACTCCAAAAACCATCTATTGACGCGTGTTTCGCTTCGCAACGAAGCATCCTCAGAATATTCCAGAGATCAAAGTCGGTCAGCTAACCAGCACGGAATCGGAAGGAGTGGTTTTTGGAGTTTGAGCGGAAAATAGCAAAAGATTGTATTACTAGAAATGGATTTCCGCAAGGTAGCACTTGAGTATATAAAGCCTATGTCCATCTGGAATAATGTACCTTCGAAATAGTGAAATTTTTCAAATAGGTACAGTAATTGTAGAGATTACCCTGCTTATATAAACAAGCTTACAAAATCCGTTCTCTCCACTTATATTAGTACAGATAAGCCAGAACTATGATACTGGCAACTAGCCATATCCCACCATCGTAGAATGTGTCTACTAACTACTGTGTAAGAGGTTTAACATAAGTTTATGTGTTAAATAAATATCACGCTAAATTTCACATTCTAATCTCGTATACATTAACAAGCTTATCCTATATATAGCGATCCAAAGAAAAAAAATTTACTCGTACTTTAATTTTTGTATCCTAAGTAAACATAACAATTAGACTTATTTTCTTTCTGTATTATACAAAATCCATTTATTTATTTTTTGCTTTTCGTCTGTTCAAATATACCTAACAAAGCGTGTTTAAAATAAAGTCTGCATTCAAGCTGAATTTGTTTCGGGTTCGCACAATTTATGTTTCATACCGACAAAATGAATACAAAATGAATACACTAGGTATACACATACATACGAGTATTATGTCGACATGTCATTCACTGGTCAGTTATATACAAAAAAAACAAAAAACTACTACAGACAATGTTGCATATTGTTTATATAAACCACTAAACTGATATATCTGATTTTTAAGTCGTCTATTTTGCACTAGCTAGCATTTTAAAAAATTCATATAACAATTAAAAATGGGATACACGGACTATTCAAACTCGGCTATTCTTTCTTTCTTCCCTCTTAACAAAACTACTTATTGAATATAGTGTTCACGTTGAATTTTCAAAAGAAATATTTAAGAATTTTGCAAGTTTATCGATTCATAGATATAGCAAGAGAACCTTTTTATACACCAGTAAAATTTGACCGATTATTATTTTTTTAGCTTCATAGACAAAACACTCTGTAAGGTCTGTCTATTCGTATGTCACAGGCGACTTATTCTATCATCTTTATAACTACCTCTACCCAGTTAGGGATACAGCGTGAAGATATGTATGTATGTAATATGTATCTTTATAGCCACTCAGCTGTTGGGCACAGCGACATAAATTAGTAGCCCAAATCGAAAAAAAAATGTTGGATACTAGACTTTTAGACCCTTTTTAAACTTCTAATTTGTCCAAAACTGTTACGGAACCTTAAAATTAATGTCAAATACGCTCTTAGCTGGTCTTTTTTTTGAAGTGCGATGGCTCAAACTAATGTGAACGAAACTGAGGTTTCGATGTTAGAAAGAAAAGATGTGCACATTTCCTCTTTCTAACATCGAAGTCTGAAAATAATGGAAGATGTCTCGAAGCGATTTGAAACTCTGTGTTATTTGAAGAGTCTATTTTCGGGAGATATAAGATGTGAGCTGTAAATGGAGAGACGTGTAGCTATGGTAGCAGTGTGAATACGAGAATATCTGACAAACAGGCAAACATACGCATTCAACTCATAACACCTCTCTTTTTGTCAGAGGTTAAAACGTTTTGTTTAAATGAGTCGACTTTGAGTATGATACATACTAAAAATCACAAATAATAAATTTTTGGCAAATAAGCATACAACGCGCCAAATGTTAAACGGTCACCGTAGCCTATGGACGCCTGCGACACCAGGAATATCACTTGCGCATTGCTGAACCTGTCAAAATCTTTTTACACCCTTTTTGAGGAGCCCCATGCTGTACTCTCTTGGGAAAACCTTGATACCTCGAACCTCGCTCAGTCCAAAACCTCAAAGTTCGAGGGAGAAAGTTCCTTTGAAACCGAACCGTACGCGAGCATTTCAGTTCCAACGTGTGAGGAGGAAATCCCTGCCAGTGGCGAGCGGTGCGATGGTAGAAGGTGGCTGTGGGCATCATGTCGTACAATTCCTCCATTGAACACTGCCCGTTATACAAACGGTAGAGCACACACAGGGAGGCAAAGTCTCTCCTCAAACTTAAGTGCTCGAGACCGCTTGTAAGCCTGTGATCGTCGACAGCTCTCAATGCTCGTCTTTGAATCGAGTCAAAAGGAGTAAGTTAGTATGAAGGTGTTGGTGAACTTGCGACTTATATAATAATAGCCTCTGTTCCGAAGTTAAGTATCGCTTTGCCCTGTTGAGCACACCGAGCTTTTTGGACCCCAACCTGACCTTATCTTCCAAATGACTTCGGGTCATTGAAAGTTGCGAGAGATGTCGACACTAAGGATTCCAATACTCGTAGAGGTGGTTAAGGAACGTGACTTAGAACTGTAGAGTCTCAGCATTGATTGATTTAACGAACCAATCAAAATGAGGAACTTACGAAAAATTAAGACGGTTCACGATTGTTTTGAATCTTCAATTTTATAACTGACTTCATTACAAACCACTGAACAACACCATTTTATATTCAACAACTCAACATTATTACATACTTATTAGTGTTTAGTAATTGAATCTTTTTTTTAATTTTTATACGTACATAGTGCGTGTAAATCGCATGTATCAAATACATTTCAATATTTATGAATTACACAGTGTTTTTTATTGTGGCGGAGGAGGCAAACGAGCGAGCTAGTTATCTGATCTGATAGTGATCAGCGCCGCCCATAGACACCCTCAATGAAAAAATGAAAAAAAAAGTGTTAAAAATATCCTTTATTTTATTAGGCAGTTCATTTAAAATTTTACATTTCAATCGCTGAATTTGTTGGCTTTATATAAAAGGCACATACGTAGACGCTAGATGGAAATAAAACATATTTTTATAAAATGAAAGACAGGCCAATAAAATAAAACGCAACAGCTACGGAATAAGGGAGCATAACGTGAGGATAACTCTAAAACTGGGTCATAAGGTCAAAGCATCACCGAATTATACTATGAATATTTTATATCACCATGTTCACTGCTTGTATTTTGCCTCGCTGTATACCTTCTACCATAAATCACGTTACCTTAATGACAACAAATTGCATAACGTGCGATACATCAAGATTTTATAACATGACAAAATAACATTAGTGCGCATTGTGAATTCTACTGCTTAGAGTTTACCCATTGCACCTACATATACTCTAATAATTATACATACTACAAGACATTTGGTCAAGTGCCAGTCTAACTTGCGCGAAATAGGTTTTGTATAATATTCAAGAAATTATACATACATATCCTCACGCTGTAGGGGTGTATCTCTAATGGGGTAGTCAGAGAGATTGGAGCGCCAAACATCGCGGTACGAATCGCGATTCTTGTGCACATCTTTCGTCTAGATATGTGAATTTGAGCCAGAATTTGAACTTCATAATTCGGTCAGATCTTTCTTGGCTTCTGCTACCGCTCACTTTCGCTCTGTATATTCTCTTCTTCAATCTTTCTACACTCATTCAGAAATTATTCTGTATAATTAATGTCTGTAGATCTACAAGATTAGGACTTTCGTTATATATAATTTTCCTGTTAATTTCAAGAAGACGTTCTATTTCCTGAATTTCTTAAAGTTCTAAGTCGACTACCTTACGACATAAAGAGGGAATGGTATATTTCACATATTTTTTAAAATATGTTTCTTGAAATTTCTATTTAAAATATTAGTGCTAACTAGCGTAACATTTGTAGGTAATTAGGTATATAAAATTAATAAGATGTATAAGATGCAAAATTAAAGGATTCTGTGTGGCGAAATTTCTATGAAATTGGTTGTGACGATGGAAACGTGAGTGGTATTATAACACTTCAGATTCCTTTCTTGAGGTATGAAAACCAGTAAAAGTAATATCTGACACGTATATGTATTAGTTGTCGGGTAAATGCAACTTTTTGACATACAAACAATACGACAGTGACAATAACAAAAATTAAAAAATACATTGAATGAGTGTGGGTAGTTGCAATAAACCACAGGCTACGAAGACGTCATTCATCCTCATCAGTCTGCTCGTGACCACCATCGGTGATATCCGGTCGAAACGTCGGGATAAAATAGGTAATTAGCCTTAAAATATAAACGCGACATAGACCCGTCAGTAAATATTGTAAGATGTGTACAAGTCGTGAAAGTTTAAAAACATTAATACAAATAGTGTTTGGACACCTCGACACTTCAATGGGTAGTGATATTATAATGCAAAAGAAGTATTTTTTTTAAGTTTACACTCGTATAAAAAAAGCAAAAAAAGCAATAATTTTAGGCAAATGTTTAAATAATGGTGTAATAATTCAGTCCTTGAAGTTGACATCAATAGATAAAAGCGATATTATTACATTAGTACAGATAGTTGAGTATTAAATCAGTAAGTTTATAGCTTTATAAATCACACACACAAACAAGTGCACTGCTGTACTTGCGGTTATTACCTACGTCCAAATATTTAAAGGTTTTACGATTAATAGTGAAATACCATCAATAAATAAAAAGTTTACCCGTATTTCGACGTATTAAAGTAGATAAAACGGTCTATGTACTCTTACTTAACGTGGATGCTATAATATTAATACAAATAAATAATAAATAACGGCGCAATTCACACTCGATAACGTTAGAACATAGCACACGTCGCGCATATTGTATTGCCGTCACCGTGTAAAGGAGGCACATGAAATATTCACTATATACTTACGTAACATTAAGACAGAACCATATAGGAGCATGTTTGTATCCGTTCACCAACATTCAAATTTGAATTTCGTAAAATCGCAACCTAAACATTTCAAGAAACCTAATGTAATTCGAAGAACAAAACTCTTAGTAACAGATTATTATTAGTCAAGCAATTTCAATGTATACCCAACAAGAAAAAAGATATGTGTCGGCAAAATAATATAATAATAATAATAAACTCGCCAGACAATAGACAAACTAGGGCATTCTCTGTGCTACGAGAACAAGACGACGATAGCAACCAGGGGCGTCTCTCAGTATACCCAGACCGGAGACAATCTAGAAAAGTTAGTTTCCTAAATTGACCCGACCGGGAATCGAACCCGGAACCTTCCATACTTGGCTAGAACGCCTAAACTACTGCACTATAGAGGCCGTCAAAAACAGAACCTTAAGCCTATGATGAATTCTTATAATAATCAACAAGTATTTCACCTCTCTAAGAAGCATCCTCAGGAAACAGATCAGATTAGTTTAGCTAATTATCACTGATCGATGAACGAGTTTGAGATTTTGGGCGAAAGATAGCTACAAATTATAAGATTCATCGCACGAAAAGGAGTCACACTTGGATCTATACAACCTTCTCTGTTTTAAATGTTATTTATGTTTAAGTTTCCGTAGGCGCGACTATAACACAACCACTACGCACTGAAATGTGAAAGGGCGCGTTTATTCGACAGGAATTTCTTCGCGTCGACACAACGCGGTCACCGCGCGGTCGCTAAGCGGACGCCGTAAAATAGAGCAAAATACACTATATATTTACATATCGAAGCTTGTGTCATCTGCGAGTAACTTCACTCTTTATGGAGTGGCCAGAGAGGAATGGAATGCGAGGGTGAGATAGTGTTAGAACGCGCGGTGACGGAGGTTAGGTAATTCCCAAAATTTTGATTGTTGTTGCCTAATGAATAGACTTTACATTCGCTACTAAGAAAAACATGGAAGATTGGAATCCCGCGCGGTCGCCGCGCGGCGGCCGCAAGATTTTCACATCGTTTAACTGCGCCGAAAGCCGTAATTGTGTAAGTAGCATAAACGTTGTGTAAACATGATCACTATACTACTGAAATGTTACATTATTTGGACTTATTTCAAATCGTAGACGTATATATAACTGCTATAAGAACACTGTCGAAGTAGTTACAAGCCTCCAACAAGATTATGCTAGTTCGGTACTTAATGAATGAATAAACCATGAAAAGATATTTTTACAGTGCAGTAAACTGTCCGGTCAAGCAATATCAATTTTAATTATAAAAAAATATAAGGAATAATGTATGTCATGCCCAATTTCACTAAACCCCTAATACTTAACGAAACCCTAAAACCGGATAGGAATCCGCTAACGATGATTTTCATTATTAGCGGACCCCTATCCGGTTTTAAGGGGTCGCTAAGTACGGAAGAAGTAAGTAGGGGACTTTGGTGAAATCAGGCATCAGCAACATACCTTTACTGGCCAATAAATACATTACACTTAACTAGTTTCCAAACCATCTCCAAATGCGGTATCTCAAACTGGCCATATTATTACACTAACTTGTTTATGTAAGTGTAAATGTGATTTATGTAAGTTTGTTGTAAGGACACATAGAACACTTTATATTATACGTATCTATGTACGACTATAATGGCCAACAATTTAAAGAAAAACAACTGACAAAGATATTGTACTTGTATAGACTCAGGTCTTACTTTGCGGAATCTATATCATGTGATAAATTCCTAAAATCATTAGCTATTTTCCGCTAAAACTCCAAAAACCACCAAAATCGGGCAGCTAACCAGCACGTTTAGTGGTTAGCTGTCCGCATTCTATCTATGGTATATCCTGAGGATGCTTCGTTGGGAAGCGAAACACGTGTCGATTGGTGGTTTTTGGAGTTTGAGCGGAAAATAACTAAAGATTTTAGGAATTTATCACATGAACTGACAAAGAATTTTTACAGAGAGAAAGCGAGTTGTACTAGAGATAGACCAAGATTGACTTATGACTCATGATCGAATAGCCAGAGTATGGGCTGACAGAAATGTCAAAAGCACAGGCTCAATTTGACGGAATTTAATGAGAAACAATGAGAGGGAAGATTTGAGAAGGAGAAATGAAGTTTGAGAAAGTAACGTAAAACTGATATATGTAAGGACTGTTGGCGCTACGTCCTCTCAGAACACATTTTATAGTAACAATTAATTATTATTTGAGAAAATGAATTGTCATCCTATTCCAAAAAGTTCTGGCAATTAACTAGTTAAATAAAATTATTTAATGACATACTCCACTGGCTTTCATTGTAGAGGCAAAAGTTCTAGAATTTCGTTTGTAATTATTTAAGAAAGTTAAGGCCTCAAATTAATTCTTTTTAATCACACTAATACTGAAAGAGTTTAACAAAGTATCTTTTTAATTATAATATTACTAAAGAAAAGCTCAAGATTTTTTTATTACAGTTATACTAAGTATTGGCAAAAAAGAACAAGAATTTGAAAGCATGTTCTAGTTACATGAATTAAAAGAATGTGAGAATATGTAGAAGAATAATGAGGTTTGAGGAAGCGATAGGAATATATACATGTATGTAAGGATCACATTACATATCTCCTTTACATATCTTAAAAATATTACATAGCCGAAAAACTTCAATAACGTTAAAATTTACATGTTATCAATCGTCGTCCGATCGTACAGCAAAATGGGCAGGACGTAATGTACCTTGGTATATTATGAAAGGTCTGGACCACTTCAAGAAACGATCTGTTGTCAAGCCTTTATATCATAATGTGGTCGATGAAAAATCGGGTGGATTGATGAAAGCAATGTCAATAAACATTTGTCAATATTCCAAATTAATTGCTTCACTACGGAAATAAAGTAAAATAGTTGCATTTTACGCCACTAATGGCGCTGTCTCCACGCTCTCCGCTTTGCATGTGTACAAGATGGCGCACAATTAAATATTGTTCCAAAAATTAATCTGACGATAAATCGAGTGAAAAATGTTTTGCACAACCAAAGATATCACAAGGAGACAATTCGTCGGTATATTTTGTATTAGTACGGGCGAAAAGGTCTCGTGAATTATTCTTTTAGAATCTGAGCTCAAAGCATCGTCATAATGATGTCTATCTGACATATATCGCTTTTTTCTTTCTTTATATTTCTTAAGGCATTGGTAACAAGACCATCAGCCTAATGACGAAACTTCTGGAGAAACATTAACTGTCCCTAACACTCCTCCAGTAAAGTGATAGTAGGTTTTACTGAAGTTAAAAAAGGACTTCTTGGAAGAGCGCGAAAACTTCAGCTTCACATGTTTATTTAGATCTCTTCCATTCTTTTCACTTACACAGAACTTTAAAATACAATATATTATCACTGTTGTACTTTAAAACTCCTAAAAATGTAAAAAAATAGAAAATATAAATAAAATGACAACCTCACTTCTCCCGTTCCCGCCAAAAAGTCCACATATATCGCTATCGCCCTATGCTTATATCTGACACATACTAAGTACTTTTTTTTTATATTAATTAACAGAATCTCACAGCTTGATATATAATTAACACTTACATATATTTATCATACATTGTAAAATACCAATTTAATAAGTTCCAAAATTATATGAGATATGTAAAAGCTGATGTAGATTAGCATAAATACACAATATGAAAAAATAAGTAGGGACGCACAACTTTTGTATATGTGTGTAGTATATACATGTGAATGCGTATGTACTACGCATGTGTATGCGGGTGTACATGGGGGTATTTAGGTTTCTGTTTGTTTCAGCGATATATGATATTATATGTATGAATGAGTATACATATTTAGTAAAAGTGTGTGTTAGAGGTGTTTTTGTTTATGGAATATGTACACTGTATATGGTACAACGTACATAGGTATGTCTTAACTCACTAGTCACCTGTCGCTCAAACATAGTCTATACATTTCCTTACAGAACAATAGCTCTGATAATAGGTATCTGGTTATGCAAGTCGGCACGGTGGATTAGCAGTGGATTGTGGCCATTCAGAATAACATATATATGTTGCATCTAATGTGGTGTCCAGACTCTGCAACAAGATGGCCATTAAAACGGTTCATTGATATATCTACGACGACTACAACGACCTGTCTACGACTACTACTATGACTGCCTGAGTCATAAAAGTCATAATATAGAATATATTCTATTTTGCAACACATCTTACAATAGTATAATACTCACCACGTATGTATATACAAATCATCAAGAAGTATATAAATGCAATTTGTATTAATATACATAATACAAGTACATAAACTGTATTTAAATAAACGGTTTAGATCATAAACTTATAGTATATACTGGTGTAAAGACGTACGAGTGCTAATGAATGTTAAAAGCTAAATGATAGTGCCACGAGTAGTAAAGGGATAGCGAACGGGACGTTATTGCAACCCGTTTTGAATGACAGGTCGTCACAAGTCGTCACGTTGTGGAGAACGCTGTTGGTTTATTTTATTATTTTGTGTTATTCTTGTTTCATTTCAAAGAAGTGCCCTATTTTTCAATAATGGTTACGTGTTCTGTATGTGATTGTGATATTACACATAGCAATAATCAAGGGAATCATTCATTGCATAGGTGACAAAGACAAATTAAAAATCGTCACGCGTCAACGAGTTCTATGTTCGTCTATACACCAGTATATACACTAAGTTTATAGTTCAGACATACTAATTTTCTTTATTTTAATTTTTTTTCATGTCCATTCTTTTTGTGATTTGCAAACAAGCATACTGCCGTTTGGAATCATGCATCACCAGAGGCATCTCTTAGGCATTGCCGAACCTGTAAGAACCTCTACTAACCTCTACTAAATTTCTATGTAGAATTCATCTTAATCGTTACTAGACCTCCCAATTTCAGTTTATTGAATGTTTTAGATTTCATTTTTACATTACATTTTTTACATTACAGTACATTTTTATCCTAAATATATTGCGGTTTCTGCTGCGAGACTCGTGGTGCCTTGTAGTTATTGGCGATCACAACTGTTCAGATTGATCATAAAAGATGGACCTAGCACCTGCTACAAATTTGTGATTAAAAGAATGTGAAGTGTGTTAAAAATATATAAATAATTAATCATGACGTGAAACGCTAACTAATAATACATTACTAGTGCAGAGAGAAAAAAGTGCGACATTTAAATCGGGGCATCGTTCACGGGACGACTGCAGCAGCTAATAAATTCATTTAACTGTGCATTCGGCGCATAGCTGGACGAAATTAAGCGACTGCAATAAAGATTTGCTCGTAAAACTATTCAGATGGGGCCAACAATTTGGATTGAGGCTGGCTTATAGATGTAAGAAGTAAGAATCATCAATTTAATAGAAAATGTCTGTAACATCTCTGTTGTCTACGAACTTCGATAAACCATTAGAAAAATACTCTACACTGTATCCCTAACGGGGTACACAAGAGACGAGGCTCCAAATATTTATTTTTTATATACGGTATTAAAATATTTGCCTACTTTCTTCGCCTCCTCAAATCTTATAATTCTCCTGAAACATCACTTTATTAAGAAAAGCATTATAAAAGGATGTATACAATTAACTATAAGTATCCAAGTTTCAAACATCATATGAATTAATCATACGAGAGCACATTATTTCTTACGAAAGGAAAAATAAAATAGTTTTTTATCTTAGTTTTTGCAAAACTATTTCAGTTGTGAACTTCATATAAATTCAACAACAAACAATTGTTCAATTTATTTCAGTTCTATACTTTTTATAGCATCATTACTTTCAGACATAAATAGACACTCGGATGGGCTTCTCCAATAAATATTTTTTCGTAGTTTTCTAGATTGAGACAACTACATGGCATATTGCCAACATTGGATAGAACTAGTAGATAGTACTGCTTAGCGAAGCAACCCATGTAAGTTATTCTCTATATTTGGCAAGATATTTTGTCAAACAAAATGAACTATATCGGACGTGACTATTGTTTATTATTGTCCAAAATTCTAAAAATAATGTACCTAAAGCCACTGATAAAATAAAAGTTTTAGTGTAGTGCTTCAAAAATAATGATAAAATAGATAAGTAGAACGACCTACTCATGTTAGCAACACTGACGAATTAAATATAAGAGAACACTAGCGTCCTCTAGCAGAGTGTAATTGTGTTCGTGACGTCGCGTCGTCAAGAAGAACGATCGACGGCTTGTTCCCCACTATCGCTGCGAGATTATATAAATCAAACTCGAGCGCGCTACCGCTCTCTTTTGTTATTTATCTTCACGACTGCAGCACGAAATGTTTAAATACAAATTAATTAACTATTAATTGATAATTGAAGTAAAGTTTGGATTATTCCATTGCTATAGGTATCTAACTTACGCTTTAATTCTATCGTAGTTAACACTCGATTAAGTATTTACCTAAATACAAAATTACATCCTTTTAATGTTTCGCCAAGATTAGAAACAAGAAGCGTTATGGAATCATCTATAAGTGTTAGTCTGTCAAAAGAAAAATTATAGAAAAAGTAACTCTAAATCTATGTAACTAGCGGTTCAAGGATAAAATTAACGACTCTCTTATTTCGTAGCTTTCCTATACCTATATAAATATATTTAATATTCGATAAAAGCTTTAGAAACCATTTGCATTCAATACCGACATCAACATTTTCAACGATTAAATTACATTCTTTACGCCTACCGTAGCCGCTTACGATTTTCAAAACATTACTCATATTATTCATGAGTACTTACATTAAAAATCTTTAAACATTTCACGTTTTAACACAAATATAATTGAATATTCTTGCAAATCAGCAGGATATCGACACATTGGTAGGCGTAATGGAGTGGAATTATTCTGGAATCGTCGCTCCTGCGGTGAAAATAGATCGCTATAGGGGGCCGCATGTGATACATTACATTCAATGCTCACAAGATGAGAAATTCTTATGCAATAACAAAATGTAACTTATCAAAATAGTGGCAATAACGAAATTACAGTAAAATGTTGAAACAAAATGCTCTAGGCTGGAGAGCTACTCAAAAACAGAACCTTAGTTCAATAGTTCGGCGAACTTCAAAAGAAACGTACCTCATATTTAGTTATTACTACTGATCGAAGCTATCAGTTGGTCAATTTATTGTATCTTCTTAGACTTAAATAAAGTAAAACAGAGCTGACAATTCTAGGAGAAACAAGGAGTAGTAAAAATTATTCAAAGTCCCAGATGCTTCGAAAATCTCTGAACACGAGTGGTCTCTGGCAGTCTTAGCTTGGCTGATCGCCATTCATGCAAAAGTACTAAAAATAAAACGGTCAGACGTGAGTGTTTTTAACCACCTATTTCAATGCCTCTACGTCCATGTAGTCTAACAAAATTAAACTTTAACACTTCGAAAAAATATTGGCCCATCTGGAGTCATCATGGCCAATTATTTCAGTTTTGCTCTTTCTAACTGTGATATTTATTGAACTGGTTATCTTGTACTAGTTAAAGGTTAGGTTACAAAAAAAATATATGTATTAATACATACATAAATATTCCCGTTATAAGATGGGAAAAAGTTAAGAACTCTTGAAACAGCGTCTTTAATATTAACAATTTCGCCAACTATAGGTGAACAAGGAATTATTTTATTAGTTTATTACCTTTTTAAAAGCAATGGCAAATTAACATTTTTCCAATGATTATAAACTTATTTGAATAGTAAAACATAGCACACTGTATAAAAAATTTGAATAATTTTTCATGTTTGTAAAGACATCTGAAGCTGTCAATGAAGGATGGCACGGATTACTGCTATGAAAACATCTATAAAGAATATCTACAATAAGTAAGGTACTTACAATTGTCATGCTATCACGAAAATGTAAAAGAATGTATTTCACTCCACACGCATCTATCTACTCTACTGGAGGTACGTTACTCACGCTGCAGGGTGTCAAGGGACTGTTGATATTTAATCTTACACAGGCAAACTTCTCACTTATCGGGAGGAAATGGATAATCTCGATACGTTTCCGGCTGTCGACGTGGTTGTTGATTTGTAATATGGTGAACCAGTAATTTATTTATTTTTCTCGATATTTGAATGCTTAGTTTACTAAATAAAAACCATGCTATCATATTTGAAATACTCGTTATAGAAAGGAAAGATTAGTTAGGTCGTTTTTATAGTTTAGTAAAAAACCTTTTGATCCATATGCCTTAACACTTATTTCATCAAATGGTTAAATAAATAAAACGCGCAAAAGTTTTTATTTGCGTATTATATTCCATATAATAATTTTTAAATAAACATACGATAAGCACTTTAATATACAAATCTTAAAAAAATAGCATTGATCCAAACTAAGTTCGTAACTGAGTGCGCCACAGAATTCGTTATTCTCTGAGTTCTATTCCAACTTCCATTGGCTAGAAATGAACACAATAGTTCATTTATATTCCTATTTCAAAAATCTATCTGATAGATGTTTGTCTGATGGAAGTCGAGAAATTTAATCTTGAAACATCTCTATACCCTTTTTCATTTTTGCTGTTGGTATGTGTATATATAGCTATCTTACGTATACTAGAAGGTGTATTTCCGAGTTATTTCGAGAAGTTAGGAAGAGACGTCGCGCAATTGCACCAACTCCATTCACTGCGCCGGATGTGTCGGCATTGTCAAGATGACAGCTTATCAAGTTTATTTATTTGGTTTATAGAAAATGTTATTTTTCCTAGTACAATCTATTATTTTAAATGATTGCTTATTTTTTTTATTGGCAATAATTATTTTAATGCGTCTTAAATTTTTTTATAGCTAATATCTTTTTAAAGAAGGAGTAACATTTTTAATTCATTATATTTATTTTTTATTTAAATATTTATTGCACACACATAATACACAAACAGAAAGTTACTTATAGAGAAGATAAGCAAAGGGTACAGCTTATTTGTATTAGAAATTTCTTCCAGCAGACCCACGAGAGTGACAGTTTCGTTTAAGAAGGAATAGACACTGTGTGTACATACTATGCATACTAAAATTAAATATAGAATACATGTACGTTCATATATGTATATACCTATAAATAAATACTACTATACATACATACTATAATATAACTTTGATGTACATTCTTCAAGTAGTGTTCCTTGACAGCGCGTTTGAAACAAGCTATGGACTGGCTTTTTCGAATTTGAAGAGAATTCCATAATCTAGCTGCATGGACAGTAAAAGATTTGGAAAAGATTTCAGTGGAGTGAGAAGGACTTTGAAGTAAAGTTTGAATATGAGAGCGACAGAGTTTATTGGAAGGTCGGAAAACTGTGAACCGCTCTTTAAGATAAGAAGGTGACGAAGAAGAATGAAGAATATTAAAAAGTAAGGAGAGAATATGTAGATTTCTGCGTAAGTGGATGGGTAGCCACTTCAGTTGGGACCTGAATTCCGAAACGTGGTCATATTTACGTAGCCCAAATATGAATCGTATGCAGAGGTTTTGTAGTCTTTCTAATTTGCTGACTAGGGTTTCGGTAGCATCAAGGAAACACGTCTGCGTAATCGAAAATAGGTAAGAGTAAGGTCTTAGTTAGATAGATTTTGGTTTTTAGCGGAAGGAATTTTTGGAGACGTTTAAGAGAATGGAATGAGTGATATACTTTTTTGCAGATTCCTTCAATATGTACGGACCAAGATAAATTTCCGTCAAATAAAATATCTAAGTTCTTAACAATATTCGCAAATGGTATGGTAACACCGTTATACTTCACAGTAGGTAAGGTAGCATAATCTACTTGACTACACATATAGCGACTGCCAATGATGATTGCCTGTGATTTGTCGGGGTTAACTAATAATCCATGGGCATCCGTCCATCCGCGAATATTCTCCAGATCACAGTTTATATCGTCAATAACCGCACTAATATCTTTAACGTTAAAGTGACGATATAGTTGCACATCGTCTGCAGATGGAAGTTACAAGAAAGTCGTTTAGTAATAGTGTTTATGAATAGTGAAAATAGAAGCGGAGAAAGTACACCGTACATTCATAGCAATTTTGTCTACATTTTCACCAATTTTGAAGCGCCATTAAATGCATCTCTTTTATTAATTGCTAACGGCGACATATAAGTATTCATTGAAATTATTGCTTGGCGTTTCAGTATTTCGGCAGAGAAAATAAAAAACCAGGGAAAGCAACGTCTCGTCAAAAATAGGACGCATGTAACTACACGATAGATAGATAGAATTCCGCAGTAACGAGTGACCGATAGCACAGTACAAGTAAGCATACAGTATTCTATCTCGGCAGTGTCCTAGAGATAATTACCTACGGTCGTTTGGTACGTAAACACGCAATAGGGCTACTGACTTGGATTGAATGTTTTTCTTGGGTTACGTATTTGATAATAGGTACTATATTAAATTCTCACATTATCTTTTCATTTTATATTATTGCAAATTTAATACGTTTTTATTTATATAATTTTACTAGTATTTTATATCTAGTTTCAAAAGTTTGTGAGTTAGTATGGTGGAAATGGACAAAAAAAATGCATTTTGTGTGCAGTATAATAAAAAATCAGCAACAAAGTAACTAGATCATTATGATAATATATTTCCTACAAATTAGCAACAGAGAAATATTTCCGGTTTCGATATAGATGTATTCAAACATCCATACACTGAACATTATGCTCGTAAACTTGATTGACGTAATATTTAGTCAATAAATGCGCGGGAGCGTATTACATCGTGCGACGACAACCGCGGCGCACTCGCGACTGTTGTATGGCGAGAAATGCCGAGATTTCGAGCGCGTCGTTTGGGAGCGTTTGTATGAAGATAGAATACTGTATGCTTACTTGTACTGTGCCGATAGAAAGTATGAGTAAGCATAATAACCGGCTAAAGACCAAAGTGTTATCTAATCATATTTGTCGAGTTTTATGGTATAACCTTCTGATGACATTTTATAAATTATATTAATCGTGAGATATATATCTCTTCGTAACTCGATACAAAAGAATTAAGACAAAGCAGGGTCTTCTAAAAGAAACAACGTATTCTCGACTAGATCTTTCAAGTTTATGAGGTATACATACATACATATTTTCACGCCGTATCCTTAACGAGGTAATCAGAGAGGACGGAGCGCCAAGCGTCGCGGTCTTTACATACTTCTTTCGCTTCCTCAAGTCTCACAAGGTATACCTGTCAAATAAAGCACTGTATGTCCCTTTTTTATAGGTAACGCAGAAGAAATCTGAATATAGGTACCCAACCCAACCCAAGCCAAAGCGCTTATACGTGTCCGAGAGCGTATGCGGTACATGATCTCAAAGTTAGGCGAGTGCTCCCTTCTCTGGTTTTTATTTCCTCTGGCTTCAGTGTTTTACAGGATCACTGAGATTAGATATCTAACGTAACGCGCAGTCACTATACTGGATGGGTGATCCAGTGGCGACCGTACAAAACGTTTCTATAACACCCGAAAAACACGTTAAGTCGTTAGGCTCTTCAGGTATTGCTAATACATGACAGTAGCCAAGAAAGGTTCATAGAGACCCCCATCTACCTACCTCTACCAATCCGCACTGTACACACGTGATATAAAGTATGTTACATTTCATTTGCAAGAAAAAAACCGAACTTGGACGTAGAATATATGAAAAGTACTAAAATACTCTATCGGTAAATATACCGTATTGGACAAGATTGGTACTTATTTTTGTACTCCCATACTAACTACATTTTCCATCCTATCCGTTTCTGAAACGGAGGTAAGTAGGTGACTTATATTGGGGGTCTATACATTATATAATATATAGGTATATTGCACAACCTGTCACGACATCATGACAAAGGTCAAACAGGTTGACACTTCGTAAAGTAAACGCCTGATGGGCCGATAAGAAGTCGTCTGAAGAAAATAAAGTTATGAACTCTATTTAGCTCACTGTTAATGTAGCAATTGGAATGGTTTTTACGCTTTTAGAATTGCGATCACATTTCTAAACTACTTAGTATTTAACTACTTACGTATAATTAACCGGTATTAACAGTAAAAATTTACTGTGAATACCTGTTACCAGTATGTTGTGCATAACTGTTTAAAATAATGTTATTATTTGAGGACAACTTTTAGTAAATAAATTGCTTTAAAAATTCCCAAATTATATAAATTAATATAATTTTCATCATTTCATTGATAGAATAGATAGAGAGAACATAGAATACATAGAAAGAATGACTGATTAATTGATGAAAGACTGACGAAGGAAATCTAGAGAGCGAAAGTGAGTGGTAGCAGAAGCCAAAAAAAACCAAGGCTGACTAACGAAAATCAAATTGCCAGTGTTAGCTGACGGAAATGTCAAAAGTGATTGCATACGCAGGCGAAAATTTGTGAGGAGAATGATGAGATTTGAGGATGCAAAAGAAGTGAAGTGTCTAGGGAGTCCCTAGACCCTAGGTCCCTAGTAGGGACCTTGACGCTTGGTACTCCGTTCAGTGTGAAGATATGTGTGTATATTAATTTATCGCAACTTTAATCGAATTTTAATTTTTAATCGAAAACAGCAACTATTAGTTTAATAACCAATAGATGCACTTAAATGAACTTTACGCATGCTATAAAATCCCACCCTTAGAATGTGGCAACTAATACATTACTCTTAAGATGCCGAAAAAATTGAGATGAGATAATTAGATACAAGAAAAGCAGAGAGCAAACCAAGAAAGGTATCACAGTGAAAACATTTTTACAAAATTAATCCACTTCATAAATGTTCGAACACACAAGCAATTTCAATTAAACAGACTAAATTGTATTATCATTCCTTGTATTAAGCGCTAGGTACCAATAAAATTAATTTGATTACAAAGGTCCACGGTAATGGAGTCTCGACTTAAAATTATCTAAGGGATAATGGTTTTGGAAGCTAATCACCTATATAAAGTTAACCTGGGATTTCCTTTATTTTTGTCTATAGAAAACAGGCGTAATATAAAACCAAATTACTCTTATGTAGGTGTATCAGCGTCAAAAACGCCGAAAGTTATCACAATAAATACTCAGAAGCATGTCGTGTTTACAGTTCATAAGTGAAAATAGTCATTCAGAATGTTTTAACATTACAGTTAGAAAAAAATCTAATCCTGATACTAATAAAAGTTATTATTTACGAGGTTATACTCCAGAATACATTTTTGTTCAGAAGCTTGAGTATGACAGAAAGCTGTCATAACTATTTCATGTTTACGCCGCGTTTATTAGTAAAGCCCTAAATATGTAAGCTTAATTATAATTAATACTAGCGACTCGCTCTAGCTTCGCACAGGTAGATTTTTTTTTAAATGAAACAACCTATAATAATGTAGCTTTCTATTAGTGAAAGAATTATTGAAATCGGTTGAGTAGTTTTGAGTTTATCCATTACAAACAAAGTTTTCCCCTTTATAATGTATGTAAGTATCGAAGAAAATCTACAGAGCGAAAGTGAGTGGTAAAAGAAGCCAAGGAAGACCAAGGGTGACTTATGAAGATCAAATAGCCAGAGTGTTAGCAGACGGAAATGTCAAAAGCACTCGCATACCTAGGCGAAAATGTGTGAAGAGAATGATGAGTTTTGAGGAAGCCAAAGAGGTGTGTAAGGACCGTGACTCCTGGCGCTCCGTCCTCTCTGACTACCCCGTTGGGGTACAGCGTGAAGATACGTTATGTTATGTTATGTTGTAAGTATGGATAATAGATATAGATTATTTAATTGTTTACGCTGATCATCGTCATCTGTGAAAAAAAGAGATTTACACAGCAGGTACCTACACAGAGCCCGTTAAGATTACGTCATCTTCGTACATACGAGTATGTATGAAATGCAAAAATTATGTAATAGCTACTTTATATTTTTAATTGAAAGATCAAATTAGTTGTTACTGAATATTTACTAAATCCATATCCTTCCAAAAAAAATATGTTGAAAGAAATTCAATAAATAGAAGTAGATATTTAATGCTTAAAACTTATAAAAACATACTATATATAAAATGGAATATTGATTAGTTAATAAAAACAGTTTTTCTCTTTGACATACGCACCAAATTAATCAATATTTTTGATAAAAAAATCCAAATTTTACTTTAAAAATTATATTTTCTAAAAGATTAAAAATGTACTCCGCATAAAAGAAATGAACCTTATCTTTTTCAGTCATCCATAGTTCTCTTTTTTATGACGTTATACTGTGAATCCAACAAATAAATCATTATATTTACATAAATATAGCTTATTTCAATATACGGCCATATACTAATGTTTATTCGTAAATATAATATCTAAAAATTACGTAAACAACTTCAAAAGGGAATGTCTCATTACCAATTATTTGTTTGAACTTGTATTTTATTGGGCTAATACGTATTATATGGAATTCTGCTGGCTGCATTTGATACAAAATTATAAAATATTTTTAAAGCAATCACATAATTTATAGGTACAGAGTACAGACTAAAATTAGGAGCTTGACCTCTTGTGAAAACCCTTAATTCTAATATTCACCACAACCAGTGCGGACTATTCTCTTACACTTAAGTTAGTTCAGTACAAACATATCAAACAGTCAAGTCTAGAGATTTTAGGTTGGTGTCTTTGAAAATTTAATGCTCTAGCTTTGGAAACTCGTTCTAAATAATTCAGCTTTCTCAATGTAGCGGTATAATGTCTTTCGAAGAGAATACTATTCGAATTAAACTGAAAATAAAAATAAGTAATTTTCGTAGTTTTTTATTGCTTACTTGATGATGATGAAATAGCTGAACAGTAATGCCAAAAACACACCTACACAAAAGTGAGTGAGGAGAACATGAACCCATTAGAAATATAGCATGAAGACATGTATATTTCAATATATGTGTATATACATAACGTCATGCTATTTCCAATACAAATCAAGGCATAACACTGGCACTACATACCACGCATACTTGTAAATATTCCGGATTACATACGATATCGCAAGGATATGGTTTTCCTTCATTTGGGATATCATCGTGAGAAGAGTAGAATATAATAAATGGATGTAAAAAAATAAAGTCAGTGCACCATTGACGGAGAAATCGATGAACATACCTACATTAAAACTTATTAAGAAAAAAATCAATCCTACTTAAAGAAAAAACACTGAAAAGTAAGAAATAACGATCCTTTACTAATTAAAAATCAAGAAAAAAAATAACTTTATAAATAAGATACTAATACCTATATAAGTATTGACAGTTCTGAAATCGGTGCCAGGTGCCAAGCCTACCGAACTAGTAGATTTTCTGTTGTTGCGCATTGATTTGGCACCGACTTCAACAATTATCAATTTTAATTGTATTTGTATCGTATTTATGAAGTCACTAGCGACCCGCCCCGGCTTCGCACGGATAGCAAAGCCATTTCGTAAAATTCGCTCTTAGTGAGCGTCTACACCGCGAAAGGAGTAACTATGCTAAATTTCAAGTCAAACAGACCTATAGTTTCGGAGATCTCGTCTCATAAGTCAGTCAGTCAGCCAGTGAGCGGTATTTCGCTTATATAGATATAGATTTTTGTACTTGAATTTTGATTACTAAAGGATAGTTATTTTGTACTTATCAGTGGTTTTTTTGGAGTCAGTTTAATGTGTCTGTCCTGTCGGTTGAAGTGGATCACCTTGGAGCTATATTCAACCCAACCGAACAGTCATTGAAATCGGTGTATAAACATAGAAGTCATGCCTGAATATACAAAAAAAAACACGCAGACAAATAGAGAACCTCCTCCTTTTTTGAAGTCGGTTAAAAAATATTCCGACGAATTGATAACTTTATTTTTTGGAAGTCGATTAATGCAAAAACGTGCTTTCGTTAGCTCTTGTAATGACTCAACTGACTCAGAGAATGTACAATTACTAGGAACTGACTCTTGGCAAACTAACATACAAAAATACCAACTGTCAACGAAGCTCAAAAGTCACAAATAAGGTATCACAGGTAACAACGCCCATAAATGGCATTGCTGCCATCTATTAATGATTATGATTGTAACATTTTATCACAAACATTGACAATAGCTAACAATAGACACATATATGTACAGCAACCCGCCCCGACCTGACATGGCTGCTTCTTTAAACTTAATATGATAATATATTGTAAAGACTCAGGTATATTACTTTGCGGAAATCCATTTCCTGTGATAAATTCCTGAAACCTTGAGCTATTTCCCGGTTAAACTCCAAAAATCACAATCCACCGATATTCGGTGCTGGTAGCTGACCGAGTGTGATCTCTGGAATATCCTGAGGATGCTTCGTTGAGAGGCGAAACACGTGTCGATTGGTGATTTTTGGAGTTTGAGCGGAAAACAGTTAAAGATTTCAGGAATCTATCACATTAATATGATAATTTTTTACACATAAACCTTTTAACAAATTTAAATATTCTAAATGATGGTGAGAATCGCATTGGAATCAATTTAGATGCTTAAAAGTTAAAAACGAATACAGACAAAAGTGGATTGAGACTTCGTTTCATACTATTTGGAGATAATATTATGTAGATGGCTAAACTGAACCATATAAAAACAGACAGGTAGTCTATAAAAGTTCCTACATATAAAAGCTATATAAACAATGATATATGTAAGCTCTTGGTCGATTTTTAACCTGATCGGAAAGATAGTTTGTTTTTATTTTCGTTTCTCTGCTAGATGTTGAAATATCTCCAGCACTTCATTTAAACATTTCAAGTTATTCGAAACACCATTCAAAACGAAACTTCATCTGCACAATAAATAAATGTATTTTTCGAGACAGAACCAAAGCATATTTTTTTTATGAATTTTCGAATGTTTTTTATAAAATTAAAAATAAAATTTTTCATAACGAAGTATTAAAACTGTTACTTACTATTGAAATATAATTGATATCAGCCTTTTAACGAGCTGCTCTTACCTGAAATAAAATAAATGAATTAATATTGTATCACAATTTACGAAGGTCACATTGTAATTTTTTACAGTACCTATTACGCAGTACTCTTACCTACTCTATGATATTGCCTCATCAATTATAATAATAATCGACAATAAATGTCAAAAGATACAATAAAAATGTGCCTTTTTTAATACATGACATAATTAAAATCTTAAATTGTATTGCGGTCATAGGGATTTAATTACAATATCCAATTTTATGTATAAAAGTACTTTAATTAACTTTATTTCTACTTTAGTCTGTCTACCAGCAACCATTAATGTATGATAAAATAGGCATTATATAATTATTACTAACAGATTATATACATCTCGTTGTTGATCATAAGCATTCACAAGTCTCTTCTCACATAGTATGAGATAAGAAAAGAGAGGACTGTTTTCAATACGTAAGCTCAATGAAAACAATGCGCCTATAAAACCTTGGATAATGCGTAACGAGTAACAACGACTCTGACGAATTAATACGAATATTATAACATTAGATTATTCATCCATAAGGTGATGGAAGGCAACACCTTTTAAACTCAGATAATGTATTACACATTCAATCATTTTAATGCTACAAACGAGCGAATGTGGACAATTACAAGAAGCTGTTGTAGGTATACACTTGAATTTAAAATCATCAATCGTTAGATCCATTATTTTATTTATAGACTATTGCACGAGTCTAACATCAATTAAATACTGAGTAAGGACGAAGACAGATATTATACTGCGCAGTGGTGGGGTGAAGTGACAGCACGCTTTTCTTTACTAACGCAAGTGCTCTTGAATCGTCCTTTTACGGTTGCACAATAAATTCAAGGTTTCCGAGTTGAACATTTATTCAATTTTTTAATGTAATATACTTAAGTAATTTACGTCCGAATGTAAACTGTATCATGAATAGTTCTAGTTTATTAAGACCCCAATGTTTACAAAGTTAAATTTACAAATAGCAACCTATGACAAAAATGTCTGTATAGTATAGCATTATTCATCTGTATAGCCGGTCAGCCAGACATGTGTACTGTTTTTTCATCATATCTCTTTGCAAAGGCCATCATACATACCTATTTCTCAAAAAAAATTATATCAGTTTTCCCAATTATATAAAAAATCTTTGTTATTGCATATTCGAATACGTAAATGTTCGTAGTAAACTAACAATTCAATGTATTGTGTGAGCGTAACCTTATAGCGACTAAGAAGGTAAGTCAGTAACTTTCCATATGGATAGGTAATTAAGGTGGTAACATGATCACTGGGCCGGACGAAGTTATACACAAAGTGAACGCTTAGATCCGTCTCAAGATTATGCGTGTAGTAAATAAACGCATTATATACATATATACAGCAAACCATGTAGCGAATACTTGTACACTATTTTTTTTATTAATCAGAAAGGTATTTCATTTATAAATGAAATTAAAACATCAACTTTCGTTTTAGAGAATCGTGACTGCTAGGTCCCGTTGCGAAGAATAATTTACCTACCTGCTCAAATTTCAATTGTTAATTGTGTAACTTCTACAGACAAATAATGAATACCAACGTTTGTAATCAATGTGACATTTTAGGCTCATTAACGATTTAGTAAGATGTATTTTACAAAAACGACTGATAGAATGAGCTATTATGTCTATTTCTTGTTAATGAAAATTATGCAATTAGACTTGGCGTGTTGGAGAAAAAGAAAAATATACAATGTGGCTGATGCTTATCTCCCCTCGCTATTCCTAATTCAGGATGGTTAGCTACCGTTATCGCCAAGGAGGGCGGCAAACGCACACACTGCCGTCATCCTTGATATCGGATGAAATGAACAATCATAGCCTATACTCTCCGACTGCCTTCGACTCGAAAGACCCCCTTTAGTCGCGTTGAACGACAGGCAGTAATACCATATCCACATTCTTCTATTCTAGGCTTTTGTAGGCTTTTCTATTCTAGGTATTTGGTGTATCTTCGAAGTCCAAGATCTATCTAGTTGATAGTCAAATTATCCAAAAAGTAAAACAAAGAACATCTTGTGTTAGCTGTTGTCAATATTCTCGATTAATCGTTTTAATCATAATCGTTAACAAATGGCAACACCGTTATTTGAGGGTGTTGCTACTTTAAGAATTACATGGTATTTTTGAATATCAAAAAATAAGTCAGTCGAGAAATACACGAGCTAGCGAAAGCACGTTTATACTTCGATGTCCTACATTTCCATCCATGTCGACATCCTAAAAGAACAGCTAAGCTTTAGATAAACTACGTAAAATAACCTCAAAAACACTTATTGTGAGTTTTGACATCTAAACATAGATTCTCGAGTTTCTGGAGGCAAAGAATTTTTTTTCACTAATGACACTTAGTGGTTCATGTCAGTTCTTTGAATATACCGGATCATTTCTTTTAATAATGATTGAGCTGAAGAATACCTGTGAACTAAGAGTGGTCAATAACGTTTTCTCTTAAATAACTTGCTGCCGACACCGAGCGGCGGACTGTACGCGTAATATTCTATTATTTAAGTATTGAATTAAATTTAATTAAAGTAAGTATTGAATATAAGAATGCTGCCAATTGGGCAATGAATAAATTAGAACATTCCATCGAATTTATGAACTCGTCGGCGTTAAATTATTACTTGTAGTTTTCATCTCGCTTAGAAATCGTTTCAACATAGGTTTCCTATGTTTTGATTTTAAAATACGCTGACGATACCGTCGGATGACATTTTTTGAAGATTGATTGGTAGTTCCGCCACAGCTGTCGCAGCAAGTGTATTGAAGAATACAGTTGGTTCTTGGTTGATTTTGTTGTCTGTTTTTTGAAAGTCTGTATATTTCGGTAGAGAGACAATTAGTTAGGGATACTGTGGAGTACATTTCATTAGAAGTAGTCAAGATGGAAAACTGATAGAGAGATCATTGCGAGCTGTCATACTTATGTGGTCTCAGTTTTAAATATGTTCGGGATTATTGCGCTTAGTATTGTTTTTATTAGATATGATTAGTAGTAATATAGTATTTTTAATAGCAGCATTAAAATTCATGAGAATTGCCTTTTGATACTATGAACATTTTTGATTTATCGTTACGACCGGTTTTTTTTCCCGCGACTTCCTTTGTTTGAAATACTGATAGAATAAGTATCTAATATCCTGTTATACACTAGATTATACACTACATAGCTTGCAAAGTTACGACAGAAATTCTTTATTTTGGAATAATTATTCATATTATTTTATTAGCACGATGTAGAAACGTGTAAGGCTTGTCCAAAGTTATCTTTAGTTGAACTTCCTAACAATTTCATAACGAACTCTGATCTAAAGTAGGCATTTAGGTGGTTAGGTTCCTTCGAAGTAGCATATTTTATTTTACTAAATTGTATCTTAACGAAAAAAATCTTCAAGTCAGATTTGTACACTTGTACTAGAAGTTGTGAATTGGACGACATCGACACATACCTAGTGGACAAGTTACAGCGAGTGAGCTATTCGCGACGCAGTAAGATACAAATTGATCTCATTGTACAGTGTACAGCGAAAGAAAAACCATGAACCAACACAGCGCCTTTGAAATAGCGCTTTTGCAAAAACTAATTATGAGCTTCTATTATATCTATTTCTAAGAATACATACAAAATCTCCTCATTTCGCTTATAGTAACACGTTTATTTATTGTTATTCAGTGTCAGTAGGAAAACTTTCTTCGTGATTTGACGTACGACAATGAGTAAAATATGTAGAGGAGAACACGAAGGAGTAAACTAAAAGCGAACACATTATGTGCAAACTATATGAAGAAGTTTATTAAAAATTAATTTGGGTATATGTAAATTGTATATTGCATATATTCTGCATAAATTGTATATTGAGTACCGGAAAATCAGGCCGGTTATGTACGATGAATTGGTATCGTGTGACTAATGCAGTTTCGAAGTGACGAGGTTATTTAGATAGTGTTAGAACGTAGATAGATCAATGGTTGGAATTAGAATTAACACTACACGAAATTGGAATTTATTAACAATACCTACCTTTAATTAGTTTCCAAATTGTTCGTTAGCCTATGGAGCTCGGTTAACATTTTCGTGTACAAAGTGTTTGACCAGATACCAAAAACATTTTAATGCAGGTATAAAACTTAATCTCTAGAAGATAAAAATGTAGAATATAGGAAAATAATAATAAGAGTAACGGATAATTCAAAATTTTAAATAATTAAGCGCAAAAAAAATGTAGATATTTGAAAATTATGCACATGAGATTAACTGGACATGTGTGCACTCTATTCAGATAAGAAAGACAAATTATTTATATTAAAGAAAGACAATAGGATTGTATTATTTTGTGCCGTAAGAATAGATTCTTCATGTAATCACGCACAGTGCGAAAAAGTCAATTAGTGTCATTTAAGTTACACACTGATTCGTTTTTGAATAATCAGGAATGATGTAGTGTGCGAATTCGACGCTCGGTTACTGGAGCGACTGTGTAAAGGGTACGACACTGGTTAGTGGTTAACCAGGACGACTATTTGGATTTGTCCGACGCCATGAGACCTAGACGAATATGTAAACGAGTACATACTGAAAGATCGAGACGACTATGTGCGCGGGTTGGACATTGCGATCAGCGCAAGTTCGAGATTTCAATAACTTAATGCCGAGGGTTTCAATTACCGTAAATACCCGTCTAGCAGAATATATTGAACAAAACAAGATTGTTCCCGAAAACATTGCAAATGTAGAGATATATACCATCGTCTCATAACATGGATTTTAAAATCCTTGTCTTAAATACAGAGAACAGTGCCTAACAGAGTAAATATTTAAAATTACGCGTGTTTAACCGACCTTTACAAAAGTCACCTATACAATTTGCTGTAACTTCGTTGGAAAATTATTTTATTATAAGTATACTGTATTTACAGTGGTAACCAAGTTCAGACTCTATAAGTTGATACAAAGCGTTGATAATGGTGCTCTAAAATGAAACCTATGACTAAATGAACTAGATTTTGAAAACCAAACGTTTTGTGCTTAAGTGTTAGGATTATATGACCAGATGTGTGCATATCAGGTTCAGTTTGATTATTAGTGATTATAACGAGAGTCGTTCGAATAATATCTAGTCCCTGTAAAATAAATAAGAAAAAAAAATGGCAATAATGAAAGTGAGATAAATACTAAGAGAAGTCATGATTTATGAATTTTGCGAATGATTACAACTCTTCTTATTAATTATGTATTAGTTTATAAAAGTAATTAAGTAGAATATCTTGTATTACGCAATTTGTTATTAGTTAGTGCAAGTTAATTACCGGATTATATTATATAACCATCAAGAGCATTACCCGAAGTTCTTCACATATTAATCGGGTTAATCAATTGATTCAAATTTAAATTAAAAGTATGGACACTATAAGTAATAACTCGTTATAACAATTACAGTGATTTGAATAAATACGACCATTACGAGATCGAGATTTAGAACGTCCTACGATATCAAATATATGAGTTGTAATTTATTAAGTTGTATTGAGTTAAATAGTAATGGTTGTTGAAACTAAATTATGTTGTTTAGTAAAGTCTATTGTTATTGTAATGATATAAAAATGCATATAAAATGATAATAAATTGAATGTATAGAGACGTACACGTACGAGGTGTGCGACATCTAATTGTACATGTGTGCACATTAAAAGTGAGAACATATGTGTAATTGTACATGTATGTTAGTGTAAAGGCACAGAGAAGGCTCATCATCCGAGCGGTGAAGGCCGGAAGATGATGAGTAAGCCATTCTGAACGGGAAAAGCCGAAAGATGGTGAGCGTACCATCTAGGCGGCATCAGCTGAAAGATTGTCTAGCCCTAAGTTTATGTATATCTTTACCATCTGAGCGGCAAAAGCTGAAAGATGGTAAGCCATTCGAACAGCAGAAGCTGAAAGATGGTGAACGTACCATCTATGCGGTAGATGCTGAACGGTGGCCTAGCTCTAAGATTATATATAAGAGTATCAACGGTGGAACGATGCGTGTAATTGTATACGTACGAGGTGTGCGACATCTAATTGTACATGTGTGCACATTAAAAGTGAGAACATATGTAATTGTGTAATTGTACATGTATGTTAGTGTAAAGGCACAGAGAAGGCTCATCATCCGAGCGGTGAAGGCCGGAAGATGGTGAGTAAGCCATCTGAGCAGCAGAAGCTGAAAGATGGTATAGTTATAAGCTTATCGCAGTGTAATTGTAACTATAAATAATAATGTCCAAGCATGCTTATTGACCAAGGAGATGTTAAGAGTGTAGAGAAACTATGTACTTATAATCTTGTTATTAGTGACTGTTATAATGAATTACTTATTAGAATAACTAATATAATTGTCATCATTAATTGTACTCATCGTTATTCTTTTGTTAAATAATTTTCAGCATAAGTGTACTCGTCGATCGCTATTCTTTTGTCAATTAACGTTTAAAAAGTATCGTGATTAATTTATATTGTAATAATGTTGTCTTTCAAAAAAAGTATTAAATGATACCTTACTGAGTTTCTTGCCGGTTCTTCTCAGTATAGTTTTTTTTCTCGAACCGGACGTTCAAAAATATCTTTTAGTATTTCTCTGTGGTATTTCTATTTGAGTGCTTACTTTGAAGTAGGCTAACGTCAGGATTAGCCGAGTGTTAGCTATTGTCAATATTCTTAATTAATCGTTTTAATCATAATCGTTAACAAATGACAACACCGTTATTTGAGGGTGTTGCTACTTTAATAATAACACGGTATTTTTGATTGTCAAAAAATAAGTCAGTCGAGAAATACACCACTGAGTAAGTAATCACTACCTTTTACGAGCTAGCGAAAGCACGTCTTTTAATTTATACTTCGATGTTCTATATTTCCATCCATGTCGACATCCTAGAAGAACGAATAGCTTTCCCTTGTGTGGTATTAATGACTAATTACCATTCACTGAACATATTAATAACGTAATACTTCGAGTCTATCGAACTCTAGGTATTATTTTAGAGCAAGAAAAGAGTTTACGGATATCGAAACATTGATATATCTCTTCTCGGCGTTTGTCAGGCCCATATTGGAGTAATCTATTGTCTGGTCCCCGTTTACAGAGCAACACACTAATCATATAGAAAAAGCTCAACGAAAATTCTGTAAATGCTTACGCTCTTTTAAGTGCTCTGAGAACGTAAACACTATCAGAGATATTTATCACCAATATAAGCCAAGTAGCCTAATTAGTCACAGACAACTGGCCGACCTGTCTTTCTTTCTTTTCTCTTTCTTTTTCAAAGTAATTTAATTCTTAAAGACTTTGGTTATATTCACTCGAGAGTTGAGCTGTGAACAAGAAGGTTACGAATTTTTAAAATATTAAGCATAATTACATCCACAATAAACCTAGAAATAGAATGGCAAGATTGGTGAAACAGTACTCTCCTGATGTCAATTTCTTTGAAGGATTCTTATCGTTCTCAGCAAATATAAAAAAAATGCTATCTGTAAAACTAAATGCGATATGTTTATTGTGCTCATTTAAATTTAATTTATATGTTTAATATGTGTGTATAATACCGATTGGCGTAATAAATCACGACCACTTCACGACCACCGCCACATAGTAATAACTGGGACCGACAGCCAAACGTGCTCTTCGAAGCACAGAGACGCTAGATATAAATGTCAATCGCTCAATATGATTTGAGTTTTAGTGATCGCATATACATATGTATATAGCACCGAAGCACCACTATGTTGCGATCCTTACTAACCAGGTTACTAATAATAACAGTCAATATTTTATTGCGCTTATGCCTCTGTTACCTTTTGTCTGGATCGGCTGAACTCTATGCACACTTGATTGTTCAAATCTTTTGCGTTATAAATGATATTAAAATTATTCTAAATGATCATAATGGCTCCAGTACTTATTCTTTTTCAATTAAATATGCCTCATTTATCACAGTTGTTTTGGCAGTTTCCTGTTTTGGTTTCATTTTCTATTGTCTGTACGAATAATAAAATTATTGGCCGTTTTTTTTCTTTCAATCAATAACTACTGAACTGATCAATCTCATAACGCACAATTGGTTGTAGCTCTGTCAAAGGTATAAGCACATAATAGTAAATAATAGCAATTTGTTATCAGGTCTCTTTATATAGTCTATCTGTAAGTAAGTCTAACGGTTCGTAATAGATAATATAGCACCGCGGGTAACCTTTGTAGGATAAGTATCTTTAGACGTATCAACTAACATCGTACAATAGTTGGTAATAGGTAGTGAGTCCGTGTCAATGTGAACTTGCTTAGAAACTTGACCGTCTTTAATAGAGTTAGTCGCATCTTGGACGAACACAGAGTACATTAGGTTGCAATTTGGCCCATTGGGGTAAGCCTCAAGTTGCCGACTTACCATCTCCTTTGAGAACACCAACCAGCCAATCTGTTCTAAGTACGTGTATGTACTAGACTATATACGTATTATGAGAGCAAGCTAGCGAGCTAAATTAGGATTGATTAAACTCAACGAACGGGAGAATTGTATTAACGAAGAAAATATGATCATAAAATTAGAGAAACATCAGATCATAAAATTAGAGAACATAGAGGCACTTGGTAATTAGTCAGAAAAAAACTAGTAGACTTTCTGTTGTTTTTATTGATTAAGCATTGACTTCAATTACAGTCCAATTGAATTATCTATTCCAATTAAATCGAATTAAAGGTATTTATATCGCATTTATGAAATTATTTTTATACTTAGTTTTAATTAGTAAAAGATAAGTCGGTAATTATAATTACTTTGTAATTTTCAGTGGTTTTATTGTGATGTAGGTTCAATTTTTTGCGTAAATAGTTATTTAGTTTTGCCTTTTAAGTGACATTGTCCTAAATAAATATGTATAGATTAGGTCTACAACTAACTTCTTTCCGTTTCTGGTACGGAATATATAAACGAATCATCGTAATAAATATACTGTTAGGAGTATTTGGTGTGTTTCCGAAGTCTTAGGTCCAATATCAATAAAACTAAAATGAGAAAATCTTGGAGCTATACTGAACTTAACGGAGTCATTGAAATTCCTTAATAAATGAAGAAGTTATGCCCGAACAAACATAAATGTATAATATATATACAGACAAATTGAGAACTTTCTTCCTTTTTTCTTCCTTTTCTTTGAAGAGGGCAAAAAAAGAATCTTTTTTTTTATTACGTCAAAAATAGACGATATTAAACAACGAAAGTGCAATAACACTGAGAGAAAAAGATGTCCTAAAGTAGGTACTTAATAACGTTTTTACGAGGTTCTAAGCAAACCGCCGCTTATCAGTTTCAGTCTTTACTGCGTAAAGTTATTTACATACTAGAGAATTTATTCACCTAATCAACAGCTATAAAAGAAACATTAAAATGAAAAAGCCGGCTACGAGTAAGTTGGGCAATATGAGCTATTTCACTTTGACAAATCTTGCTTCCGAAAACACAATAACCTTTATTTCATTTCATAAAATACTAGAATACGGTTTATTTGTTATCTACATCTTTATGTTTTTTATGTGTTGACTAGGCAATCCGCATCTTTTGAATTTCAAACATATATGTAACTGTGAAAGCAATAAGGAACTGGCATCTTTTTTTTAATAGATATGTCGTATAGATTAACCACTTAATATGAACAGAACAAAAACAATAAAGTAAAAATATATGCACAAAAAATACGTAAAAGTTCGCGTCAAAATGCCGACTTATGTGACGTGACGTCATTGCATATTTTATTCATAGCGCGAATGTATTTTTCACAAAAAGCATCTCACCATGTTCCTGTTCTGACAATCTCAAGAAGATTTCACAAAACGGCTTTTTCCATTTTTTGTTAATTTGTCCGAATTTACACCGTGAAAATACGTAAATGCGAATGGTTTAGCGATAAAATGACGTCACTACTTGATAAAAATTACGTTTCGTTTTGCTCAGTTAAAAAGTAACACATTTGAGAAAAAAATCTTATAGGTTATAAATCTTCTAGTAAAGTACATACTTATTCAAGCATTCGTTAATGGATTATGAACGTATCTCAATGTTTCTTTTATTTTCATCGTCAATTAGATATTACAGTCGATATGTCGATCGCGGCAGTTTAATATGTCAGTTCTTAGTTTGCCGAAATTACCACTAAGGTTCTTCACATAATAGTATATGTTGTCGATAGAGAGTTTGATCCCGTTAACTCATTGTAAAGGGTCTGATATTTTGACATTGACTCTATCGTTAGTGGAGGGTTAAAATTAAATGATCCCAAAATAATTTTTTGTTGCATTTTAGGAGACCAATATAAAGACGCATAAACAATGCACGGATGGATAAACCGTAAATTATTTATAATGAAAGGTTCCTATCATGAATAAAAACCCCATAAAAGTAAGTCATAATAAACGTATTGTATTTAATAGTATTACTTTATTACATAATGGTAGAAGTTTTACGGTGCTTTGTTCATCCCAAATAGTGAAAGTCGTGATGGAATGTTTGTAAATAGTTATATATTATTTTCATACTTTTTTAATAATGCCCATGTTTTACAACTATACATACATATGCGGTCAACACAATGTTGTACATTACTTTAATATATTTTCACTTATTGTTTTATTAAGATGGCTTCTGAAGGTTTCCTAGAAATATTTGTAAAGTTCATATTTGCATCCTCAAATTGCTCATTACAAATACGTGCGTGCTATGAAACTAAACGGTGCTTTAGTCATGGAGCACTCGACCTATAGAGACGAAATATCGAACCATCTTATGCACCACTGCTCAGTTTATTTACACTAACAAATATCAACTTTCGCTCGCTGTAAGCAGTACGTAACCAATACTGGACCTGTGTGTACATCTCTGTATATTCTGACAGATATCTAAATATTCATGTAATAGCTATTCGATGGTGCGACGAAAACAGCAAAAAATGAAACTATGAAACAAAACGCAGTAACCGCAACAGTATTTAGACGTAATTGTTTTCATACAAAATAAATGACATTACCACTCCATAGGTTGAGTGCTCCATGGTTACACAATTTGTGTAACGCATCCTTGTGCGATTAGCAATAGTATGGTACATTCCTGTTTTTGTGTCGTACGATGCGAAATTGCGAATGTCTAGTTTATAAAAAGCAACATACGAGAATAAAAAAAAATACTCAAGTCGGTGCCAAGCCTACCAAATTAATAAATTTTCTGTTGTTGCACACTGATTTGACTCCGACTTCAATAACTGTCTTTAAATATACAAGTATTCGTATTGTACATATAAAGTTTTATTATTTTTGTACTTGAGTTTTGATTAGTTGAGCGGAAAATAGCTATAGATTTTGGGAATTTATCACATGAAATGGATTTCCGCAAAGTAACACCTGAGTCTATACAATATAGTAAAGGATTGTTATTTTGCACACTTTAGTATTTTTTCTGAAGTCGGTTTATTTTTTTTCTTAATATTTGTTTATTTCTTCCTTATGAGCGTCTTTGACACAAATAAATACAGGTATAAATAAAGGCAAAGGCATAAATAAATGTAAGCCTACGATTAACTTCTTTCTAATTCTGGAATGCAATTATGTACAACAGAACCATCAATATAAGTAAAGCTTATAAGCAGTTAGCGTTATTTGTTGTAGCATCGAAGTCCAAGCTTTGATATCAATGAAATTTAAATAAGACTACCTCGGAAATATACGTTTTCAAACATAGAAAGAATTTTTCAAATCGGTCCACAATTGGCGAAATTATCGGTGAACATACTTCAACAGAATCTCCTCCTTTTTTGAAGTCAGTTAAAAAATTAAAATACTAAAAGCAAACTACTAGCTTAAACAAAATCTTGCAAAGTTGATATAAATAACCGTAATTTCATATGAACTCATTGCCATCGAAAGCCTATTAGCCTCTTACTAAACTGTAACTATAAAATTGTATTATGAAATGTTGAAGAAATTTGTTAAGTGCAAGTTCGATTCACGGACGAGGATGTCGTACGATATTTATAAAATAGTAAATTTATAAACTTAATTTCTGGATATCTATAATACCTAGTAATTCCGTTATATTTTTCCTGCAATTTAAGCTTCATATCGCCAGTTTTTTTTAAATACTAGGACTAGTAGTTTGAAAGATAAGGGCCTTGGGGAATATTCAATTGGAATTTGAGTTCCCAATATTTACTCTTCTTTAATTCTCCTTGTATGTTAACTACTGGAAAAAAACCGGCACTGTGAAAAATAAAGTAATTTTTGCAGTCATTGATCATGTAACAGAAAATACCTACTCGTATAATAATTTATAATATTCGTTGAGTGCTTTTTAAAGTTCTATTATATTAATTTTTCAGAATGTTTCACCTCATAGTTGGAAAGTTAGGTAAGAGAACACTTTACAACTTCAAAAGCGCAATCATTGACTGAAATAAAAAATACACTTCGAAATCACCTTCAACATTACTTATTTAAAAATTTTACTGCATCCTTATAACATTGACTTACAGAGAACCAAATTTAAAAATTTCATTTTTATCGATTTATCAATTTCGATTTATCGATTTCTTTCTTATTATTTACTTATGAAGTGACAATAGCAGGGCAGACGCACAAGGCGAAATTATAAGGGCAGCGTTTTTTGCTATTTGGGTACGGAGCCTCAAATTGAGGTTCAAAAATGTCATTGTCAAACTATGCCAAATTCAAAATTTGTATGTCGCTTAGTTTCTGAATAAATCGACTGCGATAGGCAGACGAACGAACGGATGGACGGACAAACCTACGCATTAGACATGGACTGCGCTATGCCGCGCAATTGCACCAAGTCCTTCCACTGGCCACATGACGGCGATTCACTTATTCCAAATCATTGACACATATAATACACTTCATCGCATAATACGCAACCTGCAGTGTGGCACTCCCTTTGCGACTCACTCCGTGTTACATTTTAGTGCGTTATGGCACAATTTTGAGTTAACTCAAAACGCTAGCGCACTGAGATGTGCCTGAGTTAACGCAAGAAATTTTGCAGTTACCCATGTTTACTACACATGATTGATTTTTTAATAATAATAATGCTCCAGACAAAGATTTTATAAGGGTTCGCTTAAATAAGGACTCTAAAGTTGTCTACGCAAGCCTAATAATGATACCTGTGTTGCCAGTTCTTGTCAGTGCAGATTTCTCCCATACCAATGGTAGATTTGAATTATAACAATACCTCATAATGTGCTTAATTAAATATGTTATGACTTTGATGTTCCTTGCTCATGGTTTTCGTAAAATCAAAACCACTATATTTAAATTTCATAGTACGCTCTTAACTATACTACCAATCTGTTTTTCTGAAATCACGGCCGATGAGTCGATTAGACGAGATTACAATTCGCACTGCGCACAATTTATTGCCCAATTACAGGCACACACAACCCATTACGCCATTAGCTTTTGCATGTTAATCTGTTATTGATAGAGGTCAGCTTGTGTTAATTACTGCCCTTTAGATATGAGTTCTCCCTACATTATTCTACGTAAGCCAACTGGACTAGCCAACTTCAGCAATATAAATGAACGATGAAAACTAATAAGCATTCCTTTAGGGTTTTGTAGTGTGATGTGGGGACCCCACTGATGTGGGGACACAGAACAGGACGCTGAAGCGTAGGCAGGCCACTAACGACATGGACCAACGTTCTGGTGAAAATAGCGCGAAGATGTTGGATGAGAAAAACCCTAGACCGGAGGGAATAGCATTGTAAGAGGCTTACACTCAGCATTGGGTGGCCGTGGGCTAAAGAAGCAAAAGATGAAAGAACTACGAAATCTCAGACTGTCCGTTCTTATTGCGTCTGTCTGTGTTTCACAAGTCTTCCAGTATTTCATCTATTTAAAATCTTTGAAAGGATGACTATTTTCGATTTTTTTTGCTAAAAGACTAGGTACGTAAGGACCATCATGCCTAGCACTCCGTCGCTTCTACTTACTCCGTTACAGATACAGATTTTACCGTCCACGGAAATAAGAGGCTTTTTCACAACCAAAAGTGTTTTCATACAACCGAATACATTTTGCTTCCTTATTGTACCGTGGACGGCAAAATTGTGGCGATAAAAACGTTCGACGGTAAATTATGAAGCCGCCCATAATATACAGGCTGTATATGAAAACGGGACAGTTACTTTAATGGATGAAAAGACATAAGTTTAGTATGTAGTTACAAAAAGAATTATCGAAAAAAACGTATCCGTTTAAGAGTTATGACCGTTTTAATTTTCAATCCCCACCATTTCTCGTAAAATTGGATTGATCGTGTACAGTTACAGATTTTAAATCTTACGTTTTTTTTTATTTTGTAATAATTTCATCCGTTACTGAAATACAGCCTGAAAACCATTTTCGAAAATAATGCGTATACCCCAATGGGGGTTTTCAGGCTGTATTCATATACACCCTGTATATAAAATGTTTGAAGCTCTCTTCCATATTACAAAAAACTTACTCAAAAAATTTTAACAATACCCATCTAGTGAGGTCCACGGAGTATTGGCGAGATCTCTAGATAGGTCACCGAGAATGCAATAAAAAATGTTTTTAGCCTTTTTGATTATAATCCTTCAGTAACAAAATGTTTGCTTTCAAATTCATTATCAAAGTGTTCTCCGATTTCTAGTTATCAATGCAAATATTCTGAGTGAAATCTTAGTAACGTTTAATTAGTATTTCCAAAGAAAATTATAAGGTAACAAAAATAGAATTTGAATTTAGAGTTCTTTTTGGAGTTTACTCCTTAAGAATCGATTTTCATATAAGACCCCCGGTATAAAAAAAATATGAGGAGTAAAATCTATTCATCGAATGACAGCGTTACGTTTTTTGTGCGCAACCTATTGTGCGCACCTTTCACTTTTCAATCGTGAGTATTAAGACGTACATAGGGTATGCTGCGGGGCAGCTTACACATGTGAGTATTATGTGTATAATTGTATATAGTATACCTATATGTTATTTCTATATAAAATATATAGGTAATATATATAAATATCGATAATTAATATTATCATTGTGAAGTTTTAATACTTATCATTATATCTCTAAAGTGAAGTGTAAATTATATAAACTATGGCAGAAAGTGGTGTAAATAATAGTGCCGGAACATCTGATACACACGTGGGTGCTAAGTACGTTATAATTCATGCATTATGTGTATGAGCATGTGTGATTTGTATTTATTAAATATTTAATTAATAATGAAGTTCATATGAATATATATGAACTATACATATAATTAGATATTTAATTTAATATAATTTATAAAGCGCATTCCACGCCATATAGACTATTTATGAACCTAACCTAACATTAATTTTAATTTTTTTTTTATGCCTATTTAGACAATCGTTCTTAAGGAGTAAACTCCATTCGTGCGTCGGAGCTGACACACACATTTTTTTTAGAAGCAGCTTTGTCAAGGTAAAATAGACATCATACGACGACATAAGTTTCAACGACTGGTTATAAAACCCCCTGTAAGTAAGCATGTCCAACAAGCTCTTGAGCGACGTTTTATATTACATTGTACACCTAGGTTTACATTATATACTTCGCTTCATGGTTTTTATTGCATACTTTATTTTATTATACTCGGCGTTTTATAAATTTATAATGTACTCTTCTGTTTGACATTATATGATTGTGAACTACTACACTCAAAAGGCATAATAGGTATAGTGTATAATAGTATCCATAGATACATACGACCTACTGCTGGATACAGACTTCCTCCCACAAATGAGGGTAAAAAGGAAACAGCCCATATTCAACAACGCAAGCCTAGTGCAGATTGATGAAGGTACGTTAGGAACAATCTACTGTTAGAGTTTTTGAAGCAAACCATAAGGACCCCGATTGAACTTAACGATTATCATCATCTTCGTAGCTACTAATTGTAGTCGAAATAATCAGTATGTTCATATTCTTATCAGATTATAAGCTTTTCGCGTAATTTCCTCAACCTACCCCTTAAATAAAAAAATACGCGATAAGCTTTTCAATCGAATAAGAACATGAACATATTGATTATTGATAGTAAGTGCCTATTTCTCACACTTTTGTTGATGTCACCTCAACATTATGGGTATGGGTTATATGAATTCCCTGCACTCCTTAGTTTATTATTCTTTTTTGTGCATTTTAATAAAAGCTTGTTTTTTTAAAATATTTTGGAACGAATTACTTTAGGATCGTTAGCTCTGTATATAGATTCACAGTGATTTTTCTATTATATACGACCGTGTGTGTGCGAGTATCGAGCAGACGAGCAGCGTGTGCGGCCAGCTGTATAATCTCTTTACACGATAAAATTTTGTTAAAACTTATTTGTTTTTGTTTTAAATCATACGTGAGTTTTGTTGTCTCATTGTTATTTATTACAATTAACTTTTGAGAAATGGAACTACATCGAAATCGAAGACAAGGTGGCTTGCGCCAACTATTTAAGTTGGATTTAAGAAACTTGCTTCTTGTCAAATCCTTAAATCTAGTTTAATAAGTTGGTGCAAGTCACCTTACTCCTAAATTTTTCATAGCAAGTATTTATATATAATCATTTTAATCATACATACTACAATATATGTTAACATGCGCATCTATATTACATATAATTACATTAGGGCAGCTGACAGCTGCGATACAGTCAATAGAGGACTAGTGCAGTTGTCCTGTACTTCTATTATGTAATTTATGCTTTTACATTAAATAAAACAAATTATTATTATTAGCTAAGGAACTTCATTCCTGACGGGGAACCCCCGACCACACATTTTTTTTACTTTTCACTTTTTTTACATAAAGGTGAAGGTCCTCAACAAACTGTTATGTGGCTGTTAGCATTTTTTATATAAAGAGAAAGCTCTACGATAAACTTTATTCTGCTGTTGGCGGTTGATCATAAATAACGAATGACAGTATTGAACACGAACGCCCGTATTCCAGACCGACACTCAATGTGAATCACAACTTGAGAATAGGCAGAAAAAAATGCCGCTATTTATCATATGTAGTGGTGTTCGTCAGTTGGAAAAGGATTGGGGAAAAGGATTTATCTAAATATGGTGGAATGCAGGTCTTAGACCCGTATTTCAGAATGATTATCAAGCTGTGCAAGTAGTCGCATTCCTTTTTAACTGTGTCTTTATGTGTGAAAATCCACTTGAAGTATCGTTCTAGAATACGGGCCTAATTGCGCTACTACCTACGACTTCCACTCAACCATACTACGTCATCATCAGTTTACCTGTGACCACGATCGGTGTAATTTAATCGAAAGGTCAGGATAAAAAGGCAATAGTCGGCCTTATAGTAAACATTAACACGATATAGCCCTGATTATTTACAGTTGTAAAATAAAAAACTAGTCTTGTAAATGTACTTCACTTATGGTCCTATGTACTTTATTTTTGGTAACGTAGGAGAGACCTGAAAACAGGTGCCCAACCCCCTGAGGGTGAAACTAGGTAATGTGTGGCTTTTATCTACTAAAGTTATTGCGGTGGTAGTCCTTAACGCGTTGTCGAGAAGCTTCGAGGTCTCCTTTGGTACGCAAAGTCCCTGCTGTGCCAAAGCGTTTCTCGAGAGGCAGCCACAGAGCCTCCTTGTACCCTTGCAGTGCCACGACAGCATGGACCACATGAGCTGTTATCCTCGTCAGAGCCACATAGATGGACGACCAGTGCGCCTATTCCGATCGGCCTTGAAGGGCCCGAATGTCCTTTTAGGCCGTATGACTGTATACAGCACGAACAGCGCTGTAGTCTGGACCTAAAGGTACCACGTTTCCAACTTGTCGCCTGGCTTCCTGGCGACCGAACGGATTGAGGGCTCTTGTCGTAATACTATGCAGCCCCAAGGAGAACGAGTGCAGAGGAGGGCTCTGTCACTACCTCCCCTAGAAGTACTTCGGCACAGCGCGAGAAGGGCTCCGGTGCGTTCCGTAGAAAATCCCTGAACGACTCGTCAACGCGCCGAAGACAACCACCGCAGAAATTTTGGCAGGTAAAGGACCTGCGTAACCCAGTCCCACCCCCAAGGAGATTAGTACCTGTATGTAGATCAAAATCAAATTAATTTATTCAAGTAAACCCAATTACAAAGTGTTTTTGAACGTCAAAACTACTTTAGTTCGGTTCGAAAAGAAAACTGACACAAAAGAACCGACGAGAAACTCAGTCCGGTATAATTTTTATAGCATTATTTTGCGATAGGTTTATTAAATACAGTAGGTTAAATACAATAGGTTTCTTCTGCAAAACCCGAAAAAAAGCGAAGATATACCACAAAAGAAAATCTTTGTAAAGAAGTCTTCGTCTAAATTCTAGGTTCCCAAACTTATTTTGTCTATTGAGTCGAGAGCTCATGCAGTCGTTGTCTAAGATGCCTCCTAGCTAAATGAAATTACAAATCACCCCCCAGGCCTCTACACAACGCCCCCATTTTTTTCTGGGTCTCTTACCGCCCCCATTTTTTTCTGGGTCTCTTACCGCCCCCCTTTAGGCCTGCAGCGCCCACAAGGGGGCGTTATCGCCCACTTTGGGAATGGGTGGTCTAAATAATGAACGTAGATGCAGTTTTGTAGCTAGCATTAATAATTCTACTCAGCCTCCTCTTGATCCGAAAGTTTAAATTCGCCGACAACTTTTAATCTCAGTCATTACTCATTATGCAGTCGAGATTCATCTAACTTGGTCCTTTCAAAACTTATCTAGTTTGCTAGTTTCCGCCACTTTTCTAGCCGAGTTGAATAATAGACAGGAGTATAAGAAAGAAATGTATGGTAGCAAATTTTGAATAATAATATTTAAATTTTACAACTTCGGCCTTTATTGATAGCACAAAGGTACTATACTTCAAAAGTATTGGACTTAGAACGTAAAAATTTCAAGGAGCATTTTACAAAGCGTAACTTAAACTTTACAATAACATATAACAAAAGAAAAATATAAATAGTCTTAGGTTCTATAGATTTTCAGAAAATAAGTTCAGGAATTCACCATTTTATAAATATCGTATGGAACCATCTCTGTGCGAGTCGACTTGTTCTTCACCGTTTTTTTTATTTTTTTATTTTTTAGGTATACAAAACAGATAACATCCAAAAATGATACAAATTTTGCAAATATTAAAAAAACACAATAAAGTAGAATGAAATCCTAACGATGTATACTAAACTAAATTAATTATTTGACTAACTTATTCTTATAATTATTATAAAGAAATTAATATATAAATACAAAAATTAATAAAAAAAATATGATAAATAATACAATGGTAAATTAAAAGATTTACATACATACATGCAGAATATCTTCACGCTATATCTCTAACGGGGTTGTCAGAGTGGACGGAGCGTCAAGTGTCGCGTTTCTTACATACTTCTGTCGCCTCCTCAAATCTCATCATTCTCCTCACACATTTTTGCCTAGGTAAGTGAATGCTTTTGACATTTCCGTCAGCCGATTTAACTTAATTAATACTACATTTTATACACACATACATATCCTCACGCTGTATCCCTAACGGGATAGTCAGAGAGGACGGAGCGCCAAGCTACATTTTACGCATTTTATACGTTCCATATATCAGAGCTGCGAACAAAAATGCACCTTGACACCATTACTATAAGCAATACTGACGTATTTGATTTAATAAATTGCAAAGCAGAACCATTATCGAGATAGGTTGTAGCCCATCGCTTAAACGAGTTATACAACAAACCCTGTCCTTTGGTTTATTTTTATGGCCTACACGGGAAGTTAAATAGCTAAGATATCTAAATTTTTTTTCTCTTAGAGCAAAATAGATATATATTTATAACATTGGCACAATATAGGAATAAATTGAACACAAAAGCATTTGATAATACTAATTACTGCCCTACTCGTTCTTCTAATAATAATATTTATATTGAACTAGTTGTGGCCCGCGACTTAGTCCGCTTGGAACCTATCGGGTCCGGGCTAAGAACCATTCGCGTGAACATATCGAGTACAAAAAAAATTTTTATCAAAATCAGTCAAGCTGTTTATGAGCAGAAAAATTACGAACAAGCATTACGGAATTTTATATATAATTTAAGATACACTGAATTAAATATAAATTAAGCTGTTGAAGTGAACATTAGGTACATTTTTAACGTTTTTTTAATATACATATGTAAACGTTAATTTTGGATTTGCATTGTTACGGCATACATCTTCCGGCTATACATGACATTTATTAGAATTATTTACTTATTTTTAAAAGCACATAGATAATATTTATTAAGTATATTTAATTTCCAAATCTAAATATATATAAAAGGCGATGTATGTATGTATGTTCCTTATGAATTCCGAAACGGCTGGACCAATTTCGATGAAATTTCCAAATTCAATTTCCAGGGAATCTCCAAATTGGCCTAGCAGGTGTTCCTGTAAAGTTTGGTAGCGATCGGATCAGTAGAATTTTTTTTTTTGGTGTTTTTTTTTGCAGTATCAAAATAATTATAAAAACTGGTTAATTTATTTTAACTTCAACCAACGCCCCGTAAAAGGGGACGGGCTTGCTAGTTAATTATAAAAAGACAACGATTATATACAATAGCAATAAAGGTTTTTCAACAATAACAAAGTGTGCATACATAGAATATATATGTATAAAGATAGATAAATAATAGACCCAACATTATTTCCATGTGACCGTTTGCTTTACTCAATTCTCAATTCCCGAAATCCCAACAGATACCTAGTAACAGATCTTTACACACGAATAAATAATTTAAACTGGACTCAAACCCCAGATTTAGTTAAAGGTGGCGCCCAGTTAATAGGGTGATACGTTTTGGTCTTTCCACGATCCACAATTGTATAAGGCGTGTGCACAGATACGGCGAGTGGCGACAAAAGGTTGGAAACACAACGTGATCAATAATATCACAATTTCATCTACCATTTGTACATAACATCACCTTTCTCATTTGGGCTGAACAGAGCATCAAAATGTAACAAAATGAAATCTAAATATTTCTTTCGAAATTGGCAAATTTAGACATACGGATGGCAAATCGAAGCCAAATTAGTCACAGGCTCCAAATTCCATACAAAAGCCCGAAATAATCTATGCCAGCTGGCACATTTTACATTTCTCCTTCTCTCTCAAATCAGTAGGGAATTATTCTATCTAATAGTCACATGTTGTAATTAAAACATTCTGAAAACGAATAATAAATTTCGTTGCCTCCTTTAAGATTTCAGAAAATAAATTATGTCAATAAGTTTAAAAATAAATTCAAATTATAAAACAACAGAAAACTATTAAAATTGTTGTAACTAAAAGTAAATGTAACGAATACATATTTTGCTTAAGCAATTATTGTTCTTAGTTACCAGTTAATGTTGGCCATCAAGGAACAGTATGACATAAATCGAAATACAGTCGAAGCAATCGCAATTGGTAATTAGTATATATATCTATAAGTAGTATATCTGCGCTATCAGTATTCCGTACCCGCTTTTCGCCATTCTTATGAATCCGCTTAATTCGAGCCACACGTCAGGGGCGGCTGACCACGGCACTTAGCGAATTAAGCATGTCACAAGTTAATGGCTAATGCAGACAAGGGTAAGGGGCATTAGGGCAAATTAGCTATGTCTGTTCTGGCCAAGACAGGGCACGGTTAAATGTGGAAGTATCTAAAATAATGTTGCATTAAGATTGAGCAAAGTCTCTAATCTCCAAATAATTGTAGTCAATGTCGTTATTATTACTACATTTGAATGAAACGTAACATTTAAGGAAGTGGCACATCTACCATAAAATACTTGGACGACATAACGTACTATTCTTGCCCTTAAGTTCATACACTAATAGGGAAAGCTATTTCTCAGGTACCTTCGTTTGTTTTTATAACAAGCGCCTCAAGAAAGCGTCCGAATACTAGAAAATAAATTTAAATCTGATATTAAACAAACACAGATCAGAAAATGTTACAAGATTAATGTTTTCATCAAAAACAAGAATATTATAGTCTGGTAATGACAATTAACATATGCATTCTCTGATCTTTATTGAATTGTAATTATAAGATTTATTGTGAAATAATGCAATGCTGATAGAACGATACTTGACTCAGTTTTACCGATTCTTCTCTTATATATTTCTCTCGCCTCTTCAAAACTCATCATTCTCCTCATACACTTTCGCCAATCTTCATAAGCCTCAGTCTTCGCCGGCTTCTGCTATCATTCATTTTCGCTTTCTAGGTTTTCTTCATCCAACGTTTATCGCTGTTTCTTTCCATAACCATCTAAGCATTATTTTCTTCATTATTACAATAACACTGTCATCTCGTCCTACTATACTACTACGTATCTTTTAATTGCTTATTTTATCCGCGAGGATAACAACCACACATATTTCTGAGAGATGGTATCTTTACTGCATTTACCTTATTTTCAATCGATTTGGTGCATATTCAAGTCTCACTACAGTACAACAATTCCTATACAAAATGGTACCAACACCACATTGCGGATGGCCAGATTAGTTTTAGATATATTCGCACTACCTGCTAATGCGCACTACCTTTATTTAATATTTTTATCGATGAAATTTTAACTTCGTTAAAAACACTATTATCTTGTTATCAAAGAAATTCTTTTTCGTTTAAAATATTAAAATGGGTAATTTTTATCATAGAATTAACTCAATTATGAAAGAATAGGAGGAAATTAGCGATATTTTAATTTCCTAAAAAATAATACACATTTCATTAAACGAATAAATTGAGTTTAAAGAAGATTCAAGTTAATTACTAACATAATTTCGCGCCATTTTCTATTCAGTGTAGACAGATTCTCAAGGTGAATCTCACATCTAGTAATAATAATTTAAGCTTATCGGTAGCAAAGCGGAAACTGACAGTGGCTAGTAGCCAACCAACCACCCACACAACTTCCTTATAATTATAAGACCTACCTCTTTACTTGGCCGCCTTTAACGACCTGTGTGAGGAGATAAGATGCCGGTAGGTACATTTATGTTAATTATAAATGTCGGAAAAGACACGGGGCAATTCGTGCTTTAGCAACTCAGCCATGAGAAATAGGTACCTAATCTTACAAGAGGCGAACTACTCCATAAAATACAACGTTAAGACAAAGTTAATGTGCAAACGACAGAAAACTCTTTGCAACAATTATTACGTAGGTAATTGGAAATTTAATAATGGCAAACAATCCGTCGGAGAAATGCTATCGCAACGGCCGCCGTAGTCTAACGGACTCTCAGCGCCGGCCCCGACGTTCCGTTAGCGCGTTATCGGAAGTCGCGCTTTGCCATAGTATAGTCAAATGAGTGCCTTTTATTATTTCCACCGACATATACATATTATATTTATTTATGTTCACTGTTTATATTGTATAGACTCAGGTGTTACTTTGCGGAAATCCATTTCATGTGAAGAATTCCTAAAATCTTTAGCTATTTTCCGCTCAAACTCCAAAAACCACTAATCGACACGTGTTTCGCCTCTTAACGAAGCGTCCTCAAAATATACCAGAGATCGGACTCGGTCAGCTTACCGGCACCGAATCCAATCTCTCCAAGTGTATGTATAATTATTAAAATGGTTAATATTCCAGTAAAATAGGCCGCCAATACTACAAACACTACTAGGTGCTTTAGTTTTCCTTATACCCGTCAGGCTAAAGGAAGCGTTAAGCCTAAGGTTTGAGTAGACAGGGCAACTGCATTACAGGCTTTATATATCACTTAGACAGACAGCACTACCCATTCAAATAGAATTTATGTTAAGAACACTATCTTGATTAAAGGTAAACACTGACACAATACATACAGACATACATATATAACTTTCATTCCTATGAAGGCGAACGCAAGATAAGTCATAGTGTCTAATTTTGTGATTTTATATCGCATTAATAAAATAGTTGGTAAAATCTTTAAATTTTTATTTTAAAAGAGAAAAATCAAAATTTTTGGATCTTCTGTTCCATAAGTCCTCCGACTTAGGAACAGAAGAAATGTTTATAAGTAGGTATCATTCATTCATATTAATTTCGTTAAAACATTAAAATATATATTCGAAATGATTTCAATTTTAAATTTCATAAAAAGATCCCACTCTGTAAAATGGTTTCTAATTTGTCAAATATCTTATAAGACGTAGGTCACGTGAATAAATTAAGAGAAACAAGCACTTTTCAATGCAAATATAAATGGGAATAACCAGTAAGGGAATTTAATTCGTCTCTCGTTACAGAAGCTTTTACTGATTAATTAAAAATTCTCCGTGTGCAAACGTCCTTCAGTTAAATACCAATAACAATATTTAACTGACATAAAAACTATTTTGAAATAGTCCAGCTTATTTACAATCCGATGTTATAAAAGATCCACTTGATGTGAAAAATGAAAATAGGCAGTCGCTGTGGACTGCCGACTAAAGTGAAAACTATGAAATAAGTTCAAAACTTATTTTGTCGTGTCTATATGTATATTTTTCAACCTGAAATGTCGAATGTATATGCTAATAAGCCCTAAATTTGAAATAAAAGTCAATTTGCACGTTTTAGTTTCAGCTAAACTGGCCATATACAATGCGGTGTTGGTGCCAACTTTATTGTATGGTAGTGAGGCCTGGATATGCCCGAAATCGAGTGAAAGTAAGATAAATGCAGTAGAAATGCGATCTCTTAGAAGTATGTGCGGTGTCACCCTTGCGGACAAAATAAGCAATGAAGAAATACGCAGTATGACAGGGTTATTGTAAAAATGAAGAAAGGAATGCTAAGATGGTTCGGGCACATGGAAAGAATGAGTGATGAAAGAAGACGTTAAGGCTGACGAAGAAAATCTATAGAGCAAAAGTGAGTGGTAAAAGAAGCCAAGGAAGACCAAGGCCGACTTATGAAGATCAAATAACTAGTGTTAGCCGGCGCAAATGTCAAAAGCTCTCGCATACCTAGACGAAAATGTGTGAGGAGAACGATGAGATTTGAGGAAGCGAAAGAAGTATGTAAGGACCGCGACTCTTGGCGCTCCGTCCTCTCTGACTACCCCGTTAAGGGCGGGCGTAAACGGCGTGAAGATATGTATGTATGTATGTAAGTTTGTTTAAATTATCTCATTACATTTTGTTATTAGGCTTATTTTTCCGAGATCTTAATGATGGAAATACAAAATCCAGAGAAAAATCAACCGCAAAATTCCAAAGAATGACTCACATGCACACCTACATGACCCACACATGCACACCTTAGTTCATACAACGCAAAACAGAAACTTTTTTAAATATGGTCTCATGAAAAATAGTAAGCCATCGTACGAATTTTGACTTATTGTTCCAAACCCTATACACTTTGCATATACATATATAAAACAGAACGAAACAAAAAATCTACCAATTTTTATTTGCAAGCTATTTCCGTTGAAACTCTAACTCGCTTAATGTGAGAAGTTGTAACGAGTTGTCGGTTTATTTTGTAAAACGAAATTGGTTCCGTACCCTATTGAATCGAATTCCGGAAAGTACGAATTGCTGGTTTATGCATTATATTATTTCGTTACCTTTCATCTGTCCGTCATTTTAAGATATTATCAAATATAATATACACAATTATAATAGTTTTGGAGTAAACGTTTGCAGAAATAACAACTACATATTTCATAATAAATAAGTAATCCAGACTGTTATAATATTTGTGTGATCTTAAATTAAGCGCGAAGTTTATACCACGAGTATCACGCAACTGGGAGAGCATCCAGTAAAACCCAGATTCCAAGATTACCTATAAAAGTTAATTTCCTGCAGACTTAAAGGTCATTGAATCTAACTTCCACGGCAAGGGGCTTGGAAGTAGATGAGATAACCATAGTACCAACAATGGGCGAAAATTGAATTCATGGCATAAAGTTATAAATACTTTAAATATCACAAATGACTGCTATAATATTTGCTCATGACTTTGAAAATGTTCTATGTATGAACTGATTATGTAAAGGACACGACATATTTCCTTTTGATGGGTTTACTATAATGGACTTCACGATTACTCCGTGCTGAACTTTTCTACGAATCACTTAATCTGCCTCACATCTGGTAACATTTTTTTGATTTATGAAGCCGTACGACGCCAGCACGACTAGACGAAAAACATCATTTTGGATTTCCGTATAAGTGTACAATATTTTTATGGAAAAAGCCAGAATATGGGAGAGGTTGGGGGTTATTGTCCGTAACATGAGCTTTTTTCATCCCCTTCATTTGTTTGATTTACATGTACTTCGTAACATAAGTAGCATGACGACGGTCGTAACATTTTTGTTTATCATTATACCAAAAATAAATATTACATTGAAAATATGTGATAAAAACATGAAGGCTATCGATAACACATTTGTGAACATTTTCCTTAAATCAGCTTATAATATAGCAAGATTTATCTCAAATGACTTATGCCTAACTTATGTATGTATGTGCTTTATAAAATTAAGACTAACAAATGAATAAAAATCCTTGTAAATATTAAGCTTTAACAGAATCCTAAAAGACGGAGGAAAAACTTAGTAATAAAAGTTACGTTAATTTTCTAAACTCGTATTCTCCGAGATTCAAACTCCGAATTACGTAAATAGGTACATTTACGGTTTCTAGGTAACACACGAAAGCTCATTTATCGTTAACTCCGGAGAGTAATAAGATTTTTCGTTTGACGATATCGTATTTTGACGATATGACGATATTTATGTAGTACATACACGTACATAATACTACGGACAAGCAATGAATAATAAATCAACTTCAAACAAAATAAAATAACGTGATTCTATAAATATAGGTACATAATTTATTTACAATAACATTTATTTGTATTCGTACACAAGCGAAAATAATAACGGCGCACAAAGGATAAAACCAGTAACAAGGTATATAAAAACAGCTAAACGAATCTCGGATGCTGGGATCTGTGCAATCCGAGTTTACAAATAATCGGTTAATCGGATTTACTCGTAAATCGGCATCTGTCGTTGAAGATTTAGCTTTAAATCTTTTAACGCGTGCTTAGCGCGAGCGATAATAAGCACAACTTAAGCTTGAGAAAATCATATCTCGATTTCTCTGCCATAAACCCAACGGTGAAGCTGAAATCCCATTACAAGCCCGTATGTGCAGGTCTGTTCAAATCATAAACTTAGTATATACTGGCGTACAGACAAACATAGAGCTCACTGACGCGTGACGATTTTTAATTTGTCAATGTCAACTTTGGAAATGTCTGATTCCCTTGATTATTGCGATATGTAATATCACAATTACATACGAAACACTTAAACATTATTAAGAAATACTGTACTTCTTTGAAATAAAACAGGAATAACACAAAATAATAAAGTAAGCCTTCTTCTTCTTTTAATATTATTGGCTTCTCGTTTATACGAATTCTGCCAGTGTCAAGAATAAAGTAAGTCTTGTGGACGACCTGTCATTAAAATTTTTTTTTATAAAAAAATTAAACTGACTTCAAAAAAGAACACTGAAAAGTATGAAACAACTAAGCCTACTAAACTAATATACTTTCTGTTGTCGAACATTGATTTGGCACCGACTTCAATAACTGTCAAATTTAATTATATGGGTATTTGTATCGTATTTATAAAGTTATTTTTGTACTTAAGTTTTGATTAGTAAAGGATAGTTATTTCATACTTTTCAGTGTCCTTTTTGAAGTCGGTTTAATTTTTTTATAAAAAAAAATTATTTTGCCCTTTTGAGTTACCTTGGCCTAAATAAATATCTAGGGCAGGTCTATAATTAGTTTATTTTCTAATTCTGGAGCGCAATGTGTTAACTTCCATTCTATTGAAGAGCATAAACCGTGGGCTTTCACAATAAAAGATGCGAACAGACCGAACATGGGATATTATTGCCCATTATGGCCAGTATCAATATCATTAATATCATATCATATCAATCAGTTATAAAAGAACAGTGTAAAGATTGTATCATAATTAGACCTTAGCAGTATTCTTACAATCCGAAGACGATCATTTCACCACCACCAGACTGTGGCGGACAGAGAATGTGGCCACGAGCCATATTCTCTGTCCGCCACAAGACTGACTCTACTGACTGAATCAATTATACCACAGGCAATTTATATCTTCTCCCTACTAACATTATACCATGTGTGGACAACGATAGTCAACAAATGACATACAAGAGAATCATCAATATAAATGAATGAAGGTTTTAATCAGGTCGCGTTATTTGGTGTCTTCGAAAGCAAAGCTTCAAAACCAATGAAATTTAAATGGGACGAATCTAGAAGTGTATCCTTTCAAACAAAAAAATAATTTTCCAAATCGGTTCATAAATGACGGAGTTATGAGGTAACAAACATAAAAAAAAAACACAACCGAATTGAGAACCTCCTCCTTTTTTGGAAGTCGGTTGAAAAGGGTTACAATAGTGTCTTGTTTGCTGTCCCTTTCCTACTCCTGCCAGTATCATAAAAGATTACATTCTCACTCGCACTTTTTGTACGTCTATATGCCAAGTATATACTAAGTTTATGGTTCAAATAAACTCTATACTGAAATAATATAAAGGTACCAACACAAAAGTCTACGAACAATGTGAATCTCTTTTTAAATTATCTAGAACTAACATTATATCTAGACATTTTATATCTCATGCAGTGCCGTCTCGTTTAAAGTTAGTTCCACATTACAATTAGAGACGTTCTCAAGAGAAGTAGAAAAAACAAGTTTACCCATAATCGTATATAAAGAAAGTAGATTTTCTTGAAAACGACTTTCTCCCGTTGGACGCTGAATCTAGTACCCAAATGCATTACATTTTACAAATTCATGTATTCATATAGATAATGTACATATAAGTGAAAATAAGATTATTTTTATACTTACCTAAATATTAAGACGTGACATTTTTTTATACTTATTCTAATACCTACCTCATTTCATCCAGTTTACAAAGTTGAAAGAATAAATTTCAATACAAAAGTTTTAAACTTTCGCGTTGCATTATAAAGCATCTAAAACACGGGAAATTAACGTGATTATCATTTATTTTGATTTGAAACTGTCGCAGCAAGCTTCACTGTGTGTTTGAAGCAGATATTTTATCATCTATCCCCGGTATTTGTAAACAATTTTGTGTTTAGTGTAGCGTGTAGGAACCCTAAAAAATCATGACATTTATTTTTTGTACAAGTATATGTACGTTTTACATATTATTTTATTATATATATGCGAGTCTCATTTCAGTTTGGTCTTGATTTTTCACATCCGTGCTCTAAGGGAATCATATATTCAAACCTGACAAGTCTTAATGTTAATTCTAGTATTAATAGAGATTTACGAGATAAGTACAATATGAGATACGAGTGAGGTTTATCCTCGTAGTCTACTACTTTTTTTACCTACCTTATTGATCTTATTCTACCTTATTAAATTAACATTCCTAATTGCGTTACTTTCATTGAACCGGAAAAATTTAATCAATGCGAGTAGTTCATATATTTCGGTGATTCTATTGTAAAAATATACTTATATTGGGTTCTTACATATGAAATTAGCGTTTTGTCCTACTGACCACTTTGATCTGAAATATCTCCTCTTTGGTTAAGAATTCCAAATTCAAATTTATAAATTCATTTACCTGGTGCATTTGAGTTTAGAAAACAGTCATTCATTTGTTTTTTCCTCATTATTTTTTTCTTTGGCGTCGCTTATTACCGCACAATGGAAAACATGAAATATCGTATATTATCGTATGGTATATTTACGAGTACGAGTTCTACCGTGGCACCAGTGCTGCAGAAACAGCTCGAAAGATTAATGACGTGTACGGCGCTGGTGTCGCAAAAGAAAGCACGGTACGGTTTTGGTTTCGTTCTGGAAATTTCGACCTTCAGAACCAACCCCGTGGACGGCCAAAGATCAAAGTGGAAAATGAAGAATTAAAGGCTATTGTGGAAGCGGATCCATCACAAAGCACTTCAGAGATAGCTGCAGTCTTCGGGGTAAGTGACAAAACTGTATTAATCCAGTTGAAGCAAATCGGGAAAGTAAAAAAACTTGAGCGATGGGTACCTCATAAATTCAGTGAATCGAACTTGCAAATACACGCGTCGACTGCTGTGTTACTTTGCTCAACCGACACAATAATGAAAGGATTTTAAATCGAATCATTTCTTGTGATGAAAAGTGGATACTGTACGATAATCGGAAGCGCTCGTCGCAATGGCTGAACCCTGGAGACCCAGCCAAATCCTGCCCTAAACGAAAATTGACTTAGAAAAAGTTACTTGTGAGTGTTTGGTGGACTAGCGCCGGTGTCGTTCACAACAGCTTTCTAAAATCTGGCCAAACGATTACGGCAGATATCTATTGTCAGCAACTGCAAACCATGAAGTAAGAACTAGCTGCTAAACAACCGAGATTGGTCAATCGCTCTAGGCCACTGCTGCTTCACGACAACGCAAGACCACACACTGCACAACAAACAACCACTAAGTTAGATGAGCTACAATTGGAATGTCTGCGACATCCACCGTACTCCCCGGGCCTTGCTCCAACAGATTACCATTTTTTCCGGAATTTGGACAACTTCTTACAAAGAAAAAAATTCAACTCCGATGCGGCAGTCCAAATCGCCTTCAAAGAGTTTATTGATTCTCGCCCCCATGGTTTTTTTAGTAAAGGGATCAATGAACTACCTGTGAGATGGCAAAAGTGCATAGATAACAACGGTGCATAGTTTGATTAATTAATTATTTTACACAAAAAAATTTACTTTATATTCGTCCCGTACAAAACGCCAATTTCATATGTAAGGACCCAATATTTATATCTGACTGACGTTGATCAATGAATCCAAATGTCAAATTACTATATATCTCAGAATTATTAAACTCAATGCGATTCTCTAACGCAAATTAGTCGAATTCACTTCTGAATCCGCGGTGAGATTGTCAACCGTGAACTTGTATTCTCTAGTCACAGAGTACTAGCGCCACCTCGATGAGTATGGTGGCGAGTCGTACTATCGTAAATAAATTTTTTAACATTATTATCTCAGAAGAAGTTAAAGTACGCTAAGACGAAATATCAACTGAGATGTTTACTCTTAAAGCAATCCCCGACAAACTCGCATTCAACTCACTTCACATCACTCATAGTATATTTGGTTTAGAGAATTCCATTTGAAAGCCAAGTGAGTTCGCATGCGAAGTGGGGTGAATTGTCGAGTGAGTTTTTACAGAATTGCGTTGCTAGTCCGAGAGAAAAAAAAATAATGTGGCGTCTATATATTTCGCTTGAACTTCCTTTCCTCTTCGAACATCTGAATGTTTGGTCCACGTCAAACGGATAAATAGTGTGAAGGTATATACATACGTATGTATTTACTATCTACGACGTTTAACATTACGGGACGTGATAAATAATACGAGTGAAGCGCATGTTGAAAATCATAACAGAACCTGAAATAACAATGAACTCTCTCTCTGAATAAATCTTAGGTAACTGCGAAAGTGCGACAGACAGTCTGGCATACAGACAAACAACAATCAAGGGAGACAAACCAGACAACCTTTAGTAAGACGAGATAAGGGTTCTGTTTTGACTTTTATAGTGCAGATTTGGTACGACATATGTTTTACATAAACGGTCGACATTCATATACTAATAAAATTGTTTTAAGTTTACTCATTAGTACAGTACTCACAAATATAATTACATACTTAAGGTATCTGCATAATAATCAAAGTTAAAATATTAGGTAGTGTTATATTAAAACTAGTAAGTATTGCAAGTAATTATCTTTTCACATGTGCATGTGAAAAACAAATGCTTCAATTTTCCCCTTCATACTATCAATTAATTTGAAAATGAAAATGATTATGTAGATTCATTATGACAATATACGTTAAACAATTAATGGTCAGTATTCCGCTCCGTCATTAGGAAAAAAGTAAATAAGTGGTGTCATCTGCTACAGCGACAAGTTATTTCTTGGGAGTTAAGTAGTTTAAGACGTTTACAAAAAAGAAATTATCGGTCACCTATGTGTGACGACCGACGCGTTACGAAAAATATTTTTTGAATTCCAATAACTTTTGTCTAAATCTGCAAAATTACATGGGTCTTACAAATTTTTCAAGTAAGAAGCTTACGTATGACGCATTTTCATTTCTGTACATTCTGCAGCTCGGCGCCATAATATTGTTTGGCCGTTTTGCAAAAAAATGTTGATTTTATTAGTGCATTTGCACAGCTTAAAAGGGTATTATATTAAATAATTATCATAAACAGACTATAAAAGGATAAGGATGGATAAAGGATGAGGAAGAATGAGTCCAGAGTTTCTTTTTCTTATTTTTTTTAAATGTATAAACATTGACGCACGTACGCAAGAGTGCTATCTTCTCTTCGATTCCGTTTCGATATTGCGGATAGTTAATTGACGCTTTGGTTACGCGATTTATTTGGGTATACATTAGTTTATAACTACTTATTTTGTTACCTTGAGATTCGAAGTTACTCAAGATGACTGTACATGTATAAATAATGTGTTGGTAAACCAATAGTACACATAACACAAACAAATATCAAAACAATACAAGACCAAATCAATAACACAGTTGTATTACACAAGAGAATCCATTTTAACATTTCGTGCAGGCAAAGTTGGGTCCCGCGGGTAATCACAATATGGTAAACTAGTTGCAGAGTTTACGCCAGACCCTTACAGGAACCCTTCACATAGTTTACAGGTCAATTTTCTTGTTAAAATGTTCCCGTAACAATTTCTGTGGGATCAACAATTGAGACTGAAATGAAATATTTGATCTACTTGTAATTGTACTTGTAATTAAAAAAAAACCCGTTAACATTTTGGTAGTGATTAGTGCACATGAGGAATTTTTATCAATAAAATAAATAACTATTAGTAGAAAGTACAAAGTGTATTCACTCGCACTGAAAAAAGTATGAACGAGCTGTAAATGCAGCAACCAGCAAGTACATAGAGTATTTGAAGTAGCTTTCATTCACTAGCTCGAGATAAAAATGCACTAAAACATACAGTAAAATTATGATTTATTTGACTTTTGCACTAGCTAACCACAATCCACCACGAAACAAGTAATTTCACGAATTTTTAAGCAAACTATTCTATCAAGGTTAGAGGAATGGACGGCGGACGGCGCGAGTAACGTCACGTACGAAAAAGAGATTATGCATGCATATAATACATTATATTAATCGAAACATTTTTAAATTATTTAAGCATTTTTATTACATATTTTAAAGAAGGAATAGAAATGTACTGGTTTAAACCATTAAATTTCCAATTTAAAAAAAAATCATTCAAATCGAAAATATATAAATGTATGTAGTGTAAAGTAGCTGTACCCGCGACTTCGTCTGAGCGAAAATTTTTTCCGTGCCTTTCCCGGATTGGATTAATTAGATATACATGTATATATGTAATGTAATGTTAGCATTTCCCATTCAAAGTTTCATCCCCCTTAGGGGTAGATCTATACTAATATTATGAAGAGGTAAACTTTGTTCGTATGTAAAGAATAATGTCAAAAACTACTCAACCGATATCAAAAATTCTTTCACCATTAGAAAGCTACATCAACGAGTAACATGGGTTGTATTTTATTTTCAAAAAACATTTTTCTACGTGCAAAGCCGGGACGGGTCGCTAGTTTTTGGTACAAAGTAGTCTATGTCTTTTTCATTAAAAAAAGTAGACAGATACAGATGAACATTTTAAAAATTGTAGAATTGAAGGCAGTGATTCATAAAATGAATATAACTATCACAAAATTTTCCAAAAAAATTGTATTTACAGACAGACGCTAACAAGATCATTTGGAACTAGGTATATAATTTCAATTAATGAAAGTCATTCCAAACTGCCTTTATTGAATATTGAATTATTGAATCCAATATTGACGTATCTATACGTTTTTTCGCTTCTCCACCTACGCCCACAATCTCTACATGACGCGCAAACACTGACTTAACAGCAACCAGTATCACAAAACTCTACTCACTTCTATTTCGTATTTGTGTAATTAATTTTGTACTTATTACCGTCGAAACGTGATATTACCCATTTTGAATTGATACCGCTTAAACATTAGGTCACGTACGTGTCTCTTGGGGGCCTAGACAAGTGGCTCGATTGTCGTAAACGCTAGTAGAATAGAACAGCAAATACTACGTGATCTAGCATAACGAATTTTAAATTGGTAGTCAAAAGTTATTCACTTTCTATTAAATCAAACGAAAGGTAAAGTCGTGTGAAAACCCCCGTATAAAATGTAGCCAAATGACACCTTAGACGAGCAGTAACACCAGCAAGCGTTTCTATTTTATGAAACGTTTGCCACTTGTCTAGCCGCTCTGGTTACTACCGCACGAGCGCGTGATTGTTTTTATATGATCATTTGTGCAGATACGTGGTTCACGAGGGCGCTTTTCTATTACAAGTCAAATTTAATATACGCGATATACATAGTTATAATTAATACTGAAGAATGAATCAAATGCGACTGCAACATTTTGCAAACCAATTTCAGAAATTCACACAGAGAATTCCTTTTGGTCAAAAGTTGTGTAAAATTTTAAAAACTAAGATCACAGTAATATAACAAGTTACATACATACTACATGTCATTCCAAATCGTATTGCCATATGCCATATTGCCATGTCATGCCAAATTTACCCACCAAATAAGTTTTCATCTGAGATTTGCTAAAATTAAACTATTAAGTACGTTTCTGTGTGGAGCCATGCTGTATTGCAGCACGCATTGGGCCGACTCGCCCAATAAAATACCACCCTCTCACAGAATATCGGCGTGAAATAACAACATATATTGCTGTTGTGTTTCGTTCGGTGAGTGAGACTGCCAGTGGCCCATCTCGCCCTCCCCCTCCTTTCCCTCTTTCCCTAAAAGCCGACAATGCACCCGTGATTTCCCGGACATCGCGGGTGTCCATGGGTGGCGGTGATCACTTTCCACAAGGTGACTCGCTTGCTCGTTTTCCCCCTCTTTTATATCAAAAAATATATATACCCATTCAGATGTTTTCCTATTTTAAATTTTTAGACATAGTAAAATTTTCTTCAAATTTAACATTTTTTCTTCAGTCATTTTGGAAATATGGTCGATTAGGTAATTTTTTCAAACATTTGATTTCAAATATAGTTTGTAAAAGAAATTAAAAAAATCTGTGTTTCTAAGAATGTGCGAGTCTTCTTATCTTTTTACAAGTAATTATCAAAAAAATAAGTTACCTAATTTGAACATTTTTAAGCTTTTTCCGATCGTGGGCTAATGGTTCTTTTTTTTCCAAATTCTTGCTTCGATTTTGAAAATTCCAAATTTTCAAAAATCTTGGGAACATATTATCTTGATCAAATCGAGATAAAAACCGATGGAAATATAATAATTATTTAAATATTTTAACAGATAACTAAAGAAGAAGCGAGTTTCATAACAAAACTTTTATTGGGAAACCGCTTTAGTTTTCTAACGTGGTTTAATTACTGTCGTCGTTTAGCCAGGACAGTGTCCGTCGAAGTACAGAAACACTCGTTAAATCACTAGACAATCCATCCATTCGGTTTACACGAGCTAAGTTATTTAACCTCACTAATCGTCAATGTACCATTGCGCTTCGAGCCCCTAAAAATGGGCTACTAAATGCTATCAAGGTCTAAAATCTAATGACGGTGTTCCTTAACAACCATTATTCATGTAACAAGTATTATAGCTGTAAACTAACACTCCATGAAAAAGTCGAAATTTATGTGTATCAGTCACGACAATGTTTAAGCGTTATCATATCTAATGAATTTTACAAGGAACTAGCTCGGACTAAATAAAAAAGAAAGACAACGCCGCCTTGAATGTCACAGTGAGGCCGGCATAACTACGCCTCGCCATGTACAATGTACATATAAAGTAACACGCATACACTATTAATAGTAGTAACCTTGCAATATTAGTATTAGTTTCAGTTAGCCTGTTAAAAGAGCATGACGTAATCACAAATTACATTATTTTATCGCGAAAATGCTATGTCATGTGATTAAAATGTGCAAGATCAAGAACCAGTCTTCGATAAATAAAAAGCAGGATGGATCACGTTTCTTTCACAAGTAATTAAACAGAAACCCATGTTTTCAATAAATCAAAGTAAAAACAGCTTGGAATATAAAACCTCAACAAATCTTGCCATTAGTACTGTGTTATAATTATTTCGACTATTGGGTAAGTAAGATTACATGTAAGGATGTTTCCTTGTTTGGGTAAATTGTTCCAAGGTGCAACTATGTAAGACGCGGGCAAATTCTAATACTGTTATAGAACTGTAAGGGGATACGTTTGTACAACATACGATACGCAACTTCGTAATATAAAAATGAGTTAGTAATAAAACAGTAGAATTACATCATTGATAACGTTATTTTTATAGTAACAGGGGTACAAGGAACCAATTAACTATGTGCTACACAACTAAAAACCCGCGGATAAATAGGATCGCTAGCAGTAGTTTTTAATTCACTGATTAATCAAAAAAGGCAGCAATAGCAATTCGTGACATTATATCGTGCTTGATTTAACAACATATCGCGACTGATCGCGTCCGATTCGGCTATCGCATACTGGCTGCAGTTGCGGAATAAGGTAGCCGGCGTCACCGCCGCTGTGTTGTTGGCGCCGTTACGTCTTTCTTTTTTTTTATTTGGTCCGAGGGAGCGAATATAATGAATAATACAAAACTTTATTTATTTACCTACGAATAAATTGTTGAATAATGAATACTGTATAAGTATCTAGCTGCTATAAAAATTAGTATTCTACTATGCGTTTCCATTGGATACTCATAAAATATCGCATAAAAGATGAATAGAATTTCATACTGATTTCGCTTCAAAACTGTGTTTCAAACTTCTAATATCGAAATGCACTTTATCTATGAGAGCCTTTCACGCTCGAGGCGAGAGGGTGCACATCAAAGATGTCTTCACGTTTATACTGGAACGGCTCGGTGTATCGCAGTAAACCATTAAACGCATACAGCTGTCATTCGAAATAAGCTCTTAACCGAATACCGGCATGGTATATTCTACTCCAGCACAACTTGTGGTACGTAGATTGCTTTTTATGTTTTAGTGCCGTAGCTTCCGAAGGGTGTGAGTCAGTGCCGTGTTTAAGGCGACACGAGGCGTAAGCGTAATAAAGCCAATAAAGTTTATACCCTTTATCTTAAACGGTAGAGCACACGTTTGGCGTTCGACTCGCAGTTTACGAGCGAAATTCAAGTAACTTATTTTGCATTTAGACACGTTTGTGTTAATTACACATTTAAGATAATGATTACGGCCTTTTAAACATTTACTTGTCACTGTGGTAACGTCCTATTGCCTACTTAAAAGACATTGTCGTTGTGTCGAATGAGCGAGTTCTCTAATTTATATCGCGTTCGTACGTACATATTACGTTGTTGATAGGACCGAATTGAGATTTCCTGTTCCCAAATTCGCCCCTATCAATGATTGATGACTCCTTATTGAGAAACGTACCTGTAACAAAAACAATTGTATCATTATACAATTTCATATTATACACTAGCTGAGCACGTGACTTCATGTTAACTAGGATGCCAGTAATTTTAACAATAAACTAAAACCGACTTCAAAATAAAAACACTGAAAACTGGAAAATAATTATTCTTTATCAATCAAAACTTAAGTACAACAATAACTTTATAAATACGCACATTTTTAGTTTTCAGTGTTTTTATATTTAAGTTGGTTCGATTTTTTCTTAAAAAGTTATTTGTTTTTCCTTTGATATTAAAACAAATTGTTTCATAACTATGACATCATTTATTAATTTTAGGGTATGTTATTACAATTTTAACTATTTCAACGTTGGCGAGATGTTTGCTGAGAAGGACCCTTTTAAGGTAAACACACTATTTTAGTTTTAATGGGGTTACGATGAGGAATATTTTTTTATTATCTTAAAGTTTTCTATTTCATTTTTATGAGCTTTTTTTCATAGTAGTCTTATCCTTGAGAAGTTCTTTTCTTTAAGCAGTACTACATCGTCAGATCTTGTCTAAATTTATATGAGACGACCTTAGACATATACCCTTCAAATAAAAAAAAAATCATCAAAATCGGTGCACAATTGGCGGGGAGAAATCGGTGAATATGCATACGAGTAAAATAGGTTTCGACTAATCGAGATTGCGACTTCGTTCGATTGCTTGGAAATCCTAAAAACATAAAATAGGTATAAAAAAAGAAAGAGGGAAGTTCTCAATTAATCGAAGTCTTTTTTATGAATATTAGATGTTTCCCCGCTATTTGTGCACCGATTTTGATTGAAGGGTATAGGTCCAGGGTAGTCCCATCATAGAAATTTAGTATAATAAATAATGTATATTATAATAAATAACTTACATTTCATTATACTCTAAAAAGTCCCATCAAACAGTTAATTTAAAGTAGTTGTTTGAATTTCAATATCGCATTAATATATTAAAATCAGTTTAAAGGCATTATTTCAAAATCACAGAAAGACAATGATTATTTATATAATTATGCATAAATTATGTATGAAAGGCTTCATTACTCATAGCACTTATAATGATTTCTATTTTTCGTGCAAATGTTCCATATGAAACTAGCGAGGCACTAACTGTGAGATCGAGTCAAGTCTTCAAAAGGCAGAAAATTAACCCAAATAACTGGGCTGTCTCGTGTGATGCATGATAATTACTCTTATGCACGCTATATTTTCCGTGCACAGTTGAATGTGAATTCAGTAATTGAAATTGTTAAAACGTTAAAATACATGTTGTTTTAAATAACAAAACACGTTTTTCAATTACTTTTAAATGAAACAGATTTTAGTCGAATGTTTTTTTGTATGAAACCAGAGTTTTCAATGCCTAAATATTCTCACGCTTAATCAAAAATTACTGTACCTACCTAAAGAAACTTTACACGAAATTAAATTTAAAAAATGAAAATGAAAAAATAAAAGGATTATTTTCGAGCTTAAAATATGCAATTATCGTCGGATCTCTATATCGTTATTAAAGTCTCTAATAATTTTTTCTGTGATCTATTTTGGAATACAATAATTAGTATATTGTTAATAATATTCATAACAAATGTATTGATAGAATTAAGAGGATGTAAAATAGATTTATGGGTATAAAGAAAGACGACAATAACTGAAGAACCGAACAAGCTCCTTAATTCAGCAATGTCTTGCTTAATTATTCAGACTAACTATTTTAAACATAGAAGTAATTACACTAATTAACTTACAGAGTTAGAGAGAGTATAAATTAAGATAGCGAAGAACCAACGAACATTAAACGTAAAAGTTTTTAAACTTCATGTGTACAAGTATGTTGTAATTATTAAGTGAAATAATTCATTCCTGAAGTGGTCAAATTCAGATAAAAGAAACCATGGTAAATCAAGAGAAGAGAATTAGTTGTGTTCGATGTCTTCTTTAGTTTCGCTAGAGTTAAATATGAAAGAGAACGAGGGGAATTCAAATTATGTATTAATTAAGTACTTTCCCTGATTACCGTTACCGAAAAATAAGAAAACGCTTCCTTTTCATAACATTGATAAATGTGTATAATACACATGATTCGCTAGAGTATTTTCAAGCTAACACTGCAATTAGAGAATTTATTAAACAGGAAGACTTTTTAAGAAAAAAATTAAAACAACTGCAAAAACAAACATTGAAAAGTACAAAATATTTACTATTTACTACTTTTACTAATCAAAACTCAGGTACAAAAATTATTTGATACATTCGATATAAATACCTACATAATTAAATTTAACTTTTTTTATAGGTATTTGTATCGTATGTATAGTCATTTTCGTACTTGAGTTTTGATTGGTAAAGAATAGTTATTTTATACTTTTCAGCGTTTCCCCTTTAAGTCGGTTTAATTTTTTCTCCAAAAGTTTATTATTTCTCCCTTTTGAGTGACCTTGTCCTAAATAAATATCTAGGGTAGGTCTACAACTAATTTATTTTCTAATTATGGAACGGAATGATATACAAACGAATTATCAATATAAATAAAGCTTATAATCAGTTAATGCGATTATTTGGTGTATCTTCGAACTCCAAGCTCCAATATCAGTGAAATTTAAGTGGGACCACGTCGGAAGTATACCCTTTAAAAAAAAAATTTTTCAAATCGGTCGGCAATTGACAAAGTCGTCGGTGAACATACATAAAAAAATACATACAAATATCGAAACTCCTCCTTTTTTTTGAAGTCAATTAAAAATAACGCCTACAGTTGTGAGATTAAGTACAAAACATCAATAAACTTACTAATTGTTTATACCACGGAGAAGACTAACGAATAAGAAGTCCGCCAGTTCAATGGCAGTTCAACCAACAGTCCAACAGTCCAATAATGGACTACGGACAATGGACGTTAGAAACAACATCGAGGCTAAAAGTCAAAAAGTCACTTCAGATTGCAAATGAGTTGGACCCGAGGACTAAGATGTTTCTTCAATCGAGTTTAAGTTTTGCCTGATTTCATTTGATATATGTAAATATAACAATGTAGTCTCAGGACATTCCCAATAAAATATCACTGCTTGTGTGTATCATACATATATAATAATACATACATACATATCTTCACGCTGTAACCTAACTGTGCTGTGCCCTAACGGGGTAGAATAATAATAATAATGTACTCAGACATTTCACATAGCGCCATCTAGTCCCAAAGTAAGCAGCACAGCGCTTGTGTTATGGGTACTAGACAACTGATATACTACTTATATACTTTTTTTGTAAATAAATACATATTATACATAAACATCCAGACTCGGGGCGGGAATCGAACCCGCAATCCCCGTTTCCTTTCCGACGTGCTTAGCCGTTGCGCCACGGAGGTAGTCATATAAAGCGGGTCATGGGTGTACTGCACAGTACACTATAGTAGTACTAACCGTAACAACCTATATTGGTTTGATTCGGATGTTATTTTGGGGAAACCCATTTCAGATGATAAATCCCTAATTCTTAAAATTTTTAGCTATCTTTCGCCCGAAATCTTAAACTTGTTAATAGACACATGCTTCGCCTCTCTAGGAAGCATCCTCAGGAAACTGAGATCTACGCTCACAGCCATTAGGTTAGATATGAATATGTCTATAGAAAATGTATATAACGACGTTTTTTATGTATGTACTGGTACTTGCTGAATACGCTACGTATATCTATACAAATACTTCGAAGACTGTCCGCTTAGTTAAATGATATCGAACAGAAATCATTTAACTAACCGAACTAAGCGAACTGCACTATCCACAAAATGGGATACAAAGGATGAGTTTGTAGTATAAATACTACTATAGTAGTACGAAATCCAACCCTGAGGTAGATTCAAAGATTCTTGAGTATCATTGTTATTTCTGTATAACACGAATAACGTGTCCTGCGAGTCTAAAATCAAGCGTGTTCATAAACTACCTATGCTAACGATAGATACGGCGAACCTGTCGCGTGACTGCTGCGCCTTCACTGCAATCACGTCACCTGTCAACCACGTGTTACATCGTATTACGTGATGCAGTCTTCCGCGCATGCTTAACTATGCTGATGGAGTAACTGATTTAAATAAACACTGTCTTACGTTAAAACCCTTACGTTAACTTCAATTTATCGTCGTAGTACCTGCGAAAACTGACTCAATAGTCTTTTCTTTTAAAGCGTGATCATAAAAATAAGGGATGCATTTAATGGCACTTCAAAATTGGTGAAAATATAGACAAAAATGCTATGAATATAAATAAAATACATAAAAAAAAAATATAATGTCATACAATAAAATGTTACTCCTCCATTAAATCGATATTAGTATTAAAAAATTTTAAGACGCTGTAAAATAATTATTGTCAATAAAAAAAATAAGCAATCATTTAAAATAATAGTGTGCTGTGAAAAATATTATTTATATTTATATCTATAAACTAAATAAATAAACTTGACAAGCTGTCATCCTGACAATACCGGCACATCCGGCGCAGTGAATGGAGTCAGAGGAGTATTACATTCCTTGATGCAGTTGGTGCACTTGCACAACGTCTCTTCCTAACTATTGGAAATAACTCGGAAATACACCTAGTAGTATATATAAGATTGCAATATATACATATATCAACAGCGAAAAATGTAAAGATATGGAAGGATATAGAGATGTTTCAAGATTAAATTTCTCGACTTCCACTAACACTTTAGAGTGCGGACTCTTATTTCAATACTGCTCCATGTATAAATCGGATTCCGATCTGGCGCATCACCGACCGCTGCCGCGGCAAGCTCGCTTTGCTGGCTCGGAGCGCGCGTTGTGGTGAAAAGACCTGACCGAACCTAACCAAAACGTGTGTTAAAAATATATCGTCGTATTTGTATAATGTTATAAAAAAATTTGCAAAATTTTACCCAATGTGAAACAATCTAAACCTTAGCTTGCATTTGTCTTCACGATTTCCTACCAAACATTTATTATCACCATTACACCACATTAAAGTTTCAGTGACTGAAGTTGAAACCAAAATTTTATTGTGAAAACTGTTCATTTTGAAGTTGACCATTTTATTTATAGCAAAGACTATTAATTCTAATTAAGATATGATTTATATCAAAAGTAGCAAATTTAAAGAGAAAACCGTCAATTTTAATTATTGAGATTTGTAGATAAAATTACTAATTCTATATTCTAATTCTATATTATTCTGCATTATATATATCCCTTAAAATATCATTTGCTATCGGTTTACGATTTTTACCTTAAGTAAGTAACATTGGAATTACTGAGTAAGAACAGTCAGGTAATATCATGCTATATAGTACTCTACAAATTAAATGTTTTATATATAACTCAACTAGATTAGATACAATCAGCAATTAGATTAGGTACATATTATATGATTACGACGAACTCGATGGCGGAGAGGTTTAGGCGTGTCGAAGCGAGGAAGGTTGCGGGTTTGATTCACGGCCAGGTCAATATAGGAAGTGAACTTTTCTAGATTGTCTCGGGTTTGGGTGTACTGCGAGATGACCCTAGTACCTATTCGTGATCTGGTTCTCATAGTACAGGGAAATGCCCTATTTTGAGACCAGATGATTGGTGTGTATTGTCTGGCGTATTTATTATTATTATTATATATACCTACGACCTACGTGGCGTCATATAGCCAAATTTAATGAATTTTAATTAAAATTATGAGGTGTGATTGGTGACAACGACAATGAATTAATTTATGTTTATGCAATATATTACTTATAATATATCATATTCCTTAGTAGACTGTCCTTATAATTTACATGGAATTTATGGGTGACCAGTTTCGGTCTGTCATTATATTGCCTCCACATTGCCATTTGTAAACTCAAATACTTATCGTTAGAAATAGCGTCGGAATATAATTTTGTTGCGTTTTCTCCACGCAGAATGCGGAGTAAAGTTACACAAATTCAATACAATTTAATCAAGTTTCAAGTAATTGTTGAATGTCAAACCTGCTATCAGTTTGAGAGAAACCTGTACTAAAAAGAAAGTTAGGTATCATACCATCCGTGCACAGATGTTTTTCCGATAACATCATGAGGTCGTGACCTCACGCGTCTATGGTCAGTAGGGAGGGTTGACAAAAATAACAGGCTACAAAAAGAGTTGTTGCAATAAATTAATGATTTTAATGCATTTTTATTATATTATTATAGTAATAAAGAACGAAAACAAATAACTAACCATAAAACAGCGAAACTTAACAGAAAAATAACAACAATGAATTAGTTCGGAGCGAGAGCAATTAGTAACACGAACATATGTACGCAAACGACAGCTTTGCTAGCGGTACCAACCAGACTATCCCGGGACACGGTCGGTGGAAGTGGAAGGCAAACTTTCTGCCGCGGATAGTACTTGTAACCATCGTCTTACAGTAGCAGATTATAATACTTTTCAAAGACCAACGAATGCGTAAGTGCAGATAAGATAATTCTCAAACTGCATTTCTATCCTCTATAAAATTCTTGTAATATAGTTTTCATCAGTACGCATTTAATAGTGTATACAACGAAAAGCAACAAAAAAAACTGCTGAAAGAAAATAATGTATGTACATATAATATCTTCATTCTGTATCTGAAAATAATTTATGTTTCCCCAAAATACTGTATTTATAACTTGACAACACAGCGACATATCAGATGATACTTCGAATATCGTAGACCGTAATAATAGTAATGAGCGCGCAATGCAGTCACGTCACTTGTCAGCCGCGTGTTTAATATCGAATTACGTGAAGCGCAGCATGTTCGCTTCCCGCCAAATTAAAGCGTTATAATGACGTAGAGACATATACGGCCTCCGATTATGCAGTCCTAGTACTTCAATCTGGATTCCTGGTTATATAGGAATGTAACTTGATTTTTCCTTTCGTGTTTCGATGGATGCGAACGTGACAAAATGGCACTTTGTCTGTCTGTATGTTTATTCGTCTGTCTGCGTCTCCGTATGTCGCAACTGCCTTATTCTTTCTTCAATTAGTATTACAATATCAAGCTATTTTCTTCACAATTCAAATCGAAAGTGTAATTAAAATTTAGCACACTACGAGTGTAAGTGTAGTAGTTATTGTAGTCTCAGGTGTTACTTTGCGGAAATCCATTTCATATGATGAATTCCTAAATCTTTAGTTATTTTCCGCTCAATACTCCAAAAACCACCAATCGACACGTGTTTCGCCTCTCAACGAAGCATCCTCAGGATATACCAGAGATCGGACTCGGTCAGCTAACCAGCACCGAATCAATAGTCAATAGGTTTAAACAGTCGTGCAGCTGATTCATTTGTTGATGCGGTGCGGTAGTGTTATTAAATCCACACTAGCACGGAAACACTCGATAAGTGTAGTAGTGTTGCTAGATCCACACTAGCACGAAGACACTCGATAAGTGTAGTAGTGTTGCTAGATCCACACTAGCACGGAGACACTCGATATGCCGCTAGATCATCCATTCTTCGTTACTTAACTCGCCGATCGTATCAAACAACGAGCACCATAACCACGACTGGAATGCCTTTTGCATTCTACTTATTACATCAACACATGCAATCACTCCTTTATCAGACAACATGAACATTCACACAATATTCTCAACCAACCTGTCGCTGACTTAAGCTACTTTCAGACATGAGGCAAATTCTTTTCAAAATTAAAGCGCTGTAATTACTAAGATACAAGATTAGAATTCCTAAATATGATCTTAGTTCCTAAAAGTTTATTCAGACATTAGATAATGTTGAAACTTTGTTGAAACGTACAGAGGTGAATACAGAATTACGTAGATACCGATAATGTTTCCATTCCAAGACCGTTGCTTATAGACTAGACTAGATATAACTTTGACGAAGTTTTGTTTTAGGTAATACATTCCACGGCTTTGTATTAAGTTGCGATGCAAAACTTATAGTGTAAAATATATCTACATAAAAATATATAATCTTTCTTACACATGTATATTTAAATGTGTAAGTAGAGAGTAGAGAGGGGTTGAAGTCGAAAATAATAAAAATCTTTTTGAAACATCGTAAAACCATAACATTTGACATTTTTAATAATTAAAATTTATCAAATTTCATTTCTTAAATTCTAATGTACGGTGTAACGGTTATTTCAATTATCAAAACACAGCAATAAGAACAGTTTTTAATCTTTATTTGGAATAAATAACAATAAATAGTAACAATTTGAGCAAAAGATTCAATAAGGTCAATTACAAGTTTACAGACGAGAAACCAGAACTGTTTATTCAATGTACATCATATATACATATGTCTCCTTTCACTCAATTTACATTACCTTCTTTTACAAACATGTTAAAGTAAGCAATTAAATACTCACATCATCTGCTCGTCTGTTTAATTGGAAATAGTTTGGTTTTATGTAGAACAGCTTTCTCAACAGCAATCGAGGTAATACTATTTTTAGGGTTCTACGTTTCAAAAGGAAAAACGGATCCCTTTCAGATCATGAAGACCAAGGCGAACTTATGAAGATTAAATGTCAAAAGCACTTGTATACCTAGCCGAAAGTGTGTGAGAAGAATGATGAGAGGGCGATAGAAGTCTGTAAACATCGCAATGCTTGGCGCGCCATCCTCTCTGAATACCCCGTCAGGGATATAGTGGATATGCATGTATGTATAAATAACAATAGGCTAGATAACTATTTCTTCACGACCTAGCTAAAAGATAAGTTCAATAATCACAAACAAAAGTGTGAAAAACTATTCGAAATACAATAAAAAACAAGAGTTATTTGCTCTTAAAATTTAGTAGTAGGAACAGAGTAGGGATATGTTCTGTCTCTGTCACTCCTAAGGCTGTACAATATCATTGCAACTTTATGACGCCACAGCTTTGTAACGCTATCTCTCTCTAGCTCATCCCCCACACACTGTTGCCATTACTGAAATTTAAAGCGATAACTCAGTTTCTTTTAAATGAATATCAATATCAATTACTTTTTTCTCAATTGTAATCAAAACGTTTAATTATTTTAATACATTGTATAATATAAGTAGTATAATTATTTTAATACCACATTTAATAGCAGTCATCTAAACTATTCATGTATAAAATTCAATATGCAACTGGTATCAAAATACCAAGTAAATTCACAAATTCTATAAAAACGTATAAGAATCACAAATCACTAATCGCTCAAGTTCTGAAGTTCCCCAACCATGAGTAGTAATATCAATATCAAGACATAACTACGAATTTAATTCAAGTAAATCTGATTTTATTATGTTTTAGAAATTTATATATGCCGTACAAAGTTTATATGGATTTGCAACAACTATACGACATGTTTGTAAACAGACGGACATAAAAGAAAAATCCGCGTCACGTAACTTAGAAGTGTATAATCAAACTAAACCAGTCATTATCATTATACATCTCATTACACTAAGCAGATCGACCGCCATTTTGGTAAAACAAATTACTTAGACATCTTTATTTCTGCTGCAGACATATAGCTCAGCGATTGATTAATTAGACAAAGTTCTTTTTCACGTCAGTATAATATACGAATTATACTTATCTTGAGCAGTATGTAGATAACACTACAATTTTCAAGTTCGACTCTTTTATACTTGACACTGAATATATATTATTAGAAATTGGTATTCCTAACTACTTTAAGATACATTGAAAAAGTATTTTTGGGTAAAACGGAATGACAGAGTTACTGGAGTCGATGACGTTATCGATTGTTGCCGAAGTGATTCGATAATAGATGAATATACCATGTGGGGCGATCACTACTTAAACGCTCGTTTTTGAACGCAACGTAACTTCAAATGTCAACATTATTAATGTCATTGTCAAAACTTCTTGTTTGTTTTGTGTAGGCGGATTGAGTGTTATAAAAATATGACTAATCGGTTTTATAGCCTTTAAGTTATTTTCTTATATATGGCTATAGGGCCATCAGCTTGGTCAGCTTAGCGAGTAAAGTCTATACTAAGGTATTGACTGAACGTATGAAAGGCGTTTCAGAAAGATATTTGTGGGAAGCGCAAGGTGGATTCAGGAACGGTAGGGGTTGTATGGATCAGATTTTCACGCTTCGCGTTATCGTGGAAAGGTTTCTGGCTTTAGGCCAGAAAGTTTTCTGCGCTTTGGTGGATCTACAAAAAGCATTCGATAGAGTAGTGCGGAAGAAATTGTGGAGTCTTCTGCCTGAATATGGCGTGGAGGGCTCCTTACTGCAGGCTGTGAGGTCATTCAATCGTGGCCACAGAGCCTGTGTAAGGATAGACGGTGACATGTCGCCCTGGTTTGAAGTCTGTACTAGTGTCAGACAGGGCTGCGTGATGTCTGCCTGGCTGTTCGTGGTGTATTTGGACAGTTGCCTCCAAATATTGAAAGATAATATGAGTGGTATGGGATGTGATGACACCTGGGTAAACTGCCTATTGTACGCTGACCATGCTGTGCTAATAGCACCATCAGAAGCTGAGCTGCAGACACTAGTCACGTGTATGAAAGAAGATTGTGAAGTAAAAGGATTGAAAATGAATGTGAACAAAACTAAGGTTCTGGTGTTTGAAAGAGAAGCGGTACAAACGAAATGTGTGATTTGTGTAAATGGAAAATGTCTAGAACAAGTGAATGAAATTGTGTATCTGGGGAGTGCGTTTTCGAGGGATGTAATATGTGAGTTGGATGTGGAGAGACGGGTAGCAGCTGGCAATAAAATGAACGGTGCTCTGTCCGCATTAGTGGGTAGTGTGAATATATCTAACACTGCTAAAATGGCCATCACAATGCGGTGTTGGTGCCAACTTTGTTGTACGGTAGTGAGGCCTGGATATGCCAGAAATCGAGTGAAAGTATGATAAATGCTGTGGAGATGCGATCTCTCAGAAATATGTGCGGTGTCACGCTTGCGGACAGGATAAGCAATGATCAGATACGCAGTATGACAGGGTTGCACAACAGTGTTATTGTAAAAATCAAGAAAGGAATGCTTAGATGGTTCGGGCACTTGGCAAGAATGAGTGATGAAAGACTGACGAAGAAAATCTACAGAGCGAAAGTGAGTGGTAAAAGAAACCAAGGAAGACCAAGGCTGACTTATGAAGATCAAATAGCCAGAGTGTTAGCAGACGGAAATGTCAAAAGCACTCTCATACGTAGGCGAAAATGTGTGAAGAGAATGATGAGTTTTGAGGAAGCGAAAGAGATGTGTAAGGATCGCGACTCCTGGTGCTCCGTCCTCTCTGACTACTCCTTTGGGGATACAGCGTGAAGATATGTTATGTTAAGTTATTTTCTTCAACTTTCATTATAGACTGTAAAGATGCTGTGCAGCTATTTAGCAGTGATAATTATTTGTTAAAAGTTTCTAAAAGTAATGACAAATATGTTTTTAAGCAAAATAATGAAGTAAAACAAATCGTACCTTAATATGATACGACGCATTTTTTTTTCTACCTTTAATGCCCAATGAACTTTATTTGCACAAAAAAAAAGGTGGCAATCCTAATTGAAATGTGTATTTCCTCAAGACTCATAATAGAATCTCAATAAGAAAGATAAGAAGTTATACCAACTCAAACATATAAGATACCTACTTAAACTAGACGACTGCATTTAAATGTGGTATATTTCATACATTTTATTAAAATAATTAAACATTTCGAATACGATTGAGGAAAAATTAAGTGATATTCATTGACAGAAACTGAGTTATTGGGTTTTAAACTTCAATAGTGGGAGCCGAGGATAGGCTAGAGGGAAATAACATTACATATTTGTGGCGTCACAGAATCGCAGTTACATTGCACAGCGCTAGGAGGGATAGAGACGGAGCTTATCCCCATTCTGCTCCCAGTACTAAAGTTTAAAAACGAATAACTTACGTTTTTCATTGTATTTCAAATATTTTTTCATAGTTTCGTGTATGATTATTACGCCTGTTTAAACTAAGTCGTCAAGGAATAGTCATCTACCCTATTGCCATCTCAAAACAAAATTTGTTTGTGTAGGTTATAGATGTTAAGAAGGATAAGTTTCCACATATCCTTTATTAGATATATATACAAAATATTAGATTTTTAATGATAGTCAAAATTTGATACTAATTTTGACAAAAATAACAAGCCTAGGTCATGATTCATGATACACTTTATATCAAATATTGTAACTTATACTTTATATGAGAACAATATCGTTTTCTTTTAAACTTACCAAACATAACATACGATACTGAACAAAAACAACTCTGAGAGCACAGGTGACATCACTTGAGTGACCTGTGAGGAGATTACCGTTGTAAGCCGCTCTAAGGATTTCCGCTTCAAAGAGATACCGACTTAGAGACCTCTTGCTGGGTTTTACGGCCGCATATATTTATAAGTATCTAAATTTGACCACATTTTGTGGTTAGATAATGACGTAGCTAATGGATTCATTTTATAAAAAGGCTGATATGAAGATCTTAACTTAGACAATTAGACTGTCTACCCTAGCAATTTGCTAATTCATTAACTCCTGACCATTACTAGTAACAGCTCGAACATATGCTTTTATTCGCCTCTTCCATGCTCTTCAGTTGAAGCGAAGTTTCCTTTATCTGTTGCTGGTCTTCTATCTATATTAATATCCACGCAGATATTTTCGAAAAACATGGGATATTCCAGTTTCTTACCCTCCAGTGCAGATCGTAAAAGTCAGCCAAAAGACAGGTCCTGTTATAAGTAACTTTTATAAGTAATGGACCAGTAACATTAGTTACTGCGAAAAGCGAAGGTTCAAAAAGATGTGTTTGTTGCACTTCAGTGTCCACCCGAATAGGAAATGGCGTAACATTACGCATATATGTAATACGTACCTATTCCCTTTATTAATCTGCTTACTGAGTCTGCTTTTACACTTTAAATTCAAATTCTTATTATATTCCTTTTTCACAAAAATAATTATCTAATAATGACCTCGAAAAATTTGCCGGTAGGTACCTACTATTTGCGGTTGCCTTAAAAATGACCAGGTCGTATATTTGTGCGAACATCGTCCCAGAGTATGTTCCAGAATTATAAAATTATGGAAACAGAAACGTTAAAACGTTTAAAGCACATTATTTCTAGAAGTGTACTGTTCTCTACATTTTTAAACGATACTGGATCCTTCCATTTACCACAGTTCCGCAATTGTCGTTGCAATGCAAGGACCATCGCCGAGGGAAATCGGCAGATTGCCTCATTCGCTATTCTACTGGCCCGGCGGCGTAGGGTGCATTTGGAAATTGTCAAGAGTTTTCCTCTACTCGGACCGTGCTTGAAACACAAACATAGTTACATTACGTATACAATTTTTTCTAACACCAAAGAAGATGTTTTATAGAAAATAAAATGATTATCTATTTTACAAATGTAATGAAACAGGATTGTTAGCAGAAAATTAAATTGAACACAAATATGGATTAAAAAAATATTTAAAAAACTTTATATTTGTAGTGTCCTAAAAATTAATTAAGAAGTGGTCAAAGAAAGAAGAATTAATAATTTCTTGATCTAAATCAACAATTCTTGAAGTGCTGAGCACTGATGCGAAATGAAACTCAATAAATTATTTTTGTATTACGATTTACGAATGAAATAAATTATTACTGGTGATGCATCAATTACTAGGTGCATCAATTACTATTTTGTAACAAACGCATTGTACGATGTTATAATCGTAACGAAATAGGTCCAATAAAATATATAAATACTATAAACTTTCAAACATTGAAAAGCCAAACCAAAGCAAAAATGTTTAAATTACAAAATAAAGAAAGACATCGATGTGAAAAAAACTGCAAAATAAAATGAAAGCTCGCGATTCTATTTAAATAGTTTATGTAAAAGTATAAATTGTTTTATAAAAATAGGGCAATGATCTTATTTCTTCCAATTACTTCATTCTGTTTGATATCAATATTGTTTTTATAATATTATTTTGAAAACAAAACATAGTAGGATTGTTTACTTTCCTTTCACAGTAAAAATTAATGAATCAAATAATCAAGTAATGATTCGGTTTGATTGTTTATTTTGTTTTTATATATATAATGTCTTTATATATATAGTAAAATCTCATGAAACATTGAATCAAGTAATCACAAACAGCACACAATTGTAGTGGTTCTAACCATATAGGTATATTAATGTAGTATTTTCCATTTTTGTATAATTCTTTCGTTTAATCAAAATTTTTACAATAATAACTTAGTAAGCCACGTATGGACCTAAATATATAATATATTTTAAAGGAACTAATACCTAGATTCTTCACGCTGTATCCCTAACGGGGTAGTCCGTGAGGACGGAGCGCCAAGCGTCGCAGTTCTTACTTACTTATTTCGCTTCCTCAAATCTCATTCTCCTCACACATTGTCGCCTAATTATGCGAGTGCTTTTGACATTTCCGTCAGCTAACACTCTGGCTATTTGTTCTTCCTAAGTCAGCCTTGGTCTTGGACTTCTTTTACCACTCGCTTTCGCTCTGTAGATTTTTTTCGTCAGTCTTTCATTACTCATTTTCTTCCTATATGCCCCAACCATCTTAGCATTCCTTTGTTCATTTTGACAATAATACTGTCGTACAACCCTGCCATGCTGCGTATCTCTTCATTCGAATAAATCATAATTAATAATTCATAACAGTAAAATTAAGTTCATATTTTAGTGAAATATACGAAATACCGCCTAACCTTTTTTCTTAAATAATCCCAATACGATAGAGGAAGTATTATTTGTAATTAAAAATCTTGTCTTCCATTAAATTACGTGTAAAGTATGCGGAAAAAAACGTAGCGTAAACGGAACCTGTTTAATGCCATAGAAAACTTTACTGGAATCTTAATGTAACTTTCACGGAATTACATGAACAGTGAACGACGAGAATCAGATAGGTACATGCTTGGTGCATTAGTAACAAAAGTCCTTAAAAAAATTATGAAAAATAGCTTTTATCTTACAAATGCTAAAATACAACAATAGCAAAAAATGAGCCAAAAATATTTTTCATTTAATATACGTAAGATATGTGTATTCATCGTTAAACAGTAAGAGTACAATAGGGCAGATCATTGTAATATGCCTGAGCATTTCATGACATGACCTATTTATTGCGTATAGCCTTCATATAATCACGTACACAAAGAAAAGTCGAGTTAATCGATTACAGCAATTTGGTTCTAGATATACCAAGCTAAATACTTTGCCATATCGTGATTTCAGTGGGATTAACAGAAAACAGTTTCATTTGGCGCTGCTGGTGGCGCTGTGTCAAGCTCAGGGAAACTATGTATTTTCTCTAAATTGGCTTGGAGTGTGGGCTGTAGGTGTTACTGGGACCACCCACAGTTCGTTGTGATACCCATATTATAAGCTCAATGCTAATATGGGTTTGGGGTAACGCAATTGGTGTATGTAAGTTTGCAGTATTAATATTATTATTTTATAGTATTATTATTCATCCAACGTTGAGAATACGAGTAAGTTAATAATATCCTATTTATGTGTATGCTTAATATGAATATACCTATATTATCATTTTCATTACAATTAATATCATGTAATTATAATATCAATATGCTGTTGCCAAAGACGATCAACAACCAACCAATTGTTAAGACTACCTACTGACTTCAAGATGTTGCCCGTCCCTTACTTTGAAATTGATTTTTAGTCTTCTCGAGTCTTCCTTCGTAATTACGTCACGAATATGCGCATAGGTGATATATAGTCAACGACGCAAAACAACTAGGAACCGTAACGGTGGCAGGAGTTTGCACAATCACTGGAGGTATTAATGCGCTGCGCCTGCGCTCCACTAACAGTATTGGCCGGACAACAACATGATACACAACGCTGCTGTAAGTAATCCTTTTATGTTTACAATGTTTTAAAATCAATACTACATAATACATGTAGCATAGGACATTATAAATCCAGACAGCCTGTTTCGTACTTCGCAGTTAGGTAAATAAAATCAAAAGAATGTAGATGTATGGGTGCTGTTTGCTAATGAAAAGGCGGCCGATCATCTTCTATGACATATGTGTGTCGTGTATGTTATACGTACATTGTACAGGTGAGTCAGCCTATGTGATTTGCTTCACCGTTGCTGTACAGGGCATAGCGTCTATAGCTATTTATAAAGTTCAGACGCCGCGCCTGAGCAGCAACGGTGAGGCAATCAGATAAGCTGATTCACCTGTACATCGACACATTTATTATTATAAGTTTACTCACCTGTACATACGACACGCGCATATTATCGGATAAGCTGATCGGCCGCGATTTTCTTGGAAAACACGCGGGTGTCTTGCGTGGGTACGCATTTTATTTGATTTTATTTCCTCACTTCTATTAGTACGGGACAGGCACAGGCTGTCTGGAGTTATGAAGTCTAAGAACATATGACAGTGTAACTGGCCCGTTGACGCAGTGGTCCATGATACCGAGTTCAGTTCCCGGTTAGTTCAGTTTAAGACACGAATTTTTTTTAATAGTTTCGGAGTCATAGTGTTGCTGGGTACTTTCTAATTTTGTTATATAGTACTCATAGTAACAGCCTTGTGAATAGGTCAAGGTCACACAATAAATTGTGGTAATCGTTCGAAGTATTCATTTATTTATAAATTGACATATCGGTATAAAGGGCTGTCTCAATAGACACGATGGACGTTATTTAAAACCTCTAATATTTTGTTTGTGCAAAATATTACTTTACTTGGTTATATTGACAAGGCTTTAAAGGATATTGCAAATAAATAATAAATTCATGCTAACGGTTCGATAGCTATAAGTTTTATGTAAATACAAAGGTACGGTTATGGTTGTATATTATACAATGTTACAGTTGGTTATACATAACGTGTAACTAGCTGTCAGGCTGTTTCTGTCCACTCTATGCGGTGGTGCACGTTGAAAAAATGAACATTTGAATTTTTATTTATTTAGATATTAGTATATGTAAAAACAAACATACGCGAATGCAAAGTTGTGTCAAAATTTCAAGTCAATAGACGGACCACTTTTCGAGATTTGCGAACGCAAATATTCGGAAGCTGAGTTTTATCTCTTCTTTTTATATCTTCTATTTATCTATCCTCTTCTATATCTTCTATACTACTATAAATCTCTAGCGTCTGTCTGTAATTATAATTTTACTGTCCAATTTTATAATAGATAGTCATTTTATGATTGATTTCGATTCCACCATTTTTAAAATTTTTGTCTGTCTGTATGTCCTTTTATAACTGAAGAACGGCTTGACCGATCTTAATGAAAATCAGTATACGTAGTAAGAACATGTGATTGCGCTCATGAAAGGCTACTTTTTTTTAGAAAATATATCCCTAAAGGAGTGAAAAGCGGGACGAAAGTTTGTAAACTTTGTACGGGAAATGCTAAACCGCTGAACTGATTATGATATAGCATTGATATAGTTTGACACTAGGGAACCGACATAGCCTAAACTACCTCTAAGGGGGTGAAAAGAGGGATGAAACTTTGAATGGGATATGCTGAACTGCCGAACCAATTATGATGTTTGGCACAGAGATGGTATGTGCCCGGAGACAGACCGACTAGAAGTAGATTTTTTTTCATAAACAATCTTTAAACATACTATGCACATATACATATAATCTGACCTAATCCGGGAAAGCCACGAAAAAATTTTCCGCGCAGACGAAGTCGCGGGTACAGCTAGTATACAAATATAAATAATAATACGCGTATATCGACGTTCGGGTATTCTTTGATGCAAATACAATCGCTATTTGACGCGAACAAAGTCTACATGCACACCAAAAAAATTATAGCTTAAAACTTACATTTTCTTTAAGTTTCTAACTTTCGTTATCGAGTATCTAGTTGAAAATTCTAACTGCGTCATAATGAAAGTTCTGTAAACAAATGAAAGCTACATGACTTGTTATTCATGTATTAATAATGATATGTCTAGTACAAATGAACATTTTAATCTAATCTTAAAATAATTTACTTTTATATACTATAATGAATAGTAATATAAAACCTTGATTTTCTATGATTTTACATAATAAATACCTTAATATGCCTGCCATATTTCTCAAATAGTGCCAAAACGAAAAGTCATTTTGTTCTACCATTCATGAGCAAATTCTGCTAATCGATTTCAACATTATTTGGTAATAGAAAACTTACTAAAATTTTTCCGATCACGCAAATTGTTTCATTCCTCCTAAATTTTTCGCTAAGCTCATAAAAGCTTAATAATTAATATAAATTAATTAATCTTACCTCACTTCTTTAACTTTCTAAAAAGATACTACGCATCTTTATATAGCTACAATGTTTTTTTGTTACAGTTAATTCTGGCTGTAATGGTCAGCAGTCACTTGTGTTTAGCCAATCCGTCACCAGAACCCAATCCTGGTCACACACAGTAAGTAGAACAAAAAAAAAGCAAATACACGTGAATTACACGATTTATTTCTACTGTTTCCTTCTTAGGCTGTATAATTAGGCACAGGCTGTCGTTTGTGCTTAATTATACGATGAAATTTCCACAATATAGATATAGAGACTTATCTCTATGTTGTGGAAATTTCTCTCATACGCACGAGGCACGTTGCTTTTTATTTTTAATCCCCGACGCAAAAGAAGGGTGTTATAAGTACGACGTGTCTGTGTTTCTGTCTGTGGCATCGTAGCTCTTAAACGAATGGACCGATTATGATGCGGTTTTTTTTTGTTAGAAAGCAGGTTTTCTAGCGGTGGTTCCTAGACATGTTTTATCAAAATCGTTGTTGAGTCGGGGTGTTTTTTAAATTTTTAATTTTATAATGTTAATCTAATCTAATCTTCCGGTAAAAATTTACAAGTGAAAATGTTTGCAACTTTCATACTTGCTTACACCTGAATTGCACATTATGGGTACTTATACCACTGTTTTCAATCAGGCAAAACCGAGCTCAAACGTACACCCATCAGATTAATAAAATACAATTTTATTTTTTCACGGATGTAAAAATATTCCCATCAAGTTTCATTAACAGGTCTCAATATAAAGTGTAATAATAATACCTTGTTGTCGACATTGGATATATTCCTACGTTATTACCACTATTTATCTACCTACAGCTAATATTGTCATCATAAGTGCAGCATCTAATACATATTTGGGTACTATATGAGGGCTATAAGCTAACGACGTCCATTTGTCCCTTATACGCTTCTATCCATCACATATGAGCAGCATAAAGCTAATAGCGTATGTCTCGCTGACTTATGTACAGAAATTATATTTCATTGCAGCCTTCTGAAAATAACGAATACTAAAAATGCATTGCATTATTATCTTATAACTTCAGTGGAACTAAATTATAGAATTCTAGACAAATCGACAAGAACAAATGTATCATGACACAAAATATTAGTTAGACATAACATTTAATGTGCACTTTAAAACAGAATATAATTTTTTATAGTGTAGTGTGATGTATGTGTATGTTTGTAACAGAATGAGGTTTAATTCCTAAGATTTAGATTGTTTTTGGTCAGGTCAATTTAAGAACGAACATATCCAAATTGTCTTAAAATTAGAGCTTTAATTCCTTGTATTGCATCATTTCGATAGGAGGGATAGGGAGGGAGGGATAGGAGATTCGTAGCTAGTTTTATTGGGAGGATTGTTTGGTGAGTTGTTTATTTTTTAAACTCAAGTATCTCGTTTTTCCTTACGTTATAAACAGCAACAACAGGAAGGCCAAACAAAATACTAGTAAGACAAGACATGAACAACACTGACGCATAAATTTCCTATCAAAAAGAGTCGTAAAGCCAAAACTATAGCCTTTAAAAATTAAAGAGAAATCATACACACAACTACTTTCTTTTACTTTTTTTACAGTATACGCATTCACGTGCCGTATGAAGTACATACACTTCATCATCACCACGTCGAAAAAGTACCTGTGATCAAGGAAGTGCCGATCATCAAAGAGATACCCGTGGTAAAACAAGTGCCTATTATACAAACTGTACCTATAGTGAAAACAGTGCCTGTACCTATCGTTAATCATGTAGCCATCGAGAAACCAGTATTTGTACCTTTTCCCTATAGCGACCACCACTCAAGCCTTTCTTGGCATTGATGCTACAACAATAATAGTAAATAATTTAAAGAAAGTATTCCGACTTTTGAATTGATACCACAAGATTATTTATTATTGTATCATATTTCATATTATTCTACACAATGCAGTACAAAGAATTTCAAACACTGTTTTAACCAGATGTAGTTTATATGTAGTGTAATAAATATTTACTATCACTAATTCATATAATGATATTATAAAGAAAACATGACTGGTTTTTTTAGTTTTATTAATAGTTATGCAAGATAAATAGATTTGTATTACTGCAACTTTAACTAGAACCTAATTGTGCAACTTTGCAAATGGGTGCAATATTCATTTATTTTAGCATTTCAACTATAAAATGTTCAATAAATAGAATTTTCAATCAATGTGCATAATTGGACAGAGAAACTATTTTTTGTATCACTGCTGTCCCTAAATTCCCGACATTGCTCGGATAATATAGTTATGTATTCATTTCGTACATAAATACAATTGTCCGAGTCCTAGAGCACAATTTTAATATTCTATGAAGTTTTTTCGAATTTATAGTAATTTCTGATAATAAAAGTACGTTGATTATAAATCAACATAAAAAAATTATAAATTATTGATCTATCGTTTTCAGTTATTAAGACAATAAATAAACAAAAAAAATGTTACTAATCGACCAATACAAAAAATAGTGAATCAACCCAGTTATGAACAACATAACTAAGTTATCAATAAATTAAAATTTATCCATACTCAAAAGATAGAAGTATTCTTCATAATAATCAGAGCCACCTCAAAGTATGAGTGTTCTTAGATCATCTGAAAGCCCTTGTCCTAAGAAGTAAGTATAATTCAAACACTAACAGAATCATAACGTTCCTGAAATTTCCATTTACTAGCACATCTTCTGATCTTTTTCATGTGGATTTTGAATATAGAATTATTATGTGACAACGATATTACAAAAAGATAAGGTTTTATTATTCCAGAGGCAATGGATATCTTCTCCCGTTCTTTAATAGAGTGCCACGTGGGAATGGGCTGATATGTAACTATGGTATTGACGTAATCTATACTAAGATTATCTTTTCAATTGATAATAACAACTTCTTGTATAAAAGGACCCACAATCATGATTCACAGTCGATGTGCCCATTGTGGCATTAAAAGATTTTGCGAGACGCGTTAGTGCGGTGCGGTCTCGCAAAATCTTTGATGCCGGTGGTACTGGTGACTCGTTCAATTTTAGGAGACTACAATATTTAAATTGAAGTTATTTTATAAAATTTATTTAAGCACCCACAGACATGTATATGTATGTATGTAATATGCACGAAAAAGGTTTTTCCAGATGAATATATAGGATTAGCTACAAGTTTATATAACATTTCAGTTTTATTCCAAAATGTGGAATAAACAAAACCTCTTCGCATTTGTACGTACTTATGTGTATATTATAGTGCGTAAATTCATTGTTTGTGCGTTATCGTACTCTCCAATCTCCATATATTGACATGTTGAGCCATTGTGGCCACGTCAAAGTCATTTTATACTCCACCGTTGTGTAAACGTCACGCCATTTCAAACCGACCATCATACCTGTAGAAAGTATGATTTCAGTAATTACAATTAAAATAGTTCTTAAATTATATACTCATAAATTACTATTTTTATATTCGCTCAATGATTTGAAAATAAAAATATACATACACATCTATCGGATGGATATATCATAAATATAAATTGGCTTGGGTCTTTGGGCTACTAAGTACTACAGTTTGTTCTGCGGTATTAATGACTGAAATTATAATTATAATTGAAAAATAAATGAAGTGTTGGTACAAACTTTATTGTACGATAGTGTGGCCTCGATATGCTCGAAATCGAGTAAAAGAAAGATAAATGCAGTAGAAATGCGATCTCTTAGAAATAACCGCGGTGCCACCTTTGCGGACAAAATAAGCAATGAAGTGATACATAGTATGACAGGGTCGCACGACAGTATTATTGTAAAAATGACGAAAGGAATGCTTAGATGGTTTGGACTCATAGAAAGAATAAGAAAGTGAGTGGTAAAAGAAGCCAAGGAAGACCAAGGTTGACTTACGAAGATTAAATAGCCGGTGTTAGCAGACTAAAATGAAGCGCTCGCATATCTAAGCGAAAATGTGTGAGGAGAATGATGAGATTTAAGGAAGCGAAAGAAGAAGTATGTAAGGACCGCGAGTCTTGGCGCTCCGTCCTCTCTAACTACCCCGTTAGGGATACGGCGTGAAGATATGTATGTATCACAATGAACTGATATCGACTATATATTAGCTCCCCTTATTAAAATAAGCTTAACAGTATTTATAATTATCTCCTGCTCTTAAATATCTCATCATCAAAATTAGGAACATTGTATGTATATGTACTTTTTTGTTATTTATAAATCTTGGAACATTGTATTCTTTGAGTCATAAATGTCAGGATAGATGTCGTTTCGGACTCGTTGATCAACTTTTTAACGAATATTTACAAGAAGTAAAGTGGCATCTGATAAATTATTATCAGCGTATTTATTTAAAAGATAAAAAAAAACGATTCAAAGCGTTTCGAATGTAGCGAAAATTGTAAGCAGTAAGTAATAAATAACACTGTATTACGAGGGTAATGCTTGATTTACATTTACACAATTGGTGTGATTGAAATTTCTACTGTTCAACTGCATACCTCCAGTCTCTCCCCCAGGAAGCTAGATCTTCAGGTTTGTACTTTGTTACAAAAAAAAAAGAACTTATTCTCGCGTGTTAGCAACACCGACGAATATTTATAAAGAGGAACACTGGCGCCCTCTAGCAGAGCACGACGGTGTTCGCGACGTCATAGAAAAGAACGACTGACGGCTTGTTCCCCACTACCGCTCGAGATTATATAAGTCAAAACTCGAGCGCTCCACTCTATTGCTTTTTACCTTCACGACTGCAGCACAAAGTGTTCTAATACAAATTAATTTATTATTAATTGATATTAAATATGAATATTAATCGAATAATCGATAATTTAAGTAAAGGTTGTGGTGTTCCATTGCTATAAGTATCTAACTTACTATTTAAGTTTATCGTAGCTAACACACGCAAGTTAGAATGGGCTCCCCGTCTTATTTGCTCAAAAAGTATTTCTCAGGCAAAAATTTCTCGGACAAAATTTTCTCATACAATTATTAGTCCGTACAAATATTTCTCAGAGTAATATATTCTCACATACTTACTTAACGTAATCTACCCAAAGAGAGTGTTGAAATCTGTTCCGGCGCTTCGCCCCGCTGCTGCGGCACGCTCGCTTCGCTCGTTCGGCTCGCACGTTGTGGTTTATACACTTACTTAACTTAAACTACTCAGAAAGAGTGTTCTTATAAGGTGGATTCTGTTTTGGCGCTTCGCCGGCTGCTGCCGTGGCACTTCAAAATATTAACATGAAAATAAGAAATTATAGCCAGAGAAATTTTATACGTAAGAAATTATTGCTATGAGAAGTTATTACAATGAAATATTTTTGTTTGAGAAATTATCACAGAGAATTTATGTACTGAGAAAGTATTGTCCGAGAAAATAAGATCGGTCGCCGCTAGAATGGGGTTAGTTTTAAATATCTTTCAGTTTGTATTTAACATACTAAATAGTATGTATTTCTTACCGAAAGTTGTAAATTCTAGGGGCGTTCAATATAAAGTGAGAATGAGTATTTTTAAATATTTTTAATTATTCGACATAGTAGAAGTCACCTTTCAGTGAAATACATTTGGAATATCTATTTTCTAAGCTTAAAATTCGCTTAGTAAAAAACTCTTCATCCTATATGCTAAGTTTCCGTACTGCAACGACTACTGCTTTATCATCTTCAAATATTCCTCTCAGATATTTCTTCAACATCGGAAATAGATAAAAATCACTAGGAGCAAGATTTGGTAAATATGTAGAATGCTCAAGCATTTAAAAATCCACATCTCGGATTGTAACCATCGCCACGGCGGACCTTACTACGCATTTTTTTTATTTGTCCTGCATATAACGTGCCCGTAACTTTAGCTTCATGACCCGGATCATGAAGCTAAAGTTACGGGAACGTTATATATCTACAGCTACGTTACGTTATATATCTATCCAATGTATCTACAGCTTACTGCGCTTTGATTACCCCAGAAAAAAGCTCCAAATTATACCGGCGGAAGGATTCACCTTAAATTCCTTAGGAGTTGGAGATCATGGTTATTTCCATGTCATAGATTGTAATTTCGTTTCGGAATCGTATCGGTGAAACCACGTTTCGTCCACAGCAAGAAATCTTCCATAAAACGATCAAAACCATTTTGCAATAGTTTCAAAGAGTATCGGGAAATATCTAAAACCGGAAATTTAACGCGATTACCGTTTATTTTGGCTTGACGTTTCGACCGAGTTGCATCGGCCGTGGTGTCAAGCAAACTGTGAAAATAAAATGTAATCGCTTTAAATTTCTTGTTTTAGATATTTTATAAGGCAACCCGAAAGTTCAAAGTTTATATTGTAAACCGATACAGGTCGGAAATTGCAAAAGGACAGTTTGCTTGAGACCACGCCGATGCAACTCGGTCGAAACTTCAAGCCAAAATAAAAGGTAATCGTGTTAAATTTCCCGTTTTAGACAATATACAATGCAACGCGAAAGTTTACAATTTATATAGTATCGGGAAATATTCAGCCTGATTTGTTTTTGTGCATAGATAAGCATTCTAGGCACACAACGTGTGTTCCATTCATCCAACGTATGTCAATTTATTCCCAAGTATTCATGTAAAATGTTGTACATACTACATGTCGAAATCTCAGTTTCTTCAATAATAAAACGTATCGTGACACGACGATCCAGTGAAAGAATTCTTTCAGCTTTTTAAACTATTTCTTCGGTAACTGCTGTCACAAGGTATCTCGAGCGAAGGGCATCTTTGATGGATGCTCTTCCGCCTTTAAATCATTTAATTTCGACGCGCCAACGTGCAACTGTGGAATACAGTGGAGCACTTACCCTTAATATTTCCCGAAAATCTTGATTAGCTCGTTCCGCGGTAAAATTTTTCAATCATAGATATTTATTAACCGCGCATAGTTTCATGTTTCGGTTCCAAAGCCAAATAGCATAAAACGGAACCCTTACGATTTCATCCTGTCCGTATGTCTATCCGTACTCCAGTCATTTGTCTCGAAGACTTGGCATTATTATACATACAATTTGAAAGAAAAATGTGTTCTTTGTACCGCTACAAAATCGTGCAGAGAAATTAAAAAAAAGGAAAATTAGGGAGTGACACAACGCACATACATGCATGTAACTGAAGGATGAACAAAAAAATTTCAGTACGCTTAAGCTTGTATCTTGAGACAGGTCTTCCAAAATCCAAAATTATATATGTTTGATGATGGAGATTTCTACTTTCAAAGTGACATTTCTATTTAACCCTTAACTACCCAATATACTTTTAGCATAACTGACCAATAGTATCAAACAGAAACGTAGCTAGATTTTTTGGCATTTCAAGCAAAACAAAGGAATAAATTGTAATGGGCTATTGTACTATTCCAAATTAACGCATTTTGTAACTTATTTTGATCATCGTTTTTTTTACAGAATGTTTTGAGCAGATTGCAGATTGTATTGCTTAGAATTTCGGGAAATTTTCTAAGGACATATGTGACAGCGTTTCTTTCTTTTCACAAAAGGTTCAGACGATTGTTCAAATGATGTTCAGATGATAATTCGTCTGATCCTACTACTTCTGGGATGGTTGCAAAATGATAATTTGTCAGGTTTTTTTTTTGTTTCGTCTTCGTATATGAGTTGTTACTAAATCAAAAGCCATTTCATGTAAATAAATTTTTCTTTGACGATTAATATTTTTATTGTTTCCAAGTGGGATATAGATTTTTCCATATATGTAATTAGTGATGTACTTCCAACATGTGTAATATTTTGAAAAAATGCAAAGGGTCATTTATCCATATTCGTTTAACGTCGAATAGTATATTCATGAACCATTAGCTCAAGAAAATCAACACTGCTCTTTGTGGAATTATAGTTTATTTCAGATTTATTCTTATTGTTTATATCTAATTGTTTACTGTGATGCATGGTTGACAAGAAAATAACAGCACCGTTCTTTGTTTGTACGTAAGATACCAGTGTGATAGATTATATCAGAATTAGAACAAAAACAACATGAATGCGGCTGTTTTATGTCGAGATTATAATTATTAAACTATTCAATTTTCCAAAAAAAAATATGACACTTTTAACATACATTCGTAAAAGGTCAGAGATAGAATAGATAAAGCGACTTTTAAAAGGTTCGAATGATGTGGATTTTATAAGCTAAGGAAAACAAAAATGTTTCTGAGGGACACTTATGGGTAGTTAATGGTAATAATAATAATAATAATGCGCCAGACCATACACACCAATCATCTGATCTCAAACTAGGGTATTACCTGTGCTATGAGAACCAAACGACGACTACTGGGGGCGTCTCCCAGTACACCCAGACCCGAGACAATCTAGGAAAGTTCATTTTCTAATTTGATCCGACCGGGAATCGAACCCGGAACCTTCCGCGCTTAGGTTAACGTCTAAACCACTGCGCCATCTAGGTCACCTAGGTCGCCTAGTAGGTAGTTGAGGGTTAAGTCAATAGTTGCTGAAATATGCATGCCTCTTAAGTCGAATGTGTGTGAGCGCGCGCGTGCGTCTGTGTGTGCATGAGCGGAAAATTGTGAAAAAAGTTGAGATACCAGTGGCAGACTAATCCTGTCAGGGGTCCGGCAAAACTGAATGAGGCCCTAGGTCTTAGAAGTTGATATATACAATTATATTTTTACAAGCTTTTTATTCAGTTCACATTTGTATAAGAGTGTCATGTTAAATTCAAAGCTTGCAAGTGAAATTTTACTGAACCAATTTTGCTGAAATTTTGCATACTTATATAAAGTTAACGCCAATGCAATGTTAAGGTACCATCATCATAAACCTTTAATATGTGTTTGGGCTCGTTCAATTTGTTTTGATGGTTACTCTTATTTTAGTGGTACTATCAACAAACAAAAATATTGTCAACAAAAGTTTGTAGTAGGTACTATTAAAAATGGTAATATTTAACAAAAACATATTAAAGTACATTTCGTACAAAATGAATAAACAATATTGACATAAAATATTTAGTTTCTGTTCCGTAACCTTTTACAAAAGACCTAGGAAAGTGAAAAAATAACGAAGTGCAAAATATAAGTTAAACTGAACAAAAACTGAAAGATTAACAATAGAAATAATGTTAATTTATAATTATTATTAATTTAAAAATTATTAATCACCGGCATAGGCTGTACTTATTTGTATCTACGGGACTTCGAACTCCAAATAGCCTGTTGCTTAGGTAGGTACTGGACATATCTTTTTTTCCTTGTTTAGAATTTGATCAAAAGAACTTGTCGACATTTGAAGGCCCCCTGGGACCAGAGACCTGTGACGAGCCACCCCTTCCCCCCACCCCCCTTCGTTAGTCCGCTACTGTGAGACACGATATATAGATAGTAGAACTTAAAAAGGACTTTCGACGAAAATTAGTTTCAATAAAATTTGTTGTGTAGTTTTTACGATTTCGGTTATCTTCGGTTATATGCTCTGCGATCGCAGAAATAACTTTCTTTTACAAAGAGTCATTGAGAAACTTATGAAATAAATATTTATTTTTATGAATATTGTGCATCTCGTCTACGAAATCTATCACGGTGCGTCAATGATGTTATAATACAAAAGAGGTAGATAGGTTACGTTAGTACTAATCCAAGTAAAATATTGTCCCAGTTACAACGTTACAAAGTGAGACAAATATAAATTTCACTGCGTCGCTATGCAATGTAAAACTTAATTGCATTTCAAACTAACAAATCACATAGCTTTTTAAATAATTGTGATTGGTCAATTTCAATTTCTTACTACATGTCAAATCAGTGACTAATTCATAGAATATTAGTAATTAATGCCACAGAACAGACATTTTCAAAAAATATGCTTGAAACCTAAATGGGATTAGACAGTAAAAATGATTTTTGCTTTTTTTCGAATTTCGTTTTTCTTGAATCATGTACATGAGAACAGATTTATTTAAAAAGATCGCCAACATTTTTTAATTATAGCTTGGAAAATGATGAAAATGTAACAACTACTTTCATATGAAATGGATATTATTTTTTATTATGCATTTATTAAAAAAAAGAGAGAAAAATGTAGCAATTATTATTACTAATTACCTACAAATAAATTTAATTCATTTCGTTTGCCTTTTTGATATTTTTTTTCCATTTTGTGTTATTTTTATGCATAGAATGAAGTCGGACATTGAATTGTATTTTAATATTATTGCTTTTAATAAATGTAAACGATGATTAAAACTGGGTGGTTACGTCATCACGTGATCGTGTACATTGTTAAAAACGTTTGGATTATTAAAAGATTTTAGAATTTTGACTGCGCAATAGGCATTGCATGACATTGTCGGTTCTGTAACATTACTTTTCATATTCTTTGACCAAGTCCGCGTTGGCTAATTAGCAAAGTTTTGGAGTGCCACTTTTCGAGTGCATGTAACCTATCTACCTATTTTGTATTGTAACATCATTGCGGTGCGTGGTCCAACACACCCATTTGACCGATTTTTCTTTAATTTCCTCAACACGTTACAACAAACAGCAAATAAACGACTCCTATTTTTAAAAAACAGAAGACAATCAGTTTATTTTTTGTGGTATCTGATAACAGATAATATAGCTTTGCCAGCCAGTATTTACTTAATGAACTTCCAAAAAGTTTTTACTGCATTCTCAGTTTTCATTTAACGCCCCTCGGTGTCTGAACTAATAGATAAGAACAATATAGTTAATAACACTCTTAACGTAACGTTTCTCACTTCCAATTAATCTAAATAGAATAGGATAGTATCACAAATTGAGAGCGTAGGAAATAAAATCTCTTTTCCTTTCAGACTTTTATTATTGAACGCATTATACTATAGTGCCAGTTACGAAGTTAAAAGTTAAAATTATATAGGTTTTAAATGTAACACCAAGCATTGTCAATATTTTTCTTGCGGAACTAATTAACTTATACCTTATTATACACATAAAATGAAAACTCTACTAACTTTTTCAACCTTTAACTTCTCCATTTGTATCATTGTTTGTGATTAATGATCATTTAACACAGTTGATTTGCGAACATTTAATTTTCACTCAATTAATTCTTTTGTGGAGTCACATGCACTTGTTACTGATAATTATTTCACTCATGAATTGTCAACTCTCCCTTGACAATTCTGATAACGTTCCAGTGTTAAAATTGAGACAGCAATTTAAAAGCCAATTTCATTCGGGAAGTATTTGAACGTAACAATGGAACAATATATTGTGTCAAATAATTTAATTTATCATTGTGGTCGAGTGCTTAATAAGCTTATGTGAGTGAAGTGCTAAATAAGCAAAGTCAAATACGAGTAAATAGTTTATTCACATTACTTATTGTAATTGATGTGAAGTGTATAAACTGTATTGACATATCAACCTACAGACGAAAGCATTAAAGGAAAACCATAATTTGTTATAGACACTTACTTTGGCTGCCAGACTAATATGTCCATTTTAACATCAAATTGATAAAGACATGTAAAGCATAGATAATAAGTAATCATATTGAGTTTTTGTTATTTCAAATAAACATATCACCAAAATAGCGTTGTTGTTGTTATTTATCCGTTTCATGATATCCTAATTACTCTTCAACCGTCTGTTAATAGCATACCAGAACGGTTTATTATTTGTACACCTTTTGAGTAGGCAAAGCACCAGTTGAAAGCAAAAACTTTATTATGAATGAAGTGAAATCATGCGATGCGATGCGGAACACCACGTGATTTCCGGCAAATTACGGCCTCAGAGAAATTTGTAGCTTATTCAATATGACACCAGGGTCATTTATCGGTTCGATGATTTCCGGACCAAGAATAAGGAAGGATACATATTTTTTACTATTTTGTAGTTTTTTTTTCATGGCGCTAAAGACACATTCAAGACGGTACGCTAACTCATTCAACGTTAAACGGCGCGGTGCGGCATCGAAGCATGAATTCTCAAAAGTGTGCATTTTTATTTTTTCCATAGAATCAAATGTAAGGATGATCACGAGAGTGATGGCACTGATAAGGTAGCGTCGCACCTACGTCGCGCCAGTATCCAGGTGACGTCCAGGCAGTACCGAGCCCGTGCCGGTGGGTAGTTACGGTGGCATCGAATTGTGAATGTACGACTGTACGTCTATTCTGTAGTGGACTCTGTTCTCCCGAAGCCGCCTCGATTTTACAGTCTATTTGGTCTAAGCTATGGCACCTACAGTCCTGCAGCCCGGCCCAGAGAATAAGGCTACGATGTTCCCCGGTTGTAGCTAGAGGTGATTAAATAGGACTTCGGGGTCACGACGAATCAGAGTGAGGGGCTCCGGTTATCCAGCTTTGCGGCCTCAAAGAGGGCAACAGCACGTGTCGCTCTGTTACCAAGAAGTGCTTCGGCAAAATGCGAAAATGGCCTTCCGTAGGCGATACCTGAGCCCCTCGACAACGTGCCCGGGACGACCACCACAAGAGTTTTGGAGGGTAAAAGTCCCACATAACCCAGTATTCCTGGGGGCTGGATACCCGTGTGCAGGTGTCTCCCGCGTAACCAAAAATAAAGAAAGATGCCAAAAATAGCGTACGCTTCGGATTATTCGATAATTTAGTAGTAATTAATCTTGCTATTTATTATTTGCTATAATTTAGGGTCATAATATTGTGTTCCAGCAATATTTTTTTACTTCCTGAAATTTTATAAGTTTTACGAGTAAAAAGCTTTTATAATGAATCTGTTCGGAGAGTCATAAAGCTTATGAAATTATTAATTAAATAGAAAGTGATTCAACTTACTTCCTAGTTCGAGTGTTAGTAGATGACGACAGTTCCTAAGTTTGAAGTTCCATCGCTTTCCAAGACTTCCTTTGACTAGACTAGACGTCTGCTTGACCATTTTCTCCAGATAATTCAATATTAGGAGGGTCCAGATAACATTTATTTAACAAAAGCCGAGTTCGTTGAACTGGCAAACTGTTTCTTTGAAGCCGCAAATGAAGCAATAAAATTTCAATAAAGTATGAAACTCTGATATGCCTTTAGTTCATATGAAAAATCTCTTTGTTCGAATAAAAGTTATAACCTTGTCTTCTAACTTATTGGAATTACAAATCAGTATTTATTTATATAAATTCATACTTCTCAGTATTTCATAATAAACTACAATATTTATTTTAGTACAGCAAAATAAAAAGCGTGGTTATTAATATACGAAAACCCACCCTAATACTTAGATATTTATGCTCATTATCGCATACCCTCGTTCTTGTCTCATTTGTTTAACTCATCAAGGAAGAGATTAATTAGGAAGATTAGTTATCGCCTTTAAAGATTACGTCATTGCAAGCAAACGACAGAGGGAGTGGGGAATTTTAGAGGGGGTTGAGTGACGAAATCGCACAATATCTCCCTCATTCTCGATTGTTGCCTGCGGCGGACAAGGGGACTTGTGAGTTTTATAGTTGATACCATGCTTATAGAAACCCTTCTGTTACATTATGGAATTTTTCTTAAGCGATATTTTTAAACTGGCATTCAATAACACAATTCATAGTTATCAACATTTATATCTAACAATAATCATTATTATCTGTCTACACCAGTCCAGCGATAGACCAACCCTTGAAAGCCCAGAGGAAAACAAAGAGCCCAATCTTGAGATAATTGTATAACCAATGACAACGATAATTAACTAATGTATTTCTGATATAACCAAATATCCAATAAAATAAAAACTTTACAATTTATGTTGAAGAACTAAAAACGTCAGATAATAACATATCGATCTTATCAGAAACATGGAAAAGGGAGGTCTTAAAGATATAAAGCGCTATAAAAGTAGGCCCCGCTCGAGGAATGGCCCAATTTGGCTTATTTCACCGCTATCTAGCTTCAAGATAGCGTCTCCAGAGAGTTATTAGGCTTTAACTAAATTGCGGGCCATTTCACTTTTTAAATTTAAATAAATGAAAAGTTTCTAGATGATACAATATAATATTAAAATACTTTGTGAAGTAATAAATAGTTAACAACAGTGCCAGTACTTAATTACATGTAGTCATCTCTTTTTTAGAATGTTTGATTTAATTATAGTCAGAAAACTTCGAAACTTAAATTATAAATTTACTTGTCTTCATTAGGTTAGAGAAATATGTATGTAACGCGTAAGCGTGGAGCACTCAACCCATAGAGTGGCAATATCATTTATTTTGTATGAAAATAATTTACATCTGAACACTGTTGCTGTTATATAGTTTCTGCATTCTGTTAATATAGTAGCATCTGTTAGTGCATTCTGTTTTATAGTTTGATTTTTTGCTGTTTACCACACCATCGAATAGAACAATAAGTCATTACATAAATATTTAAATATCTGTCGGAATATTCAGAGATGGACACATAGGTCCAGTTTTGCTTAATGCGAGCGAGAATTTATATTTGTTAGTGTAAATAAACTGAGCAGTGAGGAATAAGATGGTCCGATATATCGTCTCTACAGGTTGAGTGCTCCATGCGTGTAAGTCACTTACACCATAATCTACTACTTTTGATATTGACTTCACAGACATCACTGTAAATTACAGTACACATAATTACAAATTATCTGGCAGGTCGGCCTCGGTACGAAGGTTTATGCCTTATGTATTCAACCCGAAGATCTCAGGATTGATTTCATCAATTTAGGAATTGAGTCTCATCAATTTAAGAAATTGAATTTTTATAACTGTCTTGGAATCTTGTTACTGGGTAAGTACTAAGTACCCCCGTTTTTCTAGTACAGTAGTTATGGGCATATATAAGGGGGTGCCAAGGGGGTTAAAACTTCCCCCTTAGCTTATGCTAATCACCTTTTCCACGAAATATTACACTGGATGATACTTTTATATAGTTTCCAATTGATTGAATTTTATTAGCGTTTAGAGCTCTTGTTTTATATGGCGAGAAGTCACGAGCAAAAGTTAGTTTTCTTTTGTGCAATATGTTTGCATATTCATATGAAATCTATAGCTACGTCCGTGCCTACAGTACAAGTCTAATGCTTATTAGTTAATATTATTAGTTTGAGATTGGAATAAATAATTCTCTGAAGATTTTATTCGATTATCATTTTAATCGCATTTTATTGATGACGTCTGTTGACAACTAGCTTCCATTTATAAAAATGTTAGTCGTTTGGAATATGGTAGAAGCGTAGTATTAAAAATAAATATATATTCGTATGTAATTTAAGTTACAATTTCTCCTTTAAATTCACTTTTAAATTACACTGTAAAATACAAACTCATATTATATTCATCCTAACTCAACAAGGTTCACTTATTATTGATGCTACCTACATGTACCAATTAATATTTTATGTCAGCCGAGTATAGTCTGTGAGTTTAATAGAATTTATTTACAGGACAATTTCCCCCCATATTTTTAAATAAAAACCGTGTAGGTGCTGAAAAAAGTGAAAAATAACAAGGACAATATTTTAAAGAATACAGAAACAGCAAAAGGCGTGGTCAACGCGACATTTGGGCGTGACAGGCACAATATGCTGAGGTCAATTACCTGTAAACATGTGTTTTTTTAATGTTTGCATAATATTTAAGAATATGTAACGAATAACAGGTTAAATCCAAAATTTAAAAACACCTACGTTGTAATTAATGTTTGCTGTAACGAATTACAGAAATATTTACTAGCTTTAAAATATATAGTAGGACAATATCACGCCTGCTAAAATCAATAAGAGCATTTTAATCATTTATTTTTTGTTGCATATTAATTTATAATTTGTCGTCGACCATTATCAATTCAAATCCTATGTCACAGTCAATTTAGGAGTTTTATTTCTACAAATCCCTTTCTCATGATGCAATTGTTGTGAAAAATAGGAACATATATTTATTGAACAGTATAACTCTGCTTCTGACTTTAGTCGCTAACATCATCTACTATTACATATTATCTACCAATAGCAGACATTTATTGGATATTATGTTACACGATAATACTCGGATCATTGTAAGTACATCCTGTGATTAACCACAACATATGCACTAGTACATATTGTATAGTAGTTAATTGAAAGACTTCACGGAAATCTTCTGAAACTGATGGGATACTCAAAAATGACAGCAATATTACTCCGTTCCTCATTATCTTACATTACGTACTTTATTATTTTAGTTTATTTTGTTACTTAATTCTTATACTCGTATTACATTTTTATCTATGTGTACTTTTAATTAATTTCGACAAAGCGCTCCACACTTTTGAATTAGTCCTTGGACACAAAAGATGTGATAAATTTACTAATAACTACCCAGCATATCTATCTATCATCCGTCACGTATTGAATAAAAAAATATGTGTTTGCGTTTACTCTACAATGAAGTTTAAATATTGGCAACGATGACATGCATATATCATAACGAATATAAGTGTATTTAAAATAATTATTTTTTAATTTTTAATGTATGATAAAAGCCTATTTTATAGTTTTTTTTAAACCGTAATATTTTATTCCAACGTTGCGACTAGATTACACAAATTGTAAGACGTAAAAGTTTGTGTACAAGTAGAAAAGTTCGAATACATTACGACCTCGATGGTGCAGTGGTTTAAATATTACATCCAAGCGCAGAAGGTTCCGGGTTCGATTCTCGATCGGATCAATTTACGAAACGAACTTTTTTAAATTGTGTCGGGTCTGGTATCTCATAGTACAGGGAATCCCTTAGTTTGAAATCAGATGATTGGTGCGCATTGTCTGGCGCTTAATTATTATTATTAGTTTCTAGAAACCTAGGAATATCGTTATAATTTAAATAAGACTTTCGGTGCATCGATTTCGAAGAATAAGGAGCAGTCAAATGGTTTCTTGGAAAGTCGACTGTAACAGACGAACGGACGCGTGACGTAAGTGGTGTTATAGTTTCGTTTTTCTTTTGAAATTACAAATTGAAAAAATATTTCAAGAGTATTTTCGGAGCAGCAAATCTTGAGCACGAAATTAACTTAGCACTTTCGCAAAGGTTCATTTGTGATTAATGTTAGCTCGAGACGATTTTTTTACACCATTAAAGGATTGCAGATCTCGCTCTAAGTCTAGGATTCAGAGGCAGATTGATCATTAATAATGTAGGGAATTAATCGAGCGCCCCAGACCCTCGCTGACGTCGGTTTGACTGATGAATGATATTTAACGATAGGCTGGAAACCTACCTGGGATGTTACCATGTTAATTAATAATAACATGTATAATCACGACGTGGGCGTAAATATAACAACATCGACGCACACACTGTAGACAGAAATTATTATTGCTTGGGAGAGATTCCAAAACCCAAATAACAGTTTTATTATTCTTGGAATATTAAGTCGCTTAAGTACATGGGACAAGTGAAAAGACAGGGAAATCTTATAAAGCCTTCTTTTGGTTTGAATGATAAGTAACTAATCATTATGTTCCCATTCCTAAGCAGTAAAAAAACAAGTTATATAATATTGTAATTAATTATTGTACTTACAGATAATTTTAATAACAAATTATTTTGACTGGAGCTGATGGTGCGGTGGTTAGTGGATTTTCATTTCAAAACGAGGGTCCCGCTTCGATTCTTAGCCAAATCATAGGCAACGAACTTTTCCGCATTGTCCTTGAGTGTATGTTGTTGGGTGAATACTAGTGTTTGAGTCCCCGGGACGCTCATATATTGGTCCCGGAACTTTAAATAAAAAATGCTTTCAAATTCATCACATTTCGCAAAACAAGCAAGCTTCTAAATAGAATAGAGCTCGTTAACATATTTATAATCTCTTGAAATATAAATCCAAGCTTACTAAAACTTTATACAGCCAGCAACGGATAGTGCGATGCGGTTCCGGCCCCTAACGAACGTGTTCCGCTGCGAGAACGCTGCGTTTACGTTACTGTTGCAACTTTATTGTCGTTCTATTGACGTTCCTATTCACGTCAAAGTATTGAATAATTGTTACCCATGGTCATCCGTTTGAAGCAAGAAAATTTATTCTTTTAATGACATTATTGGTAGCTTTCTAAAACAATTTTTTAAGATAGTTAACGATATGTAAGTGTAAAAACTTTGTTTTTTAATTATTTATATACTGAACGTGACCAAAATTCAATAAAAATAAATACTATTGACGTGTTAGTTAAGACATCTTTTAGCATAATAACATCACTCTAAGATCCATCTACTTTCGAAATCGAAGCCGAAGGGTTTGATTTCCGGTTAGGTCCATTTAGAAAACTTGTCTTGGCGTGTGGTTACTCCAAGGTACTCAGTTCATTATATACTTATCAATAGTACAAAACTAGTGCTTAGTTCGGGGTCACACAATAATTGTCTTGAATATTTATTATTACATTATTACAAGTAAGTATATTTGAATGTTATTGGTTTTATAGAAGGCTGACGTTCAATAAAGCTGAGATAAAAATCAATATGCGTCAAAAACAACTTGTCTTATTATATCGCGACAGCCAATATCAAAGAAACATCTCATCTCGCTCCAGTATAGACTTATATTCTACCACCTCGAATTGTATTGAACTAAAAAGTAGCATTTGATCGTTTGAGCGAAATTTCGAAAACACGCTGAGCGAGATAATTTTAAAGCAAAAACAAACATGTCTTACTATTTATTATTACATTATATTATTTTTTACATTTATTAATTAATTAACTTTTCTAAAGAAGAGTTCTTAACAGCCATATAACGATTTAGTTGCATTTTTTTTTGTTTTTTACACTACTGTATTCACACCGCTTTGTGGGGTTACCTGGAAGAAATGTCTTATAGAATAATAAACAACATATATAAACTTGCTTTTGTACAAAATCTCAAAATGTTATTATTGTAATTGTTGTGTATAACAAAGTCTATATTATATACAAATATAATAACATTACATTGCATTTAAATAGTTTACTTCAAATATTTTTTTATTTCAGTTCAAGTCTTTGACATGGAAAAAAAAGACGTTATAACATTTTTTCTATTTATTGTGTAAATTAGCGTAAAGTGTGATATCATGACATTAAAAACTACCGTCCATCTATGCAATTGTACCTTAATACTAATAAAATTTAAAAAGCCGTGTTCCTATTTTCAAAATTATGTAACATGGAAAAATGATCAATTTACGCTTCTTAATTTCTCTTCAAAGCAAGTATTTCTACGATTTTTCTCAGATTGGGTGTATGTATCTATATTTGTTTATACTAGCTTAAGTAAAACCCACATGGGTATAATATACAATCAGTGTCTTCATTGTAAAAAGGAGGTAGAGGTAAAACAATATAATCAGGTATTAGACGAGGACGCGAACAAAAGCTAATACAGAAATTTTTCGCACAAAATTATCCTGTTTAAAATTATTTTGCGCTGGGTAGCAACAAATGAAACTTTTTGCTTAACAAGCCAGCATAGCGTGGCCAGACGCCCAAGCCATATGAAAGCAGTAAAATAAAAGTGTTACTACACTAATAATATTAATTAGTTGTATATTGTAGAACAGAACTTTAAGCTATAACGAATGAATTAACTAGAAACTGATTTGTGCTGACGTAATCGGGTTTGACATTGTTTTACACTTTACGATACGTTAATTAGATTGAAATGATCGTTGTTCCTAACAAAGTCGACTATTATTAAATTTGTAACATCCGACTATTATATCTAGTTACGTAATAAACACATTTTAAATTTTTTTTTGTACGTAATATACATATTCCTACAAATATTATATAGGTAACACAGTGTCGCTATACAAAAACTCCAACAAAAATTTAATAATAGATATTAATAAAGTGCATGTTGAGCATGCCGCACGCTTGTACATATATGTACGTAAAACCCCGCAAAAGTTCATTGAACTTTATTATAGCCTATCATTAACTTAATAAAGATTGCTTTCGAAATAAAGCTAAACAAAAATTGTTCAAAAAGCATTTTTGTTTCAACTATCGTTTCCATCTCATTAAAAATATTCAGGACATACTCGGGATATCTTAACAGTATCTTTTTACATGGGGTGCACTTATAAGGTACTTACTATGCCTTTCTCTGACTACATTTTCTCGCAAATCAGAAAAATGTCCACAAAATCCATCAAACGTATGTAATTTTTGGTTTATAAAATATTTGCTGACCCGCACTTTTACGGTCTCATTTAATTTCCATATTAAGGTTTTAACCCCTAAAGTCTGAAGACCAGGGCCCGATATAAGGTGGGGCGAGCCGGGCAAATGCCCAGCCCAGATTGGCAAAAATGAGAGGCGTCAAAATTGAGGGCGCCGGGCGGTTGCACGGAGTCCCTAATTTTCTCTCTAGGACAGAAAAATCTTATAAAAATTACCATGCTTAGCAGCCCGACAAAAAAGTATTTTTTTAGGTTTTCTTTAAAAAATGCTACTTTAGCGGCTATAAATCCTTAGACAGACCAGCATATTTTAAAGTGCTGTCTTGTCTTATAATTTTCTTAATGCTGTGTCCTAACAAAATTGCTTTGTGTTTTATAATTTGCATTACATTTAAAAACAAATCATTTTCTGTTTTTTTCGTGACTTATGAAGTTATGAACCTTAATTTAAATATGATAACTTAAATACGTATGAACTGACTTCATAATTTTAACAGTTTGGTCCTAATCTTTTTAACTTCTGAAATGATTTTGAGGAAAAATGTTTATTATTTCCTAAGCTAAAGGGTCATACGTAGGCAAGATTAGCCCGAGACAGGGAAAAATGGCACAAGCGAAAAGAGACCTATTTCCAACAGTGAGTAGAAACAGGTTGATGATAATGATGAAGTTAAAAGATACATACACATGTCCATAAAAAATTGTTTCAATCTATTCAGTAGTTTGTGAGAAATTCTTTAACAGACACATATATTTACAAACATACATACACACTCTCATGAACTTTTGTATACTTGGTCAGAAGCCCCAGTAAACTAACATATGTGAACATTATACAATTCCAACAATATCATATATATAACGTCCCATCTTTAGAATAGCTTATACAATATGGTGTTAATGTAAAATCTTATTTTTGCCCGGAGCGGCTATATAGCTAGACCAGACCCTGCTGAAGACCTAATTTCGCCCAAAACTTTAGTCAAGTTTTAGCTAAAAGACATTATTTCGATATACCTCGATTAAATTCCACATGGTATATTATAGTTTATAGTTTAGTTCTTTATATATAGTTTAGTTTAGTTCAGTAAAGTAAAAATTAATATATTGGTCTTAAATGAAATGACTACTTATTCAAACAAACAGAAATCAACATTAACTTATTGCAAAAACTTTAGTATTTAATGCCCTTTCATTAATATCTCCCTTCGAAAACAGTACGACATTGATTGATTTCATTTGTCCTACGATTTAGAATTTTTTATAGGCTTTTATAAAAATCTTACAATTGAACTCTTAAATACAATTTATTAGCTCAATAACAGACAATAATTAGGTGAATTCGTAACACAGGCATTGCGTGTCAAATTAAGCAATAGCAGAGTAACATTTATGCCTCGGGAGAGGCGCCTGCCTAGACTATTGACATTATGCAAGGAGACGGTAAGCCCACGAGGGACTGCTTTATCACACAGAATACTAGGGAGAACCTACATAGGTATTAAGACTAGCGTTGAATAGCGTTGTCAATTTCTGTACTCTAATAACTCTCTTCATTATTAAGATTACGTATCCTAATAGGAATACGGAGCCTTTACAAATCTGTCTGTCTGCCCATTTCTCCGTTCTGTCTATCAGTCACATTTGATTTTCTACTAAATTATGTAACAACAAACTTGAAATTTGACCTAGCATTATATCTTGCACTTAATATTTTAAAATATTTAAAGGAGAACAAAAGACAGGCAATTGGATACTCGACCACGACTTGATTATCCCCCTCACCCGTATCTTCTACCCAACTTAAAATTTTAAAACTTTTCAGAAATATAGATTTTATACTTTTACCTACCTATACCTACCTACCAGTTTTAGCTGACAGAAATGTCAAAAGTACTGGCATACCTATGTAAAAATATGTAAAATATGTAAGGAGAGTGATGAGATTTGAAGAGGCGAAAAAAGGATGTAAAGACCATGATACTTGGAGCTCCATCCTCTCTGACTACCCTGTTAGGGATACAGCGTGAGGATATGTATGTATGTATAATTTATTTATATATGATATATGTATGTACCTAAATTTTACAGGAAAAGTCATAACGAAAGCTCTATGTTAGATAAATCTCCAGAAATAAGTTTAGAAATTTACCATATTATAATTATCATATCGAGTACTCTGTGTACAAGTGTAATTCGCTCTTGACTCATTTTATAACTTAGTAACTTGGCATGTGCCGTTCCGGCAATATTGCCTAAAATAAAAATATTACTGGCAGAATTGTCGGCTATTTTGCCAGTAATATTCCCACTTTGTGCAATATTGCCGGCAGCGGCACATCAGTTCCCGGGTGGCCGAGCTCTGGCCGGTGTATTTTAGGTCTGATTGCATATATAAAAAAAGTCGTCGTGCTTCGAATCCGCCGTGGTAGACATATGCTCTAGCCATTGTGCTATTGAGGAGGTAAACTATGTTGCGAAATTACCAATCGTATTTGGTAAGCAAGTTTTATGTGTGAAAATACAGAGAAAATGAATTTTTCCAAAATTGAGACCTAGTTAGATCGACTTTTCACCCCCGTAAACCCTTATATTGTAAATTCTTTCGAAATTGTTAGAGCCGTTTTCGAGAATACGATTAGAAATACATATACAGATACTGCTCCTATAATATGTAGTATACTTCTATAATATAACAATATATAGAATATGTAGGATATGAAATCACCTTGGTCACTCAGTGTCGACTGTACGAAGACTACGTTACAAACGTTTTTTCCAGATTATTTAACATAACATAACATAACTTCACGCTGTATCCCCAACGGGGTAGCCAGAGAGGACGGAGCGCCAGGAGTCGCGGTCCTTACACACCTCTTTCGCTTCCTCAAATCTCATCATTCTCCTCACACATTTTCGCCTAGGTATGCGAGTGCTTTTGACATTTCCGTCTGCTAACACTCTGGCTATTTGATCTTCATAAGTCAGCCTTGGTCTTCCTTGGCTTCTTTTACCACTCACTTTCGCTCTGTATATTTTCTTCGTCAGTCTTTCATCACTCATTCTTTCCATGTGCCCGAACCATCTAATTATTTGACGTAACAAATAACAATAGTAAGTATAGGGGTGCCCAGATATAAGAAAAGGAATTTTAAGGAAAAGTTTGTGAAATAAATATTGAAGTATTTTATAAATCCTCATACCGCATTTTAAAATAGGTCACAATATCTACTCTATCAAAAATATGGATACCTACTCTTTCAGAGCGAGCGCGAAGTGACGTTGAGTATTTGGATGAAAGTCCAAAAAAGGGGGTAAAGAAGGGTAGGGAGTTGAGTGGTGGGACTGTGAGCCAACCGGCGATCAGTCACTGTCAAGTTGCCGATAGCGGGAGACGTCTTCGTATCGCGTACAATTTTATCGTTAACTGATATTATTGGCATTTTAATCTAAAAATTTGTTTGTCAATTTTAACACTGATATTGCTTGAAAAATAATCATCACAGATATACGAGTACTTTACGAAGGCGGAATTTTTTTCGGATTTAGAAGTACTACGAAAAATAATGTTTTTTTGTGTAATTTGTTTATTGATATTGATATAGTCTTATTTTCTTTTCACGTTATCATGACATATTATGCTAGTGAAAAATATTATTGTGTTATCCTTTTTAGGGTTCCGTAGCCAAATGGTTAAAAACGGAAACCTTACAATTGCGTCCTGTCCGTTTGTCTGTCCGTATGTCACGGTCAATTTACTTAGATATTATTGGCACTATTTAGATGAAATTTGAAAGATAATATATTCTATAGTACGCTATACAACGGTGCAGCAAAATTTAAAGAAAATAAAATTAAGGGTGTCACTTAATATAATGTTTATGTAACTGAGAAATGAGGAAAAATTTCAAAGCATATATGCTCCAGTAAATAAACAAATGTATAAGTGACACAAGTGATATTGAGATATACCAGTGATCCAATGATATAATGATATCTAGGACTATTAATTGCGTCAATAGTTGCAGAGATGTACAGTACTAAATTCGTAAAATATGTGACCCCTCTAACTTTTCAAATATGTCGTGAAAAATTCTAAAACATTGTAAAATAGTAGAACTAAAAAAGTACTTTCAATGAAAATTGATTTGAATGAGATATGTCCTGTAGTCTTTGAAATACAAAGTATTTTAAACGTAAACGCAAAAAATACGCTAACAAATACAAACTTCGCTCTTGCTGTCTAAAATATTGACTACAGCGAAGCAAATAGGTGACATCTGATTTTAATAGCGTATTCAGGCTCTAAATACTCTGTGCAATGAATTTAGTGCCTTATTAATGAAAGGTGATAACTACATCATCCCTACTCTCTTCATCTTTCAAGAAACAATTGTATTACGCTTACTTCTTCTATCCCTATTACTTTTGAAATAGTAATTGAAAATGTGTTTACATCTGATGTCCTTCCACATGGCGTAAAAGTAGTAATAAAGCATTCCGTCTAGTCTTTTCAATAACGAATACAAATCGTATTGAAAACGTGTTCAAAACGTCACTGCATCGTTATCATTCAATTCGATCGTACTCCCGCGTCACATCGCACAGTCCGGGGAGAATTTATTACTCCACTGATTTCTCCAATTGCTCCGAATGCTGCCGAGCGAGATTTATAAGACATTCTTTCACAAAGAGTCACGTAATTCCCGTCTCGACGTCGGTGACCCGTGCCACAGATAAGTTCGTGGACGACGAAAAAAAAATTAAACTGATGTAAACGCTTGCAAAATGAAGAATTCAAAAACCATGAATTTATTACCAAATCTAGCGAACTACGTACATGCCCACTATTTCAAATAACAGCACCATTTATGTAACAATGCATGTCTCAGAAAGACAAAAATATAGAACATGACAACTGCTTATCTTCTCATGTTGCCCCTGAAAGAAGTCTAAAAAATAAAAATAAATAAATAAAACAAAAAATCATCCGCTTAATTTATGAGGAACTGGTACAGGACAACTATTATCCAATCTGTGGTAAAGGTAATGGTTACAGTCAGTCACTAAATAGGTACCTACTTAATATTAGAAATATCTTCAAGCTGTGGTTCCAAATCCGATAAGTAATGAATAACTTTAAAGTTTTTAATAATATTTTCCCAATTGTTAGTAAATTAGTCTAGGACGCCTGCATTTATTCCAGTCAATCTGCAACAGCGGCTTTCCAACCGATATAAGCAAAAAAGTCACGCTCTGGCAGTAAAAACTATGAAAGACGCTCACAATCCACGTCTTAGCCTCGAGCAGCTTTGTGGTGGAATGAATGAGGTAGCTTTACTACAATGTTGGAATTTAATGTCACCCGACTATCGATTTAAGTTCAAATTAGGTACAAATGTCTGGTAACGATCAATAAACGCACTGTTACTAGTAATTTAAATTTCAGTTGCTGAATATTTATTTTAAAGTAATCACTATAAATTGGTATTGACTATTGAAATAATATATTGTTTTTCTTTTGTTTACTATTCCTTACCCGTGACTTCGTGCGTCCGACTTCGTGTATTATGGACATAATAATCTAATGCCCTCATAAATTACTTAATGATTTCAAGCGCGCCCTTATAATAAAGATAGCATAATGATGTACCTAACCCTTTCCCTTTTAGGTGACTGAGATTCTAGACTTTCAAACAGCGCAACATCCATTGAAATTCTTTCTATTTTTCAGTATAGCTTAAACAAATAAAATGTATATATATAAATATTTTAAAAATGTTTATTTTATATCAGGAATATCTGAAAATGCCATCCTATTCCGTTGACGCCGTTGCTATTTAAAAAAGTAAAGGACTTGAAATCTGGCTGTTTGCGATTTTCTTAAAAAATCTTGATTACTTTTGGATCGAATTTCTAATTTCAATAGATTTTTTGATTTACGTATACGATAAACTTATAAGAATCGTTTAAAAAGTCTCAAGATTTAATATTGCGATTATTGTAATCATGAAGTTTGAAGAAATGAAGAATATAGTACTTCCGCAGAGCTTCCGATTCTTCATCTAGCCATAAATGCCTTTCGCGCGACACATGGAATGCAGTTCCGAGGTGAAGGCGCAAATGCACAGCTTTTTTAATATGAAAACTAAACTGAACACACACGAATCGGTGCGAAGGAAGTCCGAGACGGAGGTGGCGCGATAAAAAACCGCCATACAAACTGAGGGCGGCACGCGGAGGATGGCGTGCGCCGCGCCGCGGCAGTCATTGTTGTTGATGTGTATGTTGATATTCTTTGGGGTCATATTATGAAGGCCGTCAATCAGACGTCCTAATAGCCATTCTTTAGTTTGCGCCTTTGATCAATAATATAGATTGAGCTTTTGCTAATGAATAGTGAAGCTACATTGCTTCACTATTGAACTTCTTACACTACAATATTATTTTTTTATATTTTACTTCAATAGTTTATACATTAAAGTTAGTTTTTAAAAAGGTTTAAATTAAATATTTCAATGTCTTAGTTTCTTCAAACATATGGTACAAATGTAATAAAATGTATGGAAGTACATGGACACCTTTAATGAAATAACAAAGTGAGCGAACTAATCTCAAGTTACTGAATGAATAGAACTTTTGATAGATACGTTAACAAGATAAAACTGTGAGTCGAAACACAGGTCGAAGCGTTATGGTACTAATATATAACTATAAAACAATAAATTCTAATCACGCACCGACGTCTAGAAACAAAAACAAAGCTATCTTCTAATCGTTTAATCTGTATTCAAACAATAAAGCAACCGATATCCGGAACTGACTCATCGGTTTCCTATCCCTTAGTAATAATAATAAATGAAGCGATAAAGGTCAATCATTATTCAAATTTTATCTGCTTCGCAAGAGAGATCGCCTTATGGTTCAATATCCACATTTTTAAATCTATTTAGGTCTCTCTGCGGGGCAGAGAGACGGGCACTCCACCACCGGGCCTAATATAGAAAATATGAATCGATCAGCCTTGAAAACCAGATCAGAGAATAAAGCTGCGGCAGAGAATGTAGAAATAAAGGCCGATTTCCACTTCATGCGTAACGGAGTCGCCCATTCACGGCCGGATATGTTGTTGTTGCGTTGGGTATGAGATGCGGAGAGCAACTCGTAGATTTAGTATATAATAATAAAAACGATGCACACGGATAAGTTTTTCGTGTTTGTTAAATTTAATTCTTGTAGTTATGTTGAAGAATGATAACTATGGATTGGAATATCTAAAATAATTTAGGCATCTAAGGACATTATAATACGTTCGTTCATGCGATTTTAATGTTTTTATATTTGCGACGATGTGAAGAACGAATTAAAGACAAACGAAAGCGATCGCACGTTTGCATCGCGTGCTACCCCGTCTGGCGCTACAATAATTACCCATATTCACCCAGAATATTGCCGTTGTGTGCGTGTTACGGCGCGAGCGTATTAATAATAATAATAATACTCCAGACAATTACACAGATTGTGTGACCCCAAACTAAGCAGTAAGCTTGTACTATGGGGTACCACACAACGAACCCTGGGGGAGTTCCCAGTAACACCCAGACTCCAAGCCAAGCCAAATTGACCTGACCGGGGATCGAATCGAACTAGCTTGGAAAGCAGATGCATATGCCACTGCGCCAACGGGCCAGTCAAATTAAAGTCAAAAATTAGCGCGCACACATACAAACCGCGTACGCTAGCTTTCTAGTCTATACTGTGGCTGCGATATCCCCGTTTGTCGTACGAGGCCTCTTGTAAACCTTTCCAATCGTCTACAGAGCTTCTGACTTGCTTCTAAATGCGTAACTTCTATTTCTTAAAAATGACTATGGAGTTCACTAATTGGTGAATGCCAATCAGATAATCGGGATCAACGGCAACAAGCTTTCTCGGATAAATAGACGTTATTATAAATCCAATATGACATGCAGACGACAGACGCAAATATTACAATTTACAACCAACAATTTTTAGAAGTTAAGGTGTAATATCTATTACAGATTTATTATACTTCGAGCTATAAAAAGGAATCCTAACAAAAATGCAACGAAAGTGAAGTATTGTAATATTATGTAACAATTAAAATAAGTTAAGTATTGTAATATTATATGATTGCAATGTCGAGTTTCTGCTCTTAAACTTTGAGTAGGTTTGTCTGAATAATTCTTGGTCATAGGTCTTATGAAGTCGTGGTATCGTAACAGAAACATTACAAAACACCAATTTTGTTCTTGTTACATTTATATTGTACCTATTACCTGTTGTCCACAACAACGTCCGCGTGGAATTAACAAAAGTAGCCTATTTCCTATCCCAGGGGTTATCTATCTCCATTCTAAATTTCATCAAAATCGGCCCGGTAATTTAGACGTGAAAACGTAACAGACAGACTTTCCGCATTCATAATAACAGTAGTGAAACGCCCCGGTTTCGCACGGGTGCAATGTAGTAATGTGGCATCATAATTTGCGATCCTTTTTATGGCGCCTTGACATATAACACTATTTTATAGGAAACTAACGACCCGCCCCGGCTTAGCCCCAGTGGGACGTTGAACGTTCGCAACATACCAAATTTTTTATATTGAGATATTCATACAAAAATCCATCCAAATTTCCAGCTTTTCAGTGAATTTTCAAAAATTTTCTTTCATTTAAACCTTGTTTTGACAATTATGAACGAAAAAAAAAGAAATCAGCCAAATCGGTCGCGCTGATTGTGGCAATGTGGCAATTGATTTTTATTTTGTATAGATTACGTTAATCGAAATAACAGTAAAATTTATAAATGAAATAAGAAATATACCAGTGTGCTGAAAGCACCTGAATAAATACTATATAACCATCTATATACTTTAGAAATAATGTTAACTTTGCTTCTCATATAATATAGCGCTTAGATTAGTATTTTAGTAATAACGTAAGTAATAGGTCGCGTGCGGACATATTTGATAGCAACGAGATAACATTTTGCCGAGAGGTTGTTTCGTTCCCTAGTGATTATTTAGGGACACAAAGCAGTATCACTATGTCAAACTTATTTTATCTATGTATGACTAGCATATAAGTGATTTGGCAACCGCTGTAAGCTTATTATGTGATTAAATGAATTGAATTGAATAATTAATAAGTATTAAAAGATAAAAAATATATGAAAGTATGCATATTATGGATATTCCTTTTGAATGTTTAAACAAATATGTCACACGGTAAGTAATTGCATTAAGAACTTAGTGAATACACTGATTAGAATTTAACTTGAACATTTAAATAATTGTTATTAATATAATTATACATACACAATTTATATCTCATAAAAAGTGTCATAAGTAACTGTTTTTAGTTTTGTTTAAAGATTTACTATATTATAATTAAATGAATACTATTGCACTTGGAGGCAGCCATTGAAATAGAGATAATAACATATATGTATACAGAATGGCAGCAGAGGATGAATAAAATACCAGACGCTTTGTGTCATAACATCCATACATTTCTCATATTTCTTAGTCTACATGTACGAATGTGAATCATAAGGTTGATTCAGCCAAGAAAGCAAACAGAATTAACGTCTTGCATATATTCTTTGGAGGGTAGGCTACGTCAGCGGCGGAAGCATCGGGGCATGAAGGCAGTCCTCCGCCGGACGTGACCTCCCGGCCTCCCCACACCACTCTATTTACACTCTTTGTCTAAAAAGACATCGCTCCAGTTCTATTCCAAGGTAAGCAATCCATAATACGTATAAATGTAAATGATAAATCTTAATAATGTAATTCCATACAAAAAGATAAAGATAAAAGATTTATAATTTTCTCGACGTTTTCCTCGGTTGAATATACTTACCTACTACTTTTGTATAATATTAAAATATATGAAATACATTAATGTTTCCTGGAAAACGGGCTAGCGGTTAATAACAGCCTAAGTTAATAAAATACCGTGTAATAACATAACACATCTTCACGCTGTATCCCCAACGGGGTAGTCAGGGAGGACGGAGCGCCAGGAGTCGCGGTCCTTACACACCACTTTCGCTTCCTCAAATCTCATCATTCTTTTCACACATTTTCGCCTAGGTATGCGAGTGCTTTTGACATTTCCGTTACACTCTGGCTATTTGATCTTCATAAGTCAGTCTTGGTCTTCCTTGGCTTCTTTTACCACTCACTTTCGCTCTGTAGATTTTCTTCGTCAGTCTTTCATCACTCATTCTTTCCAAGTGCCCGAACCATCTAAGCATTCCTTTTCTTCATTAATAACCGTGTAATACTTATTTATTATGTTTATTTTTAATCAGGAAAAATCGTGAACAGCTAATATAATTACGTTATATATGCCTACTAACTAACCCTTTTAATTGTTAAAAATATTTACAAGCGTCGAATTTCAATCACAAATTATATAAGTATACCGACCCGCCTCGGCTTCAAAAAAAATAAAAGGCTCTCGATTCGTCGGAATCTTGTTTAATATTAAAAGATATAATTATTTTATTGTAAGTATAGTTTTCAGTTTTTTTTTATGTTAAAGTCTATGTAATTTTTTTTTTAGTTATAATTTTTAATAAGTAGGTACATTAAGTAAAACGATGCTTGGCGCTCCCATCCTCTCTGACTACCCATTAGGAACAACACGAATATGTGGATGTATTAAATACATATAGGCAAACAAAAAATTATTCATTTAAAATATGAAAAAGGCAGCTACAGGATTACTATTCACTATCGCTTATAAATTATAATATGCAATACGTTTCAGAAATAATTCTAATTCAAGTTTGAAATTTTAAATATTGTGTTAATTCATAATAACGTTTTGCCCAAATACCTGTAGGGGAGCGGGGGGCTAGTTGTAACAGGGGCAATTAGTAACAAACATTTTTTATTTACACCATCAGGAATATATAATATCGATGAAACTGGAGTGAACTTGTCGATGAAACTTATTTTAGTGTTTGTAAAATTTCTTATGCTAAATAAATCTTTATAAAATATAAAACTTCTTTTCGATTCCTGATGTTACAATTTGCCCCAAGCCTGTTACAACTAGACCCAATCATGGGGTAAGTTGTAACACTCGTCAGCTTTTTTTCAAAGCCGTTTCTACAAAAAATCGTTACAGGTTTGATCAAAAATTTATTTGAAATCGATAGTAGAATAGTTGTTAATTGGAATAGTACTGCTAGATTTCATAAATACCAAACAAGTAAGCTTTCATAGCCAAGAAACGATAAATTGTTACAACTAGCCCCCCGCTCCCCTACTTTAATAAAATTCGTACGAAAAGAATAGGTAACAGAATTGGTGCACCCAACACCCACTATAATAAACATTCTCCAACAGAAAATAATGTCTGTAATCAGTCAGATTACATAAGCGATTTCAAAAACAACATCAGAATAATCAGAAAACTTGCTAAATAAATGCATACTTCATAAGTCTTCATTTCTCAATTAAAAAGTTTCAAAACAAAAAAGAAATGCTTCGTTCATTGCTGGAACGGAAATTAAACTTTGCCTGAACTCTTTTTTTTTATTTTATACTGAATTGAGTCGGCGATAGCAACCGTTTGTAAAGACTTCAAACACTACAATTGAACGAGAGCTTGATTTTTGGCCTAGACATTGTGCATGGACTTACACAAAGTTCAGCAAGGAACTCCGTCTGTATCAATCAATTTGTCAAAGAAAGATATTGTGTATTCCCCAAAACTTTATTTAACAATTTATTGCATACACAACATACATTATATTGATACATACAGAAAGAAGAGCAAAAGGTACCGCTTATTTTAGAAATTAAGAAGATTGGATTGTATTAAGAAGAGAAGAAGGACCGCCCTTTAAGAAATTTCTCCCTGCGTATTCACGAGAGAGACATTTTGTAAGATGTAGTCACTATGTGTACTTATTAAAAACATTTAATATAATGCTTAACGGCTTGTTTAAAGACTGCTGGAGACCGGCTCTCTCAAACGTTGAAAGAATATCATTCATGGTTTAACGATATGTACAGTGAAAGAATAAGAATAGAAGTCTAAATATATTTTGGATTACAAGGTTTTGGGTTGACTCGTATACACGGCTATTACGTATTTATTAAAATAGAATTCATCAAATAAATTAATATCGTGAATGTGAATTGGTGATTTTGAAGTTATCAATGATATCAATTGAATACTTTATTCGACATACATTCGCAAAACAATGGTTCTGGTAGTAGGTGGAAACAGAATGAACACGACGAATTCCCGAATGACGACGATGACATGCACTCTGAACAATCGATTCGATACTGACCGAGAGAGGGAATCAAGGTATTTGGGCAAGCAGCACGTGAGTAAGGACAATTGTGTCAGCACAGTTTTGGGAAAGAGGGAGTGCCTTGTAGAATAAAAGTGTAGTAGCACACTAGCACAGTTGCACGATTGAAGCGGCTGCGAACCGCGATATTGTGAGTCGCGAGTTGAGTGATTCATGGTTTCACAGACTGATCATTTTAATTGAAGTTTTATTATCTATGGCTAATGACAATGTTTAATTTCGTACGAATAAATAATTTAAGCTGGTGAATGTAGCTATACTTTGATAAGTTTGCGCATTCACCGCTAAAAAAAACCCTTTGCTGTGACTCTACAGTTCCAAGACACGTTCCTTACCACCTCTGAAAGTATTGGGGTCCTTGGTGTCAACATCTCGCGACCTTCAATTCCGATGTCATTTGGAAGATAAGATCAGGCTGGCATCCAAAAAGCTCGTTGTGCCCAACAGGGCGAAGCGGTACTTCATTTTGGAGCAGAGGCTATTATTATATAAGTCGCAAGTTCGGCCCCATATGGAGTATTGCTGTCGCCTATGGGCAGGAGCACCTGCATACAACTTGCTCCTTTTGTCTCAATTCAAAGACGAGCTGTGAGAGTTTTCGACGATCCCAGGCTTACAAGTGGTCTCGAGCACTTAAGTTGAGAGACTTCGCCTCTCTGTGTGTGTTCTACCGTTTGTATAACGGACAGTGTTCAGAGGAATTGTTCGACATGATGCCCACGGCCAACTTCTATCATCGCACCGCTCGCCACCGGCAGGGATTTCAGCCTCACACTTTGGAACAGAAATGGTCATGCATGGTTTGGTTTCAAAGGAGCTTTCTCCCTCGAACTGAGAGGTTATGGAATGAGCTCCCTGTCGAGGATTTCTCAAGAGATTACAGCATGGGGTTCTTCAATCCATAGGGTGTTACAGTAACCGTTTAACATCTGGCGGGTCGTATACTTGTGTTGCCACCTTCGTGGTATAAAAAATAATAATATATACATTTCTATTGTTCTTGTTGTGTGCGAGCGAGGAGGGGCATAAAATTTATTTTCCTCTTTTGACTGTCCTCTCCACTCGCAAGTCCTCGCCTCATGTACACATCCTCGCCATCCGCGAGTCGTCGCCTCATGCACACTTGTACAGTACGTGCAACGTGCATCGTGAATTCAACATTCAACAGGCACCTCCCCACCTCTCTAGCCTCAACAAATGTGCTAACACACTGTGCTAGCACATTTGGAAAAAGAGGCCTTCGCACAATACTCATTTTTAAAATGAGCTGCCCAACTCTACATCAGGGCAGTCATCGTGTAGCGTGGCGGGGCGACGGAGTGGAGAAAAGCAGGCTCTTGTTTGTAAGCGCCAATAGTCTTCGATTGCATTTTTACGATTATATGAAGAGCTCAAGGTTTCATAGTTCAAGTTTATTCAGTTTTTAATTTCGTTGTTATAGATAATTTTAGTCATAATGTAATCTATATACAAAGTAAAGTCTCAGTTTGACAGAACGTGAATAGTTTCAAAGTTAAATCTGTATAACTAAATAGTAAATAATATATTTATAGATTATTATTATTATCCGAACTCTTTTTATGTAAAAACATTTTAATTATTATTTTATTGTTCGTTAATAAAGAATAAACGCATAAATGTTTACAAAACTTTCGAAGGTTCTATTTATTACATATCTACAACCACATATTATAGGTATATACACTTTCAAGCTATATATTTTAGAGTTTATTAGCTTTGTAATGATTTTTTAGCACTATAAACTCTACAACTCACCTAATAATATTTTTAATATAATTATAAAAGTACCTGTAAACAAAAATTATAATTATTAAAATGTAGATTATTATAGAAATTAGCGAATATGTGGGCATGTTATTGAAACAGCTAAATATTTTTAACTGACATTAAAAATTACATGCGGAATTCTACTACGTTAAGGTTTTTATTAGTACAATCTTAAAATAGCTCATTCAGCAGATCGATTAACAGACAGATGGAAATTCAAAAAATTACTGTTTCGTTTCTTTTTAAAATGACAGAATTTCTATAAATAATACAATCAAAGACAGATTTAGCATTATTTTATATTACTCGGGATTTCTTTAATACCTACAATAGTATTAAAGGTTCAGTGTTTTTCAATAAATTGTACTAAGAAAAATTATTTTCTTATTGAACCTAAAAAGTATTATTCATTATTGTAATTGTGTTTATTATACGGTAATGAGATATGGATATGCCCGCAATCGAATGAAAATAAGATGAATGCAGTGGAAATTCATTGTATTAGAAATATTATGTGCGGTGTCACCCTCGTGGACAAAAAAGGCAATGAAGTGATACACGGTATGGCAAGTTTGGATGACACATACCTGTAGCCCAAACCAAAGAATAAAGACTACGGTGTTTCCCACCAGTCGTAAAAGGCGAACATAAGTGTCTTTTGTCGCAGCCAATCCGAGTGCGGATTTTAGTCATCCATCCATATATGCATCCCCAAAGAAGACGAATACGCCTGTGGTCCACGCCGTCGTGGCACTGCGAGGATCCAAGAAGAGGCTCTGTAACCGCCCCCTCCCCGAGAAGTGATTCTGTGCAGCACGATATACAGCGCACCAGTGCATCCACAAGAAATCCCAGAGCCCCTCGACCATGCGCCGAAAACTACCACTGTAGGAGCTTTAATGGGTAAAAAAGCTCCACATAACCCAGTCTCTCTCTCAGGGAGCTGAGTACCTGTGTTCAAGTTGTTTTTATACCACATTATAACAAAAGCTAACAAACAAGCATACCACCCGCCTGATATTAAGTGGCTACCATAGCCTATGGACGCACGCAACACCAGAAGTAACACTTGCGCATACTCGACCCTATGAGAACCTTTCCACGCCCTATTCGAAGAACTCCATGTTTTAGTGCGATCTCGAAAAATCTCCATAGGGAGCTCGTCGCATAGCTTGATGGTTCGAAGGAGGAAGGAATGTTCTATGAAAACGTACAGCGTGTGACTATTTAGGCCCCAAAGTGTGAGGATCAGCTCCCTGCTGATGGCGAGCGGTGCGATGGGAGAAAGTAACTGTAGGCATTGTAGGCAAACAATTCCTCAAAATACACTCATATATGGAGGCAAAATCTATACTCAAATAATCTCTCCTCAGTTTCTCCTGTATTACCAAAAAAACGATTAGATGATTTTCGTGAAAACGATAATACATACAAGCGTCAAACATGATGTTATAGTACACTCTCAAAGCAAAAAACAAATAATAAAAACAGGCCAAGTGTGAGTCAGGTTTGTGCTAAGGATAAGAAAGAAGCGACTGAAAGAAAATACAATTTTCGAAATATGATTACATTATGAATTAATCTTTAAACAGAAATTAATAATAACATAAATAATTTGACAATACATAATTTCGTTTTCAAAAACACAAGATCAGACCAAATTCATCTCTATGATGACAAGAAAAAAGCTCGGAGATTATAAATCGTAACGAGCGCTTACAAAGTCTGTCATCGTATGTCTTCAGCCGACAGCGAGGGGAGGATTCTTCCAAGCGTGGCAAGCGCCCGACTGCCAGCCCCCTGTTTACCCGATCCACAATAACCCTATTGTACGACTAACTTTTCACATTGTATAGGTTTATTGCTAGGAAACTGAGAAAGCTTTTGACTATTTGTTTTATTTCTCATAATATCTCAACAAAAGAAAAGGTTCTCATCGAAACAAATATGTCAGCAGTTATGCAGTTAACAATTTCATAAATGTTTACTGAATTTATAGTCGTAAATCATTAAGTAGTGTTATGCCCTCATATATAATATAACAATCAAAGCAGCAATCAACATATACCATTAGATATTCTAAATAAGATAAACAGACTGACAGATGTTTACATAGTGTATGTATAATTTGTCTTATGTCTGCCTGCAGGCGTCGGTCATAGATCTCAACTGAGCAACTTACTAATTACGTATCCACCTATCTTAAGCTCTGTTTCTCAAAATGAAAAACCGATCCATCAAAAGTTCAAGAGCCCATGAAGCCCAGTAAAACCAAACTTGTTCATTACCCCCACACCCTATGGCGATGAAGTCAGTTTGAGCATATTTTAGCGCGGAGAACCTCAACACTTGTTTTTGCGCTAATGTAATCTACATTAAAACCACATTACCAATTAAAAAACTGGTTTTAGAGATTTTATTTTATATTCACATTTATAATAAAAATATATTAATAATTTATATTCAGAGCTATGTTACAGCGATCAGTGAAATGTCAGAATAGGCAGAGGCTGTAGTATTGTGCGGCCCAAATGGGAAGAATAACACGTTGGTTCCTAATCATTTCATGTTAGTTTAATTTTTACTTCAAATACATTTGAGTTTAATGTTATGAATATTATCAGTAATTATTTAAAATACCATTTTCAAACGTAATAACTTTAGTAGTCTTAGTTTTCACTGATAATATACAGTTTGTTTTCTGTTCGTTACAGAGAAGTTATACTAATAGATCATCCCCTTAAAGTCGAATAAGTAACTAACAGATATCAAGCAATTTTTAACCAAAGCATAGGCTACTTGGAGTGATAATAATTACTTCAATTGGTAACATTAATCAAAAGGATGAAAATCATACGGATTTTGATCTTTATTAGGAATATGTGGTGACAAGTGTGTACTTGAAATCATATGTCAAAATTCAAAAATGTCACAGATATACTATTATCAAAACAATATACATAATGTATACTTCTGTACGACAAAATTTAAAACGATAAAATAAGTTATACGTATATTCGAAGCACAGATCATAATATTGGAAACCGCTACATTATTTCGCGAAATCCAATCCAAACTTGACGTCTATGTACACCCATTTCAACTAAGCAATCAAATCTGTAGTAATTGCTATAGAACCACTAACGTCGCTTTCCTGCAGAACATAGAGAGAAACAGAATTCACGCAGTCGCCACTGACAACCATCACAAAGTAACATTGTGCCCTGTTTCATCCAAATGGACGGGCTCTGTAAATGTGGTCGACGTGAAAGGTCCTGTGTCAGTCTTTATTAACCCGCCGGTATAATCGATTGGTTGAATTAACGAAGACATTCTTACTTCACACGTTTGAGTGCTCACGACGATTTGTGTAAATTGAACTGTTGATTAGATTCTCTCTCCCGAACCTCAGCGTCTTAATCTTTTCGATTCATTACTTGCTAAAACACAGGCGTATTCCGTGATTAATGGTCTTTTGTTTGTTGACATCTACAACGTGATTTGTTCGATGTTAAAAGGTTCAAAATTCACTGCCTTTTGAATTTGAATGTTCCTAAAAAATACCAAGCAAATGTATACCGTATCCTAAATGAGATATATACGCATTAAGTGTTCTTATAAGAATTCAAACGTTCACAAAACACTTAAAACACACAGCTATTAATGACTGTTACTGAACTCATCCACTACTTAAAGATTCAAGACTCTTCGGTAGTGAATACTACATTCAGACATAAACTGAAGTAAATTTCAACATCGCAATTAAATGACAGGAGTTGATGAAAGAATGAACAAATAAGAGGTTTACTATTAATAACATTGTCAGTCTATTGTCCGTTGTCTGACCCAATTATAGCCCGACAAAGCGCACATTGGAACGAAATCGTTCGTTCTGTCTACGGAAATTAAATTTTCTGAATACCCCTTCGATAGATTCCGATAGTGAAAGCAAAATTATACCTCATCCACTCAAATTAGATCTCTCATATTTTTGAAAGTGTAGATTATTATTTAGCTTTACACATCGTGTTCATTACTGATCTACGACGACCGTGCAATTAACTTAATTACTCAATTAAATATTATTTTAAAATTACTTCTGGTAAATTGATCTCATTTAAAATCATGTATTTATACTGTTCGCAAACAATTTGTGCCTTGACTACGTGAAATTGGAAGATATCGAATTTTTCTCTCCTTCCTTCACACAATAGTAAATTGACATCGCTCTCATCTACTTTTTTTATAATAGAAGAGAGATCATATTAGAGTGGTGTTCCAATAGATGGGGTCGGATTTTCTCGATTCATTTGTTATTTTGGGAGGACCGCAGAGTGATCAGTTCACAACTGGTAGGGACGTATTGTCGGCCCTCCGGCCATTGTACTTTTTTACGCTGACGAAGCGCTTTTCTACGAAAACGTTTCCAAAGTCTTTTGTGCTTTCGATATCCTGAGGGATATTGGGCAGATGCTATGAAACATACAGACTGTTGTACAACGTAGATATGCAGATGTTGATGAAGCCCTTTGTTGTTCACTGTCTTGTTAATAATCTTTAAGACGAATTTTACATGAAGTGATTTTATACATATATTAAGTATTTTACTTTCGAATTATATCTGGAAATTGCTATAATCGATCAAAAAATGTAAGTCGAGATTTTAATGGAAATTCTTCTAAAATAAATTTAAATTAATGATAGTAAAATATTGTTGTAAGATTTTATAATCCACTGATGAAATAACGCGAATTATTTTCATCAAATCGCCATACTTGATTTTTTTACACTTCAAACGATTACATCAATTGTATGACTTGAATATAGTGACTCGACTATGGGTACCACACAACGATCTGAGAGAACAATCATACCATCCAAGAAATAGTAGTAAATTCGTTTCTTAAACTGACATGATTACAAATGGAACTAGAGACCTATGGATTAAAAGAAAGATGAACCAACCACCACCGAATAAATGCATGGTACTTATTCGAAAAAATACATGGATTACCAGCAATTGTAAATTCTTTACAGAAAGGCAATATTACTAACACTGGTGTGACTCAACTAAGTGCAAACGCAATTGCCTTGTTAGTGCAGAGCAAAAACAATGGCCGACTCAATCAAACGGATGACAGTAATTAAGATCGAGTTCAAGTCATTTGAGAGAAATAAATTAAAACGGGGACAACGAACGGTTTCTCAAATTGCTGTAATGTTATCTACACTAACATAGAATAAGATCATTCTTCATATAGGCACATAACATAACGCAACAAGAAATGTTCATGCACCGAAGAAAGTCTGAGATTACTAAAATCATCTGAGAGAAATAAATAATATTATACATACATACATATGCATGTAGACGTAACAATAAGACCATTCGAGGTCTAATAGAAAAAAATGTTTATTATACCCGCTTTGTAGTAGTATAAGTTATGTGGAAGAATATTTTTATTAACTCCTATAAAAAATCGAAATTCTCCTTTCTTATCATTTTCTTCACATTGTTTTCACAAAATTGCCCGTGACTAACTGAGAAGATTTAAGACAACAGTTTCATTGGGTAAATAGACACAAAGTTTTAAAATTTCCTTTCAAAGGTAAAGCGAATAAAAGTTTAACTCAACCTGTACCTACCTAATTATCAATTCTGACCGTAATCCTTTCTGAGTTATAAAACTTATTTATTAAACTTTTTCGCGTAACTTTCAATTTATCTAGGCAATATTTTTGTGTTGGACCCAAAACGTTGGAGACCAGGAAACATGATATTCAAAATTATAAAGGGAACTGTTTTAAACATTCCCCGAAGTTTTTTATCGTTTCCTTCCTTTCAGTTACGAATTCAATTTATCAAACAGAAAATTCTCTTCACAACAGACATATATACTCAGCAACGATATAATCAAATCAAAAGTTTAATACCGCATCTTTCTGATTTCAGTGTTATCGAATAGTTAAAAACCCATATTGTGTGTAACTTCATCTATTTGACCTTTGAAGACCTGTAAGTATTAAAAAATACAACATAGTGTAATTCTGACAGTTTATTTTCCTCACGTTTACATTTTTTTGAGATATTTCTGAGCGCCTTTTTTGAGGTGAGATAATACATGAAGTAAGTACTAGTAATGTGATTAATCCATTTTTGAATTCGTGATTTAAAATGCTTTCAAGAATCACTTTTTTTAATTTTCTATTTTAGCCTTAATCCAAATAGTTCCTTTCACCTGTTTACATCTGTAACATCTGTAACGGACGACGGACAGACAGACCAAAGTGAAATAGGCATTCCTTTTATGGAATTTTTATGGAACCCTAAAAAGTTACAAAACCTTAAAAAGGCTGATTTGAAGACCTGAACATTTAGACATATTACATTTAAATGATAAAAAGATTTATCATTACCTTAACTTGTTACCTATAAACCATATTTCAGAAAGAAAGAAAGAACTTTATTTTTCTTATATTTTTGGCACAAAATAAAGAAAATTTTATTTGCCGACTAAGAACAATAACGCATAGATGACACTTTTATAGTGCTCCTTAACTTGGCATACTATTAAAGTATAACAAGAACAAACGAATTATCAGATTTGACACTTATAACTCAAACCCAACCCAACGAAACAGCATATCAAAAGTGCTTTCATATGAACACCTCCACTCATCGTTGGAAAAAATATCAGGATGGAAGAAATGAGCGAGCTCTTTCGTTTTATTAAACGTTTTTCCATCGAACGTCGGCTCCCGCCATGTGCCAACCAGCTGCCGCGCTCGATTTTTTACCAACTTTGACCCCGCTTCGCTACGATCATTCATGTGGGAATTGCTTTTTCTGTAAACGTTGTGACGCAATCTGAAACTTAAGGGCTTAGAGATAGATATTTAATTTGATTAAAGACATTGATCAACTTGCTGACTTAATCATCGAATTAAGTAATTGCTAAATAAATTAAAACAAAGTTTTTACGCAATGTTGGTCCCTATGGATATATGAACATTTATTAGTACGTGAGGATTATTATTTTTAGAATCCTAGAAGAACTTGAATCGGTTAAAACAGAACCATTACAAAATCACTTTGTTGTTTGTTGTCAGTCCGTAAAAAACCCTTTTTCCCAGGAACGGGTAAAGATATCAAGTTCAAATTCATGTCAAATGCCGAGGTTTATGGTTCCTTGACGGTGTAAAATTTATGCTTCTACACGTAAGTCAATGCGATCAAAAGATACAACCATTTATATCGCATAATTGCAATACTGGCAAAACCCACACCTCAAAACCCCTTAGGTACTCCCCTTGACCTAGGATCATGAAATTTAGCAAGAAGCAAGGCAAGATATCACGGTACAAAAGAAGAAAAAAATCACAAAATCGCAAAAAAAATGTTGTTTTTTGGCTTCGTACTATCGTACTTCGTACTACTAATACAAATGTCAAACAGTGTGGTTATAGAGCAAACTAAAGTAGAACAACAAATAATAAAAACTGGTGAAGTTTGAATCGGGCTAGCCCTAAGGATCCCAAACTGATTGAAAGAAAACAATTTTTTTTGTTAACTATTGACTACATTCGTGATTAAATGTCACAACCATAATTATTTATAGATGGCAACACCGTCATTTCGAGGGTGTTGTTACTTAGTAATAACTTATTTGTAATTTAGTCAGTTGGTATTTTTGTTCGTCAAAAAAGTGAGTCAATCGATAATTACACAAGCTATCGAATGTACGTCTTGTCATTATACTATAACAGTAACAGTAATATCTAGTCTACATATTCCACATTTCTACCCATGTCAATATCCTAGAACGAAAAGCATAATATTATCTAGAATCTGATATTATTTACATACATATGTTTCCTCAGTTTGGGCATATTCAAGATAAATACGAAACTTTCAGACCAAATGTGTTATCACTCGACCTCGTCATTACTTTCCGACAGTGGCCAAACGTACGCTAATATTATTGGGTCCTTGTTCTGTGGTCCTTACGTATGAAATTGGCGTTTTGTACGGGAGGAATATAAAGTCAATTTTTTTTTGTAAAATGCATTTAATTAATCAAAGTATGCACCGTTGTTATCTATGCACTTTTGCCATCTCATAGGTAGTTCATTGATCCCTTTACTAAAAAAACCATGGGGGCGAGAATCAATAAACTCTTTGAAGGCGGTTTGGACTGCCGCATCGGAGTTGAATTTTTTTCCTTGTAAGAAGTTGTCCAAATTCCGGAAAAAATGGTAATCTGTTGGAGCAAAGTCCGGGGAGTACGGTGGATGTCGCAGACATTCCAATTGTAGCGCATCTAACTTAGTGGTTGTTTGTTGTGCAGTGTGTGGTCTTGCGTTGTCGTGAAGTAGCAGTGGCCTAGAGCGATTGACCAATCTCGGTTGTTTAGCAGCTAGTTCTTCCTTCATGGTTTGCAGTTGCTGACAATAGATATCTGCCGTAATCGTTTGGCCAGATTTTAGAAAGCTGTAATGAACGACACCGGCACTAGTCCACCAAACACTCACAAGTAACTTTTCTGAGTCAATTTTCGTTTAGGGCAGGATTTGGCTGGGTCTCCAGGGTTCAGCCATTGCGAGGAGCGCTTCCGATTATCGTACAGTATCCACTTCTCATCACAAGTAATGATTCGATTTAAAATCCCTTCATTATTGTGTCGGTTGAACAAAGTAACACACCAGTCAACGCGTGTTTGCAAGTTCGATTCACTCAATTCATGAGGTACCCATCGTTCAAGTTTTTTTACTTTCCCGATTTGCTTCAAGTGGATTAATACAGTTTTGTCACTTACCCCGAAGCCTGCAGCTATCTCTGAAGTGCTTTGTGATGGATCCGCTTCCACAATAGCCTTTAATTCTTCATTTTCCACTTTGGTCTCCGGCCGTCCACGTCCGTTGGTTCTGAAGGTCGAAATTTCCAGAACGAAAACGTTGAAACCAAAAACGTACCGTGCTTTCTTTTGCGACACCAGCGCCGTACACATCATTAATCCTTCGAGCCGTTTCTGCAGCACTGGTGCCACGGTAGAACTCGTACTCGTAAATATACCGATATTTCATGTTTTCCATTGTGCGGTAATAAGCGATGCCAAAGAAAAAAATAACGAGGAAAAAACAAATGAATGACTGTTTTCAAAACTCAAATGTACCAGCTAAATGAATTTATAAATTTGAATTTGGAATTCTTAACCAAAGAGGAAATATTTGAGATCAAAGTGGTCAGTACGACAAAACGCTAATTTCATATGTAAGGACCCAATATATTCGCCTACTAAGGCGGACAGAGCATCGTTAACTTCATTCATTCATTCCTACTGCTACCCGTCCTTCCACACCCAGCTCGCATCTCCGTTCCTCGAAAACGCTTTCCCCAAATGTACTACAGTTTCGTTAACATATTCTAGATGTTTTTCATTAACTCATATTTGACACTTCGTCTGTATATCTTTTCTTTCAAACACTAGAACGTCAGTTTTATTCGCATTCATATTCAATCCTATCACTTCACATTATTTTCTTTTGCACGTGAGTAGAGTTTACAGCTCTGCATCAGATAGCGCTGTAAGCACAGCATCGTCAGGATATAAAAGATAATTTACTACTGTGCCATCACACATTATACCATTCATATCACCTTTCAATGTATGATATCAACTGTCGAAGTACAGCTCTATACAGCGAATAGCTAGGCAGACATCACGCAGCCCTATCCCACGCCTGAATAAACTTCGAACCAGGGCTACATGGCACCATTTATCCACAGGCATGGATAGACACAAGCTCTATGGTCACGATGTAATGATCGCACAGCTCGGAGTAAGTGGTTTCCCACGTTAAATTGAGGCAGGAGAATCATAGTTTATTTCACGCTACTCTATCAAATGTTTTTCTAGATCTGCAAAAGCGCAGAAGTTAAAAGAAGAGAAAGACCAAGGCTGACTTACGAAGATCAAATAGACAGTGTTGGCTGACTGAAATGTGAAAAGCACCCGCATACCTAAGCGAAAATGTGTGAGGAGAACCATGAGATTCGAGGAGGCTAAAGAAGTGACTCCGTCCTCCCGACTCCGATACAGCGTGAAGATATATATGTGTGTATGTAAAAGCGCAGAAAACTATCTGAACTATGGTCAAAAACTTCCCCACGAGCATGTGGAGCGAGAAAATCCGAACCATACAACTTCTACCATTTTTAAAACCACCTTGAGCCTCCTACAAATATCTTTCAGAATGCATTTCATACGGTCCGTTGATAACTTGGTATAGACTTTCCTGGCTCAGATGAACAAGCTGATGGCTCTATAGCACGCACAGTCTAGAACTGCAGCCCCGAAAAGGACCGGCAGTGGTCGCGACGAGCACGCTTCCTCAATTGACCTCCTTTGACCGCAACACATACTCATATAGGGGCGTAACTACCTCCACTAAAAATCATGTTATGTATACATAACACAAGCTGTCCTTGTATTTTACAGTACATAATTATTATTGATTTTTTTAGCCATTCTTTAAAAGGAAATATATATATATATATATATATACACACAGTATCAGTGCCTACTGATACTGTGTTTTCACTTTTGTTTTTATCCGCAACGACCAGAAGAGTAATAAAACGGTATGAAATTATATTATTAGAGGAAATTTATCATAGCAATAAAGGTCATAATCGCACAGCAGGCGACCAGTTTTTCCTAAAGGAACCCCGGGGAGGTCGCAACCGCTCCAAAGCAATTACGTATGACATGTGTCGTAAAAGCAACATTCGTAACGATATGACAGCGGTAACATACAATAACTTTAATAGACTTTTTTTAAACTTACGTTAAAGGACGGATACTCTCAATCTTAAATTAAATATCTAAAATATATTAATGTAAGAGAGTGTAAAATAACTAAAATAAAAACAAGCGTTTTCTTATAAATTATAAAATTAAAGTGTAGATCTTAATAGAATCGCAAATGTAATATCTAAGCAATATAAGCTTATTCCATGTCTTGCTGAAGTTCGAATCTTGTATCTCTTTAATGGCTCGTAGCACCATCCTATTAGCATGTTATGACAAAAAGAATTACCAACAAAAAGAAGTGTTATTAATTATTATATAAGAACGTACGAAAAGATCAGTTGGTCGAATGAACCGTAAATATCAAGAGAAATGGAATGGTCAATCACCTTACGGTACGCTGCAAAGACGGTTTAGGATTTCAACTCAATAACCAAAGAGAATACCAAACATATTTTCATTAATATATATTGACGCTTTTCCTGCGTCTGTCTCTGTAACTACTTTGAATGAAATGTCTGTCAATGCTTACTTAACACAAAACTGAGCTATTTGATTCACAATATAAGAAGTCATTATGTTTCGAACGATTTAAGGTAGAGGTTTGTATTTATTCTGAGATTTCTAACTGACTTTTTGATTTTGACTTAGGTTTTAGAGTAGGTAATACCGTGAAAGGACTTTTCGCCTCTCAACAAATTATTTCGTGCTAATTGACTCCCTCGTTGACACGGTGACTCGTCCATTCCAAGTCGAGACTGCCGATTCAAAACGAAGGCTGTATGTAACCTACCAAAGAATTCTATATAACCTGAGGTAGGTCCTACGTACCAAATTTAGTACCGTTAAATAGGAGTTAATTAACACCAGTGCGTGCGAAACGCACATACCACTGTCTTCCAAAAAATGTTGTTTAAAAGTAGAAAAAGTTTAGAAATTAGAAAAAAAATTAGAATAAACTATTGTTGTCGTCATATATATTTATATACATTATATATTATTATATGTCAATGTCTTAGTTCGAAGACTCATAATGTTCATGTCTTAGAGTAGGCCATGTATATCTCAGTTTAAGTCAGTTTATATACTTATAGAAGTCTTTGATATTTACTGTAAATTGTTTGCTTCAGTTCATTGTGTGGTACTGGTACTCAATGTAGTCTAATGCTTAATTTGAAGTCAGAAAGCTGGTGTAATGTTAATAATAATAAGAATTAAAGTACCTGTTTTACAAAAGTTTCAATACAAATTATAAGTACTTATATAATTCAACAGAATACATAAGGCATCAAAAGTGATTGAGCCTTTACAAAATTCCCAATTATTATTACGTGCGTATTTCTACAATAATATCATGTCACCATTTGCTGATTTTATGTCACCATTTCCTATTTAGATATTGTTAGAACACGTTACCAAATGGAAAACTTATCATTGGCGAAACTAATCCAATGTCACTAAGGAAGCAAGTGAGCGTAAGTCGAGTCGGTAACAGGAAGTATACCCCAAAGTTACGAGTCACTCCGCTGAAGTTTGTATTACAGCTTCATTAATTATTACGCGCATAAATATCACATAATGTGATAGCACCCTAGGCGAACGGAATTTATTGACGGCCGAGTGTTTTTGTTTATGACTCGTTGTAACTTGACACTTTTTCTAAGTAAGATAAGGTAAGGCGGTTAATATAAGATAAAGAAGTCTACAAATTTTTATGTAATTCAGAGATCTCACACTTACACATTTCACTAGCATACCATAAATAGTACATTGCATAAACTATATTCAACTTAGATATATATTTTTAGGTCGTGGTAGAGTAACGTAATTCGTGTTTTCGCGAGTAGTTTTAGTAGTAGCAGTTTAGTAGTAATTTCACGAAAACGCGAAATTCAGTACACATTTGCACAAAATGACAAGATGTGTTATGTCGTAAGAATTCGTAAAATCGCGTAAATTATCCCCTTACATGATACCTATTCCGATTTTTCAATTAATCCCTCGCGCTTTCGCAACAATTGTAATATTATTTCAATGGCAGTTTATAATGTACCAAACTGCCATATATTTATAGAGAGTGAGAGTTTTATATTTACGCCCTTTGCAGTCGAAACTTTGGGTCCCTGGGGCCCCGAAGCCCATCGACTGGTTTCTGATATTTGTAAGAGACTGGTCGAGGCTTCGGGAGACCGCCGGGCTGGCAGCTTCTTCCGCCAACGAATCAGTTTGGCTATTCAAAGAGGCAATGCTGCCAGTCTCAAAGTCAAAGTCAAAGTCAAATCAATTTATTTAAGTAAACCCAAATGCAAGGTATTTTTGAACGTCAAATCTACTTTAGTTCGGTTCAAAAAGGAAACCTGAATACTGAGAAGAATCGACAAGAAACTCAGTCTGCTGGGTACCTTGAGCAATGACAGCTTTCTAAGCGGCAACTTTGAGGAAGTTTATTATTTAAGATAATGTGTAGTTTTAAGTTTGTAAATATTAACATATGTATGTACTTTTTGTCAATGCAAATAAAAATAAATAAATAAATATTTACCTATAACAAATTAATGTAGGAAAATACTTAGAATAATAAATACCATTTTATAATTCCTCTAATCATTAACATTTAGAACATGGGCGGCAAGCCACATGTCCACATTTTCCATGGTCCACAAGTCACATTTTTAACAAGGTGCAATTACTAAACCGTATCGAATTTCTTGAATTATTCGTTTCCAAATCGAACCTATCGATCGTGGTAAACAGTCCAGTCGAACATCTGCACTGAATGTTTTATTAAACCACAGCTGTAAAGAAAATTCTGTAAATGCCGCTTCCAAACAGATCCGTTGGATTTATATTTCTATTTATAAATCGAATTTTTAAATACACCTTATTTTAAGTTTACACTAGAAGAGTCGCGTTTTTAAGTGTAAACTATATCGAATCAAAGATTATAATTATAAGGTTTCTTAAAATTCGGTTTTCAAAGTAATGAGCATTTTGGATTCGAATTGTAAAGCTAAATGACGTAAATAAGAGTAATGTCATTTCATTTGTAATGTGATTAGTTATAATATGTTGTTTATTCATCATTATTAATTTTTATATATTTATATAATATTTGTAATGGATGTATATGTATAATTATTAATATTTTTATCGCACCACCCACAGGTTTTCCCTGTTTTTTTTTCTCTTTACCTTAAGGTTGCCTGGAAGAGATTGCTCTAGCAATAAGGCCGCTTAAATTGTACATTTTTATTATATTTTTCTTTGTGACTTCGTATATTTGTACTGGTGCAATAAAGTGTATTGTATTGTATTGTATTGTATAAATTCTTGTTACAGTCAAACTAATGGAAAAGCAGTCGGTGTTTTACAAAAGTGTAAAAATGGCCATTTTCGATTCACGGTGTACAGACTCAAGGCATAGTAAGATCACACCTTGACGCCACCTTTCACAGTAAGTTTATAGATGACAAAGTAAATTAGTTGACGATCGCTTGGAAGACTGCTTTGGCTGTAAGGCCACGTAAACTTATTCTTGTTTTTGTTTATACATACTTGTCTAGTAGAAGTTTCTCGTTTCTTTAGAATCATTTCATTAACAACAGATAAACGCAATCCAAATATAAACACGTTATTAATAATCAGATAAAAATATTGTATTTAATTTATTTTTAACTCACATAATAGGTGTTGGATATTTATTTTATATTTAAACAAATACCAGGAAACATTGCTTACAAATTATTAGGGAAACAAAGAAAAATAACCTGAGAAAAATTGTTTCTTCGATCAATCTGAAGACAATTCATTATTTGAGGTCATAAAGAGACTTTTTTATTTATATCAATAGTTGGTGATATTTACGTTTCTATAGTCGTAAATAAATGTTTTTATTTTTTTATAATTCAATTTAAAAATAAAGTGGATGGAAACGAAATTTACCAATTCCTTTTCTGTTAGATTAGTTGAGGTAAAGTTTCTAATTTAATATAATTGAAATATTGTGTCGTAAGCAATTTTTGTTGTAGTAGTGTGTATCTGCATGTCGCAGATATATACATATATATTCAATATCCCTTTTAACTAAGTATGAGATTTAAAATTCTGAAAATATTTAAAGCAGTAGAATTTAAAAAAACATTTAACGATAATTGGTTTGAACAGATATAATGCGTAGTTTTTGAAATATGAGATATTTTCCATTACACGTTCAACAACCGCAAAAATAAATTTGTTTTAGACGGTGTCTTTCAGAAATACTATGAAATACAAACTTATTTTTGCTCCCGATTAAGTAAATGAATATTTTGTAGGTGTAAATAGTAAAATTATTTTTACATTCATTACTTAGCTTCGAATTTTAACCGTGAATATTCATCCCGTCTATGGACCCTTAACTGTTGCGTGTTTCAACAGGTCGGTTTTTTATAACTATCATTATTTACATTAACAAAAAGTACATACATATGTTAATATTTACAAACTTAAAACTACACATTATCTTAAATAATAAACTTCCTCAAAGTTGCCGCTTAGAAAGCTGTCATTGCTCAAGGTACCCAGTAGACTGGCAGCATTGCCTCTTTGAATAGCCAAACTGATTCGTTGGCGGAAGAAGCTACCAGCTCGGCGGTCTCCCGAAGCCTCGACCAATCTCTTACAAATATCAGAAACCAGTCGATGGGCTTCGGGGCCCCAGGGACCCAAAGTTTCGACTGCAAAGGGCGTAAATATGAAACTCACAGAGAGTCGCATAACTATCATAATAAATATCCTTATTCATAAACTGTAAACATATAAATAGTTAAATGACTGCACGTGTGTTTATCCGGGACTACATTCATTGTTGCAATAAAAAAGCTTTTCAACGATTATTATTTATAACTCAGTGCTTTGGGAATAAAACTCAAACAAAAATAATCCAAATTCATATAATCTTGAATTCCGATAGATTCATATTCGACGACCTCCGTGGCGCAACGGTTAAGCGCGTCGGAAAGTAAATGGGGGTTGCGGGTTCGATTCCCGCCCTGTGTCTGGGTGATTATGTATAATATGTATTTATTTACAAAATAAAAGTATATAAGTAGTATATCAGTTGTCTAGTACCCATAACACAAGCGCTGTGCTGCTTACTTTGGGACTAGATGGCGCTGTGTGAAATGTCTGAGTACATTATTATTATTATTATTATTATTATATAACGTATTTTTTAGAAAACTTGGCAAGTTTTTAGTGTTTGTAATTTTTATGTTCAAAAATTACAAGCAGGCTTTATAATTAAATTAACTTAAGATAGGTACACTTGGAAATAGATTTTAACATTGCATCTCCGAAAAACAAATATTATATTATGCACATTACGCCTATGATTACATTCTAAAGTCTAACTTTATCTTTATGCTTTTAAGTTTTGATTGACTTTTATTGCACGGATTTTATTGTTTAATAAGCTGAGTCTTCATAACGGTTTTACAACAGATTTCATGCGATTGGAGGTACGAGTAAAAATTATTTGTCATTGTATTAAGTGTATCTAATACAAGAATTATGGAATACGTAGTACACAATTATCACACTCCGCCACCGGTTATTGAACCGAAGTCAAGTTCAAGTGTGGAAGAGCCGCTCATTCTATTTATTTTTAGGGCACTAAATATACTCAACTCCTTCACTGCGGTGTTTTCTATGGTGGTAGTGTTTAAACAGCCAACTGAATTCTCGTTATTGCAAAAAATAAAACAAAACAAAATAAAGATATCCTTCGTGCTCTTCATGGATTGACACACAAATTTTGTATTTTCAATGTTTAAAATCACCAAATTTCACGTTAAATAAAGTTAAGGCATTGATAAACAATAATTTAATCTAAAATTTAAATTTAGTCCTTCTGTTCTACGCAAACGTGTGCGCGCTAGCTTACGATAACACGAAAAATCAGTTATTTTCGTCTATTTTAAAAACTTTAATTAATTTTAAAAAATCCAACTTTCATTTTGAGGAATATGTTTAAAGTATACAGAAAATTTAGAAACATAAATCAGTCCCATCGCTACGAAAAATGTAAATCTCTGTTTTAAAAGAAGATTCTTAGATATATTTTTTTGTTACAAAAGTAAACCAACCGTGTACCGCAACTGTCAAAATGAAGTCAATAAAATGAAGAATCAGGATACCAAATATCACTGTCATACGTTTTGTAGTCGCTTAGAAAAATTGAGATCCCTGGCGTTAAAATTTCCAATGCCTCGCTAATTCGGTAACATAAATATTATTATTTATTACTATAAGCTTTTTAATACATACACATGTGCAGTCTTCTTTATTTAACATTACAGTTTACAAATCCATTAAATCCGTTAATAACTTCTTCAATTTTAAATATTATGTTGAATATGCATATAGTATATATGTACATAACTAGCGGCCCATCCGACTTTGCCCAGGTTCAATACATAATACAATAAGTATAGACCTGTACCTTTCAAATGGTGAAAAAATTATTCAAATAGGTGCAATAGTTCCTGAGATACCCTCCGCATGTCAACAAACTTACCAAATCGACTCACTCTTTATAATATTGGTATAGATATGTTATGATGAACATGGAGTTGGGTACAACCCACCCGTATCTGACTACCACAACTATGCCATTGTTATCGAGACACATTGTGGAAGAACCACCTGGCTCATTAATAATACTTGGAGTCGCCACCGTTTGAAGATCTGCAGTGAAAACTGTACTAAGTAATAGAACACATAAAATATGTCTGACAAATATTTGAAATAGGTAGTAGGTAGTAGATAATTAATTATACCTAAAGAAAACTTAATAATATAATTAATATATCGCCAACGAATCAGTTCGGGTATTCAAAGAGGTAATGCTGCCAGTCTGCTGGGCACCCTAAGCAATGATATCTTTGTAAGCCACAACTTTGAGGGAGCATATTATTTAACATAATATTTAGTTTCAAGTTTGTAAATATTAATGTATGTACTGATTTATGACTATACTTATTGTACAGTTTTTGTTTCCTACCAAAAAATCTGTGGAACGCATTAGAATAGTAATGTGAAAAACGTGAATGACGTTTTTCAGAAACTTATTATAACAAGAATGTTATTACTTTACATTTCAGAATTAATTTTCTTTTCTATAAGGCAAAGCAAGAAATCAAGGGAATTCACACAGACCTATATAAAACGGGCGCTAAATACTCACTTGCCTACTGTGTCATGTTACTGGCCCATTTCTTACGAGCCATTGACTCCGAACCATTCATTGGAGCCTTTTCAAATGAGATGGGTTTTAAATGCATTTCAATGTAAATGTAAATGAACAAAAATATAAAAACAATCTGGAAAATACTTTCTAATAAACCACTAATAAATCATTTCGCACCATAATATGAAATGGCAGTATCTTTAACAGGTACAAGTACTACATATTAGTAGAAATTGTTTTCATTTAAAAACAAGCCATCACAGTCAAACTGCAACAAAATCAGAATCGATTGAATTGTCCCCTTCAACTAGGGTCCATGATTAGCTTCTCTTTAATCCCGCTTTAAAAACTGCATGACAATGAGCCTTATGCACTCGCGGGACCTATTTTGAGAAAAAAATGCTTCCGTATTTGCCCGTCGAGAATCTCGACAAATATTTTTATTACTAAACCAATGTTTGCCTTTCCCTCGTCAGCAAGGGTTGAATAAAACCGCCATTCATCCGCCATCTTTCTTTGATTCAGATTCGTTCCTATTTTTGATGTAAATTTCAATAGAACAGATGTTGTGCAATCGATTTGGAACGCCAATTCTTTATTCCTGGAATCAAATTTTGTAAGAAATGAATAAATCCACAAAAACTTTACCAGTATCGAGTTATGGCCAATCTTCAACACACAAATATAAAGTTATCTAGTGTTGCAACTCGCAAAGGAAATGCGTCGTACACAAACTATATATATATATACACATATGTACACACCGCTAACATCTAACAATCTTGCAACTTCTAGCGTTTACAGAACGAAATGTTGATTCGTAATTTAATTTTTTACCCGACTACGGCGAAGCAAAAATATGCGTTAGGTACGATTTTTGCAGCGTATGTACGCACGATGTATCTACATATGTATGTATGTATGTATATATATATTTATATATGTATGTAAGTATGTATGTAAACCACTTTCCACTTTCAACGTAAGGGGATACCCTCTCAAATGGCGTCTGTAGTACAACGTAGTTAATAGCTAAAAAAAATATCATCAGACTCCATTATTATGGGTATCGAATTCAAAACGGAGAAGGCAGTTTCACAAATACACAACATACGGGGTAAAAATACACTTTTTCAGTTTCACGGTTTGTATCCATATAAAAAGGTATTAATGCAGTAAGAACCCGTTCATTTATGTTGTATAATGGGGAAACAATGTAAAACTAATCAGTATTTTTCATATGAAAAAAAAAAATTGGAATAAAATAGTCGGAGGCCTAGATATGTACTTTCCCTTGCTTATGGACTCCGACTACGGCATCACCTTTGCAAGTTTTTATTATTTGTATCGGGTTCCACTTTCATTACTTTTTAGCAGAAACAAGCTACAAAAATACTTCAAAGACAAATAAAAGAAAATAAGGGAAATATGATTGCAGAAACTAAAGCGACGACCCCAAAACAGTCCACTAAAAGAAATTAATCGGTAAGTCCGAAAAAACAAAACAAAAGGAACCATAAATCCCACACTGGGCGAAGCGAAGACAATATATCGCGACGTCATAAAGTTGTCCCTCTCCCGCCAGGCGGCGCCATGACCAGACCCCCCGCACCCCGCAATCAACCGCGAGCACGCACGTGCGTGCACAACTACTCGTCTGATCCATTCGGGGCACACAGCCAACCCAATAAACACCTTACCCATCTCAACTTTAAGTTGTTTTCTAATCTTACATCAGCAAAAGATGTTATACAGTGAACAACCTATTAGTCACTGTATCACGTCACTATTAAGGTATAATATTATTTTGTTCATTATACATATATTATACATATACCTTTTAAGTATAATGGCGATTGTGTAGTCGATGAATGTTTGAACTTTTGTGCTTTTTTGATTAGCTGTTTTATCGTTATCGTTCAATTTTTATTGTCTAAACAGTTTGTCAACCTTAGTACGTTGCCCGATAAAGGCTATGTCACTAGTCTTGTCTCAAATATTTGAATATATTTCAAGCAAGCGTTACCTGTTTCTTAAATCTAAGAAAATAATAAAATGAAACGTGCATCCAATAAACAATATTTAATGTTCATAGCACAAGATGCGAGACGATCCCCCTAAGCCATACAAAAAGTTAATAAATTACAGAGAAAAGAATCCAATCATAAACAACATCGGCGTCATAGCTGCATTATGCACCCTAACCACATAACTGTTCCCTTGAGTATTGGTTCCTGATGAATGACCCAATAAATACCCATAAGGCAAAAGGCGACACGTACAAAACTTCTCGGATATAAAAGCATTATTCTGTTAAGTAATTTATTTCTTCTTCAGGTAGTAAGTGAACGGTTATTTTATGGGCCCACTTAAACGTTCTATAATCCAGGCAGTTAAAGTATAAAGGAGGGTGTCGGAACTCATAACATCATAAAAAATAAAGAATTGAAGTTTCGATAGATGCCCCTGTATAATCCTGAACAGTAATTACCTATAAATTAAATATGTATCATTTAAATAGCAAGCATTCATTTCTACAATACATTTACTAGTTATAATAAGAAATAAAAACGAACTATGTACCTATATTCAATCAGAAATTATAGGACATAATATGGATTTGTTTTCCAATGTTATAGTGTATTATTGTGACAAAGTCACAAAACACTTTGATTGATTACAAGGTTAAGAAACTAGAAAGTCACATTCAGCAGTTGTGAACGTAACGCAACATGCAAGTTCCTCTTAAAATTAAAACTGGGGTTAAAAGGCCAGTCAGTAAGCAATCGATCGGCAGACGAGATGAAAGGATAATATGGTGAAGGTGGGCAAAAATTGAGTCCAAACAGAATAAAGAAGAAAGCATACATTTAAATGGTTGAGGGTGACATGACATAAAGATATAAAGTTAAGAAACATTTTAGATTGTATCGATATTGATTAAACAAAAATATGTATAGACGCTTCTCAATTTTAATTAACAGTTCCCATATATTCGTTTTATGTCTAGATTATAATGATTGATTTTAGTCTACATATTGAAATTTGCATAAAAGCTTGATATCCTGTTGAAAGTTTGCTGATAAATAAGCACGATAATTAATTGACCCTTTTTAATCTATCTCCCAATGAGTCAAACCCGTCGAGTTGTAATGTCCTTGCTGTTGAGTCAGAGAAATCTGTTTTATATCCAGAACAACATGCAGGCCCTGTTCCACTGCCTACATACTTAAAAGGAACCGGTCTAATGGAAGTACGAACTTATCTGGATATTCAACTTTAATATAAGAAGGAAAATAACATACGGATTCAGTATTGGTAGTTGTAGTACTTATACTTCTAGAGAAATAATGTAATAGACTTACTTAACTATTCTAATACATTCATTTATATGTAGTGAATAGTTTCATTAGAACCGATTGCAATCGCTAGTATTATAAAGAGTATTCAAAAAACAGCTTAAACACTGGAAAGACTATTCTTTATTTTTTCTTTGTCTAAAAAAATTTAAACATATTTTAGGCTCTTTAGAATACAATACGCACTCTGTACTTAACTAAACAATATTATGTTGACAAATCACTTTGGAATCTGACTTATGCAACCAATAGCCTAATGAGCTACTTCTAGAGTGGTACTTAATATCGTTTAACCAATGGACGTTGAGTGCAGTAACATCATGCGTTAATTAGGTTAGTTAGATTGCAACTTATCTCCTTGTATATGTTCATACGACATGGCTCCAAGAATAACGTAAAATAAGTCATATTACGACTAAGATAGTATTACGCAATTGAAATTTATTATTAACAAATTTATATGTGAAAGATCTAACCAATATCTGTAAAAGCCTAAGTTGAATGAACTTTAATCACGGAGCACAAAGTCAATTTCGCAAGACGTTTGTAGCGATTTCTTTAATCTTTAAATAAATTATTATAGTAAATAACAAAACCTAACAACACTAGAATGTATCCACATTACATTAATTATATCTATCGCTTAACCTTCATAACAAACAATAATTGTAATTCGACCACATTCTGCGGTCAACCTGACCCTTTCATATGTGATTACTAGATCATATTGCTGGAGAGGCGTTGACACGTTCACTACGAGTGCCTTTACATCAAACGCAGTAACTATTGCAGTTTAATTAACTAACTCTGTCAGCTGTCGAGTGGGCTATTTTCTTTATTGCCCTTTATTAGCCACAAACTACAATTTTTGCTTATTTATACATACTTGTACGTATGTCTTATATTTTATTATATAGCTCTTACGTGAGCATACTTTACCAGATTTGATCTCTTTTTCTCAGTTTTTTGAAAAGATTTTCAATGATTTCATGGAGACTGATTAATAAAACTTCATATTAATATATTTTTTACAAGTAACAAAACAATAGACGGATGTAATATGGCGGGATGTGATTCCGACAGACCGACACATTCATGTCTCCATATATGACGTCAAGGATTCTAATTAGAACCAGTCGTTCCAATCAACATGAAGTTAGTATTGCTTGAACTGGTTACATAGAGTTTCAACATAGCCAATATTATCTTACAATTACAAAAGTTTCCTTTTAGAATACTTTAACATTCAAATGAAATCAATTTCTCAATACGCCCTAAAACTACAGTAGATAAAGTTGCATCCGCTACGTTAAACATCGCGTCGCTAATCCGAGCGTAACATTGCAAAACGCAGAACAAACTGCTTCGCTTTGTGTTGCACTAATGAGAGCCACGTGGCCGTCCCCGCAATGCAGACTGCACAATAAAACAATAGCAGTACAGTTGTGCACTCTGGCATTATTCCTACAGGACGAACTGTCGCGTGACTCTCACTCGTTACTGGCGGACCGCAAGGCGTACTTCTAGTTTTCTGTTTAGTCTATTTAAAGCACGAGCGGTGAATGTTTTCGAAATACGTTTGTGTTCGAAACAATAACTTTAAACTATTATCATTCATCAATTCACTTACCTCTTTTCATTCTTATTGATATTTATTTTGGAACTTGTGTATTTATTTTGCTCACTAGAATTAAGAATAGATATTTCAATCTACTCTTCCACAAATAAATTTCTAAATTATCAAATTTGGAAGTACTGTAGAAAAGATAAATTCTATTTTCTTACAAATAACAGATTCTTTTAAAATATTACTTTCCGTTGTTCAGGTCTATTTTCAATTGAAATCGCACTCACCAGAAATCAAATGTCATTTAAAATTTAGGCTTCACTCGTAAGGATGTTTAATTTGATAAATATCTCATCATATGAAAATAGAAAATTATATGTTAGACAGGTACCTACATATTATAAATCTAAACTCAAATACAACATGAATTGCCTCTGTCATTTAATTTAACATGTATTTTCATTCAAATACTGTAATAGCACTTACAGTATTTGAACTGAAACCTCATTCTCGAGTCACCCGTGCAAATGTTTTAATAACTTTCTCAATTTTCTTCGTCTCTAATAACCTGTCACTCAATTATAAATGTATAATATATCACCTTCAGACTCATGATACTTTTGACATAAACATCAGAAGTTTTGAATGGAACGTTTTGCTCGCACATCGTCGTCAGACATAATAACGTGAGCATCGAAAGTTTGAATACTGGTCGTGAACTTTACAGTTCAGTGCACTGCGCCCGTTTTAGCTGTCATTAGGCCTATTGTTGCACGGAGTTCAGTGGCACTCACTCGCTCCCATGCAAAGAACGATGGCGATGTTTGTCATGGACGAACTCACCTAATTGTGCGAAGACTTTGGGCCGGACGTTCTCTTGCCAGGCGGCGGCGGCGGCGGCGAGCAGTGCCGCGAGCAACGCACAACGCAGCACGAGCATGTTCTAGCACTAGTCACAAGTCGACATCACTTGAGGAGCACTCGCGGCGCGCGGATCGGCGATGCACAGACGGTGAGGGCACGCGGCGGCCGGCGGCAGACTGGCGGGCGCGGGCCGGGGGCGGCGCGCGCCTGCGCCGGCGGCGCCCCGCGGTCTCGCATGCGTGGGGCTGCGGAGTGCGGACCTCGCACGTGACGCAGCCCTCCTCGCCCCCAGCGCACCCTCACACGACCCTGCGACGTCATAATCGCGTTAAAAAAGCGCCTGCATATCCTAATGAACGCCGACACTAAACCTGCAATTAAACTCTACGGGACGCCTGCCCGTGGCTATATGCTTTTGTTTATAAGCGATTTTCGCTATATTAAAAAATCGTTAGGGCGACATTTCGAGGGCGTGACGAATCCAACGGATCGTAAGGTCGCAATTACAACTTTGATGGTTAACAACAGGGTTATAGATTTGAATGCGTTGCGAAAGCTCTCATTCTTTTCCCTTTCGGAAAAATCTGAGCTTTTGCCACTAATTGACGCAGATTTTAAATCATAACGATCGAATACTAAAATTCTAAAGCTTAGCGCATACCTACGTCCTACATAGCTCCATTTATGTAGGTCTGTATTTATGTATGTATCACATGATATAAACTACTGATAATATTAGTTGATGTAGTTACGCATGTAACACTATCTAACAGCAGACTAACAGGGTAAATCTTTGACTAAATATTCTATGAATACCTACGTTTAACATAAACTCATAATACCTGTACTTAATATAAAACAAAAATGCAAGTAACGAATGTTAATTATGCTATACGTTTTATAGAACTTTGTAACCATTCTTTCTAATTACACACATCGTAAAATTAATTGATTGTTACGATACAAAATAAAATGCTAAAACCAACACAAGCATAAAATGTTATTAATGTGAATGACCGAACACAAAGTTCTAACTATCCCACATTAAAAGACCAATGCAACTTTATCTAAATAAAACTTTCAGTACAGCAGTGGGGTGCCTGGCAACGAGCATGTTCAATGTTCATTATTATTAATTCGGCAAAGTCGTTCCCTAGTAATTTTATTGAAACTTTTTGGAACTCTGTCAAAGTATTCGGTGTCAGTATAACTAGAAAGACTGATGCATTGTAGTGGACCCGTGTGAAAATCAATAAAATAAACATTTATATGTGCATGACTCCTTACGCGGAAGCCCTTTGTACATTCGTTGCGAGTGGACCGGGAAGTTAATTCATGCGTCGCACATGTTTTAAAAAAGGGTGCTTAAAATACGATGGCTTAAGTATTTACAAGGTACAGTTTGTCCAATTACTTATTTTTTCCAATTATTCTTAATTGACCCATTTAAAACAAACCCTTCTTAAACTTCCCTAACAACTTTACCATGTAAAGCCCTGCACAAACTCGCTATTTTTAGCATCAGTGTTTGACGATTTAGTCCTTTTCAGAAGCTGGATACCGCGACTAGTATGCACTGTAACAGCAGTCGCAACAACTTCGCCTATCAGCACCTTTCCACTTATCGACAGAATATCTGTCTCATGTCTGTACCTACCACCATGCATGAGTAGAGTCATTAAAATACGATGCAAAATCATCATAATCACAAAATTATGAGATTTTGCAGCTACTAAGCACTCGCTTACCTCAACGAAAGTGTGTAAGATGATGAGATTTGAGAACGTGAAAGAAGTGTGTAAGGACCGCGATGCTTGGCACTCCACCCTGACTACCCTTTAGGGATAGAGTGTGAGGTTATGTATGTATGTACTGATGTATGAATGTTTGTAATCTGTTTGATTTTGTATTTGCTTGTGATGAAATTAATCAAAAATAAAAAAAATTATCAGTTACCAGAAGCAAACAATTTCTGAAATGTTTAATTTGATAAGTTATATCACGTGATTAATTAAATCTATAGCAATTTATAGTGGTTCTAAGAAAGCAATTCTTAAATGGAATTTTCCCTCATGTTATTTGCTATCTACCACGCCTTTCAGCGTGTCGTAAGGTTAATGAAAGCGCTCTAGAATTTTGAATCTAGAATTTATACATTATAGTATATTCACATACTTACTTGTAATTTAGAAAATATATATAATAAAAACATGCAAATGAGGCATTTAGTTTAGTTTACAAAAATCTTCTAAAAAGCGTAAATTTCAGCTTTCTAATTGTAACAAATGAAAAGATATAGAGGGGTAAATAGATTTCTTCCTGTAATGTGTAACGCCTAGTGCGGTAGCGAGAACTCGAAAGGGGCAATATCGTGTCTAAAAATATAAGATTTTACATTCAAATGAGTAAGGTTACTTTATATCTTTATATATAGACTTTATGTATATGTGAATGTAGACTTTATTGTATATAGACTATGGGTTTTACTAATAAACGCGATGTAAACATAGAATAGTTATGACTCTATGACAGTCTTCTGTTATTCTCAAGCTTATGAATAAAAAAAAATGACATAAGGGACAAAAATTTGTTCCGAAGCTTAACGTCGTTGTAATTTTTATTTGTAATAGATTTTATGTACAAGGTTATTGCGCAAGGGGGTATAAATCCGCCATGGACTCAAATTCTCACTGTTAACTGATACATTCAAGAAACATTCATTTAATAGAAAAAAAATGTACAACCCTATCATTACGCCCTATATTCCAAATGTTTACTAGCGACAGGAAAACGCTGATATTAGGGTTGCCTCACCTTTATTTTTCTTTAAACTTTGAAGTTTTACACTAGAAGTATTGACTTTTGGCGAAGTTGTAGAACGCAAGTTTTCCGTTGTCGTGGGTACTTTTATACCCTTCCGCATTCACCCATCCTTTCGAAATAACCTCGTATATAAACTGGTCCGTTGGCGCGATGGCGGAACATCTGCCTTCCAAGCCGGGGCCCCGGGTTCAATCCACGGTCAAACCAAACGAGGTAACGAAATTTTCTAAATTGGCTTGTATTCTGGGCATTACTGGAAGCTTTCCTAGTTCGTTGTGTGGTACCCATAGAACAACATAACCTAGCTTAGTTTAGGGACACAGAATTTGAGTAGTGATTGTCTGGTAGCAATGGGTAACGCTGCGCTACGCCGCACAATTGCGTCAACTGCGTTCACTGCGCCGAATGTGTCGGCTCACTTTTTCCAATCGTATTGGCGTATAACATGCGTTAGTGCAAAATACGCTGCACAAAATACGGTGGCGCGCACATCGCGACTCGCTCGCGATATATTCCAGACAATAGGCACTGGTAACTCAAGAAAAATATCTCGGTAACTTAGGCGCAACTCTCTGCGACGACGCTTTAATTTAACTCAAATTGCGCCACGGCACTGTAAAATGATAAATTTTCTTGTTTTTTTTTCCTGCATTCTATTTAAAAAGGGTCCGTATGATTTCTGAAATTTTGAAAGCGGTTCCGCGACTACAAAAAGTTAAGAAACCCTGATATAGGAAATAGAACGACTAGGTTTTAAATATACTTTCTTCCAGTTCATGTAAGTAAACTAAGTAAATTTATATCATAGTAAGGCCTGGATACGCCTGAAAATCGAGTAAAAATTAGATGATTGCGGTAGAAATGTGATTTCTCATAAATACGTGCGGTGTCACTCTCGATGACAAAATAAGCTTATGAACATTAATATTTTTAGTACTTAACATTTATCAGATATAGTGTGTCTACTACTAATAAAACGTAGTAGGTTTCTTCTAACATTACCTTAATTATCATAATAACACTTAGATAAGCACACAGTCGGCTGGTAAGATAAGAATTTAAATTGGTATTCAAAATATGTCTCAAAGAAATTTTATGAGGCATCAAAGCTTCGTCAGAAAATCATGAAACTACCATCAAATTATCTTGCCATCTGTTCCGCCTTTCAACTTGACCGTATTCGAGACAAAAGCGTAGACGAGTAGCGAACAATCGCCAGCAAAACGCATTAATTGAGGGAATAAATTATAAATAACGACCGTGCTGCCCCTTTTTCCGTACACACCCTAGATGCTGTAGGTTGGTACGAACTAATAAGAATAAACGATACGAAAAGATGGTAGGAAATCGATTTAGTACAGGTTATTAGAGTACAACTATAGACAATATCTAGCAATATAGGAAATCTTACAATAACGCTTCCGAGTTTCAACGATTAAAAACGATTTCATCCGCGTGCATTTAATTTTTACCCCATAGACAATCTTTATAAATAGCTGTTCCTGAAAAAAACTGACTGTAACTCGAAAATAATAAAAAAACAACCGTTTTTTTATGTCAAAAGCATCCGCATACCTAGGCGAAAATGTGTGAAGAGAATGATGATATAAAGTGGTGTGCAAGGACCGCGACTCCTGGCGCTCCGTCCTCTCTGACTACCCCGTTGGGGATACAGCGTGAAGATATGTTATGTTACTTTTTTTCTCTCTCTCTTCTTTCTTTATATAGTATTCGTTCAGTTTTTCGAATCTAGTGCATGAAATGATCCGCGAAATCCTCCACAGTTCCTTCTGAAGGCCTAAAAGTTTTCCGGACCGCAATCTTAGTTTAAAAGTTTAACGTTTTTCAACAGAATCTACTCTCATACTTATTTCTTGTATATTATTCAATCTCTCTTTTAAAAGATTGTATAGAAATTAATTTTTATAATATTTCCTCTCTGACTACCCCGTTAGTGGTAATGAATAATTTATTTTATGTCCACCTAAATTTACATTGATTGAACTTTTTTAAATGCGATAAAAATTCCAAACAATATAAATAAATGTCATTCAAATAAAATTTATTACTAAAGGAAAGTATGATATAAATATCGGGTATTCTTGAAACTTAAGAGCACAAATCGTATAAATTAGGAATATCGGTGCCATGGATTAAAACAGAAAAAATTTCACCGATACTTGCTAAAGACGATTAAATAAAGCACAATATCTACGAAAGGTAAAATGTAACAGCAGAAAAGCTCTAAGGTTTGCTTTTCATTGTAAGAAGCAGTTTCTCTTGATTTGTAGCAAGACAAATGTCTTGGATTGTGTTTCACAATAATACGAATTTCTTGGCACATTCTCCTTATTTTTTCAGATTCGTAGTAACTTATCAGTTGGTATCTCTAGATGTTCTTAGCTAAAGAAAACGAAATGTTTGTTTCTTTAATAACAAATTAAATACCTACTTGTGTAGATAGTCACGAGACTTAAAAATATAGTGTATAATAAATACGGTACAGCGAATACAAAAAAACCTTGGTATTAGGGCGACCAAAGTCAACTACACAAGCATTAAATACTTTAACACTATTGATATAGACTCAGTGTTATGTAGGTGTGTTTTATTTTATGACTCTTACTTATTAAATATGTATACTTCCAATTTCAGAAAACACAAAAAATAAAAATCATCATTAAGTCAATAATTTAGTCTCAATAATATATTCTATAAAATACATCAATTGTATAACATTATTATACACTTAAAACGAACGATCTAGACAATTGAAGAATGATTTTGCAAAGCCTGCTCTCGACGACTCTCTGACAATGTGGACGCAATAAGACTAAGTGCATTAGCCATTTGTTGCTGCGCTTGCGCCATAACCATGAGAGCCTCTGCTTGTTTTAAATCCGCTTCCGCTCTTTTTTCTTCCGCTTTCGCTTTCGCTTCTTCTATTTTTGAAATAAGAGCAAGAGTTTCTTCTAAAGCATTTATAGACGACTGGCCTAAAATTATGAAAAAATGTAAGTTATTTGAAAGACGTACTTCCAGTAGATAATTTGCATTTAAAATGCTACGACTTACTTGAATTATTTCGCGATTTTTGTATTCGCCTTCGATGTTTTCTATTGGAAACTGACATATCCCGTGATAACTCACGAAGTGATTGCTCATCTTCTGTTTGCGAGGAAGTTGTATCATCTAAAATCGAATCAATTGTCTCATTCCTGCAAAAAAAATAATATGTAACACATTTCGGACGTTATAGGATTGACAACAGGTACATCGTTACTTACTTTATGTTATGTGTAAGAGGGTTGTGTGAATCTGACAACACGCCGTCAACCGAACTGTGGAGCGATTGATCCTAAGACAAATGAAAATATTATTTGTATACAATAGCATTTTTACGATTAATTATATAAAACAAGAAAAATAATAATAAATAATTACATGATATTGATTTTGTTGCGCTACAGAGATGGGAAATTCAACATCTCCCCGTATAATAGCCGCTACCCTTTCTTCGATAGCTGTTAATTCTTCACAATCACCTTCTTTTCCACCCACAGCCTTTTCTGCATTTTCTCGAACCTTTTCCCTTACTTTCATTTTTAATTCACTCCATTTCTGAAACAGATATATTAAGATAGCAAATAATACTTACATCAGAATTCTTCACATGAGTAATTCAAGTATGACCAAAATTTTAAATTTAATATTAGGTCTATATCTATGAAATTGCCGTTTAGTATACAAAAAGTTAAAGTATTTTTTTTTTATTTATATTAATCAAAGTATGCACCCATGCTATCGATGCATCTCTGCCAGCGCAATGGTAATTTTTCAATGCCCTTCTTGAAGAAGTCAGATGTACGGGAGGCAACAAACTCTTCAAAGGTATTTTGTACTGCCTCTCGGATATAGAACTTTTTCCTGCCAATAAGTTGTCCAAATTTTAGAAAGAGTAGAAGTCTGTCGGCGCAAGGTCTGGTGAATACGGTGGATGACGCAAAACTTCCAACCCTGGCTCTTGTAGCTTAGAGACCGTCTGTTGTGCCGTGTGAGGTCGAGCGTTGTCGTGCAGGAGCAGCGAGGACGAGCGATTAACCAAGGCTGGCCGGAGATTTGAGAGCTTCTCCATCATTGTGTCCAATTTCTCACAGCATACATCCGCAGTAATGCTCGTGCCATTTGGTAAGAAGCTGTGATGAATTACACAGGCACTAGACCACCAAACAGTAACCATCACTTTTCTAGGGGTAAGTTTTCGTTTGGGGCATTGCCTAGATGCTGAACCAGGGTCTAACCAACAAGATGACCACTAACGATTGTCAAAAGGAATTCATTTTTCATCGCGTGACAATGCGGTTCAAAATCTTTCGTTTCTGTATCTATTAAGCAACGCAAGGCATACCTCAACGCGTTCGTCGCGCTGGCGATCGTTCATTTCATGCGACACCCACTTATCAAGATTTTTTACCTTGGCAATTTAACACAAATGGATCAATATTGTTTTGATTCTAACATCGAAAGCTGCCGCTAACTCAGTAGTAGATTGAGTATCGTCAGCTTCCACTATCGTCTTTAATTCGTCCTTGTTGACTTTAGTTTTCGGGCGGCAAAACGGCAACTTTATAGGTAAAGACCTATTATAAATTCTAAACTTCACACATACGCATATTTATGTATAACAAATAAAATATGTATAAAATTTAAAATTGTATTTATAAATTTGTAATTACCTTTCTCCAGTCTTTCGAAGTTCTAGTGGGACCATCAGTGGCATTGAGTGTTTGTGCGCATTCTTCCCACAAGCGATCAGCTAGTACTCGAGTCTCTTTATTCTTAAGTCGACCCAAAGCCAAATCTCTGTGACGTTCTAGAAAATTCACCATTAACTCCAACTGCCGCACTGACGTTTCTCTCCAAATTCTTCGCGCAGGTAGACTTGCGGAACGATCTGATGCACTCATCTTTAGGCTTTTCCAAATCTTAAATGGAGAAATACCGACGGTTATAACGCGGTATGTACATAAATAAAAATAAGTATATCTTAATCATCTTATCTGTGTAGTTGTGTAAGATAATTAAAAAATACAGTAAATATTTCTATGTATTGCGCCAAAACCTTCTGAGGTAAACATGAAAACATCAATCAAACAACGATGTAGGTATCCAACTCGTCTCTTTATTTGACTACGTCCGTCTCTAATAGTGCGGATGTATTATGTCATAAAATGAAAAAAAATTGGAAATATAGAGGTTTTATACATGGAAATTATTTACCCTCAACCCTACGCACACTCAAGTACTCGTATCACACCATAGAGAAAAAGATAAACTGTCTCTGGGTGAACCACAAAAAAGACGCAATTTTATGAAGCCAGTTCTCGACCGAAACGCAAATAGCCCAAACGATGCCGGCAAATGAGAAACTTTTGATCTGGGATTAATTTCGTGAAGCGTTAGGGCTGTCTCTAATCATAACATTAACTATGTACCTTACGCATGATTTATCACGGAAAAAATATAAATGACAAATAGAGTTCGGCAACTGGATCATATACCTTAGTGTAGGTTCACACGTATTGTGAATTATAGTTAAATTCACACATGTTCAGTCAGCATCAAAAATGGTTAATAACAAATTAATTTCCACACTTAACTTCTGTTCGTAATTGACTGACATATTTTTCGGACATAATGTTCTGACATTATGTAATTACAGTAAAAAACAGTAGATTTAATTTAAAAACATTAATTTCATAATTTTAAAAAATTGCTAAGAATCTTATTACGTTTCAAAATATGACAACCCTACGATGTAGCACAAGGTTTGTTTGTCAAACACAGCCTACATTGAAAAGCATTAGGCACGGATTAGACTTATGTCTCTTTTTCATACAGCTACGAAACACAGGTATCATCTAGGACTTATAGTCTAAGATCCGGCTGCGAGATTACTATGTTGATCTAGTTTTTAATCAAAATCCATTTTTTACATATATTTATGAATGGAGGAATATATTTTTACCGAGGTGCCTATCAAAAAGTAGCCGCTAGTATTTTAATTAAAAAATATTAATTGATTTTTCAGAAAACATCTCATTCACTTGTAATTTTAAATACAATTAAACAAAAATTCTTAATTATATATTTTTTTGGAGTATTTATGAAGTCGTTTTTACTACTGTTTGTGCCGTTGGTTGAGAGCACTAGCTTTCGACGCATGCGCAATGGCTTTAAAAACTCATACAGCTCGCAACCGCCATCCTCGTCTGACGAGCGATGTTGTACGCTAACTCTCTTTCACTCTAATCTATCTTTTACAGCTAGCACCCCCATTTTCGGCCACATTTACATAGGCAGAGGTATTCCATCATACACAGAAAAAAATTAGCTTTAATTTGATATATAAATAATGAATATACGTCATAAACTTATTAATGTAACGAAGTAATACCTGTTTAGACCTGGCTACGAAGAGGTTGCAGCCAAGTGCGCAAGAGCAACCATAACTTTTCAAGTTCTTTACATATATTGCTGTAAAGTTGATTATATTTTATTTAAAAACAAGTGAATGAACTTTTTTTCCGGAAAATCAATTAACACTATTTTAATTAAAAATATTAGCGGCCACATTTTGATAGGCACCTCGGTAAAAATATTATCCCTTATTCATAAATATATGTAAAAATTAGATTTTGATTAAAAACTAGATGAACATAATAATCTCACAGCCGGATCTCGTACTATTATAAATATAATCCTCTTGCATACTTTTATGAAAATAATGTAGATATTTACTCATATTAAAATACCTATGTAAACTTTATGTAGCGAGTAATGTACATAGCGTACAACTATGTAATTATTTAACAAGCAACACATCATCCCGTCCGTCTTAATTACGAAATAAAAGAGCCGTACTATCGCAATTTGGAAACAGGAATAATTCTTAATTCTTTCTGTTAAAATATGTTTTCATTTAACAACGAAAATGTTTCAGATACGCATATAATACGTTCATATCCTCACGCTGAATCCCTAAAAGGAAAGACAGAGAAAACGGAGCGCCAAGCATCGCGGTCCTTATTCTCAAGCTCGTGCTTCCTTTGTTTCCTCACACATTTTCGCCGGAAATGCGAGTGCTTTTGACATTTCGGTCTACTAATTCTCTTCAGATATCCAAAATACGTAAAGACAGATCATACTCAGTAAACGAACCTAAACCAAAATTTAATAAATGATTCACATTTCGTATTTCTAGAGGCCAAAAAACGTGATAAGTATTAAAAGGACTATGTAATATAACATAACGAAGTTTTTTTATATTTTTTGAGTTCTGCTGAATTACAATTCTTATTTTTAGCAATACGAGGCGCAATGAAAATACCTGCAACAGTTGTACATAATCCCATTCACGTTTAAACATTTGCGTGACCACGGCTGATGCAACTCGGTCGAAACGTCAAGGCATAATAAAAGATAATCGTGTTAATTTTCCGTATTAGTATTTATAATCCCATTCAAATGTCTGGTGTATCATTGGAAACTATTATTTGCAAGCTTTCGTAAAAATTGTATAGTTCACTTTTGAATAACTAAGTAGATTTTTTCCATATTTATTAAATAAAGCGCGCAATGTTTATTATTCTAATCTTATTTCGTTCGTTGAGCAGTCATGCTCATGTCGGGAAGTATCATAATGAACTCAATGCGAAAGGAATTCTGAAAAATAAAGCAAGTTGCAGCCAATCAATCTACATCTACAATAATATGACCATCAATCACTACGCAGACTAACATGTCATGACACTTTACTTGGAAAACTTTCAAATTATTCGAATTTTTTAGCACATACTTTACTTCAACGCCTAATCTATATTTTGCATATTATTGCGTAATTAATCAACTAGGATAAGATCGGATTAATATTATTTACAATATATTGTTTCTTCTTTATTCCATGAAGTATTTACGTAAGCACTTCCGATAATTAAAACGAAGAAAGATTAAATGAACGTCGAATTTACTTACAGTACGTAGTCTTATGTATCTAAAGTCTTTAAACCGTCAATATTTGAGCTATGGCAGTAGCAACTATATGTAAATACTTTTTTAAATATCTATACTTACCTACAATAGTAACAAAACCGTTTGTTAGCTGTCATTAATATTTGTGGCCTAAAACCTTCTCAAGTTAACAAAATGACTCTGACATGACTTCAATAAGCCAATCTATGTGACTTGGCATAGTCAAATCAGGCGTGAATTGATTTAAAATTAATACAATTTCGTCCGATTAGGATGAAGATGTTCTTGCTTTTCACGCGCTTTTCCCTATATGTAACTATATAACGGAATCTTTCAAATTAATGTTCACCCACTTCCAGACGTCTGTATAATAAAAATTTTGTACGCCTATTTAAGAACCAGTGACAATACAATAATTTCATAATTTTGACCTATTGTCCTGACCAGAGTCATCTGGAAAAGCGTGTTTTTGAGTGTATTTAATTTAAGTGTTGTGTTACGAATGAGCACGCGGAGGGCCATGTCACGCCGTGCGATGCCACGCCAATTGCTGTGAATGTTGCATAAAATAGGAAGTATATTGCAGGAAATGTTGAGACGAGTGGCAAGTTATGCATCAGATCACATGTCGTGTTACTTAGGCGGGCACAGCACAGCGCCGTAAATTTCGTAAAATGATTGCAATCCCAATTCCAGTGGTTTCGGAACAAGGGAGGGGGGGAGGGGGAGGGAGTAGTCAAGTCGAGTCAGAATGTTAGTATAAATTATAATGCCATTTTCACAATAACAATTGGTAAAACAGATAATTCGTTTGTATTCCGTTTTCAAATTTTAAATGGATCTCTAACACTAAAATTTACGAATAATTTGCAAATAATTTTTCAGTACTGAAATGTTTTTGGGGACTGTCAATCCGTCATGAGATGAAACGAATTACATCGACGACAAGATTTCCGAACTTACTACAGTGTATAGCTGTGTTACTCATGCTTACGCTCAATGAGATGGACAGAGACAGAGAGAAAATTCGTTTGACACACGGTGATAAGAGCGGCAACTCATTTTGACTCCGTCCATTACGATTCTTGGTCCGAGTGTCTTGGTATCACACTGTAGAATTTAATTGTATAGGTATTTGTATACTTTTCAGTGTTTTTAATTTGAAGTCGGTTTATTTTCCCTTTTGAAAGGCCTAAGTTAGCCCACGACTAACTTTTTTCCAATTCTGGAACAGAACATTAAAAAAAGGGGTCATCAAATCATATAAATTGAAGAAGAGTTCTCTTGTTTAAGCTGCATCTATTAGATCTTAACTAGATTTCTATGTTATTTTATACGTGTTTATTAACCTACGTATCTAGGCAAAACAACGTGGACACAGGTACCTAGGCCCTTTGGGCGAGAGACTTATCCCACATAAGCCAGTCTTTTATCAACTAAAACTGCCGCAGTTGTCATATCATATCAGTAAAACGAAACAAATAATATCAAGACATGTTTGCCGAAGTAATTCGTCAATCGAATCGTTGCTCCGACGCGGATAGTTTAGAAAGACTTCATTTGATATATGGAGAGGGTAGACTCCAATATTGGATACGAATAGAAATCTCTCTGGTGCCCCTTTCATTAATACATAAATTTGTATAGAATTCAATTCATTATTGAATAAATCAATCATCCTACAACAACTTACACTTGATAAACTGAATTATTCAATGAATCTAAAATAGATGCACGTAAATGCATTATAGATTCATTACAAAATAGGCAGTTACAGATATCATACACACATGAGACATGTACACGTATCATTAAAGTAAGTTCATTTTTAGGGTTCTGTATCTAGAAAGGAAAAAAGTAACCCTTATAGGATCACTTCGTTGTCCGTCTGTCTGTCAAGACCCTTTTTCTCAGGAACGCGTGGAAGTATCAAGTTAAAATTAATATCAAATACTTATATCTGCAGTCCCTTGGAGCTGTAAAAAAATCAAACTTCTGAGTCAACGCGTTAAAAAAATAGGGCCATTAATGCCTTATATTTTGACACTAGCACGTAAGTCAAACCTATAAGGTACTTCCCATTGACCCCGAATCATGAAATTTGGCAAGAAGCAAGGTCTCACAGCACAAGTAAAGGAAAAAATCCGAAAATCGTTCATTTATATCACCTGAAAATATATTTTTTGGGAGAACGTCTTTCAACTGCAAAGTTAAGTTCGCTTTTAATCCGATTTATATTTTTTGATAAATACATAACAAAAATACATTATATTGTTGTACAAAACCATCGGTGGGCGAGTCCGACTCGCACTTGACCGGTTTTTTGTCATTGATTTACTTACACTGTACAATTATTATCTATATATGTAACAGTGTTGTGTACTCGTAATCAAAAGCAAAAGTAATTGTAAAAACAATTACAATTAGTTTTTTTAATTGTAATTACAATTACTTTTTGTAATTGTAATTGTTTGCCTAACACAATGTGTTCACAACCACATTCGAAGATCACATTTTACAATTACAATTTTTAATTGTAATTGTTTTTACAATTTTTAATTGTAATTGTTTTTACAATTTTTAATTGTAATTATTTTTACACTTACAAATTATAGTAATAGTAAATAAGTAGACTTTCAATAATATTTTGGCACAATAAGGCTTATAAATTTGTTCTAATGTTTTCAACTATAATAATATAATAATACTCCAGACAATTACACAGATTGTGTGACCCCAAACTAAGCAGTAAGCTTGTACTATGGGTACTACACAACGAACTCTGGGGGAGCTCCCAATATCACCCAGAGTCCAAGCCAATTTAGAAGAGTTCGTTTCCTAAATTTACTTGAGCGGTTTTCAATTATTTAAACATTATAGAAGAAACCAAAACAAGTGAGAACACAAACCAAGGCATTAATATAATTAGTGAATTAAGTTGCAGGAAAATCAACGTGCCATGCCAACGTATCATGCCACGTGGAATATTGAGAATACTGTTGTAAAAAATAAATGTTATCTAAACGAAGCCGGGCTGGGTTGCTATGTAGAAACATTAAAATTTCAACAGAATAGTATTTTATCATACTCAAGTAACTGCAGTTAAAAATATCATTTTATTCACCAGTTCAACAATCAGCACACTTGGATAGTTTCCGATCTAACTTAAAGGTATGAAATTGAATTGATAGAAGCTAGCATAGCAGAGAGCCACCAACGGAGGCTGGCGTGAAATTATCTCGGCAACTGCAACGTCGTAGATTAAGTGACTACGATACTTACCTACTGAATAACGTAGTCAGATCGATCGCCCGACCCACTTTATAGTGAAAATAAACAAGGAAGCTTGCTAAATATTTTAGAATTGTTAAACTATCGATTTCTAACTTTTATGGGAACTACCCAATATTTAAAGCGATAATGTTGAATTGAATTGTTGCATATATTATGTAATGAAATCGTATAAAATTGAACTGTCATTCTCGAGGACAAAATAAACAATGAAGAGATACACGGCATGGTAGGATTGCATGACAGTGTTATTACTAAAACCCAGACATAAATACGCAGATATTTCAGGCACAGAATGAATGTGTGATTATAGTATATTTAATGAATAGTTTCAAATGAATGAGTATTAAAAAAGGAAATCTATAAACCGAAAGTGGTAGCAGAAGCCAAGAAAGACCAAGATTAGATGAACATAGCCCAGTAAAAATAGGTACGATTTGCAAAAAATAATACGAACTTTTAACTGTTATAAATGTATAAGTATTTAATGTTGAGATACTATATATATGGATCCATCCAAATATATGGCCGCATATTTAAAATATTTAAATTTATGCGATTACAACGATTTATTTGGCGGATTATTAACAGTTTAATCTCATATTAAAGAGAACTATGCACGACTGATAAAGACTTCATGCTTTTTGGACCATTATTTGCTTATGCTCTATTATTATTATTTTTAGTTTTTTGGGGTCAACAAACAGTTTCACAATGAGACTTACGATATATGATATGATAGTTCTAACATAAGTAGGTACATAAATAATTGTGAGCCAACCAACACCATCAACCACAAGTTGTTTTAAATATAGTAGATGCAGAGAATGGACGCGTTACACTTTTCCCAGACTTGTCTGACAAACACTATAAACATTGGCAATGACAACAATGGTTGACAAACAAGACCCAGAAATTAGAAATTATATGCAAAAATTATATGCTTATGTGCAGTAAATTCTTAAAAGTAAATTTGAAATAAAATTTTTAAAGTTAAACGAGTTTTTAATACATATTCCGTTCAGAACTATGGATTAATATGGTTTTGTACATCAAAGAGAAAAACTATTTATACAATGTAATAAATATTCAATTTATATACGTAGGTTACTATTTTTATTATAATTTAATAAATCGAAGTACTTTTATTTAATTAAAAATAAGTTCAGGTATTTAAGTCAAAGTCAAATCAATTGATTCAAGTAAACTCAATTAAAAGGTATTTTTGAATGTCAAATCTGCTTTAGTTCGGTTCAAAGAGAAAACCTAGACACTTAGAAGAACCGACAAGAAACTCAGTCAAGTATCATTTTTCCAACATCATTTTACAGAAGGTTTATTAAAATAAAATATTCAGAAAGCCAGTAAATGCATGAGCAGAAAAGACCATTCCCAGACTATTGTTTTATCTTCAAAGAAATCGTTTGTTTTATAGTATGATTGAATCAATGTACATTTAAATCTATTTTCTGCCAATTGAGTTACTTCCTGAGGAACTTTGTTATAACAACGAATGCAGTTACCCAAAAATGAAACGGTGAATGGAATGAAGTGGATTCAGTAAACATTTAGTAATAACTAATTTGATCTTTTACTTAAAAGAAACTATGTATTGAGTATACAATTACTTAAATATAATCTCTTAAGTAAAGAATTCTTGCATTTCATCATATTTATATATGTATAACCATGTCGTAATTTTACTGGGCTATTATGAATATTAAATAGGCAGTGTTAGCTGACCGAAATGTCAAAAGTATTCGCATACCTCGGCGAAAGTGTGCGAGGAAGATTATGAGTTTGGAAGAGGCGAAAGAAGTATATAAGGACTGCGGCGCTTGGTATCCAATCTCTTTGACTACCTGTTAATGATACAGCATATATGTAATATATGTATGTATATAAAATTGATTTCAAAAATTCTTTCTCGACATAATCACGTTGTAGAATCATCATTCAGTACTTATTTTTCTCGAGTCGTAGCAAATTAGTGTCGTAATGCAATACCAAGCGCCTACATCGACGTTAGCTACCCAATTCCAAGTTAAGATTCGTACCACGATTTCTTTCACACGCTCTCCAACGGTTGTAATTCTACAGAATCAAATTAACGTGTCAGTTTGCTCGTTTTTCTCTTCGGAAACTTGTGTTTTAGCTCCCAGATAACTTTGTTAATTAAATTTTGAATTTTTTTCTGTTTCTTCGTTCAAGACGCTCAGCCGACTTTACCTGAGGGATTCTTAAATTAAGCTTTTTCGGTAACTTATAAAAACTGTTATATGAGTTTTATTAGAAATAAATACAGTGTATTAAAAACCAATTTTAATATCCTTAGAATATTCATCTAATAAAATCAAGGAAATTACTGAAGCAGCCTTGTAACATGGTTACACGGCGGTAGTTAGTTCCCAAAATAGAGTCGGAGCTAAGGAAGGGTTAATAAGAGGGGTGTCGTTAATTTCGCTCCGTTAAGAGGCTCCTCTGCCTTTCTTGCGATGTCGCGTCGAGTTTCAGAAGCCTTACAGAATTACACTGTGGTGAACAGAAGAGCAAACTACTTAACCTAATTAACAGGAAAAAAAATTACCCGAGTTGCTAATTTTTTTCGTAAAATCCCTTGATGCTGTTCCGGATGAAAAGCAAAAATAGAGAATGTATCAACGGCTTATCTTCCAACGTAGGTCTTACAAAGTGGACAAGAGATAGATATTCTTATCGTTATAATAATAATACAATGCTTTAACTAAGCGATGGACTAGTAACCTGTCAGTAATCACCACATGTACATATCATATAAGTCGTTACTGAGGGAATGCCATCAAGGTGTAATTTTCTTGTGTATTTATACTCTATCTACTTCAAAAGAGAAATGGTATGAAGATGTATGTAGACATATATGTACAAACCTAAGCAAAAAGTCGCAATAGACACCAATCTCAAGAACTGTACCTTACCCAGCAGTGGCGTGAATTCCATAGAGACAAATAGACACTGTCTACCAATGATATTATAATACAAAAGAGGTAGATAGGTTACCCTAGTACTAATCCAAGTAAAATATTGTCCCAGTTACAACGTTACAAAGTGAGACAAATATACATTGCACTGCGTCGCTATGCAATGTAAAACATAATTGCATTTCGAACTAACAAATCACACAGCTCTCTAAATCATTGTGATTGGTCAATTTCAATTTCTTACTACATTTTAAGAGAATCCGTGACTAATTCATAGAATATTAGTAATTAATGCCACAGAACAGACATTTAAAAAAAATATTATTGATATCTAATGGGATTAATCAGTAAAAAATGATGTTTACTTTTTTTCGAATTTCGTTTTTCTTGAATCATGTACATGAGAACATATTTATTTAAAAATATCGCCAAGATTTTTTAATTATAAATTTGAAACTGATTAATTATATATTATTGCTTTTAATAAATGTAAACGATGATTAAAACTGGGTGGCTGCGTCGTCACATGATAGTGTATATTATAAAAAACGTTCGGATTATTAAAATATTTTATAATTTTGAATGCACAATAGGCATTGCATGACATTGATGGTTCTGTAACATTACTTTTCATATTCTTTGACCAAGTTCGGGGGTAGCTAATTAGCAAAGTTTTGGAGTGCCACTTTTCGAGTGCATGTAACCTATCTACCTCTTTTATATTATAACATCATTGCTGTCATCATCAATTTGCTAATGAAATAATATAAAAAAAATCGCTACCGAAAACATTTTGAATATTCCTTCGCTCGCCTTATTTCATTGTCCGCCCGAGACACATAATATTCTAAAAGGCTCAATTTACACACATTCAAAGTTACACCCGTTCGAAGATTTTCTAACGTTACGTTTCACGTTATAATTACACGCGTGCATCTGTAGTAGTGTTGAATGTTTATTTAGCCCAAATCACGCACACGAGTTAAAAAAGAGACACTGTCTCTAGCCAATATCAGAATCGCAAAAAGAAATCGTCAATAGTTTTCATTTTGTTGGTTATTTATTACAGATTGTATGCGTCTATATTTCGATGAAGTCTTATTGATTCAAGTTGCGTGCCGTTTTGCTGGTATCTTATTGGTTAAAATCAGATGTAATACTGAATTCACCCAATTTCAAAATACGTTCATATTTATTATTTTCAACAAGTACAATTATTTTAACCGTATAACATTTTCGTTTTATTGGAGTACTATTTTATGTACCCGGCAATACAAAGTACAATAACAATGAATTATTCGATGTTTAGTTAGTGTTTTTCGAAGTTCTTTTGTGAAATAATATTTAAGTGAAATAATTTAACATTTAGGATTTCTCCTAAGGCTGTGAGCATTGCGGAAGTGTGTGTTTACAAACATAAAAAATAGTACTTTCTAAACTCACTAGAAAAATAAATAGCAAACAATATAATTCTTGAAACTGGCTCGCGAGTTGTAACCATAGTAATAGTTTTTTTGTTTTGTTTGTTTATTATTTTCAAATAGTAAGAATGTTTGGAACGATACTGGTTATGTCGATGTTCATAATATCATTACAGCTGCAAAAAAACATGACCAATACGTAAAATACTTAGAAGCTTCTCTTAAATATACTTTGGGGAAGAATCGTAATTGCGTTTTAATTCTTATATGAAATAGATATTGACCGACACAACGCGAAAGTAGATCGTAATAGCAACATTTTCAATCGCTTAAAACTTTAGAATACCTAACTACTTTAAGTGGCGAATTTGTTAAGTTATTTGTCTACCCTGTTGAGAATGTCACTGCTACCCAGTGAATGAAATATGTCATAAACACACTAAACAAAAAAAAAACGTAAATATAAATATAATAACGTAAATATAAATTCGTACTTATATCTATAGATAGAGGAGTGTGTAAAGAGAATGATGAGATTTGAGGAGACGAAACAAGTATGTAAAGACCGCAAAATTGTCCTCTCTGTCTACCCCTTACGGAATACGGCGAAAGATCCGGATCCGTATCCGTTACTTTTTTGGCGGATGTTTTGTCTTATTAATTTTCAATACGTAGATTAAATTCTATATAAGTCGAAACATGTCCTGTCACGCAAAGCGTCAAGTTGCGTCAACTATCGTTTCAAAGTCACGCGCACCGACACCGATCGAGTAAGAAAGTTAATATCCGTATCCATATCCGTATCCGCGGATCTTGACACCAAATATCCGTATTTGGATCTGTATCGGATATACATTTTTAACGATCCGGCACATCACTAGTGCGAATGAAGTTTCTGTTGTTTAAAGTCAACACAAAGGCTATAGCGTGATAAACTTCTGTCAATCTCGCTCCGTTGACTCGAGCATTACAGGTAGGTAGGTACCATTTACATTCTATGTAATAATGCTCTTTTCTTTATCGCCCTGCTTTGTATAACAGTATAATAAATTAAAATCTCAGGTACATACATATAAAATTATGTTATTATAGCCAAATTAAAATAATTAAAAACGATTATAATCCCTCAGGTACTCATTTATTATTACGTGTATTAATTATGTATTGTAATAAGTACAAATAATTGTCAAATTTGTTTATACATACTAACATCGTCAATTGACTTGTGCGTCAAAATTATTGTGATGCATTTAGAAAAAATAAATAAAGTACCTATGTAAAATAAACAAATTAAGTAATTAGGTATGTAAAACCAGTATCACATCGCGTTACGAAATCTTTTATAGACTTGTTTTTACAGGAGAGAAAAACATTTTCACCAAAAGCAATAAAATAATAATGTTATACTTATAAGCGTTATTAACAATAATAAATTTAAAACAATACTGTTTTTGGTACACAAAATAAAAGTCTAAATAATCCCTTAACAATAAAAGCGATGTCTGCGGTCGAAATAAAATTTAGAATCAAAGCAATGATCGCTGTGCAAACATTTTATCAATGTTATAGAATTTTAATTAAAAACAACACGCGTGTTTGACTTCAAATTTTGCCGATTTGTGCTTTGAATAAAATTTGACTTTCATTCGACACTGAGCCAACCACGTTCAGGTGATTAATTATTCCACAAATTCAGACAGTGATAAATATTTATTTCATTTTTATTCTAATATTTACCTTACACCCATATAAAGATTAAAGAAAGTAACTCACATATACCATAAGTACTTATTTACAAATATGTATAACGTTTTACGTAAACAGGCTAATACAAGAGGAGTATATAGATGTTAATTTCAATTACATCCAAAATTTTCGTAACTGCTTGATATTGTTTGTAAATAGATATGTAAGTATACCAAAATTATAATGAAAAACAAAAAATTATTGTTTCTTGGAAAAACTGTTTGTAGTAACAAAACTAGTTTTAAAATATAGCATTCTTTATTTCATATTTGAATAGGAAAATTTAATTCTTATACGTCTAAAATTTAAAAAAATGTTTAAAACGTCTGGAACCACTAGGATAACCAGTTAATATGATTATTTTAATCCACATAGACAAACTGCAGCTCCCCAGTTCGTTTTCCTAGACTATAAAAATAAATTACATTGTTAAAACACCAAAGACCCCACATCGCATGGAGCTCTACGATTTGTTCCGGAAAGGCATTTATTTTATTAATTTTGACTATGGTAAGTAAAGACGCAGTAAACTATCATAGGATAAATCGAAAGCTGCTACGTGTGTAGGTACATAAAATATACACTTTGAAAAAAAAATTAGAAGTAATTACGAATTTCTAAGACTTAACTACATTTACTTTATACATAGTAGATAAAATAAACAGTAATGAAAATTGGAGATTAAAGATATTTAAAATTTTCAATATACATGCTATTTAACAGCGCAAACACCTGCTATACAAGCCAATATACACAATGCTAATAACCATACACGTAATCTTACTTACGTAAAAATACAATTATTGAGAAAAGCTGAAGATCTGATACAATATGCACACTGCACAGGGAGGAGCTTATATTCAGCTACGGACTATTATAGTGATGACGAATAAGAATAACTAATAAAGTTTCAGGTAATAACCTGAAATTTTATTTTGAAACGTCCAATAGGACGTTTCAAGTAAATTATGGTGTCCATGCAACGGGAGACTAGACTGTCATTGGAATTTGAAATGTAATATAATGTAAATTTTAGATTTCTTAAAATTTATAAATTATTTTTGAAAAAGTAATTTAGCTTAAAAAATTTAAAATTTCTTGACTTATCAATTGTTAACAAAGTATTTAAAAGATTTTTTAAAATTAAACAACTCAATTAGCACTTCACATTTTTATTTACTAATACAAACACTTTACAGAATTGATATGTTCAACTATGGCCGGGTTAATCATCAAACCATTCGCATTGAACAGTATGGCGGGTACCTAATAACAGTTTGACACTTGTAAGGTTTTAATTATTCTAACCGACATTTTTGAATTTACGAGATTTAAAATTTCAATCGCATAAGAGTCACTGAGGACATGCTAGAACGAGTCAATTCCGATCCAACATTCATGAAACGCATTGTTACTGGTGACGAGACGTGGGTTTAAGAGTTTGACATGCAAACTAGTCAACAAGCTTCGGAGTGGCGCCTTCCAACTAAACCGAAACCGAAAAAACCACGTCAAAGTCGATCAAAAGTCAGTCATGTTGACTGCTTTCTTTAACTATCGCGGTGTTGTGCACTCGGAATTCTTGACGGAAGGTCAAACGGTAAATAAAGAATATTATTTGGGCGTTATGCGGCGTTTAAGAGAGCAAATTCGACGAAAAAGGCCAGATTTGTGGAAAGAAAATTCTTGGATTTTACACCACGATAATGCGCCTTCGCACAAGACCATCATTGTGAACGACTTTTTGACCAAAAACTCAACAAATACCATCGAGCAACCACCAGATATGGCTCTAGCTGACTTCTTTCTTTTTCCTAAACTCAAATTACCACTTCGTGGCACCCGTTTCCATTCGGTAGAAGACATAGAGGAGAATTCGCGGCGAGCACTGAACTCAATTCCGGAAAAAGCGTTTAAAAAATGTTTTGATGATTGGATTATTTGTTGGTGTAAGTGTATCGTTTCTGAAGGAGCATACTTTGAACGTGATAAAATAAATTTGGATGAATAACTAACATTTCATGTATTATTGATCTTTTCCCGGTACTTTCTTGACAGAGTAGTATTTTTAATCAAACGACTCCAAGTGCCGCGACTCCAAAAATTGTGGTTCTGGTTTCCTCCGAATTGTATTTGAGACGTAAAACTATTGGCCGATTTTAATTACTTTCACTAATGTTATCTAAATATTTTTAAGAAAGTTTTAGTCTTCTGAGGGTTTTAGTATGTAACACATTAGTGACATTATACAAAGTTATATAATACAGCTAAATACAAAATTCTAGACATGAGTAGCTATATTAAGTATCTCGGTATTCGTCGACGTCACATACCAGCCTATAACCAGCGGAGGATCGAGACGCTTCCAACGATACCTCATTTGTCAAATTATGATAAGTAGTTTAGAAATTATGAGGGATCAGATGAACATATATACATACCCACATACATACCGGTCAAAATCACAACCCTCCTTTTTGCTTCGCCGTAGTCGGGTAAAAAAACAACTTTTTATTGTGTAAAAAAGAAGGTACCTACCTACTTATAATTTTGATTGTATTGTCTTAAGGTCTGAAACAGACCATACAGAAACATTCCATAAAAGTTTTTCTACTCACTTTACGTGTAAGTATCTTTAACTTCCAACATAAAAACAAAGCTTTCTCGAATTTTTGTTTTTGTATTTATTCGTCGATTTTGAATAACTTTTGGAAGAAGAATATAATATCTGTGAGCTTCAACATCTCTAACAGAACAAGCAATTTTAGTGTACCGTTTGAAAATTACAAAAGCGGATCACTGACGGAATAGCCTTATTGACTTACTATTGAAATAAAAAAAGCTGTACTACTTCGTAGGAATATTTTATCTGCGGTATTTCTTTGTAATCGAATGAACAATATTATAAGTTTAAATACACAGGTTAAGAACGAAATACCTCCAAGGAATTTTAGCTCCGCCACCTACAGACACCTCGCATCGAATGTCAGGTCCTTAACTACAAATGCAAGCTGAACAACACGTCTAAAACGACATGAACTCGCATTATTATGCTGTCCAATATATTCTGTGAAACGCTACTAATACTGACAGAGGTCTAGATAGAATGGCAGCACCAGGTGTAAACGTAGTGTTGAATTTCACGAATAATTTCACTTGACATCACTTCAACTCGAAATAGGTGTGATTATTTCTAGAATGCAAAAACATTATGAATTTCACACCTCGCAAACGTTTGGATGTTCATTCTCCTCAAAATTGAATATGAAAGCAATGTTGCCAGTACTTATTAAAGGAAGGTGAAATTATTTTGAGTTCATCTAACATACCAGTGCTTGCGGAAGCATTCTATTTTTTTCTTTATTTAAACTTACAAATCCGAGGTTGCCATATGTGTACTTGTCTGTCTGCAAATATAGTTTATGGAAATTTATATTTTTTTTTAAATTTTTACTGCTGAAGTTGATATCAAAACGTACATAGCTACCTACATATTTTCGACTGAATACAAACCTATTAGTATATGATGTCCGTGATTTCAAGGAAATAAAATTATGGATTTTTTTACATTTAGACAAATTATTATATTTAAGATCTTCGAAGTTTTATTATGTTTTTTCAACACTCATATGATAACCTAAAAATCGTTACGGAACTCAAAACTGATACTATGACAAAACTTAGTCAAGTGACAAATCAACACAATCAATTTACAAATTTGTTTAATGCACGTTAACCGACATAAAAAAAAATAAAGTTGCTATTAGTTTATGCTCTGAAAGACGTCTCAGAGAAGAAACGATCTTTTGAACGGTATTAACCGTTCAAAAGATCGTTTCACATCAGATTACGTTTTGCAAATTTTATGCTTGTATGTAATTACGTATTTCTATAACTGGGTTATTCTAAATTAATATTAGAAGCTTCAGCCCTGCTGCGCGCAATGCGTATGAAAAACATCATTTCCAGCAGCAGTATGCTAACTCACGCGTACAACAGACAGAGTCTGAGTAATGACTGTAAGGAAAACAGCTTCCATCGACAAAGGGCCCATTATGTCAAAAACAAACCCGGTCTCCCGTAGCCAATTCCCTCCATGTTTGCTAAGGGCTGCTGTCTTATAAATATGCAAATGTTATTCTGCGTTTAGCGCGGCACTGCAATAATATTTATATTAAAATTGGCACCCGACCGCCCTTGAACTCTTACTATTATTATACTGTTCAAACAACCCTTTTACATTCGATTTAAGGCACGCCCAGAATTGATGCCGTTATCTGTGTATTACAACTTTCAGGCTTAATAGGAACATACGCGTCCTCTCATAACAAAAACCGCAATTTACAAAAATATAAATATGTAGGTACATACATATTTGCGGAGATACCTGAAAACGTGGGTAACTCTTCGAGTAACTTTTGCATCAAGTTGTAAATTATATAACATTATAACAGATTAGATAAAATTTTTGTAAGTACCTAATACGAATGTTAACCCTCGTTTTACAAAAGGACAAGTAATAAACCTGTCCGCGAACGTCCACGTTCTCTTATAAAAGATACAGCTCGCATCACGGCAAAATGGCAGCGATGTCACTTTTCCACTTTCCCTAATAAAGGAGCAGTCGTAAAAAACCACTACAATCATCATAACTTCGGTGAGCGACGGACATTGGCAACACAATACTGGCCGTTTAAAAATTAACGTACCTAGTCTGTCATACTTAGGTAATAGGTGCACATATATAGATTTTTCCTCTGAATTCCCCACACTAAGTCAAAATATTGTTACATTTTAACACTTCATAAGCATTTTAATTAAAACTAAGAGATTTTTTGTGCACGCACCATAAAATGAGTTTTCCACTTTATAGTCGCTGAGTAAGGGTATAATATGTATGTACTTAAATTCGAAAATTAGTTTTGGTACGGTGTCCATAGTACCGTGATATACTTTCGTATCCTAACAGTAATTGCAGAAATGCATACCTATACGTATTTTAAATTATATTTTTTTATTGCAGTTTTAATGTATTTTGAATTTTTTTTATTTTAACAATTGTTTATCTACACAATACACATACAACTATGAACGAAATACAAAGCACATTGAATAATAAGTATAGCAGTTTACTTCAGTGTGAATGTTCAATTTATAAAGCATTTGAAAAATAAATAAATCTTTCTTTCTTTTCCATAGAGAAAAAATTAGATACACGTTACAATTAGTGGCAAATATAGAGCTAGGTACTTCAACGATAATAGAGATTTAATACCAGACTCATGAGTGAACACGTGTGTTAAATACCAATAAAATATTACAACACTACTCTTACTATAGTCAGTTGCAATCTAATTTGCCAAAAAGGTAAATAAGATTTAGTGTTTCATTTAATTAAACAAGATATTATGTTAAAATACATGAAATATATTTTGACATAAATTACTTGCTTTAAAGCTAAGGAAAGACATTTTTCATTAAATTTTATTTTAACAAATATCGCTTTATTTTGTAGACAACGCTGGCCAGTTTTTTTTTATAAAAGACTAAAAATTTGTTTAGCTTTTTGGCAAATTGGATTGAAATTAACAATATTTATTCTTCACACATTTAAAAACTTAGGAACCAAACACACGAATATGTACCTATCCACAATTAACACTTACGAATTCTTATATTTTCAGCTAAATTCAAAACGAAAAACATAACTGGGGGTGTAATGGAGAGGTAACAGATTTAAACAATCAGTGGTGCAGAGTCTAGTCATTACGGTTTATTTTATTTCGAAAGAATATACTTAATACTCTTTATGGCAAGAATTAGATATATCTATTTTTCTTTATGGTAAAAATTATTAGATAGAATAATCTAATTCTATCTAATCTATGCTTCTATACTTCTTTATAAAACTGTAGAGTTCTGCACGTTTATCTTAAACCACGTCAATTATTACACGTCAAATTAACATAAAATTCATACTCTTAAAAGATACTCTACCTTAAGACCCAGCTGCCAAAGTTTTTAGCGTTTTAAATAAGTTTGCTGAAGCAGGCACACGTTTAATTAATATGAAATTTAAATATATATTTCTTTATACATTTTTCTATTGACTGCCTAAAACCATAACGCAATTTATGTATTTTCATTTGATACTTTTTTTCTGCAATGTGATGCCTTTTTGAGAGATTTTTAAGTATTTCTCCTAAATTACTTTAGTAAGTTACATAAAATTGCGGCCAACAGGAAGACAATAGCCAAACTTTTTTTGGGAGCTTACTCTTAAAATATAGGCTCAGCCATGGACCCATCGACACGGCAAGAAGGTACTGCTAGTAGTGTTAATGAGTTTTTTTCTCATAATAATAAATGTACTGTTCCGCATTATTTTAATCACATAAATTAACCACGTGTGATATTATGTTACATTTTAGTAACAAGAACAAGGGTAGAATGGATTTCCTGCGTGTAGTGGGGCTGCATAAAAGCCTGATTTTGGTCTTGTAAGAGTTCAGTTGTTGAGAAATCGTCGAATAGTCAAGTACATAATAGTTGTGATGAAGAATTGATAGCGTGTTCATAGTGATCAGTGCTTCTGTTACATTTCATATTTAACAGTACATAAATCCATGTAAGTAATTTGTTTTGTATTATAGGCACCTTAAAAATTATCACAAATAGATTGGAAAGTACAAAATGCATATTATTGTTATATGATGTGTAAGTTAAGCTTAATTTTATTCTTTTCGATGAAGTAAGACACTATATTTTTTTGTTTAATTGTTTACTCAGTATTTTTATTTTGCTTTATTGTTTAATATTTTTTTCCTTCTAATCACAAAATGCTAATCCAAAAACTTAAAAAAAGTATTTATAATTATGAAATCAATCTTACCGTAGCTGTACATTTTAATATGGTTTCATAAAAATGTTGTTGTGAAGGATGTGAAGTATAGAAGAATCTAAAGCTACATTAGAGGGACCTTTCTATTAAAATTCTGTAAATAACAAAAGGGACACGAGGTGTCGCTATCCCTCGTCTATTTGCTGCTGTCCCGCGTTTAAAAAGGAATGTAATATGTACAATCCCAGTTATTTTCATTATTTAGTTAGGCCCACCTCAACCTACGGCACTGTATAAAAGTTATATTCATACACATAATTTATTACAAACATGTACACAGGTAAAATTGTATTGTGATTAGAACCAACAAAACTTAATCTATATCTTTCTTCTATATAAAAATCAATTGTGATCGTTAGTCTCGCTAAAACACACAGCTCGATCGATTTTGATGAAATTTTTTGTGTGTTTGAGTGGGCACCTGCATTCACAATTGGACCCGGTAGGTGGCGTTGCAATTGGGTTCTAGGATTTTATTTTTATTCCGCGTAGATAACGTCTGTCAGGTCCGGTAGTATTGTATAGAAATATCTCAAAAATAGATGGATATTATAGACTGAGATGTACGTGTTATATGTACATATTATAGTATATAGACTGACGACTTATCACTTGTAGTCGGTTAATGTAATCGGGCATTTCTAGTGTATTATTTTTTTTTACAAATAGATACTAATTACTGACATTACTGATACCATATCAATATACTAATTATATTAATCCATACTAATATTATAAACGCGAAAGTCTGTCTGGTCGGCTTTCGCGGCTAAACCGCTGCGCTGGACCAATTTTGATAAACTTTTGAATTCAGATATATTAAAGTCAGGGGAAAAGGACATAGGCTACTTTTTTTATTTCACGCGGATGAGATCACCGACAACAGCCAGTTTCTTATAAAAAAACTTGTTTGATGTACGTACACTTATGTTACGTAGCCATACACCTCCGAAATCGATGACGATCGTTGACCTAAATGATGTTGCACACGGCACCAGCAGCGCCACAAGCCACCGACGCGCGACGCAGAAAAACATTAGGTGTCGGAAACCAGCTTTGCAGCGAGACTTTTAAGTTACTTTTGGTACAAGCATCGACCAACGAACAAGTCACATTGTTTTAGCTAAATTAATTATATTGTAATAATTTCTCGTAATTAAATTTTAAATAAAATTCAATACATAATGTTATTTCTGCGTAAATATTTATTATCAATGGTTTAGGGCAGTCATGGTTCTTAACCTTTTAGGGGTGAGAGACCATTTGACCTATTCTCTGTCTTGCCATAGACGCCTTGCCTGAAATAATTATGATAAGGTAGATTCATAAGGTTATTCTATAAATAAAATACAAAGTTTATTTGAAACGAAAATTTTTACATTATTTGAAAATTTTACGTTATTTTTAATTAAGTGTGATTTACGACTGCTGTTCACCAACTGCTAAATCCTTAGTTCAGTTGTGGTCAATGCTGGCATTGGCATCCGAATCTATGAGTTTGTTTTTATTTTATTCATAAGTAGTTATGAGGTTAATAATAGAGTTAAGTAACGAAAAGCTATTTCTCGAATTTTAGGGAAAAATTTATATATATATTCTTTATTGCACATGAATTTTACAAATTTAATTGATAAAGGAAAAAATGTTCACAAAGGTGGACTTATCCCTAGAAGAGATCTCTTCCAGCCAACCCATGGTAGTGAGATAGTGGCATATTCACGGGCTGTAATAGCACGACAAGTACAACAAAAAAAATCAATACAAAAAATAATATAACAGTATAAAATCATAATATATATAAAAAATATAATATAAAAATATAATTAGACAAATTATCTCAAAATAATATAAATACATACAAAGGTAATGTATATATAAATATATATGCACATACATATATACGAACATATAAATAAAATAAAAAACTATATAATATAAAATTTCATGACACAGAGTAATAACACATTTCAGCTACGATAAAGTGAGCTGTGATAAAAAATACTCTTTAAGCTTTTTTTTAAAGGAACCAATTGAGGGACTTTCCTGGATTACCTTTGGAAGCTTATTCCAAAGTCGGGCAGCGTATACAGAAAAGGAGTCATATAAGAACTTGGTATTACTTCTAGGCACAACAAGCATCGAAGTAATACAGGGACGCCTGGATCGTGTGGGAGAGGGAAGCAGATTAAAGCGGGAACGAAGATAGGGAGGACAATTTAAATCTTTCAGGATGTTGTAAAGAACAGAGAGGATGTGCATATCTCGACGAAGGCGAATAGGAAGCCACTTAAGTTGAGCACGAAAATTAGATACGTGGTCATACTTACGAAGACCAAAAATAAAGCGTTTGGCGAGATTCTAGAGACACTCAAGTTTATTAAGCAGTTCCTCTGTTACATCTAAATAGCAAACGTCGGCGTAGTCAAGGATAGGTAAGAGAAGAGTTTGCGCAAGCATAATTTTAGTACAGTAAGGGAGAAAAAATTGGAGTCGCTTGAGAGAGTGAAAGGTATAATGCATGCGTCTACTAATCTCGTTGATATGTGGCACCCAAGTCATGTTGCAGTCCATAATTAGATCGAGGTTCCTCACTTTGTCACAATAAGGTATATGTGTGCCCGCATATTCGAGTACAGGTACAGAACTCCAGTCCAACCTCCCTCGCAACATACTACTACCAATAATTATGGCTTGAGATTTGATAGGGTTAACTAGGAGTCCATAGGAATCAGCCCAAGCCTTGACAGAAACCAAATCTCCATTTAAAGCGTTAATAGCCTCGGGCATCTCATTTAACTGAAAATGTCTGTACAATTGCAAATCATCCGCATAGAGGTGAAAGGGAGAGGATATAACTTGCGCTATATTATTAATAAAGAGGGAGAAAAGTAATGGTGAGAGGACGCCGCCTTGGGGAACACCAGAAGTGAGATCAGCCCAATCTGATGAGGCATCATCATTCCTCACACACTGCCGGCGGCCGCAGAGATAGGAGCGAAACCAGTCAATAAAGGAAGAAGGAATGTTAACTGCAGTAAGAGAGCCAAGGAGAATGTCAAAATCAACAGAGCAGAAGGGCTGCTGAAGTCCAAGAAGGCCATGACTGTGAGCTTGGTGTCCTCCATAGCCATTCGAATGTCCTCCATTAAATTCAGCAGCGCACTCACAGTGCTGTGAGAGGGACGAAAGCCAGATTGGAAAGGACATAATAAATTGTAGGAGGTAAGGTACAATTGTCTGTGAACTACTGTTTCTAACACTTTCGAAAGGAGAGGTAGGATAGATATGGGACGATAGTCAGAGAGCGAAGTGGGGTTTGAAGTTTTAGGCAAAGATATAACTAAAGCCCTCCTCCACGAAGCCGGAAAGATATTGCGTGTGAGTGAGAAATTAATAATGTGAGTGATCACAGGTGCGATATCTGCCAGCACAGGAAGGATCATGTCCAGGCTCAAACCATCGGTACCGATAGCCTTGGTTGAGATGGACCGAATAATACACTTCTTGACGTGATCAGCGGAGACAATTTCGAAAGAAAAAGAAGGACAGTCGGCAGGGGCAAGATTAGAAAGGTGGGAAAGAGTAGCTGACTTTGAAAGGGGATCCAAAACGAGAAGTGTAGTAGAGAAGTGAATATTTAGAGCATTCAAATCCAAGGCACTTTGAGAGGTACCCGTAGTCCTGCCCACACCCAATCTCCGTAAGAATCTCCAAACTTCAGCTAGGCCGAGATCCTGAAGGGTGGAGTGAATATAGCGGCGTTTTGCATCCCTGCACATTTTGTTGCAAATGTTTCGCAACTTTCTGTACGACTCGAGGTGTTCCCGAGACGGATATATTTTGTGTCGAGCTTTGGCTCTATCACGTTTTGCCATGGCAGTTCTGATCCTAGATGACAACCAAGGAGCAGGAGCGTGCCTTATCCGCACGGGTCGCACTGGAGCATGGATGTCGTAAATCGAAATCAGTTTAGCAGTAAATAAGTCCACCTTGTCATCTATGCTGTCCGAAGACAAAATCGACGACCAGTCCACCTTTCTGACGTCCTCTCTCAAACGCTCCAAATTGATATGCTTGAAATTGCGCTGAAGAAGGACCTTATCTCTAACCTTAGGAGGACGTACTTTGTAGCAGAGGAAAATTATATCATGATTGGAAAAGGGAGCAGTCATGTGACCGTGTGAAAGGGCGAGATTAGTGTTAGAGACGGCTACTAAATCAATTAGGGAAGGTACGCAGTTGGTAAAATAATGAGTAGGAGAAGACAAGGGAAGAATGTGAAGGTTCAGAGAAGATGTAATATCTCTTAACTTCGCTCTGCTGTCGTTTTTTAGCAGACAAGTGTTTAAGTCACCCATAAGAATCACATGATCATAAGTATTTGACCATTGAAGTAATTGACCTTGTCATTAGGGCTGTATACAACTGCAAGGAGAACTTTCTTGTGGTGAATGACAATGTCCAAAAACAGATATTCAAGCGCTCCTGAGTACTGTGATGGAGAGCATGCAACAACATTTGCAGGAATATGGCCTCGGATGTATATACACACTCCACCCCCACCCAGGCCAGTGCGGTCGTTACGGAATAATTTGTAACCCGGAAGAGAACAACTAGTAGATGGAAGAGATGGTTTTAATCAGGTTTCAGATACGAGAATGCAATCGACTACACCCGCGCTAAAGGATGTAAGAAGGTCAGAATAATGAGCGAGTAAGCTCTGTGCGTTGATATGCACCAAGGAAAGGAAATTTGAATTATTGTTAAAAACCTTCAGCAGTTTATCTTCAAGCGGTTCAAAGTCGGTAAGTGAGGAATTACTACTTACAGCACTTTCGTAGTTATTAGAAGAGCAAGATAAAAATTCATCATCAGAATTCATAATATATAAATAAAATATACATGTAAAATATATAAAATATATATCAATATTAATTATAAAAGAATATACTATTTAATAAGCAACAAAGTATAAATATTAAGCATACACTATTCCTCTACCCAAGCTGACCAAAAAGATCTTCACATAAAATGAACTTAGTGTACAGTATTAAAATACGTTATTCGATATTAAAATACGTTATTCGATTAAAATACGTTATTCGATTCCAAAACAAAATGTTATATAACATTGTTACAAAACGCAGCTGACAGAAATGTTTTGATAGGAAAAACGAAACGCAAAAAATACTTAGGGTTGTTGTTTGGAGTGTATCGTTAGTATATAATAATAAAGAAAATAAAAAAAAAACAATACACACGGAAAAGTTGGTTATGTTTGTTAAGTTCCATTTGTAGTAGTTATGTTGAAGAAGATAACTCTGGATTCGAATAACTACAATTATATAGGCATCTAAGGACATTATAATACGTTCGTTTATGTGATTTGGACATTTTCGTATTTGCAACGACACCAGGGCCGGATTTAGGAGAGGGCAAACGGGGCGACAGCCCTGGGGCCTTCACAAAAGAGGGGGCCCCACAATAGACTTCGGAAAAATAAATCTTTCAAATTCCGACTAGTAACCACTAGTAAACATCTTTTCTTTAGATATTTTTTTTCGCTGTTTTACCTTTACCTACAGTACTTTGTAAAAACATGATTATATTGTTCTTAAATATTAACAGAAATCATTGACCTATATTTGTCCACTCCAACCAGGCAATCAGTAAAATATCAAAATCTCAAATGGCCCTGATAAGCACTCGCAATTTACTACCCATTTTGAGGGAGTATCCCAATGGCTCAATGGCTGAGTGGAGTGGTACTTGCCCGCAACCACGGAGGTTGGGTATTCGATTCCATGTCTCGACTATTTTTTTTTCAAGTTTCATTTTTAACAAGTATATATATATATATACATATATATATATATATATACTTGATATATATACTTGTTAAATACTAAAAGAATCTACTTAGTTTCACAATAAATTATTTATTGAAAAACTCGACTAAAAAAATTGGTCATTTTATTTGGAAAATAATTTGGGGCCTGGGGGCCTCCACTCCTTTGTTGCCCCGAGGCTTCCAGACCTCTAAATCCGGCCCTGAACGACACGCGACGTGAAGAACGAATTAAAGACAAATAAAAGTGGTTGCATGTTCGTGTGCATGTTCGCGTCGCGTGCGACCACGCATTAATTATCCATATTCATCCAGAATATTGCCGTTGTGTGTGTGCCACGGCGCGTGCATATGTTTATACTGTGCCGTAATGGTGCAGAAGGATGACGCCGAGTAGAAGCAGGAGAAGGCCAATCCCGCTCCTACTCCTGCAGACCGTCAATCTAGTAACCCGTGACAGAGAATAAAGCTACGGTGTTCCCCGGCTAACGCAGAGGCAACTAAAGGGGCCTTCAGCGTTGCGGCCGATCTGAGTGAGGGCTTCGGTGATCCATCCATGCGATTCTGAGGAGGACGGCAGTACGTATGCTCCACTCTGTCGTGCCACAGCAAGGGTGCCGGGAGACACCGTTACGGCCCCTCCCGAGAAGAGCTTCCGCACAGCGTGAGGGGCTCTGGTGGTTTCCGTAGATCCCAGTGCGTCTCGACAACGCGCTTAGTACGACCACCGTAGGAGTTGGTTGGTTTGGTTGGAGTTGGTAGGTAAAAGCCCCACATAACCCAGACTCTCTCCCAGGTATATATTTGCAGATTTCTCCAGCGCAACCAAAAAAAAGGTGAGTTTTGTTGTACTTTGATGCTCTGTCAATGTCGAATGAGAAATGGTGTAATGTTATATGCCTTTAATTACGCTGTAGAAAATTATTAAATATTTCAAGATGCCTCTCTTCCATTGTGTTTGTAGTTAAATGTAATAGTAAGTATATGATATGCATTTAAAATACTAATTGAGAACTTGGAATCACATATTATGCCGGTACAATTGAACTTTTCTGGTCTTACATTCATTTTGGTCGTATTCTCTTTAGTACTCTTTAGTACAAACTTTGTAAAAAAACTGAATACTTAAACCGACTTCTGCGCATTTAATACTCGAATTTATTGTGCCCATTTTCGTATAAACGTGAACTGCCCACGGCTCCAACAGGTAAAGCTCGTAAAACAACAACACCGGAAGTACATCGACGAACGTTTAGAGAAACAATGGCGCGGCTCAGATCCGCTTGTGAACAACACATCCAGATGCGAAATTTTCTCATTTTACGCTAACAATATTTAATCGGCAACTTCTCCTACTCTAAACTATATAAAACTACTGATATCATTTGTAACAACTACTTAGTACATCTTTAATAAGATGCATAAAACGGCGTATGTTAATACATACGCCGTTTCATGAGATATATTCATTGCAGACCTATTTTACTGGATAACGGACAGGACACAGACATGGACGTGTGCACAGCACAAGAATGCTCTAGTTGGAAACCCACAATTATCTGGACAGAGGCATTCCAAAGTACTTACATGTAAACTTTCAACAATTTTTGCTCCACCTTTAAACTGTGTGGAATATGGTTTAAATATAGTATATGTACATTAGTACTGAAACTCAACTTTAATTCTGAAAGCTTGTCGTTATTCTTATAACATGTTACAGATTATAAACACTTTAAAAAAGTAGAACTCAAATAACATCATATATTGGAATGCACTTACGATGTAGTCTAATGATTTAGTAAGAATTACGGATCATAGCACAAATAAAAACCAAGCGTCTCTCTGAAAGCGACAAAGTTCAGCTTTTGTATCAAATGCGAGCAAGAGAATAACCATTAAACATTTCCTTTCGCTCTGCGTCCCATAAATGAATGGAAAACTCTTCTTCAGTTTCTGAAATACAATTGATAACTTGCCCGAAGATAACTTTTTGTTTTCCATTCCAATATTGACGACGGCCAAGCTTTAAGAGTCACATTACACAGGGCACTGTCTGGGATGATTGTAGCTTTTCGTTTAATGTTTTTAAGAGGTTTTTCATTAATTTATAGTTGAATACTTATCGTTTTATTGTTTATCGGATTGTTAACATTAACCACATGACCTATCTAAAATATCCGCAGAGAACACGCATAATATTATCTTACTACATAAATGGCTACTGATATCCAGAAACACGAGAAAATTTTAATTGAAAATAAGAATAGCGCAAGTTATTGATTAACTTTTATTAGTTCCTAGAGTAGATGAAAGTAATCAAGTTCGCAATATATCGTCTTGCACAACTAACCCCTGGATAACTCTTAATTGTTTGATGTGACGCCTTGCGGATACGTTCGCGTTCACCGGCTATCTAGTTACCTTCTATGTTGTTCAAGTAAGTTTTTATTGAATTCACAGTAAAGATTAGTATGTATCATTATACTTTCTATTATCAACAGAAATCTACAGGTTTATTTATCAACAATAAGTTACTCTTACAAGAAATATTACAATACATTCATTATACATTAATGGATTTAATATTTTTTACATTATATGGAATCATTCAGCGTTATTTGCTGTACTCGTTAAAGTCAAAGTCAAATCAATTTATTCAAGTAAACCCAATTACAAGGTATTTTTTAACGTCAAATCAACTTTAGTTCGGTTCAAAGAGAAGAGAAAAGAAAACCTGGACACTGAGACGAAGCGACAAGAAACTCAGCCAGGTATCATTTTTTCAACATCATTTTACAAAAGGTTTATTAAAATATAATATTCAGAGAGCCAGTAAATGCATGTGTAGAGAAGATCATTTCCAGACTATTGTTTTATCTTCAACGAAATCGTTTATTTTATAGTATGATTGTCTAATCAATGTACGTTTTATAACTAATCTAAATCTATTTTCTGTTAATTGAGTGAATTCTTGTTGAACTTTATTATAAAAACGAATGCAGTTACCCAAAAATTAAACATTTGACTTGTGTAATTTAAATTTTCGCATAACCAATTTATCACGACCTCGGGTTTCCATACCACCAATATCGCCTTTCTTTATAAACAGATCTATATTTTTCCTCGTGTACATAATAATTTCAAAGATGTATAAGGACGGCAAGGTGAGTACATCAATGTCTTTAAAACGATCTGTTAGTGATTCTCGTGCATTCATACTGGTAGATGGCACGTATCGCTCTTTTTTGTAAAATTAATATGCCCGGCTGATTACCCCGGGAAAAGGTCATTGGACATTAGGCTATGAAAATATGCAAAGTACACCAACCTAGCCGTATCCACATCCGTCAGTTGTCTAAAGCATCTAATGGCATGTATCGCGGAACCGAGCTTTCTGGGCAATGCCCCGATATGGTCCGCCCACTGAAATTTACTAACTAAACTTTACTAAATTACTAAACCAAGAAAACTGGTAGCTTAACTAATTCTAATTGTTTCTCACCCAGTTCTATTTTATCATGGATTCTGGGTACATTAGAAAGGGAAAATTTAATACATTTGGTTTTTTGTGCGTTCAGTAGTAAATTACTAACAGCGAATCGTGTCGAGATGTCTGTTAGGATCCTGTTCACCCAGGTAGTATCCAGCTCCTTGCTGTCCAGTTTAAATAACAATAAAGTGTCATCAGGAAATAGATATTATAGAAACAGGAAAGGTCCCAAAATTGATCCTTGTGGAACGCTCATTTTTAATTTGGAACCAACAGACAAAGCCCCATTCACACTCACTTTTTGCTTCCGACCAGACAAAAACGAGACCACCGGATCGAGAGCGTAACCACGAATTCATAATATATAACTTTGCAAATTAAAGTTGCGTGACTAACACAATCAAAAGCCTTGGAAAGATCACAAAAAACACCAATGGCATCCTAAGATCCCTCCCAAGCCTGAAGTACAGTCTTGATCAAGCGTGCTCCCGCATGAGTTGTTGACCGCCCTCTCGTGAACCTATACTGTTGACCGTGCAACAACCCGTGAATGTTAAAATGTGCCAGCATTTTATTGAGCATTATTTTTTCAAATATTTTACTCAACGCTGGTAATATTGACACTGGGCGATAATTTGTTAGATTTAACATAAAACCTGATTTAAATAATGGAATTATTATACTATACTGTTTCATTAAATTGGGAAATACCCCTTGATCGACACATTTATTAAATATCTCTACCATAATGGGCGATAATATAGGTATAACATTAGTTATTATATGTACTGATAGTCCCCATAAATCTTCACTTTTCTTTTTATTTTATTGCTTGAAAATTATTTCTATCTCAAGTGAAGATGTGTACCTAAATTGAAAATTAAGGAACCATTTGCCAACATTTTTGCTCAAAAACGTCTCTGCTGTATGCGAAGACGTTCCTAAACCTTTACTTTTTTCTATAGGTGTATTCGAAAACTAATTTTCAAAAGCATTAGCAATCTCTATTTTATTATTAACAACGTTATTTCTATTTTGTTTACTACCAACTTCGTTGTTAATAGTGTTCCATGTAGCCTTTATCGTATTATCTGTCGTTCTAATTTTATTTGCGATATACAGATCGCTTTCTTGTGTTTTGATACTTTTTTAAATATTTCGAATAAGTGCGAACATAGCTATAAAAATTTTCATCTGCAGTGTAAGATTTTTCATCATATAACTCATAAAGCCTATCCCTGTTTTTTCTTATGCCCTTCGTCACCCAATCCGCAAACCGTAACTTGTTATTAACAACTTCTTTCTGTTTCTTTGGACAATTCTTAATCAATATTTTGGATAGATTTTTGAGTAAAGATTCATACATGATGTTTGGATCATTAATAAGAAGAGCCGTGTTTTGAAATTGGCTACTTCATGAGCATAATTTTTTAACCTACTCTCTCCCAACAGCCTAAATTTAAATATTTGTTCGGATTTATGTTTCATGTCCTCTATTTTTATTAACTTTATTACTCTGTAACTTTAATTTCGATAGAAAAGTTACTTTATTGAAGAACATAAAAAAGCAAGTTCAGAATGAACTTACTTTTTTTCAGTAAGTAAGTTCAGACTTGTTCATAGTCTGAGAATGGTTGCTTTAAATACTGGTGCTCTACAGTTCATTATGAATGGTTTAAAATAGTCGTGACTTCTCTAATGATAAAAGTGAATACAGTGCCAGACTATGAACAGAGGGTCTCAGATACTCTGCAATTGTGCGATCGTTTTCGTTCTCCCCATCATGTACTTACTTCGCACCCAGAGAACAGACTACAGGAGCGCTACGATGTCACCAATAGTGTGTGCTTCTTAGAGATTAATTATTTAATAAATTAAATATCTTGATACCTATTTCAAAACGTATAAGAATAATTTTAGCACAGTATTTCATTATTAGTGAAGTATTGTTAATGCTAAGAACTACAAATCCAGTTATTTAAAATAACTTATCAAAACGCAAAATATTTATGTTAGATAGCTCCAAATAGACATAAGTTGGACATAATATATTAGAATACAATTATATTGTAAGCAATATAAATATTAAAAGTTTAGAAAGTACAATCAAGTAATAATAGAAATATTGAAATAAAATGCACTGGTTACATATTCAATCATTCATATTTCTGTAGTGTATGTGGGTTAATGAAGCATTTGCATAAATAAATAGCAAATTAAAAACAAACACAAAATTAAAATTAAAAAAAAATAAATGATATCTTTTAATTAAACATCTGATTTTGTCTAAATAACAGTTCTAAATATGTAATATATTGTTGTTATACAGGTGTTATATAGACCGGCTTCCTTCATGTAAGACAATATCAGGTACCTTAATCTTATGAAATGAAAATTGTAATAAAAATATTGTCAATTTTATCAAAATTATACAACATTTTACATATTATACGAACTCTTGATTACTTACATTTACAAAGTCAATTTTCAACTGCAAACATTCTTAAAAACTTCATAACTTCCTACTGAAAACGTTAATGGTTTGTAAAGTTCTAAGTTTCATTTAAGGAGTTTTATCAAAAAGTATTTAAACTACATATAAATAAATCCTTAAAACATTTAAAAAAGGAGGAGGTTTTTACCTAAATTAATACAATCTTTTTCACTCTTTTATTTATTATAATTATATAAACGAAACAATATCGAAAATATAACATATAAACAACATACTATTTCTCTAAGTAAAAATTATTTTCTGTAAATAAAAAGACTAAAAATAATAAAATAATTTCTCAATCAAGTTAATAATAACAGAAAACCATAACACTGTAATTTCATACAGGCCGATGTGTATTTTAGTGAGCATATAACTAAGTAGCAGTTTTAAATATACCTTATGGAAAATATAGAAATGTAATGTGATTCCATAAAAATATCCTATTGTTCATAGATTTATAATTACTGTTTTTATAGAACTAGTATAAAATGCAAAACTGTTACTTTTCCAGATGTGTCCAATTTAAATTTTTTTTTTATGTTGAAAAGGATTGATTGACTACTTTTTGTCTCACTACTGTCCGTGGATTGCTGATAAAAATTAAATTGAGAATATAGCTATGCAATAATTTCATACCTACATTTTTTTTTTACTTAGGTACATACATATTTATGGGGGGCCCTTTAGTGGGCGGACTTCCGCCCCCAGGGGGGTATGGGGTACCAATCGAAAGCTGAGGTCATGAGGAGTGCAGATATGGTGGCTCCCATTCAAAAGTTATGGGGGTTTAAAGTTCAAACTGACTTACGCCCTTTCAGCATGTTATAAACCTAATCTACCCAAAGAGAGTATTCTTATAAGGCGGATTTCGACCTGGCGCTTCGCCGGCCGCTGTCGCAACACGCTCGCTTCGCTCACTCGGCTCGCATGTTGTGGTTTATACACTTACCCAACCTAACCTACCCAAAGAGAGTGTTTTCATAAGGTGGATTCCATTCTGTATTAAATTCACTAATAACGTAATGGTAGTACCCCACTCCAGCTATTTCAGGGAGCCCAAGGTAACCTTTCCAGCAGTCTATCCATATCTCGGTCTTGGGAGCTACGTGTTTAACGATTTTAATCTATATCTAGTTCTGACAGCTTGGTCAGCTATAAGTAACTGGTAATTTAAATCTTAAATATGTTCACTCAACTATCAATTTAAAAGTTACAGTTTTTGAAAATTTTCAAAAAAAATAGATTTATGCCTTTTTATAGGCTGATACAATGCTGAAAGGGCGTAAGTCATACCCGTACTTCAAACCCCCATAACTTTTGAACGGGAGGATTTAGCCACCCGCAACCACCATATCTGTACTCCTCATGACCTTAGCTTTCCAACAATACCACACTCCCCCTTGGAGCGGAAGTCCATCCACTAAAGTGCTGCCTATTTATGACAAAGATAACATCTATGCCTTCCACATGTTACTTAAATTAAAGTTTAAAAATATTGCGACATTTTGTTTTTGCTCAGCATGGATTTATAAATATGTAAATTATTGTTATCTATTCTTTTCAGTAAGACAAGAAAAAAAATTACTACAGACCTGTACAAAAAAATAGTTGATCAACCCATATAATTTAAGAATGAAAATGCAAACAATGTAATATTATTATTGCAAAATATACCAGTAATTTATTTAATATTTAGATATTTTACAATTTATTTCATATTTTAAATCACAATTCATTATATTGTTTGTAAACAACATAAATAAGCTAAAAAAATTTAAAGTACCTATTAAAATTATATAGGTATGTACATAAGCACAAAATGTTTATTCATGCAAAACTGCTACATTGTAATTAAAAGAGATAGAGGTAAGTAAATGGAAAAGCAGTCAGTTCATGCCACATTTAGTTCAAAAAATAAAATTATTGTTTTCCTCACCAAATGATAGTAGAAGAAATTGAGAAATACGGTCTACTGAAAATAATTTATAATCCAATAAACATTGATATTTTTCAACATAAAGAACAACCACGATATCAAAGGGTTTTCAAAATCACACAAATATCCAAACTCACTAAAAAAAGTTTGGCACAAAATATTACAATAAACGTATTTTTTACAGTGAGAAGTAAAACACACATTTAAGTCACAAAATTAAATAAAATGCAATATTCTACAAATAACAACAATTTATGAGTTAAGCAATGACAGTGGGCAATGACATTTTGACAGTAGTAGTCAGTAGTAGTAGTACGATTCTCCCTTAGGAGGGAAGGTAAAGGGATTTTAGCCCATACAACCGCTGTCTTCTTAGTATTAAATAGATAAATTCTACATATCATTTTATCAAAATGTCGACGTAATACATTTTAGATGTTTCTTGGAGTTTCTGGCAACAAATATATTGAGGCAGTCTTTCCAATAGGACCCATTGCCGCAGACTAAGCCATTAAAAAAATCTCAACATACACAGTACTTCATACTAATAAGCACTTATATCAACAATTCCACATAATCCAATACTTGGGACGCAAAAGTACGCAAATTTTACATCACAGCATCTACTAGAAACAATTTGCAAATAATTAAAATAAATGCCCAACCGCTCCTCACAAAATCCCGCCAAAAACTCCTACTGTTTTTGCTCAGTTTTTTTCGACGAAATACGTTTTAATGTTTCTTGGAGTTTTTGACGACAAATATATTTCGGCACTTTTTCTAATAGGATCCGCTGCGGCAGACTAAGCCATTAAAATAATCTCTACATCATTCCATTAGATAAGCACGTGTTTCAACAATTTCACATATTAGCACAACAGCGTAGGTATTTGGGACGCAAAACTACGGCAATTTTACATCACAATAGCCACTTGAAACCGTTTGCAAATAATTAAAATAAACGCCCAACCGCTCCGCATAAAGTCCTGCCAAAAATTCTCAAAAAATTTTTTTAAATTATTTATTAGTTATTTATTTATTAATTATTTAAAGACCAAAGAGAATATTTATACCAAATATCGTTCCATAGTTCAGTATTTATTACGTAGAGTATAAATAGACTGGTTGCTAGACCCACAGACTTTTCTAGACCTACGCAATCAACATAAACATAGTATACTAGCATAATAGACAAACAAAGTGTGCGATAGCAAATCGATCCTTAAGGCAAAAGCTATGTGCAAGACAGAGTCAGAAACAAAACGTTCGTAGAACCAGTTTGAAACCTATTTAGTCTTCGCTAGTCTCCAGTCAAATTAAAAGTACCTAATTTGACTTTTGTGAATTTTTTCACAATCATTCTAATTTTTATTACAGAAACACCAAAAATAGTAACGATATCGTGTTATGTGTTAAATTGTGGTGTAGGTAACAAAAATAACCCAAACAAATACATTTCACACAAATACAAAATATGGAACACCATTTTCATTACTCTTATTTTCATTGTATTTATTGTCGAAATTAATTAATTATACTTTAATAACACGCAATAAATCGTCTATTTCCTTAAATCTTTATTTTTTATCTTTTAATCGATGTTTTCTAATACCTTGTTTTTGTACAGTCTTTGTTCGTGTTATTCTATAGTTAGCAAAAACAACTTTTTTTATAACTATGTTAAACAGATACAATCAAATAATTTACCGTTTGTCAATAATTTCCAGGTTTCCAGTAAATGCCGTTCTTCGATAAAAATAGTAGTAGCAGACATTTCAATCATCTGTTTCATCCAAAAAAATCGCAGACGTATTTTGAAAAAGTTGCTTACAGAAATTGTATAGGTGTTACAAAAGTCCCCTAAATCCCTAAAAGATATTATAGCATGTCAAGTAGAGAGTCCACCTATGAGGTTACAAAAGTCCTCCTGTGATATTTTTATTTTGATAAATTTTAAATAATTTTAATGATAAATAAAAATATCGACTAAACTGCCGGTATCACTATTTTGAGTTCATGACTCATATACAATCCCAGGGAGTAGTGAATTACCAGCTAAATACCTCCTTTGCTAGGCATCTACCAGGCTACCAGGAGACCACGCCCTTAGCTAGATAGGAATCTATTGTTAAATGCTATGTGCCGTCGGCAAGCGGCTCGCGCCCGCTACATAGTACATGTATGCCTATTGTAAGCAATTAAATCGCGCGTTACTTAATAAATAAAATAAATAAAAACTACTTAATAAATATACGTGTTGAAATACTTTACAGATATGCGTATGTGCAATGTGTTAGCTCTCGCAAGCTGTGCTACGTTCCGACGGCAAGTAGCTCGCGCCTGTTACAAAGTACATGTGTACTATCAGCAAACGTCAGGCCTGACCATTTTTTAAAATTGTGCCTTTGCACGTGCCACTAGGCAAAAACTACGCCCCCTTTTGCATTTATCCAATTATACTCTTAGAAATGCAACAAAACGAAATACTACTAATATGTAAAACATTAGTCCATGTTAGTCGCAACTAGCTCTTCGCTAATTGCTGACGTCCCGTGTGTTCCTTGCCATTTTTAACAACTTTACTCTCGCGCTCATTTCCCGGATTTTTTGTTTGCCTCATCAACGACCCCTGCACGTAATTGGACTTTTTGATTGCTTTATCGACGACCCCTGCAAGAAATTGGACTTTTGGCTTACTTCTCGAAGACCCCTGCGAGGAATTGGACTAATAATTATGGTTTCTTCCCGGAATTTACACCTGGAATAACGAAGTCGCATTATAGCGCTTCATGAACACAGACTGAATATCAGACAAATCACCAACGAATTTTGAATATCCGTGAGTATCTTTTTAACCGACTTCAAAAAAAGGAGGAGGTTCTCGATTCGTCTGTATGTTGTTTTATTTGTATGTTTGTTACCTCGTAACTCCGTCATTTATGAACCAATTTCGAAAATTCTTTTTTCGTTTGATAGGTAATACTTCAAAGATGGTCTCATTTAAATTTCACCGATATTGGAGCTTGGACTTTGAATATACACTAGATAACACGACCTGGTTATAACCTTTATTTATATTGACGATTCTCTTGTATATCGTTGCGCTCTCGAAATAGAATGAAGTTAATTGCAGACGTGCCCTGGATATTTATTTAGATCAAGATCACTCAAAGGGGAGAAATAAAAAAAAATTATTTAAAAAAAACACCGAAGAGTATACAATAACTATACTTTACTAATCAAAACTCAAGTACAATTAAAATAACTATAAATATGATACACATACTTAAATAATTAAATTTGACAGTTATTGAAGTCGGTGCTAAATCAATGTGCAACAATAGAAAGTCTTTTAGTTTGGTGGGCTTGGCGCCGACTACAGTAACTGTCAAATTTAATTATATAAGTAGGTATGTGTATCGTATTTATAAAGTTATTTTAATTGTACTTAAGTTTTGATTAGTAAAGGATGGTTATTTTATACTTTTCAGTGATTTTGTTGAAAGCGGTTTAATTTTTTTTAATAAAAATTTTTTTCATTTAATTAACTAGATTTCTTTATTTTTATTCATGACGATGTGTATGATTATTTGTTTTTATTCATTTGCATCATTATCAATTTAATTTTTTTGTACTTACTGCCGAGAATCTGAAATTTGATTTAATTTAATTCTTTGTAGGATTTTTTCCCAAATCTTTAAGAGTTGGGTATTAACAATGTTCTGTAAATTTGTAGCTGTTATGCAGTAACTTCATAATAATGGATAAAAAAACTATGTTATCGACATAGCCGTCTTTTATTAAATAAATTAAGATTTATTTTTGGGAAAAAATGTAATCTTCTCCGATTTTCAAAACGACGAGTAATATTAAATGAGCTTATGAATTCAACCAATAAAGTACCTCATAAGATTTTAGAACCAATAAACAGAATTGAAATCGAGCCAATAACTTCAGAGATATATATACATGTACATTCCAATACATACAGTCGAGAAAGTATCGGGAATGGATGATTTGTTTATGGTTCTAAATTCAATTTTGTTTTTTTGTTGTTGTTAGATTGGCACAACTGTTTTCCATTTTGGCGCGGAGTTTGAGTTGCATCTGTTATTTAGATTAAATACAGTGCTGTTTTTAGTTATTTTTTTTCTCTTTGTTTTGGCTTCGCAGATTGCATTTAGCCATTGACCAAGTAATTGAGTCGAAAGTAAGGGAAACGAAGTTTCCCGCCCTTTTTTCAAGAAACAATGTTCTTCTTCTTTCTTTCTTCATAGCATGGCGCGTAGACCAGCGCATTTGCCAATGTCACTTATTAATAAGTAGAATCACAAGTAAATTCGTTTTTTCCTATAGTAAAACGCCTCCAGTAAAGTGATAGTAAGCTTTACTGAAGTTTCAAAGGACTTCTTGAAAGAGCGCGAGAACTTCAGCTACACATGTTTATTTAGATCTACTCCATTCCTTCCACTTACACGGAAATTTAAAACACAATATACTATCACTGTTGTACTTTAAAACTCCTAAAAATGTAAAAAATAGAAAATCTAAATAAAATGACAACCTCACTTCTCCCGTTCCCGCCAAAAAGTCCCTGTTTTTAGTTGTATCATACTACTGTATATTGCGAATTTCATAATGAACAAAAACATCGAACAAAGAGTTTGTCTTAACTTTTGCATCGCCAATGGAATTTCGTGTTCGGAGTCACTGAAAATGTTACATAAGGCTTACGGTGAAACGACTTTATCAAAAACACGTGCTCATGAGTGGTACAAAGCGTTCAAAAGCGGTCGAGATGTGATGGAAGATTTGCCTCGCTCTGGTAGGCCATCAACGTCTGCAACTGAAGTTAACATCGCAAAAGTGAAGGAAATAGTGACTGAAAATGCTCATTCAAGTTTGAGAAAGATAGCCTCCGAACTTTCTGTGTCTCACGAGTCGATCCGTACCATTTTAAATAATCACTTGGGTATGTTGCCGCTCGGTTAGTCCCAAAAGACCTGAATTTTCTTCAATAACAATCACATAAGAGTCGCTGAGGACATATTAGAACGAGTCAATTCCGACCCAACATTCATAAAACGCATTGTTACTGGTGACGAGACGTGGGTTTAAGAGTTTGACATGCAAACTAGTCAACAAGCTTCGGAGTGGCGCCTTCCAACTGAACCGAAACCGAAAAAACCACGCCAAAGTCGATCAAACGTCAAAGTCATGTTGACTGTTTTCTTTAACTATCGCGGTGTTGTGCACTCGGAATTCTTGACGGAAGGTCAAACGGTAAATAAAGAATATTATTTGGGCGTTATGCGGCGTTTAAGAGAACAAATTCGACGAAAAAGGCCAGATTTGTGGAAAGAAAATTCTTGGATTTTGCACCACGATAATGCATCTTCGCACAAGGCCATCATCGTGAACGAATTTTTGACCAAAAACTCAACAAATACCATCGAGCAACCACCTTATTCACCAGATATGGCTCCAGAGCCGACTTCTTTCTGTTTCCTAAACTCAAATTATCACTTCGTGGCACCCGTTTTCATTCGGTAGAAGCATAAAGGAGAATTTGCGGCGAGCACTGAACTCAATTCCGGAAAAAGCGTTTAAAAATGTTTTGATGATTGGATTATTCGTTGGCGTAAGTGTATCGTTTCTGAAGGAGCATACTTTGAAGGTGATAAAATAAATTTGGATGAATAACTAACATTTGGTGTATTATTGATCTTTTCCCGGTACTTTCTTGACAGAGTGTATATCTCTCTGAATTATTGGCTCGATTTCAATTCTATTATTGTATAGTTCCAAAATCTTATGAGGTAGGTACTTTATTGGTTGAACATGAAAACTAACAAAGACATAGCATTTTAAGATTTTTGTCGATAATTTTTCATAAATAATCAGAATAATTCGGCCGGTCACATGCGCACGGGCCACACATAATATGAAAAAATGTAGGTACGTCAACTGTTTTTTTTCAGTGGCAACCATCGAGATCGACTCGATGGTTCCTCATAATAGACTGGATAGCTTCGTCGACCTATGAACAATAAATTTAAAATATGATTATATCAATGTATAATTAACTTTAATCAGCGAACAATCGTTCATTGATTAAAGTTAATTAATTCGTCGCGTCAACGCTAATCAACGCTCACCAGCTCTTTAGTTGAGAATTGAGAATATTGCCAATGTCATCAAAACTCCTTTCTCCTTTTCCATTTTTGTCATAGCATTAGAAGTTTCTCTCTTCTTCAAGCTTCTTAGTCATTGTTTTATACACATGATTACGTTTTTGATTATATATCACTGGCAATTTATTTAATAGGTATTCATTTTAATTTCGAACTATGTTCTTATGTCAATCGATGAAATCAATTAAAATCACTTAGCAAAATGACAGCATGAAATCCAATACAAAAAATTGCGTGAAAAATAAATATCATGTGGCAAAATTCATTATAATGTGACTATTTACAAACTTTACAAAATAATATAAATATTTCTATGATATGCCAGGGCCGGATATAAGAACTAATGACAATGTTCTCGGCGAGATGTCGACAGAGCCCACGGCAACAGCACACAGCGGCGTAGAGGCTAAAACTGAAAGAAAATTAACCGTTCTTGAAACCCATGGATATGTACTTGGAAGAACTATTGGATCCGGGTCATACGCCACTGTTAAGGTACTAATTTATTCGTGCAGATATATTTATTTATTTACAATATGATAAAAAAAACTGGATGTGATTTTGGTTATCTTTTAAATAATGTAATTCGGATCAGGTAGCTACCAGTGATAGACATAACTGTCAAGTGGCCATTAAAATAATAAGCAAGTTTCAAGCCCCAGGAGACTATTTAAAGAAATTCCTACCTAGAGAAATAGAAGTCGTGAAAGGCCTCAAGCACGAAAATCTCATAAGATTTCTTCAAGCAATTGAAACCACTCACAGGTTTTGTACAGAATTAATATTTTTATCTTTTCCCATAAGAGCGCGCTCACATTCTTTAGGTGTTAAACCACAAACACACACTTTTTCAAGTCGTAGATCTCTGCTATTTGATGACAACGGAATAGTTCAATTGACAATAATACATTAGACTTTGTGTGAGTTCGTTGAGTGATTAGAATTTTGATGACAAGAATGCCTTAAGAGGCGGTCAACGGTCAACATAGATATGCCATTAGGTAATTAGAAACGAGATAACCGTTCAATTTTGTCTTACTTTTTCAATATGGCCCCACCCCACTTTAGAGCAGTTTTTAATTCAATTTCTATGTTGATTCAAAATAAAAAGAGATAATACCATGACAAAACAAGACGTCATTGAAAATAACTACTTACCGTTCAAACTCTTTATACTGACGTTTTCTTTCACCTAAAAGGATAATTTTTTTAAGAAAAAAATTAAACCGACTTCAAAATGAAAACTGAAAACTACACAATACCCAAGTATCCTTTGAATATAAACAAAACTGAAGTACAAAAATAACAACATATACAACACAGTAACACACTAATACCAAAGTATATAATAATGACATTTAGCGAAATCCGTGAAAAGCTTATATACCAAACTAGTAAACTTTTTATTGTTGTTTATTACTTTGACATCGACTTCAATAACTGTCTTTAGTTTATATTAATATACAGGTATTTATTTTTTTACTTGAGTTTTGATTAGTAAAAGATAAGTATTTAATTACTTTGTTAGCTTTCAGTGTTTTTATTTTGAAGTCGGTTTAATTTTTTTTAGAAAGTGATTTATTTTTACCTTTTGAGTGACCTTATCCTAAATAAATATCTAGAGCAGGTCAACAACTAACTTTTTTGCAATTTTGGAACGGACCATTAAAAAAAAATATCATCCAAATAATATGGAAGCGGATTTTTGTTTGGGTTTAAGCGGTACCAGTGTTGCCAACAGGTGAACGAGCTGTCCACCAGATTCGACTTCTAAAACCACCAGAAAACCACTAACCAAAAACAACCAAAGTTAAAAAGCCACTAAATTTGTCACTAAATCTTTTTTATTGTTAATATGAAAGAAAAATAAGCAGGGATATATGAAAAACGTTTATTACGAAAATGAAACATATTAAAATTATTACAAATCGTCATCAGATGTGTCTATTTCACCGCCACCATCATCATCAATTTCCAAGGAACGATATGATTCATTGGTGCCAATTTTTTTTATAACGTGTATTGGAATTTCATAGTCATTGCAGCATTTACCTATCACCCTCATACCGCAGCGTACTCTTAATATGACACATAAAAGATTCAACTTCATTCGATTCCTCTGTTTATTTTTTATAATGTTCATGCTGCTAAACAATCTTTCGACGTCGGCATTGGAGTGTGGTAATATTAAAAGAGAAATTGCAAAATTCGCTAAATCTTGAAATCTAGCTTCTCCTTGAGCGTCTTTAAAATGCAACACTTCGATCCAAAACTTTTTTGTGTCTTTGGTTTCACTCCATTTCATTAAATGTATTTGTCGCCACTGATCATCAACTTTTGCAATGAAGTCTGTTTTTTTATTTAATTGAGACATTATGTCGATTAGATCTTCTTTGTTGTGATTTAGTGCTTGTTGAACACTTACTCGAGAAATCTTTTTCATCAAAGTCACATTTTCCGGCAGCCTGTTTTTAATTTCTTCAATCAGACTAACTATAAACTGTATACACCGATTCCGTATTGATACTTCCTCTGCTGCTGGTAATCCTTTTTCTCTCATCTCTTGTATTTGTTTTTCAAATCGGAATCCCAAATAACATCTTTGATCCAAAAAATCACGAATATTTTGAGTGAAAATATTAACTTTATTTATAGGTAACGTGACTTTGCTGACAAGCATATCTATCAGGTTGATCAACTCATCGCACAATTTGGTATGGTCTGTATCTTTTGACTCAAACATTTTGTTGACTCTGTTTATCTCAATTAATATTGGATATAAAAATGAAATATATGCGTAATTCATCTCGTTCGCATACATAGAGTGCAATAATTCTGCTGTGTGACACCTTTCGTGGATCTTGGCTATAGAAAAATGAGTTTTTAGCTCTAGCCATTGCGTATATATTCTCGAGACTGCTGATTCTATTGACAACCATCGTGTCTGACATGCTTGAACGATTTTAAGTGGTTTATGGCCATCATTCATTGCTTTGTGCTCCTTATAAACACTTTGTCTAGAAGAAGAGCGAGCAAACCAATCATAGGTCTCCCTAATTAAAAATTCTAAATTCCTCGGCAAAAATTGCTTTGCAGCAGCAGAAACAGCCAGTTGCAAGGAATGACATAAACAACGCACTAGAATCAAATGTGGTACCTCTGCTTTCAACTGTGCAAAAACTCCATTATTTACTCCAACCATTACGGAAGCGTTGTCTGTACCAATGCCCATAAAGTTCTCTAGTTTCAAATCGAATCGTTTAAGTGTCTTTTTTATAGCGGAGACAATACCCTCAGCGTTGCATTCATGCAGCTCTGCAAGGTCTAAATATGTAGATACTATTTTTTGGTGTGCTTTACTATAATAAATTATAACCAAACCCAAATATTTCTGAACAGCAATATCTGTTGATTCATCAATCAATAAACTGTATGATTGATCCTTAATATCTTGTTTTAAAACCTCAATGAAATGTGATGCTAATACATTTTTTATGACCGCGGTGCACTTCGTTCGGTGTAGTTGTACTTTATCTATTTCCCTTTGATGGCTATGATTGATTACCTCACCTAAATGGTCAACTACTCGTATACTCGTATGCATGGCTGTAAACAAAGCAAGCCTGGCCTCTTCCTTTTTTTGACTTCCAATGGGTTCTGGTTTAAATGGTAATTTGGGTTGCTCAGTGATAATCTGCAACAATTTACAATAATGTAATAAGTTTAAAAAATAAATTTAAAAAAAAAACACGACAGCTATCTCCAAAAAAAAATATAGCCTATGTCACTCGGGATAAGAATGTAAGGATTCCAACGATACCCTAATTTTTTTTAAACTCTAAACAAATTACACTCCTTTTTTTGGGCAGTCGTGTAAAAAATAAATGCACTCACACTAAAATTTATATATAAAGTAAATTTTTAATAAATTTTTTAAATCACAAAATTTATTATAATATAAAAATTATTGTCTACTATGCTAACACTCATCAAACTTGGTAGACTACAATGCAAAATGTTGCATTCACGGGAAGCACTGCTTCCATTTTCACATCCCTCAGACACGTATTACGACACCCTCAGGAAGATAATATGAGGTAATGCTAAATGCGGTACCACATGGACACATTATTGACCATGCTTTACCGTAATAAAATAGTCGTGTTAGCTTACCTTTGCATTTTGTTGATGTTTCTTCGACATTCCATGTGATTTTAAGTCTCCATAATGGCTCCTTAAAGTGGTACCACAAAATTTGCACTTCGCTACTTGGCCATTAGTACTTTCAATCATCTGAAGCCAATCTTTTAAAGCAGGGTCTTGCAGCCAAGAATCCCGAAACTTTTGAGAATACTGAGGTTTCGGCGTATTTTTCATTGTGACCTATCCCTCGCGAACAAACTTCAGACAGTGAATAAGACCAATTTGAGAAAGAAGAAAGTTTAGAATATAAAAAATATTTTGCTGGAAATCCCCGCTTCACCTGACAGAAAACTGCTATAAACAACATATTTTAAGGGAAATCCCCGTGTTACTTGACAACAGAGATTTATTGTTGCTCACATAGTAAAGTAAACACCCCTAAAATAAATTAGAAATATTATGAACTGCAACGTCCAAACTTTATACTGGCGTGATTATGTACTAAATAAAAAAAAAATAGGAAAAATTCTATTCCACTAAACCACCAGAAAAATCACCAGCCACTAAACGCAATATTTCCCCCACTAAAAGGGGGTTCAAACCACCAGATTTAGTGGAAAATCCACTAAGTCGGCAACACTGAGCGGTACTCCATCGTGAGTTCTTAACTATTCTATTGGATCACCCTGTACTTAAAGTTTTAAATGAAAAAGTAATTATCAAAATCGGTCCACAAATGTTGGAGAATTTGGTGAAAAGATTCCGACGAATAGAGAACCTCATTTTAAAATCGACTATTAAAATATTATAATAAAAAGAATTAAAAGAAGCAGACAATTATGAAGTAGGTATTTTCATATCTGCGTTTTAGCCTATTTTTATGGGCGAAATCTCAATGTTAGTTATAAATTCCTACTATAAATATCTGTCGGCGCGACCGTGGGCGATACGACAGGTGGTTCATCGTCGCAGTCTCGTAGTACGGACTCCATCTATTTGGGTACTCAGGCAAACCAATCAAACGAAGCTGATTATGATGAACAATGTTCTTAACTCGAATTATACAAACAGCACTCGCTTCAAGATAAAACTAGTTGTAACTTTTACGTAACGGTGAACATGACAGATTCGATATCATATATGGAGTCAGGCGGTCGGATTACAACTGCCGTTCTGTCCCCTCGACTCTGTCCACGTGTGGTGGCAAAAAGGCGCCAACACACGGCGTTCACAGATTATTAAAATCAACCAATCACGAATAAGCCACGTAGACAACTCGCGACCGCGATATCAGTTGACGTCCTCTTTTCGATCGGTTACAGCTTGCGACGACATATCTATAGATGAACGAAATTTTATAAAAAATTTTTGAATATTAATGACTAATAAATTGGAATTTTCGATTTTTGGTGAAAATAGACAAATATAAATATGAAATGTATAGGTAAACAATATACCTACCGTAAAATACAAAATGAATTTCGGGTAATTGTTTATTACATTTATTCATTTTTAGAGTATACATTGTAATGGAATACGCCGAGAACGGCAGTTTATTGGATATAATACGCAAGGACCAACACATTGACGAATCGCGTGGTCGCCGTTGGTTTCGTCAATTAGTAGAAGCTGTTGATTACTGTCATGAAAGAGGGGTCGTGCATCGGTTAGTGGAAATCTCTTATTTTAACAGAATATTGCTCAATGAAGTCATTCGTAAATTGTGTCACGCTTTTGATTTTTAACTTTAACTCCTTCATCTACGCCACAGTGACGCTTTTTCATCGAAAATAAATCTTGATTAAAGCAATACTGCCTTTATTATAATTTTAGAATCTTAGTTCGCGTCCATAAAAAAATCTACTTCATTTCATGTCGTAGATGTGATGCGCTATGGACGCGCGTTATACTCACCCTCCCTCATGTAACACTTTTTTTCTTTTTTTTTATGTCAGTACGCTACGCATCCAGTCCCGCCAAGGGGGTGGCAGGGAGGTATGTGGGACTCCTCGACATTAGGGTGCTAGGCCGAGTCTGCCCACTAAAACCTGACGGTGTTCCTTCTCGGGGCCTTAGTGCCGGGGCAACGGGCTTTCGCAATCTGCCGCGACCCCGGCGGTCATGCCCAGCCTGAGCCGAACCCTCCTCCGTTTGCGGGCAGTTTAACCTGCCCGTCTTCTGAGAGGCGCGCGGGAACACCGCGCGTACCATCCCGAGGTCATTGGGTGAGTCGCCTTCCCCCGAAGGACACCCCAGGCCTCCAAAGTGACGGCTTCCGCACCCCGCCTACACCACGGCAGGGGCGTCCGCACGCCCACCTGATTTTTACGTGTTTACTCATGGGTTTTTACAAGTTTTCCTTCTTCCCACCTCTGATTTTAACGTGTTGTCTCACGGATTTCATTTCGAGTTTTCCTTCTCTCCACTTCTGATTTTAACGTGTTTTCTTACGGGTTTCATTTCGAGTTTTCCTTCTCTCCACCTCAGATTTTTACGTGTTTCCTCACGGGTTTTAAAAAGTTTTCCTCTTTCCACCTCCGGGGCCACAATACCTTCCTAAAAGAGGGGCAAGTGACCCCGACATCTGACCCCCGCCCTCACGCAAAGGACGGGGAACACAACTTGTCCCCATAAATGGGGACATTTCCCACCGTCCGGTCCGGGCCAGGTCCTTTCGGCATCGCGTACTCGGTCCCAACCCGGAACAAAGGAGCCCATCAACGTGCATCCTTCAGGATACACGCTGATGGAGACCCCTTACCCCGCGTTGGTCGGGCTATTAGCCGCCGCCCAATAACAACCCATTAAACAACAGCAGTTACCGGTCGGAGCCCAGGGTGCACCACGAGGAGGTTGCCCAACCCAGTACCCCCTTTCATGTAACACTGTCACAGCTTTTGTTGACTTTTCCCATCCTGCACTGTAATTAAGACGTTATTTATTATGTTTAAATAACTGTGTTACATATTTATTTATTTTATCTGTTTATTTCTACAATTGCTATATTTATATTGTTTTTTATTTATTATATATGGTATTTAGCTTAATTTTTAGGCAGCGCATGAAAATCAGCGCCTCGCTCCCTTGAGCTGGGGTATTATGCTCAGGCGCTTACCTTTTTCGCTGCCACATATTGCCACATATTGTTGTTTGTGTTGTTGTGACTGGACTGCTTAGACTGTTCACTTTATATAGGACAGTGAAATAAATTGTTTTTTCTTTCTTCTTTCTTTCTAATTTAAGGACGAATCCTATTAGTTCTATGACCTATCCTCTTACAACCTTTGAATCTAATTAAGTTATCTATTATTTTTATCAGAGATATAAAATGCGAAAACTTGCTAATGGATCACAGTCTTAACATAAAATTATCTGATTTTGGCTTTGCGAGAGGCCACATGAAGCCAAAGAATGGAGTGTACGCACTCAGCGAAACTTTTTGTGGGAGTTATGCATATGCTTCTCCCGAAATACTGAAAGGGGTTCCATACAGGCCTCAGGACTCTGACATTTGGAGCACGGGTGTTGTGCTTTACGCAATTGTGTATGGTCGGCTACCGTTCGATGATACGAATTACACCCAATTACTAAAGGTAACTTATGGAAAATTGTATAAGTACCTACTTATAGTAGTTATACGTTGAAAAGAAAAATGTAGACATTATTATACTTAGACCTGTTTTATGCCTGACTATAGTCTCACTGAAATCCCACAGCAAGTGCAAAATAAAGTGTCGTTCCCACGCGAACCGAAGGTGTCCGCCGAATGCCGAAAACTGATCACAAAAGTACTAGCACCTCTCAAAATACGCGCTAAGATTCCTCAAATCCTTGCCGACCCTTGGCTTAATCCAAACCAATTGCCTAAAGACGACGAAGCGGACACCGCACAAGTAAGTTACTTTGGTTCACTCAGCTTGATCTATGTTATGGTGCTAATGTCAAATTATCAAAATCACTCCATATCGTACTAAATTTTGTATTTCATTACTTTATCTGCCTGAGGAAAGCTCTTACTTTAACAGTGAAATGCAAATTAATAAAATACATCGGAGGTTGCAAGATTTCTACTGTTGTAACAATAAAATAAACGGGTTCTTACCACAATATTAAATATTTTTGTGTTTCGCGATATTTCAATGCTGTTGCGAGCACCATGATCATGATGTTCAACTCAAAAATATTTAATATCGCGGTAAGAACCCGCTTATTTTGTTACAATGAATACAAACCGTGAGACTAAGTAAGTGTATACTTACTATTGTTTTTAACAACGGTTTCTGACGCATTTATTAATTTTGTAACTTCCCGAAAGCAGATAAAACAGTGAATCATAAGTATGTACCTATCGCTAAAATTTATCGCTCTTTAGGGGTATATGCTTGTTATTTTTTTAATTTAACTTTTATTTGACACTAGTTAGATGAAAGAAAACTAATGTATGTCATTATCACACTTTCGGCTGTCGACATACGTATTAAACAGACGAGGAAATCCCAATCCATAAGAGATTGTTTTCGAGTAAATCGACTATAATTTGGTACATTGGATTCTTCTACCATATTACATGAAAAAATATTTCAATTTTGACAACTTCTGCTGTCCTCCAGATGTTTTACACAAAAAAGACCGAATGTTTGCTAAGACGGTTCCCCTGTATTTCCTATCGACTCTGACTTCCCCATACTGTATTGTACGATTACCCTGTTAGGGATACAGCGTGAAGATATGTGTGTGTGTGTGTGTGCATTGTACGAAAAAATATTTTATTAAATTTTACCAACTTTTGCTGTCGCATCTGCATTAAAAAAAATTGCCGATGACGCCGTAAAACACTCCACATTTTCTCCAAGGCTTAAAAAATGAACTGAGATATATCTGATATGGTCCGAAATGAGATTATTGTGACAACATCAACTAAACTCTAGTTACTGCTTTCTTTATATTAGGTATAATTATTGGACAGGTCGTAAAATTCTGTCAAGAGATGCTTACTTTGAGGAATGTAGACAATAGGCTGGCATAACCTATCACTATTAGATTCCACTATCGTCTAAAAGCTTAATATCTCGACGATACAAGGTTAATAAATGAAACCAGGAGATTATGGTAGTACTATCTTTATAGCTTACTGGCTTAAAATTTAACCTGACTAGCAGCTATTTCGCTAGCACAATTCCTCTATGCTGCACTGTCTACCTAGCTAATTGCTTGCACAAACTGCTTCATTTACTACCCTTCTGTTACAAGAGTATTACTTCCGAAAATCAAGGTATCATTTTGTCTCAAATGGGAAGTGGAACGACATTATGTATGTGCCTGTTTATATTTTTATATATCTTCATATAATCCTTGGTGCATCTTTCAGGTATCGTGTCTGAAAGACTTGACCGAATGAGGTCATATTTCCACAAATAGTTAATATTTGTTTTGTCATGAGTTCATGAATGGTTCTTTGATAGCTTTGTTAGGATCCGATAGGTGACGTTTTTCTCTTTCTATCGAGGCTAGGAGTTGTAAATAATCTGTTTAAAATGCAAAATGCAAATGCAACGGTGCAATTATTTTTTTAACGTTTAAATATTGTCTTTCAGGAAAACGCGCAATACAGTAAAGACGAAATAAAAAGTGTGAATATTGGTACAGTAACTTTCGACAGAAAATTAGAAGAAGTGAAATAGTAAAAACAATGAATTTCTAAAATAAATAAAATATAAGTACATACTTCCTACCTCACATTAGCTTTTTACTTTTAAACAGTTTTTTTAATAAATAATCAACGGTGATCACTGATCATACACTCACAAATGGTTCTAATATTCTTGAGATACGCTTTGTTTAGATCTGTGTGAAAATTAATAGTTTTCAAAATAAATAAGGACATTATTCTTTATTAAAATCTAAAGTAGCATTACGTTTACACAAAAAAAAAACAAAAAAATTATATAGTTTGCACTTGTCTTCTTACTTAGAAACTTTTTCAGGATTGCAATATATTTCATCGTCTTCCAACTTTTGAGCGGCAAGTCTCGCATTTTTTCGAGCTTTCCTTATACACAGGAAAGAAAGAAAGAAAGTGAAGGCGTATATGGTCGCAGCAATCCAGGAGTTGCGAGCAAGCTTAAAAAATTGAAAGATATATTATAATATACATAATATTTCGCTTGTTACTATTGATTTAAGCAGATAGTATGTCAAAAAGATAAAATGAAATTCATCGTATCGGTAACTTGTAGAAAATATCATTATTAAGATCAACGCTCCTTTATCACTACGGTAACCGACTCGGCCTCACGTGAACCACGGCATGGTCCATTCAAGAGCTCACAAGACTCACGACCGGCGTGTTGCAAGCTTGCAGGCGAGTACAGCGACGGTTTGTCGTTTGCAATAGTCTGATGTTACCGACTGGTTCACTTGCAGTCCGCAAACGAACAGCTTGTACCTAAGAGAGGCGTTCCAGAAACGATGAAACGATTATGGAGTTGATAAATAAGCCATATAACAAATTCTATCCCCTCGGAGGCTGTGTACGAGGTGCCGGGTTGGTAACTGAGAGGCGGTTTTGAGAATATTACCTACGTCTTTGTTTAGTAGTAACTAATAAGTCCAATGTCCCACTACCGGATGCCGGGTTTTCTTGAAGATGAGGAAGATTCTATAGCCGCCCTAGAACAATGGACTTGGAGTTGAAGGTAGATTATATAGTGTCTATTGTTTTTTTTCTCATGCCACGTTTCCTAATAGCTATTTCAAATGGCCAAAAACTGCTTAGAATAGATAACAGGCACATTTTTTTGGAAATTGTAATTATAATTTTGTGATCCACTTAAAATAGCAATTAGAACACGTGAGCCGAGAAAAAACAGTCTCCTTAATCTTTAATTAAATAGAGACTAATGAGATCTTTGAATTATGTATTATTTCAAATTCTTTTTAATAATCTTATCAATAGATCAGGCATGTGGTTAGGTCAATAATATTATAATACAAAAGAGGTAGATAGGTTACCTTAATACTAATCCAAGTAAAATATTGTCCCAGTTACAACGTTACAAAGTGAGACAAATATACATTGCACTACGTCGCTATGCAATGTAAAACATAATTGCATTTCCAACTAACAAATCACATAGCTCTCTAAATCATTGTGACTGGTCAATTTCAATTTCTTTCTACATTTTAAGCGAATCCGTGACTAATTCATAGAATATTAGTAATTAATACCACAGAACAGACATTTAAAAAAAATATGATCGATACCTAATGGGATTAGACAGTAAAAAATGATGTTTGCTTTTTTCGAATTTCGTTTTTCTTGAATCACGTACATGAGAACATATTTATTTAAAAAGATCGCCAACATTTTTTAATTATAAATTCGAAAATGATGAATTATATATTATTGCTTTTAATAAATGTAAACGATGATTAAAACTGGGTGGCTGCGTCATCACATGATTGTGTATATTACAAAAAACGTTTGGATTATTAAAAGATTTTATAATTTTGAATGCGCAATGGGCATTGCATGACATTGTTGACAACATGACATATATACTACGTTAAGTAGTCATGTTGTCTAGCATAATAATAATAATATAATAATGCGCCAGACGATACACACCAATCCTCTGATCTCAAACTAGGGTATTACCTGTGCTATGAGAACCAAACGACGACTACTGGGGGCGTCTCTCAGTACCCTGACCGAGACAATCTAGAAAAGTGCATTTCCTAAATTGCCCCGACCGGGAATCGAAGCTAGAACCTTCCGCGCTTTGTACAACGTCTAAACCACTGCGCTATTGAGGTCGTCAGCATGTATAGGATCTAATGTATTTACATATATAGAGCTGAGTGGCAACATTGAACACGCGACGCTTAGCTAGCTGTGGGAGTGGTTCGCAGATCAACACCAGCGATTACGTGAACTCTGAAAGTGACTTTTTTGTTAAATAATCAAAGCAGAGGAACATGTGGATAGTCCCAGAAAAGTTTAGGCACTTAAATGGATGAGGGCTATGCAAGAGATGAATATCTTAGATTCACCCAAAAGCTGTTCTTATTACAAAATTTATAATTTTTCTATTATGTACCTTTTTCTAAGGTCAGAATAAACATTGTCATTGACATAAAATATCTGAATTTTTTGGGTTTATGAGTCATCTTCAAACCTATGTATTCATATTTTTCTGTAGTTAACGCTGGACCTAAATAATCACCTGATTGGCCAGCCAATTTGTCTAGGTATACAGCTATTCATAAGTTCACAGAGTCAAAGGGCTTGTTCCACCTGTTAGGATCATTTAAGTACGATAGTGATCAATGTTTGCATGTAAGATTCTCCGACTCACATTGAGGTACAGATCTTCATGACATATTCGTGATATTTCATTTACACTTTGAATAAATTCAAATCTCCACACCTTTCCACAATGGGGGTGAACAGAGTCGACTCCAATGATTATCAGTGAATATCAGTTTCCTTCAATGTTTCAGGTAGCCAACCTATCAAAAATTATATACAACCCCGACATGATTTGAAAAACATCGTTTTTCTAATTATAGATCCAGTATTCACTATTCTTAAAAAAAAAAATTACCTAATCTTGTTGATTCTATTCAGTACAGATTTTTATCGAACTTGTGTTGGATTTAATATCGAATACGATAATTGTTTTTTTTTTGATCATGGAATTCAGAGTTTCATGTCTGTCTGTCCGCCGTTTGACCACCTGTTCGTCTGTCTAAATGTCTGTATGTCATGGACGATTTATTCTATTATCTTTATATCTACCGAGTAGCTTGGCACAAAAATGTAAATTGGTAATCTAAAACCAGCATTGAGAATAAAAAAAAATTAAGAATGAGTATTTTCAACCCGTTTTGATTTTGGGCTCCGTACGTCCGACGAGAAAACAGAGCCTTTAAATAATCACTCGCGTGTCTATCTGTTCTGTCGCAGCATATTTTCTCCGAATGTACTGAGCGAAAAAAGTTAGTTTGGTAATTATTTATAAGGATATAGTAAGGTCTAATGACAGTAGCATAGCGTAAAAAATTTAAAAAAAATATGAAATGTATGGCCTTACTCATAAGGTACAGAAAAACCTAAACGAAAATTCTAAGTCTTAAAGATTTATAGAACTTTATTTGTCGGTATCTACACTTAGGTACTTATACACAACGCTATGATAGTATGTTTGTAATTTTCATTTATAATAACAAATAACAAAGTTTATGATTATAAAAGTATTTTGCTGACGATTTTTCTATAATTTAGGTTTCCGTACATCCGATGAAATTAAAAAAATATAAGGTAATGCGATGATTTGTGATATGGAACCCTGTCCATGCGAGTTCAATCGCACTTGATCGTTCTTTTTTTAATTTAAAATTGAATGTACTAAATGAAACTTATAGTGTCCAAAATTATTACAGAACCTTAAGTTTAAGTTTAATTAAGCATAGCCGACACGGTCTTACTCAGTTTTCTGTAGTTGTGCCAATTTTTTTATGAAATAAATACTTTATTACAATCACTTTTATAGTTTCTAAGTTCGACGTCCACCACTCATCCTTACAATAAAGATAGCGTAATGATATATTATAATGACAATCAGTTTCTAACTTGAATCCTAATTTTTCAGATGTTTGAAAATCTGCTTATATCTTGAGAATTTCGAAGTAACACCCTCACCCGAACGAACTAACAAACGCAAAAGATTATATTACGTATAATTTTTTATTTATTTTGATTCAGACAAAACTTAACGCCGCAGCCGTCTCAGTATTATTTCCAAATATATTTTCATTGAACAAATACAATACATACATATTATTATTATTATATTATTCTTTCTGACTACCCCGTTAGGGATACAACGTGAAGATATGTGTGTATGTATGTGCACATATTATGGTGCGAAAAAAGTACTTCCTTCCGGCGACAGGAAGCGCTGTGAGGTTGCTAACTAAATTGAATTTTTTTTCATTATCTTTTGATTGAGTGGGTCGATTGCGATCGATAAAATTAACACTACTATAGTATGTTAATCAGATAGATTTATATTTTTCAGAAATTTGATTCTGAATTCAATAAGTGGTATTGACGTTATGCGCTTACAAACGAAGAAAGTCTAGGAATTTTTTCATTTATTTTGATTCAGACAAAACATAACGCCGTCTCAGTTTTATTTCCAAGTATATTTTCATTGTACACATACATATTATGGTGCGAAAAAAGTAGGTACAATACTCCCGAGCGACAGCAGGTTGCGCTGTGAGGTTTCTAACTAAAGATTTTTTTTTATTATCTTTTGATTGAGTGGTGAGTGAGCTGGAAATTAGAAGATGCGACACTAGGAATTAATATGAAAGGGTAGTATCCGGTAAGCTTGATGATAGATTGAAAATGACGAGCGAGGGTGATGAAGAATGTTGGCAGAACCTTAGGGGTAGTTTGATCGAGGCTGCGAAAGAAGTGTGTGGAACGAATAAGATTGGGAACGGAAAAAAGCGTGATGTGTGATGGGATGATGAGGTGAATGTGTCTGTGAATAAGAAGACGAAAATTCGGCGCGACTACCTTGCTACTAACAATGACTGTGGTGTGAAGAATTTGATGAAAGACAGATATAAGCTGCAGAAAGCAGAAACGAAGGTACTAGTGAAAGAGAAGCGTGAAAGGTGTAGGGTGTTAGATGAATATAAGATGTCAGACAACTACGAGCAAATTTCCAAATTAATTTTGGAAAGAAGTACGTAAGTACCGAAGTGGTCCAGCACCTTGGCGCACCGCAGTCATAGTACCTCCCTATAAAAGGAAAGGTTCTTCTTTAGACTGTGCGTGCTATAGGGCCATCAGCTTGGTCAGATTAGCAAGTATATACCAACGCGTATTGACTGAACGTATGAAAGGTGTTTCTGAAAGATATTTGTGGGAAGCGCAAAGTGGTTTTAAGAACGACAGGGGTTGAATGGATCAGATTTTCTCGCTTCGCGTTATCGTGGAATAGTTTCTGGGTATAGGTCAGAAAGTTTTCTGCGCTTTCGTGGACCTTGAAAAAGCATTCGATATAGTGCGAAAGAAAGTGTGGTCTTCTGCCTGGATATGGCGTGGAGGGCCCCTTACTGCAGGCTTTGAAGTCATTATATCGAGGCCACAGAGCCTGTGTAAGGATAGATGGCGACATGTCGCCCTGGTTCGATCTCTATTCAGGCGTCAGACAGGGCTGCGTGATGTCTGCCTTGCTATTCGTGCCGTATTTGGACAGTTGCCTCCAGACATTGAAAAGTAGCATGAGTGGTATGATATGTGATGATACAGTGGTATACTGCCTATTGTACACTAACGGTGCTGTGTATGTATGCTGTGTGACATGAGATAAGACAGAGATATAAATGACAGCTCTATGGCATCGACACGCCGAATCAGTACACCATCTACCACATAGTCCACAGTATTATTTACCAACATGAAGCCCGAGATGAAGCATTGCAACAGTGCTTATAACACCATCAGAAGCGGAGTTGCAGACACTAGTTACGGGAATGAAAGAAGACTGATGTGAAAGGATTGAATATGAATGTGAATAAAGTAAGGTTCTCGTGCTTGAAAGAGAAGATGTACAAACAAAGTGTGATACATGGGTAAATGGAAAATGTCTAGAACAAGTGAACGAAATTGTATATCTGGGGAGTGCGCTTTCGAGGGATGGAAGATGTGAGTTGGATATGGAGAGATAGGTAGCAGCCTGCAATAAAGTGAACGGTGCTCTGTCCGCATTAGGCAGTGTAATATATCTAACTCGGCCAAAATGGCCATACATAATGCGGTGTTGGTGCCAACTTTATTGTACGGTAGTGAGGCCTGGATATGCCTGAAATCGAGTGAAACTAAGATAAATGCAGTAGAAATGCGATCTCTTAGAAATATGTGCGGTGTCACCCTTGCGGACAAAATAAGCAATGAGGAGATACGCAGTATGACAGGGTTGCAAGACAGTGTTATGTAGAAATGAAGAAACGAATGCTAAGATGGCTCGGGCACATGGAAAGAATGACGAAGAAAATCTATAGAGCAAAAGTGAGTGGTAAAAGAAGCCAAAGAAGACCAAGGCTGACTTACGAAGATCAAATAGCTAGAGTGTTAGCCGACGGAAATGCCAAAAGTACTCGTAGGTATACCTAGGCGAAAACGGAGAATGATGAGATTTGGGGAAGCGAAAGAAGTAGGTAAGGACCGCGACGCTTGGCGCTCCATCCTCTCTGACTACCCCGTTAGGGATACGGTGTGAAGATATGTATACGAATCACCTGGTGGAAAGTGATCCACGCCGCCCATGGACACCCGCAACGTTCGGGGAATCACGGGTGCGTTGCCGGCCTTTAAGGAAAGAGTAGGCTCGCTTCTTGAAGATCCCTACTCCTCAAGTCGTACCGGTCCGGGAATACCGTTGCATGAGCTGGTTCCATAAAATTGCCATACGTGGTAGAAAAGTCGTAAAAAACGCACAGTTGTAGACTGCCATTCATCAAGTTTGTGGGAGTGGAAGGACAATCGACTGCGTGACGTACGGTAATGGAATTCAGCAGCGGGCAGTACTTCGAAGTCCGAACGATTCCTCAGAACATTCCCCATGATAAATGCAGTAAAATATGCTGAGGGACGTTGCGTCCCTCAGCATATTTTACTGCACCAACGCAGGGCCAGAGTTGAGCCGATAAGAAAGTATTCCATGTGAAGCCTAACCTGTGCCTTGTAAAGTTGTAGGCGATGAGTTGGCGTGAAATACTGTACTACTCTACTGGGAACAGCCAGTTTTTTCAAAGCTAATTTAGCTTTACCTTCCGGATGACCGCGAAACTGAACGTCCTTCGAGATAACGACGCCAAGGACTCCAATAGTCGGCTTCGCATTAAGAGGAGTACCTTCAAAACTGAGAGATGCGACAAAGGGATGTTTTTTGGCGGTTAACGTGCAAATTGGTGTCCTAGAGGAATTGAATTGGACTAAGTTTAGTCGGCCCCAACTTGAGACATGACTTAACATGTTCTCAATATTCACTTCATGTTCACAAGTTTGTACCGGTGCTCAATAATCTTTTCCAAAGAAATATTAGCATGTCCGGTATAAAATGCATCCCCAATATTATCATCTGCATAGCAATGAATGCCGCTATTGTTATGCAGCATGTGATTGATATGTAGAAGAAAAAGAGTAGGAGATAGGATACATCTTGCGGGACACCAGCGTTCACGGGTTTAAGTCAGAGCATAAACCGTCTACTGCGGATTTTATGCTACGCCTAGAGAGGAAGCTGGCAACCCCTATGCAAAACTTCTCGGGAAGCCCGTAAGATAAAAGCATGGACAGTAGAGTACAGTGCCCCGTGCCACACCATATCAAAGGCTTTCACTAAGTCCAGACTTACTGCCAGGGCCTCCCCTTCACTCTCTACTGCCTCCGCCCAGCGATGCGTAAGGTAGACTAAAAGATCACCAGCTGAGCGACCACGGCGGAAACCGTACTGGCGATCACTAATCAGTTGGTGCTCTTCTAGGTACTCGAGGAGTTGGCAGTTTATGATGGATTCCATTACTTTAGAGAGTAAAGAGGTAATGGCAATGAACCTATAGTTGGACGGATCTGAGCGATAGCTTTTTTGGGGATTAAGTGCACAAGAGCTGTCCTCCACGTACTCGGGATAACGCCGGTGGTGTAAGAGAGCCGGAAAAGGCGCATTAAAACCGATGCCAACTCCGTAACACACTTCTTTAGCACCATTGGGGGGATTTCGTCTAGCCCACTCAATTTGAAAAAAAGAGTCTTACCGAACTGAACTCTGTAGGAACTGAACGTTTGGCATTGAACTTGCGCAATGCGGTATGATTTTTCCCCCGTCATCCGGTGTAAAGTTTGATGCAAAGAAAGTGCCCAGGAGATCGGCTTTCTCCTTTGCAGTGTGGGCCAGGGAGTCATCGGTCTTGTGCAATGATGGAAAGGACGGCTAACAGAAATTCACAGACAGCTTTGGCGAGAGACCAAAACGTACCCGAAGGAAGACGAATTATTCTCTCGCCAATTTTGCTTATGAACGAGGACTTCGCTTTGGCAATGTCTTTCTTAAAGGACCTGGTGGCATAATTGTACTCCTTTCTGATGGTGCTGGTGTCGCGGTGGTGTGCTTTTAGTGATCTAGCTAGATCACTTCACCAAATAATATAAAACAAAGTCGCTTTTTCTATGTGACATGGAACTCCATGTTTATACATAATGAACATAGTAGGTAATGTATATACATAGTAGGTAAGTACGAAGGACTTTAAGTACGAAATGGGACATTTAGTGTATTTATTGTACTTACATTATGGCTGATTTATCATCTTAAAAATAGTTTACTTGCATTTTGTTAATACATTCTGTCATATCGTATTAGATACTATAGACTCAGTGCTCTCCCGCCTGTTGTAAAAGGCTTTAAAGGGGCCTTCGGTGTAGCGGATTGCAATGAGGGGTCCACTTCATCCATGTGACTCTGAGGAAGGAGGACGGCGAAGCACGTGGTCCGCGCTGTTGTGGCACCGCGAGAGTTAAGGGAACTGCGGTTGTGGCACTGCACGAGTTAACTGCTCTCCCCCCAGCTCCCTTCAAAAATGCTTCAGCGCAAAAGAGACTCCTGTGCTTTCCGTAAGAGATTTCAGAGCCCTCTAAAATGCACTGAAGGCGACGACTGCAAGTTTTGTGGCTATAAGCCCCACGTAAATCAGTCTCATCCAGCGGACTGAGTACCCGTGTACAGGTTCTCCTGCATTACTAAAAAAAGGCACTATAGATTGTTAGGCGGTCTTAAACAAGAAAATCCTTTAGTATCCCACTCCAGGTTTTATTCTGATACTATGATTCTCTGTGTGAGACTATATAATTCTAATATTATATTTACTTTCAGGAAACACAACATACAAACCAAATACGACCACACTGCTATATACCTACTACTAAGTTTAATTAACTAGACAATTTATTACAAAAAGACGAAAATACAACTCATTTCATAACAAAACATAACGTTATTACAGATACCTATGGTAAAAAATTGTATCTACCAGTAATGATTGCTTAGATTGAAATACTTACAGCCTTGTAATTATATTTTACTTTTTTAATATAATCATTAAAATCTTCATATTCCGCAGGTTCAACATCTTCCAATAGACTATAGGCTTCTATTTTAAAAAATATTCCCATTAGAAGCTGGAGTTAGAAAACACAATTACACTACACAAAGTTCGTGAAAAAAGGAATCTCGAAAATTACGAATATTCATTGCATAAAAGATTTCATGTTTATGTGAACCATGAGGTTCAAATATACACAAAATCTTAATAAACCTAACCTTTAACTGTGGACGTGGTGTCTCACAAGCTCCGTACTATTAACGAATTCCTAGATTCGAACACTTCCCCGCGCTTGCTACGCCCGAGCATCTCAGTAGCTTTTGTTTTAGTAGTGAAACGATCACGAAAGGAGTCAGACTTCGCCGGACTCATCGAAAGACTGGACGGAGACTGTCAGACTACACGTCCATTGTTGTCGTACAAAATATTATTAGATAATAATTTCGTTGTTTTAGGTTTTATTGGAAAAAATGGCTGAAAACAGTCATCAGTCTAGTCAGAAACTATTCAGTTGAGCCCTTGAAAAGAAAAATATTACGAATAGACAATCTGCGTTTTGAAGAGCAGATCAAATACTAAAAAAATCTCCAATAACAGCATAAAATTTGCCCATCAGAATAGACCTGAACTGCCGAAAGAGTAGTAGTTGATTATGAAGTGAAATCCGAGTGTTGTGAGGTTGTGAGAGTCGGGAAACTGGTCAAGGTAAAAGAAAGGCATGCAGATTTCGTCCACCTAAAACAGAATGATTCTGTGTATACTTGTGTTAGGTTTGCTTAGGTGCTGCAAATCCGTTTGCTTGCGATGTTCTCGTCATTTATGCAAAAACTGCCAGTAATTTATGTCAAATTATGCTGTCAGAATTTTTATTTTTTGTTATTTGAAGTAACTCTTGTGTTTTTTTGTACTTTTATGTACAAGATTCTTAGATAAAGATGTCAAGATGAAAATTTTGTCTTATTATACGTATAATGTTTCCTAAAATATCAAAATAGAGATCTCACGTCCATTAAGGCTGAACAGTATTGCGATTGATGATTTTTTTTTTCATAAATAATAATAAAAGATGATTTATTTTTTTGTCTATTACTACATACCTATAATATAATATCAATATAATTTTAAATCATACAGATTTATTTTGGTGAAAAAAAAATGACTGAAAGTATGTCTGTGAGACTCCACGTCCAGTGAAGTGTTATAAATTTATCATGTCCACAGTTAAAGGTATTATACATAAGTACTCGAGTTAATAAGAGACTATATAATAAAATATGATATGTTACTGTACCCTTCTTACATGTAGCTAAAGCTATATGTAAAAAATATCGTATCTTTTTTTTTCATGTAGGTTGAAGGATAGATAGATAATAGAATAGTAGATAAAAATATATCAGTACCAGTTGAAAGACACCCCATCCACTTAAAATTAAGCAACAATAGCCGCAATTTCGTAAAAACGCCATTGTTAATTAAAAATAGTTGATTAATAAAACAATAAATCTCACATCAGCCAATTAACTATACATTCACAAACTATAGTCCAATACAGTATGTTATTTACCTCACAATCAAATATTTATTGTACAAAGTAGATTCAATATTTGATATTACTATGATCCATTATGGGTCGAATGTAATTTTCAATTCAAAGCATCACAGGAATATAAAATCTGACAGTGACATATTTATATATTATTATTTTTTCATATATTGAGGTTTTACTTGTGAATCAGGTTGTTATATTTTGTATATAAAAATTACTCACGTATTTTTACAATAAATAGAAAATATATGTATATGCATTATTTTAAGATAAAACTATAAAGGTTCAATATTGTAATATTTAATAATTCAAGATAAACTAAGCACTTTATAATGTACAACATTAAATATATTATGTACAATAATTAACATTTTTCAACACATTTCAGTGCACTATGGAGACCAATGAAGTTTTAACATAATATTTGGATTTATGTTTTTCAGTTTAAATATTAATTAAAACAAATTAATTTCAAATACTTTACCTACAACATACAAATCTTACATCTGTTATAAAGCAAAAACATGACTTTCTTTTATGAATTTTATCAAATGCCAGCAATAATCTTACATCTGTTATAAAGCAAAAACATGACATTCTTTAAATTAATAACAATATTTCCCTGAAGAATAAAGATACTTTTGCAACAAAACCATAATTTAATTCTTAGCACTCAGGAATATTCCAATAACTTCGAAACAAATTTTAGAATTTTATGTTCTATTTGTAAAGTTCAACTAAACCACTGCATTAAGCACTATTCAGATTAAATATGGAATGGAATTATTACTATAGTAACAACATCAATACCATCTCACTCTGTTGAAACTTACATACTAACTGATGAACGGTTGTTCATCCAAAACTGATGCCCAGAAACAACTAAGGTGATCACATATAGTAATGCAGCAATCCAGCAGTTGTAAGCATTCTGAAAAAACAGAATAATTAAATTATGCATGTAACAATAAAGTCTCACATAAAGAAGTGATTTAGATCAACTGCAGTTTAAATGTTTTGCCACAATTATGGTATTCAAGTAAAAGTTTTAAGGATGCCTTAGACCATAATAAAACTGGTGATTGGAGACTACTTATTTAATGTTCATTTGATTGAGACTACTCATTGGCAAATCAATATGTAATTATATAAATATAAAATTATTATTTGGTGTGGGGGACAACGAACTAATAAAATACAATCAAACACAGCCTTTTAACTAAAATTGTTGAATTGTTATTGTAGTGTATGAACTATGACCTTTGCTTTTCACTTTTACCTAGCTTGTAACTGCAACCCCTGAGCAAGACATACCTATAATAAGCCTGTGGGTCGCAAGCCACAAGCTTTGTGTTATTATGGTTTTTAAATTTGGCAATATATTACTATAGTAATTTCAATTAATATATAATAACTACCCACAAACGAATGTCTCTTATGATTTTATTTCAATTTTTGATTGGTTGAAATCCAAATGAGGTTGAAGGTGGTGTCCATGCTTTTTTACAAGTTACAAGATCATTCATAATTCAAATCATTATAATTTTTATAGTTTCTGTTATTTGATAAACAATTGATGAGCTGATTCTCAACATTAAAGTGATTGATCGGCTGCAAATTTAAAGGGCGCTCTATTTTGTGCCACTACATATATTTCAAGATTTCATCAATTTTTAATTGTAACAAGAGCAGATCAAGGAAGAAAAAACATCCATCATATTGTTGTTGTTGAAATATTATTAGAACAAATTATTTTGTTGATTTTTACATTAGTGCAATCCTTATTTACATATCTAGATTGCAGTGATATAGTTGTATTAGAACACAATGAGGAAAGTATATGTGTTTCTCTGTAACAGGGAAGCCTGTAATAAAGCTGCGTCACGACGACGCCACACGCCAGGCGTAGCATATGAAAAGAAGCATTTTGGGCTACTGTGACTTTATAAGGGTTTCTAAATAATAATAATAATGCGCCGGACGATACACACCAATAAACTGATCTCAAACTAGAGTATTCCCTGTGCTATGAAAACCAGACGACTACTGGGGGCGTCTCTCAGTACACCCAGACCCGAGATAATCTAGAAAAGTTGATTTTCTAAATTGACCCGACCGGGAATCGAACCTGGAACCTTTCGCGCTTGGTGTAACGTCTAAACCACTGCGCCATCGAGGTCGTTAATAAAATCACTTCCAAATAAAAATGACAAAGATACATATGTGCTTTGGAACAAGAGGCACTCTTTATTAGCAGAATTACAAATCAATGTTCATTTTGTCTTAGTGAAAAAATTATGATAGAAACTCACTTGTTTGTATCCACCTTCGACCTTTACAACAAACTCATTAATGGTTTCATTGGGACTCTCTTCAAGTGGTAGATCTTCCAAAAGAGCTACAGCTCCAATATAATAGAAAACGCCCATCAATGTCTGAAAATTTCGGTATTAGCACTTAGAATGCCAAGAAACTGAACTAACCAGAAAAACCATAAAATTTCGTATTTCACTTACCAGTTGTATAATACCCCAAACACTTAAGACGAGGCCGCATAGCGAGAGTTTAGGGCCACAGCATTTAAAAGCCATTTTTTGGTAGAATTTATGAGAATTTATTATCGACTAAGCTTTCTCAGATGGTGTCAAAAAATCACACAAGAAATGGTTACTCACATGATCCTCTCTATATTTGTGAATTCTTGTCTATGGCCACTTTAGTTGCAAAGGCCGCGACGGCCGTCAGCCGAGTAGTACCTAATTGGCGGCAAGGGAAAATAACATTTTGTTTAGATTTTCTATATTTTACGTTTTTGATAGTTCTAAGGGATAGTATATTATTAAGTGTTACGGTTCCGTACAAATGTTGAAGAATTGCACAAATTGAACAAATAAAACTTCAGTTGCTTAACTGAAGTTTTTGTATTCTTGCAAGTTTACTACAACTTTAGTTTAGTGGAACCTAGTGTTGTTGTACGTCGACTTTTTGGCGGAAACGGGAGCAGTGAGGTTGTCATTTTATTTAGATTTCCTATTTTTTACATTTTTAGGAGTTTTAAAGTAGAACAGTGATAGTATATTGTGTTTTAAAGTTCTGTGTAAGCGAAAAGAATGGAGTAGGTCTGTCGTCACGCCTTGCACTCCCAGCTTGCGACCCATATTATACGACATACAAGCATACAACATAACGGGCCGGAGAGAAGACGCAGCGATACTTAGTAAGCATTGGAATCTAACGTGATATTACCATACCTCAATTGGTCCAGAGCTGTCCTTACTACTGAGCTATCACGATTGCCCGGTTCTGCTTCGCATGTACTCTAACGCTGATCATCCAGCAAGCCGTTCACCACCTGCTAACATAATTAACACTATGACTCCATCTGTATGGAGCCACTAGTCATACACACCGCCTCCATTGACGTAGTTACATTTCTTTGCGCTATTCATGCCTTATTACCAAGGCCTTGCTAGTACTAGACTTACACTCACCGCCTTTGCCGGCGTGATCACATTTCGTAGCGCTGTGGGTTGACCATTTCCCACCTGGGTCATTAGCAATAAAGGACACAACCTTTGGACCCGTCTTATCAATCCATATAATTCTATGTCTATATTTGTATAGCCGGCTTTGACTAGTCAATTGTTTATCACAACGGGATGGGTCAGATCCCAGCACAGCATTACTCGCTGTAGCTCATTAGCTGTATAGCATAGGTACCATTCATTGATCGATCAGAGAGTACCATTTGTACTCCCCTCGAGCATAAGGTCATAAAATGACTGCACTTATACACTAGGACACTTAAACTAACATAACATAACATAACATAACTTCACGCTGTATCCCCAACGGGGTAGCCAGAGAGGACGGAGCGCCAGGAGTCGCGGTCCTTACACACCTCTTTCGCTTCCTCAAATCTCATCATTCTCCTCACACATTTTCGCCTAGGTATGCGAGTGCTTTTGACATTTCCGTAAACTAACACTTATATTAATTACACTATATCATACTAGGACACTGAAACTAGCTCTCTACAAGTATGACTTTATAGTACTTAGCTACTTAGTACTCAACCTAGGTACTTAGCCTAGGTATTTAGCCTAGGCACTTAGCTTTCATTGACGTTAGCAGGTCACACGCCGCACCACAAATGGGCGCGCTCATCACATTCAAAAGTTAAAAGAATGCGCTTAATATCTTACCATAGAGAATTCATAGAAGTTGTCAGATCATTTTGTAGTGCTGCCATGTACAAAAATTTACATTTCGCGAGACGTCGCGACAAGGTCTAAATAAATATATGTAGCTGAAGTTCTCCCAAGTAGCAATCAAATGTCTTAAAAAGGGATTGTAGATATCTTGAAGGCAAGTAGACCAATTCTAGCTGTTGTCTTGGCTAAAACTATTATGTCTCTGAAGATATCTTGTAGATATACCTCAAGATTCAGTTAATTTAAAGTGGGCACAGTATATAAGAAAATTTTAAGAAAAATTTAGTATTACTGTTTAGACTACTTTAGACAAACTTTAACCCTGCGTAAGTGGGATTTTGCAGAGCTCTAAACTTGGATTTCAAAATATCTTGAAAGTTGACTAGACCAAGAAATAAACTTAGAGTAGACTTTTTTTTTCTTTCTTCATGGCATGACGCACAGATTAGCGCATTTGCCAATGTCACGTATTAATGATGTTCGAAGTAGGGTAAACCATACAATGATTGCCACTTTAAGTGGAATTCTGAGTTTACCTGTATGTAATTAATTAATAATGGCTTTTCAGCTGTTCGTTGTTACAAAATGTTATTGCATGGGGATAGCAAAATAAAATAAAATGATTTTTAATGCACCATTATCATATTTAATAAAATATTCCAAAATTAACAAACAGTGCCTCAAAAATATAATCATGGCACTTGGAGTATAAAGATTGACATCTAAGTAATTAATCATTGGTATCCCTAATATTATTTAACTATTTATGAAACATATTGACAAATATCTTATTTTTAATAAACGATTACGAAGTTATCATTTTAATTATTTTATATCACATTTATTTATGAAAATTAATTAATGAGATCAGCAAGCAGTCAACATTTTTTTCTTAAAAACAAAAAAAAAATAACTGAATGTTTTTGAAACGACGATACAAAAATCTTATTCGATTTCATAATTAACATATTCAGACTCATTATTTTTGACACTGGCATTTAGAAAATCAGCTAATTCTTTCTCATTCTTAAAAGTTTCTCGTCTTTGGCACAGCTTTTCCATCGGTTTTGATAGTAAAAAATCTTGAGGATGTTTTACTGTATGCAGATATTGCGATCTATTTCTTTCTTAATCATCTTCAAGATTCAGTAATGTTAGTTTAGGTAATGTAAATATTGTATTCGATACTATGTAAGGTTTTTCTACTTTATCATCGGAATCACTTTTTAGTATATCCTTTTGCGCGAGTTCAACAGGTGTCGTGTCTGTTGTTTTCACTGTTGTCAATAATTTTTTTGTTTCCATTAGTTTTACAGGTATAAATATGTTTTTTTTGGTGAAAATTTCACAGGTGTCATCATGACTTTTTTTAGACTGAGTTTTACAGGGATATTTTCTTGTACTTTAAGTTTGTTTCTGGATACAATATCGCTTTCCTCTACACTTTCAATGTACTCGGTCTCAGATTTGTTAACATATGCAGGCAGAGATAATATTTTGTAATCTTGTTTGTTTTGGTTCGCACTTTTCTCAGCTTTTAAACCTTTCTTTTTCCCAATGTTATTTTTATTCTCTTTATCTGTGATAGGACATTCTGTTGATATCTTGCTATTATTTCTTTTTTTTTTCTGCACAATTTTGGATAGTTTTGCAATTTTCAGAAGCAGACAAGTATACGTCACTTTTTTGATCGATTTTATTTATGCTAGACTGTTTCTTACTCTTTTTTAATTGTTTTTCTTTATTAGTTTTGTTTTCTTCTCTTTGGCGTTTCCTTTATTGTTTTTCATTTTCTTTTTTCTCTTTTTCTCCCAATCTGTTTTTTCTTGTTTTAACCAATCTTCGCTGGTTAAAACGTATATTGGTTCCAAATTGACTTGTTTTCCTTTTCTTACTGGTGTTTTTGGCCAAGTTAAACTATTTTCCATGTCTTTTTTCGGTGTTTCTTGATCAATTTGACTATTTATTTGTTCTGATTCCGCTACCGGCGGTAGCAGTAGCCTACCGCTGATGGCACCGCAACTTTGTTGTGTAATATTTCACCAGCGCTATTTTGATTACTTGTATTATTATCAATAAAGGCAGCTTGCAGTTCAAACGGTCAAGAGATTTGTGCACTTATTTGTTCTTGAAAATTGTCTATTCCAGTAAAGTGTGCTGATGAAAGGTCCAACACATTTATAGATTTCAATGATGGGGTTACTACGGGATTATCGTTTTGAGAAACATCTTTTTCCAGATCTTCAATTTCAAAAGGCAAAACCATCAGTCTTCATTAGCACTAAGTAAGTCATAGTCAATGTTTTCGTAATCGTTTTTTTGTAAAAGATTGTCCTCATTAAGTTTTCAGCCTTTCAAGGTCTGATAGACTTTCAATAATGCTTTGAAATAACAATCTTGCGTTTGAGAAGAATTTATTAAATTCGAAATTATGATGGATCCTACTAGGTGTTCAAATTGTGGCAGAGAAATTGAAGCAGGTTGTGAGTCAAGTAGTCGTGATTCAGTGATTTTTCCGAGACATTGTGAGTAGTTAATAGCATCGGGGTTCCAAGGCCACAAACCGCAAACCTTAAACCCGTTTATGAGTGTCTGTTTTTTAATTTGATTCTTTAATACTAAGTCTAATATTGGTGCAAAATCAACTTTGGTTAAATTTTTGGTGATATTATTTCGTCGCCATTCTAGAACACCTTTCCTCCAGGCGTTTTTTATAGGCTTAAAAGCAGCTACATCAGCCGGTTGTAAGATACGGGTTGCATTTGGATAAAGGGCAATCAATATAATCCCATACTCTTGACAAATTTTACTAAGGTGGTAGTTGATATGGCTTTTATGCCCATCTACAAAAAGAATGATTGGGAATTGTACACCTTGTTTCAAAAGATGTGAATAAAGAATGTTTTGAATGTATTGATGAAATAATTCTTTATTCATCCATCCAGTATCAGATAATCCGAGACCCCATGAAGAAGGCACGGACGTTCTTATATCAGCGCGCATTCTTTTTAAAGGATATATAATCATAGGGGGGGTTATGTCACCATTTGCACTAAAAGTAAACATAACATTAAGGCTAGATTTTGCGACAGCATTATCGACTTCGTACACATCCTTTACTTCTCTGGGTACTAAAACCTTGCTAGTTTTGGGGCATAACTGAAAATTAGTTTCGTCTCCGTTGTACACTCGTTTAGAATCCTCCAAAATAGACTTAAAATCATTTTCGGCAAGGTAAGTCTACCTGCTTAAACCATTTCCTTACGTTTCCTTCTGACACATTGGCACTTGCAGAAGTTACCGCTTCTGCTGTCCTTGTTGAAATTTCAGGATGGCGTTTGAGGAACAGTCTATACCAACCATCACCTGGCTTGTCATCAACTAATTTATTACACCTCGGATTGTCCTTAAGAAATTGTTCAGCTAGCCAACACGTATTCCTTTCGTTTCGGGAATCCTTTCCGGGCACTTGTTATTAGCCATTCTACTAATACAGATTCCTCATAATCAAAAAGCGTGGTTGGAGGCCCCGGCCTTGACTTAACAAACGCAGCGCTCATTCGAAATTGGATCGTAGCTCTTGGCACACCAAATTACTTCGAAGCAGTTTTTTTGGCATACCATTACGAACAGTTTCCACAGCTTTTGTAATGTAATCTTCCGTATATCTTTTTACATACTTTTCTCTTGAAAAAACTTTCGGTATTCTAGAATTGTACCTACCCACCTGCGAACATGTAAAATTAATGGTAATGTACCTGCAGTACTAGTATCTATTATAATTTCAATGATTAGCACTGCCAAGATTTTATAACGATTGGCACTGTAAAGTACAATAATCGGCAGTGCCAGAGTTAGTCAACTGTACAGTAATGAATTTAATATTTCGTACTTTCGTAAAGTTAAACGATGCTATTTTTATTTGAATAAAATAATGATAAAAAAAATTAGAATTGTCAATTCAGTGATTGGCATACATGCCAAGTTTTTGTATTTTCATACAAGAGATTGCATCAAAGAATGGCACTCTAAAATTTCAGGTTATGACATGCTTTGAGTTTAAAAAATGTTAAAAACACTTTTTTCATTATTACAACGAACACATTTCATAACATATCACAACAAATTCAGTTACTTAAATAGAAAATGATTTCATTGAAATCACTTACCTCTTAACAAATCCATTAAAATTTTGGCATTTACACAGCGGCGTAATGCAAACTACACTGAGTAAGTAATCACTACGTTCAAACTAGCTAAAAGATTTTTTTTTGTAATATTGCCGCATGCGGAACTTTAATTTCTACTGCCGATACTAAAGTATTGTCATTAAAGAAAAATAAAAACATAACATATGGGAGATATTGGCGGTGGAATTCTTAATATTTGATTTTATACCAAAAAGTGACAATCATTGGGGGAGTGCCAGAATTAGTACCACTTACCCTAAATTCGTTTCTTCTTCTGATCGTAAAACTCCTCCAGTAAAATGATAATAGGCTTTACTGAAGTTATAAAGGCCTTCTTGGAAGAGCGCGAGAACTTCAGCTACACAATTTTATTTAGACCTACTCCTTTCTTTTCACTTATACAGAATTTTAAAACACAAAATACTGTCACTTTTGTACTTTGAATCTCACAAAAATGTAAAAAATGGGAAATCTAATTAAAATGACAACCTCACTTCTCGCGTTCCCGCCAAAAACTGTACATATTGAATTGCACAGATTCGATCATCACTTAACCAAGAAAAATTTAAAACTTTTTTATTAATTCAATAATTGTATTTTAGAAAATATGGTGAACTTTTTTATTAATACAGAAATTGACTGAAGGTTTATCAAAATGGCGACTAAATAACTATTTTTTTACATTTATAAAAGGCTGTTATGTCCCTGTAAGCATTGGAAAATTAAAACCTTACAAAATCAGTATCGTCTAAACTTTAGACGATACTGATTTTGTAAGGTTAGTTTAGAAAAAGTAAATACAAATTGCATTTAAAGTAGTATTTAGAGATCTTATACTTAACGTATCGGTCCAATTTACTATATTGTTCATGCAAGAAAAAAACAATTTAATTTGCAGTATTCATTCCACGGTGCAGATTCTATGTTTAAACCAAACCAAGTTTGACTAAGTTCAAGTGAACTCAAAATTTTTCATTATTATGTTATATATTTCAACTCATCCATCTTTTTACTTGGTTATATTTTGATAAAAAACGTCCCATTAAGCTTTTTTTTTACTTTAAATTCATTAAATTTTGTGATAAAAAAATAAAATATTCTTCAGAAAAACAGTTTCTAGAACTTAGTGTTACGATTCTATCTATGAGTCTATCTAGTAACGGAACAGGAATAAATCCACGATAAAGCTCTTATTAAGTACACCTTCCAATTTGTTGGAACAACTTTTCTGGCGATGGCGATCTGAGATCGATTAATGAAAAAATTGATCAATCGATCTCGGTCAGAGAATCGATTTAGTGAATTGATTGCAGACACCCAAAAATAGAGTTTCCATTTCATTTGTATTGGTAAGAACGCAATTATAAAATAATGAGCTAGTGTGGTATTTTTTAATAAATTATACATAATTATATCGAACACTGCCGTCACTTTAGCGCTCTCGGAGCCAGATTTAGCGCTTTTTTTAGTCATCTAACTTTTATCTATCCCATGCAAAATTTTAAAAAACCCGTAGAATGATTTTTGGGTGTCTCTCGTCTATTCACTGAATTGATTCAATGAATTGATTCAATGCTCGAAAAAAAACAGTGCAGTTCTTCAATATAAATATTAGACGTTTTTATGATCGTTAATTTTTAGATAGAATTGAGTTTAATATTATAATAACTTTACTTAAGCGGAAGTCTTTTCCTACTGAATAATTAGCTAAGTAATTAGCGCAGTAGTCAGTTTCTTTGTTGCTAGTAAACACAACGACATCAAATCGATGGTATGTATTACCATATAAACATATTGTAAAATCCATATAGAAATCATTTTCTAAGTTTTTTTGCTGTCTGTAGTGTTAAATAATTTTTTATTACAATTTAAACAAATATATCAATTATTTATTGCTTTTCACGGAGTTCGTAAAAAGCGTGCATGTGCATTACAAAAATATTAAAAGTCAAAAAGTTAGAACTTATTTTTAATGAGCAACATTTTAAGTAAATTGGAGTACCTAAATGAAACAAAATGAAATGACACATTTTTTGTTGAATGTGAATATATTTATTCTGTGATGTGAACTGTCTTACTCTGTGTCTGTAGTGGTAGTGAATAATCACGATTATAAATCTGGAAATTGAAATTATATTTCGATAATGGTGGATCGTTTAGGTGAGTATCATTTAATGTTTCATACGCTATTAAATGATTATCAGGAATTAAATTATTAGCAATTATATTTTTAAAATGTTATCTAGAATGTAGGTGATCACTCTCACTCATCCGCTACTTTCGTTTGACGTCAAACTTTGTAAACTACATACTGTTTTATTTTTCAGTAAATAGTGAAGCTAATGCGCGAAGAATCGCTATGGTTGAGAGCTGCTTCGGCAGCTCAGGACAGGTATGCAACCCAGTCTTATTTTACTCACTGAAATGTTTATGACTTCTGATTATGTAGTTTGCTCACTTTCGCATTATCAACCGACAAACACGCTAAGATAAGTGTACTTTGTAAAGTACATTGGGTGGGATTGCCTGGCGGAATGCCTGCCAGTTTTATCAATCCAGTCGTACATAAAATAATTTACATTGTTTTCATAATTACAATTTGTAATGACATATCAGAGTTGAAAACTTATTTGTACATTGTGCATGTTATAGCCACTCGCAGAACAGGGTAGAGTCCTTGTGGGAGAAGGTGTCTTGACCAAAATGTGCAGAAAGAAACCAAAACCGCGCCAGTTTTTCTTATTTAATGACATTTTGGTGTATGGAAATATTGTTATAAATAAGAAAAAATATAACAAACAACATGTTATTCCACTTGAAGAAGTAAAATTGGAGTCACTAAAGGATGAAGGACGTAAGTTTTTTACTTTATTGTTATTATACATAATGTTTTATGGTAAGCTAATATAACATATTCTTACAACATCGCAATGAAATTTTTATAGTTAGAGAAATTTTATTTCTAGTAAAATTGTCAATTGCCAAAGTGCTTTTATTAATGCTAAGTATCATTATTTGTTGATAATTGTGTTCATTAATATTAATGAAAACTTTGCTATTATTTAGATACTATTAATACACTTAGCGTTCTGAAGTTATTTCAGCCAACTAAAAGTTAAATTAAAAAAAAGCAATAAATATTTAGTCCTACTTACCCATTAATTCATTTTTTATTGTTAATTTCTGATTATGTGTTACTAATTAACAGTAATGTATCGAATAGATTGTGACATGTAGAGGGAAAAAAATGTTGAATTTTGCCATTTCAGCAGTAGTTCTACTGCAAAAACCCAATGCTTTTATTCTCTTTAAATATTGAAACAACTGTATTTGATAATTTAAAACTGCCAGTTCATTGTAGGACATTCATATACAAAAGTTAATTGGGGTAACACAAATTGTGTGATTTTTGGGGAATTACTAAAATATAATTTATGATATTCAATAGTCTTTCAACACTTTCTAAGTGAAACCTATTGAGTTATCTCTATTATTGTATGAACCTAATAAGTGTGATCTCTATTATTATATGAATCCATCGAGCATGATTTCTATTATTGTATAAGACCCATTGTCATCACCTTATAACATGATTTTTCCTATGAACCCCCAGTTACTGTTTTATATTGCTAAAATAGTGACTTAGGAACATTTAATAGTCTTATTAAGCCTGGAAGCCTTAGAAACTAATTGGTTTTAAGTAAAAGTGACATTGACTGATAGAATATTGAGTAAACATTGGTGATGTAACTCAAGTAAAAACTTCGTTTTAGCTTTAATGGATATTAACAACTGTTTGTCTGTACAATTTATTTGAATGTTTAAATATGTATGTAATGACCTTAAGATATTCCAAATGTTAGAATTGGGCATTTTAATTAAAATTTAGTTATGTTCACAACCATTATTAATAAATTTTAATAGAAATGTTCTAATTGACTTTGTTTTTCTTTAGAACACTGTTTAAAATTATCTCAAATCTAAATGATATGATGATAATTTGATATTCGCTACTGATTTTAACTAAGTGTTTAAATAGCAAGGGATCGTTGAAATGTTTCTTTAGTATTATGTAGATTATGTAGTTTCTTTAGATTTGCACTATTTTTTATTGAATAAGTTATGTATGTTATTTGAATTCAAAAAATATTTTATATAAGTAAACACTATTGAAAGTAATTTGCCTTTGTTTATGTTTGGACATAGAGAACATCTTGTCATTTTCTATTTGGGTTGAACGGTAAACAGAGCCAGATTGCAAAGTGAGATTACATAGTGACGAATTATAAGCCCATTGCCTACACAAGTTCTTTGTCATAAACTCTAACTTTTGAATAGAATCTAAGCTTATATGAAGAAAAGCAGCTGTTCTTTTTTTGTTTTTCTTTATCTCTCATACTGGCATACGTGGGCTGCTAGTTATGTATCCGGAATAACAAAGTGAAACAAACATAGCATTTATTATAGTTTTATTGCTTTTCAAAATATTCACCATGATGATCGATGCACTTTTGCATGCGTTGGAACCCATTTTCGTAGCACTTTTTCCATTCGGATTGAGGTATCTCCAAAACGTGCATTTTAAACGCATCAACAGCCTCTTCACGGCTCGAAAAACGTTGACCACGTAATTTATTTTATTCTTCACGGTTGGGAATAAATAGAAGTCGTTGGGGGCCAAAACGGGCCTGTAGGCGGATGAACCGTTAATTCGATCTTTCGATCTTCCAAATACCGAGTTGTTTCAGCCGATGTGTGGCAGCTAGCATTGTCATGATGAAGGATTCTGCGTTGTCGGTCATTCTTTCTTATTTCTTCAAGACTTCTTGCAAACAAATGCTAGTGTACCATTCAGAATTAACCGTTTTACGATCCTCTAGTGGCACTGTAGCTACATGTCCATTTATACCAGAAAACAAGCGACCATTTGCTTCAAAGTGCTTTTTGAACGAATGACTTTTGTTGGGTTCGGTTCATCTTGGAACACCCCAACCGTTGATTGTTGTTTAGTTTCAGGATCATTATTATTATTATTATTGTTGATGAGGGACGTCTGCCAGGCCCAGACGGGTGATCAGTCCTCTTTTGGACCATTTCACCCATTTCCCTTACATGGAGTATGGTCTACTGATGGCCTAGAAAACGTTCCCCATCAAACCTTCTTGTACGCCTACAAAATTCTATTATGTCCTCGTAGCTGAGAGACTTCAGTTCCTCCTCCCCAAGTAGGTCTGTTCCGAAAATCTCCCATCTTATTCTCGAATACGTTACACATTCCGCTATGAAGTGTTTGCTAGTTTCCTCTTTGTCACAGTGCGGGCACTGTGCACTTTCACTTCCCTTACTGATTAGAGCCTTGTGTCTATTTAGTAAGTTGTGTCCTGTTATTATTCCTGTGATCGTCCTAATGTTTGTTTTGCTCATTCTTAGGATCTTTTGTACCTTCTTCTTATCTATTTCCTTTAGGAACATCTTTGACTGTCTACAGCCTACTTTATTCTTCCATGCTTTGATTGTTTCTTTCATAGCTATGGTTCTGATGATTCCTTTTATTATTCTTTCTGATATTGGGAGAACTGGTTCAGGTCCGGTGAACCTCCTTTCCGCTCCCTCTCTTGCAAGTTCGTCCGCCTTCTCATTGCCCTCATTCCCTTGGTGACCTGGGATCCAGGCAATGGTTGTTTCTATCGAGGATGCTAACCGATTTAACGTTCTTTTACATTCTAGTACCAAGGCTGATTTGGTGCTAGGTCTATTCAATGCCTTTAATGTGGCTTGACTATCCGTGTAGATTACCACATCTGTGTACATGCTATTGTCTTCTTCTAGCATCTTTTGAGCACATGTCAATACCGCGTATACCTCAGCTTGGAACACGCTAGTATATAGACCTAACGATATGCTCATTTCCTTTTGTTTTGATTTGGGTGTGTAAATGCCCGCTCCCGAGAGTTTTGTGCTCTCTCTGCGAGATCCATCTGTATACCCTATACATGTTCTTGTATTGTTTCTTATTTCCCAATCGTCTCTCTCGCCGATGTGTACTCTGTATTTCTTGTCAAAAATTTTTTGTTTCTTTATTAGGTCATTGTTTTGTAATACCATTGACAGTTTTCCTGCATATATGGTATCTATTTGTGTATGTCCTTTATCTAGATGATTTGCTTTCCATTCCTTATATGTTTTCATGACATACCATTGTTCTATTGCTTTCTTTTTAATTTCTATTTCGAGTGGATTCATGCCTAGGATAATTTCAAGAGCTGCCGTTGGTGTCGACCTTAGCGCTCCTGTCATCATCAGGCAGGCCATTCTCTGTATTCTATCTAGTTCCTTCTTATTGCTCTTGATCTGTGCTTTGTGCCACCATACCACCGCGCCATAGGTTAGTCTTGGTAGTATTATGGTTCTGTATATCCAGTGTGTCATGTGAGGCTTTATGCCCCAGCTTTTACCCACCGCTCTTTGACATTGTATTAGGGCTGTTTTAGCTCTAGTACTTACTTCTTTAATATGACTGCAGAATCTTAGCTTGTCGTCTAGATTTATACCTAAGTATTTAATTTCTTTGACTATTTCTAGTTCTTTTCCTGATAGCACTATGTCTGGCATTATCATTATTTTCCTTTTCTTCGTAAATACTACCAGTTTGGTTTTGTCCGGGTGTATCCCCAGACCCTTATCCAGGGACCATTCTAGAATAGTTTTTATTCCTTCCGTTATTACTTCTCTAATACCGTTCAGAGATTTTCCCGTCACTAGTATTACTCCGTCATCCGAGTATGCTTGCATATATATGTGCATCTCGTTAATCTTTTTCACCAGTGAGTCTAGCAGTAAGCACCATAGTAGTGGAGACAGACATCCTCCCTGCGGGAAACCTCTCCTTGCCTCCGCAATATATGTCGTGTTTCCTAACTGTGCGGTGATTATTCTGTTTTTAATCATTTTTATTATCCATTCTGCTATGCAGTCCGGTATGCCTTTCCTCTTCATCGATCTTCCAATCGATTCAAAGGTTGCTCTATCAAAAGCTCCCTCAATATCGAAAAAGCATGCTACTGCATATTCTTTGTCATTACTTATTGCTCTGTCTATTTTTACAGTTAGACTGTGCAGTGCTGTTTCTGTTGATTTCCCAGTCATGTAAGCATGTTGATGCTTGTGAATTGGGAAGTTGCATGCTTCAAGTAGTGTTCTAATGTGATTGTCTATTATTTTTTCTAGTGTTTTTAACACAAAAGATGATAGACTGATACATCTATACGCTTTCACTTCTTGATATGTCTTTTTTCCAGGTTTCGGAATGAAGACAACTCTCACTTGTCTCCATGTAGCTGGAATGTGTCTCAATGCTATACTTTGTGTGTATAGGTTCTTTAGTATGGGCATAATTTTCTTCAAGCTTCTCTGTAGAATTTTGGGGAAAATTTCGTCTGGTCCTGCCGCTTTAAATGGCATGAACGACATCACTGCCCATTCTATCCTTTGTTCTGTAATCATCTCCTCTGCTACTGCCGCTGCTGGTTCTTCATACTGTTCACACATTGTTCCTTCGGCAGTGTATTCTGCACTATCTGGAAAATGTGTTTCAATCATTTTCTTTAGGACTTCTTTTGGTTCCGTGATAAGACGGTCGCCATCCTTAATGCTGCTTAATGTGCATGCTGTGTTGCCCGCTAGCATTTTCATTATTCTAGAGGCTTCAGAGTGTGTGGAGATGCTCTCGCAATATGTCCTCCATCCTCTCCTACTTTCTTCTGAGCATTTCTTTTTAAAACTGTTTCTTTCATTCCTATATACGCTCCAGCTGTTTTCGTCACCTTTATGAAGGGCTATCCTCAGAGCTTTTCGCGTTTTCTTCCTTAGCTTGCTAAGTTCTTTTGTCCACCATGGTTGTCCTTTCCCTACTTTAATTTCTCGTAGTGGACATGATTCGTGATAGGCTTGCTTTAGTAGTTCTTTAAGTTCCTCAGCTTCTCTTTCAAGGTCCTGAATACTCCCAAATCCTGTGGTCTTGGGTACCCAACCGTTGATGATTGAATCAAATTTATCCCAGTCCGTTTTTTTTTTTTTTTTTTGGGGATTCTTATTTTCTTTATTTCTACTTTACTCTCTAACTCAAAAAAGATTCTTCTATGGTCTGAGAAGGCATAGTTTGTGTCCACTTTCCATCCCTTCACAAGTGAACTAATCTGTTTTGAGCTATAGGTAATGTCTAGTACTTCTTTTCTGTTTTTGGTAACGAAGGTAGGTTCGTTGCCAATGTTTAGGACGTCTAATTCATTAACTAAAATGAAGTCTAAATATCTCTCGCCTTTCCAGTTTGTGTCTGTGCTACCCCATACAGTGTTATGAGCATTAGCATCGCACCCTACTAGAATAGGAACATTCTTACCTTTGCATCTATTGATCAGTTCTTGTACCTTCGCTGCGGGTGGGTCGAAGTCTCTTTCACTAGGAGTGTAACTTGAGGCTACGCCGATGCTCATGGTTCTGCCTTCTTCAGTTTTCGTAGGGACTTCTACAGCCACTAGATCTCTGTAACACATAATGGCCGTATAGCCTACGTTCTTTATGTTCTTACCAATATATATACATGCTCTGGGAGGGAGCTCACCTTCCGTGTGGTAGATGATTTCACCCCCCAGAGAACCGACTCCCACTACCCGGTTGTTGTACGTGTACGGTTCTTGTAAGAGAGCTATGTCAATTTTCTTCTCGATGATGGTTTTGCAGAGGTCGTGCATCGCCTCTTTGCAATGGTGAAGATTTATTTGACATATTCTTATTGATCTTTGTGTTTTGTGTTGTGTATTGCGTGTCGTGGGTTGTGTGTTCTGTGTGCTATACTGTGTGTTGTGTGTGCTATTCTGTGTGTTATGTGTATGCGTAGTGTTACTGTTTGCGTGTTTGTCCATTTTTGTTTTTCGTCTTTGGTACCGTCCTAGAAGTCGGTCCCCCCCCAGACGCACTGCCTTCGCCAGTCTTGGCACGGCCAGCACCCCCAGAGAAGCACCCACTCCCCGCCGGTTTCCCCTGTCCTTTGTCCGCCTGTCTCGGTCCAGTCGGAGTACTTAAGGTCCTAATGCTGACATCCTCCTGCACCCGCGTGAACTGGTGCCCACCCCCACTCATAGATGTCTCACCCACCTTTGAGGGCGCGCACCTGTGCACGCACTTGCATACGCATGTACAGCATTTGCATCCTGCCTTCTTGACTACTACACCTTTGGCCGCCGGAAGCTCACCTCCTCTCAGGCTTGACCTTAGTAGTCTCACCTGGACTTGGGTTGCCTGAAAGCTAAGCCAACGATGGTAGTCCTTCCAGCTTTCTGCATCTTCGTGAGGAATACCCACTATGAGTCGAGTTCCCAAAGGCAGTAGCTCCTTTGAGATCAGTCCAGTCGCATGTCCTCGTATCTGTCAGGTGTCTGTTCTGTCTCACCAAGAGCCTGAATGGGTCCTTGGGGAGGTGTTCTTTTGGACCTGGTATCCACACCATAGCCTTGGCCCTATCGACTCTCCGCGCAATGATAGAGACTCCGTCGTGGTCTCCGAAGGAGCATGCCAAGAGCCAGTCCCTCGCCCCCTCGTTCATTGGTGTCACAAGGTAATGACCTTCTGACACCAACCCCGAGGTGGCAAATGAGACCCTCGTCGTGTCTGCATCCTCTTCCTCCACCGCCTTCTCTATCATTTCGCCGAGTTTTTGTCGTATGATAGAGGCCAGGGCTTCATCTACTGGTTTCCCGTCTGCCCTTCCTATTGCGATGGCGAGTCCCGTCTGTCTTCGCGATAGGCCGCGCGGTCCGTCATCGTTCTCGGCAGCTCCCCAGTTTACTCGCTTCGGCGGTGGCCTCAGCTCCGGGTCCGTGCTCTGTCTTTTCATCTTTCTAGGTCTCTGGGGGGCAGAGGAACATGATGGTGCTGTTAGCTCCACATCTCTGTTCCTTTCGGCTCGTACCTTCCTCCGACGCCGTGCCTTCTCCATTTTCTTTTCCTCCTTGGTGGGAACTCGACTGAAAGATTCTCCCTCCTCCATAGTGTTACCTGTGGAAATGGGGCTTTTCAGAAGTGTCTCCTCTTCTAAGTGCAGATTGGCAAGGGAAAGTGCATCCTCAACCTCAACTGTACTTGGCTTTAATTCTGTCAGTTCTTTAGGAGGTACTCCCTCAGTGTTACCTTCGGGCTTCCTCTCCATTATATTGTTTTTATTTAAATTATCCATACACTTGGGTTTTTTAATGGTGAGAAATAAAGTAAGGCACCCCGGCAGAGCTCCCTTGCCCAGGTGCCAGCTACATTTTCGCGGATACAGGGGGCGCCGCTCCCCTGTACTCAGGCTCGTACGACGCAGACGTTTCAGGATCATACGCATATATCCAAGATTCATCACCTGTGTAGATATTATCTAGACAGCTTTTGATGCACCCTGATTGTACTTTTGTAACATTTTTTCACTCCAATCGACATGAGCCCGTTTTTGGTCAATTCTCAAGTTGTGCGGAATCCAACATGAAGAAATTTTTTTTACAGCTAAATGTTCATGTAATATTTTATATATACTCGTCATACTTATGCCCAGAGACGCCTCTATTTCGCGATATGTAACATGACGATCTTGCATTATTAGTTCCCGCACAGCATCAATATTTTGAGGTACAACAACCGATTTAGGGCGACCTTCTTTAACTTTGTCCGTGAGCACAGACCGCCCACGATTTAACTCACTAAACCAGTGATACACAGTAGTTTTCGATGGTACTTTGTCCCCAAAAGTCGAAGTGAGTTGATCATGCACTGTTTTTGAGTTAGCCCTCGCCGAAAATCGTCATAAATCATAGCACGAAAATTTTCATGACTTAAATCCATGGTGATAAAGACTCGCAATTTTCAAAATGACGCCACAAAGGATAAACAAATGACAGCTACATGAAACAAATTGTATTCTTCAGCCAAAGAGTTCCATTTTTAAATGTTATAATTACTTTTTTAATATTGTTCTGTAACTGGCCAGTTCCGGATACATAAATAGCAGCCCTTGTAGTAGTTTAGATTATAGAATATTCAAATTCAGTGTATTTTTACTTCAACTTACACTACAGCCCAAATATTACAGAGATTGTTATTGATGTCTACATAAGATTATTGCTTACAGGAAAATGTTAAGATTTAACCTACAATAAAATCTAGTCTTCATTCTAAAAATTATTTGCAACTTAAATGTGAATGGTTGAGTCACTTAGGACGTTGTTATGAGTCATCCTGTTGTAGTAGTAAATATTATCATTAAAATTGACAGATTATAGAAAAGCTCATCAATGAGTCAGTTATGCAAATCTTATAGTTTTGTTGTATAATTTTATATTAACACTAGCTGTACCCGTGACTTCGTCTGTGCGGAAAATATTTTCGTATCTTTCCCGGATTAGGTTGGATTACATGTATATATGTACAAAGATTGTTTTTGAAAAAAAGCCTACATCTGCCTCCAGGCACATACCATCTCTGTAACAAATTTAATCATAATTTGTTTAGCAATTTAGCATTTCATATTCAAAGTTTCATCCCCGTTTTCACCTCCTTAGAGTTAGACGATAAAAAAGTACCCTGTCTTTTTGATAAAAAAAGTGTACTCTTCACCAAATTTTATCATAACCGAGGTTTAGCATTTCCCATACAAAGTTTCATCCCCCTTTTCACACCTTTAAAGTAGATTTTCGATAAGAAGCCTATCTTTTGCGCAATCACGTGTTCATACTATGTACCAACTTTCATTAGGATCGGTCAAGCTGTTCTTGAATTATAATAAGACATACAGACAGACAGACGAACATTTTAAAAATGGTAGAATCGAAGTCAGTGAGTCTTAAAATGACAATTTATAACAAAATTTGGCAGTAAAATTGTAATTACAGACAGATGCTACAGATTTATAGTAGTATCACAGATTAATTAGTTACTAACGTAAAGTAGAACAGCTTTGAAAATGCTAGTACACTATTGGCATATTAGAGGAGGCTGAAAGTTTTCGACCTGATGTGTTTAGAGAAAAAAAATGGCAATATTTTTTTAATGTAATCTTCGTATTTCAGTACATTTCTCACATTTTTTTTCACAGTGCTTTTAAACCATTAGAATATAATTTTTTTTCTTTCCCTTCAAAATGTTAATTCGCCATCATCTTCATGTATCTTTTTCTTTAAATGTTCTCCACCATAGGCTTTTTTTCAGATTACTGAATAGAAAGTAGTCACTAGAAGCTCTGTCTACACCATAGAATGGATGATTGATTTCTTTGAAGCCCTTTTCTTTCAGGGCATGCCTCACAACTTGATACATTCTTGCAAACATTGTCTTACAAAAACATAAAGCCTATGTTGATTTCGCCCCTTCTCTTCCCTAAATTGGAATGTCACCCCTGGCTCAAAAGTTTATTTTAATATTGTCCATTTATCATAGACTCTTAAGCAAGGTGGTTAACTGGTAGGGTGCTTTGGTAATCCCAGAAAATCATGGCCACAAATTTTTATGCCTACTTTTCAATTATGAATTTCTGTGATGGCTTTTCACCTTATTGAAACCACTGCATCCACTCTTATTTGAATCCTGGATTACAATGTCTCAGCTATTTACCACATCTTAATTCTGTCATCTTCTAGAACAATATTTTCAACTTTTTCAATATTTTCATCAGCAACTACCATAGATAGGCGACCACAACAGGGATCACCTTCTATCGAGTCTTGTTGGAATAGCTGACTGCAGCGTTTAATTATAGAATATGAAGACATAAACTTTTCATAAACCATTAAAATCCTTTCAAAAATATTCTTCAGTATTTTATTATTTTTTGTTAAGAATTGTTCACAGAAAAATACTTAAAATTCTTAAGGCATAGTAATTCCTTAGACTTTTAGTGATGTTTCTTGTTCAATTACTCAGAGTATAATGAGCCTGATCACTGGAAATTTTATGTACTGTTAAGGAGCCATTCAACTAGTGCTATATGTAATGAGGATATAGGGTGACTCTTACTACTTTAGATTGAGAATTTTTCAGCTTCCTTCGACCACTCATATTTATTACCAAATATCCCAAACATCGTCTTACGTTTTTCTATTATTTTAAATTTTATAAAAATACCTAATTCAATTTATTGGTTATGTTAGTTGAAGAAGACCGACCGAAGACCTACAGAAAGCTACCTACAGAAGAGTAGGGATTTAATTAATTTTATCTCACAAACCCCAGTAAAAAATCAAGCTCATCATTTCTATAACTGTATATAAAATAAAGTAATAAATATTTTATAAATCCTGAAAATGGGGACAATGGTAACTCTACGCCTGTCTATATTGACCGTTTGTATCATAGACATCTTTCTGAGAATTATAACAATAATTGAAATAACATACTTGGCTTTCTACACTTGCACGACTGCCCGACTTCAAACATTTGCTCAAAAAAAATATGGAATTTTCAAGATGTTCTTTATTACAACATATTATATATTTGGAGTTCAAGTTATCAGAAGAAGGGGATTTCTTTATCTATGCTAGATTTTACAATATTAAAATTTTCATGAAGCCATGTTATATAAAAAAATTCTAATAAACTGGTACCACACTAAATTCCTTTTTTGCTGATAAGCTCGGGTTTAACTTCAATTCAGATAATAGATAATTTATTTTCATGCGTTGATATTGATACAGTTGTATAAGATAAGATAAATAAGTATGTGAGTTGTGTTTACCCTATTATTTATGTTTGTAGAGTACCGTAATGGATGGCTGATATGTACTGCTTCCAAGTCGTTTGCTGTTTACGCCGCCACTGCTACAGAGAAAGAAGAATGGATGGCACATATAGAAAAATGCATAGAGGACCTTCTCAGAAAGAGTATGTGTCTGATTTGTCTTTGTCACAACAGTAACATCTTGAGGTCTTAAAATAAATATAGTGTGTGCATAGTTAAGCAATGGAACAATACATAATAACTAGCTCATTCCCGCTAACTCACATCCAATGCGCCTATTATGCGTGCAGGTAGTATTAGCACTACTGCTACTATCCCAGCTCCTCCAAGGAGCCTAGCACCTTCTTGATATTGGTAAAGACTTCAGAGAGAGATTTCGGCGTGCTAAGATGTTTCGCTCTGTAAACTACACTAGCAAAAATTAGGACAGCTGTTTCTTCTGCCCCTGCAAAGAGAACTCTTAGTAACACATATATAAAGATATTTGTTGTAAGGGCCATGTCCGGCCAAAGCACCATCAAAACACCATCAAAGTGTTGTGACTCGGAAATACGCTCTTGTTAACCACTATATGTAATGTTCCGCCTTCGTCTACTTTCGCACCTGCATGCGTAATCAGTCGTATGAGAATACGATAATACGATAAGTCTCTGGACTAGCTACATTTAAGCTAGATCTCCTCTTATCTAGTTCATCCGCTGCATTATTAGCATGTTATTGACTGTGTCCTTTGGTCCATTGGAGAGTTACGATGCGCACACATACTCTCATTAACAATCGATGACACTCATGTATTAGGCTGGAAGTAATCTTATTCTAAAGACCCGTAATACTGACATACTGTCAGAGAGTATCCGAATAAAATATCTTTTAGTCTGAAAATTATTGCCTTAAAAGGTACAATTTATACAAATATATAAAATCGCTCTTTGATATCACTTCTAGCAACGCGAATTAAGGCTTACAGTTTGCAGAATGGAAACAGTGCAGGTTGCTAGCTTACCACACAAGTTTCTTACAACAAAACTCTTGGCCGACTTTACGGTGATATGGAGATGAGTTGCTCCCAATCCATCATGGAAATTTATTTAGAGTATTGAATTCGTGTAATCACACATTTACTGAAAGTTCGTCACATGAGCGTTTGGTCCTTTGTACTAGTATTTTAAATAAGAAATTGTCTTTGCAGGTGGAAAACAACCACCTTCAGAACACGCGGCTGTATGGGTCCCAGATAATGAAGCATCAATTTGCATGCACTGTAAGAAAACACAGTTCACTGTTCTCAACAGAAGAGTAAGTACGACTAGTTAATGAAATAGAATTTTATAAGCATATGATGTCTTTATAATTATACAAGGTGTTACACGAGTTCGGGTAATCCTTAAAGCGCGATAGAATGTTACAAGCACTGAAACGAAACGTGCGATTATTTTTGTTTTAACTGTTAGGATTTTTGAAATAATTACTATCAAAGTTTTACAAAACAATCGACATAATTTCTTAAGAATCCCATCCCTAGTGATCAGCTGTTCGTCAAGTTCAAGGTTATCAACCTCAAAATCATAGATTATATTTTTTCAGACTGGGGACATTTGTAAGTAATTTCTGCCTAAGCTTTCGTGTGCAAGATGTAATTGCGCTATTTGTATTGAACAAACTATTTTGACTTTTTTAGTGTCAAAATGTATGTGATGTTATGTCTGTGTCTTATACGTTGCAAGGCTAATAAACGAACACCTAACACTAAAAGATGTAATTAAAGTTTTTTCGGCAAATTATCTTAATTAGATTTAGAAAATGAAAATTAAAGTACGGATTGTTACGCTTCGGCTTTTACGACACCGCACTTATTCCATAGGAACGCGTATTGTCTAGCTGTTTCACACAGACCCATCTCCTGTAGTTTAATACCAGGCAATTAGAATTTGGCGCTATTTTTTCAAAGCTTTTTATTTTTTTACATGGGTTCCGTATAATAATTAAAATATGATACAATGGTTTGCTTGATATGGAACTTCGTTCACTAGACCAGAAGATGTTTACCAGGAACGATCTTTACAGTTTACTAAAAACAAAATAAACAATGCAAATAAGTAATTGAACTCTCTTTGCTCAGCAACATCAATTAGACATCCAAGTTACATTGCAGGATACTTTGTGACATTTTTAAATTTCACTTTCATATCAATCAAACGCATCAATATCGAATTTCGGAAGACAATAGTTTTCATTTCATTTCGGTTAAAATATTTATCGTATCTTATTAGCTTACGATAGAAATACCGTTGTTGTAGTTGTTTTCTTGAATGTGAGTAGAGTAGTGAATAGTGAATACCTACCAAACTAAGCAACGCAGCCATTTTTCGACAGGCGAAGTTGTGCGTAAAAGACAAAGGACGACACTTTGAACCTCTCCTCTAATTTTGAATTACTTAGAAATGTACCTACCGTTTTTGGTGTAGGTGGTTTGTCTGTTTATGGAGTGACTTAAAACTTTCCTTTATTGATTTTCGAAAGTAATCAATAATACAAAGCAATTATCTTCTTTTTTACATATCCCTTACTTTACTGTTAAAATTAATAAATTCATTTCGCATTAAAATTATTTTGAAAACGGGACCCTAATAGTATTATGGAGGGTTCGATATTCCGGCCTCTCAACAGCTAAATTGCACAATTGCACAACCACAGCGCACAGCTAAATTGCATGCTCTCCTGGTATTTGGCTTCCTAAATTAATTTTAAGGATTCCGTACTTTTGCATGATTTTAATAAATATTGTTGATTTAGTTTCGAATCGTAATTACCCCGATAATCATATTTTCAAAATAGTACTACAAAGTAATGTTGATTTTATACATTATTTATTTCTAATATTTACTTATGATTTCTTCTCGTTACTTTTATTTACAATTAAAAAGACGTACAATTTTTTCTTTCATAGATGACTGTTTATTCATGGCTATTATTTATTTCTAATATTTACTTATGATTTGTTCTCGTCGCTTTTATTTGCATCTAGCGACCCACCCCGGCTTTCCACGGGTAGAATTAAAAAAAATACAGCCCGTTACTCGCTGATAATGTAGCCTTCTAAGGTGAAAGAATTTTTGAAATCGGTTTAGTAGTTTTTGAGTTTATCCATTAACAAACAAATAAACAAAGTTAACCTCTTTATAATATTAGTGTACATTAAAAAGACGTACAATGGTTGCTTTCAAATAAAAAAAAAATGAAGCACTCGATACGAAATATGAGTATGAGTATATCTTTGAAGATTCTGTTTTTTTTTAAATATTGTATCCAGTTTTTTAGTATTCGAGTTTTTTAGGTATTGTATCGTATTTAAAAAATCAGTTTAAATAAGTGAAATCGAATGTAATTAAATTATAAAATTTAAAACGGGACCCTAAAAATGATTAGTTCTCCCCTTTCTTATAATACATAAAAACTATAATACCAAATTACACACAAAATATGCAATAATTTCATTGGTTTGCTTCGACCAATCGCAACTGTTTTCGGCACCTTTGACTGCCGGAAGGCGGAACTTATGAATTTAGTCAGAGCTCTGAGCTGTTTACGTAAACATCTAATTTTTATTTATTTTAATTGTGAGTAAAATGTGATAGTACTAAAGGACACTACTATGACATGATACTGTGCTCGGAGCCATTAATGGAAACTTGTGTGCCGCTTGTCGAATTTACGAATATCGGTTTTGCCTCAACAAATCAGAAGCAGATGGGAGGCTGCTTCTATGTTTTTGGAAATGTTTCGCAAGATGACACAACGTTTGCATACCGCTGATAGTGTTCTCAGTTCTACTAGAGAAGGACTTTCTGTCACACAAATGTAGACTTCGAAGAACAGATAGATATTAGAACACTACAACTGAGCCCAGAAGTAGTAAACGAAGCGCTGCCGCCATCCTCAGCACGAATCACATGACCGTATGGCACGGTATGGCGGATTCTAAACATTGGTGCCCAGTACCATCAAAGTACCATTTCCATTTTCAATATATCGGAGCGAACCGCTTTGTTTTGAACGGCGAGAGAGACAGCTTGACTTAAAGAGTGCGTGTATTATTGTTTGTGTTAGTGCGATTAATCGAACGGCAACTTATGTGTTCTTTCGAAAGGATGCCTATTTCGCTTGGATGGGTTCAAAGCGGCTGCATTGTGAGTCATCAAACTTTCAGTATGTATTTTACATTATCAACTATGAACCTTTAGCAATAGGTTAGTGCGTGTTATAATTGCAAGCAATAGGTATAGCAGGCCGCGCCGCGCCGACGGCAAGCAGCACAGATTGCGAGAGCTACTAGACACGCATCTGTACAATATTTCAACGCTTATTCTTTATACGTAGCTTTTACTTATTTTATTCGCGCGATATAATTGCTAACAGTAGGTACATATGTACTTTGTAACGGGCGCGAGCCACATGCCGTCGGAACGTAGCAAAACTTCCGAGAGTATTTCAACACGTATTTTTATTGAGTAGCTTTTATTTATTTAATAAGTAACACATCTGTACAGTATAACCACACCTATTATTTATTAAGTAGGTTTTGCACATACATATCTTCACGCTGTATCCCTAATGGGGTGGCCAGAGAGGATGGAGCGCCAAGCTTTTCGATTCTTACATACTTCTTTCGCTTCCTCTAATCTCATCATTCTCCTCACACATTTTCCCTTAGGTATGCACATACCTAAGCGAAGTAGCTTTTTTTTTTTTGTATGTTAAGTAACGTGCGATTTAATTGCTTACAGTAGGCCTAAATGTAGCGGGCGCGAGCCGCTTGCCGTAGCATTTAACAATAGATTTAGCTATCCCTATCTAGCTGTGGGCGTGGTCGCCTGGTAGCCTGGTAGATGCGTAGCAAAGGAGGTATTTAGCTGGTAATTCACTACTCCCTGGGGTCATGAACTCAAAATAGTGATGCCGGCAGTTTAGTCGATATTTTTATTTATCATTAAAATTATTTAAATTTTATCAAAATAAAAATATCACAGGAGGACTTTTGTAACCTCATAGGTGGACTCTCTACTTGACATGCTACAATACCCTTCAGGGATTTGGTGTTAGTTTGTAACACCTTGTATTATAATTTCTGCATCTGTTAGTTATCCTCTAATTTTTAAATAACTTGACGAATTGAAATCATATTTTAAAATTTTATTTGTTTTGTTAAGACGACGGTTCATAGCTATTCTAGAATGTAATAGATGATGCTATAGTAGATTATCGCGGGTGAAACCGCAAAGCGCAACTAGTATGTGTATATAGGTATGTTATGTCCTGACGTGAGTCATATTTAATAGTAAATTATTTTACTCGTACCATTTTATATAGACATATTGCTCAAATAATAAGCCTTTGACGAACAGAAGTGAAGTATCTTTTTTTTTCAAAGTATAATGTATAAAAGGAATAGCATTTATGTGTAAAAGTTATTTGCAAATGTTATGCAAGAAAATATTATGTACAACAATCTAATAATGCAAAAACTTCAGTTACTTAAACTTTAGGAAATGGAAAGGTATGAATTACTATTGTGAACAACGCTTTTCTGAAATCGAAAACTCACCGATAAATGTTAATAATATTTATAAATAAGCTATTTTGCCGTCTTGAAATTGATATGTTTTATACAGTATTTTTTTTTAACTGGCACAGTATGGAGAAATCCGAATCCATAAGAGATACAGGAGAACTGTCTTAGGAGCCATTTGGTCTGGCTTTTTTCTGACTACAATTTTGGCATCATTAAAATAGTTCCCGAGTAAGTCGATGAGTTATGAATTTTTCATTAAATTTGACCAACTTCTGCTGTCCGGATTTTTTTCGTCCGATACAATGAAATGACGCTTACGTGAAACTGAGTCGATCTGCATTAAGAAAAAGAAATAGTCAATTTTACTCATTTTTATGAACTACTTACACTTGACCAAAAAATTGATAATGACAAAATTTCTTTCACAAAAGGGACCGAATGGTACCTAAGACGTTTCCTTTGTATATAGCATTGCACATAGCAGGGATCGCGAACCTTAAACAAATATTTAACGAGGTCATGACGTGCTATCAAACAATCTTGACTTAACGATTAATGAAAAAAAAAACAACAAATGTATTTGAAAAAATAAATTGTTTCTATTATGTACCTAAATTGTTTATTTACAGCCGTGCCCCAATTATTTTGTCACGTGCCATTGGTTCGCCATCGTAGTCGGCTATAGATTATTCGGATTTGCCCATACTGTATTGGATGAAAAAATATTTTATTAAATTGTACCAACTTCTACTGTACACAAATTTTTTTCCTCCGATATAATGAAATAATGCTTACATGAAACTGAGTCAGACATCTCACGCTACAAAAAAAGACCAAATGGTTCCCCTTTATCTCTTATAGAGTCGGATTTCCCTATGCTGTTCCAGTTAAAATAATATTCTGTATATTTAAATATAATAATTAAAAGATCGATGCAAACTGGTCGAAACATCGGGATAAAAGAGATATTTAGCCTTAAAGTATAAACTCGACATAGACCCGTTAATTAGTATCGTAAGATGTGTACAAGTCGTGAAAGTTTAAAAACATTAATCTTTCAGTTTGTGTAACAATAAATGTAAGTTTGTGAAATAGTCGAATAGCCTATTGTGTGCACCCCGCAGCACCACTGCCGCAAGTGCGGATCCGTAGTATGCGGGCCGTGCTCGTCTAAGCGGTTCGTGCTCCGCGGCCAAAGCGAGAAGCCGCTACGCGTGTGCCTGCAGTGCTACGATGAACTGAACAGGGAGCGCGCGCGGCCCAATCTGCCGCCGACCAACACCACACCGGGTTAGTAACATACATCCTATCCTACTAATATTATAAACGCGAAAGTTTGTGAGGATGGATGTTTGTTATTCTTTCACGCAAAAACTACTGAACGGATTTTGATGAAACGTTGCAATAATATAGCTTATACATCAGAATAACACATAGGCTATAATTTATACTTGAACGAAGTCGCGAGCAAAAGCTAGTACATACATAACATACATACATATCTTCGCGCTGTATGCCTAACGGGGTAGTCAGAGAGGACGGAGGGCCAAGCTTCGCGGTCCATACATACTTCTTCCGCTTCCTCCAATCTCATCATTCTCTCCACACATTTTCTCCTAGATATGAGAGTGCTTTTGACATTTCCGTCGGCTAACACTCTGGCTATTCGATCTTCATAAGTCAGCCTTAGTCTTCCTTGGGTTAGTAACAAACATTGAATTATACGTTACACTTGAATAGTACATCAAAACAATAATCGGCACGGTTATTACATAACTTGCATGCGACAGTCAAATAACGCGCAATATCTGCTGTCAAAACGAGAATTCGTATAATGTAATTTGTATAGTGGCGCTATATCAACCGCGAAAAGTGCATTTTACGGTCATGGCGCAATAGACACGCAATGGTACATGATACCAATTTTTTATTACGATTCCGCTGTCTGCAAATTTTTTGGTAATAACCTCTGCTTGTCTCGTAATAACTGCCATTTCGACGTAAGAATGAGACAGTGCTATCGAGTCGTCGCTCTGAATGGGTAAAACCGGTTCACGACGTTTTAATATTACGTATAATAAAATAAGTAATTCATGAAAAATCCATTTTAAATGTATATTTTGGAGTCTTATAATAATTTGAGCGTCAATTTTTTAGTTATATATTGTAAAAGCATTACATAAATACTTTAAATATGAAATGTAAGGTACGCTATGTTGTTCACTGCACAAGCGTCGAATTGAAAGTTAACTAGGTATAGTCCCCGGAGCTTCAGTTGAGTGGAACATAGAGATTGTTTCGAACCATAGAGCACTCAACCTATAGAGATGAAATATCGGACCATCTTATTCACCACTGCTCAGTTTATTTACACTAACAAATATCAACTCTCGCTCGCATTAAGCAGTACTTCTTCCGAGTGAAGCACGAGCTTCACTCGGTGTCGTACAAAAAAAAAGTCTGCAGAATTCGAACCCGCTTATTTCAGCTTGCTAGATTTACGCTCTAGCCACTGTACTATTAAGAAGGTAAGCTCTGTTGTGAAATCAGAAGAGTTTAGAGTTTAGCAATTTTAAGTGTGTGAAAACATAGAGAACACAAATTTTCTCAGAATTGGACCGTAGCTAGATCGATTTTTGACCACCGTAAAACTAGATTGTAAATTTCATCAATATCATTAGTCGTTTTCAAGAACGCGATTATAAATATACAAATATTGCTTGTATAATACTATTCTATTAAATCACAGTATCTTAAAATAAAGGAAGCCCATGAAATTTAACATTAAATTCATTGTTCAGGAAAATAAATAATATATTTTTCTCCTTGATTTTTAGCTATAGACTTTATAAATAACTCCAAAGCTAGACGCCGTGTCCGAGCAGCAACGGTGAGCTAAATTAGATAACCTGACTCACCTATACGACACACATTTGTTATCAGAAGCTGATCGGTCGCTATTCCGTCAGAAAACAGTACCCACACATCTGCATATATCTGATATTATTTGCCTTTCTTCGGAGTACCTACTGGACAGGCTGTCTGAAGTTATGAAGTCTGTTTTTATCATTATTTTTCATTTTATTTCCTTATTATAAGTACATTATTAAAGTGATATGTGTTTTTAATAGGTACTTGTTGCAAACTGAACTAAAACATATTATTTCAACTTATTCAAAAAAAAGATTGACCACATTGTAGGATTCGAACCCGCGCATTTCGGCGTGGCAGACCTACGCTCTAATTATTATTTAAAACTTTTAGAAGTTAGAGTTATCGAAGTCGAAGAAAACGATTTTTTAGCTAGATCGATTTATCGCCTCCCTCAATCCCTATATTGTAAATTTCATCGAAATCGCTAAAGCCGTTTTCGAGAAAGCGATATCGAATATACATACAAATATTGCTTCTTTAATATAACAGTGGATAATACGTCTATTTAAAGATGGGATGGAATTTAAGGGTAGTATTCATACGAGACACGTTTTCTTCTTTCAGTGAAACCAGCGTCGGACGCCGCGGGTTCAGGCGGCGACTCTTCACAAGATGACGACAGCGATGATGATGATGACCGCGTCCACGCCGAGGACAAACACGACGAGGTGAGTTGTTGTATTACATATATTTGTTAGCAGTTGTTTTTAATTGGATGCAGTTATGTAAAACATCATGTGCATAATGTCAAAATGTCTTTTGTGTATTTTTGTTTTGCAATTTTAATACGAGTATTTGCTAGGAGAAAATATTTATATGTATGTGTGTAATCATGGAATCTTTTTGCATAACTACATCTAACAGTGGTGAAAGCTGATTCAGTAATACCTTGTAGGGGATAGTCACAAAAGATCGACATTGGTTGTTGTAATTGATAATAATTTAAATGTAAAATGCAATTATCTTTGAAAGATAACTCCAAGGGATGCCTCTGCTGTTGCGTCACGATAATGATACATTTTTTTAAACAAACTGTCGAAGTTTAATTTTTATAAAAAATAAATAAAATGCTATACAAAATTAAATCCCTAGAACGTAAACATTAACAGACCACTTTTCACATAACAAAATGTCTGTGCGCAAGTGATTATACTCAAACCTATGCTCGAAGACGGGCTCATTTCCGGAACTCGACGTCAAATGCGTCAATTTTGCGTCGCGCTCTGCTCCTTCCACTCCAGCTCCTCCAAGAGGCACAACACTGGCAAAGATTTTGGGGAGCAATCTTAGCGAAGCAAGATATTTCGCTCTTTCGGTAAGCTCTTTAAGCCACTCTATTGTACTCTATTAAAACGTGATCAGCTGTTTCATTTGTCTTTAGACACCCCCTTCAAAGAGGACTGTTAGTAACAGCCAAGTTAAAAAGATGTTGCAGCATGGCAGCCGAAGATTTACCTTAGCACCTCTCAGGCTTCACTGATACTAGATCAGTACATGCCCCATTCTGACTTCGCCTATTTGCGCACTTGCGTACACAACCACCCGTAATTAAACCGGATCTCCTCCTAAATAGTTCATTTGCTGCACCATTGTCACGTCTTTGACTGTATCCCTTAATCTACTAAAGAGTTATATTGTACACAAACCTATATGTGATTTGCTCGCTTCAACTCTCGAGGCGAGATCTCTACCAACATTCCGAGATATTCCAACAATATTTCAATATAAGTATCAAACGAAATACTACTTTGTTTGCGCAGTTACATGACAGTAGTTGTGTTTTAAAGGTTGTTAATACATGCCATAAATGTATTTAAATTATTTTCTAAATTTGTAAATAAAAGTTAATTCTTATTTGTATTGTTGCGTTTTTTCATTACCTACGTATATATTATGATAATTACAAGAAAATAATGTATGTGTGTTTGTACATTTTTATTTTTTATAATTTCTATGAACCCATTTTCATAAACACGATAGTACTATTGTGTTTACATTTTTTCTATGTACCTTGAAGTTCCGTACCTACACAGTACAAGTAAGCAAACAATATTCTATCTTCATAGAAATGCTCCTAAACGACGCTCCTCGAAATCTCGGCATTTCTCAGCATACAACAGTCGCGAGTGCGCCGCTGTTGTCGTCGTACGGTGTGAGACACTCCCGCGCATTTACTGACGAAATATTGTGGTGTATATTGGTGTGTGGCTGTTTGAATTAATCTATATCGAAACCGGAAATATGTCTTTGTTGCTCATTTGTAGGAAATATATTATTATAATGATCTAGTTACCTTGTTGCTGATTTTTAACTATACTGCACACAAAAAAAAACATAAAATGCATTTTTTTATCCATTTCCACCATACTAACTCACAAACTTTTGAAACTAGAAATAAAATACTAGTAGAATTAAATTAAATAAAAACTTACGAAATTTGCTATAATATAAAATGAAAATAGAATAGGACAATTTAATATAGTACCTATTATCAAATACGTAACCCAAGAAAAACAGTCAGTCCCAGTCGGCAGCCCTATTGCGTGTTTACGTACCGAGCGACCGTAAGTAATTATCTCAAGGAGACTGCCGAGATATATTGCTTGCTTACTTGTACTGTGGTACCTATTTACCCCAACGGATAAAAGGGAACAATACCATGGCGCCTACCTAAGCGAAAGACTTTTTTATCGGCTATTTGACAAAGAGTGTTGATAAACATAATTGTACAAAAAAGTGATAGCGGCCAAACCAGAAGTAACGTGATGCAATGTTGGATATTTTGGGTTTCTTAATATATTTTTTAAGATTGCATTTTTATACGTTGTAATTTCTTCTTGCAAAGTTAATACTGTAACTGTTACATAATATGAAATAGCTAATAAATATAAAAATAAGAAGAAAACCTTTATTTCTAGGGGTATACAAGTTATAATGGTGTCAATAATGGATTCCGAAATAAAGTCACAACTGTATAGTACGAACTGATATTGTGTAAGTGTATTAACGATATCACGCTGAATACAGTGTTTTGTTTTTTGTGTATATCCTCTTCGTAATTATAGCACTGTTTTTATCTTTTTATTATAATTGTCACCATTTTTGCCGCCCTCATGACCCGGGTTTGAGCTATGTAGGAGTTCTTTTAAGCGTGTGATATGTCTTGTTTCCACAAGACGTATCACATTGTCCAATAACAAATTATTATTTAATCAAATTCTTGTTTGATGCTACTTCGAAGGTATGTAATCAAATAATTTGTTATTTGACAGTACAGCTAACGTGTGATTTAGTCGATAATTTCGCAAATGGCAGCATATAAGTAGCGAAGTTCAAAGGACTATGGTAGTGTTCAGTCTCATTACGAACACTTGTGGCTAAAGTTATTGCGAGAAGGGGATAACGGAACAATTGATAACACAACAATGTATATTTTATGACTGATCATTACTAGAAATCTTATGTCACTGTCATATCATAGCTGTCACTTAACAAAATGGCATTTTTTTAAAGAGAAAATATCATGGTTGTTTTAAAATAGAGCTACGCATAACACATCTTTTGAATGCTTCCTGCTTAAGAGTCCGCCTATGCAGCCCAGTGCAAACGAATTTGTTCATTGCCCCCAGGCCTTATGGTGATAACAATAAAGTTGATTTTCGCAGTTGCAGTTTTATCATATTGTAGCGCGGAGAAGTCTCAACATTTGTTTTTGCACATAATTGTAATTTGCAAGAAAACGACATTACCAATTAAAAAACTTTTAGAAATTTGAGATATTATAATTACCTATTCATTTGGGTAAAACTCATTTTAAAATTCTGTGTAAAATTTGTGCAAAACAGGGTTTTCTCTGGATTTATTTTATCAAGATTTTTTTATCCCATCATGTTTCCACGTTTAAAATTTCGAGATAAAGACTTGAAGTATGTATCCAAATATCTAACTCTCATTGTTCTTAGATAAGAGATCCAGGTCACCAAATACACCAAAGTCTGCAGAGGCGGACACTCTTAATGTCCAGTCATAGAATAAAACATAGCTTTGTACCGGAATTCAAATTACTTAAGTTTTCAAATGAAAAAAAATTACCTAACCTAACTCATTTATAATAATAGTTTTATAATAAAATAAAAATTGTACAATGTACGTATTATTTTCTACTTGATAATGATAACTGGAGAATCTGTTGATTACATTTTAATACATACATTTATTACTCATAACCTTCAAAAAATAATGAAGAAAATTTATCAGAAAGTCTAATGTTATGTGTTTAGTTAGATTGATAGCGAACTATACTTATCAATTCGTTAAATGCGTTTCGCGACATTATATTCATGACCCTTGGAAATAATTTTCCGATAAAAACCATGTTCAAATATCGCACTTTCCAATCGTAAACGGCGGTATCGCTACCACTGTCCAAAACTAAGATACTTATTGCTTAATTGTTTTTTCACTAATCCTGTATCATTACCAAGAGATTCAGCAAATTATTTGCAGTGTTCGAAACTCATGGTAGAGGTACTGTTTTTTTTTTCTACTCATCGTTTTTGTTTGTCCTGCAATTCGTTATAAAAAGGCTATATTTGAAATACGTGAACTCTTCAATTGTCGTCGGTTTGATGGTGTGGTGATTTTGATTTTGTCTAAAATGTGATTTATTTTTTGTAAAAATTATGTAAGAAAACGTATGATCTATTTTGGTTTGTATGTTTTGCACAAAAAGATGCTTTTTAGTAAATATACATGTATCATGCTTTCATTTATACCATATCGATGTATCATTTACCATAATTTTGTGCATTTCTTGTTTGTTGTATGCCAGTTTTAAAAATACCCTGGTTTGAACTGAATGTTTAGTGCATCAGTCATAATATTAATCATATTATATTGCAACAGAGTTCCACAGTTGCCAATGACAATAGTGATGTATGCTTTTAATTAAATCATTTATTGTAAAATATGTAATACCGTAGAAGAAATAAAAGAAAAATATAGACTTACTGAATTACAGAATTTGCTTAACACCATTTGGTTTGATATTGTTTGAAACTGAAAATATGTTAACAGTGTTATTTCTATTAAGTACTATTTATAATAGCTTTGACGCGATGATCCAAATTGAAATTTGAAATTCAATTATTATATTGAAAAGCATGTTTTTTTTTAAATTGTTACCTGTTTACCTGTCTTCTACATACAACATTGAGAAGTTTCTTGTTTTTTTTTAAAGTTACAAGTACTTGTTTCGAATTTCGTGATGACACTCTATAGTCCAACTTTTATATGATAGCTTTGGATAGTGATTTGACGTTTCCTGAGTAACCAGTTTTTGCAATATTTTAAATAATGATATTACCCGATGTCTACTTTATTATTATTAGTGTAGCGGTTGCCCCGTGGATCTTCTTGGATCATTCCTTTCATAAGAAAGCGGTAGTGTTGGAAATATAATATGAATACTTTTAGCAATAACGGTAAAGGGTAACATTCTCTACATAACAGTAAAAAAGGAAGAAGAAAATATGATGTTTTATTTATTCGAATTATTGAATACATTGTGAAATGGCGACGCTACAGGGTCATGTTAGCACGAAATTAAATGATGGAGTAGTCGATTGATTTAGTCGAATCACATGGACTCGGTTCTATTAATTGACAACACTATTTTAGCTGGCCACATTATTTAGAACGCTGACACATTGAAACGTCAAATTACTCTACCCAATTAAAAGGTCCAACGGAAAACCTAATGTGTACGTCTTGTTTCTTACTTATTGTAATCATGCTATGCTTTTTTTACAATAAGCTGTAATTTTTTGATAAACAAAAGGAGAGGAATTTTTTTTCGATTAAAATTAATTTTATAACGAAAATAGAACTCTTACACAACTTCGAATGAAAGCTTGTAAAGAGCTATTAATGTTAACGATTACGCAAGATGATTAGCACTAAATTGAACTTTATGGACAAAATCTTAAAACCGTGAAAATTATTGATCCGTCATCTAACAATAACGTCAGAAAACTTTATATGTATTGATTATATAATATTATAAAGGAATCTTACAAACATAGTTATGAATTTGGTCAAAATTCTATCGTCGCTATGATTATTACGATGTTTAAAATATACTCTTATTATTTCAGCCAAAGTTCTACGGTGACGGTGATAAGACTGAAGATACGAACAACCATTCGTCCAAGGATGCCGCTAAGTGAAACTGTATTCAGAGAGCATTCTTTACAAATACGGGATTGATTTATTACATGTATTTGTAGTCTATAAATAATAATTATATAAAAAATATAAATATGTTAGATATATTCTGCAACGAAAAAGTGGTTTGAATGGATAAGTAAGAGAATTTTATAAGTATATACAACAACCACTTCGATTCTGAAATAATAATTGTTTAAATAGTTTTGGTATTTTTATATGAAAGATTTCTAAATGGTCGTCAAAAGATTTACATGGAGTTGGATGTGTAAAGGATTATTTGTTTTTTTAAAAGGAACTTTTAATATTACGGTACAGTAACTGAATAATAATAATAATTATTTATCACGGAGTTATTATTGCTTTGAAATATTTATTTGTAAAATATCCATCTAATAGTTATTAGATGGTGATCAGTGATCACAAATAGTAATTAGAAATGACTCATGTTTGCATTATTCCCTATACAGGATTAATTTAAAAATACTATTAACCTCTTAGTATTTTGTACTAAACATTATCCCCGATAACATTTGTTATATGACTTTTAAAAATTCATAAGTTTTTTCTTTCATACAAAAATAAAAATACATTAAATGTTTCTGAAAATGGCACCTACTCTACCCGGTCGCTAAAGCGGCGCACGCGCAGCGCGGCGCTGAGGCCCGGTGCGCTTGCACTGTACCATTGAATACGTACACAGAGTAATTCCATTTCAGACAGTACAACAAAACTTAACAAATATTTTTTGACGAACGTATTAAGTTTTGAAAAAAGTCGTAGAACAAATGTTGTTAGGTATGACGATAGGAATTTAGCACTAAGAGGTTATTAGTATTTTTCATTTAACCCTGTATACGATATTGAACGTCAATGTGCCAGCTTTAGGTGACGCGTACTTGGTCGCACTACACGCAACGACTTTACTGAAGGAAGACCTTGCACACTAATCCGTATTCTCATACACGCAGAAAACCATGCTATGTTTCGATCTATATTTTATCCGAAATCAATTTATAAGAAGTGGTATATTGTGAAACTTGACGAAACTACTATCAATTACGTATTACTAGGTAGAAAAAAATTCAGATGATTCCAGTGACGTCATCAGAACGCACCGTGCGCATCGCATAGAATGCGCCCAAGCTGTGGTCTGAGCAATATCTCGAGTCATAAATCATATTTTGTAGTTGTGCGCACGTGCAGGCGGTATCTTATCGATTATAAAGTGGTCATAGCGGGCGATTACGCGCAGCGTAAAGGTTTGGTAACGCATAACTTTTACTTAAATACTTAACGATATGGAGGCTAAATAGCAAATGTGTAGTTAAATAATTAATAAATTTAAAATTACTTAAAAATTTAATTATGTTTTATTTAAATTTCTTTTAAGTTTGCCGATAACATTATCCACACAAACGCTATTCACACTACACGTTACCATAAGTCGTATAAGTGCAAAGGAGCGCGCTATATACTCCTCTCTACTTTTACACCTTTTATTGCCCCGCCTGCAGCGATATATTGTCCATAGTATAGTGACATCAGCGGGTTATACACAAACGTCGGAAACTCAACTTTCCGTATCCGACAGGAAACTTTTCAATGATTTTGTCTATACGCGATTCACAAATCCGAAATCGTATTAAATATATATCATATTATATAGTCGTATTCACAAATCTAAGCCGTTGGATTGAATTTATGCTTTTTGACGATCGGCCTTTCCGCCATGGAAAGTTTCCGACGTTTGTGAATAACTCCCAGAAAGCGTACTGGGAATTTTTTATTTTCCGCGTAGCAGCGGGTATGATGCGTATGCGTACGACGTCGCCTGTATATAATTTCATATAAAGAATTTATAAAAATGGAGTGTTTCGCACTGGTACAGTCGAGTGCGGTTTCGCCTTTAACTGACTATGATATGATCGATGTCGATGTGACTACACCATAACGGCCTTCTAAAACTTTAGATAACATTGCTAGTTAGTTTCTAGATTTTTCTCTAGAGAAAATTTTATAGTGTAATAGCAATACTGTAAATGTATGAATGTGTTTCTACTTTTATATCTTACTAAAAGATAACGACATATTTTTATTTGTATGTAAATATTTTGTGGGTTTGCGTGTCGGTTTGTAGAACAGCTTTAAAATCGCTCAAACGTAAACATGGAGTAGTTGTCGGGCAGAACGTCTATTTAATTTATATAAATATTTATTTGCTGAAGATGAACATCATAGTACTAACAAGTTGATGTTTAATAATATTCCTTAGATTTAAACATAATGTTATATCGAAACATATTTAATGTTTACAATTGAGTTAACACATTTTATTATCGACTTTATTTATAGTCTATATTTTACTATTTTAATTGTTAAATTCTACAGATCGGTTTACAAAATAGAAATTTAAATTTAAAACAAATCATATTCTGTAAGGAAGTAATTCTTAGTTCAATTTAATAACAATAAGGGTTCGAATGATATTGTTAACAAAATTAATACAACTATGCGGTCTTTTTGTAGGTGATACCTGCGCTCTATAATAATTAATATTATCTAGTATTTCAATAGTAATTATTTCCTATAAATCTATAAAATAATATATTTTTCAATTATGAAGATTGTTTTAGTTCACTGAAACAATATTACTAAAAAGATAATAGATGGTACATATTTATATTTCAATTCTGTGAACCTTTTCTGTAGCAATATGTGTATATTAGAATTTTAGCTATTAAAAGGTGCATTGTTTAGTATATTAGATCATTTGTAAACAATTTTAAGTTGTATTCAATGTAATCTGTATGAAGTCCTTGTACAATGAATGAATACAAAGTAATATAGGCCTATAATGTTAACAATTAAAACGAATACTGTTCTGTTAATTTCCAAATATTGCTAAGCGAAATACTTTTAAGATATTGTTTAATATTCAGTTGACAAATATACAATATTTTTTAAACGGTTTCTGATAATTTTACCTACTTACCTCTTCAGTAGAATTAGAAGATTAAAATTCATACTTACCTTATATTGACGTTTGTAATAAAGATCACTTGCGAAGTTGGTGCTAGCCTCTAGTATATTGTAAAAGGCTATATTATTGTCTAAAACCAAGTTAAAGAATAGACGGATTTAATATATAAATATCTCTTTAAAGTCTTAAGAAAAAGGTTCATTATGCACTTTTGATTTCATTTGGTTTGTCTTCGATCACAAATAAAAAACTAGATACACAATCAACGCTCCAAAAATGTCCGAACCAAATGTGCGCTCAAATGAGTATTTGAGCGCATTTCTGTTTTAATGGTATTCGAAAACGCTAACAGTGAACATATGTCAAAGTGCTCTCAAAAATTGCAAAAATAACACATCTAGGACACTAAAAAAAGACGCCAGTTCTTATTTTCAGTTAATAAATAAATAATATCATTTACGTGTTCATTATAGTAATAACGTTACATAGCTCTTTTTTATTAAATTCGTAATCATATTTTTAAATAATATTGCCTGACAAATTTATCTCATCCTTGTCACTTTCACGTAACAAATCGACGTAGCAACATAGCAACGCAAATAGATTATTTGAATTATATTTTATGCACTAGACGTAAGATTGGATTTTAAACATTTTATTTAACAAACTTCGTTTCAGTCATGCAAGAATCGTTTACGAGCGTTTATAACCTTATGCTATGACAGTAAGGTCTACTTTAGATTAATACAATATTGCCAATAATACTTTACGATATTAAAAATATACGTCAATTCGGACAATAATTTGTATAAATTTTATTGGAAATTGTGAATCTAGTTCTTTATTTGTGAAGGAAGGTAACTGATCATAAAAATTTAATGTTTCATAAAAATATCAATATCCTGCTTTTACCTGTGGTTTCGTTAATAATACGTCCTTATTTAATAACCTTATTTAATAATTTAATAATAATAAAATAAAGGATCTAACGATTACAATATTATCTTTACGGTCGTTGTTTATAGTAAGTAAAACGTATGGATTAAGGAAAATACATTTTAATTAATTTTTTGACAATAAACCAAATAATATTTAATTTTGTCTTAACTACATAATCTTAACTATAAACATATACAAGTCCTTCCACTTACATAATTTTCTATTATAATAACTCGACATATAATCACAGCTCTTATTTACACTACTTTAGTAAACTAATTAATCTGTGTTTATACTATAGTAAAAAAAACTAGTATAGTACTAGACTATAAATAATACAAATCCTACCTAAGTAGAAACAAAGCAAAAAAAAGATAATACCAAATCATTCTAAATTTGAAAAAATCTTAACTAAACTACAAACAGGAATAAATTAATATCCTGGAACTGATTTTTTCTCAACAACCTCACCATAATATGATGTACATGCTTGCCTAAAATAGGTCGTATTCCAGAATGATACTCAAGCGTGAATTTATTTGAAAATGCTCGGTCAGATTTACTTGAGTATCATTCTAGAATAAAGGCTTTAGTTATTTATCTTTGATATTAAAAATAAAAAGTACTTTTGCGTACAAAACTATAAAAAAAATGATGTTAACTTATGTAGGAATAATGTGGTTATCATAGCTTTCTTATTAGATTTCTGAATGTATATAATAGTAAATGTCTATTTCACGTTCTCTAAATAAACACTATCCAATAAGTTTGAAAATAGAACAATTTTTGTATTGAAATATCTAACAGGATATTTCGTCCCGTTTCTGCGTTAACCTCGTATCTACATTTTTTTCAATTTTAATTTTATTTATGGTAACGCTTCTGTGTTTATACCGGAACCTGAGGAAGAAACTCGTATATGGCTATATATTACAGAAAATATTCTATGCTCAATTCTTTTCTCTCGTAACTACACCCATAATATCAAGTTTCGGCAAAAAACTCTTATCTACCATAGGAGGTTACAGTTTTTATAGTAGCAACACTTTTTTAACACGACAACTCGTATTTACATAGTTATAGTTATTCTATTTTTAATGTAACATTAACATAATTATAAAGTTCTTTGGTTTTGTTTATTACATGTTTATTGTTATTAAGCAAACTTTTAAAATTCTATAAATTCTAACCTTATGTTTTGACCGTTGTTTGACGGTCTTGTAAAAGTGAAAATAATCTATTGTTAGGTCCACTTAGGTGGAACGCAATGCATCGAGGGAAACTTTTAGTTAATTTAGTGAGAAAGTCTAAAAGTGTAAGAAAAACGGTAAGAAAATTATGTCATTTTTGATGATTGTTAGCATTAAAACAAATTGTATATTGCCTATCGATTTTCCATTACAACAATTCATTATTTTGTATTGGAATTATAGGAATATAGTTTACCGTCAAATAATATTGATCAAATAATATTGATTCAGATGGTTCAGAGAAATAAAATCTGATATACAGCGAGCCTTCCATTAATAAAGAACATGTTGGTGAAGTTCATTTGGTAAGAATGTTATAGCATCTGCTTGGTGTTGTTAAAATGTTAATTTACAAGTAAATATAATATTTAAAAATTCATGCACATTAAGTAATTTTTATTTTATTTATTACAGGAAGGATGCAGTCTAAATATTAGTAGAAATTCACATAAAGAAAACCTTATATTATGCAACAAGCCCATTACAATTATTCGCCGGGATCGTTTAGTATTGGATGAAGCAACAGGTCAATTTAAATTTAGTGAATTTGATGATTCCCATATTATCCAAAATGAATGTATACTAGATGAGAAGACTGGTTTATTTATAGAAAATGCTGATCTAAATGCAAGCTGTTCCATAATTAATTCTATCATTGATTCTTTAGACTCATACCAGCCTTCACCAACATCACAATCAAGTGATGATTCAGATGATTCAACAGAGTTCATTAGTAAGAAGTTAGATGACAGTTCTGGTCTTGTAACTAGGAAAAGGAGAAAGAAGGGCCAAGGAAAACCATACAAATGGTTGAAGAATAAATCAAGGAAGCTAGACAAAAAGGAAAAATGTATTTTAGTATGAAAAAAGTTAAGGGAAGTAAGGTGGGATTAAAAAAAGAGCACAGGTGGGATTAAAAAAAGAGCACCAAGGGTACTCAAAGCCGTTTGTAAATCCAGTAAGTGCCGAAAGAGTGAATATTTCAAATGTAGTTGTATTTCAGAAGATCAAAGAAAAGAATTGTTTTATTCTTTTTGGGATAAACTTAAACTTACATGGAAACAACGCAAGGTAATGATCACTCAACCTGTACAAAAGTGTCAAGTTGCCAGGTGTACAAAGAAAGACAGAAAATCAAGACGTGGTCTGTCTTTCAAATATCATCTGAAGATTGACAATACATCATACCCGTTTGTAAAACAATGTTTCTCAATACATTTTGCCTGGGGGAATGGTCTGTTTTAAACTGGGTGAAGGAAAGTAACAGTAATGGGATTCCACATAAAGTACAGTCTGCTAAAAAACTGAGCAAGAAAAATAGCCAAAAACTAAAACATGTAAAAGACTTCATACATAAAATACCTAAAATGGAATCTCATTATTGCCGGAAAAAATCTAATCAAGAATATCTTGATTTGAATTACACATCCTTCAAAGATGTTTACAGAATCTATGAGCAGTTTTTATCAGTTAATCATGTCCAGCCTTCTGAAAAAGCAAGTTACCTTACATTCCTAAAGGTCATTCGATCACTCAATATAAGTTTATATAAAGCAAAGAAAGATCAATGTGATCTGTGTTTCAGCTACAAAAATGGTAACATTGACGAATACACTTATCAAAGTCATGTTCAAAGTAAAGATAGAGCAAGAAAGGAAAAAGAAAATGATAAACAAATGGCCCTGAAAGGAGATATAAATGCAGTGACATTAGATGTGCAAGCTGTGCAACTTGTGCCACACATTGCTGCCAATACTCAGTATTTTAAACAGAAATTAGCTGTGCACCAGTTCACAATATTTAATTTAAAAAACTCTGAGGTTCATTGCTATGTGTGGTACGAGGGTGAAGGAGGTATGGACTCTAATGTGTTTACTTCTTGTGTTTCGCATTATCTTGAGAATTATGTTGATTTAAGCATCCCTACTGTACTTTTTAGTGATGGTTGCAGTGCACAGAATCGCAATGTTACTTTGGCCAATGCATTGCAATTGATTGCATTAAAATATAACACTGTTATATATCAGAAGTACTTAACAGTAGGTCATACACAAATGGAGTGCGATTCTGTGCACTCGACAATTGAACAGAGAAAGAAGTCCAGAGAACTTTATGTTCCAGCAGATTTTGTGCGCGTGATTAAAGAATCGAGAGTTTTAAAACCTTACAATGTTAATTATGTTGACCATGACTTTTTTTTAAACTTTTTACATGTCAGTTTTTACAAGACCATACGACCAGGCACAAAAACTGGCGACCCGTGTATCACTGACTTGAAGTCTCTAAGATATACGTCTTCTGGCTTGTTATAAACTTCATTATGATGATGATTGGATGTTGTTACCTAACAGAAAAATGAAATTGGACATACAAAATATATATAATAATATACCCCCATCGTATCAAGGTCCCAGACCAATACAAGGTAGAAAATATCAGGACCTTCAAAGTTTAAAAGAACTTTTACCCAAGGATTACCATAGTTTTCTTGAAAATTTAATTTACAATTAATAAACCTATACAACAATAATTGTTTTTTTTTACTTTCTGCACTTGTTATAATCAAAGTCAGGAAAAGCCTTAAACCTGTAACCTCGTAACTGACAGATATTTGTTCTACAAATTTCGGAAAAATTCTCGTAACTAATAATTTATGCTTTATTGTCTAATAAATGAAATAACTAGAGATAATATTTTTTTAACTAATTAATACAACGCATAATCTAACACTTAATCCAAAATATTCTTATTAAAGTTCCAAAATATTAAAGAAAACAGTTTTTTTTATTTCCCCTGAAGTTATGCTACTTGTAGATACGAGGTTAACGCAGAAACGGGACGATTTGGAACTTATTTAGACTGTCAAACATGCGTATATTCCATTCTATAGGAAATGTATTAGCTTCACGACAATGTTATGAAATCACAATAATGTTGAACAACATAATTATTAACAATTAGTGATAGATTTTGAAACATTTGAGTAACAAGAATGAAAATAACGGTCATTCTTGAAGGGTAAATAAATGATTCAATCAATAAAAGTTAACGCAGTGTGCGTTTTAAGTCTATTTTCCTGCAGTTACTAAACAATAAAACCTCTTAAAATCTAATTCGTATTAGCGGCTAGTTCAAACCATTGACGCAGAGCATCTCCCAGTACAGTCGGCAAAGCAGACATGTCCCGTAGAATAAGGTAGAAAGGGAAAGGGAATGTATCCAAATAGGACACGAAGCCGGTTAACGTGTTGGTGACTGGGTCTAAGATAGGACGCCTGATGTCCATTATTGAATCCTGAAAATATTCATGATTATTATCTTATTTAACTATTGCACACAACGACATATACAAAGAGAGATACCTACAGAAAAAAGAGCAAAAGTCCCTTAATGCTATAAGAAATTTCTCCCAGCAGACCCGTGAGAGAGAAATTTTATAAAGAAAGAAAGAAAGGTAGACTGCGTGTAATACAATATTTATAAACTAAATATAAATAATAATGACTACGATGTTATCTTTTGTTGCATGTCTAACTTTTCTAAGCTAAGTGAATTAAAATGGTGTAATAACAAACCTTATTATCTGGATTGTCAATGATGACGTAGACCAAAAATATTCCTTGCTGTTTAGCTCTTCTTACGGACTGCAAAACTCTGGTCTCTCCTTCTGAGAATATTCCTCGACCATCACTCACTATGACCAACAGTTTTGCATTCACAGCATCACTTCTCATCGTCTGCTCCTCAAATAAAACTGTACAGAAGTCCAGTAGTTGAGCAATCTTCGTTTTATTCTGTTCAAAACGCAGTTGTTCTAGAATTTTCGATCCAGAATGTTCGGAGAATTGCTCCGTAAATGGATGGAGAAGATTTGGTTTTTCTCCGAAACTTAGTACTGCTAAGTCGCCAGATTCTAGTAAATTTAGTGCCTGCAATGGAAACATGATTAAATGAATTGATTGACAAAAATTTATTAAGAGTTGTTGGCCTATACAAGCTTTGGTGTGTTTCATGACCTGGATCTCGATATCTAAGATGACTGAGTTAGATATTTGGCTATATACAACTTCAACTCTTTATTTTGAAATCCTTAAACGTGGAAACATTATTGGAGAAAAAAAATTAGATAAAAAGTTACCGAAAAAAACCCTGTTTTGTACAAAGGTCTAGTTGCATGTCCGTAATTCTACAGAATATTAAAATGATTTTTACCAAAATGGATAGATAACTATAATATCTCAATTCCCTGAAACAAGTTTTTATTGAATGGTGGTTTAAATTACAATTATGTGCAAAAATAAACGGTGAGATTTCTCCGTGCTCAAATACGATCAAACCGCAAATGCGAATGCATAAATACTATCGTTTATAATTCCCACTCCACCATTATGTTACATTAAAAGCCAACACTTGAGTTTTTAATGTATTTCAAATATTTTTTCAGTCACATTCGCAATACATAAATTTGACTTTCAGTTAGTTTAAGTAATAACCAAAATAGTTGATGTCATGTCACTTGAAAAACTGTTAGTCAAACTTAATTCAGTAGAGTGATTTGATGTTTCAATGTTTTTTTTTCTTTCTCACGTATTAATAAGTAGAATCCAGTAGAATCACAAGTTTGGTTTTTTGTTATCGTAAAACTCCTCCAGTAAAGTGATAGTAGGCTTTACTGAAGTTATAAAGGACTACTTCTTGGAAGAGCGCGAGAACTTTAACTACACATGTTTATTTAGACCTACTCCATTCTTTTCACTTATACAGAACTTTAAAACACAATATACTATCACTTTTGTACTTTAAAACTCCCAAAAATTTAAAAAATAGAAAATCTAAACAAAATGTCAACCTCCCGTTCACACCAAAAAGTCTGTTTCAATGTTTCAAAGTTCTAAATAATGTGGCCAGCTAAAATAGTGTTGTAAAGTAATAGAACTGATTCTGTCGATTTAACTAAATTGATAGACTAGCCTAATATTTAATTTAATTACTTTGATGCTGACATGGCCCTGTAGTATCGCCATTTCACAATGTTTTAAATAGTTAAAAAAAACATTTTTTATTTTTCCTTTATTTACTAATTTACCCACTTTCTTTATTGGTAATATTCATATATTTTCGATGTTACCTCTATCTGATGAAAGGAATGATCCAAAAAGGAAATTTCATTCGGATAACACCGCGGGACAACCACTACAGACTAATAACAATGAAGTCGACATAGAGGGACATCACTATTTACGTCAAGTTACACGTCAAATCAAATTAAAAGTTGGAGTATACAATACAAACCTGTGAAACGAGTGCAAGGCTCTCGAACGCCAGCTCTTTGCTTCTATTGTCGGACATGGAGCTCGAGTCGTCCATCGCTATCGCTATCTTGTATTCACGTTTCGCAGGTTTCGTCCGCCTCAGCCAGATGCGGTCTTTGCGGAAATGCGAGGCGATGTACGGGATTACACGCCGCATATTAATCGCTCTACCAGTGCGGAAATCACCTAGAAGTTTCATAATGCAATATTATATTGACTGCTGAAATGGTATAATTGAAATACGTATTCCTTAATCAAGTAAGTTGGAATTAAGGTCTGTGATAACCAATAATATATACAGAGCCAACCAATATATACAGAGTGATTTTTTCATTGGGACAGGTATGGTGAAATCCGAATTCATAGGAGATACAGGGAAACTATCGCAAAAACTATTCGGTGTATTTTTGTGAAAACAATTTTGGCGTTTTGGCGACCTAAGTAGTCAACCCTGTCGAAACAAAATATTATTTTATACAGTAGAAGATTGGAATGTACAAAAAACTAAACAAAAGCCCGGCTTGCCTTACTAAAATGCTCAGTCAAGAACACAATACTTACATGTCAAGAGTGAGTAATAAATATCACCTTCAAATCATATCAGTTTCAAAAATTCCCGCGGATTACTTGTCAAACGAAAACAGCATAGGAATCTTAGAGAAATAAAACAGGTTTCTGACCACAAGTCGCGACCAATCAGTGCGTCGGTCGATTGACACTAACGACCTTTCAAGGCATAATCACAGCAAAAATCAGAGTAATCAATCATCTCACTCTTACGCATTGCTTGGGGCTTGCAACCTCTCTTTCTCTCTAATGGCAAAGTCGTTATAGCTGTAGCTTTTTTACTAAGGTTTATATATAGCTATTAGTATGAAGCGAAAAGCCTGGCTTTCATACTGAACTTCATACAGATTGAGAGATTTGATACGAATACAATTCAACTTCATTGTTTACACCTAATATTTATTTGTTTGAGCCAGTGGACGAGTGATAAGTATTCTTTTTAATTCCCATCATAGGTGAGTTCATTTGTAATAAAAAATACAATAACTTGTTCATTGTGAGGACTATGTACAAGTGTGTACAAGTTTTAATCAGATTTATAATTTTTTAAATTTTTATTTTTAGCATCGATGAAAAAAGTGTGTCAGTATGTCTACATGTTCAATATGTTTATTTGCCAGCCTTCTAATCAAGGCTGGATTAGTTGGGATAGTGATTAATTGTGTTTGATAAGAATTTGTTCAGCCATTTAAAGATCATTAGTTCTTTTCTCAGTTGATATATGTAGGGATTCTCAGCCATAAAATGGACATTTTCAATTTCACTTGTCAATCTACTTGAAATTGGGTAAAATTTGTCTATTTCATGACATTGCAATAGTAAGGTAAGCTTTCATATCATCATCATAAGTTTGTAGATTACAACTTATAGCAGATGTAATGTGTGTTTGATCTTATTGAATTGGTATTGATGACTAGTAGCCTTACAGATGGTGATTAGAGTCGAATAATGGACAAGGAAGGTGATCACAAAAAGTTAGCTGTATTAATTTACCAAGTCTGGATTCGATTTAGCAATCATTTTTCATAACCAATCCGGTTTTGACAAGTTATTGATAAAAAAACAATAAAGTCTGACGATGTGCATCTGTATCTGACTGAACAATTCGGTTTTTTGATTTATGCTAAGAGTACGCATTAATTCTTTATTTTTTTTGGCCTACGATAAAAAAGAGGGGTATTATAAGTTTGACTCCGTTGTATGACTTTGCCAGTATTATTATATTTTTAAAATAGGCACTAATTTTGTTTTATCTAACTTTAATAAGTGACAAATAAAAGTTAAATTAAAAATTTTAAAAACTCTTAGCACGTAAAATACTAAGCAGATACCCTAAAAAAGCAATACTTAGTTCCGCTTTGGCATCTTTAAGTCCAGATAATGATTGGTACAAGTGGTATAAGTTGTGGTTTTTTTATGCCTTAATGTTCTGTTCACCCCAAATAGGAGATGGCGCGAAGTTATACTTGAATGTATAGTTTACCAGCTCTTCTCGACCGTCCAGTGGGTTCCAACACAAGCCTGAGTCTCTCACACAGCGCCCGCGCGGACGGAGCGGACTGTTGCCACAGTGTCCGCCACACGGATATCGTGTCGCCACTCTGTGTAGTCTTGTGTGTCAACCACTTGCGAACACTCATATACTCTTCTACTGACATATCTTCTACTTGTTGCTGAGATTCTTGTAATCTGTAGAAAAAGCGTGTATAAGTATAGATTCTGAGATGTCGCCCTGGTTCGAAGTTTAAGTGAAGAGTATTCGGTGCTAGTTAGCTGACTGAATCTGATCTCTGGGATATCCTGAGGACGCTTCGTTAAGAAGCGAAACATGTATCGATTAACGGATTTGAGATTTGGAAGACAGGTAAACAAAAGCGTGCGTGTACTTATGTATGCACGTATGAAGTTATACTTCTTTGGAAAATTAAAATTCAAACTGCTCGCTTGATATAAACGAAATAAAAATTAAATGTGGTCACATATAAGAAAATAAACTCTCTTCGTTGCTAACTTCATGGTGTGTTACATCGATGACGTAATTTCCGTTACCTGCTGTAATTACACTTTGACCTTTTTCACCTTACGCGCCGAAAGACGTACAACTTCGAAAATATAAGAATTCACCACATAAAGTGCAGTTTAAGTAAATGAAGTTTAAGACATTGGACAAGGCTGTGTTGTGCTTGGTTAATTATACTGCATTTGCCTTCAAACATTAAGAGGTGGTACGAGTACATAGTATGTGAGGTGGCTGGTGGCTTAGTGGTGAGATGATGTAAGGAAGATTTGCTGACCAAATGTGAAATATGGGTAAATCGAAAATATTTAGAACAGGCAAAAGAAACTGTATGTTTGGGGAGCGTGTTTTCGAGGGACGGAAGATGTGAGCTGGATGTGGGAAGGCGGATAGAAGCTGACGATTAAGTTAACGATGTGCTGTCCGTACTAGTCAGCAGTGTGGGGATATCCAAATCTGCCAAAATGGCCATCCATAATGCAGTGTTGGTGTCAACTTTATTGTACGGTTGAGAGCCTGGATATGCCGGAAAACCAGTGAAACTAAAATAAATGCAGTGGAATTGCGATCTCAGAAATATGTGCGATGTCATCGCAGAAGATACGCAGTATTGCAATAGGATTGGATGATGTTTTTGTAAAAATGCAGAAAGTCTGTTTAAATGGTTCGTCCACATAGAACAAGTGTTGAACGACTTACGAAGAAAAAGTACAAAGCGAAAGTGAGTGGTAGCATATGTCAAGAAAGAGCAGGACAAACTTATGCAGCTGAAATAGCCAGAGTAATAGCTGATGGAAATATCAAAGAGCACTTATTCTGAAGTGAGTGTATAAGAAGAATGATGAGATTTGAAGAGCCGAAAGACGTAGTAAGCACCGCAGTACTTGGCACTTCATCCTGTGACTACTCCGTTACGGATACAGTGCGAGGAAATACATATATGTAATTATGTATCTAAGTTATTCTCAAGCTAAAAATTCTTACCTGGTATAATAACTCGTCTCCAGCCCCCTTGGTACTGTCGCAGTGACTACATTTTCGCCTTCCACGTCCACACCAGTTTCTCCCGTCGGTTCTTCCGTTCCTTCGTTTTTATTACCGGATTTTTGTTGCTCTTTATCTGCATCTCCTTTCACTTTCTCGGATTTTATTTCTTCTGACTTTTGAATCTAAACAATATTTTAGATTGTAAATTTATAATAGATCACGTAGGTCACATACGAATTTATTAATAGTATATTGTGCAACAAGTGCGATAAGTTGTCGATTGCCCACTCGAACGAAGTTGAGCGCACGAGCGAAGCGAGCGCGCTCATTCGCTCGAGTGGACAATCGATAACACCGCACGAGTTGCAGATACTACTCTTTATTAGTAATGCAGAGATAATTTCGGTATACTTTATCTTTCACACTGATGTCAATGGGTACTAAAATCGATTGTTTTTTTTAGATATTAATTTTATTACATTAATTTTTTAAATCGTGAATTTGCGTGTGACAAGTAAACTTGTCGCACGCAAGAGAAGATAGATACTTATCAATCGCAAAAATGTGCGTTTAGATACTGTTTATCCCGCATGAGTAATAAAATAAAATTAACATAGCTTTTCTTATATATTATGCTATTTAGAAAAAAAAACAAAAATAAAGCAATAGAAATATTAAGGAGGACCATAAACAATGAGCAAAAAACGACTAATAAAAGAATCTGCCAACGCAGAGTGAACGATTCCTTTAAACGGCATGAATGTTAAAGATTAAAATTTAATTTACTTGCTTATGTTGGCTTTAGAGTAGAATTAAATATTTACGCCATGCACAATATTTATTTTATCGGCACCAAATATAAGTTTGTATTTCATAGCGTTTCCCAAAAACACTAATAAAAACAGTTATTTCTGCGGTCGTTAAAATCAAAATAGCGTGTAACCGAAAATGTCCCATAGGTATCTCAGAAACATAAATTATTTTATTCTAGCCAAAATTCGTTGAGTGTTTTAAGTATTACTAGTAGTACTTTTACTTTTTGCAGAATTTTCCACTCTAGAGCTGAACACTTAGAAGCGCATATCTCATCAACTATTGACTCAAATGATTCTTTGATTAATTATTTTCTTATTGATTCAGAAAATGTTCACCGTCCAAATTTTATCTGTACCACTGTACCGCTTTTGGCACTAAAAGCGTTCAGTTTTTTACCATTTAGCTATGGAACCCTGAAAACGTTCAGGGTGAAAAGACTATAAAATCAATAATAGAAACCGAGAAGACCAACGCTAGTAAAATAGTTGCAATATTAGTGAGAACACCAAAAATATTTGCATATATTGGCGTACATATTTAAAGACAGATTAAAAAATATTTAAAGAAAAATTTAAGCTTTGAAGAAGTTAAACTAAGCAGTACTTAAAGTACTCTTACTAAAGGTAGCACAAAAAATTATAGGAGGATTTGAATCTCCATGGGGACGATAAGATTCCAAGACAATTTTAAAAATCTTCCTGTCTTACTTGAACATCATCATTATCCAACTCCATGGGCATGTCATCATCTTCTTTTAGTTTTTCTGCATCTTTATCTTCCTCTTGCTGTATTGTTGGTTGTTCATCAGCTTGTTCTTTTGTGGCGGAGTCTATCGCCTGCAAAAACTTCGATTCATTATCTTAATGAAACCAAATAATTTCAATAAGTCATAATTTATACTGTATTAGCGGACCCGACAGACGTTGATCTGCCTGAACGTTGGAATAACAAAAAATTCTATTACCCGATTGCAGCACCACGAATCTAAGCCATCTAGGGACCCATACAAACACATACAAAAAATTTCAGCAAAGTCGGTCCAGCCGTTTAGGAGTCAGTGACAAACACATCTACAGAATAATTATATATACGGTGAAAATAATAGAAGGCACTCATTTGACTATACTAAGGCAAAAAGCGACTTTCGGTTTGGAAATGATACGCGCTAACGGACATCGAGGCCGGCGCTGACAGTCTGTTGGACTGGTACGATAGCATTTCTCCGACGGATCGTTTGCCTTTATTAATTTTTCAATTAGCTACGTAATAATTGTTACAAAGAGTTTTCTGTCGTCTGCACATTAATTATGTCTTAACGTGGTATTTAATGGAGTAGTTCGCCTCTTTTATGTACCTATTTTTCAAAGCTGAGTCGCAAGAGCACGAATTGCCCTGTGTCTTTTCCGACATATTGTTACGGTTGGACCTTATGCTTAAAGAATAAGGTCGATTTTTAATGGAACTAGAAACGAAACTTTTAGTGCTTATATCTCGAGACCTAGGCTTTGCAGAGTTATGACCTAAAAATGATTGCTAGGTTTAAGGTCTACTATCGAATGGTATAAGTAAAATTAAGAAAGAAGAACAAAGTTGCACCTCGAGCTATGACTCATGCAAACAGGTGGCGTCGAGAACAATGTGGAATTATTGTTAGCGAGCGTAATTAACTAGAAAATTCTACCCTCTTTATTTCTATGCGTTATTATTACTACCATTCGGGTTTACTCTAGAAGTTTCCAACTTCATTTTTATAGGACTATAAATAGAGCTCCGTGTCCGCCGCCGAGTAAGTGTTTCTCAACTATAGATCGAAGCGATATATCGAGGCGATATCAAGGCGAATTACATAGACCAACTACGACGACTACTGCGACGACTTTGGATAGAAGAACTCTGCGAATCGGGAAAGTTGTTACTGAGTGAAGCGTGTACCTTCGGTGACTACTACGCGAGTACCTACTTCGAGGGCGACTACGAAGACTAGGGACCCCCGTAATTAAGTTCGCGTGTTCTTGACGTCTGCTTGTACGAAGGAAAATAAACTCTTAGCACCCTTAACCGGCATCTTATTACCCTCAGCTCGTAACAATATATATAAAGATAAGTAATTTTATAAGCTAATTGTAAGTAAAAGATCTAGTTATTAAAGATTAATAGAATACATACATAAGAATGATTTCATAACATTACGCATTGTAAGTACGCCACAAGACGAAACCAAACTACACTTTGACAATTGGCTTACACATACAAATAGTGTTGGTCATTTTTACAATAACAGACAATAGAATGCATTATTTTAACGTCTTAAATAACACATTGAATAATCAATTATTCTGTTATCTCTATAAACTATTGTCGTGCACACACTGTTGCCACTGCAGCAAGGAGAGAGTACGCAATAGCTATCTATTGCGACACACACACACACGCACCTATAGCCGACTATAATCGGCAATAGGTGTGTGTGAGATAGCGTAACGCACGGGCCGTGCATGTAACATTGACTTGCGTGATTTTTGGATTTTAATTTTTCACAGAACGAAATAAAATTCTCGTTTATACATATGGATAAATAGTTGTCTTGTCTATCATTTTTGTTACAAATCACACATTTCAATTTACGATTTCATACTACTTACAGTAAAGTCCATTTTATTTTTTGACAGCAACAGGCAGTAATAACAAATTAATAATAACTAACAGTAACAACAGGCAAAACATTACCAATATTGTAATGATTTCATTCATTACATTTTTGTAAAACAACAATGTAAGGGAATAACAGACAACGGTTTATACCAGCCATTCCCAAAGTGGGCGATAACGCCCCCTTGTGGGCGCTGCAGGCCTAAAGGAGGGCGGTAAGAGACCCAGAAAAAGAATGGGGGCGTTGTGTAGAGGCCTGGGGGGTGATTTGTAATTTCATTTAGCTAGGAGGCATCTTAGACAACGACTGCATGAGCTCTCGACTCAGTAGACAAAATAAGTTTGGGAACCAGTGGTTTATACCAATAGTTATTATAAAATAACACAAAACTATTATTCTTTATTGCAAAACAGTCGTTATTGTCATCACTGTGGGCGACCGATAAATAATATTGCTCACAGATTGTTTCAACAAAAAGAAAAAATTTCATTCCTTTCCTTCTATTTCTTCCATTTTCTTAAAATAATATTTCCAGCATTTAAAAATAAAACAATTATCTCACCTGTACATCATTCTTGTTTGCTTGTTTCACGTGTTGATACGCATCAGCTTCCTTTTCCGCATCATTTTCCTCCCCACCTTCTTCAGTGGCTTCTTCTTTCTCCAAGTTTAGTGTATGCGATTTTTTGTGCTTTTCGTTCACATCACCTGTAAATAGCGTATTTGATTTTTCGCATTACATTTTTTAAAGTCTGCGTTTAACCGAATGCATAAGTAGACTACTGTATTATATTAAGTTTCTTATTAAAACTCTTCCAAATAAGCATTGAGTAATTTCACATTCAAGTTACGAGAATCTTTTCAAACAATTAAATACCAGAGAAATTGTTTAGAAGAGGACGTGTGAATAACGTGATCCATATTATAAAAAAAGCCCTAGTGTGAATTTCCCATAAACTTAGTATATACTGGCGTATAAATGTGCAAAGAGTGCGAGAGAGAATGTAATCTTTTATGATAGTGGCAGAAATAGGAAAGGGACAGGAAATGAGATGCTATTGTAACCCTTTTGGAATGATAGGTCGTCACAAGTCGTCACGCTGTGGAGAACGTTGTTGACTTATTTTTAACAGACTTCAAAAAAAGGAGGAAGCTCTCAATTCGGTTGTATTTTTTTTTATGTTTGTTACCTCATAACGCTGTCATTTATAAACCGATTTGGAAAATATTTTTTTTATTTCAAAGGATATACTTCCAGAATGGTCCCATTTTAATTTCACTAGTATTGGAGCTTGAATTTCGAAGATACACCAAATAACACGAACTGGTTTATAACCTTTATTTTTATTGGTGATTCTCTTGTACGTCATTGCGCTCCAGAATTAGAAAAGAAGTTAATTGAAGACCTGCCCTAGATATTTATTTAGAACAAAGTCACTCAAAAGGGAGAAATAAAAAAAAATAATGAAAAAATTAAACCGACTTAAAAAAAACACTAAAAAGTACGAAATAACTATCCATTACTGAATGGTCCCTAAAACAGTTCTTTTGTATCTTCTATGAACTCGATTTTCCCTATACCGTATTGTATGAGAAATATTTTATTAAATTTGACCAATTTCTGCTGTCCAGATTTTTTCCTTCGATATATTGAAATGATGTTTACATAAAACTTAGTCGATCCGCGTTAAAAAAAAATTTTGGCAATTTTACTATTTTTATGAACATCTCACGCTGGACCAAAAAATTGATAATGTCAAAATTGTTGTCACAAAAAAAGACTGTATAGTTCCTAAGACAGTTACCCTATATCTCTTATGGATTCGGATTTCTCTATACTGTCCCAATTAAAAAAGACACTGTATATTAACTGTTTATGGAATTTCCTAAACTGAAGCAAGTCGAAACATAATTTTGCTGAAAAAGACAAGATGTACCTAATGTTCGTTCATGTTCAGTTTGTCCTGGTTTATTTTCATGTCGTTTTCGTTTTTCTTTCGATTGCTCCGCACGATTGACCGCTTGCTTTTCACCACGGTGACCTTTATCGCTCTGATCTAGCTCAGAGCGTCCAGTTGATTGCTTGTCTTCGCCAACTTGCTCTTGTCGTTGTTCCTGTGTTGTAATAGGTAATAATAGTAGGTATTGTAATAGAAAATCAAATAAAGTTGGCACCAACACCGCATTGTGGATGGCCATTTTGGCAGTGTTAGATATATTCACACTATCTACTAATGCGGACAGAGCACCATTCACTTTATTGCCAGTTGCTACCCGTCTCTCCACATCCAACTCACATCTTCCATCCCTCGAAAACGCACTCCCCAGATACACAATTTCATTCACTTGTTCTAGACATTTTCCATTTACCCAAATATCACATTTCGTTTCTGACTACCCCGTTAGGAATACAGCGTGAGGATATGTATGTATGTATGTATTTTTCTAAATTTTATGGCTAGATTTAAAAACCATATTTAAAAATTAATAAAATGAGAACAGAAACTTCATATTATTTGTGTAATAGTGTACTCAATCTCTTGTAGTCTTAAGAAATACTTAACAATTGAAAGGATTGCTGTTGTGTAAATGTGATATAGATAAAGCTAAATAGTTGAATGTTCAGAGGTGAAATTTTTTTGTAAAATTTTCTATATCACAACATTATCTACACAACAGAAATTCTTTCGATTATCTGGTAATAGTGGTGCATTGTAAATCACTGTTTGTTTATAAATGAAATACCTCGTATAATAGATGTTTGTTAATTTTTACTTACAAATGGAGCAGCTTGATCATCTTTCTCTTGCTCGGCATTTGTTTCAACATTATCTTCTGTACCTTGTTTCGTTTCAGCGTTTTCAGCTTTGTCCTCTGCTGACGGATCATTTGTTGAGGGATTCGCTTCTGGATTCGCTTCTTGTTTATGATTTTCAACATCATCTTCATCATTGATCTTATCAGGATTTTTAGGTAGTTCTTTTTCCTGATCGATTTCCTGTGTTTCTTCAGGATTTTCCGTATTTTGGATTTCTTCCGCTTTTTCTTCTGGAAGTTGCTCAGTATTATCTCCATCATCATCATCTTCTTTATCTTGTTGCATCTCATCTACATCGTTTGGCTGAGATTCATCTACATTGCCCTATATAATAAAATAAAACAGTAAATGAAAGGAAATATGTTTTGTTTTGTAACTAATAGAAACTTTTTAATAGTCATAAGCGTTGCTTTTGTCGAGGAACTAATTTTAACTTACATTCTTCTTTGACAATCATTGAACGTCTTTAATTTAGTTTGCGACGCAGAATAGTATATTATAACTAAAATAATTTCATATTCCTATAACTGTTTTCTGCTATAAACTAATTAGTTATTAGCGTAAACTGTAAAGATAGTTTTAATCCTATAACTAGGATAAGGAATTATATAAAACAGGACAACAGCAATCATCATACTGTAGCTTAGAATATTAACCTCATTTTCTTTATTTTCTACATCATTATTCTCACTATCGCCTTCATCGCTGGAAACATCTAGTCCATTCTGATTGTTCTTTTCTTCTTCACCTTTATCATCTTCTTGTTCTTCAGCTAAGTTTTCTACCGTGACATCTATTTCAAAAGGATTTTCTGTTTCTGTTTCCCCTTCCTATAAACATTATCATGACTAAGAATATAACTAATTTCTAAAAACCATAACATTATCGTTAGGTAAGGAGAGGAGAGGGAAAATATCTTTATTACAGTTATTATTTTTATATCTCGTATAATGTTCTAGTACCTGGGCGACCGAGTTTTACTGTGTTCTACAAAAAAAATAACAAAAAAAGTTGCACAGACCAGACAAGTTGCAGGCCATATTGCAGGATTCGAATCCGCGTATTTCAACTTGGTAGATCTACGATCTAGCCACTGTACTACTGAGAAGGTAAACTCTGTTGTGAAATCAGAAGAGTTTGGAAGTTTTAAGTGTGTAAAAACATAGACAAAATGAACTTTCTCAAAATTGAATAGATATATCGATTTTTGACCACCATAAAGCTCTATATTGTAAATATCATCGAAATCGTTAACGAGTCGTTTTCGAGAACGCGATTGCTTCAAATATTGCTTGTATAATACTACTCTTTTAAATAACATAGTATCTCAAAATAAAAGTCCATGAAATTTAACATTAAATTCATTGTTCAGGAAAATAAATAATAGATTTTTCTCTATGACTTTTAGCTATAGACTTTACAAATAACTCCAAAGCCAGACGCCGTGTCCAAGCAGCAACGGTGAGTTAAATCAGATAACCTGACTCACCTGTACATACGACAGACATTTATTATCAGATAAGCTGATCGGTCGCCATTTCATTAGAAAACAGTACCCACACGTCTACATTTTATTTGCCTCACTTCGTAATACGGGACAGGCTGTGTGAAGTTATGAAATCTATGTTTCTATCATTATTTTTCATTTTATTTCCTTATTATAAGCACATTATTAAAGTGATATGTGTTTTTAATAGGTACTTGTTGCAAACTGAATTTAGATGTATTACTTCAAAATATTAAAAAAAAAAGGTCAGACTTCATTGCAGGATTCGAACCCGCGCACTTCGGCGTGGTAGACCTACACTGTCACTATGTTATTGTGAAGGCAAACTCTGCTGTGAAATTAAAAATGTTTAGAAGTTTTAAGTGTGTGAAAGACGGAGAAAACGATTTTTCCCAGAAATGAGACCTGGCTAGATCGATTTTGCGCCCCCCTCAACCGCTACATCGTAAATTTCATTAAAATCGCTAGAGCCGTTTTCGAGAAAGCGATATCAAATATATACAAATATTGCTCGTTTAATATAATAGTGGACTATAATTTGAAAACGTTCAAAGATTATATTGTTTTTATCGTTTAAAGTACTTCTTCAACGCATCTTTTTATTCCGCATTATTTCTGTTATAAGAATATGTACCTTTTCTTCTCCTTCCTCACCATCAAGATTCATATTTTCAGGAAGCTCAAAGTCTTCTGGTTCTGGCAACGGTTGTTGATTACCGTGATACGGATCCACCTGTATACAGATGTAACAAATATACACATTAAATTAAACTTACTGTTTTTGGTAACAAAAGCTATGTGATCAATTAACTTACGTGATCGTCATCAACTTCTGGTTCTTCCATTTTATTTATATCTTTCTTCTGCTTTCTATCTTTTCCTTTATCCCCATCATCGGTACCCTGTTCTTCCTCTTTTTCTTTAGCAGCCATTTCTTTTTCTCCTGTACTTTCTCCATCACCTTTCTCTTCCTTATTTTTTTGTCCTTGTTCTTCGTCTATATCTTCTTCATCTTCCGAACCCCATATTTGTTGGTCTAGCCTACATTTCAAAAAACATATCTTACATTAATTGAGGGTTACTTTTTGTGTACCATATTTATAGAATTCTAATTTGTTTCATAAATAATATTCCTTCTTTAATATATTACAATATTGTACTTACTTTTCAGCAGCGTTATCGATGTCACTAATTTGTTTGTCAGCATCTTCATCTTCACTATCCTGGTCTTCGTCATTCTCTGTAAACATTGCCAAAAAGATTTAGGAATCTATTTTTTTATCACTCTTAATTAGAAATGTCATTAAAAAAATAACAGGAAATTTATTTGGTATAAGTGGGATACAAGACTCGAAACAACCAATTCAACAAAATATTAACCCTTTTTATCCACATCTTGTAGATGTGAATCGAAATCGTCAGACATGTTGATTCCTTTCTCCTCTTCCTTGCAATCTCTGTCTTCTTCTTTTTTCTCTTCACCAGGACGATGTGCGTCATCCAGTTGATCCTGTTTTATAAAAAAAACTGTAGTATAAATCTTTAATAAGTATTTCTAATGTTTCTTTCCAGGAAACTCTAGTAACTAAACAGTTACTTCAAATTTAAAAACATTTTTTTACCTGATTTTCAATTCTCTCAGAAACATCTTTCTGTCCTTCTCCCTCTCCTAGCCCAACACCACTGGTTAATTTTCCAGGACCACCTTCATCCTCGCCTTCTTCGGTATCAAGATCAGACGGCTTACAGAACCTAGATCAATGAATTTAAAATTTTGAAATATTACAATGGGATAGTAGGATATACGGAAAATGTAGGCTTTTGTGTTATATGTAGGGTAGGTAAACATAAAGTGTGTTGGTGGAGTTGTTGGATTTTTTTTTCGGAAAGAATAACGATTCCGTAACAAATATAAATATAGGATAACATACCCTTTTGTAGCCAGATCCGAGAATATCTTCAGTAATACAGACAACATTTTACACGATACTCTGTGTACTGCGACCTTCTGCGTTATAAAATATTGAATAAACAACACTGTTTGTTCTAATATCGGGACTAATCTCATGACAACATTACGAATTTCCTCGACGTCTGTCCCTTTATTAACGACGTATTGTGCATAGTTTTGCAACAAATTGTGAACTTTTTTGTTCAATACATCTAATTGGAGCATTTTTGTGTCACTTGACAAATTTTCTTCCAAATGTTCCTTCAGATGTTTGTCTTCTAAAATCTCTTTTGTTTCTTCTTTCTCTTTTCCGTCATCAATTATTTCGTCAATAGCATTCAGTACTTCCATATTTTCATTCGGCTGCGGCAAATGGCGTTTGTATATCGATTGAATGATTAAAAGCATTGATGCTGTTAAATCTTCGGCTTGATTAACTAATTCAGCTATGACATTGGGATTTTCATCCATTGAGATGTCGCAAGGTTGATCAAATTTTTCCAACTGACTGTATGTTTCTTTCAAATAACCCGCTAAATTAGTCATACTTCTCAACATTGGATGTTGAGGTTCATAATCGTCTTGAATTAAAAATTTCAATTTGAGCTGATATTCCTGAAGTACACTTTCTACATCTACTATTATGCTGTCCAAATAATCCTGAGCCTCGCCAATCACGTCGATGTGGTTTTGAGATATGGTTAGTGTATGTCTGATATTTTTAGAAATTCTTTTAGGCAACGATTGTGACAACTTGTTAAGCGCAGTTTTTTGTTTATCCACTGTGGAAATAATTAATTTTGTCTTTTTTGTTAAATTACGCCATTCGTCACTATTTTTGTAACAACGCACAATTTGGGTATTTGACAAAACAATGTCAAATTCTGGCTCAAACTCAGCACTCAACGTTTTCTCGGGGATAGCTTTTAACAGCATATAGAACTGATCCAAAACTATGCTAGTGTTGGCGTAACATTCAATTAGAATATCGAGTTTCTCCTTTATTGTCGATATATTAACATCAGAAATATCGACGTCTAAAGCTGTCATCACATTTGTTGCAAGTACTCGTAAATCACAGAGGAGACGAGAATACTTTGAAATTGATTTCTTCTGTATATTTGTCATTTTCTGGAACAAGATTAATAATTATAATTTAAATTAGTGTTATTTCTTGATGGATATATCATTTCATATTACCTACGCACCCCTCGATTAATAATATTTGATCGAAGTACGCGACAGAATAAAACTGATTTTATGAATTCAACTACTATTATAACCACTGTGAAATTAGTAATATTAAAATGTTTTAACTGTTAACGAAACAAAAATTTTTTAGATTAATTACGTGTTTTTTAAAAAAAAAGCAACTAACATTGTATGGAGTTAAATAACAAAAACGGTCTTCATCGACAAGAAGATACTCACAAGCAACTGAGCAGCAAATCCTTTACACCTTTCGATATTTTGCATTCCCAAGTCCTGGTGCGGAGATTGTAAAGCTGTAGCCATTAATCTGTGACGTGCTATATTCTTCTGGAAGTACTTCTCGCAGCCGGACCACAGTAAGGACAGTGATGCATCACAACGTCTGAACAAAATTATGTAATATCATAAATAAACTATAATGAATTAATTCAAATAATAATTTACTGTGAATCAGAAAGAAAGCAGTATTTAAGCTGGTAGTCGAGTAATTTAACTTTGAAACAACTGTATACCCCTCCAACTCTTTTCATCTTTTACTGTTGGTATATCTATATAATTATAGCAATCTTATATATTGGCTACGTGCATGACAGTAGCACCACCAAGCTTGCGCAACTATTCGGGATTATGTCAAATAAGGACATACAAATGTTTTATTGTTTTCTAGTAAATAAAGTAAATAAAAGATACCTAATATAAGGAATTTGTTAAAAACAGTAATTAGTAAAATGGATATTATTATAAAAACCGGTTTTTAAAATATAAAACACAATTTTAATTCCCAATCTCAAATAGTGATGAAAGGAAACAAATTAGTTTTAGCACAACATGTAAGAAATGTTGAAGACCTACGAAATAATGGCAATAGTTATTTATTACGAGCCCACATCAATCGTCAAACATCGGTGACATTAACACCCTATAAAACAAGTTTAAACGTACTCCCATAACTTTAAAAGTAATAAAGTCCACTTAATTTAGTATTTTACGGTAGATAAAGTACTTTAACTAACATTATGTTTTATTTATTACAGGTCGATGATTCTCGTGTTGCCACTGAAGTAAATATAAACAAATTGACTATCCCGAACTGTTGCAAATTTCTGCCACGGCACGTGCTGCGTTCGCTTTACTGTACCCCCACCCTGCACTTCGCACATAGTGAATACAAGTAGATGTATTTTCAGGAGTTAGAAAGAAACAGAAATGAAACGTTAGTAGATTATTCGAAGTCATATAATTTGCCTTCGACTACCTCTTCAGAGTATGGTATTCAGCTAGATTCAAAGATTCTACATCACTAGATAAAGTGAACATAACACAGTTACGCATAAAAGCTACTTTTTGAAATAAAAGTTACGTGTTACACAATAATAACAAAAAAGTTAAGCAATGGATAATAATGCACACTTTGCAGAAACAATTACAGTTATAAAAGCTGCTGAAGAAAAATAAGCAGATATTGGTAGAAAGCATGTAAGTATTATGTGTATACTTTATACTACTATCATTGCTCTTTAGTCTTGTTATTTTACTAAATATATTATTTGATGTTCTAACTCTAATTGTGACTACTTTCTGCAAAATGTTGTCAGTATATATATTATTATTTTTAAAAACAACTCACCTGCTCTTTAAATAACTCATAGCTGCATCGAGATCTACTGGTGCTATAGTGAAGTCATATAAATTTTCATCGGCAGATAATATTACTAGTCCAGTGCGATAATTTAGCCCCATTTTTGTTAAATATTTGAACAAATCTGCGAGAGCTTTGCGTTTTTGTTGTACTATATTTTTTGCTTGGGAAATTTGCTTTTCTTTAGGCTGCGTTGCATCCACCTATCACAACATACAACATACTAAGAATTTCGATAACAAATTGAAATTTCCTGGATAGGTTTGATAAGACTGATAAAAAAACATGGATATCTAATTGAATTGAAAACGTGGTAATTCGTCGTTGATAGGTTCATTGACAACTCATTCGACTTTCAAACTGTGCTTACGTGATACTATAAGCACAGTTCATCTGTACCACATTTTCTGTGCTAGCACGATTTTCTTGTTCTTAGTAAAGGATAGGAACAACATTAAATATGTTTTTAAGATTTTTGGATCCAATAACAAAGCAGTAAAAAAGGAAATATGTTACAAAGATAAAATTAAAAATCATACCTCTAAGGCCCCAAGATGTGTACTAGTCTCAATAACAAGTGTGACAAAATCATCTAATGCTTGGACTAAGGATGGGTAGCCAGTGTTTGCCATGGTGTCCTTACATAGCGACTTTGCTTTATTCAGCAAATTAGAAGCCTTAGACAGTAAGGTGCCTTCAGTAACAATTGTGGATGACTGCTCTGTTTGGTCGAGGTATTTCTATAGAAAATTATTTTTCAATAATTAATAAAATGATGTACTTACACAAGTTGTTTTAGTTACCATAAAAAAAGAATTAGAGTAATTTTGTAATTATGATTGTCTTAAAAAAAACAATAAAATGTTTATTCCCAAAAAATACAGGAACTTTTTCTTTTGTTTTTATACTTTTACATGGTACACACATATAGTACGTTCAAAGTGTGTATAATATACTAGCTGTACCCGCGACTTCGACCGCGTGGAAAAATTTTCCTTGACCTCTTTAGATTACTGAGGTTACCCAAGGTACTCATATTGTTAGTGTTAAATAAAAAAGTTATTCTCTATAATGGAACATCCGCCATATTGGATTTATGATGACGTCACATACATAGAAACCTTCCCCTGCGTATTCCATTTCATTTGATACCCATATTGTTGGTGTTGAACGAAAAAGTTATTTCCTGCCATCTATGGAACATCCGCCATATTGGATTTATAGTGACATCACATATGTATCTACCTTCCCCTGCGCATTCCATTTCATTTGATACCCATATTGTTAGTGTTGGATAAATAAGTTATTTCCTATTATGGAACATCCGCCATATTGGATTTATGTTGACGTCACATACATAGAAACCTTCCCCTGCGTATTCCATTTCATTTGATACTCATATTGTTAGGGTTTAGCATTATCAAGTTCCCCTATAAAGTTTCATTCCCTTTTTCACCCCTTTAGGGGTAGATTTTTGATAAAAAAGAAAACTATGTTATTTTAATAGAAAAGGTGTATCTCTGTACCAAATTACATCTTAATCGGTTCAGCGGTTAAATATTTCCCATACAAAGTTTCATCCCCATTTTCACCCCTATAGGGGTAGATTTTTGAAAAATACAGTAGCCTATGTTCACCCCCTGGTGTCAAACTATCTCCGTACCAAATTTTATCAAAATCGGTCCGGCGGTTTAGCCGTGAAAACCAAGCAGACAGACAGAGACTTTCGCATTTATAATATTATATATAGTATGGATATTAGTATGGATAGTATGGATGTGTACATAGCTATGCAAATATAAAATATAATAAAATTAACTCTATAACCACAACATGGGTTCATATAGCGACCCCACGCACTTGTTTATTCGTTCCAAAACTACAAAGTTTATACCTACAACTTTATGCGTCTGAATATCTTCATTATTTGATAGTTAGTCGGCAACGGCGCATTGCGCAGTGTGCATGCCCATTAGTTTGAGAAATATTGCAGTTTGGGTCTCCCGCGACCCATGTTCTTATGAGTGAAATATTTTTTTGGGAACGACTGATTTCAATGTTATTTTCTTTTGCAAAAATCATAATAGTTATAGCCTCAGTATCACATCAGTTATACTGAGGTTAACAGAAGAAGAAATAGCGAACATTTTGAACGAATTTGAGGGCAGCAGTTCGAGATATTGAAGAATCTGGTCAAATATCACAACACTTCGACGAAGATGATTTATTTGAAGTGTAATCTGCATCAGAAGATAGTGATGTGCCTTTGTCCGACTTCTGTATAAAAATTTAGGCAATTATGGGCTTACAATGATAGATACACTTTGAAAGAATAAACCGGTAATAGGACCTCAATTTATAATAAAGAAAAAGGATTTTCTGTGGTTGTATTATACATTTGATAAAAATATTATAATACATTGGTATCTCATTTTACCAAGAAAAACGAATGTGTTGTCTTGACTTCAACTATACACAGAAGCAATGTTATCGACTCTGTTACGCAAAAACCTAAAATAATTTTAGATTATAACGCTACAAAGGGTGGAGATGATACATTCGATCAACTGTGTTATTCATTCTAAGACAACAGCCACAAAAACACGTAGATGGCCACTACGGTTCTTTTATGGCATGCTTGAACCTGGTGGCATAAACAGATACGTGATATTAAAGGCAAACACAAAAGAATTAACTAAAAAGAAGAATATTTTTAAGAAATCTGAGGCTTCGGTTAGTACAGCCCTACATAAATCGTCGCCTAGAAGACGTAAAAAATTTGCTCCAATCTCTAAGAATAATAACGATGCATGTTTTAAGAATAGATGAGGAAACTAGAGTTCAGGTAATCCGAGCTCAATCGGTTTCCAGTACCCGCTGTTATTTATGCACCCGAGTCAAAAACAGGAAAGGCAAAGGGAGATGCATCAAATGCTCCAAAAATATATTTGCAGAACATAGGAACATATTTCCCCCCAATGTGTATAAATTCAGATATTTAATTTAAACATTTTTAATACGTCCAATTAAAAGAAAACGTTAATTAAAGTTTCAAAATACGACTTTTTATTTGGGGTCAGCTATGACCCGTGTGGTGGTCAATGTTACTAGATTATGATGTTGTGGTTCTAGGGTTAAAAATATATTTCGTACAATAATAAAAATGCAGAAAAATAGAGCCAAGACACTGTTATTCATACACTTAGCAATTATACAATAATATAAACTAAACTAGGTACTACCGAATCCCAAGACAAATAACAAGTATTAATAAACGTACATAACAAAATAATTTTATTGTATTACCTGTATCAGCTGTGAAATAGAATGATATGAAAATAATATGAATTTATTGTTCATAATAAATTTCAAAAAAATTAAGTTTCTATTTAAGACTGTCGCTTCATCTCTAATACTACAAAGCGAATAAAATAAACTAAAACAAATTTAAAAAAAATTACAATACTAGACACAGATTAATTAGTTTTTAATCTCTAGAACTTTACGTTAGTAACCAATAAATTATGTGCTAGAACTGAGCGGTCTACAATGACCCACTTCTATTGATGAAAAAATTATGTGTAATAAAGTTTAATGGTTATGTGAGGTTTTGTAACATCACACATCATGTAATTCGGTTTTTATTACGTAAAACTATGTCAAATCTCACACTCGTCCATGCACGCAATATATTCTTAAAAAGAGATCCGAAGTTGTGCTTCACGTATTAATTTAATATAAATTTTTTTTTATTGGATAGCTACCAAATAAAAAAAAAGAAAATCGGTTGACAAACAGAACAGAAAACGGTACCGAGCTCTGTTTTCTTTACCTATTATATTGTACGGTTGGACCTTATGTCCAAACAAGAAGGTTAATTTTTAAATGGCTAGAAAATAAACTCTGCACTCTTAACCGGCATCTTAATACCCACAGCTTGTAACAATATATTGTATAGACTTAGATACCTTGATATTCCTGGCCATAACCACGTGGTTCTGCGGGTCGATCATGTAGGCGCCGCCGGCGGCGGCCGCGCCGCCCGTGGCCCGCTTGGGCCGGTCCCACAGGCCCACGTGGTCAGCGCCCGCTTCTGGCGCGCTATCCACCAGACACGGGCCCACGCTCTCCTTCAGGATGCTCTATTTACAACGAAATACAATTAGCTAATGCTAACTGATGCCCGTGACTTCATCCGCGTTTTTATTTTTAAAATAGCCTATGCCCTTCCTCAGGATTTAAGCTATCTCCATACTAAATTTTATCGCAATCGGATGAACAGTATGGCAGCCCGTAATATACGAACAAATAAACATTGATTTTTATATATTATAGTCCGTGAGATTTAATAGGTCGGATTTGACGTTTCTTAATTTTCATGCCGCTATAACTTTGTATCAACGTTCCTGATACCTAATACAAATTCAATTACGTAAATGCTGAATAAAAAAACGTTATTTATTTTGCCCACAACTAATCGTTACACAAAACTACTAACTTTGATTTCTTTTAGTTAAAAACACAGATATTTCCTTACATATGTTCAAAAGAATTTTCTAAATGAACGTTGTTACAATGTTATATTACGAAGCATATTATTCTAGTACTGCTACCATTTGCAATCGTTTCGTTACCAGACGAAATCGATAATCGATTGAAATGTCGTAATAATCGAATAATTTAAAATTAAGATATCATTATATTTTTTAAATAATTTTTGTTCTGTATTCTTTTTCTGATGAGTTTACTGACAGAAGCGTGTAATCAAATATCAAAGGATGACTGGGCTAAGATGGTGGAGAAAATAAAAATAACAATAAAGGAAGACTTTGAGAGAGACGTCAGAACAGACAATTTAATTGAAAATTTAATCATAACAGTGGGCGACGAAGATGACTACTGACGTGGATCCAAGCTCAGCAAATGATTAAATATTTATTTTTCACCAATATTTTTTATTATAGTCTGCCTTTATTTACTACCTATACATAGTGTGCTTATTAAAGTCTTAAATAATGAAGTTTCTTATACATTATCCCCAAAAAATAAATATATCGAATTAAGTTTATTCATATACTTAAATATGTTTTACTGCAACAAATACCATATCTCAATAAACGTATTATGTAGCTAACAAACTAATAATCATAAGTGAAATATTATGATGTTATTATGAACATCAAACAATGATATCGATTTTCGTTAGAATCGAAAAATAATCGAGTCATATTTATTTGGTCCCATAACTAGTCGCAGCCATGTGACAGATGTCAAATCCGACCTATTAAATCTCATGGACTATAGATATGAATAATATAATTATTCATAAGCAGAGATCGGAAATTAGGGAGCACGAATACCCAAACTTCATTTGCGGAATGATATAGGAGTTGCTAAAACGGGTCCCTAAAACTGATTTACGAGGGCCCCAGTTTGATTGAATAATAAAGTAGACTGGAGTGGAATAGAATATCATTTATTTCTCTTAAAGTGTATTTATTTCCCTCAAAATGTGGTACATACATTTGGTCAAATTAATAAATATCACAAAACGCTCTCACAAGTTACCATAATCTAGCATGTAACATTTTGTTCTTACACACGTGGAAAGACTAATATCATGACAAATGGTGTAAAAAGGAAAAGAAAGGTTTATAACAAGTTGAAAATAAGAAATAAATAGAGAAAAAGTAAGAAAGATGATTAAAGAAAGAAAGTAAGAAGAGAAAGAGCTAAAGTAAATATAAATCCTGGACAATAAAGAACAAAAAAAAAATAAAAAAAAATAATAAAAAGTGGACATTTTGAAAGTTCTGTTTCTATCTACCTTCTAATGTGTAAATATTGGTTTGTTCAAAATCTTAACCACCGAAAATTTTACACCAATTGCTTTGAAATTTTGACATAACGTTGTATTCGAGTATGCGCGTTATAATATACCTTGACCTAATACACCAACTGAGCCAAAGCAAAGTGTGGCCGGCTATGGCTAATTATGAATAAATAAGAAGTACATATATTTTATTGGTAATTTAAACAAAATACCCCCATATAATATATAGTTTCTTAAAACTCGTAGAGTGATTTTAATAAAACGTTTTATGTTATAAATAAAAAAACTAAGTTAACCCACCTCAAACTCCTTAGTGTGTTTATGAAGCGCTTTATGGGCTTTTTCGACTGTATCTTTAACACTCCAGTAACTAAGATCTCTGTCCCATGTGCAGATCTTGACAAAGTCTCTCAATTTCTTTTCGATTGGCGCGCGTTTCTCCTTAATCGTAAGAGAAACTTGAGCTCTGAACTGAGAGTAATAGGTGTATGTATTCCAAAGTATAGACAAGAGTTCATCTGAAGAAAACAAAAATATTGACACATTATTTAATAACAGGAATAAATTTTTTGAAAGTTAATCTATTCTGCACTATTGGCTGTTAGTCAGTGAGTCTGCTACATTATTCAATACATATTATCAACAACGCTAGTCGCTCTATTGCCTAGGTTCCGGACAATTACTGAAAACACAAAATTGTGAAATTCTTATTTGATAGTCATTGAAATCGTTTCTGCACTCACTGTTGATTAAATTCAAAGTTCCATACTTTGTTTAAAATCAAAGTGCATATGAAAATATCACTGAAACGATGTTAAATTTTTAATTGAATTATATAAACAGCACACACATTCTCCTGCTTTTCTACACTTCATGAAATTATCACTGTTATTGTTAGTACTTTAGTAAATATCGATATGTATAAAACTATCGATATTTAATACAATACACTAACTCCTGTTAACAACTGACACATTAAAGTTTAGTTTTAAAATAGCTTCAGGCACAGTATAAACATAACAGTAGGATGTCTTCATAGAAATAGAAAGTGTGCGCTTTGTATGCGTGCGAGCTAATTCACTTCCGTCGTGGCACGCACACAACGGCAATATTTTGGGCGAATATGGGCAATTATTGTAGCGATAGTCGGGGTCGCACATGACGCAAGCATGTGACCGCTTCCATTTGTCTTTAATTCGTTCTTCACATCACAAAATGTCTGAATCGCTTACACGAACGTATTACGTCCTTAGATGCCTCGATAACTTTAGTTATTCGAATTCAGAGTTATCATTCTTCAACATAACCACAAGAAATTAAATTTAACAAACATGAAAAACTTATTTGTATGCATTGTTTTTCATATACATTTATAGTATTTATATACTATATTATAACGAGATGCTCTCCGCATCTCGCACCAACGCAACAACCCTACGTATCCGGCCGAGAGTATGCAACTCCGTTACGCACGAGGCAGGAGTCGGCCTTTTTTTCTACATATTCTCTGCTTCAGGTTATTTTACTCTTCATACGTACATATATTATTTTTACCTACTATAAAAGAATGTAGAAAATATATACAACAGAAAATAACATCCGTATGCATTTTATAAAATATTTTGACAATATTTATTACCTCTTCTTGGACTTGATTCCAAATGAACCAAATGGCAGTGATAGACAAAGATTATATCCAATCTCACTTCATACTCTGCTAGATTCGATTTCTCCATGAAATCCTTTAAAACAGATATTACTCGCTCGGGCGGCACGGGTTCATTGCCCTCTTCATTTACCAAATAAGAGTTTACTACAGAGTATAGGTAGAACCAATATTTGTGAGCTTCAGATTGTTTCCTGTAATGTCGTTAAAATATTGCTAAGCTTTGATCATAAAAAGTTTAATAACCTAAAACTCGAATAAAACTACTAATGCAAAAATGATTTAATATTAAAATATAGGGATAGTAAACATATGAAACCTTTTTATAAGTTTATTAATGGAAGTTGCAAATAAATAATAGTTGGAGTATGTAGTTTTTAATCAATTTTACAGTTTTAGTTAGAGTCCTTTTTATAAAATAGAAAGCAAATTCAATAATCCATGACAAATTATTTCTATATATACCATCATACATATTATACCGTCAAATAATGTCACCAGTTTCTGTAAAAATAAAACAGTACAGTAACGGTTGCAGAGCTATTTTGATAATTAAGACATACCTTAAGAAGTACGACAACAATAAACATGCAAAAGCTATAATAATAAAAAAATATTGACAATGGAAAAAGCCAGAAAAGGTAACTAGTTATTAAGCACATGTATACCTGTGATACAAATTATTGAGACATTCCTTCCAATGAGCCATCTCAAGCTTCCTCCAGTTAATGATTTGTTGACCAACTGATAAAGAAATGTTGATCATGTTGTTGCCTTTGTGAGCGTTTTTATTCCACTCCTCAATCTTATCACGCAGTAGTTCAAGTCCAGTTAGGAACCTAGACACTGGACTTGTTACTGGGAAGTTTAAGATTCTGTCTACTATTACTATGATCTGAAAATAATGAAAAATAATTTTAATGTCCTGAGGATTTAAATGCAATCTCCAGATAACTTAGGAAACAAAATTTTCTAAATTAGATTTCCTGTATGACTGGGTGTTCCCTCAGTTTTTGATGTTGTATTTGTAGCGGTGTGATTGTGTGGTTTGTTATAAAAAATATTATATGACAAACTAATAAAATAGAACAGTTATGGAATCAATTTGATGTCCATTTGACTGTTAAAGGCCTTGTTATTCTCTATTTTAAAATACATAGCATTATCGGTAGTAACTATTTAATCTGTGGTATTATAGTATAAAGGTGATTTGATTTAGTTTTAATTTTTGTCATATCATTTTATAAAATAAATTTAAAACATTTCATAACTTGAGATAACTTTTGATTGATTTTGATAAAAATTGATAATACTCCACATAATATAATTTAAAAAATAAATAACTATAAATTAATATAATTTTCAACATAATAATCAAAATTTTAGCAATCCACAAAAATGATATGCAATAAGGGTAATCAGTATCTGTTGTGTACAATAGGGAATGACATTAAGTCTACACAAAAACAAGTCTAATATTATATCGTCTACTTACATCTTTCAATGTAGGGAAGTCGGGCCACTGGTCCAACAAGTCGTTAGTAGTTTCTTTAACTTTCTGTAATAAGGGCACACATTGTCTAGTTTCAGATACCCATGGGGAATGGTAGAAATCCACTTTGTGACCAGACAATTCTGAAAAGAAAACCATCAATTTTAATATATCTCAAATAAAAATGTTATCAGACAAAAAATCCTGTTATAAGTATGACTAAACTTTATATATATACAAAACTGCAAATGCTTATGATGCTTTCATAGAAGCCACACATAAAAATCAAACACTTTAAAGATGGTCAAATTATATATTATTTTTTATATCATTTTGATATTTTAATTACTTTTGTTTGTTTTTTACTAAATTTATTTTGGAAGTAGTCGTAAAAACCCATGTCACATACCATTTCCATCAATTTTATTTTTAATCTGTGATATGAGCACTAATAAAGTTGGACAAATAACACCTTCGAATTCTTCATCTAAAGCTTCCCATGAATGTTGCATTATCCGACTAAATATCGGGTACCTTTGCAATAAAGGACTGATTATATTATTCCCCACTAACTTCTTTGGACTCGGTAACCATTCCGCCGAGGTCATATTACGAACAAAATCAGAATGCCATTTGTAAACTAGAGAAATATCGTCAGGTGTTATTAAATGCTGCTGTTTGTTCTTATTGACCACATTCTGTGGAAGTTTCGTGTTCTTTTGTTCTAAAGTTAGTGGCTTGAATTCAAAAAAGTCATGTTCTGAATAAGAAGGAAACATTTCTAGTATTTCTTCCAGAGCTTCTTCCTCTTCATTAACGTCTTCGCATTTGGACCTAAAATAAAAGACATCGACATTTCAATTTCAAACTTATAAAGAGATCAGCATATAACATAGTGACTACGTGCTAACTTCATTTTATTTACAAATCAGATTTTTAAAAACTAAAACATAAAACATTTGCGATAGCTCTTTCTACGAAAGTACCTATCCAAAATAGAAAATAAGTCTGTAGGCTTGGTTTTAAAAATTAGTTAATATAAGTCTTCATGTGCGTAAAACGAATATTTGAGTTTCCTTAAAATTTTCACGGTTGATATTCTCGTGTATTTATTAAAAACGAATGTAAACTCTATTCACTAGGTAAAAACGTTCGAATTTCTGGGAACTACCCAACTGCGCGGACGCTCGAACGTTGTTACCTAGCGAATAGAGTTTACATTCGCTATTAATAAACACGCCGGTATCCGCGGGGTCGTTCGCGGTTACCGCGAGTTCTAAAACTGTTCCACCCTCGCATTCAATTCCTCTCTGGCCACTCCAGACAGAGTGAAGTTACTTGGCCTTGACGTGACCTTTGATATGTAAATATAGTGTATTTTTTAAATGAGACAGTATGGAGAAATCTGAATCCATAAGAGATACAGGGGAACTGTCTTAGGAACCATTCGGTCTTTTTTTTTGTAACAACAATTTTGTATTATCAATTTTTTGGTAAAGCGTGAGATGTCCCTAAAAATTAATAAAATTGGTAATTTTTTTTTAATGCAGTTCGACTGTTGCACGTAAGCACCATTTCATCGTATCGGACGAAATAAATCTGGACAACAGAAGTTGGTCAAATTTAATGAAAATTTTTTTGAGATACGTTTTACATGAAATTCAATTATGGAATACGTTTTTAGCATACAAAAGTTTTTGTCACTTTGAATGAATTGTTTCCGAGTAAATTGACCATAGTTTAGCACATTGAATTCATCTATTGCATGAAACATTTTTCATTAAATTTGAGCAACTTCTGCTGTCCAGATTTTTTTCGTCCGATACAATGAAATGACGCTTATGTAAAATTGAGTCAATCTGTGTTAAAAAAGAAATAATCAATTTTACTAATTTTTATGGACTACTCACGTTTGACCAAACAATTTGTAATGCCGACATTGTTTTCATAAAAGGTACCGAATGGGCCTTAAGACGGTTTCTTTGTATCTTCTATGGATTCGGATTTCCCCATTGTATGAAAAAATATTTTATTAAATTTGACCAACTTCTGTTGCCCAGATTTTTTTCTTCCGATAGAATGAAATAATGCTTACATAAAACTGAATCGATCCGCATTAAATAATTTTTTTGCAAATTTTACTAATTTTTAAGGAAACCTCACACGACCAAAAAATTGAAAATGCCAAAATTGTTATCACAAAAAAAGACCAAATGGTTTCTAAGACAGTTCCCCTGTATCTCTTATAGTTTCGCATTTCTCCATACTGTTCCAGTTAAAAAAAAAACAGTATATAGTGTATTTTGCTCTATTTTGCGACGTCCGCTTAGCGACCACGCGGCGCCCGCGTTGTTTCGTCGCGAAGAAATTCGCGTCGAATAAATGCTGCGCCCTTAGGGTGTATTTTGAAACAAATATCAACATTTCTGATGTAGATCTCACTGATGAAGAGAGAACACATGAAATGTTTTAGTTCTCCATTGTGGGTGTAATCATATATGCACCATTGACACCACTTAGCCCTCATCTTATACTAAATATCCCCATATTGTTGAGATCCCTTTTATTCACAACAGGCTATTCGCTTATGTGCTTTTTTAATAACAACTATGTCAAGTTAAACATTCATGTCTTTGTTCATTAATTTAATTAAAAAAGATACGATACTAGAACATCGAGGGCTCGACTTATGGATCAAATACGACACAGAGACACTATTCGCACACCAATACCACAGATTAATTAGTTACTATCGCTGATACGTTGTGTCATACATACGCCAGCAGAAAGTAGCGGAAGCAAGACATCGTTATTGATTTGGACTTAACAAAATAGACAGTATTGTGTCCTTCGGATTTCATTTATGAGATCCATCCATGCACAAGGCGTTCGTACCTTAATTTCCTTTTTGGTTTAATCAATGGTTTAGTGACAGAATAACTCAGAAAAGTATTATAGACCTTCAAATATTAACGTGTGAAAAAATAAAAAAGGGACTTAGAAGATAAGGAAAGCTTAGACATCAATAAGAAGTGCATGAATTTACTATAACTTATAATTCGCTTACTTAGTAACATATAAGGCTTCATCATCCTGTTTTTTCTTTTCAATTTCCTTCTGTTGCTTTTCCCATGCCTTGACTACGGCGTTTAGAGTTGTTAATACATTGTTGAATGTTGATTTATCTACTTGTTCCTTGGCCATGCAGTGCATTTTTAATTCGCAAAGATTCATTTTTAGTACTCTGTAACAACAAACGTTTTAAAATATGTACCTATATCGGGAAAAAATAGAATACTGAACTTTTTAGAAAGTTATAATACATTTTTTAAACAAATTTTTTAATACATTTCAAAATGCTTATCGCTAAGTATGGAACCAGTGAGACTTATTTGGATACATATATATATATATATATATATTCACGCTGTATTTCGAACGGGATAGTCATAGAGGAAGAAGCACCAAGCATCGTGGTCCTTACATACTTCTTTCACTTGCAGAAATCTCATCTTATTTAAATAGTTTTCTTAATTATTTTGGTAGTGTAGTGTGAAGGTCAGAACATTTAGACTATCGGGTTCCACATTGATGTCCATAAGACAAAAAGGTTATTGCTAGGAATATCGACAAGGCGTGATTTCTCTGTCCGTCCCGAACGAAAAACAGCGTGAAGTTATGTATGTAATTACAATTGATAAGTTTAATATTAATCAATAACCACAATTAGTTACAAGTATTAAAAAATGATTTTCAAGTACGTATTATTGAGTATTGAATAACAGGGTTATTTTAAAATAACTGTTATGAATTATTATAAACTGTTGTCTGTTATCTTGTTATATACTGTTTTGCAAAACGATATTGAATTAAATTACATTACAATATTGTTATTATGTATCCTGCTTGTATCGAATACTAATTGTAGTCGAAAATAAATGTAAAAGAAATGTAAAAGTAGGACTTAAACGTAGATTTAAACGTGAGACCTGCGACAGTAAATAGACAAGGGAATGTGATTCTATGAAAGATTAAACTCCTAAAATTAGCAATTAAGTCATGAGTTGGCATGCGCGGCGTGTACCGTAGTGCTATATCTTCAAAATGGGCGAATTTTGGGAAATTAAAGTAAACAAAGAAATTAACACGATTACCTTTCGTTTTGGCTTGACGTTTCTACCGTTTGCTTAGAGTTTGCTTGAGAACACGACCGATGGAACTCGGTTGAAACGTCAAGCCAAAATAAAAGGCAACGCGTTAATTTCCCGTTTTTTAGATATTTTATAATACAACGCGAAATTTTAGTTTATATTAAAGGAAATAAACCATGCAGTTGGTACTTACTCCATATATTCTAATTCATTAACGAGCAAATTATCATTTGAAAGAGTCACACTCTTATTCAATATTTCAATGAAATCCGGTGCCATGAACCTATTCAAAAATCTCTCCTTGAAATCCCTTTGTGGTATATTGTAAGGGAATACCATCAAATCAGTTACGATTTCTCTGAAAATAGGACCTCTTTCTATTTTGACGATCAATTCTTTTATGAGATCGCTGAGTATGGTAACGCTATACAGTATCTGAGATAAAGAATTTTGTAGCGGCTTCGATAGATCCGGGAATGCATCTGTATAGATAGCCTCAATTTTCTTGTTAAACGCCTTTACAGAATAAAGCCAGGATGCAGTTTCTTTTATAATAGTGTGTGCATGTAATATAATAGTCTTGTTGTTGGCATGAGTGCATAAGTTGTCATATAGGGTATTACAAATCTTCACTAAATTATCGAAAATATCTCTCGTAGTTTTTGGAGACAGTACAGACTTCGTAAAGTGTTTGCAGTCCTGAAAGAAAATGATTATTATTAATACGCAATTCGCAATATACAATCTGCATAATTATATCGATTTTAATTAGGTGACACACCCATGAATATTTAAAAATTCCAGTAGAATTATTACGATTATTATATGCTGTTATCCACAAATTATTCATTAATTGTTTACAAACAAATTTATATAAAGTTCACATTAGTCACGTGTTTTGTAAGGACTTAGTTATAACTCTAGCCAAAATACAGACTACCATAGCTTAGTCGGTTACGAAGTATGTATGCAACATAAAATATAGCAAAATAATGCATTTTTAATTTTCTTAGTTTGCTAGATAATGCCATTTATAACATAACATATCTTCACGCTGTATCCCCAACGGCGTAGTCAGAGAGGACGGAGCGAAAGGAGTCGCGGTCCTTACACACCACTTTCGCTTCCTCAAATCTCATCATTCTCTTCACACATTTTCGCCTAGGTATGCGAGTGCTTTTGACATTTCCGTCTGCTAACACTCTGGCTATTTGATTTTCATAAGTCAGCCTTGGTCTTCCTTGAATTCTTTTACCACTTACTTTCGCTCTGTAGATTTTCTTCGTCAGTCTTTCATCACTCATTCTTTCCAAGTGCCCGAACCATCTAAGCATTCCTTTCTTCATTTTTACAATAACACTGTTGTGCAACCCTGTCATACTGCGTATCTCATCATTGCTTATCCTGACTGCAAGCGTGACACCGCACATATTTCTGAGAGACCGCATCTCCACAGCATTTATCATACTTTCACTCGATTTCGGGCATGTCCAGGCCTCACTACCGTACAACTAAGTTGGCACCAACACCGCATGCCATTTATATGTATATTTATATACATTAGAATAAAATTTTACCTTTATAAAACTGCTATATGACGGTTCTTTAGCTCTGAAAGTATTCCCTAATGAATATTTATGCACATTTTCAGCAGTGTTATCGCGCAGTTCCATCAATACACTGCAGTGTGGGTGTACTTTTTTTAAACTGTCTTTATTATTTCTCATAGATTCAATAGGAACATCAGATGCCTTATCTATACTATTATTTTCTGGTATACTTCCCGAGACGACACCATGAATGTAATATGCACTTAATAAAGTTTCAAACATATGGATATCTTCTTTTATGTACTGTACTTTCAAACGATATTTTTCGACGTGGTCCACCGGATTTATTTCTGCCATAATTTTTATTAAGAGTAGACTTGTAACCAAAGACAGTTCAGCAGTTAAAATTTTTACTTTCATCTTTTCATTTACTTTTTTCAAATTCAGTTTCATGATGTCACATAGCATATTGTAAATATTTTTGGATTCTTCTATTAATTCTATAAATCCTTTTTTATCCTTAAAATAGTTTCTCAGAGCTTGTATAGTGTGGTCAAGTAGGCTTTGCGAAAATTCTTTCGACTTCGATGGCGATATGGTGGTACTAAGATAACATATAAATTGTTCAAATTTCTTCAGTTCAAAAGCTGCGTCTGATTTCCTGTAACAGAGATCGCGAACAGGAGTTATTTTTATTTTAAACTAGCGACCCGCCCCGGCCTTGCCCGGATGGGATGTTGGATGTTTGCAACACAACAAACTTTTTTATTGAGGTTTTGATAAAAAAATACCATGAAAATTTCTGACTTTTCCGTAGATTTTCCGAACATTTTCTTTCATACAAACCTTGTCCTGATAATTACGAACACAACAAAAAAGAAATTAGCCAAATCGGTCGAGCTGTTCTCAAGTGACGTTTTGTTATACATGTTCTAATTGATTTTTATGTATATAGAAGCAATGTTCATCAAAATTAAGGAGCGAGTCTAAAATGTTCTGGATGCAAAACATCTAATTACAATATAGTTTTTAATACACTTACAGTTTCAACTCGGCTGTTATATCTATTGTTGCAATGTTCTTCCATAGTATGTTTAGCATTGTGTCCAATTGCAAGGAATACTCAGCTCTGCCTTTTAACGATATTGTCTCATATGCTAGTACATGACGAGAGTCTGAAAACATATAGTGTTTGTGGGTGTGTGAGTCACAAGTTTCAAGTAGTAAGCTGTTCAACTTACAGATTGTAATATATAAAACTTAAAAACATCATCAAATGGCTTAAACGTTTTGATAAAGAATGTGAAATAATTTTATTTCCATAGTAGATTGTCCTGTCATAATTCTCTAATTATTTATTGCTACAGATATAATACTTGTTTAAATAAAAAGTTACATCGATTTTCGCCTTTAAAAAAGGAAATAATTCTTCTGTTTAGAAAAAAAAACGAAGTGCTTGTCGGACCACGCACAGTGCGTTTCCGTGGTCACGATTAACATTCACGGTTAAAATTCAATTTGCCTGCTTTTTCTTTATCGAAAATAGATCTACGTAATTTGTTGAATTTATAGTAGAATAATATATTACGCATGCACAATATTAATTTTATTGGCAGCAAAAGTAAGTTGTATATCATAGTATTTCTTAAAGACGCCTAAAAATAAAGTTATTTCTGCAATCGTTAAAGTCAAAACAGTGTGTAACCGAAAATAATCCACTCGAAAATTATACAACATTTTATCGTAATCAAACCAATGTTCGTTGAAGGTAGATGGGCACCTTTACGAATTTAGAAGCGCATACCTAACAAACAATTGACTTAAATAAAAGTTACTTTCAGATATCTATATAATTTTTGAAGATTCATCTAAAAATACCACATACTTATTGTGCGTCGATTTTTTTTTTCGGTCATATGTGTGGAATGCCATCCCTAATTTTATTTCTCGTAATATCATTACACTATTTTATATTGATTCATAAAATCCCTACCTTCCAAACGTTTAGATATTATATTTTAAGTATGTATATAATTATTGGCGCTATATTATATCATATAATTATTGGCGTTATATTATATCATATAATTATTGGCGCTATATTATATCACCAATAGTGTCCGAGTAAAATGACCGTGACATACGAACAGGACAAAATTATAAGGGTTCTGTTTTTGGCCATTTGGCTAAGAATAATAAAAACAAAGGATCTTTCTCTTTTTCATCTGAACAAATAATAATATCAATATTTAATACTATATAGCTACATATAACTAGGTATTTTAAGAAAACAGCTAACACTATGATTTGATAGAGTTAGAAAAAGTCCTAATTACATTTGAGACACAAAATTTGTTACAATTATGTTGCATATTGACTGGCCCATTGGCGCAGTGGCATGTGAATCTGCTTTCCAAGCTAGGGTCCCGGGTTCGATCCACGGTCAGGTCAATTTGTGAAACGAACTTTTCTAAATTGGCTTGGAGTCTGGGTGTTACTGGGAACTCCCCCAGAGTTCGTTGTGTGGTACCCATAGTACAAGCTTACTGCTTAGTTTGGGGTCACACAATCTGTGTAATTGTCTGGAGTATTATTATTATTAATGTTTATGAAATGTTTACCTTCACTTTCGGTAACTGTCAATTTCTGTACATAATATGGTAGTAAAGGCTGGTTCATTGACAGTCTTTTGCTATTTGCTGGTAATTCTTCTACAACATCTTCTAAAACCTCTCTCTTGTCTACATTTATAAATGGCAAAGGATGCAATGCAGTAGAATTTACGAGCGTTTTGTAGAATTTATCCCAAAACTTTGTAGGCACTGATGATGTTCTGAAAGTTACAAATACCTATAGATCATTTTCGGCCGTTCACAGAATAGTCAGTAGGACTTGAGTCAGTTATAGAAATTATACAATGAAATAAAAAATTAATGTTCTCAATAAATTAATAAATTGCAGTATTATCATTGTAAAGTTAAAATGGTTTAAATTTTTTACTAACATAATTATTAGTCTAAACACACTAAAACTTTTTTTTATTGACAAAAAGTTGCTGAATCTTATCATATAATCCTCGCTAATTTAGCAAAAAAAATTACCTTAATTGAAGAATACTCTCATCATTTTCTAATTTTTCTACAACTTCCAGTAGATTTAGTAAAACTGGACAAAAGCCTTTAGTTACTTTTCCCAAATGGATTATATTTGTTAAAATTTCTGAGAAATTCTTTGACGAGATTGTAATATGTCTCTCTCCTGAAGAAAGTTCCTTTGTCTTTTCCAAAAGATAACTTTTCAATAAATTCAGTATTCTCAAGACAATATACGAAATTATGGGCAAAAACTTGACTTCCAAATCCGTTCTAGAATTTTTCTTAAAATTTTCAAATACTTTGGTGATATTTTCTTGGATCTTCAACAAAACATCACTTTCTGGAACATCTAAAGCCAAAGTCATGTCAGATACGGTTGCGACATCTACGGATAACTTATGTAACTGTCTTTCAACTGGCTGATTCATATCCAAAGTGACTTGGTTATATAAATTAGAACGCGTGATACATAGATCGTGTTCAATTTCATTTTTATACAATTTTGGTTGACCATAACATTTCCTTAATTTCTTGCTCATTTTGGCTACATCTGAATTATCTTGGTCATCATGTAACTTTACAAGTCTTAGAATATCATTGGATTCTTTTAAATCACAGTCTGAAGGCAACAACTTTGACAACTTATCAAGTAAATTTTTCTCTAACCATTTACTATGCATATACAATGTTGTTACTATGTCTTCTTTCAAGATTGGTGTGTTTCTATTTTTCGTTGTTACGAATATCGGGATTGAACATGTCCGTACAAACCTGCTTCTCCAATTCAAAAGTTGTATTAAATGCCATGTCGTTTTATCATCTAGAGATTCTTGAATATTTTTTAAACAGTTTACAATGTATTCATCTATGACTTCAACATATTTAACAGCATATTTCAGAATAGGGTATTCCGCGAAATCGTCTGTAAGATTTCCAGAAAGAACGGCTTTCGAATAGTCCAGTGTTGAGAAGTCGTTACTATTCAAGTAAGTTTTCACGAATTCTTTTAATAACTCGTTAATGAGTAAAATTGACTTGCTGTTGGATTTTCTGATGAGTTTATCATCAATTTCGTTAGATTCCATATAATATCTTTTATGAGTTTCAGATTTATCGGCATATTGGTTTGTGTGTTCCAATGCTACTTGGTTAAACTTTCGGATTGGTGCACTCGACTTATGATTTTGCACTAAACTTTCATTTACAACACTGTAAAAAGTCGGTATGATTTCATCTGTACACTTTTGGTACGAGGTATACAAGCAGAATAAAGAATGTAAAAGGCCATCAATATCTGATTTTGATCCTAAAGATTGCTGACTCACGACATAAGCTATTTGTTTAACGATCTCATTGCACGAATTGACGGACAATCCTTTCACAGTTAAAGTATGGTCAGAATCCTTTTGTTCAGAAATCTGAATATCGTCATTAACATTTTTCTCTAAAGCTTTTAACATTGAATTTTTCATTTCAGCCAAAGAAACGTTAATATTTGATGCGAAATCACTCCCACATCTAGGTTTTATGTAAATGTCCGAGAAACTGTTTATTAAAGCTGTTTTGTAAGGAATACCTCTCAAAATCTGTTGCCAAGTGAGGTGGGCAGCTTGTAGTAAATGAGATATTGTTGGGCGATCGAGACCTAAAAATAAAAGCAAATAAGTTTCTATTATTTTCAAAGATTAGTAAGCATAACTATTTTACATAACTACACATCTATCTATATATATAAAAGGCGATGTATGTATGTATGTATGTATATTCCTTATGGACTCCGGAACGGCTGGACCAATTTCGATGAAATTTTCAGGGAATCTTCAGATTGGCCTAGCGGGTGTTCCTGTAAAGTTTGGTAGCGATCGGATCAGTAGAATTTTTTTGTTTTTTTTTTGCAGTATCAAAATAATTATAATAACTGTTTAATTTATTTTAACTTCAACTAACGCCCAGTGAAACAGGCCGGGTTTGCTAGTAATTTATATAATTCTTCAAATATTTTTCTACATTAAAAAAAATATCGTACAGCCTAGCGGCGAGGCAATGAATGCTTTTGTTTGTAAACGCACTACTGTGAATTGCCTTTTCGCAGTTACAGGATTTAAAGATTTGCAATTTGCATAATAATATTTTTTTTAATATTCTATAATGCAGTGTAGTTAGTTTAGTAAAAGGATCTCAATGATTTCAAATACACCTGTAGATCATTTGTAAATATTATAGGATTATGTTTATTCAATTATTCAAGATTATTATTATTCAAGATTATTATTCAATCAAGATTATTGATGATTATTCAAGTATTGAGAATCTACTTACCCTGTATAAATGATGTCAGTAACTCGTGACATTTTATGCACAACTGGTGATAATGATTAGGTAATCCGCAAGAAGATAACAATGCCACTAAATCCATATAAGGCACAGTTTCTTGTAAGTTTGCATTCCAATCTTCAGGTCTCAATAGAAAAATTTCGACTCCTCTATTTCTCATTGCCCTAGAGATTTCGCCATATTTAGCATCCATTGTGAAGAATATTCTGAAATTAGGATGAGGTTTAATTTCACTTATTTCACCTCTTTCTGATATATTCAGTAAGCCGTTAGGTTCTAATAAACCATTTAGTCTGTCTAAAACAGCAGCTGATGTCAAATTTACATTATCTAAAAGCAGCCATGATCCTTCAATCATTGTTTTTACAAGTAGTGAGTCAATCCACTCAAATTTCCCTCCAGCATTAACTGTGGACGCTTTTAGTACTTTCTTTTCCAAATTTCTCAAACTGTTCACTATATCTTTCAGTTTATTCCAAGTCAAATCATATGGTCTATTACATTCTATTAATTTCTCGCAATGCGTCAACAAGAACTGTATTTTCTTAATAAACCTTTTAATATCCTCATTAGAAGCATCATTTGTAAAGTTACTTTGGAGTGACTTATACAGATAAAATTGGCTTAGTAAATTATTAAATTTCCACTGACTGACTTCTTGGGTTAACCAAACATTTCGCACAGTTTGCATCATCAGTGTCTCTACTTTATCACACAGGCTTTCTAAATTCCTATTGTAGTCTGCTTGCTCAAATCCTCCTAACAGGTCTGATACGTCCATTGCTGATGTTACTGGCACGACGTGGAGTTCATTACCTGTCAAATCAGCAAGTACTTGAACTATGCTACTTTTTCCAGTGGCTGTTGGACCAACTAATATTGAAAGCCAATTCATTTTAACGCTCTGTGCTAGAGCTTTTAAGATTGGTAGTTGACTTCTCAGCACTAATAAATTTGTCTCTATTACTCGGCGACTTTTAAAAGTTTTCTCAACATTCCTCTCTAAAATCACATCTCCTACAATTATTTCGTTTTTGTTAATATTAAATTGAGGTCTCTCATCACTTCTTGAGTACTCGGGGCAAAAGAATTCATTGTATGCTTGCGCCATTTTTTCTTTATCTTCTGCAGTCCTCATCCTATTGACATAGAGTATGTCAACGAATTTTCCAGGAATCAGTGTTTTACCCTCAATTTGATCTTTAACTAAAGCTTCACACCACCTTTGTATATCTCTCAAATTCATTTCCCAAGGACCACCTCTGTGACCCCAAGATTGGATTTCTGTGATTTCATGAGCAACTTTACAATTAAACTTTACAATTCTATGCAAGATATCTTTAGGCAACGTGGAAAATTGTGATTCTACGATATATAACAAATCCTCTTTCGTCAAAGTATCAATATAAACCTGGGTGAATCTGTTCAAAAACGATACGGGTAAACCTCTGCGTGCGCCACCTTGTTTCAATGGATTTTGACAAGCAAATAATTTTGTTTCTGGTTTTACTTTAAATGTTTTTCCCAATTCTGGGATGAATACTTCTCCTCTATGATCTAAACAAGCATTAAGACCTTCTAATACTGGCTGAGGAGCCAAATTTAATTCGTCAAGTAAAATCCAATCTCCATTTTGCAAAGCATTTAAGAAGGCACCTTCTTTGAAAATGAATGATCCGTCTTCTGTTGGTAAATCCGTACCAAATAAATCTGTAATATCCTGCAATTTGATAAAATATTTATAGTAAATCCATTGAATATACATACATACAGGTAGACAACGAGAATGGAGTAGCAAGCATATACATACCTGTAATGGATATAATATACATATAATGTGAATAGTACCTGGGCGACCGAGCTTTACTCGGTCTTACAAAAAAAAATAACAAAAAACGTCTGACCACATTGTAGAATTCGAATCCGCGTATTTCAACTTGGTAGATCTACGCTTTAGCCACTGTACTACTGAGAAGGTAAACTGTTGTGAAATCAGAAGAGTTTTAAGTGTTTTACCATCAATTTTAAGTTTTAAGTTCTAAGTTTTAAGTGTGTGAAAACATAAATAAAACGAATTTTCTCAGAATTGGACCCTAGCTAAATTTTTAACCACCGTAAAGCTCTCTATTGTAAATTTTATAGAAATTGTTAAAGCCGTTTTCAAGAACGCGATTATAAATATACAAATATTGCTTATATGATACTATTCTTATAAATAACATAGTATCTTAAAATAAAGGAAGTCCATGTTTAACATTAAATTCATTTTTCAGGAAAGTAAAGAATAGATTTTTCTCCATGACTTTTAGCCATAGACTTTATAAATCCAAAGCCAGACGCCGTATCCGAGCAACTACAGGGAGCTAAATCAGATAACCTGACTCGTCTGTACATACAAAAGACATTTATTATCAGATAAGCTGATGGGTCGCCATTTCGTTAGAAAACAGGACCCACACATCTACATATATCTAAATGTTATTTGCCTCTCTTCGTAGTACCTACGGGACAGGCTGTCTGAAGTTATGAAGTCTATTCTTATAATGATAAGAATAGACTTCATAACTACATGTATTTTTCATTTTATTTCCTTATTATAAGTACATTACTAAAGTGATATGTGTTTTAATAGGTACTTGTTGCAAACTGAACTAAAACATATTATTTCAACTTATTAAAAAAAAGGTCTGACCACATTGTAGGATTGAACCCGCGCATTTCGGCGTGGTAGACCTACGTTTTAACCATTATGCTATTGAGAAGGTAAACTCTGCTGCAAAATTAAAAAAATTTAGAAGTTTTAAGTGTGTGAAAGACGAAGAAAACAAACGATTTGTTAGCTCGATCGATTTCGCGCCTCCCTCAACTCCTATATTGTAAATTTCATCGAAATCGCTAGGGCAGTTTTCGGGAAAGCGATATCAAATATTGCTCGTTTAATATAATAATGGATTAAATGGTTTATTTTATACTAATTATACCCAACTTCGCCTGCATAGAAATCGATAGGGGTCGATTTTTCATACAAAGTAGCCTATCTTCGTTCCCTACATATACCTATATTAAAACACAGATTAATTAGTTTACTAACGTAAAATTAAACTACAACCTCTATGCCAAATTTCATCAAAATCGGTCTGACGGTTTAGCCGTGAAAATGTAACAGACGGACAGACAGACTTTCGCATTTGTAACATTATTATGGAAGTATGAATTAGTTTTAATATTTGTATATATTGGCTATATTATATATACTTACAGTTTGATCACTTAAATTAATTCGAATAACTTTATTTCCAGAAGATTTAGCTAGAGCTGTTACTAAGCTTGTTTTACCCACTCCAGGGTTGCCTTCTAGTAAGATAGCTTTATTCAATTGAAGTCCTCTCAATAGTCTCAATGTATTTGAACCAGTTGTTGGTGCAGTGAATGTAAATTTCTGTACTTCTTCAGTAATGTTAAAATTTGGCCTAACCTCAATATAAAAAGGTTTTATACCACACTTATTTTTGTCTATTTCCACAGTGAACATTGTTATTTTATTACTAAGTGTTTCTCTCAAGCTATCAGTGTACTCGTTACCGACAGTTTTAATTTGATTTAATAAATAATTTACTGCAGTTTTCCGAACTAAATATAAAGTTTCAGAATCTATATGTCCGGTTAATGCTGTACCGAAGCAATCTAAGAATGTCATGCACGCTCCATGTACGTATGCTTCAGGAGTATCCAAAAGGCCTTTTGCAACTGTGGTATTGATAAACTGCACCCACGAAAGTAAATCGCGAATACTAAATGGAAATTTATTTGTCACTTCAGAATTTTTCAAATAGTCAGTAAAGTCTAATATTGAATTTCCGATTCCTGAACTGCCGTCTTCTTGGTTTCCTAATGAAATTCCTTTATTAACACTTTTTTCCAACACTTGCAACAAATCTTCTCTAGATGTAACACTATCACACCAAATTTCTGTGAAACGATTGCGAAGTGCAGGCGATAATTCCTTTTTACCAAAATCCCCACCAGGATTCATAGTTCCAATGAAATAAAAATTCTTTTCAGCTGTTATGACAACTATGTCCGAATTTTCTTCCATGCACCGTTCAGTGAGTACCAATTGTCTTTCGGGCTCAAGCAGTGAATTCATTCTTTCCAATACACTGTCATCAGCTAGAGATATTTCGTCAGCCAAGAACATGTAACCATTTTCCATACATTTTATTAAAGGGCCATCAACCCATTCAAATAATCTACCGTCATTTTTATATTGACGCACTGGTCGAAGGCCTCCTAAAAAGTCAGAACTTTCAGTATGCATGTGACAATTTACTGAGAGAAGCTGAGTCCGCTTTAGACATGCTAAAACTTGGCAGATAGTTGTTTTTCCACAACCTGTTTCTCCCACCAGCAACACCGGTTCGTTAAAACAAAATGCTTTTGCTATTAAAACAGCTAATCTTCTCATGTTATAAGTCCAGACAACATGAGAAAATTCTTCGAGTTGATTGTTTATAATTGTTTCCAGAATGAGTTTTGTGACAGGTGATGTGGCTGGGTGTAAAGAGAATAAATTATCGGGATTGACTTTCCTCTTTATATGTTTTTCTATAACATCTTCTATTATACTTCTTTCATCTGGCTGTCTCACTTTACCAGCCAATATTAAGTAGCCTTCATCAGCTACATGTTGGTCCCAATCATAGAACTTGTCATCTGTTAACATTTCTTTGGAAGCGTGTTTGTATCTCTGGCCCCACCTGAATAAATCTCGTAGAGTAATAAAGCCATCTTTGCCTTGTATTGCGGCTGAACCGCGTCGTCTTATCTGTAACTCTGCCATTACAGCGATCATCTTTTTACTATATGTAGGAGGTACATGACATCTTTGATGCAATATAGTCTCTAGTTCTTTTTTTGGTATTTCATCAAAATGGAGCTCGACAAATCTATTTTTGAATGCTCTTGATAATATTTTTCGACCTCCGTATAGCCCTGGAGGATTTTGTGTAGCAAATAACATGAAATTAGGATCTGCTTTCACTACTTGCTGAGTCTCTGGTATGAACAATTCACGATTATCATCTAAAACTCGATTCAGTGCCTCCAAAACATCGCTTGGAGCTAAGTTTAGTTCATCAAGTATGATCCAATAGCCTTTCCGCATTGCCTCCACTAGAACACCTTCTTTGAATACCAATTTTCCACTTGCGTCTGTTGCGTAAGAACCTATATATTCTTGGAGATCTGTATGTTCATGATTATTTATCCTGACGCAATAATTTCCTGATGCTTTAGCCATATAAGTAATCAAAGAGGTTTTTCCTACAGATGTATCGCCTTGCAGTAAAACAGGTAGTCGGCCTAAAGATATTATACGAGCAATGTCACGAAGATTTTTCTTCACGGTAGGTGTTAAAATATAGCTTTCTGGTATTGATATTTCTAATTTGCCTTGAGGTATCCAGTGACCTTCAAATAGTAAATAGTTTTCACTAGGAACTTGTGGTTCAGGAATTAATTGGTTGAGGACCGATTTTATGCTTTTCTTTCCAATAACTGCCCTGTAAGAAAGTCATAACATATGTGTATTAATACAATAATATTCCGCTAACAAAAAGTAACTATCAAAATAACTATCAAATAATTACTTAGCAATCATTGCTTCAACTCTTGGATGTGATGAACTATCTAATTGAGTAAGAAAAGACAAACAGAATGCCTCATGTAAGGATCTAGCTACAGTTCCGCATTTAGCCTTTGCCGCGGCCGTCAATGCTCTGCATAATGTTCTCAGAGAATAATGAGGAGAGTTTCCTGTAAAATGAATAAACCAATATAATATTTATATGAAAAAATCTATACTCCAACCACTAAAACCGTATATAATAAAATAAATATTATCACGGTACCTGCTCCATCCACAAGATTCAGTTTCGCTTCTTTTCTTATGCTAGAATAGAACTTGTAAATTGCTTCTAAAATAGCTCCGCTCAAATTCATATGATACAAATAGTCACCAATAAGCAACAATAAATCATTTCTTTCAGTTAACTCATCTATAAAGAACTCTGTGAAACGATTTCTGAGACCAACCGGTAAGTCCTTCTTCCCAACATCTGTAGCAGGATTCATACATGCGAATAAAGTAAAATCTGGATGTTTCTTTATTGGAACTTTATCACCTTTTTCTAACAAGTCTACAGTTTCATTTCGGTCTTCTAGTAAACCAGCCAAACATTCTAAAATTTCAGCAGGTGCCAAATTTATTTCATCGAGTAAAACCCAATGACCTTCTTGCATTGCTTTCACGAGTGATCCCTCAATAAAAGCGAAAGTTAACTTTGAAGCTGCTTTTACCTGTTGCTCCAGTTTCGTCAGTTTATGTCCAAAGGTTTTCCATCTCTGCAACTTTTTCTCTTTATTTTCATTTGTTAAACGATTTATAGCAGCTTGGTAGCTCTGTTTCATTAAGGCTAATAAAGCTGTCCAATTCTCACTTTCAAAGCATGTTTCTATGTGATTAAGAAACTTTCTGTTTTTTTCTATATTGAAAAAACCACAAAAGAGGCATTCAAATTCTTGTCTGATGGGCCTAATCACATATTTTATATCCACAGGTTTATAGCCACCAAGTAAATCAGCAGAGTCAGATTGCTGGTTCATATTAATTACAACAAGTTTATGACCAGTCTGTCTAGCGAGGTATTGGATGGATGAAGTCTTTCCTGTGCCCGTCTCTCCAACAAGTAGCACAGGCTCATTTGACATAACACAACAAGCTATCCTCTCAAGCAGACATGCAGATGGACGAGTAAATGAAAATACGACTTGTTTATTATCAAAATCTACATCTTCCAAACCTTTTTCTTTTCTTGGTATTTTAGCTCTACCTACATCAAGCGACGTTGGATTTAGAGATACATTTGGTTTATAATGTTTGCAATAAAATTCAGATTTTGTTTCTACAATACCTAAACAAGTTCCAACTTTTTTGGCTAACTGCAGTTTGTGTTCTGGTGAGGATATTGAAGAAATGAATATATCTAATGCATCTTGAAGTACTTTGAGTGCTGATTCTGGACTAGAAATATCAAACCCAACCACAGCTCTTGAGCACCATTTCATTAAGTCCCTTGTTGATATAAGTCTTGAACCTCTCATTATTTGAACACTTGTCTCCTTATCAGAGGCTGTGTCAGTATTTTGTAATGACGTGTCATGGCTACCAACTGAGAACATCATAAACACCTCTAACATTCTAGGACATATAGTCGTGAGACTTGGATATAAGATTTGTATGATTTCTGCGAGTTCTGATCTGGATAACGGTTCGATATTTATTTGCGTCAAATGTTTTTGTAGCAATGTGCTTGAATTGGACATCTTTTTTTGGAAACCATAGTTGGTGACTAGAGTCCTATAAAAAAGTTATATAATAGTGTATTTCATTTTATAACCATAAAAATATTCAGAAGCTCTGGAAGTTACAAATGTTATTTAATTTACTTGAAATATTTCATTCTTACCTCTGCGTAACAAAGAGTTGAAATCCAGGAGATACAGGTAAAGAATCACTATAGCCTGGAACACATAGCGCATTTCTCTCTAAAAGAGAACTGAGCGTTGAAGCGACATCAAGTGCAGCGCAGTCAATATCTTCTAATAGAAGCCAATGGCCATTTTGTACCGCCTAAAACAAAAATCAATATAAAAAAATTGGCAGTCATTGAGGACTGCCAACAGAAGTGAAACTTAAAAGTATGAAATAAAGTGAAGAATTATTTTGTCAAATCAATGTATAGTATATATATATACATACTATATTGATTATATATATATATATATATTTCAACCTGGAATTTAGACTTTCGATTTGAAAACATGACAAATCGATTCTCCTCTTGATACTGATCAAACTAATTTCTGGTACATATTGTGTTATTTTGCTAACACATTGTATACAATATACATATTATATTGAGCAAGATATCGAGAAGATTAACAAAGTGGTGTGTCAGGCACTTGTAACAAGCATTAACGTGGCACACCTATTTTTTCTTATAGAATAAAGTGTAAATTTTCATTTTACATATGGTACATGTACATTGTACGGGACGAGTGCTGCTATTATTGTATACTGTTGACTGCCCGTACTTTTCTATCACTGGATTGGAAGAAAACCACCTTTTTTTCTTCTTCTATTTATTTTCACAATGTTGTCTTGTTGAGCGGAATGTACGGAATGAATTTTACGGCCTACCGGCGCTCTATATATCCTCTCTCGGGAGGGCCGCAACTAGCGGGATCGTCAGTGATAATACTGTTTGCGGCCGACCAATCGGTGCCCACCTAGTGCGCAGAGTGCGCATGCGCGTTGCGTCCCGCGTTCCCTCCCGAGGCGAGCAGAGCGTCGGCTTACAATATATCTATTTAAAATCTATTATGTATCTATTACACGTTAAACTTATAACTATTGGAAAATAAAACACAATTAGGAAAATATTTATTGTAAATTCTTAAGTCTATAAACTAAGGGGGTAAACAGTCCCTACTAAATTATTTTATTTTCAATGTTTTCTACGCTCCGGCCGTCCGGAACATACATGAACGTGCTAAAAAATAGACAATAAAAGTTGGTGCGCCGACACATTGCAGCAATATTAAATGAGGCACAACGTTTTTTTATATAACTTTTTGAGTGCTAATTTGTGCCAATAATTTTAAACTGTTACTTTATGAGTACATTAACGGTGCAAAAAATTCACTGGAAGTGAGGGTATAAAAAGTATTTATGCTATCGGTTGCGCACTGGCACACAATGATTTCTATCATTAATTCTGTAAGTACTAACACTCTAAACGCATTCTTACCGGTTAATCCGATAGGCTTGAGTTATTGCTTTGGCCTCTCGTACCATTATTATAGTTCTGAAAAAATTAATAAACTTCCAACTATAGAAACATTTATGCAAATACCTCCGTCAAAACACCTGGTCTCCAAACAAATTCTCCTGGGATATCTGTGCATTGATGAGCACCTAATAACATTCGAGAGTCTGTTTGATCACCCAGTTGTACTTTCTTAAATGCAATGCCCTTGCGACCCGTAATAGCAGCCAGATGTTCCACTAATGTTGTTTTTCCAGACCCCACAGGTCCCATTAGTGACAGAGCTTTACCTGTGAATGAAAAAATGGCAAAATTCATAACCAATTGATTAAAAATGTGATATTTAATTAATTGTAGTCATTTTTTTTAGAATTAACAATGATTTTTTTATCTTCTGCAGTAGTTTGTCTTAAATAAATACATATAACAATAAAATAGATTGTGTGTATTACATCAATAATTTCATATAACATACAAAATGGTAGTATAAGTAGAATACAAATTAAACAAGCTATTGAAATAACAAAATATTCGAGAACATGCAAAGACAAACCATTTTTTTAATCATATGCAAAATCTGACTAGAAGGATTGAAAAAATAGAATCAAGAACATCCAAAGACAAAATGTTTTTGACATAAAACATATGTCTTATGTCAATATGTATATATTGGTTTGTAAAGATGTTCATACAGAAAATATATGTACCTGATGCCACAGCCAACGCTAAACTTCTCAAATTGTTGATAGTTGATTTCACAGGGACTAAATTACCTTTTTGAACATTACTATTATCATGTAATGGTAACAATATGCCATCAATATTAACAACACAATCAGAATTTAGTCCACTAAAACTCTCTTCCATGGAAGACACTTCTTTTATTTTATGCATAGACATACATTTTAGAGAATCTATGTCGGTTATTTGAAGATTTTGTGATAAAATTTTTGATTGAGCTTCAGTCATATTTGCAAGAATGACCATACATTCTTTTACCATCCTAAAAAATAATTGAAATCTTAAAAATGTTTATCTTCTTGACTTCTTGTTGACTTGAATATCTTCAATTTCTAGTTACATACAAAAAATGCATTATAAAACAAAATCATTCAACAACCTTTGTGAAGGCAATTTAACCTTAGTATTCAATTATTTATTGTAATTAATATAATTAGAACATACCTAGAATATCAACATTTGGTTTCAACATTTCTCAACGTTTGGTTTTAAATATTAAAACAAACAAATGGTCTTAGTTTCTTTTTTAATAATAATCTCCAGATAATTACACTATCTTACTACAAAACATATTTTAAACATTGGTCTAACATGTGTTTAGGTAAACACAGTTTAAGAGATAGACATAGTTTAAAAACATGTAAAAAATGACGTTAGCAAAGGCTAGTGTCAATATATTACAGCGTTTCAGTGCTTTTAGTCACACGTTAAACTAGCTCCAGCTTGTGTTTACATATAAACATAGTCTACGCCGTGTCTATCTTTTTTGTAGTAAGACGGTAAATGTTTAATTTCAAACTAAGCACTGGGCTTGTACTATGAGTACTATAAACGATTCGAGGGAGCATTCAGTAACATGCAGACTTTCTAAAATGTGTCTTATGCCCAATTTCACGTAAGACCCCTAATACTTAGCATACCCCTAAAAAAGGATAGGGGTCCCCTAATAATTAAAAATCATTGTTAGCGGACCCCTACCCTTTTTTAGGGGTTTGCTAAGTATTAAGTGACTTTAGTGAAATCGGGCACAAGACACATTTTAGAAAGTTTGTTCCATAAATTTACCTGCACAGGATTCAATCTAGTGCCAAAGACTAATTAATTACTAGAAACCAGACAGCAACTACTGCAATATTGGGTTAATTGATTTCATAACAGTATGAAAGCCAGTTTAAAAATATGTATATAACTTCTATAGCATACCATCTTATTTCAACATTTTCATGAACACTGAAATTGGTGACGAACTTAGTCCAGTCCCATTTTGAGGCCAACTTATTTGGCATCCTGCTCAGTAAAGTATAACAGGAATTTACTATGTGATAGTCTGTGATTTTTTGTCTACAGTCAAGTAACCTTCTTTTTTTTGGTGCCACATTGTATGAGTCCTCATGGTGAATGAATACTTCATATGGAGGCACTGAATTGATTTCAAAATATTTTTGTGCATACCTAAAGAAATAATAAAATATTAACTTACACTCTCTTCCATTTTATGCTAAAGGCAGATGGGGGACAAGTTCAAAGCCTCCGGACTGACGAGGGGCCCCATAATGGCAAAACACTAAATAATATATATTTCATCCAATCAACTAATTTAAAAAAGCATTATATTCACATATAAATTACATTCATGAACGAGTAAACACATCAAAGATCATGGAACAAACATATATTTTGATGTTTCTAATAACTTTTTTGGTATTCTACAATGTCCCCAAATCCGGTGTGCCCATGAGCTTCTGCATACCATAATATGTCCTCCTTACACTATATATATACATATACCACATTGCACATTTTGACACCTCAATAAGTGTCGAAATGACAAATTTTTTTTTGTAACTATAGTCAGTGTTATACTTGTATATATACAGTGATCGGAATTAGGTGAGCTATTGTATATACTTTTCGTACACTATAGTAATACATATATGTCGCATGTTCCTAGAATTTCCATAATTGTAAATCCTGAAATGTTTCTTTTTCCAAGTTTTCAAACTTAAGCAATATTAATATTTACCAACCAATTGATGAAGAAGAAAATTATGAATAATAAATTTTAATATTGCATTTATTTATTTACACAATTTATCCATAAACATTGAGTCAAAAAATAACAGGTAGAATTAATGGAAATCTTTTTGTAAGATTATCACTTACTGCTAGTGTTAATCCTTTGTTACTTATTGTATTGACATTGTTATGTTGTTTATTAACAGATGTGTTTAATTGCATAAAGATTTCTATATAAGCCTCTCATTTAAATATTTTTAAAAACAAATAGTATCTTTTTTAATAGAACTAGTATCTTTTTTAATTAACAAATATTTGTTCAACCTCGAATCGAATTCAGGTCTACAGCAGCCTAGGAGGCAGGCAGCATACCTGCCTTCTAGGCAGCTATTGCTGTCCACTGATTGAAGTAAGTCATTAATACCTAAATTATCACTTTTATCAATCGATAAAAGTGGCAATATAGCCTTTATTTTTTACATTAGACTTATAAATTAACTTTAGTTACAAAGATTTATAACATCCTGGAAAACCTTAGATATTTGTCAAGCTATGGCCATATTTTCCTTTTGTTACCTAATATTATTATTACTAATTAAAGAAGTATGTCAGGACAAGGACCCCAACACTTGGTGCTCCTTCCTCTCTGACTACCCCATTAGCGATACAGCATGAAGACATGTATGTATCTATGTACGTTACTAATAATTATATATATAGTACAGGTATCTTTTAAGAGACAATGACATCATAATTTCAAAATCCTGGGATTTCATCACAGACATCTAAGAGTAAACAGACTGAACATATTCTACTACACATATATCTACTACTCTACTACACATATGTCGTTATATGTCTATTTCACTTGTATTAGAGACATTCTGTATAACACGTTCCGTTTTTTGTGACAATAGTAACACTCACCACTACACTTACAAATTGTAGCGTGTAGTCATTTTATGCCAGCAGCCATATTGATAAGGTGTATAAGAGCAAATTGCGGCTTTGTAAGGCAATTACTTTCAAATAAACTGGTGAAATAAAGTGCAATTAAGTGTGAAAGTGCAAAATAAAAATACACCTGGGAAAACCTTTCATCAGTAAGTATTGGGTTTGTTTACCTAACACTCACTTATTTCTTTTGATTTCATGTATGTAGTGCTCGTAATTTAACTAAATGATTATCAAGTTTCCGATATTTATTGAGAGAATCTGACAAACAATCATAAAGCTAAGTTTTTTCTACTTATTGCAATAACAGTATACGTATTTAACATGACACATACTTAGTGTCTAGAAGGAGTCGGATTAAGTAGATCTTCTTTTACTAATTTGGGATTCCTTTGTTCAATATGCAGATTTATTTCTTATATGTTTTCATGATTTCATCCTAAATTTTACATACGATTTTGTTTTAGTTTTAGATTTCCCAAGGACAAAATATTACAGTATATGTGGTTAGCTAACATGAACCTTCCTGACTGGAAACCTGGTTCTTCCAGTGTTTTGTGCTTCAGAGATTTTGAAAATGATTGGATAGATTCGAGTGCTTTTCAAACACGTCTCTGTCATGGTGCAGTTCCAGCAATATTTGATGTGCTGCTTCCATCAGCTTCAGTAAGTGCATAACCGCATATATTATTTATTAAGTATAGTCTATATATTTTTACCACTTTTCAGTTTACAAAGGTATCCAATAACTTGAATAAGTTAATTATTCATTGTGTAGAAAGTTACTTTAGTAATTATTTTATGCTACAATTTATAAAACATAAACTCAATTTTTATGATATTATTAATTGCCTACTGATAATGGTTCATAATTACATTCCCAATTTGTTGTAAATAAATATTTAATGTGGGAAATGGTAATTGCAGATGTAAGTGAAAAGTTGTCTAAGTAGAGATAATTGCATTTTTTAAATAATATTGTTATTTATAGAGTGAGCAACATGAAGAACCAAGGCAAGCAAGATGGGCTGTCTTATCTGTGAGAGTCGAAAATTATTACGCCTTTTTTGGTCCCAAGACAAAGAGCATGATGCAAATCAAGTATATTTAATGTTAAAATTTTTATCAAATTTTATATGGACATGAGATTTAAAGATAAAGCAAAAATTATCACATTAAATAAGACCAAAAGAAATTATTTATAAAAAAATTACTATTTGCAAATAAATTAAGTATTACAATTAAATTACTGGCAGTTTTATTCTCTAAGTGCGGTTTTGTATTTTATTCCTTTTAGATTAGGTTCTTAGCATGGGTTTTCGCCACACATTTTAATATAAATGTTTTGTGTGCTCCTTTCGTTAAATCCTGAGTCGTATTAACATGACCTAAGTGCGGTACTGTATTCAGAGAACTGTCTATATGTGTGTAATAGCTACACCCTTTTAAGTACATGTTCAGTCTGCTTACTCTTAGATGTCTGTGAATTTCATGGGCATATCCATACTAACATCAACATTTCAGTTCCTTGACCCTGAGTAGCTTACCAAATTCCAATCAATATTTGTTACATATTATATTATGATAAATATATAAAAAATAGGCTATCAAAAAATTCGTGATAATGTAAAAAAAAATTATAACAAAAGAGACTCACCGAAGAATATCTGGATGATCACTCATAAGAGCAAGGGCTATAGAATATTCTAAATGATTAACTTTTTCTGTATCATTGCAAGCGTCAAAGTTGGTGTGTGTAATGAATACTTTTTTTAGAGGGATTTTAGCGGAAACAACAGCCAAAAGTATGTTCGATAAATACTTTTTAAATAATTTAATTTCTTCAAATTTTAGAACATACTCTGATAATAATTGTATAACTTCTCCATATTCTATAGACTTGCTATGTAGTGACGCCTGAAATTGTTTTTGTTAAATTAAGTACAATAACATTAAAACTAATAATAGTAACAAGATTTAAAAAATAAATAAACTAACCCTAAGATCTTGACACGTATTTGCAAAGTCTTTATTTGCTGTTTCTAGAGCTATGGCATTAAGAGCTGTTTTCAAATTCAAGTTTGCCATTTTACCACTCATTGAAGCTAAATTAGTTTATTACAAGACAACTCATTCTTGAAGAAATAACAATCCATAAAAATGCAAAAACCATGTGCAAATGACAGAGTGATTGACAACCACGTGACAACCGGCAAAGCACATTGGTACCACAATTGGCACATTGATTTTTTTTAATTTTTAAGGCATTGGCAACAAACCCATCAGCCAAATCATGAAACTAAGTCCCTGATATTCCTCCAGTAAAGTGATAGTAGGCTTAAAGTGCCTACACACCTTCCAATTTGTTGGAGCAACTTTCGTAGGGATGGCAATCCAAGAACGATTAATGCAAGAATCTATCGATCGATCTCGAGCAGTGAATCGAACTAGTGAATAGACAACATACAGTCAAAAATCCACTGAGCTTCCATTATGTTTCTGTATCGGTAAAAACCCAACTATAAAAGAAAAGACAAAAGTTGGCGTGGATTTTTTTTAATAAATTATATCATGCATGATATATCCACAGACAACCTAGCCTACAAAACCTAAATGTTTACTTTCTAAGCAAACTATTCTGTCAAGGTCAAAAGACTGAGACGTCAGCGGGTGGCATGGATAGCATCGCGTATAGATTAGTATAAAAGAGATTATGCACGTCGATATTGTACATAATACATACACAATTTTTAATATAAATTACTACCCCACCGTAGACGTCCTAGGGACTTTTTGACGGACCCGGACGACCTCATAACAGTGGCGAACGACGCCCTGTTAAACAGTACAAACAACGATGCGACATCACACCGCCCCCTCCGGAGGGTGCGTCGACGTCTTGCGCGTTAACACTAGGGCCTCTTTTGTAGGTTCTCTTCGACGATTACATCACTCACGCACAGATAGGGCCTCACTTGAGCGCGGGCCTTCCGCTCGCGCTGAGTTACAAGATAGGCACACACCATTTCGGGCCTTCAGCCGATTGTACGCCGGCCGGTCAAAACCACTCTGGAACCGGCCCTCACCCGTATAGATTTCTCGACGGCACGCAGGTGCATACTTTCCCATCGACAACCTGAGCCGAGGTTCCGTCCTCCGTCCCGGGTACCCCCCGGACGGAGGGGCCCTCAGGCTTTGTCGACCTCTCTTGGGGGAGCGCTCTCCGCGCTTCCCCGCTGCGCGTTCGGCTCGCTACGACGGCCTGTAGGGTCAAGTGGCGGTGGAGGGTAGTTTTAGCCAGTTCGAGCCCGGCACTACCCGGTCGCGACCGACGTTCTCTCGTGAGGCGTCGGAGGCGGTTGGGTGCTCGTTCAGAGTTTCTTCCCTTTCGATAAACAAAAAAAAAAAAATCATATAAATTAACATTTGCATAATAACATTAAAAATTAAAATTTTAATGCTAAAAATACATTCAGAGGTACGTATTGGTTACGAAGACATTTTAATGGAAATATTTTTGTTTAGAGAGTCACTCATTACGTTTCTATAATACAGTGTTGCCGATCCTAATTTCAAAAAATTGGTAGATGAAATGTAAAAAATCGGTAGATTGAAAAACATACGGTATATCAACCTATTTTACAGCTTTCTTGAAACTCTAGTTCGGAAGATTTTTTGGAATTAAAAAATAAAACTGAATCAATTTTAAAACATTTGTTTGTTTCTACTCCATAATATCAATTTCTTACGTTTTCGCTATATTCGCTTTATTCCTATAAACAAAACACAATTTTAGGCAGATTTAATTGGTCACGCGTATTTACTAACATTTGTTATTAGTTTATTGTGTTCTTACTTAGGTAGTTGAAACAATTTTATTTTTATTTTACTCTTGACCTTTCGGCTTGAACGAACACACGAACCTGTGATCATGACTCTTGAAGGGCACCGAAACATCAGGAGTGAAATGAAAATAAAACTATAAAAATACGCGTTATGAAATCCATAAATAAGTACAGTAAGACCCCGCTTAACGCTGTTTCGTTTAGCGCTGCTTCGGTTTAACGCTCTTTTATTTAAATTGTGGGATTCCCCGAAATTGCACTCAGCGTTAGGCTTCCCGATATCCGAAGGAGTTTATCTGCGTTTCTTCTTTCCTGCGATGTTAAACGAACGTATTTTTATCGTTTCAAACATTTGTTGACGTTATTGTAAGTCTGAATTTATATAATATAATGATTGATATAGTGACAAATAATATGATTTTTAGTTTTTATCGTGGGTGATAATAAAAAACATGAAAATAAAGCAACAAGAAAAAGCTTTTCACTAGAAACTAAAATGCAAGTGATTAGAAGATTAAATACTGGTGAACGTCAATTCCAAATTGGTGCTGTATTGAATTTGGCAACTGAATGACTGAATGATATGAAATGTAAACATACTGATTTAGAATTTATTTATTTTTGTATGTATATTCGTTTATTGTGTTTCTATATTTGTAAGAAATAAATTTTTGTTTTATTGTTATAAAAAACGTATTTAATGAATATCTGGCCAATTTTCTACCCATCTTCCCCTAACCCCATTGTTTACATGATGAGATAACCTCGTTTAACACTGTTTCATATTATGCTCTACTTTGATGGAACGTATACCCCGCGTTAAGTGGGGTCGAACTGTATTTCTATTCTCAAAGAAACGTATCTTTCAAATAGAAAAAAAAAATTTTTTTCAAAACAATGCTTTTTTCTTTTCATAATTATAAAAAAGTTGTTTGTCAATTCCGACGCGCGATGAGTTTACTCCTTACGAACGATTGTTATGATGTATATAAAGTAGAAAAATATACATAATATATTCAATCAATTAAATATACATACACTAAAAGAAAGACGGATGTTTATATGTACAATTTATACTCTTTGTCATATTAATCATGTCATGTTATTCAAAAAATGAATATCCGTCATCTTAGATTAGAAAATGAACGTCATTTTCATAATTAGCACACCGAGAAACCTGAAGAAAATGACGCCCATGTCGATTAATCCAAAAAGTAATGTTCGCCATCTTGAATTTGAAAATGAACGTCATTTTCGTAATCAGTACCCCGAGAAACCTAGAATGTCAAAACCATATAGATTTATCAAAAAAATGTGTATTTACTATCTTGAATTTGAAAAGGAACACCATTTTCGTAATCAACACTTCGAGAAACCTGAAATACGACAGGAAACGTAACGTTTCACTTTCTTAGTTAATTCTTGATTTTACACTTCATAAAATTTCCGTTCCGCGTGCTATTTATGTATGTATGAAAATTGAGTTTTCCAAAATATTTTTAAAATATTACGAAAACGTGTACTAAACATAAATACTTACATTACTATTATATGTGTATTAAAATTATATTTTATTTTTTTATTAATTATACTTTTATGTATTAAAATGCTTATTAGAATATGATGTCTTTAAAAGTAGGTAGATTTATGGGCTACGTTAGTAAATATGGCAACGCTGCTGTAATAGAATATACTATACCATCTACAACTATGTATATTATATTGTCGGCTCAAGTTGGAATGGTTTCCCGACCAACCGCAAAATGTCGGAATAATATTAATAAAGTTGCCGATCTGCGCTACAGACGTTGCAATTTATCGGCGTCGTTGGCTAGTTTAGGGTTAGAAATTCTTTCCAGAATAGATCGAATTTAAACCGATTCGAAATATAGCTGGAATCGATTCACAGAAATCAATGTCCAAAAGATCGTAGCTTAAAAATCGTTCCACGATTTTTTTTAATTTTGCATGGCATAAATTAAAGTTACACGACTCAACAAAGCGCTAACTTTAGCTCCGAAAGCGCTAAGGTGACGGCAGTTCGATATATATGTACGTATAATTTATTAAAAAAATTCCAAGCTAGCTTATTATTTTATAGTTGCGTTCTTACCAATACAAAAATATAATGGAAACTCCAATCTCCATCATTGTCTTGGTAATAAAGTTCACTTTTGGTTTAGAGAAAATTAATGAGTGAATAGACGTCCTTCTTGTATTATGATTTATTTGCAACTGACTCATCTACCTATGCAATGCTTAACAGTAATGCACAGTACCATATATCTATACATTGTACGACATAGTAACATAATAACAACAATCATCAATTCTTTAAATCGCTTCACTACACGAGATTGATTCATAAATATTTCCATTAATCGATTTTGGATCGCTGTCCCTAGGAAAATTGTTCCAACCACAGACTTTTAAATGGAAGCAGACTATACCTATCTATACAAAATGCGTGGCAAATTCACACTAACAAATATTACTCACACACATGCAGAACTCAGGCCTGCATTAAGGAGCGAGTGCTTATACTGCGTATTATCTTCGAGCGGGACTATTTGGACATCCCAAATTATATTTTTCATGTGATAAATTAAGAATTAAATTAACTAAGTAATATATTAGATATATAATAAAGTATTAGAGATTATTACTTTTTATATTCCTTCTTTTTGTACATTGTTTTTGTCACATGAAGGATGTAATTTGGAGTGTTCCCAATAGTTCCACGATACAATATTATGATTGTTCGTTCGTTACATGAGGTCTGACAGCTGTGCGCTGGTCTTGGGCCGCATGTAAATTGTGATGACCTTGCTTGCGGTTCGATTTATGTGGGTGCATGAAGTTTAATGACATAAAAGATATATTTTTAAATGTCGGGAAAGTTGATAATTAGGCAAGTGAAAGTTTTGAATTTAGACTTTTTGGCACGAACAAAAAAAAGCGTGGTTGGCATTTTATTCAAAATTCAGATTTGCTATTTTTTGTGCTTTTGGGAGTTTTAAGTGCAAAAGTTATAGTATATTGTATGTTAAAGTTGTGTGCGAGTGAGTGGAATTGGAGGAATTTCGTTTAACAGTCCTTTGTAACTCCAGTAAAGCCTACTTACCATTGCTTTACTGTGAGTGTTAGAGATTTGGTTATGAGAAAATATAACAAGTTTTATATCAGACGAGTGTTATCGTTGACTATTCTTCTGAGGAGACAAGCGTCAGTGTATGTTTTCATGAAATTATTAAATAACTCTTCATCGCTATACTTTGTCCTTTTATTATTATTTTCTCTGAACTACGCATAAAATTCAATAATTAAAAGAACTCGGGAGATAGTCGATGGGTGATCGATCACATTGAGAATAAAGACTAAAATAGCTTACGCAATAAAACAAAGAATGTTTTCTGTCTTTTATTTATTAATCGGATTGTTTTCTTATTACATTATCTAAGAACTCATTATAGATGTGCATCAATCACATCATTTCACTGTTTTTCAATGTGTGCCAGAAGTGACTAGCGCAGAATGTCAGATATGCTAAGGATTACCATTGCAAGTAATCGTAGGTATTATTTGTCATTATTCGCTTCGAGATATCTATATTTGTTTTCACCATTTTTACACGTGAACACACAATTTATGCATAATAAAGTCCATCGTCGATTACCTGAAGCAAGAAAGTTGTGTTATTTTATAAATAAATTATTTATTTATTTATTGTACAAACAAAAATAAAACAAAAATAAATAAATTAATTAAAAATAATTTTGTAATTATGCAGTATGGCTTCCAGCACTGGCTTTTTTCTAAACAACACTGACCCAGGTTCAGCCCAGCATAGCGACTAGAGATTAATTTGACGATAACATATTCCTTTTTAATAGGTATGTTAAATTTTATGGTCAAATAACAATAGGGGTTTACGGGTATCTCTTTTACATAATAAATGGGGTTCAAAATGCAAAATGTGTTTGTTTTTATGCACAAAACACTGCCAGAATTGGGCTGCCAGTTTGTATTATGTAGCCTTTCCTATATATTTCTTTTGTGTAGTTCGTTAACCAAAAAATTTGAAGATTTTCATTCTTTGGAAATCCGAAATTAACAAGGTATACATCAAAATCAAAAGATAGTTGCAAAAAATAGATAGTTGCTTAACCTTAGGTACCTGTCCATTAATATTTAATTTTATTACGAGACTCAATTTTCTCTAAATTCGGACCTCTTTAAGGTACAAGTACTAATAATGTCAAAATTGGTTAGGTACTTGGTATGAAAATACAAAAACCTATAAAAAAACCTTATACAATATAAAGAAACTTTAATTTTAATAGTTTGCAACATATTTAAGTGTCGGAGCCACGAAATACAAAAGTATCAGCTAACTGAATGCAGTAATCAAACAATTTGTAACATCAGATTTACTACCGAAGGAACGTGATTTTCGGGGCTTTTCTGTATGAGGCGTTGCAACTATTGGGGGTACAACACTTTTGTACCATATTTTGCACTTTAAATAACCAAAATAATGTTTATACACCAAGAAATATATAATCATCGAAAATGTGACGTACTACACAAGTAAACATAAAAGCGGAGTATGCTTTTGGAACATAATGTCCGAAGTTTGCTGATGTTTTTGTTACCAATGCCTTAAAAAATAAATAAAAAAGGTCAAAGTCAATATAGCTTCAACATTTCAATATTCAAGTCTCAACAAATATATTTATTTAATTTAATATTATTTTATTACTAGGACAATAATGAATAATTCTCAGAGCTCAGACGTTGATTATACAAACTGTCTTCGTTCAGTTCCTATTGCAGTATCCTTTTCAGAAAATGAAAAAGATTATTTCACAAATTATGTTCTGGCTCAAGGGTTCCGGCTTTATTTACATTTATTTGAAATTTCTTTAATTTGTACTATCAGGTAGAAAACGTTACTTATGAATCACTTCTGTCAAATACGAAGGCTTCTTTTAGTATCAAGCGTAATGATTTCCGAAAATCATCATATTCTTCATACTTCGCATCTCTGTTGCAAGACTGTTTTGCTTGTGTTACACAGGTTCATTTAATTTTAAAAGAATCAGAAGGAATAATAAGTTTGCTTAGATTATTTTTTCATTAATGGCGAACTAACCTATTATTTTTCAGAGCTTAGACTTAATACTTGGTTTAATTGATGAAACAGATTCCAAAGTAACTGTCATACGTGGGTATTTACACAATGCTTTTTCTGTACTAGAGCTGTTGTCCAATTTCATCAAAAGTTTGATAGAGTCCGTACCAATGACCTGTAGTGATATGAAAACTTTTCCATCAGTCACAGGACATATAATTATGTCTGTTGTCATACATTGTAAAGACAGGTAAGTGCTGCTGATTTTTAGGTTGTATACAGCACTGGTTCCCAAACTTATTTTGTCTACTGAGTCGAGAGCTCATGCAGTCGTTGTCTAAGATGCCTCCTAGCTAAATGAAATTACAAATCACCCCCCAGGCCTCTACACAACGCCCCCATTTTTTTTCTGGGTCTCTTACCGCCCCCTTTAGGCCTGCAGCGCCCAGTGGGCGTTATCGCCCACTTTGGGAATGGCTGGCTATACAGCATCAATGCACAACACAACATTGGCATCATTTTTAGCAGTAATACTTGCAAATTGCAATCACATCTCAGATTAGGGTAGCAAAAACATATTATAACACAACAAGGTAAACCAAATAAGTGGTTTTTGTTTTTGCTCTTTTAATATTTCTACTTTATTTTATACTATATGCACACTATATGTTGTGTGTGCAATAAATTGTTAAAAAAATAAAATAAAATATAATATTAACAATATTACATACCCAATGAAATAATATTTATGTAAGTGTATTTTGTAATCTATTTTTTAGTGATGTAATTTATGGAAATTATTTGGACAGAGTTGAAAAGCCACTTAAAGATTTGTTTCGACAATGTCATGAGTTGCAACTTATTTATTTAATGGTATTAGAAAAACATTTCATTTTTGATTTAAATAAAACTGAAGAACACGAGATTCTTCTAGAGGGTGGGTAGAATTTTAAATTGGTTTTTCATTAATTTGTAAATATTTTTATAAAAATAAATTTTTCATACTTTTGGTAGTTTGAATTGAATGTGGATGGAATTAGCTTTTTCATTTGCTATTTCAGTTATGAATGATAGTGTACAATAAGTTAATTTTTTTTGTTTTTTAAACATTACAGCTTTGAATATTAATTTGAAAATAGGTACAGTTGTTCAGACTTTAGATGTAAAGACTATGGCAGAACAGTGGAAAGCTTTTACTGTTATTTGTGAAAAATATTCCAGTTATTTGAAGAATAATAATATTTATAATGACACAACTAAAGTTCTATGTAAAATGATTGAAAATAATATGAAAATTTCTGCAGGGGTATGTATTAATAAATAACAATAATGACACTAGATCATTACACCAATTGTATAACCCTAAACTAAGCATTAGCTCTGTACTATTCTAAGTCAATTTAAAAAAGTTCATTTATGAAATTGACATGGCTGGGAATAGAAACTAGTGCCCTGGCATGGAAAACAGAAATAATTAAATTTAAATTTGCATAGATATCTTCACACTGTATCCCTAACGGGGTAGTCAGAAAAGACGGAGCGCCAGGAGTCGCGGTCCTTACATACCTCTTTCGCTTCCTCAAATCTCATCATTCTCCTCACACATTTTCGCCTAGGTATACTAGTGCTTTTGTTGCATTTAAATTTATTTTGTGAAAATAGTTTATTTTTTACAGGCGAATCATGAAGAAAAACTCATTGCACGATCATTTAAAGTAGCCAGTTTTACAATCAAAATATTGCTAAAAATTTGTGTCATTTTTAAACATAATGTGGACAAACATTATAAACACATAGTAGAATTACTTATCCTCGCAAATTTGTAAGATGTTATTTCTGTCTATATTAAATGAGTGTTCCTTTATTAAAAAATTAATAATATTTTATTTTTTTAGAAGAAATGAAGCTTACATGCAGACACACAAGGATTATACAGTTGAACTTGTAAATTTAATGCACTGTAATATTATAGGCCCAACAGAAAACCTTGTTGCAGAACTTGTACAAGATAAAATTTTTTTAAATGTAAGTGTGTTTCTTAAAATGAGGCTGAATTTGGATGTCTCATTTTATGTCCATAAAAAGTATATATACATAATATTTTTTTTGGTTTTGTTAAGATCCAATTATTGATTTTTTATGAAATGTAATTACAAAATTGAAGTTGTTTGTTTCGGTATATGGCATGTTTTTGTGTTAAATATTTATGCAGCATTAGTTGTTTCCTAAAATTACTTTAGTAAATAATTATGACTATGTAAAATAAATTTTTTCTATCAAAATTTAGAAAAAATGATCTTTGCATAGCTTTAGCAACCAAAACATTAATTAAAAAAATTGGTCATGTTGTGCATGTTAGATCAACATACCTCGGGTTCCGTACAATATTAATAAAATGTTGTTCTAAACTTGACTTCTGAAACTCGAGACCTAGCACCTAGGAGTCTGACATGGGACTTTCGTTAAATTTTCCTCTAAACTAAACTTTAGGCATTTAAGACTTCATGTTCTCTGGAATTTTTAAAATTAATAATAAGGATAAGGACAGCATGGTCAAGTCGGGACTGAGTACCCAGGTCTTAAATGTTATACATACATATACATAAAGATATATGTGTCTTATACAGATCCCATTTTTCATTTTTACATAAAAAAACCCTAAAATTATGAACCATTGTAAAACAGACCTAATAAAAAAATAAATATTGAGTTTTTTTTTAAAGAAATGGGGGTCTATGGAAGTGTCATATCTAGAGCCAAGCCAGCTTATCTTACTACCACCACAGATTAATTAGTTACAAACTACCAATATTAAAATTTACAAATTAAATAATTATGGGCCTAGTACGTATGTGTAAGTCATATTTGCTAGACATAAAAAGATTTTAGCTAAGCATAGCGCACCATATTTACGTGCGAATCTTCATCCATTATTGATTGTTGCTTACACGCCATATGGTATACAAATGTTAGGAGCGAGATAGCATGAATTTTTAGTTGCTATATTTCAAATCTAAAAGTAAAACAGCATGATCTGTATTTAATTGCTGATTAAAATCATTATTAATTGGCATTGTTACTTGTTACCTGCACCTTTCTAGGTTAACCAATATTGTTCATGTAACTTATTTTTGTGTGGTTCTACTTTACATCTATACTTTAAAATTGATATGACACTGGAACATTGAATGTTCCTAACTAGCGACCCACCCCGGCTTCGCACGGGCAGTAATTTTTTGAAAATAAAATACAGCCCATGTTACACGCTGATAATGTAGCATTCTATAGGTGAAAGAATTTTTGAAATGGTTGAGCAGTTTTTATGATATTAGTATAGCAAAAGTTATTTATAAGGTTATTTATTCTGTTAAAATCAAAACATATGTTTCTTTTTTTTTATTTACAAATGTGTTTGTATTTTATGCATTATTTATTTCTATTTTCATTTCAGTGTGTTTTTCAATACAACATTGAGAGTATCAAAAAAAGAGATGAGTTATTTGGATATATTTTATTGATGACTTGTTGTATGAAGTCCATGTTACAAATGAATGAGAATGAACCAACAAATATGTATAAGTCCAATTTAATAGAATGTTTATTTAATACTTTACCTCACTGTAAGTATAATTGTTCTGTTCTTAAAATTTTTGACATTTACACTTAATTTTATGATTGAAATTAATTCCTATAAATAAATATATATAATAACCCTTTGGCATTCAAACTATAGCTTTCTTTTTATGAAATGCAATTTGATCAATAGTTGCATCCCACATTCGATTCCAAGACAAGTCAATAATTGGGCTGGAATGACTTTTATGATGAAAAATATTTAAATGGGGACCAGAATTAATAATTCATACTGCAACTTATTATATTGATTTATTTACAATCAATAGCTGTAACTATAAACTAACTATTGGTATATAACTGGTTTTTGGAGTTTGAGCGGAAAATAGCTAAAGATTTTAGGAATTCATCACACGACATGGATTTCCGCAAAGTAACACCTGAGTCTATACAATATTTTATCTAATTTCTGAAACATTTTAGGTCATGTGTGGTTTAATATGGGTTTAAAGATGAAGACATTGACTAAGGATGGAACTGAAGGTCTTTATGAACATTTGCTTGATCATATGGCAGCATTTTCTATTACTTTGAATTCAGAACAGTATTTAGTATTAGAACAAAATATGTACAATGCAGTATTAAGCATTGATTGTTGTAGTGCAATGTTTTCTTTAGATTTGTGGATAGCTCTCGCAAGGTATGTAGTATTTCACTGTTATATGGACACAATATAGATAACATTATTACAAAACGTACATAAAAATAAATTTTTAATAGCATTTTTATTAATATTAAAATCAGTGAAACATATAGTTATAAAAAGCTAGTTGCTTCTGGCCGCGCATTGCTGTGGCGCACATTGAACAAACGAGCAATTTTATATAGATATAAAAATACGCGTATTTTAATGCAATTTTATGTCAAGATTTCAAATCATTGGATCGTCTACTTTTTGAGTTTTGTGACCACAAATATACAGACGTTGAATTATTATGTAAAATTGCAAAATATGAAATGTAACAGAAGCACCGATCACTATGAACACACTATCAATTCTTTATCACAACTGTTATGTACTTAACTGTTCGACGACTGCTCGACAACTGGACTCTTACAAGACCAAAATCAGATTTAGGCAGCCCCACTACACGCAGGAAATCCATTCTACCCTCGTTATTCTTACTAAAATGTTACAAAATATCACACGTGGGTACTTTATGTGATTAAAATTAATGTGAAACTACCAGTATTTACATAGATATACAGATGATGAGGCTTGCAAATTTTTGTATTTTCAGAATTTGTAACCGACAGTTAGTGCTAAAACAGTTATTAGCACTTTGTGGAGTATTTAAAAAACTACAATCAAATCAATTATTCCGATATTCGCCACAAAGAGTTCATTTAAGTAATTTAATTAACAGACTATTTGAATTAATGCCAAATGAAGACAGAGTCATTGTTTACAAGCAATTAAGTATCCAAGACCAAAACAATATAACAGTTTGGTGCGCATTGAAAGTACAGAATTTACCGAAACACATTGAGAGTGATGTAAAGAAAATTATATGTATGAATATGAGAAATAAATTCCATGAAGTATCAGCAGGTGGTGTAACAAAAGAACTATTTAAACAGTTGGTAAGTAGGTTTCACTGTTGATTTATTGACTGAATTTCAAAGAAACAGTTTGCTTGCAGAGACAATTTGTTTTATTTTATAAATAATTTCTGGCATGAATCACCATTCATATCTGCTTTACAAACATTTATATTATTACGAGCTGAGGGTAATAAGATGCCGGTTAAGGGTGCAGAGTTTAATTCACTTCGTACAAGCAGGTGTCAAGATTTTTTTTTTTGTATATTTAAGAATTGAAGAATGCATTGCAAATGGTAATGATAAATTTTTTTTTATTGGAATTGATGGTGCTAAATGTCTAGCGGATAAACAGCAACGCATGAAACTACTCAACCCAACTCTACCAAGTTCAACATCCTGCACTTTTCCTACTACAAATTGGGCAAATTTTCCATCCCAAGCTATTCCTCGTTCTTTTTGCTATGCTATAATGTATAATTATATTACTACCGGTCCTATTGTTTGATTTAAACGCTACTTTATCTGACGATGATGAACAGCTTCCGAATTGTGGAAACTCGAAAGCACTTCAAAGAGGAAGACAATATTCAAAAGTCACACTCACAGTCACTCAAAAGTGACTGTGTTAAGTATGGAAGATAATGCGAATGATTTAGCATATTACTTAAGAGCAGATGTACATCTTCTTTTCGAGTCACTGTGAAGTACAAAATAAGTATAGCTTTAGATAAAAACAGTAGCAAAATTATAGATGCTCAGTGTCAGTGCCCAGCATCTTCTTCAAAGAACTGCTCTCACATAATTGCTTTACTTTATAAACTTGAGGATTACACTATACGTTACGGTTATGACACACTCACAAGCACATCAAAATTAAAAGAATGGAATAAAGGCAGAAAATTAGGCAATAATCCTGACAATATTTTAACTGTTAGCTATCCTACTAAACGCAAACACGTAAAGAAATCAATCTTTAGTTTTGTTCCGAAAAAAAGCAAGTATTTAAATGATAACCATGATAAAAATCAGTTCACGTCAAGATTTAAATTAAATGTCCTCAAGTATTGAAAGACTGCTCACCTTTTGATCTAGATAAAATCAAGAATTCTAATAATCTATGTTGCACTGTTAAAAATAATCAAATTCATTTGAAAAGAAACCACAATTATTATTTTCAAATTTAACTGACGCTCGCAGTAATAGAATTAGAGTACTGTGATTTTATAATTTGGTCTGGGCTTCATATTTTTGCTACAGAACGAATAAATCGAGATGAAATCTTCATTCAAGCTTTAACACAAAAGTTACTGAAAGTTCATAAAATATTAGCTCGTGAATTTTTCGAAATGCGACTGCCTAGAAATTTATCACTCAATCGTATTGAAGACTGACAAAGACATTCATTTCTTAATTATTATTATTTTCATGTATGAAGGGAATAATGAAAGTGGACGAAGCGAAACAAGTATGTAAGGATCGTAGCAAGTGGAAAGAAGTGGTCTCTGCCTACCCCTACGGGAAAGAGGCGTGATTATATGTATGTATGTATGTTGTTGTGATGGTAATTTTATGCCTGTAACTTAATGTTTTTAGGTGTTTTAGATTTTATTCTTCAAGTTATAATTCAAAACATGTACCGATGCTGTCCCTAAGGGAACTTTTTTAAATCTTCCCAGGAAAAAGGCTAATTACATTGTAATTGTAAATACAACTGGTTAATTATGTACAAAGACAATTATTAAGACTTCTCTGCGCTAAAATACGACTATAAGGTGAATAGATGTCATAGGATGCGGGGGTAAAGAACGAATTCGAAGAACGAAGGCTCTTAAACTCTTAAATGGCCAGAGTACTAGAGCCTTATTTATTTTATATACAGCATCTGTAATGAGCAGATGCGACTTAAATATGACTTACAGGCACTAAAAAGTCTTTTTCTCATTTTTTTTTAGATACATTTTATGGAATTAGCAGCAACTTGTTCATTTGTGGATAACGAGAACGCAATCGAGGAATTAGCGCTGACTGCGTGGACAATGGCATGTCCGAAGAATAATGAGTATATTGTGTTACAATGTGACTTGGACAAAAGCACTCTGTGGTACTGTGAATATGTCGATGCCTTAGTGAAGTTAACAAATAGCATGAAGAATATGTTTCATAATAGCGACCATTTGTTGAAGGTGAGACGGTTTTTATTGGCAGATATTTATAGGTTACTTGTGACTCGCGGTTTAATCCACGTTAAATTTGGTATTTTTTTTGTTATAAATGTCCTCTTTGTCTACCAATGAAAGTGCCGTTAGAATCGGTTCAGCCATTTCGGAGATTAACCTGGACAAACAAACAGACAATTTAAAAAAGCATGTTCGGGTTTTTAATGAAGAAAGGAATGCTAAGATGGTTCGTGCACTTAGAAATAATATATGATGAAAGCTGATGAAGAAAGTCTACAGAGCGAAAGCGAGAGGTAAAAGAAGCTAAGGAAGACCAAAGCTGACTTATGAAGATCAAATAGCCAGAGTGTTAGCAGACGGAAATGTCAAAAGCACTCGCATACCTAGGCGAAAATGTGTGAGGAGAATGATGAGATTTGAGGAAGCGAAAGAGGTGTGTAAGGACCGCGGCTCCTGGCGCTCCGTCCTTTCTGACTACCCCGTTGAGGATACAGCTACACTCACTTTCGCTCTGTATGTTTTCTTCGTCAGTCTTTCATCACTCATTCTTTCCATGTGCCCGAACCATCTAAGCAATCCTTTCTTCATTTTTACAATAACACTGTTGTGCAACCCTGTCATACTGCGTATCTCATCATGGTTTATCCTGTCCGCAAGCGTGACACCGCACATATTTCTGAGAGACCGCATCTCCACAGCATTTATCATACTTTCATTCGATTTCGGGCATATCCAGGCTTCACTACCGTACAATAAAATTGGCACCAACACCGCATTGTGGATGGCCATTTTAGCAGTGTTAGATATATTCACACTACCCACTAATGCGGACAGAGCATCGTTCACTTTATTGCCAGCTGCTACCCGTCTCTCCACATCCAACTCACATCTTCCATCCCTCGAAAACGCACTCCCCAGATACACAATTTCATTCACCTGTTCTAGACATTTTCCATTTACACAAATCACACATTTCGTTTGTACCGCTTTCTCTTTGAAACACCAGAACCTTAGTTTTGTTCACATTCATTTTCAATCCTTTTACTTCACAATCTTCTTTCATGCACGTGACTAGTGTCTGCAACTCTGCTTCTGATGGTGCTATTAGCACAGCATCGTCAGCGTACGATAGGCAACAAATTGTTATGACATAATTGTTTATGACAACAAATTGTTAATATCTCAGTGGCTTAAGATTCCTATGAGAAAAATTTACTCTCACGCTGGAGACAGTTGTCAATTCCTTCAAGGACTAGTATAATAAATTATTTAGTTAGGAGGATTAAAAAAGTTAACAATAACATATTTTTATTATTGGGTGCTTACTTTTTTCAGATTTTTCACGTCATGTTAAGCATAGCAGATACTGGAAATACAGAAATTATATTATTATTAATAGAATTCCTATGCAAAATGACCATTTGCCAGATCAATAATACTAACAATTGTTTAGCAGAATCGCTTTTGGTCCAGATATTTGAAGGTGTTTTGCAAAGTGATAAGATAGTAAAATATAAATTTTTGTGTAAACTAAAGAATCATATACATAATAAGAATCTAGAAAACATTTTAATGAAAGCGTTAAAAGAAGATCCATTGAAGGAAGCATGTGCAGACTTTTTAAAATATGGAAACCTAAAACATTTTAATAACGAAATGTTTAAAGAACAGTTGAAAGCTGTATCAGAGTTTAAATACTTACACAAATGTATTGAGAATGAACAAGAAGTGCAGTCGACCGATTCTCAACCCACTCTGAAGAGCATGAAGAAACATTGCAGCAGTAATTTTGACTTTGCTGATATAGACACACTATTTGATGGGATCAATGAAAGTCGTAATGAACCAGTTTGTAAAAGAATCAAATTGAATACTAATGATCTTCAAACTATTATCACTCAATTAGAAATCAACACATCAATGCTTTGTAAAGTAAAAGAAAATTTTACTACTGAGTACAAAGCCAGAATTTCAAAAGTTTGTGATGAATTGAAAAATATAATGAACTAAAATTGTATTTGTTTATTATTGAGTAATGAAAATGAAACAAAAAGGTATTTCACATTTATATTTATTGTTGTGTTAAAAAAATCTATACAAGTGAAATATAATAATCATCATAACCATACAAAAGAGAAACTTAAAATATTTAATTGATACTCGGAGGTAATAAGAGCTTACTTCACGTGTCAAACAGTATCAACTAACATCAGTCGCACTTCAATTTATGATAACATACTAGTCACCAATACAATATACAAACCCAATTGCACAGTACTGTAAATTGTATAAATGATAACCAATCACGAAACACAGCAACAATTACTAAATAAATTCTAATTAAATATTACCTAACACTCATTATCCTTCATGCTTAATCTAAACATCTTATTGATCTCTTTTAAAATTGTGATGGCGCCACGATAAGGAAAAGTACTTGAGAATTGTCTAACTAATAGTTTAACACAATTATATTATCGCCATACAAAATAGACATATTTCTTTCTTTCAGTAAGCATAAAGCTTAAAGCGTATTATACAGCTACGACTTATAAAAATAGTATATAAAATAAATTACGGAAATAACACAGGATAGTAAATTAGTTGGAATCCATTAATGTAAATAAGATCAATCTTAATAATACTCTGAAATATTAGAATTAACTTTTTACAATATGACAAGTAAAATGAAATGTTTGTGTATACACATTTGTGGTTAATCCAGTGCAAGATGTAGTTATAATATTTTTTGTGACTTACGAATGCAAGTGTTAGGCACAATGTTATACAAATGTATTTTAATTTGTGCGATGTAGTTGCATTTTAAGGTTTCATTATGTATTAGATGTGTTTGACATTTTAGTGGTTTAGGACCAATACGCACTCACAGGGAGTGCTATAATTTTTCATGATCATGAGGTTAGATAAAAAATATAGCACAAATAGATACGTATTGATAACAAAGATATAAAATTCATTTTTTGTCATCTAATACGGTTTTAAAACAATGACTATCACAATATCGATCGATCGTGTAAGATCGGGACAGATATCTTCTATGTGTTTTGTTTTTTTTTGTCAGATAACACATTGGTTAAGTTAGGCTAGTGTATTGCAAATATATTAGATTGCATATAGAACGAAAATAACGACAGCAGTAGACGGAAATACAACTACAGGAGTTTCACCATTTGTTATCAATTATTAATGTTGCATATTTTTATACTTTATTAGTTTTATCTAACCTCATGAATCCATAGTATTCCTTACACACAATTGTGGTGGTTCAGAAACAACTGGCAATGTGCGTAAACAATGATTACTTTGTATGGTGCTTACACTTTTTAATGGTCTTCTATTTATATGTTTTTGGAATGGTTCAGAGTGGACATAAAATTTGCAGCACATGTATATATTACCAACAGTCTAATATCACTTATATATCATCATAATCAATCACTCCATTCGGTACTATTTACATATTGCAGGAAAAATAAATTACACAACGACGTCAAAAATCGTTGCACTGTAGTGAATTTAATAGTATAATTAGCTATAAACAAATATTCAATTAAATTGAAGCTTATAGGACAACTATTTGTGTTAATTGTTCTGAGGATCAATCAGTACACAAACTCGTCACAACATTATAACTAAGCACCGGTGAAGAATTAAATATTGCACTTTTATAATATTCTCAATAAAAAATGTGCAGTTTTAACGAATGAGAATATGTGTGGAAATATATTTTCATCCGATAATATAAATATTAAATACAGTGTACATGAATTAGTCTAATATGTTAGGATACAAAACCTACACATTTAAAAATACTTATTCACTTAGGCCAATGTTATCTTACACAGTAAGTAAGAAGTGGGTTCACAAATGATCTATTACGTGGCAACAATAAACCTTCGCTTAAATTAGAAGTCTTGGCACAAATAAAATATTTGTTTTAGATTTATTATAATATACAAACGAACATCGTAAACGCATTGAGCACAAAATATAATATCTAATATTTGTAAAAGTTAGGAAATTCAATACACAAAAATATGGAGATTAAATAAATTCATTAGGTACTAAGTATACATAAATAAAATGACTCGCATTTTAAAATAATCATGTTCAGAGAAGCTAATAGCGTTTAAATTACATAAATAAAATCCTATCATCTAAATACCCTCAGAACAGTTAATTATGTATATAAAATTCAGTTCTTTATTAGGATTATTTGGCATCTATCACCAATATCGATATTCTACTTTAAACACGGTATACGAAGGTAAAAATACCTAATCGATTAATGCGCTTCTTAGAAACGTAAATCATCGAAGACACGTGCGTTATGCACGCATAATTTATCCCTGCCGAACCTAAATTTCCTCCGTATTCACGCACACACACGCCCCGCTAGCACCGCTACTCGAACACCGCACAGCCTCTCCTCTCACTGCTCTAATCTCACATCACCAGTTACAACTCGGAACGGTGTCGGACATTCCAAAACTAATTTGAATGAGTTAGCCCGTAAAGCGAGAGTATATTTCATTGTAAGTGAAGTATATGAACGGAGTATATCAGTTAGATATAACTATGGATAAGGGCGCCATAAGCTTATAAAATAATTTCGATACTTCTGAAGCATAAATTAACGCTAACAAGCTTGATATGTCACTTATATTGCCAAATTTAAAAATATTAGAATGTATTTAGAACTGTTGTCTCTATCTTCCGCTTCTTGCGGTTTCATCTTCGATCACAAATAAAAAACTATATACACAATCAACGCTCTAAAAATGTACGAATCAAATGTGCGCTCAAATAAGTATTTGAGTGCATATTGAGTGAGAGTGAGTCACAGATTATGTGAATTATACTTTACGCACGAGACGTAAGATTGCATTTTAAATATTTTTTTACAAACATCAATATCATGCAAGACTCATTTACAATAACCTTATAGTTTGGTAGTAAGGTCTACTTTAGTAACACAATGTTACCGATAATACTATACGGTATTAAAAAGATATACGTGAATTCGGACAATAATTTGTTTAGATTTTACAGGAGATTGTGCATCTAGTTCTTTATTTGTGATCGAAGGGTTTCATGTATATTTATCAACAGCCATCCTACGAACGAGGTTTATAATTCGAAGAACTGTTTAACCTATGGTATGCTACATACGTTTAGAAAAATTGGAGAGACTAACTAATAAACTTATTACCGATCAAAGAGTAACATTACAGCTACGTCGTCGTTTCAAATCGTAGAGTCATTATCGAACTCGCTTCATCTTGCAACAATAAAATTGTCCCGTCGACTCCTCTACGGTCTAAACGAGCTCAATTTTATAGAACTTTCCCTACCCATACATTTAATGTAACGTATATATTGTTTGATAATTTCGAATTCATTGTTACGTGCGTTGATTTCAGTCGCCACCTCCAAAACATTTATTGCACATAACATCTACACAACTGTAATACACCATTGAATTCCATGCATCAAATTGACAGTTATTATAACAATATAATTGGGTTCCAAATGTTACTTATAAATTATAAACTTTCTATGTCTTGTCATAATTTCACTATATCTAGTAGAAGGTAGTTCTATATTTATTGTCCATATATATTTTAAAGCATTGAAAATAGATATTGTTTAGATTATATTAAAGAGCGAGCGAAGCAGAGTAGTATTGAAAGCCCGGATAGGTTACAGCTACTATAGTTCTAGACACTAATTATGTCGAATGAAATTATGACAATGGTACCAAACAATAAGACGTTCATTACATTTTTATTCTGAATTATGTTTCAGTTGGATTTCTATAGAGTAATTCAATTGGTTGTGTCCAAAGTAATTTTTCTCGAGTACTCGTTATATTTTATTTTTATTATTTAGTTTTATATGGACTTTTTGGTGTTTATGAGACAAAAATTCCAGAAAAATTATATGTAGACGATAATCAACATGTTCCATCAATTGTGTTCTAATGGCAAATTACATTTTGTAATTAGTGACAGCTGGGTAGAGTTCTGTCAGTTTACTTGTAGAAAAACAGTTAGTGATGTTTGAATTACAACATTTTCACTTGTATATTATGCTAAAAATTAACGATTTGATTTTAAATGAAAAAATATCGGTAATCCAAAATCACTATCTTTATTCCTATAAGATGTTATAAAAAAATAAAAATAAAATTTTTTTTTCATTCGTATAAGTTGCTATAAGTAACAGATACTTTGTATATGAAGATATCACGGTAGTAGTCTAGTAATGAGATTCGAATTGAGACACCTTGTGATTTCCATATGCATCTTAAAATGGTTAAACCAGCCATGTTCAAACTTAGCTGACAGCTGTCTCGCGGGCAACATTATATTTTTATTTAAATTTAATAAAAATTAATAAAAAGAGAAAAAGCAAGTTGAATTGGGCTGGGTTAAACGATAGTATTATTTCATGTGAACCTGGATGTACTCAGCTGTCACTAACGGTCATTAGAGGGTATCATGTTGTAGTGGACAGGCGTGCAGATGTCAAACGGTATGTGACGGAAGGGCTAGAGCGGTGCGGCGGTAAGGCCCGATTACTTACCACGCGACAGGATTATGTTTGCATAGCTGCAAATAGCATTGGATAGTTTTTCTCACGTAATGTTTTTTAATTTTTTAATTGATGTAAGTGGCTATGGAGGTTACACCAGACCTGTATCACTTCGATCAATATTGATCTATTGTGATCGCCACCTTGTTACAAAACATCACCAAGTCCCACTGCAAACAAAAACCACAGGGTATTAACCTTCTCCGGACTCAAAAAATACTGGCCGAGGAAGGATGGACGAGTGCGTCATCTGTGGTGTATCAGTATCAGTGATCATGTATCAGTGGTCTGCAGTCACACAAAATGTACATGCGTTATTTCACTTTTGTTTATGGATCCACTTTAGAAATACTTCTATTATTATAGTCCATTACTTTCATTAATGATAAATAAATTGGGACTTGATGACATATGTAATCTCATACTATGAACACTTATGGGAGCAAATTATTTTGAAATTATTGACTTACAATAATTTATACAAAATTATTTGAGAGTATACGTGAGAAAGACTGCGCCACTCTAAGTCCATTGTCGCGCAGCAGCGCAAGTCCAGCGCGCTGGGTAGTAGGCATGAGTAATAGCAAAATTCCTTGCGTCAACTCAGTAACTCAAGCGCACCTCACTACGTTTTGAGTTAATTTAAAATTGCGCTGTGGCGCAGCAAAATGGTACGCGCTGAGTCGTTTAGCGCGCTATCTGCACCCCGCAATGGCTGACTTCTAGTGCAGGCAGCGTATTATGTACTGAAGTGTGTTATGTGCCAATATATTTCGAATATGCTAGTCAACATATCCGGCACAGTGAACTGAGCCGAGGCTAAGCGTTACATCAACTACTGCTGACACTACCCGTTTTGACACTTCACAATGGAAATTATTAACGAGTTCTTGGGAATCAAAACTATGTTTGTACAGCTGTTGTTTTTGGTATTAACCAAATTCCAAAAACAAGGTTTCTCTTTACGACATCTTTTCTGCAAATTTCTCTACAAAAACGACTTCTGGCGGTTAAGTATGATCGAAAACCTTACGCCCGATTTCGAAGTCCCCTAATACTTTGATATAACAGCGATAAAATTTTCATCGTTAGCGGACCCCTGTCCGGTTTTAGGGGTTCACTAAGTATTAGGGGATTTTGGTGAAATCGGGCATTAGGTTTTAACTATTCGAAAATCTTCTGTCAAATAACCTCGTTATGTATGAAAACATGTAAACAGTAGTTATGGTAACGTGGTTCTTGAGTTGGCGCAATAGCGCGGCGTAGTGCAGTTACCCATGCCTACCGGGCCGCGGGCGGGTCACAGCGGGCCGCGAGCGGGCCACAGAAGGCGGCGCGCTAGGGCCGTTAGGGCCGCTAGGGCGCGTGGTAGAGCCGCGGCGCGTGGTGCGGGCACAGCGGGCGGCGGGCCGCAGCCTCGCCCGCCCGCGACCCGCCCGCCTGCGCCTGCACCTGCACCTGCATCTGCATCTGCATTTGGTTCAAGCTCGCCTGGTGCGCCTGCAGCTGGTGCATCTGCAGTTGCTGCATTGACGCGCTGTTGTGCAGTATTTGCAGTTCAGGTGGCATATGATACAGCCCTGGTGTCTGAGGAGAGATAAATCATTATTATTTTTTTATTACCTTAATAATAAAAAATTCAGTTAAATATAATTTACACACTGGTTTCTAACCATGTAGTAGCACACATCTAAAGTCTAACATTAACATCTTTTTTAACATTATTGTGAATCACATATTGAGCATGCGCTGATAATGATGATTACATCTCATATTTTTAGCTATATTAAAAGCTAAAAATATAATATAAATGAACTATAAACAACATATAACTGGGATACGATATAATTTTTTAATGTACTATAGCGGAAAGTGAATGTTTAGCAATTTAAAAAACCTTTGAATTTGCCGTGTAATAGACTGTTTTATCAAGTCGACAAAGTCAGCAAATTGAAGTTTATATTGGTGTCTTTGTCATTTCTAAATTGGTATTCTGAACTAACACGAATGACGAGAATCGAAGAGCGACATGTGCCATAGAACAGTAAATAAAAATTAACTGCAATTTATGGATGCGTAAACTTAAACTATTATCTATCGTTAAACTTGGGACCCTTGTGATTTGGTCGTAAGCCACGAATAACATTTTTCAAGTAATTCTTCATAATTTGTGTTGTTTTAAGTTAATTGGATGGAATAGAGAAATGTTAAGAAAAAATTACTACATGGTAGGGATACAGATAGCCAACTAAGATATTCCAAACAAACACAAATGACGAGAAACTGAGTTGTTAGCGAGTGAGATTATTTTATGACGGATTATGTCATTTAGTAGCGATTTACGATTCGATAATAAATAAAACTACTACATCGTCACAATAAACTGATGAAAGCATTGTTAACTGGGTGTATCCTACTATTCTTGCAATGGGAACAAAAAGTTCGATCCGTTTGGGATTTATACTCGCAATATAAGCAACAAGGAGTCATTGTACAACTACTCAAAAAATCAGAGAATATTTTTACATAGTCAATTCGAATTATTATTTTTCATTAACTAGATCAAAACTAATTGTAACTATATACATATTATAAATTCGAACGTTTGTTTGTCTTTCTTTCACATCCTTTCACCGTGAGAAAGTAAGTGATTCCCACGCGAAATTCGAGTTTATGCGGACGAAGTTGCGGGCGGTCGCTACTTAATAATAAACTGAAGTTAAAAATAAGTTATTCAAAGTTTTTCACTCAAAATACTCAAAATCTGAATACACGGAACCATACACTTATAAATCGTTCGCACCGACCTACCGACACACATTCGACTTTTACTCATCAAGGACTTAAAATTCAATACTAAAATTGGAAAGAGTTTTTACTGCAAATTCTAAAATTAAATAGATAGATGTAGAGGAACCAAGGAACCTTAGCGAATTATATTCTCTTTAAAGGAAACCGCGACACAAAAGGTACGACATGTCAATCATATGTCGTAAAAATTTAGGGAAAACTATTTAATTTATTTATTTCATTTGGAAAATGCCTCCTGCAATTTCTACTGAGTACCGTTACATAATTATTACTCTGTACCAACAAGGGTGAAGTATTAGTACCATATCGAGAGAATTGTTCAGATTGGTAGGCTCATAATAATGTTACTAATCTATCAACGCATTGTTCAGATTTATATTTTTTTTCAAAACTATTTGCTTTATTTTTTTAGCGAAATCTGCTTATTGAAAATTTGGCGTATATTGCCGTGCAAAATGAACACGTGTTTCTATAGCTTCAGTTAGATCTAGGAAGCAGGATGTCTAGGATGTAAATTCATTGAATACGTAAAAACATATTGAACATTTGAACATACAGAGCGAAAGTGAGTGGTAAAAAAAGCCAAGGAAGACCAAAGATGACTTATGAAGATCAAATAGCCAGTGTTCGCAGATGGAAATGTCAAAACCTCTCGCATACCTAGGCGAAAATGTGTGAGGGGAATGATGAGATTTGAGAAAGCGAAAGAAGTATGTCAGAACCGCGACGCTTGGCGTTCCATCCTCTCTGACTACTCCGTTAGAGATACAGCGTGAGGATATGTATGTAATATGTATATTGCATATTCTGCTGCCACAAATGAAAAAGAATTAATCTTTTTCGTTTTCAATGTTTTGCGCATTCGGTGGAATGCACGCATTTATTTTATCTTTAGGAATTTATTTAAAATAAGTTTCGCTTCGATGAACTTCGACTGCATTACTATCGAGAGTAGTTTCTAATGTTTCTAATTTGGTTGATGAAGTTGTTTTTATTTTTTTTATTTTTGTGATTTAAATAAATGATCGGAAATTAACCAAATTTAATTTCTTATTATTTTTAGTTATGTCATGCATGACTTAGAAATTTATGAAAGTAGGCTTATTTTATTTCTCTTTGTATACATGAGGAAACACCCATTCAATATTGGACCTTGAAACCAATTCAAATTGGAATTTCAAAACTTGAGCTGCCATCTCGTCGTCTGCAATTTGTGTCTTTTTATTCGTCATCAATCGTGTTATCTTGTGATTGTATAATACCTCCAATTTAAAGTGACGGCCAACTTGCTAAAGATTCCCTTTCCGCGACAGTAGCGGTTTTACATCTACACATAATAAAGCAGAGTCAATTCTATACAACTAAATTAACAAAGAAAATATATTTCTTGGCGACTATTATTTGAAGACGACAGAACAGGCTAAGTTGACTGTTCTGAAAACTGAAATGTTTCATATCTCAAATTAAAATAAATAAAAATTACAAAAACAATATGAACAATAGAAATTATTTTCATTTAAACTCCAGTAGTGGGGATAAGCTAGAGAAATGACGAAGACAGCTTGAAAAGCCACTAACTTCTATATTTTTCGAAAAATTTCGAATATTTTTGACGTTTGTATTCATGAATATTAAACCCACTTTTCAGTAAAATTAAGAATATAGTTTAAAAAAACTTCATATAGTTTGTGGTGTCGTTTTTGACATGAACTATTTGAAGTACCCTCGTGTACTTTCTGTACTCATTACAAAAATTACTGGACGGCTTTTGATTAAACTCGGCAAAGATTTATACTATGACAGGATATACATATCGTACATAGGGTACATATCGTCTCCATTGCCGTGAAGTCATTGCACAATTCATTAATAGATTTTACAAGTGAAAAGCATGACCAAAAATATAGTATACATATATTACTAATATTTTGACATCTTTCTTCATTTATATTAATGTGTTTTATGTCATTTGTAAGTATCGTTAATGAAAATGGATATTATGTTTTATTTTTGGTAGATATATTATGTTCTTATTATTTTTGGTTCTTTCGAATCAAACATCCTCAGGAATACTCAGATATTTGTTTCTAAGCGACAGGTATATTTACTAAAAGTGCAATGAGCTAGACTTCCGCATAATAACATTTGAATCAATACAATATTTTGCTTTTATAAAAAAAGGCCACTAAAAATTTAACAAAAATCAATATACTTCATTCTTTTTAAACATATCATACGTTAGTAACTAATAAATCTGTGCATATATATACATAATTAGTACATATTCAATTTTCTTTCATAGTATTACCTGTTAGTTTTTGGTCTTTATTTCGTTTTTAAGATCTAATAATTACAGTATTTCATGCGTGCTTGTATAACTTTAAAAAACCACAATTGTGGTATTTTTTGTCATGATTTCTATTTGCATTACTCTATTATCTTTTCCATTTTATCGCTTGTGTAAATAGGGTAATTACTGTTAGTATAATTGATGGTAATAATAGGTGGCATTGCATGATAGTATTATTGCTTTTTATGGTCGTACGACCTTACTTTTGTCCGACGAACAATAAATCCTACCCAGAACGCACTGTGCTAAAGAAAAACCTGAGCATTGAATGTAGATTACATAGTTCAGCACATAAAATTTTTGACTTATAGTTTGTTATAATAGGCGATTATAATACAGGAAATCTATCAGCATTGTTAATTTAGTAGATAAACATTGGAGCAAGTTATGTTGTCTTACGGCCACGGGGTGTTTTAAAACATTACTAGGACTTTTTAGCATGAACGGGCGAAAAACATTTCACATTTTATTTAGATTTTTTATTTTTTACGTTTTAAGGTGAACGCCCACTTATCCGAGCCGAACACGTCGAACAAATTGAAGTCAAGGAGGCCTCGCACAAATATCCGCACCGAAATAATCGACCGCGCCGAAAAAGTCGTTTCCATTTCCTTTACACCTGTCGCACTGTAATTACATGTGAATTGTAAGAATGCGAGCGCATCGGTCGATTCGATCGCATCGCCCGCGCCGAATCTGATGACGTCATCCCAATTCCTCTAGGATTTCTGGGGTTATTCCAGATTCAGACGATTCGATGCGGGCAGGTGTGCGAGGTTTCATAGGATTTCATATAAAGAATTTTAAAATTTGTTCGTTCGACTCGTTCTATCTGTTCGATTCGGATAAGTGTGGGTTCACCTTTAGAGTTTTAAAAATACAAAAATGATTGTACATTGTGCGTTACAGTTCCATGCAAGTGAAAATGGAGGAAGTCTAAATAAACATATGCAGCTGAAGTTTTCGCGCTCGTTCAAGAAGTCCTATTTAACTCCAGCACAGCCTACTATCAATTTATTGGAGGAGTATTAAGGACTGATTGAGAAATTATTACTGAAGACATTCGACTATATGAGCTTTCCCTCTCCAGGGAGAATCTTACAAACAACAACAAAACAATATCAAAATGTATCAAATTGGTTCACACGTACACTTATTGCTAACGGCAATTTACCATGAAGTAACCACGTGTCGTAAGTTCATACTCATTAAGTTTATTCTTGTACGGTAGGTTCACAAGGCAATTTTTGGTAAGACGTCGGCGTTGTCGCATCAAAGCTGAGTTGGCAAAAGAATATCTTACTCAAATTCAATGTCATTTATCCTATGAAATCAATTTTTAATATCGAATCTACCTGTTTAAAAACCTGTACTGAGCGGAACAAAAAGTCAAATACGAAACAAACGTATCGATTGTGCAGTTTCAGTTGATGAATATATATACAAGGTTATTTCGAAAGGATTGGTAAATGCGGAAGGGTATTAAAATACCCCTGACAACGGGAAACTTCCGTTCTATAACTTTACCAAGTCAATCGTTTTAGTGCAACACCTCAAACTTTAAAATAAAATAAAGGTGAGGCAACCCTAATATCAGGTTTTTACGTCGCTAGCAAACCTCTGGAATATGGGGCAAAATGATAGGGTTGTACATTTTTTTCTATTATATGAATGTTTTTTTTAATAGAAATCAAAATAAACGTATCCCTTAATTACATCTGCAATATGACAGTCAAAATGACACGTTGAAACCCCGGCGGATTTATACCCCCTTTCACAATAACCTTTTTTTATCTTTCTTCATGGCATGGCGCACAGATTAGCGCATTTGCCAATGTCACGTATTGTAATAGTATAAGTAGAATGCTTATCTACAACGTTAAAACTTAAAAGTGATAGTAGACTTTACTGGAGTTTTACAGGACTTCTTGGAAGAGCGCGAAAATTTCAGCTAGACATGTTTATTTAGACCTACTCCATTCTTTTCACTTACACAGAACTTTAAAACACAATATACTATCACTGTTGTACTCGTATTTTAAAACTCCCAAATATGTAAAAAATAGAAAATCTAAATAAAACAACAGCCTTACTTCTCCCGTTCCCGCCAAAAAGTCCACAATAACGTTGTATATCAGGATCAACAGACACTCACGTGGTGGTTGTGTGTGTGTGTGTGTCGGTGGGGCGGCAGGGAGGGCCGGGCTCAGTAGGCGGACGCCTCTTTATACTCGGAGTTGTCCATTGTGAAGAAATCCTCCAACTTCCACTGGAGGGTCTCGAAGGTGGGCCGTTTGAGCGGGTCCTTGTGCCAGCACTCCAGCATTATCTCGTATAGAGCGGCGGGACAGTTGGGCGGGCACGGCATGCGGTAACCGTGTTCCACTTGATGAAGCACCTCCGCGTTCGTCATGCCTGCCGAGATCAACTCTTCATTAACCATCTGACGTACTTTCAAGGATTTGTTACTTTCACATTCGACAATCAAAATTAAAAGAAAAAAATTGTGACAGCGAATAACCTTGAAGCTGAAATAATTGAAAGTAAAAATACATAGAAGAGACTAATTTGGGAAAGTTATTTTGTTTCGATTACAAATTAGATATTATTAAACTTTAGAACGAATCGTATTGATACACACCAGCTAAAAAAGCACAAAAAACGATTCATTAAAATTAAGTACCGATTACAATCGTTTTATTCTATATTATGCTACATAATATGGCACTAACTTATTCTATAGGTACATAATTAGTTCATTTGTATTTAAGTTTCATACGTTTGACTCACCTGGATAGGGTATTCGGCCGTACGTCACTAGTTCTGTGAGGAGGATACCGAACGACCATACATCTGATTTAATGGAGAATTTGCTGTAATTAGCGGCCTCAGGCGCCGTCCATTTGATAGGGAACCTAGCTCCCACTCGAGCCTCGTATTCATCCTCCTGTCAAACAATATCACGTGATATAATCTGTGGTGTATTGTTATGGTTTTTGAATGAGCAATTTACTGCACTTATGGTATTGGTGTTTTATACATTAAAATCGCAATAAACTACAACGATAATAAAATTCGCAATAAATTTTGCGAAAAAGCTAAGAGAAAATGTAATTTTTTAGCAAAAAATTTAACGGCAAGTAATAAATATTTATTGACTACGTTGTCACGGACAGCTTTGCACTGTCACAAATTACTCATAGCCTTTAAATTTGTTACAGACACAATGAGAAGCGTAAAATTTCTAATTTACATGTTTTTGCCTATCTACACTCTAAAGTATCTGTAATTTATTGTATTGTGATATGATGGACAGCTGGGAAGAGCCGCTATACAAAAAAGACAAATAAAATTAGTCTAGACTAATAATACAATGGTTGAACTGGACAAGTTACCCAAATATGATACCCATGAAAATTACCGTAAAAAATATACATACAAATATTAAAATATGTAAAAGAAGATTATGCAAGGAAAAACTTAAAAAAAATGTCTATAAAATGTTTTTAAAATTCTAACAAATACAATGCAAATCTTGTATTTTATTATGATTTCCGTAAGAAACGCCATTGTTAATTTAATACATTGATATTTATTATTAACAGCATAGATAACTAAGCCCCCGGCTTATGCCACACAATGAACTAGTAAAACCAAGTCTTCAATTGAATGAAAGGTTGGATTTCTATGTTTACCTAACCGGGAATCGAATCTGGGACCTTCGGATTTGAATGCTAGATATTAAAAACCGAATCAACCGTCTATTCTTTGCTTTGTGTGTTATTAAACAATTGTAAATAACTCGTTTTTCGAAAAGTATATTTTTATGTAATCTAGTAATAAATTAAATAATAACTACAGTATACCTACATAATTATTCTATATAGGTTTTAAAAATTACTATTACATAATAATAATACTGATGGTTTACACTACTTAGTATCAATCAATCACTGTATGACACTGAAAGATTATAACTAAATATTTGCGTCAGATGATAAATGTAAGATATAGTATATGTAATGATAACAACTAATTAGACAATGCAATATTATGTTTAACAGCATTGTTATTAGAGATAATAGATTTCTAAACTACGCTACACTATGGAATAAAAAAGAGGATTTGTTTTTATTAAATAATTACGGAACGAAATATCAAGAATAACTTTCTCATGTAAAATAACTATGAAAAAAGCAACTAAGAGCGCGTCGGACGTGTTTATAAAAGCAATAATAATCACAATGGGCCCAAATAGCCATTATTCAACTTTGATTCGTGTTTATGGTTCTGAGTTTCCAATTCACGACTGTACGAAACTGCAGATCAGTAAGAAGATGATGCAGTAAATTGACGAGATACGGACAGACAGCCATAACGCAACTACAAGGATTTCGTTTTAACTATTTTGGCCACGATACACTAAAAATCAGAATAATATATCAGACATCTAATTTTTGGTGATCAATATTTATATTTGCATTTTTTTAAATCAACAATATCATGTATATAATATCATACACGAAGTAATGCCAACAGTATATCTGGGGAGTTATTCACAAACGTCGGAAACTTTCCGTGGCAGAAATGCCAATCGTCAGAAAGCATAAATTCAATCCGACGGCTTGGATTTGTGAATACGACTATATACAATATGGTATATATATATATAATATAAATATAATACGATTTCGGATTTGTGAATCGCGTATAGACAAAATCATCGAAAAGTTTCCTGTCGGATACGGAAAGTTGAGTTTCCGACGTTTGTGAATAACCCGCCTGGTAAGGTGTAAACCAATAGCACCGCGATCGGGAAATAACATTAGCCAGATTAAAAAAAAACTCTAAGGACTAAAATGTTGTCTCCTGTGCCAAAAATTTCACTCCACACCGGAACACAATAATGCAAAGACAGGATAGTGACAGGATTGGTGAGTAAGATGGTGGGTAGCGATCCACATGGAAGCGCAATGATTACGAGGTCATAATAGTCGGTCAAGAGATACGATTAAGTTAATTTATTTTATTGCTTAATATATTTGTTGTATAGTATTTGAATGTAAAATATACAAGGTTCTAATAACTTAAAAAAAAAGTATTCTAATAAATCAGTAGTGAAAACGGTTGTCTAGGGATTAATGGGATTATAGATTTGATAATTATGAAAATATGTTAGCACTGATTAGCAATACGAAATCTAATGCATGATAAAATTAAGCAGTGATAAAGTTGATGTATTTCAAGTAATTATTTTTTTTAGTATAGGTAAGTATTTGTTTTCGATTCTAAATAATTGAATATGAAATTAATAACGCTTGAAATTGCGTTACAACGTATGAAAACGTGTGTATAACTAGGTTTATACAACAATTGAAAAACCTACGACTAAGTTTATGATTATACCTTGATAAGTCTGGCCAGCCCGAAATCGGCTATTTTGACTATGTTAGCTTCGGCAACGAGGACGTTCCTCGCGGCCAGATCACGGTGTATGTAATTCTGGGATTCGAGATACGCCATGCCGGCGGCGATCTGTGCCGCCATATCGATTAGTTGCTGTAACTTGAGACCTCGGCCTTTACCTGTTGAGGAATAAAATATAAAAGTGTATTAAGTGAAGTGATTACCAAAGAAATAGGTGCTAAATTATAGAGTAAAATTTTTGGACAATATATGAACGAATTTCTATTCAAAGAAAATTACACCATTACTTTACAATTATTTACGGTATATCTTAACTTTAGTCATTATTTACTTTCATTAATGTTAACTTTATTTGCAGTGAATATTCGTGAAGCGTTGGTCTATATTTAAAGTTATCTTTAAATTGAAAAACACTATTTCTGCTCATTCAATTTCTACTAATTGCTAAAAGAAAAGATAGTTCATTTTATAAGAGCGAAACAGCGAGGAAAAGAATATTTTAAATAGCTTCTTGAAACAATCTATCAGCATTCGTTTCGATTTGGAATTGGTGAAATAATGTGTAATGTAAGATGCATATCGAGTCACTTGGCATTATTTTTCACGTGAAACGTGATTATGTATGTACATAATGTATTGTATAAATTCTAAACGCCTGGGACATGTAGTATGTGCAATTGTGTAAGTAGTTTTGTCGCTGTTGAGAACAAGACGAATTGTTCGAAAACAATTCAGTATTGTGAGAAGACATAAATACACATACGAGTTTCATTCTTTTAATGTCGATACGAAGTGTATTAAAGGCGGATTAAGTTTAATGTTCTCGTCATCTTCAAAGCGTTTCCAAGAATTCGTAATGAGGTCAGCTTAAGAAATTGTTTCTGAGAAGTTTTATAGATGTATGCAAAAAGGTCACTATTGATGTCACGAGTTCTGATAATCTTTGACTAAATGGGCCGATGGGTATTTTAAATACCGAAGGTTGCTTTCTGTCGAAATTCTTGTAACTCTTTTTAACATGAATGAAATAAGGCGTTATTAATTTATTATGGCATCGCCGTTTCACCCGCGTTAAATTTAGCATTGTTCTGGTATAATAAATAACCTAGATTACTCTCTGAAAAGTGAGTCTACTTACTCTCTTGCCAATGAAAGTCCCGTTAAAATCGGTTCAACCGTTACGAAGAATAGCCTGGACAAACAAATAGACAGACACGACAAAGATTTAAAAAAGCTTATTTGGGTTTTGGTTAAGTGCAAATAACCATATAAGCTTAAGAAAAAGGTTTTATTTCGAAGTTACAGACAGACACTTCAATTTTATTTAAATGTACGTATGTATAGATTTATGGATTTATTTGGAACCTTTACAAACAAACAGAGATCAAACTCTATGACTTAAGTACAGTCCTGATAATATAAATCTTCACCAATAAAATATTTTAGTATTCAATTGAGATACCGCGAGGTGAATATTAGACGACTTACCTTGGAGATAGTCTAGTAAAGAGCCGTTTTTCATTAATTCGGTGATGATGTAAATGGGTTCTTCAAGAGTACATACGGCATATAATTGAATAAGCTTGCTGTGCCGTAATTTTTTCATTATCTGTGCTTCGGCGAGGAAGTCCTTCGGGTCCATTGTGCCGGACTTTAGCGTCTTTATGGCCACTGGGGTTGTGTTGTTCCACAATCCTTCCCATACTTCTCCAAACTGACCGTGACCCAGTTTTCTAACGAACTTCAAAGAGGATCGGTCGATTTCCCACTGGTCGCGTGTTCTATGAGAAAGGCCTTCAGTCACAGGTTTCTCTACCTGTAACCAATAAAAAAACATTATTTGAATTACGACATCCATGTCTGAATTAGTTATTATGAAAGTAGATAGTTAAGAACTCAATTATTGCTCGAGTACGATTTACTGCTTATTACTCTTAATTTATGTACTTTTATATGTTATACCATACTGCATGTAAACGTTTATTCTGAAATGATGTTAATTAGCATATTGTGCATTGAAGTGAGAAAGTTTACGATGGTATAATTTATTCTATAAATAAATAGTGATTCAATGACAATAGCTGCTATAATTGTAGACATGCGGGCGATATGTCGCGCTGATCAGCAACATGAGAAGCGTTCACGTAATTTTTAATTCACGCCGCGTTGGTAACATGACGCTCGGTGGGCAGCGACCGCGACCGGCCTGTGTGCCTGTCACGCTTCGCTCCGCATTACGCACTTGACAACAAACACGGCTTATCAAACCTATAGCACTTACATTGATTTAATTGTATTATCATCGCAACTAATATTATCTTTGAATACTTATCGGTTATATTTCTTAATCACGGTAGGTGGTCATTATGTAGCGTTTTTTTAGCGATTTGTAGCTTACTATGGAAACCGAACGATATTTGGTCTATATGTTTGTTGTTTGATTAATTTCTTAATGATTTCATGGCCTACATTGTCGCAAAGTTAAACTACTTTCATGTCCATTGTTTGAATGAACTAGTCTGCCTCGAACTTGTGACTCGTTAAAGATCACGACCGACTTTTCTGTTGACAATAGTGCAAAATCTCTTCAATTTAGTTTTTGTTGATTTTTTCTATTGGACAGTAACATTTTTCATGAAGAAAATGTAGTAGTTAACCGCGAAGTTGATGTAATCAGGGGCCCGCTTGTATAGAACGCGAAATATTACGTAATCAATCATTTTAGATTAAATCTTTCAAATGTCAAAGTTGAATGGCTGCGCTGGCGCATCGTTTTATTGCACGTTGAAGTGCAACAGTCGTTTGAAACCACACGCTCGTTGAGTAACTGCGGTAAATAGACGTAAAGAAACAATGAAATTCTGCAATTGTGCCAACGATAATCCGATAAATTGCAGATAGCCAATAGTTTAAAGTTTTTCAACAAATATTGTTGGAATATAGTAAAACCGACAATATTACTTATAAAAAAATTGTACTTAAATATATTTAATAACATAGATGCCTACACATTATGCGCTATGCATGATAATAGTAATATGACAAATCGTTTTATTACAAAATATGCGACACATGTGTAGGTGTTATGGATTTTCCCTTAGTTGAATTTACATTTACAAAGTTCTTTACGTAGCTTTAAAGATTGTTTATTTTTTTTTGTATTTGTAAAAATTTTTTGTAAAAAAATTTATTTATATTTATTGTTACAGGAAAGTTACAGGAGAATGATGACATTTGAAAGAAGTACGTAAGAACCGCGAAGCTTGACGCTCTGTCCTCTCTGACTACCGCGTTAGGGATAAAGCGTGATGTTTTTAAATACCGTGATACCTACATACCTAAAAGGTTTAAGTTTTAAAATATTTCATAAATATTCCATACATAAACGGTTTAAGTATTAAAATATTTCATTAGGTTTTTAATAATATCGAAAACGACTGTTTCATGCAAAAATTATTGTAGAAACAACAATAGATAATAATTAAGTAGATCAAGAGAAAAACCTTTAGGTACTAGGAATATTTTTATAGAAGTGTAATCTTTGTAATACCAATTAGATGACTCTTTATTTGTGTCATTTGTTTGGCAATTTCCGTTAGGTTCGAAATAACAGCAGTTGTTCTAAAATAAGAAAAAATAACTAGAACAATAGCGCTCGTTATGATACCTGTGAAATTGTAATACGTCATTAGTTTCTGTACTCCCTACACAATGATAAGTACTTACGCCAATGACAAACGCGACATCACTGTGAATATTCGTAATGAATATCCATTACTTTTACTTCTTATTAATAACCAAGAACCTACTTTTTGAAGACGTCAAAAAAGAGGAAGATTTCGTTTTACTTTAAGATTAACATAAACTTTCACGAATAGTTGTCCATAAACGCAGGACTATTTTCTTTTTTATGCGGATAAGTACCTACATATTATTAGTCTGTGGTCTCACGTGATGGATTTAAAATATTTTAAGTCTCTTACGGTGTCTTATATAAAGATTATATGGTTACTTCGTAGATGTTTTATAAATATACATAAAACATATCTACTCTTGATTCATTTATTCGAATGTGATGTGACCAGTTTGCTATCAGTCCAGTAAGCTTAATAAAATATACAAGAAGTATTTTAAGTTTTTAGGGAGTAGGAGTAAATTACTTTTAATTTATTTATTTGGATAACGTCTTGAGCTTTAAATAAAAGCTCGAATTAAACTAAGAAATTATTAACAGAAAACATTTTATGAAAATATCTACATTTGATTGGGGATGAAGATGATATTATGCAATATATCTTGTAATTTTATCAAACATTAAGAAATATCTTCGCACGTCGCCACTAGGGCATGCAAAACCGGTTGCAGTTCCAGATTTTTGATACCCGGTTCTGGGATGCAGTTAGAACCGGGTAAACCGGTTCCCTCGGTTCCGGCCGATATAATTTTAAGTTTTATTATGATTAAGTTAAATTGTAAATAATTTGAGAGCACAAGGCATTATTACAAGGAATATACAACAAAAAAAATCTTTGATTTATTTAATCTACATTTATTTGCTTACTTAAATTCAATATTTGATTTAACTTCTTAATTTGCTTTTTTAATATCTATTATTATCGTAAAATCACAGAAATAATAAAGGAACTCAACAAATCAGTCTTTATAAACAATATTACCTACTTGTGTAGGTACTTATTCAAAACCAAAAGTAGCTACACAATATTTTCATTTAACGCTATAAAATTTTTAATAAAATCTAAATAATGAAACATAACACAAATTTAGATTTAACGAAGTTAAATAAAATCTTTTATAAAATCAGCTTCTTTTGTTCCCAGACGTATGTTCTCTTCAGCTGGTTACATCTTATAATAATGTATATTTTAGTATTCTTCATCAGTCAGAACAGTTTTAGTTTTCTTTAGAACACTCTTTTCTTGATAATACGACCTTAGATAACTGATAACATCTACACTGTAGTCGCTCATTGAGCTGCGTATTCGATTGCATACTTTATACGTTTATTCATACATTATTTATAACACGTATACAAAAAAAAAAACAAACGGTAACGATGACCATATGTAACCAGCTGAGGAAGATATGAGTTCCCAGCTGAGGAAGATATGAGTTCAGGCTCTACGCTTCTAGCCGGTAATGCTTTTATGTAGTTGTACCAGCAAAAGATTGCTGCCACGACTACAAACCATTGTCAAAAATCGTCATTTCCATTTATACTATTGTCAATGAATAGTCGCAATTTTGCTGCCTGGTACTGGCTTGTGCGGCTGTAGCTTTAAGTATTTCGAGATCCAATTCTTCTCGTTTTGTCAATAGTGGGGTTGGGATGGGGACAAAAACGACTTCGTCTTCTCCTTGTTGCTGAATTTCAACGTTCACATTATCAATACTTGACTAGAGCTGAATGAGATTTACAATACCCCTGCACATTTCGTCAGAAGTAGGTCTAGATAATGGAGCTAAATCTTCGTTTTATAGATCAGCAAAGTATTGATCCGGGTTCGTTAAGTATTGAAGCGTAGCTGCTTCAATAAGTCGTCGCTCTGAATATATTTTTTTTAAGACATTTTCCATCTCTTTACTTAAAGATATGTTCATTCTTTTCAGTTTCTTAAGCGCATATTTTATAGCGACATCGGCTGTTACTAATGATGCATCCCGACGATAGTAACTATTTAATCGAGTCTATGGAATTCAAAAAATAAATAGCATAAAACCATCTACAAACGATTCCGCGTCGAAAGATTCTAGTGAATGTGACATTAAACAACTTTTAATTTTTTTTTGTAACGAACCGGGGGTACTGCTTTCGGAACCGGTTCTACACGTATCTTGAAAGAACCGGGTATACCCGGGTATTTCAGAATCGGGTAGAATTGGGTGCACGCCCTAGTCGCAATAACACCACGCAAACTAAATTTGCATATAAAAATTGCCTATTAAAATTGTGTTTAGGTAATACAGTAATTTCTAAGCATCGATTCTGTAATGTTTGTTGCCGTTATTACTAACATGGACATTCCCAGATACATATTTACTCATATGGTCGACGATGTTTCATAACTTAGATCTAAGGGGCAGGATGACATAATGGACCATATAAAACAACTTGATTTGTAAAACTACTACATTATGATGTTATGTCTTTATAAATATAAAAATGGAAGTTTGTCTATATCTAATCTCTAATCTCTCAACACCGTTTGATTGATCACCATGAAAGTGGGTGTGTATGTATGTATATGCATTTTTTTATGGATAAACTTTTCATGCTATCTAGCCCCTTTGTTGTAAGTCGCCACCACGCAGATGAAGTCGCGGGCAAAAGCTAGTACAAATACAGTTTAGATCTAATTCATGTTACACGTAGGTAAAGCAAATTGATCTCACTATGTTAGGAATAACGGTAGATGGAGATTAAAACAAAAGAGTATCGTTTGAAGAGGTTAGTGTGTGTGTCCACTGCCCATACGCAATTTAATGAAAACGGAGTAATACCAGCCTTGGAGCCGGACAGGTACTCGCGAAACTGCACATATTGTCTGATGTACTATGTTACTTGTATATACATATGTAAATATATAATTTTTATGCGTACTATTATTGTAACGTATTACATAATAAAATGTATACACGCTTGAAGGGAATCGCGTTACATAGGAATGGCAAATTAGAGCGTAAAAGAAATTAAACTATTGTGCATTTCAGTGGTCATTAAGTGGAATTTACAGATTACATTAAATTACTACGTGACGATGTGCTGTTCTCTTTAATATAGTATATCGACGTGTTGAGTAAAAATTATTCATTTTAAATAATGCGGTGATGACTATGTGCATTCATTATAATAATGTCGAAGGATGAACAAAAAGTGAGAAAGTTCAAGGTCAACTAGGGAACTAAAGAGGTAGGTAAATTGTGATGTTTATGCCATTTAATATTTATTAAATGCATTTTTACGTAATATAATTTCATATTTTATTAAATACACTTCCGTGTCCAAAAATTCATTTTGAAATAAACGCAAATAGACAAACTAAAGAGTCAATAAACTACAGCAGCTGATCACGAAATAAATATCACAAGAATTTTTCTTCAGGACAACATGAGTACTTCGATGAATTTAAAACATCCTCGGGCCGGTTCAATGCCTCGTAATATTTCTCACGCGGCGTACAAAGGTGCCCATCGAAAACCATAAATTTTATCGTCGTCCTGATATTGAGTTTTGCAATTTATGCCATTCGATAATAATAATTGTTTATATTGATCACGTGACCTTCATTTGACATCACTTTAGTTCGATGTAAAATGGACTCAGTGAATAGATTTAGTAGAATTTCAGACGAGGTCAAACGTCACTGCGATTGTATTCATTAATAAATCTAAACACAACATAATCGCTGATGATATCATTATATAAAAATTGTGCAACATTATTTAAATAGTAGGCGACATGTTTCCATAGGTAAGGTCCAAAAACAGGCAGCTCCTCGCCAAAAGTTTTCGCGGTACACTATAATCATATGCGATAAGTGATACAGTGACACATAACCATTACATTTACCCGGCTGCCAAAATTTTGTGCGTTTCTAAATAAGTTTGTTGAGGCGGGCACACGTTTAATTAATGTGAAATTTAAATATATATTTCTGTATACATTTTTCTATCGGCTGCCTAAAACCATAACCCAATGTATGTATATTCCTTCGATACTTTTTTTCTGCAATGTGATGCCTTTTTGAGAGATTTTTAAGTATTTCTTTTAAATTACTTGAGTAAATTATATAAAATTGTGGCTAACAGGAAGACAATACAGTTTACTAAATACTGGCTAAAGGATTTTTTATTACATGAATTAATATTCCAATTATAACGATATATGTCGCGTTCGGGAGACAGAGTGCACGAGGGCGGAGCCTACGCAACAAACTTTTTTTGGGAGCTTGCTCTTAAAGATTTAAAGACAATCCTCTGTTGCCAACTGTAATTTCGAAATGAATTATTGAACTTTGAGATTGCAGACAAGATTAAAAAACTTGTTACAGACCTGCACACAAGGCTTGTTGAGAGCGACGCACAGTCCGTCCGCGTCTTTGCTGTAGTGTTCAACCAATTCCTGGAGGGTTCGGAAAGTGGTTCTGCGTGCAATGAAGAAGCCACCTTCGTCCAACTGCCTGATGCGGTAATGCTTTACTGTGTCACCATCTCGCACTACAGACAAGAATATATATTAAATTCACCGAATATCACTTTTATTTCGTGACTATTAATGATAGATTTTATAATTAACTTAATAATCCAATTAATAATAATTATAGCTTAATATCGTATCATGTGGTAGCCTGCTATAAACAGCCGATAGCCGATTATCGTTTTTATTCTGTGTATTTAGCTCAATGCTTCAAAATGAGTTGTCTATGCATATGGAACAAACACACACACACACTTGCAATATGGAAAGAATGCATAAATCAACTCAATCAATCAACCTAGAGATAAATTATTGTAGATTTCATAAAAATATTTCAATTTTAAAACGCAAACTATACAGAAAAATATAAGACTGAGCATTTAAATAATCTAAAAACGTAATAATGTACATCACTGCAGGAAACTATTCGTTCACAAGGGATTCGAAAAAAAAAGTGAATAAATATTAATTATTATAAAATATTTGTTTGAGATTTAAATTACACTTATGGTTTTCATGACATATATTACTTACATTATGTACCAATATGCTAAATTTGAGGATGAAGTGTGAACGTGGACCAAAGAAACAGAATTTTACATAAAGCCTGAATAAAAAGGCTTATTTACAAAAAGGCTTTTTGTAAAGGATAACTCTAGTTCTCCTGAACAAAAAGCCTGTAGTTTTCGTTAGGAATTAAGTGTTGATGTATCTTACTCCATGACGGTTTTTACTATGTACCTACTGCAAAAAACACTTACCAATCTATGCATCTTCTATTTAATAAAACTAACTCGTCTATTGAATACAATAATGGCATAACTCGAAATAAAATGATTCAGAGAAAACTTGGTTTGACAATCTGGCGCACTAGAAAACACATAGTAATACATAAGGCCATCTATACTGAAATTTCGAGTTATGCCTTTGTTGCTCTCAGTAGACGAACTGACAGACAACGCACCGCTTAAATAAATCACTAAAGTCGGAAACATGATATTTCGAAGATATTTTTTTAGAAATTCAACCTCTAGGGGGTAAAATGAGGGACACTATAAAAATTCGACATTTTTAATGAGAAATCCGTGAAAATGGTTTTTTCGGTTAGAAATAAAAAAATGTGTTCTAATATAGTGGATGAAAGTTTATATGAATATTCTGTTGTTTTTGTAAACAAGATGAGGAGAATGATGAGATTCGAGGAAGCGAAAGAAGTATGTAAGGACCGCGACGCTTGGTGCTCTGTCCTCTCTGACTTCCCTGTTAGGGATACGGCGTGAAGATATGTATGTATGTATGTATGTATGTAATAGCATGGAAGTTTTTTTGGGATGGCAGTTTGTATTGACAACAGAATTTCACATACATAGTTTACAAAGAGGTTTTAAGAGTAGCTAAGCCTAACAGCTAATTTATTTCAATTTTTTTGTTACGTCTTTATTTTTTATTAATTTCAAGATCCACGCGAACGAAGTCGCGGGTCGAAGGCTAGTATTATTATAAAACTGTTACAGTTCGTTTTAAAGACTACAATCTTAGTTCCTGGTGGGGTATATATCAATACGCTATCATAATAACATGATAGGCAGAGGCATTGAATTCTAAAAGTAATCCTAGATAGTTACTTAAGAGTAAACCAAGGGAAGGTAGAATTTATGAGTATATAAAGTATAAAATAAAATGAGTAATGAAAAACTGACGAAGAAAATCTACAGAGCGAAAGTGAGTGGTAGAAGTAACCAAAGAGGACTCTTGTTGATCTAAGAAAATCAAATAGCCAGTGTTAGCTGACGGAAATGTCAAAGGCATCCGCATACCTAGGCGAAAATGTGTGAGGAGAATGATGAGATTTGAGGAGGCAAAAGAAGTAGGTAAGGACCGCGAGGCTTGGCGCTCCGTCATTTCTGACTACTCCGTTGGGGTTACAGTGTGAAGCATAAAGCTTTATGCATATGTATGCATAAAGTAGAAAATTATTTTGATAGGATACTACACATTTGTTCTATAATACAAGCAGACGAAGTTGCATGCGATAGCTAATACTTTTATACATGTACTAGGTTGTACGGACTTCAAACCAGAGTAGTGAAATTAAAATGGAGTGCTTGAATGAAATTACAAGTAGAAGAACATCCGTGAATTGAAAGTCTAGTGTTTACTATAAATAACTATACATTTACTTTAAATATAGACTACATTCTGCTTTAATGCAAATAAAGTTAGTTTCAGTACAGGTACGCGTTACTTCTAGAACGTATGTCGCAAACAATATCCTTGCATTCTAAACAGTTTTGTAAGTGTACAATTATCACACCAAAGGACGCTTCAATAATGTTATTTACATGTATTGAAGTTTACTCGAATGAAAGAATCGAAACTTTACTTTCATTTATCGAGAAAGTCGTCGGAAAATTTATTCGAGCCTATTGTAATGGAGAAATAGAATTGTATTGAGACTTTGATAGTTCTGATAATATCTCCTATAGTTTTCAATGTCTAGGGTTGTGTAATTAGTAAATCTAATCAAATAAGTATCTCGAAATATTTTTATCAGATAATTATTGAATATCTGGCTTAAACATATATTTGCTTTTAGACTACCTGATTTAGCTATGGTAAATCATAGATAAACATAGATATTGTTTGTATTAATTCTTAATCGTGTTATAATCTTATTATTAGATTTTATTTTCTATTATTTTCAAGGTTCACGACGTAGGATTATAAGGAAATATTTGTAATATATATTATACTTATTATTTGATTACATTGAGATTAAATAATTACTATGAATTTATTTCCAGGCACCAACATAATATGTGCACATATTACTTAAATAATGCTCATGATTCTCCTCAACAGATTCCATTGCATAATAATCTTATGTAACAAACTGCATTTATGGATCAAGGAAAAATCTGTATCAAGGCCGTTGAAATAAACTATTATATAGATATCTTAATACTCAACGGTCGTTCAAAATTTCAGTAATTTCTAATATTTAAAAGCCCTATGCAGGTGAATTATTCTGTATTATATAAGTATATTATAGAATGGAGTCATCCCTAATAAATTTTTGTATAGTTCATAAAATAATCATTAGTATAAGAATAGCGAAAGATCGATGTTACAGCTATTCTTTGCTATATTTCTACTCTACTAGTCTTAAATACGTGGCTAGACAGAATTCTGAAGAGTAGTTAAGGCGACGCATCGATAAAGAATAATTTAATCCAAAATAGACCTACTGGTCTATGCAAAAGTGCGCGCGCTAGCTTACGAAAAATACGAAAAAGTAGTTATTTTCGTTTATTTTAAAAACTATAATTAATTTTAAAAAATCCAACTGTCATTTTGAAGAATATGTTTAGATTAAAATTATACAGAAAATTTAGAAATATAAATCAGTCGCGTTACTCGTATAAATGTAAAACTCTGTTTTAAAAGAAGTTTCTTTGATTTTTTTTGTGTTACAAAAGTTAACAAATCATCGCAACGGTCAAAATAAAGCCAATAAAATGAAGAATCAGGTTACCAAATATCGCTTTCATACGTTTTGTGGTCACTTAGAAAAATTGAGATACCTGCCGTCAAAATTTCCAATGCGTCGCCTTAAGTAAAGAAGTTACGTACACCTGCACGTTTCCTAGTAATTTGTTGACTACCGTCCTTATCAATTAACACTTGTTTTGTTTTAACAACGAAAAAATCTATTTCAACATTACGTTAATATGTTTTTCTGTTTATTGTACATTAAAAAGCGATATTTAATTTAATGAGCTGATATAGTATTCTAGTATTTCGTACAATATATGCATGTACATATACATGTATATACACATTACATTGTATAAGGTAAAAGTACGTCGACTTGTCTCGCCACCGTTGTCCATCAATGTCGTTTTGCATCACATGAACTAGCACACACATACTGCCACGAATTACAATTACTATGTGACATAAAACACATTTTACTTTCATGTAATACTCAGTTTAAAATTAAATCGTATGTTTGCCTGCGTACATTAACACATTCTTATAATGTAAGCACTAAAGAGGCAACATTGCTTGAATAAGCGGCACTCACGGGGCTGGTTTTGCGCGCTGTAATAACAGTAACTATAGCAGTTTTGAAAACATTAAGAGTGATATGTATATATAACGACGACAGAGCGGTTAGACCAGAGGGAAACGCTTCGTGCGATCGTACCGCTTGCTGGCGTCATTGGTCGTCGAAAGTGTCATTTGGCTGCGTTTTATAAGGCGGTTTTCACATGATTTTACGTTGCGTTTAGTTTAGGAAAGTTAATAACGTTTCACTACCAATTTAAAATTCGTTACGCTAGATTACGTGGTATTTGTCATTCTATTCTACTAGCGTTTTCGACATTTAAGCCACTTGTCCCCCAGGTGTTGATTATAATGTCGTCCCCGCGTGGAATAAAAAAAAAATAGTTTACATCTTTCCCTAGAGCTTAATAATTAATATATTCTATTTTAAATTTCATTCAAATCGGTCCAGCAGTTTAGGCTAGCCTTGTACAAAGTGTAACTCCCCGCTCCACCCCCTCCGATTTTTATTACAAAAATGTGAAACACGTCTTATTATTTTAGCTCAATGCTTCAAAATGAGTTGTCTATGCATATGGAACAAACATGATATGGATCGTATTTCATTCCATATAAAGGTTTTATACTCCTCTTCTTTCACCTTAAAATGAAAATTTGCAAAAATCCATTCTTAGTGGGCCACTACATTACAGAAACTATCATCGGACCAAATTTCATGATTCTAGCTTTAGTACTGAGATTTCGTGATTAATCAGTCGGTGAGTGGTATTTCGCTTTTACGAGTATATAAATATATTATGCTATTCGCATGCACAATACATTGCTTTATAATTTTATTCACATCTAATTGCAAGGTTATCTTGCACGTTGTTGGTTATTTTTCTCAGAAATATGCCACTTTCCTGGTCACATATTCGTAAACGAATACATCATTTTCAGGCAAGAACCCAAACTCTAACCCTAAAAACCCATTTAAGGACCTAAATCTGTAAAGTCTGTACTATAAGTGCTAAGTAACAAAAGGCAATGACCAAACACGAAGTCAGTGTTCGTTCACAATATGTTCTTCATCGAGAATCAAATCCCGGAGTCCTCAAATTAGAATACAAACGTTTAATATTATTAACTGAAAAATCAGAAAATTGCTATAAAGTTATTACACAACATGTACAATGTACATATATAATTTAGTACAGTATCACTACGATACGATAATCTTACATACATAATATACGTGAGTACATAAATCTGTTAACATTTTAATTTTTATTTGGGTAAAATTATGACTTATTCATTACTTAATGTTATGTATAATTTTTATTCATTACCTAATGTTGCCTGCGACTTCGTTTATGTAATCTTTAATTTACTAAATAAAATAAATCAGAAACCTTCGCAGACGTACGCAGATCAATTCAACAAAGTTTCATCACAATCAGATGAACTATTTAGGAACGCATAGAGGACAAACATACAAAGCAACACTCATTTTCATTTATAGATAGAAATAAATAATTATAACAGTTTAGGTATGTATTTACCTACAAACTAATAATATTCAAAATAAACAATTTTAGCAAGTTACTTTACTAACAAACATAATGGTTACCTTATAACATTATTTACGTAAAACCGCTCAGTTTATGGGTACCCGGTTAATAACTTGTAGAATTTAATTTATTTATAATCTAAAAGTCTACAACACACCACATCTTCAGGTTTAAGTACAAAATAAAAAATGATGGTGAACTGTTACATTAAAGTGTCTAGACCTAAGGTATACATAGTAACAAAATATTCAAATAGACCTTAGGCTCCAGTCTTTGTTCCCACGACGGCGCCTATTCTATGGGCTTAGAAAAACTCTAACCGGTTTAGCTTCAGGATCGAACCTTCCAGACCAAGGCGACTTTGTAAAGCATACACGGCTATGTTTTGTTTTATAAACAAAAACTGTTGCTTACATTAAACAATTTTTATCTAGTGACTAACACCAACACGTTCTCAAATGCTATTAATTACATGTAAAATTAAGATTATTGTGTAATTTGTGGTGAACATACATTATGTAAGTACGCAACACCTATACATAATATGTGTTGGCTATTAAACGGGATCGATAAAATTCCTCGTATAACTGCGACAGAATCGCTCACTGTATTATATTATGTTTTTATTTAATGAGTATTGTGGATAATAATTATTCATGCAGTTACCTGACAGCGAGAAGTCGTTGTGACGGCTTTCCGAATCGCGAATAAGGAAAGCACCGTGCTCATTCTCAGGGAGGAGTAATTTTTTCTCTGCCTCGATTCGTTTTATTTTGCGGAAGTACCATCTGTAACCAAAACAAAATAGTATTACATAGGTATAAACACATAATTTAATACATAAAATCAATGTTTGTTTGTTTGTTCGTTTTTTATGGGCTGCTATACCGTTCATATGATTGTGATGACATTTGGTATTGAGATAGCTTGAATCCTGAGGAAATTTTTAAAATAAAAACGCGGATGAAGTCGCGATCATCAGCTAGTGAAAAAAAACGTGTGCGGTCGGGGGAACGAAGTTAATTGTAATAATGAGGCAATAAAACCCACGTACGATTTAAAACAAAAACCTAGCGGCCGCACGACACGCGGAATCCGCCCCACGTAACGCTTTTTCCTTACGTGACGATTTCTACCAACTCAAACCTTTCGCAAGCCGCGTTAAAGAACTTCGTTCTAACAAAATTTTGGGTTTATAAATAACGACGTTTTTTGTTTTCGTAATACCTTAAAGCTTTACAAAAATTTACGAAAAACACTGAAGAAGAAAATAACTTCTAAAACAATATAAAGACCTAAAGTTCTAACTGACAGTTTGCTGACATATTTAATCAAGTTTCTGAATTAAAACTCTCTCCACACTCATAAAAAAAATGAATTTATAATTTAATTTACTTAACGTCAGAGCTTAATAGGCGTGACGAATCCCTACACTGTTTTATGTAAATATAGTTTTGTAACAAGCGCAATACAAGGTGGGAGGCTTTTATACATGGACCAGTAATGTAAGCGTAATACCAGTAGCTTGTGAGAGACATCTGCGGCAGTCCCTGGTTTCTATTCAATTATAGATATGTAATGTTAGAACACTTATAGTTTGGAAGTCTTAGAAAATAACCATTAGGTTAAATATAAAATACATCATTTATGTATTAATTTCATAGTACCTAACTTAACCAAAAGGATGTGAATGTTAGGTTATAAAAGTGAATTTAGAAACAGACCATGGTGATACAACAGCAGCGCAACTATGAACAAGATATTCTGAATGCAAATAGCGTCTATTGCTGCACTTCGACACGAAACGAAGGGCCCATTGTAGTAAACGTTAACAAACCAGAATGAGTCATAATTTGCCATTCTAAGGAATACTTTTATTATCTTACAATGTTCCATAGCAACCGATTTTAAGAAACGATTAGACTAGAACATATAAACATATATCTTCACGCTGTATCCTTAAGAGCAAGCTCCCAAAAATTGATTTTTTCCTAGGCTCCGCTCTCACGCTCCACCGTCCGAATCATTTATCGTAATAACTGGAATATTAATTCATATAATAAAATATCCTTCAGCCAGTATTTAGCAAACTGTATTGTCTTCCTGTTAGCAGTAATTTTATGTAACTAACTCAAGTAATTTAGAAGAAATACTTAAAAATCTCTCAAAATAACATCACATTGCAGAAAAAAAAGTATCGAACGAGAAAATTCATAAATTACTTAATGGTTTTAGGCAGTCGCTAGACAAATGAATAAAGTAGCATATATTTAAATTTCACATTTATTGAATGTGTGCCTGCCTCAGCAAACTTATTTAAAAACGCTCAAAATTTTGACAGCCGGGTCTTAACGGGGTAGACAGAGGACGGAGCACCAAGCGTCGCGGTCCTCACATACTTCTGTCGTGTCTTCAAGTCTCATGATAAACTACAACAGTTTGTCGAATATTTCAAATTACAGTTTGCCTACCGCTGTCTGTTGTACGCTATGAATGTGGTTTTTTTAAATAAAGGGTCAAGTATTGGGTTTTTAATTAGCTGGAAAATAAAAGTTCATCTTAGAAATTCCAACACAATTTATTTACAATAACACTGTTAAGTACAGTTTCCCAGACATTTACCTACTTCCATAATAACTGAGGACCGGAGATACACACTTCATACATAATATTTATAATTTTCTTTCAACTTTTGTTTGATATATATAATATATTTTTAATAAAAAATGTAAAATCACGTACATAGAGGCAAAAATTGTTAAAACCAGTTGGTTTTAATTATGAATGAGCAACTGCTCATCAATCATAAATTAAAATGTATCTCTGCAGTTGTGATCTGCTAGTGGAAATTATTTGGCTACATTAATATATTTTTCATTTGAAAAAACTAACAATCGTGGCACATTACAAATAAAAAATGTCGTATTAATTTTATCACTACTACAGCTAACAAACACTACGACACTGGTACAATATACAGTTCAAGTTCATTTCTTGCAGTTTAAACAGTTGCAAAACAAGAGAAGCACGACAATAGTGTTGCATCGAAATAAGCGACTGACTGACGAGGTCGTCGTTTTGATATAAAATTACCACAACTAATAACCAAGATACGTTTATAACGGGAATATTGCGAGTTTTAATGATTGAAATATTTCAGACGAGACCAATCGTTAACTTACGGTAAAGACATCTTACAACCGGCTGTAGTATGTTCTACATTTTTATTTTAGTCAAAAAATTTCGAACATTTAGGAACACTGATAGTTTTAATATTAAAAAAATACAGTGTTTTAAGCTCTGTAGCTAAAAAGAACGATTACATTTTCAATAGTCAATCCATCCATCTATAATCCAGATCTTTCTCATTGTCCTATTTTCACAACAATTGAGATAAAAGTTTATAGACATAAATTGTTGTGAAGCAGAAATAAAGAGATAATTTTGGATTCCGACCAGTACATGATAAAATGATGACAAAAAAATGACACCCCTTCAATAAGATGTCGTTGGATGAATTTCGTAACATGTATTTAATTTTGACATTGAATTATGAGATGTATGAAAGATGTATGATTATAAAATTAGTTCGTTTTTCCTCTATTTCCTTACAAACAAAAACATTTCATTTCCGGAGCTAGTTTTCAATTTGTCGTTAGAAAGAAAATGATAACGGACACAGTTATAGAAGTTAGTAGATTTGTAGTTATTATTTTTAAATATTGAGCTCGTCATAGTAAAATAACAATTTATGTCTTGGGCATAAGGCATAAATTGGAAGAAATCGGTACTGATTTATTGTTACGGAACTCTTAATCACGAGCGTATCCAAAAAGCTTTTGGCCGGTTTTATATTTGCAACATTTTAGCTACTTTGTTAAATTTCAAATAACGACTGATCTCAACAAACATTTTTAGAAATTATGACGTCAAGGTGTTTGAAGTAACGTAATAAATTCATCACAATAATGAGTTTCGGCAAAGATTTCTTCAAGTCGTCGTGACCAGTGTTAGTTTACAGAGCTTGTTAGGGGATAACTAATTTTTGTAGTAATGTTATAATTTTATAATTTGTAACGTACTGTTCGTGACAATTAACCGATTGCGGAGCGATTATTGTCGCTATCTATTGAATTATTCTGCAATTAACCCTTAGTATGTAATTAAGGAAATAACTATAGAGTCCCGAGATTACTATCGATACTGTTACATAAGTAAATCAGTATTCATTATTTTCATCGAATAACAGGATGCAATAAATAGGTTTAGGAAATAAAGCGAACATCTACGGGTTTTCTAGTATAACTCAGTAGCCTAAGTAGGCTATTTTGTAACTATAAATAAACGACTAAAGTCTTAATTATCACAAAATGTAGAATTTATTTAAAAAAATTAGATTAAAATCTGTTAAGATCTAAGAACTTTTTGATACGACAAATTCCACATTTCAACTTAGTATTTATTATTTTAAAATAAAATGACGCTTTTGGAATTTTAATAAATCATGAGCCAGACGTTAACAAAATTATATTTCTGACTACATCACTGTTATGCAACAGTTGCACGTTTTTTGCAATTCAGGAAAACATTACTAAACGAGATCCCTGACCTGCTTTATAAACATGTAAGAATATATTATTTTCGTGCTGAGCACTTCAATTATATAAATAACAACTAGTTTAATCATTAAAATTGATCTATATTGTTTAAAATGGGAAGTTAAACATGATATGGTTTTTGTGACCGGCGCATGTCAGTGCCTACCAATATCCTGAAGACCTCGTCACGCGCTAAGGGCATATATAGGGCCATTAAACTAGGCGACATATTCGAAGGCCCTTTGACAAACGCTCCAAGAATTAATTACTTAATATAGGTCAAGTTAAATAAATGTTCTAATTGTATTCATTGTTAGATCACTAATTTAAAAGTTTTCATTATTCCTGCCGCGATATTTTTATAATAATGTGCATTTCTAATGAAAAAATTGGAATTGTTAACGGATGACCTCTGAACATTATACCCGCTTTATCAACGTCTTAAAACATTAAGATGCCATCTAATGATGTCCTGCATATAAAGTACATGTTTAAAATCTGGTGCGACCGTAAAACAGTTACCAGCACTCTACGAGTGGAGCGGACAGCGATCAGACAGATGGATCGACCTTGACCTCGTTATTACGCTAGAGAAATCGTCATCTGAAATCCAATACAGTTTGTTATTTGTCTATCTCCAATTAAATGCAAATGGTGAAAGATTTTCTACGTAACATACGTAAGTATATATTTATTATGCATTTACAGAAAATCTAGTCGTGGATCTTTTATTGTATGTTTAAGAAGTAAAAGAAATAATATTATTCGAAATGGTGAGAGACACTAACCAAACAAGTTCCGGGTTAGAATATAAAGTTTATTTAAACAAGTTAATTTGCCGCTATATTTGCTCTAGTCTGTTTCAATTGCAGATATTCGAAAGTTCAAATAGCAATGTGCAAATATGACCAGCTTCATTAGCTTTCTTCTAAACTTAGAAAAGCTCTTGTAATATCAAGTTCATAACGAAACTTGTATAATAATAGTTTTGTCTCTTTAATGTTGTTACTAAAATTAAATGTATTCATATTTATGTGCATAATGTAAGAAGGTTACATAATTGTTGCCTGTATTCTAGGTTTCAATACAATTATATTTCAAGAATGTAGACCGGTTACGTCTCCAGTCAAAGTGGGCGAATTGGAAATTCCTACAAGAAGTTCTTTGCTCAAGTGATGATTATTGATTACATAATTTCAATATCAAATTAACAATCGTCATTCAATAAGAGAAACAGTTACAACAATTGTGTAATCCCAAACTAAGCTTATTCATACATCTTCGAAGATATATGTACTTACACTACAACAACTATAGATCTGTTTAAAAAGAAAGGCGATATAAATGACATGGAAGCCCAAGGTCATGATAACCTAGTTGTTTCTAAATTTTAATTACAAAAATCAAGTGGATCATATCTGGATAACTGCGTTCGTTTTTATTATAATAACTCCTCATGAAACTTCATGAAATCACTCAATTAATGGAACGGAAAAGAAATTTAGACTATTTCATCGAACACAAAACAATAAGTAGCCTGGAAATAACAATAATCTTTTCTGCACATGCATTTACTAGTTTTTTTAATATTGTATTCTAATATACGTCTAATTGTAAACTAGTGTTGACAAAATGTTATCTGAGTTTCTTGTCGTTTTTTTTTCAGTGTGTAGTTTCTTTTGGAACCGAACGAAGGTAGAGATTTGACGTTCACAAAAACAAGCTTAGCATTTGGATTTACTCGAATAAATTGATTTGACTTTGACTTTGAAGCAAGGCTTGTAATATAGATATCTATTATACAACTGGAAGAGCATCCAGTAATATACACTCCTAGATAACTTAGAAAACGTTGTTCGCTACATAGGCTCGACGAGAAATCGGCATATAGTGTGGAGGACGGATTCACTAATCATTGCATCAACGGGCCATTTTTTTATACTGTTTTTTGACTGTTTGATACGGTTTTCAGGAATGGCTGCATAGACAAGAGAAAAAATATTGAATCTAACGCATTTAAGAATGAAAAGCTTTCATTTAAATACAATAACTAAATAATTAATTCTATATTACACATTTGACTGTTATGTACATGTATAGGTACTATGTAGGCACATAAATATATATTACTGGATGTAGTCCGCGACTTCGTCCGCGTGGAATTAATAAAAGTCATAGGCTACTTTTATTAATATCTCTATTCTAAATTTCATCAAAATAGGTCCAGCGGTTTTATTGTGAAAACATAACAGACAGAAAGAGACACTTTCGCATTTATAATATATTAGTATAGGTATAAAGGTTTCAGTGAGGTGTTCGATTTTTGAACAGACTATAAATTATAATAAAGTGATAAACAATGACCTCAAGTGGCGTAACTTTCGTCGAGAGAATTTTATAATAACGAGTTAAGGAGAGGCGCCGGTCATTAAACTTCGCATGCCCATGGCGACGTGCAGCCACTATTTTTTTGTAAGCGAGTCTCGCCTGGCGACGGGTTGTTCGCTAGATGGCTAATCTAATTATAGGGCCCTCCAGCTCGATGGACAACTTGTCTTTGTCCAATAGTGGCCTTTAAGACAAGTTTTTAGGGATGAAATGACTCATGTATGTTCTATGTAGTGTCAAATCGGAGCTATTATTGGAAAAGTTGCGATTGACAGCTGAGAGCGTTGTTTCTATCGACAGCCAACAAGTTTTCTAGTTTTTGATTCACATAAATACAAGTAATAAATATTATTACTTGTTAAGTATTGTGGTAGACGTATCTTATAAATAAATGGTCCTTGTATCCCTGATACATATATTGTAATCAAAACACTGCGATACTAGGGTTTTATAGGAATTTATTAGCGAATGGACTTCCAGGTCCGGGAGGTGAAGATGGGTCAGGTCAGGTCAAGGCGATCAAGGGAGACGGCTAATTATAAGAATAGGTCATGTACTAGAACCTGTCACTGTATAATTAGACTTCAGATCTCATAGTTAAAATTGATATCAAAAACGCTATATATATCGCTATACATAGATGTTAAAGAAAACTTTCGCTAAACTGAATCTGGTAATAACTCCATTCAAGCTCTACCACATATAATGTATATTAGAAATAGTCGGAGTAAAAATTTCACGCGTTTTGAACTATACACATTTTTTTTTAAATTTTTAAACTGTATTAATGTCTAGCGACCAGCCCTGCTTCGTACGAGTAGAAATTAAAAAAAAAAATATACAGCCCATGTTAGTCGCTGATAAAATAGCTTTCTATAGGTGAGAGAATGTTTAAAATCGGTTCAGTAGTTTTTGAATTTATCCATTATATACAAACTAACAAAATTTACCTCTTTGTAATATTAGTATAGATATAGACTACTTAGGTACATTGCAATTTTTGAAAATATTAATAACTTTTTACCAGTTAATACCTATAAAAGTATACCTAATATGTAGCTATTGAACAAAGTTATAACATTAGTAATACTTTAAGTACCTACCTAACCATTTCAATAAAGTAACTGATATGGTGGTTTTAAAAAAATAATAAGACTGTGGACAGCTGAAAATCCGTGAATCATTTATTGACCAAATTGCCAGTATCCGCTTCCGCCAAAGTGGCCACCGGCATCCAATTTATTGATGCCTAATTTATTGTATGGCAGAGGGCTGGATAATATGCCCATTGCTGTGGAAATGTTATCTCTTAGAAAAACGTGCGATGTCACCGTCTCGGGCAATATATAAGCAATGAGAAGATATGCAATATGTTAAGGTTGGATGACAGTGTTATTGTGGAAATTAATAAAGGAATGTTAAAATGGTTCGGGCACATAAAAAGAATCGAGTGATGAACGATTGACGAAGAAAATCTACAGAGCGCTGGTAAGTAGAACCCAAGGAAGACCGAGGCAGACTTATGTTGTTCAAATAGCCCGGTGTTTTTCAGCCTTCTTGAACACGCGACCTCTTTAAAAGTTTAAAAGTTCTTGCGACCCCCCAAGACGGTAACAAAACTGGTGCTTTCAAAGACTACGCATTTAATTATTATTCTATTGAGACCTATTGAGACTATACTGATCAAGAAATCAAGTGCACCGTGCAAAATAGTCGCGAGTGCTATGTAGGTATTGATATTCTTTAGCGCGGGAAGCGATCGATTACAATTTTATAATACATACATATCTTCACGTTGTATCCCTAACGGGGTAGTCGGAAAGGACGGAGCGCCAGGATAATAATTATTTGAAAATACATTTTTTGTTACAAACTTTGCTTTATACTTATTATTAGCTTGTGACCGCGACCCTCTGGACAAATCTTTACGATCCCCTTAGGGGTCGTGACCCACAGATTGAAAAACACGGACATAGCCAGTGTTAGCTGCAAATGTCAACAGCACTCGCATAACTAGGCAAAAATGCGAGAGAAGAATGAGATTTGAAGAGGAGAAAGAATCATCTGAGGATCGCGATGCTTGGCAATCCGTCCTCTCTGATTACCCAGTTAGGGATATAGTGTGAGAATATGTATGTAGGTATATACTGACAAAATTATTTACATCTCAAATCACTCAAATTTTTCCGGTATAACGGCAATAACATAGGAAAATATAGAGCTATGATCTGATTCGATTTGGCGAAAACTTTCAGGGACACCACGTAGGCACATAATATCTAACTGTTTAATAGCACATTAATACATACATACATACATATCTTCACGTCGTATCTCCAACGAGGTAGTCAGAGAGGACGGAGCGACAAGCGTCGCGATCCTTACATATCTCTTTCGCTTCCTCAAATCTCATCATTCTCCTCACACATTTTCGCCTAGGTATGCGAGTGCTTTTGACATTAATAATAATAATAACAAAAATGTATATTTTCATTAATAAAAACAAAAAACAATATTGGAAGCGAAAGAAGTATGTAATGTATGTACGTTCTCTCTGACTACCCCGTTAGGGATACAGGGTGAAGATATGTATGTATGTATGTATGTACAACAAAAATCGTCAAGAGCAAATTATTACAATCATAAATACTACAACGAATATACTAGTGGCGTGTGCTAATCGCAGTGCGTGCTATAAACTTTCCCACAAGCAAAGAGTAAATTGATTTTAGTCCCGCAAACGACACCTCATTTTGCATTGTTCGCTACATTTAGCCAATACCGTGGGAATACTTTTTATGATTACAATAATACTTTACTACGCGACAATTTATAAATCTATTTTACAGACACCGATAAATGTTACTGTAAACTTGACATTGCATGTAAGCACAAAGCATATAAGATGTGCTTAAACGTACGTGAATTTTCTTTTTACCGTAACAAACGCATTCTTGGAAAACGAACAAATGCCTGAAAGTGTCGAAGCGTCAGAGCTAAAAACCCCATTGGAGATAATAAGGTGAACGGTATTTTCGTAAGGAATATGGGTTTCTCCGTTACTTATTCAGGCAACTGACAGATAAGGATAACGTTCATACAAATCGCGACATAGATTGAATTTTCATTAACCTCCAGGGCTTCCATTGGCTATGACAAAGAATGTAGACACGTCATCGACGTGGTATGCCACTAAAACTTTATAAAATGTATTGCCTTTCCAAAAAGAAGACAGACTGTTTAGGATTTTTACAAGTATATGCCGAAATGTTCAGCATTGCAGTTTATAAGTGACCTTTAACTACGCTACGGCATTTGTTAGTGCCGCTTGAGCGACAAAGAACCCATTTAAGAATTCTACGTTTAACACTATTCATACAAAAGGAAAAGATGAAACATTTGGCAATCCGGTAGCGTAGCGAGAACGATTAGCAAAGTTCACAATGAGTCGTTAAGTGTTACTGCCTGTTGACAATCAGGTAAGGACATGATGACACGACGCTTAGAACTACAATCGACAACGCTAAAAACATTGTGGTGGAAAACAGTTTGAATTTGAATGAGATTGTTTGAGAATTAATTAGTTAATCACATCATGTAAAAGTTAATTATTGTATTATGTACAATCTATTAAAATACAGTTTCCTAATTTAGGGAAGTGAGTAACTGTTTCAGATGAACAAAACCTTTTGTTCTTAAATTAAATGAATAATAACATTGTGATGGAGTGTATGAGTAAAATTGTAATTTTGTTAACACTGTCGATTTATCGAAGGAAGTATCTGATTGTCTGATTATAGTACAACAAACTTTCAACATACAATACATGCACATTTTTAATAAAATCAAATTTCAAGAGTAGAGTCATCTCTTTCAAAAAGATTATTTTTTACACTAAGCTTTTAAGGCACACTAATTAACAAATAAGATAATTCAAAAGCCCGGATGAAATTAAAATTGGATAATGCGAAAATTTTATTATGTATCAGTGAATGTATTAGAATGGAACGATAGATTTCTTAAAAGTTACTTCAAAATAAAGTTAAATTATAACGCAGTGTTGACAATACGTATGCAAATATTGAAGAAACATTGTTAGAAATCGCACTAAAACATGCGCAAGTTCAACAAATTATTATCGACAGGTTGCGAATGCACGCAAGCGCTGCAACGTGCATAAAAACTAAAAACAAATCATAAAACCTGTTGTATTGTTCTTTCGCATGAGACGACCTCATACGACTGTTGTGATAAGAAGGAACTGCTCATTTTCATCCATTTACTAACACGTGTCGCACACATTAAACACTATCATCAGATATGCAAACGTAATTATTATTAATGGTTTTGAAGAAATAAAAGCAATGCAAAAGTAGGCAAAAAAAAGGCCAATAGGTATTATCTATCTTCTATATAAATAAAAATGAAATTTTGGTCGCTTAGCTTGTGAATGGCTGGACCGATTTGGCAAATTTTTTCTTTACATGTTCATAATAGTCCGAATAAGGTTTTATGGAAAGAAGAATTTGAAGTTTCTCAAAAAATTCGGAAATCCGGGAAAAATTGAAAAGTGCTTTTTCTATGGGGTTGTTTGTATGAACTTGTGGGTAACTCACGATTAATAACAAAATACCTACTGAGTTACAGCAACGCGAGGCCGTGCGCAGCTAGTGTATTACACATAACACCACGGAAAAAAAAATAATGTACTAAAATAATGTGAATTGTCGCACCCACCCTAATTGTTTGTAACAATATTATAAATGACATGTAATTTGACTAGAAAGCGAGCTGCAAAATAAACTAAACAAACAACCTATGTAATTTAACGTCACGGCGTTCAGAGACGTCACGAAACGGAACCTAAATTATTGCGTTCACATAGTGAAAGTAAACCAGAGCCAATTGAAGTTATTAGACGATTTTGAATTATTTCATTTTTTTTAGAAAACATGACGATGTATCAACACACTGTTTGAAGAGTTTCAAGAACCATTTTTTCTTTTATGCTCCAGACAATACAGACCGATCATCTGGTCTCAAACTAGGGCATTCCCCGTGCAATGAGAACCAAACGACAACTATTAGGGGCGTCACCCAGTACACCCATTTATTTAGATTAATATTTATTAATATAACAATAAGTAATACTATAAAGGTATTTTACCGACGAAAGAGACATAATTACTTTTTATTCAGAACATGCATGCTTTCAGTTTCGAAGGCCAAATCTGCATGCATGATTTGTAACATGACCATTGTCGCGGTGGCATCACGAAACTTCACTTTTAAAGTAATAGTAATATAAAAATTTCTTTCACATTTTCATATCCGTTTTGTATGATATTTAATATTTTTTATCACATTCACTGTAAAATCAGTTTCAGTCTGTTTTGTGTAAAGGTGATACACGAACTAATAAATTGTAATACGAATTATTGTTATTGAAAAAATCAATTACAGATTTGTGTCATCGATAAGTCCTAATCAGTGTCGTACTGATTCATAACGCCAATAATATTAATTAACTAGAAGGGGCTCCCGAAAAAAAAGATTAGCTACAATTTAGATTATTACTAAACATTATTGTAGTAAGTATTGATAAAAAATTTGTGACTTTTTGAGATTTCATATGACAGAAAAGACAAATAATAGTTTAATAATGCCAGACTGTTTTAGTTCATATTTAATTAGCAACAGAAAATACATCAGTTTTTGCAATACAAAAACAAAACTAGCAAATATTTCAATGTGAACGGATTTTTTTCTTCCATAGAACACATACAATACATTAAGAACACATACATTAAGTACAATAGCAATGTTGACGAATGAGTGACCAGAATTCTGAAAACACGATACGACATGTTTTCAGAACTTTAGCTGTGTACAAAACGTAAACTGCACGTGAAAAGATACTACAGAATAAAATGACGCAGATAATAAATATACTAATCAAATTTGAAAATCTTTTACATTTCATGGTTTATGAAGAAGTAACAGTTATTACACATTTTATAGAATATTAGTTCAATATTGTGCAAGTTAAGCTTCAAGGTTGGTCAGTGAAACCGGCACTGGCACATCCGTCTGTCTACCTTGCTTCGATATTTACCGCGCTCTCTAACCGATGTTCATAATTGTGTAGTTAGAATTACTTTTTTAACTGTTTAATTGTAAATGTATATCACACTCAAGACAATATAATATAATTGTCTTGAAATGGTGCTAATATTATTTTCCGACTCTTGGCATAATTTTACAATGTCAATAACAAGGGTCGTAACAAGTTCAGTGTTCAAAAATACTGATTTTACTGATAAAGGTGTAATAAATGATAATAAATAAATACTCCAGTCAATTACACAGATTGTGTGACCCCAAACTAAGAAGTAAGCTTGTACTATGGGTACCACACAACGAACTCTGGGGGAGTTCTCAGTAAAAGCCAGACTCCAAGCCAATTTAGTAAAGTTCGTTTCCTAAATTGACCTGACCAGAGGTCGAACCCGGGACCCTAAGTTTGGAAAGCAGATGCATATGCCACTGCACCAACGGGCCAGTCATCTAAAAATACAGACTTTTACTGACTACCATATTTGAACCGAGTTGAAAAATTTAGGTGTTATATTTATTAACTTTTATAATTATTGGCCGCCACTATCTCCACGCCTTTAAACTGTAAACAGTATAGCGCAGTCGGTGGCATATTTCTAATGCCTCCGACTGTATGATATTGTTTACAGTATGAAGTTGATATCAACTTCTTGCATCAAATTTTCTGTACTCATGGGCTGTGGGATCTGAGAGTGAAGTAGAAAATCTTGTTTCCATCTTGTTAAGTTTGCTTTTTTTAAGTTCACTTTTTACACTCGGGTCATTAAATTTTTCAATTTATTTTTTTAAATATTTCTTTTTCTATTTTTTTATTCCCTGTATTAATTAAAGATTTCGATAAGGGCCGTTAAAATTATCTTTGGAAGCTGTAAAATTCTGGGTTCACCATTCAATTTTAAGAATTATAAATTATCTTTCAAAGTAGTATAATTCTGGATACTTACTACTTATAATGCTTATAAGTACTAAGCATTATAAGTACTAAATATTTAAAATTTAAGCGAGAATGGTTGCTAACCAACTTCGAATCGATACAGATCTTAAATCGTTATTCAAAAGAAAAAATGGTTTCAGAAACCTAAAGATAATTTTTGAAGACCTATTCAACGATACCCCGCTTGATATAGCTCACTGCCTTTTATTTTTTTCTTTGTCACTATATGACGTCCTGTTGTCGCCATATCGACTTTTGATTACTGTCATGTCTTGAGTGACGCTTACAGCGTTAAGACAAATCGACTGTTATCATCATCAAAATTTCTCTAGAACGCCACAAAGAAACAAACTATTACGTACCTATATGTATAATTAATTATAAACTGATAAACATATTAACCTCCTTTACCTCGCGCAGTCGAGTAAAGAGATAGGAAGATGTAGATATGTACAAGGGCACTATTAAAATGTTTTTAATAAATAAATACAGGAGTCCAATGTAAAAACTTTGAATGCCGAACCCTAAAAAACTGACAAAACTGTCAATTTTTCCGGAAAACTGACAGGATTACAAAAAAACTGACATTTACCGATTTTACTGACCAGTTTCGACACCTGCAATAATGCAAAATCTTGAGATTTAATATTTTAAGTTTTAGTGGAAATTAATTATTGTCACAATTTAATAACAATTAACGTTCAATAAGAACATAAATAATAATTAATTTTAATGTAGATAACAGATGAAAATTATTAAAATAGATCCCAATTATTCATGAAGAGGTTTGAGGAAACGTACATAATCACAAACAAAAGAAGCGTCAAAAATTCAAAGCACAATCGCTTCCGATCGGTCGGTAGTAGTTTCGTGAGCGTCACCTTCACGCCTCACTTCCTGAGCAGGCTTCCATTCGCCGAACTGCGGAGAGGAAGACAGTGGCCGCCAGTGCACCGACCGACCGCGCAACCGTAGCCTTGGACGCGAGCTCCCTGCATTCTAATCGGACGGCCTTGCGGAAGCGCGTGCTCCGGACTCGCTCTCGTAACACTGGTCAACCGGCGTCTTATCAATATTTTTGGCGGTAACAGTGTGTTATGTATTAGTCGGCACTATTTTATTACATTTAATTGTATCATCTCAGTGACGGATATTTATCAAACGATCAAGGCTGTGTAATTAACACACAAATTGCCGAATACAGGTATTTAATATTTACACAAGTAGTCCTGACTAAATTACAAGTATGTTTGGGCAGTAAACAATATAATAATATGTATGCATAAACTAAAAGAGTTACAGTGTACGTCGACATTAGTCATTGGAAATGATTAGCACAAAGCTGTGGTTCGCCGCGGGTCGTCAAGTGGTAACCAGTTACACTCGCTGAACGGGTTGGCTTTGGTTAAAGTAGACCGATGTGCATACGCACGCATCTGATGCATCAAGAAATTTGATGTATGGGACGGAACATAATATATACATATACATGTGTATTTGGTGTAGATGTATCTACTCATGAGAACAGCACAGAACGAAAGAATATAGCCACTTTCAACATCAAAACTAGTAAATATGATATTACTTACGGCATAGTATTTAGCTTCATGTATGTGTCCAGTGGTAGAAGTTCTACATTTTTATTATTCACATGCGAACCAGAGAGACGTCGTGCTGTTCTCATCCAACTGCCTCTCTGTCGTCTGAAACCTTTGTCACTTTTCAGTAACTGCAGATGCCGTTTAACTATGTCATGCCATTTTGATTTTACTGTAGCAGGAGAGTCACTGGCTGCATCTTCTTTACATATTTGTAAACCATCACTAAATCTCCTCATATTTTGAAGATAAATTTCGTTAGATTTTGGTGGTAAACTTTTCCTTCTTTCATCGGGAATAATACATGTATCTTGAGAGTTCTGTTCGGCTATCCACTTTGTTATAAAATCGTTTTTATCACAGACTTGCTTAATCACTGGCTCTTCTCTGGGTGGTATCCAGTCCAAACTCACCCATTGACTAGACTTGGGTTTAGATTTAAAAATAACATCTACCTCGTCATCGCAGTCCGAGGAGCCAATCGAACATACGGAGGTTTTCTTTCTAGGGAATCGCGAACGGATAGGTTTAAAAGTTGGGGATCGTTCAGGACTTGCATGATCTTCCCTAATCTCCTCTTTTCTAACATCCTGCAAACTCTTAATACACTCAATATTAATATAAGAGTTTTCGGAGCATGAAGAGTCGACACTAAATCTTGGAGTACTTCTATGTAAAGGCTTGGATCTAATAACGATTTCCTCATTGCAATTTTCAGTCATCCCGCCACCAGTTTCACGCTCGTTAGTTAACGAAACACGTCTTTCGTTTGATATTTCATTTTCCATTTCTATAATTTTTGCCATACTAGGAAATGTATTTTCTTTTTCTAACTCGATTATTCTAGTTATTCTTGGATAACATTCTTTTTCGTTGGTTGTAATAGAAGATAATGAGTTATCGTCATTTAGTTCTATAATTCTTGTTATTCTCTGCAGGGTATCATTATCTCCATCTGTTGATAAGGGTGTTGGTGACTTATCACTTCCAAATTCGATAATTCTTGTAATTTTCTGGAGAGGTTCTTTTTCACAATCATCTAATTCTATTATTCTTGTAATTCTTTGTGGATGTTTGTCTGTCTGAGAAAGGTTAATTCCGGATTCTCTGTTAACATACGACTTTGTATCTTTCTCTAAGACTTGATGAATTTCTGTACTATCCTTTATTTCCGACATATTAATAGAATTAAGAAAAGCAGAGTTATTTTCTAATTCCAAATATCTTTTCGTTGTTGATGGTGCATTGCTATTATCAAATAATAATTTGTCGTCTAAAGAATTACTCCGATACTTTGCTTTCAGGGCACTTTCTGATAGAAAAACACAAGGAACTTCTACTTGCATTGACATCTTGCGCCTTCGTGTAGAGTTTTCTCTTTCTTGGTTGATATCATTGTCTACGTCTTCAGGAACCGCCGTATGTGGAAGAACGATAGGAGTTCCTGCAACCATACGTAGAAAGTCCGTAACGGCGGCTATGTGCGCTCCAGTCACAACACCTTGCAATTTAACACCAGATACTTGATGAGGCACAAGTTGATTATCGCGTAAACACCACACCACGGGCAGAGCCCCTTCAGATACCATTGTATTTAAGACGAACTAAGAATATGTTTAAAAAATACAATGTTCTATTTAAATCGTTCAATAAATAATCACTATAAAAATAAGATCAGTAATAGATTTCGGTACTACAGCCAATGTTTAGGAAACAAAAGTACAAATACGTATGTTGTTTGTAAAGCGGCATAGCGCGGTCGCGGCGCGGTTACAAGAGGCGATATTAGCGCGGTGTGCGTGCGCGTCTGGCGGAGGTCGCGAGAGATAAGACGGAGAGAGTCGCATGCACAGTACTGACGCCGTTGCCCCGCCACCGCGTCGCCCGCGCGCTCACCGGAGATCATACATCAATTTTGATCCGATGCACTCCTCAAGCGAATTATGTAACGGTATGTATGACCTATTCCACCGTTAACTACATTTCCGGATTTTAATTTATAGAATGTATATATGTAACAAAGAAATTTTATAAAATTAATTAATTGGTCATAATATTGTCGCAACATTTTATATCTAGGTAATGAAGTTTTTTGAATTAACAAGTATTGAATTCAGCTGAAACTAATCAATTATGTTATTTTGCAAAGTTACTATTTGCATAAAATATGCAAACGTTCAAATACAAGTTTTTGCTACAGTGACGTAACAAGTCTGAAGCAAAATTAGTAAAACATTCACCAACATCGGATGTCGTTTACAGTAATTGTCAGCAATTTAGATTTTTGTAATTCATATGTTTATTACAGTTACATTTAATATCTTATGCGATTAGGGGTTATGCTAGGGAATATAGAGTATAAATGGGTATTTGTTATCATTACACGGCATATATAGGGATCTGTATTGTAGTGATTTGATCTAGTCGGTTCATTCATCACTCACTCTGTTTTATTCGGACAAATATCTTGTTTTTTGCTAAAATAGTGTTGGTTGCTTATTTCATTTTTCCGTTTTATACGTATACATGCAATTCTGTTCTGTGTTCAGAGTAGAATAATAATAATGATATACTCAAACATTTCACACAGCGCCATCTAGTCCCAAAGTAAGCAGCACAGCGCTTGTGTTAAGGGTACTAGACAACTGGTATACTACTTATATACTTTTCTTTTGTAAATTAATACATATTATACATAAACACCCAGACTCGGGGCGGGAATCGAACCCGCAACCCCCGTTTACTTTCCGACGCGCTTAGCCGTTGCACCACGGAGGTTGTCAAAAGAATACGTTGTTTTTAAACACCACATGCAGTTCGCTTTTTAAGCAAATTACTATTACTTTAAAAGCTTATCCTCGGACCAAGAACCAATGGACGCAGCCATAATAAGTTGCCGCTCTTACCTCCGAGTGCCAAACGAATTTTCGTATCTCTTTCTATCTCATTGGGCGTAACCACGAATAAAACAGTCAGCTATAGTAAGTATGGCAACTTCGCGCTGTCAGTGTTTTTCGTGTCAGCTTAGGAGTCGGTCATGAAATAATTATTTGCATAATACTTGTAAATCTTAAGTGCTTTGACTACTAGTATTCACAAAAATATTATGTCACAATATTCACAAAACAATTATGTGTTCAGCTGTGTATAGTAGGGAAGGCCACAATACAAATTGTGACCTTCCCTACGCACATTAGTAAAAATCGAGAAACTCGGTCAACAAAAAAAGGACACTGTAAGGATTCTTAGAGCAAATGCTCCGTGCATTGTGATACTTCCGAGAGTCTATCACTACTTTTCTTAAATGTTTATAGTCAATTAGTAATAACAGCTTGAAAAAATAGATCTAAATGTTATTGAAAACATTCAAATATTAAAAAATAACACAAATTATGCGAAAATGCCAGTTGACAGTTAACTGGCGCCGATGCCAGTTTATAATGCGTCGCGCCGCCCGTAACTAACACATCAAACGCTAATCACTATTCCTGTATTTAGCGTGATTTCAGTGTCGAATACGTTGTTTTTAAACACTACACATGCAGTTCGCTTTTTATGCAAATTACTATTAATTTAAAAACTTATTGTCATGATAACGAAGTCGATTTTATAAAGAGAGAACAGTGTGAGGCCAAGAAACTAACTGATATAGTAAACAAACTTTCCTGGCAGTTTCGGAGAATTTATCGGTTAGAAGGCATATTGGGAAATCCATAAATGTGAAATGTGATACATACATTTCCTCAAAAATTTTTTTTTAATGTAACTATGGTATTACAATGCAAGTAATGCAAATAATGTAGTCAGACTTTATGACAATATCGAATAATTATATCTATACATTATAATAACTAAGAGCTGAGACTAAAGAACTTATTTATAGAGGTATATTAATTAACCTTTGTTTCGCAACAGTAGTTAGCTTTCGCTCATTTATCATAAAATATTTTAAAAGCGATTGATGATGCCATAAAAACTTTGCATGTAACTGAGGACTAGCACCTAAAACCTCCATTTTACAAATAAGTGCAAATGGAGCATGCAGTCTGCGACCAACGACACAGTCAATGTGCACGTGTTATCACTTGAAATGTAAACCCCAAGCAAATACATTAATAATTAAACAAAATTAAAAAATATTAAAAACCGGCCAAGTGCATGTCGGACTATGCACAGTGAAGTGTTCTGTAGTCGGGAGAGTCTGGCCGCTGAGAGAAAGCGTTCCTGACAGATCGTGATCGAATGGACGATGTAACTGAAATAGCGTTGAATTTACGATAAAATTTTATTTATAATATACATATTTTATTTATAATATTTGTCCAACTAACGAATAATTATTATTAAAAACTATATATTATGTTAACTCACAATAAATGTTAGAACTTTGTGCTAAATTTAATGTCAAATAAATAAGAAAACAATGTTTTTTTAAATGCATACTGCGTTGTTAGAAGGTTATGTGAACTATTTATTTTTGTAGTGATGTGCCGAAAATAACAGGCAATTGTAATGTTATCTGTCCTTATTTTCTAATAATTTGATAATAATGGAATGTACTAATAAATTTCATATTATTATTTTTTTTATTTTATTTATTTATACATTATTTATAACAGGTATACAGAAAACAAACAGTAACGATGATACCTGCAGAAGTATGAACTGTGTTGCAGATATCGACGCCCTCCTCCGAACAAACCATGCTTATACGTATATGTATAAAATAATATAATAAATTAATAATACAATGCTACATTTGTTAGTAAGTTTGTGTGTTGATGAGTGTTTGTAGATGAGTGTGTGTGGGAATGAGTACACGCGTGTGCGTGCGTGTGTATGTGGGAGTGTGTGGGAATGTGTTTATATTTGTGCGTATGTGGTACATAATAATATGTATATAATATGGATATGTATATTTCAATTGAATTTAACCAGTGTTTCGGTGTCGTCATAAGAAAGTGACGATAGCCAGGCAAGACACTTCTTTTTGCATATGTGTCGAGTTAAGGGATAGATGTTTAACTCTCTGTTCACTCTGTTATATAACAAAGAACTGATAAAGCAGTAGTATCGACCAGCAGCTACCGTCCGGCGTGTATCCGTTTTACATATTCTGTCAGTACGACGCACTAATAAAATATCGGGTTCAAAAGTCATCTTTGAATGTTTTCGCAAAACGGTCTGCAGGACAAATAGTTGACGGACTGTAAGTACTTCACACAGTGAGTATAATTCGTTAGTAGGAAATATAATTGGTTTCCCCAGAAGAACCTTCAAAACAGCTCTTTGAGCTCTTTCCATCCTAATCATCTGCGTCTTAATGACGCAGATGATGAAAATTATAAAACCGCCCAAACCGAACACGCGAAGGCAATTTTTTTTTCTTTACGCTAGTTACATTTAGAAATTAGAAGCCAGACAAACAACTATTGAAACTTATGTTACTCTTTTCTTGGGTCGGTTGACGGATAATACAACAGTGTTACTTCTTGCTAGTGATGTGCCGGATATCCAAATCCGTTTTCACGGATATTCGACGGGAAAAAAGATCTGTATTCGTATCCGTTCCTTTTTAGCGGACCATGAACGGATCTTTTATATTCATGAATTTCATTAAATGGAATTTTAAAAATAGATAGTAGCAATGAAATATAATAACTTCAAGTTATTTTTCATTTCTTAAAATTACAGTTTCGGCACTTATTATTATTAAAAATCAAACAATTACGACGAACATTAGAATAAAAGTAAGTTATCTTACTATGTTTATACATGAAATAGGATTAAATTATATGTATTCGAACGAACAAACGAAGTACAGTAACACACAAAAGATATGGCGCGTCGTTAATCTTCGTTCGCGGAGACACGAAAAGAAGATCAACGAATATACCCGAAAATCTAAATCCTATTTACAATCAATCTTATGCAACAGTCATAGGGTGGAAAAAATATTGCAGTGTGTTCACTTTCTATTTCGCTCATGTAATATTATACACGTCGTGCCATTGAAATGGGTCACTTTTATTAAAGTTTACCTCATTAATGTAGAATTGATCATTTTTATCTCCAAAGACACAACTACGTGTTTGAAACAAAACAACGACTTAAAGTTACAGCTATCTTAGACTGTAAAAGCTTATAAAATAAAAAGTTCAAATTAAAACAAATGATTTTAATATACGACGTTTACGTGAAGACTAAAAGCATGAAATTTTTAAATGTAAATCATTTAATTTCCCTCGATTGTCTCTTTAAAGGATGTCCTCTTTTTAATGATGACATAATTATGGTTATGAAATAGTACGCTTAATTCGCAACTAAGTGTAACCTTAAAAAAACCACATGCAGTCACAATGACGTCTGACGTGGTCTAACGGCAGACAGAAAGAGGCGTCGTCAGCGCAAAGGGCGCGAAATCAATCAACCACTGACGGCAGAGATTTCAACACCTATAGATGTCGCTAACTGATTGGATCAACCATTTCCCGCGTCTTTAAAATTGTGTACATCGGTAAGCCATATAAAATTTGTATTAATTTACGAAAGTTGAGATCCGTATTCGCGGATCTAGACACAAATAATTCGTATCCGTGTCCGTATCTGCGGATATACATTTTTGACAATCCGGCACATCTCAACTTCTTGTCCATCACTAGGCATGACTAACTGACCAGCCAGGCCAGGAACGCATTCTCTCATCGGCCGGACTATAGTTGGGATGTGCAATATTCATTTAATCCGTAGCAAAAATAAGTGTGTTATTCATAACGTTTTCAAATACTGTAAAAAAAAAGGTATTTGTGTGATCGCTGAGCATATAATCGAAAATAAACCATATCTTAAAAATTACGTAACATATTTTCTTACAATCCTTACTAAACGGATTGTAGTGTTTATATTTTAATGCTAAATACCCCCCGTTTTATCCCGACGTTTCAAGCAGATAGCAGGATCGTCGTCACGGGCAGACTGATGGCAATCATCGAACCGTAGAGCCGTCTTCGTAGTGTGCGTTTCCTGGTAACTACCCACTCTCATTCATTACATTTTTTAATTTTTATTGTCGTCACTGTCGGTATTTCGACTGATTCTCCGGCTCGGGACACACTCACTGATGACTCAACATCATGGAATCGTGTGAGTATAAACACTACATAGACCCGTTTAGTTAGGATTGTAAGACGTGTACAAGTCGTGAAAGTTTAAAAAGATTAATAACATATTTTATTCAAACCAATCTTCGTTTAGTGTTTTTTAAGTTCTACTATTTCAAATTCTTTCAGAATTTTTCATGCCGTAGTTTAAAAGTTAAACGGAAATGGGGATGGTACTTATTACGACTTGACGAAACCTACTATATCGGTTTTGAAGACCTATCTAAAGATTAGACCTGTTCTCTCTGACTACCCCGTTAGGGATACAGCGTGAAGATATGTATCTAAAGATTTCCCACACGCTTATGGGCACTGGAATTTTTTTTTTATCGGTTACATATATGAAGTGCCACCTCTAATCTTTTTTTTCTACACTATTGTAATGTGGTTCATAAAATCCCCTTTAAATTTCATCTATATAGTGCCTACAGTAGTCTCCAAGTTGTAAAATACCCGTGACATACGGACTAATACGACGGACAGGACGAAATTATAAAGATTCAGTTATTTTCCATTTAGTACGGAACTCTAAAAATAGTTGTAGTGAAGTTAACTTATTTAGATATAAGCTAGAGGAGTCGAGAGTCCGGGACTGAGAGCTTGTCTTTGTAAGGATTTAGGATTTATTTGCGTCAATTACTAATGAGATATATCGATGACTGTCCGCTAATTCGCTTGCGCATGTTTTATGTCGGCCAGTGATAGTGCAGCTTCGAGGAAACCACGGTCGAGCGACGCGACGTTGGCGCCAGGAATTGGCGCCCGTCGCGGTAATTCATGAGTTCATGACAGAACTCAATTTTTTCTTGACGTCTTACATTAACTGTACCTTTGTATTTATATTATATAGGTATAATATGACATTTAGGTTGTGATCAGATTCGACGATTTACAACTCTATAGCATTACAACTTTGCATCCTTTTTGCGAGGGAGTAAATACTTAAAATTACAATATGAATGTCTCCCAAGTTGTTGAATAGAAAATATTAATCTTCAGTCTCCCTTTAGTAGAATCAAAGCATCTTTGCATATAATGAAGCTTTGTAAGACATTTTTATGATAAGTATGTACAGCAGAATATATTTTTGTCTCGACCCATATACCTATTTTAAACAGCTTTACAAATATTGTGGTAGGAATTAAACTAAATCGTTTGTATGTAAAGCAGCTATAATAATAAACTTCGTCCATTTAACTTTTTCCATGAACACTTGATTAAAAGATAATATATATATAAACGAGTAAATTCGTTCACGACGAATTGCAAGGTTTTCTTTGACGCTGTTTTATTTAGTTCATTAACTTAAAAATAACATATAAGACATAATCATAAAACAAACTGTAATCTCATAACTTTAATTCGTAAAAAAGTAAATCCAATTGAGATTTAAGATGGGAAGAAAGTATAAAAAGACCACGATGCTTGGGCCTCGGTTCTGTTTAACTAACACGTCAGAGGACAGCATGAAAATATTAATGTATGTATAACTGTATTTTTTTTATACGAATAATCTAGTCTAAAAGCGTTTTTCTTTACATTTGAATAAAAGTACTATTGTAGAATTAAAACACGATCTATAATTAAATAATTCTCATTGAAATTTTTTAGCTTCATTTGTTCTGTAAATTGAATTTCATGAATCTCTAACCATCGAAAGAAAAACAGTATGATAGCACATTTATATCAAATCAATGGCGAGAAAATTAAGGTTTTAATTCGAGAGGGGCCGAATATATTGTCTACCGAATGCGAATGTTCGGTTAAAAAAGTACCATTCCAAATATTCGGCCGAATCATTCGCTTGGTATCGAGGTACGCGTGTACCGCATCCAACAGCTTCTTACATATCCGCGCGGCGTACAAATAATCTAGCATGCAGACAAAAATTTGGTCGAATACTAGTTTGACTTACATGGAATACGATTTCTAAAAATAGTTTTGCAAAAGTTACTTCCGGTAGGTCATAAATTTCTTGTGTACTTTATGTAAGGCTTCATACACTTTGAATTTTTTTTGGATTCTAAGTCTCAAGTTTGTATGACTCTAATTTTCGATGACAAGAGGGGGGGTGTAGTGTTAGTGCTAATTAAAGTAAAAGTTTATAAGTTGCAAGTTCTGTTAAAGCCGACTGTGACAATCGATAGTGTGGAATCGTCTCGTATGTCTGTCTGCTACAGATATTTTTCTCGGATACTATTCGACATATATAGCTGAAATTGAGAGTTATTCTAGTCACAGCCTATATAGACTGACGTGAACTTCAATGGTTGAGTTTTCATATTGGGGAGTAGTTTTGGGGGCTTAAATAAAAAGATAACGTTTGTTTTATGGGTTCTCGACGGGGGGTATTATAAGCAAGCTTTTTAAACCACGAAATTAAAAGTGTAAGCTGCATAATATTGTTAATTTAAGTTACCATTTCTAACACTTTTTCGAAATAAGCATCGAAATTGCTAGTCAAAAAATGTTGAAAACAATCATGAACATTAAGAATAAGGTGTATATGGAAGAAAAATTATCAGGATTATATTAGACACATTTTTTACAGCTCCATAACATACTTTATTTTGCGGTTGGCAGTACTTTTACATAAAGAGAACATTCTACAACAAATGTGTTTGGTGGAGGGTAACAACTAATAATTAAGACGACAATACAGAATACAGATTGCACTAGTAGGATAGGACTTGCAGAAGTATTTTAGGATACGGTTTTATAGATATAGTTTGAATTATGTCTGAATAGGACCCCTTTACACCTAAAAAGCAAAGAAGAACAAAGGAGAATATAGAAAATTTTGAAAGTACCCCGAAGTCAAATGTATTTTATGGATAACTGTTAAAAGTACCTACTTATAAAACAAAAGCTTAAAATACTTGTGAATCAAATTATTGTTACGTTTTTGTTATCCGTAAATTGAAATAGGTACATTTTTAATTTTTTTCAATATCTGCGAAAACAGAAATTCAAACGCATTTTAACAGAATAATTTTAATACGTTTAAAAACCGCTTCAACTACTTTTAAATATCAAAACTAAGAAATATAATATAAATATATAAGGGACCCCTTATAAGGGCTACTTATTGTATGAAATGTTAAAAATTAACAAAAACCTGATATGTTACATTTAGAGACCAAAATATTTGTATTTTATTTTGTTCTTCATTCTAAGTACTCGAAACGTTTTCCGTCAAATGTCATCGAAATCTCAAATTTTATCGCAAAATGTATGAAGACAGTTTCTATTTGTATATTTAAGAGAATTTATTGCCAACACCACATTTACAATATCAAGAAATTAAATTAGGGCCCCCGTAAATCCGTTTTAGGGACCCATTTTAGCAACTCTATATCATTCTGCAAATGAAGTTTAGGTATTTATGCTCCCTAATTTCCGATCTATGGGAAAGACTAAATATATCAATATAAAATAGGTATAAAGTTATACGTCTAATCTGTCATATTTACTTTCTTAGTTTCTGCCGCCTTTGAATGATCTCAAAAAATGTTTTAAAAATAGTACGTTTTTCAAAGTTAAAGATTTCTAAAGTCAATGAAGCTAGGAAGATGAGTTAAAAGTTTAATTACAAAGTTACAAAAATGTAATATAAAATTAATTCAATATTCGGTAATTATTCCGCAATTTAACTTAATATTCGGCTAAATACGCCGTATAATATGCCAAACGTGCCGAATAATTACCGAACATTCCCATCTCTAATTTTAATGTAAAATTTACCATAATTATTAGCACCGTAATGTGCGGATTAATTTATCTGTCGTAATGTTCTCCAAGTACGTCAATCTGCAGATTACGGTTTAAGAGCGTTCTAGACGAGTGTAGAAAGTTGCGGCGCGACTGGATGGCGCCTGCGTATGTCCTGCGTTCTGTCTTCCCCCTTATGAGCTTAAAATTAACTAAAAATAAAGTCAATTCTATTTATTAATAGGTAGCTTGTACTTCTTGAAGAAAAGTCGAAGTACTTTTGTTTGTTACAACGTATTGAAAACACAAAAGGGAAAAGTACGGATTTATATTGAAAAGATAAAGAAGACCTTAAACTAAATTTTAAATGATTACAAAGGAATGTCACATTGTAGCAAAACAGACTAGATAATGGAGGCGTATAAACAATCGTTTCTGCGGTTGCGCGGGTCGACGAACGACCTAGCACTATAAGAGTTAATATTTCTTCTGAGACGCTGTAGTCGCTCCGGATCTGTCTGGTGCGAAGTACAAATAAATGAGGAAACGAGTAATCTAAAACAAATTCCTGATGTACTCTTGTATGAGTAGAGATAGCAGGTAATAATAAAGTATTGTATAACTACACAACGTGTATGTACTTATGTATTTGAATACTTCAGATGCTGATGGAATAGTACAAGATAAACAATTTGAGACATGGCAAGTAGTTGAGAGCTTGTCTGTCATAATTATCAAAGAGAAATTACATTAGGATGTATGTTACATCAGCGCGAATTTTTTATGGTGAGCGATGTGTGGTTCGATGTTTATGTCGTAGGGTTTAATGAACGACCTCACTTACACTTTTGCTGACAAGCCAGACCGGACGTATCACTCTCTAAGCAATAATTATATTCGCGTCAAACGATCCACGGTATATAGGTATAGGTACCAGTTTCGGTGACAACTTGCAAAACTCTCACTTGCGCATGTCGCATCTCGTGTGCGTGACGTTCCATTGCCAATTGACAGTAGCAAAAAATATGATTTTAGCTATCGACATTTCTAATCACCGAATCATATCTGGGTCAACGGAAATTTACGACGGAAAGATTCATACTGAAAGTCTTTTATATCGCTCCTCCTCAATGAACACCTGGTGGTACCAGGATCCGAATGAGAGGAGCGTTGGTAATTAATTGGCTGCACATTTTTTTTACAATTTGCACATGTTGGTGACTACTCGACTAGACTCATACATGCGAAATCAAAATTGCTCAATGTCGATCTGCGATATTATTCTACTGGATTTTAATTTGTAATTAAGATTAGCAACAACAACGCATGACACATTACAAGCAGTGAAAATATGTTTGAATGACAGGCGCATTTAAAATTGTTTGATGAATTCGACATAAAAAACAACTGGGAACAAGAGAAAGTATTAATAAAAAAAATAACAAAGCCAAAAAGCTGCAGTCAAAATGATCAATAATCGGCGTGGGCGACTGACAGATGCAGTGATAATTGAAAGTGCCATCACTTGCAGGCACTCTGTACTAGATATGTACATACATGTGTGTGAATGTGTGTCAAGACGTTTTCACGGTCTTCGCGATCATCTACACAAAATCGACCATGACATGTTCGCGGATTTCACGGTGCGTGGGTGCATTTGAGCAATACCAACCGGTATTTATGATTTTGGAGTAACAGGAAGGCAGTACAGAGAAAACATAAAAGATGAAATTTAAAGCCTTTATAAAATTAACAAACGAGAGTCTCGAGAAATATTTATGTGTAGTTTTCTGTTCCAGTTTCATAACTAAGGAACGATATGCATGTACTTGCTTTGAGACAGTAGTCCGGCACGCACATACATTACGTAGTTTTGAACGTGAGGATAATTGGTTTCTGGTAAATCTCGGTTTAATTTCGTCACATCTGAACACTTTCTAAAGAAACTGTAGTTACTATTTAAATAACTGCGGTAGGCAGGACGCATCCTGTCTTCTACTGTAGACATGCGATAATAAGGCATAATTGAGCATTGGTTCTGTTGCTATATTTAGAAGCAAACATTCTGAAACTAGCTACGCATGAGACTCGTGCAATTACGTAAAGATGTTAAGCCATTTCTAATCTAAAAATAATCGTAGGCTTTACAGGCTTAAAAGGCACTGGAACGGTGCGTGAGTGTAAATGTAACGTCGACCATAATTATAAAAAGGGAATATGATGAAAATAATTTAAATTGATCTCTGACATCGAGTCGAAGGTATTTTGGAAAACTTGCATATCGTCGGGTCACTGCCAAAATTCACTAATGACTAAAAGTCAATTAAGCAACAATGAAAAGTAACGCATCAAATCGATTTTTGCTATAATAAAAATACACCAAGTGCGCCAAGGGTTTCGTACAACAACACAATATAGTAGGTGTTGCATATTTACCAAAAAAAATTGTTTTTTTCGTTCGGTTAGTTTAAACTATAACAAGCCAAGTTTGACGCTTTGTATTACCGTTTATTTGTACTAGAGCAGAAAACTTCAAATGTAAGTTAGAAATTGCAAACGAATATTTTTTTATGTGATATACCTTACCTAACTACAAATTAATTTTTTTTGGATTTTTTGCCTTTACTACTGCTGTCTTCTTGCTTTTCATGAATTGAGGTCAACGAGAAGTGCCCCATAGATTTGATGACTGAATTTGCGAGTATCAAAATATGTGACATAAATGACAATGTCTTTTGATTGTGTCGATTTAGAAGCTTGAATTTTTACAACTCCAAGTGATCGTAGAGCTTAGTATTTGATATCAATTTCAACTCAATATTTTTGCACGTTCCTGAGAAAAAGGGTCTTGACAGATGGACAACAAATTGATTACATAAGGGTTTTTCTCCTAGAAAGATAGGGAACCCTAAAAATTACCAATTTATGAACTAAACCATTTTCGACTTATGAGTTGGCAGTTGGCACAAGTCATTCAATTAAGTTAGCAAAATCGTTACTTTTGCTACATTTTACTTGGAGGTTATTCTTTTTGTAACTGAAATTACCATCTAACATTTGTGGAAAATCCGTTACTTACATACATATCTGACGCTGTATTCCTAACGTCAGTCAGAGAGGACGGAGCGCAGAGCGTCGCGGTCCTTACATACTTCTTTAGCTTCCTCAAATCTCATCATCCTCCTCACACATTTTCGCCTAGGTATGCGAGTACTTTTGACATTTCCGTCGGCACACAACACTGGCTATTTGGTTGTCATAAGTCAGCTTTGGTCTTCCTTGGCTTCTTTTACCACTAGTTTTTGCTCTGTAGATTTTCTTCGTCAGTCTTTCGTCACTCATTCTTTCTATGTGCACAAATCATCTAAGCATTCCTTTCTTTATTTTTACAATAACACTTTCGTCGCAACTCGGTCATACTGCGTATCTCTTAATATTATTATTTATATTATTATTATTATAGATTATTATATATCATTAGTTAATTGCTTATTTTGTCCGCAAGGGTGACACCGCACATATTTCTAAGAGATCGCATTTCTACTGCATTTATCTTACTTTCACTTGATTTTGGACATATCCAGGTCTCACTACCGTATGATAGTTGGAACCAACACCGCTTCTGTATGGTAATTTTGGCTGAGTTAGATCTATTCACACTGGCTACTAATGCGGACAGAGCACCGTGTATTGCCAGCTGCTACCCGTTCTCTCCACATACAACTCACATCTTCCATCCCTCGAAAACGCACTCCCCAGATATACAATTTCGTTCACTTGTTTGAGACATTTTCCATTTACCCATATTTCTTTGTCTGTACATCTTCCCTTTCAAACACCAGAACCTTAGTTTTGTTCACATTCAATCATTTCACTTCACAGTCTTCTTTCATCCACGTAACTAGTGTCTGCAACTCTGCTTCTGATCGTGCTATAAGCACAGCATCGTCAGCGTAAAAAAGGCAGTTTACCACTGTGTCATCACATATCATACCACTCACTAGGGCATGCAAACCGATAATTGATAATCGGTTATTTATCGATAATCAGTCCATTTTAAAAAACGATAAATATCGAAAGAAAAATCGATAAATATCGGTATTCGATAAAAAAATATATAATCATATTAGAATTATTTCCCAATCATTAGAGCTGATTCCGAAATAAAACACCGATTATTCGAGAAGTGTTAAAAAAGACTAACCTAAAAACTGATAAAATAACATTGCGTAGGTAATGTGTAAATAGTTCGTATTAATTGTGTATCAAATTCTATTCTATTTTTCTATAAATCTAAGTTTTTACATATTTTTATGTACTTTTAATTCAGTAAATTGTTTTTACGTTAAAATAAAATCAGATAAAATTAAAACTACCTAATGGTGGTACCTTGTGATCACAATATTATATAAATATAAAATGTATGTATAAGAAAATAACTAATGATTATAATAATTCCAAAATGTTGATTTCAATATTTTGTATTTAATTTAATACAGAAATACAATCGTTGATTTAAAAAATACTTTATATTTTAAATATTTATTTTTCAGTATGTAATAGGGATTAAAGTATGAAATTGCCGTTTTAACGCACTGTCCACTTTGAATTAAAATTAAACCTGCGTAGTGTCAGATTTCAGCGTAACTTTTTTTACACGAAAACTATAACATTTTAATTTTTTTTAAATCGTGACATTTGACTCTTCGGACTTCAATTGTTTTTACATACAGCTTTTAAGAAGATGGACACAGTGAAAACCAGAGTAATTTTCGAATACGAGTTCCGACGTGGGACTAACGTAGCAGAAACTAGCTCGTTACATCAATGCTGTGTTGGGAGAAGATACGGCTAACGAACGCACCGTGCGTTTTTGGTTTAACCGCTTTAGTAGTGGAAACTTCGACTTGAAGAATGAACCACGAGGAAGACCAGCCACCAAGGTAAACAACGTTGAATTAAGGATTCTGGTGGAAGCCGATCCGTATCAATCTACCAAGGAATCAGCGGCATGGTTTGACGTTAACATACTCATCATATTGACCCATTTGCAGCCAATCGGTAAAATTAAAAACCTTGGAAAATGGGTGCCTCATGATTTGACTGATCTGCAGTGAGCAGCGCGCGTTGATGCTTGTCTGCTTTGAACTTGTTAAGCCAGTACAGAAATGAAGGGAGTTTGGACCGTATTGCGACGTGTGACGAAAATTGGATTTTTTACGATAATCGCGAGCAAACAACGTAATGGCTGACTCCGGGTCAAACGCCACACCAACGCCTTAAAGCGAAGCTTACCCATAGAAAGGTGATGGTAACTGTTTGGTGGCCGCTTCATGGTGTAAATCACTAACAGCTTCCCCCGATCCGGTCAAGCAATAACAGCAAATACCTACTCTGCAGAGCTCTGAACAACGATGGCGATACTCGCAGCAAAACAGCCCCGACTCGTCAATTGATCTTCACCATTATTGCTCCATGATAACGCAAGACCTCACACTCCTCGAGAAGCAGTTTTAACACTACAGAATCTGCAGTTAGAAACCATCTGTCATCGATCCTCCGTGCTTCCCACCCGACTACCATTTTTCCGCGATTTGGACATTATTTTGTACGGAAAATATTTTCTTCCCAGGAAGCATCACGCAGCCCTTTCTGACGCCGGAACACACTTCGAACCAGGGCGACAAGTCACCATCTATCCTTACACAGGTTCTGTGGCCCCGACATAATGACCTCACAGCCTGTAGTAAGGGGCCCTCCTCCACGCCATATTCAGGCAGAACACTCCACAATTTCTTGTGCATTAGTATATCGAATGCTTTTCCAATATCTACGAAAGCGCAGAAAACTTTCCGACCTATGGCCAGAAACTTCCCCACGGCATTGCGGAAAGCAAAAATCTGATCCATACAACTCCTACCGTTCCTAAAACCACCTTGTGTCTCCCACAAATATCTTTCAGAAATGCCTTTCATACGTTCAGTCAATACCTTGGTATAGGCTTTACTTGCTAAGCTGACCAAGCTGATGGCCTTATAGCACCGTAAATACTAAACATAATTTTCTTATTTTATGTCTGTGGATATTATTTAAACCATGGACTTATCCTTGTACTAAGTGATCCTCGGTTGGTCTTAGATTTGTAATAAGAACACATTTTAAACCGGGTACTATCTTTAATAGTGTAACAATCCCAGATCTATTAGTCCCGGTTTAAACCAGTACTTAAGGTTTTTTTTGTAATAAGACTGAATGAGTATAAATCCGTTACTACTAAACATAATGAGGTTATATTATGATCCTTTCGTCTTGTGTACCTTTTGTATTTAATTAAAAATGTATAAAGTATAATAGGTACATTATACTTTATACATTTTTAGCTAACTACGAACTATTGCATTATTAAATTAAAACAATTTGTAAATTTTTGCTACTACTATCAATGAAGTCACAAAACACTTCTGCGAAACCATATAAATTATATTTTAAATAGGCTGTAATAAAACCAAAGATTATGTTAATCCTAAAAATTATGATATAAACGCAATAGGTAAGTTAAAGTAGGTATGTATATGATATGTATGCGACGCACTTACAGTTTTTATTATATTTAGCATCCATTTTTGATATTATGAGTATTAAAAATTAAATTATTTGTTATTTAATTTATTGAAAGTCCATATTATAACATTGCTTTTGCTTGAAAAATGGATAAATGACAAACCATTAAGAAAAGATATACTTTCGGATTTTTCGGAAAAAAATGAGCGTGAACGCGTTCTGGTGGGCGGGAACGGGAGAAATGAAGTTGGCATTTTGTTCAGATTTTCTACTTTTTATGCTTTTAGGAGTTTTAATGTACAAAAGTGATACTATATTATCCTGTGTTTAAGTTTTACAAAAATGAGAATAAATGGAAGGTCTGAATAAACATGTGCAACTGAAGTTTCGCGTTCTTCCAAGAATGTTTTTTAACTTCAATAAAAGCCTAATATAATTTTACTGGAAGAGTGTTCGGGACTTAGAAATAAGGAAAAAGAATATTTACAAGGGGCATATTTCTCTTTGCGTCCCAAGAATCAGAGAATATTATTAAAAAGATAAATAAAAAGCACAGTTCATATTGCAGTTTACATATAACAAATAATTTTGAAAATTGAGTTGTCGTAAATATTTTTTATTTCAAACAGTATCTAAAATGCAATTTTCCTTCTATGTATAGATACCTACACCTTATTCTCAACGTTCCTGATATTTTCATATATTTCTGACTAATAGTTTTTGAAATATAGACAAAAAATTAAAAAAGAAGTGTTCATAAAAGTACATAACACAAAATTTTACATATTAAAATTTTATATATTACATAACATAATGTTTTGTATTCATACATTCCTGATTAAAAGACTTTCACTTGAAACCCCACGAGCCGCAAAAAAAAAATCTTTCTAGATAAACCGTCAAAACTATAGTCAAAAGTCGAAACTCGATTTTTGTATATTTGCCACTACTTACTACACTGTTCCAAGCTTCTGCGGTTTGTATTTAAGAAATACAACTACGAGAGGCGATTCAATAAGTATATTATTACGTTTTCCCAATTTTGGAACGGAATACAAAAATTTAAGTTTTCTCAAACACATTTAAAATTAGAAAATTATTATAGTCTTCAAGTCAGAAACCAAGCAAATTGCTGTTTTTGTGTCGCTGCGCTGTACATAACATATCCGTGATGTGAACTAATACATCACTAGCAGCGTTGGCGCCGGCTAATCGCCAGTCTGCGCGTGCGATGTGAATTTTCCTTTGCACTATATGTAAGTATATTGCAAAGTACGATTAGGTGTGAAGTCAAGGTGCATTACGTACTAATTAGAACAACACGATAAAAAGTCAACATTTATTGAATGTACATATATTAATTACTGTGGCTGTGTGGTGGTACAAAATCTTAGTACAAAAATGTTTATTCTTCAGTGAGAAACAATTATGATATAGGAAATATAGGTATAATATGGGTGGGTCAAGCTGGCACGGCTATCTTCAAAAAATTTAAAAAGGGATATTTTTGTGCTCTCTAATTAACGCGGCAAATCACTCTTACTAATTCGCCGTGCCAGCTATCGGAAACCTAGCACGGCCCATCTCCTAGCGGGGCTAAATTTGACTTTGAAAAAAAACAACCACCGTAAAATTACGTGCTTTGTATGTGCTTTAAAATGGCCGAGACCAATTTCTGAAAAAACCACCCCTTGTACGGAAAACAACCCTTACAAGGAATTAACCATTTTGCACGGACTGTCAAATAGGTATACAACTATTATAGTGAGCACATTCAACAATGCAAAAAACATGTTTTGATGAGGGACATCAATAACTTTCTTTTGAAGTAATTCGGGAATTTCATGCTCTCGTAATGAGCATTCTAGACTTGAATGCTTCGGTTTGAAATCACTCAGGATTTTGTGCTCGCGACAAAGGCACCCAGGAATTCTGTGCTTTGGTTTTAAAGCATCCAGAAATTTTGTGCTCGCGAAATAAGCACCCTGGACTTTTGTGCTGTTGTTTGAAAGTATCCAGGAATTTTGTGCTCGCGAAATAAGCATCCATGAATTTTGTGCTCGCGAAATAAGCATCCACGAATTTTGTGCTCGCAAAATAAGCACCCAGGAATTTTGTGCTCGCAAAATAATCACCCTGGACTTTTGTGCTATTGTTTGAAAGTATCCAGGAATTTTGTGCTCGCGAAAAAAGCACCCTGGACTTTTGTGCTTTGGTGAAAAAAACAGTACAGTATAGGTCACATTCAACAATTCAAAAAACATAAGTGACTTTTTTACAAATGCATTTAAGTCGGAATTGAATATACCTATTTGACAGCCCGTGCAAAATGGTTAATTCCTCGTAAGGGTTGTTTTCCGTACAAGGGGTGGTTTTTTCAGAAATTGGTCTCGGCCATTTTAAAGTACATAAAAAGCACGTAGTTTTAAGGCGGTTGTTTTTTTTTTCAAAGTCAAATTTAGCCCCGCTAGGAGATGGGCCGTGCTAGCTTTCCGATAGCTGGCACGGCGAATTAGCAAGAGTGATTTGCCGAGTTAATTAGAGAGCACAAAAATATTGACTTGGGCACATAATTAGCACATAACGAGCACATTATTTTGCCATATCCCTTTTTTAATTTTTTGAAAATGGCCATGCCAGCTTGACTCACCCGTATAATATAACGATTTATCAGCTTTTCTTTGTTCTTTCTCTTTTTTTGAATGTTGCAACCTTCGTTTTTCTTTGTTTTCCGCTAATTTAATTTAGTTATTTTTAATGTTTCTTCCCCAGACAATTTCTGTTTGTTTTCAGGCGACAGCAGGATGTTTCAGTCTGAAACGAGTAAAATAAATGCAGCATTTGAAATAAAAAGGCACTGAAATACAAAAAAAAAATCTGTTTCTTAGTAACAATCAGTCCTCCGGCGCAATACCAAACATGTAACTGACGACAGAGTACTGACGAATAGAACATAAAGAGGTTATAATTTAAACTAATGTTATGTCGGTATTTTCAATTATTAGAATCGTAAGAATGTTCTTACGAATTATTGTTAATCATGTAATTGAAAACGAAACATAGGTACATAAGAAAATAACGACTCACCACAGTACTGACAATTTGACTGGATCAGTAAATAAACGCGATAACCACGCCGCTAGCACCGACACCGTAATTGCTGCAGTGCAAATTGCGTACTATGCAGCTAACTAACATTACTATCGACATTCAAAACTGTAAGAAGACTTGATCTTGAACAAATTTTTGCGGGTATTTCAAGTACACAGTTTGTTAATTTAAAAAAACTAGCTATCTGCAGTATTTATGATGAAATTTGTGACGTTATTGAATATGAATATGATGTATTAATAATTATGTATGTTATTTACAAATTGTATTAAAATAATGAGATTTATAATAACTAGCGACCCGCCTTGATTTCGCAGGGGTACAATTTTTTTTGAAAATGAAATACAGACCATGTTACTTGCTGATAATGTAGCTCTCTATAGGTGAAAGAATTTTTTAAATATGTAGAATAGTTTTTGAGTTTATCCATTACATACAAACAAACAAAGTTTAACTCTTCACAATATTAAATTAGATTACAGTATAGAAGTATAGACAGGAAATATTTCAAAAATAAAAATAGATTTCACCAAATTAACTGCCCAAAACAAAAATAGTTGATCAATCCTTTTAACGCGAGCAAAACTGCGGGGCCCGACTAGTAATATATAAAAAACTGGCTGACCAACATATCAGCGTACAACCCAAACCGCTTGGTCCAGAAACTTGAAATTTTGTACATGAGTTCCTAATTCGCGGGTTCCAGTGGTTATTCGCGGGTGGTACGACTTTAGGACCATGTTACTTGCTAAACTGGCTAATCCTGACAACAAACAGCAGTGCTTGTACTGTTCTGGTTCTGGTGTAGAGGGTAAGATTTCATCAGCGTTGTCCAACGCATTTGCAGTCTGAAGTGCTCTTTTAGTCTTGATAATGTAATCGTCCACTGGGCCACTTAGTTCACTTACAACTAAGTGCACTGTTTAGTCCACTTTTACCACCAAGTGGACTGTTTGCTCGCTTGTCTTCCCAGTATTTCTTGAAAACGTCGTAGAACCGTAATAGACTATTATTTTTTAACTTGTTTTTTGTAATCGGTTCACAAAAATTTTTTTTCACATAAATAGAATTTTTATGTTTTTGTTAAAAAAAGTTACAAGCATTTTTTAATATACGATTTTAATATTTAAATCGTATTATAGTAAGTACCTGGGCGATTGATTACACGGTGTCTTTCAAAAAAAATAACAAAAAAGTCCTACTACATTGCAGGATTCGAACTAGCGTATTTCAGGTTGGTAGATCTACGCTCTAGCCACTGTACAAATGAGAAGGTAACCTTAATGTTTTTAAAACTTCACTATTTATACACATCTTACAATATTTATTCACGGGTCTATGTCGCGTTAAAGTATAAAGGTAAACTCTGTTGTGAAATCAGAAGACTTCAGAGTTTAGAAGTTTTAAGTGTATGAAAACATAGAGAAAAGCATTTTCTTAGAATTGCACCCCAGCTAGATCGATTTTTGACCACCGTAAAGCTCTATATTGTAAATTTCATAGAAATCGTTAGCGCCGTTTTCGAGAACGCGATTACAAATATACAAATATTGCTAAAATACTCCTCTTTTAAATATTATAGTATCTTAAAATAAAGGAAGTCCATGCAACATTTAATTCATTTAACATTAAATTCATTGTTCAGGAAAATAAATAATAGATTTTCTCCATGACTTTTAGCCATAGACTTTATAAATACATAACTCCAAAGCCAGACGCCGTGTCCCAGCAGCATCGGTGAGCTAAATCAGATAATCTGACTCACCTGTACATACGACACACTTTTATTATCAGATAAGCTGATCGATCGCCATTTCGTTAGAAAACAGCGCCTACTCCTATATTTTATCTGATGTTATTAGCATCACTTCGTAGTACGGGACAGGTTGTCTGATGCTATGAAATCTATTATCATTATTTTTCATTTTATTTCCTTATTACAAGTACGTTATTAAAATGATATGTGTTTTTTTATAAGTACTTGTTGCATACTGAACTTAGACATATTATTTCAAGTTATTAACAAAAAAAACAAAAAAGGTCTGGCCACATTACATGATTCTAAAATAAAAAATACCTGACATGATGAAAAAAAAAATAACAAAAAATATTCCATCATAATATTAAAATTGTAGGTTAAAAAATAAAAATGGTTATAAGTTTTTTTTTATAAAATTCTATTTATGTGAAAAGAAATTTAAAACTTTTGTGAACCGATTACAAAAAAACAAGTTAAAAAATAATAGTTTATTACGATTATACGAGAAATTTCTCATTTCTTGTGCTTTAAACCGCCTTAAGGCGGACACATTGATAAACAATAATTTAATCTAAAATAGAACTTCTGTTCTATGCAAACGTGTGCGCGCTACCTTACGAAAAATCAGTTATTTGCGCTTATTTTAAAAACTGTAATTAATTTTAAAAAATCCAACTGTCATTTTGAAGAATATGTTTAGATTAAACTATATACATAAAATTTAGAAAAATAAATCGGTCCCGTTACTACAAAAAATGTATATATCTCTGTTTTAAAAGAAGTTTCTTTGATATATTTTTTTGTGTTACCAAAGTTAACCAATCGTGTATCGCAACTGTCAAAATGAAGTCATCAGGTTACCAAATATCACTTTCATACGTTTTGTAGTCTCTTAGAAAAAACGTGATCCCTGCCGAAATTTCTACTCGTAATGCCTTAATTAATATGACACTGACGACAAAAAGGTATAGAAGCAATTTTACGTAAAACTGCGTTCTATAATTTTTGCCTAGAACTCTTTTGTCTATGACTGACTGACCGTTATAGAGTAATTTAAAAAACAATACTTTCCTGACATTTTTTTTGTTTGTTTTTTTGAGTGAAGCTGGGGTAGCGTGTTGAAATTTTACATGCATGTTTAAAACACTTTTACAAACATTTATCAAAAATTCAGCCTTATTATCAAAATTTCGATTTCAACCGTTTTTTGATTGGACTAAAAAAATAACTTTTTGGATGGATCGAAGTCGGTGCCAAATCAATGTACAACAACAGACAGTTTATTAGTTTGGTAGGCTTGGCACCGCTTCAGTAACTGTCAAATTAATTATATAAGTATGTATATCGTATTAATAGTTACTTAGTTTTTTTAGTTTTAGTGTTTTTTTCTATAGGCGGTTTAATTTTTTTAAGTTTAATTCTTTTGCGTGTGTAATTTTACTGTTACCTATATTTTAAAATATAATGCGCATGTTTGAGTTTATCTTATAAACTTATCTGAATTACACTTTCCTATTCACGGCACACGGACGGCATGATGAAAAATAAATCGTAAATAATCATGATTTTCTTGATTATTTCAAAACCCTTAGTTATATACCTATTGTTTGATTAGTTTTGCATAAAACGGAAGGCGCCCTTTGATGTCGGAGAAAAAGGGAATTCCCACGTGGTGTTCTGTACACTTCACCATACGATTACGATGTTACGTAATACCACTAGTGGTGGATGAAACAAAATTGTATTTGACAAAGAAGAACAGTTAAAGATTTGTCTTATATTGAGGCAACTATTTGGGACGAATTTCTGTCTATTGCCGGCATAATATATGTATAACACATATGCACATATTTAAACGGATTGATTAAATCATCTGCATTATGTATATATTTTGTATATATATATATATATATAATTGAATGGGATATGAGGTGTAAAAGCTTGAGTACCAAAGAGCGTAATAAGTGGTCTTCGTGACCTTAATTGAGATGTGATCTGGGCTGTTACTCTCTCTTAAATCAATTCAAGGGCCCCAAAACCCTACTTAACTACGAGACGCGACGTGTAGTTTAACCGCCCTCGTGAGTGGTCCCCGTGTGCCTTATGCAACTGGAGTCAACGACCGCTCCGACTTGTTTGTGTTGTAGTTCATTGATGGATCGAAATGAAGAGGGACTACAGTCATCTTTATATCATGTAGCTAATGGCAACTAATCGCGTGTTTTGTGAAAGGCTGAAGCGTAATGACTATCCAATATACATTTCATGACATCTGATGTCACATAAGAGTCGAGTCAGGTTAACGCTGTTTCCTATGCTCATAAAATTATTTATTCACAAGTCATTAAAGCCTCAACAGCATTATTGGCTATTAAGTATTTACATAGGTGTTTCCGATGGGTGGGCTCTAGCAAAAGTATCTAAACCTGCAATTTTATTACATATTAACGACAAATACAGATTCATAACGACGTGTGAAGGATGAGATCAGGGCGGTGAACTCGGGTGCATCCCGTCTATGAGCCAATGATGTCGGCCAACCGTCTTTACTTGGGAATGTGGGTTTTTAGAAGCCGTTAGTGGCACACCCCGCTTCACACATCATCAGTGCTGGGTCATTCGGACACTCGACATCGACATAGGATTTCTAAATACCAATAGCTAACTTATGAGTCTCGTTTAAAAAGCTCTAATTATTTCTGATGCCCTGTACTGTGTATTGTGGATGATAAATAAAATATTTTATGTACATATTTCAAAACTGTGCAGTAATATTTACATTAAACGCATTTAATAAACATGCATTAAATTTACATAATCTGCGGGTAATAGACCTTTAAACATGCCCATATACAATTACGAGGACACTGATTCTAGAATTATCTTTACGCATAAGGATTACTAGTGTAAAAAAAATACGACAGTAAAATGTACAGGCTAATAACGTGAAAGTCTTCCCACAGTATACCAAAGTGTAACAAAATATTGTGTAGTACAGCTGCTTCAGTAAATGTGTATAGTTATGGTATTGTGTAAATGCTAAACATTTACTGATAATGGTTGATCAGAATGCGTCGCGACAGAGTCGTATGTCAGTTGATGTCGGCGCGCGATTCACCGAACTGACTAACTTCCTGCAGCTCTGGCATGCGCCATGAATAAACACATAATCTATACCCGTCACCTCCTTTAGACAGTATTAGCACAATAGTTTAGCACTTTACGTAGGTAATTAGAAGTAGATGAACCAACTACGGTCGCTTGTAGGGTACAAGTGCAAGAATCACTTTATGATGGATTTATTCAATGCACCAAGTGCGGATACACGCATTCGTACCGTTAAGTAAGCTTTAGCTAGAGAATAAGCTATTAACTTAGAAGTCTGTAATGCACGATCGATACATACAAAGTAAAGGAACTTCGGTGTTTTAATATTTGTCTTACAATTTGCTTATTTGAGTAAAGGATTCACTTCCTTATATCTCTATTGCTTTGCTTACGGGAACGGTAGCGAGCATATTTATTTTCTACTATAAGTATCTAGCTAATTTTAGAAGAGTAAGTCGTAAACATACATTGCAATACAAACAGAATAGTTCGTTCATATTTCAAGCATTTTTCATTCATTAAAGTGAAAATTTTTATAAAAAACTTAGAACTAACCTTTATGAAAGGTAAGTAAATCTAAACAAAATTTAGGTTTACCGTTTTGGTTTTAATGAACACATTGAAATTAGTTGACAGAAGTTGTTTCTAATAGGCCGGAACAAGTATTGTAAATTATACGTTTTTCTCTACATAACAATAAATGATTCAAGAAATATATAATTTGGCACGAGTAAAGGGTATTATTTAAAATATATTTTATTCAACAGCTGCCATTTTAAGAGAACAGCGAATCTGAACTACACAATGTCAGAATAGAAGAAGCACTGCCTACTGAAATTCCATTATAATTTTATTTAAGTAAACCCAAAAGAATTACCGATAATGAATAAGGTTTTCATTTCGAATTCGAACAGTTCGAATTTTGCAAATCAAAATTTATTCAGAAAAAACCTTCCAACACAAATAAAACACAATCAACGTTCCAAAAATGTCCGAACCAAATGTGCGCTCAAATAAGTATTTGAGTGCACATTGAGTGAGTCACAGATTTATGTGAATTATACTTTATGCACGAGACGTAAGATTGCTTTTTAAATATTTTTTTACAAACATCGTTTCAATGTCATACAAGAATCGTTTACAAGCTTTTATAACCTTATGGTTTGGCAGTAAGGTCTACTTTAGATTAACACAAGGTTACCGATAATACTATACGGTATTAAAAAGATATACGTCAATTCCGACAATAATTTGTTTAGATTTTACAGGAGATTGTGCATCTAGTTCTTTATTTCTGATCGAAGGAAAAAACCTGAGAAGAACTAGCAAGAAAATCAGTCAAGCATAATTTTTCCACAAAAATTTATAATTAAGAATAATACCATAGCGTGGATTCTTTTTGAAATCAATTTTAGCAATGAATAATGAATAACATAATTTGGCTTTTAACTAGACATTCAACAGGAAACACTTCGTTTTTACAAATCAATACAAACAGTACAATTTCCGCCTTCGATGTAGGCAAATAATGCAACAAAGTACCAAACGCATTCTGTTTTAGAGAATTACTAAGTGTAATGCCGGTTAGGTGTTTAAAATTCAGTGGTAATTATCAGTCTGTAGGTACGAGCATGTTTGGTATAGCTGACCTCGTCTGTGTGGCTATTGTTGAAGTCGTGCGAAACGTGATGGCAGTTATATTATACTACTACAGACTTGAGCCCACAACTTTTATCCCTTAATAGGTACATTTTCATAAATAAGGACTTGATAATTAATTAAAGAAAATGTTAATTTTTTTGTAAAATTAATACAACTTGCCTCGTTTCGTGTACAAAACATACGCGAAAGGCGGTTTCAGGTTACTATGTATTCGTTGATAGAATTAAAACAAAAGACAAATTGAAAACATGATTTTCGCATCAATACCTAAATCTCATTTTTGATATGAATCTAATTATTTACTTAGTTAATTATTTAGTTAATATAATAGTTAATTTAATTATTTATTAGTTAATACTTGGTATTAACAGAGATCTAAATATTACTTATTTTTTAACCATAATCTATATCTATACTACTATATAAATCTCTAGCGTCTGTCTGTAATTTCAATTTTATTGTCAGAATTTGTGATAGATAGTCGTTGCATGCCAAACTGATTCTATAATTTTGAAAATTTTTGTCTGTCTGCCTGTATGTCCTTTCATAACTGAAGAACGGCTTGACCGATGTTGATGAAAATCGGTACGTAGTATGAACATGTGATTGCGCTCATGACAGAGCACCTATTTTTCAGAAAATGTACACCTAAAAGGTTGAAAAGAAGGTTGAAAGTTTGTATGGAATGGTAAACCGCTGAACCGATTATGATGAAAATTGGCAGGGAGATTGGGAGGGAGTCTGAGAGACATCAGAGAACGGACATAGGTTACCTTTTTTTAGCAAAAATCTAACTTTAAGACTGTGAATAGGGGGATGAAACTTTGTATAGGAAACACTAAATCTTGGTAATGATAGGTGCGGTGATAAGATTTTTTTATCAAAAATACATAGGCTACTCTTTTTATTAAAAATTTGTGAAAAGTGGGACGGGAGGGAGGGGTATGAAACTTTGTACTGGAATTGCTAAACCGCTGAACTGATTATAATGAAATTTGGCAGGGAGATAGTTTGACATCAAACAACGGATATATGCTACTTTTCTTATCAAAAATTTACCCCTAAGGGGATGCAAGTTTGTATGGGAAACGCTAAATCTCGGTATTGGAAAAATGCAGTGATAAGTTTTTTTTTATCAAAAATAAATAGGTTACTTTTTTATAAAAAAATCTGTGAAAACGGGGACGGTAGGGAGGGGGACGAGACTTTGTATGGAAAATGCTAAACCGCTGAACTGGTTATGATGTAGCATGGATATAGTTTGACACCTGGGAATCTAGGTTACCTTTTTATCAAAAAACTACCACTAAGGGAGTGAAAAGGGGAGTGAAACTTTGAATGGGAAATGCTGAACCGCCGAATCAATTATTATGTTTGGTACAGAGATAGTATGTGGCCGGAAACTGACGTAGGTTAGACGTAGGCTTTTTTTCAAAAACAATCTTTAAATGTACATATTATAATCTAACCTAATTTGGGATAGTCACGAAAAAATTTTCCACGCAGACGAAATCGAGGGTACAGTTAATACATATTACAAGATTTTGATAAATATTAGACACATTTTTAAAATACCTAAAGTATTACTTATTTATAAAAAGCTGATATTATTACAGTAGACTTAATCAACGATTTGTTGCACATTATGTTTACGAGGGCTGCTATTTATGTATCCGGAACGGGCCAGTTACAGAACAATATTAAAAAAGTTATTATAACATATAAAAATGGAACTCTTTAGCTGAAGAATACAATTTGTTCCATGTAGCTGTCATTTGTTTATCCTTTGTGGCGTCATTTTGAAAATTTCGAGTCTATCACCATGGATTTATGTCGTGAAAATTTTTGCGCTATGATTTATTACGATTTTCGGCGAGGGCTAACTCAAAATCGATCAATTCACTTCGACTTTTGGGGACGAAGCACCATCGAAAACTACTGTGTATAACTGGTTTAGTGAGTTTAAACGTGGGCGGTCTGTGTTCACGGACGAAGTTAAAGAAGGTCGCCCTAAATCGGTTGTTATACCTCAAAATATTGATGCTGTGCGAGAACTAATAATGCAAGATCGTCATGTTACATATCGCGAGATAGAGGCGTCTCTGGGCATAAGTATGACGAGTATATATAAAATATTACACGAACATTTAGCTGTAAAAAAAATTTGTTCACGTTGGATTCCGCACAACTTGAGAATTGACCAAAAACGGGCTCGTGTCGATTGGTGTGAAAAAATGTTACAAAAGTACAATCAGGGTGCGTCAAAAGCTGTCTATAATATCTACACGATGAATATGCGTATGATCCTGAAACTAAACAACAATCAACGGTTTGGGTGTTCTAAGATGAGCCGAACGCAACAAAAGTAATTCGTTCAAAAAGCACTTTGAAGCAAATGGTCACTTGTTTTTTTGGTATAAATGGACATGTAGCTACAGTGCCACTAGACTAGAGGATCGTAAAACGGTTAATTCTGAATGGTACACGACCATTTGTTTGCCAGAAGTCTTTGAGGAAATAAGAAAGAACAACCGATAACGCAGAATCCTTCTTCATGATGACAATGCTAGCTGCCACACATCGGCCGAAACAACTCGGTATTTGGAAGATCAAAATATCGAATTAACGGGTCATCCGCCGTACAGCCCCGACTTGGCCCCCAACGACGTCTATTTATTCCCAACCGTGAAGTATAAATTACGTGGTCAACGTTTTTCGAGCCGTGAAGTTGATGCGTTCAAAATGCACGTTTTGGAGATACCTCAATCCGAATGGAAAAAGTGCTACGAAAATTTTGGTTCCAACGCATGCAAAAGTGCATCGATCATCATGGTGAATATTTTGAAAAGCAATAAGACTATAATAAATGCTATAATATGTTTGTTTCACTTTGTTATTCCGGATACATAAATAGCAGCCCTCGTACATGACATTACATTATTTAAAAATACTCAGCAATTTATAAGTCGAAAGATTTGAGTGTTTTTTTAGACTGCCTAAAAGATTATCAACGCTGATATTGTAAAAGGTTTAATCATTTAATTGTCTGACCTCATTTTTAATACGACAATTTCAATTTCTCATATGGAATGGTCGCAACAATTCACACATTGACGCTTGACACCGCTTCTAATATGTAACTATTATAAAGAGAGAGAGCGCGGATTTTGTTTGTTAATATGTGGATTGTGGAGGATGATCTCCGGAACCACTGCATTGATTTGAATAATTCTTTCACCATTTGAAAGATACATTATTCCAGATGGACATGGGCTATACATTATGTATTCAACTCGGGCAAAATCGGGTCGGACCGCTAGATATTTGGGTTTATAAATGGCAAAGCAGAACCAGTTTTCCTAGCTTAATGCTTGTAAATTCTTTAAACATTATATACCTTGACTTTACGATTTTACGAACTGCACTGGAAAATTAGTAGCTGCCGCAATTTTATTGACTGAACAGTATTTATTGATATTAAAATATTACATTTGTTTACCGAGAGGAGAAACTGACCGATTATAAACGAGGGTGCAGTTTGATAGCCTTAATACACACGAGTTGGAAATCGCACTTTCTTCCGAATGATACATAGTAGGAACTTTAACTAAGTATATATTATATGTACTACACCTACGAGAAAAATAAAAACAAAATCTTTATTAATTGAAGTTTATACTATAGTACTTTTTAACATATAATGATATAATACAGAGGTGGCTCATATTTTTACGTTTTTTCATTACATTAAAACAGTAATCATTTTCAGATAAAGAAGGCGCATTTTTTCACTATACCTATGTAAAAAATCTTCATTGTTGCATTTATTTATGGATTTCTCGGGCAATAGGATAACAATAACTACTTGGACAGTTTCTTAAAATTTGGCGGTGAAATCTTCAAGAACACTACCTTCAGACGACACTTCGAGTAGAATATAGAAAACAGGATACAATAAAAATAAATAAATTGAAAATTAGAAAGAAAAAGAAAGCAATTTGCTGCGCGCGATTTTTACTTGTTTCTAGTAATACAGTTCTCCCTTAGGAGAGAAGGCAGAGCGATCTTAGCTCATACAACCGATGTCTTCAGTGATAAATAGATAAACTCTTTATACTATTTCATTAAAATGTCGGTGTAATACATTTTAATTGTTTCTTGGAGTTTCTGGCGACAAATATATTGAGGCAGCCTTACTTTATGTATTCATAACTGAAAACATTGGTTGTATGAGCTAGATCCCTTTACCTTCCCTCCTAAGAGAGAATCGTACTACTACTACTATGGCCTCTCATATAGTTTTTCTTCTGCTCAGCTCGTTAACAATGGATTTTCGTACACGTTTTCTGCTCGCATATTTGTACGATAGTAACGACGTATATTTTGCTTCATTTTAAAAAAGCACTGACTACAAACTCGAAACTGGAGATGAGTCATAAAATATCCTTCAAAGATCACTAACTTTTCTAGTAATGTATCGAATGGTACGGATTGAGCTGACAAATTACTGACACAACAATGAATCAGTGACGACAATGTCGACGCTGTGGTTTGTAAGTTTTATCACGGGACACTGGCGACGGAGGAAATTAACTTCCTTTTTTGCGTGAAACAAAAAAGTGATGTTTATTTGGTGTTTGCTTAAATCACAAATAAAAAACGGTGTTTGCCGCTTTTATTGCCATTGGAAAAAACTTATTACGTAAAAAATAACTTATTGGTAGTGTTTGTAACTTTATACTAAGAAGCATTATTAATTAGTCGATATTAACTGGCGCCAGTTGCTTGAAAGTTCTTAAAGTAGGAAACGCATCATTTGTCAGATTACGAATATTTGTGTATTATAAATATTAAATAGCTATTTAAATACCTGTTACATAAATTAGTCAAGGGTTAAAAATTTATAAAGTTGTATTAATCTGTCACAGACGACGGTATCGCATCAATAAACGCTAGGTACTTTCGCTTGCAAATTTTCCAGTACAACAGCGTGTTCGACACGGTTATATTGCGTAACTCGGTAGCCGTGGTAAATTGTAATTATTATTGTAATAGCGTTCTGATCTAAATGAGCTGTTTATTGGCATGACGTGAAAGCGTGCCGCATCTCCGCAAGTAGCTCTCATAATCAGTACAAGCGGATCTGTAGGGCGACCTAACTTATGATAATTTGTTAATTATCATAAGTATACATTATTTATTCACACTGAAAATACATTTATTCACACTGAAAAATGACAATGTGTTCAAAAACAGTTCACTTCAAACAGTTTTTGATAAATCGGGATTGGATTTTATTATATGAAATAATGAGACAAAGATTAATTTTAATAACATGCATAAGTTTAGGTTTTGAGTCAACAAACAGCACAAGTCATTTAGTAGTGAGAGCTATGTGACGAGACTAACTGATGAAAGCATTGCGGAATATTAAGTTCCATTCGGACCTTTAGGATACATAAATTTTTATGTTTATATCAACATTTCATTCATTTCAAGTACGTAGTACTATTATTTAGCCTTTATCGCATATTTAAATAAATTATGAAATTACATAAAAAAAAATATACTAACTTAATTTATACTCTTAATTAATAACAAAAAAGTACATACAAATCCTAACGTTAATATTTACAAACGTAAAACTTCGCATTATCTTAAATAATAGACTTCCTCTAAGTTGCCGCTTAGAAAGCTCTCATTGCTTAAAGTGTCCAGCAGACTGGTGGCATTACCTCTTTGAATAGCCAAACTGATTGGCCAACCGGTTGCGGAAGAAGCTGCCAGCCCGGCGGTCTCAAGAAGTCTCGACAAGTCTTTTACAAATAGCAGAAACCCGTCTATGGGCTTCGGGGCCCCAGGGACTCAAAGTTTCGACTGCAAAGGGCGTAAATATGAAACTCTCAGAGAGAGTCGCATACTTACGCCACTTCAAGTTCTCGGCAATGCTCGCCGCGGTACCCGCTGATTTGAAAGTCACCGTTACATGGGAAAACAGCGATCTTCCAAGTTTCCAAGGAATGAGCGTCAATCCGGTCTGCCGTCGCTACGCGCAACAACTACAGGCTCTAAGACTGCAGGAACGCCAGCGGCGACAAGAGCACTCCAAATGCCGTCATTCAAAGTAGCATGACGTGACATGCGGCCGACCTAGTAAATCGACGAGATCACCACAGTGGCAACGGTGAGGAAGGTTAGTCCTGGCCCCCAGACTAAGGGATACATTGTACACATACTTTTTAACTTCTGTATTTTTATGGTCTATTGATGTTGATTGTTTATCGTTGATTGGTAACAATAGAGACATGTCAAATAATATTTTTAAAAGGATTACCATTGTCTATATTGACAAATTGATAATAAATGTAGTGGCGATCAAGTACAATTATTTCAGTTAAGTTAGTTTAGGTAGTTGATGTGACTGATTAATATAAAACAGGAAAACGAAATTATGTACTTAATAAAAATAATTTCTTAAACATTCCCAATAAATAGTAGGTAAGTAACTGAAAATAAAAATTGTGTTTCAGGGGCTTTTCATTGGTATTGATAATAATGGGGGTTAAGTTGTCTCCATCTGATTAAATGTGTACAAATGTGAATGATTATTATTTGCTGATAAAAATACCTAGGCCATATTTTAAGGTTAATCAGTAATTGTGTTGATTTCAAAATATTTTTATGTCAAAATAGACCTTTATTGTTCTCTTTAAAAGCTACTAGTTGTTTTTAATTATAAATTACGTATTCTCATTGTTTTTGTCATGACAATCATGTGTATTACAAGCTGTAATTTTAATCAGAAATAACGACACAAAAACAATAGCAATATTTTTTATGTGTTACGTTTACAGTCCGACAATTTCAAATGTTTCGAGTTCCAAAAAAACCACTTATGTCAAGAAAAGATGACTTGTTCAGTCTTAAATTGTTTTTAGCACTGTAAATAAATACATATACAAACACTTAATGATGTTTTTTATACTAGAGTTTAAAGTAAAATTGTAATAAAAGTTATGAAATTTCTTTAAGAGAATGACATTTCAAAAAGTTAAAATGTTAATTCACAAAATAAAATACATAAGTTTTGTTGTTGAAGTAAGTATGTAATATAAATATACAATTTTTTTAAATATTAGGCACTAATAACGTTTCTACTTAAATTGATAAATTTATATGTTAGTGTAATATATGACTCTTAGCTGATTAGTAATCAACAATACTATAAGATGTTAAAAAAATATCTCTGCTATTATTATGTACAACATAACACGTGAAATCTTGACAAATATGCTTTTATTTGATGGATACAAACCACTGAATCTTACAACCTCAACCATGTATTTGTATTATTAGTATTATTGTTAAATAATAATAATACTAATATTAATCTTAAGAAATTATCAATTGTGTGACCCCTAAATAAGCACTGGGCTCGGCTCATACTCTGGGTACAGATGTAGACTGACAGTCACATTCAATAAACAATGGCCGCTTTACATTTAGTATTAGATGTGGCCATCAACAATCAACGAATTCACTCATTAACACTCAAGATCCTAGACTATTTATGAGTTAGTTTCCTAAAACGTTGGGAATCAAATCCGGGACTCTAATGCTAATAAATAAACAGAATAAATTAATATTCAAATTAAAAATAATGTTGGAGAAATGGACGAATTATAAGCAAAAACTAAAAGTCTACAAAAATTAATAGTGTAGGTGCCCCTACACTATTAATTTTTGTAGACTTATAAGACCTTACTTTTTTAGATTTAAGTAAACATATTTACATACCTATGATATTTATATCTTGGCATTTCCTATGTTTACAAAAGATCACTTATTTAACAAAAATTTATATTAACATCCACAATCTTTATTTTTAATATTAATAAGATGATAGCCCTTAGCAAACTGCATAAAAATGACACTTTTCACTTCACTCTCGCTGAGACCATTACTTATCTATAACTGAATCAAATATTTTAATGTCTGTTTAAAATAATACATAGGTAATATACATAAAGATAAAAAGTAACATTAATTTATGAGGATTTGATGTTTGCAGTTAATATTATGACTATCCTTATCATTTAGTATGAGTATTCTAAATGATAAAGCACCTAAAAACCTGTATGATAACAAAATAGTTCAATATGTTTACGTACGAAATTATGAAACTAATAATAAAAGTATTATCTATTTTATAAAACGAAAATGAACCAAAAAGCACACCACTTAAAAATAAACTAGGACCATCAACTATGAAAATAATCTTTTAAAAATAAAATTTCATTGCCTTCAAACCAATAGGTATTTAAATTACATGAACTAAGTAATATTTAGCTTAGTATGTTTTAATAATATAAGAATTTCAGCAGTACTTTCGCTTCACATAATAATGAACCATATCTCCTTTTAATGTCTACTATTATTTTAATACTCTCACATACCATAAATAGATAAATTAGTGATTTAGTATCATGTTGCCATTTGTTATATTATGTAACAATTTTTATAGCAATGTACCTAAGTGTAAGGAAAGGAGAAAAAATTAAATCAGTGCTATTATGCAGAAAAATGATTACTCACGGTTCGGCCTCGATAGACTGCAGGCGGGCGACATAGTTAGATGGAATGTAGCCTTCTTGTTTTGTTTTCTTGCTTCGTGCTAACCACCAGTCTCCTTGTGTATCATTTAATATCTCTAAATGTTCCCCTTTTCGAAAACTAAGGTCTTCGTCGGTTCTAGCATCGTAGTCGTAAAGGGCCACAAATATTCGGGTGGGAGGCACCTCATTTGCATCTGGTCCTTGATTTACTGTCGATCGTATTGGATCAGGGGATGGTGTTGGCACTGGAGTCTGAAACTGTCTTGGGTCTTCCTCATGAGGGTTGGCCCTTTCATTTTTGTTTTTGGTATCCTTCTCTCCTGTGCTACTAAAACAGTTCCCCATTTTCTCTTTACAAGGTGAGACTACTATCACTATTTTTATGTCAGATCACACACTCGTACGAATGCAAACAATAGTACAAAGTTTGTATATCTATAAACATTTTAATATGTCACATGAAAGTTATTAAATTAAAACGAAAAGTATATTTTCAACGTAAACAAAGGATGAAAAATTCCAACAGCAGATTACAATTTTCGGCCATTTTGACGCGCCATAGACAATCTTGTTTACTTTTTAATTCTCTTTTAGTGACATTTTAAATCAAAGATATAAATCTATTTGTAATTTAAATGCTTGCAGTTGATAATCATGCAATTTAAATATTTAAAAATATGCTAGCAGTTAAATTAACAATTATGTACTATTGGCTTGCATATTATTATGAAATTTATGAACACTGCCATCTATTGACTTATACGAATATTAACCATTTCAGAGTAAATGGGAGTAATGTATAATTGTTACTAAACATTTCTAAAACAAGTTAGAGGTATGGAGTTAGAGGTCACTACATGTTGCAGTAAATTCAGTAGTAATTTTATTCAGTGTAAGGTTCCCAGGTTGTGCTCAATGGAATTTTCCATCGGCTACATTTACGAACCATCCGACTATTCTTAAATGTTAGTTTTTGGGATGCTTTGTAATCAAACATTTTTGGCTTCAGTCTTCCGGTTAACTATGCCTGACGAGAGTAAAATTGTATTCAGACTGTAAGTATTGTCTATGCCGATCATCCTGTATTCCTAACGGAGTAGTCAGAGAGGGCGGAGAGCTAAGTGTCGCAATGAAAACGATGATCTCATCGTTCATCATTTTTCTCGATTTTCACCTAGGTATGTAGGCGTATAACGCCTAGGGTGCTTTTGACATTTCCGTCAGCTAACACATTGGCTATGTGATCTTCATAAGTCAGCCTTAGTCGTCCTTGGCATCTGCTACCACTCACTTTCCCCGCTGTAGATTTTCTTGGTCAGTCTTTCAAAGTCAAAGTCAAAGTCAAATCAATTTATTTAAGTAAACCCAATTGCAAGGTATTTTTGAACATCAAATCTACTTTAGTTTCATCATTAATTCTTTCTATGTATGTACCTGAACCATCTAAGCGTTCTTTATTTTTCATTTTTACGGTAACGCTGCCGTCCAACTCCGTCATACTGGGTATCTCTTTATTGCTTATTTTGTCCGCAAAAGCGACACCGCACATGTTTCTAAGAGATCGCATTTCTACTGCATTTATCTATTTACGCCATTTTTACTGTATCTATTTATATGACGCCGATTACACATACGTGTACATATCTTCATGCTGTATCCCTAACGGGGTAGTCAGAGAGGACGGAGCGTCATGCGTCACGGCCATAACAAATTAAACATAAATTAAACATAAATTAAACATAATAAATAATTATAATCGGCGGTTAAATTCTACATTATTTTATGTATTCATTCGTGATTCTATCGCATATTCATTTCATACACGGACAACATGACAAAGACAACAAATTTTTTAAAATTTTTGAAACATTGGCAATAGAACTACCAGCCAGTAGCCACATTAAAACCTCGTTAGCAAAAACAAACTTTTTGACTAAGGGAAGAACAAAACTAAGTTCCAGGCGGATTCTGTTCTGGCGCTTCGCCGGTCGCTGCCCAAAAGTGGCCTTATAGGGCAGACTCTGTTCTGGCGCTTCGTTAGCCGCTGCGGTGGCATGCTCTTTTTGCTCGCTCGGCTCGCACGTTGTGGTAAACGCACTAACCTAACCTACCCAAAAAGAGTGTTCTTATTATGCCGATTCTGTTCTGGCGCTTCACCGGCCGCTACCGCGGCACACTCGCTTCGCTCGCTCGCCTCGCGCGTTGTGGTAAACATACTGACGTAACCTACCCAAAACGAGTGTTCTTATTATGCCGATTCTGTTCTGGCGCGTCACCAGCCATTGCCGGGGCACGCTCGCTTCGCTTGCCCGGCTCACGCGTTGTGGTAAACATACTAACCTAACCTAAGCTACCCAAAAATAATGTTCTTATAGGGCGGATTAATTAGGGACTGCAGAGGAGACGGGAGAGAGGTGAAAGTTAATACTTGATATAATTTGTACTTAGTTTTGAAAAATTTACGGAAATATTTACATTTTGCATTAAGTAGTGTTCATAATAAAGTGGTGTTAATACAGCATTAACAGTAAAAGCCACATTAAAGCCATAAGCAAAAAAATTTCGTTAATTTAAAAAGTTAAAAGACATTGTTAGTTTTATAAATATTCATTTGAACTTTATAAACATCACACATTTCAAAAGCTTTTCCTCTCAAGGGAGAATCGTACAACAAAAAAACATTTCTTTGCCTCTAAAATCTACGTTTAGATGTCAAAACTCGCAAAAAGTATCTTTGAAGTTATTTTATGTACTTCATCTAAATCTAAAGTTAAGCCGAAGTCATGTTTCTCTTTCGAATACAGTTTTTATTTTCTAAATGTCTTTAAGTTCAGAAATTAAAACAATTTCAAGACACCAACGGCTAAGTTCATTTTTCTGATATCACAGTACTTCCACATTGGTAACGAAATTATAGAAGTCACGTCACGGTTTACGGAACAGGCGACGCATTTGTGAACACTGCCATCTAATTTTGACGACAATTTTTATGAAACTGATATTTGGTAACCTGATTCTTCATTCCATTGGTTTCATTTTGCCAGTTGCTATACAGTATTCGTTGTTTTATAACTAAAGAAAGCAATATCAAAGAAAACTCTTTTAAAACAGATATTTACATTTTTCGGAGTAACAGGTCAGAATAGATTTTAAATTTTCTGTATAGATTAATCTAAAAACACTTCAAAATGCCAGTTGGATTTTTTGTAATTAATTAGTAATTATAGTTTTAAAATAAACAAAAATCACTGTTTTTTCGTATTTATCGCAAGCTGGCGCGCATTATTGCATAAGTTTGCAGGTCAATTTTAGATTATTTTATTATCACTGCGCCACCTTAAGTGCATAGTATTTACATGATCTATTGTTCATATTATGCACGTGTACAAAGGTTCATAAAAATGTAGATTACAAGATTTAGTGTTAATTATAAGTATACCTACATGAGTCCATATTTTTATTACTAGGTTCTTACCTTTGATTCACGTTTTCACGTTCGTTACTTAAAAACATCTTGAAATTACTGTTTTTTATAGAAAAAAACAATTATTTTGTATATACGTAGTTTTATGTACAGACGGCGCACGCAATATCAATTGCGTGTATACGTAGTTATAATGCATGCCGTCTGTGCTGCACCTGCGTTGATGCCGCAATGGAACTCGTATTCAAAAATTACACACGTTTTCGATTTTCCATGGTCACACAAACAGTAATATCAAAGAAAATTCGAACGGCGGGTAAACAAATGAATAACTGATATTTTATAAGAAATGGCATAGCTATATTATAAAATAATTTGAATTTGGAATTCTATGTAGATCAATCGATCTTCACACTAAGTATAGCCAGTATTAATAATCGGTACTATCATAAGTAAGGACCTTTGAAATTTAAGGTAAGAACCTAATACAATGTCGTAATAGAGTTGATATGTACTTCATGACAATATATTGTGTATTAGATTTAGAACGAGATGTAAGTAATCCACTCGTTAATTAATTGTGCACTTGTCATTAGTGAAGTTTCGGTGTCCTTAAGGATAGCCGTGTTGTGAGCCGTGACTTAGTAATTTCGTACTTGTTTGGAATCGGAATGCGGCTAAGCTATGCTTATCATGCTGATCTTAATTAAACAAGGATCTGAAGTTTGATTCTTATTGATTGTCTTGTAAGCTGTAAAAGAAATAATTCCTTGAAAACTTTAATTATGGAATTTAATCATCAATTAGTTAATCGTTATGGTATTATTTTACCGTAATTTATTTGTTTATAAAAAAATTACCGAAGTGTAAATGTCGCACTGTAACGTGTTGTTGTTGTAATGACAGGATTGAGGTACACAGAACACAGTAAGTACAAATTTTTACAACTAGGTAAGTAAATAAGTAATGCTTATGTTTTGAGTTCCGATTCGACTTCGAATAGTGCTTTTGTTGTAATGCTAAAAATCGGCCAAGAGCAGTTTTGGACAAAATAGAAGTTTAATATACAACAATTAACGTTAAATTTAAGAAAAAAACAAACAATTATTTTCGCATGCACAGTAATTTATTTAATCGGTCGTAAAAATAAGTTTGTACTTTGTAACGAAGGCAGACGGCGACGCCGCTGTTGCCGAGTCGACCTAGCAGACATCGCATTCTGTCTGTCGCACTTGTTTACTGTTGAAGTGACCTCGAACGGGGTGATATAAGCCGATGCGCTCCTAGATCTTTACAGTTATTCGTCAACCGCCATTCGTTACAATTTAGTCATAACTAATCTGTGATTGTCGTTAATTATCCAGCATAAATTTAAATGTAAATGTGATTATACGTCATGTGTTATTATTGGAAGTAGTGAATAAGAGAAAATATCGTCGCAAAAACTATACAAATTATTTAGACAAATTATGGTTTCATTACATTTTTTCAGAACTTTGTACTCAATACTTGAAAAGTTAGAGGAGGAGAGGGACACCTTTTATTTTATTTTTCACGTTTTTTCCTTGTATGTCTGTTCGGAAAGAAGTTTTTTTCTTCTTTCTTCATGGCATGGCGATTAGCGCATTTGCCAATGTCACGTATTGTAATAGTATAAGTATTTCTTCAAGAAGATTTAAAACCCTATGCAGATTCCTCCTATATATTTTCCTTTCAGATAAAGATGGAAATTTTTAATAGTTAAGAAAATACTTGTAAGATTTAGAGCCAATAACGTGGGACGCAACTATGAGTCATTGAAGTTTTTCAACTTTTTTACATTGTACTATCATTCATTCATTCATTGTATATTGTACATAGAAAACCTACCTTCTAAATTTCATTTATATAAGTACCAAGTCCAAGTGCCCGAGTAAATGGGTAGTTTCGAGTAAATCTAGAATAATAGACGGACGGACGGAAAGACGAACAGACAGATAAACGGACAGTCGGATAGAACATTAGAATTTTGAAAATTGTTCCGTTTTTTTCTGTGATTTGGTCCGAGAGCACTTCAAGACCGTCAACAAACATTTTTTTCGCAGTCTACTCTCATCCTTAACTTGTCCAATTAATTAGTCGACTTTAGCGAAAAGTCAGCGTGGGGTGGATTAAATTTCTTCTTGAAGATGAAACTACAGAAGCTTCGAATGCTTTTTTAACTTTATTTTTACCACGTAATCGATAACCGGTTATTATTCTAAACTTTTCGTTAAATTCAAAGGGCATTTATAGTAGATTGACTTTAGTTTCCTTTGGAAAACTAAAGTAACTTAATTAATGTCCTTAGTATACGAGCTACCGAGCTTTACTTGTGTCCTATAAAAAAAACAAAGAAGTCTGACAACATTACAGGATTCGAACCAGCGCATTTCAGCGTGGTAGACATATACTCTAGCAACTGTACTATTGAATTGAGAAGATAAACCTTGTTGCGAAATTAGAAGAGTATAGAAGTTTTAAGTGCGTGAAAACATAGACAAAACAAACTTTCCCAGAATTGAGATCTAGTTAGATCGATTTTTCGCCCCCATAAATCACTATATTGTAAATTTAATCGAAATCGTTAGAGCCGTTTTCAATAACGCAATTACAAATATACAAATATTTCTCGTATAATACTATTCTTAATAATACTATTCTTTTAAATAACATAATATCTTAAAATAAAGGAAGTCTATGAAATTTAATATTTAATAAAGATTTAAAGAAATTTTTATTTAAGGTCCATGTGAAGTGTTCCCTACACCATTCGTTTCGACGGGCGCGATTCCCATGGCATATAGGTGGGCACCTAATTGGGCGTCGTGCTCGTAGGCCGTATTCATGCAGCCTATTTCTCACGGTTTGGTGGCTAACAACAACACCGCTTGAGAATTGTAGCTTTAAACCTATCTCCCGGGCGGTAACATCGGTTGACGTCTTGCAGTCAGTTGTATGTATCGGTCCTATCGAACAGTTGTACTCCTTCCACATCCTGGGTGCTGCTCAGCGGGATACCCTGTATTAACGTAACGCTGCCAAAGACGACAAATCACGCTCCTATCGACACCAAAATGCTGAGACACCTGGGACTGATTTCTTCCCGCTTGTAGCATTTCTACAGCTCTGCATTTCATCAGCAGTCAACTGGCGTCGCTCTATAACATAAAAAATTACTCACCACTCAATTTTTCCAAAAACTGTATATCTCAAAATGATAAAAGTGCGATAAATACCAAATTTATCAAGCAACGAAAACACATGAAATCGGGATGAAATAATTAGCTTTTATTTTAATGAAAATAAAACAACCGAAAAGGTTCTATTTTTAAAATCAGCCAGTATATGTTTCCGATACCAACAAAGATTGTATACTAATCTACTTTTCTAAGAAAAAAATAAAGTATCAATTAATAGAACATGCAGTTTCTGTAAATGATGTCTGTAGCTTAGACTTTTTTGATGTGTGTATTTTGAGTGTTCATTTTTTGTGTTCGGAGACACGTGTAATTCGACAGAGGGCGTTAAAGTGTTAAATATGTGAGACACTGTACTCGTGTTCATACTCATTTGAATAAATGAAGTAAGTATTGGTAAAATCCTCGTGGATAATAAGGTTTCGGGTAGTAGGTTTGTGGACGTGTGAAATCATCTTAAATGTAATAAGGCAATTTTTTAAAGTTCCTCTGTATTATGGATACGGATAGAGATTTAAGAATATAATACAAAAAACATAAAATCTACGTATTGTATTGTATCTTGTACCAAACCGCAGTGAATCAGTATTACAATATTTTCGATAGGAGAAAAAAAAAATAGATAACTAATACCAAGTCCCAATTACAAAAGCAGTCTTACTTAAGGATTAAACATACATATATATTATAATGTACATAAATAGGTAAGTAGGCATAGCTTATATACTTGCTGTAGTGAGAGAAATTTTATTAAACTTTATTAGATACCGCTTCCGTCCGCATGATAGGGCCTGTCGACCTTACGTCCATCACTACAGTGTGATAATACAAAATGTCACCCTTATTTGATATTTCAAATAGTAAGTTTTTTCTTGCAAAATACATTATCGTCATTATTTATTCTCTGGTATTACGATAGAAAAAACAAATTCGGTATGTGTTTATAACCACACTTATGACTTATGAAGATCAAATAGCCAGAGTGTTAGCAGACGGAAATGTCAAAAGCACTCGCATACCTAGGCGAAAATGTGTGAGGAGAATGATGAGATCTGAGGAAGCGAAAGAGATGTGTAAGGACCGCGACTCCTGGCGCTCCGTCCTCTCTGACTACTCCGTTGGGGATACAGCGTGAAGTTATGTTATGTTATGTTATGTTTATAACCACACAACCGAAGTCAAAACTTATGCGATATTCAATTTGAAAATATAAACATATACGAGCGCCCTTGATGTCGACTAGAGTACACCCAAGTACACCCGATTCAGTGTCACCGATCCGAGCGTGACAGTTCAGTTGCGTTCACTGTTCAGAAAGAGCGCCAAGTGCGCATAGGCGCACACATAGATTTCACTTGAAAAACGTATGCAATGTGCCCGAAAAACTAATAACGATTATAACTAAAAGATATAATTATAAGTACATACCTACCTACGTTACAGAATACACTTTTCCCTGTTGCTCAGTATGGCGATAAAGAGAGAAATATAGAATGGTATACGTCGCCTGGTAGCGTAGTTGTGTTGTCAAGCTGTACGAGGCCAGATAGCGGACCTCTTGGATCCACATCAGTTGGGCTTCAGCATTCCGTTAGGTTAGGTTAGGTTAGGATGTGAAGGTTAGGTTAGGATGTGAAGCGCCGATATATGCCTCTCGAGCTTTCTCATTAGACCCAAAGCGTGCCGGCGATGTAATCTTCAAATTAGACATAAAAAATGCTTTTAACAGTGTTGAGAGAGGCGTGATGCTGGCCAAGGTAAGGGATAAAATCCCTTCATTATGCCATTTTCTTGGCCAGTATTACGAACCAATTACTTGTTTTAAGGACCAAAGGATCGCATCGCAGGTGGGCGCGAAGCAGGGTGATCCATTGAATCCTTTGTTATTTTGTTTGGCAATTAACAACTATTTAACACCACTCAACAACTGGTATCTAGATGATGGTACACTAGGTGGCACCCCGGACGTCGTCGCTAAAGGTCTAGAAATGCTGATTCACAAGCTGAATGACATTGGACTCATTATTAACAGCTCCAAGTGCGAATTGCACCAGTGTGGTGGCGTTAACGAGGAACAACTTACCACTTTTAGGAACATACTGCCTCATATAAGGATCGTGGATCATCATTCATTTACACGTTTAGGGGCACCAATCTTTGAGGATGCTGTACCGACATCCTTACAGGATAAACGGGAGATACTTATCTTACTTAGAACAACTACCCGCTCAAGTTGCCCTTACCATTTTCCACTGTTGCCTCTCAGTCCCCAAACTAACATACGTCATGAGAACCTCACCGACGTGGCTTTTCCCAATTGATGTTTCTCGACGACGAAATTAAAGACACGTTGGAAACCATCCTGAATGTTCGCATTGATGAGGCACAGTGGTTACAGGCGTCACTGCCTATTCGCCATGGTGGATTAGGAGTCAGGCGTGTGTGGGATACCAACATTCGGCCTTTTTGGCTACGTCGCACGGTATCGTTGGACTGGTTGCTAATATTCCACAAGTCCAGGGCACAAGTTTAGCTATCCCGTATATGAAAGCGGCCTCGCGTGCCTGGTCAATGGTGTGTCCCACCGCCAATCAGCCTGGCAATCCAAGAATGCAACGGCAATGGGATGACCAACTGTGCAAGGCGAGATTTTCAGAAATTCTTGAAGCGGCTTCAGGAGTTGACGCTGTTTGCCTTAAAGCAGTGGTTTGCCCGTAGCTCCGAGCTTGGCTACATGCCCACCCATCGCCACATTTTGGCACTGCTTTTGAATACGTTTCGTTGAAAGTGGCAGTGGCTCTTAGACTTGGTTGCAACATTTGTGAGTGTCACAACTGCATTTGCGGTGCCTCGGTAGACGCGAGAGGACTGCATGGTCTGAGTTGCAGGAAGTCAGTCGGTCGCTTTCTAAGATACCACATCTTAAATGAGGTGATTCAACGAGCTCTGATGTCTACTAGCGTGCCCCAGTAACCTCGAGCCTCCAGCTCTAAGTCATTCGGCAAGCGTCCCGATGGTCTGACGTTGATCCCGTGGGAGAGCGGTCGATGCTAGATATGAGACGCCACATATGTTAGTACGTTTGCGGCCTCCCACCTTAAACGTACGACCCGGGTAGCTGGTGCTGTTGCGGAGTGGCCGGCGGTACAAAAACATTCCAAATACGAACATCTCAAAAGGAGTATATTTTTGTACCTTTCCTACCTTGTAGAGGTTAGTGGAGTATGGAGGCTAAGGGTTTATGTGGGAGTTGGGGCTGCACCTGCGGAAGAACGGTTTGAATCCCCGTTCCGAGCCGTAGGTGGTGCAGCATATATCGCTTGGAATACAAAAAGGAAATGCTGCAAGCGTTATGGGCACGTTTGCATCAGGTACGATTCGGGGCGGTTTCTTTGACTAAGGCTACGAACAACTAATTATTATTAGAGTTATTAATTTTGTGTAATTGTTATGTATTAATTATACATTCTCAATTTAATATTAGATTGATTAAATATACAAAATTAAAGCGTCGAGTCCAACACAAGACCATCGTAACACATTGAATTGGACTTGCCCATTTGTAGCGAAGAAGCAATAGCATTGTCTCTCAATGAAGCGCCACGTGTTAAAGGAGATAGAAGAACTACTTCCTGCGTCATGCTTTACCAGCGTGTGGGGTTATGACCATTGTTTTGATTTACTAATCGAGTGTAACGTATAATTGAATGGATAAAACTTTTTATAAGGAACAAGGACCTAATTACATAACCTGCATTGACTGGAAATATACCAGTTACCTGTTCATTTTTTGACGTTCGATGGATTAAGCGAAAAATTCAGAATGTCGAATAAATATTCATTTTATGGAAGCAGAAATTACGCGATTAGGTCCCTGGTATGGGCGATACGGAAGCAAAAAAGTGATAACTTTTTGCTTCCGTTTTGCTATCTCAGAACCCAAATACATATTGCTAGAGATGTCAAGGTGTGATTTTTTTGCACCTTTTCATTATAGGTACAGTAAGTGATAGGCATAAATAGAGAAACTCACATTGATTTTAAAAAATAATACCTAAAACAAAAAATGTTAAATTAAATAAAAAGATTCTTTGGTGGTACGAGCAATTCCATTCGGAGGGACATAGAAGTAACGATAAGAGAAAATTTCTACGGTTTTAAAGTTGCAAGTTCAGCGTTGAACATACTCTGGATAATAGGAACGTAGTTTGTGGAATCTCCGTTTTTGTTCTGTGAAATTTTATAACATGTAGTAAAATAATATACCTAGTTAATAATGTACCTAGTTTGTAGATACGTACAAAGCATTGAAGTGAAAAACCATGTGTAAGCACTTTAGTGAAACAAAGACTTGCATTACGGAATTCTACAGAATCATATTTTGTCTTTTTATGTACCTAATAGATAAATACTTACTAAGTATGTTTTTTTAAATCCTTGAAGCGTAATTTTGTAATTAACTTCCAACTGCGTGACTCCTATAGTCAATATTTGCTCTCTTTGTAGTCGAAACCTTGGGATCTTGAGACCTCAAAGCCTATCGAATTGTTTCTAAAATTTGTAAGCAATTGGTCGGGGCTTCGGTAGACCGGCTGGCAGCTTCTTCCGCTTGCGAATTAGCTTGGCTATTCGAAAAAGTAATTTGATATCAGTAGTAAAATTTACGAATCCATTTTTTTATTTTTGAGGCTATTAAAAAGGCTCATTTTACAGCGAATGCTGCTGCAAAAGGGAGTAGCGCAATTTATTAAATGGATATTTTCCAAATATTTTTCATTTAACGAAATGTAAATCCGGAATAATAATACCTACGACGATTTTACCAAAATAATAATAACTAATTTAAGTACTATATAAATTTCAAACTTTTGCATTGCATTTATAAATTTATCTAACACACGGGACTATCTATATTCTGTAGACAATATTAATATTCATTATTTCGTATGTATTAATATAAATATGTACATAAAGACAATAATACAATTCTGTGCCTTCTGTGATGAGTGATTTAAGTCGAGTTGTACCCTTTTTGTGATTTTTACATAGAAATTATCAGAAAAAAAACTAGGATTTTTTGGTCTAACTCACGTTCTTTTATCTATAACAGTTTCGAAGATAATTTTATGCAAAGTGATATAACTGGCAGGATTTTTGCAAAAATATCGTGAATATAGATATATTTCAAGTTGTAACCTCTATAAGTAATTGCTATACACATTATATTTCGCGCTTCGTGGTATAAGTGCGATTATATTAATTTTCACATTTAATTTTTCCATATATTTATTGTGAAAATTGATATAATTAGAATTATATCACTATGAACCGATTTTCTCAATACTGATTAGGGTACAATTCAACATGTACCTACGACCTAACGAATATAAATCGAATTGTATCTAAAACTCAAACCAAATCTAAATAAAAAATGTACGAAGAACAAGACGTGCTAAATGATAGAAGTGCGCACATGATGAGGGTGGCGGGGGCAAGTGGGGCTGGTATGCGCGGGAGTCCTCCGCCTCCCTCCTTAGTGTCACTGCGGCCTTGAAGGAATGTACCCACGTCCGAATTCGCTATGGATCAACGCGTAAGTTGATAGTTGATTACACTTATTGGTAAGTAATTATTGACTATTTGATAAAAAAAGCTCGACTCGATTATCCGGATCTCAGTTATACGGACTCATTCAATTATCCGGACTTTCGATTATCCGAATGTTTTGTGACAACAGTTATTAGTCTGGTTAATCGAGTCTCTACTGTAGTCGAATTGAAACAGGTAGGTGTGCCTTCTTACGACGTTTATTTTTCTTTCAGTTATCGATTCCGAAATCTCCAATTGCTAAAATTATGGAGTAAGCCACTAGTCACATGGCAAACATGAGTTCACAAGACCATATTGAAGCTGAAATTGAACGAACAGAACAAAATAATAATGCCAATGAAAACTGCTACGGATATCACGTAAGAGAACCTTTTGAAGGATCGCTGCCAGAAAAACCTATTAAAAGTCCAGTCCCTACTACCCAGGAACACCAGAATTGAGAAGAATCTTCAAAGAATTTAACAGAAATGGTTATTGGCAATAATAAGACGAATGAAACAAATGAAAACGCTTTCAAAAACCTATTAGATGATTTGAACCTTACAGATTCATCCAACGATTCATCATCTAGCAGTGATGATTATATTGCCGCTACTGATTAATCTTCCTCATTCACTGATAATGAAAGAATTCTGGCTAAAAAGAGAAGAACGGCTACATCAGCGAAGCCTACCACTCCAAGATTGCTATTTCATCCGAAAAGAACAAAGATCTGTTAAATATGCTGTGCTTTATTCAAGAGAGCGCTCATGAGTTTTACAGAAGTTTGAGCCGCAAGAATGATGTCAAAGACACTCCCCCAAATAATGATGATGATTCTGATGATGAGTAATTTTCAAACTACATTTAAGTTTTAAGACATATTAGGATTTTGTTATTTTTATTTCTTTGTTAAGAGGTTAGTATACCTACTGATCGATTTATTTTTTAAAGATTTTATATTGATTTAAGTACCAACATACTTCTTTTGTTCTCTTTATTCATTTATGACGACCATCTCATAGAGTGGAATTACTACCTATAGGATAGGTTAACAGCTGTGCTATGTAAATTTTAACAAGTTGGTATTTTGTTAAGTTTGTTATTTTTCTAGATTTTTTAAGATTCAGACAATGGTTGTGATACTATGTTTTGTACTGAGTAAGTTTACATGACTTATTGTGATACCCGCGTAAGATTGATCTGTGCCATTTCTTCGTATTTAAGTTAAAAACTACTTGCCTATTTATCTCACTTTTGTGAAACTATATTAGTTCCTTTTGAGAATAGTTAAGTTACATTCATATTCTAAAATTATGATGATAAGATCTCAATTTACCTCTAAAATTATGATGACAAGATCTCAATTTACCTAACTTAAGACTTTTGATAAAACTATGCCTTATTTGTAAGTGAATTATTGATTTTGAAGAAGTTTAATGAACCTTGATTATTTTTCTAAAACTTGTATTTATTTACACAATAAGTATACATTTTAGTGAGGGGTATAACTTGAGTTGTATTATTTAACACATATTTCAAAAGACCAATATTTTAACAAACTGATACAATTCAGCTAAATTATGAAAATAGGGAACTGAAAAATAAAATAATCGCATCCTTGGGGTAGTATTATTATCATTTGTTTGAGAAACATTGCGCTAGGAACATATTCTGAGGATTTATTAGATATTTTTACTTGATGTATATCCATTTACATTTTTACACGAAGATAACTTATAGGTGCAACATAATTTAACTGTACTTATATCATTTATCACGTAATTTTAGCAAGTATTAGAAATAAAGAAAGGTACAACTCACGGGTTTTTCAAGAATTACTTTAAAACTATAATATTTACCACAAAAATTTAAATGCATAGTGAAAGTGAATGTTATTATCTACAAAAGAAGGTACTTAAGTTTAACCTATCCCACTTAGATCGCGAACTAGAATTTTTTAAATCTTGTTTTTGTGCTCCTGTAAAGTGTTGATTTTTTACTTGTATCACTTGTCACAGGAGGCACAGAATTGCCCTTCGAGATTGTTTTTTTTGCCTCCAGCGTATTACGTCAGGTCAACAAAACATTAAAACTCAATTAAATCATACTTTGATATCTATTTGGGCAGTACAGTTGCTAGTTGCAAAATTGTTCCATAAACATGCGTAGATCCTTATTTTTTAATAAACAAATGGAACATCCTACAGAATCGTTACAACTATTGTTGTGTGAATAGTCAAACGATTCGTAGTAAACAACTTGGCTGGTATTAACTGGTTATGTCATGTAATGGCGATATTTAACGAAATAGCCACGTGTATCATGATATGCTCGATTCCACTATTATAAGCCATAGATAATACATATAATATATTTGATTATAAGCTTTGGTCTCTTGATCGGAACGCACAACGCTGCGGTAAGCGTTCCGCGTTGTTTGTATGACAAATCACGGAATGATTTTTTGTTCAGTTGTAGTATGCGTCTGCGGCGAGGGGGCAAGCGCGGTGAGTGGGGAGTGGGTATTCCGCACAACGCGGCGTCGTGCTCGTTCATTCAGTGCGTTTAATAAGCAAATATAATAAACAAATATAAAATTTGTTGTTATAGAATACATAAATTTGTCTCTGAACTAAAATACGAGTAATCTGTGCGACAGTACGTCTTCTCGCTCGCTATGCGCCGAGGTACTTAGTCGTTCTACCGCCATTGTTTTTTGCAATTCCGCGCGAGACAAACTAAATGATCGACGGCGCTCAAAAATTGTTATTGTCGCTTTGCTGTTCTAAAAATATTTATAACTAATAATCAATACGTAATATATTGATATGGTTATTGTCTTCGTTCTCCAGCGTACGTAATTACGTGGAAACATATTATTTATTGTAATTATCACCTCACTTTATTGGGTAAGTGAAGAACGAATTTATTTATTTTGTCAAGTTAAATGTAACAGCCATTTTAGCTTAATATTAATTTCGATGCTTATAACAATTTGTATTGTTTTCTTTCTTTAATTTAAATGCATATATGTATTATTTGCTGATTTGCTTTATTTAAATTGTAAACTCCTGTCTAGTTGTTGAACACCGCCACCTTACCTACTTTATTAGCTTTCCTTCGATCTGTGCTTGCGGCGGTAGTTCAACAACAGACATTTTTGGAACACGAACTGATGCACTGGATGCTACGTTCCAGGGTCCTTAGTACGGGTTCAGTAGTGCCCCGACGCCTGCTCTGTCGGGCGTATACTGCTGAACCGCGCGACTCCAGCCGCATCACCATTCACCAACTTCCGGCATCGGTTCGTCTGCCGACCGCGGACAGTCAGGAAAGTGCTGCGCTGCGAGGCAAGGACCTTAGACGGGCGATCAACCCCGACCCTGTGTGGTATCCCTTAATAAATTTGTGTTTGCGTGCTCCCGAGCTTTCTTTATTTCGATAGCCGCCACAATATAGTAACACAAAACGTAATTTTTGCTTACAAGCCGAAAATGTGATATTCGTAAAGATATCAAAAAGTTTTGTTCTGAAGGTGCAAGTTTCGGCCGGTTTGAAAGTGTGGCTGAGGCTGTAGGTTGAATTTAGCATGCTACCTGAAACTTGATATTTTCTAACAAGCCGAAATTTATTCTAATGTCATGCTCTTGTCACAAGACACCTATAAAAAAAATATCTGCTGAATCTAACGTGGGAACAGTGTGTACCGACGAATTTAGGGCTAGGGCTTCGCCTAAAGTGAATAACAATTAAGAAACGGTAGTGAACGTTACCAATTAACTTTATTATCTCTAAAAGTGAAATAACATCGTATTCAAAAGGATCGGCATAATCGATGTGAAAATTTAAATCATGGAATGGGATCTATAGACCTTGCGTTGACAGACTTTTTCAGACATTTCTTTATTGCACATGGGACTTCATTACATCAGCTAGCCGAAATTAATTTCGTCGCTAACAACGTGTTTGTACACTAGCTAAATGTCATGTCATTGAATAACTTAAAGTGGATAGGGCAAAATGGATATGGTATCTACTTTGCCCTGTACACTTTGTCCGATGCGACAAGTTTTAAGACTTGCCTACTTCAAAAGAAATTACTTCAAGCGATTACTTCAAGATCTGTCCCTCTGTCATATATAAAATATAGGAAGCATTTAAACATCTATCAGAATTTAAACAAAGTTAAGAATGCCAAAGGAAAGAGTCATAAAATTATTATCAAATTAAATCTATCTTTTTTACGAAATCAATTTTAATCATGTCATGAACGTTACCCTCTTCGAAGTGTTTGCCACACATACAATTGACATAATATTAATAATTACAAGTGATATAGACTATTCGTTTTTTCCTAGGAGCTCGCTTTACCCAGATTTCCCGTGGTCAAAACTCGAGCAATTGTAAATTGGAACTTAATTGTATTTAAAATTCAACGTTAATTTATTAAAGAAAAACAATGCGTGTGTTTACGTTATTTTGCATTTTTTTTACGTCAGGAAATGCTTTATGTATTCCGTTTCCCCACAAGGGAGGTGGTGAGAGGGATATGTGGGACTCCATGCAATGATGCGGCTTACCCACTAAAACCTGACGGTATTCCTTCCGGCGCCTTTTGTCGCGAGCTCGGGTGCGCGTTAGGTTAGCATTCATCACGCGGACCGCGACAGGCGATACCCGGCCTAAGCCAGGATCTATCCGGAGCAGAGGCAAGAGAGTGGAAATTCCCCTGCCTCTTCCTTTACGTTATTTTACTTGCCTTAACAACAAGATACACGCATTAGTTTTATTTGTGCGCATTTATGGTACAATACCTTTCGAATGATAGAAGTTTAATTCTTCTCCGTTTGTAAAATGATATGCCATATACCACCTTTGTGGTATAAAAAAATAAGTAAAATATTTAAAAAAAGTACTTGGCTTATTGACCTATAAAAACGCATCCAAGCAAGCTTTACTTGAGTTATAAGATCAGGAAAATTAATTAATTTTGTTTACAAGTCTCTTAGATGTAATTAATACATTAGTTTTAATTTCTTCTATGAGAAGTTAGTCTGAGATTAATTTCAGGTTTCAAGTGAATATGGTTGAATAAATTTTCTTACACTTTCACCCGTATTAATTCACTACCGATAATAAAATATAGTTGTAAATTTATTTTTATTGCGGAATCTGAATTCCACTTCTCATGTCTATAGGTTGATAGCCTCGTAGGTTTCGAATTTCTATGCAACACTTTTTCACCCCTTTGCGAGTGATTTTCAAAAACGTCTTTTTTACTTATCTATCACAAAAGTAGGAACACCATGTTCCAAATACACAGAGGTTCTTTATGTATACACGTAATGAATAGAAAGGGGTCGTCGAAGATAATAAGGAATAAAATCTATTTTGGGCAGCTACTATAAGTAAAAACAGTTGTGAGTTAGAAATTGATAGTCGTTTGGTTTACTAAAGTTGGAAAGTTCATTTTATGAGGGTGCTTTGGTAAGTGGGACTGAACTTTGTGTTAAAGAAATGCCATAACTGAAATTATGTATTTATTAGAAAATCAGTTCACGTGGAAAATGTACTTGTAGAAGATCTTCCAAGTTTACTTTATTAACATAATTTGGCTAGTTAACTGTAACAGAAATTCGGTCATAGACTTATACGAATTATAGAAAATTGTTTAAGAGAGTTCACGAAATAATGCTTTATATTCTATGAATTTATTGTAATCGAGTATACTCATATGAAATGATCTATGAAAAAACATTCGAAATCTGATACTTTTTTTGACAAATATTTAGGAATATTGACAGTTTGTAAAACATTAAAACTAAGAATTATAGCAATAAGGGTTAGTTTCAAGTCATACTAGTTCGCCAAATTACAAGAACCAAATGAAAGAAAATTTAGAAACCTTTAAAACCTTTAAGTAAAAAAAATTGAAACTACTTTTTACAAGTTTTTTATGTGTGAGTGGTTTTTAAAATTTTTAACTGAAATATTGTATCAAGGTCTTTATGCTTGTAAAAATTTTGCTTTATTGTTTTCGTCGATGGTGTTTTTGATTGCAGTATGCAATATCTATGCAATATCATTGGAAATAACAGAATACTAAATTTCGAATCGATCAGACCTGTTGAAGTTGCTTGCGTTCCTTTATGAATTAGAAAAGAGCTGATGATCTTCAAACGGCTGAATGAATATTCTTGAATCATAGCTAAGAATAATTTCGAAAAGTCACCTTTCAAAAAATAAAAACTAAATCAAAATCGGTTCATCTTGGGAGCTACGATGCCACAGACAGATACGCACGTTAAACTTGTAACACCGTACTGTTTGCGTCGGGGGTTAAAAATGTAGATGCTGGGTACGGTTTCTTAAAAGAATGGTGACCGATCAGCTTATCTGATAATAAATGTATGTCGTATGTAAAGGTGAGTTAGATTACCTGATTTGTCTCACCGTTGCTGCTGGGATGCGGCGATGAAGTTTATAAAGTCTATGGCATTATTCATAATAATCCATACTAATATTATAAATGTGAAAGTCTGTCTGTTTGTCTGGTACGTTTTCACGGCTAAACCGCCGGACCGATTTTTATGAAATTTGGCATGGAGATTGTTTGACAACAGGAAATGGACAAAGGCTACTTTTTTTTCAAACATCTACCCCTAAAGAAGTGAAAAGGGGGATGAAATTTTGTATGGGAAATGTTAAACCGCTGAACCCATTAAGTTCAAATTTAGTACAGAGATAATTCTTTTCAATTAAAAAAGCACAGATTTCTTTTATTTTAAATCTACCCCTAAAGGGATGAAAAAGGGGATGAAACTTTATAGGGGAAATGCCAAACTGCTGAACCGATTATGATAAAATTTGGTACAGAGATAGTATGTGCCCGAAAACAAACATAGGATACTTTGTTTTTTAAAAAATGACTATGATGGATGTTCCATAATAGGAAACAACTTTTTTGTTCAACACCAAGAATATGAGTATCAAATGAAATGGAATACGCAGGGGAAGGTTTCTGTATATGTGACGTCATCATAAAACCAATATGGCGGATGTTCCATGATAGGAAATATATTTTTTTGTTTAACACGAACAATATGAGTATCAAATGAAATGGAATACGCAGGGGAAGGCGGATGTTCCACAATAGGAAAAAACTTTTTTGTTCAACAACAACAATATAGGTATCAAATGAAATGGAATGGAAAGGTTGACGTCATCATAAATCCAATATGGCGGATGCTCTGTGATACGAAATAACTTTTTTCAAAACCTCCAACAATATGGGTATCAAATGAAATAGGATACACAGGAGAAGGTTACTGTATATGTGACATCATCATGTCTATGTCTATGTCTATGTCTATCTCAGGTAACCTCAGTAACCCGGAGAAGTTGCGGAAAAAATTTCCACGCGGACGAAGTCGCGTACGGGTACAGCTAGTATTACATGTTTCTTTTACATAAAAATAAGTGCTACGATGAACTTTGTTTTGTGATTGGCGGTGTTGGGCAAATTAGTTGTAAAAACAATTACAATTTGTAATTGATCACTGCAGATGGGTTTCCACTACCTGAGTCTATTCAATCACAATTTGTTCAATTACAAGTTGCCTAACAGAATTATTTTGCAATTACATTTTGTCCAACACTGGTGATTGGTAAAACGGAGCATTAATTACGCAATTAGGTAAGACTTATATAGTTGGTCGGTTTTATATACATGATTGGTATTACAATGACCCGTTTGAGACGTTTTGATCAGTTAAATTATGCACATTGAAACGGCGCCTCTCTAACCATTTACATAGAATGCATAACCAGAGCCAAATAACTCTATTATATATCTCTACAAGGGATGAGTAACCATATCGGCAATAACAATAACAATAGTGGGTAATGCTGTTAATATCGGACATTACAATGGTGCAATATTATTGACATAATATGTAAATTGAATTTTTGTGATAAACTAGCTGTGTCTGCGTTGTTGTGCCTCAGTAAATGTTATATTATACTTCGTGAGTTACGGTCATGGGTTCATACAAAATTTCCGTAGAAAAAAGTACTTCCAGTTGTTTCCCAATTTTCCAACTTTCGGGCAACTTTTCTAATTTGTCTTTCTATAAAAACCTTACTCGAATAATTACGAACATGTAAAACAAATATAATTGCAAAATCGATCCAGCCGTTCTCAAGTTTTGCGCTTAGCAACGAACAACGTTTCATATTTATTTATTTAGATGGATATGTTGTTAAGCTAGAAATTATCGATATCGATGATACTTAACATTCTTTCACTCGGTGCTGGGTGGCTAACTAACTCTGCATGAGCTCTGGAATTTCGTGTGTTGTTCCAATTGAAACAAAATGTATGTATGTGCCGAAAATTAAAACTTTAGGTGAAAGTTAGTTAAAAAACAAAGAAATGTACTTATCAAAGAATTATATCAGTGCATACATATCCCAACGTTAATATTTACAAACTTAAAACTAAACATTAACTTAAGTAATAGTATTCCTCAAAGTTGTCGCTTAAAAAGCTGTCATTGCTTAGAGTACCCAGCAGACTTGCAGCATTCTCTTTGAATAGCCAAACAGATTCGTTGGCGGACGAAGCTGCCAGCTGGGCGGTGCCACGAAGCCTCGACCAGTCTCTTACAAATATCAGAAACTAGTCGATGGGCTTCGGGGCCCCAGGGACACAATGAAATTAATTACCGAGAGAAATTTCTACTAAGTAACACTTTGAGCCGTTACAATATACATAGATGATAATAATGCCATGTATAATATTTTGTTGGCAGGTTTGGTACACTGAGCACACTAAACACACCGTTAAATTCACTGAACACTTACTAAAACGCTATGTTTATTGCTAACTAGAACACTACGTACGTACTAGAATAACTCACTGAACACTACTTTTGACTGTACTAAAATACCACGTTTAGAAACTCACTAAGCACCGCGTTTTGAATTTACGTAAATACCACGCTCAGAGATTCACTATTTAAGACAATTAAATTGAATTTTACATATAGACTTTGTGATGTCAGTCGTCCACAACTTGGCGACAGAAAGTGTAGTAGGCAGGTTGTGAGATCAGCTAGTTATATCTTATACTAATTCTAATTGCACTTCTATCAGACAGCACGTGGTGACGGTTAGAATTCCATTATCCAGGCTCCTATAAATTCGATCTGGGATCTGAACATTCGACTACACCAGCCTTTCCCAAAGTGGGCGATAACGCCCCCTTGTGGGCGCTGCAGGCCTAAAGGGTAAGAGACCCAGAAAAAAAATGGGGGCGTTGCGTAGAGGCCTGGGGGTGATTTGTAATTTCATTTAGCTAGGAGGCATCTTAGACAACGACTGCATGAGCTCTCGACTCTCAACTACAACTTGTGAACATCAACTAATATTAATTAAAAGATTGCTCAAACTCGGTTCGATATTTCTCTCCGCGTAGTTCATATATCTGTCCTGTTTTATTGAATATACAAAATAAAAATCATGTCAATCGGTCTTTCCGTTTCGAAATGAAAGTAGACACAAACAAACAAATAAAAAGGCAACAGACACACTTTCGCATTTTAAAAGTTATTAGTACTCCCAGATAGGTAATTTTCGTAGATAATAGACCGCGGGCAATCATGTTTTAACAAGTTTTTGTTAAATAACCCGAATTGTGTATTCCTGTATCAATCGGCTGGTTCATAGAATACTTGTTCTGACTTGTTGAGTACGATTGAGCGTCGAATGAGATAAACGAGTTTATGTATGTTTGTTTTATTCCTGTCGGTGCGTGCTGCTTATGCAATCCTATATAAACAACGTAATATTTATTTTATTTTCATTTGCAGTTTCGCGCGCAATAGATCAGCAGTACTTAAGTTCAACACTTACTTACGTATTTCTCAAAACAAAACAATGTCGGAAGTAAAAAAGAAGAGACGGCAATACTGTGCGGAATATATTAAGTTCGGATTCATTGAAAATACGACAAACCCATCGTCGCCTTTGTGTCTTCTATGTCTAAAATCATTTTCGAATGAAGCAATGAAGCCTTCAAGACTGCAAGATCATTTGAATAAAATACATCCAGATAAGAAAGACAAGAATGTAGCATATTTTCAAGACCTAGAGAAGAAGCATAATACTCAGCCAAGTGTAGCAAAACTATTTTCGGCAGCTGCTAAGCAAAATGATTAATTGCTCAAAAAGGCAAACCACATAACATCGGAGAAGAGTTAATTTTGCCAGCAATAAAGGAAGTAATAACTACTGTGCTTCATAAACCAGCCGCAGATATTATCCGAAAAATTCCTTTGAGTAATAAATCTGTGCAAAGACGAATTGATGAAATGCCTGAAAACATTGAAGGATCATTGTGTGATCACCTGAGGACAAGTCAATTCTCAATTCAGCTCGATGAGTCCACTTTACCAACTAATGAAGCATTGTTGCTGTCTTACGTGAGGTTTATTAAAGATGAGAAAATATGTGAAGAACTATTCTTTGCTAGAAATTTAGAGACCGATACAAAAGGCGAAACCATATTCAATACATTGGAAAAGTTTTGTGATGAGAAAGAGATTCCCTTGAAAAATATTATATATATAATATTTATCATTATTTATTTCATTTAATAAATATTATATTAGCGACGGATGGCGCTCCGGCTATGACAGGGTGCCATAAAGGCTTCATAGCGTACTTAAAAAATAAAATTCCAGATGTCCTTGCTGTACATTGCGTTATTCATAGACAACATTGGTTGCTAGAAACCTAACTGAACGACTATTTCAATCACTGCAATTTGTCATCAAAGCAGTCAATAAAATCCGCAACAGCTGATTGAATGATCATCAGCTTTGTGTTACTAATGACGAGGATTTCAATCGTTTGTTGTTTCATACTGAAGTTCGTTGGCTATCAAGAGGCAATTGTCTGACTCGATTTTACAACCTGTTTGACTCTGTTATAGAGTTCTTGGAAACTAAAGATACAGAATTGCACAACAAGCTCATTACATCAAAGAATGATATAGCTTACATGACAGACCTGTATAAATTGTTCAACGACATGAATCTCCAACTGCAAGGCGATGAACTAAATTTAATTAAAACAAAAAACGTCGTTGCTGCTTTCGCAGCCAAACTGCTTCTACACAAAAAGAATATGGGCAGACGTGAGTTTCACAATTTTCCGAATTTATCAGTATCATGCAGTAACGACGAATTGTTTGCCTACTGCCAACATTTGGAAAACCTCCACATTGACTTCACCGAACGATACCAGGACATTTTGAACTTGGAAATACCAGACTGGGTGTTGGATCCGTTTTCAAATGTCAACACAGCAATGCCACATCAGCTGGAAGAAGAACTTATAGAATTGACAACAAACGAGGAAATAAAAATCAAGTTCAAAAATGGTTACCAAGAATTTTGGCTACAAAAACCGATCCCGCAATTGTACCCTGGATTGTGGTCAATCGTTCAGCGATTCTTGATAGCATTCCCATCGTCATATTTGAGTGAACGTGGATTTAGTGCTGTGGCAACACTGCTTACTAAAAAGAGAAATCGTTTGTTGACTGTTGACTGTTCTTGAGTAAATTGGAACCTGATATCAACAAACTTATTAAACAGCATCAGATTCATCCTTCACATTAGTTTTTATATAAGGATCGATTATATTTGTTTTATTTTGAATAAAAGATACTCTGTTTGAATACTATAAAGTTGCGTTTCAATAATCATTCTCATTGGCAGGTGTAGCCCGTAAGAGTTAACTTGAGACCTGAGCGCCGTTGTGTATTACCTACTGCGCTCAGGTTTCAAGTTAACTCTTGCGGGTTATAGTAAAAGTCTAGTTTGGAATTAATGTTTAATCTCCGCTAATATAGTTCACAATAATTAATTAATTTAATTTGAAGTTATAGTGGTTTTTCAGTAGGTGAAAAAATGGGGGCGCTAAAAAATAATTTATTCTCAAAGTGGGCAGTAGACAAAATAAGTTTGGGAACCCCTGGACTACACTGTAGGGGAGAAGTGGCATGAAGGAGCCAGGTTTTGAAAGAGCCATTTGCATTATTTCGGTAGTTTAGGAACGGATTTGGTCGGCGATTTTATTTTTAAGTGGCAACACTGATTTCCCGTCATCCACAAACATATGACAGTTCGCCGGAACTAACGGACGCCGGTACATCGAATCAAAGTTTTTGGCACTCAAAAGTAAGTACATATTTTGTTTCATTTAAGTTGTTTTTTGGTATTTTATTGTAAACAAATATAGGTACATGGATTATAGACTGAGCTTGTGAATATATTTGGCCTTGCAGCTGCGTAAAAACTGAGACGCAAAAGTTTTGATATTATTGTTATTTTGAAGGTTATATTTTTTTAAGACTAGGTTATGAAAGACCCGGCTGAATGGGCCTTAAAAGAGTTGGCTCTTTCATAACCGAGTCTTTCATAACCCTATATTTGAATGTTGTAAATAAAATATAATAATAATAAATATGCATTTTTTTCATATATTATTAAATTATTTACTACAGATATTGATTATGGAGAAGCCTGGTCCAAAAACACGAAAAAGACCCGAAAAATCGGTAATTGAAGAAACAGTCAGTGAAGTTTTGGAGAAAGGTCAGTCCATAAAGAAAACTGCACTTGTCTTAAATATATCGAGGGCTTACTTAGCTAAAATAGTTAAAAAAGTAAAGACTTCTGGCGAATCATCTTATAAACACTGTCCTAATATAGGAAATAAGCGTATTTTCACAACAGACCAGGAGAATATGCTTGCGGATTATTTAAAGACTGCTTCTAAACTGTGCTATGGCCTAACAAGACATCAAGCTAAGAAGCTGGCATTTGATTATGCCGTGGTCAATGATATTTGTCCAGCTAAATGGAAGGAAATTGAAACTGCAAGTGATGATTGGCTCAAAGGGTTTATGAGCAGACACAAAGATTTAGCTGTGAGAAAACCTGAAAGAACTTCTCTATCCCGTGCAACAAGTTTTAATAAATTTCGCAAAAAATGTAACATTTTTTGAGAAGCTAAGCACTGTTTTATGAAAATACAATTTCCCTCCTCACATGATTTTTAACTCCGACGAAACAAGGTGCAGCACCGTCACCAATCCTCCTAAAGTCATAGCTCAAAGAGGTTCGAAACAAATTGGGCAAGTTACCTCAGCCGACCGAGGAACATTGGTGAAAACTCTGTTTTTATTAATGCTACTGGTGGTTTTTTACCGCCTATTTTTGTGTTTCTTAGAGTAAACTACAAAGATATTATGTTAAATAATAGTCCACCTGGAGCTCTAGGGTTAGCTCAAGCTTCTGGATGGATGACGGAGGACTGTTTTGTTAAAGCGCTTGAACACTTTAATACATGTTAGGTCATCAAAGGAGAATCCAGCATTGATATTAATGAATAATCACAGTTCTCATGTGATTCTCAGAGTGGTTAAATTTGCCAGACAAAACTTCATCATTATAGTTACATTCCCACTACACTGCAGTCATAAACTGCAACCACTCGATGTCGCAGTATATGAGCCTTTCAAAACTAGATGCCGCATTGACATGAATGAATGAATGTTGTCAAACCCCGGTCAAACAGTGACTATTTATCAAGTTAGGCAATTTGTAAAAGAAGCATATCTGTCAGCTTTTAGTCCTCAGAATATAACACAAGGACTTTTGAAAACAGAAATCTACCCCTCTAATATACTGAATGAAGAAGAATTTTCATCTTCATATGTGACTGATAGACCTGATCCACAGTCAAACGATGGTAATGAGTTGAACTTGGACAAGGAAAATATTGCAACTAACTTAAGATCAACACCTCCGCCTTCTACAAAATCACTTGAAGCTCCCAAAGAAAATGACGTTGTAACAGAACAGAATATTAGACCGTCTCCCTGCATAACCTGTACCCCTACGGTTGCAATTCCGAGGCAACAAATTATATCACCGGAAATGATAAGACCATTTTCTAAAGCGGGGCCAAGACAAAACATGACACGCAATCATAGAAAAATGTCGTCTGCCATCGTAACTGACACTCCTGAAAAAAAGAATTAGAAGCGAAAGAAGATAATGCAAAGAATTATTATTAAATAATAAATAATATTATTAAGAAAATGGCTACAAAACAGTCCATGAAAACCTTTAACAGAAAATCAAAAATAAATCAAAAAAATTCTGTCAAAAATAAATCAAGAAAATTAATATCTGACTGTCATATTGGCTGAAGTAAAAAAAAAGGTTGTTCGAAGCAAAAGAAACTCTAAAGCAAGAATTAGTGATGATTGCGTAGTTTGCAGCAAAACATATGAAAACTAATCAAGATTGGTTTCAGTGCAAAATTTGTTCTGTTTGGGCTCATGAATCCTGTGGCATTAAGGGGAAATTTAATTTCTTTTGCAAGACATGTTTCTAATTTTAAGAAAATGACATTATATTCTAAACTTCCTAAAAAGTCTGAATCTTAACCATAGATAACATTTTGAAACTCAATGTAACCAATATTTTTATAAAGTTCTTAAAGATTTAACGATGTTGTTTTTGATAGAAGATATTATTTGTTATTTTGTTTAATTTTTGAGATTGTTATTGATAAAAAATAATCCGCCTCTAATAAGTTAAGATTATATATATAATAGGTATGACTGAATTGTATGTTATGTATAATTAATATTGAAACGTTTGTTGGAATGACTTAAAATGACTGATACAATTAAAAAATTCTTAAAAATGTCATTAGTTTTCAAAAAAGATTTGTTAGAATTGTCTTTGTGTTTTTTTCAATAGCGCATAATTATTATTGTGCATAATTTTCACAATTACACTTTATAATACAGATTGGCTCTTTCATTACTTTTAGTGGCTCTTACAATACCGATATGTTATGAAAGAGCCAAATGACACATTTTTTTTAAAATGAATGTTTCAATGATTTTTTTTATTGTGTTTAAGGTTTTTTCGTATGAAATACCTACTTCAATAAATAAATAATAATTTAAGAAAAATAAATCATCATTTCTTTCATTACAAGTATATTTTTTTGCTCCGTTTAGTAAACTGGCTCTTTCATGCCACTTCTCCCCTACACGACCACTTGGCGGCTATTTAACAACTATTTCATGAGGACTAAAGTATTTAATACACAGACAAGCTCTTTTATTCCCACTCTCGTCATTGAAATAGTAGTGATGCTAACAATAGGTGTCCTTCTTGTTGTTTTGTTGTTGCTTGGTTGCTTTAATTAAAATACAGTTCATGGTGAAGATTATGTATCTAGCAAAACTAATCGTATTTGTAAAGTTTTGTGTCCTTGCTGATAACCTTCGAGGAGCGCTCTCGTGAGGAGACAATCTTTGCTGCAGTATCAGGTCATTTCTATCATTTTAGTCTATTGTCATCAGAACTGAACAAGCATGTAACATTTCAAAGTTGTGAGTTAAGAGAAAGTGGTTTAAATTTGGATCGCAAGATTTGAACTATTATAAAGATACATAGGAAGTTAAATTAAAGAACTTGGAAAAAAGGACTAATTCGTTTCGTATTACATAAACTCAAGTTTTACTTTGCAGAAATAAATCCAAGTGATCAATTTGTATATTTTTTAGTTATCCTTCGTCTAAAGCTTCGTGTTTATAGATCAACACGTGTTTCGCGTCTCCACAGCTACCCAACATCGTATGAAATGAAAGAAAATGAAACTGAACGAGTCTGTTCTTGGAATTACCTGAGGATCCTTCGTATAGAAACGAAACTACACGAGTTTCGTTCGCTCGATCGAAGCTTTGGAAGGAAGATAACAAAAAAATATACGCAAATTGATCACTGGAGATGGGTTTCCACAAAGTAATGTCTGAATCTATTCAAAGGCACAGACGACAACAGTATCAAACTTATAACACCCCTCTTTTCCGTCGAGGGTAAAAAATACTGTTGGAGCAATAAAGAACACACACTACGTATAATCACTTTTACATTCAATTTAATTTCTGAATAACTAACGACAAATTACATATTATGAAGTTCCATCCACACTCTCCAGGAGGCAACAAGACGCTGGTCTCGTATTCTCTCTCCTCGCCTCGTTCTCGCTCCGCTCAGTGTTGGTTTTTTGGCCCGAGTCAAAAGACACGCACGTGGCATGTGTTTAGATTAAACGATACAGAAAATTTAGAAACATAAATCGGTCTCGTTCTCCGAAAAATGTAAATCTCTGTTTCAAAAGAAGTTTGTATGATATTTTTTTTGTGTTACAAAAGTTAACCAATCGTGTGTCGCAACTGGCAAAATGAAGACAATGAAATGAAGAATCAGGTTACCAAATACACACATCAAAAGTGTCTTGATCTTGATCCCTAAGTACATTTTTAACTATAAAAAAGTATTCAATTAATATTTATCAAATCTAGTCTTTCAGACTGGCTTCTTACTTTGATTCCTATGTTTAAGTTAACAACTTATCCCTATATTTTGTAAAAATTAAGAAAAATTACAATTTTTGCAAATTGTGGGAAATTAATTTAAGTTAATGTCGTCAATTAAATGGCAAAAAAAAAGGCAAAAATGAGGATTTTTTAAATTTTTATTGTAAAGATAAAAAAATTAATAATCTGTATCCACCATTGACACGAATTACACAATCACAGCGATTTGGCATGCTTAAAATCAGTTCATCAAAATCACTTTGAGGAATGGCCGCCCACATTCTTTCTAACAAGTCAAAAAGTTGTTGTGGAGTATGCACGGCATCGATACTCGGCAGAGCTCTTCTTTGAAGCATATCCCATGCTTGCTCAATTGGGTTGAGGTCTGGCGATTGAGCAGGCCACGGCAGAACGTTGATGCAAGCGTCGGCAAGAGCGCGTGTTACGATTCTAGCCGTGTCTGGATGGTGCATTGTCGTGCATTAATCGAAACGAATCATCCAACCGGCTTCGCAGAGGGATGATCACGTCTGAAACAATCCTCTCCGCATAAATCTGAGCATTGAGGTTGCCCCTGATCCAAATAAGATCGGTTCTTCCACCGATCCAAATATCGGCCCAAACCATTATTGTTCCCCCTCCATATGAATGAACTTCCTGACAAAGTTTCAGACGTTCTTGACGTCCAGAGGTCCTCCAAACTCGAGTACGTCTTGTATCCGGCCTCGTTTTTGACAGTTCATTTTCTATTTTTAATCAAAATTTAACAAAAATTCTTTATTCAAATAGTGAAAATCACTAAAAAGAATCAATAATGATCCAAGAAAGTTAAAATAAAAATCTCAATTGCGGCGAAACTCTTAAACGTACTTGATCCCTAGACACCTTTGATGAGTGTATCACTTTCATACGTTTTGTAGGCACTTACAAAAATTGAGATCCCTGCCATCAAAATTTCTAATGAAAGTCGCCTTAAAGTACCAAAAATTATGACGTATTTCATTTAATATGAAAAAAAGTAAATAATCTTCTGTCATAGGTAGTTATTGGATTGATACTTATTTTATTTTTTACAATACTTATTATCGAATTAAATTATACATTTCTGAATAATATTGAACCGTTTCGTTATTCAATGTTGTATTCTTTTTTAAAATCAATTTAGTACTTCATATGTGTACAAATTGTTGTTTAGCCAAGTTTGTCAGTGAAACTCCATTTCGGAATTTTTTTTGTAATTACATTTAATTTTATAATTACTTAGATCTATATTTTAAAGATATTTATATTAACCAACGTAAACTATATGTGTGACACTGAAACTGGATGGGTTTCAGGCAATCTTCTTTAGGAATAACTAGCTGATCACGACCACGAGTTTCCACATAATGAATAACGCCTTTCTTTTGAAAAAGATCTACATTTTTTCTAGTGTACATTATGTTTTCAAAGATGTATAACGAGAGTAAGGTGAGTACGTCAATGTCTTTAGAATGATCTCTCAGTGACTCTCGTGCTTTCATACTGTAGATGGCACGTATTGCCCTCTTTTGTAAAATAAAAGTAAATTTCATATGCGCCGCTGAGAGTACACATGTAGCAGGCCATAAGACATAAGGCTATGGAAATATGCAAAGTACACCAGCCTAGCTGTGGCCACATCTGTGAACTGTCTAATGCGTTTAATAGCATATATTGCCGAACTGAGCTTATTAGCCAAAGTTTCGATATGGTCCGTCCACTATAACTTATTGTCTACTGTTAAATCAAGAAAAGTAGCTGATTTCGCTAATTCTAATTGTTTCCCATTCAATTTTAATCTATTATGGATTCTAGGTAGATTGAATAGGGAAAACTCGACACAATTGGTTTTTTGTGCATTGAGTGCCAAGGCCCGCCAAGGTCCTATTCTGTCCACTAATATCTGTCTTTTCTATTTACTTTAAATAATAATGATGTGTCATCAGCAAATAATATTATTTCACATAGGTCTTTAAGCATACATGGAAGATCATTAATGTAAACCAAAAACAGAAATGGCCCCAAAATTGATCCCTGAAAGCCCATCTTTAATTTAGAACCGACAGATGTAACACCATTTATACTCACTTTTTGTTCTCGATCAGCCAAATATGAAATCGCGAGAGCGAGAGCTTTATCACGTATTCCATAGTATTGCCTTAAAGACTTGCCTTAATTGCTTTACTGTCCAGAAAAGTAACTCAAACTAAATGGTTCCCACGATCGTAAAGGGAATTATTTAGAAATAGGTGAAACATTATGGATTATTTTACATCCTTTGGCATTAAGCATATACCGTCTTGCATCTTTGTTTCTTTGTCCCTGTGGTGTAATTGTTCGTAGTTGCATTCTCACACCTACGATCCTTATTCTCAAGTTCGAGACCCAATGGCGAGGGAATTATACGCCCTCATCCCTCTCCGTGATCTTGAGGTAACTAGCGGATATTAGTTTGTAGTTAACAACAGTATTACAATTTTGTTACTCGGGGTAACTGGTCGGGCAGCCATCCTATTTTTAAACCTTGTTATTTTATATCTTTCTTAATTGGCATTCCTAGTTAGTTTAGTTCAAATACCTTATCATATTATATCTTATTTAATTCAAATACGTGTTATTAATTAATGGCTTATGTTTGACTTATCACCAGATGTAGTAAAATATAACGGCAAAAAATCATTTAATACTGCCAAAAATAGTAAATGATCACCAAAATTAATTCCTCATTTTAGTGTGATATTATAACCAAAAATTTTATCTTCATCCAAATATATGACATCCTACAAAAGTAAATTATTCTAGAGTTCTAGACAAATCGTACCATGTATAAAGCGGACTTGGCTCGCGCGTTGTGGTAAAATACTAACCTAACATAACCTAACCTAAAAGAGTGTTCATATAGATATTTGCTCGTTAAAATTTGGTGAACGTTTACTACATTTGGTTTTTGAATACAATTTGAAGTGCAGTCATGACTAAAAGAGCTAGAACTGTTGCAATTTTAGGTTTTCTTTTTTTGGTACAAATTTCATATTTTTTGGCGTTTAGTATACTAAACGTACTGTATATTTTTAAGTAAGAGAGCTTAGGGTCCCATCGTTTTTTTTCGTGGCCATTATATTTAATCCCTTAATTAATACCAACCACTTACTGTTTTGTAAAAGAAAGAGTAAGAGTGGACTATATCATACCGGTAGCCTACACAACACCGCGCTTCACATTTACAAGATTGTGTCTGATCGACATCGACCGAGTCTGATCTTTGGAATTCGCTGAGGATGCTTCGCTGAGAAGCGGAATTTGTGTTGATCAACAACTTCGAATCTTTAGTCAGAAAGTAGTTAAGAATTTACTCGTATATCTACAGATTGATTATATCAACAGGCTAGATTGTGGTTCAATAGATTCACGGGTTCAGGCTAAAATTTTAAATATTATCATCTTGAAGGTCGTAAGTCAAATGATAAGACATACCGTGAGGAACTCTTTTGGCCGATAGGCTAACAAACGGTCAATGTCTGATTTCGCTTTACTTTCTATAAGCTCAAATACTACTAAAAGTTCTTTCTTCTACCTCCCCTAATGTATTTTTTTTTCCTTTTTGTTGATTTTCCATTAATAAAATGTATCTTTACATAGGTTTTCCATGTATACATATGTACGAGTATAAATGTGTCAAGTATGGTTCAAAAACAGTTAAAATTGAATTAAACCGTAATACACTAATTACACTAAACTCATCTCTCTCACCCTGATGATGGACCTCCAATAGGTCCGAAACTAGTCGGTACCTATACCGATTATACGTGAGTAAAGCCGTATTCAATAATTAGTGCGTTAATAATGTCTCTCGAAAGTTTTAATAATTTAAACCGTAATAATTTTTTAAATCGTTTCTTTATCTTGTCTGATGTATTGTACCTAATTTACGCTTCGTTTGCAACTTAAAATGATTCACCTACCACGTTAATCCTTTAATTGGTAAAGTACGTAATTCCATTTTATTTAACAATGCTTACCTACTTCGTCATCAATCCCTCGCGAATTCGTCGACCCTGTAGAGTGTAGACGAATTGTAATATTAATTTTAAAAATGGTCCCTATTTTAAAGGATGTCTTTCTCCAATTATGACATCACGTCAGATTAAAAGGAATTAAACTTTAATTATACGTAAATAATTATATGAAATATAATTAAACTGAATTAAACAAATACCAATTTGAATGGAAGAGGACATTATTACAAATAATAACCAATCAACGTTACATTCGTTTTTTAAAGAAATCCTTAGGTATATTGATGATTATATGATTATAACAAATTTTTGCGTTTTTTATAATAAATAAAATCGAGCGCATGATGAAGTAAAGTAATTTGGTTTTTTGTACAACGAAGTTAATATCTTGTAAAGTACCTGTTAATGCGCAATAATATTGAAGATGTAATTCCGAAGTGTTTTATTACTTCAAGCTTCACTTTTCGAAGAAAAAGTTTTATAAGCATTATATTTCTGGGTAAATAAGGTTGGGGTGAATGTTATTCGCAGGCTTATTACTTTTACAAAAACAGTATATCAAATAAATTCTTAGAAGTGGAAATCAAAGAAATCAATTTAAAAATAAATTTCCTGATAAAGGCACTATTTTTATAGAATTTAGTTTTATTTACGATTAAAAATTTTGTCCAGAAAGTGAATGACGGCAGCACCCAGGGAATGATTAGAAATGTGAAAGTAATGATATCTCAATGAGTAGCTTATGAAATAGTGACTTACTTCAATCGATTAAACAAGGATGATCAAATTTCGTGACAAACAAAAACATGTTGTCTACATTAGTAAACATTTTTGTACTTAGGTACTTATTTTATGACTGAGGAAGCAAACGAGCAATCGAGTCACCTGATGGGAAATGGTCACCGTCGCCCATGGACATCCGGAACGTCCGGGGTATGACGAGTGCGATGCCGGCTTTTAAGGAAAGCCTCTTTTCTTGAAGGTCCCTAAGTCATAACGGTGTTTGGAATACCACCGCTGTAAGCCATAAACACTTCGCTAAGTATTTACTTCGCTGAGAAAAATGTATTCACCGTCATCGTCCACAGCAAAATGGGACCTTTACCCAGAGTGTGAAAAGTCACGAGAAATTAATCGTAAATTATAATTAAAAATAATAAACGTGACTTGATTCGTTGAAACGGGAATGACAGAAAATTGCAAACGAACGAACTGCTATTAGTAGTTTGTAGTATATGAATAACTTTTCACAAGGGCCTGAAAATTTCGGGATTAAGTTTTCCTGATCCCGAGATTTTCGAGACTGATATCATTTAAAAAAGTTGCAAAATAGACTGCGTGAAGCATAACGCTTAACCAATGAACTTAACTGTACTTGCCTATCATTTTAATATAAGCGGGTTCATTATGCTTCAACGCATCAATATCAATCCAGTGGTTTAACCGTGAAATCGTAACAGACAAACAGACAGATATTTTCGCAATTTTTAACTTAACTATATATATTTTAGATCTCGACTATGTTAGCTACGATAAAATTAAATAGTAAGTTAGATACTTATAGCAATGGAACACTCCAAACTTTACTTAAATTATCGATTAATCGATTAATATTAATAAATATCAATTAATAATTAATTAATTTGTATTGGAACACTTCATGCTGCAGTTGTGAAAGTAAAAAGAAATAGAGAGACGTGAAGCGCTCGAATTTTGACTTGTATAATCTCGAGCGGTAGTGGGGAACAAGCCGTTAGTCGTTCTTTTCTATGACGTCACGAACACCGTCGCGGCCTTCTAGAGGGCGCTAGTGTTCCCCTTTATGTTTATTCGTCGGTGTTGCTAACAACTATTAAGAATGTAATATAAGAACGATACACAAAACGGACACGGCTTTAATAAAATACAGGTAGTGTTGTAACACTAGTCCGGAATTCAGCCGTTCATAAGTGATAAAAGCAATAGAGACAATAATCAATTGTGCGTGACCCGGCTGGGATACGATCCCCGATAGCCTCGAGGCCACTATGCACACCCGAACTCAACCGCGTGTACGCCAGTCCGCTAACTGCAACTCGATGACAGGAGCGGGGTGGGTTGGTGAAAATGAGACTCTTCTATTGTTTTTCTATGATGAGCTTCTAGTGTTCTTGTGGCGTGGTAGTTGGCGTAGCAGAAGAAAGTGCGGTGGCGGAGCAGGGCCGCTCAGTAGTCATCTCGTCCCCTCACGGGGATGGGGAAACCGTTCCGGGACAATGGCCCCTTGCCGGTAGGAGCAATCGCTGGTCGCTAAAGCGGCCAGGTCTCTGGATAGGCAGTCGCCAAGTAGTGTTATCAAGAGGGCCCACCTGCGAGGTCCTTAGTTCGCCTGGTTAGTATCTGGCGGGTGGTCTACAAGCAGATGGCGTGTCATGTCCTAGGCTCTGCCGCGACTTCTACCAAGTCTCGTGGCAGAAGCCTGCCGAATCCTGGCGTATAATCCGGTGGCCGCGCGTGATACGGCGCCACCCTCTGGATATGCGGAAGGAGCGACGCATCCACGCGCGCGAACATTTTCGTGGCCAACCGTTTGATGAAATCGTCCAGGCTCTCTATTTTCAAATCTCTCTGGATGGTAGTATTGCGCACATAGCGTGGGGCGTCTACAATGGTGCGGAGGGAGAGAGACTGCTGTGCCTGCAATTGCTGTTGGTGACTTTCCGCTACCAACGCGAACCACGCTGGAGCTGCATAGGTAAGGCGCGAACGAATGTACGTCTTGTAGACGCACAATTTCGTGCGCAGAGGGAGATGAGAGGAGAGTACTGGACGAAGAAGAGCACGAGCTGCGCGCGTCTGGCCTACGACGGCATTTACGTGCTGCCTCATCCTCAGTCGGCGGTCGATGGTTATCCCGAGGTATTTCACCGTCGGGGACCACTCGACCTCTTGACCGAGGAGACACAGCTGAGGAGGTAGGATTCGGCAGTGTCCAACGACAATGGCCTGAGTTTTTGCCACATTCACTGACAGTCTCCACTGTACCAGCCAGGCAGGGAGGGCATCTAGAGCCACCTGCATCTTACGTGCGGCGTGTCGAGGACTCATGGACGAGACATAGTACGCGGCATCGTCAGCGTACAGGGCAAGTCTTGCTCCGCCCTCCACGGGGATGTCATCCGTGTACCTGAAGTAGCACACCGGAGACAGACAGCTGCCTTGGGGGACACCGGCCTCGATACGCCGCTGTTGAGATAGGACGTCTTCCACTGTCACTTGGAAGCGCCTATCTTTAAGAAAGGTGGCCACAGTCTTAACGATTCGACGAGGAGTCGCAGACGTGGACAGCTTAAAGAGCAAGTCTGGATGCCAAACGCGATCAAAGGTCTTTTCCATATCGAGAAGTACTGCTACAGTGTGTTCCCTCTTGTTCGAAGCCACTGTCATATCGTGCAGTACTCTCGACAGTTGGAGCGTGGTGGAGTGTTCGGCCCGGAAGCCAAACTGCTCTTCTCGAGGCATGATATGTGGCGAAAGGTGCCGTAGCATAAGCTTCTCGAACACCTTAGAGATGGTCGGTAGCAGCGTAATGGGCCGATAGCTATCTGGCTTCAGAGAGTTCTTCCCGGCTTTGGGTAGCATAATCACGCGGCCCAACTTCCAAGTGGACGGGAAGTGCCCCGTGCGCAGAATTCCGTTGAATAGTCGCGTCACTACAGCGACAGAGCGGTGCGGTAGGTGACGCAGGGCTTCATTGGAGATACCGTCGCAGCCCGGGGCCTTCCGGAGCCGCGTGCGCTGGATCATGCGCTGAATTTGGCCTGGGGAGAACACTATGGGATCTTCTTCAGGTGCTATTGGCGCGGCGAAGTAATTGTCCAGGTGTCGATGGACTTCTGCTGTGTGCACATTATTGTTGGAAGGGTACGGTTGAAATTGTCGCTCGAGACACTCAGCAAAAATTTCCGCCCGGTCTTCCGCTCTGTAGCGAGGCGTCCCATCGCTGGCTAGTAACGGACGGATGGCTTGCAATTGGCCGGTTACTCGGCGACACAGCTTGTGGATGGATGTCCAGTCGTCTCCAGCCGAGTCGATGGTGCGTTGCCACGACTCGGTTGCCTCCGCTTCCAAGGCAGCTGAGATCTTTGTAGTCAGCGAGTTCAGTTGAGTCTTTAAGGTCGGACAACGACTGAGTTGCCATACCTTTCGGAGGCGCCTCTTTTCGGCTAACATTTTCTTGATGTACGCGGGTGGAAAATGCGTTAATTTACTTTTTGGGGCGTCTCGAGTGACGTAGCGAAGAGCACTCTGCACACGGGAGGCAAGATCATCTGCCAAAACATCAAAGTCCTGGGGTGTTTCGACGGGTTTCGATTGGAGGTGCTGGTTCATATAAAATCTGAACCTTTCCCAGTCGTAAAGGCGAAAGGCGACGGGTGGTCGAATTCGAATCGGGTGCTTGGCTATGGTGACTAATACGGGCTGGTGGTCCAAGATCACATGGTCGTCCAATACATCGACTGTTGGTCGGGATGCGATGCCATGGATAATTGTGAGGTCTATCACGTCCGGGATATGCGACGATGTGTACGGGTAGTGTGTTGGAACTTCCGGCCCCAAGACCTCATAGCCTTCTCGCTCCGCGTCATCAAGAAAACGGCGTCCATTAGGGCAGATCCTTGACGAATTCCAAGCAGTGTGCTTGCTGTTCATATCACCAGTCAGAATTGTGGGCAACGGTGAATCCAATAAATTATGGATATCCGCTACCACAAGGCGGTTAGATGGTGGTTTGTAGACAGCAAACACACGGATCGGATTGCCGGCAATGCACAGCTCCACTCCGAGAGCATACAAAGACTGAAGTTGTAACGGTGGTAGTGGCTGGTGGACGATTCTCCTCCTCACAAGAATAGCCAGACCTCGAAAAGCAATGCCTGAGGTATCGGAGATTTCGTCTTTCCTGTATACGATGTATGAGGATATCTTCAATCTATCTGTGCTACGGAGATGTGTCTCTGAAATCAGCAAGAGGTCAGCATCGTTTTCGAAGGCAATTGCCCGCAAGAGATTGCGCTTTTGTTTAGACAGTCCGTCGGCATTCCAATGTATCATCTTCAGGGTCTTAAACATTGGAACTAAGTAAGGACGTGATCCCTCTGAAGATGATAGGAATTGGATTTTGGTTGGACTGGAGTGTAACCAAAACGTCAGGGCCGCTTTTTTTTTTTTTTTTTTTTTTGTTTCTGAGAGGCGAAATGAAACCCCCGCGGGCTACCCAGCCGGACTCTACGCCGACTGGGGAGTGTCGGACTCGAACCGACTAAACAAAACCCCTCTTTGCTGTTAGCCCTAGTGGCTTTTACAGCGTCGTCAGGGCCGCTCACTGGTTCCCTGCCTACTAAAGTACCAAACGATGTGTCCGCAACTAGCGCGGTCTGTAGCGATATCGATTCGGGCGCCCGGTCAGTAGCTCTATCTCTATCTATGGACTGTATCTATTCCTATCTGACCGGGCGTTCCGCGCTGCGGACACCTCTGATTGGTTACTTGTTGGGCAAGGGAAGCCAGTGGGCGGGTGAGTAAATGTGGTGAGTTTGTGTGATGTGTAAGTGTGTGAATGTGTGTATAAGCTCTCTTTATTAATATTCCCTTAATACTATTACATTTCTATATATCTATTTCTATATCTAACTGTTAACTAATAATACTATATAATTCTCTTTCCCTATTACAATATGTCTATATTAACACATATATCTATCTATTTTTTATTATTAACATCTATTTCACTATCTTACTTTCAACATAGGTCTATACTTAATTAACTATCTGTACCTATTATTACTATTTCTTTATATATTACTTTTTATTTACATTTGCGTTATTATCTATAATCTAATTTTCTACGTCGCGAACATCAATTATATTGCTTATGTTTACGGAATAAAGTCGAAATTTGCGGTTCGAAGTAACAAGCAGTATTCGTTGTCGAGTACATGATATGTAATGTGCATTATGCAATTTAGATCTAGCTTTCTGCTAACCGTAGTGTCTCCCATAATCACCAATCTTGTTACGTTAATATACGTCGTAATCCTTTTTGGATTTTAGGCTACATGCACTGGAATCGGACATCTACTGGATTCGGTAAGAAAATACCTACGTAGCGGATTATTTTATGTTATATAAAAAATTACACTTAATATATTTATGTTAAATGCATATGTTAAATAAGTATTATTAATGTCTGTCTGTCCATATGTCACAGAATTCAGTAGGTACAGAGACGTAAATTGGCGACTAAAAATTAGGAATGAAAGACAAGGTAGGTACTAAAATGGCTATTTTCGACTTCTATTAGTTATTTCCGAGATATTTTCGAGTTCTATTAATTATTTTTCAACTTTAATGAATAATCTCTAAAAAACCATAGAGTTCTTCTCTTTTATATATTGGCAACTCGTTTCATATTTATTGGAAACATTTCTGCCATACTCATGTAAAAAGTTGGTGTATCTCTTATGTTAAAGGTCAGTTTTTTTATTACTAAGTACCTAACGCCAAAGAATATGTACTAACGCTCTCCAGTAAAATAATGGTAGGTTTTACTGAAGTTAAAAGAGTCTTCTTCGAAAAACGTGAAAACTTCGGTTGCATATATTTATTCAATCTTTGCTAATTCCTAACACTTGTACAGAAATTTAAAGGTCAATATAATGTCACTTTTGTATCTTAAAGCTCCCGAAAGGGCAAATAATATAAACTAAATAAACAACTTCACTTTTCCCGTTGCTGCTAAATATTCCAACCATAGACTAGATAAATTGAAGCGTTTTTGTATAATTATTTATTTTACTTTTTTATTTATTAGGCATACAGCGTGAGAATATGTATGTATGTTTATACATACTTTATTAAGTTGTATTTTATGTATTTATTAGGCTGTTTTAAGTACGATTTTAAATTTCCGTTTAATATAAAACATATAATGTGATAAATTCCTAAAATCTCCAGTTATCTTCCGCTCAAACTCTAAAAATCACCAATCGACACGTGTTTCGCCTCTCAGCGATTGTGGTGATTTTTAGAGTTTAAGCGGAAGATAGCTGGAGATTTTAGGAATTTATCACATGCGATGGATTTCCGCAAAGTAATGCCTGAATCTATACAAAACATATAATTACAGACAACCGTAAGATTTAAGACTTATCTACCTAGTACCTACGATTTATAATACATTTTACGAACAAAAATGGATAATAATTCAAAATGTTGTTACACTTGTTAGAGACGTAATAAAATAAAGTAGATATTTCTGAAAAGGCTGGACTAAAGCTTACTAAACAGTGATGTAGTAGAACGGAACAGTAAATGTCACAAATGGCGGGTCTCAGATTCCAGGTAGTTTATATTGTTATTACATTACAGGTTTACAGGAAATCTCTATTGTTTCTAATGTGTAACAGGAGACACATTATGGACTTAAGACTTTCTAATATCATAATAACATCTAATACTTAATAATTCTTACCTATGTCTAATAAAATTCAGCATCTGCGTTTACGATAACTACATGATCATTTATATAAGGTAAATTTACTAGATTATAGATAAAAATGGTTTTTAAACATGAACATAAGCAAAAGACAGACTTCGTTACGTTCTTCAAAAGTAAAGGAACCTCAATAATCTGATCTGTACGTATCTGTAAATATCACACACGTTAAAATTAAATAAGCCGATTGACTGCCATTTCGCTGGAAGACAATGAAGAGCATCGAAAGTATTGAGATTATTACGGCTGCTCTTTATCAAAATCTAGCAAAGCCATAATAAAAAATTTCATAAGAGAGCGCAGAAACATATGAACACAGCCCTTAAAAAGTTGTAATTTGATCTATACTACTTTTAATATTTTAAAGAGAGCAGATTTTATAAGTTTGTTTATATCTGGAGGCAGGAGGGTAATCTCTGAAACCATCGCACCTATTAGAAAAATTCTTTCATCCTTTGAAAGGAACATTATTCCAGATGGACTTCATGTATTCAACCTGGGCGAAGTCGGGACAAGTAGTTAGTAAAAACTATTAATATTTACTGCATAAATAATTCCATACATACCTATGTAATTTATTTTACGGTTATGCAAAGTAAAAAACTAAAAACGAAAATGAAAAATGTCCTATACTAGGATACTAGGTTTTCATATTAAGCAGCCAAATATTTGGTGCATTTGGTGCATGGTGTAAATGTATTTCGTATTTATACGCGACCTAACTTATTTTGATCGCTTCACTGATAAAATGGGTAGATACGCAAAGCACTCTATTCCTTATGTCTATATTTAAATATTTCAAATCACAGTTTTTTAAGTTGTAGTTTCGATAGATAATAATTAATTTAATGCTCATTACATAATATTGTAGCTTCCAAAATAAAAGTTATAGCTACTTTTAAAAAAGTTCCATGTTAAAAATACACGAAGAAAATAGAATTAATTCTAAAACAGCAAAATATTTCGTCATCCCGATAATTTCACTGTTTTCTACTGAGTAAGCGTAATGTAATACCTATCGCTATTCTAAAAGATAAAAATACCGCAATAACATTTAAGGTGTAATAGGAGTTAAAATAAATCAATCTACGTTAACGTCGCCCCCCGTGGTTCAGAAAGGAACCAAATGGTACCGCTGACGTGAACTAATCGCGAGCTCAGCACTACGAGTCTATCCAAACATATTATATTATATATTACCTATCCGATTACATTGTCCATTAAAATAATTTAAACGAGGTCACAGAATACTCTCAATTTGCGATAACTTCGGTTATATTTAGTACAATGTGATAATTTATTTTGATTCAATTAACCTATTGTATTCATACTATGCGATTTTATGAATACTTTTCGATTGTGCTATGATTTACGTAATTAGACAACCAATACTGAATGTTTCAAAACCATTTAGCTACACACCTCTACACCCTTATATTTTTGTAATAAATGCCTATTTTATGTGGGTTAAGGAATGTTTTATAGTTCCTTTCAGACAACGACCGCATTCATACTCATGAATAAATTGCCAACGCATTGTCCGCCAATTGCGCTTACTGTATATTTTGTTTTCTGTAGTGAAGATGGCGTTTCGAACTGTGTTCGCGTGCTGATAGGCTTTTATGGGAGCTTGTTGAAAGCCACGGTGATAGTAATCAAAGATAAAACGGCGATAAAGATAGTTTGGTTTCAAGAGTGTAGTATGTAAGCAACAGGCGTCAGTACAGAGAGAAACGTCGCGTGAATCGAGCGCCACCGCGCCGCTAAACCACGAGTTGCGCGTTTTATGCAAGAAAATTATTTCCCTAGTTTCACCGCAAATAAAAATAATTGCGAGTTTGCTTTGATAACAGCCAGTATTGTGCTACCGGATAAAATTCGTAAGTAGTAAACAAACAATCTTTTTATCTCAAGAAAACCATTATCGGATAATGTAAATATTGAAAAGATTCCGGCGGCTTCTATTTGTATTTCTAGTAGCAATCATTTTTTAATGTTCTACAAACCAAACAAACTGTACTGGCAATTAGTATCAATGCTTCTAGTTTGTATTTTAGTAGTTTGTGTTTTGTACGTTTGTTGATCGGGGATGAATTTAGGAATGTGGGTAAGTATCTACCTATTTTCATTTATTAGATAAAAGCTAAAAAACTTATCTATGGCAGTGTTCATTAAAATTTTGTTAAGAGCATAGGTACATTGAGCTTATATCAACATAAAAGAAAATTGCATTTTTAAGGTTCCGTAGTCTAAATGGTTCAAACGAAACACCTTATAATTTCACCATATTTCTCAGTCCACCTGTATGTCACAATCGATTTATTTCATCACCTACATCTAATGAGCATGGTGTAGAGACGTGAGTTGGTAATCTATATCTAACAATTTCGACAGAGATAGAGCTTGAGACCAGGGTCGTGATATTAGTGCATCCTGGAGGAGGAACATATTTCATGTTTATAAAGGGCGTCAGATATTCCCACAAACTGACTTGAGCAAAAAAAAAGATTGCTTTTATTATGAAAACAGTGATACAAACAAAAATATAATCTCGATATGCAACGGAATTAAAAGATGACAAATCAGTCTTATATAACAACAAGCAATGATTTAAAATATTTGATCCTGACTATGTTGTCAGGATTATAGAAGATTTATATGTATAAGTCTTACTAGTAGAACAATAAATATTGTAATACTTATTACAATGTTAGTTCTACAGAAAAGAGTTATAAAACATTAGGTAATAGTATTTTAGATTTTTTTTTAAATTACTATCTACTAAAATAACTTGTATCGAAATTACTAACGAATCGAAATTAATAAGGTAACACGTGTCCGACACGAAGTATACATAAAAAACAAACAACAATTCCTACACTTGCGCATGCTTTTATGAAATTTGATTTATATCTAAAAACCATTAAATTTTTATTTAGATTTTTGCACCAAATTAGATTAGTTATTACCCTTCTTTTTACCGTATTTTTAACTTAGTTCGTTACATAATTTGAGATTGCTCATACGCATGAAGTATTTTATAATGAACGCTATAATGAAAATGACATTACATTTTCTTTACGTCCTTCAATTTACATCGTATTTCAATATATTATGACGATGAATAATGTGTTTATCATTGAATAATGTGTTTGTTTATGTATCGCGTTTTTATTACGATAATATAATAATTAATTAGTGGCCTAAAATTTTTGACTGTAATGACGTGCTCTCGTGCTCGACTTTTATCTCATATGTTATTAATATAGTTTATTTTACATTGTTTAGTTAATGTTATTTATGTTTGGCTTTCGTGAATAATATGTTATAAGTCTACATGAGCTTATGAAATAAAATACACAGTAATAAAATTAAGTGAGAAAAGTACTTCAGCAAAAGATTACGTTAAATATTACATGGAATGAAATTCTCGAATGAAAACTGAAATAAAAAAATGGCGTTGAAAAACCAAAGGGAATAAGGGAGAACCATGACGCCATTTTTAGTTTCTAGGTAGCAACCCAGAACTTAAAAACAGCACACTTTTTAGGTCGAGGTTGCTAGGGAATGGGAAATTGCGTGTAGTAGGTATTTTAAAACAAAATTTGTGAATACATTTAATTTCAGCTAATTTAATATACGTTTAAACCAAAATTAAATTAATTAAAATTATAATATGAACAGTATGTATTGATTACTATTCTATAACGATGCAGACATTGTTATTATTAATACAAACATTTAAAATTGTAATACATATGTGGATGGAATAAAGAGGTGCAGGTGCATTATTATATTAAAGTGCCATTGGCCAACACAAGTTCCTTAAATTGAATAAACCCTATAAATTAGTCAACTACTACGACCGGCGCAGAAAGGCAAGCAGCCTTCTCATTCTATATATTTTCCTTTTAATTAAAATCGAAGCGTCTGTCTGTCCGTGATTTGGAAATAAAACCTTTTTCTTAAGCTCATATAGTTATTTGTATTTCTCACGTTATCAAAACCCAAACGCGCTTTTTAAAATTTATGTCTGTTTGTTCGTAATAATTTCTGAAACAACAGAATCGAATTTGCCAGGATTTTTATTGGCAGAAGGTTATTCAGAAAGTAATCTAGCCTATCTAGTAATCCAGGAAAGTAAAAATGAAGAAAGAAATGCTTAGATGGTTCGGGTAACTACAGTAACTACAGTAAAATACAGAGTATGGCAACTTCATTAGCTTTGCATTTGTTTTGCGTTTTGATATTGGTTCATTTACTGTGAAATAATCTTTTTTTTATTTTTCTGTTGTACCGCTTTATAAAAAAAACTAATCGATAAAAAATAGACCATTTTATGTGCTATATAAAATGTACATACTTTCTCTTACACACACTCCATATTTAAAATGACCCTGAAACTACCATTCTTCTTTATGTTACGCTCCTATGGGAAGATTTTCAAAATAGTTTGGAGTAAAAAAAAGGGCACTGTAAGCGCGGCAAAGTAGTACTTGTACTTGTAGTAGTAGTACTTGTGTGTAGATGTGGTACTTGTATGGGTAGGTAGGTAGGTATGTTTTAATGTATACTTACAATATATATTACACCCCTTTATTTATTGCCACATAACAAAAGGGTGAGAGAGGTTATAATTTCGTTTCTTTATGAAGATTACTTTAGAAACTATTAAGTTCTCCAAACTACATTAGTTTTGACTTCAAAATTAAATTAATCAAGATTATGTACATTCGTAACTTGTATACGTTTACCTAATAAGTAGTTAATAACGTAACGAAGTAAAAAGTAGTAGCGATATAACGAAATTTGCATTGGCCAATGTTCTCAGAATATTTAATAATTGCATTCACACGATACAGTAGAAATATTTTGCAGTAACTTTAGATCGCACGGCTGTCGCTGGCTGCAAATATTTAGGTAATAACACCGCGGATTAAATGTTTTCGAAGGTTTAACAATTTTATTAATTAGTTTCATCACTAGTACGAGAAACATTCATTTATTTAGGTAGTTTATGATTATCGTGTTGTTGACATTCATTATTGAGATATGTACTGACGAAATCTTAGCTATTATTTGGTTCCTATGATATTTTTTTATCCGAGAACAAACCAGTCCAGTGAAGACATCTTTGTTCGCATTGGAGCGAGTAGCCTTTGTTATCACAGTCTCTCCGTTTTCATTTTTACAATACTGGAGAGTACATAGCTTTTAAATAAAACAGATAGTGCATTATTAGACGTTTTACAGTAGTTTCGCCTTATACGTATCGAGTCTTAACTTTTTTAAAGCAATAAGCATAGGTAGTAACCTCATTTTCGGGTGAATTCGCGAAGTTTCTTTACCGGCGTGATTGGCCCGACCTTTGACCATGGTCCAAAATGCGCACAAAAATCCGTGTATTTGTAGTTTCTCGTTGAAATAATTTGAAATTTTTCGTACATAAAGAATAATATATAGGATGTCAAATAAATGATTATTGCAATTTATATTCTATTTATTACAAAAAAGTTTAAAAACTGGACGCATTTTTGACTAATAAAGCAAAAACCATATTGTTTTTAATTTACCAATTTACCAACTAGAAATAAGTATCTCAAATGAAACAGACCATAATTAAAAGCTAAGCGAATTTTATTGATTTTCACTAACGAAAGTTCTTTAGCTTCTTTTTTACGATACCTAACCCTTTACAAATTCCATCAGCCTTTTCTTAAATTTGAAGAACTTTTAAGGATTAGTTTTAACAACTTCTGTGGATTAGAAATATAAGCAATGTACGAAAAACTCATTAAATATTACTTAGTAAATGTCCATAAACAGGATTGTCAACTTTTAATACTCAGAATATAGTATAATATTATAGTCGGAAAAAGAACGGTATTTGTAGAAGAGAAACACAGTATTTTATTTTTTTCCTGCAAGTAATAAATAGGTTTCATCGCTTTCGATATCTACCAGTGTTTTAGCGATGGTCGTCAATAACAGTATTTTGTATATATTTCTTGGGCAGTTAACACTATTACAATGTATATATGCAGTCAGGAGTCAGTACAGTCACAGTACAAGTAAGCATACAGTATTCTATCTTCATACAAACGCTCCCAAACGACACGCTCGAAATCTCGGCATTTCTCGGCATACGACAGTCGCGAGTGCGCCGCGGTTGCCGTCGTACGGTATTAGACGCTCCCTACCATTTACTGACTAAATATTATGTCAATCAAGTTTACGAGAATAATGTTCAGTGTATGGATGTTTGAATACATCTATATCGAAACCGGAAATATTTCTCTATTGCTAATTTGTAGGAAATATATTATCATAATGATCTAGTTCATTTATTGCTGATTTTTAATTATACTGCACACAAAATGCATTTTTTTTGTCCATTTCCACCATACTAACTCACAAACTTTTGAAACTAGATATAAAATACTAGTAAAATTATATAAATAAAAACGTATTAAATTTGTAATAATATAAAATGAAAAGATAATATGACAATTTAATATAGTACCTATTATCAAATACGTAACCCAAGAAAAACATTCAGTTCAAGTCAGTAGCCCTATTGCGTGTTTACGTACCAAACGACCGTAGGTAATTAACTCTAGGACACTGCCGAGATAGAATACTGTATGCTTACTTGTACTGTGGTACAGTCCAGATAGCAACCCTACTTGAACATTGTCCAGTATTCTTTTGTACAAGCTTCTTGCGTACTCGATTACATGACTATTTGTTCACCGTAGATTGATATTTTATGACCGGAGAAGGACTTGTAATACTTACGGTATTTATTGATGATAATTGAGGGTTTAATAAGCATAATCTTCATTTTTTTTTAAATTAATGGACAATCCTAATGACATAGTACGAAAAATAATATTATAGCGTTTTATTAGCTCTTTGTCTGCTGCTGAAATATTTGCAAAGCAAGAATAATTTTCATTATGCTTCGGAATTTGGTGCGCAGGCGAATCTACCATAGTTTTATAGAAGTCTTTAGAGTGAGCCGGCTTTCCACTATGTTAATCGCCACCGAAGACAGCGAAAAATTCACCAACGTGCATTGGTCATACTGTCGGCATGATTGAAACTTGCCGAAATCGAAAATTCGTCCAGGAACTAATTAAAATCCCTTTGGCCAACTTATACGACTTGTGCGAGGAGATAAGTAGCAGAAATATGTACGTATGTGTTTCTTTCTATTACAGACCAGCATAAAAATAAGTGTTACCTCATAAGCCAACGAAAGTTGCACCAGAATTTTTTATCTACGATTATTAAAGGAAATAGTATATAAATCGAACATTTTTTACTTTGTAAAAATTGTTATTCGCTTTGATATATGTACGCACCAAATGTACCATATTTCTGAACAGAATATATTTTAAAATCTTTGAACATTGTATTTTCAAGTTTAAAAATTTACTGCGCATTAACAAAAAACGGTATTAGCTTAAGGTCTTTATTAATTGTCCATAGTTCTCTCTTTTATGAGATTAAATTGCGAGTCCACCATGTAATTACATAAATATACCTTTTTACAAACTTTTATTTAACTTCACATGTATGTTTGTACGTTTAGTTCAAATCTTGCGAACCAAATTTGAACCACTTCCTCTAAACTTACGACTTTGAAATTTTGCATGCTTGTTCAGTTCTGATGACAATACACTGAAATGATAGTAATGACCTGATGCCGCAGCCAGAATTGTCTCCTCGCGAGGGTACTTCTCGACGATTTGTAGTTAGAGATACAAAACTTTGCACAGAGTTAATTTGAATAGCTAAACATGATTTTCACCATGACCTGATGCTACAGCCAGGATTATCTTCTCGTAAGGGTTCTCTACGACGATTAGTAATTGAGATACAAAACTGTGCATATATGTAGATTTAATGTTGATAGCTAAACATGATTTTCACCATAAACTGATGCTGCAGCCAGGATTGTCTGCTCACGAGGGTATTCCTCGACGACTAGTGGTAGAAATACAAAACTTTTCATGTAGATTTAATTTTGACAGCTAAACATGATTTTCACCATAAGCTCATGCTGCGGCCAGGATTTTCTTCTTATGAGGGTGTGCTCTTCTCATACTTTTGCTGATGACACTTCTGTAGAGCATTCATATTCAACCATTTTGTAGGTTTAGAGTTTTCACGATTTTACAGGTTTTATTAACTCGTTGGTTATTTTCTTTTTTTAGTGCATTTTAATAAAAGCTTGTTCTTTAAAAATATTTTTTATACTTCTCATTTATTTAATTATGACGATATGTCGGTGGATTCGTTACTTCATGCCTTATTAATTATAAGTTATTTTAAGTCATATTTGTACTGGGTTAGTATGAGGAATTTCTGTCTTTAACTCTGTTAAAGATGTATTAGTTTAAATAGGTCAACTTTTCCTTAAAAACCCTTTTTTGGAAATGATAGATTTGTAACTTTATTGTGAATGCTACGATTGCAAAAACATCTGGCCTTAGCGACATTTTTAGCTGTCAATTTTAGAGCAGATAAAGGGAAATCGTAGCATAACTTTCCAGAAGCATCGGTAAAACTTCGCTTTTTTAAAAAGAATAGTCTCTTGAGATAAATATAAACAAGTTGTTGTCGTTAATCTTGTCGGTAAAAGTGGGTAAAATTTCACTGAATTTAAAACATTGTTTTAAAAATTCAAGATAAACGGGAAATTTATGTTACTGACTTTTTTAAAAATAATCGTACATGTCAAGTGTTAACTAGCATGTTCATAAAAACTATACTGGCGAAGAAATTAATAAGAACGGCCTGTCGGTCGGTTCAAAGGTCAAGATACCACCGAACAAATGAATTTAAAAAACGAACTTTTCTAAATCAGGCATTTCCCTACTAACCCAATCAATCAGTACGGAAATGCTCCAGACAATTGAGGGCAGGAAAAAAAACATGATCGTACAGAACAATAAATTCTAAGAAAGATCCGGATTTTCAATGGTGAACCTACCCTAAAAAATTCGCGAAAATCCAAAAGTTTTTCAAAAGGTTTTCGCTAATAAAACAAAAAGTTGAGCTTGTATCCAAAAAAGTTAAATTGGATGGTTGTAGGTATTAAAATTATCTTTCGATTGATATTATTGAAAATCTGGTATTGTCTGGAAATTAACATAGTGAATCCGTAGATGGATTAGACTATACCCAATAAGTATACCCAATAAGGCAGGCCACTAATTATGATGAAGTGGAAAACATATTAGGTAAAGTTTTGGAATGGTTCACCGTAAATAATTTACTTTTGAATTCTGCCAAAACTAAGTGCGTTAAATTTATTTTACCCAACGTTAATGATTCTGACATTAATATTGTTTTGGACGATACAATACTAAACTTTGTAGATTCTGTTAAATTTCTAGGCATTACTATAGACAGTAAGGTACAATGGGGTCCTCATATTGAATTATTGGCTGGAAGACTTAGCTCGGCAGCATTTGCTGTGCGTCAAATAAGACAACTAACTGATGTAGCTACGGCTAGAACTGTGTATTTCAGCTATTTTCACAGTATAATGTCGTATGGGATATTACTCTGGGGTCACGCAGCCGATATGCAAACGATATTTGTTCTACAGAAAAGAGCGATACGATCTATTTATTGTTTAGAATCTCGAATTTCGTTAAAAGAAAAGTTTAAAGATATTAATATTCTTACGGTCTATAGTCAGTATATCTTCGAGAATATTATGTATGTACGTAGGAATTTACACAGGTTCCGAAGGGTGGGTGATATTCATAATAGGAATACCAGGTCTAGAAATAAACTAGCTATCAAGGGCTCTAGATTGGCAAAGGTACACAGATCTTTTATTGGGGACGGTGTTCGCTTTTACAACACTTTGCCTGAAGAATTAATCGCACTACCAGACATTAGATTCAAGAAAATTGTTAAAGCTATTTTATGCTCGAAAGGCTATTATAAAATAGAAGATTTTGTTAACAATAAGTTGGTCTGGTCAAGTTGTTGTGCAAACGAAAAAAAACTGTAATTTTAGGACTTACGAAGAGGGCAATACTGTCAATTAATAGTTTTTGTTTTAACGTTCGAAAAATACTTTACGAAGTTTACTTCGAATAAAAATTTATTTTATTTTATTATTTTATTTATTTTAAAGAAATACATTGGAGACATTTTATTGTTGGGTACCTCCATCCTTAAAGAGTTCAAACCTTTGAATAAAACCTACAATAATGAATGTTAGAAATAGCATCTGTATTAGCTGCAGTAAACGCTTACTCGTAATTTTTAACCGACTTCAAAAAAAGGAGTAGGTTCTCAATTCGGTTGTATTTTTTTTTATGTTTGTTACCTCATAACTCTGTTATTTATGAACTAATTTGGAATATTCTTTTTTATTTGAAAGAATACACTTCCAGATTGAGACAAGAATACACTTCCATTTAAACTGCTGACTATGAACGCATTGCTGAACGGATTGATTAAAAATAATATAATAGCAGGGACAAATACCAAATCTGTGTCTTAACTCTATATTGTATACAAAGTTACAAATGAAAAGAAAGTTAAGTGGGTACTGTTACGGCCAAATGCCTATATCCCTAACAATAATTATTTATATATACCCGCAATTGTCATAGTATCTGTCATTTTCCGCCGCTTCATTTTGCTACTTGTTTTTATGAGTAGTCTATGATCGACCTCTGACACCGTCGCTATACGATCGGTCTACTTAACCGCGCCGCGCTGGTCACTTTGACCATTTCTACTACGCAACGTCCACTAAATTCGAAGGCCGTTAAATACAGCAGGAATAGAGAGAAGAGGAGCTGCAACTAACAAGAATTCGGATCATCTCAGGGGTGACCGTAGATGTTTGGAGCGGCTTCTTCTAAAGAAAGGTATCTACTGAACCATTTTATCCACCCGCCCCGAGTGCTCGTATTCACGTTTGTATTGCTCAATCGCTGCGGCATTCATAGGTACTCTTTTATAATGTTCCTGTTTAATTATTTATATAATTTACCTATTGATTTAGGACGTGTTTTTTATAACACGCAATATTTTTAGGTCAATATGGTTATCAGTAATAAAAACAAAGAGTAAGCACAGTATATAATATATATATATACCTCCCTAAATTAATAATATTAAAAATTACGCAAGAGAAGCCGACAAAAATTCTTATTAACGTACGGAAAACATAAAATGTAAGGTTGAAAAGAAATATTGTACTCAAAATACGTAAAATTTTTAACTTTGTAGTATCTTCTCAGTAGGCAGTATCTTCTCGCTTCTAATGCCAGCAGTAATCGCCTAATATAAAAGTAGCTACATACATTACATATACATAACGTTCTGTATATTAGTACAGAATGTTATGTACATAAAGATTATTATTTTTCTCTATTTACTAGTAATGTCTAAAGTTCTTAAAGACCTATTTTAAGCACCGCGGTTTATTTTCGTTTGACTCCCTTTAAAGAACAATAATTAATTAAAACATTATCAGTAATAAAACCTAGGGATTCATAAATAAAGCTATTAAAACTAATTCATTAATTCGGTGATATACAAAAAAGACATAAATCAAATTTATTAATTAGGTTAATACGTAATTACAATATGTACATGAATTTCTGGGACACGAGGCTATTTATTATGGAATAGATTACAGATAAAAGTGGTAATAGATTTCCCACAGTCGCTATTGAAACACCTATAAAACCAAAATAAAAGTAACAATGACGCTATGTAAATACAAACCTTCATTGTGTTATTATGTTGATACTTACTTAGATTGAGAAAGCGAAAAAAACTTATACATATATCTATTATTTGTTTTATGGTCATATAGTTCGCTGTATTATTACAATGATAAATCACATCATTCATGTTTTATCTATAATATGAATGAACATTCTGGGTATAAAGCTACAACAATAAGCGGGCTTATCATGACGAAGTATCCGACAGTAACACAAAATATATTACAACTCTTTTAGACTTAAATAACACTACTTGTGCCATGAGATTATTATTTACTGTTTATATGCACATTACATGTTACAAATGATAGTATCCTCCAAGTAGAATAAAACCAGGAAAAGAAGAAGAAGGGTAAACAGTCTTTCCAAATATAAATAGGTAAATAGATAACTTTCAGACAATTCCATTAGTACCATATATTGTCATCTGACTGTGACTGGGAGAGGACCACTTTTATTGGTTCGTTTTTTTAAATTAACTTGATAGGTCAATTCGGACCTTGCGCTTATAACGAAGACGTGCAATAACTACTTCGATAATTCAAAACAAACAAAACTCTTAGAAAGTAGGTAAGATAAAAGTGACATTTTATAATTAATAAAAATGTTATTGATTCTTATTATAATGTAAAAAACTTTGATTAAGACATAGCATAAGGATATTAGTCAAATTAGCACAGTGTCATCCTTGTGGACAAAGCAAGTAACGAAGACATAGAAAATATGGCAGGATGAGTTGACCAGATCACAATGTCATTGCACAAAGAAAGAATGAGCGATGAACGATTGACGAAAAAAATCTATAGAGCGAAGTGAGCGGTAGCAAAAATCAGCGAAGACTAAGACTGACTTACGAAGTCAAATAGCCTTAGTATTAGTTGATAGACACGTCAAAAGAGATTTGAAGAAGTGATATAAGTAAGGGCCAAGATGTTCGGCGCACCGTCTTTTCCGACAATCTCATTATATGTGTATATATGTATAGGTATTCTTGTAGAAATTCAACTCGGTTATTTAATGTTTTAGTTATCTTCCGCCCACAGTTTCAAACCTATTGATTGACACTTGTTTTGATTCTCAGCGAAGCATCCTCCGGAAATCCCAGAGCCCAAACTCCGCCAAGTACCTTAACGCCGAGTTTATTTATAAATATTAATATTATGTAAATTTAGAAAAAACAAAGATGCAGCAAAGACAGATTAAATTAGTCAGAAGACAGGATTTAGTTTAGTGCCTCATGAAATAGTGTTTTTATATTTAAAACAAAACACTTTGTATTAACGCAATTGAAGATATTGCAGCCATCCTTTGATACAGGATTATATGATAAACAAAGTAAAAATAATACTTTTTGACAGAGATGGGAGAAATAAACATGACATTTTGTTTGGATTTATTATTTTTTGCTCTTTTGGGTGTTTTAAATTACAAAAAGTATATTGCGTGTTAAACCAAGTGAAAAGAATTGTAAGGTTAAATAAACCTGCGCAACTGAAGTTTTCGCGTTCTTCGCAGAAGTTATTTTTAACTCCATTATAACCTACTATTACTTTATTTCAAGAATTTTAGGATCTTAGTCATAAGAGAAAATAGGTAATTTTACATAAGAATGTGTTTTATGCCGAAATACGAATTTCTACATCAGATAAGTGCTATATCCGTCCTCTCTGACTACCCCGTTGGGGATACAGAGTGAAAATATGTTATGTTATTTTTATAAATGCTGTTAAAATTCGAATGATGAATGAAAACGGAAGACAAGGCTGTATATAGTTCTCTTTGCCTCCCAGGAATTGGGAAATCATATCAAAAAGAACGTGGAATGTTTACAGAACAAGAAACCAACAGACATACTTAGCACTTCCTGGAACAAATTTTCGAAGTAATCCTAAATGCCTCTTAAAACCGCGTAAATTAATATTGTTCAATAAGAGGAGTAAGATTATCTAAAGTCAAATCATAATAAATTGTACATTTTTGTAGCGAAAAATTTATCAAACTTATAAAGCTGGTTCCTGGAATAAGTACAAAACGCATATAGTCCAATCAATCTACGAATTGACTATGTTAATTTCCAGATAATTGAGGACAGGTAAAAAAAAATGATCGTGTAGAATAATAAATTCTGAGAAAGATAGCGTTTTTTTCCGAATTTTCAATGACGACCCTAACCTAAAAAATATCTTTCGATTGATGTCCTGTGCAGTATCGATTTTTGCCATATACATGTAGAAAAATGAAAAACTTAGATTAGCCAATGGAATAGGTTCACCATTGTAAATCCGGAAAAGAAAACGCTATCTTTCTTAAAATTTATTATTCTACACGATCAAATTTTTTTTCCTGCCCTCAATTATCTGGAACACTTCCATAGATTGATTGGACTAATAGGTATACTTAAACATACACACATTTACGCATACGGTTCATATCGTTGAGATTTGATAGCATGACGCGAAGTTGTATCAGTATTAAGATATATTTTTCCTTAATCATGATTAGCTTTTCTTATATCATCTTCCTTATCGCCTTTTAGATTCACTTTCTTTTTTGTTTTGTCTATTTTAAAACTTTTTTAACTATTGATTTTATAATTTTGGTTCCCAGTAATTAATTCAGCATCATGAGTAGATTTTTAGTTTAAAAGGGCCAATATTTTTCATTTTATTATTTTTATTTTCTACCTCACAATTTGTTCCTTGACACAATTCGTTCTGTTCTCGATCTAAAATTGAAAAAAGAACACTTATTGAAGCACCTTGGTGTCTGTCACAGTTCTTTTTCGCCATGATGTAATAGCATAGAGCAGTTGGTGGTGTCGAGCTGTTTGAGTGGAACAGATATTATGTGGTCGAGTTATGACTATAAAGCCGAATTTTGACTATTACGTTTGCTTATAGGAGCTTAAAGACAAAGCTTAGAAAATTATTTCGAGGTTTTTTTTTTTGGTTTTATTTGATACCTGTAAGTGACTTTGCAGGTCCCACTAGACCTGTATCCCTGCGACCAAAATGGATTTATATAAATCGCCACTGTTACAAAACATTACCAAGTCCCACTGCAGTCGAAAACTGCAGGTTATTCCTTGGAGTGGCGTGCTCAGCCCCTCCGAATTCTGACTCAGAAAATACTACCCGAGGAAGGATCGATCAGCGCACGACGAGGTCGTTATGTGGAGCATCGTAAGGGTTTGTAGATTACAAAATAAAAAAAAATAAAAAAACGCGTAATTTAAAATCACTCTTTAACACCTTTTAAAAAAAATAGTTTAAATTGGTGCCTTCTACCTAATCCTCATAACTATCGCTCAGAAAAATATGGGGAAAATGAGGAATATTTAGAATAAGATGTACATTGAAGTAAAATTAATAAGACTGCATTATACTTTTAGATGCTTTGTTTAAAGAAGAAAAGCACCACGCTTTACTTTGTTTTGCGGTTGGCAGTACGGAAGCGGAGCACTAATTGCGCAAGTATTAGTTCCACTTGGTTGGATTTATATGGATAAAAATCAATAAATGGACGGAAATTATAGGCAGTTATAACAGCGCAACAGATTTTGCAGCTGATCACTACACCCAATACGCATGGGTTAAAGTTTACTTTGTACGGAATGACAGCAAATACATACGGCTTGAGTTGACACTAATAATGTCGGAATCGGTATACTTACTAGTGTTGACCGGTTATGATACAAGTATAAGAGGTTTCCAGTCTGTGAAATAATTTAGGCATTAAATACTTTAAACGACCGAAGAAATTACAATTTTTTCTTGACAAGTACTTATCTAAGAAACAATTATGTGGGATAACCAGGACATTATCAGAGATCTATAGTCAAATGGCTATAATAGAACCCTTATTTGGTCAAGTCGTCGATTTATTCTTTCATCTTTACGTCATGGAACTGAAATTTGAATAATCTATATATATAAAATGAAGTTATGTTTTTTTTGTGCGTCAATCACGTTAAAACTACTGAACGGATCGACATGGGACCACGACCATTCGATGCGGAATCGTTTGTAGATGGTTTAAGTCTATTCATTTTTTGAACTTTTTTTTTTTGCATAGCGAAGCGGACGGGTAACGGCTTGTGAGATATAAATGGGCATACTGCAAACATAGAAATGAAAGGGCTACCGGTGCCCCTCCTTACGTGCGCAACGTAGATCTGCACTACGACCTAGAATTACCCTCTATAACTCAACATCTAAAAGAGGCGTCCCAACGCTTCTTTCACCGTTCCTCCTTACACCCGAATCCCTTAGTGGTCAGGGCGTCATCGTACACCCCCGAACGCCGCGTCCGCAAACGCTATCGTAGACCTAGACATGTGTTAGGCGACAGCGACGACGACATTACATGTTCGAACTCGAACATGCCAACCTACACACTACGACCGCACCGCCCCCACCGGCGGAGGCGAGGACGACCCCCGCGACACCCGTAGGGTCTCACGTTTAGAAGCTCGATCACTTAGCTCTACACGCACACACGCGGGCCTTAAGCCACATTGTAAACTGCCACGCGGAACACTAGGCACACTAACCGGCCCTCAGCCGTCTCGCCGGCCGGGTCCGCTAGAGGCCCGGCCCTCACCCGAATAGGAAGCCCGTTAAGATGCACGCAGGTGCGGAAAGCTCCCCTGGCGACGCCTTGAGCCCGAGGTCCGCCCTCCATACGAGGCATCCCTCGGCTGGAGGAACCCTCAGGCGGTCGACCATCTGGCAGGGCGCCTTCAGCGCTCGCCCCAACGCGACCTGTGACGCTGTAAAAGCCACTAGGGCTAACAGCAAAGAGGGGTTTTGTTTAGTCGGTTCGAGTCCGACACTCCCCAGTCGGCGTAGAGTCCGGCTGGGTAGCCCGCGGGGGTTTCATTTCGCCTCTCAGAAACAAAAAAAAAAAAAAAAAATAGAAATGAAAATAAAAAAAAAACAAAATTTGGACCCATTCTCCTATTTAAATTAAATTTTATATTTTCTTCGAAATCAATAAGAACCTTAAGTTAATGCGTGTCTAAACGCCATTAGACTTTTGTTTTTATTCTTTGCGTTTTTCAAGAAAACGACTATTTTATGTATCACCTTTATAATTTTACGGTTTTTATGCTCATGATCATGATGAAAAAGAACTTCTAAGGTCTGCTATTTTAAATTAAGTTCTCGAGCAAATTATTAATAGTTTTAGAGTATATCACTGAAACATAAAAAAATGATGACCTCCTAATTCGATTAAATATTGTACCCATAATTCAGTCTAATTTACAACAAAAATAAATATTTAAACGTCGTATCGAAATACTTGTACAGTAAACTTCCGTGTCATCAATTAAAAATGCTTACAGAGATGGATTGTTTGTATTTCATTGTCTAACAAATAACAAAGCTTCCTTCAAATATACCTTTAACGCTATTTTGGTACTCCTATTTCCCTTAATGACTAACGACGCCCTTCGAATCTTATACAGTTAGCGTCACATCAATTAATTTTAAATTATGAACTTGGGTCATGCACTATATATTCTCGAACTTCACGCAACAAGAGGGCTATTATAGCTTTGAAGACTGACTGACTGTGTGTCTGTGTGTCCGTATGTCTCTATGTTTGTCTGTAGCTTCGCAGCCTCTAAAGGAATGGCTCGATTTACATGCGGTTTATTTGTTTGGAAACTGCAGTTGTCAAAAGTATTCTTAGTTATATTTGGTGGAAATTAGGACAGCCATTATCAGGATATTCATGTGAGAATGTTATGGTACATGCGAAGGAATCTTAGGCATTTTCCAGCCAAAAATACCCTGGCACAACATGATTTTTCTAATTCTATATACGGTCGTACGACTACATTCATATTAATTGTAAGATTCAACAAACAAAACGTTGCTACAACATATGGACAGAAAGGGTCCGATTAATCAAATTAATATGTCAAAGTATTTTGTGATATACGCAAATGATATACAAATCCCAACATTAATTGTGAAATATTGGTTTAAGCGATTAATCCCTTTTACTTGTAATGATAAAATATATACTGAGTTCTGTAGAGGTACAATTTGACATAAAATTAAAGCTCATTTTGTTGATGTATGAACCTTGCAAAATTACATAATGCGATGATGTTGTTTGCGAAGCGAGCAGTCATACCAAAGCTTTCAAGATTAATTATTGGTGCTACTTCGGGCTTTTATATGTAATTATAATATAAATAATACATATACACATATACATAAGTAGTACTATACTTACATATCCAACGAATGTGACATGGTGTTTTTATATGTAGGAAAAGTAGGTATTTTAAATATGTACATAACATACATATATATGTGTCAATATATATATAGACACAGCCAACATTGTAGTCTTCTAAAAACTTTAAATTTCATTCTCTACACAAGCTTCGCGAGTGTCTTTGACAACCAAGGTATGTGAGCGATTTCTTTTAATATTTCCGTCAATTAACGTCGTTTGAGTTATTTGATCTTTTATGCCAGGCTTCTATTACTACTAATTTTTAACTTGTGGGTTTAAATCTTTAGTTGTTCTTCGCTTATTATTTCTACATATCCGAAGCATGTAAGCATTCTTTTCTTCATATTTTCATTCAGCTTCTCTGAGAGGGTAAAACTGCACGTATTGTCGATCGGATTGATCATGTTTAATTGCTTTTATTTATATTTACTTATATTATGTTATATGAGTTATGTTCTTTCTTACATTTATGTTTTCGGGCTATAATAATTATTTTACACTCATCAACATCGAAGGTAACTAATGTCAAGTCAGAAATTCCTTACGTCTTTTAGCTGTAGGTATCTCCCAAACCACAACAGATTCTTGTTGAATTGAAGTTTAATTATTTATTTTCCATCACAGATTGTTTTGACTGATAGTTTGCATGAAAAGGTGACTTGTTTTTCAGTAGACTTGTTTTTACTTGAGTTATTAAAGTCATGGAGTCATGACATTACGCAACACTCAATACATGATCAAATCATTATTTTTCTAAATCATTCATCGAAAAGATAAATGGAATTATGCTTTATATGTGTTGTGTCATAAAGAAAGAGGACAAAGAACAATTTATTGAAAGTACTTTCTACTGATGAACTAAAATGAATAAAATTGTCTGTGATTTCGAAATAAAGGCTTTCCATAAGTTCATTTATAGTTATTTGTGGATACGTTACTTAACTCGTTTTTTAATTTTTTTTTTTTGTCTATCTGTTCGAAACGGCTGCACTACGGTTGAATTCATTGGTAAGCTCGGATCAAAAAGTATTTTTTTGGTCTGAGTCGATACTTTTTATAGAGTAATCTAGAGCACTTTTTATCGCAGAAAAACATCAAATTCAACGCGGGTGAAACTGTGGGACAGAGCTAGTAGGTAATAAAACTTTAGATTATTCGTGTATGTTGTAAGTACATGGAAAATACAATACAAAGTGAACAGAAGCGAATACATTCGTTTTTAGAAGTTTTGTATTTGCCTACTCTTCACTCAAAAGTTACACGAATTCAAAGGGGATTTCTGAAGTTGTATTGCTTAAAATCTAATTGTGTGAAGGAAAAATGGTGTATCTTTTACGTGATCAGTCGTGCAGAAGCTGAGATCTAAGACAAGATCTCTTTGGACAAGCCGTGGTTGAAAAGCTGGTTATAATAATATTAATAATATATAAATAATGTGCCAGACGATACACACCAACTCATCGCAAACTAGGGTATTCTCAATGCTATGAGTACCAGACGACGACTACTGGCGTCTACCAGTACACCCAGACCCAAGACAATCTGGAAAAGTTTTTTCCTAAATTGACCCGACCGGGAATCGAACCCGGGGCCTTCCGCGCTTGGATATATCATCTAAACCACTGCGGCATCAAGCTTGTCGAATTATACTTAAGTGTAATGGTTTTTTCGATAATCGTATTGTATTATACATATAAGGCTATGACAGACGGTGTTAAATGTAAATTAATGTGATAAACTTTTTTTATGAATTTTTTGAAAAAGAGAAATGAAATTTACAAAATATAAAAAGTGCCATGAAAAAGAGTCTCTCAAGTACAGCTACCTACTTAATATAAACGTAATTTAATTTTTTTTTTATGTACTCATTTTCTATTGCGAAAATTTCTTTTGTTACTAATTTTCTAATTCATTTGTACAAAAAAGCAGAGGCGCTTGTTATCATGCAAGGATCACCAGCGCCTTTGTGATAATGGGATATCAAAATTCCACCCATAATTCATTCTTAATTTCATGGAAGAAGACTTGTAAACAACAGAAAAAATCCTTTCAATTGAACAGTAGTCATTCCTTAGGTATAAAGCAAAAAGAAAAGGCCTTGGCTAATGAAGAGTCAGGGAAGAGGGCAACTTGGCCAATTTTCTTGAGGATACGTAAAAAATATACAATATTTCACATAAAATACCTAATGAGATACCGACTTTTTTATGTCCTGTGGATATGTTTTTATCACTTAAGTGGAAAATAAACTTAAAATTGAATCGTATGGAAATGTACTCGTTCGAAAGTATGCGCTTGTATATCTTTAATATGTTTAAAATGATGTATAAGAGCTGCATAGAAGGTCGGACGTGTTTGTGATGTTTTGGACGTGTGATGTTTTTTCTTTTGAGGTACGAACGCGATGGAATTATTTTTATTTCAAGGATGAACTTTCTACGAACATATTATGAATATATTTATGTTTCCACTGCTGTCACATAAGGCGATTATTGTATTACAAAACATTATGTCTATATTTTATTAATCATTCATTGATCATATAATAATATAACATACATATATATCTTCACGCTGTATCCATAACAGGGTAGTCAGAGAGAACGGAGCGTCAAGTGTCGCGGTCCTTACATACTTTTTTCGCCTTCTTAATCCTCATCATTCTTCTTACACACTTTCGCCTAGGTTTCAGAGTGCTTTTGATATTTCCATCAGATAACACTCTGGCTATTTGGTCTTCATAAGTCTGCCTTATCTTCCTTAGCTTCTGCTACCACTCGCTTTAGCTCTATAGATTTTCTTCGTCAATTTTAAATCACTCATTCTTTCTTTGTGCCCGAACCGTCTAAGCATTCCTTTTCCAATTTTTACAATAACACTGTCGTGCAACCCTGTCATACTGCGTATCTCTCATTGTTTATTTTGTCCGCAAGGGTGGACACCGCATATATTTTTAAGAGATCGCATTTCTACTGCATTTTTTTTACTTTATTTTATACAATATTATGTTGTAATTGTATTAATATTACGATGATATAAATAACGAAATATTGCTTTTAAGAAATAACAGTAGGTATATCAAACAAATATTTAATTGAATTTGCAGGAACACGTAGACTATTTTTTAACTCTATATTATATTTATTAACTCTGTAGGTACTATATTTATTTATTAACTCTATAAGATATAATCTACAATAAAAAGCAGCCTAACTACTCTCGGAATTACGGATATTGGCACGGATATATTATGTAGAAACTATGTAAATAACAACAAGGTTGTTGTATGTATTTCCTAGCGAAGTACTGAGGTTAAAAAACAGTGTTATATTTGACACTGAAGTAATAAACGTCACGTATGAAATACTATTAAATTAAAGGCGCCAGACGGACGTACCACAGGCGCCACTCTGGACAAAACGTTTTATCAAAATTCATTTGCATAGCAGAATCTGCAGGCTTATTTTTGTTTAAATATCTTTTATTTGCTATGTAATTTATATTAGAAAAAACTGACTTATCAACAGCGCAAACTGGGTCTAGAACTCGTCTAGAAACTTGAAAAAAAAAAGATACTGAAAAGTCCAAAATAACTCTCCTTTACTAATCAAAACTCATTTACAAATATAACTAAATACAATTTATAATTAAATTTGTCAGTTACTGAAGTTGGTGCCAAGCCTACCAAACTAATAAACTTTCTGTTGTTGCACATTGGTTTGGATCGACTTCAATAACTGTCAAATTTAATTATGTAGGTATTGTATTTATAAAGTTATTTTTGTAAATGAGTTTCTGTTGTTGCACCAATGTGCTTTGGCTCAATAGCCAAATCAATGTGCAACAACAAATACTTTATTTGTTTGGTGTTTGGCTTGGCGCCGACTTTAGTAACTGTCAAATTTAATTATATAGGTATGTGTATCGTATTTATAAAGTAATTTTTATTGTACTTGAGTTTTGATTAGTAAAAGATAGTCTTTTTGTACTTTTCAGTGTTTTCTTTTTGAAGGCAGTTTAATTTTTTATTTTGTAGTTGTGTGGTACGTAGGCCGGTGTTGCCATATTGATACATTATCATTCATAATGTTATTTTCATAATACGACGATACAACCCCGTACAGTTTTATAATAGTTTTATAATTTGCCTGCGATTTACCTTCATAGTTGCACCTTGAAATTGCAAACAAATAAGGAAACAAGTGACGTTACCTTGCATCTGCATGTAACCTTATTTACTCAATAATAGGAATAATTATAACCGATGGATACACATGTTGAGGTTTTATGTTCAAGCAGTTAATTTAAGTTAATTAAAAATATGGGTTTCTAAGTTTATTTACGAATGAAACGTGATTCCATCCTGCTTTTTATTTTTCGAACACTGGTTTCAGAAAATAATGTAACTTAAAATTATGTCACGCTCCTGTAACAGATTAGCTAAAACCACAGACGAACTACCCTAGAGACATGAAATGTTTACGAATTTCTAAGCAAACTATTCTGTCAAGGTTAGACGAATAAGACGTAAGCGGGCGGCGCGGTAACATCACATACTCGACGAGAAAGTGATGTACTCGTAGATATTATATATAGCGATAAGTACAAGAATTATTTTCATAAGCTTATTTTAAAAATAGAAATAATATAATATATATATATATATATAATAAAAAAAGATTCTTTATTTTGAAATAGTCACACAAAAAAATCAAAAATTTATAATAGAAATACATATCAAATTCGTTTAGGTAGTACGTGTTTTTCTTGATGTAAATTTTTTTTTAATTTATTTATTATTAGACAGAAACTCACAGCTTGTTACAATAATTGAAAAGTTACATATTATGATGTTATACATTTAAAAAGCCAATTTAAGAGGTTCCCAAGATTGTACAATATAAATAAATCATCTGATGTAGGTTGAAAAACAATAACAAGAAAATTATCAAAATACAGTACAACCAAGTACGTGCATGAGTAAGTTTTATATGTGTATGTTCATGTGAGTGTGTGAGTGAGTTAGTAGTGTATGTGTTTGTGTGTTTGCGGGAAAATTTAGTATTGTATGTAGAATGAGTAAGTATAATGTGTAGTTATATTTCAGTAATAATGTAATAGTGTAAGGAGTGTGTTCAAATGGCATACTAATGCCAGTAATTAAATTATTATCATTAAATCATTTAAATTAAATTAAATCATATGTCCTTAATGTAATTAATCATTAATTTTTTGAATTTTAGCCTATTAATGTTAAATAGGTCTATGTCCTGAAACCATTTGTTATACAGACTCATAGATCTAATCAAAACTGAATTTTCTGCGTAGTTAGTATTGAAAGAGGGTACAGAGAATAAACGTTGTTGACGTGTCCGTGATATGCTCGCCTGAAAATTCACTCTCTGCAATAATGGTAAACAGTCTATGTTACCATTGAATAAGTCATACAGGAACATGATGTTAGCAAATAATCTACGGCTCTGCAATGACAACATTCCATAATGGTCAAGAGTATCATTATAAGCGCGCTCAGTACTCCGGTGACGACGAGCAAGGAAACAGATAAACTTGCGCTGGATGCTTTGAATTCGAAATTGGTAAATTTTATACTGTGGACACCAAACTGGAGATACAAACTCCAAAATACTCCTAACATAGGCACAGTACAGAACCTTTAAAGACGAAGACGAAAATTTTTCAACAAAAAATTAAATTGATAAATTTCGGGTGCTCAGGAGCTAAAACATTACAAGGTATAGCACCCACTCCCAGGCATGGAAAAATATTCCAAAAGCGAGCAACTGTAGTCAGCACAGAGTACCTACTACTTTGAATTAAAATGAAAAATTTGGTCATTTTATTAGTATTATTATTAACTTGAAGAAATCTAACGAATGTCTTTTATAGAAAATCAACACCCCCAAGTCGTAAAAAAAGAGCACACAATTTATATACCCACTCATTTATATAACAGTTTTATAGGGACAGGCATTCGTTCGCAAATTTTACTACGCCGTTGTATAGCGGGTTACATTATACACCTAATCTACTTCTGTATAATGTAGTGACAGTATTCTCCGAGTGACGTGGCTGTAACTTGCTGATCGACAGATCGACAGGATGAAATTGCAAGGGTCCGTTTTTGTCATTTGGCTACAGAACCCTAAAATGTGCGCCATTATTCATTTTAACTATTTTTTGTAGAATAATTTATTATATGTTAGCCGTTCTCGCGACTTTGTTTGAGTGTTAGTTAGGTTAGTGTTTCCCTTTTTCCCTTTTAAATCAGATAAACAGTATAGGAACGCATAGAAAACAAATGTACAAAGAAACATTCATCTGTAAAGAAACAGACAGACAGACTTTCGCATTTTTTGAAAAAAAAGAAACATTCATCATTAAATAAACAGACCGACAGACTTTTGCATTTATAAAATTAGTACGGGTACTTTACTTATTATAATTGGTTTAAAATCATTAAATTTTCAATTTAAAAACAATCATTCAAAAATGTATGTAATAAATATTTTAATGACCCAATTAAGTTTGTAACAATAGTAGAAAAGAAACAAGATATTATAATAAGGAACTAGGTACATAATTTCAAAGAATGGTAGTCATTATAAATTCTCAAAATTAATGGAAAAGATATTGACAATCGATACGTTTTTTGCATCCCTACTTACACGTGCCATCTTGCAAGAGTGAGGACGCAACATGTAATTATAGCTTGCTAGACAAGGACAAACGCTGACTCAAAGCTACCAGCAACCAGTATCACTAGAGCTCTGCATTTTTATGTTATAATTTTTCATTATTAATTTTATACTTACCGATGAAACGTGATATTGTCCTTTTTGAAACTATTTTTACGACTGTCACTACCACACCACTTTACAGCGCAATTTGGCATAGTTTACGTATTTTATTCCATATTTTTTAAAACGATTAGACACAGGTATCGGATCTGCTTCCTGGTGAATATTTAATATTAGCATTTGTGCTAATCGATGGCAGAAAACAGTACTTTTCATTTCCTGTCTTTAGGCTAGTTTGTCTGTGGCTAAAACTAACTATGCTAGGTGCATTTTTTCCGGCCTCACTGTTTAGTTCGCAGCGTCATTGTCCTTTTTTGTTTCCTCTGAGGCCGAAGCTGTTTGGCGCTATAAAATGCGCGTAAATTCAACTGAATTATTCGGTTTAATAATTAGATTCAAAACCAAATGTTTGGCTCAATATTTGTTTTCAGTAGAATATATTACATTCGGTCTATCACATTATAACCTATGGAATTTTTTAGATGTATTATTATTTATCATTATCCACTTTCCCGATTCCCTAAGAATGGTTTTTGGTTAGTTTCAATCGCACTAAGAAAATTATATAAATAAACACCAGAACGACGAAAGATTGGATGTTTCGTGATAGCTTAAACAGAATTCACTTGAATGTGGGTTCTAGACTGAAAAGTGATCTTTTCACTAGAGAACATAAAAGAAAACAAATTCACCGTCGACAGTGGTCCAATATGCTTAGACCAGGGTTGACGGTGAATTTTTGTCCAATGATATTTTGGCTCTTGGGCACACAGTATTTGCGAGTCCTTATAGAAAGCAAGGAAGACGTAGAGTAACATAAAAATGGCCTTTTTAACTCTTGACAGGAAAAGAGGGGTGTTAAAAGTTTGTTCGTTTATGTTTATGGCACTGTAAGTTTTGAACGGATATACTTTGTACCAATCTGCATGAGATTTTTTTGCTCGAAAGATGCAGTTTTTGAAAATGTTATGAACGTTTGGTGAAAATTGGTCTAGTTTCTTTTTTGCGTCGAAGTTTTTAACATTTTTAATTGTGTTTAATAATTTTATTGATCACTATGTGTCATTATGGTTGGCTTTACCTACACGAATATATTTCATATTTCTGAGAGATTGCATCTCCACAACATTTATCATACTTTCACTCGATTTCGGGCATATCCAGGCTTCACTACCGTACAATAAAATTGGCACCAACACCGCATTGTGGATGGCCATTTTAGCAGTGTTAGATATATTCACATTGCCTACTAATGCGGAGAGAGCACCGTTCACTTTATTGCCAGCTGCTACCCGTCTTTCCACATCCAACTCACATCTTCCATCCCTCGATGAAACGCACTCCCCAGATACATAATTTCATTCATTTGTTCTAGACATTTTCCATTTACACGAATCTCACATTTCGTTTGTACTGCTTCCCTTTCAAACACCAGAACCTTAATTTTGTTCACATTCATATTCAATCCTTTCACTTCACAATCTTCTTTCATGCACGTGACTAGTGTCTGCAACTCTGCTTCTGATGGTGCTATAAGCACAGCATCGTCAGCGTACAATAGGCAGTTTACCACTGTGTCATCACATCCCATACCACTCATATTACCTTTCAATCTCTGAAGACAACTGTCCAAATACAGCACGAACAGCCAGGCAGACATCACGCAGCCCTGTTTGACACCAGAACAGACTTCGGACCAGGGCGACATGTCACCGTCTATCCTTACACAGGCTCTGTGGTCTCGATATAATGACTGCCTGCAGTCAGGAGACCTCCACGCCATATTCAGGCAGAAGACTCCACAATTTCTTTCGCACTACTCTATCGAATGCTTTTTCTAGATCCACGAAAGCGCAGAAAACTTTCTGACCTATAGCCAGAAACTTCCCCACGATAACGTGTAGCGAGAAAATGTGATCCATACAACCGCTACCGTTCCTATTGTTTCATATGAAAATAAAAATACATTAAATGTTTCTGGAAATGGCACCTCTACCCGGTCGCTAAGCGGTACACGCACAGCGGGGCGCGGCGCTGAGTCCCGGTGCGCTTGCACAGTACGATTGGCATACGTATTACGTTTCAGACAGTACAACAAATCTTAATAAATATTTTTTGACGAACGTACCTATTAAGTTTTGAAAAAAGTCCTACGACTTTTTTTTAAAACAAAAGTTGTTAGGTACGATGACAGGAGTTTTACACTAAGAGGTTATTAGTATTTTTTAATTAACTCTGTATATCAAACAAAACTTAAAGTCGTGTGAAAACCTCCGTATAAACTATAAAACGTAGCCAAGTTGCGCTTTTGACGAGCAATAACGCCAGCAAGCGTTTTTCGATTGTACGAAACGTTTGCCACTTGTGTAGAGCCGCAGGATACAATTAAACTTGGAGATTATAACTTTAAAAATTAAATCGCTGGTGTGGAATGCCACTTGTGTCGATACACTTGCTGTTTCCCATGTGCCGGCGACTTCTAAGTCGCCGGAGGTGCCGCGGCCAGCACTGCTGAAGTCTTGAAGCGGCGTAAGTATGCGACTCTCTCTGAGTTTCATATTTACGCCCTTTGCAGTCAAAACTTTGAATCCCTAGGGCCCCGAAGCCCATCGACTGGTTTCTGATATTTGTAAGAGACTGATCGAGGCTTCGGGAGACCGCCGGGCTGGCAGCTTCTTCCGCCAACGAATCAGTTTGGCTATTCAAAGAGGCAATGCTGCCAGTCTGCTGAGTACCTTGAGCAATGACAGCTTTCTAAGCGGCAACTTTGAGGAAGTTTATTATTTAAAATAAAGTGTAGTTTTAAGTTTCTAAATATTAACATATGTATGTACTTTTTGTTAATGTAAATAAAGTATGTTAGGAATCACTTTAAAATACCTAATTATGTAATTTAATCACTGATCTTTATTAAATATTTTTTTTAAGTCAGCTTCTATTTTGTCTGGTTTTTACGAAGTTGGTTTGTGCTTATGACGCATTAGATGCTTTTTTATTTTGAGGGATTTATATTCCTATAACTATATGCATAACACGCATCAGTAATTATAATACAGGTAACACTTTTTAATATTTTTGATAGGTACATACAAGTAATGTTTTGTAATTATAAAGAAAAGTAGATAGGTATAATTTTATTCTCGGCAGAAACATATTGCACTGATAAAAATAATACGCTTATGGGTGTTTCATTTGAAAAATATTGCTTTCAACAACCTAGAAGCTCTTTTCGATAACGACATGTTATAAATTTCACCTAATCATATTATCATGGTTTGCTGACATTGATAAAGCTCCAATATGACAACTCGATTCTACTTTTAGTTCGTGTAATCGTTTTATGGCTAAATATATTTTTGGAAAGGAAATAGGTCGGTAAAGTCATTTTGCTTATGCTTTTACATTATGAATTAATTTGTACTGCCATTAAAGTTGATTTTATTATAGTTTTAATAGGAAATTCAACACTTTACAGCACTCACTTCAAAACTTATATATAAGTATTAATTTAGGATAAGGTTATTCTTTACCAAGTTATTAAGGTTACGTATCAGTATTAATTATATTTTCAATAAATCCGTTACTAATTTTTTTAGTTCTACTAAAACATGTAAATGTATAAACGTATTTCATTTTTATGATGATAAGATATGAATTACATGTTACATACAACTATATAAGACAATGTACTCGTAGTGTTTTCTTGTTTTAACAGTAGGTAGTAAATTGCAGTGGGCGGACCATGTCGGGGCATTGGCTAGTAAGCTTGGTTCCGCGATATATGCCAGTAGACGCATTAGGCAATTGACGGATGCGGATACAGCTAGGTTGGTGTACTTCGCATATTTTCATAGCCTAATGTCCTATGGTCTTTTGCTGTGGGGATCAGCGACGGGTATTAACTCGTTTTTTATTTTACAATAAAGAGCGATACGTGCTATCTACAGTATAAATGCACGAGAATCAGATCGTTTTAAAGACATCGATGTACTCACGTTGCCGTCCTTACACACCTTTGAAATTATTATGTATACGACGAAAAATATAGATCTATTTATAAAGAAAGGCGATGTTGGTGGTATGGAAACACGAGGTCGTGATAAATTAGTTATTCCAAAATTTAAATTACATAAGTCAAATGTTTCATTTTTGGGTAACTGCATTCGTTTTTATAACAAAGTTCCTCAAGAAGTCACTCCACTTACAGAAAATATATTTAGATTATAAAATATATATAAAACGGGAAATTTAACGCGATTACCTTTTTATTCTGACTTGACAGTTCGACCGAGTTGCATCGGCCGTGGTCTCAAGTAAACTATTGCTTGAGAGAGAGTTTGCTTGAGACCACGGCCGATGCAACTCGGTCGAAACGTCAAGCCAGAATTAAAAGGTAATCGCGTTAAATTTCCCCGTTTTAGATATATTTTATAATGCAGCGCGAAAGTTTAAAGATTTATTTATTGTTATATTTATTATATTTAGATTAGTTGTAAAACGTACATTGATTAGACAATCATACTATAAAGTAAACGATTTCGTTGAAGACAAAACAATAGTCTGGAAATGATCTTCTTTCTCTGCACATGCATTTACTGTCTCTCTGAAAATTGTATTTTAATAAACCTTTTGTAAAATGATGTTGAAAAAATTATATCTGGCTGAGTTTCTTGTCGGTTCTTCTCAGTGTCCTGTCAGGTTTTCTTTACTCTTCTCTTTGAACCGAACTAAAGTAGATTTGAGGTTCAAAAATACCTTGTAATTTACTTGAATAAATTGATTTGACTTTGACTTTAGTGTAGTCTTTAATATAACTAAAAATAAAAAAAGTGTTAATATAATTATTTAGAGAACGTGATTTGACATTATCACAAAAAATCTTTATTCTATCTACAATCCATAAAATTAAAAATGTAATCTGTTCCAAATATTAAATCTGCGAAAACTCTTCACCGTTTGTTTTGAAATTTTAAAACAATGTTGCATTCGAATTCGGGCTTGTTTATATGTAATATACTTACTGGGGCTTTCAGTCTCGACCCTATTTACAACCCCGAGATTAAATTTTCGAGATTTTACTGAGTCTCGAAATTCCCGGATATTGGAGACTGTCGCGACTGTTGGTAGTTACATGCACAAACTATTTGAGTCGGTCAACTATTTTTTGTACTGGTCGGTTAGTTTGGTAAAACCGAGTGAAATATATATTTTTTTCAAATTATTTATTGTCAACTATTTTTTTGTACTGGTCGGTTAGTTTGGTAAAACTGAGTGAAATATATTTTTTTTTTCAAATTATTTATTGTTATAATAACTGAAAAGGATAGATAATAATTGACATATTTATAAGAGGCTCTTTTAACGTGGCACCAATCTCAGACAAACTCCGCGAAAGCCAACTTAGATAGTAATAGATGTGATACGATGGTAAGCAAAGTAAGGTACAAATCGCATTAAATACACAGGTAAACAATCCCGAGGACAAAGAATGCCTAGGATGAATAAATGTACTTGGTGGAGAAACCTAATGAAACTAACCTAAGAAATCTCGGTGAACCATGTTGTGACAGAGCTGCATGGTAGAAATGTATATAGAGGGCCGAGAAAGAAGAGTTTATCTGCATGTTACTTCTAGACTCAAAAAGTATTCTAGAGTCGAATATGGACTCGAATTCTAGACATAATATTCATATGCCTAGAAAATTTCATAAAAGAAATCATGAATATTATTTGTATCGAAGTAGTGAATTGTTTTATAAATACTCATGGCTCAATATTTCGATCGTTGAGAATTTTAATAGAGTCGTAAATAATGCTCGCAACGTAACCGTTATAATTATCTGATCCTGGTTTATTTTCAGATGTTTAAACAACGTAAATAATAAAGACAAGTATATGAGCTGTAGGTGTGAAGACTGTATTTTGTATTTTCATATTAATGTGTTTTTATATGTACAGTGCAGATATGTATCCGTACAATAGTAAAACAGTGATTTACTAGTAGTACACACACATCTCTTCACGCGATTGTCTTTTTGCGGCGGACAGAAGAAAGGTCCAAATCATCTAGACGCCACTTTCAGCAAGTATTTCGGCTTCCGGCGACATAAACGATAAACAATACCTAATTTAATCCAAAATAGACCTTCAGCCCTATGCAAATGCGCGCGCGCTAGCTTTCGTAAAATACGAAGAAGCAATTATTTTAAAAACTATAATCAATTTTAAAAAATCCAACTGACATTTTGAAGGATATGTTTAGATTAAACTACACAAAAAATTCAGAAACATGGATCGGTCCTGTTATTTCGAAAAATGTGAATCTCTATTTTAAAAGGGTTATTTTAATATTTTTTTTGTGTTACAGAAGTTAACCAACCAAGTATCGCAACTGACAAAATAAAGTAAATAAAATGAAGAATCAGGTTGCCAAATATCACTGTTATACCTTAGTCAGTCATTTAGAAAAATTGAGATCCCTGCCGTCAAAATATTCAATGCGTCGCCTTAAGGATTGTTAGTCCATCGCCTATACAAGTTCCTACCCCTTTGCCGGCATTTATGACCTACGCGATAAGATAGGTAGTTGGCAATGTTAACGGAATACGCTAGACTTTCTTTCTCTTAGAAGTTTTTCAGTTCCTTTACGACGGTTAGTTACTAAAATCCTCCTTCCAATCAGTCGTGAGTCGTGACAACGATCAGAGCTAGACTGCCTCACTAGAACTGTATTGATTACGATTGATCGAATCGTTTTAATTCGATTACAACCCAGACGCGAGTGATCGATTATTGGATCTTTAAAGATTCGATTATGTTTGATCTGCAATGACTGTTTGACTCCCTAGCGCCACCGTATATACCTATACGCGTAGAAATAGAAACAAAAAGTTAATTTTACTCAAAACTAAATTAAACTTTATGTAGATAAACATAATAAAGTAATTCTTGCTCATAATATAATCGAAATTTGTTAGTAGTGTCACGTAACTATTAATTCTAAATGCCTCTTTCGCTTCCATGAAGGTGCGTATTCGAATCACCCCTGCGTTCTATGGTAACATGTATTATATTACTAAATAATAGCAATATGTATTACTATTTACGTAATCGGGGTTTAATCATATTTTAATTCGGAAAAGTCTCAAATTTTGTTTTTCTACATAAAATTAAAAAGTGGTTTGAGTGAATTAAGTTATTGTCATTAGTCATTACCTATCCATGGTACGAAAATTATTTTGAAATTCCTTCGAAGTTCGGAGATAGCACTGAACTTTTTGTGCAAAAGAGGGTTTTTCGGTTTTACGAAATTTTTTTCCAATCGTTCTAACAAAGACTTCGACTTTTAATTTTATACCTATATTTAAATTTCTCATTCTCAGTTCCATTAGGTATCGAGTGGCACGTCACCAAATACTCCAAATTCTGTATATATTGACTTAATATTTAGACTAATAGAAGTGGCGTCATGCGGTCTTGCATTTGATTTTGTTGCGTCTCGTTGCTCTGTATATCCTATATGGCAAATAGCGTGATTATAGGTAATCACACTATTGAACCATTCTATAGTGTTGATAATGTTGTTATGTGTATACTATGCATGCATTCAACTTATTTTTTAAGACTTGAATGCTTAGATCTTGTTGTTTATAAATCGCGAACGAGAAAGTTTATTTTACAGCTTCCGAAGACAATTCCCCTGGTGCAAGTAGGCAGGTATGTAGGTTCATTTCTAGATATGACTCAATGATAATATAAGTTATATTAGTTTTGCTTACAGTCCCGTTAACGATCAAGGAAGTTATAATGGAAATATACCTATTACCTACTCTCAAAGTTTGATTCGGAGATCACTAAAAAATGATTACATAGTCTAACATATAAATTGGAATGGCGATTTTTACCGAAGAAGGTTGTGTAACATAACAGTTTTAGAGTCCCATTATTAAAAATAAATTGTTTTGTTGTTGTAATTACTCCATGCTATATGTGAGGATATACTAAACTAAGGAAGTCTGTGTGGAGTTCCTGTGGAAAGACGTAGGCAGCGAATAAATTGAACAATTGAAGCGACATGGAAGATCAACCGTGCATTATGTGTCGGATTCAATTTTATCTTTTTATCATGTATAAGGGTTCAATATAAGTTAAAATTTGATGTATTAACGTTCGATATTTTCCATTTGGCCGCCATTTTAAAAAAGGGGTTTACATTGACTTTTATGTACATCCATGATAATCTTGAATCTTACAAAAATTTTATAACGCACTAATTTTATAATAATCTAGCATTCCTCATAACTTTCTATTGTAACTGTTTATATTTATTTTTATATCATGAAATTTAGCAAGAAGCAAGGTTTGACAGCACAATTAAAGAGAAAAAATACAAAAATCTTAATTTGTAATTCTATCACGTGAAAAAAAATTGTATTGAAATTACAAAATTTTTTTTGCAATTACGAATTTATACTTGTAGTTCGAAAATTTATGTGTACGTATATTAATGTGTGGACGAACATTTTTTCAACTACAAAGTTAAGTTTGTCTTTCAATCCATCTTTTCCTTAGAGGAGTGATTGGTGCAGCTTTCGTAGTTTATGAAATTGATCAATGTTAATTATTTTGGTGAAAGTAAGTAGTAATAAGTATGTAATATGTATCTTACTGCGTACACTGTTATACGTAAGTACTTATTCATACAAGTAAAAGAATATTATACGTACCCTCGGTACACGAGTCAGATTCGCACTTGTCCGATTTTTTGGAATGTAAAAAATGCACATAGAAAGAATGAATGATGAAAGACTGACGAAGATAATCTACAGAGCGAAAGCGAGTGGTAAAAGAAGCCAAGGAAGATCAAGGCCAGAGTGTTAGCCAATGGAAATGTCAAAAGCACTCGCATATCTAGGCGAAAATGTGCGAGGAGAATGATGAGATTTGAGGAAGCGAAAGACGTAAGGACGGCGACGCTTGGCGCTCCATCCTCTCTGATGACTACCACGTTAGAGACACAGCGTGAAGATATGTATGTGTGTAAAAAATGTCTTAAATGACGTGAAACGGAGAAATCCTAATAGCAGGAACTGTTTTGTATAGAATTATTATTATTAATTTGAAGATTATTTCTGAGATACTAAAAAAGGTGCAGCTCAGGTTTCTTGTGCTCATATTTATTAAAATAATGGGATGAATAATTTATAATATAACTAGGACTAAATTCATGAAATCCTATATCATGTCATTTTATTTAAAAAAAAATTTAGTTCGGATGAAGTTTACAAAACGTGTAACGTTGTGACAAAAATTCGCTCCAGAAAAAACGAAATACGATATTACAGTGGTTGATATTTTGATAGATATGTATATTCACGAAAAGACATTTTATCATACGTTTACTTCTATTACACAAACTTGTACCTCAGAAGCTTTTTATTATTTATTAATCCTCTCAGACAGATATATCGTAAATGGTATGAACAGGTTTTTTTTAGGAAAAATCACTTGACCCTACTTTATTCTAAGCTTCTTAATGGGACAGATGGTCATATCCTTTATTTAAAACACTTCCAGGGGGCTTACCGCTTTATCTTAGCATTATTATTTTAATGTTACTTGACTTGACTTACGGGGTAGTTAAGGTAGGTTGGACGGCTAAACAACGCGGTTCCTTCGTATTCTTTCTCCTTCTGATGATTGAATGTCGAATGATAAAACTTATCACTTACCTACTGTTATAATTTCGAACTTTCTAACTCAAGTAACATTAAAATAATAATGCTATAAGAGATGGTAGTGAGCCACCAGACCCAAAAAATAATGATAGTTTCTGGAATTGAATTTATCGGGAATCCCATACGTTCGACTAAAAACCCTGTTTTCGAGACACTTAAATTGCCTGTAACGTGACGTCATGAAATAGTGTGCATGCGAATAGTAGGTGCTGAGTGTACTCAAATAAACGACGTCGAAACAACAGATTGTCTGGTTACCTTTTTGAAACCTAAAGGGCGCGATCGCGGCCTCTCCGAGTTTAACATCGTGCGCAACGATAGGGTACCCGCCCCCAAAGGCGGCACTCTTATCTACTACAGAAGGCCCCTGCACTGCATTCCGATCGACACGCCCGCTCTCACTAATATAGAAGCGTTAGCGTGCCGGGTGGCCTTCACGGTGCACGCGCCTATCACACTTGCGTCTGTATATCTCCCTCCCGGCGATAAAGCGCTAATTAGCAGCGATTTAGAAGCCCTCCTAAACTTAGACAACTGTCATACTCGCCAGCGACCTCAATGCTAAACATTGTTGCTGCAATTCTTACTCCAACTAGCGAAATGGCAGAGCTTTAGACCAATTGACCGATGTCCTTAACTTTGACGTTATCGCCCCCATGACGCCCACCCACTATCCTAGAGTTACAACGCACAGACCGCACATACTCGACAAAGCGCTTCTAAAGGACGTAGCTCTAACGGATATATTTGATAGAGGCGTTACACGAGTTAGACTCTATCCATAGGCCGGTATTACTCATACTTGGACCTCCGAGAGACACACGGAGCTCACAATAACCGTGACGGATTGGCAGAGATTAGACGAAACGCTAAACTCGAGAATTCGCCGCGGCTGAACGCTATACAGGACGTTATCCGTTCCGCCTAGGACGCGACCGCGGCGATAGACGCACTCACCGCCCACATCCGTCTCACGAGCTCTTCATGCTCCCGGGAGATCCCGGCGGTGAACGATCACAGCTGGGAGCTCCCTGGGGACATCCACCGGCTAATTAGACCTTTGAACGCCGCGACCCGCGCTTACGATTCGTTTCCCTCAGAAACGAATAGACTTACGCGTCCTCCAACGCGAAGTCAAAGACCTGATTTCTGGACTTAATAGGAAAATAGATGGAGCGATTTGATGCGAGAAATCAAGCCGACACACCAGGCAAACTGGAAGTTGGCCCGATCTTTCAAATCGGACACGTTCCACACTATACCACCTCTATCAAAACCGAACGGACAGATAGCAACGGGTCCTTCTGACACGTCTCAAAGCCCAATTTGGCTTTCGAGCTAAACACTCGTGTATAGAACAAGTGCATCGCCTAACGAAACACATCCTGGAGGGCCTTAACCGCCCGAGTCACTATATAGGCATGGGGGTCCTCTTCTTCGATGTAACGAGGGTGTTCACCAAAGTCTGGCACACCGGGCTGGTGTACAAACTGCGCCGGCTCGATGTGCCGGTCGATCTCGTACGCGTAGTACGGGACTTTTTGTCGGACCGCTACTTCCGCTATAGAGTCAAAGGAGTGCTCTCCTCTTGCCGCCGCCCCATCAGGGTAGGCGTCCCACAGGGCTCCGTTTTATCGCCCACTCTCTACTTGCTCTACACAAGCGACGTCCTCAAAACCCCCGGTGTAGAGCTCGCCCTATTCGTGGACGATACCGCACTTTTCACGTCAGACCGTAGTCGTCTCAGAATCTGTCAACTCCTCCAAGTCGCGGTCACGAGCCCAAGCGAGTGGTTCCGACTTTGGAAAATCGAGGCCAACCCCGAGAAAAGCGCACTAAGTAAACACTAAGTACACTAACTACAACACTAAGTAAACTAATCGGTGTTCAGCCGTCTCGCTGGCCGTTAAAATGCACGAAGGTCCTGAAAGCTCCCCTGGCGACGCCTTGACCCCGAGGTTCGCCTTCCATAGGAGGTATCCCTCGGCTGGAGGAACCCTCAGGTGGTCTACCATCTGGCAGGGCGCCTTAAGCGCTCGCCCGAACGAGATCGCTGACGCTGTAAAAGCCAGTAGGCTAACAGCAAAGAGGGATTTTTTTAGTCAGTTCGAGTCCGACACTACTACTCATTCGGCGTAGAGTCCGGCTGAGTGTCCGTGGGGATTTTTTCGCCTCTCAGAAACAAAGAAAAACATATTGTCTGAGGTTTAGCGTCGTCGGTGTAGTCACACGCCGCCGGCAGTTTATTTCGATTTTGGTTGCCAGACACAAAGTGTTCAACTATGCTTTTGAAGTCATCCCACGTTATATTTAGTAAGACAACATAAACTTTATACATTACACTTAATGTTCTCAGTAGAGCTTAAGAATGATAACTGATGGTAATTTATATTATAATACAAAATACGGCGTAAAAACAACCTTATTTGCAACAATTTTAAACCTAGAAATGGCAATGTGTGATCGTAAAAATTTCTTTAAATATCTTGTATAAAAACATTCGTTTCTTACTTAGGTTTTTGTTTTTTTCTTGTTTAATTTTATCTGTTATAAAATATTTTCTTAACGGTTGTACTGGAAAATTGTTATTTTCAGCGTCTACAATATAATGAAAACAATGTTGCGTGTACCTACTTGATCAAAGTTGATTTTCGCAGTTGCGGTTTGATCATATTTTAGCGCGGAGAAATCTCATTTATTTTTGCACATAATTGGAAATTGCAAGAAAAGTACATTAAAAATACCCATTAAAAACTGGTTTTAGAGATTTGACGTATAATCCATTTTCGTATAAAACACTTCGAAATTCTATAGAATTTCGGAGGCGCAATTTTTGAGTCTTTGTGAAAAACAGGGTTTTTTCTGGAACTTTTTTATCGAGGTTTTTTCGTTCAGTCATGTTTCCACGTTTAAGGATTTCAAGACAAAGAGTTGAAGTTGTATGTGTATAATATTTAACTCTCAGTCTTCTTAGATATCGATATCCAGGTCACAAAACACACCAAAGTCAAAGGTAAACTGCCCATCATCGTTGCGTCTTTTAGAAAAATCCTCTGAAAATGTATGTGAAAATAGTGATCTATGTATCTAGTCCGTGAAAGCGATCATCGGATTTACTGTAAATGAAGACTTGTGGTGGTTGATCAGCTAGCTGGCTGCCCCCATGAAGGAAATTCCTAGCTACGTCTACGCCTGCTTACGTAAACGATTAATAATTAAATATTCACTTCTACATCATGTCAAAGTTCAGTATTGATGACGTTAATGTATTGTAGCGTGATTCATGTTTTATTCAATGTTCGAATTGAAATTTCAATACGCTACTATTGTAATATATGACAATGTCAATATTTCATGCGGTTTCTTGTCAGAAGTTATAGTTCAAAACTGGATTTTAACGTCTACATTCAAACTATAAAAAGAAGACACGATCTTTATACGGACATAGATTAAATATATCAAATGAATATAATTTTTACGACACCATTCTATACCTACACATGAATATAATTATTTCTGAATACTATCTTACCAATTCCGTTAGTCATATGCCGAATTTCTCCAATGTCTCCTAATACTTATCGAACCCTTAATATAAGCATAGAGGTCCGCTAACGATGGTTTGCGTTTCACGAAACTTTAGGAGCCCCTATATAATTAAAAGGTTCCCTACATTTAGAAACTCGATTTCCGAACGCAACACACTATGTGACAGTTTTGCGTGTTAGTTTTTGACTATATGGAGAATAATTTATTATATTATGTAGAAACTTAAAAGTAAAACAATAATATCCGTTTTATCAATCAATGTTTTATCGTCGACCTCGTTGGCGCAGTGGTTTAGGTGTTGCTCCCAAGCGCGGAAGTTTACGGGTTCGATTCCCGGTCGAGTCAATTTAGGAAACGAACTTTTCTAGATTGTCTCGGGTCTGTGTGTACTGAGAACACCCTTAGTAGTCGTCGTCTGGTTCTAATAGCACAGGGAACGCCCTAGTTTGAGACCAGATGATTGGTGTGTATCGTCTGGTGTATTTATTATTTATTATTATTTATTTATCGATAAACATTTGGAAATGAATAATCACTATGGAAACAATAATACGTCACATAATTACGTCACATAACTAGGGAACCGTTAGATTGTTGAAAACGAATTTTATGTTAGAACCAGTTTAGGGGTCCTTTTAATCTAGATGGTACATAGTTATGTGACGACTTTGATTTGGTGAAATCAGCCAATAGACTCATACACAAATCTGATTTTGCAATGTTAATCGAGGTTGTAATAGTGTCCACCTCATTATAACGTATTTTATTTATTTTCAGGATGGCGAAACATGGTGGCGTTTGATGTGAGCATCAAGGGCATTAAAATATACTTTTCAAATAATGCAATGAAGTAAACACAAATTAAATATAAATTTGTAACTGATGACTACGATGCTAAAGTAATGAATAGAGGAATATTACTTGATCACAATGTTAGCGGACGATGGTCGCCATGGATTTAATGACACTGGAACAAGAAATGACACCTACAATTTTTTCTTCGAAGATTCACGTTTCATATCCCTTTTGAAGCATAGGGGACAAAACCACAGCACAAATATTGAAGAAGTACTTAGGGTGTTAGAAGACTGGAGAAACAGATACAATATTTCCGTAATAAAAGAATGCGAACGTACAGAATATTGCTCTGGGGAATTTCGGGATTTGATACTTGCATACAACAATATTCATGGATACGTCAGTCTGTTGGTAAAGTATCTATTTCAAACGATATCGGTTTGGTTTTACATTTTCGTTCTTTAATGTCGTAAAACAGTCATATTATCTCATTGTAACCATCATTTTTAATTATATATCTGATTTATTATCTAATTTACTTATAGCACGAATGGAGCTATATTTGACTGTTATATTTTAAACAAGCATAATAATAATTTTACAAAATAAGGTTTGTTAAATAATGCATGTAAGTATAACAACAAAAATCGAAATCTTATTCAACAACATGATGAAATCTTAAAATAATAATGCGTGAAAAAATAAAAAAAAATAAAAAAAATAAAATAAAAGCAGAAAGTAGCTTCATTGCTGCTTTTGCGTTGATTATAATTTCTGAGCAAGCGAGCGTGTCGCGGCAGCGGCCGGCGAAGCGCCAGATCAGAATCCGGTTCATATATGAAGCGGTATTTAAATAGGAGGCCGCACTCAGAAGAGGCACTTGAAGTTGAGAAATTTAATCTTGAAACATCTCTGTTCCTCTCCATCTCTTGCTGTTGTTTTATATCTATATATAGCAATCTTACGTATACTAGTAGGTATATCCGAGCTATTTTCAAGAGTTAGAAAGAGACAACAATGAAACGTTAGTGATCAAAGGTTACTCGAGTTTATATAATCAGTCTTCAACTACCTCTTCGGAGTACTGTATCCAGCTAGATTCAAAGATTGGATACGATTCATTTCTATTAGTTAGATTTTTACTTTTTCTTTTTAATTTATTTGTTCTTAATTTTTATTCGCCATTAGGCTAATAAAAAGGAATAAGTGAATTATAATGCGTGAAATAAAACTTTATGGAAAATGTCATTATTAGAATTTGCAATATGACGGTTTGAAAAGTTTGTTCTCTAATTTTTAAATAGATTTTATCTTGATTTTATCAGTTTTAATAATATAAGTTATTAATTTAAATAATATCATTTTTCATAGGCTGTAAATATTTTATAGAATCACTTATTTTTTATGCTAATATCTTTTTAATGATGAAGTAACATTTTATTGTATAACATTATATTTTTTAATAGCAATAATGGCAATTTTGTCTATATTTTCACCAATTTTGAAGTACCATTAAATGTATTCCCTAATAAAAGTCCTGTCAAAATTGGTTTAGTCGTTTCGGAGATTAGTTCAGGCAAACAAATAGACAGCCAAAAAAAATTTTTATGTTACAGACAAACAATTCAGTTTTATTTGTATCCATAGATTACTTGTTGATTCAAGTAAGAAAATAGTAGTATAAATGGAATAGTAATATTCACTTTCTGCGTGAAATTCTCCTATAGCTTAGCAGTGAATTAATAAAGTTAATGAAGATGATGAATATTTCTGTTCAGGTCTGTCTCTTCGGTAGTCTAGCAAATGCATTGAACGTAGCTGTTCTGACGCGGCGCGATTTCGCCACCGCTCCCATCAACCGGTTGCTTAAGTGGCTGGCCGTAGCTGACGTCTTTGTCATGATGGAGTACGTTCCTTTCGCCATTTATAGATATCTGGTAAGCATTTTAAAACTAAAAAAAGAGAATATATACCTGTTATTTTCCTTTTTAAGTAAATTGTTGTCGATAAATATTATATTTTTAGTTTAATTTGGTTTATTCATATAGTTTCATCTGTAAATATTTCGTATGAGATATAATTGCAATAATTTGTAATAATTACTTATGTTCTCTTAGAATTAGACGATCAAAATCATGTAAATGATTATAACTAAAGTTTACGTCATAGTGTGAAATTCAATGATTGAAAGCGATACTTACTTAAAATACATTTGAGGAATATTTAAACAAACGTCACGTACAATTCTAAATGCAGCATTTTCAGTTGCTAGGTTGCTGTTATAAATATCAGTAACTTGTTGAACACATAGATCTACTTCACTTCCGTAATAGAAATAGAAATATTTTTAGAAAGTTTAATTATAACGAGCAGCTATATTTTTAATTCATTATTATTTAAATTTTTCTATTCCTCCTTTCACACGCATTTTTTCATTTGCATTCTACACACAGCAATACTTCGCAATACAAAAATTAAATTTATAGGTAATATATTGTAATATGTAAGTATTTGGATACAAATATATATATCAATATAAATATTGTATGGATTAGTTGTCGGTACTGTTTACTTTTAACATAACATAACATAACATAACTTCACGCTGTATCCCCAACGGGGTAGTCAGAGAGGACGGAGCGCCAGGAGTCGCGGTCCTTACACACCTCTTTCGCTTCCTCAAATCTCATCATTCTCCTCACACATTTTCGCCTAGGTATGCGAGTGCTTTTGACATTTCCGTCTGCTAACACTCTGGCTATTTGATCTTCATAAGTCAGCCTTGGTCTTCCTTGGCTTCTTTTACCACTCACTTTCGCTCTGTATATTTTCTTCGTCAGTCTTTCATCACTCATTCTTTCCATGTGCCCGAACCATCTAAGCATTCCTTTCTTCATTTTTACAATAACACTGTTGTGCAACCCTGTCATACTGCGTATCTCATCATTGCTTATCCTGTCCGCAAGCGTGACACCGCACATATTTCTGAGAGACCGCATCTCCACAGCATTTATCATACTTTCACTCGATTTCGGGCATATCCATGCCTCGCTGCCGTACAACAAAGTCGGCACCAACACCGCATTGTGGATGGCCATTTTAGCAGTGTTAGATATATTCACACTACCCACTAATGCGGACAGAGCACCGTTCACTTTATTGCCAGCTGCTACCCGTCTCTCCACATCCAACTCACATCTTCCATCCCTCGAAAACACACTCCCCAGGTACACAATTTCATTCACCTGTTCTAGACATTTTCCATTTACACTAATCACACATTTCGTTTGTTCCGCTTCTCTTTCAAATACCAGAACCTTAGTTTTGTTCACATTCATTTTCAATCCTTTTACTTCACAATCTTCTTTCATGCACGTGACTAGTGTCTGCAACTCTGCTTCTGATGGTGCTATTAGCACAGCATCGTCAGCGTACAATAGGCAGTTTACCACTGTGTCACCACATCTCATACCACTCATATTACCTTTCAATCTCTGGAGGCAACTGTCCAAATACAGCACGAATAGCCAGGCAGACATCACGCAGCCCTGTCTGACACCAGAACAGACTTCAAACCAGGGCGACATGTCACCGTCTATCCTTACACAGGCTCTGTGGTCTCGATATAATGACCTCACAGCCTGCAGTAAGGAGCCCTCCACGCCATATTCAGGCAGAAGACTCCACAATTTCTTCCGCACTACTCTATCGAATGCTTTCTCTAGATCCACGAAAGCGCAGAAAACTTTCTGACCTAAAGCCAGAAACCTTCCCACGATAACGCGAAGCGAGAAAATCTGATCCATACAACCCCTACCGTTCCTGAATCCACCTTGCGCCTCCCACAAATATCTTTCTGAAACACCTTTCATACGTGCAGTCAATACTTTAGTATAGACTTTACTCGCTAAGCTGACCAAGCTGATGGCCCTATAGCACGCACAGTCTAGGTAGGAACCTTTCCCTTTATATAGAGGTACTATGACTGCCGTGCGCCAGTCCTCTGGAACCTCCCCCTTCTGCCAACAAAGGTTGCAGAGTGCACAGAAGGCATCCCAGACCCTAGGACCACCATACTTGATCATCTCAGCAGTCACCTCATCAATTCCCGCAGCCTTTCCACATTTCAAACTTCTTATCACTTTCTCAATCTCTTTCATACTAATGGCATCCTCCAGTCCCTGGCCCGAGTGTGGCAATTCATTAGAATCGCTCTCAGTATCAGAGACGGAGTCGCCACTCTCATACAGTTCTCCATAGTATTCACTCCATCGCTGCAGAACATCCTTTTTATTTGTAAGCAGGTTGTTTTCTTTCGAACGCACTTTATTCATTCTGCAAGGTGCCGGACCACTTCGGATCTTACGTACTTCTTTCCAAAATAATTTGGAATTTTCCTCGAAGTTGTCCGACATCTTGTTTTCATCTAACACCCTACACCTTTCACGCTTCTCTTTCACTAGTGCCTTCGTTTCTGCTTTCTGCAGCTTATACCTGTCTTTCATCAAATTTTTCATACCACAGTCATTAGTAGCAAGGTAGTCTCGCCATGCTTTCTTTTTCTTATACACAGCCACTTTCACCTCATCATCCCACCACACATCACGCTTTTTGCCGTTCCCAATCTTATTCATTCCACACACTTCTTTCGCAGCCTCAACCATACTATCCCTAAGGTTCTGCCAGCATTCTTCAACATCCTCGCTCAACACTTTCAATCTATCATCAAGCTTACTGGATAATACCCTTTCATATTCACTCCTGGTGGTCGCATCCTGCAGTTTCCAGCTTTTAATGCGGCTAACCGCTGCAGGTTTGGACACTACGCGATGTCGCCATGCTGCGAACAGACCCCTTATTCTGGTTATCACCAGAAAGTGGTCCGTCCCGAGATCGGCTCCTCTATACGCTCTTGTGTCCATTACCTGCTTCTTAAGTCTGCTATCCACCAGGAATAAATCAATCATACTTCTCGCACCCTTTCTTTCCCACGTGTACTGATGGATCCTTTTGTGCCCAAACATGGTATTAGCCACAAAAAGATCCTTTTCCATACACAGTCCTAGCACAATCTTACCAGCATCATTTACTCTCTTATCTCCATATTTGCCTAGGACAGACTCAAATCCTGTTCGAGCTGTCCCGACCCATCCATTCATGTCTCCACACACAACAATTCTTTCGTTCTCTTCAACCGTCGCTAGAACTTCTCTAACATTTTCCCAGAACTGCTCTAGTTCAGCCAAACCGACAGAGGACACTGGGGCATATACTGCCAAAACAAAAATTCTTGTCAACCCCATCTTGAGGCGTACCCAAAGCAGTCTGGGATTTATACATTCATACTCAGTCATACAATTAACCATACGAGAGGACAGTAAAACGCCTACCCCTTGGCATCCCCTATCTCCTTGTGGTACCCCTGACCACAAAGCGATGCCTCCTCCGGGCAAGTCGGCAAGTTCACTGCCTCCTCGCTTGGTTTCACTCAAACATAGCACATCCAATCTTTTCTCTTCCATAATATCAATCACTTCATTCATCTTCTCCTCAATCCCACCTCTCACATTCCACGCAGCTACTCTGCACTCCTCCCTCCACTTCCCGCCGCTAGGTGCACAGCGTGTTGGGTGGCGGTCCCCAACGCCGAACTGCACTCTGCACACACCAGCGGGGACAGACCGGTGTACGTCGCTTCCGGGGGACGCCCTAACATTATAATAGCCGTTGTCCCGCATGGTATGCACAGAAGAGGAATTGCAGCCCTGAAAAGGGCTGGCAGGGGTCGCGACGAGCACGCTTCCTCAGTTGACCCCCTATTTGTTTGCTTTTATCTGTTACTGTTTACTTTTATCTGTTATATACTAATCAATACCACACGTACACACATATTATTTAAAGAAATATGTAATTGTATTCAGAACACTAACTAGATTAATACGAGTAAAAGGAAGAGCGGAGTTCCAAAAGTTACTCACGGAAACTAAGTTTCGTATTGTAGTTATATGAAGTGCTTTTATCCGATTATTCTTGGAAAAACAAATTATTCGTTGTTGTTGAGTTTATGGAATAATAACAGTATGGAAGCTTGCGAAAATCTATAGTTATTGTTTACATAACATTTTTTTTTGTTGTAGGTAGTTTTGTTACCTACTACAAAAAAAAGTACACAAATTAAAAAATAAACTTAGAAAGTCCAATTTTAGAGAAAGTCTGTTCGATGAGTCACTGTCAATAGACCCATTTTAATTGAAATGTTAACCTAGGCTTTGTAAGTACATGAAACATGATCACGATATTTCGCCTCTTCTTATATGATTCGCTCAAAAATTAAAATACAGGGCAGTTGTTTTAATACGTAGGTAAGTAAAGCTTTTGAAATAAGAGGTGTTAGGAAAGACTTAATAAAAGATGATTGTCAGTTACAAATTACAAGTTCGATTTCTTATTTTAAAATATGTATTTATTTCATTTTAAATGTTTTGGTATATTTTAAATGTAACATTTTGCGTAAAATCACGCCAATATTGAGGAAGAATAAAGATAGGTATAAAGAATAACCAAAAAGTCAAAAACAGTTTTTACATATTTAATAAGCTTAATATTTCGTAAGCCAAAAATTCAAAATAAAGGACATATTATGTAATTTAACATTAATACATAATCACACATTTCAATGCGAATTTTAAAAATTAAAGTAGGTATCTATAGTGGATAAGTAAGTGGGCTTTTTTACTGTGCGCGAGTCACGTGAGTCACTGTCACATCATAAATCTTATTTTACATGATCACGAACATAGACTCTTAGTGAAGCCACATTCGCATTGCTAATATGTTGCGAAATAATAACTTGCAAAAATGCAAGTAAATACAGCATTACATGTAACTAATATTTTACTGTAGAAATATTTGCCACTAAACCACAGTAACTAAGCTTGTTGGCTATACTTAGCTCATTTTCTAATTTTAATATGCAAAACAGCGCTCTGTAAGCTTTCTATTTTTTGTATTTTCTTTCTCAACACTTACGAGTAAAATGAAAGGTATTTGGAGAAAACGGTTTTAATCGTAATATTCATATTTTGTACCTACGAGTTTTCTTTACATACCTAATATAAACCGAATCCGATTTCCATCTACTACACTGACATGAAAAGTTGTCTGTAAAGGCTTTAAGCTTACGTTATAAAGTATAACTTGTAGCCCAAGATTCAATTTTACCACTTATCTTTATGGGCGCTTTCAGTTTAGGCGGTTGAATCGCGTCGATATACTTTGTCCTACAGCAGGACAGATGCAGGACGGTAGCAGTCCGACACCAACCGTCTAAATTGAAAGCGTACGAGACTGCAGTGTGCTGAATCGTATTTTAGTGATGTCTATCAATATCAGATATCAGTTGAGTTATAGATTCTGATGAAGATGCGTTATGGCTAGTATAGCCATAACGCTACACGGCAAGCAACCAGCTTCACCTTACTGGTTTCCGACCGAGTAGACAGTACTTTGCCATCAAATAACACTTTTATTCCATGATTCTTCTCTTGAAATAATTACGATCGTTCACCGCACTATTAAATAAGGAATTGAACACGTGGCATTTGCGACGTTGTCGTATTTCGCACTGCTTTTTCGTTTTGTCAAAAAATAACCGCACGTGCGTATAGTACAACATCGATCCTGCCCCGGTGCGGCAGCAGTGAACAAACCGTCTCAATTGAATGCGCCCTAAAGTGGCGGAAAACTTTATAAAAAGGCGATAAAAAAAAAATTACTAGAAGTTTATAGAACAATTTTAATCAGTCCTAGTCTTAGGTCTTATAGAATTCTAAAAATTAATTTTACAAACATATCGTTTTATAAATATTGCACGGAACCCTCTGTTCGCGAATCGAACTCGCACTTAACCACAAATGTTTTAGTTATTATTATTTTTTATTTTAGGAAAAACTTTCGACATGTACCCCCATTAAAAGAATATTCCAGTGATTTCAAAGTAGAATATCGAAAATCTGTGAGGAGAATGACGAGATTTGAGGAAGCGAAAGAAGTAAGGATCGCGATGCTTGGCGCTTCGTCCTCTCTGACTACCTCGTTTTTCAGTTTTTTAGTTTATGTTTCACTATAGTCGAACTCCCATGTCGAAAACATAAAATATTGTACTGTACACATCAATATGTGTAAACATTGCAGATTGCTATTATAATGGTAAATGTTGTTCCGCAGTTGCTGCCTGGACAAGAGGAGAGACCGTACTCGTGGGCTGTTTATATGCTCTTTCACATGCATTTTACCCAAATTTTGCACACTGCGTCAATATTTCTTACGCTATCTTTAGCTGTTTGGAGATATATAGCTATAAGGTTAGTGACTATCTGTAACACGTAACTTATTGACATAACTATGTTCCCAATATGTCCCATAACGAAACACTACAGGTTATAATAATAGTTATCCTGTAACCAGTGTACTAAAGTGTAAAATTTATTTTCTTCTTTTAAATAAGACACTGTTTATCAGTTATAAATGAAATCACAATTTTATTTATGATTAGGTACTAAATTATAAAACTATACAAATTACTTACACGTTCTTTCAATTAGTGACGTAACACTTTATAGGTCTATTTGTATTAGTGTGTCAAAAAGCACATAAAATGAAATCGGAATAAAAATAGGTTCTAATCCGAACTGAATCTATTACGTATTTTTAAAACCACTCAGTTTTATTACTAACAAGTTGTGTCTCGCAGTTTCACCCGCGTTTGTTACTTTTCTAGGGGAAAAAGTAGCCAATAATACTCTCTGAAAAGTTTTCTACGATCAATGAATGTCTCGTTAAAATTGGTTCAGCCGTTTCAATGATTAACCCGGACAAGCAAACTGAAAAAAACGTGTTTGGATTTTGGTTACGTGCGAATAACCATATAAGCTTAAGAAAAAGCATTTGTTTCGAAACATTAGACAGATACTTCAATTTCAGTTATATGTATATATTGTAAATCTATAGAGCGAAAGTGAGTGGTAAAAGAAACAAAGGAAGACCAAGGCTGACTTATGAAGATCAAATAGCTAGAGTGTTAGCCGACGGAAATGTCAAAAGCACTCGCATACCTAGACGAAAATGAATGAGGAGAATGATGAGATTTGAGGAAGCGAAAGATGTAAGGATCGCGATGCTTGGCGCTCCGTCCTCTCTGACTACCTCGTTAGGGATACGGGGTGAAGATATGTATGTACATACATACTTACATACATACATATCTTCACGCCGTATCACCAGATATGTATGTATGAATGTATAAATAGATGTACAGATATAGGAATCTTTGTGTTTATGTTTAGCAATGATTGTAGTTTTACTACTTGTCGAGTTCTCGAATATTGACACTTTTCGTCTCGAATACCTACTAAGGTCATTATCGAGTAATCTCACTTTGGGTAATCTTTAGATTAAAAAACCCTATGTGTAACAAAAATAACCTGAAAGTTACAATACTGATGTTCATTTTTTGTAACATAACCATTGATGTATAGCCTCACTGGCTGTTATCTTCAAGTATGAATTATGATGAAAAACTGAGACAAATCTTGTCAATTTCATTACTAGTTCTTAGAATAGTGTCTGTATAAAAAGAGAGATGAATCTACAAAATATTATTAATTATTAGTGTTTTGTTATTATTTATTTTAAATTACACTTATTTCTTTGCATTTGCAGTAAGAGATAATTATTTCGCACAAAACATGAAAACTATTTAAAAAAAACGTAAACAACATTTCTTAATGCACTTTGATAGACGAATAGGTTAAAAAAGCGAGACATAATAATCTTTAAAGATCATACAAAAAAGAAGTCCAAGTATAGTTATTTAAAAATTATTTATAGCTTCTTATTACACATACATCTTCAGAATCGGAGACTTCTTCGTCACTTCGCTAGACACCTCGTTCGAGTACATATACCATAATTGTTACTAGAACCTTCAGATGGCAACTATGAAGTGATTACGCTTTAGAAATGATCACTCGAGGTTCTAACTACCCTCATTGACCTCGCCGCATGACAATTTTGTTCTAAATTGGGTCTACCTAAGTTCCTTACATCCAGTCTGTGCGTCTCTATTGTTATTTTTTATTATAATTTTGCAGACAACCACATAAAACTGGTGACCACGTGATGGAGGGAATATTTCGAATTTTTATTATCCTCCTGGAATTATTCTGTCTCTTACCGCACCTCGCATTGTAATATTTCGTTGGAAAAATTTTAAGCAAACATTCGTTTTTTATCGGCAAAAAAGTAAGCTTCAATACGTATTTATTGTGTTTAAGAACATTGCGAGATAAATATACCGAAAATTTTTGCAATATTTCAGATTAATTCGTAAGAACTCCGTGTTCCGTATTCCGTGGGAAGTATTTGGAATATTTCACACCAGAAAATGTGGTTCGGGTGCCGCGATGATGTTCTATGTAAATGCGATTCATAATTTACAAAATAACTACGAAGATACAGTTTATAAAAAACTACATTTTATTAATTCAATATCTACTTCTAAAAAATTGTTATTTAGATGAAGTGTATGAGTTTTAAACGTATTTTGTTACAGGTTAAATAACATATTATAACACATATCAAACAATGCTTTCTAAATTTAAATTTATAAATTCAAGAAAACAATTCCACGGGTTCCGGTTATCCAATTTTGGAACGAAACTAACGACACAGAATTATGTTCTGAAAGCTTTTGTAATGTCATAAAAAATCTATTATTCCATACAAACGACCTGGCATGAACAAACTAATTTGTAGGTAGGTATGTAGATATATTAGTTTAGTGAAATTGGCATTAAAAAGGACAACTGAGCATTTTCGATTACCATTCTATTTATCGTTGTGTGAGGCGATAATGATATTGACGCATCCTACTAATTGCTGAATGTCCACTTGTGAGTATAAAAATATAAGTAAAAAATTAAAAGGGACAAACCTATGAACTCTGAGTTTTAGGTAAGTTTTAAATATAGCCTGCGACTCTCCTGGGGTAAGAACTAATCTTATGATATATTCGACTTCAAAATCAGTCAAGCTATTTAGCTTACTGATAGCTTAGGTCATGAAGAAACAGACATACACACACATATATATACATAACTCAAAAAACATTAATCTCTTTCTTGAGCAGTCTGATAAAAAGTACAGATTCAACAAATAAAATTTTTGTTACGTATGTTTAAAATATTTATCGAGGGATCTTGTTTCTTCTGATAATTTGTGTGTTCAAGGCTTTATATACTGAACAGACTACTTTCTCATAAAGTTCCCTTGGGTTCCTTATATTTTATGGTACAGCGATTCTGTCTACAGAAACAGTTTTAAACAATATAATACTGCAAACGTGTCTAGGTACAATAAAAAGCATAATTTCTTTCTGCGATACATACGGAATATATATTATCTTAAATATTGTAATCACTTTTATTTATGTGATAAATTAATTGTTTTCTGCATTTATGAATATGAGTTAATTTTGTGAAGGAGTTTAATATATTTTTTTTTATTATCGACGTTATTGTTGTGCTAGTAAGTCAGAGAATAAGCAGATTTTGGTTTTAACCGCGGAGTATAGGTGTCTAAAATAATTATGTAAAGAAGAATGTTGCTTTTAATTTAATTTAATATACAGGGTTAATTGAAAAATACTAATAATCTTAGTTCAAAATTACTGACATCATACCTAACAACTTTTATTCTATGACTTTTTCAAAACTTAATACGATCTCCAAAAAATATTTTTTAAGCTTTGTTGTACTGTCTGTAACGTAATTACGCTGAAGTGCAAGCGCACCGCCCGCGACGCTCCATGCGCCCTGCCGTACGGCGGACGTGAGGCGCTTTAGCGACCGAGCAGAGTAGGTGCCGTTTTCAGAAACATTGAATGTATTTTTATTTTTGTATGAAAGAAAAAGTTATGAATTAATAAAAGCGTAGAACAAAAATTATTGGAAATAATGTTAAGAATATAATTATCAAAGAGGCTATCAGCATTTTTCGTGTATGTATAATTTTGTTATGTGTGTGTTCCGTAAATAGTAGATATATACTTTACGTGCTTATAGGTAGCTACATGATGAATCCAATGACGTACTTTTAGCTTTTTTGGAAAATTCCATTCATTGTCAGTTTTTTATCTGCCATTTGTACAAGTTAAAAAATCTATGTAAGTTTGTATTATTAAAGTTGGATATTCAATCTTTTGATCCCGAACAAAATTTTTATTTAACTTAGATACTATTGCTCGATATATACAGTTTTGATAAAATGTTTAGATAAACACTTTTAAATGACACAATACACACCTGTAATAGCTATAACAAGGGTCTGCGCGGGTCTATTTGCGGGACACTTTATAAAATGTGTCGTAAATGCACAATATTATTACTAGTATAATACAGTCTATTACTTAAGATAATATGTAGTTTTAAGTTTGTAAATATTAACGTATGTATGTATTTTTTTTTATTAATAAATGTTTAGAAATGATATAATATATATTTAACCGCTCACAAATTAATATATGAAAAAAGTTAGTTACTGACAGTTTAATTCAAACGGCCATAAACGATGATGTTATAATAGAAAAGAGGTAGATAGGTTACCTTAGTACTAATCCAAGTAAAATATTATCCCAGTTACAACGTTAAAAAGTGAGACAAATATACATTGCACTACTTCGCTATGCAATGTAAAACATAATTGCATTTAAAACTAACAAATCACATAGCTCTCTAAATCATTGTAATTGGTCAATTTCAATGTCTTACTACATTTTAAGCGAATCCGTGACTAATTCATAGAATATTAGTAATTAATTCCACAGAATAGACATTTAAAAAAATATGATTGATACCTAATAGGATTAGACAGTTAAAAAATGATGTTTGCTTTTTTCGAATTTCGTTTTTCTTGAATCATGTCCATGAGAACACATTTATTTAAAAAGATCGCCAACATTTTTTAATTATAAATTTGAAAATCATGAATTATATATTATTTCTTTTAATAAATGTAAACGATGATTAAAATTGGGTGGCTGCGTCATCACATGATCGTGTATAAGTGTATATTATAAAAAACGTTTGGATTATTAAAATATCTTAGAATTTTAAATGTGCAATAGGCATTGCATGATATTGTTGATTCTGTAAGATTACTTTTCATATTCTTTGACCAAGTCCGGGTTGGCTAATTAGCAAAGTTTTCGAGGGCATATAACCTATCTACCTCTTTTGTATTATAATATCATTGGCCATAAAGATATAGAAATCTCTTTCGTAACAAACTAGCCTGTTGGAAGTCAAGACAAGACTATGTGTTACTATGAAGCTATTTCTTACTACTGAGAACAAAATAGCTGCCTAAGCAGATCCAAGTGTATATGTATTACTTTGCCAACTTTGCAGTTCTTAAAGTCAAATGCGCCCGTACTATATATACCTAATTAAAAACTGTCAGTTTCGACCTAAAAGCGCATCTTTCGTTTTAAAAAACTATTCGTACAAAAGAAGAAGAAGACTCACCGACATATTTTAGCAAAATGATATTTTAATTGTCTAAATGTAAAAAAAAAATTCTGTTACACTTTTTTTTATCGTTTATTAAACTTTGAATGAAGTCTGGATTACTAACAGACCTAGATTACTATATTTCGTTTACAACCAAGCTGAATGAGGAGATATTTTTAATAAAATGGAACAATGTTCATTTTCATGTTGGAATTTCTTTGCATAAAAGTTACTGAAATCATGTTTGTTAAGTAGGTATAATAAATGACGTCGATAATAATGAAAGTAAATGGTGCTTCAAACGTGTCGAGGACAACCATTACTATATCTCTAGGTAATTTTGCTAAAAAGCTTTGCGTTTCTTTTTGTAAACTCAGAAGTGCACTTATGAAGTTATTATTACCCATTTCATAAGACATTTCATATGTGTGCTTGAGTTTCTTGCTACAAAACAACAAAGTAGGTAGATTATTGTATATTTATATTAGACACTGATATTTCGTTTAATATATTACGTGCCTACGTAATAGTCACACGAAAATAATACCTATTACCTATAAATCGCTGACAGCTTTTTACATGTATAACATAGTTGGTATACCTAATAAATAGGGTATTTTTAGAGTTCTCTGTTCTAACTACGAACTCTTATAGTCTTGGATCCTTCAGATCGCGTTGCATATCTCTATTACTGTGTAATCTAATATATAAAAATCAATATTTTATAGACTCAGGTGTTACTTTGCGGAAATCCATTACATGTGATGAATTACTAAAATCTTAAGCTATTTTCCACTCAAACTCTAAAAACCACCAATCGACACGTGTTTCGCCTTTCAACGAAGCATCCTCAGGATATACCAGAGATCGGACTCGGTCAGCTTACCAGCACCGAATCATTCGATGCTGGTAAGAAAAGATTTTAGTAATTCATCACATAAAAATCAATGTTTGTTTGTTCCTACTTTATTGGCTGCCATACCATCTATCCGATTGCGATGAAATTTCGTATGGAGATAGCTTGAATCCTGAGAAAGGGCATAGGCTATTTTAAAAATATAAAACGCGTGCGAAATTGCGGACATCAACTGGCAAACAAAAGTTATTTACACTCGTATGTACAACAACGAGCATAACAACATTTTTTTTATAATACATAGGTACTCTATACATTAGCACACGAATTGTGTGACCTCTAACTAAATACTACGCTTGTATCTGCGGGTAAAATACGAGTTGGGAAGAACCCAGTAACTCTCAGATAACAAGATAATTTCAAAAGTTCTTTACATAAATTGATCTGACCAGGATTCGAATCCGGCCCTGGCTGGTAAAGCAGATATCCTACCACCGCGCCAATGGACCAATCTCAGTATTATTATTAATACAACATAAAATAAATAATATATACCGATAATAAAATAATAAGTTGTAGCGCTACTGCGAGGGTGCTACAGGAAGCGGTCAGCTCACACGAAAATGATTCGTTACAGCGTTACAGGGGTTCCGGTGGGTTCCGAACTTCCGTAGGTCTTCGACATGTGCCGCAGACAACTACAGCAAAGGTTTTTGTGGATAAAAATCCCAGATAAGCCAATCCCTATTCAATGAAATCCCTATAGTAATGGGTTCATTTGGAAGAACACGTGGTTAAATGGAAAAATGGAGTTGTAAGGACGCATGTTGTTTTTCACAGGCACCTTGTGCTCTTATTTCTATATCCATGACACGAAAATAGATCAAAATGATGACACAAAAACAGGATTCAGGATTTTTAGAAAAGTATTGTATATTTCTTTGACCCTCTTTCATAGAATCACAAGTGAACTCGACTTTATTTTATTTACCCTATCAAGTGGAGTATCGTTAGGTAGCTTTCCTAAAACAGTATTATTAAAATCAATTCGCATATATGACGAAGACATCATGTAACATTCATAAAGAAAACTTTACAGACGAACTGAAAACTTTTTCCTTCTTTTAAAGCGATTTATAAACAACAAAAAGCGTTTTTAGACCTTTTTCGTTACTTTTTGTTAACATATATTCAGGTTTCATATAAGAGCATAAGAATAAGAAAACAGAATTTACAATTGCGTTAATACACCTTTCCTTAATTGTGTTAATATCTATATTAAAATATGTTATTTAACATTTGGTAACATAGAAGTAAATATGAGAACGATTTGTAAGTAAAGCTGTCAATTCACAATATTCAAATAGACTTCGAACTTACAACTAATTCTATTATATTCTTACTCATGTAATACGGAGTGAATCATTTTTGTAGCTAGAAATATTTGTTTCGCAGGTACCCTTCCTACAGTCCAGCTTTATGCACAGATCGAAGATGCACAGTAGCTATTTTTAGTAGTTTTATTTTGCCACCAATACTGTGTATACCTTCTTATTTCGTAAGTATCTTAATTACTCTAATCGATTTGAATTTATTAATCGTTATTAATAAATTATTATTATTATAAATTTAAGTAATACAAGGCGTTACTCGCCCGCTTCACTGGGCGTAAATGAAAATTTTGTACCTATAGTAGATTTTTGTTTGGAAAATGGTGTAGGGTCTATGGAGTTCAAAAAATAAGTAGCGTAAAACCATCTGCAAACGATTTCGCGTCGAATGGTCATAGTCCCATATCAATACGTTCAGTAATTTTCACGTAATTGCGTGTCAAAGAAAACCATTTTCATTTTATATAAGTACATATGTAGATTACGGACACAATGAAATTGGTTCTTGGTTATACAATTTTATTAAGTATAAATGTAACGAATGACTAGTCAACAGTAATTATAGAAACGATTTTAAAATTATTAGGTACATAACCAGCTCTAGATAAATTTCTCCTCTTACGAAGACGTGAACTTAGCTGGTACATGACTTAACCACACCCAGCTTTATTTACGTCTACTCGTAAAATTAATGTTTCTATTATTGATCTCATTTAATAGGCTCGACTTGCGGTTGTTGAACGACTGTTTACTTAAACTCTGACATTTATCTCTCGAGGTGATTAATAAAGATAGGGATGGCGTGATACAAAACAATTATCGGAAGTTTGGTCAAGGCTACCTCGTCTCACGCCTTAAATAAATTGATTTCTATCTCCTTGGATTTAACTGCCACACCTGTGAGTACATTACAGAGCAGGAATAGTAAAACAAGCTCTTGGATTCAAAGCCTTACTTACTTATATTCTATATGCACCATTAACTGTTATTATAGTGTGTTGATGTGAACTGGGCAGGAGTTTTCAATAATGCAAGCATTATAATATAAACTTTATTACATCGTATTGACTCAGGTGTTAATGATAGCAGTCTGTCATTTCAAAAAGCCGTATGTCAAAAGTAAAAAAAACACGCTTTTATAAGTGCAATACTGGACTAAAATCCAAAAAAATAATTGTCGACCTTAATCTCTTGTATACCCCATCAGAGAAGGACATTTTGAAATTCTTCTATCTTCTTAGAAGAATTATAACTAACTCATTATAACTAAAAATGTAAATTTAAATGTAAATTAATTTAAATTTAAATGTAAATGTAAATTTGTTTAAATTTAAATCTTCGAAAGTTCTTTTTCTTGCTTTAAAATTTTGACATAACATTGCATTTGAATACGCACGTAATATACCTACCTAGTACCCAATATACATAATAAATCGCAAAAACGTGTGGCCAGGTGGGGCCACCTGGCCAGGTGTCAGGTGACATTTTTTTATTTTTAGTCCTAGATTTATGTAATTTGGATAAATACATACAAATCCTTAATGCTCTACATTGACGCCGACAAATAAACAGGTCCAAATGCAGCTTATAAATAAACCCAAATTGAACTAGGATTGGAGCTTCGTCATTGGAGCGTGAAAACCATTCATGGTCAGAGTGCATCTTAAGACATTTCTAACAAAATCCAAACACGTCTAGGATACGTTGTTCCATTATGCAGTTCCAGTTTCAACCTTCCAGCTCCATCATCAGACCTTGAAAATCAATTATGGCCAAAGTGCATATCAAGAAAATTCCAACAACCCCAAACATGTTTGTCATTTAAAAAAATGCAAAGAAACCAAAGTTCTTAGTCCACTCACTTAAGTTATTTGATTGCTTATTCCCGCACGTCGAAGTTCGAAATTCACTAATTCCATTGCAAATTCCGCGCTGCCGCGCAATTTGGCAGAACGAGTGTACAGATGTGGTATACGATTCTGTACATTCATTCATAACGGAAAACCATTTGTTTGAGTCAATTTGGTCCCGAATTCTTTGTATTCTGTTTTTCTAATAAATATAATAACTTTGTTTACAAGTTTTATTTATTCTACCGTCAAGAGTTCGTGAAGCTTTACAAATTGGACTTTGTACCGTTCTTATTACAATCGCCGTAGAGGTAAGAGTCGCACTACAAGAGTGTTTAAACTTTATGTGCTCTGCACAATTCATACTTTCTTCATCCTCCACTTATATCAACTTGCCCATCCTTGGGATATCGCCTGGCGACGCCCTTGAGATGTTCCGTTACGAAGTACCAGTACCTACCTTCCGGCTCCATCATCAGATCAGTTCGATGGTCTTATATTATTATATATTGTCATCAGAACTATACATAACTGTCACTTTCATGATGCTACAATAATAATTAGAATATAATTAAATAAAATTCGGTTCCTAAGATTCTATTCCATAATAGTTACTTAAAGTCTCTTAAAGTCGACCTAATAAAAGCGTTAGGAAAAAAAAATTGTACAACTGTAAGAGTAATATAAAATATTGTAATGGAAAGAGTAAATAGACGCATTATAAAAACTTAAACCGACTTCAAAAAAAAAACACTAAAAAGTACGAATAATTATCCTTTACTGATCGAAACTCAAGTAGGTACAAAAATTACTTAATAAACGCGATACAATTAAATACCTATACTTTACGTAAGTAACTAATTAATCTGTGCCTAAATAATTAAATTTGACAGTTACTAAAGTCAATGCCAAGAGTACTAAACTAACAGACTTTCTGCTGTTGCACATTGGTTTGGCAGATTTTTATTTGAATTCGGTTTAATTTTTTATTACATTTTTTTATTTCTCCGTTTTGAGTGATCTTGGCCTAAGTAAATATCTAGAGCAGATCTACAATTAACTTCTTTTCTAATTCTGGAGCGCAATGACATAAAAGCGAATCATCAATATAAATAAATAAAGCTTATAAGCAGTTTGAGTTATTTGGTGTTATTTGATGTATCTTCGAAGTCCCAACCCAAGGTCCCAAAACCATTGAAATTTAATTGGGACCAATCTGGAAATACATATTATCCTTTCAAATAAAAAAATAATTTCCTAAATTGGTTTATAAATGAAGGGGTTCTGAGGTAACAAACATAAAAAAAAATTAAATTATAGATGAACATAAAAATACAACCGAATTGAGAACTTTCTCCTTTTTTTGAAGTCGGTTAAAACAGAAGAATGCCCCGTTAAAATATTTCAAAGTACTTCAAAAAACGAACAGTGTTCTTTTGCATACGACTGTTTGAAATGACAGCAACGAAAGGGAAATCCGTTTAATGCAATTTATTTTATACAATTTTAGCCATATTCAGCCATCATTAAAATGTATAATCGATACGTGTTTTGCTCTTCAACAAAGTATCTTCAGAAAAAAACGCTACTAATCTAAGTTTTTATTTTTTTTACTATTAATCTAAGTTTTTTATTACTATCGATATAATTTTAAAATAGTATTTGATATTATTATATACTGTACAACACAACTTCGTTGAGTTTCGAATAGTTTCGGTCTGTACCAAAGTAATATGTGTAAATGTAACTACTTTGAAAAACTACACATATTTTCCATTTAAAACTTTCTGAGCTTTGGGCCAAGTATTGTATTAAATTAAAAAGTTAGTAGGTACTTTGTGCATTTTTTTATATATTTACAAAGTATCCCGGGACGTGTAATATTGATTTTAAAAGTACTTAAAATATTAACCACTTTAATGTACATATTAAAATATGATCATAATACCATTATCATTTAAAATCAATTTTAAAATTAATTGGTAGTAATTTGAAAAACGGTTACTTACATAAAAAACTGGGATTTATAAAATATAATTATAAATATTTATTTTTCAGGTATTTTCGATACATAAAGATTTCACATTTGACCAAAGTAGAGGAAATATGCCGAAGAAAGTTTTCTTCGTAGACTCTGATTACGACGGGACTCTGTATCAAATAAATTTTTGGGTGCACGCCGTGCTCATAAAGTTACTTCCTTGTGTCATTTTAACTGTGATCAGTGCGTGGTTAGTTCGGGCTCTGTATAGAGCTAATAGCAGGAAGAAGGCTCTAAAAGGCTACAGTGCATGTCCGGCTGATACAGTAGTCAATGGCAACGGAAATGTATTCACAAGGAAGTCGACAAAGCGCTCAAAAGCTGAACGACGAACTGACCGAACTACTAAAATGTTGGTCGCTGTCCTGTTGCTATTTTTATTAACTGAATTTCCTCAAGGAATATTAGGTAAACACCGACAATATTTAAAAACACTACTCGATCCCTACCAGAGTAGGTATTCTATTTCTGACGTGACATAAAAGTTTGCTTTTTCTTTCAATGTATGTGCGTCATGTACCAGTTACTAACAATATCAAATTAGCAATACTAATAAATTGTGGTTTTTTGTAGTTTGTTTACATTATTGCTTCCTACGACGCAAATAATATCGTCCGATAATAAGTATAATTACAGAACTGTATAAAGATTAATTTTTTTACTGTATTAAAAATAATCTAACATTTCGTTTGCAGGTCTTCTGAGTGGATTGCTGGGTCGTTGTTTCTTCAAACATTGTTATGATTTATTTGGTGAGTTGATGGACGCGTTGGCATTACTCAATGGAGCTATCAACTTCGTGCTCTACTGTTCAATGTCTAGACAATTCAGAACTACATTTGGACAGATGATGAGAAATCGTTGCGCTCCCACAGCGAGGGCTAGCTCACAAACTGAACTGCAAACCACCTATGTCTGAAATAATATATATCTTGGAAATATCTAACAAACATTGGCTGAATATAATATTTTATCTAAATATAATCATTCAATACGAAATAGAAGAAAAAATATAATTAAACGAAAGCCTTGTGAAAGCTCCACAAACACCGTCGGAATTATGATCGAAGGATACTATAAGACGGACGAAGACTTAAGGAAAGTACTTCATTCGGAAATTAAATTTGGATGTTATCCGGGATATGAGATTCCCTGGACTGGAATTCTGGAAATGATTGTATCGAAATTCAAAAAGAGAATATTTAAGTTTAAGAAAACTTTTTGATTACTCTCGGCGCAGGACGTCGAGGCACTTTTTCCTGGACAGCCATAAATCTGCCATTGTTGGAAGAGGGTTTACGTAGATGAGACAATTTGTGTAACGTTTTATTTGCACAAATTATTATTTTTCAGAAATTTTTAGTCCAATATTTAGTTTCAAATTTGTCAATACTTAGTACTCATTACAATACATTCTACCATTTTACAGAAGTGTTGCTGCATTTGAACTTCGTATGCTATAACAAAATTAATAAACGATGAATGACATAACTAGCAATAGCTTTTTCATACTTTGCGTTTTATGAGTTTAAAATAATCCAATATATCTCGGTATGTTATTTCGGTTTAACTAAAGCACGACTAAAGTGAAATACATCGTACATAACCGATGCGAATGCTTAAGCTTTTCCAAGAATGTGAAATATATGTTGGTTAAATACCCATTTAAGAGCTATGTAAACTTGGTTACAATTTTGGTTATGCATTTTTGAAATAATAAATAAAAACACAAATATGTACAATGTACATATATCTTCACGGCGTCTCCCTAACGGGTAGTCAGAAAGGACAGAGCGCCAAACTTCGTGATCCCTTCTCTCGCTTCTTCATATCTCGTCATATCACATAATCATCATTAAAATAATAAATAATTCATAAAATACAGTAATAATTCAAATGGTTTAGGAATCCAAATAACATCCTCTAGGTAACACAAGGAAACATGATTTTAGCACAAACGAAGATATCTTTATAATACGAGTATGTGCCAATGCCAATAGATATTTATAATGGGTAGGTAATGTATTTTAATGGTTTTTATTTTCGTTCTGAGATAAGTTTTCGCGAATGACTCGTTTTATAATTATTTACCTTTTTCATTGGACAAATAGATTTGTAAAATTATTTGCATGAATGTGAATGCGAAAAAAAACGTAATATTCGCGAACGCTAAAGTGAATATTCATTACATCACTACTTTGTACTTATAAATATTTATGTAGAGTACTGTAAATAGATAAAATGAAAGCACATTTAAAAAAAACACAAAGAAAATATTGTATATACATTATATTATGTTTGATGTACTACATGTTTGATTTCATTGTTGTGCATTTATTAAATATTGTTGTATGAATTTTATGATGGAACAAAGATAATAAAATTTGGCCAGCAGATGCCAAGAATAACACAAATCAGTAAACAATCGAATGGCAGTAGAGGTATTAATGTTCTATTTCAAGACATTCTATATTGTCATGTTTTATATACAACAATATTGTAACAGAGGTACTTATTTGTGTTATTATCACAAAATATAGGATATATTAAGTTATAATAGTTAGCAATACACGAATAATATTTACGTATGTTGAAACTATTATTAAATTGAAATGTGTTTATTTGCAGTAAAATGTGTTGACTGATCGAAAACATTCATTTATAAGAAGTTAATAGTTAAAATGAATATCGTTTAATAATTTAAGATTAATTATGAAATTGTATTGTAATTTAATTTCTCCGTACTGTTTTATGACTAAACGATTTATGGCTATTAGTTACGTTAATATTTTCTATAAAATTAAGTTACTTATTGACATATTGCTTAGATTTCTAATGTTTTAATAATTGTTTTGAACGGAAAGTATTTAGATATTGCAGCAAGGAAATTTTATTGTCAAAAATTAGCTGATTTTATCGAGTGACTGACTGACGGAGTATGCACAATAAGAGTTTTTTATACTGAACACAGGCATTAAACATTACAAATCCCTGGCGTAGGGACGCAGGTCGCTCAGCGTACCATAGGACAGGATAACATAGGTTTTTGTAGGACAGGTTTACTTATCCAGCCCCACAATCACGTACAAAGCAGGCGACACTATGTAAAAGTTATCCGTGCTGTTCTGTGTTGCTTGTGTGGCCTGCCTCTTCGTATATACAAGCACAGTACAAGTAAGCATACAGTATTCTATCTTCATACAAACGCTCCCAAACGACGCGCTCGAAATCTCGACATATCTCGACATACGACAGTCGCGAGCGCGCCGCGGTTGTCGTCGGACGGTATGAGACTCTCCCGCGCATTTACTGTCTAAATATTATGTCAATCAAGTTTACGAGCACAATGTTCAGTGTATGGATGTTTGAATACATCTATATCGAAACCAGAAATATTTCTCTCTTGCTAATTTGTAGGAAATATATTATCATAATGATCTAGTTAATTTATTGCTGATTTTTAATTATACTGCACACAAAAAAACACAAAATGCGTTTTTTTTGTTCATCTCCACCATACTAACTCACAGACTTTTGAAACTAGAAATAAAATACTAGTAGAATTACGTAAATAAAAACTTATTAAATTTGCAATAATATAAAATGAAAAGATAATATGACAATTTAATATAGTACCTATTATCAACTACGTAATCCAACAAAAACATTCAGTCCAAGTCGGTAGCCCTATTGCGTGTTTACGTACCGAGCGACCGTAGGTAATTATCTCTAGGACACTGCCGAGATAGAATACTGTATGCTTACTTGTACTGTGATACAAGTTAAGACGAGTAGCAAACGCGATAAAGACGTGCGTATTTTATTTACATTGTAGGTACCTACTAATTGTTACCTACAACACCGCGGTTCATAAACATGCGTGATAAAACGTGTTAAAAAGTCGTCTTGTATATGCTATACCATACATCTTACGTATGGGAGTACCCATACACAGTTATTACTTTCAAAATATTGTAAATGTTAGCTATAGTCATTATTTGAAGGATTTTTTGTTATAAATCGAGATTTTGCATCGTAATAGGATTGTTTAAAAAGGGAATATTTCAGAACATACTCTGCATTATGTATAATGATTACATTAGAAACTATGTAAAACAGTAGGTAATTTATTTAAGTTATTCACATTCTAGCAAATCGTACGATAGTTACAAAAAATAATTATTGTACAGTTATGGAGTAAATACTTGTGAACTTGTGATAGTACGTATTTCCTTACCCATTTGGCCAATACTGTACGCTTGTAATAGGTAGATGTTTGAAATATTCCAATTAATTCTGTTCAATTACAAAGATTTGATTGCAAATTCACGGTAAATATTACTCTAAGGTATATTTACCAGAAACGTAATATTTGTTACTAAAGATTACATATTCATTAGACATACTTTCTTGTACATATTAATTTAAAGTATATGATTACTGTAATATGTATACTGTTAATAAGATAAACTATTACTTATTTGTATGTTAGGTAGTTTAAGTACCAACATAAATGTTTAGAAATGGCCGGCATCCAATTAAGTGGATAAAACAAATGAAACATTAAAAAAGTGAACAATAAAATCTGTGTAATAATTTATTTTCTTGCTTTTTTAAACAAAACGTCTTCTCATCTTTATTTATGTATATCTAATGTCCGTGTAATGTACTTTTAATATACATATTCTTGCAAATATATGTATACTATATACCAAAATTTTAGTTGATGTCCTGTCCTGACTCTTCAAGACACTCCTTACTTTGTACTATATAACTTGCACTTAACTCGCACTTGTACTAAGCATCTAACTTGAAATAAAACTAATGTGTTCTCTCGAACTGTATCATGTTTCCCTATGTTCGAATCGTAATATATAGTTATATGTATACTTATATTTAGTTATACTTATGTTTATTTATTAGGTATATGTTTAATTATAGTATGTAAGTACACACAGTGTCTATCTTTCTTGTTTCTTCTATGGAACTGTCTCCCTCGTGGGTTTGCTAGAAAAAATTTCTATTATTAGCTGCACCCCTTGCTCAAATTCTTTATGCGGAACATTCTTTTTGTGTTTGTGTAATCAATATTTAAATGAATAAATATAAATAAAAATTAATTAAGTGCCGATTTTCAATTGACAAAATAATTAATGCTCATCACTGCACCTCGTATAATTTTATAACATTTCAATAATAAGAGTGGAGATAAAAGTGGGGACCGTATGTGAAAGTCTGATTTTATAAGAATAGTCATCAAGACATTCATCTATGAGAAGTAGTTGACAAGTATTTATCTGCAGCGAGTAGTATTTATATTTTTTTTTAAATTTTATTTACAATTCGTGTGCAGTATAATTGGAGCAAATATTATATTACTTATTACACTTATTTTATTATTATTTTCGTTCAGATGTGCGTTATTTTGAGTAATTAACTAGTCTAATAGCATATAAATCGTATCACTTCAGTTCGATATCCATCTTCATACCATTGAGGACACATTTTACATTTTAAGTATAAAAAGACGTGATTATAACTTCGTTGAACAAGTAATGTTGGAAAATCCCATAAAGAGAGATGATTTACGATTGCTGGACTGTTATAAATTCTTAAAATAAGTATATTGCTATATTGGTCTCACTGCTGGACACAGATCTTTTGTCACCAATAAAAGTAAATATTAACGGAGATATACTGGTGGCCAACTTACTGTCACACTCTGAGCTAATAGAGGGTGATAGTAGCTCCTGACCAATAGCTCCAGTAGTGCTAATGATTTACTACCGTCAATACTATATTTGTTTATTTTTGTTCACAACAGAACGTCGTTCTTATGACGGCTGCACTAATACAATGAAATAAAAATATTTTATTTATCAAAGTTTTTATACATTTGTTTATTAACTTTGATATAAAGTTTCACCTGTTCGGCTATGCTTGCCTCTTTAAGATATTTAAGACTCAGGTGTTACTTTGCGGTAATCCATTTCATGTGATGAATTTCTAAAATCTTTAGCTAGTTTCCGCTCAAACTCCAAAAACCACCAATCGACACGTGTTTCGCCTCTCATCGAAGCATCCTCAGGATATACCAGAGATGGTCAGCGGGTCAGCTAATCAGCACCGAGTCAACAAATGAATCAGCTGCACAACTATTTCAACCTTTATATACTTACATAATATATTTGCAACAAATATAACAGAAATCTACTCTGTCAAGAAAGTACCGGGAAAAGATCAATAATACACGAAATGTTAGTTATTCATCCAAATTCATTTTATCACCTTCAAAGTATGCTCCTTCAGAAACGATACACTTACGCCAACGAATAATCCAATCATCAAAACATTTTTTAAACACTTTTTCCGGAATTGAGTTCAGTGCTCGCCGCGAATTCTCCTTTATGTCTTCTACCGAATGAAAACGGGTGCCATGAAGTGGTAATTTGAGTTTAAGAAAAAGAAAGAAGTCGGCTGGAGCCATATCTGGTGAATAAGGTGGTTGATCGATGGTATTTGTTGAGTTTTTGGTCAAAAATTCGTTCACAATGATGGCCTTGTGCGAAAACGCATTATCATGGTGCAAAATACAAGAATTTTCTTTCCACAAATCTGGCCTTTTTCGTCGAATTTGCTCTCTTTAACGCCGCATAACGCCCAAATAATATTCTTTATTCACCTTTTGACCTTCCGGCAAGAATTCCGAGTGCACAACACCGCGATAGTTAAAGAAAACAGTCAACATGACTTTGACTTTTGATCGACTTTGGCGTGGTTTTTTGCGGTTTCGGTTCAGTTGGAAGGCGCCACTCCGAAGCTTGTTGACTAGTTTGCATGTCAAACTCGTAAACCCACGTCTCGTCACCAGTAACAATGCGTTTCATGAATGTTGAGTCGGAATTGACTCGTTCTAGCATGTCCTCACCGACTCTTATGCGATTGTGTTTTTGAAGAAAATTCAGGTCTTTTGGGACTAGCCGAGCGGCAACATGTTTCATACCCAAGTGATCATTTAAAATGGTACGAATCGACTCGTGAGATAGAAAGTTCGGCGGCTATCTCTCTCAAACTTGAATGAGCATTTTCAGTCACTATTTCCTTCACTTTTGCGATGTTAACTTCAGTTGCAGACGTTGATGGACTACCAGAGCGAGGCAAATCTTCCATCACATCTCGACCGCTTTTGAACGCTTTGTACCACTCATAAGCACGTATTTTTGATAAAGTCGATTCACCGTAAGCCTTCTGTAACATTTTCAGTGACTCCGAACACGAAATTCCATTGGCGATGCAAAATTTAAGACAAACTCTTTGTTCGATGCTTTTGTCCATTATGAAATTCATAATATACACTAGAATGACATAACTAAAAACAGTACTGTATTTAATCTAAATAACAGATGCAACTCAAACTTCGCGCCAAAATGGAAAACAGTTGTGCCAATCTAACAACAACAAAAAAAAAACAAAAAATTGAATTTGGAATTCATGATATACACTAGAATGATATAACTAAAAACAGTACTGTATTTAATCTAAATAACAGATGCAACTCAAACTTCGCGCCAAAATGGAAAACAGTTGTGCCAATCTAACAACAACAAAAAAAAACAAAAAAGTGAATTTGGAACCATAAACAAATCATCCATTCCCGATACTTTCTTGACTGAATGTAAACAAAAATGATGATACCCGTAGATGTATATAAACTGTGTCGCAGATATCAACACTTTCAATAAAAGAAGTAATAAATCAAAAAGCGACGTACGCTACTGATTTACTACTGATTTGTTTACACTTTAATTCAGGATCTATTACTTTTATTTTGAAAGGATACCTAACACTTCTGTTCTTTTTGAATATGAGCGCGCATTGTTGTGTAGCGACAATAATTATATTTAAAAAAAGAAAATTTAAAATAGAATAAATATGTACTTCGAAATTATATCTATCTCTATCTATATCTTCATTTATTTTCATTTTTTAAGGAAAACGTAAGTCACTCACAGTGAGATACTTATTTTTCTTCACTTGTTCTTAGTTTATACTATTCTCCCATCTCCTCTTTTTCTTTTCTCTGCCTTCCCTCTTTAAAATTTCAAATTTCCATCCTTCTATTACAATTAAAAAACTATGATCTAAGTTTTATACCAAGATAATTTTAGCATAATACTATAAATTATTATATATTGTTATTATTATACTATTATTATTATTATTATAAAAATTAACATGCATGTATGTCAAATGTAAAAAGTCAAAACACAATTTAGTATCTACAGAATAATATAAAAAGTATTACACGAATAATTTAAAATAAAGGTAGTCAAGTTTCGATATCGTTATAATTTGTTTTTAAAAATTTAATTAAAACATATTTTATAAAATCATATTTATCGGCAGAAAATCGTACACACACAAAAAAAATAAAATAAAGAGGGTAGTAAATTAAAACAACTAATTTCAAATTAAATCGAAGTAATTAAAACAAATCAATAACTTTTATTCAAGAGTTTAACTTACAGTTGTTTCCTCGTCTGCTGCAAAAGAATAATTGATTTTTTATCGAATTACAAGAGCTTATCGACGCCATTCTTAGCGCCAAATCAAACTTCCGCTCAAACAGAGTCAGATGGCGTCGCAAGCGCTTGAATTTACATTGATTTTTAGGCAATCAGCAATAATTAGCAATAATTATTAGTAAAGCAGTTTTCTAATTAATTTACCAAATTACTAAGGCTCATTAGCAATCAAATATTGCAATAAAAAATAAAAAGACTTACTTTGAAACACCATAATGATTTTTCAAACAAACTAACAATTTATTTATTGGAAAATTGAAGTAAAATGTTAAAACAATAAAATCACTATCAACTAGATGATTATTAAAGTAATTAACAATTTTAGAAAAACTTATTCATAACTATAATCATTATAAATCAAATCGTCGAATAATCGTTTGGCGACAGTTAGAAATCATGATCGTATGATTAAATAATCGTAGATAATCGTTGCGGCGACACGGCCATTCTGATACGCAATGCGTGCTCTGCATTGCACCTGATTCGTAATCTGTAAATAAAAACAGTTTTCTTTTGAAGCCAGGTGTTCCCCAGAGTAGGTACACCTAAGCGCTATGGTTAAACTATGTTGGGACTAAGTACTTCCACAGTACTGTGTACCCTATGATAGTTATCTACAGTAACGGAACCTTACACGTATTTCAGTTACTGCTCACTCCACGTGACAGCAGATCAAAAATAGTAATTTATTTATTTATTTATTTTTTCCTCTTTTTTTTTTTTTCAATAGGCGTTTTCTGACAACAGTAGTAAGATTAGGGGAAGGATGAGGCGATGAAAGGTCGATGCTGTTTCAACAGGGACTCTAAGGAATTAGAGGATCGGTTGAGATGCTGTGCTCTGGGCGGTCCTGAACGCCGTGGTACACAGGGGACTATATTTCTTTTAGGGTAGGAGGATTTTAACTATTGAACGGCTCCACACGTCAATAGCAATACGATTAGTATAGCTGTTTTAAGGTTCCTGAATAGAATACCATTCCTTTTTTTTTTGTAGTACTTTTTTTATTTTTATTACTATTATTATTATTTTTTATACGAGTGTGGTAAGAGCATGAGTAATGGAATAATATGAAAGTTTCTCACCAAGAATTGAATGAATTGGTTCTTCAGTCTGAAAACTCGCTAGCCTGTTTGTCAGCTGCAGATGACTGTGGTACCGCTGGAATTTGAGATGCCACCGGCATTATGCCGGATGGGCCAGCCTGGGATTCATGTGGGGGCGACACGGCCGCCTGGATGCCTAGGCTTTGTTGTGGAGCACGCCGTAGTTGGTCGTGCGCCACTTTTCGGGGTCGCCCATGGTGACCCACGACCTTCTTTACAAGGTAGCGGTCGTTCCCGAGAACCCTGTGAACTTCGTAAGATACGCTGAATTTTAGATCTAAGGAGGTCTGGTTTCCTGGATTATTCTTTATTAGCACGAAATCTCCACGTTGAAAATTGTGAATTTTTGCTCGCCCCTTATCAAACCTTTCTTTATCTTTTGCCGATTGCTCAGTCATTCTTTGTAGGACATGTCGTTCTAGTACCTCGATGTCGATTGGTGCATCGTCAAAGTTAATCAGGTTTAGCAACTCTGGAGGCACGCAATTTCGTCGTCGGGTAAGAAGTGTTAGGGGGGCTGTACCAGTGGTGCGGTGTACAGTGCAGTTTAGAGCGAGCTGAAGACTTTCTAATGAGGTATGCCAGTTTGGAGTTTCGTAGTTTTTGATCATGATTAGACCGTTCTTTAGTGTTGTTTTAAGGCAGCAAGAGTACTGTGCTGGCTTTTGTCGTTCGTGTGACGGAGTAGTACGTACTTGGTGAAGGCGTTTATTGTAACCACGATGTATTCTTGTTCATTAGGGGTGCCAAGTTTGCCGGTTATATCCATGTGTATGATTTCGAATGGCACTGATGGCTTACTGATAACAGTGCAACTGTACTTGCGATGGTCCCGAAGTTTGTTTCGATGTTCTACATACTATGCAGTTGTCGACAAAGTCTCTAACGATAGTACTAATTTTATCAAAATAATAAGACTGTCTAATTTTATGGAGGGTTTTCTCCCAGCCCAGGTGCTTGAGTGCGCTGTGAAATGTATTTATAAGGCTCCGTTGGAAAGCCTTTGGCACTACAATTAATGTTTGTGTGCCTAAAATTGAATCCTTCTTTACAAATTTGAGCACATTACCTTCGAGAAGATAATCAGGGACATGATCTCCATGATTTAGAGCATCTATTATGGGTCTTAGCAAACCATCGCGCCGTTGTTCTATATTGAGCCATTCCAAATTCTTCGTCATGACATTGACGGTCAGAGGATCCGGGTTTCGGCTTAGGAAGTCTGCATGTTGCATCCGCTCGCCCTTCCTGTATTCAATGTCAAACTCGAAGTTTTGTAAGTAGGCCCACCATCTATGTATGCGAGGAAGTAGATCTTGTTTGAGTTTTGAGGCTTTCAGCGCGTTACAATCTGTAATAATTTTAAACTTGCGGCCGTACAAAAAGTGTCGGAAGTGTTTAATAGCCCGGACCACGGCAAGAGTCTCTAGCTCATAAGAGTGGTATCTGCTTTCTATGTCTGTTGTTCGTGTACTGAAATAGGCCACAACATGCTGTCTACCATTAATAATTTGGACAAGAATTGCTCCAAAACCAAGACTGCTAGCATCGGTGAACAATTTGATGGGTTGTCCTTCTTGGAATATTGTCAGTACAGGCGTGGAAGTGAGGCTATGGATGATCTTCTGACGTGCCTGCTCATGAGTATGAGTCCATTGCCACCGCGTACCAGAGTTAGTTAAGTCGTATAAGGGAGCCATAGTTCGCGCGTTCGCACGTTTAAAGAAAAGGCATTTGTCGATATTAATAGAAAAACCAGATTTACGCAGAGAAATTAAGATCCTTTCTAAGTTAGTAAGCCCGGAAGGAAAATCGCGACATTTGCTGATGACGTCGTCTATATACACCTGAGCTATGATCACTATTAGTGCTACCAGGATTTAAGAGATTTCCTAAAGCTCGATTTATGCACCTTTGATACACAGATGGCGCATTACAAAGTCCGAAAGGCATGGTGAGGTACTCGTAAAGTCCGTCTGGTGTGATAAAAGCAGTCTTCTCAATGAATCATCAGATATGAGTATCTGGTGAAAGCCAGAGGCCATATCAAGGGAAGTGTAGTATTCCCCACCAGCTAATTGATCAATTTGATCGGCAATCAGTGGTAGAGGGTAATGGTCACGAATAGTGTTAACATTCAATTCCCTATAGTCGACACACATGCGGTCATCGCCATTTTTCTTTTTAACTAAAATGATCGGACTGGAGTAGGGAGATTTACTTTCGCGCACAATATTATTATCCATCAGTTCCTTTATTATTTCTTTGACCTTTAAACGCTCGACTGGGCTTAATCTGTAAGGTCTTCGCTCGACAAACTTATCCTTATTTTTCAAACGTATATCCAACATGCCTATGTTAACACGAGACTTTGCAAAACCGCGCGTGAATAGGTCAGAGTATGTAGTAAGTAAAGTTATAAGCTGGTCAATCTGAGATGTGTCAGTCAAATCGTGATCTATATTGTCAAATAAAGGGCTGCTAGATCGCATGTGCATCACGCGGGGATGAGAACATAACACCGCGCTATCTTGAGGTACTATGACACTTAAACCCGACTCCTGCAATATATTTGCACCAATAAGAACATCAGACGTTATCTCGTAATCAGACAAGACATTGAACAAAATTTCGACATTAATATCGTTAATGGCGCATATCGTTGTCAGGGTACGCATGGAAATCATAGAGAAAGGGCCTATGCCTCGCAAATAATTAACTGTGCGGCACCTACGCCCAGGTAATTTGTTTGCAATAGATTCGCGCATAACAGAACATTTAGAACCGCTATCGAACACTGTTTCTATTACTATAGTACCCACGCGCATACGCATAGTGTTTAAGCTCGGACAGTTTTTAGATATTGAATTTACATTAGAAGTTATTTGTTTCTCACGACGGTAACACATGTCATGTGTATGACCAGACTTTGAACAAAATGAACAATGCTTATCACCTGACCTATATAGAGAAGTGGACTATGCTACAGAGGTTTTATCGGTAGGCAAAATATTTGAATCTGTAATATTTTTATTACGACAGTTATTAAACGTGTGGCCAGTTTTCCTACAATAATTACAATATGGGAGGTTAATTCGATTATCAATGGAGTATCTAGCACGTTTCTGCTGAGGCTGGTTAGAAATATGTTGAGTTGAACACTTAATACGTATAGAGGAGGCAACCGAGATTAATTCAGGTACTGAAGTAGCTCTGGCGTTCATTAATTCGATTCTGAAAATTCGTCACTAACCGTTCCGATCACCGCTTCAACTGAATCACTGTTGTCCAATTTGTCCTTGGTCACGCGTCTCCACAGAATCCATGACTGTGTTAAAAATTCAGCAATGTCTTTTGATGAGTCATAAGAGTGTTCCCTAAACCTAAGCACATCGCGAGAATAGCGACTTTCGGGTTCAAATGTCGTTACGATATTCTGACGCAGTTCTTCCAAACTTGAAGTTGTTACAAGCCAGATATCGGCCCACATTTTAGCACGACCTCTCAATAAACTAGTTACTTTCATGCGGATATCATAATCACTTAATTGATAGTTATTTTTAGCTATAGAAATGTGATCGCACCATTCCCGAACTCCAACGTTACCATCAGGGTCGTATGATGGCAGGAATACGTCTGTTACTTTAACTTTATCATTATTCTGCTGGTTTAGTATTCGTTCGCTCATAGATTGCATCATAGTCATCATATGTAAGAAAAACTGAGGTGGTACGTTACCCCCTTGTTGCGGCGTTGTAAATAGTTCCGTAGGGACGCATGGTTGTGACACACCTGGTGCAGGTAGATTCCCCGTAGCTTTCGCAGACGTCGCGGCTGCAGGCGTGTTCTCGATTGATGCTATTGCCGCAGAATCAGGGCCACTCATGTTGTACCACGTGCTCGATGTGTCAGGATAAGGTCTGAAATGTGAAATAATGATTGGAGCAGAAAGACGATCGCTGGTGCGATCCCACTTCTGAAATCGGAAAAAAATCGTACACACACAAAAAAAATAAATAAAGAGGGTAGTAAATTAAAACAACTAATTTCAAATTAAATCGAAGTAATTAAAACAAATCAATAACTTTTATTCAAGAGTTTAACTTACAGTTATTTCCTCGTCTGCTGCAAGAGAATAATTGATTTTTTATCGAATTACAAGAGTTTATCGACACCATTCTTAGCGCCAAATCAAACTTCCGCTCAAACAGAGTCAGATGGCGTCGCAAGCGCTTGAATTTACATTGATTTTTAGGCAATCAGCAATAATTAGCAATAATTATTAGTAAAGCAGTTTTCTAATTAATTTATCAAATTACTAAGGCTCATTAGCAATCAAATATTGCAATAAAAAAATAAAAAGACTTACTTTGAAACACCATAATGATTTTTCAAACAAACTAACAATTTATTTATTGGAAAATTGAAGTAAAATGTTAAAACAATAAAATCACTATCAACTAGATGATTATTAAAGTAATTAACAATTTTAGGAAAACTTATTCATAACTATAATCATTATAAATCAAATCGTCGAATAATCGTTTGGCGACAGTTAGAAATCATGATCGTATAATTAAATAATCGTAGATAATCGTTGCGGCGACATATTATAATGAAACTACAACTACTTAACTAGAACCGAAAGATACCTTCTTGGTTCGGGCGTCGATGCCAGACTCCTCGATTGAGGCTATGCATTCGCCATCCTCTATACTGCTGAGAAAGCATTTACTACTAACCTGTTTCTAGGAGGCGGATACATAACTAGGTTCATTAATAAACATAATAACAATACAGATTTTAGAATGACAAAGAATAAATAGATGTAAGCCTACAGTAAAGCAATAAGTGACAAGGTAAACGGAAACTTGACACAATATTAGACACGGTAAAGATTATTATATATTATATCATATATTAACTGATTAGAATTAGAGAAATACACATTTACTATAGCATCGATGAAATGGATAATCTCCTGTTGCCAAATTTTTTCGTGCAGTTAGCGCAGCGCATCGAAAAGGCGGAGTGATATTTGATCTTTGTGATTTTTGCATAGATTCCTCAAAAGGGATAATTCTGCGTCTCGAAACATTTCTCGAAGACATAAGGGCTGGGTACCGAAAAAAGGGACTGCCTCCTTACCCAGTTTAAAACGAGACGTTGGTTACGACTGTCGTATAGTATCGTGTTTCTTAAAGCAACGGTTACTAAACCGTCAAGGCCATGGAACACTCAATAGACCCTTTTTATTTTATGGAACTCTAAAGCAAACCATAAAATAAAAAACACCAATTTAAAAAAAGTAAAAAAAAATTATATTAAAAAACAAGCTTCATTAAAATGCACAAAAAGGACACAATAAACCAAGGAGTTCATAAATCTCATAAATAATGTTGTGTAAACCTCATCCATACTCAACTTTTTTGTGGGTTTGGGGTTTACACAACATGATTCATGGGTTTCATGAACTCCTTGATTTATTTTTTCTTCTTTTGCGCATTTAATGAAAGTTTTTTTTTTTCTTACTATTAACTTATTTACACCTTATCAGTTAGAAACATTCACAATCTATCCTTTTAAAGTAACGTATCATTGTTGCAAAGTTGACTTTGGAGATTTCCTTCTTCCAGAAAGGTTACAGACTAATGCCGTCGACGCCAATTTCGCCAAACTTGGTACAAAGTCATGTTTTGTTTTACAAAGTTTCATGTCCCTGCTACTAACCGTTGAAGAGTTACCTCATGAGAAGTCTTGGTTGCAGCATCAGCTCATAAAAATCATGTTTAGTCATCGATATTAAATCTATATGCGAACTTTCGTGTCCTTGCTACTAATTGTCGAGGAGTACCCTAATGAGGACACAATCTTGGCTGCAGCATCAGTTCATGATGAAGATAATTAATCGACTTCAAAAAAAGGAGGATTCTTAATTCGTCTGTATGTTGTTTTTTTTTTGTATGTTTGTTACCTCATAACTCCGTCATTTATGAACCGATTTCGAAAATTCTTTTTACGTTTGGTAGGTAATACTTCAGAAGTGGTCCCATTTAAATTTCACCGATATTGGAGCTTGGACTTCGAAGATACACTGGATAACACGACCTGGTTATAATCTTTATTTATATTGATGATCTCTTGTATATTGTTGCGCTCCGGAATTGGAATGAAGTTTTTTGCAGACCTGCCCTAGATTATTTATTTAGGTCAATATCACTCAAAAGGGAGAAATAAAAAAAATTATTAAAAAAAATTAAACCGCCTTCAAAAAAACACTGAAAAGTATAAAATAACTATCCTTTACTAATCAAAACCCAAGTACAATTAAAATAACTTTATAAATACGATACACATACCTATATATTGGGTCCTTACATATGAAATTGGCGTTTTGTACGGGAGGAATATAAAGTCAATTTTTTTTTGTAAAATATATTTAATTAATCAAAGTATGCACCGTTGTTATCTATGCACTTTTGCCATCTCATAGGTAGTTCATTGATCCCTTTACTAAAAAAACCATGGGGGCGAGAATCAATAAACTCTTTGAAGGCGGTTTGGACTGCCGCATCGGTGTTGAATTTTTTTCCTTGTAAGAAGTTGTCCAAATTCCGGAAAAAATGGTAATCTGTTGGAGCAAGATCCGGGGAGTACGGTGGATGTCGCAGACATTCCAATTGTAGCTCATCTAACTGAGTGGTTGTTTGTTGTGCAGTGTGTGGTCTTACGTTGTCGTGAAGCAGCGGTGGCCTAGAGCGATTGACCAATCTCGGTTGTTTAGCAGCTAGTTCTTCCTTCATGGTTTGCAGTTGCTGACAATAGATATCTACCGCAATCGTTTGGCCAGATTTTAGAAAGTTGTAGTGAACGACACCAGCGCTAGTCCACCAAACACTCACAAGTAACTTTTTCTGAGTCAATTTTCGTTTAGGGCAGGATTTGGCTGGGTCTCCAGGGTTCAGCCATTGCGACGAGCGCTTCCGATTATCGTACAGTATCCACTTTTCATCACAAGTAATGATTCGATTTAAAATCCCTTCATTATTGTGTCGGTTGAGCAAAGTAACACAGCAGTCGACGCGTGTTTGCAAGTTCGATTCACTCAATTCATGAGGTACCCATCGTTCAAGTTTTTTTACTTTCCCGATTTGCTTCAAATGGATTAATACAGTTTTGTCACTAACCCCGAAGCCTGCAGCTATCTCTGAAGTGCTTTGTGATGGATCCGCTTCCACAATAGCCTTTAAGTCTTCATTTTCCACTTTGGTCTCCGGCCGTCCACGGGGTTGGTTCTGAAGGTCGAAATTTCCAGAACGAAAACGTTGAAACCAAAAACGTACCGTGCTTTCTTTTGCGACACCAGCGCCGTACACATCATTAATCCTTCGAGCTGTTTTTGCAGCACTGATGCCACGGTAGAACTCGTACTCGTAAATATACCGATATTTCATGTTTTCCATTGTGCGGTAATAAGCGATGCCAAAGAAAAAAATAATGAGGAAAAAAACAAATGAATGACTGTTTTCAAAACTCAAATGTACCAGCTAAATGAATTTATAAATTTGAATTTGGAATTCTTAACCAAAGAGGAGATATTTCAGATCAAAGTGGTCAGTACGACAAAACGCTAATTTCATATGTAAGGACCCAATAATTAAATTTGACAGTTATTGAAGACAGTGCCAAATCAATGTGCAACAACAAAAAGACTATTAGTTTGGTGGGCTTGGCACCGACTTCAGTAACTGTAAAATTTAATTATATAGGTATGTGTATCGTATTTATAAACTTATTTTAATTGTACTTGGGTTTTGATTGGTAAAGGATTTTATACTTTTCGGTGTTTTTTTTGAAGGCGGTTTAATTTTTTTTATAGCTATCAAAATTAAATGTATACCTATGCAAAGTTTTGTATCCGTGCTAATAACTGTTGAGGAGTGCTCTCGTGAGGAGACAACCCTGGTCGTAGTATCAGGTTATTTATATAATTTTAGTGTATTGTCATTAGAACTGAACAAGCATGCAAAATTTTAAAGTCTTAAGTTTAGAGGAAGTGTTAAGTAATTTTTTATTTTAAATCATGGCGCGACCGTCAGAATGAATTTAGGGTGACGTCATTTCGTTTTTCGTATTCTTCTCGGCAAATCTTTTCATTTGATACTCATATCATAGGGGAGCATAAAAAAAATTGGTCCGCCATATGGGCTTAGAATTATGCATTTAGCTAATCTTATGCATTGTTATCAAAACCCAACGGGACTGCAAAATTTCAGTTCAATCGGTTGAGAATAACTGGTTTAAAATTCAGTTGCAAGATTTGACCCACACCTATTACGAGACAAGTTAAATAAAAGCTTGTAAAAAAAAAAGTTTGTAATAATAAGAGTAAAAATCCTTTATTGCAAATATTTGAAATAAAGATTAATATGACGACAGAAATGATTTCACTGCTTCCTATAACTATTAATATAAACGAGCATTTTTATTGTGTAGGACCTACTATAGAATATAAAAATGGTTCAATGTTTATTAATATGTATGCTTAGATCAGGTCCAGTGAAAAGAATAAAAACGTAAACATAAGTAAATAAACATAATGTAAACAGTCAAAATATTCCCATGATTTAACGACCACTATAACACTCGCGGAACGTTAGTGTCTTTTACACAGAACCCACCCACAGAACTCGCTGTTTTAAAGTACAGAAACGTCTATGGATGTCCCTAGGTTATCCAACTACGAGGCTATGAGTAAATGTAGCTTATATTAATGTAATCGGAAAAATCTGTAGGTTAAGTCGTGTTGTAAAGAAAAAATTGTTACAAAGTAGGTACTCTCAGGACGAATGTCTAGCTTATTACTATAATAGAACTCAATCAAAGAAGCGTACACAGAATTACAACAACAACATTGTTGTGCTCAAATAACTAATTTCCAGTAATAATGAAATCTGTCTAGTTATATAGACGATATTGTGGTCTAACCTAATATATGTTTATAGAAAGAAAACCTAAAAATCATTAAAAACCATATGAGGCTCGTCACAAAAAGTGATAGTTTTTTATCGGGTTATTTAACATTAAGTATATTTAATGTGTAATATTAACAATAATGATATAGTTTCTCTGCGCATTCTCCCAACACAAGTAGGAACGATCAGCGACTATGAAGTTTGGATCGTCGTGACTTTGCCAGGTAACAGCTAACAAAGGTGTATAAAATTACTCCCCAAAATCGTTAAAGTATGAAGTGTAATTTTCTTATATTTTATTCAGCATAATATTAGAAATCACGTCATGCATTGCCAGACAGTATCGTGGCAACCCCATGCCAGCCATCTGTAAACTTTAATAAACCGTAATTATACTTACGTCATAGTAAAAAAGTTGAAATTTATATGTTGTTTGGGGAACTATCAGAAAATGTTTTCTTAGTAGCCAGACAGTTTCGAGTAACTTTCAACTTTTATAAAATAACGCAGGTCTCGCCGTCACGAGCTCTTGGTTTATAATTGTCATGACATTTTAAAAAGTTGACGTCCGGCTTAACAGTAATAAACTGTGTTTTTGGTGGATAATTTTGTTATCTGTGTCTTCAGAGATGGCATGTTTGAAAGAGAGCAATTGAACAATTAATTATAAGCACTATGGAATTAATTTTAATCGTGATAGTTGAGATGGAGAGTTAATAGTGAATTAATTGTGATTACTTACCTTTTAATATTTCATCTGTACTAGTAAGTAAACAATAGAGTCTGCATTTTTTCCAAGATACTTTATGTGAATATGCTTTAAAAAGCTTTTTAAAAGTTGTAAAAAATAAAGTTGTCAGTGATTCGTGAAAGCTAAAACTTTGAAGTACATCTTTAACTATGAATGTATATAAATTAGAGGCACTACTCGATCAGACTGTATTTTCTTTATCGCAATAACGAAATATTTCTCGATATAAGTACTACCTGAGTAACATAACAACATATGTAATTTCATACATCTATTTATTGTATAACTCGACATACATATATCAGATACGTATTATCCATATTCGGCTTCGATCATAAAGTATTGTATGAAATATGAGGATACAACGAAGAAAACCGAATTCGGGTTTTTCCTACAGATTAATTTTATTCTGAAGGCCAGTTATGTAATATGTATTGCTCTCAAAATTAGTATTAAATTCATTACATTTAATTATAAGGGCCTTATCACAATTACGATTTGCGAAACGTGAGCACATTTCTAACGTAACGATTCGTGAATGCGCTCACCACGTGTGCAGTCTTTGTCAGTGTAGTCAATATATAATTTAGGGATATATAAATCGAACAGCAACTTTTTGTGGGTTAAAAATGTTGAAGGTGTTTGAAAAGATAATAGAAAATTTAATTTTTCAGATAACTTTTTAATTAAATTGCAGTAATTTGACTTGCAATTGAACGAAAAAAAATCCTACAATCTATAAACGACATAAAAATATTTGGTTTGGGCGCTTTGATTCGATAATAGGGAATTTTTGAACTTCTCTTAGGCTCTCTCAGAGAGACAAAGACAAACTTAAATGTTGTCAACGTTGATGAAACCGCACGTCGTTCGCTACACTGGAAACGCTCGCAAATCGTGAATGTAAAAGGACCCCAAGAATATATTGGCCGACATTCATCAACGAGTGTGAAATATCAATTAAATTTCATTTCCAATGTTTCCAATTCTCAAAATTCTCTGGTCTTTCAAGTTACGAACCTTATTCAAATACGAATTGAATTAGCGTGTCGGACACGCATTAACTTAGAGATTTGTTGTAAAGTATCCGCTCTCTGCACCTTTCAGCTCAGTAGATGTAAAGGTGACAAAATAAATCGAGTATGACACATAGACCTACAGATGGACAGATAGACATGACGAGATTACAAGAGTTTTGTTATTGCTATTTGGTTAAGAGACCCCTTAACGGCGTTATACAAATTTTATGAAAAATTGAATCACAACCAGGAATATACAAAAGAATTAACCTAGGTCTAACCACGTAGATATTTAAAAAGAAAATAGTTTGGCAACTCCATATGAAAAAGGTAGAAAGAAAAATTATGAAAAAGTTTAAGGTATGTCCATCAGTTTACACTACTAACAGAGTAACTGGCGGTCGGGATCGAGATCACAAAAATAAATCGTTTAAAGTTACTTTGAACCTGTTAGCAGCGAAGGCCCTACAATAAATTATATAATTTACTAGTAATACAAGAATTTAAAATAAACAGATATCGAAATCGCTTTCAAAAATATCTAAATATACGTCTTCCATAATTTCTTAGAATTCACATCAGTGATATGATAGTGTATGTCAGTTACTTCCTTTGATCTTAAAATAATAAATCTCAATGAAAATGTGTTGTACAAGTATATAGAACATATGCAATATAATTACATCATGAAAGTATAAATAATTTTGAAATTTTACACATTGGCCAAACTTTTTAAACAGATCTTTCAGATCTTTCAGATGTAAAGGTGGTAGAGCTATGCTACATTGCAGCACGAATAGGGTCGGCTCGCCCGGTGAAATTCCACCCTCTCACAGAATATCGACGTGAAATAACAGCACCTATTGCTGTTGTGTTTCGTTCGGTGAGTGAGAGTGTCGATGGTCCATTTCCTCCTTCCCCCTCCTTTCTTTAAAGGCCGGCAACGCACCAATGATTCCCCGGACGTTGTGGGTGTCCATGGGCGGCGGTGATCACTTTCCATTAGGTGACTCGCTTGCTCGTTTGCCCCCTATTTTATATAAAAACATCAGAAATCTTCACGGGCGTACGTAGAACAACTCTCCAAAGTTAAATTGAAATAGGATGGATGGTTTAGGAAGGCATAGAGGACAAACATACAAAGAAACTTTCATTTTTATTTATATAGATATTGTTGTAGAAGATGGTAAAGTGAAATAGTAAATAGGGTGCTCTACTTGCTTTTTTCCTTATAGTTGTTTTCACAATAGTGGCATTACCTAGGTACGACTCCGAACCATTCCATTTCAGCGATTGCGCCTTTATTAACAGTGTATAATGTACGAGCAAATAATCGAAAAATATACTAACCGCTACCAACGATGAAGTCGCCAGTTATTACGGAATTACAGGGCTGTCAGAATTTCATCAAAATCGGTCCAATGGTTTTGCCGTGAATGTGTAGCAGACAGACTGAGGCACTTTCGAATTATTTGTAATATTATTGTGGAAGTAACTCCGATCACAAATAAAAAACAAGATACACAATTAACGCTCCAATAACGTCCGATCCAAATGTGCACTCAAAAAAATATTGTTTGAGTAATATTTGAAAAAGCTAACAGCAAACGTCCTCCAAACAACAAACAAGTGCTCCTCCAAAAATTGTAAAAACAACACGTCTAAAATGCTAAAAAAACCCGAAGATTCTTATTTTTGCCAAATAATTAAAGTTCATTTTATTGATGTGTTCATTATTCTGTATTAATAATAACTTTACATACCTCTTTTTTATTAAATTCTTAAAAATAAAATCATGAGTAAGAAAGGTTAGAACCATGCTACCGCATTCACGTCTAATTTACTTGGGTTATACTTTTATGTTCTGATTAATAGAGTCGAATTTTTAATATTGTAGGTGTTAGATTTTTTTATATATTTTTGGCAATGAAAATTAAAGATAAAAAAAGTGTTGCTGAATTGTTGTTGAATTTATGCTCACTGTAAATTGACCATAGTAACATTTTTCTCATAATAAAAAAAATATAGCTTTTCTGCACTGACCGTACCTTCATACGAGCCCAAGAGCCCGGCTCGCCTTACTGAAATGCTCAGTGAAGAATAAATCATGAATAGGTATCAACTTTAAAGCTCATCAAACGGTTTAAAAATTCCTGTGAATTACTTGTCAAACGAAAATAACGAAAGAAAACAACCAGCCAACAGACACTAACAACCTCTCAAGACACGATAAAAGTAATCAGTTATCTCTCTCTCACATGCTGGCTTGCAAGCTGGTTTAAAAATACGGTTTACGTACTGCACTTTGCATAGATTCTTAGTGAAATTTGAAAATAAAATACGCACACTATGTAATAATCAAAATTTGAATAGCGTCCAATACAATTCAACTTTTCGATTCAATTCTTCATTCTTTATTTGTTTGTGTCTTCATTATTATTATATGTTTATTCGTTTAACTTTTCAGTCAAGGATTTTTATTAATACTAAACGTACACAAAATGGTTGTACCTCATTTATTTGTGTATTACAATAGATAATTAATAAACTAAAACCAAAACTTTTTTAATAATGATTTCAGATTCTTTCATTGTTATTCATCAAAGTTATGATTTCTAGACGATCTTGATAACGTATTCAGTAACAACTCGCTTATGATTTCCCATTTGAAAATAAAAAAATATCAATCTCTAAATATTATAAAACAAAGTCCCCGTCCGCCTCTGTCTGTCTGTCTGAACGCGATGAACTCAAAAACTGCTGAACAGATTTTCATGCGGTTTTCACCAAATGACGGAGTGGTTCATGGGGAAGGTTTTTATGTATAATACATCAATGTTTTGTGTAAATTGGTTGAAATATGACGATAATTGTCGTAGAGGTAGGAAAAAGTCAAGCCGCCCGGGAGCTTATATCGAAAACGTTGCCTGATCCGTTGTCAATGTATGGTGGAATTGTGTATCTTTTATAGGTCTACAAAAAAGTCCAGGGTAGCATATGTCTATCTTTTACGGATAACGTACAATACCCATTTTAATGTGATAATTTGAAAGTTATTTAGACGCATAGGATATTAATCCTTATCAAATATAATACCTTAATATCTTAGGAGTTATCGCAAAATTAAAATACCGTGCGACTAAATAAATTCAAGCACCGCGTTCAGTCCCACACAGATGTCACGTCACGCACGTCTCACACCCGCAGCCCGCGGTTGCCCACTGCTATATAAGCTGAGCGGTGAAGCGCGCGTTTCCCTGTGCCGCCGTCCTATTCGGGAGGCACCAATACCACACGCTCCCGTCCATCTCGATGTTCGGCAGTCCCATCCCTTGGGTCCGCGAGACCAAATACCTGGGTGTCGCCATAGACCGCTCCATGTCTTTCGGCCCGCATATCAAGCGGGTGCGTGACCGGGCGGCGTTCGTCCTCGGCAGACTCTACCCTCTCCTTTGCCCACGTAGTAAGATGTCCCTTCGTAATAAGGTGACACTTTACAAAACGTGTATCCGTCCCATTTTCACCTACGCAGGCGTAGTGTTCGCACACGCCGCTAGGACTCATCTCCGGCGGCTCCAAGTCCTTCAGAATAGATTCATGCGCATCGCCACCGGAGCCCCTTGGTACATGCGCAACGTAGACCTCCATCGCGATGTAGATTTACCAACCGTCAGTAAGTACCTCAAAGAGGCGTCAAAGCGCTACTTCGAGGTTGCTTCTCGCCACGCGAATGCTCTCATAGCAAACGCAGCGGATCACTCCCCCTCAGGGAGCTTCCGACCCCACCGTAGACGTCCTAGGGACATTCTGACTGACCCGGACGACCCCATAACAGTGGCGAACGACGCCCTGTTAAACAATACAACCAACGCTGCGACATCACACCGCCCCCTCCGGGGGGGCGTCGACGTCTTGCGCGCTAACACTAGGGCCTCTTCTGTAGGTTCTCTTCGACGATCACATCACACACACACACATACAGGGCTTCACTTGAGCGCGGGCCATCCGCTCGCGCTGAATCACAAGATAGGCACACATCATTTCGGGCCTTCAGCACATTGTACGCCGCCCGGTTGAAACCACTCTGGGACCGGCCCTCACCCGTATAGGTTTATCAACGGCACGCAGGTGCATACTTTCCCGTCGTCAACCTGAGCCGAGGTTCCGTCCCCCGTCCCGGGTACCCCCCGGACGGAGGGGCCCTCAAGCTTTGTCGACCTCTCTTGGGGGAGCGCCCTCCGCGCTTCCCCGCTACGCGTTCGGTTCGCTACGACGACCTGTAGGGTCAAGTGGCGGTGGAGGGTAGTTTTAGACTTTTTTTAGTAATATAAAAATTGATTGTTCTCATCATAGTTTTGTTTGATTGAACCTTTTCAGAAGTAATTATTATTAATTTTAGGTATTTGGGCGATCGAAATAATAATACTAAGTATGTATCTTATGGTAGTTTTGTGTTGTTAAAGATTTCGTGTTTTGTTTCCTTTTAACGCAGTGAATTATTTTTAAGTTAATTTGAAGGTTGCATTTTTGTTTTGTGTCGTGTTTAAAGTTTGTATCTTATGGTTGTTTTGTGTTGTTAAAGATTTCGTGTTTCGTTTTCTTTTAACGCAGTAAATTACTTTTAAGTTAATTTGAAGGTTGCATTTTTGTTTTGTGTCGTGTTTAGGTAGATAATTATTTTAAAATTAATTAGTTGCTTTTACAACAACCATTGAGGTTGTTACTTTGTGTTACATACTGTTATTTTAATCTATTTTATCGGAGGTCTTCATTCTTAAAACTGACTTAGGTTATCTTTGCGATTTTTCAAGCTAGCTAATATTTTTTTAATAACTTTTTAATAGCTTTTTGATCGAATCTACCATATTAAGTGGTTGTGGAACTGGTGAAACTGTTTTTATACCAAGAATTCCAATGATACCCTCAGAATTGCCTTTTCAATTCAAACGGGTCCAATTTCCAATTAAATTAGCGTTTGGAATGACTATTAATAAAGCACAAGGTCAAACTTTAAACGTTGCTGGAATTGACTTAACCACTCAATGCTTCTCACACGGACAATTATATGTTGCCCTGTCACGTGTAACGTCTAAACACAATATGTTCGTTTTTACACGTAATCAGGAAGAAGTTATAAATGTTGTATACAAAGAAATATTTTAGATTATTAACTCTGCTCCCCGTGCGAAGCCGGGGCGGGTCGCTAGTAATTGTATAATAATACTCCCAAGTTTTCTGTATTCCTAGATTGCGTCTGAATACGTCATTGCCTGACGTGCAACATATTGTTCTTTGTCTAGCATTGTAATTTAAATATTTTTTATCCTTGTCATGTTCACGTAACAAATCAAAATGTCGTAAAAGCGATTTAAATATATTACGTGAACTATACTTTAAACACGAAGCATAAGATTGAATTTTTAGTATATTATCTTTAACAAACATCGTTTCTATGTCAAGCAAGTCTTTTACGAGCTTTTACAACCTTATGCTTATGCTTTGACGGTATGGTCTATTTTAGATTAACACAATATTATCAATAGTACTATACGATATTAAAAATGTATATGTCAATTCTTACAATAATTTGTTTAAATTTTACAGAAAATTGTGAATCTAGTTCTTTATTTGTTATCGAAGGGAAGTACGATTAAATAACATTTAACATAAGTGAAAGCGAAAAATAACGACTAATAGAAAAAGCTGCAAATAAGTACAAGCTTTTTCAAATTAGATTTATTTGATATAATGTGATGCAGAGAGCAGTAGATGTCATTAGCAAGTCAAAACCAATGCTCCACAACAGATATCGGTCACAGACTGAATTGAAAAGGTTCCTTGGATGTAAGGTTTTGTTGATCGAGCATATTTCAGTGTTCTTTGTAAAAGCAAAATGGAACGCTTATATCTGGCCGTCAGAAATTTGTATGACATTACCAAAGAACATTAGTAGTTCAATTACCGTCTTTGATGTTTGATAGAATTTTGTAGGCCTAAAATGGATTGGGTTTAATGAAGATTATCGTTTTACGAGCACGTATCAAAGGATGTTTTAAAAACGTTACTATACTACACCATACGTTGATACATATATATACTAAATTATATAAATAAAAATTGAAAAGTCACTTGATACAAAGTAACCGACCAAATTTGAGCATTCCTGAGGATGGTTTGTTGAAAGACAAAACATGTATCGAATAATAAACTAGAATTTATATAAAAGATTGAATTAGTAGGTACCTATTCTATAGTTATATATATACGTATACGAGAAACAAGTAACTTGTCGAACTAGCCGCTATCTTGTAACATAATCTGAAAATGTAAGGCAACTCAAGTCTGGTTATAGATAGCGCGTAGCGCCTTAAAAAAATATTACGATCCGAAAGGCTAGATTACCGTCATGTAACATGATATATTGATTCCATCTTCTTTACCTTTACGATGGGTACCTGTATACCAACATATTCAAGTATATTTGCAATGCCGATATACTTTTTTTAGTAGGATAGATCACTATCACTGTAAAATTGTATGTATGCGCATTTACGAATCTAAATTTCTAAAATATTGTAGAACTAGACATTAGGGGGACTCCAGTGACTCCATCCTTGTATTGTTGACGTTGTTTTAATTCAAATATTGAAGTATTTTTTGTTTTCTCATACATACAATTTGGGCATTTTAAAGATTAAAGTGAATAAGTACCTTCTGGACAAGTGTAATTGGTTTTTGATCTCGTCATTGCTTTTCATCATGCAAAACTGTGACCAAACGTACCTCTATCTATGAAAAAAAATCTTTATCTCAAGTGTCTATGCGCGTTGTGGAATAGGTTAACTTTTCTCATAATACATAACAATCACTACAACAATGTTTATAAATAACAAAATAATAGTAGATTTAAAACAGATAAGTTGATTAAAAAAGACCTAAACATAGCTCGGAGAGGTTCCGGTTTTAGGGTCAGTTCACAAGAAGACGTCGCGCAGATGCTTGAAGAGGCTAGTCATTTCCGTGTATTGCACTGCACACTTTGTCACAATCTTAGAAACTTCGTAAACTCAGCAAATTATAAGCATGACGTTTTGGAAAAGTTACTTATCTATATTGTATTTTATCTTAAAATAATTTGATCTTGAATGAAGGTCACAAACATTTGTATGACATAACAATAACAGCTTTGAAGAGTTTAACTTCAAAACGTTCATTTTCCTATAAAATGCTGTGACGATGACTATATTAAATGGTGTACTTATGTAAAATGCTAATATAATATATGAAATACATACTTTCGCGTATTATAAAAAAATATGAATGTAGAAATACGACTGACAAAATTGTACCTTTCACGATCACGTATTGAGTGAGTGACCTTCGTGGAACGTTGTTGAAATGTGTACCGAGTTATGATTAATTATCCATTCAAACATATGCGTAATGCCCTTATATCGCGTAAATGGGAGTGCGTAACATTAAACGATATAGAACGTAATTATAAGGATCTAACTGCGCCCGTGGGTTTGTATGATATTAACGGATTATTGAGAATAAGAAAGACAGAAAGCAATAGTTTTTTCGAGACTTAGACAATGTGAGTTGATGTGGACAGGAGTCTAACAGTCGCCTATAGTCAATGGTGCTCTGTACGCGCTAAATCTATTACACTCATAATCGCCATGCATAGTGTGGTGTAAGTGCCAACTTTATTACATGGTAGGTAGTAAAGCCTGGATATTCCCAAATACGAGTAAAATAAGATCGCAGTCATCTTATTTCACTCCTATTTGGGCATATCCAGGATATCTCAGAAATATGTGCCATGTTTCGCAACAAGAATGTCTAATGTAGAGATATGCAATGTGGCAGAGTGGGAAGAAAATGCCATGGCAGGGATGAGGAAATGAAGACCTAGATGCCAACGTACACTTCACGTACCCAAACATAGAAAGAATTAGTGACCAACGACTGACGAAGAAAATCTATAAAATGAAAGTGAATTTTTTATATCACGGAGAAAACAAGCGACCAGTCAGTTAACGTGATGGTAAATAGATTGAGACCCATGACATTTACAAAATCGAGGCTATGAAATCATTTCAGTAATCCTGAAGACTAAGTTTATGAGAATAATACTATAATAGGTGAAAGTGTGTAAGAGGAATGATAAGATTGTTCACAAGCGAAACAAGTATGTAAGAACCGCGATACTTGGCGCTCCGTCTTCTCCGACTACCCCGTTAAGAATACAGGGTGAGGATATGTACCATATGTATGTATGTGAACTATAACATGTTAAATCTTGTTATAAAGTGGTGGCTAAAGACGACCGTGAACTGAAAAGTTTTGGGGTATTAAATAAAAAGAGAAAAAAATGTTTTAGTTTTTTTAACTTTTTATTGAACGCTTAGAAAATACACATTATACCAACGCATCATCTCTGAAAAATCATGAACCTTGAGAATAAGAAGTACATTAACGAAAAATGATCAAAAATACTTTATATTTTATCAAAATTTGTACTACCATTAGCAGTACTTTTTAAATAAAAAAAGGGTAGTGCGAAAGAAATTGTGGAGTCATTGCCTGAGTATGGCGTAGGGGGGCCCTTACTGCAGGCTGTAAGGTCATTATATTGGGGCCACAGAGCCTGTGTAAGGATAGATGGTGATATGTCGCCCTGTTTCGAAGTCTTTTCAGGCGTCACACAGGGCTGCGTGATGTCCGCCTGGCTGTTCGTGCTGTATTTGGACAGTTGTCTCGAGACATTGAAAGGTAGAATGAGTGGTATGATATGTGATGGTACAGTGGTAAACTGCCAATTGTACGCTGACGATGCTGAGCTTATAGCACTATCAGAAGCAGAGTTGCAGACCTAGTCACGTGCATGAAAGAAGAATGATCCTTCTTGATCTTATAGTTACAAGTTCTTTAGATAAAATTTCTTCTCACGGCCAACTTACTTCTTCCTTCTCCTACCATGATCTTATATTTGTTTCATATAAAATCAGATTAACTAAACACGCACATAAATATCTTTTGTTACGGAGTCTCAACAATATTAATTTGGAGGCGTTGAGGAAAGATGCCATGGCTGTAGATTGGTCGCAGATTATACGATCTAACAGTGTGGACGACAAGGTACTTACTTTTAACACTTTTTTAAATGATTTGTACGATCGTCATGCACCGATTAAAAAAGTCAAAGTGAAAAGTATATTTAAAATAGAACCTTTAGTTAACCATTTGGATCGATACAAAATGCTTCGCAATATCTGTAGCCGTATGTGTAGAGATGCCAAAAGGCGCTTTTTCCATGATTCCATGCAGAATCTCGATTCTGCAAAACTTTGGAAATTTCTTCATTCCCAAGGTTTTGGTAAGTCTTCTACTTTATCTTCGTTTACTTTCAATCTCAATGCTCTTAATTCTCACTTTTCTAAACAACCTGTATTTCTCGACAAATTTGTTAAAGACAGAACTCTTAAAGAGCTATCCCTCCCTCTTGTTTCCTCTTCTTCTCCATTTACATTTAATACTGTGACTGAAGAGGGTGTCAACAAGCATATCCTATCTATTACTTCTTCAGCTGTAGGATTTGATCAAATATGCTCACGAATGATAAGAATTCTTCTACCTGATTTTTTACCTATTATAACTCACATTTTTAATCATTCTTTACTCTTTCACACTTTTCCATCTATCTGGAAAAAAGCCCACGTTTTACCTCTCCCCAAAATTTCGAATCCTACGTCCCCATCACAGTTCCGTCCGATTTCTATCTTACCTTTTCTATCTAAAGTTTTAGAGCACATTGTTCATCAACAATTTGCGTCTTATCTCACTTCTAACAATTTATTTAATCCCTTCCAGTCTGGCTTTCGACCTGGCCATAGTACAGCCACTGCACTGCTAAAAGTTACTGATGATATCAGATTTGCTCTAGAAAATAAACGTCTCACTATTCTCGTTATTCTTGATTTTAGTAACGTCTTTAATTCCGTTGATTTGGATATCCTTCTTGGTATTCTTCGTTCCCTAAATGTCTCTCCTTCAACCTCTTCCTGGTTTGAATCCTATCTTCGTGGTCGTTCGCAGTGTGTTCGTTCGGATGATTCTGCTTCGGATTGGTGCGAGCTTGCTGCGGGCATACCTCAGGGTGGTGTGCTTTCTCCTCTGTTATTTTCTGTTTTCATTAATACTATCACTAACGTTTTATCTTGTAACTTCCATCTCTATGCAGACAATTTGCAGTTATATTGACATTTCTCTGTAGCAGATGTGGATATGACTGTTGCTGAGATTAATAGGGATCTCGAACGTGTGAAAGCGTAGGCTGCGTCTCATGGGCTTTTAGTTAATCCCAATAAGTCTCAAGCTATTATAATAGGCAGTAGGTATATATGCAATTTAAATGATCACTCCTCTCTACCCCAAATTACTTATGACGGTACCACTATTCCTTTTGTTGATTCAGTTAAAAATTTAGGTATCACTCTTAACAAAAATCTATCTTGGGCACCACACGTTAACGACATTAATAAAAAAGTACATTATACATTTCACTCCCTTAAACGTCTCCAATACTTTTTGACTTTGCACAACAAAATATATTTAGTTCAAACTTTAATCATGTCTATCGTCGACTATGCTGACGTTTTTTTCTCGATGCTACCGAAGAGTTGGTGAACAAATTAGAGACACTTCAAATTTCATGTCGTTATATTTTTGGCTTACGTAAGTTCGACCATATCTCCGAATTTACGACGCGTTTAAAGTGGCTTCCCATCCGTTTACGCAGGAATATACATATTCTTTCCTCACTTTATAATATTTTCCATTCCCTATCGTCACCATCTTATCTTAAGGAGCGTTTTCAATTTTTAAGGTTACCTGGAACTTCAAGTCGTAGTCATTTATCTACTTCTCTTCAAACATCTTCCCATTCTACAAACTTTTATTCTCATTCCTTTACTGTACTTGCTGTTAATCTATGGAATGATCTTCCTCCCAACATTCGGGAGAGTCCATCCCTAGTAGCCTTTAAACGAGCAGTTAAAGAGCATTATATGAAGAGTTAGTTCAAAACAAATATTTCACTTGGGTATAATTATCATGTATATAATATTTATCGTTATTGAATATATGTATATTGTATATATGTTTGTATTTATATATGTCAAATTTATATATTTATATGTACTGATATATTGATTGTATGTGTTTTTGTTACTGTATTTCGTATTCATTATTATTTATATTTAGTTTGATAACATTGTGTTACACACAGTGTCTACCTTTCTTTCTTTCTTTCTTTATAAAATTTCTCACTCGCGGGTCCGCTGGGAGAAATTTCTCACAGAAATAAGCGGTACCTCTTGCTCTTTTTTCTGTATGTATCTCTCTTTGTATATGACGTTGTGTGTGCAATAAATTGTTAAATAAATAAATAAAGAATGTGAAGTGAAATAATTGAATATGAATGTAAACAAAATTAAAGTTCTGGTGTTTGAAACGGAAGCGGTACAGACGAAATGTGAGATTTGGGTACATGGAAAATGTCTAAAACACGTGAATGAAATTGTGTATCTGGGGAGTGCGTTTTCGAGGGATGGAAAATGTGAGATGGATGTGGAGAGATGGGTAACAGCAGGCAATACAGTGAACGGTATTATGTTCCCATTCGTAGGCAGCGCGAATATATCTAACACAGCCAAAATGGCCAATCACAATGCGGTGTTGGTGCTATCTTTAATGTAGCAAGGCCTGGATATGCCCAAAACCGGGTAAAAGTGTGCTAAATGCAGTAGAAATGCGATCTCTTAGAAATATGTGCGTTGTCACCCTTGCGGACAGGATAAGCAATGGATAGATACGCAGTAAGGCGGGGTTGCACGACAGTTTTATTGTAAGAATGAAAGGAATGCTAAGATGGTTCGGACATATAGAAAGACCGAGTGTTGAAAGACTAACGAAGAAAATTTACAGAGCGAAAGCCAGTGTTAAAAGAAGCCAAGGAATACCAAGGCCGACTTACGAAGATCAAATACCCAGAGTGTTAGATGACTAAAATGTGAAAAGTACTCGCGTACCTAGGCGAAAATGTGTGAGAACAATGATGAAATTAGAGGAAACAAAAGCAGTATGTAGGGTCACGAAGCTTGGCGCTGCGTCCTCTTTAACTACCCCGTTAGGGATACAGCGTGAAGATATGTATATATTCAAGAATTTGTTACTTATAGAACAAAACCATACACGCCTTGATTTGACTAATATTGATAACCAAGAACAAATACCTTAAGCTTGGTTTCGTCATTTAATCTAGTGAAGATCCTATAATACAATCAGTAGTGCATTCATATTTGTTTTAGGTTGGATTACAAGGATTTCAATTTGCTCATGGGCGTTATTCGGTGTTCGCGGTTACACAACCCTTTAGCTTTTATCTCTAACTGTTAATAAATAATTTAGTAATTGCTACATAATAGTGACGCAACACAGTAAGTGATGTTTTGAGAAACATATCAAAGAAAAGGATTAAAAGCATGTTGTTTTTATTTTGAGTAATATATTTTTATTATTACTTATTCGTTTAGTTGGGATGGATAAAGTGCTGCGGAAAATCACCGTAAAAGTTATGGGCCTGCGGGTAAAAGCTCCTTATGACCCAGTCTCACTCCCAGGGGGTTAGGTACCACTTCTCAGGTTTCTCCCGCGTCACCGAAAAAAACGGGGCAATATTAACACACTTTGACGCCACTTTAAGCAATAGGTAAACATACTATTTCGTCTGAAAGTTGGCGAAGTGAAACCAAACAGTATTAACAGGATAAGCTATATTTTAATTTTCAGACTGTCAATAATTATATTCGAAAATCCTTTTTTATAAAAAAATTAAATATAAAGATTAAGAATTTAATAGAAGCTATACTAATACCATCCAAAAAAACGTGTTATAGAGTTATGGAGAGCGGAAAAATGTACGTTTGTACATTATATAAAGGCAAGTTTTGTTTTGAAAGCCGCTCAGAGAAAGAGAATTAAGTATAATAGTAATAATCCTCTTTGTTCTTGCAACTGACAACAAATTAACATATTGTGCACCTAATTGTGCACATAGGTTTATACTGTGACAGTACTTCAAACATCTACCGACACATTGCCTTTGATTCAATAGCAATAGGTACTAACAAAGCGGTAAGCAATAGCATAAAATAAATAAATACACACCGACATTTACTTATTGCTTTTAAACGTAGGTCGGTGTTTTAAACTCAATTTACAATATTTAAATTTACACAATAAATCTATATGGCTTTCTTATTTTATCGTTTGTCAGTGAATATTAGGTATTCGCAGCCCTATGGGATCCGCCCAAATGTTTTTTTGGTTGTGATTTATACAGAAAATCAATTCAGCAGCATAAAATGAAGTGTTTTCATTACTAATATTATTAGAAATAGAAATACTTCATAGTCTGCACAGTTAATTTCACGGTATTATTGAAATAATGTAACCGATATTTATCAGTGTTTTCGAATATACATAATACGTGGAATGTGGATTAGGATTAGAACACTTCACAATCATTTGCTCGCTCGTCGCTGCAATAATCGATAAAGCCGTACACGTGTTTTATCGCATTCGCAGGAAATGCAGAGTTAATTACCAATATTAAAATATATATTCTAAAATGATTCTAATATTTAAATATCACATTTTCTCTCAGAGTTTCTATTCGCCTGGGGGCCAGGACTATAATCTTCCTCACCGTTGCATCTGTGGTGATCTCGTCGATGTACTAGGTCACCATGGTTTATCTTGTTTACGTAGTGCGGGCCGCATGTCACGACATGCTGCCTTGAATGACGTCATTCGGCGGGCTCTTGTCGTCGCTGGCGTTCCTGCAGTCGGCATTGCGCGCAGCGACGGCAGAAGATCGGACGGTTTGACGCTCATTCCTTGGAAACTTGGAAGATCGCTGGTGTGGGACGCCACTTGTGTCGATACACTTGCTGTTTCCCATGTACCGGCGATCAGTAAGTGCCGCAGTCGAGGACTTGAAGTGGCGTAAGAATGCGACTCTCTCTGAGTGTTTCATATTTACGCCCTTGTGCAGTCGAATCTTTGGGACTTAGGGGCTCCAAAGCCCTACAGCCCCACAGACTGGTTTCTAAGCGACTGGTCGAAACTTCGGAAGACCGTCGGGCTGCTGACAGCTGTTCCACCAACGAATCAGTTTGGCTATTCGAAGAAGTAATGCTGCCAGCCTGCTGGTCATCGTAAGCTATAACAGTTTTCTAAACGGGAACTTTGAGAAAGTCTATTGTTTAAGATAATGTTTAGTTTTAAGTTTGTAAATATTAACATAAAGATATGTATTTATGTCAATAATAAATTACTTCAATTAAATTTAAGTAAACACTTAATGTTGGTGTACTTATGGTACATACATACATGTACTTCCGAGTTACAAGTATTTTCATTAATACCGCTATAGGCGCTAAAGATATTGCTGATACTGGAACTATTACGTATTTTTATCAGTACCGCTGTAGGCGCTAAATATGTTGCTGATACTGGAACTATTATTAATGGTATTTGGTACTTCTTTTACGTTTCACTAAGTGGTTATAATTTTCCTTGTATCAATCTATTGTTAGTGATAAACCTCGACCCCGACTGTCCTGCCCGACTTAACTACCAGCGGAGGAAAATAATCAGACCAACACGGAGGCTGAGGGCTACTAATAATGGTTATCACTTTCATCACTTGTTATTTATAATTATATTTAATAATAAGTGATGTTAAAAATACAAAGTAAATAATAGGAAATCAGTAACTATAATAAATGACCGAAAAATTTGTGTCTTGCATACATGAAACCATGTAGAATTATAAACAAGGACTCAATGTCCTAAGGTTCTTCATACGCAGTTTAATATACAGAACAGAATAATTATCTATGAATATGCTAGGTAATTTATGACGTCTAAAATTAAATTTAATTTCAAATTAAATTAGTAAAGTTAGAAATTAGTAGGTAAGACCATATCGGGGCTTTGGCTAGTAAGCTCAGTTCCGCGATACATGCCATTAGAGTTCATTAGACAATTGACGGATGTGTGGATACGGATAGGCTGTTGTACATCGTATATTTCCATGACCTAATGTCCTATGGCCTTCTGCTGTGAAGATCAGCGTATTTTACAAAAAAGAGCAATACGCCTCATCTACAGTATAAATGCATATACATCTTTGAAAATGTAATTTCGCATTCGTTATATTTTCGATAATGTATGAGGAAGGAAAAATAAAAATCTGTTTGAAAGAAAGGCGATAATAATAATGACATGGATATTCGAGATCATGTTAAATAGGTTATTCCAAAATTTAAATTACGTAAGGGTTTCACTCGTTTTTAAAATTATAGAACTTCCTCAGGAAGTTACTCAATTGATGGAAAAAAAGTTTAGATTTCTTATAAAATTATTATAATGTTTTTGATTATTATAAAATGTGTGAGGAGAATGATGAGATTTGAGGAAGCGAAAGAGGTAGCCGTAGTGGAAATAATCTTCTCTGCACCTGATTCGTGTTTCTTGTCAGTTATTCTCAGTGTTCAAGTTTTTTTTCGAATCGAAGGTAGATTCGACGTTCACAAAAAACCTTGGGTTTACTTGAATAAATTGATTTGACTTGAACTTAATTTTGAAGGTTGAAGGATACCATGATAAAATATACGAGTTCTGAAAGTAATATTTACAAAGTTCTACATACATACATACGTTCATTAAACTTGAATAAATATTACTCGAGTAACTTTGCTAAAAAATTGTTTTGAAGCGAGTTCTTCTTTAGAAATAAGAGTTTTAACTAATTAAAACTTAAAAACTAAAAAGAACTAATACATTTAATGTGTAAGCTACGACCTAAAGGTATGATCAATACATCAGCTGACATAGACGACTATAAATCTATCAATTACAATATCTAATACCTTTTTGCAGTACGTAAGGACCGCGACGCTTGGCGCTCTGTCCTCTGACTACCCCGTTAGGGATACGGCGTGAAGATAATGTATGTAATACCTTTTTTCTAATAAATTGATATTTAGTTCTGTTATGGCGTACAAAGTTTTGAGACAAATTCAGTGTACTCTATAAGAGTGTGTAGTAAACAGAATCAAACTCTTCACCACTCGCATCAGGAATAAATAAACAGTTTATTTAGTAGTATCTGGAAATGGAATTTAATTCACTTCTGTAGAAGATACCTACCGTAGATTGTTTCTATGAAGCTGATGACACTTGACCACCATCCAACCTGAAACCAGTAAACGAACCTCCCTTATTGTACAAATAATTACTTGAAATCCGTATCACATCACCCAAAAATTGCGCTATCATACTAATAATTGACAACGACTTTAAAATAAAGTAGCACGAAACTGTTCAGTGTACCAGTTTTTTTTCTCATATCACAATGTTGACAAACAAGCATACGGTCCACCTAATGGTGAGCGGTTACCGCAGCCAATGTACACATACGACACCAGAGGCATCGCCTGCACGTTGCCAATCTTGTAATAACCTCTTTACGCCCTATTTAAAGAACACCATGCCCATCTTTGCACATCCATTCTCCGTTTGAGATAACTTCGACAAGAAACTCATTCGACAACTCGATGGTTCAAGGCAGAAAACTTCTCTTCGTGCGATTACGTTTTGTTGTACCTTATAATTCAATAAAAATTAAAAATACATTCCATTATCGCTGTAATTTTTTTCTATTGTTCTTTTTTAACTTATTATTCTAATACAATACAAACAGCACCCAAGTTCGACGTAGTCCATCTTCTAAAGTAATAAAAAAATATCAAAGAGTATAGCATTTACTAAAAGCTCTTAATTTTTAAATAATAATATCCAGTCAATAATAAATTCAAAGGTTAAAGTCCGATCACTTTCCCGACATAAGCACGTGTATTTGATTTTTCTATTGATATATTGTATCTAGTCAAATATGTCCTTTAATCAAAAAAGTGTAAGCAGTAGTTATTTCATTATATTACCATTTAATATTAAAGGCTTATAAAAAATGTATGAAGAAAACATTCGTGAGGAGCGCACGGACGTCACAGGGTCGTGGTATTTCGTGCTGGTTTTTATGACTCCTTGTCCTGCCCGTGTCCCGTCCACGTTCTCACCCCGTTATGTAAGCAGCACTTCTACGTTTAGTATAGGTATGTAAAAGGTATGGGTAAGATGAAATATCTCCGGTTATTTATTGTGATCTTTATCAAAGGAATTGTTATTGAGAATTTTCAAAATTCCAAAAGGTTTTTTATTAGGGATTCTTGGCCAATATAGCAAAACGAGATCCTTATGTTTTGTCATAACTATCTCTCCGTCTATGCGACTGTCTGTCCGTATGACAGCGGATTTATCCTTCATGTTTACACCTATTGCATCGAAAGGAGCAGCTGCTAGATATAAATTGGAAAACCAGATAATATGAGCATGCAACAAAAAATTAAGCAACTACGGAATATCCTTAACCCATTTTTACCCGATTACAGTAGTAAAAAGAAAGGATTATGATTTTAGCAGCGTATATATGTATGTCTGTATGTTCATGTTCCCGCACAGAGCCAAAACTAATTTCATGAATGAAATACGTTGAGATTGGACTTACGCACGGGATATAGGCTAGATTGTTTCTTGTTTAATTTAATATGGTGCTTATCGGACGCCATCATGCTGGGTCCGTATCAAATCAAGAGTTTAAAAAGACCATTTCATAATAGGCAAACATATAAACATAGGGCAAAGTAAGTTTTAGAACTCTAAAGCAATATTTTTCATATCGTATTGAAAAAATTAAAGCTATATAATTAAAATCCAATTATATGTATACATATAAAACTGACTTGCAAACCAAACCAAACATTACGATCCGAGGCCTATTTTTATACGTTCTTTTGCTCATGGCTTCGGATTCTGGCAACGAATTTAGAGTCCTTTCATCTTGTTTGCAAGATTTTCCTCAATACGTAATAAGGATTTAGGTCTTAAATTTAAATTAAACATTAATAAAATTATTAAATACGCTACAGAACCCAAAGCTTGCCACCTACTGGACCCTATTACTAAGCTTACACCTTCGGTCCGTCCACCCATCTGTTTGTCTGTCTCTTCTACTTTTATTTTTCGAACCTCATTAGGTAAGAAAGGTTTTCAGAATATGATGCGTTTTTATATAGTAGGATATTCGAACAAATAATTAAAAAAGTGGGGGAGTTCCTATTCAAGGAATGTGATTTTTTAAAGGTTCTTTTTTCTATATCGTAAAAACGTTATAATACTTATAAGTTAATACATACGTAATAAAATGTGAGTCGAGCCCGCTCTAAGGATCGCATTACAAAAAACGAAGAGGTTCTCAATTCAACTGATTTTTTTTTTACTTTTTTTATGTAACTATGTTACACGATATCTTTACAATTTGTACACCGATTTTGGTGATTCTTTTCCATAAATATTTATTTATTTAATTATTTATGTACATACACACACTTGCAAAAGAGACATGAATGTAACTTACGCTCAAAAGTACTGCTTATTTCAAAACGAAAAATTTCTTCCAGCAGACCTATGATAGGAAAAGGCGTAGGGGTGGCAAAACTTAATGTGTATGAAACAAAAAAATAATGATAAGATACATGTTATATTCTGTGTATTATATACCTAATAATTCTTAGATATTAATTACTGAAATATTTTTATTACAGGAATGATAATTATTTACGGCAACTTACACAGATTAATAATAATGAAGTCGGCACATGGGGACAGATTTTAATGCAAGTCAATTTCCATATTATTTTTAAATAATAGATGTAAAAGGTATATATTATATGTACTATATATATGTACATACATATCTACTACATAAGAACATATATATTAAATATATTGTATTCAAAATATAGACATATTAACATATTCTATACTATACTTAATATAAATATTATACTAGAAATATCCACATATTACGTAGACATATCAGTTTATGAAGAAGACAAGGAAAGGTAGTGATTTTTTAGTTCAGTTTTAACTAGTTACACGCAATAACTTCTTAACGGCTAACATATTTATTTATTTATCCTGGTGCTCCGTCCTCTCTGACTACCCCGTTAGGGATACAGCGTGAAGATATATACGTATGTATGAATATTTATTTATTTTATTTTATTTAAATATTTATTGCACACACAACATATACAAAAAGAAAGTTACACACAGAGAAATTGAGCAAAGGGTACAGCTTATTTCTATTAGAAATTTCTTCCAGCAGACCCGCGAGAGTGACAGTTCCATGGAAGAAAGATAGACACTGTGTGTACTTACTAACTATAAAGAAATATATATCTACATAATGTATACACTGTAGCCGGTGCAGAAATAAAAAAACAATCGGGAGCACGCAAACACAACTTTATTAGAACGGGATACCACACAGGGTCGGGATTGATTGCCCATCTAACGTCTTTGCCTCGCAGCACAACACTTCCCTGACTGTTCGCGGTCGGCAGACGAACCGATGCCGCAAGTTGATGATGCAGCTGGAGTTGCGGGGTTCAGCAGTATACACCCGACAGAGCAGGGTGTCGGGGCACTACTGAACCCGTACTTAGGACCCTGGAACGTAGCATCCAGTGCATCAGTTCACGTTCCAAAATGTCTGTTGTTGAACTACCGCCGCTAGCACAGATCGAAGGAAAGCTAATAAAGTTGGGTAAGGTGGCGGTGTTCAACAACTAGACAGGAGTTTACAATATAATATACATGAAAAGAAAAAAAATACAAATAAAATGGCTAAAATGTCTGTTACAATTAGCTACACAAAATAAATAAATTCGTTCTTCACTTACCCAATAAAATGAGGTGATAAATGTAATATAAAGTTCCTACGTAAATTACGTACGCCGGAGAACGAAGATTATCAACTATCAATATGTTACGTATTGATTAGTATAATTTCAAATGCTTTTTTTAAAACAAAACGACAATATCAGTTTTTGAGCGCCGTCCTTACATTCACAGTTTGTTACGACTGCCCGGAATTCCAAACTCAACGGCGGGGTTACTACCTAAAAATTTGCAGACAGCGACAGCCACGCGATCACTACGCGACCGGTGACTAATTGTAATAAAAAATTGGTATCATGTATGACGTTTGCGTATCTATTATTCTATGGCCATAAAATGCACTTTTCGCGGTTGTTTTAGCGCCACTATACAAACTACATTACACAAATTCTCGTTTTGACAGCAGATATCGCGCGATATTGGCTGTCGCATGCTGTCTGCAAGTTACGTACTAAGCGTGCGGGGGTAGAACGACTAAGTGCCGCGGCGCATAGCGAGCGAGAAGAAGTACTGTCGCAAAGATTACTCGTATTTTAGTTTTTCAACGCAGAGACAAATTATGTATTTCTATGATAACTAATAACAATAATATTTGTTTATTATATTTGCTTATTAAAATAAACTTTCTTAACTTTTATTATATTAAAATACAAGATTATATCACCAAAATTAAATTATTAAACAAGATGTACGTTATAACGTTACAACATATAATATTCTGATTCTAATATCATATTCTGATGAATGATGATCCTTTTGTTCCTTGTTCCGTCCCAGAAGTGCAAAAAAGGTTAGTTGTAGACTTATTTGAGATATTTGTTTAGGACAAGGTCACTTAAAAGGGAAAAATGTATTACTTAAAAACTTATTATTTTTTTGGAAAAGAATTAAACTTACTTCAAGAAATGGAAACGGTAAACATTAGGTAATAAAATATACCTTTACTGATCAAAACTTGCGTACAAAAATAACTTCATTAATCTATTATATAAAAATCAATGTTTGTTTGTTTGCTCGTATTTTATGCGCTGCCTAAACGTTCCTCCGATTGCAATGAAACTTGGTAAGGAGATAGCTTGAATCCTGAGGAAGGACATAGGTTATTATAAAAATAAAAAACGCTGACAAAGTCGCGGGCATTAGCTAGTAGCTAGTTTCTCAACCTGGGTGTCAAGACCATTGGAGGGGTCGCAGTCTGTTAATAGAAAATAAGACCCATATACAAAAGATTCGTTTATTAAAGCAATGAATTTTAGTGCAGTGTTATAAAATTAAATATTACTATGTAATAACAACATGAAAAATAAACTTATAGCTCACTTTGTTTTATTAAAATGATTAATCATGAACATTAATTAATGCGATGGTGTTGGGCTTTGTTTCTCACTTAAAAGTATTTCTATACTTGAATCATCTTTGCAAACATTAAAAAAAATAAAAATATTTTCGAGTGATAACAGACGATTTCTGTATTTAGTTTTTCGCACAAAAAAAAAAAGTAGCAAAAGGTTTTCAAAGCTTCTGTTACTAGGCTTCCGTACTCCCATCACGTGCTAGCCAAAATTTATCTAAATCTTGAGATAAAAATTCCCGTTGTTAAGTTTTATCAGCCGATAGTTCAATGAGTTGATTGAATATTTTAATGAAATCTGAAAAATATTCTAGTAACTGAATCTTTAATTCACCTAAATGCATTTTCATGCTCTCCAACAGGCGGTTAATAACTTATATTTCTAAATTCACATTTTGTTAATATTAGGTCTTTACCTATGAAATTGCTGATTAAAACACAAAAAGTTAAAGTATTTTTTTTTTATTTTTTTTTATTTCTATTAATCAAAGTATGTACCCATGCTATCGATGCATCTCTGCCAGCGCAGTGGTAATTTTTCAATGCCCTTCTTGAAGAAGTCAGGTGTACGGAAGGCAACAAACTCTTCAAAGTCATTTTGTACTACCTCTCGGGTATAAAACTTTTTTCTGCCAAGAGTTGTCCAAATTTGGGAAATAGTAGAACTCTGTCGGCGCAAGGACTGGTGAGTACAGTGGATGACGCAAAACTTCCAATCCTAGCTCTTGTAACTTAGAGACCATCTGTTATGCCGTGTGAGGTCGAGTGTTGTTGTGCAGGAGCACCGGGGACGAGCGATTAACCAAGGCTGGCCGGAGATTTGCGAGCTTCTTCATCATTGTGTCCACGCAATGCATTTATTCCAGTCCCAGTTTTCGTTTTGTGTTGTTTCAATAACTACGTTAAAAAGTCCTACGCCAGATGCTTGACCAGGAATTTATTTGCCAAAAAGCATATTTTCTTTAATAGACTTCGCATTCATATCGAACAAAACATAAAAATTGCGCCAAGTTCGACATGTCTGTTGACTTGTCAAATTGACTTGTGAAATTGAATGAAATTGACATATTAACATATTCTATACTATACTTAATATAAATATTATACTAGAAATATCCACATATTACGTAGACATATCAGTTTATGAAGAAGACAAGGAAAGGTAGTGATTTTTTAGTTCAGTTTTAACTAGTTACACGCAATAACTTCTTAACGGCTAACATATTTATTTATTTATCCTGGTGCTCCGTCCTCTCTGACTACCCCGTTAGGGATACAGCGTGAAGATATATACGTATGTATGAATATTTATTTATTTTATTTTATTTAAATATTTATTGCACACACAACATATACAAAAAGAAAGTTACACACAGAGAAATTGAGCAAAGGGTACAGCTTATTTCTATTAGAAATTTCTTCCAGCAGACCCGCGAGAGTGACAGTTCCATGGAAGAAAGATAGACACTGTGTGTACTTACTAACTATAAAGAAATATATATCTACATAATGTATACACTGTAGCCGGTGCAGAAATAAAAAAACAATCGGGAGCACGCAAACACAACTTTATTAGAACGGGATACCACACAGGGTCGGGATTGATTGCCCATCTAACGTCTTTGCCTCGCAGCACAACACTTCCCTGACTGTTCGCGGTCGGCAGACGAACCGATGCCGCAAGTTGATGATGCAGCTGGAGTTGCGGGGTTCAGCAGTATACACCCGACAGAGCAGGGTGTCGGGGCACTACTGAACCCGTACTTAGGACCCTGGAACGTAGCATCCAGTGCATCAGTTCACGTTCCAAAATGTCTGTTGTTGAACTACCGCCGCTAGCACAGATCGAAGGAAAGCTAATAAAGTTGGGTAAGGTGGCGGTGTTCAACAACTAGACAGGAGTTTACAATATAATATACATGAAAAGAAAAAAAATACAAATAAAATGGCTAAAATGTCTGTTACAATTAGCTACACAAAATAAATAAATTCGTTCTTCACTTACCCAATAAAATGAGGTGATAAATGTAATATAAAGTTCCTACGTAAATTACGTACGCCGGAGAACGAAGATTATCAACTATCAATATGTTACGTATTGATTAGTATAATTTCAAATGCTTTTTTTAAAACAAAACGACAATATCAGTTTTTGAGCGCCGTCCTTACATTCACAGTTTGTTACGACTGCCCGGAATTCCAAACTCAACGGCGGGGTTACTACCTAAAAATTTGCAGACAGCGACAGCCACGCGATCACTACGCGACCGGTGACTAATTGTAATAAAAAATTGGTATCATGTATGACGTTTGCGTATCTATTATTCTATGGCCATAAAATGCACTTTTCGCGGTTGTTTTAGCGCCACTATACAAACTACATTACACAAATTCTCGTTTTGACAGCAGATATCGCGCGATATTGGCTGTCGCATGCTGTCTGCAAGTTACGTACTAAGCGTGCGGGGGTAGAACGACTAAGTGCCGCGGCGCATAGCGAGCGAGAAGAAGTACTGTCGCAAAGATTACTCGTATTTTAGTTTTTCAACGCAGAGACAAATTATGTATTTCTATGATAACTAATAACAATAATATTTGTTTATTATATTTGCTTATTAAAATAAACTTTCTTAACTTTTATTATATTAAAATACAAGATTATATCACCAAAATTAAATTATTAAACAAGATGTACGTTATAACGTTACAACATATAATATTCTGATTCTAATATCATATTCTGATGAATGATGATCCTTTTGTTCCTTGTTCCGTCCCAGAAGTGCAAAAAAGGTTAGTTGTAGACTTATTTGAGATATTTGTTTAGGACAAGGTCACTTAAAAGGGAAAAATGTATTACTTAAAAACTTATTATTTTTTTGGAAAAGAATTAAACTTACTTCAAGAAATGGAAACGGTAAACATTAGGTAATAAAATATACCTTTACTGATCAAAACTTGCGTACAAAAATAACTTCATTAATCTATTATATAAAAATCAATGTTTGTTTGTTTGCTCGTATTTTATGCGCTGCCTAAACGTTCCTCCGATTGCAATGAAACTTGGTAAGGAGATAGCTTGAATCCTGAGGAAGGACATAGGTTATTATAAAAATAAAAAACGCTGACAAAGTCGCGGGCATTAGCTAGTAGCTAGTTTCTCAACCTGGGTGTCAAGACCATTGGAGGGGTCGCAGTCTGTTAATAGAAAATAAGACCCATATACAAAAGATTCGTTTATTAAAGCAATGAATTTTAGTGCAGTGTTATAAAATTAAATATTACTATGTAATAACAACATGAAAAATAAACTTATAGCTCACTTTGTTTTATTAAAATGATTAATCATGAACATTAATTAATGCGATGGTGTTGGGCTTTGTTTCTCACTTAAAAGTATTTCTATACTTGAATCATCTTTGCAAACATTAAAAAAAATAAAAATATTTTCGAGTGATAACAGACGATTTCTGTATTTAGTTTTTCGCACAAAAAAAAAAAGTAGCAAAAGGTTTTCAAAGCTTCTGTTACTAGGCTTCCGTACTCCCATCACGTGCTAGCCAAAATTTATCTAAATCTTGAGATAAAAATTCCCGTTGTTAAGTTTTATCAGCCGATAGTTCAATGAGTTGATTGAATATTTTAATGAAATCTGAAAAATATTCTAGTAACTGAATCTTTAATTCACCTAAATGCATTTTCATGCTCTCCAACAGGCGGTTAATAACTTATATTTCTAAATTCACATTTTGTTAATATTAGGTCTTTACCTATGAAATTGCTGATTAAAACACAAAAAGTTAAAGTATTTTTTTTTTATTTTTTTTTATTTCTATTAATCAAAGTATGTACCCATGCTATCGATGCATCTCTGCCAGCGCAGTGGTAATTTTTCAATGCCCTTCTTGAAGAAGTCAGGTGTACGGAAGGCAACAAACTCTTCAAAGTCATTTTGTACTACCTCTCGGGTATAAAACTTTTTTCTGCCAAGAGTTGTCCAAATTTGGGAAATAGTAGAACTCTGTCGGCGCAAGGACTGGTGAGTACAGTGGATGACGCAAAACTTCCAATCCTAGCTCTTGTAACTTAGAGACCATCTGTTATGCCGTGTGAGGTCGAGTGTTGTTGTGCAGGAGCACCGGGGACGAGCGATTAACCAAGGCTGGCCGGAGATTTGCGAGCTTCTTCATCATTGTGTCCACGCAATGCATTTATTCCAGTCCCAGTTTTCGTTTTGTGTTGTTTCAATAACTACGTTAAAAAGTCCTACGCCAGATGCTTGACCAGGAATTTATTTGCCAAAAAGCATATTTTCTTTAATAGACTTCGCATTCATATCGAACAAAACATAAAAATTGCGCCAAGTTCGACATGTCTGTTGACTTGTCAAATTGAATGGCAAAAAATTCAATAAATTTTTCAACTATTTGGTTGTGAATATCGATGGCCATTTCATTAAGACGTCTCGATATTGTATCATTTGAAAGCGGTATAGTTTTTAATTTTTTAGCTTCTTGCGGACTTATTGACCATATCAATGGCAGCGGGTAAAATGAGTCTTTCCGCAATTGTATGGGGCTTAGATTCCCTCGCGACTCGGAGTGCTACTAAGTAGGATGCATGAAGTGCTGCAGTCTCATTACAGCTGGATTTTTTTAATAGCAATTTATTGATATTTGAAAACAAGTGACACGCTCAAAGAATTCGAACGGTTTGATTTGTAAAGACGGGTGTTTGTTTTCAAATGCTGGAGTAATTTTGAAGGCTTCTGCGGATAGGACTTGAAAACAAACAACACATTGTGGCTCGTCATCCAATGCAATAAATCCATATTTTAAATATATGTCGTTGTATAACCTAGTCTTTTTCTTCACCGTTTCACCATTTCGTTTTGTTACAAATTCGTTCATTTTATTTAACTTTTTTACTGTTATTTATGAAAATTAAAAATTGAGTGAGTGTGACAAGATTTTTGTTATGTGTACTTGATTCTCTGTGCTACTTCCCTTAAAATGTAAATGACAATGAATCTCTGCCTCGCGTACGTGTACGTAAGAACCTGTCTAGCGCTCGTGTCACGGAATGCGCGGGTAGCAGCCGTCAATAAAGTGAACGGTGCTCCATCCGCATTAGTGGGCAGTGTGAATATATCTAACTCAGCCAAAATGGGCATACACATGTGGTATTGGTGCCAACTTTATTGTACGGTAGTGAGGCCCGGATATGCTCGAAATCAAGTGAAAGTATGATAAATGCAGAAGAAATGCGATCTCTTAGAAATATGTGCGGTGTTACCCTTGAGAGACGCAGTATGACAGGGTTGCACGACAGTGTTGTTGTAAAACCGAAGAAAGAAATGCGTGTATGTATATGGTGGTTTCTTGTCCTTCTCTTATACTTAATTTTTTTTAGCTTATTTTTAACTTTTTGCCTCTGTTCCTCCCTAGCACATCCTACAACTATACTCCTGTCCCTCACTTTCCTAATCTTGTTAATAGCAATCCCATCTTATTTAGCCTTAACTACTTTCCTTACCTTTTCCAATATCTGATCACCGGTTTCCATTTCATCTCTGGAGGTGACAGCAATGGAATGCAACAACTTTCCCGACGAAATTGATACTTTCGGCAGGCCAGCTATTGCTATTATATTATATTACATTACACTGCATTGCATTGCATTACATTACATTATATTATATTACTATATTAGCGTAAGTAGTTTTTTTTGTAATTTTTCCTCATGTCTTTCTATTGCTAAGTTTAGTTAATAGTTAACAGTAATTAACCTAGCCTGTTGCTCTAATTTCTTGACTAACTCTTCTTTTCCCTTCTCTCCTTCCATTTTAAAATTTCTGTTTTTGTATTGCGGGAGGTGTTTATATGTTATCCCTTTGGAGGCAAGCCCTTGCCTCAACAATTCTATTAATCCTCGTCGGAGCGTTGGTGGTCTCTTTCTTCTTTGTCGGCCTGGGTACTCCAATTTTCTATTCAATCTTTCCTGCCTCCCACTCGCCAAGAGTGCGAGTTTTATTCATTTCTGATACTGTTGTTTATTAACTTCCTCTGGCGACTCTTCTAGGCTTTCTTCTCTTTCGTCTCCCTTTTTATTGGCGTTCTAAAACTGAACATTTTATCAGATAGGTCATTAGTTACCGTCAATAATAGTCAATAAAAGCTAATTGTAATAAAAGATCTGTAAAAGTTGTATAGATTTTATTGACAGTTTACTAACTCGTTTTGAGGATTTTCAATAAGCTGACGTAAAAAGAATAAAAACAAATAATAATTATAAAAGTATCTCGCCATGACATCAACTAAAAATAGAATAAATAATTTGTACAATGTGACACATATGTATACGTACGGGTATATCGCAGTAGATATCAATAATATTTTCCTGAAAACCTACACAATTCATTCATTACATGAATAATCTTGGAACTGGATGTGTTTTAACAAAGATATTGCTATCAAGCGTGAGAAATACATACTTCGATATCGTAAATGTATGATAAGATATCCCTGACGAAGCTCAAAGCGTTTTATAGTTTGTACGGCTCGATGAGATAATCGAGCACATATTTAAGTACAAGTGGAAATTAAAATAGATTTATCAGAAGTAGATAGCAGAAGCCTCTGCCTTGAGGCTATAATTATGGCGCTGGGGTCAGTAAGTGATTGACGGGATTGAGGGCCTGGGGGCCCTTTATACCCGCCGTCTCTTAACTTGAGGGCCCGTAAGCTCTAGGGGCCCGAGAACATAGCTCCGATTGTCCCAGCGCTGGACGGCCTGGTAAATTGAAATGTTTCATGAATTTCTATAGTAACTTAATTAAGTAATAAATTTTGAATTTATTCTGTCTTAATATTTTTTGAAAAGAGTAACGAATTTCAACAACAAATGAAATCTAATCTTTAATTAAATATGAGAAACTGCTTACAAAACGTCTGTTAGAGAATAACGACCACACAATCGCCTTACAACAAAATTACGCTTTGATATCTCTTTAAATAAGTATTAGGGTTTACGAGCAAAGCTGAACCAGATAGCCACGATAATCATTTATTTCGACCTTTTAATGAAGAATACAGAAAAATACAGGAATATGTTTTATAAATCTAAATAATTCTACACAAAATTTTTAAAGATATTCTGTAAAAATATTATAATATAAAATTTTGTCTGACTAAAGACTACAATATTGTTTCATGAGATTTTTACGAATAAATATATTTTATATAAATAAATAACACATAAAAAAACGTTAATGTTTCTGTTCTGTTTTAAGTAGGTACATTAAATCTGGTATGTAAAACTAAGATATTCGATTTAGTCAATTGTTTCTTCATAATAATAATAGTGCTAATGTATAACGTATCAATTAAAGAATAGAATAAAAAAAACAAAATTATATATGTACAAAAATAATTGTCTTTAATTTTAATTTTTATAATGCAATAATTATGCCTCACTTGAAATTCATAGAAAAAAATATAACGATGGTCTTAGCACATATGAGTACATAATATATTATATTATGACGATCTTCAATTTTACCTACGTGTTTGCTGAATTTTTCATAGTGTCTACGTAAGTAATTCCATTATTGTTTGTCGGATATTATTATTAGGTATTATTTTGTTATTACTGCTCAAGCCTGTGTCAACAATTTTAGTATTTAAAATACTTACAGCGAGGTCAAATTTCACAAGTACAACAAGATCTAAAGATTACCTGATCTAATTAAAAGTCTTCTAATTATTTTGGTTTCAAGTATCTGTCTATAAATGCCTATTGTTCTAACTTCAATAAACCGCATCTATAGCTATATAGAGGTTAGTGTACTTGCTTTTGTCAATTTATTCCGACCTATTTAAAAGTTTTATGATGAAAGTCGTACCGATTATCTTCTGAACAAGTTTGAAACTCCCGTCACGTTCGGGGTATAACAGTATGATTTAATTAAATTAAAATTAAATTAAAAACTGAATTATTTATTTATTTGCTTCTTCTTTACTTTTCTACAAGTTTTTAGTTACTACTTAAATTTTCATTAGATAAACGTACCGAATACTCGTAATACATTTACATACATAGGTGCGAACATAAATTAAGGCGACGCAACGATAAACAAAAATTTAATCTAAAATAGACATTCTGCTCTATAAAAACATGTGCATGCTTACGAAAAATGCGAAATAACAGTTATTTTCGTTTATTTTAATTAATTTAAAAAAACCCAACCTTCATTTTAAAGAGTGGGTTTAGATTAAACTATATTGAAAATCTAGAAACATAAATGCGTCCCGTTAGTCCAAAAATGTAAATCTCTGTTTTAAAAGAGGTTTCTTTGGTATTTTTTTTATGTTACAAAAGTTAACCAATCGTGTAACGCAGCTGGCGAAATGAAGTCAATGAAATAAAGAATCAGGTTACCAAATATCACTTTCATACATTTTGTAATCACTTAGAAAAATTGAGATCCCTGCCGCCATAATTTTCAATGTGTCGCCTTTTAAGAAAAAATATTAAACTACACTTTTATTTGTTTACAAAGACCTTATAAATATTGCTAAAGCCAAAGCACTACACACACCCAGCGAAAGTGCGTGAGGAGAATGACGAGATTTGATAACGCGAAAGAAGTAGCTATGTAAGCAGAGTGAGGGCCGCGATTCTTCATTTTCTCCGACTATCCCTGTAGTGTTACAGCTTTATATACTATGTATGTATGCATGTATGTCATAATAAATGTTTCCATTCTTTCACAAAAAGCACTACGAACTGTATTGACAAAAACAAGTTTCTTTACTTTTAATATAGATTTGTAAATTGTAAATACGTGCCAAGAAAGATAAGAAGAAGCCGTTTTCTTCGGAAAACATTTCGATATCCTGCTACAACATTAAGGGATTACATTTCCATTACGGAAAGCAAAAGAACATCTACCGCGAGTAAACTTTTAGTAACGCGTAAACCGCCACACAAACCAGCTACGACATAATCAATTAGTCGTTGATTAAACAAGTACTTTTGGAGTGCGGTATCGACGTGTACGTGGCGCATAGCACGCGGCACTTATCCACGTCGGCAGCCCGCGGTATCGGCGACACCATCTGCAAAGCTGCCGGCTGGACGGCAACGTCAAACACGTTTGCTCGGTTTTATGGGAGGCCCCTGGTTGAACATGGTAATTTTGCACGTTCGATCTGTCTTACCTCAAATAATTAAGAATAATACCTAAGTCGAAATCAGTAGTACACTATGTTGTGGTTATAATATTTATTTCATTGAGGTAACTCTATTTAAATTGTATATTAATCTTATTTTTCAATAATAACCAAAACACGGACAAACTAGTTTCATTTATTTCTTTTAGAATAATCTGAAATATACAGATACAGATTTGTGTGAAAGGAAAATGTCTAGAACAAGTGAATGAAATTGTGTATCTGGGGAGTGCGTTTTCGAGTGATGGAAGATGTGAGTTGGATGTGGAGAGACGGGTAGCAGCTAGCAATAAAGTGAACGGTGCTCTGTCCGCATTAGTGGGCAGTGTGAGTATATCTAACACTGCTAAAATGGCCATCCACAATGCGGTGTTGGTGCCAACTTTGTAGTACGGTAGTGAGGCCTGAATATGCCCGAAATCGAGTGAAAGTATGATAAATGCTGTGGAGATGCGGTCTCTCAGAAATATGTGCGGTGTCACGGTTGCGGACAGGATAAACAATGAAGAGATACGCAGTATGACAGGGTTGCACAACAGTGTTATTGTAAAAATGAAGAAAGGAATGCTTAGATCCTTAGATGGTTCGGGCACTTAGAAAGAATGAGTGATGAAAGACTGACGAAGAAAATCTACAGAGCGAAAGTGAGTGGTAGAAGAAGCCAAGGAAGACCAAGGTTGACTAATGAAGATCAAATAGCCAGAGTGTTAGCAGACGGAAATGTCAAAAGCACTCGCATACCTGGGCGAAAATGTGTGAGGAGAATGATGAGATTTGAGGAAGCGAAAAAGGTGTGTAAGGACCGCGACTCCTGGCGCTCCGTCCTCTCTGACTACCCAGTTAAGCACTCTCAAAACTTTGCTTTCAACTCTGAAATTCTACGTGGGAAGTATTCCTTCTCAAAAATGAAGCGATGAAATATAATATAAGATCAAACGAATTCCTAAAGTGAAATTCGATTTAATCACACACCCTATTATTTCCCTACCCACCTATCAAAAGATTGGCAACATTCTCTTAACAATGAACCATTAGCAAAAGACACCCACCTTATCGAGTGGGTGATGGAAGAAATTGCCTACCTAGCCCATATTTTTTTTGTCAATTGAGTGTCTTTTAAAACTTGCAAAAGTCACTTCTAACATTACGGTACTACGTGTTAAATATTATACCTGAAAAATGAAGCGATTCATATAATAATGATCAAACTTCACTTTAAGGGTGACTTTCTCGAAATCCTGTTTAAAATTAGCTTAATTGCAACTAACTAATTCAAACTAATTCTTTAATACAAATTAAACTAATTAAAATTATTGACGTCTTTCTCCAAACCGATTTTTTAGTTAGTTAACAAATTAAAATTAGAAATCGTTCTGTAATGTCTCTGACTTCTGGCAACAACGTTTCGTTTTATATAAGCTATAATTTTGATTTAAATTTACCAGTTTGCTTACAATATTTTGAACAGTATTGAAAATAATTGCATAATTCGGAACCCAGTTCAGAATGTGTGACATTTTTAATCTACGTCTACATTGTCATTCGTCAGAAAAATGACTTTTTGGCGGGAACGGGACAAGTGAGGTTGTCATTTTATTTAGATTTTCTTTCTTTTTACGTTTTTAGGAGTTTTAAAGTACAACAGTGATAATATATTGTGTTTTAAAGTTCTGTATAAGTGAAAAGAATGGAGGAGATCTAAATAAACATGTCATTCATCAGAAAAATGACTTTTTGGCGGGCACGGGAGAAGTGAGGTTGTCATTTTATTTAGATTTTCTTTTTTTTACATTTTTAGGAGTTTTAAAGTACAACAGTGATAATATGTTGTGTTTTAAAGTTCTGTGTAAGTGAAAAGAATGGAGGAGATCTAAATAAACTTGTATAGCTGAAGTTTTCGCGCTCTTCCAAGAAGTCCTTTTTTAACTTCAGTAAAGCCTACTATCACTACTGGAGGAGTGTTAGGGACAGTTAATGTTTTCAGAAGTTTCGTCATTTCGTCATTTCGACCATCAGCCTGGTCTTGTTACCAATGCCTTACGAAATATAATAATAATAATCGTCAGAAAGAGTCGGATTATTGCGTAATTATAATAAAATGAATATCCTAAACACTAGTTCACGTTCTCGCGGCCCTAATTTCACCAAAGAAGAACAGGAATTGTTCCTCGATGCCCTTAAAACGTTTTCGCACATTATCGAAAGCAAGAAAACGGATGGGGTCAAGCATGCCCAAGCCGCGTGGGCTAAAGTCACCGATGTATTTAATTCAAATACGAAACACGTCCTGCGATCAATGGACTTTTCTGTCTTGAATTTTAGTTCATGTTCAATTTGTTGTAACAAAAGCTAAACTGTCGATTTCGAAAGACGAAACCTTTTAATAATTTTTTTTATCAGGAAGTGTTTGAAATAAATTAGTTCTTGGGCCAATACTCCGCGGTACGATGGGTCTCTTTGAATATTCAATAATTTCTTCATCGTCGTCGTCGCCAAATATACCAAAATCGAATACGTCCATATTAATAAAAATAAAATACTTTAAAGCAAATTTAAACTATAAATAAACATATTGCGTTGACATTTGACAATGACTTGACAGCACTTAATCGAAATTAGGTCCGCTAATTTGTCACTTTTCTTGAATTAATTTTGACAGCTCACTAATTTCGATTAGCAGATGATGAAAGACGTATTTTGTAGTTAATCGAAATTTTTTGATTAAATAAAATTTTAATTACAATTACGCATGTGGAAAAAGGAGCCCTAAGAGTTCGTTTGGTCTTATATTAATTCGTATTACGAAGCGTGAAAATGTATGCACAATAAGAATACTAGCGAATAGGTATATACATAAAATATACTTAGTGATTTAATGAAAAAGCTAATTTTGAAATGTCTTCGTCTAAACATACTTTGATACAAACTTATTTCATTCCTATGAAGTAATTATATGTATATTTAGAACAGTAAAATAAATTGAACTCCTTGGAACACTCGCTTTGATACGAAGATTTCATATATTTAGTTAGTTATTTGCTGAGCGAGGTTGAAAATTTAAATTAGCTGCAGCTGGGGCTGAAAATAAATATTTATTCTTTCGAATGATCTATGCAACTCACGACGCTGATTAGCAATTATTAGATGAACTATGAAATATTAACGTAAACAATTTAGATCGAACACGTTATTTTTTATCTTAGATAATGTTTAGATTTCAGTATTCGCGTACGTAGACAAAATAAATTAAGAATAAGAAGATGCAGATGCTCGCTATAAAATTATAAGAGAGTGAATTCACTAAAAATTAAATGAGTAATTAATGTATCGTGTTCAAAACTTTTATGCTGTCTAAATGAAAGAGAAAGCGAAATATAGATGTGTCTACTTATTTTAATAGCGCACTCAACTACTTACTTTATTGAAACTAATATACTTATGTACATTACTTGTATGTATTTACTTGGTACGAATATTCGTAAATCTACTATTACTACAATCATCCCAAATGCCTATGTGTTATTAAAAATGTATGCGTGCGATTATCTTGTAAACTTGGCTGAATGACACCTTTTCACATTACACAACATTTAAAATTAATTGATCAATATCGACTAATACCGAGATTCAGTCTATCGTTTGATTAAAGCGGTGAACGGTACGTTTTGTCAGGAGGCCGGGTCTGGTAGATTTAAAATTAAAACACTTCTTTGACCACCAATTTATTTACTACAGAAAATTGGTGCCAGGATATCTGCTTTAGGAGTTCACATAACTGGTTGATCTAGCTTAATTGATGCGACTGATTGATTGAATAGAAATGATGGACTGATCGATTTTCACTGACTAAGTGATTCATTTTGACTGACTGACATGGCAACCGTGACGGAAAGTGCCTTTTAAACTATTGGCTACCGCGTGGCGCTGCATTAATTAGCATCTGGCAAAACTTACCTTTTAAAATTGGTTAGGACATTTGGCACAATCGTCAATACAATCTAACAATTGCGACCTAATGTCCGAATCATCCATGAACGACACGGTCTGATTCCTAGCTCAAGTACGAATATTTAAATTTTTAAATGTACCACACGGAAGTCTCTGTATACGTGTTGAACTCGCACTTGATCGATTTTCAGTAATAAGGCTTAAAGATTAGAAAGCGATACAAGTACATGACTAGTTGCTAGGTCATCGCCTATAAAATTTCCTTATGCTCCATCCCTAGGCCGTTGTAACGAACGACCTGCGCAAAAAGATATTATTAAAGAATAAACTAAGGATAACACAATTATATTTTCATTCGTATAAGAGAAATGCATTCTAATGTTTATTTATAAATCTAGTATCTATACAGTTCAAAAAAGCAATACATACATACACACATATCTTCACGCTGTATCCCTTAAGGCTTAAGGGGTAGTCAGAGAGGACGGAGCGCCAAGCGTCACGGTCCTTACATACCTTTTTCGCTTCCTCAAATCTTGTCATTCTCCTCACACATTTTCGTCTAGGTATGCTTTTGACATTTCCGTCTGCTGACACTCTGACTATTTGATTTTATAAGTCAGCCTTGATCTTCCTTGGTTTCTTTTACCACTCGCTTTCGCTCTGTAGATTTTCTTCGTCAGTCTTTCATCACTATATTCTATATTCCTATGTACCCGAACCCTCTCATACTCGCGCCTCGCGCAACCCTCTCATACTGTATATCTCTTTATGCCAGATATTACTCTGACACAGCACTTCGTAACCTCGTGCGTAATCGTAACCTACAAACAAAATATCTGCATCGCTGCAAGGGAAATTGTCACGTACATATCCGATATAAATAGCTGTAAGAATTAGTATAAGGCATGAGATGTAAACGACAGCTCTATGGCGTAACCACGCTGCACGGTACCAATATATCATCTACCACATAGTCCACAGTATTATTTTACCGTCATGAAGCACAACAAGAAGTATTGCAACACTCTTCATTGCTTATTTTGTCCAAAGGGTGACATCGCACATATTTCTAAGAGATTGCATTACTACTGCATTTATATTATATCCAGGCCTGACTACCGTACAATAAAGGTGGAACCAACACCGCATTGTGTATGACCATTTTGACTTTGACATATTCACACTGTCTACTAATGCGGACAAAGCACCGTTCACTTTATTGCCAGCTGCTACCTGTCTCTCCACATCCAACTTACATCTTTGAATATATAAATTCGTTCATTTTTAACAAAACATCAGCGGTGCAAATTAACTCGATTTTTATTTTTTACAAAAAAGAGCGATACGTGACACCTACAATATGAATGCACAAAAATCACCAAGAGATCGTTTTAAAGACATTGATGTACTCACCTTGCCGTCCTTATACATCTTTAAAATTATTATGTTAACGAGAAAAAATATAGATCTATTTATAAAGAAAGGCGATATTGGTGGTATGGAAACCCGAGGTCGTGATAAATTGGTTATTCCAAAATTTAAATTACATAAGTCAAATGTTTCATTTTTGGGTAACTGCACTGATTTTTAATAGTTTCTCAAAAAGTCACTCAACAGAAAATATATTTAGATTAGTTATGTTAAAACGTACATTGATTAGACAATCATACTATAAAATAAACGATTTCGTTGAAGAAAAGATCTTCTCTGCACATGTATTTACTGGATCTCTGAATATTGTATTTTAATAAACGTTTTGTAAAATGATGTGACATCAGGTGAGACGCTTGCTCGTTTGCCCCCTCTGATATAAAAAAAAATTTGGAAAAAATTATACTACCTGGCTGAGTTTCTTGGCGGTTCTTCTGTGTCCAGGTTTTCTTTTCTCTTCTCTTTGAACCGAACTAAAGTAGATTTGACGTTCAAAAATATCTTGTAATTGGGTTTACTTGAATAAATTGAATTGACTTTGACTTTGAAAACAATAATAAAAAGTAAAAGAAAAACGGGAATATTTTCAGAATTATAATATTTTTTTAAACAGCGAAAGATATTTGAAATCAACAGATAGGCAAAGGGTTCGCAGAATAAACATTAAACTGTTACACGAGTACACAAAGTGGAAAGGAGTTAACATGAAATTAATATTAGAGATATGAAAAAACCGGCTAAGAGCGTGTTGCATACGCATTAACTATGGATTCTGTAGTAATTTTGGACAAAGGAGAAGTTAAATTAAAAATAAATTGGGTCTAAAATATTTGGGTCCTTTAATTTTTAAATTTTTTATTTTTCATTTCCGGGTTTCGGCTACGTTTCTGTACCAAATTTGAACTCACTAGGTGCAAAGATGATGAAATACATCATCTCTGATAGGCAGACAGACAGACATACAGACATGACGAAACTATAAGGGTTCTATTTTAGTTTTTTGGCTACGGAACCCTGACAAAGTAGAATATTTTTTTTAGGCAGTTTGTATTACGCTAATCTTTTTTAAAGATAAACACAGTACACAGAGAAATTTATAACGTTACATTATTTTATTTGTTTTTACCACGGGGAAGTCAAGCGAACATAACATACAGTCCACAGGCTCATTTATATTTTTATATTACTAGTTGTACCCGCGACTTTGTCCGCATGGAAAATTTTTCCGTAACTTCTCCGGCTTACTCAGGTTACCCGAGATACCTATATAGTTAGAGGAGGTTTTGAAAAAAGTTACTTTCTATAGCAGTGCATCCGCTATATTGAATTTATAATGACGTCAAATGTTCAGTAATCTTCTTCTGTGTATCCCATTTCGTTTGATACCTATATTGTTGGAGGTCTTGAAAAAAGTTATTTTCTATTATGGAACTTCCACCATATTGAATTTATGATGATATCACATATAAAGAAACCTTCCCTTGCGTATACCATTTGTTTTGATACTCTTACTGTTGGTGTTGAACAAAAAGGTTATTTCCTATTATGCAACATCCGCCATATTGGATTTATGATGACGTCACATATATAAAAAATCACGTCATTTTTTAAAGAACAAAGTAGCCTATGTTTGTTTTCTGGCACATACTATCTCGGTATCAAATTTCATCATAATGGGTTCAGCGGTTTAACATTTCTACTATAAAGTTTCATCGCCCTTTTCACCCCTTTAGGGGTAGAGTTCTGATAAAAAAGAAGTGTATGTTTTTTAATAGAAAAGGTTCATCTCTGAACCAAATTTCATCTTAATGGGTTCAGCGGTTTAGCATTTCCCATACAAAGTTTAATCCTTCTTTTCACCTCTTTAGGAGTAGATTTTAGAAAAAAAAAGTGGCTTATGTCCGTTTCCTGGTGTCAAACTATCTTCATGGCAAATTTCATTAAAAGCGGTTCGGTGGTTTAGTCGTGAAAATGTACCAGACAGACCGACACAGACTTTCGCATTTATAATATTAGTATGGATTTAAATATATTATACATATAAGGCTTAGAAATCACTTCACATCACTTCGCAGATGTCTTGTTAATCTTGAACATCAAGTTGTTATGCCTTTTGTACCAGAAATTTCACCGGCGGTCTTATCCTCCACACTGAAACAGAACAGTCCAAGCACTGCTATCATTTGGTGTCAAGCTTAGCGAATAATATGGTAGGGCTCCGGACGGACAGCGCGCAAGGTTCTACCACCCGCATTATTTTACAGACTGACCGATTGGCTCGGTGGTAACAGGATTTGCGTTTTCCGTGCGAGGCTTCCGGGTTTGAATCCTGTCAATTCCTGTCAAGGTCAATTTAAGAAACGAGGTTTACTAAATCGTCTTGACGAGTGGATCAGTGGATGTTGCTGGGGACTCCCCCAGTTCAATGTGTGTTACCCATAGACTATGAGCACAATATAAATATAAATATACAGTAGGATGTCTTCATAGAAACCCAGCGTGCGCGGTTTGTATGTGTGCGTGCTAATACGCACACATCGTGGCACGCACATAACGGCAATATTTTGGGCAAATATGGGCAATTATTGTAGCGCCAGTCGGGGTCGCGCGCGGCGCGAACATGCGAACGCTTCCGTTATTTACATCGTCACAAATAGAAGAATGTATCGCTTAAAGCTTAAACGAATGTATTATAAAATGTTCTTAGATGCCTAAATAATTTTATTTATTCGAATCCAGAGTTAGCATTCTTAAACATAACTACAAGAAATTAAACTTAACAAACATGAAAAACTTATCTATATGCATTGTTTATTATATACTAAATGTATAACTAAACGAAATGCTCTCCGCATCACACTCCTAACACAGCAACCCTGCATATCCGGCCGACAGTACACAATTACGTTACGCATGAGGCGGGAGTGAACCTTCTTTTTTACATAGGTTTATACTATGAGCCATAGTATAAACCTAGCGCCTAGTTTAGGGTTGTATAATTGATGAAACGTCCGGGGAATGTATTATTTACTACGTTCTATCTTCCAAGGAAAACAGTATTTTCATATACCTATATTTATAAATGCTGTGAAAAATGACCTTGCGATTTATTTTAAACAGACTTGAGCTTACTCGTTCGGAAATCGGATTCGCTCATTCTCTTTCAGTTAATGTAATGAACTACACCGTTCACAAAGTTCACTCGTTCACCAACTAGTAAGTAGCAAAAATGTGCAAAACATTTACTCACAAGAAATGTCATAAATTTACAAACCACACTTAAACCGACTCAGATACTAGTTAAAATGTGAAGTAATGTAAAATGTAAATAAAATGTGCAGATACTATAAAATATATATAATTATATTTTGATATTGATAAACATTATAATTTTCTACTGATTTGTTCAGATTTCGTTAGGCAAAACTGCATAAAAATGACTACCTTACCAAATAAAAAAGTTCAATGTTCTTGCTTGAAGTAATAAAATTACTTACTACTTATCTTATCGATTCAATAACTGGTCCAATAAAACATTAAGTTTTACGATTCTCTAGTTATAATGTAATAAATAATAAAGAAAACAGTTTAAGATATCGTGTATCGCCTTTTAAGGTATCTTTTAAAAACGCTATACCTAGTACTAAAGGTTCTCTGCAAATAGGTCACTTTTCTATCCTCTTAAGCCACATTTCTCCCGTACTCTGTAGACATAACAATATTCATTCCTGTGGTTCGTTCGGATCTATAATACCTTCGCTCTGAGCGCTCCCCAATGCTTCCTGTGAACGATGAACTACGGAGCTACGAACAATGAACTACTGAACTAAGTTTAAGATCGGGATGGAGTTAGTTCCGTCGGTCACAATAAAGAAACGGCTCAGTTAGATCGATTGTTCACAAATGACTCGACTCTAATTTTAAACCGATTAGAAAAGTATGCATATTGTTACGTTATTAAATTTTGTCCAAGACAATAAACTTGTAAGTAGCTTTAAAAGGTATCTTGAACATTAAGAGGAGATTGTGTTTAATGTTTTTTTTTATTTTTCGTCGAGTGGATATAGAAAACTAATTTTGAAGTTTAATTATAAATTCTTCGCTATTTATAAATAAACAGACGTAATGTGCTTATAAACCGCGTTACGAAAAATATTCACAAAATTTCATTTCCATTATAACGTTCATTAACGTTCAAAGCTTTGCTTACATTAACTGTTTTATTGCTTTACGTGAGTTTACGGCCAGTGTAATGCTTAAACTACCAACGGCGCAGTAATTACACAATTATGTCGCTATCCAGATGCCTCTGGTTAAATTCCTGGACGAATGATGAATGACTACGACTACGACGTAGTTTCCAAAATTGTATCTTGATGTCCTTATGTTGGCAATAAAATCAAAGAATATCCGACTCCATTGGATGGGCAAAGGATAAAGAAATCCATCCAATGCAAGATCTTGTTATTTATACAGTTGTTCCGTTACTTTTAGCTAAGTATACATTAGGTACTTAGTACTGACCTACCTAGTTCACACATCTAATAAATATACTTAGATTTATTTCATTAGACCGGTGCCAGTGGTCTCTAAGTATAAACTGCTCTCAGGAGGCATTTAGGTGTATCGTCTAGTTCTCTCCATCTCCAAAATAAGACTACCTATTATAAGCCTTATCTTTTGACCAACTTTTATGTCTTGCATGGAAAGTTATGTATCTACCTGTCATTCTATATTGTGCTTACTTTCAAGCCGACATGAAAGTACTTTCCAGCAGTTTTCCGACATTTGCATGTTGTAGATTATTTTATTATTATTATCGTGACTTTAGCCTCCCTTCATGAAATATTAATTGGTGCAAATATTCCTTTTGCCTTCCCTAATAAAAGGGGATAGAAATATTTCAAAATATTCCGTATAATATTATTCAGAACGCTCATTTCCAATTAGTCTCTTCTGAGTTCTTTAGTAATTAATCGGCTGCAGTGTTGCCAACAGGTGAACGAGCTGTCCACCAGATTCGACTTCTAAAACCACCAGAAAACCACTAACCAAAAACAACCAAAGTTAAAAAGCCACTAAATTTGTCACTAAATCTTTTTTATTGTTAATATGAAAGAAAAATAAGCAGGGATATATGAAAAACGTTTATTACGAAAATGAAACATTAAAATTATTACAAATCGTCATCAGATGTGTCTATTTCACCGCCACCATCATCATCAATTTCCAAGGAACGATATGATTCATTGGTGCCAATTTTTTTTATAACGTGTATTGGAATTTCATAGTCATTGCAGCATTTACCTATCACCCTCATACCGCAGCGTACTCTTAATATGGCACATAAAAGATTCAACTTCATACGATTCCTCTGTTTATTTTTTATAATGTTCATGCTGCTAAACAATCTTTCGACGTCGGCATTGGAGTGTGGTAATATTAAAAGAGAAATTGCAAAATTCGCTAAATCTTGAAATCTAGCTTCTCCTTGAGCGTCTTTAAAATGCAACACTTCGATCCAAAACTTTTTTGTGTCTTTGGTTTCACTCCATTTCATTAAATGTATTTGTCGCCACTGATCATCAACTTTTGCAATGAAGTCTGTTTTTTTATTTAATTGAGACATTATGTCGATTAGATCTTCTTTGTTGTGATTTAGTGCTTGTTGAACACTTACTCGAGAAATCTTTTTCATCAAAGTCACATTTTCCGGCAGCCTGTTTTTAATTTCTTCAATCAGACTAACTATAAACTGTATACACCGATTCCGTATTGATACTTCCTCTGCTGCTGGTAATCCTTTTTCTCTCATCTCTTGTATTTGTTTTTCAAATCGGAATCCCAAATAACATCTTTGATCCAAAAAATCACGAATATTTTGAGTGAAAATATTAACTTTATTTATAGGTAACATGACTTTGCTGACAAGCATATCTATCAGGTTGATCAACTCATCGCACAATTTGGTATGGTCTGTATCTTTTGACTCAAACATTTTGTTGACTCTGTTTATCTCAATTAATATTGGATATAAAAATGAAATATATGCGTAATTCATCTCGTTCGCATACATAGAGTGCAATAATTCTGCTGTGTGACACCTTTCGTGGATCTTGGCTATAGAAAAATGAGTTTTTAGCTCTAGCCATTGCGTATATATTCTCGAGACTGCTGATTCTATTGACAACCATCGTGTCTGACATGCTTGAACGATTTTAAGTGGTTTATGGCCATCATTCATTGCTTTGTATTCATTCCTTATAAACACTTTGTCTAGAAGAAGAGCGAGCAAACCAATCATAGGTCTCCCTAATTAAAAATTCTAAATTCCTCGGCAAAAATTGCTTTGCAGCAGCAGAAACAGCCAGTTGCAAGGAATGACATAAACAACGCACTAGAATCAAATGTGGTACCTCTGCTTTCAACTGCGCAAAAACTCCATTATTTACTCCAACCATTACGGAAGCGTTGTCTTTACCAATGCCCATAAAGTTCTCTAGTTTCAAATCGAATCGTTTAAGTGTCTTTTTTATAGCGGAGACAATACCCTCAGCGTTGGATTCATGCAGCTCTGCAAGGTCTAAATATGTAGATACTATTTTTTGGTGTGCTCTACTATAATAAATTATAACCAAACCCAAATATTTCTGAACAGCAATATCTGTTGATTCATCAATCAATAAACTGTATGATTGATCCTTAATATCTTGTTTTAAAACCTCAATGAAATGTGATGCTAATACATTTTTTATGACCGCAGTGCACTTCGTTCGGTGTAGTTGTACTTTATCTATTTCCCTTTGATGGCTATGATTGATTACCTCACCTAAATGGTCAACTACTCGTATACTCGTATGCATGGCTGTAAACAAAGCAAGCCTGGCCTCTTCCTTTTTTTGACTTCCAATGGGTTCTGGTTTAAATGGTAATTTGGGTTGCTCAGTGATAATCTGCAACAATTTACAATAATGTAATAAGTTTAAAAAATAAATTTAAAAAAAAAACACGACAGCTATCTCCAAAAAAAAATATAGCCTATGTCACTCGGGATAAGAATGTAAGGATTCCAACGATACCCTAATTTTTTTTAAACTCTAAACAAATTACACTCCTTTTTTTGGGCAGTCGTGTAAAAAATAAATGCACTCTGTGTACTATGCTAACACTCATCAAACTTGGTAGGCGAGGCGGATTTATGAACACTACAATGCAAAATGTTGCATTCACGGGAAGCACTGCTGCCATTTTCACATCCCTCAGACACGTATTACGACACCCTCAGGAAGATAATATGAGGTAATGCTAAATGCGGTACCACATGGACACATTATTGACCATGCTTTACCGTAATAAAATAGTCGTGTTAGCTTACCTTTGCATTTTGTTGATGTTTCTTCGACATTCCATGTGATTTTAAGTCTCCATAATGGCTCCTTAAAGTGGTACCACAAAATTTGCACTTCGCTACTTGGCCAGTAGTACTTTCAATCATCTGAAGCCAATCTTTTAAAGCAGGGTCTTGCAGCCAAGAATCCCGAAACTTTTGAGAATACTGAGGTTTCGGCATATTTTTCATTAAGTGACCTATCCCTCGCGAACAAACAGTGTTCAGACAGTGAATAAGACCAATTTGAGAAAGAAGAAAGTTTAGAATATAAAAAATATTTTGCTGGAAATCCCCGCTTCACCTGACAGAAAACTGCTATAAACAACATATTTTAAGGGAAATCCCCGTGTTACTTGACAACAGAGATTTAGTGTTGCTCACATAGTAAAATAAATACCCCTAAAATAAATTAGAAATATTATGAACTGCAACGTCCAAACTTTATACTGGCGTGATTATGTACTAAATAAAAAAAAAATAGGAAAAATTCTATTCCACTAAACCACCAGAAAAATCACCAGCCACTAAACGCAATATTTCCCCCACTAAAAGGGGGTTCAAACCACCAGATTTAGTGGAAAATCCACTAAGTCGGCAACACTGATCGGCTGACCCGACGTCAATTTTGTCTATTTAAGACGCAGACGATTTCAAGTTCATTTTTTAAAGGTGATTGTTCTAATTAGAACCATAATATTATATAGAAGCTATACAACTTGTAATACAATTAACAACAATATAGATAAAAAAAAGAAACTACTTCCTTTTAAATCATTAATTAATATTTTTCACCTATTTTTAATAGGTATAAGTTATTAGGGCTCCGTAGCTAAATAGCAAAAAACGGAACCCTTATACTTTCGTCACAGTACAATTAAGCATACAGTATTCTATCTTCATACAAACGCTCCCAAACGACGCGCTCGAAATCTCAGCATATCTCGACATACGACAGTTGCAAGCGCGCCGCGGTTGCCGTCGGACGGTATTAGACGCTTCTGCGCATTTACTGACTAAATATTATGTCAATCAAGTTTACGAGCACAATGTTCAGTGTATGGATGTTTGAATACATCTATATCGAAACCGGAAATATTTCTCTGTTGCTAATTTGTAGGAAATATATTATCATAATGATCTAGTTAATTTATTGCTGATTTTTAATTATACTGCACACAAAATAACACAAAATGCATTTTTTTTGTCCATTTCCACCATACTAACTCACAAACTTTTGAAACTAGATATAAAATACTAGTAAAATTATATAAATAAAAACGTATTAAATTTGCAATAATATATAGTGAAAAGATAATATGACAATTGAATATAGTACCTATTATCAAATACGTAACCCAAAAAAACATTCAGTCCAAGTCAGTAGCCCTATTGCGTGTTTACGTACCAAACGACCGTAGGTAATTATCTCTAGGACACTGCCGAGATAGAATACTGTATGCTTACTTGTACTGTGCTTTCGTCTTGTCCATTTGTGCGACTGTGGTATTAATCTGTACTTATGTCATAGCTATTTTACTCGGAGACAGAAATAAGCACTAATCTATGACATGTTATGTAATGCTGTATTGAAATTAAAAAAAAATAGAGATTCATGTAACTGAAGAAGGAAAAAAAATTCTAGTGCACATAAAGGTGTGGGATATCTTTAGACAGATCTACAAAAACGATGTCGAGGTTTCAGTGGTTTTTCTCCCTCCTCTAACTTTTTAAGTAAGGGGTTTAAAATTCTGAAATTTAGGAACATTTAAATTCTTTCAATGAAAATTGGTTTCAATGCGATACGTTATATCGTTTTTTGAGATAAGAGATAATATTTTGAGTTACATGCTAAGCGACTGCAGAATAGCTGTATATAATACTCCTATTTCTCGAAAAAAACTGGAAGGGCTTGGATTAAATTTTGTGCTTAGATATGTTTTATTTCCAAGTTCATTTAGAAATAACGTTGGTCCTGAAAATCTCGTTTTCACACGAAAAGTTTTTTGTTTCGAGAATATTAATTCTAAAGCCATCTAACGTCATCTCATGAAATATTGAAATATCAGTAAACAAATATTGAGGTACCAATAGGCTGAAATGTTCATGTATTGATATTTTAGCTTTTTAATAATAACATATGGCACTACCAACACGTTGTGCACCTCGCGGCGGTAAGTGGAAGGAGGAGTGCAGAATAGCTGTGTGGAATGTGAGAAGTGGATTTGAAGAGAAGATGAATGAAGTGGTGGATATTATGGAAGAGAAAAGATTGGATTTGTTATATTTGAGTGAAACCAAACGAAAAGTCAGTGAACTTGCAGACTTGCCTGGAGGGGCATTGCTTTGTGGTCAGGAATACCACATGAAGACAGGGTATGCTAAGGGGTAGGCGTTTTGCTATCCTCTCGTTTAGTTAAATGTATGATGGAGTATAGATGGGTAAATCCCAGACTACTCTGGGTGCGGCTCAAGATAGGGTTAACGGGAATTTTTATTTTGGCGGTGTATATCCCACTGTAATTTGTCGCTTTGGGTAAACTAGAGCAGCTTTGGGAGAATGTTAGAACTTCTAGCGACGGTTAAAGCGAATGAGAGAATTGTTGTGTGTGGAGACATGAATGGATGGGTCGAGAAAACTCGCACAGGATTTGAGACTGTCCTACGCAAGTATGGATAAGATAAGAGAGTGAATGATGCTGGTAGGATTTTTTTTTTTTGGCAACTTTAATCAATAGCTTGACCAAGGATTGAGGGGACGCTAATGGCCTACATCCCCTCTCTCCCGATACATGAGGTACTTAAGTATTAATAGAAAATTACAGTGATAGTGGACTTAGCTTATGGTATTTATAGACTAGAAGTTATACAATACAAGTTGGTGTAGTTAGCAAGTTGTTAGAATGCAAAAGTTGCATAGTAGTAGTTGCGATTGTGCATATTGCAGCAACTGTTGTATACTTAATAATATAGGGGTTACATAATACGAGATGGTATAACAGCAAGGTATAAGAGTGCGAAAATAAAGTGATAGGTTACAGAAATCGCAGTAAATATTGTACAAGGTTAGCGAAATGAGATGTTATAATTCATCATCATCATCATCATCATATCCTCACGCTGTATCCCCAACGGGGTAGTGTTATAATTCAAGGTATGAAATATTACAAAAAGTTCCATGAGTTGGAAATATCCAGACAACTATGAGTTAATTACACTTATTAAAACAAGAACTACAGATTAAGAAGTGGTATAAGAGTAATATTTAGATGATGCATTTAGCATTGTTACTATTTACATAGACTGACTAGATTAGACAAATTACAATAATAAGTATAGTATCTTAAACTATGTCTAAATTATTACAAGGTTGACATTGATGATTACAAATTGTAGCCTAAGAGAACAATAATCAGTAAATTATTTACATGAAGGGAATATATAGTGATAATGATAACAGAAAAATCATTATTAAATATAACATAAAAATATACAGTCAAATCTTACAGACATATACAGACACAGCAAAATTAGTTAAAAGAATTTACAATAAAGAACGAGCGACGCACCCGACGAAGCGTCAGTCGTCAGGCGCAGAGGACGCAGGCCCACACAGCTCCCGTGACATGAACACAAACGACGCAACCGACCAAAATCAACGCAACGACGAAGCGACGAAACGACGCAATCATGCATTAGGTGTCAGGGTCAACTGAGGGTAATCAGTTTAACGAAATGATGGAGCATGCACAGTCTGGAGTTTTCTGCCTGAATATGGCATAGGGGGCTTCTTCTGCAGGCTTTGAGGTCATTATATCGAGGCCACAAAGCCTGTGCAAGGGTAGAAGGTAACATGTCGCCCTGTTCGAAGTCTGTTCAGGTGTCAGACAGGGCTGCGTGATGTCTGACTGGCTGTTCGTGCTGTATTTGGACAGTTGCCTCCATGAAAGGTAGCATGAGTGGTACGATATGTAATGACACAGTGGTAAACCGCCTATTGTACGCCGACGATGCCATGCTTATAGCACCATCAGAAGCAGAGTTGCAAACACTAGACATGTGCATGAAAGAAGAATGTGAAGTGAATGGATTGAAAATGAATGTGAACAAAAACTAAGGTTCTGGTGTTTGAAAGGGAAGCGCTAGAGACGAAATGTGAGATTTGTGTAAATGGAAAATGTCTAGAACAAATGAATGAAATTGTGTATCTGGGGAGTACGCTTTCGAGGGATGGATAATGTGAGTTGGATGTGGAGAGACAGGTAGCAACTAGCAATAAAGTGAACGGTGCTCAATCCGCATTAGTAGGTAGTGTGAATATATCTAACACTGCCAAAATGGCCATCCACAATGCGGTGTTGGTGCCAACTTTATTGTACAGCAGTGATGCCTGGATATGCCCGAATTCAAGCGAAAGTAAGATACATATAGTAGAAATGCGATCTCTTAGAATTTCTAATAATAAATAATAAATATGTGCGTCTGAAATGAAAACTGACGAAGAAAATCTACAGAGCGAAATTGAGTGGGGAAAGAAACCAAGGAAGACCAAAGCTGACTTATGAAGATCAAATTCATCGTATCGTCGGCATCGTAGTTCCTAAACAGATGAGTTTTGATATAGTTTATTTTTTATTAGAAAGGCGATGATTGAAAATGTTCTTAGCTAGGATTCAAGAAAATCTGGTCAGCCGTTTGAAGATTATCAACTCTTTTGTAGTTGTCGAAGGGATGCGAGCATCTTCTACTAATCTATTCGATTCGAAATTTAGTATGCTGTAACTTGAATGATATTACAATAACATGTTAACTTTGACCTGATGCTACAGCATCATCTGGAATCACCAGGATACCCAACTCCTCGCCTACTTGCAGCAGAGGTATCGTGTTTGAGCTCTTTGAAATGATCTCAACTAATAGGTTATAGATATAGATAGATAAATAGACGGTGATCAGGGTCTGATGATTAATGAACTATTGTCAGAATATACAGATTTCGGTGAGGCAAGATCTCGTGTCTCAATTTAATGTATCATCCTGGAAAGCATTTGTGTGAATGTGAGGATAGACTGTCAATCGTAGCGTGTTTAAAAAGCATGACATTAACTTTAAACTAAGAATTTAAAAACCCCCGACTTAAAGAAAACCTCTAAAAAGTAAGAAAATAATATGTACCTATTGGCCCTTCAAGTTTATGATAAGTTATAATATAAATAGTAGTAGTAATAAGTAATCCAAGCGTCGTCGCGTCGGGAGACCGCTAAGTAAATACTGTAAAAACAGAATACCTACAATTACAACTAAAAATGATAAAGAATGAAACTTAAATATGAGTAATTTACTTAGCGGTACCCTGACGCGACGACGCTTGGATAATTTATTACTATTTACATATAGTATGAGGGCTGCTATTTATGTATCCGGAATAACAAAATGAAACAAATATATAGCATTTATTATAGTTTTATTGCTTTTCAAAATATGCACCATGATGATTGATGCACTTTTGCATGCGTTGGAACCAATTTTCGTAGCACTTTTTCCATTCGGATTGAGGTATCTCCAAAACGTGCATTTTGAACGCATCAACAGCCTCTTCACGGCTCAAAAAACGTTGACCACGTAATTTATTCTTCACGGTTGGGAATAAATAGAAGTCGTTGGGGGCCAAGTCGGGGCTGTACGGCAGATGACCCGTTAATTCGATCTTTTGATCTTCCAAATACCGAGTTGTTTCGGCCGATGTGTGGCAGCTAGCATTGTCATGATGAAGAAGGATTCTGCGTTGTCGGTTGTTCTTTCATATTTCTTCAAAGACTTCTGGCAAACAAATGGTCGTGTACCATTCAGAATTAACCGTTTTACGATCCTCTAGTGGCACTGTAGCTACATGTCTATTTATACCAAAAAAACAAGCGACCATTTGCTTCAAAGTGCTTTTTGAACGAATGACTTTTGTTGGATTCGGCTCATCTTGGAACACCCAAACCGTTGATTGTTGTTTAGTTTCAGGATCATACGCATATATCCAAGATTCATCACCTGTGTAGATATTATAGACAGCTTTTGACGCACCCTGACTTTTGCCCTGACGCAAATTTTGTAACATTTTTTCACACCAATCGATACGAGCCCGTTTTTGGTAAATTCTCAAGTTGTGCGGAATCCAACGTGAACAAATTTTTTTTACAGCTAAATGTTCGTGTAATATTTTATATATACTCGTCATAGTTATGTCCAGAGACGCCTCTATCTCGCGATATGTAACATGACGATCTTGCATTATTAGTTCCCGCACAGCATCAATATTTTGAGGTACAACAACCGATTTAGGGCGACCTTCTATAACTTCGTCCGTAAGCACAGACCGCCCACTATTAAACTCACTAAACCAGTGATACACAATAGTTTTGAATGGTGCTTCGTCCCCAAAAGTCGAAGTGAGCTGATCGATGCACTGTTTTTGAGTTAGCCCTCGCCGAAAATCGTAATAAATCATAGCACGAACATTTTCACGACTTAAATCCATGGTGATAAATACTCGCAATTTTCAAAATGACGCCACAAAGGATAAACAAATGACATGAAACAAATTGTACTTTTCAGCCGATGAGTTCCATTTTTAAATGTTATAATTACTTTTTTAATATTGTTCTGTAACTGGCCAGTTCCGGATACATAAATAGCAGCCCTCGTACAACTTATCATAAACTTAATGGTCAATATAATATATTGTACATATATTATTTTGTCAAATTTCAAAAGCACTCGCATACCTAGGCGAAAATGTGTGAGGAAAATGATGAGATTTGTGGAAGCGAAAGAGGTATGTAAGGACCGTGACGCTTGGCGCTCCGTCCTCTCTGACTACCCCGTTAGGGATACAGCGTGAAGATATGTATGTATATGGCACTATAAAATAACTCGAAAGGAACCTCGAAAGCTATCGAGCAGAGCTCGATCGTCCAAGGGACTTACAATTTTATAACGCCGACTACATTGTATACCCTGTACTGTGCATGGTCCGACAAGCATTCGGTCTTTTTTAATAATTCTATTAAATTACATTTTTTTTGTATGAAATTCCTGTTGTTATTGATTATGCAGCACTTGTGAGAAATATAACAAAAACCCGAAAAGAACATATGGTAATACGGTTTTTGTTTGTATTATTTGTTTATTTATTTATTTATTATTACTGCTACGGTCGGACCTTACGCTTAAGGGATAAGGTCGATTTTTAATGGAACTAGAAACGTAATTTTTAGTGCTTATATCTCGAAACCTAGGCTTTGCAGAGTTATAACCTAAAAACGCATTGCTAGGTTTAAGGTTTACTATCGAATGGTATAAGTAAAATTAAGAAAGAATAAAAAAGTTGCACCTCAAAAATTCCCGAGCGATGACGTGTCATATACCTATGACTCATGCATACAGGCGGCGTCGAGAAAAACGTCGAATTATTGTTAGCGAGCGTAATTAACTAGAAAGTTCCACCCTCCTTATTTCTATGCGTTATTATTACTACCATTAGGATTTACTCTAGAAGTTTCCACCCTCATTTTTATCGGACTATAAATAGAGCTCCGTTTCCGCCGCCAAGTCAGTGTTTCTCAACTATCGATCGAAGTGATACATCGAGGCGACATCAAGGCGAATTACGAAGACCACTACGACGACTACCGCGACGACCTTGGATAAAAGAACTCTGCGATTCGGGAACGTTGTTATTGAGCGATGCGTGTACCTTCGGTGACTACTACGCGGGTACCTACTTCAAGGGCGACTACGAAGACTAGGTACCGCTGTAATTAAGTTCGCGTGTTCTTGACATCTGCTTATATGAAGGAAAATAAACTCTTTGCACCCTTAACCGGCGTCTTGTTACCCTCAGCTCGTAACATTACATTACAGTTAAATCGTGGCAGTATACGTCGATGCAAACAAAATTAAAGATTATGCAGTGCGTTGTAAACCGCATTTTTGTTCCAATAAACAATCAGAACTATCGTGCTGTGTTAGCGTGCTATGTTTGGATGCAGTGAAAAAACTTGTAGGGTAAGCATACCGTTATTCTATCAACTGAAAATTTCTGAGACAGTAAAAATTAAAAGAATTAAGAAAAATAATTTGTATTTGTAAAAAAGCATTCGTGTAACGCAGTTATAAATTGAAGTACGTTTGCCAATAACCTGTACCATTAATTAGTAAGTTGTCAGATCCGACCATTAGTCGGTAGATAACGTCTATTGAATTAAGATTGGATGGATTAGTAACGTAACTAGGAAACTACGTGACTACGATTTATCACAAAATGTAAAAAAAAATTTTTAATGTTTCAGTAATAAATTGTTAAAGGCGAAAACTACTATATTCAATAATGATTTAATATTTTTACAGTCTTCGAAATCATCATGATTACTAAAAAAATAGTGTATATTTACGAAAAAAGAAGCATTACATTAGCGGTAGGAGGACTCGAGACCACTATAACTTGTTGTCTATGAAATCATTGGCATTCTTTCAATTTTAAATTAATACTTTACCCGTGACAGATATCACGTTGACTTACATAACATTATGGAAAAATCGGGAAATTTTTCAAACATATCTTACTTTAACCATTTTTATTTATTTAAATATTTATTGCACACACATTATACATAAACAGAAAGTTGCATGTCGAGAATAATATGAGCAAGGCGACAGCTTATTTCTATCAGAATTTTTTTCCAGCAGACCCACGAGAGCCACAATTCCGTGGAAGAAAGATAAACACTGTGTGCAAAATATATATACATGCATACATATCCTCACGCTGTATCCCTATCGGGGTAGGACGCGAGAGGACAGAGCGCCAAGCTTCGCCGTCCTTACATAGTTCTTTCGCCTCTTCAAATCTCATCATTCTCCTCACACATTTTCGCCTAGGTATGAGGGCGTTTTAGACATTTCGATCAGCTAACAATCTGGCTATTTCATCTTCGTATGTCAGTTTTGGTCTTCCTTCGCTTCTGCTATCACTCACTTTCGCTCTGTAGATTTTCTTCGTCAGTCTTTCATCACCCATTCTTTCCATGTGCCCGAACCATCTAAGTACCTATTTCATAATTAAATATATGTGTTCATATATCATTAATAAATATAGATACTTATGTATATTATGTAATATATACATGTATAATATAACTAATTATGTATACTTTGATGTACATTCTTCAATTAGTGCTCCTTAACAGTGGGGTGACCACTTAACCAGTGATCATGGTGCTTGTTTAATGAGTTCTGGATTCCTTCAGTTACATGTGTGGAGTGTAACTACTAATATTTTTTTAGAACTTGACTTGGCGCTTATACTGATAATAAATACTTCAATCATTAATGAAAAACTTGCGTCGATATGGCGATTTCAAATTCTCCTTTTATATGTATCTACATACGAGTACTACTCTTTCAAGAAAGTACCGAGAAAAGATCACTAATACACGAAATGTTAGTTATTCATCTAAATTTATTTTATCACCTTCAAAGTATGCTCCTTCAGAAACGATACACTTACGCCAACGAATAACCCAATCATCAAAACATTTTTTAAACGCTTTTTCCGGAATTGAGTTCAATGCTCGCCGCGAATTCTCCTTTATGTCTTCTACCGAATGAAAACGGGTGCCATGAAGTGGTAATTTGAGTTTAGGAAAAAGAAAGAAGTTGGCTGGATCCATATCTGGCGAATAAGGTGGTTACTCGACGGTATTTGCTGAGTTTTTGGTCAAAAATTCGTTCACAATGATGGCCTTCATGGTGCAAAATCCAAAAATTTTCTTTCCACAAATCTGGCCTTGTTCGTCAAATTTGCTCTCTTAAACGCCGCATAACGCCCAAATAATATTCTTTATTTACCGTTTGACCTTCCGGCAAGAATTCCTAGTGCACAACATCGCGATAGTTAAAGAAAACAGTCAACATGACCTTGACTTTTGATCGACTTTGGCGTGGTTTTTTCGGTTTCGGTTCAGTTGGAAGGCGCCACTCCGAAGGTTGTTGACTAGTTTGCATGTCAAACTCGTAAACCCACGTCTCGTCACCAGTAACAATGCGTTTCATGAATGTTGGGTCGGAATTGACTCGTTTTAGCATGTCCTCACCGACTCTTATGCGATTATGTTTTTGAAGAAAATTCAGGTCTTTTGGGACTAGCCGAGCGGCAACATGTTTCATACCCAAGTGATCATTTAAAATGGTACGAATCGACTCGTGAGACAGAAAGTTCGGCGGCTATCTCTCTCAAACTTGAATGAGCATTTTCAGTCACTATTTCCTTCACTTTTGCGATGTTAACTTCAGTTGCAGACGTTGATGGACTACCAGAGCGAGGCAAATCTTCCATCACATCTCGACCGCTTTTGAACGCTTTGTACCGCTTTGATAAAGTCGATTCACCGTAAGCCTTCTGTAACATTTTCAGTGACTCCGAACACAAAATTCCATTGGCGATGCAAAGTTTAAGACAAACTCTTTGTTCGATGTTTTTGTCCGTTATGAAATTCGCAATATACAATAGAATGATATAACTAAAAACAGCACTATATTTAATCTAAATACAGATGCAACTCAAACTCCGCGCCAAAATGGAAACCAGTTGTGCCAATCTAACTACAACAAAAAAAAAAAAAAATTGAATTTGGAACCATAAACAAATCATCCATTCCCGATACTTTCTTGACTGAATGTATTTTTTATTTACGCATAAAAAAATATATTATTAATTAACTTAACTTTTAAAATTACGCTGGTAAACTCATTTTGCGTCACAAAACATAACTTGAGCTATAAAATTATTACGAGCTATTAATTTATCCAGAATTGGGTGATGCGCTTAAAATATTTAGTTTCATGAATGAGCAATCGTATTAAGGACAAAACGTTAACTTTAATGTAAAAATTAACTTATAGCAGAATTAGTTATATGTATGTATGATTACATATTTCATTCTCTGTTGCAGTTATTTATGTACTTCCGAACGAATAAGTATTCGAATATTTTGGTAAAATGCATTTGTCCCTTCGTTTGAGTACCTGTATGTTCACAAAAGATGAGAGGTAGGCATCTATCAAAAATTTGTAATATCTGCTGGACTGCTTTAGAAATCTCATGATACAGACATAAGACGAACTCATTATTTGAGAGCCTTCAAGAGTGACTTCCTAGTTTCCGATACATTCCGATTTTGTAAAACTGTAGAAATAATCTGTACAGAAACATCTTAGATTGTGAATGAATAATTATTTGCATACACCTTTTTCTGCTACAGATGTTCATAGTTCTCAATTTTAGTGTAAAAAAATTATTTTATGAAATTGCAATGCAAATGTAGAATACTTTAATTATTAGTGTAATTATTTATTTCTTATCTCAGAAGCGAAATTAAAAAGAATTTTCAAAATAGCTCTTATAGATCAATAAGCAATATTGAACTTTTGGCCTGCTTTAAGACCAGTCATAAATAGATTAATATTTTGTAAGAACCAACAATGCGAGTAGTTCTTAATATCTTTTCTGTGTGTATATTTGCAGAGCCTGAGAGCTTTATCGTCAGAAAAGACATTGGTACTAACATAGACTTTATAAATACATATATCCGGACGCCGTGTCAGAGTGCGAGCTGCAACGGTGAGGTAATCAACTAAGCTGACTCGTCTCTACGTACGACACACATTTATTATCAGATAAGCTGATCGACCGCCCTTACTTAGCACCCACAAATGTATATTTAATTCGATTTTAAGTCTACGGGTACTAATTATCAATAGAATAAACTGAACTAAATAAATAATAAATAAGATAAATTTGGTATAATTTAATAATTAATATAAATACGTACATGTACCCATGTCAAACTTAAAAGACTTTGTTTAGTTACCGTTGGGTTGTCAATTGATAGCGTACCCGCAAACTACATTGCCTATATCCTTATTACCTTCTAGCATTTTTAGTATACGAGTATTTACATCTGTATGCGCAATGCGTACCTACATATTATGCAATGTGTTTAATTTCTTATTTGTATTCGTTACTTTGCCGCTACTGTTAAAAATAAATATACATATTTCTGATATGTACGGATTATGATGCTTAAATATAAATATTTATTCATATCTTTCTTTTTTGACATCTTATAATATAATATGATATCTTCCTCTCTGACTACGCCGTTAGGGATATAGCATGAAGATATGTATGTATATATCTTTCACTTTTCAATAAAAAATACAATGTTATTGACCTGTCTTAATGTTAAATATTGGGTAATAATGTTATACCTAATACAAGATTTTGTACAACATAATTAATTGTGTTTTCTGTCGTTGCCGTTACAGTCCCGTCAAGCTGACCGGAGGCAATCCCGCGGCAAAGAGCGCATTGTTATCCAGAATTCATGGTCTATAAAGGAAGGATGTTGTCATAAATCCTCTATTCTCAACTTTCGGAAGCCTCTCTTATTTGATAAATGACTCTAATGATCTTTATTATCTTTTTACCGTATCGTACTAATGAACGAATGGCGTGTACTTATTGTTTCTTGTTTTCACACCTTCCCTAAAAGAATCCCTCGAAGGCAGAGCGCAACAGATAAAATTCACGTTCCTTCACTAACACGTCACCCGACTAGCACCGCCTTTCGGATTTGTTATAAGGAATCTCCACATATACATAAACTCGCTTAGCTTTTGCCTGAGAATTCATTCGCGCGGACTTAAAAAAGTAACCTACGTCTTACCCCTGGGTTTAATCTATCTTCATTCTTAATTTAATCAAAATATGTCCAGCAGTTTAGCTGTGAAAGCTGACCAGACAGACGGACTTTCGCATTTATGATATTAGTATGTACATCACTTACTCCGTGTTATCCCTAGAATGCCGCACTCGCAAACTATAGTATGCGGACAGCGAATAAATCACTCGCTTACAACCCGCTGTCTACTCGACCAAGTAAACAGTCCTCCTTAAGCATAGATAAGCAAACCCATGTGTGGTGGCTTATAGTAACCGGACCACACACTGTATTTACTAAGAAAAGATTACTTAACTTTTTATTCGCCGTGTGTTATTTGACATATTTTGTATATAAATATCCTCACGCTGTATCGCCGACAGGGTAGTCAGAGAGGACGGACCGCCACATATTTCGCCTCCTCAAATTTAATCATTCTCCTACACACTTTCACCGAGATATGCGAGTGCTTTTGACATTTTCATCAGCTAATACTCTGGCTATTTGATATTCATTAATCAGCCTTGGTCTTTCTTGGCTTCTGGTATTATATCACTCTCGCTTTCGCTCTGTAGATTTTCTTCGTCAATCTTTCATCACTCATTCTATCTGCCCGAAGCATCAAAGCATTCCTTTACATATTTTTATAATAATACTGTTATTTAACTGCATATCTCCTCATTGCTTATTTTGTCTGCAGGGGTGACATTGCACATATTTCTGAGAGATCACATTTCGGATTTCAGGCATAATTGGGTTTCGCGACAAACACAACACACCAACAAAGTTAGCACCAACATCGCATTGTGGATGGTGTTAATTGACGTTATTTAATATTCATTCTTAGATAAATGGAGTTATAAAATGTCTGTTTTTGTATAACACACGCCGCCGTGTGTTACAAAAACAGATATTTTAAAACTCGAGTATGGAACCATAGCGTGCCCATTGACGCCGGTTTAGTTATAAATAAGTAAGACGTCCTCTGCTGAAGGCATTACTATACTCTAGCCAAATTAACAAGATCTCCAATGTAAGTAATCTATTTAAAAGTTATAACCGGTCAAAAGTAAACTCTTACAAGCGCCAGCCACGACTGGACCGCGCATTGCCGACACAGTGCCCGCAAATGGTATATTGGTATAATTGGTATATTGATATAATGGTATAATTCGTATGGAGTTTGATAAAAAATTTTCGGTACTTGTCAGCCACGAGAGGTCACCTCGTCGTCGCTTAGCTGACCGCTCCTTAACAACGCTCACATGCTAAATGAGCGACCAAAGACCGAAGACGTATATAATTTTGCCTCTGCTTTGGGCATAATTTATTAATAAATTATCATACACTTTATTGCACCAGTACAGAATAAAGTCAAAAAGAAAAATGCAACGAAAAAAATACAATTTAGGCGGTCTTATCACTAAAGCAATCTCTTCCAGGCAACCTTAAGGTAAAGAAAGAAAAGCGTATGGAAAATCTTCTGCGTAGTGCAAAAATAGAATTATTAATAAACATAATAATAATATTATTAATAAAAATAATACGAATATTAAAAAACTAGTAATGATGAATTAATTAACAAAATACATAATTTAAAGAAAAACATAATAAATGAAAAGAAAAGAAATGCATCTTTATACAGGTAGATGCAAGTCAATGTGCAAAAGCTATTGAGAAGGATAATAGGTTTTGAGTTGATTAAATTGATTGAGTAGATTAATACACGTATCAGCTGCAATATGATTAAGTAGCACATCACGCGCATTTGTATGACGTTTGTAATGTGTTAATACACTGTTATTTAAATGTGTAACAAATGATTTATACGAGTATAATACACAACATTTGTAGTTTTGATATATTATGAGCCTTTGAAGTCGCAAAACGTAAGCACCAGTATTCGTTTGTATATATACAGGGTTAATTTAAAAATACTAATAACCTCTTAGTATTTTGTAGATACATTATCCTCAATAACGTTCGTTTTACGACTTTCAAAAATTCATAAGTTTTTTCTTTCATACAAAAAATTCATAAGTTTTTTCTTTCATACAAAAATAAAAATATATTAAATTTTTCTGAAAATGGCACCTACTCTATCCAGTCGCTAAAGCGGCACACGCGCAGGCCGGCGCTGAGGCCCGGTGCGCTTGCACTGCACCATTGGAAATACGTACAGAGTAATTACGTTTCAGACAGTACAACAAAACTTAACAAATATTTTTTGAGTATATTTTTTTGAGAATATTTTTTGAACGTATTGAGTTTTGAAAAAAATCGTAGAACAAAAGTTGTTAGATATGTTGACAGGAATTTTGCGCTAAGAAGTTATTTGTATTTTTAAATTAACCCTGTCTGTATATATAATATTCGTCTGTTATTTTTATTGAGAAACGAACCATGTACCTACGTGGTTAATACATATGCCTTAACTGTGAAATATGTCAAACAAAATACAGAGTTAGAATCAATAAGAATAAGAATTCTACGAAACATCACCTCTATATGTATTTTAAATACGAAAAACACATAATTTCAATTATACAACTTACAGGAAAAATATCCTTAATACAATACCGTTTCTTGGTACGTGCTGTGTTGCGAGGTCCTTACCATCGCGAAGTCTTTGTTACTGACGCTATTTCAGTCTTATTTCAAGCGAGCAATTCCAGTAGGTACATACTGGAAAATATATTTCTTTGCAGTATTTCTGTTTCTCGGAAACAACTCTAATCATTTCAATAAAATTTTATATTTAGATAACGTTTTATTTCCAAGTTTATCAAAAAATAGTTATTGCATGCGACATCGTCCGCGTGAAAAAATATAATAAATAGCCTGTCCTTCTTAACCTATTTCTATAATCTATTTTTATTCCACATCAAAATCGATCCAGCAGTTTAGGTGTCAAAACGTAACAGACAAACAGGCAGAGCCACTCCGGCAAATTATATTATGTATAATATTGTATGGATAGCTGTTATCTTAAAAAAAAACTCCTTTCGAACAAAATAATTTGTTCATAATATTGATTCTAGTATCATTTCATTAAATATGCATGTATTGATATTAGCTATTCAATAACAACGGAAAATACACTACAGAATAGAAGAAAAGGAAGAAAGTCGCGGCCGATCAGAGTGGGGCTTTGCTCGGTGTCTTTCGACTGAAAGCCTTGCTCCGAGCGGCCCTTTAAGGCTCTTTTTGGTCGCCTCCTGTGACAAATAGGGAGTATCATAGCCCTATTCTGTGACCCGGCTTATCTTTGCAGTAACTACCAAGGCGACCAATAAACACCTCTATATATTGAACGTGAGAGTTTGTCGACGCTATTGATATATGCATTGATCAAAGTGTCTTTGTATCAAGTGGACAGTAATAACAGAACAAATATCTGGTGTAAATATAATATACACATGTGAGTCACTTTCCATTAATCGAATGCTTAGTTGTAATATAAAATTGGTATACGATGTAATTATTTATGTTTCATATTTATAGACCAGTATTTTTATTATACTTTGACTTCATACAAAAGTGGGTGCAGGGGCAAAACTTTATGTTATCTGTACTTTATGGAAATTGAGTAGATTCAAAAAGGTCCTCGAAATATATCCACCGACGATCTACACAGCATTTTTAGTATTATTTCCACTTTGAATATATGTACAGCTTCTTATACTATAATATTTATTTATATAGATACCAGTCACATGCTTGAAAAATGGTAGAATAAACATGACATACAAAACAACATACTGTTCTCCTAAATACATTGTTTATTTTATATGTACGTGTGTACTATGTATATTGTATTGTATGATCAGTATCACATTCGCTTAATGGAAGTATTAGTAAAGACCGTATGACTATAAATATATCACGTACGGGTAAGTTCAGGTTCATTCAACTTTAACATATACAAAATTGTGTAGTGCAAGCGAACGTCTGCATTTATCTTTTCATAAAACAAACTCTAATATATCTTGCACTAGTTATAGCCTGCGACTTCGTTGGCGTGGAAGTTAGGTTTTTATGTATACTTATTGATATATACATATTGGTATGTTTAAGAATATAACTGTATATGTATAAAGTGAGTGGTAAAAGAAGCCAAGGAAGACCAAGGCTGACTACTGAAGATCAAAAAGCTAAAGTGTTAGCCGACGGAAATGTCAAAAGCACTCGCATAGCTAGGCGAAAATGTGTGAGGAGAGTGATGAAAATATATAAATTACATTTTTGCCAATGGCTCTTATACATCTGACGCGGTGCACTGAAGACAGTGTTATATGTCCCTATTTTTATTGAGAGAAATAATAATGTATTTAAATAGGTCAAAGGTCGAAATGGAAGCTAATATTGACAAATTAATTAACCATGTTCCGTTATGGATTAGTCTGCGGGTGTCAATCTACTTGATCCGGACTAAATAACTGATATGACGTATAATGACTATGTATAATGAGTACATTGATTACTAGCTTTTGCATATGGTTTTGCTTGATCTGTAAAAATACAAAAATTACAAGTTTGCTCATACATAAGATTTATGTATTTGTATGTAATATATGTATAATTCATGTATGTACATGTACATATACTATGCGTATTTATATTTTTTTGTGAACAGCACAGTACTTCGCGAATATTAGTATAAATAGGGTTGGGTAAAGAGAATCCTGCAGCTGACTCATTCGTTGAATCGGTGTTGGTTAGCTGGCGAGTCTGATCTCTGGAATATCCTGAAGATGCCTCGTTGAGAGGCGAAACACGTGTCGATTAGTTCTAGAATTTTGAGCGGACGATAGCTAAATATTATAAGAATTCATCACATGAAATGGATTTCCGCAAATTGGTCGGGCGTCAATTTGCGTCTATACAATATAACAATATTTTTTTTATATACATCATAATGATATTTGTTTTTTTATTTATATTAATATTAAGATATTAATTAATTAATTTATAGATCTTAATATTTTATTTTAGTAGTATTATGAATTCGTTAATCGTTTCTAATAACAAAAGAATAATTAAATGCCAGGCACATATTAAAGATTAAACACGTTAACAAGGAAACACTGCATGAGCAAAGTTATTGCATTCATTAAAAAAGTGTACTTATTGTATTAGAGATTTTAATTATTTTAAAAATAAAGAAGGAAATACATGAAATATTTCTATATTATGACAAATGTTTACCGTGTCACGAACTGATGGGTCGTTATCCTTCAGAGTCGGTCAAACGACCGCAAAGCTCTGGTTTCCTTGGAAAGTTTCTCAGCATCGAAACGCCTAATCGAGAGTGGGTGTTAACTTAATAATGGGTGTTGTACATCGTATCCGTTCAACAAAATTCTCTGGCGAACACAATAACACGTATTGAGCGCATTCCGCTTCAATTCCAATACATATTCAATTCAATGTAATAAGTACGCTGGCATAAATCACGAACTTTCTCTCGTGTATAATTTATATACTACATAAATTTCATATTTTATTTGTTTGTTAAAAAGACACGTCATCCTCATTTTCACAAACACATAACAACACAATACTAAACATATATCTACTCCAGTTCAGTATGAATATTGATATATTAATTAATATTGATTACAACAGGCGTACACAAGGCTCACTGAATTTAGCAAGTAAATATAACTACGTTATAAATGAGAAAAAAGTTACGTACTCTTTTCAAATTTTCACCTTTTTTATTTTAAACTAGCTCTGCACAGAAATATATACGTATTTGTTATAGGTCCCATTTTTAGTACAGTGAAAAAAAAAATTAACACCCAGTTTCTCGCTAGTAACTAATTATCTGTGACACAGCATAACTACACATATTTAATTATAGTAAAAATTATCCAGTACAAAAATTCTTATTATATTTGCACACATTAAAATACAGTGTAAGGAAAAAAATTTTGACACAAAATATGTACAATTTTTAACGTTTTCTTTTGTTAGGAAATAAAGTCCGACAGGGACTGGTTTTTTAGTCTCAGCCAAGATTGAGACCGAGATCGAGATCGGCCCTAAATACACTACAAACATTGAATTATACGTTACACTAAAATAGTTCATTAAGGGCGACTTGCACCAACTATTTAAACTCGATTTAAGGATTTGACATCTCGCTTGCACCATCTATCTAATAAGCTGGTGTAAGTGAGATGTGAGTTGTCAACAATAATCAACAATAAGTATCCCCACCATAAACATACCGCTAGGTATACTAACTTTATGGTTTCCGCGCTGGCAGAGCGGGCCGCGAGAACTGCCGCTTCGCCGTAAGCAAGAGTGAGACAGTGCTATCGTGTCGTTGCTTCAAATGGGCAAGACTTGCTCACGGTGTTTTAATATTACGTATAATAAAATAAGTAAAATTAATTAAAAATCCATTTTAAATGTAGGTACTATATTTTGCGGTCGTATCTGAGCATCAATTAAAATAAATTATTTATTGTAAAAGCATTACATAAGTGCATTAAATATGAAATGAAATAAGGTACGCTACGCTACTGCACAAGCGTCGAATTGAAAGTGAGCTATGTGTGGTTCCCGAGCCTCAGTTGAGTGGAACATAGCGATCTAGTACTTACATAGATATCGTTGACTACAAATAACATGGGAAGAAAAATGAATAACACATAAATTTTGTATTGTGTAATTGTGCATGAAATTTTCAGTATCAAAAATTATATTTCATTGGTTTGTAACCACAACAGTTTGAAAACATCCTTACAGGGTGAGAGTTTGTTGCCAAAGTAGGTATATTAAAATGTTGCCAACAAATAATTATTGACAGGTTGAGTGAATGAGTTACGAGCTGTGAATTTTGTGTGTTTTGTAAACTGTGAGGTGTTTCGAGTCTCTTGAGTGTATGTCAGAGGAAAAAAGCGTTAAATTTATATTTAAGGTCGAATTTCGACCACTGGCAGAGTTAAAAATATATGAAACATGTAAATAATACTAAAGTATACTAAAAGTGTACCATAAGTTCGCTGATATTTATGTGACAGTATAATTTATCGCTATCTTAATATAACTGCTTCTGTGTCGTTATGACATATTATTATGAAAATATCTTCAGTAAAAACAGAAAATGACACAATGTTGTATTGATTATTGGTATTGATTTTTCCTGTATAAGTTCTACAAAAATGATAATTTTTGGGATCTACTAAATACATCCATTATGCAGCATAATTATTAATCTGATCCTGGATGTCCACTGTCCATTTATTTATTTGTTTTTATTTTATTTTATTTAGGAAACTTACAGTGTACATGATAATATTATATTGTATGTTAAATATGCAGAAAACTTAAGTTAAATACACAGTACACGTACACACACAATTACACAAACCAAAAGTACACAATTACACAAACAAATGAAGTGTCCACTTACAATTTACATACGTTGCGAGAAATGTAGAAAAAAAACAATAAATGAGAAATAAGAAGAGAGTTACAAAACAAGTCACTGTTGCTACAAATTTCGTTATGCTTTTAGCAAGATCTGAAAATAAAAGTGTTATAAGCATAAATGTTTTTAACAATTGGTAAGTGGCCTACTTGGGCTACATGTGCTACAAATGCTACATGTACTACGTGGGCTAAATGTGCTACAGGGTCACTGTGCAACTTTCATTAGATTTCATTTCATTGGGAAACCAGCATGATATAAGAATAAAGGTGTTATGAGCATAACTTATTTTAACTACTTATAAATAAGCTACATGAGCTACAAATGCTAGAAGTTTTACATGTGCCGAACGTGTTACATGTGTGGAATGTTTTATAAGTGCTACAAGTGCGACAAGTGCTACGTGTGCTTCCTGTGCTAATTGGGCTACATGTGCTTCAAGAGCTACATTACTACGAGTGCTACAAGTGTGATAAATGCTTCATATGCTTGCCGTACTACATGGCTACAATTCTTCAACAGCAAGAACGTTACTACGAATGCTACAAGTGTGACAAGTGCTACATATACTACCTGTGCTACATGGCTACATGTGCTACAAACATCATATTTTGCTACAAGCACTTCATATGTTACAAGTACTACATTGATACATTTGCCACAAGTTCTACGTGTGCTATTAGTGATACATGTGCTACGTAAAAAAAATGAAAATAGGCCACATGTGCTAGATGTGCTACACGTGCAACATGTGTTACTATGTTGGCTACATGAGCAACAAGTTTACATCGCTTATCGTTGTCGACCCGCTCCAGAGTCCCGAGTGCCGTCCTGCTCCGTCCCGTTTTGACTTATGTTATTCTGTACTTTCTTCTCTTCGACTGGTTCGGGCCTTTCCACGTATAGAATCGATTCTTTTTGTTTTTAAAAATCCGTTATCAACTTCCCATGTTTTTGTTCGCAATGATTATTATTGAATCATCATCGTCGTCGTGTGTTATAGTCTCTTTATCCGGACTGTACAAGGTATGAGATAGAGTTATGGTATGAGGTATGATAGCAAAAGCAAAACCTTGGAAGTTCAAAATTTTCCATAATGTATAAGTAGGCATAGTTTTCTATTTAGTGATTAAAATATTGTTATTTGGCTGTTTATATTATTATTGTACCATTATTACTTATTTATGAACTAAATATCCACTAAATAAATTTAATAATTAAACAGGAAACTAAAACTCATTTTATGATAAAGGTCTTTGCATAACGCCGTTAAGTGTAATTTTATACGTTGCTGGGAGGCGTTCTTATTGTGCGAATATTTTTATAGTGAGGCACTAGTGAGGAATTTCATTAATATTTTTATCAATGTCAATTTTATTTTTAGAGTTTGAAATTTTTCATAATATATATGAGAAGGTAAATGTATTTGTTAAAGGTAATTTGGTTATTAAATTTATTTTGTTAAGTGACGTTATAATAAAATACTCTGTGGTCGGAAGTAGTAATGTACCTGTGGATAAACGGACATGGAATCTGGATGTAGGTCCGTGGAGCTGGATATACATCCAGACCAGTATTCTTGAAAATGTCAGACCTACCCATCTGTTACGGACGGCTCCGAAAGGCATTACGTGTGGTGAAAAGTGTAAAGTGAATTATAACTAAAGATACGCCTAGTTGTGGATACATGTACAGTGTGAGTGAGATTGACTTATTGTGTAAAACAGACAGAAATACAATTGTATAATTAGCTTATTTACTATGTGTAGTAGCGCGCACCAGTATTATGCGAGAGGGATAAAACTGTGTAAATATAGGTTAGGATTAGAGATAGATAAAAACGAAAGACGTATAGATAAAGAGATCGATTGATCGAATACAGGGGTTTACAGTTCACGGAATAATTTGGAAATTTATTTTCTTACACACGCGACGTTACCCGAACGGAAGAAATGCAGTACCTCCTAGAGAAGAAGTAACAACCGTCTGCAACACCATTTATATAACCTAATTCCATCGCTAAACCCTTAACACGGTAGCGTAGAAATTTGTTGTAAGAGTAAGTACGAGATTTGTACAGCCTTAGTTTGGTGGTTATTGAAGTACATAAATGAACTTCCTACAAAGCCTTATCGTGACTCGCGCGAATTTTCACAAAGTTTGGGTCACGACAATATGCGAGGGACGTGAAGGCTCGCGCTATTGCATTCGATACTATAATAGTCAACCGGGTACAATCAATACTACCTGTTGGTGTCAACAGTAAGAACTTTGCCCGGTACGACGGCTGCTTAGTCCGACTATCGTGAGCGCGGATGTCCCGGGTTCAAATTGAGTTCCCTCAGGTGGAACATGCAAACACCACACGATCTTTCACTTACCAAAAAGGGATCCACCTCATTTTAAAGGCGACTATCAGCACTGGCTCGAGTATTGGGGCACATATTTTTCTATGAAGCAGTGTGTGCAATGAAATCAGATAATGTGAGTCAATTTCCTTATTAACGTGCTTGCTCTGCAAGGGAATGCGGCTTTAATGATTAAAAACATTAAACGCCTTGTATTCCGTGAAATGCCATCTCATAAGAGTATTAGGCCTCACTTGACTTATGAGGAAATGACTATTTGTCTTGAACAAATAGGGACTATTTCAAATGTTCGTCCTCTTACTCCAGTATCGTCTGATCCTTAAGATTTTTCAGCCTTAACTTAAGCTCATTTCTTATTTGGAGGGACACTCATGTCAATTCCTAATCCTCAGGAGATCGATGTCACCCAACTGAATATGCTGGAGCGCTAAAAACGAATCGAAACATTAAATTAACATATCTAGAACCGCTTCGGTAATAAAATGAATCTGTTTTTGACCAAAGGACAATGTACCACATAGCAAAGAACATCCTAAAGATTAACACTCATTCTGGTCAAGGACGAGTCAGAGATGCCTCTATTACAGTCACTTGAGCGCAATGTAGCTGTACATCTCGACAGCGACTGCATCACGAGTATCGCCGACATCAAAACAACGTCGCGGAGAAGTTTCAAGCACATCCGATTTTTGACGAGATTTCAATCGCGTGATGTTGTATAAGTTGTTATTTATTAGCTTCTGTTCATAATAAACCAATGAACATTTACATTTTACTCTTATTTAAAATCTTTAGACCTTTACAGCCTAGATCCGATGTTTTTCTTCTTAGTTTTTTGATTTGGCTAAAAAGTTCTAGATCATTTTTTATGTTACCGAGATCTGCACCTGTTTACTGTATACACCCATAGTATAAGTTCTAGTGATGTTCGGTTTGGTATCACACACTTGGTGCAAGGACATTCCAGAGGTCAGACTCGGTCAGCTAAATAGCACTAGCAGATTCGGTGCTAGTTAGCTAATCGTGTCTGATCTCTGAAATATCCTGAGGACGTTTCGTTAAGAGGCGAAGCACGTGTTGATTAGTGAGTTTGGAATTGCGACGGCTGATGATAGCTAAAAACTATAAGAATTAGTCACATGAAATGGATTTCCGCATAGTACGTTTACCTGAGTCACGTAATTATCATTATTATAAATATTCTCTTGATGATTTTATAATTTTTTTATTTTGTCGATTGTGTTAGGAAATAATAATATTACTGGAATAATTTGTACCTAAGCTATGTTTACAAATCCGGTTAAAAGGTGTCAAATGTAAAGCGACTTAGTTTTTATCGCTGACCACCAACCGTAAAAGATTACAACAAAATCACTTTGTGAAATTGGAAAGAGCTTTTATTGTTATAATGGAAAGATCTGTTTTACCAAATAAGCATTTTAAGAACTGTCTTCATATAATTTGGCCATACTAAAAATACTTCATTTATCTTCAACAAAGTTAACTTTATGTACTTTTTCCTACATATTGTAGATATTTCACTTATAGAAACTGCTGTTTCATTTGTAAATGAACCTAACACATATTCTGATACCTAGGAAAAAAATGCCGTCTGTTGGTGGAGCACATGCCGCACAATCACACCATAGAAATTGACTGTTATTATTCTTAAAACAATGAAACTTTTAACAATTTTAAAGGGTTTTAAATTATTTACTGAAGTGAAAAATTTAAATAAATCATTATTTGCCATACTAAATTAGGGCTAGTTACCTATTTTATCCCGACGTTTCGACCGGATTGCACCGATCGTGGTCACGGGCAGACTGCTGAGGATGAATGACGTCTTCGTAGCATGCGGTTTCTTGCAACAACCCACAAGCATTCAACGCATTTCTTAATTTTTGTTATTGTCACTGTCGGTACTTCGACACACTACACTAACGACATCTACACACTGGCGACGTCCGGTTTTCCGACTCCGGACACACTCACTGATGACAGGATTCCATGATGTTGATAAGCGGTATCCATCTTCCCGGTTGAAATTATGGTATTTCTTGATTTCAACCGCCTCTCGTGCTATTCTGGAATAATAGTGTCGATCGGTGCAATCCGGTCGAAACGTCGGGATAAAATAGGTAACTAGCCTTAAAGTATAAACGCGACATAGACCCGTTAGTAAATATTGTAAGATGTGTACAGGTCGTGAAAATTTAAAAACATTTATACTAAATTAAATTAAACGTATGCATTACTAAAAAATTTACTAGTGAACCGACATAGACAGTGGGCGGTTATATATTTTATGTTAAATTGGGTGCCGCTTTAACTGCCGAACCCGGGTCCCTGTTTATTTAATTAATGATAATCGCTTTAGGAATTTTTAATAAAAGTAAGTAACATCAAAGAAAAAAGGTCAAAGAGCTTATATTAATTTTTTAGATAATTTTACGTAATCATTTAACAAAAATGATATAATTATGAGTAAAGAAACCAAAGAACAAGGACGTAACACGTTCACGATTTAGGTAGTTACATGAAGAAATGTACACTACATTTTTTACAGTATTGTTAGTAAATGTCCATACATACATATGTATATTTAAATTCTAGTATTACCCTTTTGGAGTGGCTAGATCGTAATGACGCACCATGGGCGCGCCGCGCCATTTTTAGCAATAAGAATTTAGGCTTTCGGACAGATCAGACGGTAAAGCGGAATTAAATAGGCACAGGTTCCTAGCACATAACATAACATAACATAACTTCACGCTGTATCCCCAACGGGGTAGTCAGAGAGGACGGAGCGCCAGGAGTCGCGGTCCTTACACACCTCTTTCGCTTCCTCAAATCTCATCATTCTCCTCACACATTTTCGCCTAGGTATGCGAGTGCTTTTGACATTTCCGTCTGCTAGCACTCTGGCTATTTGATCTTCATAAATCAGCCTTGGTCTTCCTTGGCTTCTTTTACCACTCACTTTCGCTCTGTATATTTTCTTCGTCAGTCTTTCATCACTCATTCTTTCCATGTGCCCGAACCATCTAAGCATTCCTTTCTTCATTTTTACAATAACACTGTTGTGCGACCCTGTCATACTGCGTATCTCATCATTGCTTATCCTGTCAGCAAGCGTGACACCGCACATATTTCTGAGAGACCGCATCTCCACAGCATTTAACATACTTTCACTCGATTTTGGGCATATCCAGGCCTTACTACCGTACAACAAAGTTGGCACCAACACCGCATTGTGGATGGCCATTTTAGCAGTGTTAGATATATTCACACTACCCACTAATGCGGACAGAGCACCGTTCACTTTATTGCCAGCTGCTACCCGTCTCTCCACATCCAACTCACATCTTCCATCCCTCGAAAACGCACTCCCCAGGTACACAATTTCATTCACCTGTTCTAGACATTTTCCATTTACACAAATCACGCATCTCGTTTGTACCGCTTCTCTTTCAAACACCAGAACCTTAGTTTTGTTCACATTCATTTTCAATCCTTTTACTTCACAATCTTCTTTCATGCACGTGACTAGTGTCTGCAACTCTGCTTCTGATGGTGCTATTAGCACAGCATCGTCAGCGTACAATAGGCAGTTTACCACTGTGTCACCACATCCCATACCACTCATATTACCTTTCAATCTCTGGGGGCAACTGTCCAAATACAGCACGAATAGCCAGGCAGACATCACGCAGCCCTGTCTGACACCAGAACAGACTTCAAACCTGGGTGACATGTGCCCGTCTATCCTTACACAGGCTCTGTGGTCTCTATATAATGACCTCACAGCCTGCAGTAAGGAGCCCTCCACGCCATATTCAGGCAGAAGACTCCACAATTTCTTCCGCACTACTCTATCGAATGCTTTCTCTAGATCCACGAAAGCGCAGAAAACTTTCCGACCTAAAGCCAGAAACCTTCCCACGATAACGCGGAGCGAGAAAATCTGATCCATACAACCCCTACCGTTCCTGAATCCACCTTGCGCCTCCCACAAATATCTTTCTGAAACGCCTTTCATACGTTCAGTCAATACTTTAGTATAGACTTTACTCGCTAAGCTGACCAAGCTGATGGCCCTATAGCACGCACAGTCTAGGTAGGAACCTTTCCCTTTATATAGAGGTACTATGACTGCCTTGCGCCAGTCCTCTGGAACCTCCCCCTTCTGCCAACAAAGGTTGCAGAGTGCACAGAAGGCATCCCAGACCCTAGGACCACCATACTTGATCATCTCAGCAGTCACCTCATCATTTCCCGCAGCCTTTCCACATTTCAAACTTCTTATCACTTTCTCAATCTCTTTCATACTAATGGCATCCTCCAGTCTCTGGCCCGAGTGTGGCAATTCATTAGAATCGCTCTCAGTATCAGAGACGGAGTCGCCACTCTCATACAGTTCTCCAAAGTATTCACTCCATCGCTGCAAAACATCCTTTTTATTTGTAAGCAGTTTGTTTTCTTTCGAACGCACTTTATTCATTCTACAAGGTGCCGGACCACTTCGGTACTTACGTACTTCTTTCCAAAATAATTTGGAATTTTCCTCGAAGTTGTCCGACATCTTGTTTTCATCTAACACCCTACACCTTTCACGCTTCTCTTTCACTAGTGCCTTCGTTTCTGCTTTCTGCAGCTTATACCTGTCTTTCATCAAATTTTTCATACCACAGTCATTAGTAGCAAGGTAGTCTCGCCATGCTTTCTTTTTCTTATACACAGCCACTTTCACCTCATCATCCCACCACACATCACGCTTTTTGCCGTTCCCAATCTTATTCATTCCACACACTTCTTTCGCAGCCTCAATCATACTATCTCTAAGGTTCTGCCAACATTTTTCAACATCCTCGCTCATCACTTTCAATCTATCATCAAGCTTACTAGATAATACCCTTTCATATTCATTCCTGGTGGCCGCATCCTGCAGTCTCCAGCTTTTAATCCGGCTAACCGCTGCAGGTTTGGACACTACGCGATGTCGCCATGCTGTGAACAGACCCCTTATTCTGGTTATTACCAGAAAGTGGTCCGTCCCGAGATCGGCTCCTCTATACGCTCTTGTGTCCATTACCTGCTTCTTAAGTCTGCTATCCACCAGGAATAAATCAATCATGCTTCTCGCACCCTTTCTTTCCCACGTGTACTGATGGATCCCTTTGTGTCTAAACATGGTATTAGCCACAAAAAGATCCTTTTCCATACACAGTCCTAACACAATCTTACCAGCATCATTCACTCTCTTATCTCCATATTTGCCTAGGACAGACTGAAATCCTGTTCGAGCTGTCCCGACCCATCCATTCATGTCTCCACACACAACAATTCTTTCGTTCTCTTCAACCGTCGCTAGAACTTCTCTAACATTCTCCCAGAACTGCTCTAGTTCAGCCAAACCGACAGAGGACACTGGGGCATATACTGCCAAAACAAAAATTTTTGTCAACCCAATCTTGAGGCGTACCCAGAGCAGTCTGGGATTTACACATTTATACGCAGTCATACAATTAACCATACGAGAGGACAGTAAAACGCCTACCCCTTGGCATCCCCTATCTCCTTGTGGTACCCCTGACCACAAAGCGATGCCTCCTCCGGGCAAGTCGGCAAGTTCACTGCCGCCTCGCTTGGTTTCACTCAAACATAGCACATCCAATCTTTTCTCTTCCATAATATCAATCACTTCATTCATCTTCTCCTCAATCCCACCTCTCACATTCCACGCAGCTACTCTGCACTCCTCCCTCCACTTCCCGCCGCTAGGTGCACAGCGTGTTGGGTGGCGGTCCCCAACGCCGAACTGCACTCTGCACACACCAGCAGGGACAGACCGGTGCACGTCACTTTCGGGGGACGCCCTAACATAATCATTTCCGTTGTCCCGCATGGTATGCACAGAAGAGGAATTGCAGCCCTGAAAAGGGCTGGCAGGGGTCGCGACGAGCACGCTTCCTCAGTTGACCCCCTATAATTATACAATACAATATATATAATACATAAACTGCCTACAGCAAAAACAATATGAAATTAAGGATGTAAGTTCTCTCAACAAAGCCTGGAAAATTCTATTTCAGGACAATTTCGATTAATTAACGGTTGGATATTAGACAAAGATTATTGTTATGCGTACAAATTAAGCGTTGCCCTGAAAAGGTCTCATTTCCTTAGCAGAACAGAAACGGAACATTGAATGTTGTCATTACACTTAATCTAAGCTGACATACGTAAGCATTCTATCCTATTCTTTAGTGTTTAATAAGATAAGCGAAACTTATTTTATAAGGCTCTTGCTGATTGCGATTTAGAATTGAATGAAAAGATGAAACGCAATAACGAAAAAGCCTTATTAAAAATCTATGAAAAGTAAGAAAATAATATATACATACATACATACATATATTCACGCTGTATCCCCAACGGGGTAGTCAGAGAGAACCAAGCGCCAAGCGTCGCGGTCCTTACATACCTCTTTCACTTCCTCAAATTTCATCATTCTCCTCACACATTGTCGCCTAGGTATGCGAGTGCTTTTGACATTTGACAAAATAATATATATATATATTATTACATAATATATATTGACCCTTTTAAGTTTATGATAAGTTGTAATAAATGAATATATGTAAATAGTAGTAGTAATACATTATCCAAGCGTCGTCGCGTCGGAGTACCGCTAAGTAAATAACTTATATTTAAGTTTCATTCTTTATCATTTTTGGTTGTACTTGTAGGTATTCTGTTTTTACTATATTTACTTAGCGGTCTCCCGACGCGACGACGCTTGGACTACATATTACTACTACTATTTATATTACAACTTATCATAAACTTAAAGGGCCAATAGGTACATATTATTTTCTTACTTTTTAGAGGTTTTCTTTAAGTCGGGGGTTTTTAAAATTTTTAATTTAAGGTTTATTTCATGCTTTTTAAACACGCTACGATTGACAGTCTATCCTCACATTCACACAAATACTTTCCAGGATGATACATGAAATTGAGACACGAGATCTTGCCTCACCGAAATCTGTATATTCTGACAATAGTTCATTAATCATCAGACCCTGATCACCGTCTATTTATCTATATATATATATATATATGTATATATATATCAATAACCTATTAGTTGAGATTATTTCACAGAGCTCAAACACGATACCTCTGCTGCAAGTAGGCGAGGAGTTGGGTATCCTGGTGATTCCAAATGATGCTGTAACATCAGGTCAAAGTTACCATGTTATTGTAATATCATTGAAGTTACGGCATACTAAATTTCGAATCGATTAGATTAGTAGAAGATGCTCGCATCCCTTCGACAACTACAAAAGAGCTGATAATCTTAAAACGGCTGACCAGATTTTCTTGAATCCTAGCTAAGATCATTTTCAATCTCTGCCTTTCTAGTAAAAAATTAACTATGTAAAAACTCATCCGTTTAAGAACTACGATGCCACAGAGAGACACGCAGATACACAGATATACAGATTAATCTTATGACACCCCTCTTTTTGGGTTGGGGGTTAAAAATGCAATTAATGTTTATGTATGAGTAGTAAAGAAACCAAAACATTTTTATAATTTTTAATTTTTACTATCTACTTTTGAATTATATATTTTCGTTAAAGCTCTTTTTCCCCATTACTAAAATAATCCATCTCACTCATTGTTTTCAACTTGAATGAAGTTTTTCAATTATACAATAAATAATTATATACGCAGTCACCTGCCCATGAATTTCAATCACTTGTAATCGCTTTATTGTAAGAAAAATACAAATCATAATAAGTTGTATACGTTACGAAGATATAACTTGATAGAAATTTTAAATAAATATGTACAAAGTAAGATATTGTAGTTGATATTCATGTTCCTTTTTCAAAGCTTTTGTCTCATTTGATATAAGAAATATAATATTTTCCAAATTCAAATTGAATTAATAATAAATTAAATAACTTTATTACCAATAATGGAATTTAGAAAAAGAGAGCCAGTTTTAAGCAGTAGCGAAACAAATATTCAGTAGAGCGCGGACGAGCGAACGAGACGAGCGGCTCGAGGCTAACCGTGACAATAATACTTGCGAACCGCACGACATTATTGTACTTACATAGAAATTTCGTGCAATGCCTGTAGAGCATTTTGTATATTTTCAGCAGTGAAACTTGGAAAGTTTTCTCAAACATTTAGTGAAATCGTATACGCATAGGTGAGTCATTAAAATAATTTACCTATTATTACACATTTATAAGGTTAATTAAAAATTAAAAAAAAACAATTAATGACAAATTAATTTCTAAATTGCGTTCCATATTTTTATATTCTCAATAGATAAATAAACACTTTGCAGTGAATAATAATAGATTTATCTATTCATTGTATATAGCAACTGAATAAACAGGAAGTGCACATGAAAAAACTATTTTTTATAAACAATTTACGAATAACAAATAAGTAGAACTAACCGTAATTTGTGTGTAGTTATATCTTACACTTTTTATGTGAATCTTTGAAATTGTTTGGGTTTCTCGAGCTCTAGTGATTTGCAAATATAGACAAGTTTATGCATGGATAAAAGCGACCGATACAACATATTTATTTTAAGGATTGTTTGAAAATCTATCTATTTTCGAGTATTTAGTATAAAATAAAGAATTTAACATCACCTACTTAAATTACAATCTATAATAATTAAAATTTATTCCATAAAATGTAACCTACATAAACAAAGACTAAAAATTAAAACGATCTTATTCTAATATTCAGCTGGAAGAAGATAGCGCCAAGGACCGTCCTGAACCGAATGTGCTTATTAAGCTGACAGCATTGCCGCATTGGCCAAAATCGACAATTGCTGGACCAGGGGGCCTAGACAAGTGGCTCAATTGTCGTAAACGCTAGTAGAACAGTGATAGAACAGAATAACAAATACCACGCGATCTAGCATAACGAATTTTAACTTGGTAGTCAAACGTAAATAGTTTTCTTTTCAATCAAAAGTCAAATCAAAAGTAAGGTTGTGTGAAAATAGCCGTATAAAACTTAGCCAAATGGCACATTTGACTAGCAATAATGCCAGCAAACGTTTCGATGGTACAAACATTCGCCACTTGGCTAGCCGCTCTGGAAAGCCCTGGAGCTAGGGTCGCCTCCATTTTCTCTTAACTTCTGGCCCAAAATCGAAACAAAATTATCAGAGTTTCTGCACCAGACAAACAAATACACGACAATTTCAAACATTGATTTTTTGGTCTTATAGATATTTTAATATGCATTACGTTTTTTTTTTCTGCGACCATTACTGTCCTATTATTCTAATTCAGTGTCCAGCGGTAGATTACTGATTTACCGACATGTATAAAAAACTTTAAATCTGCTTGAGCAAAAAAATACACACATTAAAAAGAAAGTAAGTATGCAAATGCGAATTTTATATTTCAAAGATTTTATTTACATTTCCATTACAGACCTTATACTACGTCTTACGAAAATGTCTCCAAGTTCCTTTACTTTACTTACCTTACGATTTTCGCGTACATTTTTTTGTAACTTTCATAGACAGATAATATTTGTTTATGGAAAGATGTAGATGTAGACCTCATATGGATAGAACTGCAATTTTTCCTTTGTTTGTGAAGTCGATTTTGCGATACCTTAGACTACCGAGCGTTTTGTGTTTGTGGAAACTGTGATTTTTACAACACTGAATAACAGATGCGTTACACATTTACTTAGATTGATATTACAGATTTCAGGCCTGGCTTCGGCTTATTTACAGTTGATACTAAAGCTTTGAATTGTACTACTCAGTTCTCAAGTAATCGGAGTTCATGAGACATTTATAAAATTTGGGCCTCGTTGTTATGGTCAAAAGTCACTCGTTAGGTAGGTACAAACTTTACAAAAGCAGGTGGGGTCGAAACAGGCCCCAAGTGTGATTTTCTAGCCTTATTTTTTTAATTAGACAATTCAAAACTTTTCACTTTTAGCTAATCTAGGTACATCACAGATGCCTTCGAAGTTGCTTTGCGTTCTTTCTTTGGTATCTATATTTTACGTACGTAGGGATAGGTGAATGAGTAGGCGCGCGTGATTTTGCGTTGGCGTTACTTGAAACTTACTAAAATGTTTTAAAATATCAGTATTACTCTTAAAAAACGAAAAAAATTTAGTGATTTTGAAAAAAAAAGACCGACAAGAGAATAAATAGCCAAACATCAGAATTTGGTTATGTTAGTGGACAGGATTGGATAAACAGTGATCATCTTCATGTCTTTCAAAATAACAAACAGCTTATTTATTTTTGGCCTGTGAGCGCAGAAAATAGTTTTAGACGCGATGATATTATTTAAAATTATAAATTGTGTTTATTTTTTTCCTAAACAAATATTTTTGGTTTGCATTCTAACAAAAAATAATGAAAATTATGACAACAGTTGATTGTTATGTTAAATGTTATGTCATTATTAATTGCTTTAAAAACATAGTTTAAAAATATGACACCAGACAAACCCTTTTTTTTTAAATTAATTAATTACTACCAGCATTTCGATTGTTTTTAAAGATAATAAATACTTTTCATATGTTGTAATCATGTCTCTTTATAAATCGAGCCTTAACATTCTGTTAATTTGCATAAATTGTTACAAAATGTTATTAAAACCTTTGGGGATACTCATGGACCCCACTTTGACAGTACGTTACCAAAAAGAACGCGTTGATTTAAAGGATAAACATGTTCTCCTGTCCGTCGTTCCTTTGTGATTCATGAATCTGCAAGTTACGATACAATAAAAACTCAATAAAAAATGAGGGTTCTAAAATTATTTGGATTCGAAAACGGAAATCTGCTGCTGGACACTTTGTAGAGGAGACCAGGGTCAAAAGTAGCACGGGCCAGTAGTACTAATGGGCATAACTCCTAAAATACAATATCTAAAATTATGTTTACCTGTGTTTATTGAAAACAATTGCAATTTTTAACATGAATAATCATAGTTCTGAGATGCAATTGTACAAGTTTACATTCACGAGAACAGTTTTTCGTTTAATAATTATTTCAAATTGGCCGCTTCAGGGCAATAGTGACAAATTTTACGGGTGCGATTGTAGCGTTACAATTAACCCTTGGTTACTAATGACCCCGAGATTACTATTATGTGTGTATCCGGTTTTACTTGTGTCATTTAGGATTTTATTTGATTTTTTTTATTGTTGCCAATTATTTTGTTTCAAGATGCGTACTTGATGTGTAGTATACGCATTTAAAAAGTTTTTTAATTCAGCGCGTATTTTCGAATGATAATTGACTGTGGATATCTACTAGGAATAAGGGTTTTTTGAGTTTCTTGTTTGTAACACCAGTAAAACCAAGTGTTTCGGTTTTTGCCAAGTTTGTCAAACTTCACATACCAATATCTTGAGGTTGATTGGTTGATTGTTTGTTACTTCATGTAAGCACAAATATGAATTTAGAGGTCAGTTGTACTCTAGGGTCAATAATAGTTTACAGTTTTACCACCACCACAACCACCTTACATTACATGCAAATTCTTTTCTTTTTATTTCTCTTCTTTTTTAGTTAATCTACTTAAACCATGTACCGCAATAGTTTTATTTATACTTCGATTTCCCGATATAATTGCAAAAACTTTATATAGACAATTAGTTTTGTTACGGTTGTAATACAGACAAAATTTGTCATATACTTAATTATTTCTATAGGAGGCTTGTTTATGTTACCAAAATGTAAGTTTGTATGGTATGTAGAAATAACTGTAATACAATATTAAATAATAACAAATATGAATATTATTAGAGTTTCATTAGTTTTTATTTCATAAATGTGTGGTGGTACAATTGACCACTGTCCGTGGTCAATTGTACCAATTTCTTTTTATGGACTTCGATGAAATTATGGCTTTCCTATTCGTCGTTGACATCCAAATGTAGAATGAATCTATTCCCAAATAACTATTTTTTTGATCTGTATAATTATTTGTCTCTTTATTAGTCTGATATTCCAGAAATATAGAGCCGAATAAAAATTGTAGCTTTTGACCCCGGTCTCCCCTATTTCGAAAACAAATTCGGTTTCCTTACAGTTTAATTATTAACTTAGCATTCACATGGGGGCCTCCAACAATGCACAAAAGTAACCTAACAATAAATATAGCTTTATCTGTAACTTCACGCCAGGGCCTTAAAAGAGGTAGAGTTCTAGACACCAATTAATTAATCAATTGGAATTTAATTGGAAATTACATAGACATATGGATCATACAATCGTGCAATTATTATTCTGTGGCGCGAATACCAGAGGTGGATATTTGGTGAATATTAGTGTAAGCTAAAAGGGAAGTTGGTCAAACACCCTAAACACTGCTCTTAAGTAGATCCGTGATTTATATGTATACAAAGATATTATAAATCAAATACGCAAAAACTGAATATTACTTTTGTATAGCTTTTATTATCTTCTTTAGAAATCTGTACCCAGTCTTATCCCAAAGGGATCCGATCGTAGCTCTTTTGTGACAACGGCTATTTATTAGAAGCTAATTTATAAACGAATTAAGATAATAACTTAAAAATATAGTAAATTACTCGAAGGCATATAATAGAAATTTACATTTAGCTTGACACATATATTTCCATATTTTGAGAGCTTAATAACTAATGAACATTATAACAAAAAGCTAACATGGATATAGTTGTAACAATGCAACATTTACTAGTTCTCTTTTGTATTTTTTATTAATTTTAAATCATTTTTGGGATTCCGTACCTTAAACCGGAAAAACGGAAATCCCGTAATATCAATTATGCCTTTGTCCGTTTGTACGTCTGTCTATTAGTCATTTTTTTCCGAAGCTATGTGACGTTTAAAGTTAAATGCATAGTGATTAGTGTTATATTTTGTCAACCCACACATGTATATTGCATTGATTATATAACGACTTAAAATTTTATAAAAATAACAACTAGCTCATTACCGTGACAGTAGTCGTAGTAGAGCATCTGTGTTGGACGCCAAGGCCTCGGGTTCCATCCCCGGTCAGGTCCATTTAGAAAATGAACTTTTGTAAATTAGTTTGAAGTCTGGGTATTACTGGAGCTTCCTCAGGGCATCGTATGGTACCCATAGTAAAAGTCTAGTGCTTAATTTGGAGTCCCAATTTGTGTAATCGTCTGAACTATTGTTATTATATATAAATAACTGTATGGATATTGTTATTACATATACATTTATGAGATTTAAAGAAGTAGATTTGGTACCTCTAACTCGATATATCTTTCTTTCTTTATTTCCAATATAATTAAACTTAGAGTTTTAATATTTCGGAGAATGTATAAAACCTTCACTTAAAGTTTACAGAAAAAAATATAACGAAAATCCCATAAGGGGGCTATAAGAGCAAAAAGAGAGATCTTTTCTTCTTCGTATAACAATTTTTTTTTTTAATTTGTTTTGTTCGTATAATTTACATTTTTGTAAAAGGAAAACGCAATTAGATTAAATTTTCCTGATAGAATTTTTTACCAAAGTAGTAATAAAGTCCGTTTACCAAAGTACATTTTAATAAAGTCAATGTGGTAATTGTATTTCGATGTCTTTAATTTTTTATGTGGTTATAAACATAAAAATGTTTGATATTGTAATTTCAATGGTACAATGGTACAAAATCCACAGTAATTATATAAATCGACCCATATTATATCGATTTTTCTTTTAAATTACTAATCAATTTACATAAATATATATGTATGTATGTACATACGTATCTTCACGCTGTATCCCTAATGGGGTAGTCAGAGAGGACGAAGCACCATGCGTCGCGATTTTTACATACTTCTTTCGCTTCCTCACATATCATCTTTCTCCTCACACAGTTTCGCCTAGATATGCGAGTGCTTTTGACATTTCTGTCAGTTAACACTCTGGATATTTAATATTTATAAGTCAGCTTTGGTCTTCCTAATCAATTTGAAAAGAATAATTCGACCTAACTTTATACGCAAATATGTAACTGACTGTAATACAAATAACATAACATATATGCTTAATCATGGTCCGTTTGAATCTAATTCACCAAGAAGGTAAATGTCCAAATAACATTTGCATTTGCTACTCGCTCGTTACTACCGAAGTAAATACATATTTAGTTACAACAAACTCGTTTCAATAAGTATTACTCAAATAGGTTTATGACGAGTGACCGTGTGGGTAAGTACTCTCCTATTTATAGTCCAGTTCGGAAGAAGGGGAAATAGTTCGCGTTCTTCTTTCTAATTAACCACTTTCATATTATAAGTAATTTAATAAATATAAAAAAAAATATTAATTTCGAGATGGCTAATAGGAAATTTCGATGACAGGGTTCTCAATTTTTCTAAGTGACTACAAAACCCTAAGAAAGTGATTTTAGTAACTTGATTTTATGCCAGTTGCATTACACGATCGGTTAACTTTCTCGACAGAAACAATTATTGAAGAAACCTCTTTTAAAACAGAGATTTACATTTCAAAGACAAACGGGACCGATGTAAATTAACCTAAGCACATTTTTAAATGCCAGTTAATTTTTTTAAATTAATTATATTTTTTAATATGAATGAAAATAACTGTTTTGTACACATGTACACGACTTTAAGAAATAAGCTGGCCGAGCACGTTCGTATTGGGTATGTATGGCATTGTTTATCACTTAATAATTCATTGGTTATCACCTTAATACCTAACATCTCTCCGCTACTAATCTTATAATTATTTTGTGTAAACCAAGTAAAAGCTACGGGCATGTGAAGGCGTTCCTTTGAGATCTCCGTCTGAAACTCGAATAATACGAGGAAGATCTGTCATCACTGTCAGGAACTCTTGTTATAGCTGCATGAGGTATTCCGCTGCAAGTTGATTTCAGTGCATGCTCAGCTTTTAATGAACCGTGGGGTTATTACTTAAAAGCATGCAGACAGCGACAGCCACGTGATCACTGCGTGACCGGTGACTAATTGTAATAAAAAATCGGTATCATGTATGACAATTGCGTGTCTATTGCGCCATGACCGTAAAATGGAGTTTTCGCGACAGATTTAGCGCCGCTATACAAATTGCATTAGCTGTCGCATGCTGACTGCAAATTAGGTAATAAACCTGCCGGAAGGGGCCGTAGCCTCGTTGCTTCTAAGTGCTGAAATAGTCTGCTGTACTGATGCCCTAAGGACAATCGCGGCTGACGACGGAAAATTAAAAGATGGCATCGACTGTTCACCAGATTTTTTTCCATCTTTCGTCTTTGTGATGGTGGTGACTGATGCTGAGTCCGATTTCACAATATCTTCACCATATATTTTAAAATCTGATACGCGTATTTTTTTATTTGGCGATCGTGTCCCAGAATACGAACTAAGTAAATAAACTGAAGACCAATTTGTAACGACATCCCAAATTATTGTGAATTTTGAGATACATAGGAAGTAGTACTCATGTACGTATTGTAATTTTTAATTGTATACTGATAAAATTCTATATCACTGTAATCTATTCGCTGAGACATCAAGGATGTCTTTGTCTGGATTATTACAGGCAGTAAAAATTAATTTAATGTTGGAGATGTACAAGATAATGTACAAGATTTTTTATGACAATTTTCGTTTAACTATAGCTACCGTTTTATCATAATCAAAATTCCAATGCCACAACTAAATATCGATGGTTTACAACAAGTGACCCTCCTGGGTGGCTAGGTGAACTAGAAGGGGAGGGACGGGGTTCACAGGGACTCTCATTCCTTTTTCTAATTACCCACTTGTATATTATGACCAATTTAATAAAAAATACTAACGCCCGTTTACACCAACACAGATGTAGGCGACTCCTAACTAAGTAATACTTAATGTTAGGTTATACCTAAACATATATTTTAATACACCATATAGGTTATACGAGTACCTAAACATTAAGTATTACATTTACTCTCTTAGGCGTTACCTAGAAGTTAGTGAAATACAATTTTGTTCTAGGCAGTTCCTAATTCATTAAGTATTTACTTTAGGCGACTCCTAAATTTAGTGAACACGGGCATGAAGTATTACTCTTAATGCCTAACGGTAAACGGTCTCTTTGAATCTTTATAGATAAAATAAGGCAATATTTATATGAAATAAAATGTATTGAAAAGTTATCTGTGTACCCGATGGGATTTCAAAACGGCTACAACTTAAGAATCATCTCACTCGGGATTTCCCAAACGCGAAATCTCGGCAACTATCTCACTTTTCTCAAATGTTAGACTTTTAACCTGTTCTTTTGACTTTTTACCACCACGTTTGTTTTACTTTCTATATTATTTCTAGCTTCAAAATGACGAACTTTCTTTCTACATGCTTTCATCCCCTATTTAATGTCCCTGTGGGATGAATTTTGAAAATCGCTTTCTTTATTTCACTTACATTATATAAGGAAAAAAATGCATGTTTCTAGACCCACTGGTTTAGTCTGCGCGTTGTCCGTCAGTCAGTTAAAGTTGTAATAAGTAGACGTCTATCATAAAAAATTAATGTCAAAAACCATATTTATATTTTATTTTCATATTTTAATGTCTCGTTTAATTAAACGTGACACGAAATCTTATTTGCCTTCTTGGCGAATTTGATTGAAATTGAGTTTTGATAATTTTACGCAATTTTCTATTTGTGGTAGACGTAATATCGCAACAAGATAACGTTCTGACGCCACGTTTATAGTTTGTTTTATAGTTATTGCAACTAGGTGTCTTTTAAGAAAATTCTCTATTCAGTCTCCTATATCCAGTCCCTGGTCTACATATTTATATTATGCAAGAAGATTAGACTTTAGAGTTATTATTATTTTATACCTAGGTGAAAATGTGTGAGGAGAATGATGAGGTTTGAGGAAGCGAAAAAGATATGTAAGGACCGCGACGCTTTGCGCTCCGTCCTCTCTGACTACTCCGTTAGGGATAGAGCGTGAAGATATGTATGTATGTATTATTTTATAATAATGTCTGCTGATTTTGCTTAACATCCTCAACAAAAGAAATTATGAACACCATTCATTTCGACGAGAGCATCACGTTGTCTATATTTTTCTCTAATTTTCTTTAGGTTCTATCTTCGAATCCTCAGCTGTAATATAAATCACTAGGAAGGGCTCCCTACATACGTTTATCAATTTTCCTAAAAAAATACCCAAGTGTTGTAACTTAATTGACTGTACTAATACGTATGTATTTGGACTTACAAGTGAGATAGAAGAACCAGTTAGTGAAAGGTAACTAGATCATCGCTTATACTAGTTCCTTGCTTACAATAATTTCCATCACTTGGCCGATTTTTAAAACCAGAGCGAGCAGATAAACATTTTTCACACTGAATTTTGTATTTCTCTCCTGGACCAGCATTGAATAAAATAAATGTAATAGGAATTTGTTCCTTGAGGCTGCAATTATGAGCCTATTACCGCATGTGTGATTTGCCCTGAATTATAAGGCATATTATAGTCAGAGAAAATTGAATTATGCTACGTGAAATATGTATCTCAGATAACATATTTTCTTTTGCAAGAGACTATCTTCGAGTACCTGTCTAATATTATATAAAAGTACACATATCAACATATGTGTGTGGTTTCGCATAGTAGGTATAATATCGAAATGGTATCCTAGCGACGACCTAGAGGTGTCGAATTAATTGAATGTATTCAAACAATACTGTTTTATTATATCAAGTCTTCAGTAACTGTAGCGAATCCTTTATTATTACGTGAAAGTTTAATGTCAATTTCGATGAACTTTAACTACGTTTAAGATGTAGAGTATAATAAAAACATATTACATATATATAAATACCAAATCTTGTAAATAGTGCTATTAGCTTACTTCAAGTTTAATCACAAACGTGTGATATTTTATAACATTTCAATAACACAGCGGAAAAATGGATTGCCTACGTGTAGTGGGGCCGTGAACTGATATTAGCTTTGTAGGAATAAGTTATATCTTCTGTGAGTTAGTTGTCGAGTAGTTATGTACAGAGTAATTGAAATTGAAACATGATAGTGAGTGAGATCAAGTGATCAGTCATCCTGCTATATTTCAAGTTCAGCAATTAGCAATACTTATTTATATTCTTTATTGCACATGAATTTCACAAATTGAAATAATAAAAGAAAAGATGTTCACAAAGGTGGACTTATCCCTAGAAGAGATCTCTTCCAGCCAACCCATGGTAGTGAGATAGTGTGGCATATTCACGGGCTGTAATAGCACGACAAGTACAACAAAGAAAACCAATACAAAAAACAATATAATACATTTGTTTTATATCGGCCACGAAGCAGACACGCTTCATTTGCCATCGGATAAAGATAGATAGTATATGTACTTGCTTCAGTAGTACATATACTACCACTACTTGCAACGTGGCTGCTCAGGCCGGCAGAGTGAGGTGTGGGTTGTGTAATTGAGGATGTTTATCATTACTATCACCTGGAGAGCGGTGTACCTAATTTGTATAAGGGCGCCTAGTACACCTCTGCAATCGACATCTAATGGGATGTGTATTTAAAAGTTAATTAATTAGACACAAGAAAAACATCACGCGAAGAAACAACATTTATTACTTATGCTTATTTTTCATCACATTGTTGGATTTATAAGTTCAGTAAATAAATAGTTTATAACAATTCCGAAAGATTAAATTGCATTCCAAAAGTTTCTTATTGCTTATTTATAATGAAAGAACATCTAGTATCTAACAGCACTTAGGTATTAATAAATTTACAGAGTAATTATTAGCATTAAAGTTTTACAAGTATTGAGCTCAGATATTAATTGTTATACAATAACATAATTACTCGTTATACAATAACATAATTCATTTATGTTATCCTAAATCCAAGATGATCCACTTAATTATAAAGGTTTAGAAATCATTACATAGTTTATGTACTGCATTTTCATTCTCAGTATGTAGAGCATCTACTTGAATTATAGTCTTCTAGAATGCCCCTTTTAAAAGGACCTGCGACCTGACCACGCGTTCTTCCACCAAGAGCGAAGAGGATTCAAACTTCTTGATATGCACACAGAATTGTGTACCAAACCATTCTAGGTACTAATTGGATATTTTAAAGTCAAAGTCAAATCAATTTATTCAAGTAAACCCAATTACAAGGTATTTTTGAACGTCAAATCTACTTTAGTTCGGTTCAAATAGAAAACCTGGACACTGAGAAGAACCGACAAGAAACTCAGTCAGGTATAATTTTTTCAACTTCATTTTACAAGAGGTTTATTAAAATACAATATTTTCATTAAGCCAGTAAACGCATGTGCAGAGAACATCATTTCCAGACTATTGTTTTATCTTCAATGAAATCGTTTATTTTATAGTATGATTGTCTAGTCAATGTACGTTTTATAACCAATCTTAATTTATTCTCTGTTAATTGAGTAATTTCTTGAGGAACTTTATTATAAAAACGAATGCAGTTACCTAAAAATGAAACATTTGACTTATGTAATTTAAATTTCGGAATAACCAATTTATCACGACCTCGGGTTACCATTATATCATACCATTCATATCGTCATTCTTTTTAAACAGATCTATATTTTTCTCGTATACATAATAATTTCAAAGATGTATAAGGAGGGCAAGGTGAGGACATTAATGTCTTTAAAACGATCTTTAAGCGATTCTCGTGCATTCACCTGTAGATGGCACGTATTGCTCTTTTTTGTAAAATACTATACTAATACTGAACTTTAGATGATTTAGAATGGTTTTTATTACTATTCCTAGGTATTCATTGAATACATGGACAGGAGGGCCACCTGATTTTGTTAGGTGTCCTTAGAACTCATGAGATCATGAGACCATGAGATTATCTATATTAAACTATGATTATTAAATTAAGACATTAATTATAAATGGGGTGCTAATCCCACACAAGGAAAGCTAGACTTGAGACTAGGCGGCATATGGCCTAACTACTAGTTTCTTCTTAGATGGGGCAGCTCATTCCGCAGCAAAAACAAAAAAAGTTTATAACATTAATTAAAAATTATTAAGTATTTTTTTAAACTTTCACGTTGCATTATAAAATATCTAAAACGAGAAATTTAACGCGATTATCTTTTTATTTTGGCTTGACGTTTGGACCGAGTTGCATCGGCCATGGTCTCAAGCAAACTGAGTCCAAGCATGCAAATTGAGACCACGGCCGATGCAACTCGGTCGAAACGTCAAGCCAAAATAAAAAGGTAATCTCGTTAAATTTCCCGTTTTAGATATTAAGTATTTGTTATTAAGTAACATAATATTATTTGACTATGATACCAAACATTACAGGAACACCCGCTAGGCCAATTTGAAAATTCCCTGAAAATTTCATCGAAATCGGTCCAGCCGTTTCGGAGTCCATAAGGAACATACATACATACATACATCGCCTTTTATATATATAGATTGTTCTCTTTGTACTTGCTTTGCAGTAGGATATGCTTCAATTTTGGACACATTTTGGCGAAAATTAATAAATGCTTGTTGTTCTGCAGTAATAAAGAAGTAAGAGCGAGTTGGACTTACGCACCGACGGTTTTGTACACACTATATAAATATGCGTGTTATGTTTTGCCAAAAAAATTATGTTTCCTTTCGTTTGTTCGGGATTCTTAGTACAAGCCCGACTCGAACTTGACCGGTTTTTATTATTTGTTGTTTTATTTTACAGTTTGCACTATACTCATGTCAAATTTGACACTTGTATATATTACCGTTTTTATAACAGAGAAAAAACAAAAAAACGTTAAAAAGCTCTTCTCGTACGAAGACCTTAATTTTTATTATTTTTTTATATTTGTTATTTATTTATTCATTCAACAAATCCCTACTCCAACAGCATTATCATCAAATGACACCAACTGAAGTATAAAAATCTTAGACTGTGACACAGTTTTACAGGAGTATACAACACTGTAACAACAATAGGTTCTCCGGAAGAGATCGCTGTTAGCGATAAGACCACCTGTTGTATTTTACTTTGTACATATAATATAAACTTTTACTTTGTTTTTTGTGCAATAAAGTATATACATACATACATATCTTAACGCTGTATCCCTAACGGTGTAGTCAGAGAGGACGGAGCGCCAAGCGTCGCGGTTCTTACATACTTCTTTCGCTTCCTCAAAACTCATCATTCTCCTCACACATTTTCGCCTAGATATGAGAGAGCTTTTGAGATTTCCATCCGCTAACACTCACACACACAATAAAGTATATTATCATTATTATTACAACACACAATTATTATGCACATACAATGGTACTAATTATACTACACTAATAAATCACTATAGCTTAATATTTGTATTTAGTAGATACGATAAAATAAAATATGGCAAAACTAAATAAAATTTTAAATATTGTTAAGATAAGCTTCATAATAACACATATTCTATTAACAACGTTCTACCTATTACGGTTCAAAAAAATACAGCCCTTTAAAGATAGGATAGACAGACAGATAGACGGACGGACAGACGGTGCAGGCTTAATAATAGGCCGTTGGCACCCTTTGGATATACGGAACTCTAAAAATCTCATAAGAGAAAGAATACATTAAAAATTAATACCTATTTAACTTCCAAGTAAGAATACAAGACAAACACATAAAACTTAAATTAAATGCGATTTGACAGAAAATGAATTGTATTGTACAAGTTTCTTATTTAAAACAGTTCCTCTTTTGCTTGGAAAAATTACTACTTAAAGATAGAGAGACGGTTATTCGGTCTTAGAGTTGGCATTATTAAAAATAGAGAGATTGGAGATGTGATGTAAAATACTGAAAATTATTTTTCTATCGTAATATCACACGTGTGTTGAATAACACTTTCGCCGTCAGAAACTAGATATGGCGAAGACGTCATACTAATCAAACTGTCGACGGTACGGGAAAAATCACAGACGTGGAGAGGATGCATGAATATTAAAAATATGGATGTACATTGTTGTACATATTATTGACGCGACTGAAAGAATTATTCAATGCGAGCAAAGTATCAATTATCTTTTTAATAATAATAAAAAGAAAGTATCCACAACACTGGAAAACACAGCTTAAGATTTCGTCATTGCATAAGTTAAATGTATCCTGAATTGTTCTCATTTCCATTATCTACATTCGACAAGAGTCTTTTATTTTTTTAGCAAACTCCACAATTTAATTACTATCAAACGGGTGTAGGTATATCAATAAAGGATCACATTTAAACAACTAATAAAGGATTTAAGTAAACAAAAATATTTATATAATCTAAGAGGACTTACAAACAACACATTATGCATACAATATGCAAATATCAATAAAAGAATGGATTGATTAAAATTACCTACCGTGTCCGACCGTGTCAAATATAAAACACTCAATAAATTGAAAAAGAGGCTCCACACATGATTAAGATTAATTCTATTATACGTAAAAATTACAAAATTATCTTAGAAATGATATCTATACTACTATATAAATCCCTATGTCAATTTTTGTGATAGATAGTTATTTTATGACTCACTGTAATTAGTAAGAATATGTAACAGTTTGACATCAGAGAACGGACATAGGCTACTTTTTATAAAAGAAACTTTGTATGGGGAACGCTAAGTCTAGGTAATGATAAAATTTGGTGCGGTGATAAGACATTATTTATCAAAAATACATAGGCTACTTTTTTTATCAAAATTCTGTGAACAGGGGAACGGGTGGGAGGGGGACGAAACTTTGTACAGAACATGCTAAACCACTGAACTGATTATGATGAAGCATGAATATAGTTTGACACCTGGGTAGGGACATAGGCTACTTTTGATCAAAAACTTACCTACAATTATGATATTTGGTACAGATATAGTATGTGCCCGGAGGCAGAGGTAGGCTAGGCGTATACTTTTTTCAAAAACAATCTTTAAGCAACTATTTACATGTACATATAATCTAACCTAATCCAGGAAAGCCACGAAAATATTTTTCGCACAGACGAAGTTGCGAGTACAGCTAGTTATGATATAATTTTGTACAAATCTAAATTCAAAAACATATGGTTAAAAAGCAATACCTCTAGTACATATCAAAATATCACGGCGCGCGCTCACACAATTGAATTGAGACATCCCATCGATCGAGGTTACAAACAATAAATTTTACTGAAAGAAAATTGTTTATTTCACTCAAACTCTGTACATGATTATTATGCATATTGTGGATATAAACCACTCACATGATTTTGTCGTATGAATTCAAATTCACTATGCACAATATATGATAGTCCTAACGAAATTAAAACTGATATAAGTAAAAATGTATTCACGCTGGTCCAGGAGAAAGAGCCATAGATAATAGCCATAGAATGTGTGATCTGCTTACCTTCCCGCGCAGGTGGTAAAATCTAGTACTTAGTGTAACAAAAATATAGGCGACGAGCTAGCAACACATCACTATCTAGGGCCGGTATACCATCTGTAAGCTCAATAATTCTTACTATTATAAAATATATTTTTATTATATGAAACAAAGTGACAACGGAGCGTTGTTAATATAAAACTAAAACGAAATACTAAAACTCTTAAGGGATTTTGCCATATTTTTATGGAATAGGAATAATTCAAAAGGATAATATAGACGACCATTACGAGTAGAAAGCTTCTGCTTAAAATAATATGTATTTTTATCACGATCTATTTGAATACCTAATAAGAAACAGTTGAGAGCTCTTAAAAAAATCACTTTGCTTTGATGTCATCACATAATCTTGTTTACACAGAGTTCGACTTAATTGTGTAAAGTAGTTAGTAATGCACTTACTAATGTATATGTTACCGGCCAAACCCGATTTCAGACCAAATTAATTTGTCCTAGGCCAAACCGGTTCATCCTAAGTGTGTCAGGATAAACTAGTTTAGCTCAGGACAATCTAGTTTGCCCTTAATAAAGCCTAAAGAGGCTTGACTAGTTAGGAGCTGGTATTGTTGGGCTAGCAACATAGGGTTGCTATTCGTGCTATAATATACATTATTTTGTCGATTGAACTATTAAGAAAATATATGGGGAAACCACTACGCAAAATAAATAAAAATCAAAAACATATCTATCTACTTATTACTTAACATGTTCATAAATATTTCTACTTAATACTTTTATATAATGTACATTATTAATAGGTTATCATAATAACACTACATTTCCTTCAAAATGAAGTAGCAACCAACGGTAGCAACTTTATAGCAATTTGTTAATCTCTGGTTATGCTTTGCCATCTACAATACCGAATATTTATGGATAGAAGTAGCGCGGCAATAAGAAATGATTTTATTGCATCTTGATGCTACTCGGCTTCCATTCATAATGAAAAATGGTATAAAGTCAGTTTACATAATTGATTGTTCGAAACAATCACTACGTTTCACTCATCTGAAGCTTTGGGACCACAACTATCTCAAAGTCAAAATCAAATCAGTTTATTCAAGTAAACCCAATTACAAAATATTTTTCACCGAAAAATCTACTTCGGTTCAAATAGAAAACCTGGGCACTGAGAAGAACCGACAAGAAACTCAGTCTGGTATCAATTTTTCAACTTCATTTTACAAAAGGTTTATTAAAATACAATATTTTCATTACACCAGTAAATGCATGTGCAGAGAAGATCATTTCCAGACTATTGTTTTTACTTCAATGAAATCGTTTAATTTATAGTATGATTGTCTAATCAATGTACGTTTTATAACCAATCTATGTTAATTGAGTAATTTGTTGAGGAACTTTGATATAAAAATGAACGCAGTTACCCAAAAATGAAGCATTTGACTTATGTAATTAGAAAGCTATGTAGCTTTCTATAAATGAAATAATTTTGCTGTATAGATACAAGCTGATAATGTTATCAGCGAGTAACATGGGCTGTATTTTATTTTTAAAAAAATTTCTACCCGTGCGAAGCCGGGTCGGCACGCTTATTACGTAACTTGCAGACAGCATGCGACAGCCAATATCGCGCGTTATCTGCTGTCAAAACAAGATTTTGTGTATTGTAATTTGCATAGTGGCGCTAAATCAACCGCAAAAAGTGCATTTTTCGGTCATAGGATAATAGATACGATATCGTCATACATGAAATCAATCTTTTATTACAATTAGTCACCGGTCGCGTAGTGATCGCGTGGCTGTCGCTGTCTGCAAATTTTTAGGTAATAACCCCGCCGGTCGCTAGAATTTCGTATAGACTTTGCCTTATTTTATAACACCCGTTTTGTCTAAAAATACTGAAAACACCTTGTTTACCTTTTTGGCAAATTGAATTGAAATGGACCAATAAAAGTCGCCCGTAGCACAGCGAGGGATCAGGGTAGGATCATTTTATCCTTACAGATACATATTTCGATACAGCGCTAGGACGATACTGGTGCGTATCGTAGATCTTGATGGTGTTAATCATGTGCCGAGGATTACTACCGCGAAAATTTTTGTAAGTAAAATACTAGTAAGGTCGTTACGCCGGTTTCTCGGCCGGCTCTACTTTTCGACCAATTGACTGCCTCTATCATTTCAAAATGAAATAATAGTGGTTAAGGTTCTTTTTATATTGCCAAATTTATACGGGGACAAACTTTAATCTTCTAGCCCTATTATAATAAAATACTAAAGGTAGAAAGAATAGACACTAATAACTGTTCTAAGTTTAGTTTTGAGCCCGCATCTGCGCACACAAATTGTATCTGAAAGTGCATAAAAATTAGTGACGAGATCGAAATTGCAAGGCAAGTTTCAAGTCATTTCGTGAGTCGTACTTACACAAAAATAAGTTTGTTACTTTCTTAAAACCCTAAAAAACATTTACACACACAATTTTTCATTAAATATTTGATGCGTATTTAAAATTCGAGGTGGTCGGATACCGAAATAATATTTCTTTGGCAATTCTGGTATTCGGCCGGGTGGTCGGATTTGGTGATAAGCAACAGAAAGTAACTTTTGATTCTATATTACTAAAGCTTAGAGTAATTTATTTTCTTTTAGAGTTGTGAATTAGTTAGTTAGTTTTCGACCACGACAATGATACATATTTTACATAAAATATAAGATTTAAATATCAGTGGCCGAAAACCAAATGTGTTCCGCTTTTATTTCAGTATTCGGCCGTCTATCATTTATATGGAAAACACAACGGCTGAAAGTGCAACTTATTATGTCTGAGTTGATTGAATTTATTATGTCCGGCCGCCATTGTTTTGAAATTTTCTATTTCCATTTAAAGTTAATAAAATTTGCGTTTTTTCCACTATTGTTATCCTATACAAGTTACCACTGCTGGGACACAGGCCTACCTTCGCATGAAGGATTTCGAGTCATACTGTGTACTGCACTTGCCCAGTGAATTTCACTTGTTAATTTTAAAATCGGTCGGAAAAATAATCATATATTCAACTGCAAAATTTAAAATAAACTGCTCTAGGTCTGTGATCCTAGCTAATACTTATAAATGCAAAAGTTTCTTTATTTCTCCTTTTATCACGTTACAAGTCACAGCAGAGCAACGGATCACTGTGATATTTTGCACCGAGATAGTTATACGGCCAGGAGCAACATGGGCAACTTCTTACTTTGACATATTATATTGACAAAACCAATATTATTACAAGAATCCAAACCCGAGTCCTCAGAAAGGGTTTACACCGTTCGAGCCAGTAAAAGCCAAAGAATCACTAATAGATGATCAAGCATTTTCAATTCTTTGTCTATCTGATAGTTATTTGGAAGTCTGTGTCCTAGTTTCACTAGACGACATCCTGACTATACAAACCCAAACTAGTACACTAACATTAGAAAACAATGATTCCTCTCTCCACTTCTTGCTGCGTGAAAATAACGATCTCCTTGGTAAACAGTTATTTGTTCTAACGCTAATGAAAAAGTGAAAACAAGTTTTAAATAGATATACTTGTTTCCTCCAAGCTGAAGATAAAATTGCGGTTGTAATCTTTCTAGATGCAATTTCATCTTCAACTTGAAGGAAGTTCCAAGAAGATAAATAAAAATCAATGCAGAAAAAAAAAACGTCTACAAAAAGAAACGACTGAAAAGAAATGAGAATCACAAATAGAAATTGATGAAAATCAGAAAAAGATGACGAAAGAAAGCATTAAGAGAAAAGTTCAAGTTTCAAGCAACCTCTAATGTTGAACATGATGACTACAACATGACAACATTATGACATGACTAAGGGGATTAACAAGTTGAAAAAGCTGGTGATGCAAAGAATGATCAGACTCTTTTGAAAACTTGATACGTTTCCAGAAAAATATTTTTTATATTTTGTTGTACTGTTTGAAACAATTACTATGTGCATATATTTCCAATCGTAAAGTGCAACCGCACTGCCCCAAACCCGCCGAAGCGCTGCGACGCCCCCTCCGCGTCTCGAAGCGCGTGGATATATTTTATTAATATTTAAAATATTTTTTTGTGTGAAAGAATTTATGAATTATTAAAAGTCGTGGAACTAAAGTTATTGAGGATAATGTTAAGAATAGGAAGGCTAAGAGTTTGTTAGTATTTTTCAATTAACCCTGTATATCTTAATAAAGAATAATATTATAGCATACATTGCTATACTTGTTATATACACAGCAAGACCCCGCTTAACGCTGTTTCGTTTAGCGCTGTTTCGGTTTAACGCTCTTTTATTTGAATTGTGGGATTCCCCGAAAGTGCACGCAGCGTTAGGCTTCCCGATATCCGAAGCAGTTTATCTGTGTTTCTTCTTTCCTGCGGTGTTATACGAACGTATTTTGATCGTTTCAAACATTTGTTGACGTTATTGTAGGTATAAATTTATATAATATAACGATTGATATAGTGACAAATATTATGATTTTTAGTTTTTATCATAGATGATAATAAAAAACAAGAAAATAAAGTAACAAGAAAAAGCATTTCACTAGAAACTAAAATGCAAGTGATTAGAAGATTAGATACTAGTGAACATCAATCTCAAATTGGTGCTGCATTGAATTTGGCAACTGAATGACTAAATGATCTGAAATGTAAACATACTGACTTAGAATTTTATTTATTTTTATATGTATATTTGTTTATTATGTTTCTATATTTGTAAGAAATAAATTTTTGTTTTATTGTTATAAAAAACATAATTAATAAATTTAATGGTAAACTACATGACCAATTTTCTACCCATCTTCCCCTAACCCCATTATTTATATGATGAGATAACCTCGTTTAACGCTGTTTCATACTACGCTCTACTTTAATGGACGTATACCCCGCGTAAAGCGGGGTCTTACTGTATTTTAATATTAGCTTATGTAGAAGAATATATTCGGATTGTTTTCCATTGTCATTATGTATGTTGCTATAAAAAGTCTCCCAAATCAGCATGTTTCTTGGTAAAAGCTTCCTCTAGGGTCTTTCACTGAGATTAGTCCAGAGTTACTATCCTGCAGTTAGGGCCTGCTGTTAGTTTTAATTCACCTTTCTATTTTCTGCGCGGTCTTTCTCTTCTACGTGTATTGCCTTTTACATGCCAGTCTGTCACGATCTGGATATGTGATTAATATTTTCTTAATATTAGCTATAGAAAAATTTAAAATGTATGTCGTAAAATTTTTATTGAGTAATAAACTCATTCGTACTTCATGAAAATTGTTTCATGTTGGTGTGAAATACTAAGATTAAACATTATATGAATATTGCTTATCATCCCGCTCAGGTAAAAGTTTATAAAAAACAGGGTTTATTAACAATAGCTATTGTCCACGACTTTGCCCACGTAATTTTAACGGGATAATATACAGCCTATGTCCACCCTAAAAGTCCATTCTTTTATTGTCGAAAGAATTTTTCCAATCGGATGAGTGGCATCGCAGATTACCTCGTATATCCAAACTTACCAACTTTAATTCTATATGGGTCCCTGGGGCCCCGAAGCCCATCGACTGGTTTCTGATATTTGTAAGAGACTGGTCGAGGCTTCGGGAGACCGCCGGGCTGGCAGCTTCTTCCGCCAACGAATCAGTTTGGCTATTCAAAGAGGCAATGCTGCCAGTCTGCTGGGTACCTTGAGCATTGACAGCTTTCTAAGCGGCAACTTTGAGGAAGTTTATTATTTAAGATAATGTGTAGTTTTAAGTTTGTAAATATTAACATATGTATGTACTTTTTGTTAATGTAAATAAATGTTTTATTATGTTAAAAAAAATATATATATAATAATATAATATAATGAGATACTCACACATTTGACACAGCGCCATCTAATCTCAAAGTAAGCAGCACCGCGTTTGTGTTATGGGTACTAGACAACTGATATACTAATTATATACTTTTCTTTTGTAAATGAATACATATTATACATAAACACCCAGTCCATGCTGGTCTGGGAGAGAAAGAAAAACATAAAATGTGCTATCTCCTATTTTTTCACCTTAGTGGGCAAGAGAATTACTTATTTTAAGAAGCTTATATAGGCGAAGGGCTAGCAACTCTTTATTATCTGCACAGTCCTGTTTTACCAACTCCAAATCCAAAAAATATTTACTGCTAAAACTAGCGTCAATATATAATTTTGCTTCTCTTTGAAGCCCTGTCCACTCCGGAAAAATATGGCGTGAACAGTAGTGTATATATGAACTAAATCAAGGTTTATATTGCGTAGACATATTATAACTGTCGAGAACTATCAGAGTTGGGAGCCCAACTTCATAAACTATATCGGACATTTATGTCGGCTGTTTAATAGTGTTTTGTTTTCTACAGACATTTATTAAAAACATCAGCATTCTACTGTTCCTTTATGTCACCATTTATATTACTTTGTACATTACTACAAGAAGCTTAGGTTATTTCTAAGAAATTTTTACGATATCGTGTTATGTATAGTTATATTAGTTAACTACCTAAGAATTTATTCACAACATGTATATGTTTCATAATAAACTGATAATCCAAGGCTTCGCACTTTATTTTATTACGTTATAACACAAACAATTTCACACGAGTTAAGCTTAAAGTTACTGCTGTTCATATGTCCATATCACAGATGATGTTGTTATTGTTTACTCTATGTACCACATGTTACTTACAACTTATTACATAAATTTAAAAAAGAAACAAGTTATGACTTTGAATTCAAATGAAGTTAGAAAAGAAAAGTTACTTAAAAAAACAGAAAACTCCACTGACTGCATATAAAATATGTAAAAAAATATGTAACCAAGACATGTTCATAATTAAATTTTTTAAATTTATACTGTACTTATTTTTATATCTCAAAGAATGCCTAGTAGAGAAAATTTACGTACACACCCACACGCACGTATTTAAACGTTTTAATTTTAGCAATTTCAGCTTAGGGTTGATGTATCACCCATAACGCGTTATTTTATAATTATAGATTTAAAAGAAACTGATGAAACTTATGTTTTTATACTAATAGAAAGTGGAAGTTTTTTCAAATTTTAAAGCCAACATCGGCTATTAAAATTAACATCCAATAATACCTTAAGTTCGGCTCATTTCATTTATAATACCTACGATGATTTTAAAATGTTAAAATGTGTTTTTTATGCATTACGTTGTCCTTAGGTTTTGTCCTATTGTAATTCTTAAGGCCGTTAAAAGTGTTTCCTCTCATCAGCTGTTTGCACAATACCATAGATTTTCAGTTACGATTTTTTTGAAAAAGAATGTTAGTGTTCGCTGTCGTGCCGCTTCTCTTTCGCTTTTTTGTAGAAAGAATATGGTCGTGTTCACTGTGCCGCCGCTTCTCCTTCGCTTTTTTACAGAAAGAATATTGTCCTATTCGCTGTCCCGCCCCTTCTTTTTCGGATTTCGTAACCAAATGGCAAAAACGGACCCCTTATAATTCATCGTGTCTGTCTGCACGTCTGTCTGTCCGTATGACACAATTATACCGTCGCCTTTACACTTATTGAATGTTTCGTACAGAGAACGTAAATGAAAAGCAAGAACAAAATAGAGGATATTTTAGATCCAATTTTTTAAATTAAACTTCTATTTTGTCCAAAACTATTCGACACGTTCTTAGCCCGTTATTTGTACTATTCGTCACCGCTATTATGAAACTACCTACCTATCTAGTACATACCTATACATTGATGTAAGTTGAATCAAGTTCTTGCTTATTTCTGGTATAGGTGACTGTAACGACACAGTAAAGTAAATGAATAAATACATAATATTTTAATGATTTATCGATAAATTCAGTTTTCTCTTGCTCTAGGGAATTGACGTCATTAAAGGTTCTAATAAAACTTCGGAAACTTTTTGTTCAGAAATAATATTATCGAAATTTCAATATGTACATCGCTACGTACATATAAACGTTAAAGGTACCTAAATGTAATGAATTAGTAGATACTTATATTAAGAAGTGAAAGTTGAAATTAATTAATTGTAAGAACACTGTTACAATTTACAAGTAAAACATTACATGTTTTAACACAAAATTTTACTTAGAGGTAAAACATAATGTTCAAGAATTACCTGTTACGACTACGATCAAGAAAGAATATGGAAATTCATGGCATAATTTTCTCAAAGTTGAGGTGGAATCTTACGGTTTTCATATGAAAGTAGGCTCTAAGCCAGCACAGAATTCGAAGAATCTTGTTAAATCTAGAGTTCCAGGGTTTTCAAAGGTTTTCAAGAAATGTTTAAGATTGAAGCATTAACATTTTTTACAATCTTTGCATACAGAATTGAGTGTGCTGCAGCGCTAGTTCATATATGGCTCATACTCACGTCATGTCCGTTTACTTGACTAATCTACTACATATTACAGTGTAGATAAATATCTACTATATTAATTGATAAGGAATTATATCAGTCCAGCATTGCGATTTTTATTACGTCACAAATGTAGTACCTACAAAATAGATAACATTTTAGAAAACCAGCCAAGATGGTGTCAGACACATGAAATTAGGGGTTTCGTCGCAAATTTTGGACAAAATAAATAAAAAATCGATCCAAAAAATTCGCTTCTTTGTTTTCTTCTTCTTCTTTGTTTCCTTTGATTCTTTATTTCACATTTTTGGTTTGAGTTAGGAATTTATGTCACTGTATTGATTTCAGTTTAGTAAATGTAAACATGGCAAAATAAAATTGAAACCATTGAGACCTGAAACAAATAAACGACCAATTTCTTTAATGATACATTAATAAAATGAATACAAATAATGTTCACAACGATATTAAATCAATACAAAATCAGACGAAAGTTATCTAGCCTTTTTATAGTTATTTACTATGTAGTGTATTACGTACATAAATATACATACGAGTATGTGTGTATATTATAATATGTATTATGTTATAAAAGTGCGGAAACCACTTGCATCCTTCGGCGTAAATGTTTTGGGAAAGTAAACATTACGGCTTAAGGGTATGGTCACTCTGGACTCAAGAGGTCGGGACAACAGTTGCTCTATTTTCTTTGTGAATTCCTTTAGGGATTTTGGGCAAAGGAGTAAAGGCGTAGGATCGTGTAATTCGTATTATGGTTAAATTCCGCGAGTTTGAGTTCCGCGAATAATTATAATGGATTTTTATAAATACTGATTAGATTTAGTGATTTCTTGTGAGGGCTCCGTAGATAAACTAGAACCCTTACAGTTTCTATGCACCTTTGTCTATTGGTCTGTTGGTTTTCAAATTTAACTTTTAAAGGCAAATGATTGCTTCTAATTTGGCAAGCACATTAATTTTGCCAATGGCACTTATTGCAGAAGACATTACAGTGGAGGTTGATAAAAACAATTAAAATTTTGATTTGCTGTTTTTAAACACACCTAAAACAAAATAAAGTATGTAAGATTTAGCTCTTATTGCAATAAAATAACAGAAATGTTCTAGGGCTAGGGTATCAGAATTTTTTGTCAACACACTAAGCCGATTTTTATAATGCTTTTATCGAATACAATGTATTCTACTCGTAAATATCTAAAATTCCATTCTAACCGAATCTGGATTGACAATTTTGTATTGTGGTGATTTGTAATACCTATTATTATGAAAACAATTACAGTAAATGAGTTATAAGGAAACAGCATATAGTTATAAGCTCTAGTTATAGCAAACAATGGAATCTTAACTTAAAGGCTTATATCCTCAGTGTGATTTCTATTCAAATTGAATTATTTTTAAAACGGAAATATCAAAATAAGTTAGAATAGTTTAAGTTGTTTTCATTTTCATTATTCGACGACCTCCGTGGCGCAACGGCTAACCGCGCGAAAGTAAACAGTAACCAGGTAAACAGGGGTTGCAGGTTCGATTCCCGCACCGAGTCTGGGTGTTTATGTATAATATGTATTTATTTACAATAGAAAAGTATATAAGTAGTATATTAGTTGTCTAGTACCAATAACACAAGCGCTGTGCTGCTTACTTTGGGACTAGATGGCGATGTGTGAAATGTCTGAGTATATTATTATTATATTATTATACGAGTATTACTAATCAGTAAATCGATTTCTTTCGGTATTTTTAAATATATAAATTGAAATAGCTTGTCTTAAATGTAACTGAAATCTTGTACTCCACTATTCACTATAATATTATACGAGCAATATGTATGTATGTTTCACTGGGCGTTAGTTGAAGTCAAAATAAATTAAACAGTTTTTATAATTATTTTGATACTGCAAAAAAAAACAAAAAAAAATTCTACTGATCCGATCGCTACCAAACTTTACAGGAACACCCGCTAGGCCAATTTGAAGATTCCCTGAAAATTTCATCGAAATCGGTCCAGCCGTTTCGGAGTCCATAAGGAACATACATACATACATCGCCTTTTATATATATATAGAAGATATATACATATGTTTGTAATCGCGTTCTCAAAAACGGCTCTAACGATTAAGATATTATTTACAATATTGGGATTGACGAGGACCAAAAATCGATCTAGCTGGGTCTCAATCCTGGGAAAATAGTTTTCTCCGTAGTTTCACACACTCGAAACTTCTGAACTCTTCTAATTTCGCAGCAGAGGCTAGCTTCTCAATAGCATAGTTGCTAGAGTGTGGGTCTACCACACTGAAGTACGGGGGCTCGAATCCTGCAATGTCGTCAAACTTTTTTGTTTTTTTTTATCCGATCGAAGTTCGGTCCGGGTACATTTCATTAACTGCCACAAAACTTATCAAAACCTAGTACTAGTTCTATTCTCTTTGAACTGAACTTATTTTAAGTCCATTTATTTTGTTTTTGGTTACGTACTCGATTGAATAGGTTGGCATATTATTTAACTCGGTATGTATGTTTATTAAAAAATAAAAACCGATCAATACATATTTAAAAGATTACTTGTTCTATAAATTTTATTTCATAAATTACTAATATTATTAAATAATGTAATGAATGAGAATACCATTCAACAAGGAAAAAATACTCTTATATTTTGTACTGAAATAGCACTCCAATGGATGTATAATTCACCTTTTAACCATTAGGCTGGTAGAGTTCCAACGTAATGGACCATTAGACCTCTCAATAGTATATTATATCATATTTCTCTGTAAACAATTTACAATAGTCCGAACGAGAAATATTATCATCAAGTAGGTCAGTTTGATCTACATGGCTAACTACGAAAGCTGGCATTATTTTCGTAAGAAATATTAAATATGTAGCTAAACGTAGCAAATTCTTTAATCTATGAAAGTACTTACAGTAAATTTAAAAACTTTCGTTTATTAAAATGTTCCGACTGGGAAACTGACCTGAGCGAAAGTCTTTTTTAAGAACTGTGCCTCAGATTAGGCACAGTTCGCAAAAAAGACTGATTACAGAGATCAGTGAGACTTAAGTATGTCCTGAAAATAACTTTACCCCAACTGCTGATATTATTGCTGATATCTGAAACTACCAGCGATAAACTGAAATAGTAATAACAAGTGACTGTGATAGTATATCTAAAAGGACGGGAAATTAACGCGATTACCTTTTATTTTCGCTTGACGTTTTGGCGGAGTTTATAGTATAAAAGACGGCCTTATTGCTGAACAGCAATTTCTTCCAGACAACTTTTGGGTTGTAGGATATAGTTTATGAAAAGAGGAAGGCGACGAAGAGGTAGTAGAACTTTCATTAATACTTTAATTATATTTTATATACATACATATCCATAAGATATTATAACATATAATATAATTATACCATACATACGCACATACACATATATATATATACATAATATAGCCACTGAAACATACATATACATTTACTTTAAAATAATACACCTAATACATAATTATATTAACAATTGGTACACAGTGCACATCACATACTTACACGTAGTGTTAAAAAAGAATATTAGTAGAGTTAATTAGACAGAAAGTGTTCCTTCACTCGCTTCTGGAAGATATTTTGTAATGCAACGCGAAAGTTTAAAAGTTTATAAGTAACTACGATGTAGAGATGTATCGGTAGTTTGTATACATGTTATTGACGAGTGTTAGATTCATGGGTTAGAGTGTAAATATCTGAAAGGGAGTAGTGCAAGGAGAAGGTAGTGGAAGCTGGATGCGTTTGCAAACACCAAGTATATGCTGTGCATGTTTGCTCTGATATAATGCATCTATAAACTTTTATTAAACTAACAATAAGAATTATAGCTGTAATAAAATAATTCAATTTAGGCTAGCAATAACCTGGTTTTGGTTCAAAAAAATGTATGACAGTAGTTCAGTAATTTCAACTTGGGCTACAGTTATATTTTTATCCATACTTACCTAATAATGTAAATAATTTAGGCCAGCAATATCGTATTTGTAACATACTGGAATTAGTAAAATCTAATGACGATAAAGTATCTTCAAAATCAATAAAACCTGTTATTATAATAATATTTTCGCAGATAAGACCCTCATAGATAAGAGATAAAATAGCTTTTAACATAACCACTATACCTACTACGAATTTTAGCTAAAGGTAATAGTTTTGTGAGTTATTAGTTATCGCTTAACTCTAAACTAATATTCACAACACACTCACGAAATGCTCATATAATATCCTACGACGAAATGAGAATTCAAGAATTATTACATTCATAACAACGTGACGGCATTCAAAGTCTATTCTTACAGCCCCAAAAATTCTCCTATAACTACGTTGTCAGTGGCATGTAATACTGCGATAACGACCTATAACGGCTCAAATAATGCTTTTTATCATAATAACATTGTTAAGCTAACATATAGGCAAATTACGTTCGCTGCAATAGAATGACTCGAAAAATAAAATGTATTAACTCAAAATTGTGAATTACAATAAGATGTCAATAATTACAAATTATAATATTATTAAAAATTACAAATTATATTATAACTAAATAGTTAATATTAAAATTTGTAATTTTTTTTACGTCGTCTAACCGTATTATTTTAGATGTTTAATGTTAGAAACAAATTGTCAGTGTCTGTTCTTCATGCAGTTGTATACATTTACAATCAAGAGCATAATGAGCCCAATTTCGAACAGACCTCTATTTCAATAATAATTCTTATCAATTCTTAATCACCTATTAAGTTATCAAATTAGTAGTATTTATGTTAACATCCCTCGCAAACATAAAATGGTTATTAAGGACTTAATCATAAGGTAACAGATGTTACAATTCGTCCCAAGGCTCCAACATCGACAGCCTAATTAACAAGACAGCTGAAAGGCAAAACAATCAGACCATTTTCCGACTGTCCACGGCTATAATGTATAGGTATATCAATACTTGTTCATATAAGGATCCAAGAAGTCACTACAATATTTGTATTTTAATTATTTAAGAAACGTCGATATTGTAGTACTTAAATAATTGACACATACACATAACCTCAGGCCATTTTCTGTTCGGGGTGGACAGAAAATCACGACAACATAAGCCCAACTAGACGCCATATCAGCAGCTTTTATTCCTTTTTTTTGGTAACGTAGATACCAAAGATTTTGGTAAAGTAGATACAATAACTTAGAATAAGCCTTACCATGTGGCCAAGTCAGCGTGGGCGAAAATATAAGCAACTGGAATCTTATACATTTTCCTTTCTCTCGTCGAGAATACGAAAGCTTACTTACTTGTTTAAATGTTACTGACATTTTACACATAGTGTTATTTTTTATTGCTAAACTATACGTAATTTACCAATCGTTCTGGATTTTATTGATTATTATTATACGAAAATATTATATCATCTAGAGTTTTGTAAAATATCGCTCTTTTGAGGATTATTGAAATTTTATGACTTATATACTATAACGTTGAACTGTTTAACTGTTTTATTATGTCTATTATAACTCTAATTACAATTTATTTGTATGTACATAATTACCATTAGGTTCTTCAAAAAACTAGGCACCGCTTGTTGTTTTAACCAACAATGCATTCACATTTTATTACTGTGTAAACTTAAATTATGTAAAATTATTAATATGGGGACGTCATATGACTATAAAATCGATAGCCCCAAGAGAGCTTTCATAGAGAGAAAAAATGCCAGCAATAAATCAGAACCTGTAGTAAAAACAGCAGTGTTATTTAATTTAACTCGAAGCTCTACTAACTCTACTACTAATTAATGGTTTTGATTTATGTAATAAATAATTAATTGTTTGGACGTCCTCAGTTAATATAGGCAATAACATTTTGTTCTATTCAGTCAAATTATGACTTAAGATAACAGTAATATAACATAACATAACATATCTTCACGCTGTATCCCCAACGGGGTAGTCAGAGAGGACGGAGCGCCAGGAGTCACGGTCCTTACACACCTCTTTCGCTTCTTCAAAACTCATCATTCTCTTCAGACATTTTCGCTTAGGTATGCGAGTGCTTTTGACATTTCCGTCTGCTAACACTCTGGCTATTTGATCTTCATAAGTCAGCCTTGGTCTTCCATGGCTTCTTTTACCACTCACTTTCGCTCTGTAGATTTTCTTCGTCAGTCTTTCATCACTCACTCTTTCCAAGTGCCCGAACCATCTAAGCATTCCTTTCTTGATTTATACAATAACACTGTTGTGCAACCCTGTCATACTGCGTATCTCATCATTGCTTATCCTCTCTGCAAGCGTGACACCGCACATATTTCTGAGATTATCATCCTTTTACAAACATTTATCATCCTTTCACTCGATTTGGGGCATATCCAGGCCTCACTACCTAACAGTACTACTAACAGTAATATTCCATACATAATAACATTTATCGCCGTGTATATATAGACTCATAAACATTGTAAACTGAAAAATATTCTGCAGTTACTAAACTAATTAAAAATTGTTTAACTAATCTACATAAACTTTGATTATTATTGCGCTCTATTTTTTATTATATTTATCAACGAGATAATAGATCTGTACCCATGAAATTGCCGTTTTGCCGCCCGAAAACTAATGTCAACAACGACGAATTAAAGGCGATAGTAGAATCTGACGATATTCAATCTACTGCTGAGTTGGCAGTAGATTTCGATGTTAGCATCAAAACAATATTGGTCCATTTGCGTCAAATTGGCAAGGTAACGAAGCTCGATATGTTGGTACCGCATGATATGAACGATCGCTAGCGCGACGAACGCGTTGAGGTATGCCTTGCGTTGCTTAATAGACAGAGAAACTAAGGCATTGTGAACGCATTGTCAGTTGTGATGCAAAATGTGTTGGTTAGACCCTGGTTCAACACCTAGGCAATGCCCCAAACGAAACCTTACCCCTAGAAGAGTGATGGTTACTGTTTGGTGGTCTAGTGCCGGTGTAATTCATAACAGCCTCTTACCAAATGGCACGAGCATTACTGCGGATGTGTACTGTGAGGAACTGGACACAATGATGGAGAAGCTCGCAAATCTCCGGCCAGCCTTGGTTAATCGCTCGTTCCGCTGCTCCTGCACGACAACGCTCGACTTCACGCGGCACAACAGACGGTCTCTAAGCTATAAGAGCTAGGGGTTGGAAGTTTTGCGTCATACATCAAAATTTGGACAACTTCTTAGCAGGAAAAAAGTTCTATACGCGAGAGGCAACACAAAATGCCTTTGAAGAGTTTGTTGCCTCCCGTATGACTTCTGCAAGAAGGGCACTGAAAAATTGCCACTGCGCTGTCAGAGATGCATCTATAGCATGGGTGCATACTTTGATTAACAGAAATAAAAAAATATAAAAAAAAGATTATCTTTTTGTACACTAAACGGCAATTTCATAGGTTGTTTTCTTCTTATTACTTATTACTACTATTAATACTTATTTAATCAAGAGAAGTATTGGCCCTAATTACTCTTACTGGGTGAACTACGGAATTTGTAGTTAAATAATTGTGAATTAATAAGTGATCGGAAGGACTACATTATTTACACTTTCATGAAAATTGCATTTTATCTAATAATTACATTCTAGGTTTTGTGCTTTTCGTGTCAATTAGGTGTCAATGATAAAAAAAATTCGAATAGTTAAAACACCTAACATTAAAGTCTAAGGCGATCGCTACGTTACCTAACGTTCTAACCTAACCGCCAGAAGTCGCCTTTGAGTAGAAGACTTATAGTGAGAGCCTTCTATTATTTATTTTTTATTTTATTCTTCTATAAATATATTATCGCTCTACCAAACCAGTAAATAATCTAAACCTTAGCCAAGCGATCTGCTCTAATTTATCTTGGGCAAATAAAAAACACTTAACCACTACAAGGTGAACCCACTTTATAGGCAAGGCCAAGAAAAAAAGCCTAAAATCATAGCTAAAGCTCTAAATGGGAGATCACAAGTGACATATATATGTATGTATTTGCAGGTGCGGAATATTTACATCATGATAAAATGTACACCTTTTTGAAGTTGGATTCTAAAGCTATTTATGTGATTATTATATAAAAGAACTACACATACCTACCTATGTATGTATACAGTAGCGATGAAATTTTAACGTAAGCCAGGAAGATATATATAGACTTGTTAAACGGAAACGCGAATTTGTAACAACATGTATGGAAAATGAAGGTTACAATTGTTATTCCCGAAAAAATTGATTCTGTATCCAGCTCAAATATGAAATTGTGTTACACGCGTATGTCTCAAATAATCACTTGAATCGTGACGTGATGTAGCATGTAGGTACCTATGTAAGAAATACTATTTTACATTAAAATTACTTTTTAAACAGAAATCTTTTAAACAAATCAAGCTGTTATTTAGGTTTTTAAAATAATGTTTAATTAATACATCGTATTCTTATCGTATTATCATTTTCGTTTAAGTTTTATATTACGCAACTGATTGTAACGTGGTATACAAGTAGTACCAATGTTATTACTGTTTCAATATTACCGTAGCTAAGTAACTTGCGATTTTCAATTAGATGAACAAATTAATAGCATTTATCACGAGAGGTCGTAAATGTTAGTTAATTAATTAGGTATTAACTTGTCAATATCTGATTCATGTAGTTTGGTAAGCCTTATATTGTTATAACTTGTTAAGAAAAAATTAAATCGACTCCAAATAAAAATACTGAAAACTACAATATAAATATCCTTGATTAATAAAAACCGCCGAAGTACAAGATTAACTTAATACGATCGATACAAATACCTACCTATTATAATTTTATTAAAGACAGTTACTGAAGTCAGTTTTTAGCCTACCAAATTAGGTATGGTTATTAATACCAAACTTTCTATTGTTATTAGTTTGCACACAGACTTCAATCACTGTCTTTAATTACGTAGATATTTGTATCATATTTATAAAGTTACTAGCTATACCCGCGACTTCGTCTGCATGAAAAGTTTTCCCGTGACTTCTCCGGGTTACCGAAGCTACCCGAGATATCTCTATTGTTGGAGGAGGTCTTGAAAAAAGTTACTTTCTATCGCTGATCTGAAATGTACAGAAACCTGCTGTGCTGTATCCTATTTCATTTAATATCTATATTGTTGGAGATCTTGAAAAAAGTTACTTCCTATCGCGGAACATCCCCATATTGGATTTATGATGACGTCACATATATAGGAACCTCCTGTGTATCCTTATTCCTTTTATCCTTAAAGTTTTATCCCCTTTTCACCCCATATAAGGGTAGATTTTCGATAAAAAAAGAAGTACGTTTTTTTTAATAGAAAAGGTTTATCTCTGTATTAAATTTCATCTTAATCGCTTCAGCGATTTAAAATTTCCCATACAAAGTTTCATCCCCTTTTTCACCCATTTAGGGTAGATTTTTGAAAAAAATGTAGCCTATGTTCGTCTCTTGGTGTCAAAACTATCTCCATTCCAAATTTCATCAAAATCGGTCCGGCGATTTAGCCGTGATAACCAAAACGACAGACAGAGAGAATTTCGCATTTATAATATTGGTATCGATTTCTGTACTTTAATTTTGATTAGTAAAGAATAATTATTTTGTAGTTCGAAGTCGGTTTATTTCTTTTCTTAAAATTTTTGTTGATTTTCCCTTTTGGCTGACTTTGTCCTAACTCTTGAGTAAATAAAAGTTATTAAAGTACGTCTACGACTGTATTAACTTTCATTAAATTCTGGAATATTAAATGAAAGGATCTTACCAAAATACACAATACGTTGAGGAGTTGTTTAATCGTTAGGGCATTAGGTATTTCAGCAGTACTCCTTTATTAAAAGTCAAAGTCAAATCAATTTATTGAAGTAAACCCAATAGCAAGGTATTTTTGAACGTCAGATCATCTTTAGTTGTTCGGTTCGAAAAGAAAACCCGAACATAGAAAAACTTACAAGAAACTCGTCAGCTATAATTTTTTCAACATCATTCTAATTGTAGAATTTTTTCAACATTATTCTAATTGTAACTACTTAGTTATTTAAAATACAATATTCATAAAGCCAGTAAAAGCGTGTGCAGAGAAGCTTATTTCCAGACTATTGCTTTTCCTTCAATGAAGTCGCTAATTTTGTAGTATGCTTTTCCAATCAGTGTGCGTTTAATAACAAGTTTAATTGCTTTTCCGTTATTTGAGTAATTTCTTGAGGAATTTTATTATAAAACTAACACAGTTGCTCAAAAACAACCCACTTGACTTTTGTAATTTAAATTTATCTTTATAAGGGTCTCTCAGCGACTCTCGTGCATTTATACTGTAGATGGTACGTACTGCCCTCTCTTGTAAAATAAAGATAGAATTCATATGCGCCGCCGATCCCCACAGTATACTGGCCATAAGACATAAGCCTAGGGAAATATGTGAAGTACACCAGTCTAGCCGTGGCCACATTTGTCAACTGTCTAATGCTTCTAATAGGGTATATTGCCGAACTGAGCTTATGAGCATATTAGATCTTAATCAAATTTCGTGGCCCTACTCTGGACATATACCCTTTCAAAGACTATGATGTTCCCTATTTGACATAAAAGGCATTGAAGAGATCTTCGGGGTCGCAACCGATCGAAATGGGGACTCCGGTCTTACATCGATGCGACCCCGTGGAGGACATCAGCGCGTGTGGTCTGCGCTGTCGTAACACTGCTATGATGTAGAGACAGGGCGCTCTGTCCGTTTACCCCACACCAAGAAGTATTTCAGCACACGTTTCGAGGACGACCATCACCATCACATTACATTAAAATAATTAAATATTTCGATTACGGTTGTGAAAAAATTACTTCAAATTCATGAAAGAAATGGTAATCATTAGATTTTAAACTTATACAAAACGGATTAGAGGGACATGACGCTACAGACCTGCAGTGTCATTGCTTAGGAAGAACTGGAAGTGACAGAGATGGAACTTCCCCAGTCTGTTGCCATTAATTGAGTTTTAAAACGAACAGTCTTCATATTTCTTCTCGAATATTTTTTCGTAGTTTTGTTCATGAATACTAAACCAACATTTTAATTAAGTCGTTAAGATATTGTCATGTAGCATATTAAAACGAATTACACCTACCGTAATGATTCAGCCATAGATATTGTTTGTCTATGACAGGTCCCACCAATGTTGATACACTTAAGTTTCTACAGATGTCAGCTATCATAACGAGCACCAACATGTAATACGATCTTATTTGGTAAACGTTATTAGGTAAGTGAAAGGTTGAGACAAAGGATATCACTAATAGTTTGGATGAAATATTTTATAATGACACCAAAAATAGGCAAGGAAATTTTATAAACAGCTGGGACTGAATATATGGAATTACTTTTCACGTAGTAAAAATATTTCATTGTAATCTTTATATCCCAGAAGATGTCGCACGACTCATAAAGGCTTTGGTGGATTTGCGCAAAGCGTTAGAAACCCTTTTGGTTGTATATTTTTAAGCGCTAATAGCGGAATGACTTCCTACAGAATCTTTTATCTAAACAAGCAAGTAGGTAATTATCAAAATTGACAATTCAGTAATATAAAATTAATTGTTCAAAGGACATTAAATTGTAAAAAGATAAATACGATAAGAATATAAATATATTCACGCTGAATCCCTAACAGAATAAGCAAAGTAGACAAAGCTTCCAGCGTCACGGTGCTTTTATACTCACTCGTATGTGTACTTCTTTCATTTTCTTAAATGTCATCCTAGATGCCATCATTCTCCTCACACACTTTGGTGCTAGCTTTTGACACTTATGTCTCAATATGGGTATTATGTATTCAGCGAGTACGACGAGTACTGACTAGTTTATTTTTATTAAATTAGTAAACTTTATACATTAATAATAATTTATTACCAAAGACATTATAACTCCAGACAGTCTGTCCTGTACTAAGAAGTGAGGCAAATAAAATCAAATAAAATCAAATAAAATATAGATGCGTGGGTGGTGGGTGTTGTTTTTTAAATGATCTCCGATCAGTTTTTCTGGTAATAAATGTGTGTGTGTACAGGCAAATCAGCTGAGCTTATCAACTTAGTCTATGGTTACCTATTACGTAAAGAATCTGTAGATACATATTTTCAGTATTTTAACTTTGATAAGAAATTCATGTTCAGAGCATTGAAATCATAACAATAATCCACCCAACTGCATACAGTACACCTACTTTACACCTACTTACAAAAGTATTAGTGTTACGTCCTGTCGGTTGTTATCAATCGCGGAACAAAGATTATTATAGAATTATCTTTTATAAAAAAATATATTACAATATGTGTAATCTTGATAATTTTCTTTAAATATGTACGTTATTCTCAACAATTATGATTATTCAGAATTTTCTCAAATCGAGGTAATGTGGACGATAGCAATTTATTTCCGTGTATCATTCGGTATAGTATTATAAAAAAATAACAGAAAGTAACGTATTACTTGCATTTTGAATTTATGATGTAGAAAACTTCAATTTAATACCTCACAACCCCACACAATGATCCCATAATGATTTTTTATTTTCTTTTAAGTCTCCAAAACTAAGCTCTAAAGTTAACATCCGATGTTCACGTCTGTATTTAGGCCACCATTTGCTATAATAGTTAAAATAATAGTTTACATCAAACTGCTTTTGCAAGAAAAAATGTGTCTGACAAACAGACAGACACTAAGGTTACTTCAATGTTAGTAAAACTGGTAAATTGGTTGGGAAATAAAACATATTAACTTTTGGAACACTAGTTTATATAAGGAATTCCACACAGAATGTATAGTTTGTTGTTAGAATGTATAAATAACATAAGATATACCTTTATCTATACAAATAAAAATCAACTGCCACGTATATGACGTAGCGTCACTTGACAAGGGCTTCACCGATTTCTTTTTCGTTGTGTTCGTAATTGTCAGGATTGTTTCTATAAAAAAAAATTTTTCGGAAAATCCACGGAAAAGTCGAAAAATTGGATGGTATTTTTGTATGAAAAACTCAATAAAAAAAACTTGGTACGTTGCAAACAGTCAACATCCGACCCAGGCGAAGAAGGGGGGTCGCTAATAAAATATAATGTAATAAATATAATAATCGCGTACATATGTGTCAGTAGACATAACGTATTATTCAGCCCGAGCAACACAAGTAGATAGTACAACTCTACACCAGTGTGTAGTTCTAGGTAGGTATAATATTAGTCGCTGTCACGTCACGACAAACAAGATTTATGGAAAAACTAGATTCTAGATAGCTATTTCTATAGCTACGGGGATATAATACGATATAAATAAATAGACACTTATGGATGATACTGTATTTTCCAACTGAAGGTCAGTCACAAGAACGGTGATAAAAAAGGTCTTAGGAAAGTGATAGAATTTTGGAGCACATAGTACATATGTATACATACCATACATGTACGGTCACCAACAGAAATATTGGTTCTGGTTGAAAAGAAGAATGGCAGCTCCAGTGTCATTTTAATTATGAAATGTGTGTAAGAGCAAGTATATACAAGGTTTCAAATATTAACAACATTATATTTTATTACATTAACTTTTTTAGATATCTATTTTCTTAATTCATATTAAAAGTTTTATCATTTGAAATCATTGCAATTTGATTATGAAGCCATTTTATCTTTTTTGTATTGGCGCTGGTTTCCAATAATAAATATACATATGTAAAATAATCAACGGACTGTGTTAATTTTTGCACTTAACAATTGCCAAAATGCGATCGATATCTATAGCAGATACAATTAAAATGGAAAAGATCTAAAAATATTACGTTTCAATGACTTCTACTAGTAATGTTTTACAGATGACAAGCATTTCCATTTAAATATGTGACATTCGAACATTTTCAATCACATTTTAAAATCTAAAATTTAAATAACTAAATGTGCGTATAATTTTCATTAAACAAAGAGCAACTAACTGATCGGGGCTATTGCATTTGCGGGGCAATTACATCGTTTGGTTAGTGTAGGGGAGTATATCGAATATATTGTATTAGGTACTTCTATTAATAGAGAAAGTCGAACTAACTCACCGAGCAGTTGTAGCTTGTAAAGTCCAAGGGGGCCCCCAGAAAGTCCTCCACAGAGCGGTTCGGACACTTCTCTAAATAGTGACAATTTTTCTAAATTAAGGTTCCGTAGACGTAAGAATTTATTGCAGTTACATTGTTTTTCTACGCGGAACGACCGCTCGGTTCGCCATGTTTTCTCGTATGAATGTTAGCTACACTGACGGTGCTAGTGAGAAAGCGACTTATATCTGTTCTCTTTTTTAATAATTAGAGTATATGAAAAATGATTACGTACGAAATTTCGAATTTAGAATTCTTTCTGGATTAGGTGATTCGTCACCTACCAAACAGAATAATGAACAGCTATAAATTTCATTCTATAAGGTTTAATAGCGACATTTATTTTACGAAATAATGAGTACTTCCTCTAATAGAATACTAGAGAATGAAAGTTATACCCAAACGGCGTAATTACCCCGCATTTGCGATAGCCCCGTCCGACTTTTTTTTTTTTTTTTTTTTTTTGCGTCAGGAAATGCTTTATGCATCCCATCCTGCCGTAGGGGGGTGGTAGGGGGTATGTGGGACTCCTCGACATTAGGGTGCTAGGCCGAGTCTACCCACTAAAACCTGACGGTGTTCCTCGAGAGCCTTGATGCCGGGGCAACGGGAGCGCGTTGGCATTCTGCCGCGACCCCGGCGGCTATGCCCAGCCTGAGCCGGGCCCTCCTCCGTTTGTGGGCAGTTTTACCTGCCCGCTCTCCTGGGAGGCGCGCGGGAACAACCGCGCGCACCATCCCGAGGCCATTAATGAGGCGCCTTCCCCCGAAGGACACCCCAGGCCTCCGAAGTGGCGGCTTCCGCACCCCGCCTACACCACGGCAGGGGCGTCAGCACGCCCACCTGATTTTTACGTGTTTACTCACGGGTTTTTACAAGTTTTCCTTCTTCCCACCTTTGATTTTAACGTGTTGTCTCACGGGTTTCATTTCGAGTTTTCCTTCTCTCCACCTCTGGTTTTAACGTGTTTTCTCACGGGTTTAATTTCGAGTTTTCCTTCTCTCCACCTCAGATTTTTACGTGTATCCTCACGGGTTTTTAAAAGTTTTCCTTCTTTCCACCACCGGGGTCACAATACCCTTCCTGAAAGAGGGGCAAGTGACCCCGACACCTGACCCCCGCCCTCACGCAGAGGACGGGGAACACAACTTGTCCCCATAAATGGGGACATCCCCCTCCCCGGTCCGGGCCAGGCCCTTTCGGCACTGCAGCCTCATCGGCCCCGACCCGGTACTGAAGGAGCCGCCGAAGCACCACCCTCAGGAGTGTTTATCGACTCTCCAGTCTAGATCCGCAGTGTTCAGTGGAAACAGGGTCACCTCGAGAAGGGTGTAGACATGAAGTCTACGCACTGCGGTCTTGGGATGGCAGGCTAAGGCTCCACTTAATGGGAGCTATAAGCGCCTGTTGGTCCACCCCCTGTGGCGGGTCACCCACACCACTCGGCCCCAGCCCCGTCCGACTTACCCAAGTATCACCTTAAACTAACAAGTATCTTCATACAAACAATCTTTAAATGAAAGTTGAATACTTACAGTATCTTTTTTCCTATAAATAATTAGATTTTTAATCACAGTCTTAAATTAAACAATAACGGAACAAACGAACGGATGTGCAGAGCGGGTGCGAGGCGCACTGCGCGGGAGGGAGGGCGCGGGTTACAAGCATAATCAAATCTCGATTTCTTGATTTCGACACTTTTTTCTCGAGTAACGCCAAGTTTCCCGGGAATTCTCGCTTCGAGAAGTCTTGCTTAAAAACTCTTGCTGCACGCTCGACTAAAATTACACGCTCGCAAAACGTCAGCGTGATGAGATCCCATATCGCGAAAGATAGACCATGACTCTTATATCTGTTTAAAAATGGAACAAACTGAAATGATAAAAAAGCACATTCTGGCGCCTTGACACCACGCGCCGTCTCGTCTCCTTAAACGTATTAGTGTCCACAAAGACTTCGACTTTGAAGTAACACCATACCATAGTCCTTAAAATAAAGGGGTTATACTGTAAATACTGTGAACCAATAAAACTACAATTATTGTAGTATTTGTAAAACTCTCACTAATTCTAATTGCAGTCCAACAGCCGATCATATATCACCTACAAAGCGAACTTTATTATTAAATAAAATTTTATTTAATACTTAGATACTTAGATAGTAGTGCTAATACTCAGACAATATTTGGTTGCCATATTGTGTTTTTAAATGTGACGTTGTAACAAAAGACTTTAATGTATTACAATATGATATAATATTACTATGATAATTCGCATACCTAGGCGAAAATGTGTGAGGAGAATGATGAGATTAGAGGAAGCGGAAGAAGTATGTAAGAACCGTGACGCTTGGCGCTCCGTCTTCTCTGACTACCCAGTTAGGTATACAGCGTGAGGATATGTCTTTATGGATGTATGTATAATATTATAAAAAAGATGAAATGAATAGGACTAATAAAGAAACCTGTAAATGAAATGAACAAATGCAAAAAATGTAATAAATAGATCACTGAAACGGTAGATAATATAAAAAGTCAGGACTTGTAATAATGTATAGTAGTAATATTCGAAGCTTCAAAATTTAGTAGGTATAGTAATAATGATAGTAGATAGATAGTACGTGAAAATAAAGAGAAAAACAAACAACAATCCAGTTTTGTCGCAATTTATGGCTGAACTTTAATGACGTAATGAGGCTGTCAAATCAGCTATCGGTCATGCTGAGCGACGCTATTTTGGCGTTGAATATATCTACTATTTGCGACTAAGCTATTGTTTTTCCTGATTCTCATGCTGAGTCGAGCGAAATAGCCTTGACTGCTGGACTATTTTACTGTAGAAGAAACTTTTCCAAACGGATAAAAAGTCGTTAAACGGCGATCTAGAACTATTGTATTAATTAACACTAGACTAGACCAGACTAAACGAAACGGAACAAACATATAATATCTCAATAATTCGATATCAAATTAAGGACTTAGTTTGTATACTATGAGTATCACACGATGAATTGAGAAAGCACCAATTGAACACCCTGATCAAAAGTTAATTTAAATAAATCTACCTCCTAAACTTAGTCGATAATCGATCACGGAAACCCCGTCTTGGAAGAAAGATGAGCTAATTATTACGGTAGCAGGCTGTAATGATTAATATTGCGATTTTCTTGCTGAAAATTGAAACAGCACGTTTATGGATTATTTAATAAAATGTCCTAATAACAAAATTTTTTTTTGTTACAGCACGTAATGAAGAGATAACTTCCAAAAAATTATCTCGCTGACATCACTCGTAATCAAACATCATGTATTCCGCCACCTAATGGAGTTATGAATCTTGACATAATTTTCAACAACTCCCCCATAAAGGAATCATGTCAGCCATCGGAGGCAGCACATCAAACATAACACAGACACTATCGAACTTATTTGAGGAAATGCTTATGTCTACAGAAGTGTCGGGAAGTAATAAAACGAATGTTGATTTGTCGCAATTTTTATCAGCTTTAAAAGAACAGTCATCGAAGAACACCACTCATGAACCATTAGACTTTGGAATGTTGGTGAAACTAGTGGATGGATGGAGAAATAAACTTAACATCACTCGACCAACAGAGGCAACGTGCAATTACTGTGACGGAAGCATTCGTGACGTAATCTTAGCTTACAACAATATTCATGGATATGTCAGTCTCATAGTAAGTACTTATTTTATGAATTTCTTACAATAATTTCAAGTTTCTGATGACATGTTCAATTCTTTGGAAAAAAGGGGTGCCGGTGTTTTGTAGATCATATCAAAACTAGATAGATATGTATGGATATTGTAGTGTCTTCACTTTAAAAGAGATGTATTGTGACCGAAGAACATGCGATTAATTCTTGATATGAGTATAATATTTACATAATTTGTCTAAAAACTAGTTCTGTTAGAATTTAAACTATTTAATGCGCAGTAAAAACAACTTATTTCGATGATATATTTTTTTAATTAATTACTGCATATTTATTACCTATTAACGACTTCCTGTCTATTATTTGATAATTAAAAATTCCTTGCATTGTCTGTAAGCTAGGTAACAAAAAAAATCTTTCGTACTTCTTTAATATAATTCTATTTTGCAACTATTTCCGACATTTATTCGTATTGTTCAAAGGGTTTAAGACTGTTTTTCCGATATTAGGTATAGGTATATTCTTTTATCGTTTGTAATCTCAGTCCTTTGCCGATGAGACACTTTATATTATATATCCCCGGAGTTTTGATACAGATGAAAATGTAGCACCAAGCGCTTATTTACCAACCTTATCTATACATAAAAACTACTATTATGGGTATTCTGGTTAAAGTGCGTGACAAAAACGGTATAGAAACACACTACTCGGTTATGAAGAAACTATGTGTTTAGTTTAATACAGCTACCAGTGCAATAGACATATTTTCTTTTAGTTCCTGTTAAAATCTAAGTAATTATAATCAGTGCCGTTATACATTACACGCTATTTCACGGTCAGCGTGGACAAAGCATCAAGGCGCAATAAAATCGGACTTTATCGTCACCTCTAGCAATACATATTTGACCTTACAACCTATATATAGAAAGAAATAACAAAGTGAACCAGATAGTAACAGGTTGGTAGTAGGTACATCACCCGTACCTTAGCAGTTCCTTGTAATAAAACCTATTCCTTGGCCGATTTTTGTGACCTGCGTGGAAAGATCAGTGGCTGATACATTCATTATACGAGTATATTTTTCTTTGTCTGCCAGACCAGCGTGAAGATACTCGTATCTTTTTAATCGACTATAAGAAAGGAAGCATTTCTTAATTCGTCTGTATTTTTTTAAATTCGTTATTTTATAATATTAACACAGTATTTATTTAACACGATTTACAAATTATTTTCATAAGTTCATAACTATTACTGAAACCAGCTGTTTGTAGCTAAATTATAAAAAGACCTATTTACGCACTCTCTATCTTTATTTCCCAGACAAGTTTAGACGCTAGCTCGCATAATCCAAATTACTGGTTTGCGTTAATTTCGCGCTGGCAAAAATTAGTTTCTCGAAATTTGGCTTACATAGGCTTATCTCTTTTCTACTATGAAACAGATTGCTGTTTGTTGGAATATAACTTTACTCTTTTCTATGTAAAACAGAGTACGTTTTTTCACATGCCTTTCCTAATGGAATACAGAGTGAATAATCAAAATCAGCGTAAAATAATTAGGATTACTCGCTTCTGACCGCACCCACTATCTACACATCCAAAACTAAACCGCAGACAAATCGAAAAGTTCGTTTTCCAAATAGAGCCAAACGAGAATCGGGCTATAATTTATTTGGCTTTCATTGTACTAAAAATTAAAATATACGTAGTATACCATTCCCACCCGGATGCCACGAAAAGGGAATGGATAAAATAAATTTTGAAACTATTGGAAATTTTTAAAATAAAATTCTTTTTGACAAGGGATATATATAATTAAATTTAAAAAGAAAAACAATATTAATTTTAAAATGAAAAAAACATAGTAACAAAGTATATAAGTGGGTGTGATGGTGTGGTGTGGAGTTTATAAAATTAAATATAAATAACTTTTACATTCACCTTTAAAATTATAATTTACATATGATAAAAAACACTAACTATTGGCTTATATTAGATATGATTGTTCCACATTTCACTCACACTCGAACTATGTCTTCAAATTTTAAACCACCTTTTCGTAATTCTTTAATCTTCTACATAAATCTCGAGACTTATTAGATATGTCTCGGCGAGGTGAGAAAATAATCATATATACTGTTTTAATAGTAATTATTTACCATTTTTGATTATATAATTTTTGCCTTGATTATTTTCTTCAAACATGTCACTCTTTCCGATTTTTATTGAACTCGTTATATCATCTTTGTTTTTATAATCAAATAGAATATCATATCCTCCCTTCTCTTCCACGCTTTTGTTTCCTTTCTATTCTTCAAAAATTTTCTTCTATTCTTCCAAAAAAACATATTTAAATTTTTAACTTGCCAGTTCTACAACTAATTTCTCTGACAACCTCTAAGCTCATAAAAAAGGTACAATAGGAAAAAAAATGTTACAATAGCTAGATTTTGCCCACGACTTCAACCGCGGGGATTGGTTTACAATTTAGCATTTCCTGTTTAAATATTCATTTTCCTTTTCATCCCGTTAGGAGTAGGATTTTGATAAAATAAAGTAGCCTATGTCCGTCCCCAGGTGTCGAACTATCTCCATGCCACATCATAATCAGTTCAGCGGTTTAGGATTCCCCACACAAAGTTTCATCCCCCTTTTCACTTTTTAGGGATAGATTTTTCATAAAAAAGTAGCCTATGTCTTTTTCATAAAGAAAGTCTATCACCGCACTAAATTTTATCATTACCGATGTTTGTATTTCCCATACAAAGTTTCATCCCTTTTCACCTTCTTAAGGGCAGATCTTTGATAAAAAAAAAGTAACCTACATTTGCGCAATCACATGTCCATTTTCATCAAGATTGGTCAAGCCGTTCTTGAGTTATAAAAGGATACACAGACAGACATAGAAACAGACGAAAGTTTTAAAAATGGTAGAATCAAAGTTAGTGAGTCATAAAACAAATATTTATCACAAAATTTAAAAAAAATTTATTTACAGACAGACGCTACCAATTTATATATGTATAGTATATATAGATTATTTTGTCTAGAACAGTAGACATTTGAGAGTGAACATCGCATTACACACACACATAAACGAATGCGTTCCTCATTATGAGACGTATTCAGGGAATGAATCACCTAGATTACTTTGTGTTACATACATACATACATGTATTCACGCTGTATCCCTAACTTTGTATTAATTCACCCAAAACCCCGTTCCTATTACAATGTTTGTAATTTTCTCTTCTATGATTTCTAAGGTCACAATGAACATCAGAAAAGAGGAATTCTGTCATCAATATGGCGATACGGGGTTCATTTCATTTCTCTGTTTACTTCTTCAAAGTTACCGACAAATAATGAAATGAAGTATCTGAAAATTGATGAGTTTGTAATTAAAACAGTTTATAGATACATTCATATTTTCCACAATAAATGTTGAATATAAACCAGATCACCTACGTGACCACCTAATTTTTCCGAGTGTAGATACTTTATTTATTTTTCATATATATTCGTCATGTAGTCGTTTTTCACAGGCGCACGATCTTGATGGTCACGAGTCAATATCAGTCTCAATCCTTCAATGTTTCAGATGGCCTAACCTATCATTGACTTCACACAGTGCCAAGATGATTAGTAAAATTTATATTTTACGCATTTATAAGGAAGATAACGTAATATTACTTATATGATAAAGACAATCAATTCTTAACTTAATACCCGAACTCACACAAACAGGCACAAAAATGTTTATAAATAAGTACCTATGTATTTTGGTTGAGAGAAGACCAAAATACCCATGCCAGGATTTGTTTACAAGTACTATTATCAATATTTAAGACGCACAAATTTGTAAGAATTTGAATTATCGGTATTGAAACGTAGTGTCTGCCATGTGTCGACATTGAAATCCGTCCAGGAGTTGTTATTGAAATTCGATCAAAGATACAGACCAACAAATAAACGTGAAATCTAAAAAAATCTCTTTTTAAATCAAAGCCGCCCGAAAAGCCTATATCTTGGTCATTTTTTCAAAATCATCTTCAATTTACAGACACGATTCCGTAACAGTTTTTTAATAGAATAAATAGATATTGATGGATGTCGGTTAATAAACTTTTTTAATACACCGCCAGAATCAATGACCTTATTGTCCATTTCCGATGAATGGAACTTGTCCAATTAGACCCCAGGAGACAGGAGTCAATGCGTCAATGTAAGTTGCGTAATTAGTTTCCTGGGGCCTATCTCCGCAAGTTTCATTGTCGCCCATTGAAATCGACATATAATAGACCATTTTGGGGTTCTCATTGTAATTTTTTTGTTTTGGGGTGGTATTCCACTCGTCCAAGATTTGGTAAAATTCTTTGTACGAAATTAGATTTAAATAGGTATCAAAATGAATATCGTTTTGAAATATCAAATCGATACTCAGTTTTAGTCACTTATTATTATTAGTTACACAATTAGACCAATGGTTTTTAGGATTCCCTGTCAAAATGGTAAAAAGGAACCCTAATGATACTACTACTACTACACTACTACTTCGTCCATATGTCTGTCACAGCTGCTTATTTCAGCAACTACTAATGCTAAATAATAATTTGAAAGAGGGGTTACTAGGTCAAATGGGATATCGATCGAATAGGCTTCATTTGACAATATTTTCATTTCCTTTTACGCCGCATAGATTTCGACTATGATGAAAATAATCTAAAAAGTTACCCCCCTGACCCTCTACCTCTATCACCGAAATTTTCAAATTGAAAAATATAACAAGCACAGCTTTCAAAAATCAACAAAAATCCTTTGCAAGCGAACTTAATTACGCGGTCCCATTCGATGGTGTTCAACGTTTTGTGTAGGTACATGCGACACAGATCACAGCGCGCATTGACTCTTAGTCTGAACAGTAGATTCACTCATTCGAATTGCGGACCATTTAAATATTCCCTCTAGTCTATATTTTCCCTTCCAAAGTACAGAACCCTCACGCGAGACCAACACGCACTTGACCCGTCTATTTTATAAATTCATTTCATAGTATTAATTACTACGGTTTAACATAATACGAAATATTTTTTCATTATGGGTATATGTTAAAGCATTGTTTCTCAACCATTTTTATGTCGCGATCCACGAAAAACTCAAAGTTAAGTGTAGTCTTGCGACCCCTTCACTACAAAGTTATAATTATAATAATTTTTTAACTAATAGTTTATTTATAACTTTAATTTAAATTTTCAAGACTCCCTTAAGCGATAAAAACGCAAAACCGCACATTACGAATATAAATTATCGTGCGTGTAAATTGCGCTCGCCTGTCTGAGAGTCTAAAATACTAAAATAAAATTACCTAGGCGAGATTTTCACCTGCGTTGTACTTGCACGAACTTGCCAAATAAGCCGTTCACGCATCCCGTGACACGTGCGCTAGACAGGTTTGTACAGTTAAATGCATTAGTTATAAAAACAAAAGGACGCAAGGCAGAGTTTCACTGTCATTTACATTTTTAGGGAATTAGCACAGGGAAGCAAGTACATTTGTATGTACTTGCTTCCCTGTGCTACAACGATCTTATCTCACTCACCCAGTGTTTAATTTTTATAAGCAACAGTAAAAAAAAGTTAAATTAAAACTGACAAAGTGACGAAACGAAATGTGCCTGCTACGTCTGGAGAAACGGTGAAGAAAAAGACCAGATTATACAACGACACATATTTAAAATATGGATTTTTTGCATTAGATGACAAGCCACAATGTGTTGTTTGTTTTCAAGTCCTATCCGCGGAAAGCATGAAGCCTTTAAAATTACTCCGGCATCTGGAAACAAGACACCCATCTTTACAAAGCAAACCCTTAGAATTCTTTGAACGTAAGTCACTTGTTTTGAAAAATCAACAAATTGCTATAAAAAATCCAGCCGTAATGAAACTGCAGCACTTCATGCATCCTACTTAATAGCACTGCGAATCGCGAGGGAATCTAAGCCCCATACTATTGCGGAGACTCATTTTAACCGCTGCTATTAATATGGTCAATATTATGATAAGTCCGGAAAAAGCTAAAAAATTAAAATACTCCTTTCAAATGATACAATATCAAGACGTATTAATGAAATGGCCATCGATATTCACAACCTAATAATTGAAAAAGTTATTAAACGAAGTGAATTGTTTGCCATACAGTTTGACAGACGTGTCGGTCGAACTTGGCACAATTTTTATGTTTTGTCAGATATGAATGCGAGGAGTCTCCGAGGAGGAGGCTGAGGAGGGGGAGCAGGATATTATGCCGCATGTAGAATGGACGCACTGCTTTCTTCACAGACATGCGCTTGCCGTAAAAAAGATGCCGAACAATTTACAAAATATTTTATCACAAGCTGTTAAAATAGTTAATTTTATTAAAAGCCGACCGTTGCAAACTAGATTGCTTTCCCCCCACTCTGCAAAGTAATTGGTGTCAAGAACAATTCACTGCTATTCCATACTGAAGTGAGATGACTGTCGCGAGAAAAGTTATAACAAGGCTTTTTGAATTGCGAGATGAATTAAACTTCTTTTTTTCAGATAAAAGGAGTTCATTTTTAGAATGTTTACATGATAATGAATCTTTATTACTGTTGGCTTACTTGAGTGACATATTTTCACATTTGAATGACTTGAATACGAGCTTACAGGGCCGTAATAAAAACATTTTTCTTATGACAGATAAAGTCAACGTCTTTATCTAGAAGCTTATTATTAACATTACACGCCTTGAAAAACGAAATTTTGATGCATTTACTGCAACTTCTGATTATGTTAACAAAAATGCGAATTTAAAAAATTCAGTTATTTAGTTAAAACTTTACTACTGGAATTTTTATCTCAAGATTTAGATAAATTTTGACTTGCACGTCGACGTGTGTACGGAAGCCTAGTAACGGAAGGTTTGAAAACGTCGATTCCCTTTGCTATTTCTTACCTGTGCGAAAAAGGTTTCTGGTCTATGGTGGCTTTGAAAAATTAATAAAGAAATCATGTTATCACTCGAAAATAATTTACTTATGAGTGTTTGCAAGAATGATGCAAGTATAGACATACTTTTAAGTGAGAAACAAAGTCAACCATCGTATTAATTAATGTTAATTATTAATCATTTCATTTCATTTGTTTCAATTAAACAAAATGATCTTTGAGTTTATTTTTTCATGTTGTTATTACATGGTAATATTTATTTTTATAACACTACACTAAAATTCATTCCTTTAATAAACGAATCTTTCGTATATATGTAGGTATTCTTTTTTAACAGACTGCGGCCCTCGTTAATATCAAACGCGACCCCGTCACGACCCCCAGGTTGAGAAACTAGGTGTTAAACAATATGTTACACAATGCTAGTGCTTTGTTGATAAATAATTTATGGCGATACTTTTTCACGTCAACGTGGAGAAATGAATAAATATGTGTAATTTCTGAAAAGGAAAAGTTTGATCAATCGTGTTAGTTGTCCCAGTGTATACGTATATCTTTATATATACTCCACATATATACAAATCACAATGAATTGAAACAGACGTTCTTTGTCATCTCTGTATTCAGAGATTGATTTCTTAAAAATAATAACGGCTGCCATGCCAAGAGGGGGGCTCTCTCTCACTCACCGAAAGAAATACAACAGCAATAAATACTGTTATTTCACGTCGATTGCGTAAAAAGGCAGAGAAAGAATTTGGGAGAGAAAGAAGGACAGAAGGAGACAAATGTTTATTTTGCCGCACATTTGTGCGGCCAAGAAATTAATGAGGATTCTGAGGAATTTGTATAGGCTACAGGCTAGCAAGTCGTCTCCATCTTGTTCTACTTTGCCATCTTTAAATCATATTGATTACTAAAAATAGCGTCAAAATAATTATTTTGTTATGACGCTCTATTCCACCCATTCCCAAAGTGGGCGATAACGTCCCCCTGTGGGCGCTGCAGGCCTAAAGGGGGGCGGTAAGAGACCCAGAAAAAAAATGGGGGCGTTGTGTAGAGGCCTGGGGGTGATTTGTAATTTCATTTAGCTAGGAGGCATCTTAGACAACGACTGCATGAGCTCTCGACTCAGTAGACAAAATAAGTTTGGGAACCTAGACTCTATTCGAATGAAAACTGTCAGAGCATTACCTGTATGTGTTTACATACATATGAATAATATGTATATATATCATATTCAGATTCAATAATAAATTAAGGCGTAATTCATAATTTACGTTTTTCAATCATAAAAGATTATTATTAGAGTTTTATTATATAACGTCTGTAAATACTTATTTGAGCCGAATATTATAACTTTTAATGATCTCCTTCCAATATTTCCAATATTTGATTTCATTTAAGTAATTTAATTCAATAGTAACATTTTCAATATTTGATTTAAATAAGTCTAATATTATTCTAATAATAATCAAATTTAAATCAAATATTGTAATGAAACGGTTTTTTTATAGTTACAAAAAACCACGTCGACCATGTTATTTTATGTAAATTTATGACAAACCAGTTATAATCTATTTACGCTAGCTCACGCATTCGCTCGTCCTAATTACTCTTTGAGTAAAACCTCTATTTAAGTGAAGTTATAACGAGATTGATGTCAATAATCCTGACTAATGTGCGGTCTCCCAAGCAAAAAAGGGCAAAGTTATACAACAAGTTAATATTGGATGCTGAAATGATATAGAATTATTGCATTGGATACTTTTATGACATGAAAATATAGATAAACAATTATTGTACTATTATTTCTGATAATGTATCATTTTGATGTACTATTTTTTCTTTGATTGTTTGTTTATTTTGGAATGCCGTTTTCATGTTGCAGTCACGCACGCATCCGTCCGTTTGTCCGTTTTTCCGTTCGTCACAGTTAAATTCCTCAGAATCTATGCAGTTTGCATATATTTGATATTCGCCTAAGTAATTTCTACATCTTCTCAAACCACATATTATGCATTGCATTTTAAAATATTCATGTCCGAATTAAGGGGAGGGCGAATAAATTCTGCTTGACCATCACTTCCTCTACTATCTCAAAAGCTATGTCTCAAAATTTCAGTTGTCTCAGTTGTTTTAAAGAGGAAGTCTGAAGTTTGCAGGGATAATTTAACGAGAGTTCTAAGTCTTATAGATCTAACTTATCATTTTCTGAATACGGTAAGAAATTAGCTCTCAATCAGTGATTGCATTCTTGTATGTATAATGTTCTTTTTTTATTATTTAGTGTTATATTTTTGTTTCTCCTTTTCTTTCAATTTCTATAATCATGGTTTTACTACAGAATACTTATATAAGATTCGTATTATTCCGTAGATTAAAATAGATACTCTCAGCCTGATAACTTACCATTTCTCTTTAATAAACATTTCCGATTGTAGAAATGGGTAGTTCATACGAATTTATTTCGGTGCGGCGTAAAAAAAATATTTATCTAACTTAATCTGCGATTTTCTACATTTGTCTAACTCTTTTCCACACGAGAAGGATGCGCTTTATCTCTTAAAGTAAGTTACTAAAAGAAGAAAAAACGAATGATAAAGAATAGTCATAATCTTGGTAACCCTTATACGTACACGTACGTGTCGCGAAATTTTTGTATATGTATAGCCATTATGTCTTATTGCACTAGTATTTTTTTGCACGTATTTCTACTGAAAAAAAAAAACATTATCGCGATGTAATAATTTCCGCTAGAACTTGTTACATATACAACGTGTAATAGAATTAGTCGGAAAACGGAAAATGCTTGGCTGAGAATCATTAACTGAATACATTTAACCGCTTATAATTCCGTTAAATTAAAATAAATTCGTGTTCACACAAGTTTGCACTGATGAAAACAAACCTTACGCTGTACACGATAAGACACATTTTCGTTTGAACAGACTAATGTACAATGTACGCAGTCCGAGCGGTATCGTTGGGCGGTATGTCCGGTTAACCATAATAAATGTCTTTCTTATATAAACGGAACTAAGAATTTACGAAATAACTTAAACTGAGTTTATAAAAATCTGCATCTATATAGATAAAAATGAAATGTTGTTCGTTGCTAAGCGCAAAACTTAAGAATAGCTGGAGCAATTTGGCAAATATTTTTTATTCGTAATAGTCAACGTAAGGTTTTATGAACAGAAAAATTTGAGTTTCTCGAAAAATTGGGAAATTTTTGAAAATACTGAATGTGTTTTTTTCTAAGGAATTTTTGTACGAACTCCAGATAAATAACGCTCGAATAATTAATATTACGAATGGGTCATACCATAGCCATAAGTATTATCTATACTTAATATTATAAAGAGATAAACTTTGTTTATATGTAAGGGATAACCTCAAAAACTACTCAACAGATTTCAAACATTCTTTCTTGCTAATAATATAGAAAGCTATATTATTAGCAAGTAAAGCCGTATTTTTTTTAACATACTACCCGTGCGAAGCCGGAGCGGGTCCCTAGTTGGAATATATTTAAATAAGCATGCACTCGTCGGCGGATAATGTCGACGTCTTACGCCGCCAGTTTGTCCGATTATTAATTCAAGTACATACATACATACATATCTTCACGCCGCATCCCCAACGGGGTAACTCAAGTAATAATGTTAATAAATATATTGTTCTTAGGTGTGTTTCTTCGGTAGTCTAGCAAATGCATTGAATGTGGCTGTACTGACGCGGCGCGATCTAGCCGCGGCACCTATCAACCGATTGCTCAAGTGGCTGGCCGTAGCTGACGTCTTTGTCATGATGGAGTACGTTCCTTTCGCCATTTATAGATATTTGGTGAGTGATTCATTTAAAGATGGTTTTATATTGTGAACGTAAGGTAAATAAACTTTTTAATAATTAAATTTAACGAAAGCTTATTTGTCTTAAAATAGTTGTAAGTATAAACTGCGACTTGATTTCTAATCCTTTCATATTCCTACTTGACTGGTTTCAGTAAAGTTATAGAACTGTAATTAATTACTTTAATTACTTAAATTACATGATTGCTGTTTGCTGTTTATATTTTGAGTTCGTACATCGAATTGAGGCATTGAATTTAATAATTTAGTACAAAAATATATTTTACCACGTTATCTAATAACGAAATTATTAATTTAAAAAAGAAAATAACATTATTCAATCGAACTACTTAATGTTAAAATATCTACACACACGATACTGTGAGTGGTGGGTGGGAAGTAGAAATCGACTAAATATAATGTTTTCCAGATTCCTTTAGTCTTAAAACACGTTAAAATAAACATAGTTACCTACTTTGTACGATTTTGTAACACTTAAACTAAATGTGTTTTTAATGTAACTAAATATAGAGTGCGGCTAAAAACAAATACGAGTATTTATTGTGAACATTTTATCGATAATAAATAATTTATATTGTGGTTATATGTATTTATATGTATATTGTAATAATAATATATACATAATATTATTAATATATTCAACATTTTATTGTTATTAAGATTATAAAGAAAGAGAGAGGATTTTGTAATTTTGTTTATATATGGAGGGTTGTCTCCGGAACCACTGCACCTGTACCTGTAAAAGTATATTGTTTAAGTTGAACATAGGCTATATATTATGTAATCAACCCGGGCGAAGTCGGAAAGGGCCACTTGTGTATTAACCGACTTCAAAAAAAGAAGGAGGTTCTCAATTCGTCTGTATGTTGTTTTTTTTTTGTATGTTTGTTACCTCATAACTCCGTCATTTATGAACCGATTTCGAAAATTCTTTATTCGATTGGTCCCATTTAAATTTCACCGATATTGGAGCTTGGACTTCGAAGATACACTAGATGACACGACCTGGTTATAACCTTTATTTATATTGACGATTCTCTTGTATATCGTTACGCTCCGGAATTAGAATGAAGTTAATTGCAGACCTGCCTTAAATATTCATTTAGGTCAAGACCACTCAAAAGGGAGAAATACATTTTTTTTATTAAAAAAAATTAAACCACCAAAAAAACACTGAAAAGTATAAAATAACTATCCTTTACTAATCAAAACTCAAGTACAATTAAAATAATTTTATAAATACGATACACATATCTATATAATTAAATTTGACAGTTATTGAAGTCGGTGCCAAATCAATGTGCAACAACAGAAAGTCTATTAGTTTGGTTGGCTTGGCACCGACTTCAGTAACTGTCAAATTTAATTACAAGTATATAGCTATGTGTATCGTATTTATAAAGTTATATTAATTGTACTTGAGTTTTGATTATTTGTTATCTTAGGCGTATTTACAGTATTATTAAAAAAAGGACTATTAACAAAGTTCTTAAGAAATAAGACTACGATTTGTAAGACCATGTATATATGTATACAGTAATACCTCGACTTACGCTACACCGACTTACGCGAACCCGGAGTTACGCGATTTTCAAATCTCGTCGATTCGTCTTTTGTTTGGGGGCATACAACTCTCGATTATCGATTATAGACTTACTGCCCCCCACACTATTACTTAGTTAATGTACATGTTCGGACTTGTCGTGCGGAATCAACGAATAGCTACAATTTAATTTGTATTATGTACCTAATATTTATTTCTTATCTATGGAGTGCGTGTTTGTTATTACTTTTTTGTACCGTGTTTTTTATTTTATATCTACGAAGACTTGAAAGACTACTAATGTCATTCAAACGAAGTAAAACTGATTCTTCTGCATCAAAAAAGAAAAACAAAACTTTATATTTGGAATGTAACCTTAAAGTAATCTAAGATTTTATTAAACATTTTTTATCTAAATTATTATTTTCTTTAGCTTCCGGTCCCAATTAAAAATAATTTATATGTATTTATATGCGAAATTTTACCCCGACTTACGCGAATTCGACTTACGCAGTTATCGCTCGGTCCCACCTATCGCGTGAGTTCGAGGTATTGTATTACTGTATATAAAGACATAATATAATTCTAAGCTACGATAAAATGAAATAGTAAGTTAGATACGTCTATCGGTCTTCTCCCGGCGCACACCCATCCAACACGCTTGAACAGCTGCCTTAATCATGTTTTCCTGAATGACAAACTTTCAGCACTGGTCCTTGTGATGGAGACGACTGTGACTGACCATTGTCCGGTGATTCTTTCCATAGAGCAAAAGAAAAACCATACTTGCGGTGCCAAAGATAAAGCGCTTAGGCGAAAATTAAATTATAATTTAGTTAAACAGGACATTGAATCTGCAGATTTCTCACCAGTGATGAATGCCACGGACACTAATATGGCGACTGCCTTTTTTATAGATATTGTCAGAACAATTGTTCATATGCACACAAAAACAATCTGTATACCAAAAAAGTTTAGAATCATAAAGCCGTAGATAACTCCTGGCATGCTACGCTGTATGCGGAACCGAGATCAAATGCATCTTAAAGCTAAAGCATCACCTGAAAACGGTATTATTAAAACGACATACAGCCGTTACCGTAATTACTGTAATCAGCTGCTTAGAAAGCTGAAAACTGAGTATGAAAAAGGGGAATTTCAAAAAGCAATAGGAAACTTATACAGTAAGCTACATGGAAAGTTATAAATAAAATTACTAATAGAAGCCAAACGCGCCATCCTCCAAAGGAACTACTGAAAGTCGCCGAGGACCCTAAATTATCTGTGAATTTAGTAAATAACACATTTGTAGAAATGGGAGCGAATTTGGCAAACAAAATAGTATCCACAAACACATCCGGTTCTAGTGACCAGGCATATCGCAATTCTACTGTGTCCAAGCTAAGCTCAATGGTTATGCTCCCACTTAATAATGCAGATATTGAGTTGGTTATTGCTGGACTTCGTGACGATTGTGACGATGGGATGACATCTCAGCCAAAATCTTAAAAATGGCTTCCAATGTACTCGTCCCTCATATATGCAACCTATCATTGGAAACTGGCATCTTTCTTTGAGCATTTAAAAAAGCCGTAATCCATCCCATATTTAAGAGTGATAACAAAGATTGTGTGTCTGATTATACACCGATATCTATTTTAACAACCCTTTCTAAAATTCTTGAACGAATTCTCAATAACAACATTACTAGTTTTCTAAGCAGACATCATATCTGCGGAAGATGCTGTGGTCAAACTTACTGAATCGGTCGCTAGGAAACTAGACAAAAAGGTTAAATGCTACGGTATATTTTTAGATCTGCGCAAGGCCTTTGACACAATTTCAATACCAATGCTAATCAAGAAACTAGAAACCATTGGTGTCAGAGGCACCGTCTTAAAACTTTACAGTGACTACCTAAGAAACCGCTCCCAATGTGTTAAGGTTAATTCTAGCATTAGTGACTATGAGCAGATCAGTTTTGGGGTTCCACATGGTAGTATTCTAGGACCAACACTATTCTTGATATACGTAAATGATCTCTGTAAACTATCACTTCCTTCATGTGAAATTTTTGCATACGCTGATGATACAGCCTTAATAGTACATGATTCGGATTGGGACACAGCCACAATAAATGCGGAGTATGCGATGCATTCTATAATGTCCTGGTTAAAATCCCCTCTCCTATCTCTGAATCTTGCTGAAACTAAGTCAATTCGCTTCACATTATCCCCACAAACCCAAACAGCACAGTCTATAAAAGCCCATGACTGCTCATTACCGAAATCACAATGCCCTTGCGAAAAGATTGAAATGGTCAACAGCATTAAATATCTGGGAGTATACATTGATGAGAATCTTAAATGGCAAGTACAGCTTTCCTATGTCATACCACGTGTTAGAAGACTACTGTACATATTTAAAAACCTACGGGGCTCAGCAGACAGGAAAACTATTTGTATGGCATACTCCGCGCTGTGCGAATCCATTTTAATTTACTGCATTACTGCATGGGGATGGACATTTAAGACAAAATTTTTAGAGCTAGAGAAAGCGCAAAGAGCGGTCATAAAAGTTAGTTGTTTAAACCACGTCTATATCCAACCACTAATCTATATGCCGATGCATCAGTACTCACAGTGATCTAGCTCTTCGTGTTGCGCACGATCCTACGGAACCATTCCGAGCTGCCCCTAGAAAATAGCATCGCTAGGAAACACCCGGGTATGCCGGTTGGCCCTCAGGTTGGCAGTCGTACTGTGTTCTCTAGTCGTCAGTACTGGTCATTAAGTGAACGAATATATAACAGAGCAAATAAAGCGTTATGGATATATCCTCTAAATATATTTGAGGAAAAAAATAAGGTAAATAGTTGGCTACAAAACCAATCTCACTCTGAAACAGAAGCTATACTAACAAAAATAGGCATATAGTTAAACGAATGTCACACAGAACACACGCACGCGCACACACACACACACACACGCACACACACACACGCGCGCACACACACACACACGCGCACACACGCACACACACACACACACACGCACACACACACACATCCCTGCATGCATACACATTTTATTAATTATAATTCTGTTTAAATTTAATTTAATTAATTTTTCTTTCTGGTATTACAGTACTACCTAATTCATAAAGCGGACACGTTGTTTTCAATTTGTTGGATTTATTTTATAATGAGGAGGAACTGTTTCCTATAGTACAGGTTTTTAACCTAGTTTAGGAATCAGGGATCCTAGCAGAGAAATACATATTATTATTATTGTATAAATTAACGTATATAATTTGTGGTCTCTATGTTTTAATTTCAAGATTATATTTTAATAGTTTTAATGTTAATTTCAAGATTTTTAATACGAGATTATACAATACAATTGTTTAATTTAGTTAGTTTAATTTTGGTTAATGATTTGTGTTAATTTAATTGATTTAATTTTAATTAACAATTTAATTTAATTTGATTGATTTAATTTAATTTAATTAATAAACTTGTTATTATTATACTTGTAGCAATGGAACACCCCAAACTTTTACTTAAATTATCGATTAATCGATGAATATTAATATTTAATATCAATTAATAATTAATTAATTTGTATTCGAACACTTCGTGCTGCAGTCGTGATGGTAAAAAGCTATAGATGCGTGGAGCGCTCGAGTTTTGACTTATATAATCTCAGCGGTAGTGGGGAACAAGCCGTCAGTCGTTCTTTTCTATGACGTCACGAACGCCGTCGCGCTCTGCTAGAGGTCGCCAGTGTTCCCCTTTATGTTGATTCGTCGGTGTTGCTAACATAATATATATTATATAATATGAACACAAGTGCCTATACTAATCTATACTAATATTATAAAGAGGTACACCTTTTTGTTTGTATGTAATGGATAAACTCAAAAACTACTCAACCGATTTCACAAATTCTTTCACCTATGGAAAGCTATATTATCAGCGAGTAACATAGGCTGAATTTTATTTTCAAAAAGTGTCTACCCGTGCGAAGCTGAGGCGGATCGTTAGTTAAGAATAAACTAAATCAATTAATAAAGTATTACAGGGCAAACTTTATATCTAGTATTTACAATTGTATGTATGGACGTAGTATTCTATTACATTAGGAAAATTGTTTTTGTTCATCTCAAGTTCAATCCGTCAGAAATTGGAGACATAAATAAATAAAATCAAATAAACGGATCGGAAAAAGATCTATCGGCCATTTGCTTTGTACTAAATTAAGAAGGAACTGTACTGTACCAAGCAATAGAATAAAACTCAGTGTAACATCGGAAATTGTCACATTTACGAACATAATATTTATGTAGGTACATCATGTAATACATACATAAATTCTAAAATACTTATTCTTTGAAAGTAGACACGGATGGCGTCAATTGTCGACTCTTTACAACAAAGCACGTGTAGCATTGAGATTGGTTCAATTGGCACATTGGCACTAATGCATAAATTGAAGAGAATGAACAATCCACTCCTAATGAAATTATCGGAGTCTTAATTCAAGCGCTTGCTATCATTTGAAATAGAATTGGAAGTACTGATTGAAATTTAGCTTAAACTTCGAACTAAAGATCTATAATCGTATTGAGCACTTATAATGTAAGTACCTACACAAAACTACGTACTAATGGTTATAGGTATAACTCAATTAACACTATTATTAATTAATCTTACAGGTTGGTACTGTAATTAAACTAATTAATCTGTGTTACAATACATAATATATAATTTTAAGTCCAATTGTATGTAACTACTGCTATTTGAATATTAATCAAAGTAAAGTGTTGTGTGCGAACGCTCGTCTGTGTAGTACGCATTGTATGTGTTTTGTTACTTTTGGTGTTGCTATCGAAATTATATAAATCTATCGTCAACCTTTTTTATAAGTTATATATTCTTCTACCCGTAATTATCTAAATTTGCTACAATGAAGTGTGCAATGTGTAGCACGGATTTTAACGATGGTGTTCAGTGCAAGGGATGCAGAAAACATCTTGATTTCGGTTGTGCCGGCATCAGTGAAAAATCTTGGAGAAGACTTGGTACTGAGAAAAGAGACTTTTGGAAATGTCCGCAATGCAGAAATCTATCTCCTGGTCCTGCATATGGTTCACTCAGTACGTTGGAGTCTGCGGAACTATCGGAGCCAGGTACGCTTGAGACTATTCTTAATGAGATTCGTGACCTTAAAAAGCAATTGAGCACGCTTCCATCTTTGATGGAAGATATCAAATTTACTAAATCCGAGCTGGCTGAACTTCGAGTGGCTTGTGAGTTTAGCGGCACCAAACTTGAGGAACATACTGACAGACTTACTTCACTTGAGTCTAAAGTGAAAGAGTTAGATCAATTGCAGGACAATTTTTCACGTCTTCAGCATGAATTAGCTGTTGGGAAGCAAAGGCAGCGTTTAAATAATGTGGAGATAAAGGGAGTGCCTCAAAATAAAAATGAAAATCTATTTGCGATATTAGAGTCCATCAGTAAGGCAGTTGACTTTGCTATCCCTAAACAACAAATAAATTATATATCTCGAATACCCACCTACAACACCAATGAGAAATCAATTGTGGTGGGATTTATTAACAGATATCTTAAAGAAGAATTTGTGGCTGCGGCGAGAACTACTAAATCACTTAATGCTGGTGACCTGGGATTCCGTGACACTCAGAGGCGTGTCTTCATCAACGATCATTTAAGTGCACAATCTAAAAAATTGCTTAATAAAACTAAACTGATGGTGAAAAGTAAAAACTATTTATATGTTTGGGTAAAACATGCAAAAATTCATGTTCGGAAGAATGATAACTCGCCAGTTTTTATTATTAACTCTGAGAATGATTTAAACAAAATCGTATAAAATGTTTTAATTTTGTTTACTTGTTCGCCATTTTAATTATTATCTGCTTTATATATATAATGAAATTATATTTAAATTATGATGTTATGTATAAGCCATTGAAAAAAATTAGTTACTTGCATTCTGCAGTACTTTTAAAACATTATAAAAGGTCGAGCTTCTTTGCTTCGTTCAATGCTTACCCGCACGCTCATGCAGCTTACAGTTGCTATTTGTATTCAATTAATTTATTTACATCTACCCGCTTATTGCTTGCTCGCTTGCTTGCCTTACTATAGCGTTATACATATTTAATACAACTACCTGTTGTTATTTTTATTTCCGTAATTCTGCAATTTCTCGCTTACTTTTGCTTTTTATTGGCTTGCTTAATTTATTATGGTTTATTGTGCTGTTACTATTTGCTGATATTCATAAATGATGCATAATGCCTCTCTTAATAATTTAAGTCTTTATTATCAGAACGTACGAGATTTACGATCGAAGTGTGAAACGTTTTATCGAAATCTTTCTCTTAACAACTACGACATTATTGCGTTGACTGAAACTTGGCTTAATGATAGTGTATCTAATAGCGAACTATTCGACGACCGTTACCTGGTATGGCGCCGTGATAAGGATTACTCCATAACGGGCCAGTCTAGAGGCGGTGGTGTGCTTTTGACTGTTAAGAAAGAAATCACCGTATATGCCCAACCACAGTTTCATAGTACTGCTGAGGATGTTTGGATAACACTTAAAGTTAGGCGGGCCCAATCTAAGACATTTATTAACTTACATATTTGCGTCATTTATCTTTGCAGCCAACATCAAGGTCTGTCGTTTACCCAACAACTTAGTAACTTTTTATCTAAGCTCAGCGATGTAGTATTGGAAAATTCCGTTGACAATTTTCTAGTGGTCGGCGATTTTAATTTAAGTGAAATTATATGGTCACCTGGAGATAATTTTTCATTGAACCCTTCAAATATTATTAGTCACGATGAGAGTTTATTAATAGATGATTTACACACGTTAAATCTTACCCAATTTAATAATATTCTAAATAAACATGGTAAAATATTAGATCTTGTCCTCTCGAATGATGTTGTTACTGTTACTGAGTGTGTAGACTCGTTGGTTCCAATCGATCCCCATCACAGTGCGTTGCAAGTTGAAGTGAATTTTATTGAACTCGATATCTTAAAACCAACCTCGTGTACCAAACACCTTTTTGATAGAGCTAATTTTGAGTTGATTAATACGGAAATATCTGGAGTGCTATTCACAACTTCATTTCATCGGATGAAACATCGGATGAACGCATCGTTGATAACATCGATGAAAAATTACATCGGTTGTTCGCTAGGATTTTCCTACGATGTAACAGCCAAGGAGTTGGCAGCAAAAACTTTTTACAACCTACACATGTGGTAAAAATGAAATTTAATAGTATAATATAAAAACAAATTTGTTTTTAAAATTGTTCTGATCATTCCGATGATGTTTAAATACAAAACTTATTTAAAATGTAAAAATACACGTATAAATATTTTAATGAATGTAATGTTACAATTATATGAATCAAACTAAATACCAACTCCCGGTTCATTCATTTTATTACATACGGAGACGTCATTCGTCAACTTGTCAGTTGTCAATAACTTTTCAAAATGGCGTCGTGATGCCCAATTAATATCGTTAGGTACTCTCTTCACTTACCTTTATATTATTTAAGCAACGGTGTTGTACAGTGATCTCATAGTCGTCAAATAAATGGGGCTAAAGATTTCTCAAGGAATTAATGTGACTAAAACTGCAGTTCATGGACATTTATGGTGATTTTGGTGATCGAAGACGCCTACGAATCCTACAAAAGCCTACAAACTAGCCGTTGTTTCTGTTAAAAAAACATAAATAAATGTGAGACTTAAGAGTTAATGCCATTTATAAGTAAGTATTGTAGAAGTTAGGACAAAAATGTTTTATATTTTGCTGTAATAGCCAACTAAACATTAAACAAAAAGTGCGGGAAACTGCATTCTCTGTAATTTGTCATGTTTTTGTAAAACTACAGCTTAAAGGTGTTTATTTTAATATTTCAGTGCGAATGGGTTTGAAAAGAGAGGCAATGTCAAGTTCTCATACAAAGAAATAACCAATATCCACATCATTTTATGTATTATAACCAAAATCATGATGTAAAGATGATTACAAAGAGAAATGTTGATGCAGTGAATTGTTAAAATGTATTTTGAAGTGTAAACCTTGAACAAAAGAAAAAGAAATGATAATGTACCTGCCTACCATGTGCCTGTGAATTACAAACTACCTATGAATTACAAAAAAGTTATAATAACTGGTATAGGTTATATTTATTTATACTTTTATGTATATAAATAGGTTTCTAAAACTTTGTGCTATTTTTGAAATACTATAGAAGTCATGTTACAAACAATTATTATCAATCTTATTTAATATAAATGTAATAAGTAGCTATTAAACTTTGCATTATGAAATAAATACACTAATGATATCTACTGATCTACTTATTTTGTACCTGCATACTTTTATTATAATTGAGGTTCATAAGGTAAAATTTATAAACGAGGTACATTTTTTTTATTCTTTTAGTTCTCCAAATTATATCTCCACAAAATTATACACAATGTTTTCATACATCTTACCTGGGTACTTTCTGTAGGTAAATAAGTATTAATAATTCTAAAAATAGTAGTTACTCCTATCAATCATTCTCATCGTTAGTGCCATAGAATAAATTACTTATAAATTATATCAGGAATTAAATTAAAAGACAGTAGGTATGTGCGTGCTCTTGCTTTTAATAAATCTTTAATTATTATTTAACAAACAATACAAAATTTTCTGTGACTAGAAAAGTTGTGGAAACTTGTACAAAGCTGTGTTGAATGCTATGATTTCTCAGTTCTTACTTCTCAACAACAATGATAAAATTGTAATCAGTAGCTGTATCCATATGTATCTGTAAGAAAAAAAGTTGCATAAAATTCATTACCTAAATAAAATTAATGTGCAGCTATTGAAAAAGTTACTGTTTCTAATAATCAATTCAACTGAATTTTAATTCATTGCTGGTCAATATTTAAAAGAAAAAAGACCATTAATTTGTTATCCTTCTGAGTCATATCACTAATACAATTCAGAAAATGTACATACATATTAGTGATGCGACTCGAGTAGGATTTTGTAACTCGAGCCACTCGAGTAATTTTACTACGCACTCGAGTTATACTCGAGTTTTCGAGTCACTCGAGTAAACTACTTACACTCCTAACAACTCGAGTAAGAATTTATCACTCGAGCTGAGTTTCGATTAGTTTAGATTAAGAATTTTTAAATACCTTTATTAAATTGGTAATATTTGGTAATATGAAATAAAATACAAAATATTATTTACCTTATTTATGTCATTAATCAACAAAGAAAAATAAAATGAATTCTCACGACTAATTAAGTTGCCATGGAAAAATGACTTTAAATTGCAAACAAGAAGTTATCAGTTTTTATCGTTCAAAATGAACTTTATTTCAAAATTAAATTTAGCTTTTAATAATTAAGTATCGATTATTAGATAATAATCAGAATAAATCAGGCTTTTGTTTTACCTTACAACTAAATATTCCTTATAATAACATTAATTTTTCCTTAGCCATGTTATAGGAATCAGATTCAATCAATAATATTATTATATATTAATTAAAAATCACAAAATAAGAGTATTTTAAACTTTATAATTTAAAGACATAACATAAATAACAGATCTTACATCTAACTATACTTATATTCAAAACAAATAAAATCAGTCTCTAAGACAAATCAACAATATTTTTAACACAATTTAAATAAAAAATATTAAGAGAAGTAACTATTTAGAAAAATAATTTCGTCTACTTTTTTAGAATCTAGTCTGTTTCTTCTTTACTTAGCACCACCTAGACACGCATCAACTAGACACGCACCACCTAAACACGCACCACCTAGACACGCACCACCTAGACACGTACCACCTAAACACACACCACCTAGACACGCACCACCCAGACACGCACCACCCAGACACGCACCACCCAGACACGCACCACCCAGACACGCACCACCCAGACACGCACCACCCAGACACGCACCACCCAGACACGCACCACCTAGACACGCACCACCTAGACTCGCACCACCTAGATACGCACCACCTAGACACGCATAACCTAGACACGCATAACCTAGACACGCACCACCTAAACACGCACCACCTAGACACGCACCACCTAGACACGCACCACCTAGACTCGCACCACCTAAACACGCACCACCTAGACACGCACCACCTATACACGCACCACCTAGACACGCACCACCTAGACTGGCACCACCTAGACACGCATACCACCTACACGCATACCACCTACACGCGCACCACCTAGACACGCACCACCTAAACACGCACCACCTTGACACGCACCACCTAGACACGCACCACCTAGACACGCACCACCTAGACACGCACCACCTAGACACGCACCACCTAGACACGCACCACCTAGACACGCACCACCTAGACACGTACCACCTAAACACGCACCACCTAGACACGCACCACCTAGACACGCACCACCTATACACGCACCACCTAGACACGCACCACCTAGACACGCACCACCTAGACTCGCACCACTTAGACACGCACCACCTAGACGCATACCACCTAGACGCATACTACCTACACGCGCACCACCTACACACGCACCACCTAAGACACCCATCACTTAGACACACACCACCTAAGACACGCACCACCTAGACACGCATAACCTAGACACGCACCACCTAAACACACACCACCTAGACACGCACCACCTACACACGCACCACCTACACACGCACCACCTAGGCACGCACCACCTACACACGCACCACCTAGACACGCACCACCTAGACACGCATACCACCTACACGCATACCACCTACACGCGCACCACCTAGACACGCACCACCTAAACACGCACCACCTAAACACGCACCACCTAGACACGCACCACCTAGACACGCACCACCTAGACACGCACCACCTAGACACGCACCACCTACACACGCACCACCTAGACTGGCACCACCTAGACTCGCACCACTTAGACACGCACCACCTAGACGCATACCACCTAGACGCATACTACCTACACGCGCACCACCTACACACGCACCACCTAAGACACCCATCACTTAGACACACACCACCTAAGACACGCACCACCTAGACACGCACCACCTAAGACACCCATCACTTTAGAGACACACCACCTAAGACACGCACCACCTAGACACGCACCACCTAGACTGGCACCACCTAGACTCGCACCACTTAGACACACACCACCCAGGACACGCACCACCTAGACACGCACCACCTACACACGCACCACCTAGACACGCACCAACTAGACACGCACCACCTAAGACACGCACCACCTAGACACGCACCACCTAAGACACCCATCACTTTAGACACGCACCACCTAGACACGCACCACCTAGACACGCACCACCTAGACACGCACCACCTATACACGCACCACCTAGACACGCACCACCTAGACACGTACCACCTAAACACGCACCACCTAGACACGCACCACCTAGACACGCACCACCTATACACGCACCACCTAGACACGCACCACCTAGACTGGCACCACCTAGACACGCACCACCTAGACCGGCACCACCTAGACTCGCACCACCTATACACGCACCACCTAGACACGCACCACCTAGACACGCACCACCTAGATACGCACCACCTAGACACGCACCACCTACACACACACCACCCAGGACACGCACCACCTAGACACGCACCACCTAGAACACGCACCACCTAGACACGGACCACCTAGACACGCACCACCTAGACACGCACCACCTAGACACGCACCACCTAAGACACGCACCACCTAGACACGCACCACCTAGACTGGCACCACCTAGACTCGCACCACTTAGACACACACCACCCAGGACACGCACCACCTAGACACGCACCACCTTCACACGCACCACCTAGACACGCACCAACTAGACACGCACCACCTAAGACACGCACCACCTAGACACGCACCACCTAAGACACCCATCACTTTAGACACGCACCAAATAGACACGCACCACCTAGACACGCACCACCTAGACACGCACCACCTAGACACGCACCACCTATACACGCACCACCTAAGACACCCATCACTTAGACACACACCACCTAAGACACACACCACCTAGACACGCATAACCTACACACGCACCACCTAAGACACCCATCACTTAGACACACACCACCTAAGACACGCACCACCTAGACACGCACCACCTAAACACACACCACCTAGACACGCACCACCTACACACGCACCACCTACACACGCACCACCTAGGCACGCACCACCTACACACGCACCACCTAGACACGCACCACCTAGACACGCATACCACCTACACGCATACCACCTACACGCGCACCACCTAGACACGCACCACCTAAACACGCACCACCTAAACACGCACCACCTAAATACGCACCACCTAGACACGCACCACCTAGACACGCACCACCTAGACACGCACCACCTACACACGCACCACCTAGACTGGCACCACCTAGACTCGCACCACTTAGACACGCACCACCTAGACGCATACCACCTAGACGCATACCACCTACACACGCACCACCTAAGACACCCATCACTTAGACACACACCACCCAGGACACGCACCACCTAGACACAGACACGCACCACCCAAACACGCACCACCTAGACACGCACCACCTAGACACGCACCACCTAGACACGCACCACCTAGACACGCACCACCTAGACACGCACCACCTATACACGCACCACCTAAGACACCCATCACTTAGACACACACCACCTAAGACACACACCACCTAGACACGCATAACCTACACACGCACCACCTAAGACACCCATCACTTAGACACACACCACCTAAGACACGCACCACCTAGACACGCACCACCTAAACACACACCACCTAGACACGCACCACCTACACACGCACCACCTACACACGCACCACCTAGGCACGCACCACCTACACACGCACCACCTAGACACGCACCACCTAGACACGCATACCACCTACACGCATACCACCTACACGCGCACCACCTAGACACGCACCACCTAAACACGCACCACCTAAACACGCACCACCTAAGACACCCATCACTTTAGAGACACACCACCTAAGACACGCACCACCTAGACACGCACCACCTACACACGCACCACCTAGACTGGCACCACCTAGACTCGCACCACTTAGACACGCACCACCTAGACGCATACCACCTAGACGCATACCACCTACACACGCACCACCTAAGACACCCATCACTTAGACACACACCACCCAGGACACGCACCACCTAGACACGCACCACCTAGAACACGCACCACCTAGACACGAACCACCTAGACACGCACCACCTAGACACGCACCACCTAGACACGCACCACCTAAGACACGCACCACCTAGACACGCACCACCTAGACACGCACCACTTAGACACACACCACCTAAGACACGCACCACCTAAACACACACCACCTAGACACGCACCACCTAGAGACGCACCACCTAGACACGCACCACCTAGACACGCACCACCTAGACACGTACCACCTAGACACGCTCCACCTACACATGCACCACCTAGACACGCACCACCTAGACACGCACCACCTAGACACGCACCACCTAGACACGCACCACCTAGACACAGACACGCACCACCCAAACACGCACCACCTAGACACGCACCACCTAGACACAGACACGCACCACCCAAACACGCACCACCTAGACACAGACACGCACCACCCAAACACGCACGACCTAGACACGCACCACCTAGACACGCACCACCTAGACACGCACCACCTAGACTGGCACCACCTAGACTCGCACCACTTAGACACACACCACCCAGGACACGCACCACCTACACACGCACCACCTAGACACGCACCACCTAGACACGCACCACCTAGACTGGCACCACCTAGACTCGCACCACCTATACACGCACCACCTAGACACGCACCACCTAGACGCATACTACCTACACGCGCACCACCTACACACGCACCACCTACACACGCACCACCTAGACTGGCACCACCTAGACTCGCACCACTTAGACACGCACCACCTAGACGCATACCACCTAGACGCATACTACCTACACGCGCACCACCTACACACGCACCACCTAAGACACCCATCACTTAGACACACACCACCTAAGACACGCACCACCTAGACACGCATAACCTAGACACGCACCACCTAAACACGCACCACCTTGACACGCACCACCTAGACACGCACCACCTAGACACGCACCACCTAAGACACGCACCACTTAGACACACACCACCTAAGACACGCACCACCTAGACACGCACCACCTACACACGTACCACCTAGACACGCACCACCTAGACACGCACCACCTAGACACGCACCACCTAGACACGCACCACCAAGACACGCACCACCTAGACACGCACCACCTAGAACACGCACCACCTAGACACGGACCACCTAGACACGCACCACCTAGACACGCACCACCTAAACACGCACCACCTACACACGCACCACCTAGACACGCACCACCTAGACACGCACCACCTAGACACGCACCACCTAGACACGCACCACCTATACACGCACCACCTAGACACGCATACCGCCTACACGCGCACCACCTAGACACGCACCACCTAAACACGCACCACCTAGACACGCACCACCTAGACACGCACCACCTAGACACGCACCACCTAGACACGCACCACCTACACACGCACCATCTAGACACGCACCACCTAGACACGCACCACCTAGACACGCACCACCTAGACACGCACCACCTAAACACGCACCACCTAGACACGCACCACCTAGACACGCACCACCACCACCACGTACTAATTTTATGAAATTAATCATTTATAACATTAATTATAATTTAGTAATAAAATTCAATCCAAGAAAACAATTGCAATATTCATGGTAACCTCACCTTTGTCTGCAAACACTAACAGCAAAATGAACATTTTGCGTATAGACAAGATATTGAAAATCGCTAAATTTATTCGCTCCTTTTCTACTATGTCTACCATCTTGATGTGAATTTCCATACTAAGCGTCTTCCTTCACAAAATTAGTTTTTTTCTTCAATAAAATTGCACGTAACTTTATGACACATGTATCATACGTTGAAAATAGAGTATATTTTAATTATTTTAAGAAAAACTTCCAAAACTTTAACTGTTCACCGAGAAAATAGCTTAACATCGTAGAACTCGTCTAATAGAAACTAGCTTTTCGCTCGTGGATGTTGTCATACAATTTGACAGATCACAAGCGCGAGGATGTACGCAACGTTGCACGCGACGAAGTGTCAAAATTACATTTTGACAGCTAAAGTCGAGGTTGAGAACGAGAGGTTATCGGACTTCTCTTTCTCACAATTTTACATCCGTGAAGTTGTGAATGCCAATTTCATAAATTAGTATGGAAAATTCGTACATCGGATGTGATCATCGGATGCAAACAACCTTTGCGCATTCACAATTTAAAGCTCACGGATGTTTCATCCGATGCAAGGATGTTTACGTGTTGTGAATAGCACTCCTGAGACTAACTGGCATATGGAGTTTTGTAATAAAAATGTGGAGGAGTCCCTTAATCACTTTTATGTGATTATAAATTAAATTATCAATAAATACGTACCTACAAAATCATTTAGGCAGAATACTTATCCTAAATGGTATTCCTCTTCATTAATTAAAACCATAAGAGAGAAATCTAAATATTTTCGTAAATATAAAGTATATGGCAATAGATCGGATCTAATAACTTATAAAATGTTACGTGAGAGATTTAAAAGGTCTGAACAAGAATGTTACATTAACTATATAGCTTTAGTCGAAAATTCATTAACTACTAATCCAAGAAATTTTTGGTCTCATATTAAATCACGATCTAAATCTCATGCAGTACCTAATAATATCAAATATTCAAATGTATCCGCTTGTACAGGAACTTCAATTTGCAATTTATTTTCAGATTATTTTTCTTCAACTTATCTTTCATCTCACATTGTAGACAATTCTCATTTTTCTAACAGTGACAGTGGTGATACCACGGTGAGCGACATTTCCAAGATTAATATTGGCATCTCTTTAGTTACTAAGTTGTTGCTTCAGCTCGACCCTTCCAAATCTGCAGGCCCTGACAAAATATGTCCTCGATTCCTCATAGGTTGTGCAAAAACTATTTCAATCTCATTGACTATGCTCTTTAGGCAATCTTTATCTGAATGCACCGTACCAAATATATGGAAGTCGGCATTTATCACACCGGTTCACAAAAAGGGATCGAGGACAGATGTTGCTAATTACAGACCAATCTCAAAGTTATGTACTATCGCTAAAATTTTTGAGAAAATTGTTTACAGTGCTGTTTACTCTTCTCTTAAACTCTCTTTTAATACTTCTCAACACGGTTTCTTGAAAGGCAGATCTACGGTGTCAAATCTTGTACTTATTAATGATTATTTGACTGAAGCTATGGACTCTGGTTATCAGGTTGACGTCATCTATACAGATTATAGCAAGGCATTCGATAGAATCGATCATAGGTTGCTTCTTATCAAAATGCAGGCTATAGGTATCAGTGGTGATCTCTTGCGATGGTTTTCATCATATATAGAAAACAGAACTCAAGCAGTTGTGGTTAGCAACTACATATCAGGATGGGTGACAGTACCAAGTGGTGTACCCCAAGGGTCCTTGCTTGGCCCTTTACTGTTTATTATTTTCGTTAATGATATTAATCACTGTTTTCTTAACTCTAAGTTACTCTGTTTCGCAGATGACATGAAGATCTATTCAGTTATTTCATCTTTATCCGATGCTGAAATGCTACAAAGTGATTTAAATCGTCTTGAAGAATATTGCTGCAAGCATAACCTTGATCTTAATCCGGCTAAATGCAGTGTTGTTACATTTACCCGTAAACTTCGTACCATAGAGTCAGATTTTGCATGGAAATATTACTGTCAGAGATCTTGGTGTAGTTCACTATTCTAAGCTACTATTCGATTCACACATTGATAGTATTATCACCAGAGCTTCGAAAGCTTTGGGTTTTGTGATACGTTCTTCTAACTGCTTCATTCATGCGAAAACGTTCAAAATTCTTTTCTGTACATTTGTTAGAAACATTTTGGAATATGCTTCACAGGTTTGGAATCCTAGCTATCAAAAATATGTGACACGTTTAGAAAATGTTCAAAAAAAATTTGTCAAGTATCTATGTTTTAAACTTAGAATACCTTATGAGGCAAATGATTACTTTAATTTGTGCAAAAAGTTCCATCTTCTACCTTTGTGTATAAGACGAGAAATTGCAGACTTAACATTTCTTCTAAATATAGTAAGCGGTTCAATTGATTGTCCGGAACTTCTAGATAAAATCTATTTGAGGATACCGAGTAGACAATTTCGGTGGAATCCACCGCTTTATATACCAATTGCATCTACTAACTTTCGTAAGAATTCCTTTTTCTTGTGAGCGAGTAATAACTATAATCAATTGGCAAAAAGATTGGATTTTGATCTTCATAACGTGAGTATTCCTCTGGCAAGGAGAATGCGTAGTAACGAGTTTTTTCTTTAATTTGTTTACACGTTTGATAGATATACAATGTAATGTCTAATTTTTTTTCTTTATTTCTAACTGATGTTGATGTTGGTAATGGCTATAACAATTGTACGTTTACAATGTGTTAATTATGTTAACTTAATATAGTACATTAAGTTAACATAATTATATTTGCATTTTATGTAATAATTAGTGTCTTATTTGTGGAGACCTTTTATTGGCTGTTACATTGCTAATTTTGTTTCATATTCTTTGTTTTTGGCTGTTGGTCTTCCTTGATTATAAATAAATAAATAAATAAAGGATATAAGTATATACCCAGAAATAAAGAGACTAGTTTTAACCGACTTCAAAAAAAAGGTTCTATGTACGTTTGTACGTATGTTTTTTTTATGTATGTTCACCGATAAATTTGTCAATAATAACCGATTTTTAAAATTCTTTTTTTGTATAAAACACTTTTTTTATGTATGTTCACCGATAAATTTGTCAATAATACCCGATTTCTAAAATTCTTTTTTTGTATGAAAGGGCATACTTCCAAAGTGGTACCATTTAAATTTCACTGGTATTAAAGCTTGGACTTCGAAGATACACCTAATAAAACCAAGTAACGCGAACTGCTTGTAAGCTTTATTTATATTGATTATTCTCTTGTATGTCGCTGCGCTCCAGAATTAGAAAGAAGTTAATTGTAGACCTGCCCTAGGTATTTATTTAGGCCAAGGTCACTCAAAAGGGAGAAATAAAAAAAAATTAAGAAAACATGAAAACACTGAAAATTACAAAATAATTATCCTTTACTAATCAAAATTCATGTACAAAAATAACTATAAATACGATACAAATACCCTATATAATTCAATTTGACAGTTATTGTAGTCGGTGCCAAATCAGTGTACAACAACAGAAAGTTTATTAGTTAGGCTTGGCACCGACTACAGTAACCGTTAAATTCAGCTATATAGGTATTTGTATCGTATTTATAGTTATTTTTGTACATGAGTTTTGATTAGTAAATGATAGTTACTTTGTATTTTTTTTTCTTTTAATTTAGGTTTTGTTTAAAACCTAAATAAAATATAATTTTATATTACGATATTATATTATATTACATTACATTACATTATATTATATTATATTATATTATATTATATTATATTATATTATATTATATTATATTATATTATATTATATTATATTATATTATATTATATTATATTATATTATATTATATTATATTATATTATATTATATTATATTATATTATATTATATTATATTATATTATATTATATTATATTATATTTTATTATATTATATTATATAAAACATAATAATGTTTTAAAGTGTTAAATTTTGATGAAGATTTGAATTTTGTGGATTTATTGGAATGCCTTCTTTAGTCACTGTGTCGTTTTATTATTCATTAGCGGTCTATCCAAAAAGACTTTTAAGCATTTTTCAAACATATTTTAAAAGCTATTTCGATGCTATTTCGATGCTGTTGCAAGCACCATAATCACGGGTTAACTGGCAAAACTGCGGGTGGATATTTGAGAGCATTATTTCACTATACTCTTTTTCTGGTTCGTAGTTGTTATATTTTACCATCACCACCGGAACTCACTCGATAGTCCCGCCCGACAAAGTATTTATTTTCCGAATATGCCTCCTTTAGCAGTACGTTAATTACTTATTTTCTTGTCTCCCTACACCTCCTCTCCGTTCTTTTAAAACAGAATTACTATAAAGTGCTTTCGTTTCTAGACTAAAAGTCTAAGTTTTCGGCATGGAGACTTTTGCAAAATTAGCCGCCTTAAAGTACGTCAAAGGGCAGGAGGTACGTGCTAAGTGAGGGTGTCGTCAAGTTTTTCACGAGAAAAGTTCTCGTAATTGATAACGAAACTAATGTACTTGTTGACCCGAGCGATATTCCTGTTAAGCAATATTTCCACACTACTAATCGTCACGTTGCCGATTATAGCGAAAAAAATTAAAGGCTAAATTTTTTGAGAAATATCACGTTCGACAAGCTATGGATAAAAATGCCAATATCATGGAAGTCTCTATATTAATACAGGATCTATGAACTCCCAGATTTACCTTAGAGAGTGCGTTATGAAACGTTGGTGTCTTTCATTGACAAGCATTAGCAGTAAAGTCACTATAATTACTGTCTGCGGGAATCGAGTTTATAACTAAACAAAATAATGCACCGCATGTTCCTCAAGCTCGAGGCATCGAAATCTTTTGAGTTCTATGTAAAAAATAGTATAAGAAACACCCAGAGGAAGCAAAGACTTTGACTTCATTTAAACAACTGTGGACTAGATAGGCCAAAATTTTTATTAAAAAAAATTAACCCGCCTTAAAAAAAACACTGAAAAGTATAAAATAACTATCCTTTTCTAATCAAAACTCAAATACAATTAAAATAACTTTATAAATACGATACACATACCTATATAATTAAATTTTACAGTTACTGAAGTCGGTGCGGCTTTATAATTGTTATTAACAGGAATACCCATATAAATTTTATTATTTATAAAGACTTTTTTTCTCTATACCTATAATGAAAATACGAGTATACATATGTCGAAAATATTTTTATATTTCCATTAATAAAAAAGTGACAAAATACATTTAATAATCATCATTCCACGATCTATAAATCCCGCTAGGTATCAAAATTAATTAATATATTTTGAACTGCGTACAGATACTACCTGGTCAACGAGAAATGCCGTACAATTGGGCAGCGTATCTTCTCTTCCACATGCATTTCGCTCAGATCTTCCATACGGCATCTATATTTTTGACCCTCTCACTCGCCGTGTGGAGATATGTTGCTATCAAGTAAGTGATATTAGATTATTATTTATTTACTGTCATTTTATGATTTTATGAAGTTATTATTTTACCGAAGTCCAAGTACATGCATAGTATATTACTTAAGACGACGCATTAGTAAACAATAATTTAATCTAAAAAAGACCTTCTGCTCTATGCAAACGTGCACGCCCTAACTTACGAAAAATACGAAAAAACAGTTATTTTCGTTTATTTTAAAAACTATAATTAATTTAAAAAATCCAACTGGTATTTTGAAGGATATTTTTAGATTAAAATCGATCCCGTTACTCCAAAAAATGTAAATCTCTGTTTTAAAAGAGGTTTCTTTGATATTTTTTTGTGGTACAAAAGTTAATTAATTGTGTATCACAACTGGTAAAATGAAGTCAATGAAATGAAGATTCAGGTTACCGGATATCACTTTCATACGTTTTCATAGTCATTTACAAAAATTCCGAAATGGCGACCGATGGGCTTATTTCGGTTGCTTCACTTTTTCCGGGTTTCCTTATCCAAAATTACTGAAACGGAACCCTTGTATTGTCGTCATGTATTTCTGTATAAGATTTAAGCTAAGATTTCTTATAACATTGTTTTCTATTGTTATAGCGGTCCCCGACACATAATCCTACTTATAAATGTACTACTATCCTACTAATATTATAAATGCGAAAGTTTGAAAAGATGGATGTATGGATGTGTGGATATATTAATGTTTGTTATTCTTTCACGCAAAAATTACTGAACGAATTTTGATGAAACTTTACAGTAATATAAGTTTATACTTATCAGAATAACACATAGGCTATAATTTATAAGCGAACGAAGTCGCGATCAAAAGCTAGTTACATAATTATCTGTTTACTGCTTTTTGTGATATGTTTTCGACACAGTAAAAATGAGAGATTGTTTTTTTTTATACTTAATTTGTTTTTTCGAGAAATGAATTTATTTAAATGAATCCTTTTTTTAATTGAACAGATTATCCGAAAATTACTGGACCGAATCCGTAATAAAACTTATAATACAGTATTTCGCAGGTACTCCGACAAGAGCCACATATTTTGCACAGAGCGACGGTGTAGCACGGCCATTTTGAGCAGCTTTTTACTGCCACCGATCCTTTGTATTCCAACGTTTATGGTGAGTTCCAAAGAATTCAGTCATCCCGAACCGTCCATGTTATTGTAGTCAGTAAGCCGTTATTTATAAAACGTGATATATTTAAGGCCATTCCGCGCGATTAAGTTTTCTTGATATAAATTCTGACGTAACAGCTTTCTACGAAAGTAACTTGCTTACTACGAAGGTAACTATGAAATATTTTAGTCATACCTATATTTATGTAACTGTACGTAAAGTTGTTCGATTACTGGTAACTTCGTATTAATTTAATTAAGAAATTAAACAAGGAATAAAATAATCGATGTAATCAATCTTTCTGCCACCATAATCTGTTGTAAAAGTCGATTAAGGGATCATATTATATAAAAAATTGCATTGCGCAGGTAATTATGTGATTTTAATAAAAATTCACGTCGAGATTTGATTTTGATACGCATTGATGTTCTTTCCATCCCAACTGAGAAGAGGCATTATGTTACATATATATTGTGACATATCGTATATTATCTTGTAATACACTACTTCGACATTTTCTTTCTATTTAAAGATCGTGTAATGGCTACCTTTAACCAATCGCATCGAAAATAATGTATGCAAATAGTTATTCAAAAATTTAATTTTGTTTGTGCAGGTGTTTGATATTCATACAGCTGTGGTTTTAGAGCCGACGGGGCCGATGATCTTATATCATGTTGACTCTGACGAAGACGGAAAACTTTTCCATATCAACTTTTGGGTGCACGCCATCGTTATAAAACTACTTCCTTGTTGCATATTAACAGTGATCAGTTTATGGCTAATACGTGAGGTATATAGCGCTAATCAGCATCAAAAAAAAATAAGGATATACAATGCTTGCCCAACGAATAATAAAGCGATAAAACGACAGTGCAAAGCAGACAAGAGAACTGACAGAACAACGAAGATGTTAGTGGCTGTGCTGCTACTTTTTTTGGTGACAGAATTGCCGCAAGGTATCTTAGGTTAGTTAAAATTTTTTATATAGGTACGTAGTATTTATAAAATAAGAATTTAATGATTGCATATAAACTTTATAATGTCTGTGATTTATCTAAAAACACGGGAAATTAACGCGATTATCTTTTATTTTCGCTTGACGTTTCGGCCGAGTTTACAGCGATAGCGGAACATCTTCTCCAATCGGATACTAATCATTGTACAGAATTTCATCGCGAGCAAGTCCTTTCCGCTGATCGCCATTTTCATCCAAGAGTCGTGTGTGAAGTGATTGAAATTAAGAGACACAAAAATTTCAATCGGGAAAACGGATACAATTTTTCAACAGCGTGGAATCCTGAGATTCAAATGACAAAACAAAACAAAATCTCGTTTTTCCCATCCGGTTAAGTGTGTGGACATCGTGAGTGTTGTGAGTAGGAACCCTAATAATTATTTACAAATATCGGAGCTAGATGATATCAAATCTGCCTCACACATGAAGTGAAGCTTGCTGCGACAGTTTACTTGAGACTACAGCCGATGCAACTCGGCCGAAACGTCAAGCAAAAATAAAAGGTAATCGCGTTTATTTCCCGTGTTTTTAGATAGAGATATATATATATATATATAACAAAAAAGTACATACATACGTTAATATTTACAAACCTAAAACTTCACATTATCTAAAATAATAGACTTCCTCAAAGTTGCAAAAATTGACGATGTAAATATTGTTCGTATTTCGTATTAATTATCGTATTAATTGTACTAAAACCGTGCGTACATTTACGATAATTGAATTACTTCAACTGTTCAGCTGTTGATATCCAATAATATCCAATAGACATAATATAGAACAAAAGCTCCGAAAAACGTTCTCTCAAAACCATTATTATTGCTTGTAGTTTTCACTTCACTTGAAACTTATTTCAATCATTTTCTATTTTAAAATACACTAACAACTGTTTAATAATAACTTAATAACACTTTTTGGGATCACATGCGTCAGAAGACAATTATAAAAATTGTGGAGTTGGTTTTAATCTAAGTAGTTCAGATAGACTAGAGAGTTGAATGTGAATCACTTACATTCCATATTTTATGTCTAATCAAAACATACAAAACATTGTATGATAAATTTTATTGCTACAGAGGTAGGTACAAATGAATGGATTAACTGTTGTGAATGTACTAAAATGACTTTGGGCGGCACAATAACACTGCCAGCGATTTGTCTGTCTATTTGGGATAGTAAATACATTTATACATATATAACACGAGTACCTACTAAACATTTTATGATAAGTTAACATATTGTGATATAAATTAAACTCTGTAAGAATAAACGCTGCATTTTACTTTATCGGAATACACAAAATCCGTAATAACATCGTTTCTAAGATATTTTATCATATTTTTATATAATGAGTTCTGTTTTCATATATACACAATAATAACTATCAGCAACAGGCAAAAAGTTCAGATTATTTCTTCAGTAATATCAAGTAATATTATACATTTTTCGCGGCTTTAGTAAGTACCTACGAGTAATGAGATTTTCGAGATCAATGTACACCGTGTAATGTAATCTCATCCAACGCTCGATTTTATAAATAAGTAACCCATATAAAGTACAGTTTTTTCATCATAATTTGTCGGCAATAAATTAAGATTATTTAGCTACACAGGAGCTATATTTTATTCTAATAAAAGCTATGAACTATTGAGTATCGAATACCAAAACTTATCCAAGATATCCAATGTTTTGTCGTAAATACACATGTAATGTAATCTCATCCAATATTCAGTTTCATAAATAAGTAGGCCACATAAATACGATTTTTCCTTCGGAATTTGTTGGCAATAAACTAGGATTTATTAAGTATCTAGATATCTAATTTCGTTTCTAATAAAGACTATCAGCCGTTGAATATCACATATTAACACTAATTTAATGTTTTGTTATAAATCGTGTCTGAACAAAGGGATACTTTAAAAATAAGTAGTTGTCAATTTGTCACATTAATGCGTAATTAGTTTTATGCTTTCTTTTTAGGGTTCCGCAAGAAAGATGGAATCCTTAAAATATTACTCAGGTATTTTTACAACGTATAAAAACTCGTTCGGCATTGTAATACACTTTATTAACCCATATATTTTTCACATGTGTACACTATTATATGTACGTATGTGTCCAAGCATATTAAATAATACAGTAATTAAAAACTGAGGTCTTATCTCCAGAAATTAATTTAAAAAAATTATCATTTTATGTAATAAATATCATGCAGAACTTTCTGTACGCGAGCAAATCTCACTTAACCAAATACTTTTTTATATTTGTAGGTCTTTTAAGCGGTCTACTGGGGCGCTGCTTTTTTAAACGTTGTTACGACCTATTCGGCGAGCTAATGGACGCTCTGGCTTTGCTCAACGGAGCTATAAATTTCGTTCTGTATTGCTCTATGTCACGTCAGTTCCGAATGACCTTTGGCCAACTGATGTGGCGGGCGCATCTCCACAAATGGCCACCTCCAACTGCTTCTCATTCCGATGGACAAAATACGTAAGTTTATTAATTGACTACTACTTTTACGATATGTTTACAAAGGACTCTCTCACTACGCAGTACCGTACCATGACAATAACCGTAACCGTACCGACACGAGAAAAAAAATCTTTGTATGAATTTCTACCAAGTAACGTCCACTAGACCGTTCCTTCATCAGCCAACACCGTAGTCTGCCACGACCAGACCGGCAGCGACTCCACGGCGAGAATATTTTACAGATACCGATACGCTGCTGCTGCTGCATAGAATGCTATTGATTCGTTGCAGTGGCCATAGTAGTGTTCCTAACGCTACTTTACGTGCCTGACATGTTTCTATTACGGTCATTATATGACACGTTCTAGTGGGCAGAGACTTTTAAACTGAATTAAATGCCTAATAAACGTCATTGCCGCTGCTTTGCTCAACTACAACTGAGTTGTATGAATGTATGTAAACATATGTATTTGGCAAGACCTAGTGGGCGGTCCGTCCGGATCGCTATCACTATCTTATACTTCGATAATCCTGCTGTCAAACAGCAGTACTTGCTGCTTGCATTGTTGTATTCCGGTGTGGAGAGTAAGACAGCCGGTTCTAGCACAAGAGGTACAAAATCTTAGTCCTCAGGGTTGACATTACATTTACAATCTGAAGTACTGTCTAGCCTCGGTATTTGTAAATGTCTGTGGACCACATACCACTTGTATTCAGTTGGACTATTTGCTCCTCGTACCAAGAATCAAAGTGGATGGAGTATTTGCTTTAAGAGCGTGTCCTTTTTTTGTTGACTGAGTTTCTAGACTTTTACTAATGTGCGTGACTATTGAGAAGGATCGCAGTACCTACCTACAACAATATGCAGCTGAACATAACACATTTTTCTTTTTGTGAATACTAGTAATCAAATCACTTAAGATTTACGAATATTTTGCATATAATTATCGATCGGTTATCGGTTCGATCCCCGGTCAGGTCAATTTAGGAAACGGACTTTTCTAAATTGGCTTGGAGTCTGGGTGTTATTGGGAACTCCCCCAGAATTCATTGTGTGGTGCCCATAGTACAAGCTTACTGCCTAGTTTGGGGTCACACAATCGGTGTAATTGTCTGGAGTATTATGGAGTCTTAATTATTTCAGTAATATACGTGAAGTCGATATCAAAAAGAAAGGCGATGAAAAGAAAGACGATATGAATGGTATGGAAATCCGAAGTCGTGATAAATTGGTTATTCCAAAATTTAAATTACATAAGTCGAATGTTTCATTTTTAGGTACTGCATTCGTTTTTATAATAATCCTCCTCAAGAAATTACTCAATTAACAGAGAATAAATTTAGATTGGTTATAAAACGTACATTGACTAGACAATCGTACTATAAAATAAACGATTTCATTGAAGATAAAACAATAGTCTGGAAATGATGTTCTCTGCACATGCGTTTACTGGCTTAATGAAAATATTGTATTTTAATAAACCTTTTGTAAAATGAAGTTGAAAAAATGATACCTGACTGAGTTTCTTGTCGGTTCTTCTCAATGTCCAGGTTTTCTATTTGAACCGAAATAAAGTAGATTTGACGTTCAAAAATACCTTGTAATTGGGTTTGCTTGAATAAATTGATTTGACTTTGACTTTTAGTCGGCTATGAGCTGACACGAATTACACTGACAGTGCGAGGTTGCCAAACGCACTACAGCTAACTGTTTTTCTCGTGGTTCTGCTCAATGAGATAGAAAGAGAGGCACGATAATTCGTTTAATACACAAGAGCGGCAATTTATTATGGCTCCATCCATTGTGTTTCTTGATCTGAGATTTGCTCTTTTGGTTTTTTCGTGATATGAAAAAAAATTATGTATGTTCATATGCAACCGCTGCCGAGAGATATCATTCGATTCGTTTTAATTACATCCATAACATATGCTGTTGTTTTTAGATATCCATTATATTATAATGAGGTAAACTTTGTTCATTTGTATGTAATGGATAAACTCAAAAACTACTCAACAGTTTTCAAAAATTCTTTCACCTATAGAAAGCTATATTATTAGCAAGTAACATGGGTTGTATTTTATTTTCAAAACTTTCTACTCGTGCGAAGCCGGGGCGGTTCAATGTAGTCTGTAGCACGACATAAAGTTAATGACTAGACAGTTTTCAACAGTATCAAGTTCACGAGTTTGAGAAGACCATTTCAAAAATATACTACATGGGGCAAATATTATGTGACAAAGTGCAATATTTTTCATATAAAATAAACTAACCAAAAATATTTTAATACTAAAGCCAACTATGTACGTACTTCATAACTTTTATTTTATAATTTTATTAAATTGTTAATATTTACAAACTTAAACTAAACATTATCTTAATAATAGACTGCTCAAAGTTGCCGCTTAGAAAGCTATCATTGCTTAGGGTGCCCAACAGACTTGCAGCATTACCTCTTTGTATAACAAACCGATTCGTTGGCGGAAGAAGCTGCCACACAGATGGTCTCCCGAAGCCTCGACGAGTCTCTTACAAATATCAGAAACCAGTCGGTGCTTCGAGGCTCCAAGGTCCCAAAGTTTCGACTGCAATGGGCGTAAATATGAAACTCACAGATAGAGTCGCATACTTTTTGTTTCGCATAAAATATTTTACATTATGTACCAAGCTTAAGTTACAAATGAGAATATATTTACCGTTGTATGTACACAATGAAAATATTTGTACTACCAGTACAGTACGACGAACGAATATAAAAATTTCGTTATTTTTCTTTGAAACAGACTACATCAAACACATTTCGGAGTTATAAATTACATACCTCTTCATTTTACTGTTGTGGGTACTTGTCGACATCAAAGACATATTTCTTTATTACACAGTGTGTCCTTATTCCTAATGGAATTTTTGGAACTCGATCAGTGGTTCGTGCAAAGCTTAGAACTAGAGGACTAAATACATTTTTGTGGAGTTAATCTGTGTCTATTATATATCTTTTATGAAATCAAAGCATATATTTACAGTAGTATATGTTTACCGTATTATATACTAGTTGCGTCCCGCGATTTCACCCGACGGAATGCTATTATTATTCTATACTGCATTTGTGATTACGTTGTTCAGTTATATGTACGTATGTAGGTGCAATATTTACTGTAGCATTTAAGTATGTAATAGTTAGGTATACTAGTCTACGTCTTTTTTCACGTCTTCTTTTCTTAGTTGAAACATTTTAATCCTAGTCATTAGGAATCTACCTGCCTTTTAAGTTTGAGCTTTATGAGTTTATAGATCAAGAAATTTCGTGATAAATCAGTAAATCTGTGACACTTTGAAAAGTTATACGTGTATAAAGATGAAAGTTTCACTTTTAAAATTAGTAAATTAAGAGTTCAACAAAAAGTTTCTTGAGTAGGCTCCGCTGTCACACTCCGCCACCCGAACGCGACGTATATCGTTATAACTGGAATATTAATTCATATAATAAAATATCCTTCAGCCAGTTTTTAGTAAACTGTATTGTCTTTTTGTCTTCCTGTTAGCCGCAAATTTTATGTAACTTACTCAAATAATTTAAAAATCTCTCAAAAAGGCATCATTTTGCAGAAAAAAAGTATCGAAAGAAATTACATAAATTGCGTTACGGTTTTAGGCAGTCGATAGAAAAATATGTAAAGAAATATATATTTAAATTTCACATTCAAACTTATTTAAAAACGCTCAAAATTTTGGGCAGCCGGGCCTTAATGTGAGCCGCTAGCAGCCTAGCTATCACGTTACCTTTAGTAATTAATTAGTTTAGAAAGTATTATGTTACTAATTTATGTTATGTTATATTTTCAGGGCGAAGACATCGATTCCGTGAGGAAGATTCGTACAAGAGAAACATGCCAATGTTCTACAACATTTCCTATGAAGTTTGACATCATTAGACCTAAGAATTCTAGTCATAAAAATACTTCCATAAACAAGTCAATAAATAATGTTTGATTAGAGTAATTTATCTAGTTTGTAAATATAGACTATTATTTACGCGTCATCTCTTGCGGTGAAGAAAATGCTATTGACTTTATGAATAATGTTATAATATTAAAATTATTAACTTTTCCAGGAAAAAGAATGTTGAAGTAAATTTAGTAATTTATTTTGTTGTTAGTGTTTATAAGCAGGCGAATCAGAGTTTGCGCAATGAAAAAATATTGTTACATTCATTCATTTATCGAATGCGCTACATACCTCTTTATTTCTATTTCTATTATTTGCATTATACCGAATTTTTAAACTAAGAAAATAATGTAAATTAGTAACTAATATAATTGTAATAGTTGTTTTAAAGATAAATTAGATTAAAATGGTTTGTTTGTAAAATATGATTAAACGAATAATACTTATTCTTAGATAATTAAATTATGTAATTATTGTTGCAATTATATTACATACTTAGCTGTAAGCTTCGTGTTCTAATTAATTAATTATTTATAGGATAATATTAAAATATTCGCCAAGTGCAGGCTACTATCATGTGTTTCATACAGTAAATCCATTAGATAACTGTTAATTCTGTGCAAAACAATATTTAATAAGTAGTTATTTTACTGAATAATTTACATGACATTTATTTACAATTTTCCATATTCGATAGTCCAACAAAATATTTTGAAAAACAAACGTTCTTATATCACGAAGTGGTATAGCAGGACCAAATCGAATTATTGTTTTCGTTTAGACTATAAAAGACTTCAAACAAAGAATATAAATAATTTTATTACTTACGGACGGCCACGTGAATATGAATTTTATCATAAAAGTCAGGCTTTTCGATGGTATGTAAAAATATTTCTGTGTAATGTGAAATATTACGAGATTAACAGAATCCGCTACCACGAAAAATTTTGTTAAAAATTTTTGGAGCTGTTACATTCTCTAAATAGCTTTAAGCACACCACAAATTCAGTAACCATTGTAATTTACCTAAATGTGTTGTAACGTTTTTATTTATAATAAGTAGTATAAAATTACTTTCCATAAATAGGTATAATTAAGTTGTAAATAAAAGAGATGATCTCAGCATAGGACAATTTCATATTTCTGTCTGTTAGGCTACATTTCCTACTACCGTGAATTATGTAATACACTAACGACCCGCCCTGGCTTCGCATGGGTAGAATTTGTTTTTTAAATAAAATACAGCCCATGTTACTCGCTGATAATGTAGCTTTCTATAGGTGAAAGAATTTTTGAAATCGGTTGAATAGTTTTTGATTTTATCCATTACATACAAACGAACAAAGTTCACCTCTTTAAATATTAGTATAGATGTATTCGTAAATTACGTCTTACTGCTTCGCTAATTTTAAATTATACATTAACGATTTTTGGATTATTTCCTTATTTGTGCCTTTAGCTTTTTAGTTCTACTTTTCGTGAGTGGGTTTGCGAGTATCAAAATCTGTTATATAAACAGTCATATCTTTTAATTTCATTGATATAGAAGCTTGAACTTTTTACAACTCCGAGGGACCGTGAACCTTACTCAATGTATATCGTGAAACTTTATTTAGTTCCTGAGAATAAGGGTCTTGATCGACGGATGGACGGACAACAAAGTGATCTTATAAGTGTCTCATTATTTCCCTTTTGAAGTAGAACCCTAAAAGTACTGGAATTTATCAAGTTCCTCAAAGATATTTGGTTAAGGGCGAGCTCAAATAAACAAATAAAGATAAGTTGTACATTTGTAAAATTAATTTTTGGAAACTGTATGTGACCTGTTTCGTACATAGGACTCTCGTACTATTATTTCTGTAAACTTCAAGCGAGATTTAAATTCTTGAAAATTTTTCACTTAAATATTTTCAAGAACATAAGTCACTTGCACTTGCAAAATACTTGCAAAATGGCGTAACAATATTTATTACCATGTTAAACTTTAAAAATACTGTATAGTTTATGAAAAAATCGATAATGGCAGACGGACGGATACGTAATCCAGATCACATCTGGATTATTATGTATTGAATAATAGATACAATGTTACCGTCTACCGGCCGAATGCTTCGTAAATGGGTTATCGTTACTATCACAATAGTCCTATGTATAACGTATATAATGCAGGTATATGTGCCTATGTATGTATGTGTGAGACTATTATAAATTCAATATAGCGGATGCTCCAAGATTTATCATTCAACGAAATGTACATATATATGGTATATGTACGCACATGGATAACATTGTACTCAATTATTTAAGTTCTCACATGTCGTATCATGGAGCGTCTTCATTTGTTCATTTTGTTCGGCATCGTGGTAAAAGGATAACAAAGTATGTTTAATCTGCCACAGTTATACTATATATTGATCACTGTTAATGTAAATAAAATGTCACAGGAATTAGAAAGTGTGCTCATTTCAAAAATTCGATACAGTTCCCAGAGAACGCAGTAAATCTAAACTAATTTAAGAAATGTAAAATGTTTACCAACTGAAAGATTTATTTGATACATTTTCCAAGAAATAAGCAGAATTCCTAGAAGTAAACGAACGAACGAAATGGAACATACACATTACATAAACCCGTGCACGTGGCACGTCTATACGTATCATATAACATGACGTAATGAACTATTTGCTGTAGCCGCAACTTCATTTACGTGTGATTAATGGGTACTTTTGTTACGAGTGACTCAGGGCTTGAACTTTTAAAAAAGTAGACTAAGTCTATGTGTTTCGCCAGAGCTCATGCTATCTCCATTTCCGTCAAAATCCGGTCAGCATTAGCCTTGAAAATGTAACGGACAGACAGTCTTTTGCATTTAGTATGGATTGCGTGTAGTCTAAAAGGCTCTGCTCGCGGTCCAATCTGACCAGCAATTTGTTGCTGCAATCTGTTGCAAGGCAACAAATTGCATTGTAAAAGATAAGTTGCATGCGACCTGCAACCTGCCTATTTACGATCCAATTAGTTGCCTTGCAACAGATTACAGCACGAAATTGCTAGTCACATTGCACCGTGAGTAGAGTTTTTAAATTGACTTTTAAACAGTAGCATGAACAACTTTTACTCAGTAATATACATTTTTAGTATATTATAGTCAACAATATACTTACATAATTTAGTCAATATACTTGTTAGTATTTAAAATATTCATAAATACTTTAAAAAATAACTGCATTGGTCATATTTAGAACTTTAGTGTACTAATAAATAATATATAAACATAAACGAAAGATTGTGTAAATTGTAAGAAACTAAATATATAAAGTTTCTCTTGTACGTGAATCGGGATAAGAATACTAAAAAATATTTTCAGTAAAACTTATTATAGCAACAATTAGGCAGATAACGTCATTAGGATCTACTCATGGTCATAAAATAATCAAATTGTTGTAACTATTGTGTATTGTAATATTTTTGTAATACTTATATAAATAAACTTTGTGTAATAATGACAACAAGTCGTTTCTTTTTAATAAGTATCTACATCCAAAAACAACTAATTCATGTTCATGAAATAATCAAATTGTTAAAATTGTGCATAACGTAATGTTTTTGTAATATGTAAATAAACTTTCTGTAATAATGATACCGAGTCGTTTCTTTTAAATAAGTACCTACGTACAAAAGTAACGAAAACCGTCGAATTTGATAATATTTAATTTATTTAAAATTAGTGTTTTATTATCAGTGTGAAATGCATTCCTTATTCGTATTTGCTTGACGACCTCGATGGCGCAGTGGTTTAGACCTTACACCCAAGCGCGGAAGGTTCCGGGTTCGATTCCCGGTCGGGTCAATTTAGAAAATGAACTTTTCTAGATTGTCTCGGGTCTGGGTGTACTGGGAGACGCCCCCAATAGTCGTCGTCTGGTTCTCATAGCACTTGTTTGAGATCCGATGATTGGTGTGTATATTGTCTGACGCATTATTATTTATTTATTCATTCGTATACATTTATGTATATGTACTCATATAAAAAAAATCTAAAAAATCTTTTTTAAAGAGGTGTGCTGATAGAGATCCCTTAAAGAGATAAGCATTGCCTTTTGTAGATTACTGCTTCCAATTATAATTACATGTAATTTTTGATTGTGTGCAATAAAATAAATAAAAAAATAAAAAATCAAATGAAATATTATCCATGATTCGTTTAACAATCCGTCATTCAACCGCAATAATAAATTTTTCGAATAAAATACTATTAATTTTAATTAGTTAGTAGATAATACATGTATAATATTACCTAGACGACACATTTGAAATGTTCAGTGTAACTACATAACTACATTATTATTTCCTGACGACCGCTATGTACTATGTATGTACATGTCGATTTTCTGTGACGTGGTATTCATTTAAATTGAAATCCCAATATTTCACTTATCCACTTTCACAGATAATTATCTATTTTAAAATCACATAATGCATAACGCAGTAACATAGTTCACGCACATTACAGTTTTTTTTTAAATGGCGTAGCGTCACATTAATAGTTATTTATGATACCTAGTGTGGTAAGTTGGTTTTTACAAACCAACCATATACCATAGTCACGAATTTGTAAATACCAATTTCCGCACGTGTGTCATACATCGTTTTTCACCACATTTGCGAGAAAACAGTACATTAGGTAATGAAACAAACTTTTTCATTAGACTATTTTATTTTAGTACTACTTTGGGAATTAATAGTAAAATTTGAACAATTATTGAAATTCAGTGAAATTTGCTGCTCTGGAAGCTTGTCTGATTGACTGACATTATTAATTTCACACGTATTATGTTGAACGGGAGAATGTGGGGTAAACGTCGGCGACGACGGCGGTGACGACAGTGGCGGCGGAGCTTGCAGCGGCGGCGGCAATGGCTGGACGTTGTCGCGTGCGGTAGAAGGGCGCGGTTACACAGCATTATTTATATTTATAGACTTTGATATCTTGTCGCCTATTTCAATTTTATTGTGCAACGAATCTTCAATATAACCCTCTGCAACATTATTAGAGTGCCATCGTCCGTGGCGTTTCAGTGTAATGATATCGGCTCCGGAATTCGCTAGTAATGTTGCAGAGCTTCTTCTAAAGCTATGACGGGCATAACTAGCTGGATTTTCCAATTTCAAGAACGTAGTATCTTGACAAGCAATAAGTCCCCATGTTTTTCAATATCGCTCACATTTATGTTCGCTAATTCTTGTCGTCTGCACGCCCCAGATATACCAAAAATAAATAAACCTACTAAATTAAGAATTGCCTAAACTATTATAGCAAATAAGTATGTAAATGTCTACAAAAAGGTTTAAAGTAAAGAAGTTTTAAAAACGGACCTTAGTTTCTAAATATTTTTCATCTGACGCGTCATTAAGGATTTTTTCTACGTTAACTGAAGTGAATACTTTTGATTTCTTGCTTGTATAGCCATCTGACTGTCGTTTCAAAAATACATGTAATTTTATGTATTTTTAACCGACATCAAAAAAAGGAAGAGGTACTCAATTCGTCTGTATGTTGTGTTTCTTTTGTTTTTTTTGTATGTTTGTTACCTCATAACTCCGTCATTTATGAACTGATTTCGAAAATTCTTTTTTCGTTTGGTAGATAATACTTCAGAGGTGATCCCATTTAAATTTCACCGATATTGGAGCTTGTACTTCAAAGATACACTGGATAAACAGACCTGGTTAAAACCTTTATTTATGTTGATGACTCTCTTGTATATCGTTGCGCTCCGGAATTAGAATGAAGTTAATTGCAGACTTGCCCTAGATATTTATTTAGGTCAAGACCACTCAAAAGGAATAAATAAATAAAATTTATTAAAAAAAATTAAACCGTCTTCAAAAAAAACACTGAAAAGTATAAAATAACTATCCTTTAGTAATCAAAACTCAAGTACAATTAAAATAACTTTATAAATACGATACACAAACCTATATAATTAAATTTTACAGTTACTGAAGTCGGTGCCAAGCTCACCGAACTAATTAATAGACTTTCTGTTGTTGCACATTGATTTGGCACCTACTTCAATAACTGGCAAATTTAATTATATAGGTTTCTGTATCGTATTTATAAAGTTATTTTAATTGTACTTCAGTTTTGATTAGTAAAGGACAGTTATTTTATACTTTTCAGTGTTTTTTTGAAGGTGGTTTAACTTTTGTTAAATCGATGTCATTATCGGTTTTTATAGTGCTTTTTAAACGGCTTATACTTCACACGTAATTCATTAAAATAAGCCATCAAAACATTTTCAGAGAATTATTAAGTATTTCTTCGAGTCTTCCATAATAAAATATTATTGTAAATCATTAAATAGCGCTCTCGCGATTTTGGCGGCAAGAGACCATTTTCGGTAATTTGTGCCTCAAGATATCAGGTGGGATAGATTCCATATTAATACCGGATTGCTCATTGAACTCATATTATTTTTATTTTGTTGTTATTAGTTAATCAGTCCGAAAGTCACAACAATCTTTGACATTTCTAAAATGAAAATGGCGCGCATTCGCAAAACCGCCACGTGCGCGTGGTGAAAATTAGAAATATATCTTTCGACTCGGTTTTTAACTTTCGAAAATGTATACAGGCTTTGTAAATGAATTTTTTGAGCAAATGTGTTGAAAAAATATTTTCTATGCAGAAAATCGGTAATGCGCAAGTTAAAGGTGGCTGTTACAGGCATCCATAAGCTAGGACATTTTTTTCTCCACCTTTTTAATGTTGCAAGGGACGCGAAAATATTATCAAGAGTTTAATGTTGCGACGGGAAAATGTTATTGAGAGGGTCACAAGGTAGTAAATAAGAATAAGTAATTTTGTTATATTAGATTAGTTTATTTTGTTGGGTTATTGTTACCTGGTAAGATAATATTTTATTTTGTAACATTTGATCGCAGTTTAAAACACTCCATAGTTTATTCAATAAAGAGATACTTTTGGAACTGATTTCTACCCCCCTTATTCTCAATGCGACCTCCTAGGACTCGCGACCTAAAATTTGAGAAACAATTTGCTGCGATAATTGCTTACCATCAAGCAGGTCATACCTATTATTAGTTCTCATTAAGATAAATATAAACATTACTTACAACTCGTTTTTTTAGTAATTGTATCATTTAAAATGTTTTCCAACTAGGTGATTTTTATAAAAATGTAATTAAATGAACATAATAAAACAAAGGTAGGCTGTATTTAAATTATTTATCGCTAAAATTTTCAGAGTTAAATAAAAATGGAATGATTTACGCAGATAACCGACGATGTAGGAATTTCTTCAATAGATTGCTACAAAAGCATATCCCCCATATATTTACCAAATTATACATATATGTGTATGTATAATTCACTTCATGATTTTGACGCTAATTAGTTACGTATTATAACTTTAATTATACATTTTTTAGAAATGTTATTTTAAAAATTAATAAATTAAATGATTCCTATTCGAAATTAAACAATAACCTTATCTCTCAACATTAACAACTAATAAGTGTTTTTTTAAAAAGGGTTAATTACCGAAATAATATATCAAAATTTATTTTTGCAATAAATTATGTTGATATAATCTGTAGCAACTATACGAGTTTACTCGTAACAATTAGATTACTCTTCTACGTAGTGGACACATTATTTTGAGAACATTAGTTAGTTTTTAACCGACATTAAAAAAGGAGAAAGTTCTCTATTCGTCTATATGTCTTTTATTTAATAAGTTTGGCCATAAGTTCTTTGTTTTTGAACCAAATTCAATGATTCTTTTTTCATTAAGTTCAGTATAGCTCCAAACTGGTCCCGTTCAAATTTCACTGATATTAGAGCATGGACTGAAAATACACCAAATAATCATAACGGCTTATAAGAGTTTATTTATAATGTTGATTCTTTTGTGTATCATACCGTTCCAGAATTGGAAAAGAAGTTAGTTGTAGACCTATTTTAGATATTTATTTTGGCTAAGGCGAATCAAAAAGGAGAAATAAAAAACTTTTTAAGAAAAATTAAACCAACTTCAAAAAATAAAAACACTGAAAAGTACAAAATAACTATTTTTTACTAATCAAAATTCCAGTACAAAAATTACACGTACGATACAAATACTTATTTTTAAATTTGACAGTTATTGAAGTCTGTGTTTAATCAATGTGCAATAACAGAAAGTCTACTAGTTTGCTAGGCTTGGCACCGACATTAGCAACTGTTAAATTTAGTAAGTATTTGTATAGCATTTATAAAGTTGTTTTTGTACATGAGTTTTGATAAGTAAAGTAGACTTATGTTGTACTTTTCAGTTTTTTTTTTTGAAGTCGGTTTCACTTTTGCGGTTTTCTTTAGTATTTAAATTCAAATTTAAAAAAATCGAAGTTGTATGTAAGTAAACATTCTTTACATCCAACCACGTATCTAGGATCCATTTAGAACCACTAGTCCTGATAAAATAAAATCTTCAAATATCAGTTTTAAATGTGTGAGTCGGTATACAAAGATCGTCGATCGAAAAATACTTTCCACTGATAAAAATCTTTAAATATCAAACTGTATCCCTGCCACGACCTCATAGTACCTGTTACGCAAAATTAAAAACTGAAATGACAGCTAGTTGCGCATGAGCGAGTTGTTATGGCTGGCATTAATTGGTTGGACGCCTGCCAGCCCGATAGAGGTTCGGGTCTGTCACTGCAGATAGGTCACAAACTCATCCACATAATGTATATATATTTGTGTGTACCTACATGTTTAATTTCGCTATAATAAAAAGCAAAGAATATGCCAGCTGCGTATCTACCTCCTTGCACAGATCGTAGAAGTGATCGAAAGGTAAGATTTATAAGGGACTGTATAAGCGACAGGCTAATAACCCCTCTGTTTCCGCATTACCACCTGTAAACCAAAACGCTTATTGCTAAAAGTGACATCAATGTGTAATTTTGTAGCGACCTTAATGATTTAGGCTTACAGATGGCGAAGTGGAACGAGATGGAGGCAGGTTACTAACCTATAACCTTTAGCATAACCTAATATCATTTCCCATTCGGGCTGAACAGTGAACAATTAGAGCTTTCAGATATCAAAACCAAACTACGTAGAAAGGTCTACATACGAATTTCTTAATCCTTATTATATCTTGACTGACTTTTAGAGTAAAAAGAAACATCTGGCATAATATTCTACTTTTTTCTTTTTCTCCCAGAAATGTAGCCTCAGGCCATAGACGCCTATTGAAATATTTATTATTATTCATCATACTAAAACATTTAAGGACCGCAACGCTTGACGCTCCGTCCTCTCTGACTACCTCTTAGGGATATTACGTGAAGATATGTATGTATATATTTATGTAAAACATGTATTAACTGAAAAAAATCAACCAAAGAATATGCTATACCAAAAAATATATTAATCAAAGTACTTTCTGTCTGAGCTTTTATTCGCTTCGAACATGTGTTTACTACTATTTTAACTCAGCCAATCGTGGTTTATAGCCGTTACGTCTCCCTACAACAACAACAACGCCACTCGGCTTCCGCAATTGAGTGTGTTCGTACACGACGTCAAATAATAACAATAATAAATAAATACAATAATAATCTTTTTAAATCGAACTCTAACATAATACATCTGGTAATGATAATGACAACCATTTTGTATTTTATAATGAATTAAATGTATGGAAAAATCAAATAGAAAAGCAAATAAATAAAAAATTATTTATCAAAAAACACGTGATTACCTTTTATTTTGGCTTGACGTTTCGGCCGAGTTGCATCGGCCGTGGTCTCAGGTTGTGTATTGGCAAGTTCCACGTCAAGCCAAAATAAAAGTTAATTTCCTGTGTTTAAAAGTTTATAAATTAGTAAAATTATAACAGTAATATTAGATTTTTACAGTTCCCTGAATCCATTTTACCCAGGTCAAGGTTCCATGGAAATTTCATTAGTTTATAAATAAATCGATCATTTTAAAAACCACATAAGTCACATGGAATTTTTCAGAAATCAATAAAAATGGATTCTTTCACAAATAAACTAGTTTTGGAGGACTTTTTCGAGCTGAATATAGTGATCCAAGTTTAATATATTGAAATATCGATTAGTCTTCTTAAATAATAATAATAATAAAAAACCCTAAAAAACTGTTCGTGACTTATGATGTTTTAGTAATAAACAGGGTAAGATGATATATGATTAGAACAAAACAATCATATTTATCATTCAATATTCTTGACTTACATTAAAAATGTATCATAATAATCATGACGTTGTGTGTTAAAACTTTAATGTTTTAATATTATTCTCTATCATTTTCTTCTGGATTATCTTCGACATTTGCGGTTGCCCAGTTAAGTATGTTTTGATAAAACAGCATATGCTCTTCTAGAATACTATCTTGAACTCACTTTCAATCGACTAATTATGTAACTATTAACATCTGATACCTAAGCTAAGAAATGCTTTCTTGTCGATTAAAGATATCAGATCAGAAAGATATCAAAACATAAAATTGAAAAGTACTGTGCCTCTGTGTACCATTGTCTATTCGTGGATTCGTGTATCTAGTAACTTGTCAATAAGTAGTTAAAGAAAGATATGTTTGTCATCTTTTGATGAAAAACTGTTTATTTTTGAAGTGCAAAAATCCAGGTATCATGGTTAAAATTTGTAAAACATTGCTTATTACATCTATAATAAATATGTACACACATTATTAGTGGATTTATTTTATGAGTTAAAAGTGAAAATTATATGAAAAGTGGATTATAGAAAACCGACCTGCAATTTTCGCCAGCAGAACTCGGAGGTATCTGCTTGCCTTTGTAATTAGTATGTGCCAGTCCTTTTACTTTGGAACTTTAAATAACATTTCACACAACATGTATGTTGACGGATTACACATTCTTTTTGGCTCACTTTCGCTCTCTGTTTTAATTGAAGATATCTTTTAAAAGCACCTTTCCGCAAAGTGTGTATTAGAAAAGTAAAGAATTCACAACAATAACAGTAACCAAACTTCCAAAATGATGTCAAATTATTTGAACCAATCAACACTACAAATTCAAAAGTCAAACTCAAAAGTAACTGCTACCGTCATCTAGCTTTGCTTTCACATGGCTCATGATGCTTTAACACTGAACGTCAATTACGAGCTCTCGTTTGAAAAAGTAGAAATGTACTTACTAACATGTTTTTTACCCACAACATGCGACTACCTTTAAGGAAGCGTTTATAGCAAAAAATCATATTGGAAAAAACATGATTAATGCGGTTTTCGAAATGGCCGATTCAAATATGACCATCATCAAAAATTTTAGAATGAAACAGTCTCGAAATACTCAGGTAACAGTTGTGTAACAGCAATAACTTACCATAGAGCAGCGAGCCTCGCCTCGTTTGAGCTAGGTATCACCGTTATAGCGGAATGGCCAATAAATGCTACTGAATTGCGTATTTATTCGGCAAAAGTTATAGACCACAATAAAACACTGTGAACCAGTTTTATTACAGAGTCAATACATTGAGTAAACTGAGTACTCTGAATAGACTGTTATGGTCATAATTCATTAATTACAGACGCCTTCGCACAGTACACATAATTTAAATTAGACCACTCCTATGCATTGTCATAAATAAGTAAGAATAAGAATATAAACATTGCGTTTTCAGGGTGCTAACTCACACAGTTGTGACATACTAACAATAGGACGGATGTCCTTATGTTGGTTTGTCACAAAAAAAATCTCAATATCTTTACTTAAAACGCACAAACTTTAAATTTTCCAAAATGATACATTTTATATTACAAAATTCATTTCTAATTTTTATTTTAAAACAGGAGAATCGAAGAATCAAACAAGGGGTAAATTAGGGGTAATTCAACCATTCACCCCACTCTTTTGTTTCCCAATCTACTGGAGTATAATAATTCTTTCAACAATATACATAAATCTTAGAAACAATAGCATTATACATATTTATATGATATATCGATCGAACTAACTCCTATATACCTAACATTATTAAAAATTAAATAGTTATCTCTTAACGATTACAAAAAAGTAAGTATGTAACATAAACAGCTTATAAAACTAAATTATAACTAATCAATGACACACACTTGTTAGTAATGATTAATCGAATCTTCAAACTCTCTCATATATCATTATTATAAAAGATTAATAAAAAATTCCAGTCGGCGATCATTAAATTGAAGAAAATGTAAATTGGCCCGTGCTCGGGGTGCAGATTCTGTGCGTGACGCGAATGTCGTCGCCAGTTCGTACGTCGCTACTCGCTACCAACCGTTTCCCAATTGGCACAATTCAAACTCAATCACAGTAGTAGTCAATAAACTACATCCTGTGAAGAAAAATGACGCAACGGGCGAGGGACTTCAATTATATTAATAAGTACGACGCCAGCAGCATCAACTCGAGCAACAAAAACTGTCCTACTTTAATGATATATGTATAATAATACATATATATACGACTCCTTTTACTCCTTTTCAAATAAAAATGAAATGCTGTTCGTTGGTAAGCTCATCACTTGATAACGGCTGCACCGATTTGGAAATTTTTGTTTTAAAATGTTCATAATAGTCCGAATTAAGTTATTATGGAAAGAATAATTGGACAAGTTGCCTGAAAAATTGAAAAATTGCGGAAAAACTGTAAATACTTTTTTTCTATGGGATGTTATATGAACTCAAGATCCATAACTTAATAATATAATATCTATTGAGCCACAGCAACGCGTGGCCGGATACAGCTGCGTAATCTCGACAAAGTGCGTGTCGGAACACGCGCAGTATGAGGTTCCGTAGTTGCCCGTCACAATATGAGTACTTAAAAGGGGGCTTTTCGAGTAAGGGTACTGTAAGGGTAAACTGTAAGGGTTCTTCGTTGACTACGGAACTCTAAAAAACTAGATAGCAAGGAATAACCAATTATTGTTATAAGCAATTTATTATAACTATTGGAAGTACTCATCTATTTATATTCATCTACTTAATATATGTATTGCAAAAGTAGCCCCAGGAACAGGCGTTATAGTACGGAATTTGTAATAAGAAACTGGTATAAACAAAGGATTACCAATCATTATTATGTAGGTAGTTCAACTCTAAACAGCAAATTCGAAGTCATATCAATTTATTCAACTAAACCCAATCACAAGGTGTTTTTGCACGTAAAATCGACTTTAGTTCGGTTCACAAAGAAATCCTGGTCACTGAGAAGACCGATAATAAATAAGCTCGTATCGTTTTTTCAACATCATTAATAGTTTATTATGACGACATTGTTTTAATTACTAGTAATGCACAAGAACCGCGGACAATGGTCGACGAACTCCACAATGAATGCCTCAGAATTGTCTCGAGATAAGCTTGATCGAAACAAAGGTCATGACAAATGAGATGACCATGCTAACCTCGATCATAGTGAAAGGAACACCATTAGAATATGGCGGCAATATGTGTACTTAAGTCCAGAGTTGAGGAGGGAAAGGAAAACCAGGTGAATGACATAAACAGGCGTACCCGCTTAGACTAGGCAGCATCTGCAAAGTTCAATTTTACTTTTACCATGTACTCATACCTGTACCTGTACTCATACTATTCTTCGCGCGCATCTTCAATCAATGTGTCCTACCAGTCCTCTTGTACGGAGCCGAAATCTAGGTTATACAACAAAGGATATCCTCCAAAAGTTAGAAGTAAATCCAAAAGTAATGGAGAGAAAACTAGTTGGAATAATAAATGGTTTAGAAGGCAAAGCAGGCTCGCCGATGTGGTGACACGAATAGCGGAGCTGAAGAAGCAAATGTGCCGAACATGTAGTCAGTAGAGTGGATACATGATACAAAAAAGTTTTGGAGTGGAGGCCATGGGACCGCATACGACCAGTAAGAAGATCACAATTGAGGGGGAAGGACGACATCATAAAAATGGCGGACAGTAACTAGATGAAAACTGTCCAAAATAGAAGAGAATGGAGATTATTGAAAACAACAATATGGTTGAGAATCGCTTGAAATGATGATGATAAGTATATTAAAAGAATAAAAATGACTCAGTGACTTAAAGATTACTTTCAGCGAAGTCAGCATCCATGTTTATATGTAATACGTACATTGAGCACGTATTTGACAATATATTTTTGTTGTCATCAAAAGCTTAACTACGGTATTTACCTATATAATTTGAAAATAAAAGAATAAAAGAAAAAGTAGGAAAAGAAGTAAAGTGTTCCTTAAGAAAAACATAAGCAACGCTCCAAATAACTCTACGATGAAAGTATAATACTGAAATTAATGTACTTATCAACTTCCGACGATAAATCACTCCTGAGCCTGAATGACAGAGGGTAAAGTTCTATAATTTCGTTAATTATTATTTCTTTGTACGAGGAGAATGATGAGATTTTAAGTAGCGACAGAATTATGTAAGGATCGCGACGCTTGGCGCTTCATCCTCTCTGACTACCTCGTTGGGGATACGGCGTGAAGATATGTATGTATGTATTATTTATTTGTTAACATTATATAATTTCTTTTCTGGCAACTCTACATACAAGGAAATGGTTTTAGTAGGTACCAGTAGATATCATTTTTCACATTACAAATTAAATTTCCACAAGAATAACGGATTCCTGTAAAACCCTAAAGGCAACGTTACAGTTGACAACAACGTAACAATTGTTCTAAAAGAAGTATATTATTACAATGAAAATCTATTTTGATTGATTTGATGAGATTCTCTGCGATTATAACGAATACCTGTGATTATTAGTTCAGCGAAGTCTACTCTATTGTCTAATCTATTTATTATTTTTTTATTTGGATTATTTAAATTTATTATTGTCTAGAAGCATATGTAAACTTAGAAAACACTTAAATTTCATTTTATATACATATTTTTATATCTTAACGAACCTGTACACATATGTATTTGTATATTGTGACTTTTGAAAAATATGTATTCTTACATCTTAATAATGATCTTAATAATGTAATGTAACAGTAACAACTGTTTGATACTTATTATCTATATTACTTAATTACAACAGGCACGAGGAATTATAGCTTATTGCTAAAAGCGAAACCAAAAGCTGTTGTTTTAATCTCCAAATAGCTTCGAATATTAGTTTTATGGCATTCCAACAACTAAATATAATAAAGAACTATTTTATAAGAAGTAACTTTAAATGTAATAGGTTATTCAGAAATTTGGATGAATCTTTATCATTTTGCATTTTACATGTATTGTTATGTAATATTAATTATCATCAAAGCAATGACTTCAGTAAAAAACAGGATGCAATTAAGACAAACACAAAACAGACTAGGTCACTGTCTAATTTCGGCAGCGCATCATTTATATCACTTTATGCTGGCTTTCCAACAATGTAGTAATAATGTTATTAGGATAATGTAGATATGTATACATACATATTATTATGATATAGTTTAAATTACAGTTCATACATACCTATAGAAAATATAAATAGTATAATATAAATAGTACAAAATATTATTAATATAATTCTGAGACATCTTGTCGATTAAGCAATAGTACTTGGGCGACCGAGATTTACTCGGTGTGTTCAATCGCTTACCGCAATGGTATTACATGTTTCGTTGGTAAAATTTTACATATATGGCGCAATACAGTTTTGCATCACACTATTAAGATTGGTTCTTAATAAGTGACCTGTGTTGATATTTATTGTTCAAAAACTTTTATAAAGTACACTCTATTGAACCGATTAGCTGTGTGTTTTATTTTTTGGGATCAGTTAGTTGTTCATTGGTCTTCGAGCCGGATAATACGACCGGAGGTTGTGACGAGTGTGTCCACGGGACGTTCTACGCATTACTATTCCAGCACAAAAGCCGCTATACCGGTGTGTATGAACAAGAAGTCCAGGATTCGGGATCATCAGCGTGCTGCGGGAGAACCCAGTGTGAAGTCAACAGTGGTTTTCGTAGTGTGAGTGACAAACTAGTGAGTTCGGAAAACTGTTAGTACATTTTACATACCTATATTAACTTAGTGCAATTTGTGACAAAATTTATACTTAGAAAAATTTAGAAGTGTCATGGACAGAATAATTTAAGAAGAAACGGGGAATCCATGCCTGATTTTGTATAGAAGTTCAAAACATTTTTTGGACTTTTAATTTTTTCACCATTTTGTATAAGCTTAGAACTTTAATTTTTATTCAACCGCGTTATATCTTGTACAACTTGAATTGAGAATAACTGGTAGTTGTTTGCGATGGAGCCATGTATAAAAGTTCAGGAAGATTTGTACAACAGAATAAATAAAGCCAGAATAAACTTTAAGAAGTCTCCTAAAGACCGATTGACTTCGTCATCTTATCTTAGTACCAGATTAGAATCTCTAGATGAGTTGTGGTCTCAGTTTACTTTAACACATACACAGATTGCTCAAGATTCAGATAGTGCAGCTTTAAAAGTCACCACTTACATAACTACTGATCTGTATGAGCAATGCGAAGAAATGTATACTCTATATAAATGCGACATAAGGGATCTTTTAAGTAAATATGACAAAAATATCGAACTCCAAGTATATGACGATACATCTACGTAAAAGGAAAGTGATCAAGGACCAGACTAGCATAAAGTTACCTAGGATATCTATTCCCTTGTTCTCTGGAAAATACTCGGAATGGACTATTTTTCGAGATCTCTTCTTATCCTTAGTTCATAACAATAAGTCTTTGGATGAAGTGCAACATCTACATTATTTGAAGTCATTTGACCGGTGAGGCAGAGTAGTTCCTATATCATATTGCAATCACGAAGGAAAATTACCAGTTATGTTGGAAGTAGTTGGAAGAACGTTATTACAACAAAAAATATATATGACCGGTGAGGCAGAGCAGCTCCTACGTCATATTGCAATCACGAAGGAAAATTACCAGTTATGTTGGAAGCAGTTGGAAGAACGTTATACGTATACAACAAAAAATATTTATGTAACTGCGCACTTAAGAAGTTCATGAGCCAGAGAAATATTACTGTGGAGTCTGCAGGCGCACTAAGAGAATTATTAGATAATACTAACGAATGTCTTCATGCTTTGGAAAATATAGGTGTAAATGTAAGCTCGTGGGATGTAATTGTCATTTATATATTATGTTTTAAATTAAATAGCGAGTCTAGTAAACAGTGGTAATTAAAAGTAAGCGAATCTGTTAATGAATTACCCACACTTAAACAGTTTAAATCATTTTTAAATATCAGATCCCGAGCTTTAGAGTTTATAGATCCAAAGATGTCCAAACCTAATGTCTCACAAAAAACTAATGTCACTCAATCCAACTATCCTAAAGTACATCACGTAACTACTGAGTCTTGTATTTATTGTAGTGAGGCTCATCTATTATATAATTGTAATAAATTTGCGAGAGATGATACTGACACTTGATGTAGTTTCGTGCAATCAAACAATTTGTGTTTTAATTGTTTAGGATTAGGGCACTTAGTTTATTCTTGTCGCCAACCTTCTAGGCCCCGAATTTGTAAAAAGAAACATCACTCACTGCTGCATCCCAAAAATTATCAATCAACTGATACCAACCAATCAGTTGGTCAAGAAGTTGTTACCTTAGTACCAACCTCGTCATATTATGGAAGATGATCTGCCACCATCTAGATGGTTGTACGGTATAATTACGGACAAACACTCGGCGTTGGACGGAATTACTCGAGTTGTCTGTCTAAAATGTAAGGGTAATATAATTAAGCGACCCTGATCAAAATTATGTTTCTTACTGGTCACTTCTTAGTTCAAGAAACCATTGTTTGTTTCTAAGAATATTTTATTTCTTATTGTAATTTATTAGTTTAAGTATCTAAAAACCATTTGTTTTGTATTTTTAGAATAAGTCGCCATTGTTTAGGGTTACTATTGAACCAGAAATGTTCATACTATTAATATGTCGGAGCATATATTGTTTTCAAAATAAGTCATCATTTACTATTAATTTTAATTATTTAGCTTTGTTGTTGTTTTATTTGTACGTAAAGTCTGTCACGGTGGGCGGACTTAAGGAAAATTTTCTAAATTTATCCTTGGTGGGCGGAAAGATCAATCGCTAACCACAATGTTATTACATGTTTCGTTGGTAAGATTTTACATAGATGGTGCAATACAGTTTTCCATCACACTATTAAGACTGGTTCTTAATAAGTGACCTGTGTTGATATTTATTGTTCAAAAACTTTTATAAAATGCACTCTAGTGACCCGATTAGCTGTGTGTTTTATTTCTTGGGATCAGTTAGTTGTTCATTGATCCATCAGTTAATTTAGACAAGAAATGTGTTTGGTTCGTTTCAATGGTAGGTAGTATATGTACTGCTGAAGCAAGTAGTGCTATAATTCAAGTAGATGCTCTTCGCTCTGGGTGAAAGAACGCGTGACCAGGTCGCAGTTCCTTTCTAAAAGGAACATCCTTGAGAACCGGGGCATGTGGATGCTATGTGGAGTAGATGCAATACAAAGGGGAAGACTGAGGAGTAGGTGCAGTTGGTGGATGACCACCTCCTTCTTATAGTTTATCAGTAATAAAACTGATAACTTTTCTATTAGAAACTAAAGACTCCATTAGATATTAGCTTCATGTAAAGATATTGTGTATCTAATATATTTTGTTAAAATGTACTTGGGTTTACGTATCTGTACTACCGAGAATTTAAATGCAGTTCATAAACTATGTAATAGTTTCTAAACCTTTATAGTTAAGTTTATTTCTCTTTAAACGAAATGTGTGATTTGTGTAAATGGAAAATGTCTAGAACAGGTGAATGAAATTGTGTATCTGGGGAGTGCGTTTTCGAGGGATGGAAGATGTGAGTTGGATGTGGAGAGACGGGTAGCAGCTGGCAATAAAGTGAACGGTGCTCTGTCCGCATTAGTGGATAGTGTGAATATATCTAACACTGCTAAAATGGCCATCCACAATGCGGTGTTGGTGCCAACTTTGTTGTACGGTAGTGAGGCCTGGATATGCCCAAAATCGAGTGAAAGTATGTTAAATGCTGTGGAGATGCGGTCTCTCAGAAATATGTGCGGTGTCACGCTTGCTGACAGAATAAGCAATGATGAGATACGCAGTATGACAGGGTTGCACAACAGTGTTATTGTAAAAATGAAGAAAGGAATGCTTAGATGGTTCGGGCACATGGAAAGAATGAGTGATGAAAGCCAAGGAAGACCAAGGCTGACTTATGAAGATCAAATAGCCAGTGTTAGCAGACGGAAATGTCAAAAGCACTCGCATACCTAAGCGAAAATGTGTGAGGAGAATGATGAGATTTGAGGAAGCGAAAGAGGTGTGTAAGGACCGCGACTCCTGGCGCTCCGTCCTCTCTGACTACCCCGTTGGGAATACAGCGTGAAGTTATGTTATGTTATATTTCTCTTTAATTTAAGATAACATAAATAAATTATGTTGTTGCAAACAAGTAATATCTGAGCTCAATACTTGTAAAACTTTAATATTATTAATTACGCTGTAAACTTATTAATATCTAAGTGCTGTTAGATAATGGATGTTCTTTCTTAATATAAACAATAATAAACAAGGCAATGTTGCATTAAAATAGCATTTAATCTTAATAACTCTTTGTATATAGTGAACTCGTTGAATCCACCAATGAGAATTAGATATAAGTAATAAATGTTGTTTCTTCGTGTAATGTTTTTCTTGTGTCTAATTAATTAACTTTTAAATACACATCCCATTAGATGTCGATTGCAGAGGTGTACTAGGCGCCCTTATACAAATTAGGTACACCGCTCTCCAGGTGATAGTAATGATAAACATCCTCAATTACACAACCCACACCTCACTCTGCCGGCCTGAGCAGCCACGTTGCAAGTAGTGGTAGTATATGTACTGCTGAAGCAAGTACATTTATGTACTGTAGTATATGTACTGCTGAAGCGAGTACTTATACTATCTATCTTTATCCGATGGCAAATGAAGCGTGTCTGCTTCGTGGCTGATATAAAACAAATGTATCGCTAGATATTAGTGACCAAGGAAGACGCCGATTTTCAAAGAATTTTATGGAGACCAGATGAAGCTGAAAACCTGCACGAATATCGACTTCTCAGGGTTACCTTCGGCACCTGGCCTGCACCATACCTCACCGTGAGAACACTTCATCGAATCGCTGATGATGAATAAAATAGAAATGCACCCACCGTTGAAATAATAAAGAACAGTGTTTATATGGATGACCTGCTTGACGGTGTTGATTCTGTGGAAGAAGCTGTAATGGTAGCGAAGGATGTCACAAATATACTGCAAAGAGGCAGTTTCCGCCTTTTTTTTGTTATTTCTCTTACAAAAAAAATAACGAAAAAGTCTGATCACATTGCAGGATTAAAACCCGCGTATTTCAGCTTAGTAGATCTACGCTCTGGCCATTCTACTACTGAGAAGGTAAACTCCGTTGTGAATCAGAAGAGTTTAGTTTAGGAGTTCCAAATGTATGAAAACATAACGACAACTAGTTTTTTCAGGATTGAGAGGATTTTTGGCCATCGTAAGTGGCAAGTAAGATGAAATTTACAATATAGAGCTATTGCAAATTTCATCGAAATCGTTAGAGCCGTTTTCAAGAACGCGATAATAAATATACAAATATTGCTTGTACAATACTACTCTTTTAAATGACATAGTATCTTAAAATAAAGGAAGTCCATGAAATTTAACATTAAATTCATTCTTCAGGAAAATAAATAATAGATTTTTCTCCATGACTTTTAGCCAAAGACTTTATAAATAAGTCCAAGGCCAGACGCCGTGTCCGAGCAGCAACGGTGAGCTAAATCAGATAACCTGACTCACCTGTACATACGACACACATTTATTTCAGATAAGCTGATCGGTCACTATTTCATTAGAAAAGAGCACCCACACGTTTACATTTTATCTGATGTTATTTGCCTCACTTCGGGACAGGCTATCTGAAGTTATGAAGTCTATACTTTTATCGTTATTTTTCATTCTATTTCCTTATTATAAGCATTTAGACTATAGGGCCATCAGCGCTATATGAAAAAAATGAAAGTGAAAAATGAAAAATTTTTATTCAGTAGCTAGTACAATACATCTTCTACAGTATATCTTACGTCAGAGTCTCCTTTTAAGTATAAACAATACCTGTGCTAGGAGACTCTGCTCCTCATAACTAGTACAAAAAAATTGTAGAAGTGTGCATTTCATAGAGAATTACAATTTCATGTTTAATGAGACAAAAGGTAAGTAACATAAAATTATAGATATGGATGGGAGTATAAAATATGTGCGGTGTATGTGTGTGTTTATGAAAGTAAATAGTATGTATGTTTGGTGCAGTGTGTATGTATGTGTGTGTATGTGTTTGGTGTGGTGTGATGTATGCTTGAGGCGTTTTTTTGTATGTGAAACAGATAAAGTTAAAAACAGTTTGTCGGCGACTTTATAAATACCTACTTCAATACATTCAGTTTTATTTAGATAGCCGTTTGTAGGAGAGCTTCAATCTCATCATAACTTTTAGTTTCCAACCAGCCCTTTAGCGAATTCTTACATTCGAAATATGGCATAGGGTAAATATTTAGTTGCTTATTTATTTCATTATAGAGGGAAGCGGATAGTCGGGTGTATTGTCGCTTTGCGTATGATGTTTTTGCATAGATTACAGGGGCCACATGATGTTTCCTTCTTCTTTTGAGGACATTACGATCATAAGGAAGAGTTTTGTGAAGTTTCAAAACAGCATGGAGGACATATAATTTTCTGACAGTGAGGAGTCCACTTAGCGTGTAAAGATTTTCAGTAGGGAATCTATGTGGTTTGAAATACATCACCTTTAAAAGAGATCTCTGCGCTCGCTCTAATTCGAGAAATTTGGCTTTTGTAGCCCCACCCCACACAGGTATGCAGTACACAAGAACTGACTGGGCTAGCGAGACATATATCTGATTCAAAAGAGTCTTAGATGTAACATGTCTTAAAGTTTTGAACATCCAAATAAGCTTTCTAGTTCGAGCCATAATCATATCCGTGTGTGTATGCCAAGATAACCGTTGGTCAAGCATAATACCCAAATACCTTATATTAGTCACTTTTGTGATTTGATTACAAGAACAATTACTGTTAAGGAGACTATCCTATCACATATATGGATTTTTAAACAATGGCCAGGCCCCGGTTGAGAACTGTTGTAATTTGTAAATGCAATATACTTGGTTTTTGAGGTATTTAATGTTAAAAGATTAGACTTCAACCAGTCAGCAATTTTATACAGCCCCCGTTCAGCAAATCCATACACAGAATCCCATGTATCTCCAGTAAAAGCAACAGCTGTGTCATCTGCATAAGAGAATATACGCCCATTTTCAAGTCGCATATCATAAAGATTATTAATATATATTAAAAATAATGTCGGACCCAAGACACTGCCTTGTGGGACACCAAAACATACATTAGTCTCTTCACTAACATATTCTCCTAGTCTAACACACTGCCTACGATCCTGGAGATAACTCCTCAATATGTCCAATGGAAGTCCTCTAATGCCTATGAACTCTAAACTACGCACAAGGATGGGTACAGAGACAGTGTCGAAAGCTTTTTTTAAATCTAAAAAGACAGTAACGCATTTTCTTCCTGAATCCACTTGGTTCACAATATGCGAGGTTAATGCAGTAACTGCATCTTCAGTTGACAAACCTTGCCTAAAACCATATTGAGAGTGGGAGATAATGTTATATTTATTCATGTATTTTATTAATTGAGTATTGATTAACTTTTCTATAATTTTAGAAATTGCAGGTAGCACTGAGATAGGTCTGTAATTGCTTACTTCGTTTCTGTTACCACCCTTGTGCACAGGCGTGATGATAGATATTTTGAGAGCAGGTGGAAAGATTCCTTGTCCAAAACAAAGATTTGCCAGATGTGAGACTATAGGTACCACTACTTCATGAGCAATTTTTAGGAATTTAGTAGATATATTGTCCCAACCCGGGGCGCTCTCAGTTTTAGACCCATCAATACGCAATACACTTCCCTTGGATTTGTTTCTAAAAGTACGAAAGAAGAGGCCTGTGAATTGTTCAACCTATAAGCGCTATGGTCTTGTGATGGATTATTAGAAACAATTTCTTCAGCTAGAGTTTTCCCAATATTAGAAAAATAGTTGTTTACGTAATTTACTGAAAGACTCGGGGTCGATTTTAACTGTAATAATTCCAGATGTTGAGTTTTAGGTGGTTTACGATGCGTGATACTATTTATAACATTCCATATTTTTTTACTATTTTTATTTGCTTTAACTAACTGGCACCTTTCATATTTTCTTTTAAGTTTTTTAATAAGATTATTACAATAGTTGCGATACCTTTTGTATGTAATTTTAAGGACTTCATTTTCAGGATCTGAGCGTAGCCTCCTCTGCATGTTATTTCTGTTTTGAATACAACGCAACATACCTAAAGTTATCCATGGTTTAATTATACGGTTTTTCCTTGGAACTAAGTTCGTTATGGTATTTTTCAGTAAGCAATTAGTAAGTTTATTTATTAAAAATACAGATAGCGTAACAGGATCGTTAATTAAATGCAATTCTTCAATATTACTTTCCTTCAGGGTAGTTAACGCCTTTTCGAAATCAACAGTCGTTTTAATTTTAGAGCATTTATGCACATTTACTATTTCGGAAAGTTTCAGAAAAATCATGAAATGATCTGTTATCGTAGTGTTCAAAACAGCGATAGAGGCAGAGTTTTTATTTTTATCTAATTTTAAGATAAAATGATCCAAACAGCTTTCACCTCTTGTTGGCAATGAATGTCCTGGTAACAAACCATGCGTTGCCAGCATGTTCAGATAATTAAGCATATTTGTACGCTCGTTAGTCTGTTCGTGTAACCTGTATATAATATTTATATTTATGTCACCAGTTATTATAACATTATTATACAATTCAAGAGAATCCAAGTGCTTATTTAAAGAATTTATAAAGTTTTCAGCATTACTATTTGAGGGAGAGCGATAGATACCTAGAATAATGAGGTCGGACATGCATATTTGTAAGCAAGATGCGTGAGTCAGGGTGACTTCTTTGACACTTACTTTATGCGTGTTTTTAACATTTGCTACTACACCGTCGCAGCGATTAATGTGGTTTGTAGTGGAGAAAGTTAAATAACTAGTAACATTAGGAACTTGTCTATTTGCGTCTAATCTGCATTCGGTTAAAATTATTAGATCGACACCAAAATTGAGGCAGCTAAGAGTTATTTGCAAATCATCTAAATTACTATAGATGCTTCTAATGTTTTGTGACACAATTGTAAAATCTGAACTCTGTGTATGGTATTTTCTGGAGAAGTCCTCAAATTGATGCTCATTTAATTGCGAAACAACTATATCGTCTATTTCTTGCAATATTTTATGTGTGCTGTCCATAAAGAAAACCATTTAATAGACTGTGCTTCAGTGTCAAATTGGTATGAATTGCATAGTGTTTTTTAGCAATATTATGGATAACGCTTGCACGCATATTGTATCTGTTGTGGATATATTTTTTATTATTGATTATAGTGACTTTATTTTTTATTTTTATATTATCTTTTAATATTTGCTATGCGCTATAGGGCCATCAGCTTGGTCAGCTTAGCAAGTGAAGTCTATACTAAAGTATTGACTGAACGTATGAAAGGCGTTTCTGCAAGATATTTGTGGGAGGCGCAAGGTGGTTTTAGGAACGGTAGGGGTTGTATGGATCAGATTTTCTCGCTTCGCGTTATCGTGGATATGTTTCTGGCTATAGGTCACAAAGTTTTCTGCGCTTTCGTGGATCTGGAAAAAGCATTCGATAGAGAAGTGCGAAAGAAATTGTGTAGTCTTCTGCCTGAATATGGCGTGGAGAGCTCCTTACTGCAGGCTGTGAGGTCATCATATCGAGGCCACAGAGCCTATATAAGAATAGAAGGTGACATGTCGCCCTGGTTCGAAGTCTGTTCAGGTGTCAGACAGAGTTGCGTGATGTCTGCCTGGTTGTTCGTGCTGTATTTGGACAGTTGCCTCCAGAGGTTGAAAGGTAGTATGAGCGGTATGATATGTGATGACTCATCACTGTTGACACAGTGGTAAACTGCCTATTGTACGCTAACGATGCTGTGCTTATAGCAAAGATGCAGACACTAGTCACGTGCATGAAAGAAGAATGTGAAGTGAAAGGATTGAATATGAATGTGAACAAAACTAAGGTTCTAGTGTTTGAAAGGGAAACAGTACAGACGAAATATGAGTTTTGGGTAAATGGAAAATGTCTAGAGCAAGTGAATGAAATTGTGTATCTGAAGAGTGCGTTTTCGTGGGATGGAAGATGTAAATTGGATGTGGACGAGACGGGTAGCAGCTGGCAATAAAGTAAACGGGTGCTCTGTCCGTATTAGTAGACAATGTGAATATATCTAACACTGCCAAAATAGCCATCCACAATGCGGTGTTGGTGCAAACTTTATTCTACACTAGTGAGGCCTGGATATGCCCGAAATTGAGTGAAAGTATGATAAATGCAGTAGAAATGCGACTTCTCAGAAATATGTGCGGGGTTACTCTTGCGAACAGGATAAGCAATGAAGAGATACGCAGTATGACAGGGTTGCGCGATAGTGTTATTGTAAAAATGAAGAAAGGAATGCTTAGATGGTTCGGGCACTTAGAAAAAATGAGTGATGAAAGACTGACGAAGAAAATCTACATAGCAAAAGTGGGAGGTAAAAGAAGCCAAGGAAGACCAAGGTTGACTTATGAAGATCAAATAGCCAGATTGTTAGCCGACGGAAATGTCAAAAGCACTCTAATACATAGGCGAAAATGTATGAGGAGAATGATGTGATTTGAGGAAGCGAAAGAGGTATGTAAGGACCGCGTCGCTTGGCGCTCTGTCCTCTCTGACTACCCCGTTGGGGATACAGCGTGAAGATACGTATTATAAGTTTGAACATTATTAAAGTGACATGTGTTTTTAATAGATACTCGTTTCAAACCGAATTTAGACATATTATGTCAAAATATCTTAGCTATGTTCGACGGAATTAAATCCAGATTACTTCAGAATTTTTAAATAGCCCGTAGTGATTAGTGCATCTGCCTTCAGGTTCTCGAATTCGATTCGGAACGAAATTATCTAAATTAGAAACTCCTTCCTTCAGTTTGTTATAATGACTGAACTGATGTGTCAATGGGAAAATTCCCAACGGGAAAAAAAGTAAAAGTACGTACTCTCAAACAAAAATACCGATATTTATTAACAAAATTATTATACATAATTTTAAAATAATTTTGTAATAACAATAAAGATTTTAAAATCAATAAAAATTATTTTGTATAATTATTAACAACATAAACAAAATTAAAGGTTAAAGAGTAACCATCTATCCTTATACAGAACCTGTGTAAGGATAGATAGTTAAGGATAGATAGTGTCTTGTCGCCGTGGTTTGAAGTCTGTTCAGGCGTCAGATAGGGCTGCGTGATATCTGCGTGAAATATTCGTGGTGTATTTGGACAGTTGCCTCCAGACATTAAAAGGTATGAGTGGTATGATATGTGACGGATGGTACAGTGGTAAACTGCCTTTTGTGCACTGACGATGCTGTGCTTATATCACCTTCAGAAGAAAATCTAAAGAGCGAAAGCTAATGGTAAAAGAAGCCAGGGAAGACCAAGGCTGGCTTATGAAGATCAAATAGCCAGAGTATTAGCCGACGGAAATGTCAAAAGCATTCGAATACTTAGGCGAAAATGTGTGAGGAGAATGATGAGATTTGAGGAGGCGAAGGAATTAAGTAAGGACCGCGATGCTTGGCTGTCCGTCCTCTTTGATTACTCCGTTAGGGATACAGCGTGAAGGTATGTATGTATAAACAAAATTACCAATATTTTCGGTAATTCACTTTATAATTTCTACAATTTTAGAAATTTTCCCAGAAGTGACACATCTCTATGTTTAGTAATTAGTTTTCATATGTTTTATACGGGCGCAGCAAAAAGATATCTGAACGCCATTACCTACAAAAAAACAACGGAAGGTTAAAGAGCCGATATATTCTGCATTTTTTTTTAAATAAAAAGTACCTGTTGAACTTTCGCACCATATACAGGGTGCATATGAAAACGGGACAGTTACTTTAATTGATGAAAGGGCATAACTTTAGTATGTAGTTACTTTTTGGCGATGAAAGTATTTTCAACATAATTTGAAGATTGTTATTTTCGTGTATATATTTTTATATAATAATCACATAATTTCTAAGTGTTGTCAGCACTTCGATTCATCGATTGTTGAGAAGGTAACAAAAACGTCAGATTCATAATCTCAAAAAGTAAATCTATATTCATAAAATAAAACACCTCAAATGTCAACTCAAAACGAAAATTTTACCATGTTCTAGAAATACAAAAGTATTGGCACCTCTGCTAAAGATAACTTCTAATTCTAATGTTCCTATAATAGCTAGTCCTAATGACTGTCAATGCAACATAAACTCTCACACATGCTCACAACCCATTACATGCACTCACCATACATAAGTACATACTTTTAAATGTGTTGTTTATTTAATTATTTTGCTATGTACTTATCTGTTATGTAGCTTTGTAGTTTTATTTTACAAGCCCTATAGACTCAGGTTTCTATAAAAAAAAAGTACTAATAACTAGTATAAACCACTCATTTGTCATGTTTTTCTGGTAAGTACCACAGGTTCCCTTACATTACATTATAATTATTTTTTCTTGTTTTGATAATTACGTAACGGAGCTCTAGCACTTATTATGAAGATCAGTGCATTCATGGAACATTACATAAGCTATCAGTCGTCACGATGGGCCTTAACTTTTTCAATTCGACGATATTACAAAAAATTTCGTAGCCGAAACAAAAAGAAGGTAGATACAAATAAAAGTCTTATAAAAAGGCAGAATAAAAGTTTGTAAAGGACTGAACTAGGAGTTTGAATACAGCTGTTGTATAATAAAGGATCGCATTGTGTAATTTTGTACGTTCGCCTAACAGCAACGATAAACGTAAATTCGTCTAGGTAATCCAATTTACATTTGGATCTTTGTTTTCTAAATCCTTAAAAGAATTAACTTTCTAGGTAGTGAGATTTCTACCTACTGAATAAAGAGCCCTTTTTTGATGATGCAGAAGAAATCTGAACATAGATACCCGTCCTCTTACAGTTAAGACTCTATCATGTGGGGCTTTTTCTTAATAAAATTCGTGCCGTGATTATCAGCGCCGCGTTGTCGAATGGCACCGAAATCTTTTACGAAACGCACCGGAGTCTCAGTCGGATTGTGCCGAAACACTATTCTTTCAGTGATAGAGCTCCTAATACTCTCTCATCTGGAATCTCTTAGGATCTTATGACCTTATGACCTTATGACCTTATGACAGCTCGGATCACACGCAATATCGTGTCACTCGGAGTCGATGGATGGGCAACCGGAGTCCATAATTGCTTGAGTCGGCCGCGACCCTGCGGGCCGCTCTTATCACTTTTTATAACAAACTCCCACTTCCCCTCGGCGTCCTCCTTCCGGGAGGATTTACAGTCTTGCAATAGAAGGATTTAGCCTTCTACGACTCTTCACCCACCTACAAGTAGCTACATCGAAGTACATTTTAAGTATTTTAACATTAATAAGAATGAAATTTTCGTCCGGCTATTCTCAAGATAATCGTAGATACTACTGTAGTTAAAACGTTTGAGTTTGATCTCTATTGGAAACAAAAGTCTGATGACGACGAGCACAAAGTATTATCAAAATATTATGTTCCTTGTTAAACTCATACTTTAACAGTGGAATTAACAAATTAATACATGCGTCGGGAACAGCTATAAAACCAAAAGTCCAACGATATTATAAGGAACTAGCTGTTGTTTGCGACAACATCTACGGTACAACAACACGGTAAACATTTCGCAATTGTCGTACACATTGAATTTAAAAAATCAATCTCCCTCCAATTCAATCCATCTCCATTCCACATCAAAATTTATCGAGCGGCTTAGCTGCGAAAATGTAACAGACAAACAGACACTTTCGCATAATTTAAATATTAAAAAAATGTACTTGATTGTACTTATAGGTACATAACTGAATACATCAGAATAATAAACATATCTACACGATGGATTAAAAAGCCTGACTCTATCCTTGTTAAAATTTCATTTAAGTAAATTTTTCATTAGCGGGGAATCGAACCTGGTACTTGGTTTATTCAAACAGTGAATTCAGATGAAAGTGGCTAGGTAGAGACTAGCTCAGTGGCAAAATAGTAGGTTAAGTAGATGAGTTAGGTATTTAGACAAGTGTTGTAAATAGGTATTGGTCTAACTGCGAGCCGCGAGAGTTCGGCGTCCGCTCGTCACTCAAAGCTGACCCGAGCGTCAGCTGTTTTCGAATTTGTGTTTCACTGCTGGGTTTTTTTAAGTTAAGTGATGTATTTTTTATGAAATTATCGTTTCATTTAGCTGTACTAACATGATGGATAGTGAATAATAAAACATTGTAAAAGATGAATTTTCTTTCATCGGGATCGATTTTTATTTTATATTACTACTACTAGCAAACCCGGCCCGTTTAACTGGGCGTTAGTTTCACTCGGCGTAAAAAAAAAAAATTTACTGATCCAATCGCTACCAAATTTTACAGAATCACCCGCTAGGCCAATCTGAAGATTCCCTGAAAATTTCATCGAAATCGGTCCAGCCCTTTCGGAGTCCATAAGGAACACACGTATGTATATATACATACATCGCCTTTTATATATATAGATTATCGATTAGTGCTATCGTCAGTCTTCATTTTTGGGAGCGTTTCTCTAATACCGTGTATGTTAACATTTTATTTATATTTTATACGTCTACATATTAAATTATTATATTGACAAACACGTATACACAAATACATACATACACTAAAGTTAAATACATATTAAAATGAATAAATAATTTGTATACGGATGAACTTTTTCATATACCTACATATTTTACTTTTACTCACATAATTTTACATAGCGTACCGTTTAACGATTCAACGGTTAGACTGTGTCGACACTGTGTCCGACACTGTGCGTACGACGTCGAGTGATTACGAACGTTATTGCTGTTACTGTTCACAGTTATTAATGTCATAATATTCTAAGTGTCTTGTACCTTGGATCAATAATTAAAATGGACGGAGCATTTGCTCTAAGAACGTGTCGGTTTTTTTAACCGACTTACTGGACTTTTACTAATGTGTGTGACTAGAGAAGAGTCACAGTACAACAATACACCTCGACCTCCGTGGCGCAACGGCTTAGCGCGTCGGAAAGTAAACGGGGGTTGCGGGTTCGATTCCCGTCCCGAGTCTGGGTGTTTATGTATAATATGTATGTATGTCAAAAGCACTCGCATACCTAGGCGAAAATGTGTGAGGAGAATGATGAGATTGGAGGAAGCGAAAGAGGTGTGTAAGGACCGCGACTCCTGGCGCTCCGTCCTCTCTGACTACCCCGTTGGGGATACAGCGTGAAGTTATGTTATGTTATGTTATGTATTTATTTACAAAATAAAAATTATACAAGTACTATATCAGTTGTCTAGTACCCATAATACAAGCTTACTTTGGGACTAGATTGCCCTGTGTGAAATGTCCGAGTATATTATTATTAATTATTATTATATTATTATTATTTTATACACAGTTGAACATGACATATTTTAAATTTTTTGAATAATAGTAGCCAAAACACTTGAATTTTCGAGTATACTATTTCAGTAATGTACATCAAGTCGGTCATGAACTGGACGGATTACACTGACAGTGCGAGGTTGCCATACTTACTATAGTTAACCGTTTTATTCGTGGTTACGCGCCATGACAATGATAGAAAGAGACAAGAAAATACATTTAACAAACGGCGATAAGAGCGGCAACTTATTATGGCTCCGCCCATTATGTTTCTTGGTCCAAGGCCTATACTGTGCTTTACAAATATGACAATATGTCCATTGTGTTGTTCTGTAATTGTTTATTTGCTCCTCTTCACCTTATGTTCTGGAGAATATAAGGCAAAACTGTTAAAGGCCTTACTCACGGTGCAATCTCACTAGCAATTTGTTGCTGCAATCTGTTGTAAGGCAACAAATCGCATTGTAAGATAAGTTGCATGTGACCTGCAACCTGCCTATTTACGATGCAATTAGTTGCCTTGCAACAGATTGCATCAACAAATTGCTAGTCAGATTACACCGTGAGTAAGGCCTTTTAATCTACCTTACCATTACCTAAATCCTCATATTAAAATTATAATTTGTCTGTATCTGTATATACACAACTGCAACTAATATTGTTCAACATTATTTCGACACTATTCTGTAATTCTTTATAACCAGAAAACATTTCAATCATCTCATCAACGAACAATAATTCTTTTGAACTTATTCTTAGAAAAATATAAGTACGTATACCTACCTACTCCGTTATATCTTTTTTATTTACATAAAAGGAAGTTTTCTGTATTTATCATTTTTTTTCCCAAGACATTCTTTTTGCAATCATTTGTCACGTCTCAAAATCACTTCCTGTTAAGGAAAATCCGGTGGCTTTTGTTTTGCCTCGCGATTTTTGCGTTACTCGAGTCGTCGTATTCGATTCTATGCGTAAAATGTCTCAAATATTTTCTTGTCAACAATATTTGTACTACTAGCGATGTCATATAGAGAAGCATCCATCATCAAAGCGAACAGAAACATTGCCTGTTTCCGCCGTCGCCTGTTAACCAACGACGTTTACCAAAGATTGATCACGACTTGAAAACCGTGTATATCACTTGTCATTGGCGTAACTAACGACAGTCTGGAGGCACATAAATATGTATATGCCTTACTGTATTCAGGCTAAACCTTTCCTTCATGAATTTGACATCGTAAAATGTAGGAGCATAAGACTAATGCAAATGCTACTGGATCTGTCTTATCTGTGGTCTATCAACACGAATGTCTCTTTCGGGTCAACCGAGCGATAAATATGCTGAAGTCACGCGAAACTTTTACGCCAAATCGACTTGGACCTTATCGTGACAACCTTAATTAAGTGGCCCTCGGGTCCCTCGAAGTACTGTAGATCAGTTATCGTCGTAGGTTGGTATGTCAAGAATACAAAATCTGATTGTAATGCCGCAGCGTTTATACGATTTGCATTAGAATCTGAAACACAATACTCTTATTTTTAACCGACTTGAAAAAAAGGAGGAAGTTCATAATTCGGTCATATATTTTTTGTTTATTACTTCAGAACTCCTTTATAAACCGATTTGGAAAAATCTTTTTTATTTATTTATTAATAGGAACACCAACAGTACATATACACAAAATTGTAAAATATACATTACATTTTTTAAAAAACTTTTATTATTTATTATTTTTTTATTTCACTTTAATTTGAAAGAAATTACTTCCAGATTTATTGCGTTTCAATTTCACTGGCATTGGAGCTTGGACTTCGAAGATATACTAAATAACACCAAATAACGCTAACTACTTATGAGTTTTATTTATATTGATTCTCTTGTATGTCATTGCGCTCAAAAATTAGAAAAGAAGTTAATTGTAAACCTACCCTAGATATTTACTTAGACTAAGGTCACGGTAGGAGTGTTAATTAGTAAAGGATGTTTATTTTGTACTTTTTAGTGTTTTTTTTTGTAGTCGGTTTAATTCAAATCTCAATTTTTATTATTTTTTTGTAAATATAATGAATATCTCACTACCTACTTATTGAATTCCTGTCATGAATTTTTACAACACAAGTTTTTATATATTAATATTTTAAAATGACCTCAGTGTCTGTCCATCTGTCTATCTGTCACAACCCTTTTTTCCCAAACAGCATAAAGGAACAGTAATAGAAAGTAATGACCTAAATAGTCGTAAATTCCACACGACCATTTTTAACTTTGGAGATTCGGAAGCTGAAGTAGAAACTTAAAACAAAATTGTTAATGACGTCGTTTTTGGTATTAAATTAAATTTCTTTAAATGAATTCAAAAACGTATAACACGTTAATATGTTTTCTTTTTATCACTTTTTCGGAAAAAAAATTAAAAAAAATTCCCCGAACTTATCTTCAAAAGTATGAAACATTAGGAGTAAGTGTGTATATTATGGTGTGTGTGTTTAAAATATAGTAATATATTATATCCTTACAAAATATTTTGTTTTTAAAATAGAAGAATTAATTTTTGGTAAAAAATTCTCAGCTAAGCACAATAACAAATTTTAAATGGTGTCGAAATTCATTTAATATTGAATATTCCGGCCCCGTGAATGTGAACGCTTCCATATAATTGGAAAAAATAGAAAAAATCGGTAATCGGTGCATTATTAATATCTAAACTTATTTATTTCGATTAGACACTAATCTTTTAGTCGGCGAAATATTCCATGACGTAAGCTTCATGTTACGGAACTTAATCTGAGTCCTTACTTAGAAATTAAGACGAAGCCTTGATTATTCCACGAAAGTCGCACTCGCACTACGCATTTGACGTCACAGAGGAATCACTACTAAATGGCTCTCTTAACGGAACGGTCGAACTAAACTAGAACGTTAAAACACAAGAGAACGTTAAACAAAAGAGACTGTTAATTTTAGATGAATATTTTGAAATAAACAGGAATTGTGTATATTTTTCAAACTTTAATACATCTTTACACATATGTATAAATATGTATGTACAGACCTATGTATAACCGTTGGTGCGTCTCTTAGTTATCGTGTAACTTCTAAACAACTTGACCGACTGAGGTCATATTCCTATAATTGATTTGTTTAGTCGAGACGATGGTTCATAGTTTTGCTAGGATTTAATAAATAGTACCTATTCACTGTAATTTGTAGTGGCTTGTGCTGTAAAAGGCAGAACAATGTCTACTTCATCGGCTAGTCGAATTAAAAATTCCATTGCATTTTATTAAATTATATTATCATTTTTATAAAAGTATTGTTATTGTTAATAGATGTCAAAATGCATTTTTTTAATTAAATGTCCGTAGACATTTTGACATACCGTGAGTAGTATTTCGTATATAATTATATATTTATACGCTATACGCTAGTACATACGTACATACATATCCTCACGCTGTATCTCTAACGGGGTAGTCAGAGAAGACGGAGCGCAAAGCGTCGCGGATCTTACATACTTCTTTCGCTTCCTCAAATCTCATCATTCTCCTCACACATTATCGCCTAGGTATGAGAGAGCTTTTAACATTTCCATCCGCTAGCACTCTGGCTATTTGCTATATATTTATTATCTATTTATTACATTACTAGTGACCCACCCCGGCTTCGCACGGGTGCAATGTAGATACTAATTCCTCCGTGTAATATCCGTCTAAATAGCTTTCTAAACTCCACATAATTTGTATCAATTGTTTTAAACATTAAATTGGTTATAGAAGGCTATCCGTGTAATATAGACATACGCCATCGCTGACTTTTTTGTAGTCCTAATTAAGAGGAACAATTCCATCATACATTGTTTTGGAATAAGACAGCATTTTCGATGAAAGCACTCAGTCGGCTTGCTTTTTCCGACATCTTGAACTATTATCGTCATATTTCAAAAATTACCACAAAACAATACTAAAATATACGTGTAAACCTTCCTCTTGAATCGCTTTATCTATTGGTGAAAACCGCATTAAAATACGTTGCGTAGTTTAAAAGATCTAAGCGTACAGAGGGACAGACGGCGGGAAGCGACTTTGTTTTATACTAAATATAGATTTTGCTATTTGATATATACGCTAGTAAAAAACTAAAAAAGATAAAATAAAAAATAAATATTCATTTATTTTTATTTTTTATTATGACTGAAATAATTAATCATGGCTAAAATACATTCGTTCATAACGTGTACTAGGTTGTACTTATATTAAAGAAGCAGCAGGCAAAAGCCGACGATAACATTGTTAAAATATAAATGAAAACGATTTTTTTTACTTTCCCTGTTTCTACCGTTTCGTTTTTTCAGTTTCTTGTTTGCTGAAGGTGGCGACATGTAACAGATTAAAAAAGTTAGAAAATAAATGATTAAAGATTTTCATTAAATACCTACCGTTCTAAGAGTCCTAACTGTAATAAATTACGATGAAGATCACTTCCTATTGAAGATCCAAGGTTAATTAATTGTTCCTAGCTTAATTTCATTAGAGAAACAGTCTCTTCATAAAAGCTATCATCACATCTTAAATAAGTAGATATATTACCTATATTGAATATATATAAATATATGTGAGATTTGAGGAACCGCAAGAAGTATGTAAGAACCGCAACGCTTGGCGCTCCGTTCTCTCTGACTACCCCCTTAGGATTACAGCGTGAGGATATGTATGTATGTATGTTTGTATGTATGTGTATATACGCTATCTTCACACTTAAACAAAGTAAAATTATAAGGACATAGTCTATATTATTGTAAATGTTTACAAAGAGGTGTAGATTATATGTACACATTTCGTTAACTGTTTTTGATAATTTTGCAAGAAAGCTGTGCGTGGCTCGCAGCCCAGTCAGTCGTCAGTCGTTCCTTCGACCACCTCTAGTTGTATCGCGTCGTGATGTTTAGGTTAACTAGCAAACGAACACATGGACTTCAAAATATTAATAATATAATAAACTCATGTAAATTAAATTACAGAATAATAAACTGTGTGAAGCATAAAATGTAGTTTCGATAAATATAAACTAAATACAATATTACCAAATTGTTGAACTCGACATGAGTAAAATATTACAATAATAATTATCTGAATTAAAATATAATTATAGAGAAAACCTGAGAATGCCCGAGAATGAAAATGAGTTAGTAACCTAACTCATTTCTTATCTATCCGTATATTATCTGTCGCAAGTCAAATTATATCGCATTTTTGGTATGTAACGTGGGAAAAACCTTCCGACGGTAGGTACGAGTACTTCTCACCAATGGGAGAGAAATGGAATTTTATGTTCCCGTGGTGGTCATCCTAGACTTATGTCTAGGAATTCTAAAAGTCAAATCAAGAAATTAAAGAGTTACGGTTGTAGTAAACAGTTACCGCAATTACATAATTAATAGTGGAAAGTAAATTAATCGAATACCTACTTCGATTGATCTTGCAATGTTTAACTAGTGAATAATATTGAGTTATTAAATTTTACAATCAATGATTACAAAAGAAAAAGTTAATCATTCAATTTCAAGGTCATACAAGCTCATTAATTAAACTCATTCCAATTCATTGGTAAGATTTACATATTTCTCCTAACGACGACCCCACGACATTTTTAAATGTTATTCAAAATATTTCGGTTTTCCCATCTCATAAGCCTCCTCCCTGTGCTACGGTGGCTCAGATCGCACGCGCTTGCAACTTTCTTGGCGTCATCTGAAACGGGTAACCGGATCTTCCGCTCCCATCGACCGCGACCACAACATATTAAACTCCTTTCAGTAGTTTTCTGCAGACAAGGAATACCGCACGTATCCTATTCTTTTCATTTTATAATCAGCGTGATTAGAGAAGCAACTGACCTATATTTTTCAGTTTCAAGATGTATGTATGTCCGTTTGTATGTTACCCCAAAGATAATTTAGTTATAAATAAGAAAGATACCGTTATCATGTTAAGTTCTTGTCTTGTCTATATTTGACAAATTTCTACAAAATAAGATGATATAACCAAGCAATACAAGCTGCCTAAGTAACTACTTGACAGTCACGTTTCTCAAAAGGGATTATTACAACGACATAGCCTGACATCTAACATGCTCTCCGGACGTACATACGTAATCTCGATTATGTAATGTGACGAAACTATATTACAATAATTAAAAGCAATATACAAGCAACAGCTGTCAATGTCTGGAGTATGAAATTTTATTTTGTTTCAGGATTTAAGACCTTTAGAAGAATAGAAACTATAGAAGATCAAACGTGAGTTATATAGGAGAGTTAAATATTCATAGCAGACTTTTAAGGATTGGGCCAAATTGTACGCTTGTTCGTTGCTCTGTTATCAGCAATTGAATTTTACAAAATGTACCGTTTTATAAAAAATATTGCATGAGTCGAAATTCTAATTGAGCGAATTTTGTGTGTATATTTTTGCTTGTTGTACATAATATACATTATTAACACAAACGCAATACCTTTACTAACAAAATTCAACTTCATATACCTATACCATACAATAGCTTATGTTTTTCGAAATTTTCTAGAGAAATGATTGTTGCGCCTTTGTACGAAAAGTTTTTATATTTATATTAATGTTACTTATGGAATTTATATATAATATTATTAATGTTAATTATGAAAGACAGGTATAAACTGCAGAAAGCAGAAACGAAGGCACTAGTGAAAGAGAAGCGTGAAAGGTGTAGGGTGTTAGATGAAAACAAGATGTCGGACAACTTCAAGGAAAATTCCAAATTATTTTGGAAAGAAGTACGTAAGTACTGAAGTGGTCCGGCACCTTGCAGAATGAATAAAGTGCATTCGAAAGAAAACAACCTGCTTACAAATAAAAAGGATGTTCTGCAGTGATGGAGTGAATACTATGGAGAACTGTATGAGAGTGGCGACTCCGTCTCTGATACTGAGAGCGATTCTAATGAATTGCCACACTCGGGCCAGGGACTGGAGGATGCCATTAGTATGAAAGAGATTGAGAAAGTGATAAGAAGTTTGAAATGTGGAAGGGCTGCGGGAATTGATGAGGTGACTGCTGAGATGATCAAGTATGGTGGTCCTAGGTCTGAGTTGCCTTCTGTGCATTCTGCAACCTTTGTTGGCAGAAGGGGGAGGTTCCAGAGGACTGGCACACGGTAGTCATAGTACCTCTATATAAAGGGAAAGGTTCCTACCTAGACTGTGCGTGCTATAGGGCCATCGGCTTGGTCAGCTTAGCGAGTAAAGTCTATACTAAAGTATTGACTGAACGTATGAAAGGCGTTTCAGAAAGATATTTGTGGGAGGCGCAAGGTGGATTCAGGAACGGTAGGGGTTGTATGGATCAGATTTTCTCGCTTCGCGTTATCGTGGGAAGGTTTCTGGCTTTAAGTCGGAAAGTTTTCTGCGCTTTCGTGGATTTAGAGAAAGCATTCGATAGAGTAGTGTGGAAGAAATTGTGGAGTCTTCTGCCTGAATATGGCGTGGAGGGCTCCTTACTGCAGGCTGTGAGGTCATTATATCGAGACCACAGAGCCTGTGTAAGGATAGACGGTGACATGTCGCCCTGGTTTGAAGTCTGTTCTGGTGTCAGACAGGGCTGCGTGATGTCTGCCTGGCTATTCGTACTGTATTTGGACAGTTGCCTCCAGAGATTGAAAGGTAATATGAGTGGTATGGGATGTGGTGACACAGTGGTAAACTGCCTAATGTACGCTGACGATGCTGTGCTAATAGCACCATCAGAAGCAGAGTTGCAGACACTAGTCAAACTAAGGTTCTGGTGTTTGAAAGAGAAGCGGTGCAAACGAAATGTGTGATTTGTGTAAATGGAAAATGTCTAGAACAGGTGAATGAAATTGTGTACCTGGGGAGTGTGTTTTCGAGGGATGGAAGATGTGAGTTTGATGTGGAGAGACGGGTAGCAGCTGGCAATAAAGTGAACGGTGCTCTGTCCGCATTAGTGGGTAGTGTGAATATATCTAACACTGCTAAAATGGCCATCCACAATGCGGTGTTGGTGCCAACTTTGTTGTACGGTAGTGAGGCCTGGATATGCCCAAAATCGAGTGAAAGTATGTTAAGTGCTGTGGAGATGCGGTCTCTCAGAAATATGTGCGGTGTCACGCTTGCTGACAGAATAAGCAATGATGAGATACGCAGTATGACAGGGTTGCACAACAGTGTTATTGTAAAAATGAAGAAAGGAATGCTTAGATGGTTCGGGCACATGGAAAGAATGAGTGATGAAACACTGACGAAAAAAATATACAGAGCGAAAGTGAGTGGTTAAAGAAGCCAAGGAAGACCAAGGCTGACTTATGAAGATCAAATAGCCAGAGTGTTAGCAGACGGAAATGTCAAAAGCACTCGCATACCTAAGCGAAAATGTGTGAGGAGAATGATGAGATTTGAGGAAGCGAAAGAGGTGTGTAAGGGTGAGAGGGTGGTGTTCTATGTTACTACTTCTCCGTCCTCTCTGACTACCCCGTTGGGGATACAGCGTGAGGATATGTTATGTTATGTTATGTTTGTTACTTATGGAATTGAAAAAATAAACCTCAAAAATTCACGTGCCCTAATTAAGTTCAATCAAGCAAAACGATTTAAAATGATTTAATTTTCTATGAATACGAGCGACATTTAAATGTCAACCTCAATTTCATTTATGTATTATCTAAATTTATTTGTTCCGTTATTTCGAGAATCGCAGAAAATACAATAACCACAGAACTTACATATAAAAAATACTTAATAATAAATGCTCCAGACAATTAAACTAATTAATAACTGTATGCTATATCAAAAAAAAATGAATGCGCTATTGTGTATTTTACTTTTTAGTTCGAGGTGTTCATTTGTTTAGGAGTGATGTCATTCATTTTAAAACGAAGTAGGTACATGCATTCCTGCCTACAAGGAAATAGATAATAGAATTAGATACACACACGCATAGCGCACACACATCCTCACGTCCTGTGTAATGGGGTAATCAGAGTGCCAAACATCGCCGTCCTTGCATACTTCTATCGCCTCCTCAAGTCTCATTCAGATACAGATTATTTTATAGATTATGGTTGCAATTGTACATGTTTATGTGTTTTCGAAATCACTAACAGGCTTACTTTTACAAAAAGTGGTTTAAAAAAACAGAGAACCTACTCAATAAAATTTAAAAGTTTTTTAAAAGTATGACAAGTTCAATACGTCGGAAAATATTAATAAATATAACTAATACGTAACAACACCGTAGTTTCAATTGTTATTATCGTCCCCAATTTAATAAATAGTAATGTATGTAGGTTTACAAACATTTCATGTGTTCAACGATTCTGCATAATTTTCAATTCTATCCTACGTCTTTTTCAAAATCTGAGGTTGGCAACGCTGCTTGAGTTCCTCTAGCCATTACCTTTGAGATGAATTAGGAAACATGTCCCCCTCCCATTGCTACGCAATGGCTACTATCTGCCACCATATTAGGGCGCAAGGATGTAGAATCAATTCGCTTGCACTGAGATTTATAAAAAGAATCTTCAAGAAATTAAACGGTTAATAGCGAGCGTGTAAACATACTTTAATGAAAAAAGCATATGATAATATATAACATCAATGTTCACGACACCTTCGAAAGTAATAATGTATTCTGAGTCTGATCTCTGTTTTTGAATTTCACTAGCTTTACAAATTCAAATTCTTTGCAAGATGATGACGACAAAAATTACAGATAGAATAAGAATAAGGATAAAAAAAATAACGCAGAATTTTTTGTCTGGGTTTCTCACAGGTTTATTCAAATCTTGTTTTTATTTACTTCAATAAATTAATGACTTTAATTTTGAACCTTTAATTAGCTTTTAATTACTTTATAACAAAAATCGACTGATTATTACTAACATGAAAAAGTCGATTTTATTTCTTAATATTTCCTTTTTTGTATGGTTTCGACTCATATTAAGTGTTTGTTGTTCTAATAAAACAATTTTTGAAATTATTTGTATGTCGCAACACGGTAAAAAAATGATTAAAGATTCAAAGTGTCATGGACGTCCAGTACCATTCATGGATTATATAGAATATTTTAAAAGATTATCATTTACTTATTAAGCAATAAATGTAAATTTAATTATAAGTATGGCCACACTGAAGTTTTATTATTTAAAAACAATAAGAAATCTATATACCTACCTACTATAAACTATTTATGCGGACATTTTAATAAGGTTTTAATTTTGTATCAAAATATTATAAAACTCATGCATTTTTTAATGATATATTATAAATAATACTCGTGATATGACAACATTATTCAAGATCCCTCCAAAGCAATTTGTGTGCGTTGGAAATTCGCGTCATGAATTTCAAAGGAATCCTACAGATTTGATCTAGCTTTGACCCATGAAATACACTCCACTGAAACCTACAATACATAAGCTTTGAAATTCAAAATAACGGCTACACCAACACTACTGTAAGCCAAAGGATAGAGATATGATCCTATTCAATGTTCTTATGTTGTCGTGTGAATGGTAATGTTGTGCTTGAGCATTTTGTGAATTGTTCGCAGTCTACATAAAACTGTTATAACTACTGTTCATAGCTTCATTAAAACACACTTTACTCGTAAAGGCGACACATTGGGAATTTTTACGGCAGGAAACTCAATTTTTCTAAGCGACTACAAAACATATGAAAGTGATATTTGGTAACCTGATTCTTCATTTCATTGACTTTATTTTGCCAGCTGCGGTATAGGATTGGTTAACTTTCGTAACATCAAAAAAAAATATCAAAGAAGCCTCTTTTAAAACAGAGATTTACATTTTTCTGAGCAACGGTACCGATTTATGCATATTCTTCAAAAGTCAATTGGATTTTTTTTTTCGTATTTTTAGAAAGCAAGAATGCGCACTTTTGCATAAAGCAGAAAGTCTATTTTAGATTAAATTATTATTTATTAATGCGGCGCCTTAATTACTTCATTATTATAATTTATTATTTAGAACTATAGTCAAGTCGTTTGACGTTGCATCTTGAACGTAAGCGGAACGTGGAGACAACAGTTACAAAGCTCTCTTTTACACCCTCGCAGTATTACGACAGCGCGGACTCTACACGCTGTGGTCCTCCTCGAGGTCACGTGGAAGGAGGATCGAAGTCCTCACTCCGATTGGCCACGACCCCGAAAGCCCCTTTATTATTATTCAAGTATTGATATGAAAAAAGATTCGGTCAAATGATCTAATCAATTATTGTACACAGATACAATCTTGTATTTTTGATTCAAATGAAAGATCGAACAATTGTATTTTTTACGATATCGATATTTTTTAAACTTTTGTTTTTAATCCTGCCGCATTTGTAATTTTATTGTTTGGGCTTCGAAAAATACTGTATAGTGTGAGTTTATCTAGTTCCACCTTTTATCACATTAAACGGCATAGACAATCAATTAAATACAACTACTACCGAGATCGAATCTGTCAAATGATTGAATCGGTATCGAACGAATCGAGCGATACAGTTTAAATGTCATTACAGTCATTCATATTTTAAAATGATTTCAATGAACCAAATCAATCCACGAACGACACCTCACGGATTTACTTATGACGACAGGTGAGGAAAACCATAACCTTATTCTCGGGCGCATCTGGATTGCAAGTCTGAAATCGCCTGAACAACATAGTATCTTTTTTTTACGTCAGGAAGTCGTGACGGTAGTTGTCTTCGGTGCGTTGTAGAGGAGCTCCGGGATCTCCTACGGAACGCAACTGGAGCCCCTCTCGCGCTTAGCTGAAGCACACTTCTCGGTGAAGGTAGTTACAGAGCTCCCCCCCGCCTGAACCACAAAATACCTAATCTAACGAGTTGACTAAACTGAACACAAGTTTTATGTGCTTAAATAATAGATTAATCTGACTAAAAAAGGTAAAGAATAATGCTTGTTGTAGCAAAGATAGAGTATGTCATTCAGAAAGTACTAGCGCTTGTGTCTAGTGTAATTACTTACAATTTGGAGTGAGGCCAAATTTGCACTTTTACGTTCCAGTGGTTTGAGAATTTGGGATGGATATAGGTACCTGTGCATACACGTTAGACATAATAAACACAAATACATACTGATTATTTTTTACTTCTTATTTTTATTTTTATTAATTAACCAATTGTATTACATTTTTTGGTAACAAACAATATTTAGCTTATGTTTTAGACGATTTATCGATTGCATTACTTACATACATATATTATTTTAAAAACAACAAATTTGTTATGTATGCTATTTTGTAGATGATAATTATGTATTTACATTACGTATCATAAATTTTTACATATCGAACCAAATTATTTTTAAATTTAACCGTAAGTTACTGAGCTTTCGTTATACCACAAATAACTAATTAATCTGTGGTTAAACAATGAATTATGAATATTTCGTTTATATTTTGTGTCTTATAATATGAACTTTATTAGTATTATGGGAGATTTTTTTATGAAAATCTAGACTTCGATCTTTTGTTACTTTCTACATTTTTTCCTATTTCTTAACACAAAAATAATAATTTAATTTTTTAAGATTATTAATTTTAAAACTTATAGAAGGTTATTGTGAAAGGGGGTATAAATCCGCCGGGGCTTCAACGTGTCAACGTTGGCGCTTATATTGCAGATATATATAATAATTACGGAATACGTTTATTTTGTTGTCCATACAAAAAAATATAATAGAAAAAAATGTACAACCCTATCGTTACGCCGTACATTCCAAATGTTTGCTAGCGACGTAATAACGCTGATATTAGGGTTGCCTCGCCTTTATTTTTTTTAAACTTTGAGGTATTACACTAGAACTAATTGAATTTTGGTGAAATTGTAGAATCCAAATTTTCCGTTGTCATGTGTACTTTAATACCCTTTTGAATTTACACATCCTTTCCAAATAACTGTTACGTAGTAAATTTCTTTTCCTTAAATAATTTACATAATTTATATTTTGAATTATTTCATTAACTTATGTTTGCGCGTTTCGGAGCGTATGTAAACGCTAGATGTGATTTTGTGTTTTATCTGTGGTGAGGGGGTTGACGTTTGTTATTTCTAATCTACCATAAATTGTGTGTTCGCTACTCTCGGGAGTTTATTTACATTGTAGTACGAGGTATTGCAGTGAATGGAATTTAATCGACACGGATTTCCCAATTTTCGGGTAAAAGCGCCTTGCTTGCAGCCCGATACGTGAAACTGTATTTGTTTGACAGCCGAGTTGGGGTATTCTTTTAGAGCCCGACCTGCGTCGTAGTGACGCGTAGCTTCTTATTATGAGGAAATTGTATAGGCCATAGACTTTTTCGATTGTAAACCTAAGACTACAGCTAAGCTACGACTAAAAGTAGCGTCAAAATGTGGTTTAAATTCTCATTTGCTCTATCCATATAGACTAAGAAATGGCATACCGTTACGTACATATATATTATATGCAGATAATATGTATTGTTTTTATCATGGTAGACGAACTTTTTGAAATTTTCTCGAGTGTTCTTTGAAATACTCGGAGTTTTGGGATCCTGTTATGTTTAGCAATTTCGTCGAAATGGCATTTAACGCAAAAAATTTACTGATTAAACCAAGCTGTAAAAAATTGAATGTCGTCTTTCGTCGCTTTTAATAATGTCTTAATTCTCTCTGTGTTGTGACATGCAACACATCTCTAAATAATAATTATATTACATTTTATACAAAAGGAAATAATAAACCGAACTGACTACGACCGTATATATTTATATTTTCTCTATTTTCTGTTTCTAAAGCAATTATGATGTAAATTACTGGTCAATGATACTTCTGAAATTATTATAAAAAATAAGTACCTAATAAGATTGTTACAAATATAATAATACGAAGAATTAGGCGATTATACATTTTCTTCGTAAAATTTTCTTTATGTCCACAGACTTATTTTGTTATTAGTTCAACAAGGAAGAGATGTACATACAAATGTATGTACGCGCGAATACTTGACTTTCATACGGTGAAACGCGAAGTCTATTGTGTGAAGAGATACTAATCCACTAATCAAGCCTATAAATTATAGAAATGCAACTACATAAATGATTACAGAAAACAGTTTTCATTGAAGTTAATTTACAAACAAACAAACTATATGTGCATGTTATGTTATAGTCAATAGAACTTTTCATAAATGATATATTTAGGTTTAAATTTGCATCAACACAAGTAACGAAGCTACTTTTTTAACCGACTTCAAAAAAAGAGGAGGTTCTCAATTTGGTTTTTTTTTTGTTTGTTACCTTGTAACTCCGTCATTTATAAACCAATTTGGAAAATTCTTTTTTAAGTTGAAAGAATACACTTTCAGAGCCCCATTTCAATTTCACTGGTATTGAAGCTTGGATTTCGAAGATACACCAAATAACACCAAATAACTAGAGCTGGTTATAACCTTTATTCATTTATATTGATGATTATCTTGTATGTCATTGCGCTGCAGAATTACAAATTAAGTTATTTGTAGATCTGCTCTAGATATTTATTTAGGCCAAGGTCACTCAAAAGGGAGAAATTATAAAAATGTAATAAAAAATTAAACCGATTTAAAAAAAACACTGAAAAGTACAAAATACCTATCCTTTACTAATCAAAACTTAAGTACAAAAATTACTTTATAAATACGATATAAATATCCATATAATTAAAGTTGACAGTTATTGAAGTCGGTGCCAAATCAATGTGCAAGAACAGAAAGTCTTAGTTTAGTAGTAGGGCATGCAAAAACCGGATGATTTTGGAAAACCGAGTTTTTCGGTTTTTATTTTTGAAAACCGACTAAACCGGTTTTTTCGGGGCTTTCGGGTCAACTGTTATGTTCGCGTCGAATATGAATTTTTTTTCATATTCTGGTTTAAGTTTAGATTGACAAATCATTACAAAAACAAATTAAGTTTAGTTAGATTTTAGACCTTTTAAATTAAAAACAGATCAAAATCAAACTTACAGAAATCAACAACAGGATATTTACGCTTACTGGTAAAGAAAAACTTTAACCATAGTTGTGCTTAATTAAATATTTAAAATATATATTTTGAAAAGTCTTCGAATTGACTCTACTACTGTATTTTACACCCGTGTATTTGACCCTGGGGGTCGCGACCACCAGAGTGGTCACAAAGTTTTACCCGGAGGGTCGCGTCGCAAGCTAAGTAAAAGTAAAAAGCATAGGTTGAAAGTCATATACTACCAAAAAATTGCAACAGTTTGAATTAGAAGGTATACTATTTATTTTGTGCCTATTTATTTCCTAATAATTTGTCGCTTCCCGCAACATAAAATACCATTATATTATGTATCACTGCCTACAAAGCGCTCGCGACTAATTTGCACAGTGCACTAGATTTCTTGATCAGTGTAGTCTCAATCGAATAAAAACTTAATACATCAGCTTAGTAATCACCAGTTTTATAACAATCCTGGGGTGTCGCAAGAGCTTTTTTACTAGTAAAGAGGTCGCGTATTCGAGAAAGTTGAAAGAAACTTCTCTACACTATGATAAAGATATAATCTGGTCTGTGCAGTACAAAAACATGTTAGACATGGAGTCATCAGTCATCACTAAGTGAACTGCAGATTTTATTAGACATTAGTCCCGCTGAACAGAATGCTCTTTCACATTCAACAATTGTTGGGGGGTATAGATTTTAAGGCTTCATATATTTTTGACAAGTGATTTCCTATATTTCCCTCACTATCGTAAAGTGCCAAGTTTTTAAATCATTCTTTCTCCTGATATCAGCCGCAGATTTGAGCCGGTTGTTTGTATTGTATGTTGTTTAAGGCACTTGCCCTAGTCAAATACTGTTTTTATGCAAGTTTTAGAGGATGTCTTTTCGTTATTTGAGAAAGTATAGAAAATAATAAAAATATAGTAATAATCTCTAACATTTTAACAACACTTTTGCCATTTCTTAATTTTCATTTATACATAAAGTACATATAAAATCTGTATTCAAAAGAAAGCCTAAAAATTTGAAATATGTGCATCTACTTCACAAGTAAAAGTTATATTTACTTGCGATATACACCAATGTATAGATAATTTTATTATATAGAACTTGACCACTTAATTTTTTTCTAAAGACGCTTTTTTCGTAAGTGAAACCAATAATTACTAGATTACTAAAGAATTTTACGAATTCTAGAATGAGGAGCTTTATACGTTAGCCAGTTTGCCTGTGGGAGGGCCTTAAGAGTTCTCTTTATTTCTTGACCAAGTTGCTCTTTTATGTTATATGATTTTTTTTTTAATTAAATAATTACATAGACATACATGACATGACATTTTATTTTATTTTATTGCATTTATTTATTTTTTGTGTTTTTATGACTGAAGAAACATATTTCCGTGCAAGTTAAATAAAATAGTAGAAAAACCCGAAAATATTGAAAAATCCAGATTTGTAACTAGGAAAAACCGAGTTTCGAATTGTGTCGGTTATCCGGTTTTTTCGGTTATCCGGTTAACCGGGTTGCATGCCCTATTTAGTAGTCTTGGCACCGAATTCAGTAACTGTCTTAATTATGTGGGTATTTGTATCGTATTTATGAAGTTACTTTTGTATTTAAGTTTTGATTAGTAAAGGTTAGTTATTTCGTACTTTTCAGTTTTTTTTTGTTGGTTTAATTTTTTTATTAAAATTTATATGTACATATTATATGTTCTGTATTGTAGACCAAAAAAAGATGTGTTGGACAAGACTGAGCTAAAATAGTTAGTACGTCTGCGTTCTAAACCAAGAGATCTAAATTCGATCCCTGGACAAATTGCTGCACATATAATAGGTTGGGTAATATTTGTTGACTTTTAATTGGTCTGAATATTATTAAGTAAACTATCGTAATTGGGTTTTTAATAAAAAAAAGGTCGATATTTTTTATGTATTTTAAAACTTCACCATAAATTATATTAAGAGTGGATGCGAAAAGTTCTAAAAAAATTAGTTTAATTAATTACGAACAGCTTAAAATGAATAAAATGTTAAAAAGAAGCACGTGACTATTACGGAGTATCACGTGACTATGAACTCGCCACGATTAATTGCCATGTTTGTGACGTCATATTATTGAAGGAATTTCACGATAGTACAGTGTCAACGGCTTCTACACGTGGAGTGACTAAAAATATCCGAAATTTAGAGCAAAATAAATCATTTATATCAGCTAATTTTATTTAGTCATGTGTGATAAAGGATTTATAAAGGCTAACTCCGATAATATAGCACATGTGGATATATATATTTATGATAATAGATTAATAGATTATTAATTAAATTCGAGGTGACTTATGAAGATCAAATAGCCCAGAGTGTTAGCAGACGGAAATGTCAAAAGCACTCGCATACCTAGGCGAAAATGTGTGAGGAAAATGATGAGATTTGAGGAAGCGAAAGAGGTTTTGATGCTAACATCGAAAGCAGCTGTTAACTCAGCAGTAGATTGAGTATAATCAGCTTCACTATCCCCTTTACTATCGTCGTTGTTGACTTTAGTTTTCAGGCGGCTAAACGGTTACTCATAGGTAAATAGCTATTATTAGTAGGTACATTTATTTCGCTGATGTAACTAGTTTAAATATATTAATATCCTCACAGACTGTAGTATTTGTATAAATTTTAATTAAACTAATAACGAATGTAATATATTTTAGTATATTAGAATACTAGCATTACTCGCGTACCTAGGTGAAAATGTGTGAGGAGAATGATGAGTTGAGGAAGCGAAAGAAGTATGTAAGAATCGCGACGCTTGGCGCTCTGTCCTCTTTGACTACCCCGTTGCGGATACAGCGTGAAGATATGTAGGTATGTAGTACATTAGAAACGAAATGTTCCGTGTTCAAACCGGGTAATTGCAAAATTGTGACTTGAATTATTCAATGATGAAAGTTTATGAATAAATAAAATGTATTTGAACAATTCCATCTTACCACTAACTGCACAAATAGGAACACCATTATTAACAACAAGTTTTTATACCACATCTATATTTTATGTGGTGGTTTTTCTGTAAATAAATAATTTATGGCATCAGATCGTGGCTTATAAGGTTTTAGCAAAAAAGTAAACGACCAATTCTTATTCATTAAAGACTTTTATAATTACTTAACATGGCTAATACATCTCAATAGCCTGGATATGTAGCCCAGTGCAAACTTTATTCATTCTTTACTCTTACGGTCCACATTACTAGGAATAAGGTTGATATTCGCGGTTGTAGTTTGATCATATTTTAGCATAGAAATAATGCAAAATTGAAATCCGATAACTTTATTTAATTGGTTTAGGTTTTCAGTAAAATATGCTTTACTGGTAAATCATTATGGGTTAACGTTTTATGTTCAGTATAGTAAGAATCACAAGCTGCTACATACCACTAAACATAAATGATTTTGGTTCTTTCATTAAATGTAAAGCAAAACTTGTGCTTTTAATATACTTATATAATTATTTATTAAAATAAAATTAAAAACATGCACTTATTAGATTTTTAACTCAGCAGTTCCAAGTGTTACACTTTAAATTCCATTTACCTATTAATGTCATGAAAAAGACCATGAAAAATATACTATATTGGATTTTAACACAAAATTTCAATTTTTGTTACTTACTGGGTTTGACCATACAACCCTCGAGAAATTAAATTCACACTAAGATTTATAGGTATTACTGGAAGGATGTAATTATTTCTATTAAAGAAAAATTACCCGAGGAGTACCTTTGATTTTGAAGATAAACTTATTAATTAACTGTAAAATTAACTGTAAAACTTCCAAGAAAATACACCTAAATTATATTTATAGGAGTATTTTTAAGGTTTACGATATACTTACATACGAATCAATTGCAGCCACTATTTGTGTTATGAACAATGTGTACTGTGTATATTATAATCACACCATTTGTATGAATGTAAACGTGTAATAATGTTTTTTTCCAATTTGTAACAGCACATACATACATATCTTCACGCTGTATCCCTAACGGGGTAGTCAGAGAAGATGAGGAGGCCGGAGTCAAGCTTCGCGGTTCTTATATACTTCTTTCGCTTTCTCAAATCTCATCATTCTCTTCACACTTTTCGCCTAGATATGCGAGTGCTTTTCACATTTCCGTCAGCTAACACTCTGGCCATTTGATTTTCGTAAGTCAGCCTTAATCTTCCATGATTTCTTTTACCACTCGCTTTCGCTCTATAGATTTTCTTCGTTAGTCTTTCATCATCACCACTCGTTCTTTCATTGATTTGAATTTGCAAATCTGAATATGAATAACTCTATACCGTGCTTATTTATACTTAGTTCATACAGTCAGTATACTTTTACATAATAAAATGTAATCAATTTTTTATTTTAAATCTTTTATTTTTTTCTTTTAATCAATTTTTTATTATAAACAGATTACGTCGTCGTCAATTATGCTCTTTAAACAAATGTAAACTTTATTATACTTATCTACATTTTCCTATCCCGTATAATCCCTTAATTTTGCTTTAATCTACTTTTAGAAATTTAATAAGAATTTTGCATCGCGGAATGGATTCCATTTAATAACCAAAATAGAAAGGAATTTAAAGTTAGTGGCACAAATATAACATTTCAATGAAACTTAGAAAAGTGTTGTATAGTTTAAAACTAGTTGTACAAAATATCACAAAATTAATAAGAATAATAATGAAACATAAGTACTGTTTAAGAAATAATAGTTTTAATGGACTTTTTGGCGGGAACATGAGAAGTGAGATTGATATTTTGTTTAGATTTTCTATTTTTTTACATTTATGGGAGTTTTAAAGTACAAAAGTGATAGTATATTGTGTTTTAAAGTTCTGTACAAGTGAAAAGAATGGAATAGGTCTAAATAAACATGTGTAGCTGAAGTTCTCGCGCTCTTCCAAGAAGTCCTTTAAAACTTTAGTAAAGCCTACTATCACTTTACTGGAGGAGTTTTACGATAAGAATAAACTAATTTACGTTACGTGACATTGGCAAATGCGCTAAACTGTGCGCCATGCCATAAAGAAAGAAAAAAAAGTTTTTAATTGATGGCGTAATGCTGTAAAATTTAATATCTAAATCAAGCTTTTGTTTTGTTTTAATTTGTAGATAAGTTCTGTCATAATATTCTAATAAATTGGAGTTTTGTGGGACAAATAGTTTTTTGTTGTCTTCGTTGCAAACAAGTACATATACGTACGTAAAATAGTCAAATAAGTACCAACTAGAGCAGGCTACTCCGCAGCGTTGATAATAATTCAAAAATAACGCTCATGTCTGATGAGTAATTGTAACCTAACCTAAGTTGAATACAAAAGTTGAGAGTCAAGTTGAATGTTCCTAGCTCCTACTTCCCTCCAACTCAACCAATTTAAGTGGGCAAAAACTCTAATGAAAGAGTTCGTTCCAGCAAGTGTTCTTAGATCAAAACGAACCGCGTACCTCAATTAGAACCAGAGATATAGAGACAGAAAGCTATGAAAACATAAGAAATGTATAGGAAGAAATCGCGTTTGAGTATAACTAAAGAAGGGTGAAAGTTAGGTGATTTCCAATGCTTGATGACAAATCTGTGCATCAATACCTTTCATTTAAAAAAAATTTAAGCAAATCAGTTGGATAGAACGGCCGAACGGGCTCGTGATAGATTTCATAATTTTTTTTCATATGTAGATAAACCTACCCACAAATCTATTTAAAAATGTATAATGGAAAAAATGAAATAAAGCTCTATAAAAAAGTGATGTTGAAAATGCACACTTAAATAAACTCATTTGACTCATGTAAGTGTCAGGACGGTACCGCAATTTAACCGTCGGTTACCATGTTATCTCGTGATAACCACTGTCCAGACCAATATGTAGTCACACAGATAAAATTTATGTAGGTTTAACATGTAAACTCATAAGTATATGGACATGTAAAACTTATCTCGTTCGTCGTACAAAAGATGTACAATTGGTACACCACAAACATTTACATTGAATCAAAATTTCCTGATTTTGTACTGCAATATATCATACTTTTTATGACACTACATTAATACTAAATATTTTTTAAGTTCTGTCTTTTATATATTTATTGATCTCTAAACAATTACATAACCAGTAGTACCCGTACTTAGTTGAGGACTACACTAAATTATGTGGCCCCCAATTGAGTACATACTAACCTGGTATCGTGTGCTCAACACCTTTAGTATTAAATAAATATATTCTTCATATTATTTCATTAAAATGTCGAAGAAATATATTTTAAGGTTATAAATAAACACCTCGACGACCTCCGTGGCGCAACGGTTTAGTGCGTCGGAAAGTAAAACGGGGGTTGCGGGTTCGATTCCCGTCCCGAGTCTGGGTGTTTATGTATAATATGTATATATTTACAAAAGAAAAGTATACAAGTAGTATATCAGTTGTCTAGTACCCATAACACAAGCGCTATGCAGCTTACTTTGGGACTAGATGGCGCTGTGTGAAATGTCTGAGTATTATTATTATTATTATATTGAAGCAGTCTTTCTACAGTATAGGACCCTCTGAGGGAGATTAAGCCCCTAAAAAAATCTCAACATCCTACCCTTAAGCACTTAAGCAAGCACTTATTTTAACTATTCTACATATTGCACAGCAGCAAAAATAATTGGAACGCAAAACTACGTCAATTTTACATCACAATATCCACTAGAAACAATTCGCGAATAATTAAAACGAATGCCCAACCGCACTCCGTAAAATCCCACCAAAAACACTCTTAAACAACTCCTTTTTTAAAAACAAAAGATAATCAATTTTTTTTGTGGTATCTAACATATAATCCAGCTTTGACAGTCAATATTTCCTTTTTTAACTTCTGAAGAAAGAAAACTAAGTACACGATTACATACTATTTACGCCAAAGTAATAGAACTTCCTTGAAATCCTTCTGTAAACGATTTTATATGATGTCTTTGTCACCAAAATTTTAAAGCAATGCTTCGTGCAACAGCAGATACCATCACTTATGACTGAATCTGCAACTAACTGAAGTCAGCATGAGCGGTAACTTTCAGAAAATCTTTCACTTTGCATAAGTTTTGTGCATTCGTTTTGCACCCTACTTTATCTATTTTTAACAAATTGTTTTACATTATATGTTCAATTCATTTACATACATATATACATTATACACACATATTAATAAGAACTAAAAGACAATAAATCTTATGCAGCAAACGAATTAGTAATTGTTATTACTATTTAGCAAGAATTCAATTAAAATATTAGATTTACTATTCCGACATAATATTCTCTGTTCTTTCGTCTACGTTAACAGCTCAAAAGGCGTTAAATTGAACCCGTCTATTTGATAATCCCTGTCTTAATTTCATTATCATGCTAGTGTTGAATCTAGAAGCTTTCAAATTTCAAACGTTTTTCACATAAATTTTGTTACATACAACTTTATTAATAACAAAAAAGTACATACATACGTTAATATTTACAAACTTAAAACTACACTACTACACTATAATAGACGTCCTCAAAGTTGCCGCTTAGAATGCTGTAATTGCTTAAGGTGCCCAGCAGACTGGCAGCATTGCCTCTTTGAATAGCCAAACTGATTCGTTGGCGGAAGAAGCTGCCAGCCCGGCGGTCTCCTAAAGCCTCGATCAGTCTCTTACAAATATCAGAAACCAGTCGATGGGCTTCGGAGCCCCAGGGACCCAAAGTTTCGACTGCAAAGGGCGTAAACATGAAACTCTCAGAGAGCTCGCATACTTACTCCGCTTCAAGTTCTCGGCAGTGCTGACCGCGGCACCTGCTGACTTGGAAGTCGCCAGTACGTGGGAAGCAAGTGTCTCGTTCAACGTTACGTCCCACAGCAGCGATCTTCCAAGTTTCCAAGGAATGAGCGTCAAATCATCCGGTCTCCTGCCGTCGCTGCGCGCAATACCTACAGGCTCTAAGACTACAGGAACGCCAGCAGCGACAAGGGCCCGCCGAATGATGCACTACGTAAACAGGATATATTATAATACAATAATATAATGTTACATATTATAATATATTATTATTTATAACAACATTAGGCTATAGCAAATAGACGAAAATTTCTCTTTTATTCTTCATAATATACATATTAGATATATATAGGTTACACAATTACACAATAGCACCATTTCCCATTTGGAATGGACAGAGCAACTACGAATACTGCCACCACTTACATAGTATCTACATTTTTTTTTTATGGGGCAAATGAGCAAGCGCATCATCCGATGGAACATGATCATCGCCGCCCATGGACACCCGCCGTATCCCATATCTACATAATGGTACCAGCTCCAACCTCTAACTTCCCGGCGATAAGACTAATTATTTCACTATTGCACATACCTATATTCATATTTTAATCGTTATAATTGTCTAATTACATATATATACAGACGTAATTAGCCTTTTCAATATTCATGTATTTTTATTTTGACTGTAAAATTATTGAATTATTGTAGATATCAAAATTGTTACCTATATAACTACTCTCTGGTAAACATAATGATATACAATTCTCTTTGATTTCGGAAAATTTAAAGTCAAGCGCTGAAGTAGCTGAAAAATCCTACCTTGATATCAATTTTAGCAATGGCTTTCGTATGGTAAAATATGAATCTATCATTACAGGATAGAACGCGATAATGACTTTGCTAGCCCATCGTTTATACAGAGAGCTGGAATCGCTAAGTCAATATTATGTATACAATACTTCCCCAATGAAAATAAAACATGACTTAAGTCTTCAAAGTGTGTTGCGGTCACGGCATACTATGTTTACGTAATCATAAAATAAAGTTGGAAGTGTAAACGGTTTAAGCCAAGGGATTAAATCTTTGGCTGACTATAATACGTACAATTACGAGTGGTCTCGGAAGAGCTAACTCGACGAAACTTTTACGTTAATAAATAACAAAATAGCTGAGAATAAGGAAAGCGTAGTTTTCTCAAATTAATCTGTTAATGAACTGGACGAACATTGTAACAAAATATACGAAATACGATATTATATTAAATGGGTAATAACATGATTTAAAAAGGTCATTGTATCTTGCACTACTATAACTTTGTGTAGGAACCTATTCTTATCTCTGTCAGTCTGTTAAATTTTCGCAGCTAAACAGCTTGACCAATTCTGGTAAAATTTAGAATGAAGCTAGTGAAGCCCTGGGGAAGGACATGGGCTATTTTTTTTTTATTCCATGCGAACAAAGTCACGGGTAACAGCTAGATCCCAATAAACGAGTACGACATATTTTTATTAATCTTTTAGTTTAGTTTAGTTTTTCTAATGATATTCGTTTTAATTTCAATAAACCTATCGCATACTTTCATAATTGTTGATTTTTAACTTATAAAAATTAAATAAATCACTTCAGTATAAATCAGTATTTAAAATAACTACTAAAATTAGTAGATTCACACGATTCTATTTTTTCGAAACTTTTCTACTTATTCCTAAAAACATTGAACAGCTTAATCCATATACCACTTTAAATTTTTTTTATTTTGCATTATACTCCAAATTTTCCACAGATGCGACACAATTACATGTTCAAATTCGAAACTCTGTATACTAGTCAGGTTATCGCAAACTCTACTATTTTTATCCGTGACTTATTATCTACACGTATTTAATGTTTTTGTAAATATTAGAAGAGAATATTTAATAATAGGTTTAGTAATACTAACAGTGTAACAAGTATCTACCTAATAAGTGTAATTTATTGTAATTTAATTAAGTGGAAAAACAGAGTGTATTTTTAGCGTGTAATGAAGTTGTGCGCGCCGATGTAACACATAATTTACTATTTTTTTATTACTCATGCGGGATAAACAGTATCTAAACGCACATTTTTCCGATTGATATGTAGCTATTTTCTCATTTCACAATTTGAGTGCGACAAGTTTACTAAATCTAAATCTAAAAAAAACTCAATCGATTTACTAAAATCCCATTGACATCAGTAGAAAGATAAAGAAAATCGTGATTTTGAAGTTTTAGATTAAATTTCTACAAAAATCTCAAAAAATATCAACATTACGTTTTCAAATTGTTCAAATATAACTTTATTTAAATGAAAAAAATAATTAACTTGCTCTTGTTAAGCAACATGTCCATTGTTTACAATAAAGTTATTACTTTCTATAATTTTTCTTTGTACCGAAATTATCTCCGCATAAGTAATTAAAAATTGTATCTGTAACTGGTGCGATGTTGTCGATTACTTGACAACACCGCACTACTCGAGCGAATGAGCGCACTCGCTTCGCTTAGTGGGCTTAACTTCGTTCCAGTGGGCAATCGACGACTTACCGCATTTGTTGCACAATATACTATTATTACATTTATTTCAAGCGACCAGTTTTATTTTTGAAGTTATATTGCTTTCGACGAGTTTGGAAAAACAGATCAAAGTGTATTTTTTAGCATGTAAAGAAGTTGTGCGCTCCGATGTAACACATAATTTATTGAAGTTATACTTCGTTTGGCGCGTTTGGATAAACTTATCAGAGCATAGGATCATTGTATTTTTAAAAAGTATAACTTCTTACGTGCGTGCACATGCTATTTTTAGAATAAACAAGATACAAAATATTTCGACTTATGACAATATCTTTCTTTTAGTGCGAAATTCCCTAACTACCTATACTATAATTTATACCCTGAAATTAGTAATAAAATCTCGTAAGTCACAATCTAACTATTTTGGCAAGTATGTTTTTCTTTGTACCTTTACATATCGATTAACGTCTCTCATTTATTTTTCTCATAAATGAGAATGAAAAGTAGAGTGTATCGCTCTGTAGTAAAATTAATTTTCTACCTCGAACGACGAATTCCGGCAACAATTCCAAGTGCACAACACCGCGATAGTTAAAGAAAACAGTCAACATGACTTTGACTTTTGATAGACTTTGGCGTGGTTTTTTCGGTTTCGGTTCAGTTGGAAGGCGCCACTCCGAAGCTTGTAGACTAGTTTGCATGTCAAACTCGTAAACCCACGTCTCCTCACCAGTAACAATGCGTTTCATGAATGTTGGGTCGGAATGGACTCGTTCTAGCAAGTCCTTAGCGTCTTTTACGCGATTGTGTTTTTGAAGAAAATTCAGATCTTTTGAGACTACCCGAGCGGCAACATGTTTCATACCCAAGCGATCATATAAAATGATACTGATCGACTCGTGAGACACAGAAAGTTCGGCGGCTATCTCTCTCAAACTTGAATGAGCATTTTCAGTTACTATTTCCTTCACTTTTGCAATATTAACTTCAGTTGCAGACGTTGATGGCCTACCAGAGCGAGGCAAATCTTCCATCACATCTCGACCGCTTTTGAACGTTTTGTACCACTCATAAGCACGTGTTTTTGATAAAGTTGATTCACCGTAAGCCTTCTGTAACATTTTCAGTGACTCCGAACACGAAATTCCATTGGCGATGCAAAATTTAAGACAAACTCTTTGTTCGATGCTTTTGTCCATTATGAATATTATACACAATATACACTAGAATGATATAACTAAAAACAGCACTGTATTTAATATAAATAACAGATGCAACTCAAACTCCGCGCCAAAATGGAAACCAGTTGTGCCAATCTAACAACAACAAAAAAAAACAAAAAATTGAATTTGTAACCATAAACAAATCATCCATTCCCGATACTTTCTTGACTGAATGTATGTATTTGTAAATTCATAAAACAAAGTACTATTTTAAATTTTGTATTTCTATGGGGGCTTTTATAATTTTCCGTTGAACGTTTTTATCGTCGGAAATACAATAGGTTAGCGAAATGCTGCACTATTATGTCGTCGATAAAGACACTGCATGACGTTATCGTACACGGAAATATAAAAGCGTCTCCATACAACTGCATACATTTTTACATACAATATTTCTGAGTTTCGGATATACATTCAGTCAAGAAAGTATCGGGAATGGATGATTTGTTTATGGTTCCAAATTCAACTTTTTGTTTTTTTGTCGCCTTTTCGCGAGCCAACACTTTCACCTTATCGAACCTAATATAATGTGAGGTATCGGAATTGAAGGCATGCTCTGCCACCTCCGAGGTGTCGATGTCCATCTTACGCACACTGCGAATGTGCTCGGTGAGCCTCGTGTTGATATTGCGTCCCGTTTCTCCAATGTAGCTTTTGCCGCAATCGCATGGAATTTCGCAGACGCCAGGGCTATCTAGAGGGTCCCGATCCTTAGGCGATCATAGAAGACTTCTAATCTGTGTCATGGGGCGGAAAATTCTCCTGATGCTATATCTACGGCGTAACAGGTGTCCAATTTGATCCGTTACCCCTCGCATGTATGGTAAATATGCCGGGATTCGCTCTACAACCTGAGGCCGTTGTTTGCTGGTCGTGTTTGCTAGCCAGCAACTCTGTCGCCAGTTGTAACCATTGCACTCTAACACCTGCCGCACGTGTGTCAATTCCGACTCTAGGAATTGAGAATCGCATAGACGAAGTGCACGATTAATGAGAGTGCGTGGCACCGAAGATAGGTGCGACGGATGGTGATGGGAATCTGCTCTTAGATACCGATCGGTATGTGTCGGTTTTCTGAATACCGTATATACCAGGCTTCCACTGGATTCCCGCTTCACCAGTACATCCAAAAATGGGAGACTTCCGTCTTTTTCCTCCTCTGCTGTAAAACATATCTTTGGATGCATTTGGTTCAGGTGGTCCAATAGTTACCTTACACCCTGCCTGGAAACTATAGCAAACACATCGCCCACGTACCTCCACCAGTATTGAATTGAAGTGATTGAATTATTCGTTGGCGTAAGTGTATCATTTCTGAAGGAACATACTTTGAAGGTGATAAAATAACTTTGGATGAGTAACTAACATTTCGTGTATTATTGATCTTTTCCCGGTACTTTCTTGACAGAGTAGTATATATATGTCGGAAAAGATACGGGGCAATACGTGCTTTTGTAACTCAGCCATGAGAAATAGGTACCTAATCTTACAAGAGGCGAACTACTCCATAAAATACAACGTTAAGACAAAGTTAATGTGCAAACGACAGAAAACTCTTTGTAACAATTATTACGTAGGTAATTGGAAATTTAGTAATGGCAAACGATCCGTCGGAGAAATGCTATCGCACCGGCCGCCGTAGTCTAACAGACTCTCAGCGCCGGCCCCGACGTTCCGTTAGCGCGTCATCGGAAGTCGCGCTTTGCCATAGTATAGTCAAATGAGTGCCTTTTATTATTTCCACCGACATATATATATATATTATTATTACACAGATTGTGTGACCCCAAACTAAGCAGTAAACTTGTACTATGGGTACCACACAACGAACTCTGGGGGAGTTCCCAGTTTCCTAAATTGGCCTGACATTGAGTGAATTGACCTGACCGGGGATCGAACTCGGGACCCTAGCTTGGATAGCAGATGCATATGCCACTGCGCCAACGGACCAGTCTAACCTAACCTAACCTTCCATCCAATCATCAATAGAGATAGATAGAACACGTCATATTACGATACATTATGACTAGAGAACTTGTTAAGTTCTCAAATTATAAATCTTTTGTACGTATATAATCCAATTAAACAGATTATCAATGCTGAATTTTTTATATAGCTGAAGGTAACGTTCATGAACAACTTCATGAAATGAAGTCTTTATGAACGAATTTGACAAAAAAATATCTAAATTTCATTTTTTATATTCTATAACATCAATAAGCTTATTAAATTAAAGCAAAAAGTAAATAATAGAAAAAAGTTAACTTGTCTTAATTAATATGCCACAGATCAATCGTTTAACCGTTTCATATTGTTTCAAATTGTTTATGTGCTGCGTATTTTTTTAATTATTATTAACTAAAGAGAGTTTTAGGAAATATTTCCGCCTTTCGTCTCTTAAACAACGAAACGAAGCACTGAAATTCAGTAAGGCGAACCTTATTACAATATTCATGTATATCCTCATGTTGTATCTCTATTTTATTGCAATATACATATAGATACGCAAAAATACTCGTGGAAAGTTTTGAGTAAATATTAATTGTTATTATATTACATAAAGTAACAATAAAGAGAAATGTTTTGTTTGTAACCACAATAATAAATCACACAATAGCTATAAATATCTTTCCATCGAACGTTTTACACTTTTGTGATATTTAAAGACGCAAAGAAATGTTTTGCTTAGAAAATAATTTTAAATAATTATAAAGAAGTGATGTACTTCTTTATGAACCAAAATGAAAATCGTCAATTTAGTATGTATGTTGTGTGAATATAAAGTTTCATATCTAATTTTCCCATACACATATCATAGTTACATAATATAATAACAGAATATACAACTTCGCATGTCACATCATTTCCTTTTCGGATTGGACAAAACATCGAAGCCGAACAAAATCACACCATCACTCTATTTCTGGCAACAGGAGATGGCAAAGCGGAAACAGATCAAGAAAATAACTAGCCATTTCAACTATACCATGAAGCTAATGAAATGAAAATGGATATCAAAATATTATGTAACTCCATAAATATTTATACGATAGTTTAAAAAGAATCACCATGTTAAAAAATTTGAAGTTTGATTAAGTTTCCGCCAAGTTGTTAAAATCTCATTATAACTCCATTTTGAAGTGCAACTTGTAGCTACAAATATTTACGACAATATATACACAATAAGTTAACTGAAACATAAATACTTATTACCGTTTCGAGCCTTAACTTTTACCTGTGACTTTGCTCACACTGGAAATAGAAATTCAGGATAGTTCCATAATTCGTTTCAGCGGTCCCACTGGAACTTTGTATCTGATTGGGTTTAAAAGGTTGCTAAAAAATATCATGTGATTAACGAACGATCCCTTAGAGGTATAAACAAGAGGTAAAAAACAATCATGTGCATGACGCACAGTGCAGGATTCGAAGGAATGGACATTCGAGGTTAAAATTGGAGTACCTGGGCGACGCGACGGAGATTCACTTGACGTCTTCAGAATTATTTTGCAGTACCATGTAACCGAAAATATCCCATAACTCAAAAACTACACAACACATTCTTATTCAAGCCAAACTTTGAAATTAATACACTCTTTAACAGTTATTACTTTTAACATAAATCAAAAACAATGGGCTAATGTCATTGTTAGAATGACAGCAGAAATCATATTTATTAAAATGAGTGATCACTCAGTGGTCGACATTCGAGCGTAAATATAAAATAAGCTATTTTTTTAATATACATTCCACATACTCTGAACAACTCACAGCTCAATAGAACCATAACCAATAGAACAGGCAGGCTTCCGCAAAGACTATTCAGTGCTGGACCGTATTCATGTCCTAAGACACATTCTAGAGAAGTATCTCGAATACCAGCTTGCATACCACATAGCATTCATCGACTACAGAAAAGCATTTGACTCCTTAATACATATGAAGATCTGGGCAGCACTAAAACACAGGGGATTGAACACAAATATATAAGCTTAATTAGAAATGTTTATAAGCACAGCTCAGCATGTATTCAATTAGAAAAGAAAAGTAATCAATTTAATATAACAAAAGGTATAAGACAAGGTGATTCCCTCTCCCCAAAACTTTTCTTAGCTGTTTTAGAAATGGTCTTCAGAAATCTCGAATGGGAAAATGTTGGGTCAAATATAGATGGTCACACATTGACACATTTAGATTTGCTGATGATATGGTACTATTTGCAAAAACGCCTGAAGACTTAAATAGAATGTTAAATGAACTAGCATCAGAAAGTCCAGAAGCAGGACTAAATTTGAATCCGAATGAGACAAAAATAATGACCAACGGTAAAAAAGCATGATAAAAGTAGGTAATATTGAAATTGGTTATGTCGAAGAATACATATACTTAGGACAATTAATGGCACCAAAAGACACAATAAATAAAGAGATTGAGAGAAGAATAGCAAATAGCTGGAAGAGATACTAATGAAAAACAAAAATTAACACATAACAACAAAAAATAAATTGGTTAATACTTGTATTCTACCGGTCTTAGTATATGAATGTCAAACATGGGTTTTAACAAAAAACATATTAAATAAACTTGCCACGTTCCAATGTGCGATGGAAAGGAGCATGACAGGAACAGAGAAATTTGAAAAAATTAGAAACAGTAACATCAGGCAAATGACCAAAGTCCACGATATAACGGAAAAAATCAAAAGACAAAAATGGAAATGGTCAGGTCATATGATTAGAGGGAGAGACAAATGGAATAAACTCAACTCAATGGTATCCAAAGAGGGAAAAAGATAGAGAGGCAGACCACAAAAACGGTGGGATGATGACATTAGACAGGTCGCAGGGACAACATGGAGTAGAGTGGCCCAGGATAGGCTGGAATGGACAAGGTTGGAGGAGGCCTTTGCTGATTGGCAAACGGACATACAAAAAGCAAGCAAACATCAAATATGTGAATAAGTTTAAGTCCGAATAAATGGCTTTATTATTTATTATTATTATATTTTTTTTAATATACATTATACATACCCTGAACAACTCACAGCTCACAAATCACACAACATTAACAGCTCGAAACTCATTCAATCAATGTGTCAGTACTTATTTAGTCTTAACTTTGCTTGGGTTTGAAGGTTTGACCACAAATTATTATGCGTTTGACATTGACAGTGTAACTATTATGTGTTTGACATTGGCGGTATGAAAGTAAACAGTAAAAGGCTTATTTAATTTTATGAATTTGCGACATGTCTATCATATAAACAAACATCAAATACCACAACGATAACAATAATGATAGGGCGTCCCCAGAAAGCGACGTAAACCGGTTTGTCACCGGTGGAGTCCGCCAGACTGCATTCCGAGCAGAGTGCAGCCCGGCGTTGGGGACCGCCACCCATCACACTGTGCATCTAGCGGCGGGAAGTGGAGGTAGAAATGTCAAAAGCACTCACATACCTATAGGCGAAAATGTGTGAGGAGAATGATCATTGAGGAAGCGAAAGAAGCATGTAAGGACCGCGACACCTAGCGCTCCGTCCTCTCTGACTACCCCGTTAGGGATATAGGGTAAAGATATATATGTATGTATCAAATGCCGCATGTATGACGGAGCGTCACTTGAGAACCATTTGATCGATTCAGCTGATTTATTTTTTGCTGTATTCGTAACTGCCAGGACAAGGTTTGAATGAAAGAAAATGTTTAGAAAATCCATGGAAAAGTCCGGAAATTTAGATGATATTTTTGCATAAATATTTTGTGCTGCAAACATTCAACATCCCTCCCGGGCACAGCCGATGTTGGTCGCTAGTTATAATATATGTAAATATTGACTGCCCCGTTGGCGCAGTGGCATATGCATCTATTTTCCAAGCTAGGGTCCCGGTTTCGATCCCCGGTCAGGTCAATTTAGAAAATCAAAATTTTTTAAATGGGCTTATAGTCTGGGTGTTACTGGGAACTCCACCAGAGTTCGTTGTGTGGTACCCATAGTACAAGCTTACTGCTTAGTTTGGGGTCACACAATCTGTGTAATTGTCTGGAGTATTTATTTATTTGTTTATATTTTTGCTTTCTTCACAGACTCACAGAGTTTCTTACGTACGTCTTCGCTTACAAAGTCACGAATCCCATACAGCACCTTGAGTCTGTAAAAGCAGTTTCGTGCGACCTCAAATATATGAGCCTCAAAGCGGAGCTCGCTATCTATCTGCACGCCCAAATTTCGTGCCTCCTGCACATGCTCCACCCGTCTTCCAGAATATCTACCTTTCTATTACATGTGTCGGGGGTAGGTGACCCATAGTTTACGAATACATTGAGACACTTGATAATGCATGTTCTTAAACTTACTACACAATCATAAACATTTCTGATTCTCTTTAAGTTTTAAGGCATTTGAAACTGTTAGAACACGTTTGAATATTAAGTGATAGATTTCAAGACTTGAAGATGTTTCAACGTGTTTTAAAAACTTTCAAGACGATTAATTGTATTGGAAAATGTATAAATATATATAAGTACGATATATATTTTTGAATTCAGTTGGTACAAACGCGAATCGTTAACATTAAATTTTAACAATTACTGTAATCTGTAACCTTTTGAATTTAAGTACTAGTCACAATTTTGTCTTACCATAAAATGAATACGTATATAATGTATAGACTTCATACGTAGGCAAAGACCATTGAAATCATTCAAGTCCTTAGTATTACTCAATTACATTAAACGCAATAAAATTCAATTTTTATTATTATACACTCTCCCTGAATTTTCGTTGCAACAGTAACTCTAATTTCACTGGATTTATTTGGAGGATTTTGTTACATGAATATTAACGAATTTCGTTTATCGCTGAACGGGTTACGAGTTAGGACTAAAAATTACATAATAAAATATTGCGCCATAAAATTTGCATGGCGTGACGCAGGTCGGCTGTAGTTGTCAACAGTAAATTATACACGTTGATTGCGTTTTTGTCGCGCCCCTACCAAACCCATAAAAAGTTCAAATTACACAGTAATGAATATACAATGTGTACGAGCAATCGCACCTATTGTAATAATTTACGTTAATAGTACTTTTATATTTTTGCTAATAATGCATTCAGCCGTGCGATTCTCTAAAGCGAATTAGTCGAATTCACTTCTGAATCCGCGGTGAGATTGTCAAATGTGGACTGGTATTCTCTAATGTCGACAGAGATACTAGCGGCGCCGCCTCGATGTGTGCGGCAGCGAGTCATACCATCGTTAATGAATTTTTTGACGTTTCGTTAAATATGACAATCTAATCTATAAAATAAAATAAGTTTTATTTATCGTAATTATCTCAGAGAAGTTAAAATACACTAAGACTTACTTAAAGCAATCCTCGACAAACTCGCATCTAAGATCACTTACTTTGCTCCTAGAATGTTTGGTTTAGAGAATTCCATTTGAAGGTCATGTGAGTTTGAATGCGAAGTGGGATGAATTGTCGAGCGAGTCGCTTGGGTGATTTGAGTTTTTACAGAATTGCACGCACTCAGCGGATTCGGTTGTTTCATTACGCTGACCCGTTCTATCATTGAATTATCATTTACTATCAATTATCACTATTACATCAATATCATAACATTAAATTGTCGTCCTCGATAATTATATAGGTCCTTTGAACTATTTAAAATCAGTGCATATCATTTCTATAATTAGGACATCGCTTACGATACGCCGCGTTGTGTATCATTGGCATTGCGTGAATATAGCGCGAGTGAACTTTAGTGTTCTTGAAGAACAATCGGTACAGTTCCACAATCATCACCAAGAACCAACCATCATTATCAAAAATTTCAGTTTAGTGTATTTTATCATCTCAAAGCGATAGCGAATCGGCTCAACCGGCCTCCCACAAGCGGGTCTCGCCGGAAGAGTTGAGACGTAGACGCACATATCGTGGCGAGAATCTCCAATTACAGTATACTAGACCAAGAAATAATCATGCAAGACTCCGGTATGCAGGCGCTACTTGAACGCCAGAGCGATATAAGGCGCGAGCTCGAGGAAGTTTACACCAACTACAATAAAGACTCCGCAGATAGAAAAACGCCAGAGTACTTTGCAAAACATTTAAAAAATATAGCCCACTAGTGGAGTAAGTTTATGCAAAATAACATATCATTAGATCCAGCTCGAAGGACCAATAATTGTCGGGGTCGACAATTTAATGTTTTGATATTGATGTGATAATGATAATTGATTGTAAATGACAATTAAATGATGGAATGGGTCAACGTAATGAAACAACCGAATCCGCCGAGTGCGTGCACTGATTTATTTGATCAGAATGCATTATTAGCAAAATTATAAAAGTGACTATTAACGTAAATTATTACAATACGTACGATTGCTCGATCACAATGAATTTTACACCTCACACCTTCACGTCAAAATATCAAGTATTATATTTTCACGTTGTAATATAGTTAAGTATTTTACATAAAGATTAAACTAGCAATACCCACACGCTTCGCTGGGTCTATGTTTTAACAAACGTGCAGAACTTAAAAAGCTTGTATTATATTACGTATATTTTAACCATGGAGGAAGGAGGAGACGCTGTAATGAGACAGCCTGTCCGTAGAAATAGAGGCTCAGATTTAGAGCGTAGGGGTGTATCGACTACACGTATGCCAATTCGATCCTGACAGTCGCGCGTATTATTTTACAAAAAAAAAAGATTTTCAGTGATTGTACAATAGAAAAATCAAGTTCCGTATGGTAGGCTGCAAGTCGCATTCAGATGGATGCTGTTGATACTCTAAAAAATATCACATTTCATGTATAAGTACCGATTTATTACATCGAAAGTTCGTGTAGGTTTTACTATTCGTCGACAGATGTCAACTTAATCGCCCCTTAAAATCACATTTTGCACTTAGATATCGCTAAGCATATTTAGATACCTGCCTGTTTACTCCTAACATTGCTTAATTGTTAATTTAAGTCATGAAATTGTTTGTAATGAAAAGCTAATTCGATTCATTTACACCGAGTGAAGTGACCTCTGTTGGGGAATAAAAATACTTGGTAAAACTGATATTATCATCAGGACCGTACGCAGGAGGTAGACGTATTATTACAATAATACTAACGTATTTTTTTTGCTACGGATAATTTCTGTTGGGGAATAGAAGTTACTTTGCAAAACTAACATTATGAATACCGCACTCAGACGTATTAATACTAATATACTCTTTTATAAAGGATAATTAAAGGCAAAGAAGACCAAGGGTGACTTACGAATATTAAATAGCCAGAGCTGTTAGCTGACGGAAATGTGAAAAGCACTCGCATATCTAGACGAAATCGTGCGAGGAGTGATAATGAGTGATGAGCTGATGACATTTGAAGAAACGAAAAAAGTATGTAACTCTGACTACCCTGTTAGATACAGCGTGAAGATAATATGTTGTTGTTGTTGTATAAAGGATAATTTTTATAGGCATTTCATAAACTAATACATTTAATAATAACTATTATTTGATACTGCACTAATATTTTATTTTATAACGAAGTTATAACGTAATAAATAACTGACCGAAACTAAAATTACGAAAAGAAATTACGCATATACTGTTGTAGCAGTTTTATAGTAATGGGAACTGCTTACATAGACCATAGAATGAAATTGGTCCAATTCAAAATTTTGAGATTTTGTTTTAGCAAGCTCCGACAGTGAATTCATATAAAATAATAAAACGGGTTTTTCACAAATACATGTTTAAATATTCTCGCGATATGTTGCTAATGGGACAGGCAAGTTTGTACTTTATCTATTAAATTAAGCAGTAGGTATTTTTAAGTTTATTATTTTAATCCGAAAATCTGAAATTTTAAATTAAGTCGCTTTTATTCTAAAGATGCGATATATTGTCTTACCAATAATAAATACGTAGCGACCTGGCGATGCTAAAAGTGCTGAATTGCATTTTAGTAGAATATAAAGCAATTTGAGGAAGCGAAAGAAGTATGTAAGGACCGCGACGCTTGGCGCTCCGCCCTCTCTGACCACCCCTTTAGGGATACAGCGTGAAGATATGTATGTATGTATAAAGCAATTCGAACGCGTGGCTCGCCAGTCGCTTTCATACCATCGCCCTGCCATGCCACTTCGTGCTAGTTAAATCGTGTAAGAAGAAAATAAAAGTTCGATACTAATATGTAATTAATTTATTTGGATTTACAATAAATGAAGAGAATGGACACTGTGAAAATCCCTAAAAACACATCACAATTTCGTAAGAGCGTATTTAGGCGGATTCCCCACTACAATCGCTAGTCGAGACTCATCTTTCGTGGCGCGATCTCTATTATCATTCTATTTAAATAGAGACAATAACAGTTGCATGGTGCACATACAAACAAATCGACAAACGTTAATTTAAAAATTCAATAATAAAACTACTTGAAAAATCATGACACAAAGAAACTGCTATAACTCGCTAGATGGCGGCAGATTCGCAACATCCCCCCTACATTTATTCCGTGTCCCCCTCAACCCGCATGTTATTACACTGGTTTGTATGAGGAAAATTCATTACAGCGCCTTCTCTTCGTCTTTACTTCGTGATTTTAACTTATAAACTGCCACCGGCGACTAATGAGCAATACATACATATAGTATCTTGTTATATATGTCATTGTCCAACCGTAGAGTTTAGCAGATTATAAAATACCTGAGCATTTCAATGGACGCCGTTATTTCATAGAATATCCAATTATCTAGCCATTACGGGATTTATGGTAAATAAACAGGTTCTTACCGCGATTATAAGTTTTAACGAGTTTTCCGATATTTCGATGCTGTTGCATTGCAAGCACCATGATCACTGGTTAATTAGGAACAGTTTAACAAACCAACGGGGAACTCATAAAAACTTATCGTGGACCGATGAAGGCAATACTTTTGAATATTCATTTAATTTTATGACAATAATTTTTATACGTATTCAATATTTTTCGTCAATGTTAAAAGCTGAATTCTTGTTTTATTCAGACAATAATAAATTTATATTTTAATATAATTAAACGTCTACAATTTTCGACCAAAGTGAATCCATAAAAACTTGTTGTTAGGGTAACTACTAATTAAAACACTGACTTGTACTTCAATAGCTCTCTTTTAATAAAACATGATATTATACATTGCACATCCATTTTTACTAATGCAAGCGTGATGCAGTTTCTATATGACGCCATCTATGGTCTAAACATGCCGCCCGCCAAGGACGAATTAGTCCTTCAAAGGGGAGACTTCTATAGGTAACAAACACAATTTTGTAATAGGTCTGCGAAAAATATTTTGTGGGCACCGTACTGTGACAACACGAACAATTCCATCATTGCCAGGATGGGTCTGAATAATACGACCTAAAGGCCATTTGGAAGGTGGGACACGATCATCCTTTACTACAACCAAATCATTGATTTTGAATGATCTTTGTTGGGTAGCCCATTTGTACCTGTGTTGAAGAGTGGTTAAGTACTCTTGCTTCCAGCGCTGCCAAAATGACTGTAACATATGCTCGATGTGTTGCCAACGATTAAGTCTGTTAATCGGGACATCAAGCATATTCTCAAAAGGGACTATTGTGGGCGGTCCGAACACCAAAAAATGACCGGGAGTCAAAGCGGTAAAATCATCAGCGCAGTCGCTCATGGCGGAAATAGGACGGGAATTTAGACAACATTCAATTTGAGCTAATAGGGTACTATATTCTTCGAATGTGAGTTTAGTATCACCTATAACACGTCTAATATGATGCTTAGTAGATCTTACACCCGCTTCCCATAATCCACCGAAGTGGGGAGATCCAGGGGGAATGAAATGCCATTCAGTTCCGTCAAAAGCTAACAACTCTGCAAGTTCAATTGGCAACGCTGACTTACTTGCTTTTAACATTCGAGCTAATTCCAAATTGGCTCCTATAAAATTGGTACCACAGTCGGAATAGAGATGCGAACAATGACCTCTACGAGAAGTAAACCTCTTGAAAGCCGCTATGAAAGCTTTTGTGGATAGTTCGGATACCAATTCTAAATGAATTGCTCTGGTAACAGTACAAATAAAAATGGAAATATATGCTTTTAAAGTAACAGCGTTTCGTAATTTAGACGATTTTAAGTGAATGGGCCCAGCGAAATCTACACCGCTATTTGAAAATGGTTTGGAGACTGTCACTCTGGCTGACGGTAGGTTGCCCATAAGTTGAGTTGAAAACTGAGGAGCTTGCCTTATGCATTTAATACAACGATGAACATGCAATTTAACTATCGATTTAACTCTAGTTATCCAATAAGTACCTCTAATTATGTTTAACATTAGAAGTGGTCCACCATGTAACGTTCTTTTATGAGTATCATTTACAATTAAACTTGCTAAGTGAGATTTTCCAGACAATATAATAGGATGTTTAGTGTCGTATGGAATAGGAGCATTTTTTAAACGACCTCCAACTCTTAATATTTTTTTGTCATCAAGAAAAGGATATAACGAATATAAGGAACTCTTTTTGTTGACAAAACGACCACTTAACAATTCATTGATTTCATCAGAAAAATAACAATTTTGTGCTACACGAATACAATATACCATGGCATTTTTTAAATCATTTGTTGTCAAATAATTAATTTCATTTTGAACATCTCTATCATTTGCATGTGTATTTTTAATCAAAATTTTTTGTTTACAATTCTTAATAAATTTAAAGCAATAAGCAACAACTCTCTTCAATTTGATTAAACTAGAAAATTCTTTTATAATAATTTCACCATTCATATTAATTAAATTAAGATTGTGTGTATATAATTTCATTTCTAGATCTGTATCAGGTATATTTTTATAATTAAATAACATTTCATTAGTTGATTTTAACCATTTAGGTCCACTCCACCATAGTTCGTTTTGTGCTAATTCTAAAGGAGAAAAACCCCTAGAAGCGCAATCAGCTGGATTGTCCTTAGATTTAACATAATTCCACTGTCCAGGCGAAGTAACATTCAAAATTTCTGTGACTCTATTCCCTACAAAAGTTTTCCAATTATTTGGATGCTTTTGCAGCCATGAAAGAACTATTGTGGAATCGGTCCACGCATAAATTTGATCATTTGGTACATTTAGATACATTTTAACTTTATGTATTAATTTAGCGGTCATTACTGCTCCACATAATTCTAATCTAGGTACTGAGATCTGTTTTACTGGTGCTACTTTGGTCCTGGCTGAAACTATTTTTACTAAAACATTCGAATTATCATTTATTATCCTAATATATACTACCGCAGCATAAGCTACATTGGACGCATCACTAAAACCATGTATCTCTAGCCGTTTATTAGATTTTGAAACTCCAATCCATCGTGGCAAATATATAACAGGCATAGAATTAACTTCGTTACAAAATTTTACCCATTCTAATTTTTCTTTATCTGGAAGATAATCATCCCATCCAAGACCAAGCAGCCATAACTTTTGTAAAAAGATTTTTGCTACTATTACTACTGGAGCTAACCATCCCAATGGGTCATAAATTTTAGCTATATCCGATAAAATACTTCGTTTTGTAATACTAGTATTAATATTAGTAACGTGCAATTTTAATTCGAAGCAATCATCATTTGGATTCCAATTTATTCCTAAAGTTTTAATAGATTCATGCATTGTACTATTTAAAGATGTTTGTGGTTGATTGACTCCAGTATCTAAACTTTCCATAACCTTAATTGAATTAGATGACCATTTATGCAACTTAAAACCACCTCGAAATAGTAATTGAATAAGTTAATTACATAATTTAATAGCATTAAAATCAGAATCAGAACCAGATAGTAAATCGTCCATGTAAAAATCTCTCTTTAAAACATCGGAAGCATTAGGAAAATCTTTAAATTCATCATGGGCTAATTGCATTAAAGTTTTAACTGCCAAGTATGGAACACATGAAGTGCCATACGTTACAGTACATAAACGATAATCAATAATATCTTCATTAGGATTCGATCGCCAAACTATACGCTGAAAATCTTGATCTTCTTTTCTGACTAGAATCTGTCTGTCCATTTGTTGTACGTCTGCCACCAAACATACTTTATGTGTTCGCCAACGTAAAAACAGGTCTCTAATGTCTTGCTGTAAAGAAGGACCAGTTAAAAGAACATCATTCAAAGAACTTCCTGAACTAGTTGTTGTAGAACCATCAAAAACGACACGGAGTTTCGTGGTAGTACTGCTCTCTCGTAATACTCCATGATGAGGCAGGTAACAAACGATTGATTTGTCTAAATCTCTTTCTGGAATCTGCTCCATGTGACCCAACTCTAAATACTCTTCCATAAAGTGAACATAACGCTCGTGAAATTTAGAGTCTTTCTGAAACCTCAGTTCCATTTGTAGTAATCTCTTAACAGCAAGATGTCTCGATTCTCCGAGTGTGACATTTTCATTAGAAAATGGTAGCGATACAACATATCGCCCGGAGGGAGTACGAGATTGTGTATTTCTAAAAATTGTCTCGCACTTTGTGTCACTTGCTGTTGGTAAACGTGTTTCTGTAAATAGTTCTTCAGATTCCCAGAATCGCTTCAACAAATCATTAATCTCCAGTTGGCTGTGCATAAAAAGAACGTCTTTACTGTCGCAATTCTTTTCATAAATAACTCCCGAAATTAACCAACCGAGCTGTGAGTTCTGAGCTACGACCGTTTTGTGTTTAATAAGTCCATCTAAAATAATTTTAGCATAGACTTCCACTCCAAGGAGAATGTCTAATCCTCCTGGCTTACAGAAGTTTGGGTCTGCTAATTGTAACTTCCTCATGTTAGGTCCTAATTGTATTTTTAAGTTCTTTGTTTGGTAATATTGATGACAAAGTTTTCAATGTGTGAGCTTTTACTTTTATTGTTAGTTTGTCAGAATTAGTATATTGCGAAAAAAGATCAAACTCTATAACACCCTGAGAAATCGTTGACATAGTTGAGTTTGCTCCTATAATTTTTGTTCCCAAAGTTTGTGCGTTTCACTATCAAACTTCATAACAATCAGATAAATAATTATAGGGTCCTAATTTTCCGTTGTAATTCCAATATTGTTCAAAGCATTTAGACATTCATTTGTGGTGTCTAACAGATCTCTGATTCCTTTAGCTGATTCTGTAGTAAGTTTCTTTTGATTAAGTAAACGTGACAGGTGAGCATGCACAATCAATCTCTTATTGTCATATCTTGCCTCCAGTAATTCAAAAGCTTTGTCATAATTGGCTTCTGTTAATGGAAATTGTTTTAATAAAGCTTCTGCATCTCCCGATAAGTTACTCTTTAAATAGTGGTATTTTTGTATTTTACTAAGCGAATCATTGCTATGTACCAATGATACGAAAAGATCAAAGAAACTTGTCCAATCTTTGTAATTTCCAGAAAACGATGGTATATTTATTGGAGGTAATTTAGTTTTCGGTGTAATTGTAACTGTAGTGCCCGTTTCTGACTTTGTTGTAGTAGTTCCGCCTAAACCGTATAAGGTTTCTTTCATTAAAGTTTTTAATTCTAAGTATTCATCTTCACAACTATAGTATTTTCCTTCTGTAAAATATTCTAGCATCCTTCTATCTTCTTCCGTAATCATTTTTAACAATTCATAGTGATTTATTTTATATGTATTCCAATAAATCTAATCTTGTTTCCAAATACGATCTAGTAACTCTCGACTTTGATTTTTTATAGTTTGAACACAATCTACTGATTTGATTGGCAATGTCTTTTTGTATACTTATTAAATTTTCCATAGTGAAGAATTAATGTTTTGATGAACTGTTTTAACTTTTCAAATAACTAATTCAAAGTCCGAAATCATTCAAAATTTTCTAAGTTGAGTCACGTAAATTTTTCTAAGTTCATGAACGTATAAAATATTCTAAGTCCAAACAGAAGCAACATTTTCAAAGTCCATTGTACAATATAATTTCGAAGTATTTTCTAAGTGATCTTCAGTAAATTTTTCTAAGTTAAATTTATCTTCAGTAAATTTTCTAACTTAAATTAAGTTCACTGAATTTTCTAAGTCCAGTACATATGTAATATTGCAAAGTTATAATGTTGATTTTTCTAAGTCCGTCACAATACTCACAATCTTTAATAGTCTGTTCACTTATAACACTTACACTTGTTCACTCACTTAGTTAACTTACTTTTTCAATCCGGCTCATGTAAGGCCAAAAAATGTTAGGGTAACTACTAATTAAAACACTGACTTGTACTTCAATAGCTCTCTTTTAATAAAACATGATATTATACATTGCACATCCATTTTTACTAATGCAAGCGTGATGCAGTTTCTATATGACGCCATCTATGGTCTAAACACTTGTGGACGATAGAGATCTATGGAATCAAATAATTACGTTTGGCGCTTCGTCCTATATGTCTATTCTAGGAACATGACTTTATAATATATACATACGTGTGTAAAATCATAATAATGAATACGAGACTTCATAGTACTCTGTCATTCTATGTACAGTTAGTATTTCATTAACTTTGCTGCGAAATATATGGTTGTACGTTGCTGTAGTTAAACGTGTGAGTTATGTCTTAAGTAGGTATTGGATTGATACCTATTTTATTTATTATAATTTACAATATTTATTACTGAATTGAATTATACATTGCTGAATAATATTAAGCCATTTTGTTACTTAATTTAGTATTCTTTTTTAAAATCACTTTAATACTTCACAATGTATACGTATGGTTGTTTAGTCAAGTTTTTAGTGAAACCACATTTCGGAAAAATACGTTGTAATTAAGTTATAATTAATTTTTTATTTACTTAGACCTATATTTTTAAGACGTTTTTATTAACCAACGCAAACTCTATGTGCGATACTGAAATTGCATGGGTTTCATCTTTAATACTTAATGTAAAATTAATAGTCTCCACTTAGTAATTTCACATTAGGGCTCCGTAACTGTACCTAAAATAGCTACAATGAAACCCTTATAATTTCATCACGTCTGTCTGTCTGCCTTTCCGTCTGTAACACACACATAATAAAAAACATATTAAATAGTTAAAACAAACCCTGAAATGAATAAAAAAATTCTAAATACTAGGTATACTGCATTGTATGGTTTGCGTTTTTTAGTTTATGTTCTACTTTGTCCGAAATTACTACGGTACCCTAATGCGTGTCTGACCAAAGACTTCTATTATAAACTGAAGTAGACGCGCCCTACGCGCTAAATTCTGCAACATTAAATAGGAGCGAATTAACACCAGCGCAATGCCTATGAAACACTGTTACAGTTATATTTGCATCATGTGGTCTTACAAAAAATGTTGTTCTCTTCATACACATTGCTTATACTTACGGAAATATTGTCTCTTGTGAGTATAATTATTGTCGATGTTCGAGGAATGCATGAAAATGTTCGTTTCATAGAGCAGGACAGTCTTGGTCGGTTTTTTAATTTAAATCGTATGAACCACGGACATCGATCACTGATGACTGCAAAAATTATATTGGAAAAATATATACATTTTCATAGTACGAACTATTTATATTATTTTACTTTTTTACAGCCACAGTAATAATTTTACGGCGTCTATATATTTCAAATTTTATTCAAATTAGTACATTTTAATAAAGTGGTGACATTTTATTGTAGGGTATTATATTTTATTAGTGATAAAAAACATTTTTACCATTCTCTTTCAAAACAAAAGGAGGATTTTGATTTTAGCAGTCTTTATGTTTGTATGTTAACACGTTAGTATGTTAAACAACCAATGTTGAATTAACCAAATTATTTTCTATGGTTAAAGGTTTAACTACGATGCATATAGCTGTAACAATTCCTGATCATTGGCTATGAAAAATAATTTCATTAATTCAACATTGTTTTAATAAATTTTCGCCACATTAGGTTGTTTTCAATTTTTATGAATTTAAATAGTATCATCAACCACTGTCGTTTCAGTTTGTCGTGGATTACTAGTAAATGGTATAAAAGATTACAAGGTTTTTCAACTTATTTTATGCTTTTTCAGAGTCGGGTTTTCTGTTGAATTGCATTATATTCCGACTTATAGTCATAAAGACCAGGCATCGTTCTGAATCGTTCAAGATTACAGTCGATCAAAAAGTTCGTTAACTGAAGGTCCTAATGTAGAGTCCTAAATAATTTCATTAAACAAATTAATAACAACGGCATGTACATTTTAACAGATTTTACATACAGGTAAATCATGTTAGGTATGAATGCAATTAACTAATGTATAATGAGTTTGTTTACTGTTACGACGCGACGCGCTGCGCTGAAGCGACAAATTATTCCTGAAACCCCGTAATATGTATACTTCAACATAAGAAAGGGCAGGGTTTCTTGTTACAAATCCCTACAAGCACAAGAAATATAAAAGATAAAGATTCATCCGTAATACTATCACAACAAGAAATATCAGTACAAAGTAAACAATAAAATATAAACAGTAGTCACAAGCATATTAAATCAAATGTAAATAATATAAAATGCGTATATATGTACATACCTTTTTCGAAAGTTATCGAAAAGTTTATAAAACCTATCGATACTTACATTATTGCATAAATGTAAATATAATTACATAACAATAACATAGGTATTCAATATTACATTTTTTGTTATGGATCTATTGTTACATCGGTAGTTAAATTGTTTTAATAATTTACATAATTTATACGACCTTCCGACATGGCTGTTTACGCGTTCCCTACGCTTATCAATGTTAGAAGTGATTACGTATATACTCTGTGGTGTCTGGGTTGACATTTATTGTTTCTTTCTGTCAGAGGTTATGCGTTATGATTCTCATGCTCAGGAGTTTATCGACTTTTCCCTGACATTTAAATATGCAACTTCGTCGTGAACGGTATTTCTCTAGTGTTACTTCCTAAAATCTCGGGGAGGCGCCTTGTTTACCGTCCAATTACGTGAAGCTTCGTCCATGTTTGACGGTCATGGTAGGGTACCCATTTTCAACTCGTACTGCGTAAGTGTTTGAGAGCGATCCATTCTATGCTATTTGTACATTTTGCTGTATTAACAGGGTACCGATGGCCCCGGAGTTAACATTGGGCTTACTAATTTCTGGCTAGACCCTTTTACTCCATAAATTAATGGTGTTTTGGGGTAGTTTGACCTTGCTCAGAAATTCAAGACCGTAGCGGATTCCAGGTCTGTTCCATTTTCCTTCGATAAGTGATTTTATTCTGCTTCTTTCTGATACAAGCTACTTGGTGCCGAACCACTACTTTTTAAAGTTTTTAGCCTCTGGTTGAAAGGAGGGTACTGTAAGTTTAACCTCTTTGTCTGTCTGTTTGTCTGTGGCATCGTAGCTCTTAAAAAGACAAACCGATTCGCATTCGGTATTTCTGTTTCAAAGCTGCAGTTTTGAAATAATTCAGAATTAAATTTTCATACAGAATGATCTCAAATCCACTTTTATCGGCACAGATTATTTTTTGTGTAGGGAGTTTTCGAATATTTAATTAAGTTAATTAATTGAATTTATACATCTATCCGTATTATTTCCTCGATGCGTTGTAGACATAGCTCAACTTTATTCTCTCCTAAAATGTTTACTTTTAGTGAGCAATGTTTACTTAGTTGTATTTATCTTGTCGTAAATCAACATGTTCTCATTCGTTTGATCTTACCTTTATCTATCTTTGTGACCAATAAATAATTTATTATAATATAATGTATTAAAGTATTTATAACTACATGCCTTCCCTGACGACGACACAGACTATAAAGTTAAAGAGATTAAACTCCATTAGGTTTCAAACCAGCTTTAAAAATCCAGTTGTCTTGTCATAAACATTAAATCAGTTTATTGTTTAAACAATAAAATAATTTACTAGCTTTTGCCTGCGATTTCGTCCACGTGACTTTCGAAAAAACGTATATATAGAACTTAGAGCCAACGTCGAAAATGCGAACCTTTTGCAGATCAACGCCAACAACACTACTATTCCCCCGATAGTAACTATTTTGATAAATGCCCATAGCAGAGGAAGTCGTGCATAACAGCAAACTTTAAAAGTCTAAAAGCAATAAGGCTTCTTCAACTTATTATATTTTTGCCATATGAAAGATTCGGTAAATAAATACATAATTTACGTAACTTAAAAGCCATATATTTCAGTAGTGTTTATTTTCCAACAATACCTTAAATACTACTACTACTACTACTACTACTTTACGTTAGTAACTAATTAATCTGTGATACTATTATGTTTATTATACAATAGTCAACCATCATGACGACCTATCATGGTCATAATGACGGCTGTTAATGAACGGAGTGAAAGATTTAGTTAAATCTGCTAGACGTGACTGCACATTGCAGTGATTATGCTTGCATATAATCTATTTCATAAATATAGATGAGATTGTGCGTCATTTATAAGGTCATACGTTCCATGCAAATGTTCACTCATGTGAGTTCAAATGAAATTTAGAATTGAAAGAAATTGTGGTAATCAACTTTTGGAATTGAATTTCTGTTATTATAATTAGATTTGATTACAGGCTCTGTCAGTGATGCTGGTAGGACACTCTTATCTAGTTTAACAGCTGTTATAAACATTATGCTGGTTGGTAAGGTGATCCCGGAGATAACCGACATCCTGCATGGTGCTAATTAATATCCCCTTAAAAAAAAAGACGGTGGCGTTAGGCCAATTGCAATAGCTGCAACTATACGCTGCATTGCTTCCAAAATTTGTTGCCGTCACATTCTCCGTCACCGTTTTAAATCGTTTTTGTCCTACGCAAGCAGTTTTTGGCTCAAAGAGAGGATGTGTGAGCAACTCTAGAGGTAACGATGAAGCAGATCTCCTGGCAAAAAGGGGATCAGACACGAAAATATATGGGCCTGAACCTATAGTGCCCATACCAACAAATCGAGTGCGGTCATGGATTAGAAATAGAACGCACAAACAGCACAAGGAATATTGGAAAAATATAGATACATGTAGGCAAGCAAAAGAAGCATTGCCCAGACATTGATAAACGATTTTCACGTCGCTTAATAGCACAAACCCGGTCCAACATTAGAGCCCACACAGGTATAATGACAGGACACTGCTCACTAAACAAGCACCTCTTTATCCTAGGCATAACTGATAGCCCACTATGCAGAGGATGTATGGAAAAAGAAGAGACAGCCTCACATCTGTTACTCGAGTGCGGGAGTGTGGCCAAGGAAAGGACAGAATATCTGAACAACCCAGAAACCATGTCCAACGCATGCGGCAACCTGGTGAACTTAACAAGGTTCATCAGTGTAGTGGGTTGGCTACAATAACAAATATCAACCAACCCCTCGCACAAAGGGCCGCAAATGAGCGGCCTAATTGCGAGCAGAAGCCTGCAATTCAAGATTCAATATTCAATAAGAGAGAATGTGAAGCGGCAGTGCATGCGGCGCGCGCTTTCTTGATGCATGATGGAGGCGAGGTACTCCTCAAAGTAGACATAAAAAATGCATATAATCCTGTGGCTCCCTACCACATTGTTGACACAGATAAAACAGCATGTTCCGGACATATATCCCTACCTCTGGCAATCTTACAGCAATCTTAAAATTAATGTATAAAGATAATTTATTACATTCCGAAGTTGGCTGTCAACAAGGTGATTTCTGATATTTGTAAGAGACTGGTCGAGGCTTCGGGAGACCGCCGGGCTGGCAACTTCTTCCGCGAACGAAACAGTTTGGCTATTTAAAGAGATAATGTTGCCTGTCTGCTGGGTATCTTAAACAATGACAGCTTTCTAAGTGGCAATTTTGAAGAAGTTTATTATTTAAGATAATGTGTAGTTTTAAGGTATATTTAGTACTATTATTTAAGGTAATGTTTAGTATTAAGTTTGTAAATATTTACGTTAGGATATGTATATACACCTTATGTATAATTCCCATTAAAGAAATAATGTTGTTGGTATAATAAATAATGACCAAATAAATTATAGTAATACACCCGTACAAGTAATATACCGCATACAGTACAATAATACAGTATTATTGGAAATATATTATACTTTTTGCATTTATACATTTTATATTTATCTATGTATGTTTCGGGACACAAGTAAAATAGAGTAATAACTTTCGAAAACGTACATATGGAGAAAGATTTTTAACCCTCATTGATAGTTTTATGCAATATAAATAAATAAATAAAAATAAAAAAAAGCCATATTTCATTACAGATTTCAAAGGAGAAAAACTTAAATTCTATGTTAGTATTATAGATTTTCTAAGTAAATCAAGTTTAGTTCTTAAATTTAAGTTGTTAGTTTATTTTTGACATAAATTTAATTAATCTTATTTTAAATTATATTGTATTTTTTTTTTGTATCATTTAGTTATCTGCATGAACCCCTCTACAGGTAAAGGCCTCCTTTAATAAAGGCCTACAGGTAAAGGAAAAAGAAGGAGAGGCAGACCTGTAGCTTGTTGGGAAGATGAGCTCAAAAAAACAGCCGGCCCCAACTGGATTCAAGTAGTCCAATCTAGAGAAGACTGGCTAATTTTATGCAATAAGTAGAAATTATTAGTCCTAATTTTTTTCATAATCACGTCCTCAAAACTGCCATTCAAAATTAAAATCCACTTTTATTACTCATAGCATAACACTGCATTAAAAAAACAACTTTGCATTTAAATAATGACGTTGAATGATATATCTGCTACTAATCTCTGTACAAAATTATTAATAGCTTAACATCTATATCTATTCTATACTACTATATATATCTCCAGCGTCTGACCGTAATTACAATTTTATTGTGAAATTTTGTGATAGATAGTATTTTTATGACTAACTGACTACGAATCTACCATTTTTTAAATTTTTGTCTATCTGTCTGTCCTTTTAAACTAAAGAGCGGCTTGACCGTACTTGATGAAAATCGGTACATACTAACAACTTGTGATTGCACTCATGACTTACTTATTTTTTAGAAAATCTACACCTAAAGGGGTGAAAAAGGAGTTGAAACTTTGTACGGAAAATCATAAACTGCTGAACCGATTATGGTGAAATTTGGCAGGGAGATAGTTTGACATTAAAGAACGGACATGGGCTACTTTTTTTTATCAAGAATCTACCCCTAAGAGGGTGAAAAGGATGATGAAACTTTGTATGGGAAGCGCTAAATCTTGATAATGATAAGACTTTTTTTATGAAAAATACATAGGTTACTTTTTTTTATCAAAAATCTGTGTAAAGGGGGAAGGGAGAGAGGGGCACGAAACTTTGTACGGGAAATGCTAAACCGCAGAACTGATTATGATGTAGCATGGATATAGTTGGACACCCGGGAACGGACATACGCTATTTTTTATTAAAAAACTACCCCTAAGGGGCTGAAAATGGGGATGAAAATTTGAATGGGTAATGCTGAACCGCTGAAGCAATTATGATGTTTGGTACAATGATAACATGTTCCCGGAGACAGACGTAGGCTAGACGTAGACTTTTTTCAAAAATAATCTTTAAACATACTTTACACATGTACATATAATCTAACCTAATCCGGGAAAGCCACGAAAAAATTTTCCGCGCAGACGAAGTCGCGGGTTCAGCCAGTTATAAATAAAATAATCTCGCTACATTTATAAAAAAATTGTACTTATCTGACTGGTTCAAAAATTTTTCTATTGTGAAAATTAAATTTTGTTAAGGCTTCTTAACACTCATCCCTAAAGCATTTAGGTAACCGGAGACGCCAAGCGAACAAGTATATTATATATCAAAATCGTCTGCTATTTTTAGCGAGAGGCGAGGTAAATTTGTGTGCGTTAACACACAAATTTATTGCAATTAGAAAACGCTAAATCAATTTCACACATACAGAAACATAATCACACACAAACATTAGGTCGGTACACCATATATGATGTCGAAATTGTACATGCTCCAGCTCCAAACGAAAAACGTCGATGTTGTGGCATATCGACGTAAGGGTGGTCAACATGTCAAAAAAATAGAAGGAATTTATTTCATTGCTAGATTTTTTTTTATTTTTACGATCATTGAGTAATTTTATTTATCATATGAAGAAACAATACATACATACATATCTTCACACTGTATCCCTAACGAGGTAAACAGACAGGACGGAGCACCAAGCGTCGCGGTCCTTACATACCTCTTTCGCTTCCTCAAATCTCATCATTCTCCTGACACATTTTCGCCTAGGTATGCGGTGCTTTTGACATTTCTGGCTGCTAACACTGGCTATTTGATCTTCATAAGTCAGCCTTGGTCTTCCTTGGCAATATATACACAAAATCTTAAATATTAGTTTTTTTTTAAAATAATAATCAATGACATATCTAAACATAAATGATAGGAGGAATCTAAACATGAATTCTGTTTAAAAAAGTAATTTACGCAAGTATTTAAATTAAAAAATTATGTACCTAATAAAATAACTTTTACTATGAACGTATTTACTAAAAATCGTAAATGGAAGAAATTTACTGAAAAGCTAATTTACTGACGATTTATCAGTAAAGTATAAAATCCATGAAAATATTAAATAGGTGAATAATCACAGTATGCGATGCACAGGTATTAACTCCTTCATTTTCTCGTAACTCATCATAACCAAACGTGTTTACTCTGGAAGAACTTATTTCTGCCTAGCTATAGTGTGACAATCTCCTCATCATAAAAGTATCAATTTTCGATGAAGTACAGCGACTACTGTCTTTTGCCTTAAAGTGTACATCGAATAAAAAACACTTATGAAAAGTCCTTTTGTAAAATAGTCCCTAAATCTTTTTTGCACCAAAATACACTGCAATTGGGACTTTTTCTAGTGGACTAAAATACATATTACTATATTATGTTCGAACTAACACGGCGACGCAGCGCATCATACAACGAACACGATTGCCGGACCTTTGTATCTTTGGCAGGGAGGTAAGCTTGTCAATGCCTGCTCCAGGTGCATTAATGCTCTATGTATTGACACGTTCATAAACATGCACACTCTCATATAATGTGCACACATGTTACATGATTATGTACAAGGGATCATTCAAGTATTACGTAAGTTCGGAAGATGGGCGGGGGGGTCTTTGCTTTGCTTATTTTTGATGACATGAGGGACGAGAGGGTTTGAATTGCGGTTACAGCAGCAATATTTATTAACTGTTCTTATTAACTATGGTAGCTACTTGCTCATGAATAACAATAAAGAAACTTGAACAGATTTTGTCAAAATTATATCAATGCCTACGTAAGCACAGGAGGGGATGTAAGAGCTTTGCTTACTATCGCTGAGAAGGGGAAGGGGTGTGTTAAAAACGAATAATATTCTGTTTACGTAATACTTGAAAGATCCCCAAGCACGCGTACTCGCACACACATATAGACACACCGACACACTTAAGCACGCACTATATTAGTAATTTATTACATAACTAGTGACCCGCTCTGGGTTCGCCCCGGTGACATTTTAAATGTTTGCAACCATCGACCTATAAGACTGGCAATACTGCCAATGTAGAACTATAAATTTGTCCACCTAAAGAGTAGTAAATTGGTTACAACTCATTTAGTCGATGACATGCAATTATCCGAACAGGTTGTCCGATTTGTGAGCTAAATATTTGAACACTTCATTAAAAATGCTTTTTTTTATTAAATTGCTTGTTGAAGTTATATCCTGCAATATTTATGTGCTTTATTTCAAATATGATAATTAACTTGTGATGTTCAATTGCTTGTCTTGTAGGTCAATGTTTGCTACATACATAATACATACACATATTATCGAATTGTGATTAGTAGTAGTAGACTAGTACTCGTAGTAGTAGACTAGTAGTAGTAGGTAGTAGTAGTAGTAGCAGACTAGTAGTGATAGACTAGACTCATAAGCCTAAAACACAGGAAATTCTACATGGGGGCTAGCGCACATGACATAACATGCTGCTTTTTGCATGAATTGTAATAAATAAACATTATTACCTTAAATAAATCATTATGAAAATACTATTTGAAGTAATAATCAATATCAGGTCGGTTTTTTTTTAGAAATATAAGGAAATAAATAAACCTTTTTATATTAATTTTTATTAAGCCATATTAAAAATATGCACACTATTTTTAACATTCAATTACTTTTCAGTTCGTTTATACCCTAGCAATTATCATTAGCTTTCCCTCGTATACAAATAACACTCATTTACTTATTACAAAACTAGACAAAATTTTGACCACAGCAACATTTTTATCAAAAACATAGACAAATATTGGTACCTACTTAATTCAAAATTAATATATTATAAAACATAAGTAAGTCTTTTTATTTATGCATACATTATGTACACTTTAATATATTAAGACTATAGTAGCAATATAAATTCATGATAAACAAAATTAATTCACTATATACTTGATGCTTATATTAATTTTGAGACCCTCTTTTTATTACATATTTATCTATACATAACATTAAGCGATTTTAATTCAATAAAACTATCGTTTCATAGGTCGTGGAGTGTAAGTCTAACTGTGAACCACGGATCGAACCCTTATATGCTATATAAATAATAATAATACCTACATAAGAATTCCTTGTAAATGATATGATACACAATTCTTAATTTCATTTCATTTCAGGATTCATATGCATTATGTTTAAATAATATTTTATCAGACAAAAGCTCTGTAACAAATAATATAATATAGGTAATTAAAACGTATTAGTTCTTCTTCAAACGAAAAAAAACTATGCAGATCTTTGTACTCGTTCTATTATGTATAAACGTATATTTAAGGGCGTATACAGGGTTTTTCGTGTTTTTCTTTTTTACAATGTACTTTCGAATATTTTAGTAACTATTCTATTGCAATATTGTGTAATTGATTATATTTACATATATTATTAAAATGACGTATGTCGAGCAAAATGTCGCCTTTTTCCCGGTATAAATTTAGGGAACCAATTTTTCTACATCGGCTTTGAGTCGAGGTTTTACTAGGTGTTTCCCCCAGTACTTTCTATGATACCTATAGAACCGCAGTAACAGGTTAGTGCTTAGATTAGGGTCACGCAATTGGTGCTTATTTCTGGAGTATTATTATTGTTAAGTATTTTTTATATATACAAAAAATATAATAGAAATGTAATAACAAGCATATGCATTTTACGAGTAAGTATATAAAGAAATAATTTCTATTCCGTCTCCACACACCCACATTTTTTCGAATTTGTTGTTTTAAATAAATAAATCAATGTCTCCATTTTTTGTAAGTATACGCCCATACATCGTTAAATATTCATACGAATGATATAAGTACAAATTCATACACGACTTATATTTTCGTCTACTTTAGTTACTACTATAGTTAGGTAGATAAATACTTTTTTCGTATAACTGCTATAATACGTATCATAAAATAAGACTGGTAAAACGCTTATAATCAATTACATGAACCCATACTATTTCACAGTAACTTATTTTCAATTAACTTTTAGTACAATATTTACCATGGTTTAAATAACAATAAATTTAATTGTCAATGAGATAGTTAATATAAAGTAATATTTTGAATCTAGATAAATAAAAAATATAATCAACTTACTTGACATCAAATTGCCGCTGAATTTTTTGTACTATAGTACAAAAAAGTACAAACAATTCATACGGACAGATAAGACTTGTAACTAAATCACTTACAATCTAATCATAATGCAGTCCCAAAAACATTCTATCGTTTCCAATCTTTGATCCGGAGCTACAGAGGAAGTCAGTGTGGTCAAGCTAAGCCTACCCATTTGACTGTTCATCGACTTTAACCGCTTCATCTCTAAATTTTCAAAATTACTTCGTCTAGATTGAACACTTTTAAATGTATATAAATATGTACGTACTTATTTTACCGCCTCAACAACGCTTTTTATTGTTGGATTTTTTATTTCATCCTCAATTTATTTCTTTAAAAATGTAATTGCAGTGCTTAATTAGTAACTTCAATGATAATTTTTAGATTCGTTTAAAAAAAAAATATTTATATTCATTGAGTTATCTACACAAAAGTAAGAATCCTGCCAAATACTTAAGCAAGCAAAACCCCTATTTTTATAGAAGATATTTTATGAAAATGATTTCGGCCTACGTATTAAATGTTTAACATGAACTCTGAAAACTCATTAAAAACAATACCCTGCTCGTTATTATACAATTTTAAGAATTTAATTATTTTATACCAGAAAAAAATTATAAAGCCGGGTTCTGTGCTCATGAACACTCAATTTACAATACAGACGCGCCATGTTTTAAATATATTTTCTCTTTGAAAAGTTTGCTTTTATCTAAAACGAACTAATGTTGGAAATAAAATAAAATTTAATTTGAGTATATTTATAACTACAGACGTCTGAATGATAATGGAATTTTTTGACTAGAAATAATATCATTACCAATTTAAGGCTGTCTTAGAGGAAAAGACGCTACGAGCTTGTAGAAATTTAATAAATTTTCATGTACAATACAGAGAGGAATGTATGTACAGTGTGCATACTAAAAATATTTGCAGGTAGAGTGTATACATACATAGTATATGCATTATATTTATAATTAAATGCATACTATTATATCATATTATATGTCGAGTGATCAATTTACATGGTTATACCCCACTGAGAACAGCAGAGTTTGATCAGACTGACTTTGCTAGCTTGCTGTTTCACGACCTAATATTATATATATTCTTAATTTTTGGTCATATTTTTAGTAATCATTATCATATTATACGTATCTATATTACATAAATCTATATTGAATAATGATTGATGTATCACTCGATTCATAACAAAATATAATTACGTATTGAATACAATTACTGAATGTAAGTAAAGTATTGTCATTACGATCTTATCATAACTTTTATGAAATGGATACTATTTGACAGAAGTGGTTCTTTAACAGCACTATTATTAATATATTTTGTCTTTCACCTTATAACTATATTCATCTATTTCTAAACATATATAATAAACAATTTATGATCTCAATAAACAATTTTTGTTTATAGTCATCAGTGAGATATTGTAATAAGACTAGATTAGAACATTTATTTTAAAGCACGCATCATTGAGCTTTTTTGTGCTTTAAAATGAACGTCTACTCATTCTTTTTTATATTTAATTAAAATACACGATAGTAATTTTCATTGTTTAAAATAAATTACGTCCATTTATAGAATAGCAAACATGAAGCTTACATAATATTAAACAAACAACAACAAAGTCTGGTTTCAGTAATTTCGGCAGCGTGACAGCGTGATGCGAAGGCCGCCGACATCAAGAAGGAGTGAGTTGCTAAACGAAATGTTCACACACCACGGGCGACTCACCTTTGAACCTTCCTCAAGGTATAGATGTTTTTGCACTGTAACAAATTAATTCAAGATTTTCAATTTTCGAACTTACTATTTTAGTTAAACTTACTTCCCTTGATTGAGTTGATCAATGAAATCGTTATGAATATGACGTTACACTTTTAAACTAGAAAGCTTATTGGATGTATTGACAATAAAATTAATGTGTAACAAATGGTAGGTTACAATTTCTTATGCAATTATAATTAATAATTTCTAATGTAGTCATGAATAATTAATATTATCGAGGTATTGGTATATTGTCTTTGCCAAACTTTATCACTTTGAAATTGACTTTCGATTGCTAGGGCCATATTACATATACTGTATACGCATTTGATTTCTTTTAATTTTCTCAATTTTTCATCTTTCCTAACCTAATCACATAATAAAACAAAGATAAACAATAGAGATCAATGTATGAACCAAGACACAATTCAATCCAAGTCATTTTAGAAAAAATATAAGTTGACTGACCAAAAATTGAACCCGCGACCTTAAGGTTAGCGCCTTGGTTTTATAAACGTCACAAATGTTCACCCTTAGAATGAATATCACCGTATTAAAATAGCAGATACCTCACACAATACAATGTTTAAAGCAAAAACATATCAATCACCATCAATAGATTCGAATTTGAGGTATGTTGCTAACGAATATAAACAATAAATCGTGTCACCAACGTCAATTTACATATCGTCATATTTTATTTGTAACTAACTACTGTACGAATATTGTGAGCGAGTACATATATGTATCGATTAACAAGTTTATTATTAAATATATTAATGCATTCCTGAGAATGTAGAAACTAAATTCTGTTAAATATAACAAATGCCTATGACATGGATATTTATGTTAGTTACTTTAAAAGGAATTCGCAGCTAAATTACGACTGGCCGCTATATACATAAAGCGATATAATATGTCAAACCTATGACAAAGGAAATCGTAGTTTCAATTCAAAACTAAGTCTGACCTGACCGGCCCATTGGTGCGGTGGCGGAGCGTCTGCCTTCTAAGGCGCGGCCCCGGATTCAGTTTCCGGTCAGTATTTAGGATACGAAATTTTCCAAATTGACAGTCTGAATTTTGTTGGGAGCTCTCCCAATTTGTTGCGTGGTACCCATATACCAGCCTTTGTTCAAGATATTATTTAATTTTTTTTTCCCTATTGCGTAACATTTTAATTAACAATTAAACAGAAACTACAGAATATAACATAATTCTATACTCACAAACAACTGCTTACATTATGAAAACATTCAATTATATTTCTCAAGCTACTTATTTGAATTTTTATGAGATAAAAGTAGCACTTTGTACTTTCAACTTAGCTCTCCCTATGTTATACGTATATAAGTATTCTAGAATTTTATACAGATTTGAGAGTCGCAATTCTTTCTTTCGACGACTTGAAACACTTTCATCTAAAAGGCCCTTAAGAACTGTAGTTCTTTTCGGACTGGCACAAATAGTATTGTTTCCAAACAATTAAATGTAACTTCTTGTAGGCTGTTCATTAAATACAAAATAATTCATAAGAATAATTAAATGATATCACAGCTTCCGTAGAAAACAAATCCAAAATTAATTTCAAAATCCTAGTTCTAAATTCTGAGAACAAAATATGCACATAAAGTACATAACACTTAAGTACTTAAAAAAATCTAATTGAACAACGTAAATTGTAAAGGTTTAATTTTTATCATTCTCATTCAAATTCATATTCATTCTAATCATGACACAAAATCGCAAAATTGAAAAAACACGGATTAGGTCGCTTTCATTCTAAATATACGATTTTGACACTTGTTAAGTATAATGTATAGGAATAGTTGGTGCGCAACGACAGAAGGCTATCTACTTCCTAAGTTAAAGTTGAGGTTTCATTTCAGGTAATATTATGAAACTGTTCTAAATCGTTACCTATTTTGTATGAAAAAGGAGGTAATCCTTTTATTAAAGGCAACAGGCAATATTTTTTATTGCTTAGGTACATATAATATACGTACAATAGACTACATGTACATACATACGTGCAATAAAAATTACGAGAAACGTTACCTTGTAATATATCATAAAATATAAGTACCTATTTACTGTAAACAAGTAAGTACTTATTTGTACTTATATTTTGTAATATTTAATGTATTTATATGTATATGTATATAAATTAACTATAAATACTTAACATACATTTTTAATCATGCATAAGCTTTTAACTTCATACACACAGATAAAAGTTACAGTTACATCTATTTCATGCACATACATGTAATTTAATATGTAAAAAATAGAACCATGTTTATAACAAGCATTTTTCATAATAGTAAAATTTTTAATACAGATCTTTTAAAAACACAATGAATAATTTAACAGAATTAACCTGTTCATATTCTGTGCAAATCTAAATGACTTTAATATGTTTTGACTACTCACATATTTTGATCTACATTGGATCCCGGCTGTAGCTATCTTTTTACCTTTTCTGTGCACCTGCAGCAGGGAGGAAAATATTTCAACATTCAAGTAAGCTATGCTTGAGAAAATTCCACCGCACATGCACCGAATAATGATATTAGATACTGTAAAAAGAGCACTCCACAATAATCTGATAAAAAGTTAGTTCGAAGAGAAAAGAAGCTTTCTGTATAGTTTCATCCACTACAAAATGAAAGAAAATAATTTTCTGGTTACTCACGTATTTTGAATGTGTGAGTCAGAATGCGAAGCGGGTGGTGGCATCCACCTCGCTAGGCCAGGCTGAAGAAGCAACTGTCGAAAGGTCTGTCTGAACTGCCGCGACATTGAACAGTATAACACGAAGTTGATCGCTCCGTTGAGAAGTGCAAGAAAATCCATTAACTCCCCAAACAAATCGTAGCATCGTTTAAAAAAACACCAGCCAAGCAATCCACTCATTAATCCCAAAATTCCCTGCGGTAGCTCAGTCACCAGAAACAACAACAAAACGGCCAATAACATCTTGGTTGTTCGGTCCGTTCTTTTGTCCGCTTTGTGTTGCCTTTTAACCATTTTCTCAGCAGCTGGACAAGCGCTGTAATTTCTTAAATTTTTTTGATGCTGATTAGCGTTATATAGAGCCCTTATCAGCCACACACTTATAACTGTTAGAATGGAACAGGGTAACAGTTTGATTAATACTGCGTGCACCCAGAAATTAGCTTGATATAGCCTTCCCTCGTAATCAGAATCGACAACATACGCGATACCAGGACTTCCAATCTTATCTGTTACGTTCTTCTCATAAATATCGAATACCTGTTGAGAAACAATTACAACTGTATGAAAGCATTCCATGATAATTCGTATTGTATGTAAAGCAGTATATGCAGTTCATTTGCAAAAGACAATAAATGTAAATACTGTGACATATTGGAGCCTTACCATAAAGGTTGGTGTACATAATATCGGTGGTAATATAAAACTAGCGAGTATGGCGATGCTGCATCGACGCTCCGTGCATAAAACGTGACTTTTGTCAGAATACCTGTAAATATAATTATAGATGAAAGTATAAACAATAAAAATTCCTAATAATCCTTTATCAATTAATTTACGTTTAATTTTTATGGGAAATTCAGACTATTCTTAACGTTTCAATTTTCTTCTAACAACAATACTCCACCTACCCGTACCTACCCTAATTACATTTCTATCTAATAGCTCCAGTTACCTTAATTACCAGTAATTAATTAATTTAAAGGAATATTCCATTTAAATACGACAACGTTGTAAAGATATTTGTAAATCTATACTAATATTATAAAGAGGTAAAGTTTGTGAGTTTGGATGTTCGAGGTAATCTCCGGTGCTAATGATCTGATTTTGAAAATTCTTTCACCAATAGAAAGCTGCATTATCGACGAGTAACATGTATTTCATTTATAAAAAAATGTCTACCCGTGCACTAGTATGGGTCGCTAGTATGAATTAAATTAAAGATAATTCAATAGTAAAGCAGGTTGTTAGGCGGTTGTTATTAGGCGAATACATTGAAATTGCAAAGTACAGAACATTGAACACAATAGAAATATTGTAACAAGACTTTGCCTTTTAAAACTCTACATTATTGTCATAATAACACACATACATATTATCTCTCTAGTTGTTCAAATCGTAGTAAGGAATTTTCTTCCATAAAGCTGCGTTTTTAATATACAAATATATACATTAACAAAAAGTATATATATATATATACATATGTTAATATTTACAAACTTAAAACTACACATTATCTTAAATAATAAACTTCCTCAAAGTTGCCGCTTAGAAAGCTGTCATTGCTTAAGGTACCCAGCAGACTGGCAGCATTGCCTCTTTGAATAGCCAAACTGATTCGTTGGCGGAAGAAGCTACCAGCCCGGCGGTCTCCCGAAGCCTCAACCAGTCTCTTATAAATATCAGAAACCAGTCGATGGGCTTCGGGGGAGCCCCAGGGACCCAGTTTCGACTGCAAAGGGCGTAAATATGAAACTCTCAGATAGAGTCGCATACTTACGCCGCTTCAAGTTCTCGGCAATGTTGGCCGCGGCACCTGCTGACTTGGAAGTCGCCGGCACATGGGAAACAGCAAGTGTATCGACACAAGTGACATCCCACACCAGCGATCTTCCAAGTTTCCAAGGAATGAACGTCAAACCATCCGGTCTTCTGCCGTCGCTGCGCGCAATACCTACAGGCTCTAAAACTGCAGAAACGCCAGCGGCGACAAGAGCCCGCCGAATGACGTCATTCAAGGCAGCATGTCGTGACATGCGGCCCGCACTACGTAAACAGGATAAACCGTGGTGACCTAGTACATCGACGAGATCACCACAGCGGCAACGGTGAGGAAGGTTAGTCCTGGCCCCCAGACGAAGGGATACATATATATTATGTACTATAATTATCTCTCCTTTAATTCTTCCCACACACACACTCCAATATGAATAATAAAAAGTAATTATAAAGGGGTACACTACTCACTTTATAGCAATATATCTCCATATCGCCAATGACAACGTGAGACAAATAGACGCAGTATGCAGTATTTGAGCAAAATGCATGTGAAATAATAAATACATTGCCCACGAGTAGGGAAAGTCCAATTTCTCAGGAAGTACCTAAAAAAATATCGAATATTAAATGAATATTATTTTTATATGCAATTTTATTGACATAAATCAGTACATCAATCTTAACGTTAATATTTACAAACTTAAAACCAAGCATTATCTTAAATAATAGACTTTTTATTGTAAATAAACGCAGCATACAAATAGAACACAACGACAAATTTTTAAACTATTAAACACAAATTGATGATCTGCGAAAAAAACAAGTAGGTATATAATATGTAGAATATATTAGCTACTAGTCCTTGATCAACTTTTACTACCGCACAAAGTAAAAGTCGATCAAGAACTTATTAAAAGGAACGTCTATAGGCGATGGGTCCTATTATCGTATAATCGTTGATGTGTCTGTAAGCTATCGTGCAACTTTTGAATTGCTTGACCAATTGAAATCATATTCTCAAAATATATTTGTTTTGTCGAGATGTTTGATGGTTTAAAGCTAATCTGGAATCCAATAGGTGTCAACAAGTTCTGTAAAATCAAACTCATCTCGCTACCTACCGGAAAATTCAGGACACCTGCTGGGCCAGTCAGTTTACATACAAAAAAAATACAATATATTTTATTATAATTCATAGTTATATATTTTCGCAACTAGAATTTCTATATCGCATAGTAAATGACTGAAACCATTATAAAAAGGACACATTATTTCTCAGAAAGTAATCTTTCAAAGGATTTGTCTTATTTTCAAGATAACAAGAAGGTACTCTTTACTTGAGAGAGGTACGAGAGATGAGGGAGACATGATACTTTTACATACTTACTTTTTGATATCTACTTAGTTTTGTTCAACGACCTTGTTGATTATTGCATATATTATATTGAGATTTATTATATGTATAAATGGTTATATATATTTTAAATGATTACTCTTTTTAAATTTATGTTGACATGTAAAAGCGAAGTTTTTTATTTATATTGGATCAAAAATATATGGACATGTATATCGGCATTTCGGAGCTCACATGAGGCCGGGGTCCTGAGCTCTTGACCAACATGCCCTTAAGGTGAAGACGAAACGGTTACAATGAATATATACATACAATAATAACGTGATACTTTTGGGATAGAGAGAGTATCAAGACTCAGTAATATTACATCTCGACATCACTTCGCAAATATCTGTTTGGACGTACTGTTTTCGTAACGTGAGAGAAACCTTCAAAACCATGTGAAGGATGGCTGGGTTATGTGAGACTTTTATCCACAAAAACTTCAGTGGTGGATGGCATCAGATAGTGATAGTTTGCTAGCTCTGGTTGCTAACCCATCGCCTATGCAAGTTCTTAATAATAAGCCCTACCCTTTGTCCGATATTTACATCTGACAGCAAAATAAGCAGTTGACAAATTCTATATTTTTATTTCTCCTCCAGACCGGCATGCAATCTTACGTAAAATATACTTTAAATACATAGAAATGCATTATGTATTATACTATAGGTACTTACATAGAAATTATATTATATACATGTATTATGCAAAACCAAACGCCTATTCGAAATGCAAATTAACTTCCTGAGATTCTTATTCTAAATTTAAAAATCTTTTAATGGTTGTATGGTCCGTTTGAATACAGTTTGCTTGAAAGCTACACATTTTTCACGTATATCGGGGAATCCGTAGCGCCATTCATTTGGGGTGTATAGTAGAACTGATGACAATTTGGCATGAAGAGATTAGCAAACTGGTGGAACCTCATTCATTGATGTGAGTCGGTTGCCATCTGCGTACAGGTCACTTTTGAATCTTTTATGTTTTAACCGTTTTGTAATTAGAACATAATTAGAACTTCATTATCTAACCCTTACCGATTGCTACGTCTACATTATTAAAAACTTAAACCTATGCATAATGAATAACTCTAGTACGTATATAATTAACAAATTGAAATGTAGGTTATACGTAGATTTATGGTATAAACTTGATATAAACATGTCCCTCGCACTGCAAGTATTTTTAGATGAAGCGGGTGGTAAAGTAAAGCAGTTTATAAGAGAAGAAGAAAAACGTCTTTGTGATATGTAAGTATTATGTGAAAAACTATTTCATATATCGATTTTAGCATGTTTTGTTTCATTGCATAAATGGAACGGTAAATTTTATTTATCTTTTTGGAAAATTGAATTGTAACGGATTATCATTATAACGCTAAAATTAAATACGATCACTCTCAGAAAATATTATATTAATTCAACCGATTTTAATATCGTGTAAGCCTAAAGCCGATTGATATTCTCGTTTTTGTAATAAAAAATATTTCTATCGCCAACGAATCAGTTTGGCTATTCTATGCCGCCAGTCTGTGCTGGGCACCCTATAAGCAATGACAGATTACTCGGCAGCAACTTTGAGAAAGTCTATTAATTAAGATTATGTTAAGTTTTAAGTTTGTAAATATTAACTATTAAAATTTGTGTCAATAAAGCATAGATTTTGAATTTAAAAAAAAATATAAGAGAATTAGAACAGAATATGACAAATAAGACTGAATATAAGAAAAAAGTTACGTTCAGTTTAAACAAGTACCAAAATTACACTCACCAGGTATCTATATATGACGAAAGGGACATACTCAAGCATAACGAAGACGTCAGCAACTGCGAGCCACTTGAGCAGCCGATTGATTGGCGCGGCCGCCATGTCCCGCCGCGTCAGCACGGCCACATTCATTGTGTTCGCTATTACCCCCACTGTGCACACCTGCACAATATACATCGAATAATAGGAATAACAAGGCGAAAAACATATGCTTATAAACAATCTTAAAACTAAGCAAAGAAAAATCCATAGGTACATGTAAAAAAAAATCGAAATGTCTATCTGTGATAAATAAAGTCCTTGTCTGTGATTTCGAAAGAAAGGCCTTTTTTAAGCTTATATTATGGTTATTTGCACTTAACCAAAACCCAAACACGCTTTTTTTTTATTTTTGCCTCTGTCTGTCTATATCACGGCTAATCTCAGACAAAACTAAACTAATTTTGACAGAACTTTCATTAGTAGGTAGAAGACTTTTCAGAGAATAATGTAAGCTAGTTTTTATGCTAGAAAAGTACCAAAAAAGCGAATGAAGCCGCGAGGTATACCTACTATACAGGGTCATTCTTTTAAATAAGACGGTATGGGCAATTTTTGAACTATAAGACTTAGAGCACTGCCGCTTTTAAAGACATTCTTTATTTTTCAATTCTAAGTGAAATTGTTAAAAAAATTTTTTTTTGTCAAGCGTGAACTTTTCCCAGAAATAGCAAATGTTAAACAATTTTCGTTTTGTAGTTAACTGATATTTTTTGGATATACATACCATAATGTATAAATGAGCAACAGAATTAGTAATTCAAACTACAACTAATCGTATCCGAAATTAAAAATTTTCATTACAAATTTACCATTTAAATCATATGATTTAAATCATATGAACTTTAAAATTAATAGTTTTTTTATAGAAGAGGGGGCAAACGAGGAAGTGAGTCACCTGGTGGAAAGTGACCACCGCCGCCCATGGGCATCCGCAACATCCGGGAAAACACGGGTGCGTTGCCGTCCTTTAGGGAGGGAGTGGAGGAAATGATAAGATTACTGCTGAGATGGTCAAGTATGGTGGTCCTAGGGTATGGGATACATTCTATAAACTGTGCAATCTTTGCTGGCAGAAGAGAGTGGTTCTGGAGGACTGGCACACCGCAGTCATAGTACCTCTCTATAAAGGGAAAGTTGTTATTTAGACTGCGCGTGCTATAGGGCCATAAGCTTCGTCAGCTTAGCAAGTAAAGTCTATACCAAGCTATTGACTGAACGTGTGAAAGGCATTTCTAAAAGATATTTGTGGGAGGCACAAGGTGGTTTTAGGAACGGTAGGGGTTGTATGGATCAGATTTTCTAGCTCCGCGGTATCATAGGGAAGTTTCTGGAAATAGGTTGGAAAGTTTTCTATGCTTTCGTGTATCTTGAAAAAGCCTTTGATAGAGTAGTGTGAAGGAAATTGTGGAGTCTTCTGTCTGAGTATGGCGTGGAGTGTCTCTTACTGTAGGCTGTGAGGTCATTATATTGAGGCCACAGAGCCTATGTAAGGATGAAATGTCGCCCTGGTCCGAAGTCTGTTCAGGCGTCAGGCAGGGCTGTGTGATCTCTGCCAGTCATTGAAAGGTAGTATGAGTGGTATGATATGTAATGGTACAGTAACTGCCTTTTGTATGCTGACGATGCTGTGCTTATTAGCACCATCAGAAGCGGAGGTTGCAGGCACTAATTAGGTATATGAAAGAAGACTGTGAAGTGAAATGATTGAATATGAATGTGAACAAAACTAAGGTTCTGGTATTTGAAAAAGAAGATGTACAGACGAAGTGTGAAATAGGGGTAAATTGAAAATGTCTAGAACAAGTGAACGAAATTGTATATCTGGGGAGTGTGTTTTCGAGGGATGGAAGATGTAAGTTGGATGTGGAGAGACGAGTAGCAGCTGCAAATAAAGTGAACGGTGCTGTGTGCACATTAGTAGGCAGTGTGAATATATTATATAATTCAGCCAAATTGGCCATACACAATGCAGTGTTGGTTCCAACTTTATTGTACGATAGTGAGGCCCGGATATGCCCGAAATCCAGTGAAAGTAAAATAAATGGAGTAGAAATGCGATCTCTTAGAAATATGTGCGGTGTCACCCTTGCGGACAAAATAAGCAATGAAGAGATACACAGTATGACAGGGTTGCACAACAGTGTTATTGTAAAAATGAAGAAAGGAATGCTTAGATGGTTCGCGCACATAGAAAGAATGAGTGATGAAAGACTGACGAAGAAAATGTACAGAGCGAAAATGAGTGATAAAAGAAGCCAAGGAAGACCAAGGCTGACTTATGAAGACCAACTAGCCAGAGTGTTATCCGACGGAAATATCAAAAGCATTCGCATACCTAGGCGAAAATTTGTGAGGAGAGTAATGAGATTTGCCGAAGCGAAAGAAGTATGTATGGACTGCGACGTTTGGCGCTCCGTTCTCTCTGACTACCTCATTAGGGATACAGCGTGAAGATATGTAATGTATGTACAAAAATCCATAGATATACTTTTACGAGTAAACAGTATTAACATAGTTACTGTTATATTATGTACGTACTATTCCAAAGGTTGTTTTCTTTTACCAATTATTTAGATGTCGAGAGATAATACACACATCAACAGATAACATATTGCAAAATATTACTCCCACATTTCTATTTTTGGGGAACAACATAATACAGTATCCAAATAACTTTTCATTTTTACTTTTCTTCCCCGAAAATATCGCAAAACAAACATTCCCCCAAAACATTTAAACTAAACATCATACTATCCATCATTTGCACCTTATTTTATTTGTAGATAGGTGTTTGTTTGCTTTCTTGCTTTCCTTGTTTTATCTGGTCCCTTCAAATCCTTTTGAAATTTAATGTCTTTTACGTAAATATAACACAGTATTACATATTTTCTGCTTTTGAAAATTACAATTACACTCACTTTTACCATCGGTTTCACTCACGTGGTAACTAGCAAATAGTTATGTTTTGTCCATTCTGCGTGCAACATTTGAGCAAATCCTTCAGCAATTTTCATGTAAAATAAAAACGAACAAATGTACGTTTATTATCTATGAATGGAAGTATGAATTTCAATTATAGTCTAAGCTTATCGCGACGTTGCTCCTCAGTTTTATTGGTCAGTCCCCTTTCCCCTAAAGAAACCTAACAATATTTCGGTAGAATTACTTTTGATTCCTGTTCTTATTAACATACCAAACACGTTTTTTCAGAGCCATTTTTAATCTTTTCGCAAATTATCCAAATCTACGACATTTTATCTATTATAAAAGTTAAAACTTGGCAGTTTCGTTCCCTGTAATGTTACACCTCAATCACGACTACAATCATATTCATAAAAGGATCGGGGAAGCAATTGCCTTTTTCCACTTTTCCTAGAGTCAACTTGTTATTGCAAAAAAGGCATTAAAACTGTATCGTTCAATTTCAAGTGTCAGTAACAGAAATATAAATATTGATAAAATAAATAAATCTAAATATTGATGTATTGATATATTATGAAATAATTGATAAATAAATCTAAATATTGATTTAGTTTTAGGTACTCCAGTTTGATCGAGATGCCATTCCAAATTAAAACTACGGTTACAAAATTTTCAGTAAGAAGCTGATGATCAATTTATACTAGAACTGAGTACTTCACATTGGCCAGTAGTTCACATTTCAGACTGACGATAAGCGATAACTTTTACTTATATTCTAAATTTACTCATAAGTAGCTCTGTGAAATTACAATTCCTCTAATTGTTCTTCATTCAAATCGTGAATCCTTCATACAAATATTGCTTCGTAATAATAGAAAGGGGTATTTGTTCACCCCATTGATGACAAGACTTGAAAACGGGCGTATCGAAAACAATGCTAACTTCAAATATTCTCCCCCCTTGATTGATACAGATTGTAAGACACGTGAACCGAAAACAAGGTTTTGTTTCCTATTGTGACCTGCACGTGTTGTGTAACGAGTTTATCAAGACAATATTTACAATATTGTATTTATAAGAAATACGTAAATGCATGAGAGGCAGAAAGGTACAGCCTGTTTCAATCCGATTTGCCTAAAGATAAATAGTATTTTGTATTATATTTAATTAAATAAGACATGTTAAGAATAATAGTTTTTGACACAGATAAATTACTTACTATAAAGGCGTCTAACCATCAATGTTATTTCATGTAAACATTGACTTATCTTAACATTTTATCAGAAGAAACTCAAAAAGATTACTTATGTTTTCGGAAAATTTGATTGGAACGAACCACAAGTACGTAACTTCACATTAATGCCCATCCAGAGTGGACAGGGCATCAAGACGCTACAAAAAAATGAGCAGAACGCCTAACTAAAACTAAAGTAGATTTGAAGTTCAAAAATATCTTGTAATTGGATTTACTTGAATAAACTGATTTGACTTTAACTTTGACGCCTAACAGATGTGAAACATCGAAACTATATATTTTGTATAGAATACATGCATGAAAGAATGATTCATTAAAGGAAATAAATATGGCATAATCAAAAAATATGGCATAATCAAAAACAAAATAATTAGATTTTTTTAAAGAAAAAAATAACCTTGAGAAACCTAGAATATGACACTCATGTCGATTTATAAAAAAAAATTAATATTCGCACTTTTGGATTTAAAAATGAATGTCGTTTTCGTAATCAGCACATCGAGAAACCTAGAATATGACAACTATGTCGATTTATCTAAAAAAAGTAATATTTGCCAGCTGGGATTTGAAAATGAATGTCTTTTTAGTAATCAGCACCCCGAGAAACCTAGAACATGACACCCATGTCAATTTATCTAAAAAAGTAGTATTTGCCATCTTAGATTTGAAAATGAATGTAATTTCCATAATTATAGTCCAGTCTACAACGGTAAAAATGTGGTATTACCTGAGAATTCCATCAACACGCATCGATTTGCGTGAAATTTTGGAATTAAGTTCTACTAACCCTTCACTTCAAAATCTACCCTATGTTAATTTGTGAAAATTATTCTTAAAGGGTGAAAACTACCCCTTTTTGCCAAAATTCAATAAAACAAAAGTTGAAGCATTTAGAAAGTTAAAAAACACATTTAGGGTTTGAATAAAACTTGCTTGAGGCTTTAGGATACTATTTATGATTTTTCAACCCTTAATCGATGTATTTCATCCCTTAAAAACCAACCACTTTTATGATAAAATTTAAAAAAAAACAATTATAGTACTTTATTTTTCTTAATTTATGTTAAATGGGTATCTTTTTATCGTGTTGAACTCAAATATTTTTTTATCCCAGATTTTTAACCCTTACAAATCATCCCTTATTACGAAAAAATTAAAAAAAATCATTTACGGTCTTATTTATAGAATGTAATATATTATTTATATAAAATTGATTTCTTTTTGTCGTATTCAACTTGTAAATAATTATTTTTCAAATTTTCATGCCTTAAAAACTACCCCTCATGTGGAAAAATTCTTGAAAGATTATGAAAATGTGGAAAATTAGAAAGGAATATTTTAATATAATTTTTTTCATGTATTTAGTGTACAGTATTTTATGTTACATATTAATATATAAAAAATAAACAAACTAATGTATAAAATAAATATAAATTAAAAATCATCAATCACTGTCTGTATTTACGCCTTCTTGATCAGTTATTGGAGCAGTGCTCCAAAAGCAATATTCCCAGTAACACTCAAAGATAAATTCTAGAAAATTATATTAATAATTGTTATAATTGAAAGAATTCAAACATATAGTATTAAATAGTTAAATTAAAAATCTGTTTCTCTGTTAACCAATTTAATATTAAGCATAAATTAATAATCACAATTAAATTTTTAAGAAACGTGCTCATTTTTCAATCACAGACATATACTGGTTTGAGCATCTCTGTGTAAACGACACACAATCAAACATACACACATGTATGTATATACAATACACATATATATGTAGAAAGTCTACTTTCACCGAAGCAGATGTTGTCAGCTCCATGCCGTTCCTTCTCATTATGTGTATATATGATATACATACTCCGAAATTTACCTGCTCCGAAATTAAAAAAAAAATGTTAATTTGTTTTGGCCATATCTCCCTTAATTTTTAAGCTAGACACTACTAGACAGTCGATTAAAAAAACATTTTGTAGGAAAATTTATAATCTATTAGACTAAAAATTTTTCAAATTTATTGAGGTCTTTATTTTTGAAAGGAAAACGTTCCGAGGGCTCCAAAACGGTACCAGTCATATGCCATTGTGAACTTCGAAAGGTCATATGTCGGTTAATATTCAAGTTATGAAAATAAAAAAAAAAGAAAATGTTCAATAAAAAAATACCTAATTTTTTGTTCTCTAGCAATTTTTACGTCTTCCATATTTTTTTAGATATTTTTAAAAAAAGTTTTATAAACTACTTTCTCCACTAAAACCATAATATTTTTCAAAACCAAGCTTTTTAAACGATTCAAACTTCTTGATCCCATTATTAGTATTAAAATAAAGTGATTTGTAAATTTATAACATTTTATTTCAATTAGGGTGGCAATATGAAGGGTGAAACTGATGATTTTTTTCACGGAAAAAAGGGATTCTACATTATTTTCATCGCAACTCCCTTATTTTATATCCTACAGTCTTATAAAGTCTCATTTGAAAGGTTTTTTAAAGAACTTTAAAAAAGGGACAGCATTTTTTCCGTAAAATTGACCGTTTTCCAGTTATTCTCTTTTTAATTCTTCAGAATCTTTGGTTCACTAAATAAATTCCACCTTTAATAAGTTATAACTCGGTTTGTATTAGTTCTATAGCCAAAAGAAAAAAAACATTCTTTTTATTTTTTTATAAGCTACATTTTAGCTTCTTATAGTTTTTTTGATAAAATTGAGTTTTGAGTTATTTGTGAAAAAACGATTCAAACTGATTTTTTTGTAACAAAAATTGAATTTTTCATTCACGAATAAGTCAAAAAGTTCTGATTTTTCGAAAAAACTATAGAATATTTTGTGCTTAGAATGGTTTTTTCTATCGATTTCTGTGGTTATTTTTAATAAAAAAATTACCACCCCTTAGTTGGGGTGGTATCCACCCCCAGGGTAAAAGCACATATTGGCATAGGGTAGACTTTGCTTTTTGAGGTATTCCCTATCTACTGTTAAAATTTCAAACAAATCGATGCGTGTTGATGGAAATTTGAGGTATAAACCGTTGTAGACTGGACTATTAGCACTCCGAAAAACCTAGAATTTGTTTCATATCAATATATCCAAAAACTAATATTCGCCATCTTGGATTTGAAAATGAAAATCATTTCGTAGTGAGCACCCCGAGAACCCTAGAACACCCATGTCAATTTATCTAAAAACACAAATTATTCAGATTTTCCGAAGTAAATAACAACAGTAATACATACGCTACAGATATACGAGTATGAGCTCAGTACAAGCGCGTGGCGACGCATCGCGCTTATGCTTAGCTCGTACAAGATGTTTCACATCTAAAACGTAAATCATCTTTTTGCAAAAAAAAGAATAGAATCGATATACGATTACAAAATTAAACGGTTAAAAAATGGAATTAATTTGGTGATAGAATACTCTCATAGATGAATCTAATCCAACTTAAATAGAAATGATGAAGACCTTTTAAAATATTGCAATACAATCCAATACAATTGTATTGAAACTGAGTTATTTTCTTGTGTTTCTTGTTGGTATTTCTGTTATTAGATATCAGTATACAACGTTACGAGACACGCGATGTTATTTTTTTATTTAAGGCCACCAACAAAGTTTACACTAAATACATAATTACAATATTGATACAGTTACAATAAATGACACTTGTTAAATGCGACGTTAATTATAGGTACAACATGCGTAAAAAAGGGAGTTGATACTAAAGATGCTAACTTAACCATATTAGATACAAGTAATATATTATACACATATATTTATGGTATATATAAACGTTGAAGGTGTCTTAAGGACCTAAAGAAATGCCAATGTACAAATACACACATCAAAAGTGTCTAGGGATCAAGTACATTTTTAACTATAAAAAATTATCCATTTAATATTTATCAAATCTAGTCTTCCAGACTGACTTCTTACTTTAATTCCTGTTTAAGTTAACAACTTATCCCTATATTTTGTAAAAATTAAGAAAAATTACAATTTTTACAAATTGTGGGAAATTACCCTAACGTAATATCGTCAATTAAATGGCAAAAAAAGGCAAAAATGAGTATCTTTTAAATTTTTATTGTAAAGATAAAAAAATTAATAATCTGTGTTTCCACCATTGACACGAATTACACAGTCACAGCGAATTGGCATGCTTAAAATCAATTCATCAAAATCACTTTGAAGAATGGCCGCCCACATTCTTTCTAACAAGTCAAAAAGTTGTCGTTTATCTCATTCGACGCTCAATCGTACTCAACATGTCAGAACAAGTATTCTATGAACCAGCCGATTGATACAGGAATGCACAATTCGGGTTATTTAACAAAAACTTGTTAAAACATGATTGCCCGCGGTCTATTATCTACGAAAATTACCTATCTGGGAGTACTAATAACTATTAAAATGCAAAAGTGTGTCTGTTGCCTTTTTATTTGTTTGTTTATGTCTACTTTCATTTCGAAACGAAACGACCGATTGACATGATTTTTATTTTGTATATTCAATAAAACAGGACAGATATATGAACTACGCGGAGAGAAATATCGAACCGAGTTTGAGCAATCTTTTAATTAATATTAGTTGACGTTCACAAGTTGTAGTTGAAAGTCGAGAGCTCATGCAGTCATTGTCTAAGATGCCTCCTAGCTAATTGAAATTACAAATCACTCCCACACAATGCCCCCATTTTTTTTCTGGGTCTCTTACCCTTTAGGCCTGTAGAGCCCACAAGAGGGCGTTATCGCCCACTTTGGGAAAGGCTGCTCTAAAACGTACTTAATCCCTAGACACTTTTGATGAATGTATATAATACAATGATGTTATATTTAAAAAAGAGGTAGATAGGTTATGTTAGTACTAATGCTTGTAAAATATTGTCCCGGTTACGCACACACATAAGCCACATGTTTTGTTTATACACACTAATAAAATGATGAAGTGTAAATAAGATAGCATGACAATTACCATAAGCAAACTGAGACAAATATACATTGCACTCCGTCGCTATACAATATAAGACTTCCATTGCATTTCAAACTAACAAATCACGCGGCTCTCTAAAACCATTGTGATTGGTCAATTTCACTTTCTTACAGCATTTTAAGCGAATCCGTGACTTAATTCATAGAATATTAGTAATTAATGCAACAGAACAGACATTTTCGAAAAATATGATTGATGCCTAATGGTAAGACAGTAAATAATAATGTATGTTTGATTTTTAAAATTAATTTTTCTTGAGTCATGTACATTTGGAAACAGAATTATTTAAGTACATACATTCGTAAAACAATTTTATTATAAATTTGAAAATAATAAAAATAAGACACTAGGTATTTTCATGTAAAAATTTTTTTGTTTTGTGGGATTATTGGGATATTAAACACTGCTAAAGCTTTTGATTCGTTTTAAAAAATACGTATGTTATAACTTATAAACCAAATGAATAAACGTATTCAAATGTTTAATAGGCACTGCATGACATTGACGGGTCTGTAACATAACATTTTATATTCTTTGACCAAACATAGTATATTGCTCTCTGTCGCACTTGGTAACTGGGGTATTATCTATCGCATTTCATTTTTTTATGATTTAATATTTTACTGATATTTTAGATTTTGGAAAAAATGGTGACACAAATGAAATAAGTAAGTACACTTACGCATGATACGTGATTCGTGAACCTTTGGAAGTCTTGCTAGTATAGTTTCTGCAGTATCTAATAACACAGGACGGCATTTTAACATTAATATTAGGAGCGCACATACGAGTTGACACTGTCACGTTGTTACACGAATGAGCTCTAGGTTGGCTAATTAGCAAAGTTTTGGGGTGCCAGTTTTCGAGCGCAATAACTCATCTACCTCTTTTAAATGTAACATCGTTGATATAATATGTAAGTATAGGAGAAAAGTGAAATCAACAATCACTCAGTGGTATTTGTGTAATACTTTTTTAGTTTAACTATTAGCTCCAAAAATATCATAATAAATAAAATATAACGGTTATAAGAATAAGATAGTTTTGAAGGAGCATTAAAATTACTTCGATAATAAATAAGGGGCATGGACAACCCATAAATCCATGTTAAATGTAGTACAAAATTAATTACCATCATGACAAAATGTGTTGGTTTCAATTTACCGAATAAATTCAAATTCACCAATACAAATGGTGAAAGGTATGGGCAGCTATTATATCAATGTCTTCTGGAAATGTGCCCATTCTATAACAAAACAATAATGTCAGCGCTAGTAGTTGCGTCGTATATACTATACCAAATACAATACTTATTAAAATTGCTCGATATTATACAAACACCTCACGATATGGTATTGTTCCAATTTTGGCTACAGGAACAAAATATGTATTTAATATAACGACACACCCCAACAGCCAGGTAAGGTTTTGACACAATTATATTTATAATTGTCCTCATATCTATAATTATAATCAGACTATAATGCAGATTCCCAATAGGGGTGATACCGCCCCTAGTGAGCGCTGGAGCCTTTCATGGGGGCGGTAGCGGATCCAGAGGCAAAAGTTTCAAGAGCCGTTGAGGCAGTCAAGAGGAGTGGTTAAATAAATAAATTAATTAAACAAAGTAATTGTAATTTATATTTTTTATAATTAATATTTTTTAATATAATAAAATACTTTGAAAATACAAGTTTTCACGAATAAATATTTTATCTAGCTATGTGAACTATTGTATTGTTATCGCGTTAATAAGCATTTTAAAATTGGCATTAGGCATACCTATACCTAATTTGTTGTAGTTTAGATAGATAGATTAGCTTGTCCCTGCAAGTTGGTAGAAAAACACAAGGTGTTCATGTAATTTAACATGTTTCGACAAGAATATGGAAACTTGAAATGATTTCTTTACGGAGAGTGCGCTGTTATCGCATACAAGTATAAAATAAAATTGTTGTAAGCGATAGCTTAGTGTCAGAAGTCATTATAAACATAACGAGTATAACTATTTATAAATCTGCTAAGAAGTTAATATCTGAATCTACTTCTATGTGTATATAAAAACTTACTAAAAAGAAATGCCAGCAGTACAGTATTGAGTATTTGAAATATGGATTTACGTACTCTCCTTCAGACCAATAATTACCTATGTGTTTAATTTGCAAAAAGGTTTATTCAAATGAAGCTCTTACACCTTCTAGGCTACGATAGTATTTAAATAAGTACATGCTGATAAGAAGAACAAAGATTTATCCTATTTTCAAGAACTGGAAAAGAAAAAATCCCAAAATAATATTTAAAACAGTAATATTTAAAATATATCAAACGTTTTTATGTCGTCTTCTGTCGTCTTTTAACAAGATGATGGACTACAAACCTCATATAACGTTTCATTGTTAATCCCAAAAGCAGGAAAATCACACACAAATGGCAACGAATTAATATTGCCGGCAGTCAAAGAGATATTAAAAACTGTTTTCATCGTGACACCGTCGGATACCATAAAAAAATTCCTCTCAATAATAATTCATTGCAAAGAAAGAATAGATGAAATGGCAAAAGACGTTGAAACATCTTTAAATTATTACTTAAAGACTCGCAAATTTTCCATTCAACTCGATGAATCAACTCTACCAAATATATCGAGGCTCTACATACATACGATTTATAAACGAAGAAAACATTCATCAAGAGTTATTACTTGCTAAGGAATCTGATACAAAGGGAGAATCTATATTTAATACCACACAAAAGTTTTTTCAAGAGAAAGAAATTTCTATTTGATATAATATTTTGTCTGCCGCTACTGATGGTACTCCAGCAATGACGGGGTGGCATAAAAAGTTTCATAGTGCATTTGAAACATTTAGTGATAAATGTACTCGCTGTACATTTTATCATTCATTGTCAGAATTTGGTTGCAAAGAATTTGAATGAACGTCTGTACACGTCGCTCCATTACATTATTACAGCAATCAATAAGAATAGAAGCAATTCATTGAATGACCGATTATTTAATAAGCTTTGTAATGAAAATGATGAAGATTACAATCGCTTTCTGCTGTACACAGAACTACGTTGGCTCCCTATAGGTGTTTGTCTAATCGTTTTTCCAATCAATTTGACTCAGAACCAGACCTTCTTGAAGACGGAAGAAAAATTGCGCGAGAACCTGATTGCGTCATAAAATGACATGGCATATTTAACAGACGTGTTTGAAATATTTAATTAAGTTAATTTACAATTAAAAAGTGATGAGTTGAATTTAATTAAAACAAAAAACGTCATAGCTGCTTTTGCAGGAAAGCTTCTTAGACGAAATCTTGGTAGAGGTAGATACAACCATTATCCCACACTATCAGCAGTTACTTACAACTTACCGCCAACACTTGGCAATTCTTCGTGTTGATTTTACGGAGCGTTTCCAAGATATCATATTTTAAACATGAACATACCGGGTTTTATTTGATACTGAAGACAAATTTGAAAGAGGAACTCTTAGAACTCACGACTAACGAAGAACTCAAAGCAAAATTCAAATATGGATTTGTGGGCAATAGTACAGAAGTTTGTAATCACATTTCCTTTGTCCTATATGATGGGCGTGGATTCAGTGCAGCAGCTAATTTACTGTCAAAGCAGAGCAACAGATTACAAATCACTGAACAGGGCAATCTACGGGTAACGTTAACGAAATTGGAACCCGATATTACCAAACTGTTTACACTCCACCAGCCTCGACCATCTCATTATTTTTTTATTTGTTTATTAGTGTTGTGTTTATCTCATTATTATTTATTTCTTATTTATTCTAAGTTTATTTTTAAAATTTTAATAAACAATTTTATTGTACATTTGGTTGTCGTTTTATTAATTTCTGCTGTACTATTTTTAATATATAATTAACAGATATATTGGCTACAGAATAATTGCAACAATATTTTAATATTTCATATAAAATTAACTATTAGGGACTAGAAGGTGAAAATTTTTCTTCTCTTCTAAAAGGAGCGATGGTCCAGAAAAGGTTGAGAATCTATGGTATAATGCAATACTAGCGGTCGCCCCGTGGTCGAAATTCGACCGTAAATATAAACTTTTAATATAAACTCTTTGGCGACAATCAACGCTATGCTACTGTTTGATCTAAGGAGGTTACGTTACATATGATCACAAACTATTATGACTTTGACATTGACAGTCGTTTTGACTTTGGCGGTATGAACGTAAACGTTTTATTTTATTTAATGTACTTAAAAGCTAAAAATTTTTATGTAATATGTGTTACAAATGTAATATGTGTTACAAATGTAACACATATTAAATAAAAATTTTAACTTTCTCCAGTCTTTCTCTTATTTTCTTAAAAAGGGGTACAAAATTTTCTCTTCACGTATTAATACATAGATTTATATGTAATTAGGCTAGTATTTATCGAACATATATAATAAACTGCAAAAGGACCTAAAATCGACGAAATTCAAAACGTTTTCCAAATAAAGAATAACGACCAAAACTCAGTGAATTAAATCATAGATAACATTTTTATGGTTTTTATGTTGTTACTTTCGAATAAGAGAAAAAGATAAAACGGATAAAATACATGATATACTGCTATCTATGCTATATATATAGTATGTATAGTGTGTATATATCTCAATATTAATGTTAATCATAATCCTGAACAACAATCATTATTTTCTCTTACGTAAAAAAATTAAGATAACACAGTTTTTTTTATTTTTAGTGGCGTTTCACTAAGAGAGCGCGCGCATTGGTGATTTTTGTGAGTGTTACGATAAATTCTTTGTCACTGTCACGTCACCGAAGCTTTCTTGACTGCGCACTTAAGTGACATTTACGCAGGTTACTGGTCATTCAGTCACAGTTGCTCAAAATTATTGGTAGTTAAATGACTATTAATTTTGAAAAATTCAAGTTTTTGAAACCTTCATCTAGCAATAACACAAAAAATGTTTAACTTTTGTTAAGGTATGCTCTCAATTTGTACTACAAATACCACTTTCTGATTGTAACTAGTGATCGCCCAGTGGTTGAAATTTTACCGTAAATATAAAATAAACACTTTTTTCCTTTAATATTCAACACACACTGGAAACAGCTCACTGCTCACAATTACACAAAATTCGCGGCTCGAAATTAAATTTGCTAGTAATTATTTCTTGACAAATAAAAAATTTAATTTATTTGGCGACAATCCTCCGTGCGAATGTTTGACGCTCGGGTTATTACGTGTTTGACATTGACAGTATAACTAATATACGTTTGATATTGGCAGTATGAACATCAATATAGTTAAAATCTCAAAAATAGTCGGATCGTTTGAACTTCGATTTTTTTGTGAATCAATTCCACCTACGTTCCAGCTCCCCATTTGTTTTTCGACTAATGGGTTCTTATGACATCTCATGTATTCGCAGATAACAACCGTCTCCATAATCTTAAAATATATATCGACAAATGACACTTGGATTACAAAAAAGTTTAGTGACTGTCATCCTTCCCGAGTGCACTCCACTGATGTGACGTGCCGTGACAATTTTATTGTCATAGTGACAGTAGTCACCCGTCCGCGCCGGCGCTAAAAGGCCTTACTCTCGCTACAATCTGACTAGCAGTTTGTTGCTGCAATCTGTTGCAAGGCAACTAATTGCATCGTAAATAGGCAGATTGCCGGTCACATGAAACTTATCTTAGAGTGCAATTTGTTGCCTTGCAACAGATTGCAGCAACAAATTACTAGTCACATTGCACCGTGAGTAAGGTCATTAAGGATCCATAGACGTAACGAAGGCAACGAAACAGTCACGGTAACAAAAACCACCAATGTGCGCGAAGCGTAACTGCTCTTTGCATACATATATTGCATACATATTGCATAAGTATATGTGTAGGACATTTTGGCAGGACCGGGAGAAGTGAGGTTGTCATTTTATTTAGATTTTCTATTTTTTTACATTTTTGGGAGTTTCGAAGTACAAAAGTAATAGTATATTGTGTTTTAAAGTTCTGTGTAAGTGAAAAGAATGGAGTAAGTCTAAATAAACATGTGCAGCTGAAGTTCTCGAGCTCTTCCAAGAAGGCCTACAAAACTTCAGTAAACTTATCACTTTACTGGAGGAGATTTACGATAACGAGTAACAAATACAATACGTGACATTGGCAAATGCGCTAATTTGTGCACCATGCCATGAAGAAAGAAAAAAAATAGTATATGTGTATATTTTAAATATGTAATCCTGTAAAAATAAACTTAGCTTATACTTAGCAAATGTTATTGCGCATGATACAAATATAACTACATATCTTAGTACATACAATGTGTTGTATAGACTTTAGCGTAGGTAGTGAATACTGTTTACAAATGCCTCGGCCCCAAGACCAGTCAAGACTGTTCTTTCCGTTACTAATTTATACGTTATATCTACACAGTATATAAGGCTGTTTATTACGTTAACTGCTAAGTTATATGCTGTTATAAAAGCATTCAAAATACTCTTATAAAAACTTCTTTCATACTTAGAAAGTAGTCTGGGAGATAAAAAAAAAGTAGAATGTGCCACAATGTGTGCCAACTGCTTATCTTCCCGCACAGGTCGAACGGACGGACGGACGTATCAAATCTTATCATTATCGACATTTAGCATTTTCCATATAAAGTTTGTCACCTTCTTAGGGGATAGATTTTTGATAAAAATGTAGCCTATGTCCGTTCTCTGATGCGAAACTATATTCATGCTTCATCAGTCATCACAATCTGTTCAGAGGTCTAATTTTTCAGATACAAATTTCATCCCCCTTTTCATCCCTTTTACAGATAAATTTCGATAAAACATTTCGATTTTTTCGATTTTCGACATTTCGATAAAAAAGTAGGCTACATTTTGCACAATCACATGTTCTTACTATATACCAATTTTCATCGAGATCGGTCAAGCCGCTCTTGAGTTATAAAAGGACATACAGACTGACAAACATTTTAAAAATGGTAGAATCGAAGTCATTCATAAAACGACTATTTATCACACAACTTGACAAAAAAATTGTAATTACAGACAGACGCTAGAGCTGTATATAGTAGTATAGATACAGATTACAAATTTTTATTTCAAATCGTATTTTTACTAAGATTAAGTTTTTTTTTTTTATAAAAGAGGGGGCAAACGAGCAAGCGGGTCATCTGGAGAGTGACCAACTGCCCCCATGGACACCCGCTACATCCGGAGAATCACGGGTGCGTTGCCGGCCTTTTAGGAAAATAGGGAAAGGGGGGAAAGGAGGGGAAAGGAGTGATGGGCCACCAGCACTCTCACTCACCGAACGAAACACGACAGTAATAGATGCAGTTATTTCACGCCGATATTCTGTGAGAGGGTAGTATTTCACCGGGCCCGCCGGCCCAATTTATGCTGCAATGCAGCGTGGCTCTACCACTCCCATTTATTAAGTGGGATTAAGAGGGATTTTACTGGGATTTCTACGGATATTACACTCTTTGAAAAACTAGGGTCCTGTTTAAAGAAATGGGACCCTAGTCTTTCAAACTGAATATCCGTAGTAATTCGAACAAACAAGTACACACAGGCAAACAAAAAATATTTGTAAGTAACCATATTTGTTTGTTAAACCGAGAAGCATAAAAGTGTAACTTAATTACTTTTCAGAAATTGGTATTATGTGCATATGGACACAGCTCTGTTAACTGTTAAAGGTTTAGCGGGGAATACGAAATACGTACCTACATAATACACAAGCACCTAAGAATGTGATCCAGCCACCATTTCTATAACTATTCTCCTATAAGTTTCTAACGGTCTACATATTATTCAACTTCTGTTCTAATACATTATTACATATACGAGGGCTGCTATTTATGTATCCGGAACTGACCAGTTACAGAACAATATTAAAAAAGTAATTATAACATTTAAAAATGGAACTCTTTGGCTGAAGAATACAATTTGTTTCATGTAGCTTTCATTTGTTTATCCTTTGTGGCGTCATTTTGAAAATTGCGAGTCTTTATCACCATGGATTTAAGTCGTGAAAATTTTCGTTCTATGATTTATTACGATTTTCGGCGAGGGCTAACTCAAAAACAGTACATCTATCAACTCATTTCGACTTTTGGGGACGAAGCACCATCGAAAACTACTGTGTATCACTGGATTAGTGAGTTTAATCGTGGGCGGTCTGTGCTCACGGACGAAGTTAAAGAATGTCGCCCTAAATCGGTTGTTGTACCTCAAAATATTGATGCTGTACGGGAACTGATAATGCAAGATCATCATATTACATATCGCGAGATAGAGGCGTCTCTGGGCATAAGTATGACGAGTATATATAAAATATTACACGAACATTTAGCTTTAAAAAAAATTTGTTCACGTTGGATTCCACACAACTTGAGAATTGACCAAAAACGGGCTCGTGTCGATTGGTGTGAAAAAATGTTACAAAAGTACAATCAGGGTGCGTCAAAAGCTGTCTATAATATCTACACAGGTGATGTATCTTGGATATATGCGTATGATCCTGAAACTAAACAACAATCAACGGCTTGGGTGTTCTAAGATGACCCGAACCCAACAAAAGTCATTCGTTCAAAAAGCACTTTGAAACAAATGGTCACTTGTTTTTTTGGTATAAATGGACATGTAGCTACAGTGCCACTAGAGGATCGTAAAACGGTTAATTCTGAATGGTACACGACCATTTGTTTGCCAGAAGTCTTTGAAGAAATAAGAAAGAACAACCGACAACGCAGAATCCTTCTTCATCATCACAATGCTAGCTGCCACACATCGGCCGAAACAACTCGGTATTTGGAAGATCAAAAGATCGAATTAACGGGTCATCCGCCGTACAGCCCCGACTTGGCCCCCAACGACTTCTATTTATTCCCAACCGTGAAGAATAAATTACGTGGTCAACGTTTTTCGAGCCGTGAAGAGGCTGTTGATGCGTTCAAAATGCACGTTTTGGAGATACCTCAATCCGAATGGAAAAAGTGCTACGAAAATGGGTTCCAACGCATGCAAAAGTGCATCGATCATCATGGTGAATATTTTGAAAAGCAATAAAACTATAATAAATGCTATATGTTTGTTTCACTTTGTTATTCCGGATACATAAATAGCAGCCGTCGTATATACGAGTATATTACTCTATTCTATTCAACTTGTATTTAAGATAATCTGCCCATTGTCCATGTATCTATAACCTATATCAGTATTTTTCATCGAAATATCAAATAAACTGATGAATAAAATGTAAAATCAAACAAATTTTAAACACGTCCCAAAGTAAACATCTCAGTCAGTGAGCTCGTCAGTCTGTCTGTTACGCAAACACACGAAGAAAAGCCATTGACGTTGATCAAATTATTATTAGAATACGGAATTTTCATTCGTTTATCAATTTGATGTACCATTACAAACGATCTCGACAATTTCGCTCTTTACAGAGGAAAAAGAATAACGGAACGAATGTAATAATGAAACTGAATCTGAGTTTGCAGGGAAAGCTACCTAAAATATTAATATTTTAGGTAGCTTTCCCTGCAACTACTAATTGAAAAGACATTCTGGTTTGTATACAAGTAATTTAGTAGTACATTTAACAGAATTTTGCAAAGTTATTGATCGCACACAATGATGTTATATTTAAAAAAGAGGTTACGTTAGTACTAATGCTTGTAAAATATTGTCCCGGTTACGCACACACATAAGCCACACACTTTGTTTATACACACTAATAAAATTATGAAGTCTAAATAAGATAGCATGACAATTACCATAAGCAAAGTGAGACAAATATACATTGCACTGCGTCGCTATACAATGTAAGATTTCAATTGCATTTCAAACTAACAAATCACACGGCTCTCTAAAACCATTGTGATTGGTCAATTTCACTTTCTTACTGCATTTTAAGCGAATCCGTGACTACTTCATAGAATATTAGTAATTAATGCAACAGAACAGACATTTTCGAAAAATATGATTGATGCCTTATAGGTTTAGACAGTAAAAAGGATTTATGTTTGATTTTCAAAATTAATTTTTCTTGAGTCATGTACATTTGGAAATAGAATTATTTAAGTACATACATTTATAAAACACGTTTGTTATAAATTTGAAAATGATAAAAATAAAACACTAGGTATTTTCATGTAAAATATTTTTTATTGTGTGGGATTATTGGGATATTAGACTCACTGCTAAAACTTCTGATTCGTTTTAAAAAATACGTATATTATATCTTATATAACAAATAAATAAACGTAATCAAATGTTTAATAGGCACTGCATGATATTGACGGTTCTGTAACATAACTTTTTATATTCTTTGACCAAATATAATATATTGCTCTCTGTCGCACTTGGTAACTGCGGTATTACCTATCGCATTTCAGTTTTTTATGATTTAATATTTTACTGATATTTAAGATTTTGGAAAAAATGGTGACACAAATGAAATAAGTAAGTACACTTACGCATGATACGTGATTCGTGAACCTTTGGAAGTCTCGCTAGTATAGTTTCTGCAGTATCTAATAACACAAGACGGCATTTTAATATTAATATTAGGAACGCACATACGTTTTGACGTTGTCACGTTGTTACACGAATGAGCTCCAGGTTGGCTAATTAGCAAAGTTTTAAGGTGCCAGTTTTCGAGCGCAATAACTCATCTACCTCTTTTGTAAATATAACATCATTGATCGCACATGTGTAAGTCTTCGCCACATTTGATACACGTAAATGTCACAATATACAACACATTATATCTCAACGTGGTCGGCAGTATTACCGCGTTATATTTCGTTTTTTCCAGGATAAAAATATCTTCGATTACTCTGAAAATGTCTCTACCCGCTAATGAAAGTCCTGTCGAAATCGATTGAACGGTTTTGGAGATTAACCCGGACAAACAAACAGCCTGCATTGACCTACAAGACTGACAATGTAGAACTAAAAATTTATCCACGTTAAGAGTAGTCAATTGGTTACAACTAATTTAGTCGATCACATACAACTATCGGAACAGGTTATCTGATTTGTGAGCTAAATATTTGAAGACTTCATTAAAAAAGTTATGTCGTACGATATTTATTTCAAGTACTAATTAACTTGTGATATCTTCTGTACTGAAATCTGATGTGTGTCAAAGTTTTCGTTTGCAATTGCTTGTCTTGTAGCTCAATGACAGCCTGACCAAAATTTAAAAAAACGCATGTGTGGGTTTCAGTACGTGCTAGTAATAATAAGAGCTTAAAAAATGGTTTAATAATGTCACAAACAAAACTTGAAAGCTATTTTGCTTCTTCGACATATCAATAAATTGCAATGCAATACAATATATACTTATATATACTTTACATATACTTTATTGCACCATAAATACACAAAAACAAAAGAACAAAACCACAAGAATATTGCTATATTATATATTCTTATATATTATTATATATATTCTATAAAAATATTCTTGTGGCTACAAAAAGTGGCCTTATTGCTGAACAGCAATTTCTTCCAGGCAACCTTTGGGTTAAAGGTTATATGGTAGTTTATGATAAGTGAAAGGCGACAAAGGTAGTATAACTATCACAGATACTTCAGATTTAAGTTATTATATTCCTCATTCCGTATTGTATTCCTTCCAACCGGGGGTCCCAGGTTCGAATTTCGGTCAGGACAATTTAAGAAATAAACTTTTCTAATTTTATTAGGAGTCTGGATGTCACTGGGTGCACCTTACATATGCGTATACGAAAACGTTTGAGATATCTTTACATAGGTCTTTAACAATAATGAAAGTTCCACAGTCATAGTTGCGTATGCGGCTCTAAAGTAGTAAGAAATGTGCCCCCCCCTCTAACTTTTCAAATAATGAGGTGAAAAATTCTGAAAAGATTTTAGGTAGTATAGAAATTAAAAAACACTAGACTAGTGTAGTGTTTGAGATATAGAATATATTCGATTACTATCTAACCAATCGCAAAAATAATCTTATGACATTCTTATTTTAGTTAAGCTAATATTGAGATACCAGTAGGCTGAAATATACAGTATTGATATTAATTAGTCAAGAATAACAGATAGCACTAGAAAATAACTCGTAAGACCGATGTCTTGCGAGTTATTTAAAGCGAAGCTCAAACTTGCCCATTATGTAGGTACTTAAATTTTGACCGTCAACCTTCATTCCGACTGCGGGACCTCTGCTGTGCGTGGTCTTTTACGCACTTAGCCGATTTTTTTCTCTTCTCTCACTGTTTGAAATAGGTTATGTACATATATTCCTTTAACTATATTTCTTTTATTTAATAGTTCGTATGGGAAAGTGTTGTACCTTACATACATACATATATATTTTCACGGTGTATCCCTAACGGGGTAGTCAGAGAGGATGGAGCGCCAAGCGTCGCGGTCCTTACACACTGTTTTCTCTTCCTCAAATCCCATCATTCGCCTCACACATTGTCGCCTAGGTATGCGAGTGCTTTTGACATGTCCGTCGGCGAACACTCTGGCTATTTGATCTTCATAACTCAGTCCTGATCGTCCTTGGCTTCTTTTACCACTCTCTTTCGCTCTGTAGATTTTCTTCGTCAGTCTTTCATCACTCATTCACTCCCTCATTGTTGTACCTTATTTGTCAAAATTATATGTATGCTTTTATGTTGTTATTTAGCTGTAGTCTTCCATTAAATAAATAAATAGGAAAAAAACAAGACTGCAAGACACGACTAGTTTTGAACACTTCTTGATATACGTACCTACATAATTGTAATTGCACAAAATATAATTATCTACTTTCCAGATATGAACAAAAATATACTTAACAAGATTCACGTGTATTAAGTACGTGTTCTGAATGTATATTAATGTCTGTTATGTAACGTTATATAGAAATTATGGCAGGTACAAATATAATGCCATCATCAATTGGAAAATACTCTCTCGTGTATTATTTATCAAATGTTCACTAACTTATGAAACGCGTTTAATATAAACACGTCTTATAAGTTATTAAATATTTGGTAAATAATATATAAAAATTATTATTAGTATAAGTATTAGTGTATACCCCATGAAATATTATTAATTATAACCTTATTCATTTATTTGAATATTTCCATGAAATCTGCCTAAGATAAATGTTTCTATTTCCTGTATAATGTTGTAAACAATTCAAATTATTTTCTCTGCAGTCAACTCAAATTTACACAAGCTAATGGATTGCTTACTGTTCATTAGAGACTATGACAAAATTTTCAAGGTTGGTAATTGAAACATATATTTAATTTGGTCAACTGAATTTGTACCTTGTTCCGTTACTGTATAGTCCAATACTTTAAGTCTGTTTTCGCCTACAAATTTATATTAACGCCTATAGTTGAAACGTGAGATGAGTAACCTTCATGACTTGATACTGGACTCGGAAAACGAAAATAGAAGAGTTAATAACTCAAATGACTAGACTGTGTATAAAAGGCAGCATAAATAGAAATAAAAAAACACTGAGATATAATAAAACATATGGCAATAATGATTAGGCACATCTGATCTACAGAATTAACATAAAGAAATTAGTGCTGGCAGTAATTAAGATTGGGTCATATTAGATAACGTCTGTACGTGGTGCAGTCTAAGCATATGATGCGCTTTCTATGTGTGTAAGAGTTGTAATATGTTGGCGAGAATTCTCTAATACTTGTTGCTAGTTAATACCGAATGTTAATACTTCCTATTAAGTAAAATAACATTTAGTAACACTTGTTTTCAAACATAGAGTTGCGTTACTAAATGTTACTGGTATAGGACATAGTTGACTATATTTAAATAATCAGCAACTTGTGTTCACCAAAATTGCAAATAGTAAATATTATCGTCTTTTATGAAACAAATAGTGAATCCAGTGTGATAACAGTGATCGTCTGTTTGTGCAAAACGTTACACTAAAAATGCAGTAAATTCGCACCACACACTAACTGTAATTGCATACGATGTGAGACGTTCCGCGTACATTTTAATAATACAAGGCCTGTTTTCTGTATTCAATGTAATCTTTAAATATTTATTTTCTACTTACCAACAAACTAACATATCCATGAATATTGTTATAAGTTTGTACAATATCTCTGAAGTCTCCTTCACAGTATCCACATGAATCAGGTTTGGGCAGTGTTAGATTTAGTTTGTTCTTCGCGTCTCTCATCATCTTGACGAGCACTGTCTCAAAGTTGCCCTCGCCACCTGCTTTTGTGGCTTGCTTACGAAGAAGAGATAAAAAATGTGTTTCATTGATACTGCCACTGTGCGACGAATTGCCAGATGCGGCAAGAAAGTCTTGGAATATATCCAAAAGTGTCTGCGATTTATTTGCCATCTTTATATAGGTAATAACTCTTTTAGCGGCCTCTTCCAGTCTGCATTATCTAAACCATTACGTTATATATATGTACCTAAACTACTATATTCACGACTATATTTTCGATGCTCTTCTACTTTTCTGCTCCATTGAAACAAATCTGAAACAAAAAGAACATTTTTACATTCTTATGTAAATGGTTACGTGCTCTTTTAGATAACAGTTATTTGTATTCATAAACTTTAGCAAAAACGATGTCACTATTTCTCTGACTTGAATACTTCGAAAGAGAAAATATTATGTATGTATTCAATTTTTTTATAAATAAATGGCTCTATCTCCTTTGGATATTTTCACCATTGTCGTTTTAATTCTTATTCGTGCTTCTTTTTCTTCTCTTTTTATTATTGATAATATGAGTATTTATTTTGAATATAATACGAGTATTTATAGCGAGTACCGCCTGCTCTCAATATCAGTATAATGTTAGTTTTTATACGTACATACAAGCACATTTGTGTTTATTATATATATCCTCACGTTGTATCCATAATTAGTTAATATTTGTTTTCATAATAACCTACTAATATTGTAAACTAGCTTTTGCCCGTGACTTCGTTCGCATATAAATTATAGCCTAGGTGTTATTCTGATGTATAGCTCTATATTACTGATAACTTTCATCAAAATCAATAGCTTTTGCGTGAAAGAGTAACGAACATCCACACATCCATACATCCATATATCTATCCTCACAAACTTTCACATTTATAACATTAGTAGGATGCAAGAGTTTGCGAGAATGTATGGATGTTTGTTACTCTTTCACACAAAAACTGCTCAGTAGATTTTAATGAAACTTTACAATAATATAGTTCATACATCAGAATAACACATTATAATATATATATACACACATCAAAAAAGTCTAAGCAACATGTACAATTTTGAACTTTTGAACGATTTTTACTATTGTAATATATTTATATTTCTTTTATAAATAATAACTAAGCATTTTTGACACATTAGTGACTAAAGCAAGAAGAAGCAAAGTCCTTCATTCAATTGTTCATTTAATTGTGTTTGTTGACATATGTAAATGTATATAAGTGTATATGTATGTAAGTATGTATGTATATGTATATATATGTACCTATGTAGAAATTTATGTATAAGTAAGTATATTTGTGTATGTGATTACGTATGTGCATATGTGTATGTATTGTATATATAAAAGAGCATGCGGTAGTCTCGTATAATTGTAATAGAATTTTAAAATTATAATCATAAACCCATTATGTATTAACAATATTGAACACGCTGTATATGACGACGAATGATCCGTCTACTTCCTACTTAGTGCATTGTTGCGTTTTTCTGTTATTTATTTTAACTCACCCACATATTTTGTAAAATGATGTAGTTATACTATTGTACTGAAAAATATGTCTAGCTTATCAGTCAAACAAAGGATGAGAACTTAACTTAGACACTTTTACCTACTCGAACGATAAAATCAATAGGTATAAGGAGAAACTTAATGTAAGTTTATATTATACTGTTAATGTAAAAACTTTATGTATTGCTTTGTTATATAAATAAAAAAAATCACAGTAATTAACAATATGTGTACCGTAACATACGTAGTATAAAATAAAGTTAAAACGAAATTAAACTTTCCATGTTTTACAAAATTAAATAACGACATTTTTTTAATTATTTGGTAATTCAATACAAAGTGTGACCGCCTCTGTTGTTTAAAACTTGTCGGCAGCGATTTTTCATTGAATTTATAAGATTGTTTTTCTGATCCTGCGGCAATCGATCCCAATGGAATTTTAACAAGTCTTTCAGTTGTTGGATTGTCGACACTCCGTCCAGGTTTTCTAGAATACGTCTCTGGAGCACGTCCCATGCGTGCTCGATGAGATTGAGGTCTGACGATTGTGCAGGCCACGGCAATACCCGGATGTTTTCCATTGCCAAGTACTCTCTGGTCCTCCGAGCTGTGTGCGAACGCGCAGTCATGCATCAGCGTGAAATCTGAGCCAAAACTTTGTGCAAATGGGTGAACATAAAGCCCGAGGACATCTTTTATACCAATCTACTTTTCTAAAAAAAATGAAGTATCAATTAATAAAACATGCAGTTTCTGTAAATGATGCGTGTTGCGTAGACTTTTTTGATGTGTGTATATATGGTATAATTTATATGCGAACGAAGTCGCGGGCAAAATGTTTAGGAATAATTTTTTTGTTGTGGCTATAATTTATATAGAAACATAGTATTTATAAAGATACTATGTTTCTATATAAATTATAGCCACATAGAGTATCTTTATAAATTATAGCCACATAGGCTATACATTGGTGATGTTTTATAACTTCGCGCGAACGAAGTCGTGGGCAAAAGCTAGTTTTCAATAAAAGAAATTGAACTAAAGAAATCTGTTTAATTTCATTATTGCTTCTTACTACAGGCTGCATTCCAATGCAATTTGGTAAAGCAACAGCTTCCTTCCAATATTTTGCGTATGTATATGAAAAAACTGTGTGAGAAAATAGCAATGAAATAGAATTGAAAATAATGAAATAGTGAAAAAAATGTTGAACTGTTACTGTAACAGTTGTAATAGTGTTACAATAATGTAAACTATTACGAAAATAATCTGTCCAAAATATGAAAAATTACCATTTTCAAATTTACTATTTCGTTTTCGACAGTGTTACACCTGAAGAAAGTAAATCATTTTTAGGAAAAATAACTGGACTCGAATTTGATTTTAGCCAACTTTACGTTAAAAGTGGGCATTCGCTTCTTTATACTCCGTCATTAATAATAACTCATTTAAGAGGTATTGAATTGGCGAAGTACCCATTTTATAGCCCGTAAATAAAGTAATTTGATGAATACCTCTCTTTCTCTGCAACTTTCCACTTTGAGGTTTTTATACGTATTTATTTGACAAATATTATCGCCTTTACTAAGTAATGAATAAATTAATATGAATTGAAAACAGAAAAAACTTTTTTAAAACTCTGTCCCGTTACGGTTCTGTTCCATTGATAATATGTATAGGTAGGTAGGTAATAACAAGATATAAGATCCACTCAGTAAGTTACATTTTAGTTTCTGAGAAGAACCTTCTCACAACATAAAACTTTTTAAGTGTTCATCGCTTTGAGATCTGCTAGCACTCACTTTCGGGCTGGTTATAGATTTTCTTCGTTAATCATTTATCGCTCATTAAGGTACGCTACACGCTAAATACGGATATACTATTCATAGTCATCACTGCTATGTACACACATCAAAAAAGTCTAAGCAACATGTACGATTTTGAACTTTTGAACGATTTTTACTATTGTAATATATTTCTTTTATAAATAATAACTAAGCATTTTTTGACGCATTAGTGACTAAAGGAACAAAATCCTTCATTCAATTGTTCATTTAATCACAGTAATTAACAATATGTGTACCGTAAAATACGTAGTATAAAATAAAGTTAAAACGAAATTAAACTTTTCATGTTTTACAAAATTAAATAACGACTTTTTTAATTATTTGGTAATTCAATACAAAGTGTGACCGCCTCTGTTGTTTAAAACTTCTCGGCAGCAATTTTTCATTGAATTTACAAGATTGTTTATCTGATCCTGCGGCAATCGGTCCCAATGGAATTTTAACAAATTTTTCAGTTGTTGGGTTGTCGACACTCCGTCCAGGTTCTCTAGAACACGTCTCTGGAGCATGTCCCATGCGTGCTCAATGGGATTGAGGTTTGGCGATTGTGCAGGCCACGGCAATACCCGGATGTTTTCCATTGCCAAGTACTCTCTGGTCCACCGAGCTGAGTGCGAACGCGTATTGTCATGCATCAGCGTGAAATCTGAGCCAAGACTTTGTGCAAATAGGTGAACATAAGGCCCGAGGACATCTTCAACATAACTTACAGCGTTCATATTGCCATCTACAAAAACCAGCTCAGTTCGTCTGTTCTTCATAATATCCGCCCATACCATCACTGTGGAGCCACTGTAAGAGTGCACTTCCTGGACGAATCTCAGCCGTTCAGCATTTTCGAGACCACGATACACTCTTACCCTTCTCGTATCAGGCCTAAATCCAAACCGGGACTCATCACAAAATAAAATTTTATCCCATTGCTCTTGGGTCCATGTCAAGTGTTCCCTACAACATTCGTTTCGACGGGCGCGATCCCCATGGCGTATAGGTGGGCACCTAATTGGGCGTCGTGCTCGTAGGCCGTATTCATGCAGCCTATTTCTCACGGTTTGGTGGCTAACAACAACACCGCTTGAGAATTGTAGCTTTAAACCTATCTCCCGGGCGGTTAACATCGGCTGACGTCTTGCAGTCAGTTGTATGTATCGGTCCTGTCGAGCAGTTGTACTCCTTCCACGTCCTGGGTGCTGCTCAGCAGGATCCCCTGTGTTAACGTAATGCTGCCAAAGACGACAAATCACGCTCCTATTGACACCAAAATGCCGATACACCTGGGACTGGTTTCTTCCCGCTTGTAGCATTCCTACAGCTCTCTGCATTTCATCAGTCAAATGGCGTCGCTCCATAACATAAAAAATGACTCACCACTCAATTTTTTCAAAAACTGTGTATCTCAAAATGATAAGTGCGATAAATACCAAATTTATCAAGCAACGAAAACACTTGAAATCGGAAAAAAATAATTAGTTTTTATTTTAATGAAAACAAAACACAACCGAAAACGTTCTATTTTTAAAATCAGCCGGTATATGTTTCCGAGCACAAAAAAAATTGTGTAGCAATCTACTTTTCTTAGAAAAAAATAAAGTAGGTATCAATTAATAAAACATGTAGTTTCTGTAAATGATGCGTGTTGCTTAGACTTTTTTGTTGTGTGCATATAATATTTACATACAAAATATTTGTTTTCGGAAGACATTGTTTATGTGCGAAAACCTGAAAAATCAAATAAATATTCACATAACCAAACCTAAATTATACCTGTATTAGGCTGTTACATAATTTTAAGTAATATGTAGGTGAATACATATATATATACAATATCATAATATCATTACTCCTTACACTATAGCATGACCTACTTCAGATTTACGAGTACAACCAAGAAAATAAGTGTATTTTCACGGCTCTATAAACTTTAACGCTGTCTATGGATATTTTTTATCACTCCAACATCCTGAGAGAAACATTCAAGAAGATGGTTTCGGTGGGCAGAGCTAAAGGATCCTCATAAAATCAGACTTAGAGGATTTGCTTACGACACTTCTACCTAACACGTGTAAATGGACCTTCAGCTTATGATCTTAGAGGTTAAAATTCTAAATAAATAGATTTTGCATAACAGCGAGCTGACTAAAATTTCATTTTCAACACATTTGCCTGTGTACATTGTTCGATAGTTAAAAATTACGCACCATACATCGGAATGTGGAGTAAAATAAGTACTCTCACCAAAGTACCTGTTTTACCGCATACTCCGTTGTTAGTGCCGCGCCGTGCGTATCCTTTACAGTTTTTTTTTAATTTCCATAAAAAATATATAAGAATTCCACCTAGGAGGTGGATATCTCTCACATTACGACAATAAATGGGCTGAATGATCGAACCTCCTTGGAAGCGCTTTTGCTCATTACATTTGTCTTACTTTAATATTAAAGAGATAATGCGACGAAAAATGTAGTTCAAAATTTCACCACGCGCACGTGGCGCAATTTGCAAATGCGCGCCATTTTCATATTAGAAACGTCAAAGTTTGTTGTGACTTTCCGACTGATATTTATAAACAAAATAATAATATGATGAATAATAGGAATTCGATGTTAATATGGAATCTACTTCACCTGATATCTTGAATGAGGCAGAAATTACATAAAATGGTCCCTTGCCGCCAAAATCGCGAGAGCGCTATTTTATGATTTACAATAATTTTATATCATGGAAGACTCGAAAAAATACTCAATCTTTCTCTGAAAATGTTTTGATGGCGTATTTCAATTAATTACGTGTGAAGTATAAGCCGTCCTCAATGTGGTCAATATATTCGATGTTAAAAAACACTAAAAACCAATAATGACATCGATTTAACAAAATACACAAAATTACATTATTTTTGAAATAGTCAGTCAGATGGCTATACAAGCAAGAAATCAAAAGTATTCACTGCAGCTGACGTAGAAAAATAGCTTAATGACGCGCCAGATGAAAAATATTTACTAAGGGGCGTTTTTACTAAGGGGCGTTTTTTAAACTTTACTTTAATCCTTTTTGTAGACACTTAGGTACATACTTATTTGCTATTATAGGCAATGGACTAAGGTTTAAATTGTTTCCCACTTAGTAAAATTTTGTAAATTACTTTTGTAAAATTAAATAAAATGATATATTCACAGCACAAGACGATCATTATGTATTTAAGATTTAACGCATCACTTTATACAATAAAATTTTTTAAGATAATAATTTTGTAACTTCTATATCAAGTTGCAACTATTACGTGTTTTATCACTTGCATACACATATTCTTCATGGTTTCCTATTATGGCGAACGAGGACGAGACTACTGCATGTATATAAGATTTTAAAGTTTTATATTACGGGATTTAATATTTTAAGATATTAATTTCGTAAACTTTTGTAACTGACAATTTTTTTCGATATAATATTATTTTTTTAATCATAGACATTATTTTTATGATTGCCTAATTTTTGGGAGGCAAAGGAACTATACTTTTACAGCCAATGTCTTTTAACACTTTCTTTTAATGCGGAAACAATCTAAAACGCTTCCAGGTAATGCTTAATTTAGGTAGATACCTATATTTGATAGTAAATTTGGTCATTTACCTGTATAGAACTACATAAAGCATACCTACTTAAATTACTTGTATTTTATTACAGCCTATATTAATTTTTGGTATATCTGGGCCGTGCAGACGACAAGAATTAGCCAACATAAATGTGAGCGATATCGAAACCATGGGGGCTTATTACTTGTCAAGATACCGGACACAAAACCAAAATTACTCGTATATTTGCTATACATATTGAGTTTTACGTAATTGTCAATAAGTATCAAGCTCTAAGAATTACAAACGCAAAGAGTAACATATTCTTTCAATAGTACCAAAACGGTAAATGCATGCGGCAAGTCGTTGGCATTAATAAAATCGGTAGTGTACCAAAAGAAATAGCCACGTTCTTGAAATTGTAAAATCCGGCTAGTTATACCGGTCACAGCTTTAGAAGAACCTCTGTAACATTACTAGCGAATATACCGGACCAGGAGCATTCCAAAGCCCCAATAAAGCCATATAATCGCAAGGTGGCTACTAGTATCACGGCAATGAGTCGGAGCAACTTGCGTATCTTGGTTAGAGCACTTACTGGGCATTGTTGTTTAAATAAGCACGTGTTTAGTCACAACTGAACTTCTTCAACACAAGAATGTGCCGGTATTGCCGGGAAGCGGATGAAACACCTATGCACATTTTGTGTAACTGCGGACCACTGATGCGCACTCGTCGATCCTGCCTCGGCCAGTATTTTCTGAGTCCGGAGGAGGTTCAGCATATCACTCCAAGGAATACCTTGCAGTTTTTGACTACAGTGGGACTTGGCAGTGTGTTGTAACACAGTGGCGATCACAATAGATCAATTTTGGTCGCAGTGATACAGGTCTGGTAGGACCTGCATAGCCACTTACATGAAATAAAAAAAAATAATAACATTACTAGCGAATTCCGTAGCCGATATCATTACACTGAAACGCACGGAGGATGGCGCTCTAATAAAGTTGCAGCGGGCTATAATGAAGACTCGGAGTACAATCAAATTGAAATAGGCGACAAGATATCAAAGTCTATAAATATAGATATGGCTGTGGAACCTCGCCCTTCTACCTCACGCGAAAACGCCGTCACCGCCGTCGTTGCCGACGTTTACATCACATTCTCCCGTTCAACATAACACGTGTGAAATTAATAATTTCAGTCAGTCAGTTAAGCTTCGAAAGCAGCAAAGTTCAAATTTTACTATTAATTTCTAAGAGTAGTGAGTGACCTATCTGTATGACTTCTTATTTGCTATTAAAAATACTCTAATAAAAAAGTTGGTTTCAATACTTATTGTACTGTACTGTTTTCTCGCAAATGTGTTGAAAAAACACATATGCGGAAATTACTATTTACAAACTCGTGACTATGATAAGCCCTCGACTTCGTCTCGGGCTTACATTCGTCTACTCGTTTCTAAAAACCACCTTACCGCACTAGTATCATAAATATTATTATTCACATCACTAAATCTTTGTTCTATGTTCTAATTTATACAGTATTTTTCTTTCCTTACACAGGTTGGAACACTGAACAATAACGTCATAGAACGATTTGATATAATGAAATAAATAAACCTAGCACAAGCTTCAAATAAATGAAAAGTGCTTCGATAATGTGTTTCACATACATTTTTTTTTATTAAATTCCATTTGTCGATAAGGATTCGATCTTCTTTACCCAAACGACTCATATAAACTGAGATGTTCTTATTTTTCGTTATTGCGAGTTAAATTTTTGTATGAAAGGTGTTCAATAAAAAGTGAGAATGCGGTACAAGCTCTTTGGATGTTAAAAAAGTAAATACTGACCGGTAAACCTGAATTATTTGTTAAATACAACAAAAAAGTAAACTAAATTATCATTTGTTTTTAAAAGTAGGAGTCGTTTGATCGCTGTCTATAAGCGTGTTAAGACGCGGTACCAGCGTCCGAACTGTACTTTTGAGGGGGTGAAGTATTCCCCTCCGCGCGGGGGCACGCGTCTCACCGTGTACAGCGGGTTTGTCATGACACTGCAGCTTCTTGAAAATAGAATTTATTTAAACTCACATAATATGCAACAGTGTAGTAATTAGTGAGTAATTTGTAACGAAACAATATAACGTCACTGTCACCGGGTCTGCCTAGCTGACATCACATCCTGCCTGTCACATCTGTTGTCGCCAAGGCGTGGGAGAAGTAACGTCAGCAAGTCTATATAAGCCGATGCGTGCCAAGATCTGGATCATTCTACATCATTCTACATCATTCTACATCATTCTACATCATTCTACATCATTCTGTGGTTAAGCTGTTGATTGTTCGTCGTCGGCTATTCGTGACGTGTTATAGTTTGTAGTTTGCTATTAATTATTGAGAAATAAAATGTAAAAGTGAATATATGAGTGTGTGTTCTTAATTTGCGTAATAATTCAGAAGTGTTATGAACTTACAACAATGAAGAAAGGCTTGGCCGCATTAAGAAGAAAAATAAAAAAGGCCTGTATGTCTTACTTTGGCGAAGTAAGTTTAGAATAGATTGAGGAGCTTTGTGGTGTAGGCAATCTGACGAGTTATACGAGTCATTCCTGGTGGTCGTTACAACTACTGTGAGCTTTGAAACGAGAAATTCGTACGCATAGACTCAAAAGATTATCCTGAAAGTAGCGGCAAAGAAACTAGTGAATAGCGACATACCCGCTTTTAAGGAAAAAAATCTGCGCGGCGGCGGAAGCTGTTTCAAGGTTATCAGCAACGCGTCCTAGCCTGTCCTCTAGGAGAGAAATGTCCTGACGCGTGCTATATGAACTAAAGCTGGGTAAGTGCTTGCGCCAATTATACTTCCCTTACATTGTGTCTCATGATGAAGTTAAGCTTACCTTCGGAACATTTTTATGGAAGCCTAGCTTACTAGGTAACTGCAATTGATACAATTGGGTGTACATTTAGATAAAATTAATTCTTGCCATTAGCAGTATTTAGCGTAATGCACTTCTTTATAGGGTAATAATTGCTTGGTAGGCAAAATAATCGAGTTAGCCTGTTCCGATTAAGTGCAAATGCATATCAAATTGTCTTCATATGAGCTTGTTTTTCGTCAATCATGAGCAACAAAATGTCGTAACTTTTTCAGAGCAGTTAGAAGCCATTATTAAAGAGTCTAGTCTAGCATAGTTCACTGTATAAAAGATATCGTGTATTTGATATTTGATATTTTGAAATCAAAGATGGCGGAGATTAGTAATATATGAAGTTACTCATGAAAATTGCATCCATTTGCAATGTCAAGTTTGCGGACATCATTTTTTTAGAAATGTCATTATCGAAATAACGATAACGACCGAGATTACTAAAATGACTTCGTTTTTGTAATAAGCACCTCAAGAAACCTTGACAATGATACCTATGACATTTGATTCAAAAAACTCATATGCCATCTTGAATTTAAAAATGATATTTAATTATATTATTATATATTTTTTTAGTAAGTTTAAGTCTTTATCATAATTAAATACTAGAGCAACCTCAAAAATACCACACATTATCTTTTTATTCAAAGAATTAATGTCCGCCAAGTACACAGTATGTGTTGAAATACCGCACGTCACATAGTACACAGAAACCTTCCTTTGCGTATTCTATTTTATTTAATACTCATATTGTTGTTGTTGAACAAAAGTTATTTTCTATTGCGGTACATCCGCCATATTGGATTTATGATGACGTCACATACACAGAAACCTTTCCCTGCGTATTCCATTTCATTTGATACCCATATTGTTGGTGTTGACCAAAAAAGCTATTTTTTATTATGGAACATCCGCCATATTAGATTTATGATGACGTCACATACACAGAAACCTTCCCCTTTATATTCCATGTCATTTGATACCCGTTTTGTTGGAGGTCAACAACACCATAGTTTCATCACATTTAGATAAATGGTATAAAAACGCATAAAACACAAACATACAAAGAAACGTTCATCCATAAACAAACAGACAGATTTTCGCATTTTATTGAAAAACAAAGCAGGCTACACATTAGTTTTCGGACACGTACTATCTTTGTACCAAATTTCATCATAATCTATTCAACGGTTTAGCATTTCCCATACAATATTTCATCTCCCTTTTCACTCTCTCAGCCTATGTTCGTCCCTTAGTGTAAAACTATTTCCATGCCAAATTTCATCAAAATCGGTCTGGCGGTCTAAACGTGAAAACGTATCCAACAGACAGACAGAATTTCCAGTTTTTAATATTAATATGGATTATGAACGTATATGTTAGCATTATGCTATACTTCATTTTTTCTACACTGTGACATTTTTTCTTGCAGTGAAATATTTTCAAATACATGTTGCCAGCAATTTATTGATAGGATTAAATAATCGATTATAATTGTAGTTCAGAATTTTCCGTAATTATATTATGGCGTTATATTAACATAAATTAATATTCTTGGATAATTTCAGTTATTTATTATAGTACTGTTTATTAATTTAATATTTTTGATTCCTCTAATTAAATGATACCTAACTGAATTGTCAATTTCATAAAATTACTCGATTATGTGCGAACTATTTTTCGCGAATAATGTAATCGAATTTATAAATAGGAGAATATTGCCTTTGGCAATTTTATGTCAATGTCAAATTTACCGCTATTTATACAATTTTCTTACGAGTTATATAAAATATTTATGAAGTAAAATAGTTCTTCTTGTATTTATTTTCGTTTTATGTAGAAGAAATTTTAATTTTTGAAATGAAAACGAATGTATTTTACAAGCGATTATCCTATGAATGCGCCGCACAAACCGACAGCGATCCTACCTCTAACATGGTCCCGACGGGACTGTAATGAGCGAAATTGACACGCCTCGAAGTCGAAATCGTAAAGTTAAGTAATATTTTAAAATTGTAAAATAAGGATCCTGAAATTAATAAATCCAACCTCATAAATACCCTTGAAAATGTCATGACAGTTATTTACGTATAATTTTTAACGCATAAATGTCGATAGATTTCATATGAAGCAACTTCTAAACCATTAAACTAATACAATTTTGTGATGTTTTTTGATGCTATGAAATAAAACAAATCACGTAACGAAGCCCATACTTCACTCGTCCACATCCTCGTAATTAACATATATTTTTTTCAGAGATCGAAACTTTAATATTTCATTACAAACATTGCATTTAAAATCTTGCAATTTCGAAGCCACCTCGCCTTAACGAAAATGGAAAAAATGAGACTATGCTCGTTTATAAGTGCTTCAAAAATGTTAACAAACGAACAAGTCAATTTAAAACCAGATATATTAGGAACAAAGCCTTTACCGTATTTCACGTTGGTGCGCCGAATTAAAACGTAGAAAAACATCCACCAGAAATGACACTCACTTGTAACGTCTTGTGACAACAGTTACCTAAGAAATATTATTCATTCTTTTGTGTCCATATTTATCTAGCACAGACTCAAATTCTGTTCAAGCTGTCTTTGCCCACATATATCTACATACACAGCCAAAACATATTGTTTTGGCTGTTAATCCTCGTTAACCCTATCGTAAAACGCACCCAGCAGAGCAGGGCTCAGGCTTACACTTCAATTTGACGCAGTTACGCAATTAATCAAACGAGAGTAAATCTCCAAGGTCTTGGCATTCCCTATCTTATCTCGCGTAGGTACCTGTAAGTCTGTAAACACAATGCCATACCTTCAGAAAGATTCACAAGTTGACCGCTCTTTCGTTCGGCTTCCTCAAATCAAACATATTTAATCTTCAGTTTTAGATGACAATCGATCAAATCATTCATTTTCTCCTCAATCCTACCTCTCGCAATCCATGCAGCCAACTCTGTACTCCTCCATCCGTTTCCCGCAGCGAGATGTTGAGCATGCTGGCTTACAGTCCCTCACGCCGAACTGCACTCTGCTCATACCAACAGGGACGAACTGGTGCACTTTCGCTTCCGAGGCATACCCTAATATTAAGTTCGCATAATGTACATAGAATAGTTTTTGCGCTGAAAATGGCAGTCAATGGTTGCCACGAACCCGCTTCCTTAATTGACCCTCTATATAATGTTCTAACTAACGTACGTTTATACTAGCATAAATCTCTTTTGTACAACTGTGAAATATTTTATTAATTTCAGTAATTGAAATCAAAATATGAAACATTTAAATGTATGTACAATATATTAAATTAGAAAATTCATTATAGAATTATTAACTAGACACAAAATATAAAGTCAAAAGATAGCGGAATTGTAGGTATATATTTATCCCCATAAAATATTCTTGTTAGACCGGAGCTTCTTGTTCAAATAAGCGTTATAATAGGGTTCCGTAGACTCCCTGAAAGTCGCACAAAAGATTACGAGGGAAAACAGGAAGCTGTCCCATTACTGTAGATGTTCAAACCATATTTTAATTTCGGGAACATCGTCGTCTCGCTACACACTGTTTCGAATTTAAATTAACCTAGGTCTATAAATTAGAAATAGGTATGTATGAGTACGTATATCATTCATAAAAATTACGCTCATAAAATATTCTCGATCTGACCTTGCATTTTCACATTGCTATAGGTCTGTAAAATTGAGAATTGAATTCAGAGACCTAATTGCACAATTAATTCATCCTAGCGTTTCCTTTGTAAGTCTGATTGACCGTCTGAATCTGAAACTGATATGTATTTTCAATCAATAGACGTTACGTTATTAAATCTACGTTATCAGACGTTAATATGGCCTTTCTAGTAGGTGACATAGAATTTATTAATAACTCGATTACAGCGCGACCTATCGGGTTTTAGCGGTAGCTACCAACCTTCGTTTTGACAAAACAAATAACATTTATGGGAATGTGATCTCAATCCGTCAAATCGTTTAGTAGTAGGTATACTAGAACTAACAGACACGCTAACGATTATATGTAAATATATCTCTAGCGATACGCCCCGACTTCGCATAGAACGCTCCGATATACGCGTGATCGCTATTAATCGTTCATTCGCGCTACGCGCTATTTATCTACTCGCCACCTTACAGAATTACAGAGCCTCTCAGTACTACGACAGTGCGGACTACATGCGCTGTCGTCCTCCTCGGATCCGCATAGATGGACGACCAGAGCCGTGACTCTGATCAGCTGTAACCCGAAGTCCTCTTCACTCGCATCTTGCGACAGGCCAGGAACACCGTGGCCTTACTCTCTTTCCTGGCCTACTGGGCTACGTCCTGAGTGCCTATTTTCTAACTAAATGATGTGATTCTATGTATGTGTGTAAATACAAAGAATATGTAGAAAAAAAGGCCGACTCCCGCCTCATGCGTTACGGAATTGCCTTTTCTCGTCCGGATACGTAAGGTTGTTGCGTTCGGTGTGAGATGCGGAGAGCACCTTGTTTAGTTATATATTTATTATATTAATAATGAAAAACAATGCACTCTGATAAGTTTTTCATGTTTATTAAATTTAATTTCTTGTAGTTATGTTGAAGAATGATAACACTGGATTCGAATAACTAAAATTATTTAGGCATCTAAGGCCATTATAATACGTTCGTGTATGCGATTTAAATATTTTTGTATTTACGACGACGTGAAAAATGAATTAACGACAAGGGGAAGAGGTCGCGTGTGACCACAAATAGTGCTACAATAATTACCCATATTCGCCCAAAATATAGCCGTTGTGTGCGTGCCATGACGCGTGCGTATTAGCGCGCACACATACAAAGTGCGTACGCTAGCTTTCTATGAAGACATCCTACTGTTATGTATATACTGTGATATATATGTGTATGTATTTCTAAATGGTGTGAGGCCAATATACGAGGGCCATTTATATGTAAAATGATAAAATATATCTTTATCGTGTTAACCATAAACATTCCACAATACATCATAGAGTTTTTTATGGTGCATAGTAACTATAAAATTATATGTCTTAACAAAATGAACTCCAGAACCAGATTTATGATGCATGGAACTTTTCCGTAGATACAGTTATTATCTCGTAGATGTTTAGACTATTCAGACCACTTTGTCCAGACTTCTTCTAACTATAATATATGCTGTTACCAAACTTTGCCAATATACAATTATGAATAATCGTAATTGATCACAAGATGAAATTGTAGACATAGGTAGCTACCTAAGTTTCATACTAATTATACCTACACAAATACATTTCTGAAAAACATATAAGTACCTATTAAACAGGTAATATAATTAATGATAAATAGGTCCGGTTCTATTTACCATAAATTACTTCATAAAATAGTGCTCAATCTCCCAAATGCCATATCCCATAATTACACAAAACCACACCTCGAAGCTATTTCTAGCAATAAGTATGTGGTCTTAGAGATGGCAAAGCAGAATCACACAATCAATGACAGGTTGCTATAGTACAATAGTACAACTGCACAAGCTCATTAAATTAATGTAAACCCTATGATTTCTTGGCCGACTTGTATAATCTCCGCAAGAAGATAAGCAACAAACAATTTTAATCATTTGTCTTTCTCGCAAAAACGACAGATATAAAGTCCGAACATTTGTAAAATTAGAAAAAAAATACTGAAAAGTATAAAATAACTATTCTTTACTAATTAAAACTCGAGTACAATAAAAATAACTTTATAAGTACGATACACATATCTGTGTAATTCAATTTGTCAGTTACTGAAGTCGGTGCCAAGCCTACCAAACCTATAAACTTTCTGTTGTTGCACATTGATTTGGCACCGACTTCAATAACTGTCATATTTATATAGGTATGTGTATCGTACTTTTCAGTGTTTTTAAGGCGATTCAATTTTTTTTCTTAAAAATTTTAAGAAAAAGTAGTAAGTATACCCTTTCAAACAAAAAAATATTCGAAATCTGTCCACAATTGACGAAGTTATCGGTGAACATACATTAAAAAAACATACATACAGACGAACATAGAACTCCTCCTTTTTTTGAAGTCGCTTAAAAGTAAGCCAACATACTTCCATTTGTTATTATAATAAGCCAACAAGAAAAAGAGGCAAAGATTGAGAGTGGGGTACGAAAAAAAAGTTCAAGAGCTTTGTTACTTTCATAATTAAAACTAAACAAAACGGTACTAGATTTAAAATACTTAAATCGTAAGTAATAATATTATATTGAAGATTTTCTCCTTAACTGTGTACAGAAGCCCTACTTGTCGATAATTCAATTTCCCTCTTCGCAAAGTTCTGTTGAGAAACTACCACAGATTTCTCGTCCTTTGAGAATACACTTAATGAGGACTGACTAGAAGCCATATTTATAAACAGTTCTAGGAACTGTATACATTACGACACCGCACTACATGTTCAACATTGACTTTCATCGAATTACGAGTACAACAGAATTTCTAAACGTGTCTTTCGTGACGTCGTCTATTAAGTAGGTACATGGGAAACCAAATCCCCATGTTTCGGAAGGGACTTTGATCTGTAAGTCTCATCCGTCATTATTTGACGGTAGTCTTGAACATATAAAATGTATATATGAGCTTATTGGCCACAATCACATCTCTATTAACGCCGACTAGACCAGCATATTAACGTATTGCGTATCGCTCTCCCATCATTACTTCATAAGAAGGCCTGTTCCCGTATTAGTCCAGTCAATTGGGCATTCAACCGTGCATTTTAGGTAGCGATAGTGCGATTTTCTTTTGTCACTCTGTGGAGAAGCTCAAACATAAGTTTTAAATTGAGTTTTCGGGGTCGAGGTGGTTCCATTTAACCGTCATATTCATATTGAAAGTAGGATGTACCTAGGTACCTAATTCTTCTTTTTAAACCCCGACGCAAAAAGAGGGGTGTTGTAAGTTTAACATGCGTATCTGTGTGTCGGTCTATGGTATCGTAGTTTCCAAACCGATGGACCGATTTTGATTTAGTTTTTTTTGCTTGAAAGATAATTTGATCGAAAGTTTTCATAGATAAGATCCAATAAAATCATCAGTTTTGTTCTAGTTGTTGAAGGGATGTGAACAATTTCTACTAGTGTGATCGATTTGAAATTTAATATCCTGTGACTTCAATGATATTGTTATAACAAGATAACCATGACCTGATGTTGCAGCATCATCTGGAGTTAACAAATACCTAACTCCTCACCAACTTACAGCAGAAGTATCGTTTTTAACTTATTGGTCTCTTAGGTTACATAGATAGATAAATGGTGCTCAGGATCATAAGATCCTGCTCCATCGTAAGAATGGAGCAGTAATGAGTATTACTAATAACGAATTGATGACTACATACACTCTAAGCTACATTCACTCTGTTATAACCCACTGATGTATGCAAAAGAGCTGATCATGCATTCATCCATTAGTCTGATATGCCAGCATATCAGAAAGGATAGGCGAGTCTACACACTGGATCAGTCAGACTGGATGAGTCAGTCCGGGATAAACCTCGGCACGATTCGGAACTCTTTAAAAACCTTACTATTTCTGTTTTTAAGTTTCTATTTCCATTATATTTACTATTCCTAAAATATAATTATTTTGTAATCGATTAAATCTTTTTTTAAAAGCCCAAGCTAGTTTCGGCTCGTAATAACTCGTTCAATCGATATGAAATATTGGTATACGATATGGTACCATTTGTGGCGAATTAATGTGCATGTAAATGTATAAAGTGAATAAAAGATTTAATGAGTGAATGAGATTGAACGAATGAATGTACACGATTCGATTTGGTAAGGCACGATGGGGTACGGTACGAACTACGGCCGCGAATGCTACAGAACAGAATTTAATAAAATATCAAAAAAAATAAAGTGAATAATAATTTCGGGTTGATACTCAAAACCGCACGTATTATATTGCATTGCCAAAATCTTGAATCGGTAATAATTTTTTTGTAAAAATACAACTATTGCCAGAATACCCAGATTTTGGCGAGGCAAGATCTCCCGTGTCGCAATTTCGTGTATCGTCCCGGAAAGTATTTGTGTGAATGTGGAGATAGAGTGTCGATCGTAGCGTGTCTAAAAAGCATGAAACGAAACTTAAATTAAAAATTTTAAAAAACCCGTCTCAAAAAAACCCCACTAAAAAGTAAAATAAAATGTATCATCTGTTGTTGTGTGTAAATAGTAGTAGTAATATGTCCAAGCATCGTCTCGCGTCGGCGGACCGCTAAGTAAATAAAGTAATACAACTAAAAATAACAAAGTAAGTATGAAATTTAAATACAAGTAAACTACCTGGGCAACGTAGGTAATTTACTCTCGGTAAGGCAGGCAATTCAACGGTAAGACAACGCATGCTATCCATAAATATTGCGCGATTAACATTTTTATTGCCCGATTAATTGAATTATAATACGCAGTACTAAATACCATCTAGAGGCACGGTACTGCCAAGATGAGCCAAAACAAAAACAGGCACTACCTACCTTTTCTGGAAACGTTTCGCCCTTTTTTCAAACCCTCATAACTTCGGCCTAGATAATATTAGAGAGTTTAAATTCTCAGGTAAAGACGTACATAGTTACCAGGCTTATGAAACACATTAAGTTTCATTTGTCTAGCTTATCTAACACTAGTTTAGATTTTATTAATACCTAAAGTACATAGATTTCGTCACTGATTCAATCACTCACTCCTCAAAACCTATAGAATACTTACCAAAGTCCTAGAAAGTTGAAATTTCGTATGTTGGCTAGGTTGCACACAAATTACAAAAACATTAAAAAAACCTGTAACCTTCATCTTTAAACCCTAATAAAGGGGGGTGCAGGTCTGTATATAAAATTTCTTATAGCTATATACCTACTTTTTTATATACTTCCATTTACATACCTCCATTTGTTATTATAATAAGCCAACAAGAAAAAGAGGCAAAGATTGAGAGTAGGGTACGAAAAAAAAATAACTGACGCACAAGAAATACAACCCGAAAAAATAAAAAAATAGGGCAAATTACAAAAGAAAATGAAATCGCATCAAAAAAATTTCAAGTAAAATAGGTTGCCCAAGACTCACAAGCTCATAACGCTTTCAGTGTTAAATAATTAAGCCCCTATCTCTGCAAGGCCTAACTCTACAAACCCTACATCTTGATCAAAAACTATGGCTTGGCCATTTTATTGCATGACAACATTAAAGACCGGTGACTTCATTTATTACCATAAGTCTATGGGAGTATCTGTGCGACAGCTGCGAAACAACTATAAGCCATACTTTTTGACTAAGATGTAGAGTTTGTCGAGTTAGGGCTTGTAAAGTTCGGTCTTAGTGCTTGTAGGATTTATAGAGGTGGAGGTAGATATTAAAATATACTAGATGTGATGAATTACTAAAATCTTTAGCTATTTTCCGCTTAAACTCCAAAAACCACCAATCGACACGTGTTTCGCCTCTCAACGAAGCATCCTCAGGATATACCAGAGATCAGACTCGGTCACCTTACTAGCACCGAAGTCTATACAATATATACTAGACATATTTTTACTTACTTCACTCATCGTATCGTATAATCCTATTAATTACTGTCATTACCTACTGATATACTTTTTTCATTTCGAGTCAAAGTCAAATTCATTTATTCAAGTAAACTCAGTTACAAGGTGTTTGTGAACGTCAAATCAACTTTAGTTCGGTTCGAGAAGAAAACCTGGAGACTGAGAAGAACCGACAAGAAACTCAGTCGGGTATCATTTGTTTAGTCCTACTGTACTCTTTCTGTACTATTTTCAGTCCAACTGTTTGTCATTTCTGTAATAACGAATAACGAAATATGTAGAAGATTTTTAATAATAACATTTCACTGCTCAATAAGAACTAGAACTATTTTCAATTAAATTTAACAGTCGCTCTAAATTCCGTAACTGTCAACGAACTATAGACAACAGACATTTTAGATAATTCCCCAATAAATTCTCAATTGTCAATCAATAAATTCTTCAATAAATAATTGCAAATTTGTATCAAAAATTTCAATAATTTTAAAATAACAGAGCTGTAATGTTTGTTATATGTTTACGAGAGTTAAAACCAATCCAATCCAATTGTTAACTGAAAAACTGATTATGGACTCTTAGACAATACTAGAAATATGTATCTATATGTATAATAATGATATTCCTTCCAATTAGTAGAAAAAAACGAGCAAACTGTAATTTGCATTCTGCTACGAATTAGACACTTAAAAGCCTCGTTAATAACGTGAAAATTGTATTACGTACTATCACGATAACGAAAAATTAAACTTATAATTAGTGCTTTTTGCAATATCAGCCTAATTACTTTATTCAATCCATATTTTTTAATTCCCATCAATTAAAAACGATGAAAGGAAAATGAAGAAGAAACATTTGTTTGCGTTTCTTTCATTTCATGTACTCTACTGATAGATTATTAAATCTAAGATGGTAATTGACTGATTTTAATTGAACCCACAGCAATATAATACTCGAAAATTACTCTCCCTCCTGTATTCCTATAGAACATTCCATTATAGATAGTGCTAAAGCTTGTGACTATCTACTGACCGTTATGAGATTAAATCTAAAGTTTTAATTATATGATAATACGAAAGATGTGTAAACAAATCGTTCAGACATCAAACTTGTCTGCGGATACGTTAAGTAATTAACACCAAACATAATGAAGTATGTAATATAAATGTAAATTAATATTTTTTATATGCATTACACGAACAAATTTGATTTTAACCTAATTGAACCGGACTAAGTAAATAGAATACTTGTATTTTTCAAAAATTAAATGGACGACACTGCGTAGTATTACCCAAAGTATATCAATTCTACTAATATTGTCCTGCAAATAATGAAATAATGTATGTACATATATACACAACTACACACCATTTCTCATTCAGGGTGGACAGAGTATTAAAGCCCATCAAAGTTACACCTTCAGTTCTCTTGCAATAATAAATAGGTATTTAGACTTACAGTCACGTAGTATCATGCATTCCATTAAGACAAATAGACTAGTTCTACTCTAATGAAATAAAGTAAAAAAATCGAATCTAAGAACATATTACATACCTACATATAATATCTAAGTTTCTCTAATGGGGCGTATAGTCAGAGTGAATGGAGCGTAAAGAATCGCAGTCCTTACATGCTTATTTAGCCGCCTCATATCTCATCATTCTTCTCACACACTTTCGCATAAGTATGCGAGTGCTTTTGACATCTTCGTCAGCTAAAATTCCGGCTATTTGATCTTCACTTTCGCTGTGTAGATTGTCTTCGTCAATCTTTCAACACTTATTATTTCTATGTACCCGATTCATCTAAGCATTCCTTTATTTTTACAATAACGCTGTCATCCAACCTTGTCATGCTGCTTATCTCTTTATTGCATATCTTGTCCACGAGAGTGAAACCACGTATTTTTCTAAGAGATTACATTTCTACCGCATTTATGTTACTTTACTCGATTGCGGGCTTCCACCTATGTTAGATAGCCTACCGTACAATAAAGTCATATAATGTCAATCGTATTGTAAACCAAAAACATTTTCAAAATGTCCACCCTCGCTTTATCTATATCGAAATGTAACAAAAAAGCTACGCGGCGGCCGTAGGCCGTAGGCGTGGTTAAAGAAACATAATTTTTTCTTTAACCACTACTGCATTGTTAATACTGTAAACCTACAATTTGCTGAAATTTTTTTTGTTTAAAACTGTACGCCATTATTGTACTGATATCTTATTGGTTAAAATACAGAATACACTTGTTTTCAAAATGCAATCATTTTCTTTGCTAGTACTCTACCTGACAACACAATATGCAATAACACGTGAAATGAGAGTGCGTTTTCTAAACTTTCATATGACGAAAAGAAACAAGTAATTGCTAAGCGATGTCAGACATCTTTAGATTTAGCGCAATCGTGGAGTAAGAAGTAACTAAACATATTAATAAGAAATAGTTCAAAAATCTGAAGCGTTTCTTATTTTATACTTTAACCTTTAACTTGTCTGGTGAAATATAGATTTTGTCCGACAAAACGTGAAAGTCAATCTTAATCTCAACATTTTCAACTGATCCATATTGATATTTTAGGCGATGAATTTCCATTATTTTAATGAAAGGAAACTACAAATAAATCGTCGAATTACTTGCCAAATACGACGACATTTTGGAAATTCACCTTAAAAATTCAATCTGTTTATTCAAGGGTCTATCCTATCGTGCCGCGTACAAAGCGATTTAATATTTAGCATTTCTTCATTGATGACTAGTAGGTACCATTGAGAACTTGAGAATATCTAACTACTTTAAATGATGAATTTAATAAGTATTCTTTTTGTCGTACCATCTACCCCATTGATAACGTCTGTGCATGTCACTGACAGATGGTAAGTCGTAACTAGATACGACAGACTGCGAGCTCATCACCTATACTAGTTTCTTATTACCAAACAACGTATTTGTATTGAGTATTTAATAACAAAAATGTAAGTCCGATTCAAAAACAATCTTAACTTTACAGTTGAAAGACACATTCTTTCATACTCACCAACTACAAACGTAAGTTCGTAATAGCAAAGTGTGATAAAATTACAAATTCGCAGTTTTTTTATTTTTCGACTTCTTGCTTTTTGCTAAGTTTCATTATTCTAAGTCAACGGAAAGTTTTCCTTTGAGTAAGTAAATGGCCGCATTTTTAAATTTCGTTGACTTAGAAATAAAAGAATTAAAAGCTTGAATTTTTTGCACCTCCAACCTCCAAGCGACCATAGACCTCAGTAATCAGGTAATCGCGTTAATTTCCTGTGTTTTTAGATATTTTATAATGCAACGCGAAAGTTTAAAAGTTTACATAGACCTCAGTGTTTGATAAAATTTCAACTCGATATTGCTACGTTTTTGAGATACCCAGTCTTGACTGATTGCGCCGTTGGACAGACGGGCACACAATCAACGAAGTTATCTTGTAAGGGCTCCGTTTTTCCGTTTGAGGTACGGAACCCTAAAAACATTTATTAATTTTAACAAATGATTGACATAAATTACCAGTTACTACTGTTTGTACCAAGCCCTTACCTGCATCTACTAAATAGTTCGTATTTTAGCGAAAATAAAGCCACGTGGTTAAAATTTTTCAGTCGTTTTTGCGTGAAAATGGAATAAACAAACAACCAAACAGACGTTCATTTCTATATTAGTAAGTAGGACATATTAAGAAGTGTTGGGCAAAATGTGATTGTAAAAACAATTACAATTAAAAATTGTAATTGTAAAATACAATTGTGAACACATTTTGTTAGGCAAACAACAATTACAACTAGAAAAAGTAATTGTAATTGTTTTTACAATTACTTTGCCCATCACTTCTTACCACTACCTATAGTCTAGCAGCCGACTACTACAACTGTCGAACTTGCAGGTACCGTATGTTATCGGTAAACGAATTTGTTTTCAGAGCGACGTGAGAAAATTACAGCGAGTTAAGGGAATTCTATCAATCTAGCAAATAGTTTTTTTTAATTTGACTTTTATCATTGTACATCTCCATCTTGCAATATTAGAGTTTAATGAAGTGTAATATTTAAACGTATATGTATAAATAACTTTATTACTTGACTAATCTAAATAAAATAATATTATATCTACACTGTGCTTATAATGTCACACTTAGGCTGTTAGAGAACTAACAGAGCTTATTATAAGGAACTGGTGTAGGCGATGGGCTAGCATTTTACCGGTGCCATCAGTAATTTTATTACTTCTGGATGATGTCCACCCTGAATGGGAAGCGGGTCGAGGTAATGTCTCTGTAATTTTAGCCCTTACAGACTTAACTACGTAGATGTGAAATATTAGGATCCAACAAGGGATGGATAATGACATTCCGAATTAATTAGTTATCGGTAAAAGCTCGTTTTAGACAGTAGTCTCTTGTGACGTCACCTACACATCGTGTCAACGAGTCAACACATCGTGTCAATACTTCTCGAACCTTTTACTGTCGCTTACTATTTCTCAAAAATGCAATAAATAAAATACAGTATGATGAGATAGTTGTAGGCAGCATGTTAAATGTACTTTTAATCTCCCTTTTTGCTCTAAAAATGATGCTAATAAGTACATACTGTTAGGATCCTTTAAGAAATATAAGATTATCTAACAACAAGCAACGCGTGCGTAAGCTCCATCTAGAAAAGCCCCCACGTTCTTCGCTTCTAGTCGTGACCCGAACCTTTCCGATTATTCGCGACTCACGACATCTACACCCTGCGCGTGGGTTGAAAAAGGAAAACAGAACCCTTATATATTTAACCCCTATGTCATTATATGGGGATATATATAGAAACACTTCAAAATTGGTAAATATGTCGTCATAATTGCTACTAATTGCTACAAAAAAATAATGCCACGCAATTAAGAGTCCACCTATGCAACTCGGTGCAGCCGAATTCGTTAATTACCTTCGCGCCCTATGATGATATTGATAAAGTTGATTTTCACAGTTGCGGTTTGATCATATTTTAGCGCGTAGAAATCTCAACATTTGTTTTTGCACGTAATTGTAATTTGCGAGAAAACTACATTACCAATTATAAAATTGGTTTTAGAAATTGGAGACAGTATAATTACCTATCCATTTTAGTAAAAAGCATTTTAAAATTCTATAGAATTTCGGTGATACTAAATCTTTGTGTAAAACATGGTTTTTTCTCGATTCCTTTTTTTCCACTTTTAAGGAAGTTTCCACCTTTAAGGATTTCAATATAAAGAATTAAAGTTGTATGTATCCAAATATCTAACTCTCGGTCTTCTTAGATATCGAGATCCAGGTCACCGAACACACCAAAGTCTGCATGGGTGGACTCGTAAATATTACTCCTTCATTTTACTATCTTTCAGATAATTATATATTATATATAATTTAAGACGCAAAAGAAATCATAGCCAGTAAAAGAAATGGGAACAATTTGAAATATTAAATTGCACCATGAAATTAATAATATTCTCTGTGTAATAAAATAAACGAAAAACTTGACAAACCGTCGAACTATCTTCCTGAAAATGACATCTGCCATATGTTAGCTATTATCAATATTCTCGATTAATCTTTCTAATCATAATCATTAACAAATGGCAACACTGTTTTTTTGAAAGTGTTGTTACTTTCATAATAAAATGGTATTTTTGAATGTCAGAAAATAAGTCAGTTGAGAAGTTTACGAGCTAACGAAACCACGTCTTTTAATTATATCTCCTCATCCTACGTTTCCATCCAAGTCAACATCTAGAAGAATGAATAGTTTTCACATATAGTTTACGAGTATCTCGTGACGGTTCGAATAAGGTTCGATTTTAGCTGAACATGAGCGGTAACTGAATTTGTAATAAATTATATCAAGATAATTTCTAAAATAGTCTAATATTATAATAAAATAGTAGTAAAAAATTCTATCAAGAATGTATTTCTAAGATTTTCGAACAGTTAAAAAAACTAACAACGAAGTCTCTGCCAGAAATCGTCTTTGGGTAGAATAATTTCGCTATCTACGAATCGATACGATATGATACGATACGATAATCGTCGAGCCAAGCTCGAACTGTCTAGAAATGCTCGTTAAAAGTGACTAAAGTTAAAGACAATATTTTATCGTGATAACGGTTAATTTTAAAGTTTACCATATGTAGTGGATAAATGTCCAAATTATTTAATTTTTTGTAGAAACTACTAATTTTAAATTACATATACTTAATTAAAGTGATAAATAGTAAATATAGATAAAAAACCAATGATGTTATAATACAAAAATATAACATCGTTGGAGATCTCTATTAATTTTGCATTTAACAACTTGCAGTTTTAATTAATTCTGTTACTCATTTGTATATTTCCCTTAAGTTACCAAATAACTGCTTCTATGAACGTAAATTAAATAATTACAATTAGATAAATATGAACAGGAACTTAAAATACTATATAGAGAAGAATTATCTTACTTTAAAAGGAAGTTTCGGATTTTGATTTAAAAATTACATTATTATTACAAAGCTACATCTTATTAGCTCCTATATTTTGCACTGGTTACTAACATTTTATATTAAAATTTAAGAAACAAAGAGATAAATTGGAAACTAATTCAATTCATCCTTCGTCTCCAAAATTACTTAGTATAAACCTAAAATACAATAGTCAAAGAATTGAACGCCTTAGATAAAGTGTAAAGGAAAATTTATCAAAAGTACCTATAGATTTCAGAAATATTAATAATGAAAACATATCATTTTTATAAATATATAGTATAATGGTACCTACGAAATTCTGCACACACTTCAATTTCATACTTTAGTTAATTTTATAAATATCTTGTAATATCATCTACATTCTATGCTAATATTGTAATAATAGTACTCAATTAATATCTATACTATCTCTACTAATATTACAAAGAGAGAAAGGTGATTTTGTAAGTTTATACGCGGAGGGTAATCCTCGAAATCACCACCAATTTGAAAAATTATTTCACCACATGAAAGACGCATTATTCTAGATGGACACAGGTTATATACATAACATTACCATTTATTTTTTTGTCAGAGCGGGATACTTGCGTAATTTATTTTTATTTTACTATTTATTCAAAAACAAGAATGAGAATAATGTATTAATAAGATGTAATTTGAATCATATCATACGCCTGTTCCTGTTCCTTCTGGCAGCAGCACTGGTTGGTCTGTCAAATTCAAGTTCGGAACTCAGTGAGGATTTCGACCGGGATTTCGTGCTGTTTTCTCTTTTCAAAATTCTTTTTTCTTGCTTTTTAGTCGCCAGCCTTTTTTTAGCTTCATTTAAATTAAAACTCGAGATAGTGTTGTCCACAAACTTTTCAGAAGCATCGATATATTTGAATTAATCAACATTAGATTCAGTTGTAGACGCATTTGTTTTATATTTGCCGACGGAGCAAATCAGTTTCAAAATGTCGGGTCTAGTTTTCAATTAGGAGTAGAGCTTATCACATGATTCGAAAATAATTAGGTAAGGGTACCCGTACAGTACGTATTAATTACCCCTACGTTTGGTTTGTATGCAAAAGCGGGACATTTTTGCTCTGGCTGGGGATAACGAGACAGATAACCTGAAGGGACTGTCCCGCAAAAAGCGGGACGTATGGCCACGTTAGTTATACATTATGTGTTAAACCCAAGCGAAGTCGGAACTGACCGCTACTAATAGTACAGAGGAAGCGGATTTTGTAAGTCTGTTTATACATGAAGGGTAATCTCCGGAACCACTGCACATACCTATTTGAAAAATTCTTTCACCATTTGAAAGGTACATTACTCCAGATGGATTTAGGCTTATATATTATGTACAAGACGTTGACCGCCCGCTTCGCTGAGCAAAAAAAAAAGTTCAAAAAATGAATAGACTTAAACCATCTACAAACGATCTGCATCGAAAGGTCGTGGTCCCATGTCGATCCATTCAGTAGTTTTAACGTGATTGACGCACAAAGAAAACATAGATTATATATATATATATAGATTCTACCTGGGCGAAAATATTGTGAAAGTAGGTAAAATGTTATGTTCTTTGGCATTAATAGTGTTTCCACATGAGTCGTAAGGAAGTAGTTCGTCAGCCTGCTACCTTTACTTTAAATTGACTCCATCGAAAACTTAATTAAGAGTCTCTTCAGTTTCCAATTGGATCGGCTTAAAATATAATTACGGAAGTATATCAAATAACGTAATCAAATAATCAAGATGAGGAAACTAATTACTGTATTCTGTTATATCTCTGCCGTTAATACTTTAGATAGTTATAGTTTAATAAATCCATGTTGAGAAACACATTTCTCTTAAGTAAACGATGTTTATGTAAACTGCTTTAAGCGTTCTAATCTCCCTTTTAAGCTCAATACCGCTTGAGGAAAACCATTAAATAGTCATGTTAATAATATGCATATATGTTACATCTATACATATTAATAAAACTGTAAATAAGTTATCTGTAAATTGTCTAAAAAGATTTAAAGCAGAAGTAAAGAAACGAAAAAAATTGTTTTAAAATGTTTATCCTTCTATTCGTTTGCAACTTTGCACTCGCTTCACGCGAAAACTACTGAAAAAACTCGACGTGATTTCACTGTTGCGTTATTTAGTCTTAAGACGACGCATTGGAAATTTTGATGTCGGGGATTTCAATTTTTCTAAGCAATTACAAAACATATGAAAGTGATATTTGGTAACCATAATCTTCAATTCACTGACTTTATTTTGACAATAGCATTACACAGTTGGTTAACTTTTGTAACATAAAAAAAATATTAAAGAAACGTCTTTTAAAACAGAGATTTGCTTTTTACGGACAAATGGGACCGATTAAAGCCTCTAAATTTTTTATGTAGATGAATCTAAACACACTGCAAAATAACAATATGATTTTTTAAAATTAATTATAGTTTGTAATTTAAACGAAAATAACTGTTTCTTCGTATTTTTCGTAGGCTAGCGCGCGCACGTTTGCATAGAACAGAAGGTCTATTTTAGATTAAATTATTGTTTATCAATGCGTCGCCTTAAGTTAAAAAATGCGTATACCTGTGTGTTTGATCATTACTCAGTGACCATAAGAACGGTCTCAGATAGCTGAAATGCGCCCATAAAGCGCTTTCTCTATTAACTATAGTGACTTTTCATTCACCATATAGGAAATCAAGTTTCATACATTTAAGACTACACTAGAAGAATTTAATATGATAATCTGCCATACTTTTTTAAACTGACTTTTATACAATACTGCGCAGTGCAAACGACGTCACTGGACACATCTAGTCTAATCCTTTTTCGCGTAATGGCATTCCCATGTTTTTTCTTATATAAAGCACCTTTGATAATACATATTTTCATGTTCGCATTATGTGTAAGCCATTTAAATAGTTTTATCTACAAAGTAGAGATAGTAAATAATGACACATTATAATTAACAAATCTATTGGTTTTTTAGCTCGACGACTAAATAATAAATCGAAGCTTGAAGGTCTAACATTAGTTTAAGACTTAAACTTAGGATTTAAACTTTAAATTCTGAAAGCAATGAAAAATATAGTACACTGTTAATAATAGTCTTAAAGCTTATTACAGTTTATTTTGATATATACATTAGAAGTTACGGAGACTTAAAAATTTAGAACCCTTCGGCTTACGAGTTACAACACGAATAATTAAAAAAGATTTCTTTTCCTTATTAAAAAGATATTTCAAAGAGAAGCTGATTATTATTCACATCGTGTCTCGATGGAGTTCGATATCATTTTCCATGGAAGCTTACGCTATACCTAACATGCCATTTTAATTTCTCATTATTTAATAAACATAGGAAATCTATGAAAATTAAAAAGGCGAATGCACGTTATAGCTACTACTAAGTCATTTATTAACAAAACGTACATACATATGTTAATATTTAGTTATTTCACACTACTAAGTTAGATTTCGATAATAAATTCATATAATATATGTAGTTTCGACAACTATCCTTTCGCGATTAACAGAACATCAAAGCACAGTTTAATCACATCCAATACCACTTTCAGCAACAATTATCTATTACACTGGTCTGGGAAATAAAGAAAAATATAGAATCGGTCAGCTGCTTTATTATCTTCCTGCGGCCCAAATATTGCTAAAAGTGGCGTGAATAAGATAATTATCATACGAAGGAATTCAATTCAGTATTGTAGTTGCATTATTTGACTTGGTATTACTGTCGTGTAAAACTGCGCATGTTGGAATGTATTCTTGCCAACTTTTGTGTGAATGAACGTATATAACTGAAATAAAATTTAACTCATATCCGGCGTTTACAACGTGTGCTTTATACACGATATGCCACATAACACAGTGATCATTTGAGCAGTTGAGAATTTTATACTCAGGTTTAGTTATAATTAGTTATGATGAAGACAACAAATACTGGTGCCAGCATTGTAATATAATAGGTGCCAGCTTTATCTTATTTCTTTATTCTTATTATAGTATTATCTATTATATTAATAGCCTATAAGCTGTACAATGCTTTAGTAGTATTCAGTTGAAATTAAATATACAAAACCTTTTTTTTTGTAACGTAGAAGAAACCTAAACACAGGTACCCAGGCCCCTGAAGAAGAGAAAGGGTTAGGTAGAGATTTTACCCACTGAAGCTCCTGCTCAGTAGCTCAGTATCTTATCGAGGGTCTCCGGGATCTCCCACGGAACGCACTGGAGCTCTTCTTGCTCTATGCTAATTGCCGAAACCCGCTACTCTCTCATTTACTTCTCACAAAGCCTTCCCTACACTCGCGTAGTGCCATGACAGTACGAGCCACAAGCGTTGTCGTTCCCCTCGGGATCGTATGGATAAACCGGAGCTCCCACTCTGATCGGCCACAACCCCGAAAATCTCTTTAGTCGCCTGTTACGACAGGTGAAGAACACCGCAGCCTTATTCTCAGACACTGGCTACAGGACTGAAATATGCACCTTAGCTAATCTTTAACGAAGAGAATAAAACCAGCCAGTGTAAGTCCTACTTGGGCTATTGTTGTTTCGTACTGCCAATCGTAAAACAAATTGCCGTAAAGCTGTCTTTATAATCGACGTCAAAAGAAGGAGGACGGATCCCGCATAAGACCTTACTCGCTAATCCTGCTACTAAACTGCAGTCCTTGCATTGTGTTCCGGTTTGGAGGGTAACATGGTCGGCGAAATTTCTGACGCAAGAGGCATAACATCTCATGGTTGCCAACCCATTTGCAATCTAAAGTGCTTTCTTAGCCTTTGATATTGCGAATGTAAAAATGTAAAATGTCCACTCAGTGACCCACTCAGTCTATTTAAAATCAGGTGGATTATTTTGCTCGTTTGTCTTCCAAGCAATGCCGTAACTGGCCTTTTATGCGCCCGGTGAGAGTTGTATTTAAGCTACTACCATGCATGACCTAAAACTTGGTCCTGGTCATTTTTGCGCCCCTCTAAGGTCTGCCCCCTGTGCCTGGGTACCGCTGACACCGCCTTAGTTATGACACTGCTTTCAAGTATAAAAAATATTTTTTATGTAAAAAGAATATCAAATCTTGAAAATTTTGCTTCATAATTTTGCACCTTATTCTCAATGTTCATGATTTCTTTCATATGTTTCTTTGCTATGATTTTCGAGATAAAGGTTACAGTAAAATTTTACGCGTTGTAACTCAAAGTAACGTATTACATATCCTCCACACGATGATCACAAAAAACATATTTCAAAACTTTTATTTGAACCCCAAAAACCAACTCCAAAAGTGAAAACTGGATTTATATGATTAACTTCTGATTTTGGATTACCACTTACTATAGTTTAATTACATCAAATTGTCTCTTAGAATACGGTGTGTGACAAACAGACACCGAGATGATTCCATAAATGTTCCTTTTTTCTAATTTCGATAAGCATAGTAACACTAAAAATGAGTACCTATTAATAAATTAATGAAAACCTGTCGTTAACAAAAAATTTTAATAATCGCATTTCGTACATACTAAGTCATATTTTATAGCTATACTAGTACAAAGCGGTAATAGGCCCCATTTATCTATTGAAGATATTTGTGGCGAAAATGATTGGATAGGTATTTTAGAGCTCCATAACAAATATTATTAGACCTTTGCGTTTAGTTGTTTGTTCCTCACTTATAAGCTTCGAAATGTATTCCTACGCATATTACGCCGTTTAAATGTTAAGATCCCACAAGGGTGCTGGTTAGTTAATAAGAGTATGTATTTATATTATCATATCTTTATTATAGGCATAGAAGTTTTAGAGTATGGCTGATTTTTAAAGAATATCTATCATATATGTTTTCTGTACCTAATATTCTCAGACGAAAATTAAGGCAAAACCAATTATAAACTAAAATCAATGACACACTATGCCTATACATACGTAATTGTGATTTTGGACACATCAGTATATTTAAAGATAAATTTACTTATATGTATGTATCTATACGGTATCAAAGTAATATAAAAGTGGGAATTAAATATCTATATCATATAATTTACCTAAGGATGATACATTTTAAAATGCGAAATTAATTAAATATTTTGTTACCTTTCATTGTACAAAAATTCACATTGTCCAAGTATGCACATTTGTACATTTAAAAAAATGCATAACGGATTAAACACTAATAAAATGATTTAACTACAAACACATCACGTTGCTGTCTTGCTTGACTGTTTATATAACGTCGCACAGATATATCGGAAACTAGTATAAATAAAAATATTATTACTCTACAGTCGTCATGGAAATCCACAAAACGACATGTCTTTAATATCACGTTATATTTATTTATTTTAGATATTACATCGATATATGAATGCGTACTTATAGTCACTTAAATTCACATAACATGTTGGTTTTTCTAATCTTCGAAAATTAAAGTCCTAATCAAAAAAAGTAATCCTTTACTGAAAGAATAAATTATCACACGCTTATTAGAAGCAAAGACATAAAAAAATTATACTCACTTTACCGCTTACTAAAGTAAACTCAAGAATTTTCGTACATAAAGATCACATTACATGTCCACGACAAATGTAAAACTCCAAACAGACTATGTATATATAGTCAGAACAACAAGTTGTTAAAAGTTCAGTTTTCTATTTCCCGGCGCTGATCGGCTAAGTTCAACCTCGGTGCGACCCACTCGGCCGCCAATACGCTCGACACTGAAATGGAGAGATATAAGGGCCGTCTCAGCCTACCGTTTTGTCCCAGGTGAATACACTGACGTTATCATCAGACAATGGGTGACTTGCATCAAATTTATATTGAGATGTTATGTTCATAATGCATTAATAAGAGCTGGAAAAGGGATTTTTGAAAGATTTCTTCAAAAGTTATAACTTTTTTACAAAATATTTTACTTATTGACTAAGTAAACTCAGACACCGATCATCAAGAAATTACGTCACTTCATCACTCAGCCTCACTCACTCATATTAACGGTGGAAACACATACAAATGAATAAAAAGTGGAAAAGGTTTAATATAGCAGATTTGTAAACCCTTTCTAAGGTTGATGAAGGACATGGGGTGTTTCTTTGTGGAATACTCTCGCGCTTTGAACGAAAAATACAGTGACGTCACGTCACGTTACTCTTTTTAGCACAAATTAAAAGGCGTATTCTAAATTGCTTTTTTTCAATTATCTGTTTATATTTATATAAGGACTCGATCTTTACAAAACTCAAATAAATTAAATACACGCAAGTTTCCTATTGATGACATTACTAATGATGAAGTAAAGAAAAGCTTTTAATCAATCAAGAATAAAGATAGGTGGTAGTATTAATTAAATTAAAATTCATAGTAAACATACGCCGTGTTTCAAAACGTGAAAAAAAAATCTATTCCATTAGTGATAACCGAACTGAAGCTTCTGTGAAATCTACGAAATTGGAAACGCAACATAAATTATACAACTGTATTGTTTTTGAGCTCTGACACATTTACAAAATAGTACAGAAAAATATCACAAATAAATTTCCGTAATTTTGACACGGAATATTAATATAGTTATGAAATCATAAATTTTACTCAGTTTTTTCCATGAAAAACACACCATATCCTCCATACTCACATTAATAACATATTATCGTTGGTTAGTACCTGCTAAGTTATCTATGAGTACTTGAGATAATAAAACATTGGATTAACAAAACTACTCACTGTTACATTATTACAGAACCGAAATAAAACGTGAAAAGTTATTATAATAAATATTTTGTTTAGGATTCGGCACAAAAACGTTTACTAAAAATGTCACATATTATCCACTAGTAACCGGGCGACCGAGCTTTACTCAGTGTCTTATAAAAAAAAACAAAAAGCCTTACCACATTACAGGATTCGAACCCGCGCATTTCAGCGTGATAGACCTACGCTTTGGCCACTGTTCTATCGAGAAAGTAAATGAAATTAGAAGAGTTTAGAGTTTAGAAATTTTAATTGAATCGAGACTTCGCTAGATCGATTTCTCGCTCCCGATAATTCCATATATTGTAAATTTCATCTAAATCGTTAGAGCCGTTTTCGAGAATGAAGCTACCCCGTTAGGGATACAGCGTGAGGATATGTATATGTATGTGTAAATTACAAATACACAAATATTGCTCGTGTAATACTATTCTTTATAATACTATTCTTCTAAATAACATAGTATCTTAAATTAAAGGAAGCCCATGAAATTTTACAATAAATTCACTGTTCAGGAAAATAAATAATAGACTTTTCTCCTTGACTTTTAACCATAGATTTTATAAATAACTCCAGAGCCAGACGCCGTATCCGAGCAGCAACGGTGAGCTAAATCAGATAACCTGACTCACCTGTACATATGACACAAATTAGTTATCAGATAAGTTCATCGGTCGCCATTTTGTTAGGAAAGAGCACCCACACATCTACATTTTATTTGATTTTTTTGCCTCACTTCGTAGTACGGGACAGGCTGTCCCAAGTTATGAACTCTTATGCTTTTATCAATATTTTTCATTTTATCTCCTTATTATAAGTACATTAGTATGTACTGTGATATGTGATTTTAATAGGTACTTGTTGTAAACTGAACATAGACATATTATTTCAAAATATTAAAAAAAAAACAAAAAGGGTCCGAACACATTGCAGGATTCGAACCCGCGCACTTCGGCGTGATAGACCTATACTCAGCCACTTTGCTCTTAAGAAGGTGAACTCTGCTGCGAAATTTAAAAGTTTAGAAGTTTAGAGTTCAGAAGTCTTAAGTTTCTGAAAGACAGAAAAAAAAAAATTTCCCAGAATTAAGACTAGATCGATTTCTCGCGCCGCTCTATCCCTATATTGCAAATTTTATCGAAATCATTAGACAAAGCGATACCAAATATATTTATATATATACAGAATATATGTACAAATATTGCTCGTTTAATATAATAGTGTATTATATTAAACGAGCAATATCTGTATATATATGTACATACATATATTTGATATCGTATTCTCGAAAACGGCTCTAGCGACAAAGCCTGATATCTGACTGAGTTTCTTGTCAGTTCTTTTCAATATCCAGGTTTTCTATTTGAACCGAACTAAAGTAGATTCGACGTTCAAAAATACCTTGTGATTTACTTACTTATTTACTTGAATAAATTTACTTTAAACGGAAATATCTGATGTTAAATAACATCAGATAAAATATAGATGTGAGGGTGCTGTTTTCTAACGAAATGGCAACCGATCAGCTTATTTGATAATAAATGTGTGTCGTATGTACAGGTGAGTCAGGTTATCTGATTTAGCTCACCGTTGATGCTCGGACACGGTGTCTGGCTCTAGAGTTATTTATAAAGTCTATGGCTAAAAGTCATGGAGAAAAATCTATTATTTATTTTCCTAAACAATGAATTTAATGTTAAATTTCATGGTTTTCCTTTATTTTAAGATACTATGTTATTCAAAAGAGTAGTATTATACAAACAATATTAGTATATTTACAATCGCGTTCCTAATGATTTCGATGAAATTTACAATATAAAGCTTTAAAGCGGATAAAAATCGATCTTGCTAGGGTCCAATATTAAGGAAATTCGTTTTCTCTATGTTTTCACACACTTAAAACTTCTAAACTCTGATCTCTTCTGATTTCACAACAGTTTATCTTCTCAGTAGTACTGTAGCGTAGATCTACCAAGCTGAAATACGCGGGTTGGAATCCTGCAATGTGGTCAGACTTTTTTTGCTATTTTTTTTGTAAGACACCGAGTAAACGCTCGGTCGACCAGCTAATTATACATATACCTACAACTTAACGAATCTTCCTATTCGAGAAATGATTCGAGATGACGAAACATCAAGGTGCCACGAAATTGCACCAGACAGATAGCAAATATTTGAACTTATAGATGGTAAAGCCTAACCACATAGCCACAGGTTGTTAGCTCACTGTCAAATCCGTTTCTTATTAGGTGTAAACTCTATCATTGGCCATTTTGTAAACAAGCGAGAAAGCATTGACATGATGTTAAACATTAAGAACAAGCTCCCAAAAGAAGTTTCTTGTGTAGGCTCCGCCCTCACACTTCGCCACTTGAAAGTGACATAATAATCGTTATAACTGGAATATTAATTCATGTAATAAAATATCCTTTAGCCAGTATTTAGTAAACTGTATTGTCTTTTTGTTAGTCGCAATTTTATGTAACTTACTAAACTAATTTAGGAGAAATACTTAACAATCTCTCAAAAAGGCATCGCATTGTAGAAAAAAAAAGTATCGAACGAAAATGGAGAAATTGGGTTATGGCTTTAGGCAGTCGATAGAAAAATTTATAAAGAAATATATATTTAATTTTCACATTCATTAAACTTTAAATTTTGGTAGTATGGTCTTAACTTTTAATAACACTCGAGTCCCCTACGTTAGAAATGTAATATATTATGATTCTGTAGGAATTTGTATTATTTACAGTTAATTTACATACTGTAACTACACATATTCCGCTTTTCAAACTTATTAATCGACTTGTACGTCGAAGTCTAAAGTCTGTCTGAAGTCTCGAAAGTTTATACCGAGTTTAAATTTTCATGAGGATGCTTCGTTGGGAAGCGAAACACGTGTCTAACGTTACGTTACTAAGGGTGTGTGAATTTAAGGATTTGACATCTCGCTTACACTAACTATTAAATAGTTGGTGCGAGGGAAATGTCAAATCCTTAAACATCACGCTTGCACCAACTATTACATAGTTAGTGCGAGCAAGATGTCAAATCCTTAAATCGAGCTCAAATAGTTGGTGAAAGCCACCCTTAAACGTTAACTATAACATGTTAATTAAATTGAAATATAGTAAAAATTATTTTAAATCAACCATTAATGTTGAGTGCACTGAATATGAAGTGTACTATGCAATAAAGTGATAACTGAACAATACGACAAAATATTATATTGTATTGTAGGAATCTGTCTGGTGTATCGCGGATACACATTATTTATTTAAGGTCAAAAGTACTGGATTAGTTGAGCATAAACTTCCTGGAGAGTACAATCACTAATCAGGATTTTGCGACACCTACACGGATTTCAGTGAAATGTCATGCAATCTCCGGCAGTCGTACCACTTGACAGCCGTCAGAATCTCGTTAAGTTCTACGGGCAGTAAAGTCACACAAATGTTGTCATTGTTCAATATAATTACCCTCGCAACCAAGAAACATAATGGACGGAGCCCTAATAAGTTGCTGCTCTTACCACCGTGTGTCAAACGTATTTTCCCGTCTCTTTCTATCTCATGGAGCGTAACGAGTAAAACAGCTATAGTAACTATGGCAATCTCGCACTGTCAGTGTATTTCGTATCAGCTTATGAGCCGGTCATGAAATAATTACTTGCCTTAAATCTTGTGTTTTAGCTACTACCTACAAGTATCCACAAAAGTAAAAATATGTCACATTCAGCTGTGTATCTATAAAACAATATATATGTGTATATATAAAATTATATACGTGTATATATAAAAATATGTTGTATTGTGATTTTCCCTAGTCACGCACATTAGTAAAAATCTAGGAAGTCGGTGAACAAAAAAAGGACATAGAGCAAATACTCCGTCTAGTGTGGATACTTGGTCCGAGTAATTACCTATTAATGGATCATGGATTCATTATTGTTTACGTAAATAGATGGATCGCATTGCGAAAACGAATTGTTTCAACGTAATAATCTAAATATAAGTAATGGTACGTGATAATCTGCAGTTATCACTCAATGAGTTTTCATTTTTTTAAATTCAATTTCAGGAATGTTCCGAAACAAATATTATTACCTTCATATCCACGTTATTAACGAGATTATGAAACCGGAATGGGGACGAAACATGAAAGCTGGAATGCCGTCCATTGATGTTACGTCTGGCTAGATAGCAACTTATGAAAAGCTTTTTCTTATAAGGATCTATGTTTAAATAACAGATGCGAGGAACTAAAATGATTGCATTCATTTTATAAATAACACGTAGGTAATACAGATATGCTGCTTCCCTGTTCTAATACTATAGATGTCATAATCTAATCATAGGGAAAGAGTTTGTAACAAAATGTTTGTGTAGATAATGAAGTGGGAAAGGTGAAATAAGCTCATAATATTAAAATTGCCTTGACGCAATCACACACGTACACGTTCAAAGCAATTTGTTTGTTAGACAATTTACTTAGGATTTTCCCTTTGTAACGAAATCTCTTTGTTCAGTCTTGCTTCTGTCGTAAAAGAAATAAAGTAGGCTATTCAATTTATCATCAAACTTATTTCTGAAAACTATTTCGCGTATAAGTTATATTATTTCTATACAGTAGTATAATAACTGTAATATATTAAATGTAATAATCGTTAACAAATGGCAACACTGTTATTTGAAGGTGTTGTGTACTTTAATAATAATCTGGTATTTTGAATGTCAAAAACATAAGTCAGTCGAGAAATACACGAGCTAGCGAAAGCACGTCTTTTAATTATATCTCGTCATCCTACGTTTCCATCCAATTCAACATCCTAGAAGAACGAATAGCTTCTACATGGAAATGCATAACAGAGCCTTAAATTAATAAGAGGAAAAACAAAATATACTTTACTACAACCCAGAGAGGGCTTGGAGATAGAAATAACACGAATATGATTCGAATTTGATGGCCGATTTCGCCAAAGTCTCCTAATAAATTAGTGAACACCTAAAAGCAGATAGAGGTCCGCTATCAATGAAAATTTCATTGTTAGCGGACCCCGATCCGGTTTTAGGGGTTCGCTAAGTTGAAATCGGGCATCAGTCTCGCTACTAAACTATTATTACATTTACCATAATTAAATCACAGCTGGGATTATCATTTATTTTCTAATGGAAACTGTTGATAATTAGGTATAGTATATACATATATATAATATATATTAATAAAACAAAGTGGGTAATACTATAAACACAATAAGGGTAGTATAAAATTACTACTTTAATCCAATCAAAATAGAAACGCATTCAAAAACGTTTAAAAATCAAATAATAACCATCTTACTCGTATAATCCCTATTATCTCTAATAAGTATGTTATTCATAACTTGAAAACCACACGCTTGTATTGGATGATTGCAAGTTGCAATCAATGAAACTGCCAATGATTCATCCGCGAGTTCGTACCGCCCTATGGCGGTAGTCAAAAGTTTGATTATCGTAATTGCAGTTTAATCACATTTTAGCGCAGAATTACTTGTATATTCTAGTAAAAATAATTTTCTGACTCTGTCTTCAACATGAATTTCAGAAAGCCAAATGAATATTTGTACGAAACAGGGTTTTTTTTTATTTTGTTTGTCTAGATTTTTTTTCAATCGTGTTTCCACGTTTGAGAATTTTTAACTGTTTGATAATCAAAATAATATTAAATATTAACTGCATTTATTTGTTAATTTTGGTTATAATGACAATGCACATAATGCGCTACAATCCAAATAGTACACTCCAAACAATCCAAACACAATCAACACAAAAGATATGGAATAATCATGATGAATGTATGTATGAATAATATACGATTCCATGTGTGAATTGAGTGTATGTAATATGTAAATATGAATAAGTGTATGAATGTAAGTGAGAGTGTATTACATGAGTATAGTTTTAAATATTTTAAAATACTAATTTCAGAATAACGACGAATTGTAATTTATAACACGCTATTATGACGTACAAAGTATGCAAACATTTCGTAATAAAATATGATCTACAATACGTACTGTATTTTTCAAGTTACCTATTTTAGTTTACATAACATGGTGCATGTGTAGAAAGTGAATCACAATTCCAAACTTTATAATATAATTTTGCAATTTAGATGTAATTTCAAATAAAAATTTTATTACAATAAATTCTATTTATAATTAAATCCAAATTACTTATATGATTGATTTATTAATCACTGCAAATACAGCAAACAAACCTCATTGGCTGCCATGATTTTTCTCTTTTTTGTAGGCAGTACTAGCTCAACTGCTCTTGCGTGGTTATCCTTAAAACCTTAGAAATACGAGCCAATGGCCACCATAAAGGAGAAGTAGGCTCCTTTATTAATACCAACTGACCTACCTTTAAATTGACTACAGGTACCTTCCATTTTGGCCTGTTCTGAAGCTGAATCAAATAACGATTCTGCCACACCCTCCAAAGCCTCTGAGCAGCCTGAACACATTGTTTCCAGTACTTCAGCCTGTTCGGCTGTCCGGCTCAGGCAAGCTCATAATAGGACGGCCTATTAAAAAATGTGACGGAGTTAGTGCAGTGAAATCTGTAAAATTATCAGAAATTGATGAAAGGGATCTAGAGTTAAGTACTCCTTCGATCTGAATAATTATAGTTTGAAATCCTTCATATGTAAATTGAGCTCTACCGACTATTTTTTTAAAGTGATATTTTGCACTTTTCACCGCGCTTTCCACAGGCCTCCAAACGTGGGCGAGTAACTTGGTATAAAGTTAAATTCAATTCCTTGAATGGAACAGAAATTAATCACCTAGTGAACATGGTTTTCGGTTTTGTGTATTTCATACCATTCCTTTAGCTTATTTTGGGCTCCTTTAGACGTGGTGGCATTGTCCCAATAAATTGGTTAGAAAGCCTCTACGGCCTATAAATCTCTTTATAGCAGCCAAGGTCTCTCTGCTCAAACTAGAAACGAGTTCCATGTGGATAGCTTTAGTTAAAAAGCATACACATAGAGCTACATATCTTACTTATTATTGGTTTACGAATTCGGTTCTGCTACATATCAAACGGCCCACAGAAATAGATTCCTAAAGTTTAAAATGGAAAATCCAACTTTAAGCTACTCGATGGCAGCGACGGCAGCGATGCCATCAATTGCTTTGATATTTTGGCCTTCGACCGAAAGCAAATTACACATTTACAAAATCTACGTGCCAAGCTGGATAGGGTGAGCCTTGGTCCTGCATGTAGTAGATTCGTGTGTTTCCGTTTTATTATTAAAGTAGTAATATGACAAAGTTTTGGTAAAAGGAGAGTGTGCTTTTGTGCATGGAGTATCTGCATTATCCAATCTGCCACCGACTCTTAATGCACCTGTTGTGCTATCAATAAATGGATTAAGTGAATTTTTTAACAAATTCTTACGTAAATGATGACTTTCATTAGCAAAATGAATATTTTCTATATAAATATTAATCTTTACCAATGCAATATTTAAGACTGTAGCTGTAACAGGAACAATGGTCTCCCATTTTACTTTCCGTATTTTATTTTTATTTTTTATACCATTTTTACAATTATTGTAAAACCTGTATATAAATGCTACTATAGGTTACATTTTCGTAATATTAGAACAATTATTAAATATCAAAAGCATATTCGCTTGAATGTGGCATTCAACAACTGTGGTTTCATTTTTATAATGAAGACTTTTTGAAGTCTTATTTTCTGATAAATTATTTTGCAACAAAAGGCTATATAGGACCTTGCTACCACAGTGTGTTCACATCCATGCCAAAGTCACCATGGAATCTGTGAAGAGAGTGATTTTTTCGACACTTAATATATTGACTGAACGAAAAGTTAATTCTGCCAATAAAAGAGCACTACAGAGTTCCAACTTTGGAATTGGTAATTGGTGTTTAATCGGTGCAACTCTAGATTTAGCACAAATCACATTCACATGAATTTTATTTTCATGTTTGACTCTGGCTTAGATACAGCATCCATATTCTGTTTGTGAAGCATCACAAAAGCCCATGACATGAATATCAATGGCATTATTAAACAACAAATTAGGATTTATAAATATAGGCGGCGAATTAATGAAATCTGAATAAAAATTACACCAGACCCTGTGTAGTTCATCACTCAGAGCATCATCCCAACCTAGCCTGGATTTCCACAGAGTTTGCATAAAAAGTTTAGCTCTCAACACAATAGGTGCAAAAAGGTCCAATGTATCGAACATACTACGGTTTGTCCAAATTTAATCTGTTTTGTAATTATCACAAAACGAAATTTTAAATTGATCGGTTTGAACATTATAAGACATTCCTAAAGCTTTCAGGAGAGAAGAATCCTCGTCTTGCATTTCTATTTCGTTGAAATGTTGTTTTTCATTTGGAATACCCTGCAGTCAACTTGGATGATTGACTGTCCACTTAGGCAAGGCGGAACCGCCTCTTTTTAACAATCGAACGATTTGATCCCTTACCTGAATAGCATGTTCAAGGGCCATAGTTCCAGCCAAAATATCATCCACATAAGTAATATACTTCAACATACAGCTAGTGGCAAATCTTGCGCATTATTCTCCGTAAGCTCTGCCAGGCGCCTCGTGGCAAGGTAACTCGAGCTTTTCATCCCGTAAGTTACAGTTTAAAGCTCTAGACATTGTGCATAATGTACAGGTGCATTAACATTATTATTTTTCCACAAAATTTTTTGTAGATGTATATGAGATGAATAAAAATTGATGACACTGAACATATTTTTTACGTCAGTCATAAATATCAATGCATATGAAAGTGAATGAGTTTTTTTTTTTCTTTTATAAAAGAGGGGGCAAACGAGCAAGCGGAGATATTTTGGTGGCAATTGAGAGGAAATTACGCAAACGTTTGAGGGAACTGTACGCTCCAAACACCTTCCTACTGATTTCGGCGATCTGAGGTCTCCACGACAGGTGTCTATCAAAAACTACTCCTAAATTACTCCCAGCAACTTTGTTTTAATTTTAATTTAATAATGGTGAATGTCAAACTATTGTCACATTTTCTCTTAGCGATTTTAAAGGAACTAGCAAGAGATACATGAAATGACATTTTCCGTCGCGTATTGTTTTTTCTCGTATTTGTTGGGCTAAGAAAAACAAAATGTATTTATTCGATGTTGAAAAGACATCGATGTTTTTATGTGATTCATCGAAAAACATCGTTGCAGTTTTACAATGTTATACATCGAATAGAAACATTGATGTATTTTCTAAGCGGACATCCCTAGGTTGGTCAGTGCCATAAACAGTACGTATAAGGGCCTGTAATAGGAATATAAGCAATTGGCACATTGTCAGTTTCTTCAATCTCTCCAAGAGCAGCACAGAAACTAAATTTTATATACGTTTTATTTTAAGCAAAGAACAATTGAGTGTCTATTTCAAGCTTGATTTTACAAACAGATGACATAGCCAAATTCAAACTAAGGCTTTTACTTGCTTAAATTTCATTTTAGAGTGTCATCCGGAGTATTGAAAAGTGGCACGTCATTATTTTGTCGAAAGGTTGCGTTTGAAGTTTCGAGTGAAGTGTTAGCGTTAAGAAATCTAGGGTGGATACGTACTCTAAAAACCTCTTTCACTTTGTTTGTATATCTCGTAAAGATACGATAATTTTATTGTATTTCGAAGGATTGCTCTTGTATTTAATAAAGTCTACCTTAAAGAAACTATCGGAAAGTCTGATTTCGTTTAAAAATATCTATTAACTGTGAAAACCATAAAGTAAAATATACTTGGAAAGAACTTCTTAAATGACTGGATTTTTCTACTTTAACAACTTTAATAATAATAAACAAATAATAATATTTGATATTATTTGAAGAGGCGAAAAAAATATGTATAATTAACTGCGATGGTTGGTGCTCTACACTTTCTGTCTACCCCACTGGCATCGATACAGCGTGAGGAAATGAATGTATGTAGTTACGTAAAAAAAACATATAACTTCTCACCTTTAAATAATAATAATAAATAGCTTTATTCATCCCATGCATTCATAATCACAAAAAAAATTACAATTAAAATTACAATCAAATTACATTTAAAATTACCATCAAAATTACAATCAAAACTACAATCAAAATTACAATCAAAATTACCATTAAAAATAATCATTCATTGAGATACTAAATAGTCCATAAAGTAGTAATAAAATTCATATTTTTCTCACGTATTTGGATAATACTATTTCACTCGTTTATTGTTAGTTTATACAATGTATTAATTTATTGTAAATTATTAATATTGTTAATAATTATTATATTATATTATTCCTGTGTGGGGCCCCTCTCGGGTAAAAGTCTCCTCCATAGAATGCCAAATATCTTTATCTTGCGCTTTCTCAATCCAACCCTTGCCTGCGATTGCCTCTATTTCGTCTTGCCACCTGGAGCATGGTCGACCGCTGCGTCTTTTTCCCTGTGGTCCCTTCCACGTTGTTAATGTACGTGTCCATCTTTCATCGGAGTACCTTGCTACATGGCCAGCCCATTTCCACTTTAGTCTTTGAGCTAAGATTTTTGCATCTACTACCTTAGTTACTTTGCGAATGTCAGTAGCTTTTACTCTGTTTCTTAAGGTGATTCCTAGACAGCTTCTCTCCATTGCTCTCTGTGTGGTTTGGATTTTTGTCTTTGCTTTTTTATCGAATAACCATGTTTGGCAACCATAGGTTAGACATGATAATATCGCAGAGTCCAGAACTGTTTTCTTTAATTTCATTGGTAGCTCAGATTTTAGTATTTCTTTGTGGACCCAATATTTCCTCCAGGTTGAGGCTATCCGTCTGTTTATTTCTACTATATTTCTATTGGTTTTGAATGATAATTGTTTTCCAAGATAGACATATTCCTGTATATATTCTAATGGTTTATTGTTTATTAAGATGGGTGTCATTTTATAGTTAGTCATGACTTTGGTTTTGCTTAAGTTCATCTCCAATCCCACATGGTTACTTGCAGCCTGTAGCTCGTTTATCATGGTGTTTAATTTATCAGGAGTTTCTGAAAACAGGACGATGTCGTCTGCAAACCTCAGATGCCTCATAAATCTACCCTCTATATTTATTCCTTGTTTTGACCAAGGTAGGTTCTTCATTATATTTTGCAGTACCGCTATGAATAGTTTTGGTGATATTGGGTCTCCTTGTCTTACCCCTCTGTTGACGAAATTTGGCAGGGAGATAGTTTGACATTAGAGAACGGGCATGGGCTTCTTTTTTTATCAAAAATTTACCCCGAAGAGGGTGAAAAGCGGGACAAAACTTTGTATGGGAAACACTAAATCTTGGTAATGACAGAATTTGGTGCGATAATAAGACTTTTTTTTATCAAAATCTGTGAAAAGGGAGACGGGAGAGAGGGGGATGAAACTATGTACGGGAAATGCTAAACCACTGAACTGATTGTGATGTAGCATGGATATAATTTGACACATGGGGACGGACAGGCTACTTTTTTATCAAAAAACTATCCCTAAGAGGGTGAAAAGGGGAATAAAACTTTGAATGGGAAAAGCTGAACTGCCGAACCAATTATGATGTTTGGTACAGAGATAGTATGTGTCCGGAGACTGACGTAAGTTTAAACGTAGACTTTTTTTGAACCTAATCCGGGAAAGCCACGAAAAAATTTTCCGCGCAGACGAAGTCGCGGGTACAGCTAGTTATATTATACAACTTGAACTCTTAAGTATTTTAAAAACTCCAGTATAAAAATACTTCTATAAATACGATACAAATACTACCTATATAATCAAATTTATGTTACTGAAGTCGAGTTACTGAAGTCTGTGCCAATCCTACTAAACTAGTAGACCCGTGGAATTTATTTACATAGCTTGTATTTGTATCGTACGTATAAAGTTATTCTTGCACTTGAGTTGCGATTAGTAAAGGATAGTTATTTTGTAATTTTCAGTGTTTTGTTTGTAGTTTGTTTAATAGTTTTCTTAAAAAGTTTTTAATCCTTTGTGAATGATATGTTTTTACTGAAGTCTGCGCCAAGCCTACCAAACTAGGCTTACACTTAGACTTTCTGTTGTTGCATATTGATTTGACACCGACTTCAGTAACTATCAAATTAAATTATACAGGTTTGATTAGTACAGGATAGTAATTTTGTACTTTTCGGTGTTTTTTTGAAGTCTGTTAAATTTTTTCCTAAAGTGTTATATTTCTCCCTTTTGAGTTATCTTGACCTAAATAAATATCTACAGTAGGTCTACAAATAACTTCTTCTCTAATTTTAGAACGGAATGATATGTAAGAGAATCGTCGATACAAATACATATAGTTGGGATAGTTGGGAATATTTGATGTGTCTTCGAAGTCTGAGCTCCAATAACAATGGAATCACCTTGGACTCATACTAAACCCAACGGAAAAAGATAATTGAAATTGGCTCATAAACAAAGAAGTTAATGCCTGAAAATACGTAAAAAAATACATACAGACATAGAATCTTCTTCTTTTTTTGAAGTCTGTTGTCAGTCTGTAAATCATTAAATATTCTAAAATTATTATTTTAAGAAGGTGAGTAGGTATGTAAATTAAACATAAACGAGTACTTAATATTCATATAACAAAGTGCTATTAATAACTTTGGTAGATAGTATTAAACTCATTGAATTTCACTGTTAAAAGGAGAACTTCGTACTTCGAATCGACCAATTAATTAGATTAATTTTTGTTAATACTACCCCATTCATGTTTAATCTTTGAGATCGGACATTACTGGAGTGTTAATTTGTTCCAAAATTACAATGGGATCAATAAAGATAACAGTTGATGCCTGAAATAGTAATGGCGTCTAATCAATGAAAATATTGATCTGAAGGTTGGTCAAGCCGACCCTTTGAACACAAATATTGACTGAACAAGTGGCAGTTATACCTGCCTTTTGTGTTTTTACACGATTCCAGTAAACTAACACGACCTGTAGGAGCAACAGATTTATTGGTTTATATTCATAACATTTTTTCTTTGCTTTTGTAAGCTACCTATTTCTTTCATCTTGACTAAAACGATTGCTTCTATAATCGATATTGTATTTCTTATTTGAATCGTAGGTGATTGGTTTGGGATTGGGTAAACCTGGCGTTCTTTGTAAATAGCTATTTATATCGCTTTGTATTTTCATAACAATAAAACGTTGTGTTTGTAATTAATTTATGTATAAGTATCTAAAATAGGTGAGAATGAATTTTTAGTGAAAACGATTTAATTGATCGATGATGTACTAAACATTAGAAAATATCAAGATCACCAACGGCTAGAATATAGCAAAAATCACCGGTAAGAGGTTATAACCAGACTAAAATACAGATTGGCAATACTTACGATTTGAGTAAACCATACCACTGCAACATTAACAATGAGAATTTGGAATCTCAAGTTTAGCGGTATAGTCTGCTTAAAACCCACTTTATTAATAATTATTTAAAACTATCAAACGGAAGAGCCACAATTTGAGCAAATCTTATCGTTGTAACATTAAGGATGAGGAGATGGAACCCGATGTTCAATACGAAGTTTGTGTTCGAAACTTGCAATATTAAAATGAAAAACAGAGAGTTTTTAGATATTAAGATTTGAGCAAATCGTACCACTAGAACATCAGGAATGAGGAATTGAAGTTCAAGAAGTTCAACAGAACAGAAATTGTCTGGTTGAATACCACAATATTAAGCTTAAACTAACAGTAAGATTCACCGTTCAAATACACTGTGCCACTACATCATCAAGAATAAGGAATTAGAACCCAAAGTTCAACGGCAAAGTCTCACAATTGCAGCATCACGATTGAGGAGTTGGAGCCCGAATTTCAGTGGGTCTCACATAAAACTGATTTAAAACCAGCAGATTTTCAAGATTCACGATTTGAGCAACCATTCTACAAAAGTAACTACAAAAGCAGGACTAAAGAGTTGAAACCCCAACTTCAGTGGTAAAGCCTCTGTTTGCGATTACTACTATAATACTATACTAATTTAAAACCAGCAGTCCCTTATAGCTCATGGTTTGATCAGACTGTACCACGGCAGTATCATGACTAAATAGTTGAATAGCAAAGTTCAGTACAAAAATTGTTGTTTGAAACGCACAATACTACTTCTAAAAGCAGCAGAATATCAAGTCCCACAATATGTGCAGCTTCAAATTCAAGGGCAAAGTAGAAACTTTTCATATATCATATAGAACATATATAACATATAGAAATATGAGATGGCTTTCACGGTTTAGGCAGGTCATAACACTGCAACATCAGGATTGAAGAGCTGAAACCTAAAGAAACACTAAAGTCTTAGCTTGATACCCACCGTTTTACTCGTAATTTAAAAGCCAACAGATTCTCAAGTCTCACGTTTTGAGCAGGTCGTAATACAGAAGTAACAAAAGAGATGAAACTCGGACTTCAATAACAAGCATGGCTTGAAATTCATAATTAATAAATCAATTTATTTAAGGAAACCCAATCGCTAGATGTTTTTGAACATCGAATCTACTTAGGTACGAAAAGAAAACCTGCACACTAAGAAGAACGAAAAAAAACTTTGTCAGGTATTATTTTCACCACACCTACTACTTGTTGTGGTAAAACAAACTTCGTTGTGACTTTCTTTTTTTTTAATTTAAAAAACCAGACAAATGCGAGTCGTACCCGTGCATCAAGGGTTCTATACTACTGTTCAATGTATTTTAGGTTATGTATTTATTGATAAAATATAATTCGGATTCAAAAACAAACTTAGCTTTGCAGTTGTGATACACGTTCTCACACACTGCCCAATTGCCAAAGTAAGTTTGTAATGAAAAATAATTACAAATTAACGGTTTTCGTATTTTTTCCTTTACTTGAACTGGGAGACTTTGCTTCTTTCCAAATTTCATGATTCTAGGTCAATAAGTAGTAATATATATAGGTTTTGATTTACTTGAGAATGTAAAACTATGAAGGCATTAATGTCCGTATTTCTGACTGCGTTGACTTAGAAGTTTGATCAATTTGTGGCTCCAAGAGATCGCGGATTGATATTAATTTCAATTTGATACCTTCACGCGTTCCTGAGTCTTGGATGTTCATGATTTTCTTTCAAATTTTTCTGCGCGATACTTTTGGTGACAAGGTGGGAGGGACAGTATAATTTTGACGCGTATATTCGAAAAAATTATGAGAAAAAAAATTCTAAGTAATGTGTTGTAAATTTTCGAAATCGTAGTTCAAAGAGTTTTCATTTTATACTCCACATGATAATATCGAAATATTTTTTTTATATTAAGTCCCGTTGGAAAAAAAAATTATGTTGATTTTTCAAAAAGTTATACTGTGACATACTAACAGACAGGCAGACTGACAGATACCAAGGTGATTTCATAATTATATTGAAACAGAATAACAATACGAAAAAATCAGTTTCAATTATATGCGCCAAAATCTCAGGCTATCGTTAGTTCAGGAATTCATTATCATCGACCTAAATTTAATAACAAATTCATCGAAGTAATTAAATAAAATTGTGAATATAATGTCACCGACGAACTCGCATTTGTGAAATTCACGAGTAACAACAAAACGAGAAATGTGTTTATTTTATCAGGTGATTAACTATTAATGTAGCTTGTTAGTGTATTACTAAAACCTCGGCTCGAGGCAAGCACATACGCATAATCAATTCTTCACAACGTAACACAATAAACCGCCATAAAAACAGTGCATAGTAAATATATTATTTTGAACTTAACTTAGGCTGCATTCGTATACAAAACTTACCTATGAAATGGTCGATTTGTGTAATCAATAGCAAAGTTATTTTTTGTTATAAAATTATTTCTATGTTAAACAAAAGATCAACTTATATTTTCGAAACCTTGGCCCTTGTAAGTCACGTTTCGGTGAACTCGTGAGTAGGGGCGTTATCTTGATGAAGCAAGACAATCTTTACTAGCGTGTCTTCCCGATTCTCACGGATCTCATTGCGTGATTTTTTTATTTGTTCTGTATTTAACGTGCCCATAACCGTAGCTCTATGATCCAGGTATTCAATCGTTACTGCCTCTTGACTATCTCAGAAAAAACCTTGAGAAAAAACCAGAAGAAACCTTGAATTTCTTAGGAGTTGAAGATGACGGTGTTTTCCAAGTCAGAGTCCGTAATTTCGTTTCGGGGTCGTAATTGTGAAGCTACGTTTCATCCATTTTTATAAACAGAGCTAAAAAAACGATCAGGATCTTGTTGCAACTGTTCCAAAGAGCGTCGGGAACCATTCAGTCTCATATGTTTTTGCGTATAGGTAAGAATTCTAGGTACCCAACGCGCGTATGCTTTTTTCATTTCCAAATGTTCAAGTAAAATGTTACACATACTACCTATCGAAATCATCGTTTCTTCAGACACTACAGTCTAGTGAAACAGTTTTTTGAATTTATAACTATTTCTTCGGTAACTGCGTACCGAGCGAAGATTGTCTTTGGTGGATGCTTTTCCCTTCTATATTTAAATTCGGCGCACAAACATGCTACTGTGGAATAGAGTGAAACAAATATACCCTGTAAACGTTGATAAATCTTGGCTGACTTGTTCTGTAGTATTATTTAACAGCTGCGCGAAGTTCAATTTTTTTCATTTTCGCCAACACGCTACAATAAACAGCAACAAACGACTACTACTTTTAAAAAATAAATTACTTTTTCTGGTATCTAACCATGGACTGATGATTCTGATATCTAACAGATAATCCAGCTTTGCCATCCAGTATTTATTTCCAAAGTGTTTTGTACCACGTTCTCCATTTTTTATTGAACGCCCCCTCATATTTGTTATTATGAACACAAAAACATGAGTACATTTATAAAAAATAATATCCATCTTTCTAAGAGGATTCCGTAGGAAATCTTGTCGGCAAAATGTAAATAAACGGTAAACAACACTAAACTTATTTTACTAAATTGTTTAGTGTGTAAATTTTACTCCTTAAGGCGCTTCCCCTAGTCAAATACTGTTTTTTTGCTAGTTTTAGAGGCTATCTTCTCGTTATTTGAAAATATATAAAAAGTAATAAAAATATTGTAATAATCTTCGACATTTTAACAACACTTTTGCCGTTTTACATTTTTCATTTACATATAAAATGCATATAAAATCTGTATTCAAAAGGAAGCCTAAAAATTAGAAATACTACTCTGTCAAGAAAGTACCGGGAAAAGATCAATAATACACGAAATGTTAGTTATTCATCCAAATTTATTTTATCACCTTCAAAGTACGCTCCTTTAGAAACGATACACTTACGCCAAAGAATAATCCAATCATCAAAACACTCTTTAAACGCTTTTTCCGAAATTGAGTTCAGTGCTCGCCGCGAATTCTCCTTTGTCTTCTACCGAATGAAAACGAGTGCCACGAAGTGGTAATTTGAGTTTAAGAAAAAGAAAGAAGTCGGCTGGAGCCATATCTGGTGAATAAGGTGGTTGCTCGATGGTATTTGTTGAGTTTTTCGTCAAAAATTCGTTCACAATGATGACCTTATGCGAAGGCGCATTATCGTGGTGCAAAATTCAAGAATTTTCTTTTCCACAAATCTGGCCTTTTTCGTCGAATTTGCTCTCTTAAACGCCGCATAACGCCCAAATAATATTATTTATTTACCGTTTGACTTTCCGGCAAAAATTCCGAGTGCACAACACCACGATAGTTAAAGAAAACAGTTAACATGACTTTGACTTTTGATCGACTTTGGTGTGGTTTTTTCGGTTTCAGTTCAGTTGGAAGGCGCCACTCCGTAGCTTGTTGACTAGTTTGCATGTCAAACTCGTAAACCCCCGTCTCGTCACCAGTAACAATGAGTTTCATAAATGTTGGGTCGGAATTGACTCGTTCTAGCATGTCCTCAGCGACTCTTGTGCGATTGTGTTTTTGAAGAAAATTGAGGTCTTTTGGGACTAGCCGAGCGGCAACATGTTTCATACCCAAGTGATTATTTAAAATGGTACGGATCGACTCGTGAGACACAGAAAGTTCGGCGGCTATCTCTTTCAAGCTTGAATGAGCATTTTCAGTCACTATTTCCTTCACTTTTGCGATGTTAACTTGAGTTGCAGACGTTGATGGCCTACCAGAGCGAGGTAAATCTTTCATCACATCTCGACCGCTTTTGAACGCTTTGTACCACTCTTAAGCACGTGTTTTTGATAAAGTTGATTCACCGTAAGCATTCTGTAACATTTTCAGTGACTGCGAACACGAAATTCCATTGGCGATGCAAAATTTAAGACAAACTCTTTGTTCGATGTTTTTGTCCATTATGAATATTATACACAATATACACTAGAATGATATAACTAAAAACAGCACTGTATTTAATCTAAATAACAGATGCAACTCAAACTCTGCGCCAAAATGGAAAACAGTTGTGTCAATTTAATAACAACAAAAAAAACAAAAAATTTAATTTGGAACCATAAACAAATCATCCATTCCCGATACTTTCTTGACTGAATGTACATGCATCTACTCCATAAATAGAAGTTATAGTTACTTGCGATATACACTAATTTATAGATAATTTTATGTTATAAAACCTGACCATTTTAATTTTTTCAAAAGACCCTTTTTTCATAAGTAAAATCAATAATTACTAGATTACATGAAGAATTCGAATTCTAGTATGAGGTGCTTTATACGTTTGCCTGCTTGCCTGGAGGAGCCCCTTAAAGGCCGGCAACGCACCCGTGATTCTCCGGACGTTGCGGGTGTCCATGGGTGGCGGCGATTCTTTGCCCCCTCCGCAATAAAAAAAGATAATATATGTACTAATGTACTTTTATATATAATAACTAAAATCTCTAATAACTTATCACTAAGATTAAATTACATAATATTAGATGTACTTACGTACCTAATATATACATATCTCACACTGTATCCTTAACGGAGTAGTCAGAGACGACGGAACGTCAAGTAAAGCGGTACATAAGAAATATGTAGGATCCTAATACTTTCCTTATAAAGTAGGATTATCAATTTACATAATGAGGAGATACACTTTATGTACCGATTTTATCAGGGCCGGACCGTCAGTTTAGGAGGCCCTGGGCTAATACTACTTAGGGGCCCACCTAATTACTCAAAGTATAAATATATTATGCCTTAGTGTACTTTTGACTTTGATTTGACTTAGCTGGGGGCCTCTTGAATCCACGGGGCCCTGGGCTGAAGCCCAAAAAGCCATATGGTAGATCCGGCCCTGGATTTTATTATATCTGAGTTTTTGCATATTGATACACAACTTCACGCAAATTCCTAATCGAAGTAGATAGAACAACAAGGTGTTTACGCCATAATGGCAAGTAGAACCAATGTACAGTGACATCGCTTATACATATTTCTTAAAATATCAACCCCGTAGCCGATTTTTAAGACATTTTGTACTTTTACCTCACCAAGATGGCATGGTACAAATTCATGATTTTACTTTCTCGCATATTTCGCAAAAAATTGCTTTTTTATTGTTTATATCAAATATTTTATGTTTTCAAAATAGGATCGTAGCTCAACTTTGACCATTAATTTTTACGTCATGAACTATATTGCACTACCGTACAATAAAGGTGGCACCAACACCGCATTGTGGATGGCCATTTAGTCTGTGTTAGATATATGCACACTGCCTACTAATGTGGACAGAGCACCGTTCACTTTATTACTATCTGTTACCCGTCTCTCCACATCCAACTCACATCTTCCATTCCTCGAAAACGCACTCCCCAGATACACAACTTCATTCACTGAATGAACTTATTTCAAAATATGAAAAAGTTACAAGACTTAAAAACTTTAATGTTGTAAAGTTTCTAGTCTACACTTACATAATATGTATATTAGTCAACGTAGAACCCGTTAATCCGGACTATACGTATAATAAGTACCTAACTTTGACACACGAAGAGAACAAAACTCTATACATTCGCGTCTATAGTCACTAGACGGTGCAATCAATATACTATAATGTAGGTACATAATGTATATTGGTTAAGCACTTGGGTTTAGAACAGTGCTGTACGTGCTTTTGGAGATGCTTATTAAAAGTTGAACCGCATTGATTGATCTATGAGTTCACGATTAACAGGGTACCATGGAACGTTATTTAAGCAATGACTTTCATAAATAAAATATTTTACCATGCAACATTTGTATGTAAAAAGAGCCATAAAATTTTTTAACCCTTCGCTTCAAAATCGGAAGGAACACATATCGAAATATAAACAAACATCGAAGTCTGTATAGTTTGCCACAGACGTCTTCTCAAAGACTATTTATTATTACCTTATTACGGAAAAGAAGAGAGTTATGATTTTAACAGCGTAAGTATACTTATGTAAATGTATATAGGTTTGTATGGTCATCTCCTTGACTCTTCCCTCACAGAGCAAAAATCACTTCAAGCCTATGATGGATTAATCTTAATTACCTACGTGACCTAGGTTGTTTTTTAAAAATTCAATATGGTGTCTGTAGTTTTTAGGGTGTCGTACCTCAAAAGGAAAAAACGAAACCCTTATAGGATCATTTCATTGTCTGTCTGTCTGTTTGTCCATCTGTCTTTCTGTCAAAACTCTTTTTCTCAGAATCGCGTAGAGGTATCAAGTTGAAAGTAATATTAAATACTTATGTTTGCAGTCCCTTGGAGCTGTAAAAAAATCGAGCTTCTGAGTAAACGCAATCAAAAAATATGGCGACTTATGTGTTATATTTTGTCACTCGCAAGTAAAACAAAACCAATAGGGTATACTTCCCATTGACCTAGAATCATTAAATTTGGCAAGAAGCAAGGTCTCACAGCACACGTAAAGGAAAAAAATTAAATTTATTAATTTGTAGTTAGTTGCCATTACGAACTTACATTGGCAGTACTAAGAATTAGTACCTCTTGAAGTCTTGAACATAGTCTCGCAGCACGAACGAGATACTCCTACAAGTCAAAGACTTAAAAACAATTTCACGGTCCCCATCGTATTGAGTATTAAATTCAAGAGTTTGGGAAGACCATTTTAAGTCTGGAACACATGCGGCAAAAATGTAATATAGAACATATTTTTTATATTAAAAAAATTTAATAATTCGTTGCCAGAGTGGAAGCCCATTCAATAAAAATTCAACAAATTAAGAAATTATTTCATCTTGTTTGCAAGTTTTTGTTCAATACGTAGTAGGATTATAATTTTATAACTCATTTTTCGAGAATATTAATAAAATTTACATTGTGTACACAGAACACATTACTCTCGATCATAAAATTAATATACCTATCTGGTATTACGTTCATGCTCTCAATACACAAAAAAATTTTAACTTATGTATGAAATCGCCTAATACATTATGTAGTGCGTAACTGCGTACGCTCGCTTCATAAAATAATGTTAAGTAGGTACTTACACAATTTACTAAAAAACAGACACCATATTTAGATGAACGGACAAAATACTTCTTGCAGGCTTTGCGTTCTTTGAGTTGGAAAAATCAATTAAACTTAGTCGCCGTACTTTCTTTGTGGCACAACGAAACAGATGTCATATTGTGAAAAGAAAGTTTTTCTCGATAGCAAAATATTCAATCCATGAATTGATTTTTTTCTCTGTACTTTAATCAACAATCTTAAAAGCGCCACAGACATTTTTATTAGAAGTTATGTAAAACATAAAAATATAGACGACACGACAGTATTATTGTTTAAATGAAGAAAAAAATGCTTAGATGGTACAGGCACGTAGAAAGAATTAGTGATGAAAGACTGATGAAGAAAATATACAGGGTAAAAGCGAGTGGTATAAAAATGAATGCTGATGGAAATGTCAACAGCACTCGCATACCTACGCGAAAATGTGTGAGGAGATTGATGAGATTGGAGGAAACGAAAGAAAAATATGAAAAATACCTAAGGGCCGCTAAGCTTGGCGCTCCGTCCTCTCTGACTACCCCGCTAGGGATACAGCGTAAAAATATGCATGGAAATGTATGTATCTTATATAAAAATATAGTCAAACTTTTTTTTTTAAATGTCACCTTTTCAACGGTTATTCTAAATAGTCAAGTACAAAAAGTACAATCAAAGAGATTTCATTACTACTTCATACACACAAAATACGAAAATACTTTCTACCCGACATTTTATAGAGAAGAAAACGACCACGCAGTTCATCCACCTGATGACCACCAGTGCGATTGTCTAACGTAAATTAGTCTAATTCACTTCTGAATGCACGGTGAGATTGTCAATTGTGAATTGGTATTCTCTAAAGCACAGATTTCTAAATGGAAGCAGATCAAACATAATTCACTCAACACATAGATACCGTGTAAGTAATAACACTGTCACTTTCATTGTAGTTTAAAATTGTATATCTTTATCCTTTTCTTTCATTTGTTGCAACACAGTGGCACACATAGACAATTCCGAAACCGTGGCAGCCGCCATCTTCCGCTTAAGTCAAAATAAGCAGAGTATGGCGTCTGTTTACTTTTGTAGTACGTCACATGTTCGATGATTAAATACTTCTTGGTGTATAAACATTATTTTGGTTATTTAAAGTGCAAAATATGGTGCAAAAGTGTTGTACCCCCAATAGTTGCAACGCCTCATACAGAAAAGCCCCGAAAATCACGTTCCATCGGTAAGTAAATCTGATGTTGCAAATTGTTTGATTACTGCATTCAGTTAGCTGATATTTTCGTGGCTCCGACACTTAAATATGTTGCAAACTATTAAAATTAAAGTTTCCCTATATTGTATAAGGTTTTTTTATAGGTTATTTATATTTTCGTACCAAATACCTAACCAATTTTGACATTATAAGTACTTGTATCTTAAAGAGGGCCGAATTCAGAGAAAACTGAGTCTCGTAATAAAATTAAATATTATCGGACAGGTACCTAAGGTTAAGCAACTCTATTTTTTGCAACTATCTTTTGATTTTGATATATACCTTGTTAATTTCGGAATTCTAAAGGATGAAAATCTTCAAATTTTTTGGTTAAAGAACTACATAAAAGAAATACATAAGAAAGGCTACATAGAACAAACCGGCAGCCCAATTCTGGCAGTGTTTTGTGCTCCACACATTTTGAACCTGTTGGTGTTTGACCATGTTTAACATACCTATTAAAAATGAACATGCTATTGCCAAATTAATCTCTAGTCGCTATGCTGGGCTGAACCTGAGCCAGTGTTGTTTAGAAAAAAGCTGGTGCTGGAAGCCATACTTCATAATTACAAAATTATTTTGTTCTAAACAAAATTGTTCATAATTACAAAATTATTTTGTTCAAAAACTTGTTCTATTTTCTCATAACTAAATCTCCAACACTTACAGTAAAGCAATGGTAAGTAGGCTTTACTGGAGTTACAAAGGACTGTTAAACGAACTTCCTCCAATTCCTCTCACTCGCACACAACTTTGACGTACAATATACTATCATTTTTGCACTTAAAACTCCCAAAAGCACAAAAAATAGCAAATCTGAATTTTGAATAAAATGCCAACCAGACTTCTTTTGTTCGCGCCAAAAAGTCTAAATTCAAAATTTTTATTTGCCTGATTATATGCTTTCCCGACTTAAAAATATATCTTTTATGTCATTAAATTTCATGTACCCACATAAATAGAACCGCAAGCAAGATCATCACAATGTACATGCGGCCCAAGACCAGCAGCGCACAGCCGTCAGGCCTCATGTAACGAAACGAACAATCATAATATTGTATCGTGGAGCTATTGGGAACACTAAATGACGTCCTTCATGTGACAAAAACAATCTACAAAAAGAAGGAATATAATGAAGTAACAATCTCTAATACTAGTATATCAATTAATTTTATCCTTATTTACATTAACAAAAAGTACATACATACGTTAATATTTACAAACTTAAAACTACACATTATCTTTATTTTATCCTTATCACTTGAAAAATATAATTTGGAATGTCCCAAATAGTCCCACTTTAAGATAATACATAATATAGATACCCACTCCTTAATGCGGCCCTGAGTTCTGTATGTGTGTGAGTAATATTTGTTAGTGTTAAATTTGCCACGCATTTTGAACCGATAGGTATAGTCTGCTTCCATTTAAAAGTCTGTGTTCTAAAGTCGTCAGAGATACTAGCGCCGCCTCGATGAGTGCGGCGGGGAGTCGTACTACAGTAAATGAATTTTTTGACGTTTCGCTAAATATAACAAACTAGGCTAAATAAAACAAGTTTTATTTAACGTAATTATCTTAAAAGATGTTAAAATACAGTAAGACGAATATCGACTGAGATGTTTACTCTTAAAGGAATCCCCGACAAACTGGCATGGCGAGTTCAGAAAATGCCATTTAAAGTCCAAGTGAGTTCGAATGTGAAGTGGGGCGAATTGTCGAGCGAGTCTCTCTTGGGAGATGATTTAAGTTTTTACAGAATTGGATGGCTGATGGTAAGTGGACTGATGTCCGATTTCATAAAAGTCTCCTAATACTTGGCGACCCCTAAAAAAGTATAGGGTCCTCTAACGATGATTTCGCGTTTCACGATATGTTAGGAGCCCTTATGTAGTTAAAAGTTCACCTAAATTTAGAAACTCAATTTTCTAACATATGACACTATGTGACAGTTTTGCGTGTTTGTTTTTGACAATATGGACAAAAATTTGATATATTATGTAGAAAATTAGAAGTAAAACAATAAAATTTGTTTTATCGATATTATTTTGGAAACGAATAGTCACTATGGAAACAATAAAACGTCACATAACTATATCTGATATTACTAGGGAACCGTTAGATTGATGAAAACGAATATCGTCCAAGAACCGGTTAAGGGGTCCTTTTAATCTAGAGGGCACATAGTTATGTGACGATTTACATAGACAATTACAATAAGGCTAAAAAATCACTTCAGATTGCAAACACGTTGGTGACTCCAGGACTTAGACGTTGTGCTTCTTGCGCCAGAAATTTCACTATTTTGCCCTCCACATCGGAACACAACAGTGCAAGTGCTGATGTTTGGCGGCAGCCAAACAAACACCTATTTTGAAACGTGATTTAATACAATATAGTATGCGGGTTAACGAGATATATCATCACGCGAATTTCTACATCACATAATTTCAAAGAAAATTGACTGTGAGAGGCGAACAGACGGATGGACACATGCTGAGTTATCTCAATAAGTCCCGTTTTTTCTTTTATGATATATATCCTAAAAATTAAGTAAATTAATTAAATAAATATTATAATCTCTTGCCAACTTTTCCAAGCAATTATTTTATGTTCAAAATACATATAGAAAATGATAAGACCAGAATAAATATAGCTCAATCAATACGATTTGCTCGTAGTTGTACACCCTCAAGACACCTCTCCGCATATTAATTAGTTTACCGAACTGCTTTTGTATTCTGACACGACGTTAACGTTTTCACTACAAACTGTAACTATTACACATCTAGTTAGTGTATGCTACTGATAGATTATTTAGAAAGAAAGGTAATATAAACTTTTCTATTGGCAAAAACCAAATATCAAAATCGACCGCATGCAATACAATTGTTGTAAGAGATCAATTATTTATTATTAGCATTAAATGGCATCATTGAAATAATTTAAGTTTTTAAAATATATAGGTGAAACCTATCTGATATTTTTCGAATTAGTTATGATTATTTCTGCAAGGTCAAAAAACATTTTCGAAATCTTCCAATGTATGCAAATATTTGACACTTGAGAAATTACTAAATAGAGGAAATATATTATATTTAAATGTACACTGACAGTTCTACTTAACAAATAAATTGAAAATCAGACCTATAAAATTATACATTAACAAAAAGTACATACAAACGTTAATATTTACAAACTTAAAACTATACATTATCTTAAATAATAGACTTCCTCAAAGTTGCCGCTTAGAAAGCAGTCATTGCTTAAGGTACCTAGCAGACTGGCAGCATTGCCTCTTTGAATAGCCAAACTGATTCGTTGGCGGAAGAAGCTGCCAGCCCGGCGGTACCCCGGATGGGCTTCGGGCCCCAGGGACTCAAAATTTCGACTGCAAAGGGCGCAAATATGAAACTCTCAGAGAGAGTTGCATCTTATATTTACTTCAAAAACAATTTGTCCAAATTTAAAGCAAGCCTTTATTACTGTTGACATGCTGGAAAGTAAAGTACAATGAATGTTTGACTTAAACGAAATGTAATTTCCCAAAGGAACTCAATGAAAAAATGTTGGTTCAAAGTTGGCGGACTTAGACTAAAGTAATATGCTCTTTCATGTAAAATATTACTTACAGATTTTTGATAGTACACGTGTGAACCACCACACACAATAAGCAGATAATTATCTATATGATTTCGAATCTCCTAGGACTGGCTAGTTCTTTTCACGTTTCACCAATATGACTAACAATAAGCTATACTAATTTTCCAAATTCGTTGATACTACCAGACGGGGTTAATTTAAAAAAAACTAATAACCTCTTCCCCAATAGCTTTTATTCTACGACTTTTAAAAATTCATAACTTTTTCTTTTATACAAAAATAAAAACATGTTGGAAGAGACACGGGGCAATTCGTGCTTTTGCAACTCAGCCATGAGAAACTACTCCATAAAATACAACGTTAAGACCAAGTTAATCTGAAAACGACAGAAAACTCTTTGTAACAATTATTACGTAGGTAATTGGAAATATAATAATGGCAAACGATCCGTCCAGTAAATGCTATCGCACCGGCCGCCGTAGTCTAACAGACTCTCAGTGCCGACCCCGACGTTCCGTTAGCGCGTTATCCCTTCCAAACCCCAAGTCGCGCTTTGCCACAGTATAGTCAAATGAGTGCCTTTTATTATTTCCACCGACAAATACATCAAATGTTTCTGAAAATGGCACCTACTCTACCCGGTCGCTAAAACGGCACACGAACAGCAGGGCGCGGGGGGCGCCGGGCGGCGCGGTGCTGAGGCTCGGTGCGCTTGCACTGTACTATTAAATACGTACACAGAGTAATTACGTTTCACACAGTACAACAAAACTTAACAAATATTTTTAACGAACGTATTAAGTTTTAAAAAAGTCGTAGAACAAAAGTTATTAGGTATGACGACAGGAATTTAGCACTAAGAGTTTATTAGTATTTTTCAATTAACACTGTATAAAATCTGTCACTGTAAAAAATAATATATACATGTATGTAAATTGTAATCAAACCTAATCCGGGAAAGCCCCGGAAAATTTTTCCAGGGCTTTCCCGGAAAATTATTACCTTCTTTTTTATATATTATCAGTTTTAAAGAAATGGAACATGTGTTGCATTTTATATAACATTTTTAGTTATATTTCGCCAAAACCAAAGTCTACACGTCAGTATACAGCAACAAATCGAAGCTTCTTCATGAACGAAGCATCATTCGTTGCGAAATATACATGCTGCATTAGGTTGTGCAGCACATATACTTCGCAAGTCTGGTAAAACAACTTACAATGTTTTTTGTAAACAGTAGGTACATATTGTACCATTTTTCCCTATTCTACCTTTTTTATGAGCATAGAGGTTTAGTCAGAAAAATAAAATGAAGGACTGTCAAATGATAAATTTGAAATTTTTTTTTTAAGAATATAATAGAATTTTAAGAAAGAAAAGAGCAGAAGACTTTTTGGCGGGAACGGGAAAAGTGAGGTTGACATTTGGTTTAGATTTTCTATTTTTTAAGTTTTTGGGAGTTTTAAAGTACAAAAGTGATAGTACATTGTGTTTTAAAGTTCTATTTAAGTGAAAAGAATGGAGTAGGTCTAATAATGTTTATTTAGACCTACTCCATTCCATTTATTTCCGTTTATTTAGATATACTCCATTTATGTGTAGCTGAAGTTCTCACGCTCTTCCAAGAAGTCCTTTATAATTTCAGTAAAGCCTACTATCACTTTACTGGAGGAGTTTTACGATAAGAAAAAATTAATATACTTGTGATTCTACTTATTAATACGTGACATTGGCAAATGCGCTAAACTGTGTGCCACGCCATAAAGAAAGAAAAAAAAAGAGGAGGAGAAATCGGGTGACGGTGGAAGTGCGATGTCTTTTTAAGAGAGGAAGAAAATTTTTTTATAAAAAACCATAATATGTACCTATAAAGTTGAAACCAAATCTAAAGAATAATGAAGATAACATAACAAGAGCTAACACATCAGTTTGAAGTGATTAACAAAAATGAATTAATTTAATAATGAAGCCTTCCTAAGCCTGATTCATAGAGTTTATTTGAATACCTGAATAACCAGCTGATTGTCAATGATAACATCATTGCTGATTGTTCAATAATTAACAAAAGATATTTATTAACTATTTATTTCTCTACCTGGCTTGGACATGACAGATAGCCCGATTCAGAACATTTTATGAAAACAAGGAACTACAAACTTGACTTGATGTGAAGATACTAGTCACACGTGAAATTCGAGTATATAGAACAGTAATATTTAATATAAGCCAATTGATAGTCTTTTTATTGTAACGTTAGTTATAGTTTCAAGGATTGTTTATACAATTACACAACACCATCTCACCATCACTTTCTTCATTTTCAATCTTTTCTGTTTTTAACTGTTTTCTGTGTCTGATAAAAATAATCTTGTAATTTTTTATGCTAAATTCTGTTATTATGTCTTTGATTCCAAACAGATTTTTTTTTTATTCCAAATTTTATTAAAACCTAAATTTATCCATTCTCTTTTCGTAACATCCGGGTGAGAATGGTTTAATATATAGGTAAAAGTTAATATGTATATATTTGATTGCAACAGTGGAAATCCAATAATCTCCGTTAAGATTGTACCAGATTGAAAGTCGTAGGCTATAATCCTGATGTAATCGTATGTGCGAGAAGAACAACGTATATAATGCCTTACCGAGGAGAAAGTTATTGGGAATGACACCTACATACGAATAGATAAGTGATGGCACCAAATAAAAAATATTACTCGTATTTAGACTATAGCAAAATACAGGTAGGTAATATTCTAATTTTACATCGAAAACTATAAACCTAAATTTTTAACTAAATTTCTAACTAAAGAAACTAAAGTTTCTATTCCCATCTGAATCCCATGTCAAAAAGTAGATAAAAGAAAACACCTCTCTCAGATATGATGAAAGAGTTTTTCAAATAGGTAATATTTTACATCAACTATTCTCAAAATCTAGTTGTCCATTCAAATCAAAATGAAAAAAGTTAATCATCTTTCTCTACAGTTTTAGAAAAATTTTACACCTACCTACTCGCTACCGACAATTTTAATTTTTAATGTATATATCTGTATGCTTGCAAGATATTCTTTTCTCATCATTAGTAATTTCATTTTATATTTAAATGCCATCGGGCTGGCAGCCTCTTCCACCAACGTTGGCTATTCAAAGAGGTAATGCTACCAGAAAGCTACTAGTCTGTTCTGGGCATCCTAAGCTATGACGGCTTTCTAAGTGTCAATTTTGAAAAATTTTATTGTGTGAAGAAATACTTAGTTTAAACATCTATATCTATACATACTAGGTATGCCTTTTAAGTTCTGTCGTTTCCATATTTCCCGGCAATTTTGAATTTGGAACTGTTCTATATTCGAATGTGTTTAAATTTTGAATCTCAAAACAGTTGAAAGTATTAGGATTAATGCTATTGTTTAGTCACAGCGTCGATTGGAATCTGTCAGGTTACGTACGAAAATGAATCATTCTAAGGAAAATGTTCGTGCAATAATTTTCTACAACTTTAGAAGAGGCCTGACACGGCTTCAGTGTTTTGAAGAGCTAACATCTGTGTTCAGTGATGAAGCCCCATGTCTGCGGACTGTCGACCGCTGGTATTTAGAATTCCAGCATGGACATACTAGTGTTAGTGACAAATCTCGCGAAGGACGCCCAAAATCCGCCTTCACTGAAGATAACATCATTGCTGTGAGACAACTAATTCTCGAAGATCGTCATGTGACGTATCGAGAGATAGAAGCTCTATTAGGCATCTCAGGGACAACCATTCAGAAGATCTTGCATGAAGCGCTTGGTGTGAGAAAGCTAGTTTGTCGTTGGATACCGCATCTGCTTTCCGACGATCACAAGGCGGCCCGCGTCAGATGGTGTAAGAAAACTCTGCAAAGGTTCAACCGAGGAGCGTCAAATCACGTCTACGACATCATCAGTGGTGACGAATCTTGGATCTATGCCTACGATCCTGATTCCAAACAACAATCTACAATCTGGGTCTTTCAAGACGAGCCAAAGCCGACTAAAGTTGTTCGTTCTCGAAGCACTTCAAAGAAGATGGTGGCCACGTTCGTTGGAAAAACCGGCCATGTTGCGACTATTGCACTTAAAGATCGTAGAACGGTTAACGCAGAGTGGTATACCATAGTTTGTTTACCACAAGTCATCGCCGAACTTCGAAAATCTAACTCAAAGCGACGCATCATCCTGCACCACGCGAACGCAAGCTCACACAGCGCTCGTCAAACGATTGAGTATTTGAAGCAGGAAAAAGTAGAAATTCTTGACCATCCTCCTCTTCATCAGTCCTGACCTAAGCCCTAACGATTTCTTTACATTTCCTAAAATTAAGAAAAGTCTTCGTGGTCAACGGTTCCAGTCCGGTGAAGAAGCAGTCGACACTTTCAAGTCAGCCATTTTGAACACCCCCACTTTAGAGTAGAATAAATGTTATAATAACTGGTTTGAGCGAATGGAAAAGTGTATTAAGCTACGTGGTGAATACTTTGAAAAATAATAAAAAGTACTATAAGGTTCTAGTTGTGTTTTTTTCTTCAAACGACAAAACTTAAAAGGCATGCCTCGTATAAATGAAATTGAAGTGTCTGTCTGTGATTTCGAAATAAATGTTCATTCTTAAGCTTATATGATTTTCTGCACGTAACAAAGATTCAAACACGCGTTTTAAAATTTTTGTCTGTGTTTGTTTGTCCGGGCTAATCTTTGAAACGGCTGAACCGTTTTCATCGTGATTTTCACTGGAAGACAGAGAAGATTTTCGAAAGAGTAATCAAGACCTTTTTATCCAGGACATGTTTAGGGATCCTGCGTAAATTGACAAACTCTAGAACTTAGAGGTAAATTTATGTACATACAAAAATCTATAAGTATAAAAAGTGGTTTCCACAGTTGATGAATTGAGTCTCTTTAAGTCACACATTCATATTAAAGTATGTTCTATCGTGACCCGCCCCGGCCGTCTGGAAGCTGAGATCGAAATTGAGTTCCGTTTAGTTGAGCAGCGCCTGTAATTTGGGTTTAACTTATAGTGGTTTATCCGTTGACCTGCATTTAAGAATAGAAACAGACAGCAAAGACATCTATCAATGACAATTTAAAATAGCAACTAAATTTTATCTGTACATTGGAGATATTTTTGAAAAAGTGATAGAATTAAGTATTTTAGGCTTTTCCGATTCCAAAATAAATATTTATAGAAGTTGTCTGTTTCTAGCTCTCAAACTAAACGGTTGCCAAAAGATCTTCTAATAATACTACTTATTGTTTTAAACTATTCTTATAAATATATCTTATAAAGTATTCTTTCGCGAGTGTTAATTAGTTCTTTTTTTTAAAAAGGCATTTTCCAAAACCCGTATAATAGTACGTATATTTATTTTTTGCAAATCTACATCTATACCACTGGTTCCCAAACTTATTTTGTCTACTGAGTCTAGAGCTCATGCAGTCGTTGTCTAAGAGGCCTCCTAGCTAAATGAAATTACAAATCACCCCCCAGGCCTCTACACAACGCCCCCATTTTTTTTCTGGGTCTCTTACCGCCCCCCTTTAGGCCTGCAGCGCCCACAAGGGGGCGTTATCGCCCACTTTGGGAATGGCTGATCTATACATATACATTACATGTATACTTACATATAAATAAAATTGTAGCGTCTGTCTGTATTTTAGAAAAAAGGCTTCTTCTAAAGCTTATATGATTTTTGGAACGTAACCGCATTTACAAAAAATATTGTGTGTCTGTTTGTTTGTTCGAATTGATATTTAATCTCATCATTGAAAGGATTGAAAGGATACAAAAGGTTTAGTACTTTGGTTTCATCGGATACGATTAAAGAATTTCACAAAGATGAAATGGACAGCAGCTCGCAAGATAGTACGGAAGAATTAATAGACTTGTTGGAAGGATAAAAAAAAAAATGGAAACAGGACACAGAATTGGAAATACAAATTTGGTTATGGTTTTAATGGTATAAAACATTTGGTTACTTATGGTAATGATTTGGAATTTATAAGGTATATAAAGTGGATATGAAAAAAAAAAGGAAAATGGTTTTGGGAATGAAAATTTCTATTACCTATGATGATTGTTTGGAATAAGGTATTTATAATGGAAAAATTGTCTTGTTGTAATTTGGAATATCAGATATTGGATTGGATGATATATTGGATGTAATTGTTGCTTAATTTATCAAATGTATTTTTTTTCGCTCATTCTCTTTGCAGGGTCGCAAAGTTGTCAGGATGGACGAGTGTGATAAATCAAACGGAAATAAGAAAAGAGTGTGACGTCATTACCGGTTGCATGACAATTTGATGCCAATTTTTATAAATAGTTACGCGGTCAGTCAGTCGACGATTGGCGAAGCAGAAGATCGGTTGTTTTGGAGAAAAACGTGGGTGATTATTCTCTTTTTGGATTGTAGCCCGGAGCACCTAGTTAAGTAATATTTTCAAACTAATTATTATACATTATTATTATTTCAATTATATTAGGCAACTCTACTAATGTTTTATATTGTAATTGTAGTAAAATTATGTTGGTTATTTAATAAAATTGTGTGATTTGGATTTCGATGGCTTAGATTTGGATTTATGATTTGTAACATAACATAACATAACATAACTTCACGCTGTATCCCCAACGGGGTAGTCAGAGAGGACGGAGCGCCAGGAGTCGCGGTCCTTACACACCTCTTTCGCTTCCTCAAATCTCATCATTCTCCTCACACATTTTCGCCTAGGTATGCGAGTGCTTTTGACATTACCGTCTGCTAACACTCTGGCTATTTGATCTTCATAAGTCAGCCTTGGTCTTCCTTGGCTTCTTTTACCACTCACTTTCGCTCTGTATATTTTCTTCGTCAGTCTTTCATCACTCATTCTTTCCATGTGCCCGAACCATCTAAGCATTCCTTGCTTCATTTTTACAATAACACTGTTGTTCGACCCTGTCATACTGCGTATCTCATCATTGCTTATCCTGTCAGCAAGCGTGACACCGCACATATTTCTGAGAGATTTATGATTTGTGATTTGCATTAAGGCTATTAAAATAATTTAAATAACGTAGAAAATCAAGGATGCCGATTGATAATCTGTTATGTATTATGTTATACCCAAGAGTAATATATATAACTAGTTAATGTATTAATGATTATTATCGGGTCAGAATAGATCAAAGAATATAAAGTGTGGAAGTACGGTGTTTTATTTATTGTCCCTCCTAGTAGTTGTGGTTTAACAAGTTCGTGGTTGTAACACTATATATAATAAATTGCCGGAATGTTATACATCTGAGAGACTGCCACTGTTTAGAAAAAGAATCTTTTTATTGCTAAAATAAAAATGTTATTACAATATTCATGAATTTATTGATGACAATATAAAGTAAGTTATGCTATTTAACAAAGCCAATTTTGTCATGCCAAATTTTTTAGCTTCTTTTTTTATTCTTGCTTTTAACTATGTCCATTTTGTTTATGCTTGTGTAAGTACATGACATTCAATGGTTAATTTTTTTCTTTTTTAATTTTTTTTTTATGTTTGACATGTTTATTTGACGCTTATTTGACATTTTATAACTTATTTGTAATTATAATTTTGATTATCCATAACATTTTATAAAAATTGATAATTAAATATTTGCATGCTATGTTGTTAGCAGAATGTGAAGAGCTTTATATTTATGTGTAAAATATCAACATCAATGTTATACTCATATTCACGCAAATAAATATTATTATTATCTATTGCTGTTGTGTTTCGATCGGAGTGTGAGAGTGCCGGTGGCCCATCTCCCCCTTCTCCTTCCCCCACCCTTCCCTTAAAGGCCGGTAACGCACCCGTGACTCCCCGGACGTTGCGGGTGTCCATGGGCAGCGGAGATCACTTTCCATCAGGTGACTCGCTTGCTTGTTTGCTCGCTTGCTCATTCAATAAAAAAAACCTTAAATTCATTCATACAAAACATGCAAACATGATGACTGTTACTGTCATTTCTGTTATTCATTGCTGGAGTCGAACACCTCATATTATATTTCTCTTACCTATGGCACTATCTAAGAATCCATACAGTCGGCCAACGGAGATGTCTAGATAAGGCAATCGTGCGTGGCGTGAAGGGTGCGACGCGGATAAAGCGAGCCCGAGATGCCTGCGATCATCTTACGCCTGATTTACATTGATCAAGTGTCTTGCGAAGTAGATAAATACAGTACGTAAGTACATTGGGGTAAACCAATCGGACAGTAGCGAGTCAACTTGGTTTGCACGCTGCTTTGCAAGTGGATCCAAATAGAATCGGTTTCTATTTATTGGATAAGTGATGCCCTTCGCTCGCGCGCTCTCCCCCGCACGGTTCTTGACTCACCACTTGGCGCAGTATAAACAGTCAAATTTAGTACAGTGTATAAGTGACCGGCAACAGGACAGTCCGTGTGTGCTCTTTTATACGATATTGTAAACGAAATGACGTCTAAATAACAAACAGTCATTGTTACATATAAGAGAAGAAGATAACACTTTCTCTTTTATTTGCTCCATTATAATGAAAATAATTCTAAGCCAAATCGCACGTATTTTCAACGTTGCTCGTCCATTTCGACGGAGTAATGCCACTAAATTGCTGTAGTAGAAACGGTCACTGTCCAGGCGATCGCCACTCGTAACTTTACATGCACTTGCTACTCGCCACTGTCCTTGACCAATGTAAATCGGGCATTAGTACCTTGGGACTTGTCTTATAGGGTTATCGCACGTTGTTGTACAAGATTCAATTATTTACTACTTTTTAAAAAAAAAAAAGTGCTATGAGAAATAGAAAGTCGCTTAAATTTGTAATAGATTAATTTGGTAATTTTCGAGGGATGTGAGTTGGATGTGGAGAGACGGGTAGCAGCTGATAATAAAGCGAATGGTGCTCTGTCCGCATTAGTAGACAGTGTGATTATATCTAAAACAGCCAAAATGGCAATCCACAATGCGATGCTGGTGCCAACTTTATTGTACAGTAGTAAGGCCTGGATATTCCAGAAATAGAGTGAAAGTAATATGAATGGAGTAGAAATGTGATCTCTTAGAAATATGTACGATATCACTCTTGCGGACACGATAAGCAATGATGAGATGCGCAGTATAACAGAGTTGCACAGTATAACAAAGTTGCACGAGTGTTATTGTAAATATGAAGAAAGGGATGCTTAGACAGACATAGAAAGAATGAGTGATGAAAGGACTGACGAAGAAAATCTACAGAGTGAAAGCGAGTGATAAAAGAAGCCAAGGAACACTAAGGTTGACTTATGAAGATCAAATAGCCAGTGTTAGCTGACGGAAATGTCATAAGCACTATAACTATAAGCACAATATACCAAAAAATAATGATGTAGAATCTAATATTTAGGAGAGATTTTTGAAATAAATTCTTTTTTTTTATAGTAACCTACTAGGTCAGACTAAGTCTCAGACTTCTCGGATTTCTAGATACCTAAATAATTATTAAGTTACAGCTTTAGTCTTAAAATAGTCAGGAATATAAGATAAAACTTGCCCTCTAAGTAGGTATTATTTCACGCCTTTGGTATTCTTAATTAACTCACAACTGAGATGAAAACCACTCACCACCTAATTGTAATAAGATTGGAATAATTACAAGTCACCACAAATTTCATGCCTCGTTACAGTGCGGCTCAAAATAAGAGCATCATTAATTTATTTGCTAGGTCTTTTTCATAAGACAAAAGCTGAACCCATACTTCATGTCAAAAGCAGTCACAGCTTGCAAAACACATGGTTAGTCCTTTTTCTAAACCACCGAAACAATTTGAATCATATTTTCACTTATGGATAGTACGGATAAGTTAATTCTTCGACAAAGCTTTGGGCTATTTAAGATGAAATATTGTACATAGATTAACAAAAAATATGACAATTCAGAATACATACATACATACATATCTTCACGCCGTATCCCTAACAGGGATTCAATTACCATTCAGAATGCAACTTATTAATTTAAAATGAGTTTCTATAATCCTTATTATCCTTACATAAATAACGCAACTTAGTTTTAACTATCAAACTCAAATCAATTTATTCAAGTAAAATACCACTTATTCGCCATCGATTCGAGAAATCCCGCACTGAGAAAACCGACAAGAAACTCAGTTATCATTATTTTTTCAAAATCCTTTTGTAATAGGTAAATATATTAAAAAACAATATTCGAAGACATTAAACGCATGTGCACTATAAGTCCATACAATAGCCATATCTTCGATAATGTTGTTCTTCGTTTATATGCAGTTCTCGTAGTATGATTTTCCTATTAGCGTACATTTGATAACAAGATCAGAACACCTTTTTTGCGTTAATTGATCGAGTTCTGAGAAACCTTATTTCGCCCCCCGTATCGCCGCCCTCCCCTCCTTATGTCCACCGATGCGAAATCGCTAGTCTACAACAATTTTCTCGGATAATTTTGATTACTTCCATTGAGTTACGTAATACAAGTTTCATTGGTACCAAAAAGTTTTCGCACTTCATATAGCGAACAGTTATCAAAACGGAGACCCTTTGATAATGAAAAAGATGTTGTTTACTCCAAACGCCGTTGTGCAAAGTAGCAGTAAAAGCAGCCCTTCACGTACCCTCCTATTTACTTCTATTGTCTTAATTTGCGAAGTTAGCTGTAAACAGGGGTTAGTAAAAAGAAAAATCTTAATTTTGCGTGACTTGAATTAGGATCACTGGTATAAAACTGGTAACTACGAAATAGTTATACAGTTGTAAGTTAAAAATAAAAAGTTCTTATGCGTTTTAAAGATATGAAACTATAAATTTTAGCATAATGCAATCCTGATGGTTTTCCTTTCATTTAATAAATAAACTTTATTTTCAATGTTCATGATTTGTTTTTCAGATTTTGAGAGATATTTTAATCATGACATACGTTGATATTTAAGTGTTGCGCAGTTTTTTATTCGAATTCGGTTGAATATAAACCTTTTATACGATACTCCGCGTGATGACTCAACAAAGAATTTTTAATAACTTTCTGCTCAAGCTCTAAAATTTAGCCCTATATGTGACGAATTCTTAGAATTTTTAGCTATGTTCCACCGAAAATCTCAAATGCCTATCACCGAAGTTCCCTGAAAAGTCAAGAGTTGGATAGCTAACAACCACCGACTTACCCCTGCAGTCAGAACTTTTGAAGTTAACTCCAGTATTTGAGCTATTACTTATAATTATATTTTCTCAAACAGTCATTTACATCAAGTAAAATAGTAGCAAGCGCCTGTAGCAAACAGACAAGCAAACTAATGTTTGCTTGCAAAATAAAAACGTAACGTTCTTGGAATCACCTTAATAGGTAATTCCAAGAACCTAACGTTTTTATTTTGTTTGTTTTTGTTTTGATGTTATTAAAATCTGTATCCACCTACTCATACATTAGCAACTACGATGATGTTTTACATCCACTCTCTGTCGTTATAAAGGTAATTATGTACAAAGTAGGGTAAGGATGCCGAATATGGGATACCATTTTTATTTTTAGACTATGAAAATTACAATATTCGATAGGGTATTTAATTTAGTTTATTTATGGAAGACCGTTTAGTACTAAGTATAACACATTTTTCTATTATATTAGATAATATTAGAATACTCAGAAAATAAGTCTCCAGCAAATGGAGGTCTGTGAAGCTGGCACCCACTTTTGCGAATTTTTTAATGTTTGCGTGTGCGATCGATTGTCCATCGATTGTCCATAATTGTCCAAAAGTTAGTTTCGTTTGTCCACCCTTCGTTTTGAAATAGCGGTCCAAAAAATTTTTTTCGAAATTTTTTGCACTTGCACCCACAAATTGCGAAAAATTTTTTTTTCCGCATAGGCCGTTTGTCCTTCGTTTGTCCAGCAATTAGTTTTGTTTGTCCACCAACCGGTTAATTATAATTAATGTTTCAAATTTCCAAAAAACGTGAAGATGGCACCCCTTTTTTTGAAATTGGAAAATTCTTTTTGTCCGATCGTTTGTCCATCAATTGTCCACAATTGTCCACCAGTTACTTTTGTTTGTCCACCCTTCGTTTCGGAATGGCGGCCCATAAAACTTTTTTGCAATTCTTTTCCACTTGTACCCACAAATTGCAGAAACATTTTTTAGATCGCATAGGTCGTTTGTCCTTTGTTTGCCCATGTTTGTCCAACAATTACCTTTGTTCGTTTTCCCAGCAGTTAATTATTATTAATTTTCAAAATGGACAATCAAAATAAGTCCTGGAAAAACGCGTTTTCACCTGGACAAACGCTTTTTTGATATGGACAAACGAAAAATGTCCTGGACAAACGAAAAATGTCCTGGACAAACGCGTTTTTGATATGGACAAACGAAAAATGTCCTGGACAAACGAGATATGTTATACGGACAATGCAAATTAGCCTCACAGGATTTCTATGAACATAATGAAGACATTACTAAATCAACTAGTGAAATCATCATTCTACCTACATCAATCGATCGCCATGAATCCAACCCATTTGTACATAACGTTCATAATAGTATACCCAATAATTCCGAAATTACGCATAAAGGAAGAGCTCTTAATTCCTTTATATCATTTATTCATCAGAATAAAATATACTATTTCCTCTTCTTTAAAGTCTATCATTTTGACAAATCCACGTACGAGGATATTTATAAAAGCCTTAAATCATTCGGAAATGAATTGGTTATAAACGCGAATATAAATATAACCTTAGATATTACGATAACAGAATTTAAAAATCCTTTCAATACTCACCCATTTATAAAAATTCATAACATGCTTCTTTTTCTATTCAATAATACGATATATTCATTTACAAACAAAATCATATTCCATTTCTGTCTGAAATCCCAAAAATACTTAAGGAAAAACCATGATATCCCAATCGCAAGACACCTCAGTGATAGCCACATGCTCAAAAGAACCCAAAAAACCTTCTACTGGAAAAACATGCGCAGTGACATAGAAAACTATGTAAAAAAATGTCCACAATGCCAGACTAACAAAGCTCCCAGGCATTTCAGCAATAAACTAAGTTTTAACGCCAATTATTGCAATTTTTAACCGACTTCAAAAAAAGTAGGAGGTTCTCAATTCGTCTGTATGTTGTTTTTTTTTTGTAGGGTTACCTCATAACTGTCATTTATGAACCGATTTCAAAAATTCTTTTTTCGTTTAGTAGGTGGTCAGGTCAGTTCAGAGGTGGTCCCATTTAAATTTCACCGATATTGGAGCTTGAACTTCGAAGATACACTAAACAACCAGACCTGGTTATAACTTTTATTTATATTGATGATTCTCTTGAATATCGTTGCGCTCCGGAATTAGAAAGAATTTAGGTAATTGCAGACCTGCCCTAGTTTATTTTTTATTAGTATTTATTTAGTTCAAGATCACTCAAAAGTGAGAAATAAAAAACTTTTATTAAAAAAAATGAAACCGCCTTCAAAAAAAACGCTGAAAAGTATAAAATAACTATCCTTTACTAATCAAAACTCAAGTACAATTAAATAATTATAAATACGATACACATACCTATATAATTAAATTTGACAGCTATTGAAATCGGTGCCAAATCAATGTGCAACAACAGAAAGTCTATTAGTTTGGTAGGCTTGCCACCGACTTCAGTAACTGTCAAATTTAATTATATAGATATGTGGAGCTCAATGTGGAAATTGTTTTCAATGTGTATTCCGTCGGAATTTCTGCATTTAATTACATTTTTTTTTGCCAAAAATATCGTTTTTTTTAACAGTGATTGTTAACAAAGCTTTGTAACATCCTACCAAGTAGATTATTTTCCGAACAAATATGGATACCTCGCCCACGGAAGCCGGCCAAGTCGTGGTGTTGCTGAATTCAGGGCTTAGTCAACGTGTTGTGGCTGCACAGTTGCATCTTAGCCTCTCTGCTGTCAATAGAGTGTATCAGCGTTATCGGGAGACTGGTATGTTTACTCGCCGTCCAGGGTCTGGTAGACATCGAGTCACTTTTGAACGAGATGACGGGTATATTGTGTCAGTTTCTCTAAGAAATCGTCGATTCAACTCTATTCAACTGCAGCAGCGGCTCCGCGAGATTCGAGGATTGACTGTGAGCGATTCTCTGTGACCATTAGAAGAAGATTGGCGGAGCATGGCCTGAAACCTTATAAACCAGCTAATGGCCCAAAGTTGACGGTAGACCACCGAAGAGCACGCTTTAACTTTACACGTGAGCGCTTAAATTGGTCATACCTTCAATGGAGTAAAGTTCTCTTTTCTGACGAATGTAAGATCATCTTGTATGGTAACGACGGAAGAAAGAAGGTGTATCGAAGAGAGAGAAAGCGTTTTGCACAGTGCTGCATTGAAGAAAGAGCCAGTTACGGTGGCGGTTCATGGACGGTTTGGGAAGGCATAAGCGCCGATGAAAAAACCGAGCTTGCTTTTGTATCTGAACGTCGTTTACCATCATTAAATGGATCACGTTACATCGAAGAGTGTCTGGAGCCTCATGTGGTACCTTAAGCACATTTCATTTGGAGAAGAGTTCATTTTTATGCAGGACAATGCCAGGGCTCATACCGCAGGCATCGTAAATGAATACCTGAACGAAGTCGGTATTACGGTTATGGGCTGGCAAGCAAAAAGCCCGGATATGACTCCCATAGAACACCCATGGGATGAGTTGAAAAGACGAGTAAGGGCCAGAGATCCTGCTCCGGAGATGCTTGGCCAGTTTAAAATAGCTATACGAGAAGAATGGGATAACATCCCACAACACAAGATTGTGACTCTCTTCCGTTCCATGAGGAACCACATGGAAGCAGTCATTAAAGCCCGGCAAGGAAATACGAGATACTGAATTAACTTTTTTAAACATTTTTTTGTCTTACGTCTTTGTTTCTAACATTTTAAAATTTTTTCTCAAAGGGTAAAACCATACCTGTTGAACAAAACACGCTAGCTAAAGAAATTTAATTTAATTTTAATTTGAAACATCAATGTTTGTTAAACGATACCTTATAATATCCGCCATTAACTGACACTATTTCTTTTTTTGTTTTAGCGTAAAAAATTCCTAAGACTCATTCAAAACCAAATTTCAGGGGTGTTTCGATTTTTTTTAATGAGAAGTATATAATGTACACTGTGACTAACAAACGTTTCGATTAGCGTTGAGTAAGCAGCACGCGAGTAAGCACAATTGTGCCAGCACAGTTTTGAAAAAGAGGGAGTGCCTCGTTTCATAAAAGTGTGGTAGCACAGTAGCACACTAGCACATTTGAAACCGAACCGGCCGCGAGGCAACGCGAGGCGAGGCGTCACGCGCCACGCGAGGTGAGTATATATGTTCTGTGCACAGCACAGATTACGCGAGGCGCAATGTCGTGTCGTGAAGCGCTAGTTGAGTGATTGATTCACATAGAGATTGATTATTTGGTGCATTATGTAGTATCTAGGGTTATTTTTGGTGGGAATAAGCGCAGTTTAATTTCATTCAGATTTTATATCTTTTGAATTTAGGGAGTATTATAATACAAAAGTAATAGTATATTGTTCGTTAAATTTCTATGCAAGTGTAAAAAATTGCAGTCTACATAAATATATGTAACTGAAGGTTTAATAAAATTCACATTTTTGTCGTTTCGTTTCGTTAGCACTGACTTGGTGGCATTTTCAAAGAAAAACGCGTACATTTGCTGCTAATTATTGATGGATAATTTTCGAAAATTTCTTTCGTACTTATTGAGTGCGAGCGAGGGAGCGTATAAATCTTCCTATTTTGGCTCGTCGCCTCATGCACAGCACACTTGCACAGTGTGTACAACGTGCATCGTGCATTTAACACTCAACAGGCACCTCCCCACCTCTCCAGCCTCCACAAATGTGCTAGTACACTGTGCTAGCACGTTTGCAAAAAGAGGGCCTCGCACGATACTCATTTTTAAAGAGTGTGCTGCCCAACTCTAGTTTCGATTCGATTTATGGGGACAAGCTGTGTTCCCCGTCCTCTGCGTGAGGACGCCCTCTTTCAGGAAGGGTATTGTGGCCCCGGAGGTGGAAGGAAGGAAAACTTTTAAAAACCCGTGATGATACACGTAAAAATCTGAGGTGGAGAGAAGGAAAACTCGAAATGAAACCCGTGAGACAACACGTTAAAATCAGAGGCGGGAAGAAGGAAAACGTAAAAACCCGTGAGTAAACACGTAAAAATCAGGTGGGCGTGCTGACGCCCCTGCCGTGTGTAGGCGGGTTGCGGAAGCCGCCACTTCGGAGGCCTGGGGTGTCCTTCGGGGGAAGGCGCCTCACCAATGGCCTCGGAATGGTGCGCGCGGTGTTCCCGCGCGCCTCCCAGGAGAGCGGGCAGGTAAAACTGGCCGCAAACGGAGGAGGGCCCGGCTCAGGCCCAGCCTGAGCCGGACTCTCGCCGCTATAGCCGCCGAGGTCGCGGCAGAATGCCAACGCGCTCCCGTTGCCCCGGCATCAAGGCTCTCGAGGAACACGGTCAGGTTTTAGTGGGTAGACTCGGCCTAGCACCCTAATGTCGAGGAGTCCCACATACATACATAATACATTAAATAGTTTTATTTTTTAAACGAAAAATGCCCATTTTACGTTTGATTTGGCAAATTTATTGATTGATGATTTTGACAAATAGTCCTTAAGTTTCAGTAATTACATTTGCCAACTTGGTTAGTTTGCCGATAAATCTAATAGTATAAAAATCCAACTAAAAATCAATGTTTGTTTGTTCGATTTTGTGGGCTGCCATAATGTTCATCCGATTGCGATGAACTTTGGTATGGAGATAGCTTGAATCCTGAGGAAGGAATTTTAAAAATAAAAAACGTGAACGAAGTCGCGGGCATCAGCTAGTGAGAAATAAATGAAACTGAATGTGCTCATAAGGTTTTTTAGGTTTATGATTGTCAATTTGAATATAATATTTTAAACAAATACCTACCTACTCATGATATAGGTACTATCTGTTAAAAAAATAGATCCTAATAGAAAAAGGTATATTATACAGAATACTGCAGAATAACGTAAAAAAAAACTATAGTCTCAAGGCCAAAATGTAACTCAATAGACAAAAACACTATTCGGCTAACTTAAGGCTAATTAATTATATTTGATCTTAAATCAAATTCAAATTCCTCATTATCTCATATGAAAATAGAGACAATTTTGCGGAACCTATTATATAAAGCGAAACATTCAGAAGCTCTCGTTTCAATAAAATAATTTTAGGGAATAATTAGCTAGACTTATGCAATAACTTTATATGAAACATAAACTTCGATAGCCATTGTGTTAGCCGACGGAAATATTAAAAGCACTCGCATACCAAGTCGAAAATGTGTGAGAATAATGAGATTTGACGAAGCGAAAGAAGTATGTAAGAACCGTGACGCTTGGCGCTCCGTGCTCTCTGATTACCCCGTTAAGGATACACCGTGAAGCTATGTAAGTATGTATGTATAAAGTTTGATTTACTAAAAAATTGAAAAATAGCATTTAATTGTAATAGTGTTTTGTAATCCATACTCCATTACAGTACACTTAAAAAACACCCTTACATAACATTGAATGAGCACTCGCTTATAGCTTCATCAGCATGAAAAAAACTTGTTCTTCCTTACCCTCTTATACATTGACTTAATCTCTAGAGAGTATCGAGTAACTACATACTAGGCCCCATAAATTAGAATCTAAGAACTTACTTCGCTAATGTTACATTATAGTCTGTTTCAATTAAATTTGCCAAAAAGATAAACAATATTTTTTAGTCTTTTCGTTAAAACGAGTGTTACGAAATAGCTATAAATGATCATTTAATACAAAATTTGTTACGAAGTCTTTACGAATAATATAATTCATGTCAAATAGTATTTTATCTATTTAACATGAACCTACTAAATCTTGTTTCCGTTTTTAGCAAATTGGACTGAAACGACCTCTTAGTGTAGGTGTCTAATGTATTTCCCTTGACCGTCACAGAAACCTCTTCTCGTATTATATTGTTACGGTTGGACCTCATGTCTAAGGAATTCGATTCGGTCGATTTTTAAATGTAGCTTAACTACACGTAACTTTTAGTGCTTATATCTCGAGACCTAGGCTTTGCTGAGTTATGAGTATGACCTAAAAACGCATTGCTAGGTTTAAGGTCTACTATCGAATGGTATAAGCAAAATTAAGAAAGAAGAACAAAGTTGTACTTCGAAAATTCCGGAACGATGACGTGTCATATACCTCCTCTGCGTAACCTTTCTCTATCAAGCTCTCTATCTGAGCATCATAACTAATTTTGAGTTGAGGCGCCTTTTCTAATTTTCCTTCTATACTATGAAGGCGTTTCAAAGTGTAGTCATAGTTATTAGGCAACTCTACGCTGTCTGTAGCCCACAACAATGATGTCTCGTATCCTCCCGTAGCACGTGTAGCTATAGTGCTACGTAGTATTTCGAGGGCTCGTTCCTCCGGATCTGTTTTCGAGCGTCTGGGTTGAACGCCGAGCGATTCTATCTCGAAATGTTTTCGCACTAATTCGTCTATTCGATCTTCTACTACATTGTGTACATAGTGAACTCTATTCCTTCGCCCGCCTTTATAAGAGCCATGTAATACCCAAATAAGTGGGGTGTGTGAAGCTATCGGTTGGTCTATCGTTCCGCTTTTGATCTCCTGTGCTATTAACAGATGCCAGTTGTCCTGGCCTATTAAAACAGTGGGTTTGGCCGCTCTATATGTTAAGTGTCGTGTTATGTCTCTTAAATGCGAACACTTACTCACTATATCACGCCGCACCGTTTGTGGCATTAGGCGTAGCGTGCGCATAGTCGGAGCCGTAGCGTCACCCTCCGTGAAGACTCTGCATTTAGGTTGTTGCCGGCTACCGCCTTGATATGTAGCGGGTCTACGGGGCCTGCGGCGCCGACTCTATCCGCTACGTCGGCGTCTACGAGCGTCGTGGTTGATCCGTCGTCGAGTAGCGCGTAGGTATCCACTACGCCGCTGGGACCGAGCACTTTCACTGGCACTATTTTCAAATAAGTCACTCCACTGGCGAACGTCGAAGTCACTACCGCGGTTTCCCGTTGCTCGGGTTCGTTCGCACGTAAAAAATATAGCAACGGGTGGTGAGTTATTTCACATCCACTAACACCGCACCTCTTAAAATTACACTTGTGTGAAGGCGCTTTATAACGCAGACACCGATAACACAGATGACACTGACGCGCAATGTCCCAGCGCCCTTTCGAATCGGCGGTTTTGAATTTCTCACAGTTCACTATCACATGGTCCGATCGTTTACACACTTCACAACACTGCACTTTTCTATGTTCGTTCACTGTCGCGAAAGTAGTATGCGAGCGTTGAGGTCTACTACGAAAGTCCTCCGATGTCACTGGTTCCGGCGGAGCGAATTTACCGCAGCGGTCGGCTTCACGATTCACAAACTGGTCGAATTTCACTAAGTCCGCTTCTATTTCCGACCGCTCGGACGCGAAGTCGTACCATCTATATCGCAACATCGGCGTTAGTTTGTCCACAATGCACTTTACTATCTCCGGGTTATACAGGTAGTGCGATTTCCCGAGCACCCGGAGAGTAGCAACACTATTCTTCACTCTATTGGCGAACACACAAATATCCCTCGGAGAGTCCGACAATCTTGGTAGACTTCGTAGCTTCTCTAACTCGGCGAGGGCTATAGCGTCGGAGCGACCAAAGCGTGCCTCCAACGATTTCAAAATTTCCGAAGGTCGCTCGCCTGCCACGAATAAACTCTGTGCCGCTTCTTTGGCTTTTCCTCGAAGGCTGTTTCGAAGGCGGGCAGCGTTTTCTATGTCAGAGAAAAATTCGGCTGTATCTCTGTACGCTGCTCTGAAAGGAAGCCACTCACTGTGGCATCTATTAAATATCGGCAGCTCGCGTATGTATTTCGGAGTCTTTACTGACTGTGCGGTGCGAGCTGCTAAAGCGATGGCCGAAGCTAATTCCGATAGTCCCAGCGTCGTCGAAGCGTCCACCGCCTTCGATTCTATTAGTGGCGGCTGCGGTGGTTTCAGCGGCTGCGATGCCTGCGGCCCGATTACGTCGTTTCCGCGCTCTGTCCTCGAACTATTCTTCTCTATATAATGGTCGGCGAGCGCGGCTAGCGGCGGTGGCGGCGGCTGTTGCTGCGGCTGCGATACGGTCGGCTTCTCTGCTGGCGTATCCAATGGCGCTGAGTTCTGGTGATGAAGCCAGTCTTCTATGCGCCGTCGTGTCCCTTCCGTCTGCCCGTCGGACTGCTCCTCGTCAGACTCCTCGGCTTCGATTGCCCTTACACGGGCCAGTGCCATCTCCAGTCGATATTTTGCTACTTCTTCGTGGGCCTGTGCGAGCCGTCGCGCTCGATCTGATTTCGTCGAAGTCACGCGAGACGGTGGGCGCGATGTGTGCACAGGACCTCTCGGTTGGCGGCGTGGTTCTAATGGCGGCTCTGGCTGTGGCTGTGGTGGTGGTTCAACGGCGTCTGATGGCGATCGTGGAGCTTCTTCGTGGCGGATGGGTCGTAGGTCTTCCTGGGCGGCTTCTTCGAGAGGCTGTCCCGCTCTTGATCGCGTTACAGGCATCCTGGCGTCTGTGCGGTCCTCTGGTCCTTCACTATTGATGTCGCGATCGATGACACCGACACTGTTATTTCGCGACTAGATCGATAGTCGCTTCGAGATCCGGCTCGAAGGACCAAAAAATGTGCGTGACCCGGCTGGGATACGATCCCCGATAGCCTCGAGGCCACTGTGCACACCCGAACTGAACCGCGTGTACGCCAGTCCGCTAACTGCAACTCGATGACAGGAGCGGGGTGGGTTGGTGAAAATGAGACTTCTATTGTTTTTCTATGATGAGCTTCTAGTGTTCTTGTGGCGTGGTAGTTGGCGTAGCAGAAGAAAGTGCGGTGGCGGAGCAGGGCCGCTCTTTTTTTTTTTTTTGTTTCTGAGAGGCGAAATTAAACCCCCGCGGGCTACCCAGCCGGACTCTACGCCGACTGGGGAGTGTCGGACTCGAACCGACTAAACAAAACCCGTCTTTGCTGTTAGCCCTAGTGGCTTTTACAGTGTCACAGGTCGCGTTGGGGCGAGCGCTGAAGGCGCCCTGCCAGATGGTCGACCGCCTGAGGGTTCCTCCAGCCGAGGGATGCCTCGTATGGAGGGCGGACCTCGGGCTCAAGGCGTCGCCAGGGGAGCTTTCCGCACTTGCGTGCATCTTAACGGGCTTCCTATTCGGGTGAGGGCCGGGCCTCTAGCGGACCCGGCCGGCGGGGCGGCTGAGGGCCGGTTAGTGTGCCTAGTGTTCCGCGTGGCAGTTTACAATGTGGCTTAAGGCCCGCGTGTGTGCGTGTAGAGCTACGTGATCGAGCTTCTAAACGTGAGACCCTACGGGTGTCGCGGGGGTCGTCCTCGCCTCCGCCGGTGGGGGCAGTGCGGTCGTAGTGTGTAGCATGTTCGAGTTCGAACGTGTAATGTCGTCGTCGCTGTCGCTGGGTTTCGGGGGTGTACGATGACGCCCTGACCACTAAGGGGTTCGGGTGAAAGGAGGAAGGGTGAAAGAAGCGTTGGGACGCCTCTTTTAGATATTGAGTTATAGAGGGCAATTCTAGGTCGTAGTAGAGATCTACGTTGCGCACGTAAGGAGGGGCACCGGTGGCCCTGCGCATGAACCTATTCTGAATAACTTGGAGGGAGTTGATGTGAGAGCGCGCAGCGTGAGCGAATACTACACTGGCGTACGTCATGATAGGCCTGACGCACGTCTTATATAAGGTAACTTTATGTCTGAGGGACATTTTGCTTTTAGCGCAAATGAGCATGTTGAGACGACCGAGGACGAACGCGGCGCGGTCGCGGACTGTTTTGATGTGTTTGTAACGCGTCTTCGGTGATGTTACCTTTGAATGTTCTATTATTGGTAGGCATGAACTACTTAGGATATTGGGTTTCTTTAGGGCCACCCTGGAGAGGAATACAGAGTAAATTTTTATAACGGCGCCTTCCCTGTATTGCTACAATCGATTTCAGTTGTGAAATAAATACACACTTTAATACAACCTTCACCAATTTATTAAAGAATTATAATTATCCCTAAATATAGATCTCATGAGCTCACTAAATGAAATCTTAAATGTTATATATAGAAGAATTTTAAATGAGATTTTACATACAAAACAAACAAATTACATCTGTATTGGAAATTACAAAAATGAGTACTGTACCAATAATAAGTGTAACTGTTTCTTAATATTTGGTATAACTAAAACATTAAGATGAACTACAATAACAAAATATAAGGTTAGTTATGTAGATTTATTCTTGAATATTAATAATTTTTATATATGCTTGTACATTACCATCTAAGGAGATAACCATGTATATATATAGCCAGTCGAGTTGTCCCACCAATGGTCCATAAGAATATCCACGGTGTTCACTAAACCCTTAGTGACTGCACAATTAAGTTAGGTCTTCTGCAAGCCGAGTTGTCCCTCCAATGGTCTCAAAGAATTTCCATGAAGTCCACTATACTCGTAACTCACAAATAAATCTCAAAGAAAAGAGATTAAATATGTGTTAAGGTAATCCAACCTCATACTGCAATGCACAAACAAATGATCCGAGAAAGTAATCCATCTGATCATGTATCTTTAAAGGAAAATATCCAACTAAATGTGGAGTACACCGTCATTCCACGGTGTTTATGAGATTAAGAAGATAACATTAGTCCACTGGGTTTATGGAACTAATATTTAGAATTAAACTTGGAAATCAAACGTAGAATTAACTTGGAAGTAAACATGTAATCACACATGGAATTACACATGAAACTTAGCCAGGAATTTAAACATGGAACTTAGCCTGGAATTTAAACATGGCACTTAGCCTGGAACTTAGCTTGGAACTTAGCTTGGAACCCTGTAACAAAATTCCTAGGGTTAATACACTAGATTATGCAAGGAAAATCCTTTTAAAAAGAAAACTACAACTTCTACATTCTACTTACCATGAGGTCTATCATGGGACTTTTACATATTAAATATAATAAAAAAACTTCTTAACACTACTAGAAACATCCTAAATATAGGCATGTCTATTCTATTTCTATATGGGCATTTTTGTCTGCCACTTAACCACCACCAAAAGTGGATGGCTCCTTTCATGACTGATACTACACCTCGACAAAATTTGTACCCTCTAACGTCATTATTAATGTAACTGAAAACTACTCAGATTTCAGTCTGAGGTTTCCGACATAAGAAAGAGACAGCAAGTCTCTGAAAAGACATCGACCAATAGGAAGTGTCTGAAAATTTGTAAGCGACAACCTCAAAATGTCAGATTGACAGATCCACAATAGAATTAGAAAGATCTAGATAAAAGTAGCCACTGAAAAACAAGACGGAAGCAATGCCCATTTGCTCGAACATTCCATTTTACCTGATTTGTGAAACAGATATATATCAACACTCGTCTCTCTCTTATCGAATACAATCGATTATTAGGAATTACTCGTATTTAAATTTTTACATCGATTTATTTATCTCATCGTCAAAATGGGAAAGCAAACCTGGACAAATTATATTAATATCTATTAAAAGTATTATCACCTAAAATTGTTTTATTTTGTTTATAACTAAACTATGTTTTTATACAAAAGCAAATCGATTATCGAAGTATTACCACGATACTTATTACTATCGATGTTTCCAAACATTCAATGTTATTACTGAACGTAACGTAAGTAAATGTAGATTTTAACGGAAGTACCAATGAACTTTATAATGAAACAACTAAATAATTAAAAGTTTAGTATATTATGTTCTGGTTTAACTCATATACACTTAAAGTGCAATATTTATTGATTTTACCTGAGAAGAAATGAAGTAGTACTACGTACTCGATTGCGAACAACTTTCCGAACGCGTTACCTATTAATCATTGTATCGTAGACAATTGTCATCTGTCACACACTAACCTCAACAAATGTTACTGTGGAATGCAAATGAAATTTGTGATCGATTCTAATTTGTATGTAATTAACCGTAAGTATATATCTACGAAAAAAAAAAGCGTTACATGTTGGCCGAAGGTCATGGCACTGTCAAGGGTGACTCCTAAGTATTTGACTTTCCTAGTCCAAGGGATATCCTGGCCGAAGAGCGTGATAGTACGGTGAGTGTTAGCGCGGCGGGCGCGGCTGGTCGTCGTTCCCCTCGAGCAATACACGGCGGCGCTTTTCTCGGGGTTGACTTCGATTCTCCAAAGACGGAACCACTCGCCTAGGCTCGTGACCGCGACTTGGAGGAGTTGGGAGACTCTGAGGCGACTACGGTCTGATGTGAACAGTGCGGTATCGTCCGCGAATAGGGCGAGCTCTATACCGGGGGTTCTGGGGACGTCGTTTGTGTAGAGCGAGTAGAGTGTGGGCGATAAAACGGAGCCCTGTGGGACGCCTGCCCTGATGGGGCGGGGAGAGGAGAGCACCCCTTCGACTCTATAGCGGAAGGAGCGGTCCGACAAAAAGTCCCGTACTATGCGTACGAGATCGTCGGGCACGCCGAGCCGACGCAGCTTGTACACCAGCCCGGCGTGTCAGACTTTGTCGAACGCCTTCGCTACATCGAAGAAGAGGGCCCCCGTGCCTATAGTGCGACTCGGGCGGTTAAGGCCCTCCAGGATGTGTTCCGTGAGGCGGTGCACTTGTTGTATGCACGAGTGTTTGGCTCGAAAGCCAAATTGCTTGTCTATGAGGAGACCGGAAGTGTCTAAGTGGGCTTTGAGACGAGCCAGAAGGACCCGTTCGTAAATTTTCCCTAGCACGCTAAGGAGACTGATTAGGCGATAGCTATTGGGGCTACTGCGGGGTTTACCCGGTTTCGGGATTCCGATGACGATCGCTTCCTTCCAGGCGGCTGGGAAGACGCGGTTCGCCATAGCGGCATTGATAATAGCTGCTAAGAGCGCGAGAAGGCGCATCGAAAAAAGTTCGACTACTCTGTTGGAGATGCCGTCTCTACCGGGGGCTTTTCTAGGTTTGAGAGCCTTGACAATGTCCTGAACTTCGTCAACCGTCGCGGGTCTGAGTTGGCAGGGGGTGGTCGCGGGCGGTAAGAAGCATACTTCGCGATTGACCATGTCTAAATGGTTCTGATCTACAGGCTGAAAGCTAGGGGTGCATTGGGCTTCCAGAGTGTCGGCCAAGAGTTCGGCTTTATCTACATCGTCGAAAGCTGTCTGTCCGTTCGGTTTCGTCAGAGGCGGCATTGTTTGGAACGTGTCCGATTTGAGAGACCGGGCCAACTTCCAGTAAGCCTGGTGCGTCGGCTCGATCTCTCGCATGAGATCGCTCCACCTGTTATCCCTAAGTTCGGAAATTCGGTATTTGACTTCGCGTTGGAGGGCGCGTAAATTGCGTTTATTCGTTTCTGAGGGAAACGAGTCGTAAGCGCGGGTCGCGGCGTTCTTGGCTCTGATCAGCCGACGGATGTCTCCAGGGAGCTCCCAACGGCGGTCGTTCGCCGCCGGGACCTCACGGGAGCACAAGGAGACCGATTCGCGGATGTGGGCGGTGAGCGAGTCTATCGCCGCGGTCGCGTCCTCGGCGGAACGGATAACGTCCGGTATCGTGTTAAGCCGCGGCGAATTCTCAGATTTTAGCGTTTCGTCTAAACTCTGCCAATCCGTCACGGTTTTTGTGAGCGTCCTAGTGTCTATCATAGGTCCTAGTTTGAGTAGTACCGGCCTATGGTCAGAGTCTAACTCGTGTAACGCCTCTATTGAGTGCAGCGTTAGAGCTACGTTCTTTAGAAGCGCTATGTCGAGTACGTCCGGTCGGTGTGTTGTAACTCTGGGATAGTGGGTGGGCGTCATGGGGGCGATAACGTCAAAGTTAAGGACATCGGTTAGTTCGTCTAAAGTTCTGCCATTTCGCGAGGTGGTGTGCGAATTCCAGCGACGATGTTTAGCATTGAGGTCGCCGGCGAGTATGACAGAGTCGTCTAAGTTTAGGAGGGCCTCTAGATCGCTTCTAATTAGCGCTTTACCGGGAGGGAGATAAACTGACGCGAGTGTGACAGGCGCGTGTCCCGTGAGGGCCACCCGGCACACCGACGCCTCTATGTTGGTGAGGGCGGGCGTATCGATCGGAATGCAGTGCAGGGACCTTCTGTAGTAGATAACAGTGCCGCCTTTGGGGGCGGGCACCCTATCGTTTCGCACGATGTTAAGCCCGGAGAGGCCGGGGTCGCGATTTCTAGGTTTCAAAAAGGTTTCCTGCACTAGCATTATATCTATTTGGTGGTCTCGCGTAAACTCTTGAAGGAGGTCGCGTTGCCTGCGGAGTCCGTCCGCGTTAAAAAAGGAGATTGAGAGCCCGCGCGGTTTGGTACGCGCAGAGGAAGTTGTCTCGTGGGTGCCCGGTTTTATAACCTACGACGGGGCGCCGTGAAGCGGCTTAGGCTGTCCAGAAGGGACGCGTGTTCGGCTAGTATGATGAGCCGTCCCATCCCGTCACTATAGTCGCGGATTTTACGCGCGACTAATTTAATTTCGTTAAGGTTGATATCCTTAACGAGGTCGGCGAGCATTCGGATGTCGCCGAGGAGATCGCGCTGAGGCGCGGGCCCCTTACGCCGCGGTGGTTGTGCTGGCGTCGGCGCTATAGTCTCTCGGGTCAGTAGAGCGCGCGCGGACGCGGGTTTGGTCGGCGCTGAGGGTGCGGGTTTGTTCGGCGCTGAGGGCGCAAGTTGAGTTGGCGCAGAGGGCGCGGGTTGTGGCGGCGCAGAGGGCGCAAGTTGTGACGGCGCGGAGGGTGCGGGTTTGGCTGGCGCAGAGGGCGCGGGCCGTGTGGGTGCGGAGGTCGCGGTAGGGGCGGCCTTAGGTTGGGCTGGGTGCGCATGGGGGCCGCGGCGTTGGTGCTGATGTGCTCCGCCGGCTCGGCGCAACTTACCCCCGCGGCGGCGACGGCGCGGAGCTCTCGGGCATCCGCGATAGTTCGCGGGATGTCCGAGCTCTCCGCACAGCACGCAACCGGGAGGGTCAGACGTCTCCGGCGTGCGGGAGCACTCGGGGGTGCCGTGGTCTCCGTGGCACTTGACACACCTAGGCCGTGCGAAGCAGTTGCGAGCCGAGTGCCCGTACAGTTGGCAGCGGTGGCATTGACCCACCGTGCCGCGCTTGTGCGGGGCCTCTACGGAAAACGGCCTTTCCCTCGGGGGAGAGGTCGAGTACGACTAACACGAGGTCGAAGGCCTCCTTCGAGCGGGGCTTGTAAAGGCGGTGGACTTCACGCGCCGGGAGGTTTTGCGACTTAAGGTCGCCGAGAATGAGCTCTTCCGGGAGCTCCTTGGGGAGGCCGCGGATGACCACGCGAAGCTGGCGCTCCTCCGGGAGCGCATAAGTGTGGAACCCTATGCGCTCCGAGCGTAGGAGCGCTATGAGCTCCCGATGGTCAGCTGGGGTGGGGACCTGCACCTTAATGCCCTGTGCAGTGTTGCGAGCGGAAATAAATTTGATGCGGCGCGCATCTAAGGCTCGAGAGACCCTATCCCACGACGCCTTCTCCTGAATAAACACCGGCGGCGGTGATTTGATTTTGTCGGCCTGAGGGGCCTAGGTGGCCTGTGAGGCAGGCGCTTTTTGTTCGGCCAGAGGGGCCACGGGAGCTCCGAAGGCGGGAGCGGCCGCCTTCGTCGTTTTAGGGGGCGGGCTGGGCGTGTCGCCTTCCCTCGGGGAATTCGCCCGCTTCCTCTTGACTCAGCAAAGAAGAGATATTGAGCTCCATGAATTGTAAGATCACGGCGTTAGGTGACGCCATAGGTCAACTGGATAGAAGTTAAGGACCTCAAGTGTGATATGAAAAAGTGGAACGCTTGTATAAATGCAAATGACAGTATGCTATCCGAGCATGACAAAGAGATACAAAGCCTGCACGAGAAGGTACAGAAAGTCGGAGTGAGAGGTGTCGTAACTCTTCCCAGTGCTCTACCCAAGTTTGAAGTAGCTCACTTCGATGGGACCACGTCATGGGCAGCTTTCCGGATACAGTTTGAGACGGTGGCAAAGGGCAACGGATGGGGCGATACACAGGCTTTAACGGCCCTTACACTTGCCCTACGAGGTGATGCGGTACAGGTGTTGGAAAATGTTGGCGGTAAAGGAAGAACACTAGCCGATAGCTCGAAGTATTGGAATCTCGATATGGGGAAAAGCACCTCGAGCACGTTTATAGGGCCCAACTACGAGACCGTGCGCAGGAGAGCATATAACGAGCATAGATACAACTGTCGTGCAAAAATGTCTCGATGGGATCCGCAACACGGATGTTAAAGCCTGCGGTCCGCCTAGGACATCACCAGACTCTCAAGGCAGCTCTGGCGCACGCACTTGAGGTGGAAACTGCGTCAAAATAGCCGAACTCATCGTGTGCGAGAAGTCACGATGCAGGTAAGATCTCAAAGAGGACGAACCTGTTATGAATGCGGTGAGAGAAGACATCTCCGTATCAACTGTTACAGTAAAAAGTCTCGAGACGCAAGTGAACGCCGAGTTAAAACTAAAAACAGCCAGGACTGCGGGGCTAGCTGGACCCGCACCAACCCGCTGGCTAGTCAAAGGCAAGCCTCTATTGTAATAGCCTCTCAGATACGTGTAGGTAACAGCCTGATCGTTGAAGGAGAGTTGAATGGAAATCCGTGCAGCTTCACCTTGGATACTGCTGCATCGAGGACTATTGTTGAACCTGAACTACTTCCACGAACCGTGATATGGGATAAAGGTTCTTCAACGTTGCCGGTTACAGACTGCCACGGGTCAGTCAGTGCTTGTCCTTGGTAAAACAAAAGCGACATTGAAACTGGGTGATAAGTCCGTGACACAACTAGTTCTTCTAGCTAATATTATAATTTGGCTTTTTGTGCATGCAGTAGTAAATTATTGGTAGCGAACCATTTCGAGACATCTGTTAGGATCCTGTTCACTCAAGAGTCTAGTCTAGTGTCTGCAACTCTGCTTCTGGTGTTGCTATAAGCATAGCATCGTCAGCATATAAAAGACAGTTTACCACTGTGCTATCACATATCATACCACTCATACATACCTTTCCATGCATGGAGGCAACCGTCCGAATACAGCACGAATAGCCAGACAGACATCAAGCAGCCGTCTAACACCTAAACAGATTTCGAACCAGGGCTACATGTTACCATCTATCCTTACAAAGATTGCACAATTTACAAAAGTATCTCAAACCGTAGGACCACCTTTCTTGATCATCTCAGTAGTTACCTCATCTTTTCCTGCAGCCTTTCCACATTTCAGACTTCTTATCAATTTCTCAATCTTTTTCATACTAACGGCATCCTCCAGTCCCGAGTGTGGCAATTCATTAGAATCATTCTCAGTATCAGAAACAGAGTCGCAACTGTCATTCAGATCTCACTATCGTTGCAGAACATTTTTTTTATTTGTTCGCAAGTGATTTTCTTGCAAAAATTGGCATATATTTTTTTTATCAGACATTTAAAATTCGAAACTGAAAAAGCTTGTTTTGAAAAAAAACATTTTTAAAGTTTGATTGAAAAAACACACTTTTACTTGTTTGTTTCTATTTAGAAACATCATATAAAATCATTTACTATATGAACTTGTAGATAATTGGGCATTAATTAAGAATAATCAATTAAAATCGTGAAATGCTTTTTTTTCACCCACCTTTACAAAACTGCGTATATCTTAAAAACTAAATACCGACCACTGGACCCTTTTTGCTTGGACGCCCACATATGACGTCACATTAGTACATTGCACCAAATATTGCACCCGTGCGAAGCCGGAGCGGGTCGCTAGTTTAATATTATTATGTTATTTGTATTATGTACACTCGAACGAATTTATTATATTGTAGAAATTCCGGGAAAAAAAGAGTAAAAAAGCCTATTTATTTAAGTAATCGTATCCTTATTCTTTCACGTAGCATTTTTTTTTTTCAAAAGAAAAACTATAAATATAATCGACGAATATACCCACCGCCTTCTCATACTCAAACATATACCACCTACGGACCTACGCAATTTCTGTGACTAATGATTTGATAACGAATTTATCAAATAATTTTCAGGAAATATAAGACACCAAAATCAAACAGTTCAATGACCAATAATATATTTATTAATTCATGGCAAATAACAGACACGGTGCGTTCCGCTCAATGTAAAACAACTACAGCTAGATTAGAGGCAAGTGTTTTCTTATTTCAAAAATATACATTCAAAAGTTTATTATTGCATTCTTGCATAGTCACAATTTTAACATTAATAATTTATATGTGTATTAACAACATTGAATATTTTCATACATCATTCTTTATATGTTACATCGCACTACACGTAATCATCTCTTTAATCATAAGGTCGTTCAAAACAACTCCTCAATAAAATATAGTTTATCGTTCTAGGCCACAAAATCCTTATATCTTTTACACTATGCAATAAAAATCCTTTGTTCTAATTATTTTCATATTTTCTTTCTAAACAAAAAAGTTATTTTCATATAAATAAGATTCGTGTGAGATGCAAGGTCTGTGCGATATTTTACATTGCTCGAAACTATAATATAACCAGTCTTCCATACTTAGAAATACATTTACACGATATTATTGTACCCATATATTTACAGATAATTTTATAAGTTTAATGAACATTTTTTGTTAGTCGGAACATCGTTACTCACAATGTTTACTGGAAACACGACTGTGGCTAAAACATTAAATTAACTAGGACGTTTTGGTTACACACCTATTGATAAATAGATTTACACTGGATTGGTTAAGAACTGGAAGAATGTTTTTTTCTATTATGTTCAGACTACCAAAAAATAGAGACCTATATGTCTTGCTTTATTAACAATATATTTAAAATCTGAACATAATTTTCTTATGGAGTAAAAGGTTCAATGAACTCTGCCTCCGTAAAATATACTCAAAATTTTGTTATTTCACCACCACGTCGTAAACATCTTTGATACTATATTTTAAAAAATACATTATTGCAATCTTTCATACCCATTGAACTAATATATTGAATGAAAGATTTTAATAAATTGAAAAATAAAATAAAGCGTCCATTAACAGAAACTAGACATATAGATTGGAAGTTTGGAATTGTCAAAGTATATAACGAAGTTGAGTTAACAGAACCCTATCAAAATATATCTATGTATAAAAAGCACAGAACGAAAAGGCAAGTTGGGGGCCCAAGTTACATGGGCATTTTATTAATCGTTCCGAACTCTAAACTGAATGTTTCTATATGGTTTCGTTAGGTTGTAGGTATTTCGGAATTATTCAGCTAACACCGCCGCATATTTCGGTGTTTTTAAACGTGGACTGAACACACGTGGAAACGTAGATCGAAGTATAGGTGAACACAATGTGTACAATATTAGCAAATACTGTGCATAATGTACGTCTACACGTATTAAGTATTTAGTCTGTTTCTGACCAGTCCCTCAGTTACAAGAGTTGTACGCTTATGTATGCAAATTTTAAAATTACTACATTTTTATTTTATTTACTTTATTTTATTAGTTATATAGGTAGGCACGGTTAAATTCCAATTTTATGAGAATAAATGCCTTACATGTAGAGCATAGCAAAAATATTACGTTTTCTAATTCGTTCGTATATATTTGGGTAAGTTAAATCTCTGCAAATCCTTAGTGCTTACCTACCACAAAACATCTTTCACTTTAGTAATGATTTACGGTCGCAATGCAGCATACACATCATGATAATCTTATGTAACTGAAAATTCAATGACCAAAGTTAGCCGTGCACCCAGACACCCAAATGCGTCTCGTCACTGATTAATTTCTGGTCATCATGGACAATAAACGTGACAAAATAAGGCCTAAGTCCTCGTCTTCTTAGCACCGACATTACACCACAAATCAGTCTCCATAATCACAATCCAATCCAAGATCACATTTTATTTTCAACGAGATGTTACCAAATTCAAAATCTTTAGAAATCGACGTCCAAAATATTGTCCATAAAGTTACATCAAAAGGTGTAAACGTTCAATTTAATTCTATTTCGTAATATTACGTGGGTACACTTTTACATCTAAAAATTGTTCTTACAACAATTAATTGCAAAATCTTAATATAATCTTAACATAAAATGTATTCAGATTCAACACTCTTTATAATATCATCTTTGGTTTGTAAAGTACTCTCATACACTATCCTGCAACGGAGCGATTAGTGCAAATATTTGTTTCTTTAATACATATCAGTTGGGGTCGAGCGTCGCAGTCTCTTAAAAAACCCTTCCATCCCTTTCAAAATAGTGTATACAGTACAAAATTAATTGATTCGCAATGCAAATAACCATTCTAGAAAAACGATTGCATGAGTAGAAGATAGTCCGCTTTGTGCAAAACCAAAAAACCCTTTAATTTGAGACATTAAAGAAATTCTAGAATGGTTAAACTGGCATTACTACTGAATATTATACACATTTTCGACATTCTTGTTATTGTTTACTTTAAAATTGACTTCCAAATTGAGATAATAATTATTCCTAATTCATTTTGAATCATTTACAAATAAAATATTATTTAATTATCATAATAATATATCAAATACACAACACATTTCAAAATATTTGGAAAATAGATTTGATTTTTATAATTTTTACAATTATAACATATTTATTAAAAAATAAGGTAAAGCCATCAAGAATCAGTGATTAAGTATTAAATGGACTTTGATACATATAGTAAAACCTAATATTTCTGTACCTACAAATAAAGTTTATAACAGGCAAGTATTTACGTCATTTTCGCTAAAAAAATAATAGTATATAATATGGTGCTGACAAACACTAGCCACAATATTGTTTTTTTTAAACTCATTACTCAAATTCATTATAATAAAATATTTGTACATTATTGTAAAAATTATTGCACTAAGCAATGCTATAAAAAAGAATATATAATAAATCATGGTTTAAAATATTACCCCCAAATATAAAAACGAATAACATACAAATTATGTACACAACACGACAAAATGCTTTGAGGAACTGCAATAATCTACTAGTAGCTTGACAACCCGTGTCATCGCATCCATATGAATGCTAACAAGATGTAGTTGACAAGATACAGTCAACTACGTAAATATTGTGCGGTCACGAAACTAGTGATAAATATTATTGTAAATATGGCGCCATAATCTCATCGCTTACGCTATGTAACATCAATATAAACATAATAACGCCTAGTCAAAAGACAACACTCAAACATTCATACAAACTGTCACTTGTACAAATATTGATTGATTTGTTAAACAGATCACTTATACTCCTCTATGTACTTCTTACACAAATGTACGAGGTCAATGAACTTGGGTCTTTGATTCGGTTCCAACTCCCAACAATTTTTCATAAGATGTCGAAATATTTCAGAAGGGCATCCTTCTGGTATTTGAAAGCTGAAACAAAATTTTATGTTTTTATTTTACTGATACATGTCAGTAACTACTTAATCTGTGCTAATATAACCAAAGTATTGTAAAATGACATAACGAATCTGCTGTATCCCTAATGGTGTAGTCAAAGAAGACGGTGGGCCAAGCTTCTTTCGCCTTGTCATTCTCCTGACACATTTTCGCCGAGGTATGCACTTTTGACATTACCATCAGCTAACAATTTGGCTATTTGATATTCATATGTCAGCCTTGATCTGCCTTGGTTTCTGCTACCACTAACTTTAAATAATATAGTAAATAAATACAGTACCTTACAGTAATAACTAATATAACCTAATAATTAACATACATACATACATGCATACATATCTTCACGCTGTATCCCCAATGGGGTAATCAGAGGTCGGAGCATAACAATTAACATATTATACATATACTTGATAAACGAATAATTAAAATATCTATTAATTAACATTAACGACAACTAATAATAAATTATTTATTACTAGCAAACCCGGCCCGTTTCACTGAGCGTTAGTTTCACTGGGTGTAAAAAAACAAAAAAAAAATTCTACTGATCCGATCGCTACCAAACTTTACAGGATCACCCGCTAGGCCAATCTGAAGATTCCCTGAAAATGAAAATTTCATCGAAATCGGTCCAGCCGTTTTGGAGTCCATAAGGAACATACATACATACATTGCCTTTTAGATATATAGATATATATGGATAGATAGAAGAAGACTAGCGATCCGCCCCAGCTTCGCACGGGTCGAAATTTTTTGAAAATATAATACAGCCTATGTTACTCGCTGATAATGTAGCTTTCTATTAGTGAAATAATTTTTGAAATCGGTTGAGTAGTTTTTGAGTTTATCCATTACATACAAACCAACAAAGTTTATCTCTTTATAATATTAGTATAGATATAGATTGTATGTACTTTCGGCATTTACACGGCAGTACATTTTGTGATGTGGTATAATTACGTGATCATCCATCTATTTTACTTCTATCATACAACAACTAGATGCAGAGAGGGTACTCCACAATCATGCTTTGAGATCTGATAACGTTTTGCATATGACGATATTTGGTTCCTTCTTTTCAAAAGCGTACTGCTAAGGTTTAGAACGCCCTCTGGGCATTGCTTTTTATTCATAATATTTCACTTAGATATTTTCAAGACAATAGGTAATAGGTAGATATTTATGGTATAGTATAGTTATTACATGTTAAAGAAATCCCATCAAAACATAAAATGTACAAAAATGCAAGTCAAGCAATTTAGAAAAGTTCGTTTCCTAAATTGACCTGACCGGAGATCGAACCCGGGACTCTAGCTTGGAAAGCAGATGCATATGCCACTGCGCCAACTGGCCAGTCAAAACTGACTGTCAGTGACTGTCTCATAAAAAACCAAGTCAGTTTTCACTGACTTGGTATTTTAGATCTCACAACTTTTTGTGGTGGAAGGACTGCGTTGCGAGACTTGCATTTTTTTACATTTTATGTTTTTATGGGGTCACATTTCTTTTTGTAGATAGTCCTCCTTTTTTTCTTTTCAGGTAATATTTTTTGTACGTCGGTTTTGGTTTTCTTAAATCCCACCCCCTGTCTCTATTGGCTTTTCTCAGAGACTTAAATGTAACAATCTTAACAAGTCTGGACGGTAAATGCTTCTAAGTCGATTATATTATATTACATAATAAGTGTTATTTGGGCTATTATTTAGGCTGTTACTACTAATTTACGTTAGCAACGCTAGTAACTAATTAATCTGTACTACTACTGCTACTAAAGACTTCTAAATAAACTGAGGTAGACCCGCCCTTCTCCAAAAAACGATCATTTTTATGCAGTCCTCAAACTAAAACAATGACAATATTGCAAACACAGGCAAATAATATTTAAATGTAATTAGAAAGCAATACACAAGGTTATTTCGAAAGATGGGTAAATACGAAAGGGTATTAAAGTATCCATGACAACGGAAAACTTACGATCACAACTTTGCCAAAACTCAATAGTTCTAGTGTAACACCTCAAAGTTAAAAAATAAAGGAGAGACAACCATAATATCAGGATTTTTACGTTATTAGTAAACCTTTCAAATATAGGGTACAACGATAGGGTTGTACAGTTTTTTCTATTAAATGAATGTTTTTTTTTATAGAAGACAAAGCAAACATATCCTCTAATTATTACATTTGCAATACAACAGTCAATAGTGATACATGGAACCCCGACGGATTTATACCCCCTTTCATAATACCTTGTATTATGTGTGAAGACAACAAGAAAGATATAACTTTAAACAACACTTTTTGTAAGACCGTAAAACAGCGTTTCGCACGCGCTGGTTAATTACCTCCTATTTAACGTTTCAGAATTTGGTGCGAAGAGCGTCTACCTCAGTTGATATAGAAGTCCTTAAGTGGTACAAAGCGGCACTAACCACGAGGCGCGCTCCCGCGGCCGCTCCACGTCGAACTTGGGCACCTCTTGCTTGGCGCGCGTGAAGATCTCCCACGCGGTCACGCCGTACGACCACACGTCGCTCTTGGTCGAGAAGTGCCACGGCTTCACCGCCGACTCGGGCGCGTACCTGCCCAGGACCCAGTGTTCAGTGTTCAGTGCTCACAGTGACTGACAAACGTGGTAGAAGTGTTCGATGTACATCGATTTATTGAAAATATCGATGTTTAACATTCGATATATCGAACTATTCGATATCGATTCGGTACATTGATGTACTCTATTAGATATATCGAAACACAACAGACATGAACAAAAGAAAATCACGCTGGACAAAGTCTGTTTGGATCGAAACTTCAGTGGAATCTCCAATCTTTATATTTTTCCGGTGGGATGACACCGGACAAATGAAACCGTTGCCAAATTTGATACGAAACTTTCTAAAATAAAAGATTTTTAATATGAAATCATGAACATTTCTCTCTTTTCTTTAATTTGTAAAAAAAAAAAAAATAAAAATAAAAATATCGATATGTCTAAAACATCGATACTTTTCAATGATATATCGCTTAACATCGATGTTTTTTCTAATTGAAAATCCCTAACAAGTGGTAAGCGCAAACAGTTACACATCTATGTATGTACGGTATTACCTGAAATATAATTCCTTTCGAAAGTTATTGATCGCATGGAAAAGCGTAACCGATTCCCAAATAATATAGCCGAAGTTACCGAACGCGAAAAAAATTTATATTGAACTTTATCTGTAAGAGCAATTGTCAGAGTATAACTTGTTACATATTCATCCCTGATTGACTGCACAAAATGGCGCATGCCGCATTGGTGCACGCCATTTTGCGCCACTGCCGTGATTTTGCAGCGAAATTTGTAAGCGCAAGATTGTAGTGCGGAAAATGCTCCACTCTGCTTTGGTATATTGAAAATTCCCGAGCTACTATTTGTCTACTGCGGAGATCGACTTTTATTTTGGACAATAATGTAGATACAGATTTGTCAGTTCCAAAGTGTAACCAGCCAACAATTACTTATTACTAGTGACCGACCGAACTTTCAGATGCCGTTTCAGTAAGAGTCAGCAAATTTGCCGAAACTATGACCATAACTGCAACTTCAGTTATTGTCATAGTTACGCTGCATACCAACATAGTACGAAGTCACGTTACCCCATACCAAGTACAGTAGAAAACATTGTTTTAGAGCAGCAAAACAAATAGCTGTTTCAATGAACACAAATACATATCAGCAATTAGCTAAAATGAACAAATATTAAAAAATGTACAGGCAGTCCTCGTACTTACGGCGTTAGGTTCTCGAAATACGCGACGTAAATCGAAACGACGTAAGTCGAGACATATTTCTTCATATGTTTACATTTAAAACTCAAGGGTTAGGATCCACACGGACTCGAAATTAAAAAAAAAACTGCATTTATAACAAAGGATATACATACTTTATTATCAAGAGTAAGTTCTTAAAATAATTTTATATGCACTTATGAAATTGCTAGTTATTTTTGGTATTTGTGTGTTATTAATTTTAATAATTATTATAAAACTTTAATATGTAATCAAAATATGTAATGAAAAATAATAAATTAAACTTTTGGCTTAAAGAAACTATCAATTCTAAATTGCTTCGCTTCTTTCTTCTTGCTATCATACAGATCTTGGTAATACTGATAGGCTGCACAAATTTTGTTATTAACGTTGAAACTTCTCTCAAAATTAGGATCATTTTCTTCAAAAATTTCAACAAGACAAGTGAATTCTCCTATGCCGGAAATCGAAACAAATGACGTATGCTTGAGGAATACTGTCAAAACATTGTTCGACGTAACTTGAAACGACGTAAATCGAAACGACGTAAGTCGAGGACTGCCTGTACTATTAAATTCTTAACTAAAATTACTTTGAAAGGCAGCTTTGATTTCGGTTTAGGCCGAACTTAAGACAGAAATAGAAATTCGGTTTCAATTATAAAAACTAGTTTCGACCAGTGCCTAATAATTATATGAAAAACATTTAACGACAATAAGTTTTACAATAAATGTGGCTTTCGACGATACAGTTTGCTTATTTTACACCAGCGATTCCCAAAGTGGGTTCCGTGTAATATTTTGTCGGAATATTTTGGCTGCCGTCATTTGTGACAACATTACTTATTTATTTTTGCGCGGAACTTGATCTAACCATACATTAGTCCAATCAATCTGCGGAAATGCTCCTGAACATTGAGGGCAGGAAAACAAAAATATGATCGTGTAGAATCTAGGTTCCCAAACTTATTTTGTCTACTGAGTCGAGAGCTCATGCAGTCGTTGTCTAAGAGGCCTCCTAGCTAAATGAAATTACAAATCACCCCCCAGGCCTCTACACAACGCCCCTATTTTTTTTCTGGGTCTCTTACCGCACCCCTTTAGGCCTGCAGCGCCCACAGGGGGGCGTTATCGCCCACTTTGGGAATGGGTGGTGTATAACAATATATTCTAAGAAAGAAAGCGCCTTTATTTTTCCGGATTTTCAATGGCGAACCTAACCTAAAAAATTCACGAAAGTCAAAAAAACGGTTTTTCACTAATAAAACAATAAGTTGAACTTTAGTTGAAAGTTTAAGTGAAAAGTTGTAAGTGATAAAATTATGTTTCGATTTATATCCTGTACAATATTGATTTTTGCCTTAAACATGGAGAAAAATGGAATCGATCAATCGAAAGAGAACTTTATCACCTACAACTTTCCAATTTAACTTTTTTGGATACAAATTTAACTTTTTGTTTTATTAGCGAAAATCCGTTTTTTTGACTTTCGCGAATTTTATAGGTTAGGTTTCCCATTGTAAATCCAAAAAAAAAGCGCTATCTTCCTTATAATTGATTGTCCTACACGTTCATATTTCCTGGCCTTAATTGTCTGCAAAATAACATAGTGAATCCGTAGATTGATTGGACTACATATTGACAAACATTGAACCAGTGAAATAATTATAGTCATCACATTAATAATCATTAGTTCAAATATTTCTAATAAAGGATTTATACTCTTATTTTAAACTGCAGTAAGTATTTTTTATTTGTCATAGTTTGCAATGGGGTTCCATAAATTAAAAGGAATTTATTAACTGTTCCATAGCCTTAAGAGTTTAGGAACCACTGCACCACGTTAGGAAAAACTGCTCTACATATTGATTCAATGGACTGATTGTGGAATTTTATCGTCGATGGGGCGCTATTTCGATCCGACTTGTCAATTTGTTAACTCAACTTGTCGATTACTAGAACAGATATGAGAGAACAGGGTAATGAGAGCTAGCGGGTAATGACAGTTAACACATTGAGGAACGTACAAGTCAGACTGAAATGACACGAACGGCTTCGAAAACCTTCAGATATGTAACATGATCGCTGTTACTCAACTTAGTGGAATGCGTATGACGATGACGACAATAAATTGGTTTTGTTAATCATCGTTATAAAAAAATATCAAATCTCGCAACCAAAGTGAACCAACCTGAACTTATAATGTTCTGTTGTGTTTAGTATTTATTAAATGCCTTATTTCATAAATTTTACAATAAAAGTGGAAGATAGATAATTTAGCAATGTTAGATTGTGTTAGTTTCATTAATTCGAGATGTTAAACTTACCCGACGTGTAGGGTAATGCGAGCAAAACTAACATTTATAAAAAAAGTTATTTTCTATAAGTAAGAGTTAGTTTTTTTTAATGTTTGTTAGTAATTACTGAAAGATAAATAACTAAACGTCTAATTAAGGCCTAAAAAAATAAATTATTACAACATAAACTCGTCTATTTTTTTCCTTACATGGCTCCCCTAATTCAACATACAGCTTGTTTGAAATAGGTCTCGCTTTGACTATACACCACACAATCTGTTCTTTCGACGGATTGAATGCGAAATTGTATCGTCATTAGATGCTCTAAGCAAATAAAATACCGTTTAAAAAATTGCAGTATACGGTAAAAAACAACACAATAAAATACATACAAGTAATCCAAGGAGTAATATGGAAAACAAAATTTCACTCAGTGAGAGTACAAATTCAATGAACACTTAATTTATTTAAATAGATACTAAAAAAAATTACCAGTTGAAAGGTAATAAACGTTCGGTCTTCAGTCGATAAGCATTTTCCTCCTTTGGGATGATCCGTGCGAGGCCAAAGTCCGATATCTTCACGTGATATTTATTAACTACGAGTATATTGCGTGTAGCCAAGTCGCGGTGTACTACGTTCTTTGCCGACACATGATCCATACCCTATCAAATTTAAAACAAATATCATTCGACATTGACAAATACAACACACGAAACAGTATTTCAGAAAACTTCCTTTTATCTCCACAAAAGTGTAAAACAACGATTTTATAGGTTCCATACCTCAAAAGCAAAAGCGGAACTCTTATTATATCATTCCCGCGTCCTCCGTCTGTAAGTCGTTTTCTAATAAAACGGTGATTACATCTTGTTAGTCAACGTATTTTTCACTAATTACCACTTTAAAATAGCCACATGAGAATTAAAGAACGAACTCATTTTGGGACTTCTCGCCTTATATCCAAAACAACTGGACCTTTTACAAGTTTTAGAGATCTCCGGAAATGAAGTTTAGACCATTTTATAAAAATCGTGCGGAACCTTCGTACGCCGTCCGTCTGTCGAACTCGCTCTTGATTAATTCATTTTTTTTCTAAAGCATATGCACATAACTCATATGATACATACATAATTAATACATGTTCTTCTTCTTTAAATATTACTTGTTTTAAAGAAAAATTTGGATTCCAATTTGCCATTGTCATGGAGCACTCAACCTATAGAGCCGAAATATCGGACCATCCTACTCACCACTGCTTAGATTATTGACACTAACAAATATCAACTCTCGCTCGCATTAAAGAAGTACCTAACCAATACTGGACCTGTGTGTACATCTCTATATATTCCGAAAGATATTTAGATACTTACATAACGGCTTCTTGTTCTATTTGGTGGTATGGCAAAAACAGTAAAAATTCAAACTATAAAACAGACACAATCTCATTTCATCGGTAAGTAACAGCAAAAAAAAACATTTTTAAATTGTGATTTATTTTATCACGGATTAAGTTAAACTGGACATTCAATTGATCTGCTCGATGACTTGTATCTACATCTCGCTTTCACCGGTGCAACCTCTATTACGTGATCTCAGTCTATTCATACGCACTTTTAAGTCTTGTAAATAGTGTGTGTCTAATCAACCAATCAGAGCGCAATAACCGCAGCTGGTTTTAGACGTAAATTGATTTTAAACAAAATAAATGACATTTCCTCTCTATAGGTTGAGTGCTCCATGGCCATTGTACAAATGAGCAACAAACTGTCAAACATGTTGAAAATCCCTTACATAAAAATTATTTTATTAATACTTCTTATTATTTTACTAGTTTTTTGAACTTTTCATGTACAGGAAAGAGGTCCCGTCCCATACATCTTCAAACTTATCTGAAACGATAAATCTGAGTTTTGTCTGAACTAAACAAACATACATTCATTCTCCGATCAAACCGGCTTCGCTTGGACAACCACAATGGACTCGGGAAGTGAGCTTCAGTGTCATGTGGGATTTTTTTCATTAAAGAATAAGGAAATGAAGTCTCGGTTTGGGTAAAAAATTGACTCAGAAAAAGGGAAAAATATTTACATATAACTGAACGAATTGAAGATTTACCCTAAAGATTGGCAAAATACATTTTTAAGAAAAGCTATAACATCGCATGAAAAGTTCATCGACCGATCTCACGGTGTACGCGCTACACACTTTACGATTCTATCGGACGTTCAAATCAGTTTGAAGCATTTCTTTCAAATCGCCAGATCGTCGCATCAGATCAATCTGAATCGAGGAAATGCTCTCATACATTTTCAGATATTTCGTGCGTTCAGGAGTTCAGACAAACCGTATGAACATTATAATAATTTGTAAAAGAAAAATCAACTCACTGTAGCAATATCTTGGCAATATTTGAGCAGATGTGAAATACGCAACCGGTCGCCTTGGAACTTGAGGTAATAATTGAGCGAGCCTTCTTCTAAATACTCCATAACAATAAGGACGTCTGAATTGTGATCCCACGAGTATCCTAAAATTTCCACTATGTTTGTGTGTTGAAGAGACTGCAAATAAATACAAGAGATTTTATAATCAGCTGCTTAGTTCAGAATATATTTATTTATATGTTCTCAGGTGCTATTAATTATAATAAAGCTTTAAATAGGCAAATTTATATTTAGCTTGTATATTCTTGATTTTATTATAATAAAAAATTAGACTACGAAAAGATTTTTTTTTTCATTTCTTTTTTAATCTACCTTCATAATCTCAAGTTCGTTTCTAAAATCTTCATATAAAGTTCCATTTTCACACGCTTGTCGTGTAAGTTTTTTGACAGCCACTTCCTTCTTTTGAGATTCTTGATTATCACGCTCCATCCACCCTTTGTAAACATGACCGTAGTTACCCTGCAACAGAGACGAGACAGAATAATCAAGGAGTAATCAGGAAAAGCTTTTATGAAATAAAAGATTCCAGAAGTACAAAAAAGTACAAAAACCAAGTGTTTCGCTTGACAAAAACCTAAAGGAAGAGAATAGCCATGAGAAAGATCCCAGCATCAAATTTAATAAATTTATAATTTAATACCTTAATAAATTACATGGCGTCTCGTAAGAGAGGATTTATATGACAAAGTCAGAAATTATCTTGAAGAATATAATATAGGTTGATCTGATGTGTTGACAAACCATAATATTCTAAAAATCTAACTGCTTATGGTTTTGAGACTGATTGCAAGTTGGATAAATCACTAGAAAAACTATAGATAAAATGCATTTAATATTTTTGTTAACGCCTCAGTGTTACAAAAATCTTGCCAACAACAAAAAATAAAGTAGTGGAATATGAAATAAATGAATAATTTCAAAATTGTTTACTATTATAAAAAAACTAAAATAATTATTTTAAATAATATATTTATAATAGATCTCTTAATCAAGAACTTCATGATATGCATTATATTCATTGTACAATATTTAGGAAACAAAGCTTGTACATAAGCAAACGAATATTTGAAGTGTATTTGATCAGTAGTTAATTATGTTCTTTGATCATGTAAATCTTGCAGATCTGTGGTAATTCCACAGAGAGCAGAATTAAAAATTGATGTGGACTCTGCTTACCAAGAAAGCACAAGTATAAGCCCTTTACTGCTTGTGTACTTACACTACCAATTCTCTTAGTCAAGGTCACTAAATAAGTCTTGCCCTGCGACACAATGGACTCCATGAGACGCGGCGCGGCACACGCGGCGTAGTCGTCCGGAGAGTCGTCGGGGCCTGCCCCGTTACACGCCCCGCCGATACTGCTCTGACTTCTCATTGACGCCATCTCAGCCTTCAGCGCGTAAGTCAAAGCTTTCATGTTCTCAAACGAACTGGAACTCTTGTTATCCCCAAAAAAATTGTCATAATGATCCGACATAGTGCCGTTCACGGAAGAAACGCTGTTGTCCGAAATGAGAGACTTGCTGCTTCCGGCATCACATTCGCTCGGAATAAATCTATCGCTTGACACAGTGTCTGCTTCACAAGGGATCATGTGGTCGAGAGATATTTTCGGTTCCTCGTACTCGTGGACAGGTATGTACTCCCTGTACAGCATGTGATTCATATCTCGCATGATTTCCTGCGGTCGTAACGGATCTGATTGCCAGCACTGCCGCATTAAAGCCCACACTTCACCCGGACAAAGAGCTGGACGTAAAAGGCGGTCACCCATTTCGTAACTCCTTGCTGTCAAGACTGGATTCGTTTCGGTGGGCGATTGACCGTACGAAAAAACTTCCCACAGAGTGGTCGCGAACGCCCAAATATCGCCTACTACCGATCGCTTTGCCATATTCATGTCGGAGAAAAACTCCACTGGCATCCAATGAACGCTGAAATGAAAAAATGGTACCCTTATAAGATCACTCAGCCTTCCATCCACCTATTCGTCAGTCTCAATCGATTTTCTAAAAAAAACCAAGCAACATAGACATTTGAAAGGCACAGTAATATTTCTTATATCTATATTATACATATCATTTTGTATTAACTAACACTAAAATATTCATATTACAATAAAAGAGAACGCAATTTGGACTTTTTGGACACTAACTCGAAACTATTCCGTCCCCTATCTCCGAAACTAACGACCTAACTTAAAACTTTAATAGAAAATAAATGAAATTCCTGTAATAAACGTTCAAAAATTAGTCGCAGTCATTTTATACATATCGTAAGGAACCTGCGCTCGAGCACACTCTTGACCAAATGTGAATACTTAAGTGTTATAATATTTTCCATCTTTAAAATTGTAAGCTGTTTACTCGATGTCAATTTATACGTACTCTTCATGTGTGTAATGCCTCAGTGAGGGGCCAGAGAGCTTCACCACGATGCGATCGGCTTCTTGGGCGGCCAGCAATAGCCGGCGACAGCGGATGTGCCCATGAACTACGCCCGCTTCAGACAAGTCCCACAGCGCTCGTGCCAATCCCGCAGCAACTTTCTTCAAGTGTATAGGCTTCACTTTCTCACCGTTCTCCCTGTAATATATACTATAACTTAATTTTGTGTAGAAAAAAGAAGTTATATGTATAATAAATTAGTTGTAATTATTTATAAAGTGTGCCCAATCACAATAATTTAGACATGTAATACTATAAATTTTTTTGACAAAAATACGGGTAAATATTATACCCCTACCCGATGGCATAACCGCCATTATTATCTTTCAATTGTTTTTTAGGTATGTTTGGCGAAAAAATCGATTTCCATGATCCTACACAAAAGGAACTTGTTTGGATAAGTAATAATATCATCTACCTAACCTCAAGTTAAAGAACTTAGTACAAATTAATAAATAATATACGTCATAAGTTATCAATTTAGCAAATCTAAGCTCATTTGCCTAAAATTTAAAACAAATTATTAAGTATCACAATAACCCGAGCGTTAATGTACAGTTATTCTATCTCACTAAGTCTCTATCTCACGTTTAGCTATGAATGTTGTTAGGCTTGGATATGCACATTGCTTTGGTATGCGTAACCTCAGAAAGCGCTCAGTTACAATCGAGACGCAATCCGGTGGGGTTATTACCTACGCATAAACGCATTAATTGTAATATAAAATTTTGGTATTATTCTATGACTATAAAATGCACTTTTTGCAGTTGATTTAGCGCCGCTATACAAATTACATTACACAAATTCTTGTTAAGACAGCACATATCGCGCGATATTGGCTGTCGCATGCTGTCTGCAAGTTACGTAATTAGCGTGCGGCGGGGTTATAACCTAAAAATTTGCAGACAGCCACGCGATCACTGTGCGACCAGTGACTAATTGTAATAAAGAATTGGTATCACGTATTACGATTGCGTGTCTATTGCGCCATACCCGTAAAATGCACTTTACGCGATAGATTTAGCGCTAATAGTAGCGCTAATACAAATGAAATCATACAAATTCTCCTTTGGACACCAGATATCGCGCGTATTTTTCTGTCGCAAGCTGGCTGCAAGTTAGGTAATAAGCGTGCAGGTCACTAGTGTTTTTTGAGTCCGTGGCAATTTTTTCACGGAGTAACGTCAGCATGGCAACTAAACGGAGAAGAGTTGTCCACAGTGAGGTAATTTTTTTAACTTCTTACAATAACATCCACACTAATATTATAACATAGATGTTCATTTACATTGATCGCCCAGATTTTTATATACAATGTCCATTTGTTTCTTCTTTTTCTAATATTTACGCAATAAAGTGTTTTTATACAATATTATATCTCTGCTTCAAAAGAAGTGAGAGTGTTATTCTCAAATAATAATAATGTAGCAGCCCTTTTAACGTCCCACTGCTGGATACAGGCTTCCTCTCACAAGTGTGGCTTTCTTACTGTTGGATTTTTCAAATTGCCCAGGAGATTTCCAACTGCTTTAAAGATTATGAAACCCCATACGGGTTGAATTCTGGCCGGTGATTGCTTAACCTTATCGATCAATTAAAAACGAGTCATCAAGAACAGCCATGAGTGCTTCTTTATTTAATTATACAATTCGATTTGGTTTTCTTTTAGGGTCAAGGCATCATAGCTAGCGTTTATCGTGCCCTGCGAGAAGAGCATGAATTTACAAAATCAGTTATGGAACCTAACTGTGATTTGTCCTTTAAGAGATATTTTGCATGGCGTACAGCTGAGTCTACAGGTATTTCTACGAAAATTGTTCAACGGGTATTGAAAAAAGAGAAAGGATTGGCGTCCACTTCATCAATATTTACTTCGCCTATGAAGAAAAGAAGAAAGCGAGATAATAAGATAGAAATAGATAGTTTTACAGCTGATGTTGTTCGAAGTACTATACAAAATTTCCAAGTCAACCATAAAGAAATTCCAACGTTGGCTAAGTTAAGAACAGTATTAAATGAAAAGATTGGATTTGAAGGTTGTTTAGAAACAGTTCCCAAGGTATTATTGAAAATAGGCTACAAGTGGCGTAAACCAGAAAATAACCGTAAATTTCGACTGAGCGTCATGAGTCATCATTCATCATACAAATGTGGCATTTGAAATATTTAAAAGATATTGGAATATCGCAGTCAAGGTCGACCAATTGTGTATACCGATGAAAGGTAGGTCCTTTCGACATGCGTGCGGAATAACACCTGGGCACAACAAAAAAAAGCACACCATTTAAAAAAAAAATTAGCACGGGCACTCGCTTTATATTTGTGCACGCGGGAATAAAAGATGGATTTATTGAAAATTCCGTTTGACTTGTTTCCACTTAATGGTACCTAAATAAAAATTCCTTACTACCTAGTTCTATGGTTTTGTTTCTATGTATTGCGACTTATCATTCTAACAACTACATATCATTAAATATTACAATTTTAGCTACAGCTTAGTTTTTAATATAATATCTTAAATGCGTATCAGATTTCTTTGCTAACGATTCCTACGTTTACACACACAAGCTCACGTATTTTGGTCACGTCACGTCACTACTACAACCAGAGCTAAACGGACTTCGTGAGATAGAATGTCTATAATTTATTTTACATTTACAGTGAGAATATGACATTGATACAGTTGGACATTATGTTTAATACAATAAGGTCGATTATCAAATCGCACGTCACGCGCAACTTTTACTGCTTATATCTCGAGACCTAGACTTTTCACACAGATATGATCTAAAAACGCATTGCGTATTTTAAAGGCAACTATCGATTGGTATACGCAAAATTACCACCAACCAAATTGTAATTCGAAAATTCTGGAGCAATGATGCGTCATACACCTACTCGTGCCAATTAGTAGCATCGAGAACAATGTTGTATTATTAGCGATCGAAATGATATAGAAGGTTCAACCCTCTCGTTTTTTACTAGCGATCGGAAATGCTATATGTTTTCACCCACGCCTCGTTTTATCAGGCTGTATATAGGACGAGACGTCCGCTGAGTGAATCAGTTTTCGACTACCAGTTGAAGTAATATAGCAAGGAGATAGGCAAGGATCAAGTTGAATTACGAAGACTACTATGATGATTAGTGTGGGGACAATAGCACATCATAATGTAGAATTAATATAAGTGAATAAATTGAATACTAAGAACGCAGTAATTCGCGTTCAGTTCGCATGTTCTGGATATCTGTGTGTACGAGCGAAAATAAGCTCTTTGTGCCCTTTACCGGCATCTTATTACCCATAGCTCGTAACAATATTATATACGAAATGACACCAAAATCATTGTTGAATACAACCCATGTACGAGCGCTCAAAATCAGTTTTTTGCTACCTGCAACGTTTAATGGATTGGGACGTGCGAGTACGCAGGCAAATGTTGTATGGTGTTGTTGTAAGGTCCTGATTGAGGGCTATGTTAAAAAAATATCAACGCAAGAGTTTCATGTAAAAAAACGTCAAAGGACAAGTACTCTAATTAATATTATAGTTACTGAAGGGATTTTGTTATCATTTATAACGTAATAAGATAATGAAAGAAATTGAAACTCGTAAAAATCGACATGAGTAAATAAGTATAACATACAAAGGTTGGCATTAACTTGTTAATCCGTTAATCGGTAACTAACAAAGTTAACAAGTTGCTTAACGGATTAACTTTTAAATTAACTTAAAAAAATGGTAACGCTCTTGTTAACTTCCGTTAAACTGAACTTTCGTCAACTTTAGTGCGTTACATTGGTTGTTTGTTGACATGTTGTTATTTTTATGATATTTTTTATTTTTATGACCATATGAGATCTCTGCCTAATGATGGATGACCTAAATTAGCACCTAACAAAAGCAATGATCAAAGCATTTAATAGAGTGACACCTGCCGATATAAATTTCAAGCACAAGAAACTAATAAATGACGCACCCAAATTTGTAGAGAAACGTCATCAGATTAAGCTGGATAATCAGACCGATACTCCGGAATATCGGGCTCTACTTTAATGATATTCGCCAAAAGTTGGAAGAGGATTTGCAGCAATACCAAGAAACAGAATTTCAAAGGCAATCGAAATGAACACCAGCAAACGAATACTGCTTGCGAAATTATGTAATGGTAGAAAGGCAATTTTCCAGTAATTCGACGAAAATGGCGATATTATCACGAATAGAGAGCATCTGTTACAAGTCATCGGTCAATATACATAATCTTATAAAGCCGTTCAAACTGGAGCGAACAGTGCGCCAAGGCCACATGATTTCGCCAAAATTGTTACGACGAGAGACGAGAACATCTTCCGAAGGCTCGATTGGAGTGATAGAGGCATTATTATCGAGAGAGAGAGGGACTGAATAACTTGTGGTTTGTGGATGATATCGTACTGGTCGCGCATAGCGTTGAGGACATGTTCACTATGATCGGCGACCTGCAGTCAGTCAGCGAAAATAGGGTTGAAAATAAAGAAGTCAAAAACTAAAATCATAATAAACATTCCAGAAGCGAAAAATCACCAGCTACCTGTAGGTGTCGTCGGCCATTATAGATCCCACACGTCACAAAATCACTCTTGGCATGGAAGACAAAGTGGCGGAAAGCGAAAGACGTATCGCACAAGCATGGCCGGCCTTTGGAGAAAACAGCTCTGACCTTCGATAAAAAAAGATTCCCCAACACATAAAACAAAACTATTTAATCATTGTGCCAGTTTTCACGTATGGAATGGAGACAGCAACTCTCGCCGAAAGATCTGTTCTCTGAGAAACACAGATTTACACAGAGGGCGATGGAGCTACTGATGCTCGGAACAACGCTCATACATCACAAAACGAATGAGCGGATCAGGCAGAGAGACGTGATAGAGGAGATTGAGCGCCGGAAGTGAAGATGGGCAGGCAGCATAGCCAGGATGGATTGCGGTTAATGGGCGAAAACACTTTGCGAGTGGAGACCCCACGATAACACCCGTGAAAGAGGTAGACCATCTCAGAGATGGGTGGATGGCATCTGACAACACGCACGTATAAACTAGATGAAATTGGTGAGAGATACACAGGCGTCGAAAGAAAGAAAGGAAAGAAATAGAGGACGCCCATGTCCACAGACGGGCGCATCGAGTACTGATATAGATAGAGATTGATACTACTTTACTGTTATCTATCTTAGAGCTAAATAAATGTGTATTAAATTGTTCATTTTACATTATCTATAATAAATAATTAATGTACCTACTTATTTTTGTCTTATTTACCTATGTATTCCAGCCCAAAAGCAGTATTAGTTTTGGATGGTTAAGTTTTAACGGTTAACTTTGAGGCGTTAAATTTTCGAAAATTTAATGCTTTAACAATTATCGAAGTTAACTTTGTAATTAACGAATTAAAGATTAACGAAGTTAACTTTTGGATTAACTGTGTCCACCTATGGTAACATAATGTAAATACCTCTCTAACTACCCCGTTATAAATACAGCGGAAGATATGTATGTATGTATGTAAATACCTAAGGTAATCATTGAAGGGTCCATAAGGTAGATATTCGAGTACCATTGCAGTGGGTGAACTTAGTGTAACGCCGTACAAACGCACTATTGAACTGGAATTTACACACGCCCATTTAGATGCTAATTCAATAAAATCCTGCAACAAAAATAATTACACACTTAAGTCGAAATTGTTTCAGATGTATTACAATTAATAAATAATCGTTGATTATCGTTACCTTTAGATAGTCAATGGCTTTTTCTTTTTGTAAAGATTTAAAGGCGACTAACAATTTCTTTGTCTCATCCAGTTTCCATAGCGCTTTGTACGTCGCTGTGATACCTTCTGAACCAATTTTCTCAGACCCTGAAAGACAAAAAAAACTTCTGTATCTCTTAACCATATACTAGATAAAGGCAGCTTTCGCTAGTTTTAAAAATAATTGTCCTGTTCATTTATGTGAATATTATTTTAGTGAAATAAAAAACATGTTCGTCCCCAAGGCGCAGTAAAGATAAAACATAATTATGATAATATGATTAAGCTTGTTAGGTCATTGGCCGACACGATAACGATAATATCGCAGCAGACACATCAGGGCGATACCGATATAATCTTGAAGGTTTTTGATTCAACTGTATGGTATGGCAATAAAACAGAACTTTCATGCCTCATTGACAAAGATTACGCGTTCGAGATCAGTGCGTTAACTAGAAAACTGTACTTATTCAATATGGCAGACGACAAATTATATTTATTAGATCTGCTTTACTTATGTCGCAAAAAAAGAATAATTGTTAAAAGTTTCGGTTACATCCAATAGTTAAAGTTAAATACGTTGAAGGGACTTATTCGAAAGTCATTTTGAATATTTAATCAAAATAAACAAATCGCACGTTGTTCAATTCAATGGAGTGACCCTTGAGCGAATGACAGATTAGCGGGGAGTCGGGATAATGGTGACATGACACACATGCACCACTATGTAATTACGTCACACAACCTTGATTTCATCGGGATGATTCTATGGAGAACCGACGTGGTACCGATATGTCGTCGCCGATAATCTGTTGGCGACGATAAATTGGTATCGTATCGGTCAGTGAAACAGCGTCATAGGTCGCTCCATAGATTTCAGTGCCCCGATGTCAGTGAACCTGCATCGGCGACAATATATCGTTATCGTGTCAGCTATCGAAAAAACGCTCTCACTATTAAAATATTGTTACGGCTAGACCTCATTTTAAGGTGTAATTAAGTTCGTGTGTCTTAGTACCTGTGTGTGTGTACGAATATAAACTCCTTGAATCATTAACCAGCATTAAATTATCCATAGATCATAACAATATATTGTAAAATATTTAAAAGTAACCTGTATAGAGCAGAATATCTTTGTTGGGTAAACATCTTGGACTTTTATTATCCTTGAGTATCTCTTGTAATTCAGCTTGGTCGATTCTTACTCCTTTCTTTTGCGGTTCTCCACACAGTAACAACTGAGATTTATCTAAAATAAATTACAATCATATTGGGTAGTCCGTAAACATATATTCTCATAATAATGTGTATGTGACGAATGACGATCAAGGACAATAAACTATCAATACTTCCTGAATTGTTATTTATATTTATGTCAAATTTAATATAAATAAGTGAAAAGTTCTAGAACCTAGCAAGCTTATAAATAACTTACCATATTCTGATGGTGGTATGCATTCATTGAGATATATTCTGCCCTCAGAATTTTGGTGACAACTGACTAGTTTCTCTATGCTGAAGTATTCCTCTTTATTAAATATGTAACAATGGCCTTGAAATTCTAACCTATAAGTTTCAGTTGTACTGTAAACAAGAATTAGGTGCCCAGATATTATTTAGATTTAAATAACACTAGCATTTCGAAACTTATTTTTCGTTGTCTCCGTTTTTATCTCGATTTAGAAACAGATTTATGAATAAAACAAATTAGAACATATTATCCTTTTGTTTTGTTTTAAAATCAAACAGATGAGGATAAAGATATGTATATACATTGTACATATACGAGGTCTGTTCAAAAGAAAAGGTGAATTTTGAATTTTCGCGGGCTGTGTACATTCGATTATCGAAATTTTTTTTTTTGTTATGTTGGTACATATATGTTTATCATATGTTGGCATTATCAGCCAATTTGGATTAGTAGTTTGTTGTTGACAACTGAAAAGGTTAGCCACGTTTTTGTGTGTTTTTCGATTTTTTACTTTTGAAAAAAATGGATCAAAGAATATGTATTAAATTTTGCGTTAAAAATGGAATAAAGTGCTCCAAGGCACTTAAAATGTTGACTATGGCATTCGGCGAGTCCACTTTGTCTCAAAAAAGTATTTATAAGTGGTATAAGCGCTTTACAGAAGGCCGAGAAGATGTTGATGACGATGAGCGTCCTGGAGTTGAAACCACGTCGACAAGCGAAGAAAACATCGAAACAGTGAAGAAAATGGTTTTGGAAAATCGTCGAATCAATATTAGGGAAGTTGCAGAGAATGTTGGCATATCAATCGGCTCATGCCATGCAATTTTCTCGAATGTTTTGGGCATGAAACGTGTGGCAGCGAAATTTGTTCCGAAATTACTAAATTTTGAGCAAAAGCAACGTCGCATTAGTATCGCTCAGGAATTGTTGAATGACGTCAACGACGATCCAGATTTTCTCAAAAGGGTCATAACTGGTGACGAAACGTGGGTATATGGTTATGACGTCGAAACCAAGGCGCAATCATCCCAATGGAAGCGGAAGTCAGAATCGAAGAACGAGCTGATGGCCATACCGAAGAGCGCATTTCAGAAGTGCTTCGAGGATTGGATGAAGCGCTGGCATAAGTGCATTATATGTGAGGGGGATTACTTTGAAGGGGACAAAATGGATATTGATGAATAAATAAATACTTTTCAAAAAAATTCAAAATTCACCTTTTCTTTTGAACAGACAGTGTATATGTAAATCAAAAGTATAGTTTGAGTGTCGTGTTGTGTTTTGTGCTTTATGTGTTTTCGATTAGATACAGAAAGACTCACCTATTTTTGGTGCAAACGTCTAAATAATACACATTGTATTCATCTTGACATTGTCTCAATACGTAACAGCCGTGTTTTTTTCCGCGTTTTTCTTCCAGCTTGCGATATGAGAACGCTCCCCTATTAAACATGAATAAGTTATGTTCGTAATTTATTTCAGTATATAAAAATATTATTTGTTCACTGTTTGTATGCTAAAACAGTAGGTATTTCCGAGTATTATTTAGCATTGTACTTTACGCTAGTAAAGTAACTAATCTGTGATTATACCTATTTGTTATTTAGGAACAACAACCACGTAAATAGAATTGATATTGAAAACGAACGATATATTAAAAATCAATAATCAAGTCTAATGGTTTAACTAAATCTAGAACATGACTCACCCAACAGGCCCATGACATTTTAACCTCTGCAACTCTTTCAATGATGGAGTCTCATCATCTTTTGATAAGTTAAAAGTCCATTTCACCATTAACCTAATAATGGAAAATATTTATATAAAGAAGAGTTTCACACAATTTATTAAAGATAATAAATCAACAGGATTTGAATTTGCTAAAGATCTAAAATCTTCATAATATATTCAAACTCACACAATTTGTTAAAGATAATAAGTATCCAAAATGGACGAAAATTAACAATATAGAAGTTAATTCCTTCATGCATTTTTCAAGGAAGGTTTACGTCAGTGGCGTGCCTTGGGCTTCAGAATAGGGCAAGCCCGACATACCATAGGTACATGTTCTTCATTGTTTTTGTAAAAGTATAGGAAAGGCTAAAATATTATAGATTACTAAAAAATCGCGACTTTGGCACAACCGGTGGACAAGAAGAGATCGCTCCCCATGTTATTTTTCAACAACGCAATTCTTTTTCTAATACTTTCCTATTAAAAATATACAGCCGTAAATAGTTTATCAGTTCTTAACATATTAATATATCTCAATTCGTTGTTTATCCAAATTACTAAAAGAAATCACTGTATTCATGTTTTTGTGTTAAAAACATTATTTTTAATCGTCATAACCAGAACAATTCTAAATATTTTTTTCAAAATTTGTATATAATATACAGCACCGATAATAATAAGTAGCACCACCTACCTATTAGAACTTGATGGGAGAACAAAAAAAGTCCAATCAATTTCGTAAACTGATATATTAAACTGTTTTTCATACGAATTACTAGTCCGAGAATCACACATACACTGATTTATTGCCTTTTATGCAATTTACTAGTCGAGTAATACACAAATTAGGCGTAGGTTTTAATGAAACAATTAGTTGTTTTTCCTATGCAAAGTTCAAAGATTTTACTTTAAGTTTTCACAATGAACAACTTATTGAATTTTTTAGTACAAATTAACTTACATGATGAAAATTAAAAAATACTTATCACTCGTCCACCGGCTCAAACAATTAAATATTGGGTAAAAACAATGAATTTGAATCACGTTGAATTGTATTCGTATCGTATCTCTCAATTTGCACGAAGTTCAGTACGAAAGCCGGGCTTTTCGCTTCATACTAATTGCTATATAAACCTTAGTAATAAAGCTACAGCTATGACAAATCTTGCCATTAGAGAGAAAGAGAGGTTGCAAGCCCCGTTGCAAGTCAGCTCGTGAGAGTGAGACGATTGATTAATCTCATTTTTGCTCTGATTATGCCTTGAGAGGTCGTTAGTGTCGATCGACCGACGCACTGGTTGGTCGCGACTTGGGGTCAAAAATCTGTTTTATTTCTCTAAGATTCCTACACTGTTTTCGTTTAACAAATAATTCGTGCGAATTTAAAACTGTTTGATATGATTTAAAGTTTTGAAGTTGATATTTATTACCCATTCTTGACACACTAATTATTGAATACCGCTTTACTCACGTATAATCGGTATAGGTACCGACTAGTTTCGGACCTATTGGAGGTCCATCATCAGGGTGAGTGGGATGAGTTCGCAGCCGCGCCCCGTCTCGCACTGCGCGCCTGAGCTCGCAACGTGCGGGGTGCGGCGCGACAGGGCGGGGGGCGCGGGGCGCGGGGCGCGCCGGCGATGGTGACGACCTCCGCGAGACCGATGCGTCTACGTCAATATTGGTGTTTACGGGCGCACAAAATGAATATAACTAGTCGGTACCTATACCGATTATACGTGAGTAAAGCCGTATTCAATAATTAGTGCGTTAATAATGTCTCACGAAAGTTTTAATAATTTCATTCTTGACACGTTAGTATTTTATGTTCTTGACTGAGAATATCAGTAAGGCACGTCAGGCTTTTGGGCTTGTATGAAGGTACCGCCACTGGTTTATGTGTATTATAAATTTCCCAATTATTTGTGCCTAGTGATGGATAATTTTCCGAAAATTTTCAGCATGGAAAAATTTTAAGAAAAATTTGGGAAAAATTTGGGAAAAATTTCGGAAAAACTTCAAAAATGGAAAAATATCGGAAATATAATGCAAAAATATGAAAATTGAAATAATTTTTCTTTAAAAATTTCAATGACCCATCGTCACTTGTGCCTATCAGTTTATCAGTAACAGTATTAATGAATCAAGTCGAAAAAAACTTGCCGCTCGAGGTAACTCGTGCAATAAATTAGCCACAGTTTACCCTAGTAACTAATTAATCTGTGGTCACAGTAAGACCTCATTTTATCCAGATAAAGCCGGGGGTCAATCATTTATAAAAAAACTAACTGTAGTCAGCTGCTTCACCCATAGATTAATCAAGTATGTTTGTTGAGCTTTTTTCTTCGATGAACTTTTATAATTTTAACTAGGATCTTAGAATTATAAAAACGCGTTACATCGAACCTGTAATATCCATCACATACTGATATAAACGAAGACAGCTGTTCGTCACACTTGAATCTCAAAAATAATGGCGTTCCTCGTCTCGACACTTCTAAAGAGTCGTCACCGTTCCTCGTCAAATAAATCAATTCCTCTATTGTACAAACATGAAACCACTAAAATCAGAATAATAAAAATTATATATATTATGTACATTGCTGTACATATTACGATGAAACTGTAATGATCTGTCTGAATATTGAACGTATTTAAGAAATAATTATACGTGAAACGTGAATAACATTAACAGAAGACATAACAATGGTGTTTAGAATGTTTGACTGTCTATACTTAGGGTGGCTTGCAACAACTATTTAAGCTCGATTTAAGGATTTGACATTTCGTTTGCACCAACGATTTGATAGTTGGTGCAAGCGAGAAGCAAGTTAACTATTTAAGCTCGATTTAAGGATTTGACATCTCGTTTGCACCAACGATTTGATAGTTGGTGCAAGCGAGAAGCAAGTTCCTTAGATCGAGGTTAAGTAGTTGTTGCAAACCACCCTCAGTGTCTATCTTAAAAAAATGAATCGTGATTCACTGTCAATAAGCTACGCTCTCTTTAGCAAAGCCGCGCTTGTAAGGTGTGTTCAACTTAATATACAGGGTGTTCCGTAAATAATGGATCAACCTTAAGGGAAAGGTAGAACACCTAATTACCTAAGACCTATTTGACTAGTTTTAAAAAAAACCTTAGGGTTACCGAGATTTTTTTTTTCATTATTTTGACCATTTTCTCCGCCAGGCTTCAGTTTTTTTAATGCTGTCGTTCCAAATGATAACATTTCATCTGATTTTTGTAAAATATTGCTGAATAGTTAGCTTATGTAGCTTAATAACGATTTGGTTAGCTCATCTTCATTTCTAAAAAAAAGAAGACCACAAACGAAGAAATTATTTTTTTCAGATTATGATAACTCAAATTGGATAAATTCTCTTGTAAAAAAATGTACCACACTGAAATAGCCCATTATTTTAAAAACTTGAACATTTATTAAGGTTTCTATAATGGCATAAAACTTTCATCTAGTCCTTCTCATTACAAAGTTATTGCTATTAATCTGATGAAGGGGCTACATCACCAAAACTTTTAATTTAAAGAAAATGTTAACTGTGTGTTTATCAGGTTTATTATTGTATGTTATATATAATCCTTTATCTGCGTGATAAAATTGCTATAGGACTTAAAACAAAAAAAAACTTTGGAAAGAAAAACAAAAAAATTCAAAAAAAATATTTATTAATAAAAAGTTACTTTGGAAAGAAAAACATAAAATTATAAAAAAATTATTTATTACTAAAACTTACAATAGGTGTTCGAATTGTTTTCCCCTTGCTAAAATACACACTCTGCATCTTTTTATGAATGAAGTCCTTACATGGCGTATGAAATTTCTACGGTTAATGGACTCCACGGCAGCGCTTATACGCTGGCGCAATTGGTCTATTGACGCGATTGAGTGTTCGTGAACCAAATTTTTAAGGCATCCCCAATAAAAAAAATCCAAGGGATTTAGGTCGGGAGACCTTGGCGGCCACAAAATCGGTCCTAGGCGGCCGATCCATCTGTCAGGATAGGCTGCGTTCAGGTGTCGCCTTACTGTCGTTGCATAGTGTGCGGGACATCCGTCGTTTTGTAGCCACATAGTTTCTCTCACTTCTTCCGGGACATCTTGCAACAGCGTGGGCAATTCATTTTGTAAAAAATGCAAATAATAATCAGCAGTTAGAGTTGCTGGCAATTCAAATGGACCGGACCTATTGTTTGGCCACAGATAATACCAGCCCATAAATTTATCTTAAATTGGTGTTGGCTCCTGTCTTCTCTCATCAAATGGGGGTTATCTAATTGCCAACTATGTAAGTTGTGCATGTTGATATAGCCATCGCGTCTGCAGGAAGACTCGTCGGACCACAAAATTTTATTGAAAAATTGCGGATCATCTCGAATCATTCTTAACATTCTTCGGCAAAACGTAACTCTTAGAGCGTAGTCTCTCGGCTGTAACGTTTGAACATGTTGATAATGATATGGGTGCAACCGATGTCTTTTTAATACTCTATGCACCGTTGTTTTAGGCACATCAGTGCGTCGAGCTATGGCACGAACCGAAGTCGTTGGGTCATTCTCAATGCTTTCAGTCCTTAAGATCGCCAAGTCGTAATTTCAATAAACAGAGTCCAAATCGTTAAGCAAAACAAGGTCCAAATTCACAGTACGTAAAAATCGAGAGGGAGCAACACAAAACGTTTGTCGTAATCAATAGTACAAGTCGCACTAAGCGAGATGAATAGCCGTATGTCCTACAAAACCGGTGCTATCTACAATTAGCAGTCATAAAGGTTATCGCCGTCCCGCTCAGGTGGAGGTAGCTGCCCAGATTGCGCACTCATTCACTAAAAAGAGACAGAAACACTTCTTGGACTGAGCTCGCACGCATAACTTAGACATTAAAAAAAGATATTAGGAATAAATAACACGGAATCCAGTTTGTCTACATTTTTGAATTATAACAAAAATTTGTCTAATTAGCCCCTACATCAGGTTAATAGCAATAACTTTGTAATGAGAAGGATTTGACGAAAGTTTTATACTATTTTAGAAACCTTAATAATGGTACAAGTTTTTAAAATAATGGGCCACTTCAGTGTAGTACATTTTTTTTTCAGGAGAATTTATCCAATTTGGGTTATCATAATTTGAAATAAATAATTTCTTCGTGTGTTCTTTTTTTAGAAATAAAGATAAGCTAACCAAATCGTTATTAAGCTACATAAGCTAACTATTCAGCAATATTTTACAAAAATCAGATTTAAAAAATGTTATCATTTGGAACGACAGCATTAAAAAAACTGAAGCCTGGCGGAGAAAATGGTCAAAATAATGAAAAAAAAAAATTTTAAAACTAGTCAAATAGGTTTTGGGTAATTAGGTGTTCTACCTTTCCCTTACGGTTGATCCATTATTTACGGGATACCCTGTATACAGTGTTCTCCATTACCCATAAAACAGAAAATGTAATTTCACATATAACGATAAAATAGATGGGCGCTAGATGAAAAATAATGTAATAAGAAAAAATATTTAGAAATACGTTCGTTCATAAAACCCACGTCCACTTAAACGAAGATACTACACTATTCAGAACGGTCTAGAGATTTCGAAGGTGACACAGCTAAAACAAATTTCTGGGCTTTTTTCCGTTTAATTAATACTATATAGATTTAAAAGACATTCTTGTTTTTTCAGAATTCCGAACCGAATCGAACCGAACGTATCTTGTCGTGGAAGTAATCCAATAGCACCGAGGTCCTGGTGACACAGTTAAAACAAATTTCTGGGCTTTTTTCCGTTTAATTAATACTATATAGATTTATAAGACATTCTTATGTTTTTTCAGAATTCTATTTTCAATTTTAAATTTTTGAAAACGAGCAATAACCGAACGTATCTTGTCGTGGAAGTAATCCAACAGCACCGAGGTCCTCATCGCAAAACAGCAGCAAGGCAAGAGCAATACCGACGGCACCAAGTTTCTGCTCGAAAAGAACCCACAGTAACCGCTGGGTATACACGCACTCAAGGGCTGCTGCTAGAGAGAGCTAACAATTCGGAACCGTTTGCATGAAATTAACCTCCGAAACAAAAAGTCTCTTTCGATGTTACAAACTGTGATCTAGAGTTTAATGTGCAAGAAATCACATTAACTGAACAAATGAATTTTGAACACCTACAGAGAAGTGATATTTGTACGATAATGAAATAAATAATTATGGTATGGTTTTGGGTAGCTACCCAAAACCATACAGATTTGCATAGGGCGAAATTTAATCGACGGCATTTTGAATTCTCAAACCTACTGCCGAAGAACAATAAGAGAAGTGGTTGTTCCATTGAGAAGACGATTTAGTCCTGGCTTTCATTTGATGCACAACAACGTCTCAGGACACTCCACGCCTGCAACTATGAGAACACAAGCTGAAGCCGTTTTCCTTAAAACTACACAGTCGCCCAAAATGAATCCTATCGAGCATAGAGGGAAAGTTAAGAAGAACGAAGCCTATTTGCACAGAAACGCAATTTTTCAACCTTGCAATGAGTATGGGCGGCCGTTCCGCAAAAGCATTCGAATGTAATTTATGGATCCTTCTTCCGCGTTCTTATAAAAAATCAGGGTGGTCACACTGATTACCCATTTTAATTTTTGATCAATAATAAAAATAAAAAAATATTGAAATCGTTTTGTACGATTTAATAGCTTTTTCACTTTCAGAAAGTATATAATTGTATTAATATAATTGGCTCCTATGGCTGGCATTTGTGATTTGTGCGAATAAAAGCTTTTGACACCAACAAGACCTGCGGGGTTATTCACAAACGTCGGAAACTAAACTTTCCGTACCCGACAGGTAACTTTTCGATGATTTTGTCTATACACAATTCACAAATCTGAAATCATATTATATTTATATTATATGTATATCATATTATATATAGTTGTATTCACAAATCCAAGGCTTCGGATTGAATTCATGCTTTCGACGATCGACCTTTCCGCTACGGAAAGTTTCCGACGTTTGTGAATAAGCCTCCTGGGATGTTATGGAAGCGCTGCGGTGGTGCCAGATGGATCATTGATACATTACTGTGTTGAGATGTCAAATGACGCAACGATGTTCGTCCAAGTAAAGCTTAAACAAGACCTATCCACTTGCACGGAGAAGTGAGACTATTATTCTAAGGATTAAAGAAGGTGATAAAGGTAACAAATTATATTTTCTAACCAAACCCAATACGAGTATTGTCTTAAAAATTGAAAAACGAACATATTTCTAAATTATTATTGTTAAAATATTTTACGTAAGGCAAATAAATACAGCTTTCATATAAGTTAATACTCACCTCTCGTTTTATGTTATTGTAAAACCGTATACCTGGCTGGTGAGGATGAAAAGGTGCTACGACTACCTTCACCGGAATAACATCACCACCATTCTGCCACAAGACATTATCATACTCTTCTGCTAAATAGTTAGGAGCGAGAGTATACAACTTTTGAAGATATTGGTTCTTGACATAACTGCAATATGTAATTTGTGCACTGTATGATGTTCTGTAGATTCCTTTATTTTATAGAGAAACTTTCAAAAGTTTAAAGATTGTTTCATGCAATTTCTAAAGATTGCAATTTTTTATAGCCTGACTGTACCAGAAATTGTACATTTCAATAAATACCTAAATTATGTGATACAAAATACATATAAATTATTTAAACATGATTCGTTTACAAACTAATGTGTCATTCATAATACAAACCAATACAAACTTAGTTCGGGACCACACGTATACTCAGTGCAATTGTTTGAAGTTAGCTATTATTATTTATTTTATTGCTAATTGTAATAATGTACGATTTGCACAAATATTGATTGCAAATGTAATTAAGATTTATGAAACAAAAGTAGGTTAATTAAACGCTATCTTAAACTTTCTTAAATAACAAACAGTAACTCACTTGACATTATGTTCCATAGAGCAAAGTTTAGGGAGATAATCATGTGCATATTTCTTTGTGAAATGTCCATGTCTTTTAACTATCATCTTAGATATATATCTTTTATAATTTCTAATGATATCTCTTAGAGGTAATTTCTCTTCCAACACAGCACGACACCTAGAAAAGAATATTATGTAATAGAGATACTTACTTAAATAATATTATCTGTTAGAGAATAAAGAAGCTAATATGAAAATAAGCTTGTAATATTTGTTGAATAACTGATGATCACTGGAGCAGATGTGTTTGTATAGCTACAAGTCGTTATATATTAGAAGACCTGGAGATCAAACTCATTAGTGATCATTGGGGGAGGCTTATGTCCAGTAGTGAAATACAGATTGTTGATGATGACATTGTAAACTAGGTAGTAAAAGTTTATATTATAGAATAATCATAGGTTCTTGATAGATTCTAATTCTAACATTATATAAATGGAAAATATGCTGAAATAAAAAAAAATTTTAATACATATCTTCACGTTGTCGTGTCCCTAACGGGGTAGTCAGAGAGGACGGAGCGCAAAGCATCGCGGTCCTTACATACTTTTTTCGCTTCCACAAATCTCATCATTCTCCTCAGATATTGTCGCCTAGGTATGCGAGTGCTTTTGACATTTCAATACAATTTTGACAATACATATATCATACACATATCTAACTACATTTATTATTATTTTCTGAGATCAAAGCATCCTTCTTCCTCTGTGGCTTCTTGTCTGCCAGATCTCCCACGTCCAAACGATGTGTCTACTCGAGCTACAGAGAAAGATATGCTTGCCGCAATATAATTTAAATTTGGGACAATCCAGTTTATCATGATCTCAGGTTCGAGACCATTCATATCGCCTATCTTTTTTAATCGTTCTATATTTTTTCTAGTGTATATTACATTTTCAAAGATGTATAAGGACGGCAAGAAGAAATATGATCTCTCTCAGCACCTCCCGTTTATTAATATACCTTTTTTGGGATTGGGATGGCCAACAAATGGAGTCCTTATAATTTCGTCCTGTCTATCTATCCGTCTGTCTGCCCATATGTCACAGCCATTTTCCGCAGTGATTATTGGCCCAATATTAATGTAAGGGGTTCTAGGTTTTTGTTCGGATCCTAGCATACTCACCGAACGCCATTTTCTTCTTTTTTTTTTCTAAATTACGGCGCATGATAAAACCTATATAATATAAAAAAATTACTGAGGTTGCTGTATCCTAAAGTGTCACGTTACATAGTTATTTGCAAGACAGTATGTATGAAAACTTCAATAACCATGAAAACATTACTCATTAAAAGTTTTTAAGAATTATATTGTATTTAAATAGCAATTCCTAGATAGACTTTAGGACTGAGCAACCTTAGTATTTTTTTGTTTGTTTCCGCAAACGATATACAATAGGTTACATTTTCGAAATAAATTAAAATGGCGGCTGATTAGTATGCCAAAATCTTCATTCCTTTGGAAGGCAGGTTATAAACCGATGTACATTAGTGTAGAGAAATTACGAAAAAAATTAAAATATCATCAATAAATATCATCTCTCATCATTCCATACATATGAGGGCTGAAAAAAAATTCCAGTGCACATAATTTTTACACACAGTGGTGTGTATTTAGATAAGTCTTCAAAAATGGTGTACTTGTTTCAAAGGAACTTATTTAAGTCAATAGTTACTGAGATCTCTAAAGCAAAAAAAAATGTCTAAAGTCGTAAAAATTGTGTCGGGCCCCTCTAACTTTTTAACAATGTGGTGGAAAATTCTGAAAAAAATAGGATAATAGAACTTAAAAAATACTTTTTGTGATCGAAGCTTTCAACGAAAATTTGTTTGAACTCGTCTTTATACAAAATTCAAAATTTTATTAATTTAACTTTTGTGTTCAATAAAGTGTATGTATACATATCATCAATAAAATGTAAAAAAATAAGGAATATAGATATGCCGCTATTTGCTAGTCTGTAACTGTTGATGAAGGTTATACATAGCGTAGGATATACATAGCCTGGACCTCCCAGGCTATGAATATCTTATTTTTTTCATTTTTGTCCATAATGTAAACAAATGTGGTGACTATAACATTTATAACGTAACTAGAGATGGACTAGTTTGCAAATGATTGACTCAGTTGTCATACTTATTATTTATTAGTAAAAAGGATATAAATATGTAATGGAGCAATAGAATTAGTTATTTTATCTACAAATCTCAATATTTAAAATTGACAGTTTTCTCTATAAATTTGCTACTTTTGATATAAATCACGTCTTTAAAATTAATGGTCTTTGCTATAAAAAAAATGGTTGACTTCAAAATTAACAGTTTTCAATATAAAATTTTGGTTACAAACTTCAATCACTGAAATTTTAATGCGGTGTAATGGTGATAATAAATGCTTGGGAGGAAATCGTGAGGACAAATGCAAGAGTCACATTGGGTAAAATTTTGCAATTTTTTTGTAACTTTATACAAATACAACGATAGTCATATTTATAACACTTTTTTTGGTTAGGTTAGGTTAGGTCTTTTTACCACGGGGCTGAGTGGTGTGGGTGACCCGCCACAGGGGGTGGACCAACAGGCGCTTATAGCTCCCATTAAGTGGAGCCTTAGCCTGCCACCCCAAGACCGCAGTGCGTAGACTTCATGTCTACACCCTTCTCGAGGTGACCCTGTTTCCACTGAACACTGCGGATCTAGACTGGAGAGTCGATAAACACTCCTGAGGGTGGTGCTTCGGCGGCGCCTTCAGTACCGGGTCGGGGCCGATAAGGCTGCAGTGCCGAAAGGGCCTGGCCCGGACCGGGGGGGGATGTCCCCATTTATGGAGACAAATTGTGTTCCCCGTCCTCTGCGTGAGGGCGAGGGTCAGATGTCGGGGTCACTTGCCCCTCTTTCAGGAAGGGTATTGTGGCCCCGGAGGTGGAAAGAAGGAAAACTTTTAAAAACCCGTGAGGATACACGTAAAAATCTTAGGTGGAGAGAAGGAAAACTCGAAATGAAACCCGTGAGAAAACACGTTAAAACCAGAGGTGGAGAGAAGGAAACCTCGAAATGAAACCCGTGAGACAACACGTTAAAATCAGAGGCGGGAAGAAGGAAAACTTGTAAAAACCCGTGAGTAAACACGTAAAAATCAGGTGGGCGTGCTGACGCTCCCGCCGTGGTGTAGGCGGGGTGCGGAAGCCGCCACTTCGGAGGCCTGGGGTGTCCTTCGGGGGAAGGCTCACCAATGGCCTCGGGATGGTGCGCGCGGTGTTCCCGCGCGCCTCCCAGGAAAGCGGGCAGGTAAAACTGCCCGCAAACGGAGGAGGGCCCGGCTCAGGCTGGGCATAGCCGCCGGGGTCGCGACAGAATGCCAACGCGCTCCCGTTGCCCCGGCATCAAGGCTCTCGAGGAACACCGTCAGGTTTTAGTGGGTAGACTCGGCCTAGCACCCTAATGTCGAGGAGTCCCACATACCCCCTGCCACCCCCCTACGGCAGGACGGGATGCATAAAGCATTTCCTGACGCAAAAAAAAATTAAAAAAAAAGGTCTTTTTACCACAACGCGTGAGCCGAGCGAACGAAGCGAGCGCGCCGCGGCAGCGGCCGTCGAGGCTCCAGATCGGAATCCGCTTTATACATGGAGAAGTATTGTAACCGGAGTCCGCAGTCTAAAGAGATAGTTGAAGTCGAAAAATTTAACTTCGAAACATCTCTATAATCCTCTATTTTCATCTTTTGCTGTTGGTATATCTATATATAGCAATGTTATGCAATGTACAGAACAATGAAAACACGGAGATAAAAAGCAGACTGACTGATTGTTGCGATTTACCCACTTACAAACTTATCGCCTATAATAATGTTACATACATAACACTGTCCTCCCTTGTTATTTCCTATATATAATATAAAATAGTGGCAAGGGAAAGCACATAATCAATATAAAAATATAGCAATCTTTTACAACAAGTTCAAAACAATCTAAAATGTATATACTGTTATAATCGAAAATAGGATTTATTAAAAAAATATACACGAGATGATTATCCCAACTTATTAGATTTAGAGATTCATTTTGCTAGTAACTAGAAATCACTAAAAGAAAGATCTAATAACTCTAAAAACAGAAAACAATGACGAATTAACAACCGAGAGCAGGTGTTCTTCGTTTGGTGTCTGGAGCAAAAGTGAAGTGCTCTCGCGTCGATCATCGTTAGTGGCGCCTCGCCTTCCGGGTGAACGTCTAAATGACATTTGTCAATCCTTCATTGATTTCACATCCCTTTCTATTTAAAGTCTATCTCTTTTACTTTTATTGAGATAAATAGAGATCTTTCTTTAACAATACATAATCTAAAGTAATTTCTGTCCCAAATATTAATTTCACATTTTTAATTTTTCACTAAAACGCAATGCAGCCTTACGTCGTGGGTGCATGCTGTGCTCAGTGGACTCTCGTACGATACAATCGGACGCGGGCCTAATTGTTTTTCTGTATTTCCAACTTCACCTACACCAACTTCACCCACGACATCATTTTCCTCCTCAACTGCGTTTTCGCTGTCATTTTTACTATCACTGTACGAGCTATCTATACATTTATCAACTAGCTCAGAGTCTTTGACGTCTATACTACTTTCTTAATTAACGAATGATGCGACTTACTTACTTGTTAATATTATATCAATATGTCTTGTGTATTTTAGCGTATTCAGTCTGTATCTTGTAGGACACCGGGCCTGCACGTTCTGTAACCGTACCTCCTACCCATTTTTGGTCGTATTTTGTATAGTTATGTAATAGTACTTGATCATCAGGTTCAGCTTCGCGTAATGTAGTAACACCTCGACACTCAGTTGCCAATTAAGAAACGCTTACTAACTCGCCCGTGACAGGGCGTAGTAAATCGAGGCGTCCTCGTAGGTGACGACCGAATATGGCCATAGCCGGTTCACGATGTGTTATGCAATAATCAGTATTTCTATAAGTAAATAAAAATCTGCAGTGCTGTATTATCGTCTTCATTTACTAACAAAGGCTTTTTTAACGCGCGTTTAACAGTACGCACTGCATTCTCGGCTGCACCATTGCTAGCCGGATGATAGGGGGCTACTCTAGTGTGTTTAATACCGTTGCGTTGAAGATAGTGACTAAATTCGTTAGATGAAAACGGTGGTCCATTGTCACTAATAACTCTTTTGGGATACCGAAACGTGGAAATAGACGCCTAAAACTACCTGTTACAGAAGATGCGGCAGTACTGTTAACCTTTTCGACCTCGATCCACTTAGAATACGCATCAATAACTACTAAATAATATTTATTATTAAATGACCCTAAAAAATCGACATTTAATGTAGCCCATGGCTCCGCGGCCACGGCCACGTACACAGCGGCACCCGCGCTGGCAGCGCACGCCACGCACGCCGCGCTCTCCCACGCCACCAGCTCGATATCCGCGCCGAAGCCGTCCCACCACACATAATTACGCGCTATCTGTGTCATTTTTACATTTTCCGGGTGTCCATCATGAATTTCTTTCAATAAAATTGAACGCAAAGATTGAGGTATGACTATTCTATAGCCCTAAACTATACAGCCGTGTACTATGTGCAAATTATTCTTCCTATTAAAATATGTCTATTCTAGTTCAGATTCCGCATTAGATGGCCATCCAAACAGGACATAACTAAATATTTTGCTTAATAAAGCAAATAAAATAAATCTAAAAGTATTCTTCAAAATGCCAGTTAGATTTTTTTATTAATAATAGTTTTTAAAATAAATGATAATAACTGTTTTTTCGTAGTTTTCGTAAACTAGCAAGCGCACGTTTCCATAGGGCAGAAGGTCTATTTTAGATTAAATTATTGTTCATGAATGCGTCACCTAAATGATTATGATTATTACAGTTAAACACGACTATTGACAATAACTAACACTCAATCCCACTTCCGAGAGGAAAGGTTTTTTTTTCTACGTAAAAGTAAGATATATTGAGATACGAGTGTAATGAAAAGACGTGCTTTCGCTAGCTCGTGTTATTTCTCGACTGATTTAGTTTATGAACATTCAAATATACCATATTATTATTAAACAGTAACACCCTCAAAATAATAGTGTTGCCATCCGTGAATGATTATGATTATAACAGTTTCGTCATAGCAATTATGAGAACTTTTTCGAAGTTCTTATGTAAACTCTACGACAGCCTCGCTTAGCACGTATCTACCTCCTGGTTTTTGATGTGCTTTAGATGGCTAATTTTACAAAAGTCTTCATGCCTAAATCTTGAACTTTTATTTTCGAAACACTTGACTTTGTTATTTTCATTTTATCTACCGCAATTCTCACCAACATTGAAGGTGTCTGTCCCAAAAATTTTTTTACTCTGTTAATATTTCGATTTGTCGTTACTAGGTCGTTACTGTACGTTGTCTTCTGGAAATCTTTTTAAAATCAGTCTCTTCTGTTTCTTCATACATTGACCGACTCTTCATAACGTTTTAATAATTCTGTACAAACCAGTTTTATAGCTCCTTCTTGAAAAAATGACGCACTGTCCCTAACTTTCCATTACATAGATAATATTGAATTACTTTCTTTGCAAACAATTCTTGTTCAGTTCGCTTCATTTTTGGAAAAATGTTTTTATTTTCCGCGACCGTTGAACATCTGGCAGGCCGTATGCCACCTTCGTGGTACAAAAAAAAACGATATGCAAAAACCCGCCAAACGTTGTTTGATTTGTTTTTTACCATGACAACAAATTATTTTTCTTTTTTTTATTGTTTAGCCAGTACGAACATTAGAAAAATAGTGTCTACTATTGTGACACCCTGTAATATGTTTTAAATTCGTATTCAAGTCCTGTGGTGACGCGCGGACAGGTAAATAATTCTTAGCTTAGAGCACTGGTTCCCAAATTTATTTTGTCTACTGAGTCGAGAGCTCATGCAGTCGTTGTCTAAGATGCCTCCTAGCTAAATGAAATTACAAATCACCCCCCAGGCCTCTACACAACGCCCCCATTTTTTTTCTGGGTCTCTTACCGCCCCCCTTTAGGCCTGCAGCGCCCACAAGGGGGCGTTATCGCCCACTTTGGGAATGGCCGGCTTAGAGGATGAAGAAGTGGCATAGAAGTTGAAAATATGAGCAGGGATTGTAAGCTTAAATGTGTAGAAGACCGGAGAGAACATGTTAGGCTAGGAGACTGAAATTTAAGAAAACTTTTTAAGACAAGGTTGTAACACAAAAAAAATTAAGTCTTAGATATAACCAATAATATGGTGAGCTTACAGCAAGCAGCGCATTTAATTTTATATATAAGAATTTTGATAAGGTGACGTCCATGAATGTTAAACAAAATTAGAATCAAACACTTCAAGAAACGTAGGTCACAAGAAGCTCTTGGGATAATACGATTGCATGCAGTTTTTATCTATGATGTAGTGCTTGCTAACTGCTAGGTAATAATCACTAATGCACTACTAAATAAGAAATGAGCGGCTGGACACGGGACACCCACCACTGCGTGCTGTCTTGATGGGGCGGTGTAAAGTGGCCCTAGAAAGTTTTAGATTAAATATCAATACCGTAATTTAACCCATATATTTCCGTTTACCTCTTTTTATTGGTATCAAACAATTTTGGTATCGTTACATAGCGATATCGATTTAAATTGGTATAATGTCATACCGCAAAATAAAGTTAGCATAATTTTTCGGTAATTCAGTCCCTGGTTTCTCCTAGAAATTCATTAATTTTGTATGAGAAAAATTTTATTTTAAAAAACAATTTTTGGGTAGGTATGTGTTCTTTGACAAGTATAGATATATACCATTAGTATAGTCATTTGCCAAAGTTAACGGAAAATGTCGTGAACACGTTGTATATATTTGTTACAAACATATAAATGAAATGTACTTTGACTTAAAAATTACTATTTATTCTTACATACATATCTTCACGCTGTAACCCTAATGGTGGGTTTACACGGGTCGATTTTAGCCGTGCGGCAAGTCACCAGTCGCATCGCTTGTTAAAATCGAGTCGCCACCCCGTTTACACTGGTGGACAAAAATCGCATGCGACTTGTCCTTACATACTTCTTTCGCTTCCTCAAATCTCATCATTCTCCTCACATATTTTCGCCTAGGTATGTGAGTGCTATTGACATTTGCGTCGGCTAACACTGGCTATTTGATCTGATATATTTATTATTTAAAATTAAAGCTGTTATAACTAATTCAATAACTTTAACCAACAATTGTTATGATTGTCATTACAGGGGGTCAATTCGCGCATGATAGATATTTTATCTATTATAGCTATATATCGAAAACCAATATTTTATCTATGGAAAGCTTATTTGTCTATTTTTGGAATATCACATTGCGATTTATGTCGAAAGAACGTCGTTCGACTTACATTGACTGGTCTCTATCATTCATTTTTATTACTGTGCGGTAGGCGATATCGGCCTATAAATGAGAGTGACAGAAAGTTTGGCTCAATGTTTTTTATCTTAATGGCTATTATTGGACATTATAATTTTTTAAAATTGTAATTAAATATAGGTACAACTGCTTTGCACCATTTGGTGGCTGCCCATGTTGTCGAAACTCTTGAAGAGACGACAGCTGCCGCCTCTTCAGTTTCAAGATCTTCTAGCTCTATTCAAAGAAATATGTCAGTTCCTTTAAAGCTGACTGAAGTTGAGTTTAAGGAAATGTTTCACCAAGTAAAGAATTAACGATAGATTTGACCTTTAAAATCCAAAAGGATATAAATTTAAAAACAAAGGTGAGCAACTAAGTCAACAATAGTAACATGGTATGCTGGGCATTTTTCGTTAATCATATTAATATATATTTAAATATTTAAATTGATACTAATAGATTTTTGGTGAAAGATGCAAAAAATGTTGACGTCCTCAGTTCCGAGTCTGCAACTAACAATTCAATGAGGATAACGGGATCTTTTTTTTGAGGTTTCCGGGGTTTTCGTTGTCCATTATTGAAAAACATATTTTCAAGAAAGAATTATTGAAATATCGCATGGTCTCTTCTTCGTTTTTGCTTTGAAGTGAAAAGTTACGTTTCACTACCACATTAAGGAATCACTAAAATAAAAAAAAATTGTTTTTAATCTATTCCACATTCATAGGTCGCTTTTATAATGAACCTTTACCTTGAACGTAACGTATTTATCGCCACATTTTTACCGTTTTACCGTCCACGGTGCAAAGGGGAAGCAAAATGTATGCAGTTGTATGGAGATGCTTTTATATTTTCGTGCACGATAACGTCATGCAGTGTCTTTATCGACGACATAATAGGGCAACATTTTGCTTATCTATTGTATTTCCGATGGTAAAAACGGTAAAAACATTCAACAGAAAATTAAAATAGTATTTTGATTTATGAATTAACAAATACATATTAATAACAATTAAAACAGTAATTTAAGATGTCATCACAATCGAGATAAACGGAACGTAAAAACTCCTTAAGTTGGCAATATTGTGATAGATATGCATAGTCTCATACGATATTTATGTCTATTGTGTGCGAGAGTTGAATTTTAGGTATCAATTGATATTTTTACTTCGAAATGATATTTTTACATGCAATCATTTTGGATTGAAATATATTAATTAATGATATTTTCTCTATCCTTTCAGAATTGGCTTTTTGGTTGTAATTTGAGTAATAGAGATAACAATTTATTTTACAGATATACTCACTATGAAATCATATTCATTGATTTTAACCTTATAAGGTTAAACTAAATGCATTTAAACCAACATGCTGGATGTAATTCTAAGCTATAGATTTAAGTGAATTGTTGGGTATGCAAATAAATGTTATTATTATTGTAGTGCCCAAACAATTAAATATATATGATACTATTGTCTGTAACACTACTCACAGACTTGGTAGCTCAATTCACACAGTTGGTTATCTGCCAACATTTATAATATTGCTTTACAACATTCGCAATAATGTAAATATGAAGATCCTAGTAAAAGTCAAACCCAACTTGACTTCTTATATTCAAATTTTACTTCATAATAAGAAAAAGATTACAGATATCCTCAGGAGGATGAATTAAATTATTTTAATTCTCTCATATTATATATCATCATACCAAAAAATTATCTAATTTTACACACAAGAGTGGTTGTATCTCTATTATTTGTCAATTCCATATTAGTGAAGCACAGGTAGCATAAGAAACCATCTACTAGTTAGACAAAAATGTAAAAATAAAAAATAATACTCACATATCAACAATTCCTAGTCCCAATATCTCATGTTTGTGGTCAGGATATTTGATTTCAGGTATCCTGTTATCATTAACATCATTTCGTGCTTGCTGAAAGTAATAATCATAGGTTGTCTCGTCCAATGTTGTTAGAAATCCAAACCTTGGCACCTAATTCATTAAAAACCACATTTTAAAAAAGTACTACACAATTAAAAATTACATAAAACAGTATTGACATATGTACCTTGAACCGAATTCGTAATTCATATTCCCTAGTATTTGAAAGAACTTTGCTGTTATCTTTAAGAAAATAATTTGTACCTTTAATTCTCAAAGCAAACAATGTACGAGTAAGTGGCGGAATGTTATATTTTTTACATAAAAGTATACACAATTCCTCAGCTGTAAAATTACTAGAGCAAGGTATTATATCTGGCGTACGGTTAGTAACCACTAACACTTTGACTGTTTCGCCTGCTGCCATCGTTTAATCTATAATCTTGAACTTTAAAAAACAAGGGGACGCCAACAAAGATAAGGATTCAAGTCCACTTTGATAAAAGCTGGGTTAGATTTAAAATGTTTGTAATAAATGCTTGGTTCATTTTACTGAATATTTCACTACAAACTTAAAAATGCACTATATAAACAAAAGATAATATATACTAAGGAAATGTATAAAAAAAAACATTATAGAGCAATGTAAAGACAGTACCACCACTTGCGTTGTTACATTTTTTTTTATCAGATTATTGTTGTTTCCGAGATTCAGAGAGAGGTAAGACAAAGACATACTGCCCATACAGCCCAAGTTTTCAGTAGAACGTTTTAGCTAATTTTTTCTGCTACAAAATTAGCCGTCATTTACAATACAAACTGCCCAGCCAAACGCCAATTTATTTAATTTATTTGAAGCACCGCTCGTGTGTGTCGAGTATAAAATGGGTAAGTCAATAATTTAAAGTAAGGCGAATAATTTAGTTAGAGTAACATTGAAAATGAGAAGACAGTTATTTGAAATCGAGTATTACAGACAAAAATAAAACAAAAATTTCATTGATTTGTATGTACAGTCTATGGCTGCGAAATAGTAGTACGCGGCAGTGACTAAACGCGTGAGTTATGTATGTCTTATGTAGGTAATTGGTACCTATTTTATTTATTACAATTTACAATATTTATTACTGAATCGAATTATACATTACTAAATAATATTAAACCACTTTGTTACTTAATGTTGTTTTATTTTTACAATCACTTTAGTACTTTACATGTGTACGCATAGTCCTTTAGCCAAGTTTTTCAGTCAAACTCCATTTCGGAAAAAGATGTTGTCATAACATTTAATTTTATAATTACCTAGTTGCATATTATTAAGATATTTTTATTAACGAACACAAGTTTATATGCGACCCTGAAACTGCATGGGTTTGTACCAATTTTCTCTTTAAAGAAAGATTCTTTCTTCGAAATACGTCTGCGGTTTCTTTAGATGTAACAGTTATGCTTGAGATGCCTGCTACACACCATTGAATTTTTGTGAAGCTCCCAGTTTATTCAATTTATTAGTATTCGTATCTATTTTTATCGAAGAACTGCATTTAGTTTTTTTCCTTTTGAAAGTAGTCTGTTGACTTGTTTTAACTTCTTATTTGTGTTACGTCCTCGTGTTCACCCAATAGTAAGTGTTTGCCCTGTTTTTACGTCTCGCAATGGATACCAACCCTCCGGATCCTGGGGGAAATCCCAAGTATCCTACCACACTCTCTCTTCCTTCATTCTCTCAAGTCCATCCCTCAAATGTTGACCAAACTATTGGCGCTCAAATAGATATAAGTTTCACACAAGCCACTAAAATTAAAATTAAATTACACAAATCATAAAACGAAATACACGGAATATGACTCTTCTCCTTTTTTAATTCATATTAGCAAACACCTGAGTGAACCTGCATTTGGAACAACACTATGACCAATTAAATTTAGCCATTTCCTTTTTATAAACAAAATTAAAAATGTTACTCTTGATGGAGTAAAACGATTAGGACGTAATAAAATATCAGTGGAGTTTAAATGTGCTGCGGTTGCATATTCTTTTATTGATCACCCAGATCTTTCTGCTGCCATATACGAGGCATCAATCCCATCATATAATGTCACACGCATGGGAATCAGAGAAATCAGAGAATAAGAGAAACTCCAATCGAGTGTGGACTCTAGAAGAAATAGTTGATGGTGTCGAGGTTCCGCCTGGTTATGGCCGCATTATAAGAGCCAGAAGACTGAATAGAAGGACCGTTAATAACAGTGGTATTTCCACTTGGGTTCCCACTCAAACAGTCGTGTTGACTTTTTTAGGCCAAAAGCTCCCACCTCACGTATATTGCTTACATACATCAATGCCTGTTGAGACATATGTGCTACCCACGTTGTACATTGTATATGTTTCAAATGTTGCAGATTAGGTCATGTTACGTCACAGTGCAGATCAAACCCTCGATGCTTTGTATGCGCCCAAAATCACGAAGGCGTTTCTTGTAATCCAGTCTTCTACCTGTTTGTTTTGTTCAGGGCCAAATACAGCGAAAAATCCCTCCTGTCCGGAGCACTCGAGATAAAAATCTATAAAATTAGTTGTCTTAAGAGAGGATCTAAGGACGAAAAAACGGTCGACGTTTTTTGCTCCCGAAAATTTTTTGGTTTAGGTTTTTCTGATCCATGGATTTTCGGGATCGATCTCATTTAAAGAAAGTCGCGAAATAGACTGCATGAAATAAAATCAATGAGCTCGCATAGCTATCATTTTAATGTAAACAAAGCTCACTTGGTTAATTTGCAATGATTGCTTGAAATAAAACTTCTTGTACATTGAACTAAAACTTAAATTAATAATTTAAAAAACCCCCGACTTATAGAAAAAAAAAAACACTAAAAAATAAAAAAAATGCACCTATTGACTTTTCAAGTTTATGATAAGTTGTAATATAAATAGTAGTAGTAATATGTCCAAGCGTAATCGCGTCTGGGGACCGTTAAGTACATGTATTTAAATTTCGTATCTATTTTACAACTTTTAGTTGTATTCTGTTTTTTTTTTACTTTACCTATTTATTTTTTCACTTTTAGTGTTTCTTTCTTTGAGTCGGGGTTTTTTTATTTCTTATTTAAGTTTTATTTGAAACTTTTTAAGCATGATACGATTGACGCTCTATCCCCACATTCACACAAATACTTTGCGTGACGATACATGAAATTGCGACAAGAGATCTTGCCTCGCCGAAATCTTTGTCTGCTCCATCACCAGACCGTAATCACCATCTATCTATCTACAACCTATCCACTGAGACCATTCCAATGAGCTTAAATACGGTACCTCTGCTGTAAGCCGGTGAGGAGTTGGGTATCCTGCTGATTCCAAATGATTGTAATATCCTTGAAGTCACAGGATATTAAATTTCGAATCGATCAGATCGGTATAAGTTGCTCACATCCCTTCAACAACTAAAAAAGAGCTGATAATCTTCAAAGGGCTGAAAAAATTTCCTAAGGACACTCAATAAGGATCAAGTCAGGTGACTTGATCGAGAGTGTTCAAACAAAAAAAACTAAATCAAGATTGATTCTTTAGTTTAGGAACTACGATGCCACAGACAGATACACAGTTCCACAGATACATAAATACATACGTTAAACTCATAACACCCCTCTTTTTGTATCTAAATCAACATACACCACGTATCAAACATAATCTGTCAAGTGCTGATTGATCCCAATATAGCCTTATGTTAGACCAATAAGGTCTGCATCTTCCTGCTGTTAATCTGGATACTGTTCAAGTGGTTTACTTGTATTCTAAAAGCGTACTTTTAGCCACTGCAGACCAGTCCATCCAGCCTCCAGAAATAACATTCCTTCTCCCTCCTGGTGGGACAAAGATTGTTCTCAGGCGGTTAAGAAAAGAAAAGAAGCCGAATATTTATATTCTAGGCCTATGACTAGAGAAAACTACCTTAATTACCAATGGTTGTAGCTGAAATTGTGAGGCTGTTATCACAAAGAAAGAAACAGGGCTGGTATAAATTTTGTGAATCTCTTTCACCTGGTTCCTCTCGGTCCTTTGTCTGGGGCAATATCAGAAGATTCCGATGGTTCATGTCAAGTAATCAGAATATCTTATCCAATGACTTCTCTGTATGGATAGACCAATTTGCTCATAAGTTAGCTCCCCCAACTGTCCCAACTTTTGAAGAATCTCTAGTCTTTCACTCCTCCTCTTTTGACTATTCTGTAAGATTTGATGCTCCGTTTTCCCTTGAAGAACTTCATATAGTCCTAATGAACCTCAGATACTCGTCTTCAGGAATTGATGAAATTCCATATTCTTTCATCGTTAAAAGTGGTCCTGTTACTTAAGCTTTCTTTTTCGATTTACTCAATTATATATTTCTTTCTGGCATCCCCTCTGATGAATGGAAAATTCTTTTCATTCTTCCTGTACTTAAGCCTGGCATAATTAGCAGTGATCCATTAAGATATCTCTCATGTACAATGGTGAAGGTTCTTGAACACTTAACTGAGAACTGTTTAGAGTGGCTTATAAAAAACAATGGGATACTTTCAAACGGCCAGTTTGGATTTCACAAAGGATTAGGTACAATGGATAGCCTCAGTTCATTTGTCACAGACATCCCTATTGTATCAGTTCTTCCCTTTTTTTATTTACAAAACTGGCTTTCAAATCACGGACTATCCCTTTCGGTTACTAAAAGTAATGTCGTTACTTTTTCCCACCTTAGAACTATTCCCGATTGTATCATTTCTCATGAGGATCAAATTTTACCTACCCAAGACAGGGTAAAATTCTTAAAAGTTATTCTCGACTCAAAATTATCTGGAATCCATCATATTAAACCATATTATAAAAACATGTGAAAGGAACCTGAACATTCTTCGTTCGCTTTCTGGAGTATGATGGGGGCTCTCATCCACACTCACAGTAGTTATTATACCTACAATGCCATCGTACGTAGTCACTTGGATTGTGGTTGTTTCCTCCTGGAATCCTGTAGCAAGACTGCTCTCACTCTATTAGATAAAATACAACCTAAATGTCTTCTAATTATTACAAGAGCTATGAAATCATCCCCTATTAACGCACTAAGTGGAATTTACTGATGCTCCACTGTCTGAGGAGACAATATTTATCTGATAGATTTTTATTTGAAGCTTTTCAACTTTCTTCCCATCCTCATCCCTAAATTACATCTCCTTTGTGGATTTATATCTTCTTCTGATTACTGGTCTCATAAGGACGCCCCCTGTTTATTCAATAGTTTCGTGAGTTTCTTGCATCTTTCATGTCCTGTATTTCAATGTAGTATTATTTAGTAACTAATTAATCTGTGGTATTATTCCTTTGTTCGATATCCTTTAAGAAGCAATCATCTACCAACTAAATGTAATTCTTGACCTTGACTTTGGAAAAAAATTTCTTAAGGCTTCAAGTAAATTAAAAGCTACAATAAACTGTTTTTAGAAAGATTGGCGAACTTTATATACTGATGCTGCTAAAACTTTAGATAATTTTCATTTAGGGGCTGCAGTCTGGATTCCTAAATGTAAAATTATAATAAATTACAAGTGCCCCTCTTATTACTCAATGTTTTGTGCGGAATCTACTGCAATACTTGAAGCTTTGTTGTATGTGGAGGCTCATAATCTTAATAAATCAGTTATCTTCTCAGACTCCAAAAGCTGTCTACAAGCTATTTTGTCTAACCAATTCCGCTGTAGATTTAAGTTTCCACTGATCCTCAAAATTAAATATTCCCTTTTTAGAAGTCACCTAAAAGGAATTCAAGTTTGTCCCGTTCGGATACCGGGACATAGCGGTATTGAAGGAAATGAGGCAGTTGATATCCTTGTTAAAGACGCCATTCATAGAGGATGTAGTTCCCAGTTCATAACATATTCACATGATTTAATGGTTTTTGCTAGAGTAAAATTACTCTCTTCTTGAGATGAGGTATGGAAAAAATCGCGGAACTCTAAGGGTAAACATTATGCCTTTGTCCAAAATCATTTACCAACTAAACCCTGGTTATTTTAAACACCGTGATATCAATAAAAGAGCAACTTCCATTATCTCCCATCTTACATTGGGACATGCTTGCACCCATGTACATTTAACTAAGATCAGGATCAGAGACAGTTCCCTTTGCAAATGTGGTATAGATAAAGGAATTATTGGCCATATTTTTAAAATATCAGCATCCTTTTATAATTTCCTTCCTCCCGCCATTCCTTTTTTTTTTTTGGTTACGCAGTAGAAATCTGCACACAGATACCCAGGCCGCTGGACCGCTTTTACCCACCAAAATTCCTGCGGTGGTCGTCCTCGGCGCTCTATCGAAGGGCTCTGGGAACTCCTACGGAACGCGCCGGAGCCCCTCTCGTGCTGTGCCGAAGCACTTCTCGGGGAGCAACTACAGAGGCCTCCGTCACTTTCGCATTGTCACTAGAACGCGGACCACACGCACTGTCGTCCGCCTCAGGATCGCATGAACAGACGACCGGAGCTCCCACTCCGATCGGCCGCGACCCGGATGGTCCCTTAGTCGCCTCTTACGACAGGCGGGAAACACCGTAACCTTATTCTTTGGCCCGGGCTGCAGGGCTATCTTCCCACTATTCCTAACCTTAATTTATTAAAATGTAAGACTAGTACTTAATACCACAGATTAATTAGTTACTAACGTAAACTTAATACAAAAATTATATTTACTTATGAAATTTAATTTCGTCTTTGGATAGATTAGATGTAGCAGATTTTTAATTGCGTCTCTTGACGGCATGAGACGACAATTTTGTGGAGCACTAGATGCACTAAATTCGATTATAGAAATGGTAACGAATTGATTCAAAACTAGTTTTTATTGTGCGGTGGTTATTTTTTACTTATACCTTGATAGAGGGGAATGCCTGTGAACCGCGACTCCCGTTGTAGTTACTGAATGTGTTTGGCTGCGTATTATTGTACTGTGACCCTTCCCTAGTCACGCACAATAGTAAGACTAGAAAATCGGTCAACAAAAAAGGACAACGCAAGGACATGCTCTATGAGCAAATGCTCCGTCCGTTTTGGTTCTTGGTCCGAGTCTGAGATAAACCTGTAGTGTTTTGGTCTCTGGTGATTGTAAATGAGTCATTATATTTTTATAACTGGCAACATATTTTATTAGTAGTTTTATCGACAATTACACTTGTCACACTGTTAAATTTTTCAATGTAACTGTGCAATTTTCAATTTTTGTCGTCTTTCACCGTTTGCTTTTTCCTTCGTCGTCTGTGGCCTTCTCCGCCATTATTATTGCAACTGTCGTGCCTTTGTTCTTTTTTTTCCACTCAGAGAAAAACTATTTGGTGGTTCTAAAATAATAACATTAATTAAATCGTAAGTATCTGTTTATTGTCGAATAATAATAAATAATTTTATTACAGCACACTTTATAGAATAAATCACACGTGTTATGTATGTACTTTCTAAGACCGGCTTTTTCGGTTTTTGTTAGTGGGAATTTTTAGAATTTTCACTAACGAATTCTAAGCACCTGTTTATGTTTTTCCTAAACTATAAACTTTGCGTGATTATAATTTTAAATTGTCTACACGAATTTTCTCAAATTATTAATATTATGTAGGTAGTATGCTAGCATACTATCATTACAAGGTATGTACTTTACCATTTTTTTTTGTTTCAGGAAATGGATGATGAATGGGATGATTCTCCGGGGGTATGTACTACCTATTGCACTACAAAATTAATATACCGACCTAAAATACCTGTATAAATATTTTTTTTTTCTGTTGTAGGTAGTACCTGTAAATAACTATGATAATGAAACAGTAGATGAAGGCCATAGTCTCTCAAGAGGGAGAGGGTTCCAATCATTTAACTATGAAGAAGGTACATAGTATTACTTAAGGCTTTTTTCACAACTAGCAAAGATGTTTTATTTTATTTATTTATAAACATAACATAACATAACTTCACGCTGTATCCCCAACGGGGTAGTCAGTATTATTTATTTATATTATTATTATATCTGATACTCAAATAAATACTAAATATTTTACTTTATACATTTCTTCATATATATATATATATAACTATATACTGTTTGCTGTGTTGGATCTGTAAGTAAATATTTTGCATATTTCAGAGAATCATGAAGGTGGAAGTAACGGATTTGGTGATAGACGGGGCCGTGGCGGTCGTGGTGGAGGCAGAGGGCGTGGTGGCCGTGGAGGACGTGGTGGCTTCAACAGGGAACCTCGTAATGATTATGAGACCAATGGCGGGGATGGTAACATTTTAATTATTACATAACTATACCTCATTTTTTCTTACTTGTCCTAAATGGTAAACAAATATGGCGTACCAAGAGCTATTAACTTTTCATAGGGCTGGGAATCATTGAATGAACTACTTTCTTTTGACGATCGAATGAAGTGAACTAAACGTATACATGTTCGTGTTTTCTTACATGCTTTAAAATTTAATCAATCTTTACACATCCTATTTATAAAATTCATGTTTCCAATTAATTTTCATTTTACTGAAATAATTTTCATAGATACATACATATCTTTACGCTCTATCCCTAACGGGGTAGTCACAGAGTAATAATTTAATAGCAATATACTTAAATATCACATTGTCCGTAACAGATTAGTAAGTTGGCAATTAATATTTAAATGAATTTTTAAATAGAGACATATTAAGATTGTTTACAATTTAAGACAACTAAGTAAATACAGTTTTTTTCAGATAGTTTGTCCATCTATCTAAAAAAGGGAAATTGCTCATATGATTTACTCAATGTAAACATCATGTTATATTTGTATTTGTTTATTGTGTTTTGTGTTGATACAAAACAATGCTACATGTCAATGTTTTTAACGATACCCGTCAATATAATAAGGGAGATATCATATAGATTATCCTCGATTATCCGGAATATCGGATTCAAAATATCGAATGACTCGAGAGACATATTTGATCTATGAAATTTTTAAACAGACAAGGTTAATCACCTGATTTAAGACTTAAAAAATATTCAAAATGTAAATGAACACATTTTGTATAAAATAAAGGTATGTGAATAATGTTATTAATTCTACATTATGTGTTTATTTTTTAAATCTTTAAAAAAACGGTAATATTCATAATCGTAACATGACAAGTATGCAAATAATTGCAGCCTTCCAAGACTAACTAAAATTGATAAATGTTTTAAAGCACAAAGTATACGTTTCTGTTACAAATTATCTGAGACATTCAAAAAATTTCATAAAAAGATATTAAAACAGTAACAATTAAAGGATAATCTTTAAATTATTTTTTGTGAAAGTAGTTTTTACAATCTAATCCCCAACATTTTTATCCTTAGAAAATTAAAAGATCCACAGCTGGAAAATTTCTTTCGCTGCGTGAAGACGTTTCGAAAGAAGTTTCCAGAACACTACCATTACTTTCGAAAGGGTAGTGGTGGTTTCGAAGTTTTTTTTTAAAAAACCTTGAAAAACGACAAAATTATTATCTTTCGATATAAACAATACTGATACAGACTCGATAATATCGCGTATCTATACAATGGTTAATGATACATTGCGATACGATATATTGATACAAAGCTAAATATTGGATATCGCTAATAAATAACTTCATTCTTTATATAAGGCAATATTGACAGGAAGACAATAATCCCAAATCCCTATTAATAACACCATATTATTCCCAAATTTTATTTAATTTGTTAAAATTAAAAATTGAAATTTTAAAAAATATATCTATCTTAATAATATTGCTTTTTTAATTTATTTTTACTCACTATTAAACTTGTTGTCAAAACAGAAAAAAAAACGGTTCCAAATTCCATTCATTCATCCCCTTAATTCAATCTCTACAACAAAACTTCAAAACTGTCATGTCTATTTATTATCTGTGTCCGCAGTAATTTGGTTTTCTGAATAAAATGGTTTTTTATTAGTTTTTATGAACAATTTGAAGTGGTTTACAGTGAAATATGATATTTCATGTCTTAGTTAAAGTTTAAAATGTTTCTCTGTAGCCTAAGTTCTGCAGTTTTTTTGGATTGCCATGTATTTAGTACAAGTGGTGTTTGTTTACTATTTAGGTCAAATAAGACAAAACTTATTATACATACATAATGTTACAAGGTCCTATTGTAATTTACATTAGTATCTTTTGAGTAACTTGGACATAACTTCACAATTATTTTTATTTCTATGAAAAGGTAGAACATAGAGGTAGCAAAGTACATCAATTAACTCGAACTTTATTTTTATAATCTATCTGTTGCCACGTCTTCGTTCTGTAGTCTTTTGCTTACTAAATTATATAATTCATAACCTTATCTACCGTATGTAGGACTCACCAAAGTTTCATCACAATCGGATGAATGACTTAGGAAGGCATAGAGGACAAACATACAAAGAAACATTCATTTATATTGATTTTTAATAATACAGTAATCACCTTTGTAAATATACACATATACACTAAGTTTATTTTCTAAAACCCAAAACCCTTGGTACTGTATTTTATTTCTAAATGAAAAAAGAATTCAGGCAAATACACCATTTGTTATCTTTAGCAATTTACTTTTTTAAAGTTAGAGCTTTCACACGTTGGAAACATGTTTGCAGACATAAATTTAATATAATAGTCAGGATACTTAAATCTATTCATAAAGTATTTTTGCATCTGTAATTGATTAATATTTAAACATGTCATATGATTTAGCAATGAAACTGCAAATAAATAATTACTATTTATGCTACAATTTTACATTTTAAAATGGAAAACTAGTGAGAAGTACTGAGTGAGTGAACTAGTAGAGAACTAGTGTGTAGAATTTCTTGATATGAAAAATGACAATTCATTTTTCAAATCAAGAAAACTATACTTAACGCTATAAACGCTATATATAACAAATCATCAACTCAACTCTCTTATCCTGTATTTGAGTTGAGAGAGTTGATTCCTTTGTGTTAACCTGTTGTGTCGTGTTTTTCCTATAATTAACTGATTGTAACCATATTTACTTTTTTAAATGGGGTGTATTTCCCTATTATACAATGCTTTTACACAACTTAAGATGTCAAGTCCTTAAACTACAACACCTCCTTTATTTGTAATTATTGGCCCACATGGTGAGCCATTTAAGCTGTAAAAAATCAATGAAAAAATGGATTGCAATAATGACATTTGAGTTTCACCAATTGACTACTCTTTAGGTGAACAAATTTTTAGTTCTACATTACTTAGTCTTGTAGGTCGTTGTATACTATATGCGTAAAATAGTTCAACAAATAACAAAAAGTAAAACTACAGACGCAGCAAATGATCACAATAGACCTATCTCACTTGCATCCGCTTGTATGTACATTGCCTCTCGCTCGCACCTACATCGAAACTGTCTGGCTACTAAGAAAACATCTTCTGATATTTTCACAAGCAACATATATATTAAATTCAGCTTTTATACTATAACATAAGTATAATTACAATTTATTAAAGTTTAAGGGTGTCTGGCAGGGGGTTGCCACGATACTAAGTGTCAGGCAATGAATGACATGATTTCTAATATTATCCTGAATAAAATATACGAAAATTACACTTTATACTTTAACGATTTTGGGCAATCATACACCTTTGTTAGCTGTTATCTGGCAAAGCCACAATGTTACAAGCTTCATAGTCGCTGGTCGTTTCTACCTGTGTTAGGGACACGCGCAGAGAAACTTTCAGCTTTTATAAAATAATGACTTTCCGGCCGGCACGGGCTTCTCGCTCTATTGTTTATTTATCAAATTAATTTCATAAAAGAACATGAATTTGTTAGGTTTGTTGAATCAAAACTCTCATCTAGTACTTATTATCCACAGATTTATTTTCGCTAATATTCTCCTGGTACCATGCAGCTGATGGCTGATGCGTGGGTGGGTTAGGCGCAGGTAAATGCTATGTTAGTATCATAGCAGTTACCTAAGACGTAGGTAAAAATGCTATGATATTTGTCATTGCACTTACCCTTTCGTCTTTCACTGCATGGTACCGACAATTGTTAAAATCTTGTTTTTGTTTTTATGTAAAGATACTGATTGTTTTGTTATTTCTTCTTCTTATGTAAAGTATGTTTTTAAGTATGTTTTTAAACAGTTTTTATGTAAAGATACTGATTGTTTTGTTATTTCTTCTTCATAACATTCTAGCAGTAGGTACCAGCCCGCTTCACTGGGCCTGTATTTTAAACTAGACCAATCTTTTATGTATATAAAAAATTTCATCTTAATTTGACGTGTATTTAATTAATTTTATGAAAACAAACGTGTAGAACCTTACTAATTTATGAACTACTATACCATTGTACATGGCTTTGGTATTTGCTCGTTTCGTCGTCGTATGCGTTGACGCCTCGTGCTCACAGTTCTATACATTCGTTTTTGCCGTTCGCTTTGCGCTAAGTTTCCGACTCGATTTAAGGAACTGACATCTGAGATGTCAAATCCTTAAATCGAGTTATGTATATAACAGTTGGTGCAAGCCACCCTAAATGTTAGTAGCCAAGCTGTTGATTTAATATTATTGACTTTAATCATTTCACAAATATTTAAAAACAAGATCTGTTCTTCAACAACACAATTGCTGTAAGAATAATATTAAAATAACAAAGGTATAATTGCTAGCCAATTTCTTTATCGTTTTAGATAAATATTTATATAAACGTATTCATTAAGACAAGTTAAGTTATAAGTGTCATAAGCAAAGATTTAAGTCTTTGGTTATATATAGGTACTTGAGTACCACAGTTAAGTGGAGTGTTCAAATTACCTTGACTTGAAAACTTAGCATGAACTTTAAAGGAAACTATAAATCAAATTAGTTACAATTTAAGCTGTTCTTGTGACTCAAGAATATACTTGTACTTTTATTAATTGTTTGTAGCATATAAAACTCAAATGTTTATGTTTTTAGTTTAGAATAATTAGTTTAGAGAAAAACTAATCAAAACAGATATTTTGTAACTCTTATTGCTAATAATCCTATAAATTATAATTTTGTTGCTATGTCATGAACTGAAAGTATAATATTATCTTGTACAATATTCATTAATACCTTATATTCAATTGATTTCATTGTTAATTTGGTAAAAACAGGGCACTTTGAACATTTTGTTCTGTGTTTAAAAAAATTAAAAATATTAGTATACTGTAAAAAATCAAAACTGTAATTATTGTCCATTAAAAAAGTCTTTAATTGAAGTTTGGCGAAGAGATAAAACCACATTTTTCGTTGTATTCAACTGCTGGAAAACATTGGCACTAATATTGCTCAGATATTGTATGTATTGCATCATTGTAGTTTCTTAAAATGTCCATGCTTTTGGCGAGTGGACTCATGGATGCACTTTTATTACCACTTTCTTCTCATTTAATATATTTGTGTAGCAAGATAATGAAGATTTTGTTCTGCAGTTGAAGAAAGAAAGTTTGTCAGCAACATAAAGAGCCCAGTTTCGTTTCTTTAATGTTTTGCTTTTTTATTATTATCAATAAATCAATGGGCAATGCCGGCGACACTTCTTTAAAATGGTCAACACGTGCGCGCCAAATGTAGTATAGTTATTGAATTATCTCGTCAAATGTTTTTGTTTACTTAGAATATAATACAAAATTTCGCGCATTACAAGCGGTAGCCATAGGCCTATACCGATATGTGTATAGGGGTCGGGACCATTCAAAATATACGGGATAGCACTAAAAACGGGATCGTTTTAACGAAGTTTTATGTGTATACAATTTTATCCCTCAAATGTAGAAACAGAAAATCTACATATGTACATATCTTACTACCCCGTTAGGGATACACTGTACTGTATCCCTAACGGGGTAGTCAGAGAGGACGTATCGCTAAGCTTCGCGGACCTTAAATACTTCTTTCGCTTCCTCAAATCACATCATTCTGCTCACACATCTTCGCCTACTATGCGAGTGCTTATGACATATCCGTCAGCTAACACTGGTTATTTAATCTTCGTAAGTCAGCCTTGGTCTTCGTTGGCTTTTACCACTCGCTTTTGCTCTGTAGATTTTCTTCGTCAGTATTTCATCACTCATCAGTCATCACTCATTCTATGCACCTGAACTATCTAAGCATTCCTTTCTTCATTTCTACAGTAACACTGAGTGTCGTGCGACCCTGTCATACTGCTTATCTCTTCATTATTTATCCTGTCCGCAAGTGTGATAAGGGTGTAGAGAAAGTTCCGAAAAACTGTTTTCCACTAATAGTCCAATGAAGTAACGGTTGAAATCGAAATTTCGATAATTAGGCTGAATTTTTGATATAACGTTAATAAAAGTGTGCTAAACATGCATGTATAATTTCAACACGCTAGCCCCCCGACTTCGCTCAATGAAATAAACAAAAATAAGTCTGAAAAGCGTTGTTTTCTTAATTACTCTACAATAGTAACTCATAGAAAAACGAGTTCTAGGAAAAAATTATAGAATGCAAAGTATTACGTAAAATTGCTTTTGTCTTTTTGTCGTAAGTGTCATATTAACGGAGTTATAAGTGCCATATTAACGGAGACATTGACTGTGAAAATATGCAAAGTACACCAGCCTTGCCGTATCCACTTCCGTGATTTGTCTAATGCTTCTAATTCCATATACCGCGGAACCGAGCTTACTAGCCAATGCCTGCAATGCCTTTGTCATACCTAGCAATGAAATGATTCTTACGTGAAACTGAGTCAATCGGCATTAAAAAAAAAGAAATTGTCAATTTTACAAATTTTTATGAACAACACGACCAAAACATTTATAATGCCAAAATAGTTTTCACTAAAGAGACCGACTGGTCCATAAGACGTTTTTCTTGTATCTCCTATGGATTCAAATTTCACCATACAGTATTGCTTGAAAAAAAATGGTTATTAAATTTGACCAACTTCTGCTGTCCAGATGTTTTTCTTCCCGTACAATGAAATAATGCTTACATGAAACTGAGTCTATCAGCATTAAAAAATATTGTTGACAATTTTATTAATTTTTATGGACTATTGACCAAAAACCGATAACGCCAAAATTGTTTTCACAAAAAAAAAAACAAATTTCTCCATACTGTCCCAGATAAAAAAAAAACACTATGTATGTACGATGAAATTCACAATATAGGGATTGAGAGAGGATGAGAAATTGATCTAGCTAGGTCTCAATTATGGGGGAAATCGTTTTCTCCATCTTTCGCACACTCAAAACTTCTATACTCTAAACTTCAGACAGCCTATCTCTTACTACAAAGTGAGGCAAACAACATCAGATAAAATATAGACGTGTGGATGCTGTTTTCTAATGAAATGGCAACCAATCAGCTTATCTAATAATAAATGTGTGTCGTATGTACAGGTGAGTCAAGTTATCTGATTTAACTCACCGATATTGCTCGGGCACGGCGTGTGGCTTTGTAGTTATTTATAAAGTCTATGACTAAAACTCATGGAGAAAAATCTATTATTCATTTTCGTGAACAACGAATTTAATGTTAAATTTCATGGACTTCGTTTATTTTAAGATACTATGTTATTTAAAAGAGGAGTATTATACAAGCAATATTTATATGTTTATAATCGCGTTTTCTAACAATTTCGATGAAATTTATAATATGGAGTTTTACGGTGGTCTAGCTAGTGGCCAATTCTGAGAAAATTCGTTTTCTCTATGTTTTCACGCACTTAAAACTTCAAAACTCTTATCTCTTCTGATTTCACAACAGAGGTAAACAGAGGTGAAATACTGTCTGAGTAGTACAGTGGCTAAAGCGTAGATCTACTAAGCTGAAATACGCGGGTCGAATCCTGCAATGTGATCAGATTTTTTGGTAAGACACTGAGTAAAGCTCGGCCCAGTACTATACTGTAATTCCATTTGAATATTAAAATCTTAGATTATAAAAATGCTAATAATATTTTTTTTTCATCAATATAAAAATTATATGTGTATGAAAATAAATTATAACTTTTTGTGAAACGATTATAAAAAACAAGTTAAAAAAGAAATGTGTAGAATGAATTACAGCTATTTACTATATAATACAATTTACTATTAATTACAATCTCAGGTGTACAAATCAAAGAATAACTAGCGTACTACAATGTAACCTACATAAAAACTTTTGCACCGCACTGCGCGACGAGAGAGCGCACCCGCCATCGTTGTTTTTCGTCCCACTCTTACTAAGATGAGGTAGGTGAGGGAGGATTCAACAACGGCCGACCAGAATCGGAAACGGCCGATGTCCCTCGAATGTGTTGGCTGTTTGACGGTAGCGACGTTACAATAGTTTATTACGGTTCTATGACGTTTTCAAGAAATTTCTCATTTCTCGTGCTTCAAACCGCCTTAACTTTGTTAATATTATATATACGACAGAAAATCATAAAAAAATTCTTTGATATCATACGTTCCACAATTTTTAAATACTCTAATTTTTAAATACTCTAAATACTTAATAAAGTATCAGCTTATTATTATACAATTTAGAATGGATTATTCAATTACATATTATAGATCTCTACAAGAGAAGCTGAGAAGTTAAATTTCACGTGTAGGTTTTGAACATTTAAAATATTACCTCAAAATTTCAGACGTCTCATTCTGTTCGTTTCGATTTTAATCCTTGTTCGACTGCTGGGTTATAAGAAGATAAAGATGTCGTCAGCCTAACTATAATAGTTAGTAAAATACGATCTAGAGCATTTTTTTAGTAAATTTTACAAAGAATCAAACGAAAATAAAAAATATTGAATTAAATATTAAAATTATAGATTTTTTTGTAACTTTTTACAAAAATGTAAAAATTGTATTTCTGTGAAAAGAAATTATAACCTTTTGTACACCGATTACAAAAAAAAAAAACAATTATAAAAATAATAGTATATTACGATTCTTCGACGGTTTAAAGAAATTTTTCATTTCCTGTGCTTTAAACCGCCTTAACTCCGTTAATATGACACAACAAAAAGACATAAAAGCAATTTTACGTAAAACTTTGCGTTCTATGATTTTATTCTAAAACTCTTTTGTCTATGGCTTACTGTTTTAGAGTAATTTAGAAACAATGCTTTTCAGACTCCATTTTGTTTGTTTTTCGAGCGAAGCCTATAAAGCCAGCGTGTTGATATTTTACATGCATGTTTGGAACACTTATGAACATTATATCAAAAATTCAGCCTTAATATCGAAATTTCGATTCTAACCGTCATTTAATTCAGTCGGAACTGAACTTCTACAAAATCTCGAAATGATTTTTTTCTACAATTGGTGGGTAGTTACAACATTCCAAATCTGTAACAAATACATAATAACCTTTTATTCTTCTGTTTTTTGAGTACTGAGACAACGGTATTGGTGCGGTGACTTCCCATTGATAACAATGTGTTTCATGTTCACAAGTTTACAAAAACAAAATAATTATCATGTGATATTGTGATCATTATTTTTTTTTTTTTATAAAAGAGGGGCAAACAAGTCGCCTGATGGAAAGTGATCACCGCCACCCATGGACACCCGCAACGTACGAGGAATCACGGGTGCGTTACCGGCTTTTAAGGAAAGGGTAGGGGGGCGAGGGGCCACCGGCACTCACTCACCGAACGAAACAACAGCAATAGATACTGTTATTTTACCCCGATATTCTGTGAGAGGGTGGTATTTCACCGGACGTGCCGGCCCAATTCGTGCATTAGTATTATTTGTTTGTTTAGAATCTCTTTTAATACCATTTACCTCTGTGAAAGTATTCTTCATATACACATATGTATGTATATCTTGTTGATTTCAATGTTTTGCGTACTTACCATATACATAAGCAATATTTCATTAAAAAAAGGGTCATAATCGCGTCAATAGTATATCTTTTTTTCTGAAATTTATATGGATTTCTGTCACAATTAATATATTTTTCTCATTACAATTTCTTTGCCATTATTTATTAAAGAAGTATGTAAGGACCGCGAGGCTTGGCGCTCTGACCTCTCTGACTACCCCGTTAATGATACAGCGTGAAGATATGTATGTGTGTATTTATTAAACACAGAACACACCCACTATACAAAATTGAAAGTAAAAGGAATATTTAGGGATTTTCTTCGTGTTCATTTTGTCTTTTTTTTATTGTAAATCCAAATAAATAAATTCATGTCGGTATCAAAGTTTATATTTCTTCTTACACAATTGAACAAGAACAAAGTGGCATGGCAGGGCGATGGTATGTAAACGACTGGCGAGCCACGAGTTCAAATTGCTATATATTTAACTAAAATGCAATTCAGCATTATTAGTATCGCTAGGTCGCTACAGAGGATTTTATTTCACTACTTTATAGGCATGATTAATGAGTATAACTGCTAAATTACAGCTTTACAGCACTAAAAATCTCGTAAGTTAAACCGCGGGCAGACGGACATTGCGAAACTATTAGTTTTCCTTGTTTACTACGGAACCCTAAAAACAAAGAAAAGAAACATAACAAATAATAATAACCTAAGACAGTTCTGTTATATGAACCTTAAATATTCATTTGGACATTTCTTTAATTATAACGCACTTGATACATTATTTATTAAAAATATCAAAATCCATATTTTGTGTCTAATAAATAAAATATCAGCAGAAAGCTGGTAAAGTAGCTCATTATATTATAAGCGACACATACGGCTGACTGGATTGAAATAATGTGATTGATAATTTTCGCAACTGTAACGGTGCATTTGAGATATGGAGAATATTATTATTGCATTTGAAAAATTCTTAAACATCATTTTGTTTTAGGTGATCACTACGAAAATGGCGAAAGGAGTGAGCGCGGTCGTGGTAGAGGGCGCGGAGGTCGCGGCGGAGGGAGGGGCGGTGGGGGCCGCGGGGGAGGTGACCGCGAAGATAGGGATGTTGAACTTGATGAGAATGGGGAGGTTAAGAAACAACCCGTGACTTATGTACCGCCTGAGCCCACCAACGATGAACAGGAAATCTTCAGCAGCACTATTAGTTCTGGCATCAACTTTGGCAAATTCGATTGCATCGCAGTAAAGGTTTGAATATTTTATTTTTAAATTATGACTAACTATATTGTGTTAAAATATGTATTATATCTTTTTATAAATATGTTTGTTCAAAATAAATATATGAGAGACTAGAGATAAAATGAAAAACTAATAATATATAGTAAATCAAAATGAACACTACTGACAAGTTTTTGCATTACTAACATGATTCTACAGAAATATTATAATTTACAGGTCACAGGAGAAAATCCACCTATAGCCATAGACAGCTTTGAAAGTGCTAATCTGAGGAAGTTCGTATTAGACAACATATTAAAGTCCGGCTACAGAAAACCTACACCTATTCAAAAACATGCTATACCCATTATAATGGCAGGACGAGATCTCATGGGCTGTGCACAGACTGGCTCTGGGAAAACGGTAATAGTATATTTGTTTGTTATAAGTACCTAAGTATTACCGATTGCCAGGAACTTCCGTAACATTTGTAAGAAAACTTAAATTTAATATAGTTTCAAGATTTCCATAGGAATGGCATTCTAATGAACTTTGTAGGTGGGATTGTTAGTCAAAAAATCTAGTCAAATCTACTTAAAAAATAACATCTCAAGTAACAAAATACCAAGGCGCGCGTACAAAACTGAGAAAGCGTCTTTTTAGAGCAATTGATACTAATTTCTTTAAAAGTTACAAACAATTGTCCTGCAAGAAAATTGTTTAATTTATTATTATACATATTGATGCATAATGCTGTACCTACTGAGTTTACGTAACAAATCAATATAAGTACCCCACATAATTTTGTTTAATTAATTCAAATTTACCCTGTACTATACAAATTTAATATTACATCATCATACTCGATTTGTCTACTATATAATGATAGTTCATTTACTCTCACTATAAAATAATGTCCACAATAATAACGGCACCGGTCTTTTCCTCTCCACGCCACTCCTTCAATTTCTCTTTTCCATTCCATTTGATATTATTATGTTAATTGTTTATTCGCAGGCGGCGTTCTTGCTTCCCATGATCAACTGCTTGCTACAAGATCAGTGTGAAGCTATAGTCGGCCCGAACGGGTGTGCTCAACCTCAGGTATCTCTCCTACTCCTATCTTACAAAAACAAACTCCTATCTTACAAAAATTTATACCTGTAAGCTAAAATTGTATCGATTTATTGTATAGAGTCAGGTGTTACTTCTAATTATCTATCATTTAAAGTTTCAAAGTGGTTGATCGACACATATTTTGCTTCTCAACGAATAATTCTAAGGAAATTCCAGAGATTATATCAGTCAGCTAACCATCACCTCCAGGATAAGGATATTTCGTTGAGAGGCGAAACACGTGTCGGTCGACCACTTTGAAACGATGAGCAGATGATTAGTAAAAAAATATATGAATTCACCACTTCATTTGTACATGCAGATTCATTTAGATAAAATTCAATAATAGTTTCCACAATTTTGCTAATTCTGATTTAAATCATATAATAATAGTAATGATAATGGTTTCAATCATACATACTTTAAAATTAATGGTATCCTTAATTTCTTTCTTCTTTGTTTAGTTGCTTATTCATTTATTTTAATACGAATTTTATTAATTTTGTAGCGCTATCTAATATTTTAAATTATTTGATTATTTTATAACATCTGTAACCTTTTTTTAAGATAATATCGTTTTAATTATCAGTAACGTTTAATTGTGTGGCATTGTATATTCTATACTAATGAACAGCAATTTTGTCAATATTTTTATTTTTTACCAATTTTGAAGTACTTTTAAAATTTATACCGATTCTATGTAGATATGTCCGACAGACTGAAGATGGGCTGACGGCCTGCTCGTATAATATTAGAAATTATTTATATTTAGAATCTACGTTTATTTAATTATAACTCCAGAACAAAAATAATTTCCAAACAAAATTCTTTACTTTTGTTTTAGGTTATAATTGTATCGCCTACTCGAGAATTAACACTGCAGATATTCAATGAGGCCCGAAAGTTCTCTTACGGCTCTATATTAAAAATTGGCGTTGCTTACGGCGGAACAGCAGTCCGCCATCAGGGAGACTCCATCGCGGTAAGTCAGCTCGTTTTAGTATTTTATATTAAATACGAAACTTTATTTATTTATTAACGCTTGGCGCTCCGTCCTCTCTGACTACCCCGCTGGGAATACAGCGTGAAGATATGTATGTATGTGTACAAGCTTTATGTATTACAAAATTCATTAAATAAATAATTCTGTAAATTACTACACAATATAACTTTACAATAACTTTGTAGGTGGAGCTTTTTATTTATAGTTATAATAAAGAAACATATAATAGAATACTGCCTCTAACCAGTAGAGATACGATACTCTTTAATATTAATAAAATATCCAGTGCGAGTGTGGTCTTTTAATGTTTAAAATATCAATTTATCATGACTTAATAAAGACGAAATATAGCATTTTATATAGTAGTTTTACATGTAATTCATATAATTATTTTATTGCTTTTGTAAGCTATAAACAATTATATTCCTTTCGATCAACTGGCTAAATTAAATTGCCCTTCTTATTTTTCCCACTATGTACACATACATAGTGGTATTCACAAATACCATATGAATACATTGAGCACACTTATTATAAAGTTGATGGTTGATCGCACTAGCTGTTTGGGGGAAAAATTAGACTTGGTTTTATTTTTATTTCGGTAGCAAGTCTGCGAAACTATAATTGTAACCACAACTATGTTCAAGACTTCGCGCTGTTTCGGTAATGATTGGAGTACAGCATGTCATCTTACCCTATAGCCCATACCATGTAGAGTAGAAAGCGTCTTTTTAGAACAAGAAAACTTAATTTTTCAAGTAACTGCTTCTATGAACACAAACACATATTTCCAATTAGCTAAAATGAACAAACACTAAAAGATGCATAAAATAATTATTCAGAAGTTTCGGTTTACTTTTGAAAACTGGTTTCGATTGAACACTACAAAGTATTTCCATTCACTAAGGTCGGCCACTGACAATTAAATGTACTTGATCAAACACGTTCAGTTGGCATGATGCATGATGATACACAAACGATCTATTGGACAAACGTGATCAAGTTTACTTGAGGCAGCCTCTGTTTTAATGCAAATTGGATGGGTTTGATCCATTATATTTGATGGGGTTGATTAAATATATTTGATTGTCAGTGGCCGACCTAATAACACAATTTCACCTAATATTGATTTTAATTCTTAATATTTACCTACACACTTAGATTATCAGTGTTGCTTAATCACACATGTTTTGTTTGGATGATGATCAATTTGCGAAATATGGTATGTTTCCTGCTAGTAATACGAAGATTATATTATCATTGTTAATGTTTTATTGTTCCCTTCATATAGAGAGGCTGTCACATCCTAGTAGCAACTCCGGGACGTTTGCACGACTTCGTCGAACGCAGTCGCGTGTCGTTCGAAAGTGTACGCTATATTGTGCTCGACGAAGCCGATCGCATGTTAGACATGGGTTTCATGCCAGCTATAGAGAAAATGATGGACCACTCTGCTATGGTGCCTGTTGTGAGTGCTTTTATTGAATGTCTAATTGAACTTTCATGTTGATCCGAGAAAAAAAATATAAAATTTCAATATTTGATTCAGAAGTAGAGTCAAGGTAACAAATTGAATCTTTACCTATTTCAAAAATGTTATTTTCTTGAATAAATATGATTAACAATTGAGATGAAGTTATATATTTTCGACGTCGTAATTTTACAGAAATCATATTAAAACTATTAAATATTTATATTGAAAATTAAGATCAAGAGTATTTCTTTTGCCTAATGTAAGTGATAATTAACAGGACCAGCGTCAAACACTCATGTTCTCTGCTACATTCCCTGAAGACATTCAACACTTAGCCGGTCGGTTCTTGAACAACTATCTTTTTGTCGCTGTTGGTATCGTCGGCGGTGCGAGCAGTGACGTCGAACAAGTATTTCATCAAGTCAGCAAATATGAAAAAAAAAACATGCTCAAGAAGCTTATTGAGGAAAATGGTACAACATGTTATATTAGTACTAACTTATTCTCGCGACCTCGTTATTGATTACTAAGTTTCTGAATAATTTTATACTTTTCGTCTTCTCTGGGCGTGCATTTACTAGCTGTTTTTTTTTCAAACAAATGGTAGTCTTGTCTTAATGTTGAACAATACCTTATGACTTGGTTTAATTGAATAATATAATTTTATTTTGATAGGCCCAACATACATTCTGTCAAGAAAGTATCGGGAATGGATGATTTGTTTATGGGTTCCAAATTCAATTTTTTGTTTTTTTTTGTTGTTGTTAGATTGGCACAACTGTTTTCTATTTTGGCGCGGAGTTTGAGTTGCAGCTGTTATAAAGATTAAATACAGTGCTGTTTTTAGTTATATCATTCTATTGTGTATTGTGAATTTCATAATGGACAAAAATATCGAACAAAGAGTTTGTCTTAAATTTTGCATCGCCAATGGAATTTCGTGTTCGGAGTCACTGAAAATGTTACAGAAGGCTTACGGTGAATCAACTTTATCAAAAACACGTGCTTATGAGTGGTACAAAGCGTTCCAAAGCGGTCGAGATGTGATGGAAGATTTGCCTCGCTCTGGTAGGCCATTAACGTCTGCAAATGAAGTTAACATCGCAAAACTGAAGGAAATAGTGACTGAAGATCCTCATTCAAGTTTGAGAGAGATAGCCGCCGAACTTTCTGTGTCTCACGACTGGTACTGGAAAATGGTACGGATCGACCATTTTAAATAATCAGTTGCGTATGAAACATGTTGCCGCTCGGCTAGTCCCAAAAGACCTGAATTTTCTCTAAAAAACTCAATCGCATAAGAGTCGCTGAGGACATGCTAGAACGAGTCAATTCCGATCCAACATTCATGAAACGCATTGTTACTGGTGACGAGACGTGGGTTTACGAGTTTGACATGCAAACTAGTCAATAAGCTTCGGAGTGGCGCCTTCCAACTGAACTGAAACCGAAAAAACCACGCCAAAGTCGATCAAAAGTCGTGTTGACTGTTCTTTAACTATCGCGGTGTTGTGCACTCACTCGGAATTCTTGCCGGAAGGTCAAACGGTAAATAAAGAATATTATTTGGGCGTTATGCGGCGTTTAAGAGAGCAAATTCGACGAAAAAGGCTAGATTTGTGGAAAGAAAATTCTTGGATTTTGCACCACGATAATGCGCCTTCGCATAAGGCCATCATTGTGAACGAATTTTTGACCTAAAACTCAACAAATACCATCGAGCAACCACCTTATTCACCAGATATGGCTCCAGCCGACAAACTCAAATTACCACTTCGTGGCACCCGTTTTCATTCGGTGGAAGACAAAGGAGAATTCGCGGCGAGCACTGAACTCAATTCCGGAAAAAGCGTTTAAAAAATGTTTTGATGATTGGATTATTCGTTGGCGTAAGTGTATCGTTTCTGAAGGAGCATACTTTGAAGGTGATAAAATAAATTTGGATGAATGACTAACATTTCGTCTATTATTGATCTTTTCCCGGTACTTTCTTGACAGAGTGTATTTCTCAAAAATGTCTTCAATATACACCTACAAATACAGTTTACTGTTCCATATTAGTATGGATTATGTTATTCTTTCAGATGGTCAACGCATACTTGTATTTGTGGAAACCAAACGGAATGCAGATTTTATAGCAGCTATGCTGTCAGAACAACAAATGCTGACATCGTCGATTCACGGCGACCGTATGCAACGCGAGCGTGAGGAAGCACTTCAGAATTTTAAGAGCGGCAAACACTTCATATTGGTCGCTACTGCTGTCGCTGCGAGAGGCCTAGGTAACTGTTGGAGATATAAGCGTCCTGTAAAATATCTAATGGGAATGAATTAAAAAAATCGAAATCGAGACTGAAATTTCAGTTACTACTAACTATTCACTTGAAGCGGGTGTGTGCATCGTAGTTTTATTTTTTTTATAAAAGGAGAAAAACGAGTAAGCGAGTCACCTGATGGAAATTGATCACCGCCGCCCATGGAAACCTGTAACATCCGGGCAATCATGGGTGTGTTGCCGCCCTTTAGGGAAAAAGGGGGAGGGGGGAGATGGGCCATCGGCCTCTTACTCACCCAACGAAACAACAGCAATAGATGCTGTTATTTCACGCCTTTCTCTGAGAGGGTAGTATTTCACTGGGCGAGCCAGCCCAATTCGTGCTGCAATACAGCATAGCTCTACCACACATAAATTCTTACTTCTCTATCACAATAAATTATTACTTTACTAGAGTCAAAACGAATTTTTCACCGAGTTATATGTGGGTATTTATGTACATATTATATTATTTTTATTGCTAATTGGTGTGTACACACACTTTTGTAATCTGTTATCTTCGATCACAAATAAAGAACTAGATTCACAATCTCCTTTAAAATCTAAACAAATTATTGTCCGAATTGACGTATATATTTTAAATATCGTATAGTATTATCGGTAATATTGTATTAATCTAAAGTAGACCTTACTGTCGAACCATAAAGTTACAACACTCATAAACGATTCTTGCATGACATTGAAATGAAGTTTATTAAAGAAATATTTAAAACGCAATCTTACGTCTCGTACGTAAAGTATAATTCACATAATGTATTTGCGTTGTTATTTACGTTATTTTGATTGTTTACGTGAAAGTTACAAGGATAAGACATATATTGTCGGGCAATATTTAAAAATATGATTACGAATTTAATAAAAAAGAACTATTTAACGTTATTACTGCAACAAACGAAATAATGAACACGTAAATAATATTGTTTAATTTATTAACTGGAAATAGGAATTTCCGCCTTTTTTAGCATTCTAGAAGTGTTTTTTTACAATTTTGGAAGGAGCACTTTGACATGTTCGCTATTAGCGTTTTTTAATACTACTGAAACAGAAGTGCACTCAAATACTCATTTGAGATTTTTGGAGCGTTGATTGTGTATTTATTTTTTTATTTCTGATCAAAATCATTGATCAATAAATGCATATAGAGATGTACTTATATATAATATTATTTTATAAAGGTTAGATGCCTCACCCAGTTTGAGTAAATGATGTAGTATTATCAGGGTGTCCCTTTTCTGCAAAATTAGGGAGTCAGGGAAGGAGAAGATGGTCAGGCAAAGTCTGTAAAATTGATGACGACACCATTACTCAGGAAAAAAAATGAGATTTTACACTGCATTTACTGTTTAATTTAATTTTAACACATTTAATTCAAACTATTAAAGCATTTGCACTCATTGCAAAAATAAAATACGAAATGATCTATTGTGTACATTACATTATTTTAAATAATTTTTTGAAAAATTTAAGAAAAGCTTGCTTCAAAATAAGAATAGTTGTTCAGGGTTTGACAAAGTGATTAGGAAAAGCATCCTTATTACATAACATACTAATATTTTATTAGACAGAGTAAACTTATTTTTACTTAGTTGCCAGCTTTCATTAAATAAAAATTGTGTAAAAGAATCAACTTTAATCACACTTTTTGAATCATCGATACATTGTTAATGTTTTTTTGCCTATTATTACAATAAAATAATATTGTTTTACAAAGTGACGTTAGCACTTTTCAGTTTACATAAATCAGTTAAAGAAATAAACTTTGTTATCTTAAATTCATTGTGGCGGTTACACTAAAATGACATCATATTTTCTTATAATTCAGGAAAAGATATTAATATGTGTAATAATTGATGCAGATATAAAAAATGTGGACATAGTCGTCAACTACGATCTTCCTAAAAGCATAGACGAGTATGTGCACAGAATTGGAAGAACTGGTCGCGTCGGCAACAGGGGAAAAGCTGTATCTTTCTATGACTCTGATCAAGTATGTTTCTTTTATTATTTACCTGCTTAAAATTTTACGTTACACACATGCATGTTTTTTTCCAATGTTAAAAATTTGCGTAATGCTTTTGTGGAGAGAAAAAAACATAGAATTGCCGGCTGCTTCATCTTCTTGCACAAAATGCATGCAGGACTTATGTGGAACTTGTACAGTCAATGAACTATAAAAACTAGAAACCTGTCACTATCTATTTCCTCTATACAAAAATCTGCATAAAAATTATCATATCAAGGTGTGATTTTGCTCCTGACATGCTCTATACACCTCCCATGAAAGTAGCTTGGAGTTGTGTATGTATGTATGTACGTAATATGTATGAAGGTCCCGTCGTCTATCCCCTTCAAGTAGTTTAATGAGGGTTTTCTTACCAAACCTGTTTGTAAAAAGTCATTCAATTTATTACCCATTATTTCGAAAGAATAACCAATGTGATCTCTAAAGGAATTACCCATTCAGCTTTTAACCCTTTTTAATTTTACCGATTTCCGATCGTAGCATGTATTAATAGAGCTTAATATGAGAAAAATGTTAGATGAAAAATCACAAGTATTTTCTTTGTACTACAATCTAAACTTACATGGTACCTAACCAAAAAGACAGTTTTTTCGACATGGTAGTAAATTTTACTGTATTAATATTCGTACTAAAAAGTGCGGTAATTTTTACTGAATCTAATATTTCTAAATGGAATTATTACACAAGTTATCACATAAAACAGTATTTCGAAAACAATTTGACTGTCACGGAAAGTGAATGTTTAGCAGTTTAAAAAACATTTGAATTTGCCGTGTTAGACTGTTTAATAGACTCGACAAAGTCAGCAAATTGAAGTTTCTATTGGTGTCTTTGTCATTTCTAAATTCAAAATTGAAAGATAAACGCACGGGATACCAATCGGTAATCTTCGTATTCTGAACTAACACGAATGACTAGAATCGAAGAGTGACATGTGCCAAAGAACAGTATATAAAAATTAACTGCAACTTTTGGATGCGCAGTCAAACTTTCAACCCTTATGATTTGATCGTAGGTCACGAATAAACATTTTTAAGTCGCTTTTCATAATTTGTGTTAATTGTTTTAAATTGATTGGATGGAATAGACAAATACTAAGAAAAATTTACTAGATGTTCGGGATACGGATAGCCAACTAAGATATTCCAAACAAACACAAATGACGAGAAGTTAGCGACTGCAATTATTTTGTGATGGATTATGTCATTTAGTATCGATCTATGATTCAATAATAAATAAAACTAATACAGCGTCACAATAAACTGACGGTAGCATTGTTAAACGGGGTGTATCCTACTAAAGAAGTCCAATCCGGTTGGGAATTTATAGTTGCAATGACTCACGTAAGCAACAAGGAGACATTGTTCAACTACTCAAAAATATCAGAGAATATTTTTACATAGTCAATTCGAATAATTATTTTTCACGAACTCGATCAAAACCATTTCTAACTATATATTAGAAATTCGAACGTTTGTGTCCTTTTCACATTCTTTCACCGTTAGAAAATAAGTGATTCCCACGGGAAACTCGAGTTCATGCGGACGAAGTCGCGGGCGGTCGCTATTTAATAATAAAGTTAAAAATAAGTTATTCAAAATTATTTACTCAAAAATACTCAAAATGTGAATACACGAAACCATACACTTATAAATCGTTCGCACAGACCTACCGACAAACGTTCGACTTTTACTCATTAAGGACAATATTCAATACTAAAATTGGAAATAGTTTTTACTGCAAATTTTAAAATTAAATAGGTAAAGGAACCAAGGAGACCGCCTTAGCGTATTATAATCTCTTTAAAGGAAGCCGCGACACAAAAAAGTACATGTCTTTGTAAAACTGTAAGGAAAAATTATTTTATTTATTTATTTCATTTGGAAAATGCCTCCTGCAATTTCTTCTGAGGATCGTTACAGAATTATTACTCCTTCACCAACAAGGCCGAAGTACTAGGTGTCATGTCGAGAGGAATATTCATATCGGTAGGTTCATAATAATGTCACTAATCTATCAACTCGTTGTTCAGCTTTATATTTTTTTTCAAAACTATTTACTTTATTTTTTAAGCGAAATACTTATACAAGCTTATGGCTCAGAAGCTATGCGGAAGAAGGCGACGTGCTAGGCCATCGTTAAGGAAATCGTAGCATTGCGGCGTTATCAATTGAACAACGCTTGGAAATGTTACGAGCTTACGAAACAGATGGGTTGATATTGATCTGAAACTCATAAAATTGCACATTTTAATTTAGCACGGCAATATTTGAATTATGATTGGTTGGTGGTCTACCATTTTTTCGGATGAAAAAACGTTTAAACCAAGTGATCACGGTCGACTAAATCTATGGCGGTTATAATAAAAACATTATAGTAATAGACAGTCGGGCCGTATCTCGTGTAACTTGTGGGGCCGGATGACTTTTGACGGAGCGAGAACGTGTTGAGCTACCTCTTAGAGCAGATGCTATCAAATATGTTGGAGGAGAGTATGCTGGCCACTGCGAGTTGTGTATCCACAGCAAGAAATGCCCAGGGTGTTCTACATGCATGATAACAGTAGAACACACACTGCAAGGATAACCAATGGCTGGTTCCTCCAACACCCTTCCAGGCGATTTAGCTGGCCGTGGAATCACCCAACGGTGATTGCAACTAAACATGATACCATTCTCACTTCATCATTAATCTTTATATCTATTTTTATTATTTTATGAGTATTTATTTATATTTTATATATTTTTCTGCACTGCAGTTTCATATAAAGTGTATTCCACAAAGGTTGTCTGGAAGAGATCGCTTTGAACGATAAGACCGCTTTCCACACATTAGTTTTAAGTTTAATTGTAAACGATTTTTGTTAGAATGTGTGCAACAAAGAATTTATCTATCTATCTAACATTCTACTTATCTTGGCGTATCATTTGGCGTATATTGCCGTCCATGAACACGTGTTTCTATAGCTTCAGTTAAGATCTAGGAAGCTGGATGTCTGTGATGTAAATTGATTGAATACGTAAAAACATACTGGACATTCTACTGCCGCAAATGAAAAAGAATTAACCTTTTTGCGTTTTGAATGTTTGCGCATTCGGTGGAATGCACGCATTTATTTTCTCTTTAGGAATTAAAATAAGAATTTCGCTTCGATGAGCTTCGACTGTGGATTACCATCGAAAGTAGTTTCTAATTTGGTTGATGAAGTCGTTTTTTATTTTTTTTACCCTTATTTTTATTTTTGTGATATTTAAATAAATGATCGGAAATTAACCAAATTTAATTTCTTATTATTTTTAGTTATGTCATGCAAGACTTACAAATAATTATGAAAGTAGCCTTATTTATTTGTTTTTGCATACATAAGGAAACACCGGCGGGGTTATTACCTAAAAATTAGCAGACAGCGGCAGCCACGCGATCACTACGCGACCGGTGACTAATTGTAATAAAAAATTGTTATCGTATATGACGATTGCATATCTATTATTCTGTGACCATAAAATGCACTTTTCGCAGTTAATTTAGCGCCACTATACAAATTACATTGCACAAATTCTCATTTTTACAGCAGATATAGCGCGATATTGGCTGTCGCATGCTCTGCAAGTTACGTAATAAGCGTGCCGTTCACCTTGAAACGATTACAAAGAATTTCAAAATTTGAGCTGCCGTCTCATCGCCTGCAATTCGTATCTTTCTATTCGTCATCAATCGTGTTATCTCGTGATCGTATAATAGGGCCAATTTAAAGTGATAACGGCCAACCTGCTAAACATTCCCTTTCCGCGATAGTATAATATATACTTTAGCTTTTAAAGCAAATGTGCGCCGCACTAAATGTTAGTGCCTTAAGCAGTCATTCAATTCTTTTCCCGTTTGTAAGCATTAAAATATAAGGGTTACACATTGGAAAAATTTAATTAAATGAATAGCTTTTGCATGGGTACGAGTTGTTAGTTCGCTGGTTTGTATCAATAATCCAAACCTTTTATTATTATTGTAGTTATTATTACATTTCCTCTGATGGTATTCTAAAACTCAGAATTAATAATTAATAATCTTATTGTATAATATGATTCCTAAAATATGGATTAATTATACAGGACGTTGGTCTTGCTGCTGACTTGGCAAAGATCTTGAGGCAAGCTGATCAAACTGTACCAGACTTCTTACAAGGCGGTGGCACTGCTACCTATAGGAGCAACAAATATGGCGGCAGTGACGTCAGAGTAAGTTATGCTACACATACATGATAACATAAAACTTGAATTAATATGAATAATCCTTACTGCTATTATAGACACAAAGAGTTGTCAATTTGTATTTCTTTTATGCTAAAGGTACTAAACCAATAAACCCCACTCAAAATTTTACACACAGGATGTTACTGATTATTATCTTTGGCTAAAACAGGCACCATTTGATTATTCCAAATGAGTAAAGCCACAAGTAAAAGCTAGTTCGTAATAAAACCATATTTCAATTCTTATTGTATCCATTATAACTGGTTGGTGTTGATTATGATTTACGAATCTCCGAAGCATTTTTTTTAATGAAAATTGGTGATAGTTGTAGGTCTTAAAGCAAGAATACTATTACGTACATATTATAATACTATAACTTGTTATTTAGTCTGTCCTTTATCTACTTATCATATAGGAATCTATGATATGCTCTGAATATTTTATGACATCATTTGTGGTCATGTTTTTTAAAGATCTTATTTTCATTTTTATTAAACTTGGAGCTTTTGTACTTTTTTGTATTATTTATATATCCGAAACTCAGAAATATTGTATTTTATGCATGCTATCAATAGAGTGGAGAATCATATCAGGTATAAACTGTTTAATATCAATATAAATTTCTATATTTCTACCATTATAGCTTTACGCCCGCGGCGTAACAACTCAATCTGTACAAGCTTGCATTCATACCAAGTTTTTAACTAAATTTGACTGTAAAAGTATTATTTCCCATACAAACTTTATCATCCCCTTTAAGCCCTTTTAGGCTTGAATTTCGAAAAATTCGTTCTTAAATGATGCCTACTATAAAATAAACTCACTCCAAATTTCTATCCTAAACGATTTGGGCTGGGTGATGATCATTCAATCATTGTTGCCTTTCATGTTTATATCAATACATACATATCTTCACGTTGTATCTCCAATTGGATAATCAGAGAGGACGGAGTGCCAAGCGTCGCGATCCTTACATACCTCTTTCGCTTTTTCAAATCTCATCATTCTCCTCACATATTTTCGCCTAGGTATGCGAGTGCTTTTGATCCTTTCCGTCGACTAAAACTAGCTATTTGATCTTCATAAGTTAGCCATAGTCTACCTTGGCTAAAATTTAAAATCTAAAGGAAAGATAACTGAAGCACTTCATATTCATATAATACTTCACTTCATATAATAATCTAACATTTTGAAAAACTTATTATTTCCAGAATTTCAATGATGCCAGCACTACTGCAGAACAAGGCCAAGAGCCTGATGAAGAGTGGTAGTTACAAAAGACTTCTTGATATTGTATGGTGAAATAAAGTGAATTTTTAGTTTTGTAATCATGTGCAACTGGTGGTGCATGTAGGAGATATCATTGGTGCTTATGCTCTGGTCGTTTAGTAATGACGCCTGGAAGGAAACTTGACTAACATAATTAACTTATAATTTACCCCTAGGGTATCCATAAAACAAGACTGCAACTAATTTCGACAAGTATTCTAGAGTTAAGTATCTATTATTTAAGATTTGTGTAACATTTTGTAGCTTCACCTCAATTTATGTATTGCATAAGTTCCTTTGATTTATCACATCCATCATTTTGTTGTACTTATCTATCAATATTTTTAGTTATAAGTTTACCAAAACAGTTGATTGTTTTTTTATTTCTAAATGTTAGTTTAGTTCTTTATTTTCATTATAAATGTTGAAATCCTTTAACCTTCACCTTCATGAATCATTTGCGAACTGAAGTTAGCCCACGAACCTGTGATTTTTATTGATAAATGTTGCTCACTTTAAATTTTAATTCATGTAAGGTTGTTTGTTTTTTAGGATTTTTACTGTAAAATTGTTTTCCTTATTATAACATATTGTTTACATTGTGACGTAAAAAAAGCCATTTGAAAGAAATACAAAAGCAGGAATCTCTTAATAGATACAGTAGTTACCTTAACTATAGTATAGTTGTTAGGCAGATTTGTGCCTAATTATTTTTCGGTACAAAATTTAAATGTTAAGGTTAAATAGTATATGACAAAAAATACTAACAATTTAATTGTTACAGTTTTGTTATCCTTTTAAATCATAGTTTTATAATCTGTGATGATTATTATAATTAGATTAGAACTGGCTTTTACTATTTCGCCATAGGTAAAGTTCAAATAAATAGCATATATTTTTTCAACGTACTTTAATATGATGTGTCATTGTAAACTATAATAGTTTGTCAGTTTCAAGTGCATAATATTATAGTATTCCAATACAAATGAAAATGAACCTGTTACTTTTCGTTTATGATTTCTCACTCAGTTCATAAAAACGTTAATAATTAAAAAATTAATGAATAAAAGAAATCCATAGCAGAAAATTGTTTTATTTATTATAACACTGTATTATCATAGCTAATCATAAGTACATTTTTCGGTAAGGAAGGCAGGAATAGTATAATATAATTCTGATTTTAATTGGACCCCTATAGAAAATATCATCGCTAAATAAATCATATTTATGCACAGGCACGAAATCCAGTCTTAAAAGGTACAATTTAGTTTTTGACCTTACATATGCGTATTATAAAAGTAGTAGTTTATTATAATTATTGTTAAACTTTTTGCTCAAAATTGATCACATTAAAATAGATGAATACTAGTCTCAAATAAAAAAAAAACTTGTATTTAACAAGCTATGGTACAGTCAGCATCAAAAGTAGTTGATCGAAATAAACTTTCAAGAGAATATATCCGACCAAGTGCCAGCTCTTCTTATTTACGTAATAAGTGCTCCATACTGTCAATAAATTGTTTCGTTTTGTTAGCGACTGCAATATAAGTCTGTCGTGTAGTTTTTGCAATCCTGATAAATTACTGAAATGAAATGTGCATACCAGTGCACTTGGTATTTTTTAAATTTTAATCGTAATATTGTGGCCCACTTGAATAGCTATTATGAACACGTGGCCCGAGAAAGAGTTTGAGTAGGGCTAGTCTAAATAATCTTTGAGAAAAACATTGAGCGGTTTCTTTGTGCTCACTGCTCAAACAACTATATCAAACGCTTACTGCCGATTTCGATTCTCTATTATTGTTGTGTGACACAACAGTAATGGTTCAAGGTGAAAAATTACATATACCGCGTTAAGTCCTTAGGTGTTCGGTTTTTCAGTTTTCGGAACACTAAATTTCCGCTGTCTTAAGGTTCACAGCACAATCCATACTTCCATACTAATATTATAAATGCGAGTCTCTCTGTCTCTATTCCAAACTTTTTCTTTCATATAAAAATAAATTGAATGTTTCTGAAAAAGGCACCTACGCTACACTTCTTAATCACGTGAGGCTCGAAAGGGGGGAGGATTCGGAAAAAATCATTAAATATCATAGGGTTGGAGTGAGATACCAGTGTATTTATGTTTTCGTTTGAACGCGCGAATTTCCAGAATAAATTAGATTATAATTGTATTGAAAGATAATATTCTGAAAATCTTAAAGATACAACAATACAAACTAGTACAAAGTGTACCAAAAGAATACACGCGCTAATTTGTTAGTCTAAAACTACACCACGTCGGGGTTCAAAAAGTTGCTAAAAAACATCACGTGATTAATGGACGACCCCTAAGTACCCGGTAGCTAAAGCGGCAGACGCAGTCACGCGCGGCGGGACGCAAATGAGGTGGTGCGGCGCTGTGGGCGGTGCACTTGCACTTTCGTACACAGAATAATTACGTTTCAGACAGTAAACAAAACTACTTTAAATATGTTTTTTCGATAATTTAGGTATTAAGTTTTGAAAAAGATCGTCGGAATAAAAGTTGTTAGATATGATAATTACAGTTTTGCACTAAGGGGTTATTAATGTATATGCAGTCGGTAGTATTAATTTTTTTTTTTGCAAAATTTGGAGAAAAGTATTATCTTGGTGGTCGTCGGTTTGTAACAGCCGCTTTACTCAAAAGCTATTTGACTTAAACAGCTGATGGAAGTTATAGTGGCCAAAGAGACAGAAGTAAACTTCAAAAGTTGAGTTTTCCGTTTTGGGGTTAGTTTTGGGCGTTTAAATAGAAAGTTATATAAGAGTTTTTTTAGGTCATTGTGTAGGGTCGAAATCTCAATAAACCCCTAATTCAAAAATATATAAGACATATATAAATATAATTCAAAAATGTTTGAGTTAAAATATTTTCAATTTTTAAGTAATAGGACTCATCTCTGAAAGTATTACTCGGAAAAATTTGAAGAAAATCATGAACATTGTTAAAAAGGTACATTATAGGAAAATTATCAAGTAATATTAAATATAATAGCTTTTACCTGCGACTTAAAACTACAAAAAGTAGCTTATATCCTTCCCCAGCACTTGATCATATCCATTCAAAATTGATCAAGCGGTTAAGCCATGAAAACGTGCGTCTCATTATTTTTAATAAGCAATCTTTATACTCAATTTCACACCCACATTCCGCGCCATGTATGGTATAAGTTTCAAAGGCCAAACCCCCCTCTCCCCTTCTTAAAATGTAACTTCCAAAAATCTTTTCCTAGCGACCCCTACGTTACACAAGCTATCATGCTAGATTTAGTAGGTCTAAGATTTTGTGATTAATCAGCATTTTCACATACAAGATTGACGCAGAAAATCTACAGACCGGCGAAAGTGAGTGATTGCAGAACCCAAGGAAGACCAAGGCTGACTTATAAAGACCAAATATGCCAGAATGTTAGCTAACGGGAATTTCAAAACCACTAGGAGAATGATGAGATTTAACGAAGGGAAAAAAGTATGTAAGAACCGCGATCTAAATTCCGATGCTTGGCGGTCCATCTTTTGAGTACCCCATTAGCAATGCTCCGTAATGCATATGTACGTATATTAGATATATACTTTTTATGTAAAGAAAAATCTCCACGAGAAACTTTTTTTAGTGGTCGGTAACAATTATAACCGACTGCCGGGCACTAACTGCTAAGTACGATTTCGCTTAGCCGTTTTTTTAGAATTAACATAATCATAATCCAAAAATTTGAAAATTATAAACGTTCGCATTTCGTCTTTTTTCAGTTTATTTTGATCAACTAATTTTGACACCGACTGTACCTATGACAGTCAGATTTTATGATCTAAAAGTATAAAAAAGATTGCAACATTCCACATCGACCCAATCCTTCTCTCAATTAATTATGCAATATTCGTAATTTTTTATTTACGTCCCTTATTTTCGTTTATTAAATTATTATAAATATCACATTTTTAAAATACCAATACCTATACATTATACCTATTTACCTAATACTTTACAATATTCTATAGTACATACATTATTGTAAACCAATTCGTCCAATCGTATATTAAAAAATCACAGTCAATAATTATTGCCAGAAATATTACATAATGTAGGTATATATGTCAGGTCTATCTATGACTCTTCATTGGTCTCGTCTCTTAGGGATTGGTAAGTCACAGAGGTCATCTTGCATCTGTAATATTGCACGAACCTGTAACAAAATGAGTGCATTATGTTCTTTAATGAGTTTTAAATATTTTCGCACATGTGGTCATTAAAAATTAACAAAATTTCATACTTCGTTACACCTATCATTAAATATAATATATAGACAAAATCTAAAAATCCATCTAGACATTCTGAGTAGTATGCAAATAGAGACGACCTTTTTACAATTTTATGTGAACTAATTTAGGAAATGATGTCATAATGTTATTCATTCCAATTTAAATACAACAGATTATCTGTCAGGGAAATTACTCGGTGGACTTTACCTTAATCAATTAAATACCTATCAGGACCACTCGATGTCTTGGCACGCTCCAAGCATACATTCAAACAAAATTCACTGTTAACTGGTAAAAATTTTATGGAAGGAATGGTAGTCATTACGACAAAGAATTAATAAGCCGAGCGGCTTATTAATTCTTTGCGAGCTTCTACTGACGTGCGTTTTAAATATGTTTTAATCCACATTAATTTGCTTCTAGCACATTTGTTAGCCTTATACGAAACTAAATCCCTATATAATCAGTGAATAGTACCTAGCCGCTTTATAGGAGCGGCTTGCCAAGATCACAGCTTAGATCAGATTATGGACAGCCAATCACGACAAAAATATACACTGTTTTTAAGTTAGACTGTTAGCCGTGCAAGAAAACCCCGTCCAATTTGCTGCAGCAATTTTTGCGTAATAGGAATGCAAGTGTACAAACAAAAAATACGGACACGCATTTTATTATAAATCTCTAACGAAATCGCGTCGAGGTACTTACCCTAACATTATAACGCAGATAGCTGAAATTCCGCAACTAAGAACATATATCGCAGCGGGAAATCTTGTTAAAGTATATGCATAAAGGGAGTTATAAATGGCCGGCGAAATCAACGGACATAGTCCTTCAAGCGCACACATAAGAGAGAACACCTTTGCTATATCTTCAACAGGCAGTATTTTAGTTAGTAAAGACCTTATCAGGGGCGCAGATAAGGCTTTAAATATACCAACAGTAGATGCTGTAACAAAAATGCATTTATTAACTTTTATTTTTTTATAAAAAGAACATAATAACAAAATAACAGATAATTTTTTTGTCTTGTTGTCTCTAAGCAATAGTGGCGTTAGAGGGTAAAGTTCAGTTAGGCCAGCCCTGTATTAGCCCGGGCCAAATATAAGATTACGGTATATCTTGCCTGTCGCACAAAGCCACTAAAGGGGGTCTTCAGGAGAGAGTGCTGGTGCGGCTTTTGCCCCAAAATATGCTTAGACATGGCGCGAGAGGGGCTCAGGTTCTTTCAATACGAGATCCTTGAGCCCCTCGACTACGCGCCGAAGACAACCACCGCAATCTTTAGTGGGTAAAAGCTGCACGTATCAAAGTACCCCCTAAGGCTGCCAGGTTGGTTGGTTACCTGTGAAGGTTTCTCCTGAGACATCAAAAATAAGATAGCAGTTGGCTGATCAGCCAGGGTGCCATCGTGCTAGACCGTTTAAAGGAGATAATTCTTTAGTTTAGAAATTATTTATATGAATAGTAATTTACTGGGATTCCCCTACTGTAATATTAAAATCAGTCAGTTTTTTTTTTAAACTTCTGCTGTGTGTTAGTTTTGCGGGCTAATCTCCGAAACGGCTGAATCGATTTTGACGGGACTTTCATTGACAGGTAGAGAACACTTTTCAGAGAGTAATCTAAGTTGTTATACCCCAAAAATACGAAATTTAAAGCAGGTGCACCCGCGAGGCACAGCGAAGTACATAAAGCGAGGTAGCTAGGTAAAATGAATATCAGAGAGATGGCGCATCGAATGTCACCTTGGATGTCCGTCTTACTAAAGCCGGCACTCGTTGTATAAGCATACGAATCTAAAACCTTGTTTGTCCTTGTGAAGTAAAATTTATAAATAAAAACACATTTAGGTATCAGTAATAAATTATTCATTATGTGAGACGAAGTTATAATTACATATGTAGGGTACGTATTACTTGATTATGTCCGAGCTATCCGACACGATTTAATCTATATAAATAAAAATGTTAATGGTCGTTTGTTCAGTGTCTTGAGTCTCTGAATCACCGATTGCTTTGAAATTTTTACACGACGCCGACATTGCACTCGGATAGGCGCGTTTTTATAATTTATATACCCTAAAACCCTAAAACTAATATAACTACTGAGGTAGCCACAGAACGCGTGACTGGGTACGGATAGTTCAAAATATAATTTAAAACTAAAATCCAACTTAAAAATTATAATTCTATTTTTAATTAATTATGAAAAATATTGTTCTATAATCCATAGGTACTCCATAGTACATTTTTGAAAAATCCTTTAGCTCTTAAACTTGATATCAATCATGATGGAGTTTTGAAGGAATGGGCAGTACATATTTTATGAAGAATTGTCCCAATCGATATAAATGTTACATCGTGCATCGCCATTTTAGAAAAAAATTATAATGGTGGCTGATGGGTATGCCAACATCTTCAAACCCCTTTACCAGCTTTATACAAAAAAAAATACTCCAGCAGACAATTACACCAATATTGTGTGATGCAAACCCAAACTAACTAGCTTTGTACTATTTATTTTATTTTATGTATGTATGTCGTCGCTTATCACGATAAAGAACTGGAGGAGCACCTAGTGATATAATACTCCAGACAATTTAGAAAATTTAGAAAATGGAACCCAGTCCTCTCTATACTACTTGAAATGTAGACATAATAATATGATAATGGTAAATATACAAAAATTATTAGGTAGATATTAGGCAATAAATAATAATTTATTATTGCGGACTAAATCAGCAAAGTTTATTTATCCATTAAGTTGTTCTTATCAGCATGAGTCACGTTATTAAATTTTTCTTGATTAATCTGTGATAATATTTTCTACAATTTGTATTGTTTTCTTAAGGAAAATAAATAGAATAATACTATGTTTTTTTACCAATGACAATTTATCGTGGGTAAACTACACAACACTAACTGCAATAATCTTCAATTGGTAAGTCAGTAAGTATAACAAAGGACTTTTTGGCGGGAACGGGAGAAGTTTTAATTTTATTTAGATTTTCTATTTTTTAGATTTTTGGGAGTTTTAAAGTACAAAAGTGCTAGTATATTATGTTTTAAAGTTCTGCATAAGTGAAAAGAATTGAGTAAGTCTAAATAAACATGTGTAGCTGAAGTTTTCGCGCTCTTCCAAGAAGTCCTTTACAACTTCAGTAAAGCCTACAATCAATTTACTGGATGAGTTTTACGATAAGAAAAAACTAATTTACTTGTGATACTACTTATTAATACGTGACATTGGCAAATGCGCTAAACTGTGCGCCATGCCATAAAGAAAGAATAAAAAAAGTATAACAAAGTAGTTTTTCTAGTTCCACCAAAATAGTCTAGGCTAAAAGATAAGGATATTTCTTGTTTACCGTACCCAAGAAGTCAGGATAAGTAGATAAAATCATAAATATCAGGTATGGGCAGTTTAAGTTGAATCTTCGAAAATATTACTGAAATAAGCTATTTTTTTTCTATTTAAAGTTTAAGTTAAGACAAGTTTAGGCAACCCTATGAAAATAGGTTCATATTAAGCACGCTAAGAGGACTTAACCTCTGAACGACAATTTACTCTATATTCGCGGGTAATGAAGGAGAAGCATTCAAATCTAAGGTGTTTTACAGGCTTTGGTGCGTTATTTACTATTTCCCAATAAAGTTACTGTTCTGTGTCATGCTTCCATTTTAAAGCACTCTTTTTCTGCAGATACTTATAAACAATCCTGTGTGGAAATAATAACCAACTAGCTATAAATTAAAAAAGGGATGTAAGTACAGTTAAGTACTTAAGTTTTTAAGCCTTGTTATATCTCAGGTGCTATTTATGTAAATCCATTTCATATCATGATAATATTTCTATATTTATATGCATTCCGTCAAAATTCAACGCGTATTCATTTTTCAACAAAGTATTTTGAAGAATGTAAGAAAAATGATGAGATTTGAGGAGGCGAAAGTAATATGTAAGGACATCCTCGCTTCATCCTCTCTACCCCATTAGTGATACAGTGTGAGGACACATATTTATGTATGTATGTCTGTATTTTCAGGAAAAATTAGAGTATGTCCGTAGTTGCACTCAATTCGAGGTAACAAGGTGTGACAATTCTGCTAAAAATACATATACTTAATTATTATATCTAAATGTTTTTTTTTCGCACTGTCATCATGACTTGTCTTATCTACTTTTCCCAAGTATTTGTCGGTTGGTGATAAAATTCAATACCTACTCACTCATTTTTGATAAAATATGACACTACTGATAATAATGTACCAGATAATCCGCTTAGTCTGCGAACTTCAATCAAAGTATACTTTAATTAAATATCTTAAATATTTATTGAATAAAATGCTTCACTTATTTTCCGCATTACCACTACTTAGTATTAATATTAGGAATAAAATATAATAGATATTTTATATGCTGATGATACTGTGCTTCAGAATAGCACCATCTGAAGCAGAGTTGCAGACTCTAATCTCTTGTATGAAAGAAAAATGTGAAGTGAAGGATTGAGTACGAATGTGATTCACATTCAGGATTCATAATTTTATGAACAGGAATTTCATAAAAAAATCAAATAAAATTGAAAGAAACTTCAAATAATAGTAAAATTATTTCCTGGACAACCGCCAAAGCGTGGAAGAACATCGAAATTTATTAAAAATTCATTTAATATATTGATGGGATAGATATTAGCTTTATGATAAATACAATATTTATGTATACATAACTATATTTTCAGAATAATTTTTATCAGGAATTCAAAGACAAGAGTGAGTGAAAAACAGAGACAAAAAATAGTTGATCACCCATATCGCATAGTTTAAGAAAATCAACTGTTGCAAACAGATCACGTGTGGTCACAGCCAGACTTTGAGAGAAGTCACATTAATATAAGTTGAGCAAATAAAAATCTATTACACAGAAAAATATAATCATGAGAATTTATTTAGAGGTTTATTTATTTGACATGTACGAATTGTTTCGTGCACTTAGAAAGGAGTGATGAAAGACTGACATAGAAAATCTACAGAGTGAAAATAGCAGAAGCCAATGGAGACTAAGCTGATCAGACCAGAATGATAGCTGATCGAAATGCCAAGAGTGTGAGGAGAGTGATGAGATTGAGGAGGCAAAAAAAGTATGGAAGAACCAGAATACTTGGCGCTCCAGTCTCTGTAACTTCTATTAGAGTTACCCCGTGAAGATGTATTATAAAAACACCTAATAAAATATATTTACTTTATTTAAATAAATAGGCAAACAAATATTCAGATTATAACATAGATTTTGGGTAGATCTTAACTATATGTTTTTTTCGTAAGTGACGAATGTTACTTACGATATAGTCGATATAGACGGTTGCGATAATTCAATTTTCTATTTTTTTTAAACTTTTACTTTTGTGGCTTGCAATAAAAATTTTTTTCAGTTATAATTTTGCCATTTACGCAGATACGACTACGAAGATATTTGTATTAGGATCTAAATTATTTAAGCTATACATTACAATGAAAAAGCGATATATCTACATTTTGTCGCTTACGATGTTCTTCCATAACAGGCTTGATATGTAGAATACAAGGGTAATTAGGAAGTATGTACTATGTATTACCACAGATTAATTAGTTACTACCGTAAAGTATTGCTAAGCTTTTAAGACTATATAAGACACAGTTTCTGAGAAAATTGACAATGACTGGTGCATGAGTAATGTTATAAACTTAAAGGTTCTGTTGTAACATTGAAAGTATGAAATGCTAATTATGTTGATTTTCCTGACAAACATTCCTGCTTTTTGTTAGTAAGTGACTATGATATATGAAATAATGCAAATTGTACATGTTTTTGTTAGTTAGTGTTCATTAATATAGCAAAACTTACCTAAGTACATATGCCATGATGTTACTGCAAATGTTTTAACTATATACTCAGCAGTGTTGGATAAAAACGCTATAATAGCTAAGGCTAAATCGCTAACTTTTAGTACCTTCTGCACTACTGTGACACCCACAAATGCAGCAAAAAATGATATCAGTGTACTTAACGCTGAAAATAAGGTGTACTCTCTCATAGCCCAGTGAATCTTTTCCCTTGCATACAAATATTCTAAACCAGTTAGACCATAAAGTATGAACACTGACAAGCTGTTTGTGAATGTCAGCAATAGTATCTGCCTTCTCATGTGGTTTGGACGTCTTTTAAAACATGTCTCCATCATTTCTTTGACCAGTAAAAAATCTAATAGAGTTGATAAACCACCCTGAAATAACATATATATTTAGTCTTAAAATCGACACAATTAGGTACTGTTATGTGATAAATTGAATGAATTATGAATATTATATTTTTATTACGAATATTAAATTTTGTTAAAATTAATTACTTAACTAAGAAATAATTTTTTTAATAAGTACATAAAATTTTATATTCCATATTCATGTATTTATGAGACCTATTTAACAAAGCAATTGTTACAAACAATGTATAATGTGTCCCCTGTTCAAAGTGATATAGTACAAGATCCGACTGCTGATTTCTGTAGGTATCTGTTTTTTAATGGAACTTAATTCAAATGAATTATTGATGACAATATAATATGTTGCTGCCGGGTTGCCTATCAAAAATTAGCCGCAATTAGCTTTAATTAAATATTTCGTCATTAATTTATTTTAATGAATTCCAGCTATATGTTTTTTTAATGAATTATAGATCATTTAAAAGAAAATGATGTGAAAAATGTTACAGAAATTGGTTGCCAGCTCTCAATTAGCCGCAACTCCAAAGAAGCCAGGTGTGAACAGGTTTGTTTTTGTTAATTATTTGCACTCATCGTGTTTTTCAAGAAAATTATGTATTAAATTGAAGTTTAATTTTTGCTTAATTTCAATTTCAAAGAAATTGTGTACCTGTAAAATAATGGCTGCAAGTAGTGCAAGTGGCTGCACCATACAATATTGTATTCAGCAAAAATTAAGCTTCAATTTAATACATAATTTTCTTGAAAAACACAATGAGTGCAAATAATTAACAAAAACAACCCTGTTCACACCTGGCAACCTTGGGGTTGCGGCTAATTGAGAGATGTCTAATAATTCATTAAAAAACTTATAGCTGGAATTCATGAAAATAAACTAATTACAAAATATTAAACAAAGGTAATTGCGGCTAATTTTTGATAGGCAACCCGGCAGCAACATATTACATTGTCATCAATAATTCATTTGAATTAAGTTCCATTAAAAAAACAGATACCTGCAGAAATCAGCAACCGGATCTTAGGCTATTAATGTAATCATTATTATTTCTAATAAAAATACCTTCAAGGCTCCATTTAGAGATTCTGTTAAATAAATGTTTGTAAAAGCATATGCTATCACATTTAATGTTGCCACCAATAGCAATAAATATATATTTCCCATGGCTTTCAGCAAATAAGAACTAAGTACAGATCCTAAAACCATTCCCAATGGTACTGATGCTTCTAATACTGTCATCCTAAAGAAAAACACATTTAATTCTATTAAGTACAATATTATTAAATTAATTTATACTTGTTATACTGCATTAAACACATAATCAAGCATTGGTTGCTATCTAGCAATAACGAATAATCACACATGGCCGGCCTTTAGAACCTAGTTACCTAAGTGATCTGCTCTCAGTGGTTGTTATGTCACTCATATAACAAAAAGCACCAGTAAATAGTGCTGTGAAACCTCCAGTTAAAGAAAATGGTACAACAGTCAGTATGTACCACCATGGACCCAAATTATTCAACATACAGTAGACAACGGTCATAATTGAAGTCAATGATATACCTAAAAATTAGAATGCTATCATATTTTGTTCAATAATTGCCTGTGTTTATAACCTTATAAACATGTGTTCAGAAATCAACTCTTCAATTCCTATTTATTGTGTAAAATAAATACCAAAATATAAAATAATTGTATAAAAACGTAAGATAAAACTCTTACCTAACAGTGGCCATGTAACTAAAGGTTTCCTTCCATATGTGTCTGACCAGACACCCAAAAAAAAAGACACCACAGCTGGTCCTATAGACTCCATCACCATTTTTACAGTTGAGATAAAAGTAACATATTTCTGAACTTCTTCCTCTAATTGACGAGTGTCATTATTCTTTTCTGGTGCCAGGAATATTTTACATTCATCTTCATTGTAATTTAAAGAGTGTACACATGTTCGATAGAGTAAAATATTACTTATAGCAGTACCTATTAGACAAAAATAAATATTTCATTTGAATAACATTACTGAGGGAATTTCTAGCCAGTTCAAATTTTACATGTTCACTTTTATAAATTATAATATATTAACTTTTCTATTACATGAAGTTACGAATCGATACAATTTCTATATCTTAAATATAATATTATGAGTTAATAGTGTTTGCAATTTTACATTTCCATTGGTCCTGATCGGTCTTGATAGTAAATTAAAGTTGGATTTAAAAAAACATTTTGAGTCAAAAAAGGCAACACTAGTAAAGACTTACCAGATAAGGCAAAAGACAACATTATCAAAAATAAAGGAATTTCCATTGTAAGGGAAAATGGTCTTCCAGGTAATTCACTAACCACATCGTTGTTGTTAATACTTTCCGATCTGTGTTCATTACACTGGCCATGTTGTGACATTGTAAACTAAAACAGAAAATAAATAGGTATCAGTAACTTACTTTGTAGTGTTTGTTGCAGTATTCCAGCTACGTTATATCATTATTATATGAACTTTAGTATCATTCAGCCTTATTTCAAAAATGCAATACTTATAATAACTAGGATCTAGATTAGATTTAGTGATATTCCGTAATGCGATAATATATTGACATTCATTGGAGGTGTCAATAACATTACCATCTAATAGATAAAAAACTAACACCAGTCTTTTTGAATACTTAGTTAAAAAAAAACAAATATCGAGGTCCCAATCATCTTTGGGTAGAAAATTATGTATTGACATTTATTGAGGGATTATTAATAAAAAAAACTTTCCAACGCATAGTTGTCTTTTTGAATACTTCAAATAGCTAAAAAACCTACCACCAAAATCTAAGACTTCTTCTAACCTAACCGGCCGAAGTAGTTTTTGGGTATAAAAGATTTCGTAAAGTGAAACTTTGATTTTGGAATTTTATTAATACTGAAAACATACAGGCCGTCTTTGCCATAAGGAAACACAAAGACCGTGCCTGGGGTGCACAGTCCGAAAGGCTGTATTAGCTTACATGAATGAAAGCAGCTCAATTTTTTTCTATTTTTGGTAGATATCTAACTATCTCTGTCAGCATTTAAAAATTGAATGTTCAGACATCAAATCAGATTCTTAATTATTTTTTAAACAGTGAACATAACAAAAGCTATTTTTTGTGATTCACTTTTTTACTTTCTAACGGGGCCTCTTGTTCTTGTCTGCCCAAGGGCTAAGGCTGCCACCCCTCTGAGTTTGGTCCGGAGTCTCCAGGGTTGAATAGTTCATATCAGGGCTACGGGTTTAACATTAATATCTCCGGGCAGGGAATGACAAAAAAATGTTAAGGCAATTTCTTTCAAATAAAAATTTTACTTTAAAAAATCTAGCTGGTTTCAGGGTGGGACTCAACTCAAATAGAGCTGCTAGTACTGGCACTCCCAGCACTACCAGATGTATTTGAATTTGTGAATACTTGTTTAATATCAATAAATAATGTTAATTATAGTAAAAGCCTAATTTCCAAACATCGAAACAAATACTTAATCAATAAAATATAGATAAAAATGTTGAATTATGAAATCTATGTCGGTCTCGGGGCCCTCGGGTCAATACCCACTTCTGTCATATGTAAATAACTACCTCAAAAAACATTGTTTTATTGAATGAAAATAACGATTTTTCTGAAATCTCCGGGTTCGCTCAGGGACTCAGTATGCAAAGAGTACAGCCGGCATGCTGTAAGACGGCCTTGCTCCGAAGAATTTATCAAGTGTCTTAATCATAACGGTAAGCAGTACTTAATAACGCTTGGCTGAAAAAATCTTGAGTACTTAAACCTTACAGTGAATGGCCTATATTATCATCGCGCTACCAAAACAGCAATAAAAACTTAGGCCAAAAGAGTAAATAGTCTAAACATTAGCCTTATTTTCTTCAGAAAAGTCAGAATAATTGCAGGCACATAGGCAGGTACACATTATTTTTGAAGATTACATGTGAGTAATTCATATTCTACGGTAAACAAATACAAATAATTTCTAATTTTAGAAAATAAAACAATGAGCTACAAAAATTGTACATCCACAATTCAATACGGTTATGTAGTTACCTCGAATTACGCCTGTTTAATGTTGAATGTTGACAGCAAGTTGACAGTTTGGTTGACAGAATGAGAATAAATAAAGTAGGTAGGTACTTTTTTTTTTTTTTTTTAAATGGCACCGTACGTGAGTACATTGCCAACGTCAAGTAAAGCGAGAAAACAATTCAGTAGACGATTAGCGCATTTGCCAAGGTCACACATTAACACAACACAACACAAACTAATCCATGTAGAATCACAAGTAAATTAGTTCTTTCTTATAGTAAAACTCCTCCAGTAAAGTGATAGTAGGCTTTACTGAAGTTATAAAGGACTTCTTGGAAGAGCGCGAAAACTTCAGCTACACATGTTTATTTAGATCTCCTCCATTCTTGTCACTTCCACAGAACTTTAAAACACAATATACTATCACTATTATACTTTAAAACTCCTAAAAATGTAAAAAATAGAAAATCTAAATGAAATGACAACCTCACTTCTCCCGTTCCCGCCAAAAAGTCTAGGTAGGTACTTTGTGATGAGAATAAATTTTAATTACGAGAAATGATGAAAATGATCTATTTATATTTCTTAAGGCATTGGTAATTAGACCATCAGCCTAATGTCGTACCTTCTGAAGAAAATCAAGTTCCCTAATAAATATAATTTTCTTATCGTAAAACTCCTCCAATAAAGTGATAGTAACACAGAACATTATTGATAGTAAGTTTTACTACGAAGATATGAAGAACTTCTTACGAAGATATAAAGAACTTCTTGGAAGAGCTCGAAAACTTCAGCTACAAATGTTTATTTAGACCTACTCAATTCTTTTCACTTATACAGAATTTTAACAATAAAAACACAGAAACACAAATGTCAACTATAGTTCTTTGGCCACCAAACATTAGAGATTTCGCTCCACTTTTGTCAAAATTGACAATCGTGGTCCCAAATTTTCGGTCAGAGTGAAAAGGACAAAAAAACTGTATTAGCATCTTCCTTTCTAAGGCATCACGTAATTAATGTTTTCGTTCTAACAATTCAGTGACGTCAGATATGCTGCTTTTATTAGTACTTGTTTTTAGATTAACATGGAAGGAGCTGTCATGGTAATACGCGAGTCATGGTAATACGCGTCAAATATTAATACGCGTCCTCTCTGACTACCCCGTTGGGGATACAGCGTGAACATATGTATGTATGTAATGATACGCGCCTGTTCTATTATATTCTATTATGTTCGTGACACTCGTGTTGTTATTTTTTATGTAGATGAGTTACATAATATCTGAGAGTAGTAAGAGTGTTTCTTCGTAAAACATGATTTACTACTTAAATGTATTTTTTGTGAAAAAAAAAGTGCATTTAAAGGTATTAAAAGCATACGGTGCTTATTCTTAGTTTTGCAGCGATCATTTTATCTAAATCATTTACAGGATACAGTCGACGGAGTTCAATATCGATAAATTTACAGCACATTATAGACATCACTATCAGAATTACACTAAGAAAATTAGAAAAATGTCAGAGAAAATAGATGAACGTATTTTACTACAGTTATATCATGTTATTAATATTATCAAGACAACATAATATGTGACTTTCTTACTAGCTATTACTTGGAATAAGAAATAAATTATTAATCTGAGGTATTGGGCTACCAGCCACTTAACTTTCGACCGTGTCGTTATAAAGAAACCTACTCCCTATATGGGAATAAATATTAGCTGGCAGCACTATTAGCATAATCCTTTAGTTTAATACGAGTTTTTGGCGGAATTTAAATTGAGAGAGATTGGGCGTTTATTTTAATTATTTCCTAATAGTTTCCAGTGAATTTCGTAAAAATAAATTAATAAATAAAAAGAGTAGATACTTGTATCTACACTGTTGTACATTATGTGGAATTGTTAAAATTATTGCTTATTTAGTAGCGTTTAACCGTTTTTTTAAGGCTTAGTCTGTTTCAGCCGATCCTAATAAAAAGACTGCCTAAATATATATGTTGCCAGAGATTCCAAGAAACAATTAAAATGGGATACGCCGACATTTGAATGAAATAATATGAAGAATTTATCTATTTATCACTGAAGACATCGGTTGTATGGGCTACGATCCCTTTACTTGCCCTCCTAAGGGAGAACCATACTACTTACAAAATATGTGACTACTTACTGTACTTAGTTATAACTCTGTGTGGTTTAACACAATCAACAATCTTCGTGGTGGAATTTTTGGCGGGAACGGGGGAAGTGAGGTTGTCATTTAATTAAGATTTTCTATTTTTTAAATTTTTAGGAGTTTTAAAGTACAACAGTGACAGTATATTGTGTTCTAAAGTTCTGTGTAAGTTAAAAGAATGGAGGAGATCTAAATAAACATGTTTAGCTGAAGTTCTCGCGCTCTTCCAAGAAGTTCTTTAAAACTTCAGTAAAGCCTACTATCACATTACTGGAGGAGGTTTACGATAAGAAAAAACTAATTTGTTATACTTGTGAGTCTACAAGGTCTACATGGATTCTACGAACACGTGACATTGGCAAATGCGCTTATCTGTGCGCCATGCCATAAAGAAAGAAAAAAAAGAAATCATCGTGGCAAATATTACATTCTCTTTGCATCGTGGTTTTTGGCGGGTCTTATGGGGAGAGGGTGAACGATTATTTTAATTATTCGCAAATTGTTTCTAGTGGATACCTATTGTATTTATTGTATATATTATCTATGCTCATTCTACTAGAATTGTTGCAATAAGTGCTTATTTAGTAGTGGGATGTTGAGTTGAGTTTCTCAATTCAGTAGTGTTTTTTTGTTATGTTTGTTACCTTATGACTCCGTCACTTATGAACCGATTTGAAGAATTCTTTTTTTGTTTGAAAGGATATTTCACTGATATCGGAGCTTTGGTTAACCATTATTCTTTTATGTTGATGATTCTCTTGTATGTCATTTGTTAACTATCGTTATCCCCACAGGACATAATGGTAGAAAGGAGAATATAATGCCTGTGATATAATAAATTCAGTCAGTAGTCAGTCTTGTTGCAGACAGAGAATACGGCCTGTGGCTGTCGTCTTCGGATTGTAAGAATACTGCTAGGGCGTAATTATGATGTAACCTATATACTACACTGTTCTTTTAGAACTAATCGATATTGATGATATTGATAACGGCCATAATGGGCAATAATATCCCATGTTCGATCTGTTCGCATCTTTTATTGTGAAAGCCCACAATTTGTCTCTTCAATACAATGGAAGTTAACACATTGCGCTCCAGAATTAGAAAATAGATTAATTGTAGACCTACCTTAGATATTTATTTAGGCCAAGGTCACTTAAAAGGGTGAAATAAAGAAAAAATAAATAAAAAAATTAAACCGACTACAAAAAAGAACACTGAAAAGTATGAAATAACTATCAAAGGATAGTTATTTCATACTTTAACTTTTCATCAAAACTTAAGTACAAAAATAACTTTATAAATACGATACGAATGCCCATATAATTAAATTAGACAGTTATTGAAGTCGGTGCTAAATAAATGTTCGACAACAGAAAGTCTATCTTTTAGTTTAGTAGGCTTGGCACCGACTTCAGTAACTGTCAAATTTAATTATATGGGTATTTGTATCGTATTTATAAAGTTATTTTTGTACTTAAGTTTTGATTTCGCTGTACTTAAGATTTGATTTAAGTTATTACGCTATTAATTTTATATATTTGGAACATATTAAATTTGAAGATGTTGCTAAAGAAGTCATAGATGATATCTAAGTATATATATCTTTCGCAACGATATTACGATTTATTAGTAATTTTTCATATTTATTTAAAACATAATCTAACGCAATCTTCTTTTATTTTTTTTTAAATTTATTCTTGACCATGGTGTCAAGTAGTCTTTTCAGTCTTTCAGTCGAAATGCTAAAAAATGACATAATTATTTATTTATTTACATTTTTTAAGGCATTGGTAACAAGACCATCAGCCTAATAACGAAATTTCTGGAGAAATATTAACTGTCCCTAACACTCCTCCAGTAAAGTGAGTAGGCTTTACTGAAGTTAAAAAGGACTTCTTGGAAGAACGCGAAAACTTCAGCTACACATGTTTATTTATATCTCTTCCATTATTTTCACTTACACAGAACTTTAAAACACAATATACTATCACTGTTGTACTTCAAAACTCCTAAAAATGTAAAAAATAGAAAATCTAAAATTTAAATAATATGACAATCTCACTTTTCCCGTTCCCGCCAAAAAGTCCTGACATAACGCAATCTAGTAATTAGTGATGCCAGTTCTATATAATTTTTTTACCATATTTATCAAATAAAAAAAATAACATGTAATATCGAGGTCGTAATTAGACGGTGATAGTTCGTAATACTGATTTCGATAAAAAGGACTTATTTTTATAAAGGAAATATTTTTGATCAGACGAAATCACTAAACATAATGATTTGAAAATTTTTATGAATTAATTCTAAATTGATCTTAATATACACGTAGGTATGTATTTCAAAATTATTTATTTCAGATTTCTCATTAATCCTGTAGCAAGAAAAAAATGAATCGATTCCATTAAACGACTTAATTGGCGTCAAAGAGTGCCAGGACATGCTCCATTTCTTATCGGATTCTTTTATTGTTCCATCAAAAACTACTCACTTGATACCATCTGCAATACCTTTTAAATATATTAACGACGTAAGTAACGTTATTATAAATATCTACCAATTTTATTTTTATAACATTTTTTGATAATGAAAATGATTCGAACTTGTAATATTGAAAGTTAATGATAATGAAATATCTGTGTAAATATTTCAGAATAAAAACACAACGTACGGCAGCAACTACGTATTAGGCGATTTTATTGAATATTATCTGTTAGTTTTATTTTTAAATATTAAGCCTAACTGTAGCCTGGTCTGTATGAACTCAATATATTATTTGTTATAAATTCAGTAAATACAGACATTCATGTAAATACGTATGCATCAAATGTAGTAAATAAGTAGAGCATATTTCGATTCAGGCATACATTATTTATTATTAATATAGTTCTCAGTTGGTTACTCCAAAAGGTGGCCCCAAAAATTACATTAAATTAAGTCTTGGGAAAGGTCATAGGCTACTTTTTTAATACCGCGAGGACGACGTCGCGAGAAACAACTTTCATGTAATACCATAATTGTTGATATATTTTATGATTTTATATAATTTATTTTATAATCATATTCATAGCTTTGCTAGTCCAAGCTCTTTTTTTTTATGCGTTACGCATCCCGTCCCGCCTAGTGGGATGGCAGGGGGCTATGTGGGACTCGTCGACATTAGGGTGCTAGGCCGAGTCTACCCACTAAAACCTGACGGTTTTCCTCTTCAAGGCCTTAGTGCCGAGGCAACGGGGGCACTTTGGCATTTTACCGCGAGCCCAGCGGCTATGCTCAACCTGAGCCAAGCCCTCCTCCGTTTGCGGGCAGTTTGACCTGCCCGCTCTCCTGGGCGGCGCGCGGGAACACCACGCGCACCATCTCGAGGCCATTGAGTGAGGCGCCTTTCTCCGAAGGACACTCCAGGCCTCCAAAGTGGCGGCTTCCGCACCCCGCCTACACCACGGTAGGGGCGTCCACACACCCACCTAATTTTTACGTGTTTACTCACGGATTTTTACAAGTTTTCCTTCTTCCCACCTCTAATTTTAACGTGGTGTCTCACGGGTTTCATTTCGAGTTTTCCTTCTCTCCACCTTTGATTTTAACGTGTTTTCTCACGGGTTTCATTTCGAGTTTTCCTTCTCTCCACCTTAGATTTTTACGTGTTTCCTCACGGGTTTTTAAAAGTTTTCCTTCCTTCCACCTCCGGAACCACAATACCCTTTCTAAAAGAGGGGCAAGCGACCCCAACATCCAACCCCCGCCCTCACGTAGAGGACGGGGAACACAACTTGTCTCCATAAATGTGGACATTTCCCACCCCCCGATCCGGGCCAGGTCCTTTCGTCATCGCATACTCGGTCCCAACCTGGAATTAAGAAGCCCATCAACGTGCATCCTTCAGGATACACGCTGATAGACACCCTTTACCCCTCGTTGGTCGCGCTATTAGCCGTCACCCAGTAACAACCCATTAAAACAACGAGCAGTTACCGGTCGGTGCCCAGGGTACACCACGTGGAGGTTGCCCAACCCAGTACCCCTGCTAGTCCGAGCCCTACATTAACAAGTCTCAGCTCTGCACCACCAAGTTCTACAACTACAAAACATTAAGTCAAATGAGGACAATCAAACTATAAAACAAACGATTTCATCTATGTCAAAACGATAGCCTGGAAATAATCTTCTCTGCACATGCATTTACCGGCTTTCTGAATTTTACACGTACATACTTATCTTTACGCTGTATCCCTAGCAGGATAGTCAGAGATATTATATTATGTTATAAAAAACCTAATGTGAAATAACGTTGAAATAATGATACCCGATTGTGTTTCTTGTCGGAGTGTCTCTGAGTGCACGTTTTCCTTTCAAACCTAAGGTACATTTGATGTTCAAAAATACCTTGCAATTGAGTTTACTTCTAATGATACTTAATAATAATTAATGTACATCTAACTGATTAAAAAAATAAAGGCTAAAGTTGTACATATGTGTTTTTATTAATTTTTATGGTTCTTGAATACTTAACACCAGATTACGCAAAAGAAAAGATTTTTCAAATGGTTTATTTATTGACTTTCTGTTTTGGTTGTTACATTACTTCTGTAGATAGTATGAATGCTCACATAAAGAAGTAATTACTATGTCATGTTTAATTAAAAACCTGTCGATATGTTCGCAAGCTTTCCGTAATCTAAACTTTTAAACTTTCGTGTTGCATTATAAAATATATCTAAAACCTGTTTCTATAAATTAACTTTTGTAAAGGTAATCGCGTTAAATATCTCGTTTTAGATATATTTCTGTAATCTTTTAGAAACCTCTTAATTAAAACTATTCACGAACTTCAGAGAAACATAAAGATCTCATACATCTTAAAATACTTCAATTAAATGATCATAAAATGTGGTAAAGATTTGACTAATATGGTAATTTGGATATTAAAATTTAGGTTACAATCGCTGAATTACCTAAAATTATTTCCATAAAAGTTGAATTATTGTATGACAGCACAGGTTGTCAAAGCGAGCGAGACTATAGTGGTCACATCAAGAGAACATCTACTATTGTCATGGAAGTAATAAGTACTACGTACAACAGGAATGAGCTGTTGTCGCAAAATTGAAGCCGAACGAGAGCTCAGTAACTGTACCTCTTATCCCTCTCTGGCGATGGTGACTATATTGAAATATGATTTAAGGACAATAATTATAAAAAATGATTTATGATCTGACGTCAGCAGATTATTGCTTCAGATGGATTTTAATCGAAGATGCTAATGATAAACTTGCCCTTTGCGGCACTATACATTTCCTGTTTTTACTTGCTTTTCACACTCGCGTCATATAGGTAGGTACTTACCTACAGGTCCTTGTGGGACACGACATGCAGCTGGACTGAGATAAAATTACGATAAGCTACCTATTGTGGTATATTTAATTAAATAGGTAAGAAAAAAACAGTTAAGTTTACATTTAAGTTTAATTCTAAATCAGACTTTGCTAAATAAAACAGTCTTGTGAAGTTTCTGCCGCAAACCCAGCTTATTCCTTATATGTTTCATTGATTCTAATTTTGCATTATGAGTTAAACGTAAATTGAGATATGAATTCGCTAACGCCTTCACCAATTGAATATCATGTGGATCTTCAAATATAGATTGAGGAGGATGTGGTGGATCTAACGATGTATGTAGTTTGCTATGAAATTCTTGGACAGCGTACATGATAATTTTATTTTTGTGTACGTTTTTTAATGATTGATTTGATAATGTAATAAACAGTTTTTCAGTGTACTTCAGAATTACAAATACAAATCTGGAAACATGCTTAAGTTTTCCTCGATCAATAAAAGCAGTAAATGCAGAAAATTGTGATATGTCGACACAGTAGTTGTGATCTATGGTCTTGTGATCCAATAACACCACACGACAATTTGAACAAGAAATTTTGTCAATCATCCCATTCACGATATATCCAGCAATATAATAAATAATGTTCAGTTTAAAATCTGAAACACAAGCGTTATCTACGAGATCCAACAAATCATCTATTGATGTCGACTGATCTTTATTACATTCTTCCACAATAGCCCTCTTTCTGTTCCTAAATTCGAGTACAGGAGTCAATTCATAATCATCATTGGTGCAATTGGCATTTATGCTGGGCTTAATACTATTTTTGTACAATAACTTTCGCAAAATATATCTAAATTGCATTGCACTGCCCTGGTCCCAGTTTGAATAGGGCCCAGTAGCCCCCTGACCCACTTTTAAAGGCCCAAACGACATGTTATTACAATAACATACAGGCATACGTACGAACGAACACTGAATTCTCACATTAGGGCACCTTTTTACCTACAATCAGATATTAAATCCTACAAAATTACTTACCAGCAAAAAAACGGAGGGCACTGTATCACATTTTAATACTGGTCGTGATAAACAAGCAACAAAATCTTGAGCTTTAAAATGTTTGCTACATACAACTGATGCATCGGTCAGTTTTCGGGTAGAGCTCATGGGTATAATATTTATCCATATTTCCCTAACATTAGGATCTTTAGGAAATCTGAAATTGAAACAAAGTTATTTTAATAGAGAATGGAATAAAAATTGCATAGGTATTTAAGTTATTTGTTCTTGAACTAGGATTAGATAGTCATGCATGGTCACCGTAATTCTTCACTGACAAATTATGTTTAAAACTATTACCTGTGAAAAGATAAACCACAATCAGGATAATACTCGCTTCCGCAAGCCTCCACGACACAAATTCTCCCCATTTTAACTAAAATTCTTCAAAAATATTAAGAAATCAAAAAACACTTCGCCATTAACGTTCGAGTCGGCGATTTCATGTGGGGTTGTCAGGTCAGGTGTCCGTATTTCATACAAATAAAAGAAAACAGATACGCCAATCGTAAAATTATTGCGTTAATAAGGCTTTACACGTAGCAACAAATAATATTGCTTTAACATGTCGGTAATAAATTATTATTTATATTAGAAACATTTTAAAAGTAAATATTTTTATTTCAGCACATTACATCAATCGCATATTTTTCTACAAACAACGAGAGGATGGAAATCAACTTAACTCTGGCAACTCTAAGTCACTGTTAGAACGGGACACAGCGTTCAGTGGTTGCCCTCTCACTAGGCTTCATTTTTATTTTGCGTGCAACAAGACTCTTACGACCTTAGCATAAGGTTTTATTTTCTTTATTTTAGCTGCAAGATGCACAGATAGAGCTCATTCCTATTGTACGTAGTACTTAATTCTCTTTGGTGTATACACAACATAGTATCTCCTTAATAGTCTGTGCTAAATACTTTAATGATTACTAATCTGTGACTGTAGATCTTTTAACCGTTTTTAGTCGGATTTTTAGTTAATGTTCTACTAATTCATGCAAATTAAAAAAGAATAAAATTTGTAAATTTTCTACAAGATAGGTATGTATTGCATATTCTCATTTCAATCAAAAATGTATTACTTACGCCTTCCCAAGCTTGTTTGATGAGTCGTCTTCCTCACCGTCACTTTAACCACATCCGCTGTTGTAGCATTTACTGTTTTTTTATGCCATTAAATTCATAGCCCTAATGGTGTGATGTTACAGCTTACTGATTTTATCTATATTGTGTACTTATTGCATCTTTATTAAATATTTAAAAAAATTAAAATTTAATTTATAAATGGTATGTAGTGTAGTGCCACGACCTATTTTTAGCTTTGCTTTCCTTTTTCTAAACTACTTCGTTGCTCGCAGTTATTATCCCATCTAATGATATTCATAACATATGTAAACGGAATCATATGCACATAAAAATTAATCTTTTCAGGCATAGAATTGCTAAAATGGCAGTGAATGTTTACTCAACTAATGTAACCGCGGAGAATTTATCCCGACACGATATGCTAGCTTGGGTGAACGATTGTCTACAGTCCAATTTTGCAAAAATAGAGGAACTATGCACTGGCGCCGCATATTGTCAATTTATGGACATGTTATTTCCTAACAGTGTACCTATGAAGCGTATTAAATTCAAGACAAATCTAGAACATGAATACATACAGAATTTCAAAATTTTACAAGCAGGTTTCAAAAAAATGGGTGTTGACAAGGTAATTATTAATTTATATAACATATACCTATTAAATATTAGTCATCAGAGTGATAATATATTAAGCATTCATAAGCAGAATATGACATGTTTTCAGATATTCCTTTTGAATATTTTTTCATTAATGTTTAGTGATGCAGAACAATTCAAGGTTAATGAGATGTTATTATAATGTACTATAGAAACATCTTTTCATATTGCTTCATGCTTCTAGATGATTATTATTACAAGTTTATTTTACACTGAGTTTATAGAATGATGGTACTATTTAAATTATAATCTCAATTTAAAAAAATGTAGGTACTTGTAATTAAATTCTATTTAAAATTAAAATAACATTATACCAATATGAATAATTATAACGGATACTCTTTTTCAAGGAAAAAAAGTTTTGATGTTTTTAATTAAAATCTTTTTAGTTTGTTTAAGATTTAGTCAAAGCGGTTAAAATGGAAAATTATATTATTGAGTTGAAATATAGCACAGACTTGTAAATTGAAAGGCAAAAACCAGAAAAATAAAAAACTAATAAAAGAATTAATAATTGGTATTTTCGTAGCAATTTTATTTTTATTTTTTTAAATTTAACTTCCATCGAAGTTAATGCATGTCCAACATGATCTTGGCCAGTGTTCTAAAGTGGGAATGTTTCAGTAATTCAAACAGTTATCGCTTATGTCAGATATTAAAAAAATATGAAATTTTACTCAAAATTATCAGCAAAATTGTCTGTTGCTATGTGTCACTGACAATATTTATAGTTGTGGCCATCTAAGAATGAAGATATTAATTAAAATAATATCAAACTACATAAAAAGATTTAGCCTTGCTTTGTAGAAGGTTTGAAGAATTTAGAAAAAGGACAGTATTATCCTGTTTCCAAATTTTATAGGTAATACCTGTGGACAAGCTGATAAAGGGCAGATTCCAAGACAACTTTGAGTTTTTACAGTGGTTTAAAAAGTTTTTTGATGCTAACTATGATGGTCGGGAATACGACGCCTTTGAGGCGCGTGGTGGTTTTACAATCGGATCGGGCGCTTGCGAGTCAGGGGTGCCTCTGTGTGGCGGCGCTGCGCCTCCCCGGGCTCGGCGCCCCATCCCTACACACCACTCGGGCAGTATGCATCACTCAAATCAAAAATGCACGGAACTTACCGCCACACTCAGAAATAACCAGTTAACCAACACTACTGCATTAACTCATTTCACTGTTAATATTTAACTTAGAAATGGTGATTTCTAAGTGTGGTGAATTCACATCACATGCCCCTGCGGATAGCCAGCACGAGTAGACGTCTTTACAGTCTTTACATCTTACTATTACTTTGCGACTATTTTCTTTTGTAGATAGTACCCATTGACAAACTGGTGAAGGGTCGTTTCCAAGATAACTTTGAGTTTTTGCAATGGTTCAAGAAGTTCTTTGATGCCAATTATGGAGGCACCGAATATGATGCGGTGGCGCAGCGCGAGGGACTCCCGATGGGGCATGGAGGGTCAGCGGCGCCTCGCTCCACCGCTAAGAAACAGACGACGCCTGTCGCTAAAGTACCAGCTAGACCCCAAACCAGTACTGTTTTTATTTATTACCATTGTCATTAATACACATCTTGTTTTGTGTTATTATGCTTATAGACTATTGAAGTAATGATAACAAATACATAATACCTATATTAATTATATTATATGAACCATTGCGATTTTTATACAAAAATAAAATAAATCGACCCTGTAATAATGCCACATATAATTTTGTTATTGATAAAATTTTACTACACATGTGACCACACCTGCATGATGATCTCATCTTTTATGTACATATTTACTATAAAATACATAATATGCATGCCTTATTAAGTATTGTATATATTAGTCATGTACCTAATTTATATTATTTCATTCATAATAACTAATTACTACCTAATTGTGTACTAAGTTGCAATGCTTCTTAACAATATTTTCAACATTTAAACATATTTATTATAAGGAAAACCTATTTGCAATATCATAATATCATATTATGTAGTACTTAATATTGTGATATGTTAATTTTGTTTTTATTATGTTAGATATTGCTGTTTATGTTTGCAGTGCACCAAATTCAACTATTTTTGAATATTGGAAATAATCGCACTAATTTTTTGTTGTTGGAATATAATAGTTTATCATTTTTTGTACTCAGATTGAATTTTCATTATAATTAAATGATATTGCATTGGTAAAAAATATTTCTCAAGTTTTGTTCATAAATAATTAATTTTGGCAGTTGGAAAAGCCAACAGCGCAGTGAGGTCTCCTCCAGTTAATATCTCAAGACTGAATCAAAGTGCAAAAGGGGATTCCAAAGTTATTGATGACCTAAACCATCAGGTATGTATGTAATGTATATTATAACTTATTAAATAATTAACTTTAATATTTGTGTACTCCTAATGATAAACAAATACATAATATAAATATAAATACATAATATAAACTACAAACAAGTATGCAGGCACCCAATAAAACCAAGACTCTAGACTAATTTAGAAGTGTTTATATCTTAAATTCTTTTAAATTCTTAAACCTCACTGGTGACCGAACCTGAAAACCTCAATTTGGAAAGCAGATGCAGATGTACATATCAAAAGCACTCGCATAGCTCGGCAAAAGTGTGTGAGGATAATGATGAGATTTGAGGAGCTGAAAGAAGTATGCAAGGACCGTTCTCAACACTGAACCCTCTCTGAGTACCCTGTCAGAGATACAGCGTGAGGATATCTATGTAGATGCAATCATGCAATAATCTGTGCACTAATAATTTAGTAACTAACTTACATACAGATTTCTTGAAAACAATAGTATTGACACTAAACAAATTGGCAGATTTCAAACTATCTAACATTCACTTATTTTACACACTATATTTATAGGTAAATGAATTGAAAGCCACAGTGGACAGCCTTGAAAAGGAAAGGGATTTCTACTTTGGCAAACTCCGGGATATAGAGGTGATCTGTCAAGACATGGAAGAACAGCAGAACGCTCCAATTGTCCAAAAGATTTTGGATATTTTATATGCAACTGAGGTATGGTTTGGACAGTTATATGTGCCTGCGTTGTTGCATGAATTTATATGTCTAATTATGTAGATGTTTATGCCAATTCATGAATTATGATGAAAAGATGTCCGTGGAGATTTATATTTATTTAACAATTTATTGCACACAACGACATATACAAAGAGAGATACATACGGAAAAAAGAGCAAAAGGTACCGCTTATTTCTATAAGAAATTTCTCCCAGCGGACCCGCGAGAGAAAAATTTTATAAAGAAAGAAAGAAAGGTAGACACTGTGTGTAATAGAATATTATTAAACTAAATATAAATAATAATGAATACGAAATACAATAACAAAAACACATACAATCAATATATCAATACATATGAATATATAAATAAATGTGCTGTTGTCTTTGCAGGACGGATTCGCACCTCCCGAGGAGATTGATGGCGACAACACTCATCCGCCTGAAGAAGACGAATATTGAAATTAACAGCGTATCGCAGTGCTCTTTGTATATTTACACTTATTTCGCTTACAATCATCAACGAGTGCTTAGTATTTCACAGCCAATAAGTCGTCACTACTTTGTTAATTAATGTGCAACAGATAGTGGTCCAAAAATGACTCGAATTTCCTAGAGTAGAAATTTTAACAAACAGACTACAACTTATTTTACAATATAAACTTCAGCATTACGCTTAATTATCATTCATTCATTTTTTATAATTTCATTATCATATAAGGCTGTGTTATATCTAAGTACATACTATTTTGGAGCGTCATTTCTTGGCTGAATTTTCTCTAATTCTGCATGTTTTTTCGGAAGAGTAATCCATTTGTCATTTTATGGGTAGATTAATTGTGCAATGATTGATGCGAGTGAATGCGAAATTCATCATTTTTGAGCCACTGATGCATTTAATAGGTTGTTAATAATTGGAAGATATTTACTGTTACTTGTTTAAATTCTGTTATAAAGTTGAGCGAAATAATTATTATGAATACTATCACATTCTAATATTTGGGCATAAGATCTGATTTTGTAATTCCTTAGTTCACTCAAAATGTTGAAACATACAACTTTTATATTAGTTATAAATGAGAAACACTTGCATAAACTAATTGTAGTGTTTTTTTAGTACATAGACATAGTAGTATCGCCCTCGTACTATATCGCGAGACACAACGACTTGTTGGCAAGAAGAGACGTATGCTGGTTAAGAAAAATAGATAATTAATTTATTTTGCGTTCGTAATGCCTTAACAGCAGATATTAATTGCATCTGATTTACAGATTGTGAATGTCCTATATCAAAAAATAAAATAACTTTATTAAATGTTGTTTTAATACATACTGTCACTGTGCCGGATATTCGTATCGGTGTCCGAGGATTTCCGAGGGGAAAAGAGATCTGTATTATCATACTGTTACGAGCTATGGGTAATCAAATGCCGGTAAAGTGTACAAAAGTTTATTTTCGTTCGAACAGACAGATGTCAAGTACACGTAAACTTAATTACAGCGGTTCCTATTCACCCCTCGAACTAGGTACTCGCGTAATAATCACCGAAGATACACACTTCACTCGCAAACGTTCCAAATCACAGAAGTCTTCTATCAAAAGTTGTCGCAGTAGTCTTCGTAATTCGCCTCCATATCGTCCTGATATATCGCTTTGATCGGTAGTTAAAAAACTGACTTAGCGGCGGACACGGAGCTCTATTTATAGTCCGATAAAATGAGGGTGGAAACTTCTAGATTTTCTAGAGCAAACGCGAATGCTAGTAATAATAACTCATAGAAATAAAGAGGGTGGAAATTTCTAGTTAATTACGCTCGCTAACAATTATTTGACATTGTTCTTGACGCCGCGGCCTGTTTGCAGAGTCATATATGATACGTCATCGCTCCGGAATTTTCGAAGTACAACTTTGTTTTTTTTTTCTTAATTTCGCTCATACCATTCGATAGTAGACCATAAACCTAGCAATGCGTTTTAGGTCATAGCTCTTCAAAGCCTAGGTCTTGAGATATAAGCACTAAAAGATGCGTGTCTCGTGTCATATAAAAATCGACCTCATTGCTTGGACATAAGGTCCACCCATAACAATACTAAAACTATCCGTTACTTTTTATATCTCTACAATTTAAGCACTTTCAATCAAATAATTATGATAAATTTTAAAATAATAAGTTATCTCGCTATGTTTACATAAATTAGGATTAATTTAATTGTTTGCAATTGTAATGTAAAAGCAAAATAATACAACGGATAGCCATTTTGCCACACTACTGTGAGGCCTGGATAAGTCCAAAATCGAGTGAAAGTAAGATCATTGCAATAGAAATGCGATCACTTAGAAATACCATATGTGCGATGTCACCCTTGCGGACAAAATAAGAAGTTAAGAGACACGCAGTATGACAGCAGTACGCAGTAGCAGGGTTGCACGACAGTATTATTGTAAAAATAAAGAAATGAATGTTTAGATGGTTCGGGCACATAGAATGAGTGATGAAAGATTGACGAAGAAAATGTACAGAGCGAAAGCGAGTTGTAAAAGAAGTCAAGGAAGACTTACGAAGTTCAAATGGTCAGAGTATTAGGTGACGGAAATGTAAAAGCACTCGTATACCTAACCGAAAATGTGTGAGGAGAATGATGAGATTTGAGGAAGCGATACAAATATCATATATAACGACCGCGACTCGACGCTCCGTCCGTCCATTATCCCGTCGGAGGTGAAAATATGGAATTTAATTGTATTTGAACAAATAAACGAAGTACGAAAGTTGAGATCCGTATTCGCAGATCACACATAGACACTAATAATTCATATTCGTGTTCGTATCCGCGGATGTACATTTTTAACAAACTGGCACATCTCTAATACATAAATACATATCCTCACGCTGTAGCCCTATTAACGGGATAGTCGGAGAGGATGGAGCGCCAAGTCTCGCGGTCCTTACATATTTCTTTCGCCTCAATCCTCATCATTCTTCTTACACAATTTCGCCTAGGTTGGCGAATGCTTTTGGCATTTCCCAACACTGGCTATTTGATCTTTATAAGTCAGCCTTGGTTTTCCTTGGCTTTTGCTCACTTTTGCTCTGTAGATTTCCTACGTCAGTCTTTCATCACTCATTCTTTCTATGTGCCCGAACCACCTAAGCATTCCTTTCTTCATTTTTACAATAACACATCCATACCTAGAAAACGCACTCCCCAGATATACGATTTCATTCACTTGTTTTAGACATTTTCCATGTACCCATATTTCACATTTCGTCTGTACCTCTTCTTGTTCAATCACCCTACCTTAGTTTTGTTCACATATTCAATCCTTTCACTTCTTGCATGCACATATTGTTTTAATTTTGTCTATAATTAGGTAGAACATCTACCTACATGTTTGAAGGCCCACAGAAGAGATCTGTGGCCGGCAATTGGATGTAGCATATATAGACACTAGACAGTGATTGCACATAGTGTATATGTATGTACAATGTACATATAATACATAGTATGTTCGACACAACATCACGCCACTTCCCATTAAGAGCGGACAGAGTATCACAATTACATCTCGACGTTAACAATTGGCCATACCGCTCAAATAGCCATTCCTAAACGTACATAATATTAATACAGCTGTTAGAGAGCTCGCACTGGAAAAAAAAGGTGGAGCATAACTGTCTGACGAAGTGGGAATAACTGGAAATTCTCAAAAAGATATAGGTACAAATTCACAAGTTTTAATTGGTTTTAGTCATTCTTAGTAGGTACTTAGTTTTGTAATTTTGTCAAAAATTTCCCACTTTGTTTTTGGTGTTTACTTCTATAATCGATTTTCATATACATTGTCGCCCACGGGCAGGTGACCGGCCGAATTCGGATTATTTATGAAAAATTATCAATAAAAAACTTAGGATGGCTTGCACCAACTATTTAAACTCGATTTAAAGATTTGACATTTCACTTGCACCAATTATAATAATAATATATAATAGTTGGTGCAAGAGAGATGTCAAATACGCCAATCTTTAAATTGAGCCAATAACTTCGGAGATATAAACAAAAAACATATGAAATAAGGTCACCAACCCAACCAAAAAAATTAAAAACTGTTAAAGATACGCCTCATTTCTAAGTTTTTTATCTATAGTTTTTCATAAATAATCCGAATAATTCGGCCGGTCCACCCGTAGGTGACACTGTAGGTATAGTCCGTGGTACACACAGACAAACTACTTAGAGACCTGAAATGTTTACGAATTTCTAAGCGAACTATTCTGTCAAGTTTAGAGGAATGAGACGTAAGCGGACGGCAAGGTAACGTAACGTACTAAACGAAATAGTGATGTACTCGTAGATATTGTATATATCGATAAATTAAAGAGTTATTTTCATAAGCTTATTTTAAAAATAAAAATAATAAAATATGTATATATAATCAAAACAAAATTCTTTATTTCGAAACAAAAAAAATCAAAAATTTGGAATAGAAATGCAAATCAAATTCATTTGGGTAGTACGTGTTTCTTCTAATGTAAAACTTTTTAACAAAAAATTAAATTGACAAAAAACGAAACTGAAAAGCTTTGGTGGTAGAACCACCCAACTTTTTCGTCTGTATGTAATTTTTTAACCAACTTTAAAAAGAGGGAGATTCTATGTGCGTCTGTATGTTTTTTTATGTATGTTCACCGATAACCTCATCAATTGTGTACCGATTTAAAATTTGTTTTTTGTTTGATATACTTCCGAGGTGGTCCCATTTAAATTGCACTGATATTGAGCTTGGCCTTTGAAGATACACGAAATAATAATTACTAATTATAAGCTTTATTTATATTGATGATACATTTTTATATCTTTTCGTTCTATAATTAGAAAAGTAGTTAGTTGTAGACCCATCCTATATATTTATTTAGACCAAGGTCACTCAAATGGGAGAAATAAAAAAAATTAAGAAAAAATTTCAACCTACTAGAAATAAACACTGAAAAGTATAAAATAACTATCCTTTCCTAATTACAACTCAAATATAAAAAAAAATACTTTATATATACGATATAAATACGTATGTAATTAAATTTGCTAGTGTTAGCCGACGGAAATGTCAAAAGCACTCGCATACCTAGGCAAAAATGTGTGAGGAGAATGATGAGATTTGAAGAAGCGAAAGAAGTATGTAAGGACCGCGACGCTTGGCGCTCCGTCCCTCTGACTACCCCGTTAGGGATATGGTGTGAAGATTGTATGTATGTATGTACATAATTAAATTTGACGGTTATTAAAGTGGGTTCCAAATTAATGTGCCACAACAGAAAGTCTATTAGTTTGGGAGGCTTGCATCGATTTCAGTAACTGTCGAATTTAATTATATAGGTATTTGTATCGTATGTACAAAGTATTTTTTTATTGTATTTGAGTTTTGATTAGTAAAGAATGGTTATTTTGTACTTTTCAGTGTTTTTTTTAAGGTTAAATTGTATTCTTAAATTTTTTCCGAATTAAATTGAACCCAAAACTCGAGATATACTCTATTCAATAAAAGAGAATCATCAAAATCAGACCACTCTGTAAAAAGCTACGCATGGTCGTGTACAAAAAAAAATTGCACCGACTTGAGAACCTCCATCATTTTTTCGTCGGTTGAAAAAAGAACGGTGACATCTTTTTAATGATAACTGTGTTTTTTTAATAGAAAAGGTGTATCTCTGTACCAAATTACATCTTAATCGGTTCAGCGGTTAAAAATTTCCCATACAAAGTTTCATCCCCTTTTCACGCCTTTAGGGGTAGATTTTTGGAAAAAAGGATGTTTTTTAATAAAAAATTTATCTATGTACTATACTAAATTTCGTGTTAATCGGTTCAGGGGTTAAAAATTTCCCATACAAAGTTTCATCCCCTTATTCACCCCTTTAGGGGTAGATTTTTGAAAAATAAAGTAGCATATGTTCACCCCCTGGTGTCAAACTATGTCCATGCTAAATTTTATTAAAATCGGTACGGCGTGCCGTGCCGAATAAAGCCGTGAAAACCAAGCAGACAGACGGAGAGACTCACATTTATAATATTAGTATGGATATGGATAGTATATATGGATTATACAATAATATAATATTATATATATTATATAATTATATGTTATATAAATATATTATATAGTATGGATTGAACTAGGTACATAATTTTAGAGTGGTAGTCATTATAAATTGTCAAAATTAATGGATAATATATTGATATATCGATACGTTTTTTCGCGTCTCTACTTACACGTGCCATCTTGCAAGAGTGAGGACGCAACATGTAATTATAGCTTGATAGACAAGGACAAACGCTGACTCAAAGCTACCAGCGACCAGTATAGTGAGAGCTCTGCATTTTTTTGATATAAATTTTTAGTATGAATTTTATACTTACCGATGAAACGTGTTATTATCTTTTGAAACTATTTTTACGACTGTCACTACCACATCACTTTACAGCACAATTTGACATTGTTTACGTAATTTATACTATATTTTTTAAAACAATTAGACACAGGTCCCGGATCTGCTTTTGTATTTGAAGTTATATGAGCGTTTGTGCGCATCGATGGCAGAAAACGGTGCCCTTTCATTTCCTGTCTTTAGGCTAATTTGTCTGTGGCGGTACACAAATTAGATTGCAGCGAATAAGTGAAGTAGTTATGTCACAGTACAAGTAAGCATACAGTATGCTATCTTCATACAAATGCTCCCAAACAACGCGCTCGAAATCTCGACATATCTCGACATACGACAGTCGCGAGCGCGCCGCGGTTATCGTCGGACGGTATGAGACGCTCCTGCGCATTTATTGACTAAATATTATGTCAATCAAGTTTACGAGCACAATGTTCAGTGTATGGATGTTTGAATACATCTATATCGAAACCAGAAATATTTCTCTGTTGCTAATTTGTAGGAAATATATTATCATAATGATCTAGTTAATTTATTGCTGATTTTTAATTATACTGCACATAAAAAAGCATTTTTTTTGTCCATTTCCACCATACTAACTCACAAACTTTTGAAACTAGATATAAAATACTAATAAAATTATATAAATAAAAACGTATTAAATTTGCAATAATATAAAATGAAAAGATAATATGACAATTTAATATAGTACCTATTATCAAATAAGTAACCCAAGAAAAACATTCAGTCCAAGTCGGTAGCCCTATTGCGCGTTTACGTACCAAACGACCGTAGGTAATTATCTCTAGGACACTGCCGAGATAGCATACTGTATGCTTACTTGTACTGTGGTTATGTTGCCCCTCCGCGCAACATATTTACGCATCATAAACTGAACGCGTGTATATGCATATACGGCATATACTCAACTTACTGCTTTTCTTTCATAATCTTCCTGCTAAAAATTTTAATGTTTGAAATTGAATTATAGCCAACCATACAAAATTCCAAGTTTTTTAAAGGTAGGTAAGTACTTAAATGAAAATGCTACAATTATTAACTAAAGACATATTTATTATTGAAAACAATAAAGCTTTAATTCCTTGTTTATACATCTTATCGTTAACATAATAAAAATATCGTGATTAAATTATTTTAGTATAACAAACTTCAGTCACTTCACTACGATAGTTAATCATCATAATTCTCAATTGTAGTAAGTATATTATATTTCTTTATGGTCTGCTAAACGATACGATAAATCTGTGAAAAAATATGCGATGTGGAAAGTGGACAACTCGTACTTTGTCGTAATTCTCAGTAGAACCACAGATTAATTAGTTTAGTAGAACGAAGAAAACGCTTCTTTTTCTCTCGATATCTCGTTAATCCATAAATATGTGTATTATTATATTGAATTATTTATATTAGACTTTGTATGTAACTCAAATATTATATCTCTGTGACTTACTAATAGTAGGTAAGTACATATTTAGACTATTTCAAAAAGCAGACTAGGGTGGCTAAAAAAGATCTAAAATGGTATGCACCCAAATGTTCGATGCTTTTGTTCTGATAAAAATACTTTATAGTTTATACACATAAATTTGTATTCATTATACTTTATAAGCAGCACATCTTTGTACTTTATGTACCTAAATGTTTTAGTTTGACTCATGACATTGCTATTTGATTATAAGAAGTTTATTTATCAGTACAAACGAATAAGCCCTAGACGATGCTTATGGAGCACCTGTGAACTCTGACTGCCTATGGAGTAATACATTACTTAAACGGCTACCACGCCTACAACTCTTAGCCTCTCCGCTCTTGAATATCATCGATGTGACATCTGACTGCAATATAACCACTTTACTATACTAGCGCACCGTTCGGCGTCGTCCCGGCCATGGTCCCAGCTTCCGCAACATTTTGACACATTAGTTTTCATTTTAAAATTATTTAAAGCGTCATCTATGGACATTTCGGTCTGTGTCAAAGCAGTCAGTACATATTTATGCACTTCCTACACTTACTAGAAAAAATTAAAGTTATCGACGCGGCAAAAAGCACACGAAGGAAAAAGACGTGGCAGTTTCAATTAACACGAAAGTAACAATTTTTCTAACTTTTTGTGGTTGTATTTATACATAGTTACATACATATCTTCACGCTGTATCCCTAACGGGTTAGTTTACTTATTTAATAAAACAAGTCGAATTTTTATTTCACTTTTGACTACAATTCCAAAAATATACCTATTCAGAAATGTGAATTCATAAGTCGAAATCGTAACCACTAAAATCCTTTGTAGAGTAGGTATCTCGAAATAATTGTATGTCTTGCTTACAACTGAAATTGGAGTTATCCAGTTTCCACTTCTACAATAGTAAGTATACCTTTCAGTTTATGCAATATAATAAGTATCAATCCAAAAAAGAAATGTGGAATAATATAAAATGAAATAAAATTAATGATTGTACGCACACAAAATACTATATCCTAATTAGTGCTAATTCGAATAAAAATTATAATTATTATCCTTTTTTAACTAAAAATTACTAAGAATATACGATTATTAAATTATTTAATACAATTTACACAATATACAAACAATATTGATGGAAAATAAACATGTTTTTAGCATATTGGCAGAAATGCTCTTTCCGATTTCCGGAGATATACCTAATTCAGGTCAAACTTTTTTAATTTGTTATGAAAAACTACAATTCGTTATTGGGATGCACAAAACATACAAAAAAGACCAACAAAGTGTGCTCGCATCCTTTTACTACGGATGTGGGTATACTACGTGTAAAATAATAAGATGCAATATACGGTATACTCGAGTATACCCGAGAAAGACGGACCTAAAGATTTCCCCGAATTTTACAAACATATAAGTTTTAGAAGCTAACATTTCAGCTTAAGCATTTCGTGGCGCAAGTGTTAACCTTCTAGATCTAGACTCAACTCTCTCATGAACTGGTTTATAATCACAGTAAAAATGTTTTTTTTTATTCATAAATACTTACAATTCATTCACTTACATATTAGAAAAGTAAACAATTTATTTGTTTAAAACTCCTTTTCTTATTTCATTACTACTTTTTGATTTTTTCGTTAAGTACTTTTTTATTATTACCATTTATTTGTTATTCTTGCTGTAGATAGAATATTTTTACCATAATTATCATTCAAGATTATGAACTGATTACAATGTGATAACGTTGCTTCAATAAATTGAGAATATTACAATAACTTATATTTTTCTTTTCAACGATGGACTATCTCTAAGGATCAATTTTGGGGCCTCTTCTGTTTTTGGTTTCCATTAATGATCTTCTATTTATGCTTAAAGACCTATGTGAAATAATATTATTTGCTGATGACACATACTGTTTACAGTAAATAGAAAAGATATAGATATTAGCGAAGAGAATAGGACCTTGGCGAATGTCTCGGAATGGTTCGCTGCTAATCATTTACTACTGAATGCACAAAAAACCAATTGTGTCAAGTTTTCCAATGTCTATCCAATGTATCCAGAATCTATAATAGTCTAGAACTGGGTGGGAAACAATTGGAATTAGTGGAATCAGTTACTTTTCTTGGTTTAACAATAATTTAATAAGTTATAGTGGGCGGACCATATCGAGACTTGTCTAATAAGCTCAGTTCACTAATAAATGCTATTAGACACATTAGACAGTTAACAGATGTGGCTACAGCTGGGGTGGTGTAGTTCGCATATTTTCATAGCCTTATTGTGTTATGGCCTGCTACTGTGCGGATCTTATTACCTTATAATAATTAAGTAGTAATTTAATGTGCTTATTTAAACAAAATCCTGGCAAAACTTTTTGAACCGTTTTTCTCGGCTATACTAGAGTATTATATCTTTGTATTTTATTCTACACGATATACTACGACTACGCAGAGGATCATTGAACTCTGTTTCCTCAAAGACCCATAGGAGCCGGGGCAGAGCCGTAGGGTCTCCTTCTTCTTCTTTTAATATTATTGGCTTCTCGTTTATACGAATTCTGCCAGTGTCAAGTTATTCATGAGAGATTCACGCAAAAGTAATCACAAAATCACAATCATCGCGAACATGCCAAAATATATACTCTATGTCTTCCAGAAGTCTGAAAAAAGGAGACACAAAACAAACATTTACCATCACCTAGGGTCTCCTTGTCAGACCGAAAAACCATCCTAATTTTTAATTAGCTTTTGACTCAACTACATCAACGTACATTACAAACAATGTCTTATTCTATGGCACTATATTTATATGTATATTATATTTTAGGTAGGTAACGACTTACAAACTATTAACTTAATTTAGTTCAAATAATCCCCAGTTATTCAAACATTGCAATAGTTTTTCAGTAGAGCTTAATAAACAAACTGAAAAACACCGATAATCTAAAAATTTTTGTTTTAAGTTTAGAAAAACTGAGAAAAGTTTAAAATGGGTGACTAATCGTTTCAAGGGTTCCAAACATCCGATGAAAAAACGGAAACTATAGGATCACACCTGTGTCTATCTGTTCGTATGTCACAACCTATTTTCGTCGAATCTACTGGAGGGAAAAAGTTGAAATTTGGTATATAAACAGGTTAGGTATAGAACATTCACACTGCGGAAGTGTGAAAGCATGCCCGGCCGGCAAATGGCGGCCCGGAAGAACATTGTCAGGTTTTGGTGAATAACCCGCATTGCATATAATAAATGCATTTTTTAAGTATTATCTATATTTATAGAATGCATAAAGCATTTCCTGACGTAAAAAAAGGTATAGAACACTCATAGGCCGGGCCAAAGAAAAGCGGTTACGGTGTTCGCCGCTTGTCGTAAAGGCGACTAAAGGTGCCTTCGGGTTCGCCAAATGAATTCTGATTGTATAGGTTAATTTTGGTGGAAAATTTAGAAAATGTAATGAAAAAACTTTTGCTTAATTATGTGAAATATCAAATGAGTGCTCGTAATGAGGAATATATTTTATTTATAGTATTAAAAATGCATAGTTTAAAAGATATTTAAAGGAAAATATACGAAAATTGAACATGACGTTCGATTTAGTGTTCTATGTTAGTTACTACAACACAATGCTATGTGATTAAGAAACGTGTGTGTTATTGTTTAACATAATATCGAAGTTAATTTTCTTTTTTTTTGAGAAAAAATTAAATATTACAAAATCACTCACTCATAGTCCACTTGTTCAATATACAAGGCAAAATTCAGCAATGAACAACACACCAATTTTCAAACAGTTTACTTCTTTATAATGTTAGGTATAGATAGAGGTTTTCTTTGGGTTAAACAGTGCGACAATGACAACTAACAAATAACGACTTGATTCACATCATTGACGTTGTGACGATCATTATATCTCTTTTAATACTGGCATATGATATAGAAATACTTAACTGAAAAATTGGCCTCTGTATTTCATCAATATAGTATATAATTTTCTAAGATAATTTCATTCCTTTTTTGGTTAAAGAGAGGAATCAGTATTATTAATTTACAAATTAATATTCATTATTCATTTCAGATAAAATATTTTTTTACAACTTAAAACAATATTTTCTAAAATATATTGTTATTTGTACCATTATTTTTTGTTTCATATGGTCAAACAACTTTCATAAGCTGCTAGTAACTAAATTTCTCACCCGCAAAAAATACATCAGTTTTAATGTGTTAAGTACACAATTATAGCTCCATAATAGTATGTGATTCTGTTTGCAAATAGCCTTCTCTTCTTCATTTTCTATTTATCATTAATTCATTAATCACTTTCAACATCAGTATTCCAAAATGATTCTACACACTTGTGTACGTTTTCTTTGTTGATACCTGTAAAAATATAATTTTAATAGTCTAAAACTATTCTTCGATAACATATTGTTTATATAGTCCATTGCAGACACCACATTCAATACACAACTAATTTTTATTCTTTACAATATAAAATTGGTTTAAATGATTTGCATATTATCAACTTAACATTATGTCGTCAGTAGAACTTGAGAATTAATATTACCAAATTAACTTTTCATATCATATTAACACCCACCCCATTTACGCATATTGTACATGATGGTAAAATTGCACTAAAATCCACTTAGAAATTAAAAGAAGTTAAAAGCGACTGTTTTACACTATTTAAAAATTTCGTAGACAAATTAATTTCAGCATAAGGAAAATTAAATAAGTAAATGAGTTAAAACAATGTTTTAAATTTTATCTGAAAGATCGTGAAGAAATGTTGTCCATCAGGTTTGCTTACACAATCCCGAAGTTCTCTGTACACAGGAAAATAAAACTTTCTATGCCTCTATGATGATTCATTGCACAAAAAATTGTGGAGCTTACCATTTTTCTTCGGAGTTGTTTTCTTCTTTAATTTTTGAATGCGCACACTGTTAGCTATCATTTCTTTACAGTTTTTAATTATGCTGTTGTCCATATGCATGGTATTATTGTTTTTATTATTTTTTTTAGTACGAGAGGTTGTACTTTTCTTAGTGTTAGTTTGTACTTTATTCTTTGTAACAATGGCTTTCCTTGGAGTGTTATGTTTATTCACATTGAATATTTCTTCATCTGTAAATGTCACACTTATATTGTCATCATCACACTTAGATATACTTAAATTTGCATTACATTTATCTTTAGAGTTGTCATTATTTGATTTTCTCTGCCGTGTCTCACATGTAGTTACACTTGTAATATTCATGCGATCTGGTGGTACAATCTTATGAATCAAATCTAGGAGATTGCTTTCTTCAAGAAGTACGTCACGTTTTAGGCATGACTGATTCGTAACTATTTTTCTAGCTTTATTTTTCTCCTTAGTTAATATACTATAGACATTTGTTTGTGGGCTGCTTGATGCTAAACTATCGTTGCTAGTATTTTTGTTATCAATGACATCAAGTGTTTGTGTAAACAATTTTCTTTTTATGAAGCTTGGCCTCATTGATGAATCATTGTAGTTCATTACTACAGATTTCTCAGACTGATTTAGTTGATTTTCATTATTGACTAGTGTTTGTGTTTTGCTTTGTAATGAACCTTGACTAGTGAGCATAGATTTAGAATTTTTTTTTTTTTCTGTATTTCCCAGAGGTAAATGAGATTTTGATACAACTCTTTCTTGTGTGTTATACATTGGTTTTGTAATCTGTTCTAAGACAACTGTTGATATTTTAATGTTTAACTGTTCTTGGCACCTAGTTCCAATTTTGTTTTTCCCAGACTGCTCACGTTTAGCAAACATAAAATCATTGGGTATCTCTTTGTTTGAAGTAGGATTAGATTGTTTTCCAACCATAATATTTTTGTTATTAATAATATTTTTTTCTATTTTATTTTTTGTTATTTTCGTAATGGGCATATTTTTATTGGTTTTGGAAGCACTATTTTCTTTTACATGCCTTTTGTCTTGCATTTTAGATTCTGTAATTGTAGTTTTTGTTTTGTTTGTCCGTTCAGATTTTTTAATTTTATCATTATTTATCTTTATTGGTGTAGACAACTTATTTCTTTTGTTTACAGACTTTAAAGCATTGTCTCCTTTAATTGTTTCTTTTTGAAGTGACGGAGATTTAGAAAATGCTTTTTTTTCAAGTCTAGCAGATCTTCTTCTTTTTGATGGAATGTTATTATCAGTTTCACAAGACGTCTGTTGATTATTCTCAGTTTGTTTAATTTCCATTTTTCTTTTACGAAGTTCTCTTTTGTTTGGAATTGGTATTTTAATTTCTTTGTCAACTTTAGATGAAGTTGTATTCCTTTTCGCTTTCGTAAAGAACAAATTATCATCGTCACTTGTGAAACTATTTTTTGGAATCTGTAGTGTCGCTTTTACAATTTCTTTTCTCGAATTATTTTTTTTTTTTTCTACCTTTTCCACGGGCACTTGTTGTTTAACAAATTGCTTATCCTTTTTGTGACTCTCATTAAGCTTTTTTTCTACTTGTTTGTTTTCAGGTTTTGTTTCACTGGCTTTTTGCTGCAGTAGTTCTCTTGATTTCGTATTTCGTTCAAGTGCAAGCAAAGTGTTGGCTTTTTCAGTGGAATGTGAATTTTTATTATGTTCATGAATTTTTTCACTACCATTTTTATATTTACTATTTGTGTTTTCAGAACTATTTTGCTTCTTTTTTATCTTATTTTTAGTTTTTTGCTCTGTTGTCTTTTTTTTTATAGGTGAGTCTGTTACTTTACTACTGTGATTTTCCTGAGACAAAGTAGATTTTTTTGTACAGTGTAATTCATCATCATCATCACTAAGGATTCTATTACGTAATGTTTTCGATTCTAAAATTACCTTGCCCTGAATCTTCTGTCTGGTAGAGCTGGTAATTTTTCGCACAGGTAATTGAGGCTTAGCAAAATCAAAATCATTAACCACCTGCACATGCTTAAATTTATTTAAAGGTTGTGAATTTTTTTTTGTAACAATAGACGGTTTGCTTCCAGTCTTCAAGACCAAATTCTCATCACTACTATTAAAATCAGATGCATTGTGTGCTTCTTTTGACTTTGAAATCCACATTTCTTTGCCATTCTTATTAGTTTTTTGTTGTAATACTGTGTTATTTCTATTACGATTATCACCAAGGGTCGAGGAGAATATCTCTTCATGTTCTGTATCATCACTGATAGGATCTATAACTTTACGCTGATGTAAAGTATACTCTTCTTGATTATCTAAACTGTTTTTATGTTGCCTTCTATTTTCTTGAGCCATGGCTGTAATCGTGTCGCTGAATCCTTGTGTTTGCAATATTTCATGAGGTTTTGCCGCTATAGATTTGTTTTGAATGGAAAACATGTTTTTAAAAGTATTTCGTTTGAAATTGTCTGTGCAATCATTATACATCTCATTTGCTCTTATGGTCTTTCTCAAATTTACCAAATCTGATTTAATAGATCTGGAGTCACTGTTTAATCTGTGTAGTGTTATATTTTCTTTGAAAGGTCTGTATCTACTGAAACCTGTTCTAGTAGACATGCAATCATCATCACTTATTGATGAATTACTGCCTTGTTCTCCTGAATCATAACTAGATTTTCTTAGCATTTTCTTTAAATATGGCCTCATATGCCTTTTTCTAATTCTTTTTCTATCCTTATTATAGTATTTTGCATATCTGCTGAAGTGAATTTTCTTAAATTCGTCAAATGCATTCATCATTGTCATCAAGTCATTATAAGTGTCACATTTAATATTCTTTAACATTGATACACCATCAGCAACAGTAGCACAAGAATCTGAAATATTAAAAACCTTTTCTAATTTTATTCTCTTCATAAACTATATTATGCTGATAGGTGCCTAAAGTTGTTAAATGTATAGCAGAGAAATGGTATAATAAGTAAAATGTACTAATATACTATAATAAATAAAATCTTAATACTTACCTATGCTTCTAACTGACATTGGAGAGCCACCTCTGGCATTCATTGCTGAACGATATGATGTTTCACCACGATAAAAGGAATTTGGATATGATGAAACTGAAGGCATTTCCCTTAAAGGCCTTTGATTATAAGGAATATCATATGCCGACATTGGTGAAGTTTCTCTTCTGTAATGCATCTGTTGTCTGGGATTATAATAGCCACACGAATTATATCTTTGCTTTCCTAAAGCTTGTGGCTTCATCATGGTGGAAGTCAGTTTATTATTTCGAAAAGATGAGCTTATGTTTACATTAGGCCCTCTAGCATGAAATACCTGAAAGTAAACAAATAAAGATTTAAGTTTCTGTGCACATCTAATAGACTTTATAATATATGTATTATTTACTTTATCCTATAATATCCCTACAAAGTGAGACGAATAAAATCGAATAAAATGTAGATATGTGTGTGCTGTTTTGTAACGAAATGAGGGCGGATCAGCTTATGTGATAATAAATATGTGTTGTGTACAGGTGAATCAGTTAGAAATGAAAGCCAATCAGCTTATCTAATAATAAATGTGTGTTATGCACAAGTGAATCCGCTTATCTGATTTGTCTGGAGTTATTTAAAGTCTATAAAAAAATGTTGAACTCTAAAGCTATCACTACACTACGCTTTGCCAACACCTTAGACTTGAGTCATATAGGTTTAAAGACGGCCTATTAATTACTTTACCAACAAAACTGGATATCTTTAATACAAAATCCAACAACAAGTCAGGGTTCACTTTCAAATCCGGCTATCTGCGAAAAGTTAAGAGTCAAACATGGCTAACATAGCTATCTTCATTGTTCAACCAATCACAAGCCATCATTACTCGAGTGATATAATGATGGATCAGGCGGTTTTCATAAATTATGTTCAGTAATTATTCAATGATTTTACCTAGAATTTTTTAATTTATCTAGTTTAAACTTATGTATTTCTATAAACTCACTGAAATTACAATCATGGATTGTAATCCCACACCGGTATCTAATCAGTTTTCAAGAGTCAGAGATTCCATAAGCTGGAAACGACAAGTTGCTAAGAGAATGAGGTCGTACCATAGTACGGTCAACCCTAACTATGGTACGACCTCATTCTAGTCAAGTTCAGATTAAGTATTAAAAACTGTAGTGTGTATGAAACTAAAAATAAGCTTATAGAGTAGATTTGTGAAATTATGTGTATGAACCTGAAAAAGAGTTCATGAACTGTGAAATTGTAATGTGTATGAAACTAAAAAAGAGGTTATGGAGTACCTAAGTGTGTGAAATTGTAACGTATGAACTCGAAAAAGAACTTAGAAATGTGTGAAATTGTGATGTATAAGAAGTTTTTTTTACTGTATTATATATTTTCATTTAAAATTTTAATGAAAATCTGTAACTGAAGGAGTTTTCCAAACAGTGGTGTACCTATAAACAAAAACAAACTGAAAGATGTAAAAAAGTTATGAAAAGCACTTTGGTCTTGAGTGGAAACAGTTACGATCTTTAGTGTTTTATAAAAATCTACTCGTATCACAGGAGACATTAAATGCTTCGCCTGAAGAGCACGAACTTGTATATTGCAATGAACCATTAGATGATGCCTGTGATTTTTGTGTATAAAATAATTATCTCATATCTGAATATTATTTATGAGAAAAAAAAATTAAACCGCCTTCAAAAAAACACTGAAAAGTATAAAATAACTATCTTTTACTAATCAAAACTAAACTACAATTAAAATAACTTTATAAATAATCGTATTTACACATACCTATATAAATAAATTTGACAGTTACTGAAGTCGGTGCCAAGCTCACCAAACTAAGACTTTCTGTTGTTGCACATTGATTTGGTACAGACTTCAATAACTGTCAAATTGAATTATACAGGTATGTGTAAATACGATTATTTATAGTTATTTTAATTGTACTTGAGTTTTGATTAGTAAAGGAAGTTATTTTATACTTTTCAGTGTTTTTTTTGAAGGTGGTTTAATTTGTTTAATAAAAAAATTTTATTTCTCCCTTTTGAGTGATCTTGAACTAAATAAATATCTAGGGCAGGTCTGCAATTAACTTCATTCTAATTCCGGAGCGCAACGATATACAAGAGAATCATCAATATAAATAAAGGTTATAACCAGGTCAGTTATCCAGTGTATCTTCGAAGTCCAAGTTTAAGTTAAGATTAAGTTTAAGTTTAAATGTGTGTTATGCACAAGTGAATCCGCTTATCTGATTTGTCTGGAGTAAGTAAGGTTCAGTTTAAGTTAAGAAATTTAAATGGGACCACCTCTAAAGTAATACCTACCATACGTAAAAAGGATTTTCGAAATCGGTTCATAAATGACGGAGTTATGAGGTAACAAACATACAAAAAAAAAAAACAGACGATTTGAGAACCTATTCCTTTTGAAGTCGGTTAAATATAAAACTAAGTATTGATTTTTAAACCGTGAATTTATAATTGTTAAAGTATTGATTACTTTAGTAAAGAAAAATAGTGATGTCGGCATTTTGTTTTTAAATCACAAATAAAAAGTTATTCAATTTAATTATTTTTGACAACCCTGGTATAATTTTTTTTTATTGGCTCAAATATGGCTATTTAATATTAGTTCAACTGGGTCAACTAACTACTACTAACTAACTGGGGGCCAACTGAGTAAAGGGGGTCAAATGAGGAAGCGTGCTCGTCGTGACCCCTGCCAGCCCTTTTCAGGGCTGCAATTCCTCTCCTGTGCATGCCATGCGGGACAACAAATGTGATAAATTTAGGGTGTCCCCCGAAAGCGACGTACACCGGTCTGTCCCCGCTGGTGTGTGCAGAGTGCAGTTCGGCGTTGGGGACCGCCATCCAACACGCTGTGTACTCACATATCTAGGCGAAAATATTTGAGGAGAATGATGAAAATCATGAGATTTGAGGAAGCGAAGAAGGTAAGGACCGCGATGCTTGGCGCTCTCTGACTCTGGCTCTCTGACTACCCCGTTAGGGATACAGCGTGAGGATATGTATGTATAAGTAGAGACTTAAGCGCGATTGAATTGATTTGGAGCTTAGTGAAAAGGCAAGAATGTGTAACAATATATCTACAGAACAATGGCGAAAGCAATGTGACCATTAGGATATTCCAAGCTATAAGGGAAAAATTTTATAGGCATACCCTCTTAATTTTTTCTATTTGATATTAACACGAAGTAAAAACGAAGAGGAGGCGCCGTAACGAATTTTCCTCATACGAACCAGTGTAACAACATGCGGGTTGAGGGGGACGCAGAATAAATGGAAGGGGATGTTGCGAATCTGCCGCCATCTAGCGAGTTGTTGCAGTCTCTTTGTGTTATGATTTTTCAAGTAGTTTTATTATTGACCACCAGATGAGTAAAATACATTCTCGATACAGAGACGTGCTTAGTGATTAATCGGTAACTCGAAATTGCACGATACAAAAATTTTCACATTAAGTTATGAAATACTTATATTTGTATTTAAGAGTAAATTGATATAAATGCATAATGTATATTATGATGAAGCCGTAAAGCGGATGAGATGTAGCTTTAGATTCGTAATTTTTTTTATCGTAATACAACGTATCGTTCAATACAGCGTGAAGATATGTATGTATGTATCGTGCGTGTTGGGGACCGAATAACGGTCTAGAATAGCAATTTTTAAATTAACGTTTGTCGATTTGTTTGTATGCGCATCATGCAACTGTTACTGTCTCTTTATTTAAATAGAATGATAATAGAGATCGCGCCACGAAAGATGAGTCTTGACCAGCGATTGTAGTGGGGAATCCGCCTAGATACGCTCTTACGAAATTGTAATGTGTTTTTAGGGATTTTCTTAGTGTCCATTCTCTTCATTTATTGTAAATCCAAATAAATTAATTACATATTAGTATCGAACTTTTATTTTCTTCTTACACGATTTAACTAGCACGAAGTGGCATGGCAGGGCGATGGTATGAAAGCGACTGGCGAGCCACGCATTCGAATTGCTTTATACATACATACATATCTTCACGCTGTATGCCTAAAGGGGGGGTCAGAGAGGGCGGAGCGCCAAGCGTCGCGGTCCTTACATACTTCTTTCGCTTCCTCAAATTGCTTTATATTCTACTAAAATGCAATTCAGCACTTTAAGCATCGCCAGGTCGCTACGTATTTATTATTGGTAAGACAATATATCGCATCTTTAGAATGAAAGCGACTTAATTTAAAATTTCAGAATTTCGGATTAAAATAATAAACTTAAAAATATCTACTACTTAATTTAATAAATAACAGTACAAACTTGCCTGTCCCATTAGCAACATATCGCGAGAATATTTAAACATGTATTTGTGAAAAATTCATTTTATTATCCTATGTGAATTCAATGTCGGAACTTGCCAAATAAAATCTCAAAATTTCGAATTAGACCAATTTCATTCTATGGTCTATGTAAGCAGTTCCCATTACTATAACACTGCTACGCCAGTATATGCGTAATTTAGTTTCGGTTAGTTATTTATTACGTTATAACTTTGTTATAAAATACAAAATATGAGTTATCAAATAATAGTTATTATTAAATGAATTAGTTTATGAAAAGCATATAACAATTATTGTTTATATAACAACATATTATCCTCACGCTGTATCTCTAAAAGGGTAGTCAGAGTTACATACTTTTTCGCTTCCTCAAATCTCATCACTCGTTATCACTCTTCACACATTTTCGCCTGGGTATGCGAGTGTTTTTCACATTTCCGTCAGCTAACACCTCTGGCTATTAAATATTCGTAAGTCAGCCTTGGTCTTCCTTGGCTTTAATTATCCTTTATAAAAGAGTATATTAGTATTAAAACGTCTAGAGTGCGGTCCTTTTAATGATTTGTAAAGTAACTTCTATTCTATTCCCCAACAGAAATTATCCGTAACAAAAAAAATATGTTGGTATTATTGTAATACGTCTACCTCCTGCGTGCGGCCCTGCTGATAATGTCAGTTTTAGCAAGAATTTTTATTCCCCAACAGAGGTTACTTCACTCGGTGTAAATAAATCGATGTAGCTTTTTACAAACAATTTCATGAATTAAATTAACAATTGAGCAATGTTAGGTATAAACAGGTAGGTTTTTAATATGCTTAGCGATATCTGAGTGCAAAATGTGATTTTAAAGGGCGATTAAGTTGACATCTGTCCACGAATAGTAAAAGCTACACGAACAAGAAACTTTCTAGAACTGTCGATGTAATATTGTATAAATTGATACTTATACATGAAATATGATATTTTTTAGAGTATCACAGCATCCATCTGAATGCGACTTGCAACCAACCACACGGCACTTCATTTTTCTATTGTACAATCACTGAAAATAATTTTTTTTCGTAAAATAATGCGCGTGACTGTCAGGATCAAACGGGGCATACGTGTAGTCGATACACCCCTACGCTTTAAAGCTGAGCCTATATTTTTTTACACACAGGCTCAGCCAATACAAGGTCTCCTCCTTCCTTTATGGATATTAATAACACAAATAAAAAATATTATTGCAATAGGATAACTATAACCCGATAACCCCGTGCCGACTTGAAGTTAAACTTTAAGTTAATTAGTTGTATAGGGATTACTAAGGAATTATTTAAGATTTTTATGTTTGTTTGGTGAAATAAGACTCAACTGTATTAAAAAAAGTATTTAATATCCGGATGGAGAATACGAGAATACGCAACGTAACAAATATTGTTTCTGTTGCTCCTCAACTGTAATCAAACAAACCACGGAAGTCCTGGATTAACTTGACCGCTCTTTCAGCTGTATCATTCACTACGTAAGCACTGAGACTGTTTTTTTAGATTGGAGAAACAAAGCATTACTCGCCCATGTAGAAGAAACATAATCTAGAAAACTATCTTCAATTTTCAAACTAGAGAACAATGTCTTGCTTTCGATTAACATAAAATCATTGATATTCTTCTCTGAAAAAAAAATTTGTGAAATAATCGTTGATTAATTAGACTGCTGCTAAATACTATTAGGTACACATGACACTAATAAAACCAACATATCATACAATGAACCACAAAGTTCTTCCTTCGATAGAATGTGTCATTTCTCATGGGTCAAGAAATGTTCTTTGGCTAAATTTCACACTATTTACACTTTTGTCTCATGGTTTACGTCATCATCAAATAGCAATAAAGCTGCTACTTCATCAGACAAATACAATGAATATTGGTTCAACTTCTGCAGAGCAGCCTTCAAAATAATTTTATCTCTTTTTTTATAAGCTTCCAATGACTTCAAAAGCACAAATCCTTGTAGGGTGCTTAAATGCTAATATGCATTGAAGACACGGTTTGACGTAGATTATTACAATAACTAAACAGACATCTAACAGTGCTACCTTGGTGTTGTTAGTCTCATCTGAGAACTGAGTAATGATATTTTAGGGAATAAATTGGTCTAGTCATCCATTCGAGCTTGGTACATGGCACCGAAGGCATTGGCGTAGCTAGGGATTTTGTCTAGGGGGGGCAGCCGTCAAGCTGAACAAACCACAGTCATTTAGCTAAATCTATATTAACATTATAAATACAATAGAAATTCTAGTATGTCGTCTGTAACCTTTTCACACTTAAACGCAATTTGATAAGTTTGGCAAGAAAATACAATAGTATCCTGGGAAAGGTACTTTTTATTGCGGGAAACTATCTAATTCCAAAGTGAATACTAATACTTAGTTTTTTAATTAGAATGGTTGATATTTATAAAAACGAGAATAAGAGAATAAAAAAACATTAAACATGCGGCATACATTTACATTTGGGCACGCCTGTTCCCTCTACTCTCAAACTTGTCAAAATGGTTACGTTTCGGTCTCTTACATACATATTCGTAAAGTATGAGTCCTACCATTTTCGACATTATATTCTGTGCCAGACTTTCATAGGCGTCACAGTGTGTCGAGGGCCGGCATTCGGATTTCAATCGGGTGCAATGGGTTTCTTTCGTATAGTCGCACTATTTTGCTTTAACGCGCGTGTGTGTGTGTGACATGTGGTAAATCTAGCATTAACTAATTTTTCACAACTATCCATTTTTCTAGGGTATAATATATCTTTCTTTGAACTATGTGATTTCACCGACATGTTTACTAATCAAAATATATGTAAATAACCGATAAAACAGTAAGAAACTATAAGCTCATTAAGATGTAGGCATGTGCGCTCAAGTAATCAAGTACTGACAACTTCAGATGCAAGTCGGCACGGGTGATTTAAATTGCATGAAACTTAATTTACAATTGTTTTAACATAAAACAAATAAAATTAGAGGGTATGCGTTTAAAAGAAATGACTGATTATTTTGGACACACTAGTGACCATGTCATATATCTCAAACAAAAATATTAGGAATGAGATCATATAATGGAACATATGCAAAAATTTGTTATAAATGTAACAGATTCTAATACTTCAAGTTTAGAAGATGCATTTCTTGAATATTTCTAATCAGATTTTGACTATGCTTCTGATTAATGGCCCTATAGATCTCAAGTGTATTTTTTCTTTTAATCTTTTTTTTCTCTTGTAAGTGAATTGGAAGTGTTGGAATGAACTACAGAGACGGGCGGAACTATTCACCAAATATTGTCAGAAACCTGTAAATATATGCATCTAATTGTTTAACCACTTATTGCTAAATTATGAATAAACCTTCTAATAATTTATGGATACTTTTAACTGATTCCTATCTCAAAATTTTTAAATAGATGTATTACTACCATAAACCATTATTGAAATTATATTTAGGACTTGGCTTCTATTTTGAATATTAAATAAATATAAAAATTGAAGGAATCAAAATTGAGTTGATGGAATTTAAGGAAGCCGAAGCATATGAATTGAAGGAATCAAAAGTTGCTAGCCAAATACAAAAACAATAACTGAACACAGCTCCATCCTCAAATTCTACAACGGTTCTCCGTCCAGACAGACTATAGTCATAGAGACGATAATTTTGATTTTGATCTAAGTACTAAAATTAGCAACAAAAGTGTTTTTCTGAATTGTCAATATTCAGCTTTTACTCAGATAGCAGGTTTTGATTCTATACTCAGTTATAACCTAATCGCCAGAAGTCGGTTTTGGGTAGAAAGGGATTCAAGAACTGAAATTTTAAATCTTGAGTACTTTTAACGAGTGACTTCGATTTCAGAAAATATATGATCGCGCTACCAAAACAGTAAACAATCTAAACCTCAGGCCAGGGTAATATGTAATAGCTTTAATGCCATAAGTTTGGTTCATTTCATGAATAAGTAATAAGTCTCTCATCATCACTAACCGTGTTCTCACGATGGTTCTCACTGTGAAAAGTAAACACACCACTATCGTTATCGAGCATTGTTATACAAGTACAATAAACACTTTCATTTATATTTTTAAACCATCTATTTAAATCATGCACAAAATAAGTCAGAGGCAACACAATTCGAATTTTCTAAAAGACAATAAACAAAGAGTTCAAATTTTTAAATTTAAGAAAACAAACAAAAATAAGAAACACAAGAAAATATATTAACGGTTATTTATTTCAAAAGGATTTTTTTTCTAGTAATGGTGGCATTATATCTTAGGAGGGAAGGTAAAGGGATCTTAGTCCATAAAATCGAGGTCACTAATAAATAAATAAATTCTTTAAATTATTTCATCACAATGTCGACGTAATACATTTTAGATGTTTCTTGGAATTTCTGGAAACAAATATATTGAAGCAGTTTTTCTAATAGGATCCGCTTAGGCAGACTAAGCCTCAGCGGCATTTCACTTATAAGCACAACAGCGTAGATTTTGCGACGCAAAACTACGACAATTTTACATTACGATATCCACTATAAACCATTTGCAATTATATAAAATAAACGCCCAACTGCTCCCCATAAAACACCACCATAAACCTATTTCAAAGTAGGATGGGGAAAAAAATATCGATATTTTTATAAAATGTAATAGATATATGATAATATGTCGCCGATATTTTTAATCTTGATATTTCAATTTTCGATATTTACTTCAGGGTATCAAATATGATGTATTTTTAGCTCTGCCATGGAATTCTGTAAAAACTCCAATCGCACAGGCGAGAGTCGCTCGACAATTCACATTTCATCGCATTCGAACTCACTTGGCCTTTTAATGGAATTCTCTAAACAAAATATACTAGGAGAAAACAGTGTTAGAAGCAAAATGAAGTAACCTTGAACGTGAGTCATTAGGGATTGCTTCAAGGATTAACATCTCAGTCGATATTATGTCTTATTGTATTTTAACTTCTGAAATAATTGCGTTAGGTAAAACTTGTTTTATTTAGATTTATTTACATTAGGTTGTTATATTCAATGAAACGTCAAAAATTCGACTCGCCGCCGCACCTATCGAGGCGGCGCTAGTACTTTTGTCGACTTTAGAGAATACCCTAGGACAAAGTATCAATGGACGGAGAATTTGCTCTAAAAGCGCGTCCTTTTTTGTTGACTGACTTTCTAGATTTTTAGTTATTAACATGACCTGGGAACCTAATACACCGATGCACAGCTGAACATTACATATTTTTATTTTTGTGAATACTAGTAGCCAAAACACTTAAGATTTACGAGTATTTTGCAAATAATTATTTTATGACTAACTCTTCTTCTACTTTAGTTGAATGGCGCTGTCGCGATTGTACAAACATATGTACTTGTGATTCTACTTATTAATACGTGACATTTGCAAATGCGGAATCTACGCGCCATGCCATGAAAAAAGAAAAAAGAAATGTCGCTGACATTTGTGTTTGTTTTTATTATTTTATGTATTTTGACTTTTAAATGAATATTATGTATCCCGTCTACAGAACCCTTAACTGTAAGTGGTCCAACACACACTAGGCCAGTTAAATCATCAATAGTTATTCAAAAATAATTTCAAATCGAATGACATTACAATTAAACGCCAACGTCCCGCTCAATTTTCGCTGGAAGTCATGCAACTATTGATGCCAGTGTGAACACATCGTTATGTCAGCGAGAGCTTTTGGCGGGATTTTTATTATTTGTAAATGGGTTCTAGTGCAATATTGTGATGTAAAATTGGCGTAGTTTTGCGTCCCAAATATCTTCCCTGTTGTACTGTTATGTAAAATTGTTGAAACAAGTGTTTATTTAGTAGAATGATATTGAGATTTTTTTAGTGGCTTAGTCTGCTTCAACGGATTCTATTAGAAAGACTGCCTCCAATATATTTGTCACCAGAAACCCCAAGAAACATCTAAAATGTATTACGTCGACATTTTGATGAAATCATACTCGTATGAAGAGTACATCATTTCATTACTGAAGACGTCGGCTGTAATGGGCATAGATCCCTTTGTCTTCTTGCTCTAGTGAAAATGCTACAAAAAAAGTCATAGCTATACAGCTTAAAAAAAAAATAGCTGCAAAAATAATTTAGTTGGGACCGCATTTTAATACCATTTGCACGAGCGTAATAAAATTACGTTTTCGTATTGGCTGTATTGCGCGTGTACTAAACTCAATTTGCTGTTTTGTTTATAAATATAAATAATAATATAATAAATAATAATAAATAGTAATATAACAATAAATAAGGTGTCTACTTGTACATTTTGGTAATTGATATTGATTCACAAGTGTTTTAGTTTGATTTTTACGTATGTTTTAAACTGTTTTTGTTTATGTACCCATAGAATCCCAGCACTATCATGTTTCGCGACCGCTCTTAGTCTTCTGAATTTGGAAATTTTTACCTTTTATTTAACTTGCTCTGTTAATATGTGTGGGTCGAATCTTGGAAGTTAAATTAGAACCACATACTAACGTTCGATTGGGCTTAAATTTTATATAATTGCGTATCTTCGTTGACAATGCAATAATGTGGTACCATGTAGCTGGTCTGATGATAGAGTCGGAAAGTGGCCATAGGAGCTTCTAAACTAAACAAGATAAACCTATCGAGTTTAGGCTCATTTGCTTTGTCTTATATCCAGCGTCTGAAGATGAGGACAGTTGTAGGTGGTCACGGGAACTTCTGAAGTAAGCAAGATGGACCCGTGGTGTTTGGCCTTATTTTGTCTTGGCAAGCACTTTGGTGCTACATGTTATCCAGGGCCGGAAGATGGAGCCGCAAGGAAGATTTAGTTGGGCCCTAAATTTTTCGCCGCTGGGTAAGCTTACGTTGCTCTTAGTTTAATAAAATCTTCAGAAGGACTCCTTATCGAAGATTAGGATAGTTCGAAATTAACAGGAAAAACATCTGCAATAATGATGCATTACTAAAATGCACAGATTAAGACAAAACTAAAAAAGATGAAAATAATATATTAATTAAAAAATAACCTGTTTAAAAAAAACTTATTCAAAAATTTTGCTGTATCAAAAAGAAAATAATAATTTTATGCAAGGGTTGTGCTGACGAAAGTTATTTATATAGAGTACTAGCTGGACCCGCGACTTCGTCCGCGTGGAAAAATTTTCCTTGACCTCTTTAGGTTACTAAGGTTACCCGAGGTACTCATATTGTTGGTGTTAAACAAAAAAGTTATTCTCTGTAATGGAACATCCGCCATATTAGATTTATGATGACGTCACATATACAAAAACCTTCCCCTGCGTATTCTATTTCATTTGATACCCATATTGTTGGTGCTGAACAAAAAAGTTATTTCTTATTATGAATTATCCGTCATATTGGATTTATGATGACGTCACATACACAAAAACCTTCCCCTGCGTATTCCATTTCATTTGATACCCATATTGAGATTATTCACACTGAGAAGAACCGACAAGAAACTCAGTCAGGTATAATTTTTTCAACATCCTTTTACAAAAGGTTTATTAAAAAACAATATTCAGAGAGCCAGTAAATGCATGTGCAGAGAAAATCATTTCCAGACTATTGTTTTATCTTCCGAAATCGTTTATTTTATAGTATGATTGTCTAATCAATGTACGTTTTATAACTAATCTAAATATATTTTCTGTTAATTGAGTGACTTCTTGAGGAACTATTATAAAAACGAACGCAGTTACCCAAAAATGAAACATTTGACTTATGTAATTTAAATTTTGGAACAACCAATTTATCACGACCTCGGGTTTCCATACCACCAATATCGCCTTTTTTTGTAAATCGATCTATATTTTTCCTCGTATGCATAATAATTTCAAAGATGTATAAGGACGGCAAGGTCAGTACATCAATGTCTTTAAAACGATCTCTTAGTGATTCTCGTGCATTCATACTGTAAATAGCACGTATCGCTCTTTTTTGTAAAATAAAAATCGAGTTAATATGCGCCGCTGATCCCCACAGCAAAAGGCCATAGGACATTAGGCTATGAAAATATGCAAAGTACACCAGCCTAGCCGTATCCGCATCCGTCAATTGCCTAATGCGTCTAATGGCATATATCGCGGAACCGAGCTTACTAGCCAATGCCCCGATATGATCCGCCCATTGCAATTTACTATCTACTGTTAAACCAAGAAAACTGGCAGACCTAACTAATTCTGTTTCCCATCCAATTCTATTTTATCATGGATTCTAGGTACATTAGAAAGGGATATTATTTACCCATACTGTAATTTTATGTTGGTAGGTTGGTACACGTAATTGATTTTTTTTCCTTTGAGATTTTAATGATTTGCGGTCTAACATAACCAACAGAAATTTTTAATTGTTCCGCCTCTTGAAACGTGTTTCTCTTTGCGTGTGCTCCCCTTGGTAATTGCTAAATGTTCTCTTTGTTCAGTTTGTTCCTAACCTAATTGTAATTTGATATTCTCTTTTCGTCAATTACTCATAAATTATGTTGTTATAAAAACGTAAGATATTAATAAAAATGTCTCATATTATTAGACAATTCATTCCTGCAGTTAAATGTCGATATGTTTATTTTAAAGATGCGATATCCAACAGCGTTTGTAAGTATAGTATCACACCTTCAGATTCTGTCCTCAATAATATGACAGATTGGGAAACTCTAAGTAAAAAGAAAAAAATTAGTAAGGCTATGAAATCATATTTAGAAAGAGCTAAGGAACACGATGAATTCATGAAGAAGCAACAATTCGAATATAATATCGGTAAAAGACATCTGGCTAACATGATGGGTGAAGATTCAGAAACATTCACACAGAAAGATGTGGATCGTGCAATAGAGTATTTGTTTCCTAGCGGTATTTACGACCCTGCTGCTCGTCCTCTTATGAAACCTCCAGAGGAGATATTCCCTGCTCGCAAAGCCGCTGAATTTGATGAAGCTGGTAGACCTCATCATTTTCTTTTTTACACCGGAAGACCAAATTTCTTCAAATTATTATATGATGCTGTAGAAAATATGCAAGATTTATATAAATTTGAAGACAAAGTCATAAGAAAAAAGGCTACTCCAGATCCTAATGGAGTTCTCAATTTAAGTACAAGTGTGTGGATCACTAAAGAACAACTAGAACAAATGTTAGTTGAATCAATTAGAGACTTGGAATATGATAACTTCAAATTGGTCATGGAACGGCTCATTTCACTGCCACATTCATATAGGCATAAAGAATTCATTGATAAATACAGAAAACCTCTTGTTTCTCAGAAATTTGCTTTAGAAATTCCTAAACCAGCTTATGATGATGAGGGTCGAGCTTTTATTACAACATATGAATGTTTAAGAAAAAAAGCTAGGGGTGATGTGACTATACGATCTCCTGGCACAGGCAAAATAATAATCAATGGTAAAGATATTACATATTTTGAAGATAAACAATCAAGAGAACAAGTGTTATTTCCTTTAATCTTTACTGGACAGCAAGGTCATGTAGATGTAGAATGTAATATAGAAGGCGGTGGACCATCAGGACAATCTGGAGCTATAAGATGGGGAATTGCTTGGGGTTTGCGCAGTTTTGTTGATAAAGACATGTTACAGAAAATGCATGTAGCAGGGTTGTTGACTCGTGATCACCGTAGACGAGAACGTAAGAAGCCTGGACAACCTGGAGCAAGGAAGAAGCCAACTTGGAAGAGGAGATAGATAATCAATGTGTTAGTAATATCAGAAATAAAGTGTAATTGCTTTAGTGAATGTATTTTATTTATAATTTTTCTTTGAAACATTCATTTCTTGTATCTAAATTTTTTGTTTTTTACAGATTTTCTTCTTCCTCCAATTTTCTTTTGGAACATTTGATTTTTTCTTTCAATGTTATAAATTCTCTTCTTCATAAGTGACTTCAATTCTCTCCTTTCTTTTTGGACACAATTTCCATTTGGTTTATTAAAGAATTCTAAACCTTCTGCAAAAAAACATTTGAAAATGAATAACAAAGAAATCAATATCACATCTGCAATAGATGTAAATAAATCTTCGATCACAAAAGATAAATAATTAATTACCATTAAACCTATGATCAAATTTGTCAAAAAATAAATTTTCTTTCCACACTGCCTTTGAGTCGACTACAACAGATTGCTTTTCAGTTTTGTTATTTTTGTCCTCATCTTCAGAATCTGATGAATCATAAACAAATGGATTTTTTGTGCCAGGGTCTAGAGGGTTCTTTACGTTAGACTTATTTAGAGCTTGCAGAGATATGTAGCCAGTGTCCTGTTCTTGAATAACTACAAAAAAAATAATGATTTTTAGAATGTTTTAAAAATAGATGCCATTGTAAACAGATATAATACAATTAGCTTATTTCTTACTGTCTTTTGAATCATCATTTGCTTGAAATAAACTTCGTAAACTAAATGTAGTGGGTTCTGCTATAGTTTCCTTTAATGTTTCACTGACTTTATAAAACTGTTCCTTTGAAACGTCAACTTTTTTTTCTTCTAGTGATGGTTGAGCTGGTTTCATTTCTTCAAGATTTTCTTTAGATTTCTTCTTTTTCGGTTTTTTTGACAGATCTTGTTTATCCTCTACTGGTGCCAAGAATTTTGCATGTTCTGGATTAGTTGGGTCAAAGCGAATCATTCCCAGTTTTGGTCTAAAATAGTTTTAAAATCATTATTAAAGTACGTATACATAATATAATAGGCTATTTGATTAGTTTTAGAGTTGTGGGCAAAATGGTAAAACCTGTTTTGTCATATCAATCTGTCTGTCCATCTGTCTGTACATGCAGCAAATTTATTTCCTTATATTTACATCCATTGAACTGCTTAGCATAGAGATGTAAATTGGTAAGAAGTATGTAAGAACCGCGACGCTTGGCGCTCCGTCCTCTCTGACTAAGGGATACAGCGTATACGTATTTAATTTTTTGTATATTTACTTATACTAACGGCACGACATTGCACAGTACCTAGTGACAAGACGGAACTTATCTCCACTCGGTTCCCGCTACTAATTATTTATTAAACATATAACTCTTTATGTTTTTCGTACTATTACGAATACTTTTTCACAGTTTTGTTTATGATTACTGAATCTATCTTTTAACTGAAATTTAAGAAATAGTAATCTAGCCTATTACAGTATACTCTAGCATAAAACGCTCTATCAGCGCCGTCAGATAGTAAACATATTCAATGTATTACCAGAACTGTTTTCGGTCCGAACAATAAAAATTAATATTTAGGTTTCAGCCGAAGCTTGTACCATCCCTTAATGGCCTTGCTGACTTAAGTGTGAATTGAGTAGCAACCGTACTGTTGCGCTGCTTCAGTGTGTTAGACAAGGGCATATATAGTATAGGGTGGTCCCTATAAAACTATAACCCCCTTTATTTCATTAATTTAAAACATTCTAGATTCAAAAACTAATTTTATATGATGTTTATCGTATATTATGATTTTGCAGTCAAATTTTTAAATACTCTTCAAATGTGTACAGGGGGTAACAAACATTTTTTTTTAAATGGAACAACCAGTATATTTGTGAATATTTAGATTCTACTTATCATTCTGAATACAATGATATAAAATACTTATAGATTTGCTTTCAAAATAAAAGTTATCCAAAAAATAAAAAAATAATTTATTAACTTTTATTCTAATGTAATAAGCAATGTTAGTAATAATCTGTATATAATATTCTATTATATTACATTTTCTATTATTCTTCCATTCTTTTCCACACAAATGTTACACCGTTTAATGAAGTTCTGACGAACTCTCTCAAAAATAACAGGATTATTGTTGATAAGATTAATATGTTCTCGAACGAGATTTTTTAGTTGATCTAAATTATCAATATTTTCTTTATAACCTTTGTCTTTTAAAGTTCCCCAGAGAAAATAGTCCAATGGGTTAAAATCTGGACTTCTTGGAGGCCAAGGAATAGGTCCTCTTCTACCTATCCAAATGAGATATCATTCATTTAAGAAGGTGGTTACCTCCCTGCTGCTGTGTGGTGGTGCACCATCATGTTGCCATATAATGTTATCCCTATAAGTTATCGGCAAATCATGTAACAAATCTTGTATTTGATTATTAAGTAAATTTAAATAATTGTTTGCTGTAAATCTTCCTTCGATAAAAATTGGTCCAATAATTTTATTGTGAAAAATACCGCACCAAACGTTAACTGAACGGCGCCCTTGTTTTTTAATTTCCTTGACTACATGCGGATTGTCCGTAGACCATCGATGAGTATTTTTCCTGTTAAAAATTCCTGAAGTGGAAAATGAAGATTCATCTGTCCACATTATTCTTCTTATAAAACTTGGATCTTCAAGATTTCTTCGCAATATGTCTTCACAAAATCTGCGACGGTTTAAAAAATCACCAGGAAATAGATTTTCGCTAGGGAAAACACTAAAAGCCTTAAAGTGGTGTTTCTTAAGAACTCTCAATATATTGGTCTTAGAAATTTGAAAAAATTGAGCTGCATTTCTTAAAGATCTACTAGGGTCTTCTTGAAAATATAATATTATATTCAATTCAGTATCTTCCGTCAACACGAATTTTGGCTTAATTCGTCCTCTATTTTTCAAATTATTATGCATTGAAAATTTTTCTGCCACATTCTTAAAAGTAATTATATTAGGAACTCGCCTCATAGGATATTTACGTTGATACTCTCGTCGAGCTGCGCTCATATTCTTGTGACATACTATAAAAACGTCATAAATATTACGTCTTTCATCTTCAGTATAATATACCATTTTCACAACTACTTTTCTTTATTTTAGCAATTGAATATTACTAATTCAACGTCAAAATAAATAATAATTTGACAGATAACACTGATGTGGAATTGTCTTTGTTGTAAAGGACTAGCCTACTTGGCATTTCCTTTATTTCCATAAACCATAAACATATTTATTTTGAAAGCAAATCTATAAGTATTTTATACCATTGTATTCAGAATGATAAGTAGAATCTAAATATTCACAAATATACAGATTGTTCCAGTTAAAAAAAAAATTGTTGTTACCCCCTGTACACATTTGAAGAGTATTTAAAAATTTGACTGCAGAATCATAATCTACGATAAAAACTATATAAAATTAGTTTTTGAATCTTTAGAATATGTTTTAAATTAATGAAATAGAGGGGGTTATAGTTTTATAGGGACCACCTCTAGATGCAGATGGCTACTAAGCACGAATTAGAAGGTGGTCTCAATGTAGTTCAAGTTTCGGCTGAAACCTAAATACTCGTTTTATACCCTTAGCCTGCAGGTGGAAAAGAGTTGTATTTTTCTAATAAAATCAAATGTTTTATGACAATTGAGTTCATGATTGTTAATTATTTTAATTTAATAACTACAATAAAATAAAGCAGTTTATTATGACATAGAAAAAAATATAATGACAGTTGTAAAAAAAATTTGGCTCACTTATTTTTCTTATTGTCCAGAGATTCTGATGTTTTTGTTTTGATATCAACACCAAGTACATCTTGCAATATTTTAAGTTGTTTAGATTTCTCATCAGCATTCTCTAAGTCAATTTCCTCCTCCTTGTTATCTCTCTCTTCTTCTGATTCATCTTCAATGAACCTTTTATCTAGGATGAAGCGTTTGTCAGATTTGTATCTGGATTGCAAATCTAAAATCTAGGACAGTACTAATTAAAAATGTTACACTGAAATAGCTATGATATCTATTTATTATTATGTGAAGAGAAAACTTTGAACCCCCGTTTTAAGCATATTGCGCGAACGAGAGTGTGAGATTTGGCATAAAGCTTAATGGAGCAGGCTGAAATTATATATAAATATGTCTTACAAATGCGTTAATTAAATAAAACATTGACTGGCCCGTTGGCGGAGTGGAAGAGAATTTGCCTTCCAAGCCATGGTTTATGATTCGATTCCCGCACGCTTAAAATAACCTAACTTGCAGTCAGCATGCGACGGCCAAATATCGCGCGATATCTGCCGTCAAAACGAGAATTTGCGTAATGTAATTCGTATAGTGCATTTTAAGGTTAAGGCACAATAGACATGCAATCATCATACATGATATCAATTTTTTATTACAATTAGTCACCGGTCGTGGATTGATCGCGTGGCTGCCGCTATCTGCAAATTTTTAGGTAATAACCCGCGGGTCAAGTCAATTTAGGAAACAAATTTTTTTAAATTGGCTTGGAGTCTGAGTGTTACTGGGAACTCCCCTAGAGTTCCTTGTCTGATACCCATAGTACAAGCTTACAGCTTAGTTTGGGGTCACATAATTTGTGTAATTGTTTGGAGTATTATTAGTATTCTTTACGTTCATACAGCCAATGTCATAGACAATAGTTGTATTATCAAAGTCACACAATAGTTTGTGGTCAAACCTCGGACGAAGAATCGAAATGACACATGTGTAACTAATTTTCGTGTCTCTCTTTCTATCTCATTAAGCGTAGACGACAAGTACAATATTTAGCTATAGTAAGTATGGCAACTTCGCACTGTCGATGTAATTCGTGTCAGCTCATGACCAATTTCACATACAAAACTGAAATAATTATCTGCAAAATACTGGCAAATACTAAGTGTTTTGGCTGCTAGTAATCACAAAAATAAAAATATGAAATGATCAGCTGTGTATCGTTGTACAGTGATCCTTTCCTAGTCACGCGTATTAGTGAAAGTCGAAAATCTAAGTCAACAAAAAACGGACACTCTCTTATAGTAAAAAGCTCAGTCTGTTAGAATATGTATCATTTCTGAACAGTTTGTTCTCTCTCTCTTCCGTTTCCTGTTACTACTCTGTGTGTGCTCTGATAATTGTGTAACAAGATGGGTCTTTAATAAAACGTTAGAATATGAACAATAACGTTTTATTATTGTTTCAACACAGTCCATTTTGATTCTTGTTCCGAGGGTCAAACAGTCGCACAGAGTAGAGATTGTTGCCAAACAATTTTAAAACTGACTGAATGTTTCAAGCTGTGAATTTTGTAGGATTTCTGAGCTTTTTTGAGTTTGTGGAATTTCTATGCACTAGTCATAATAAATGATTACACTTTAATGTATTACACAATTATTGAAAAAAGACTGAGAAACTGGTTTCGAGCTACTTGTTGTTGGATGTTTGGATGTCGTTAGTTTTAAAATGCAAGTTTGTAACAAAAAAAAACCATTGATGCAAGAATATTTAGGTAAGTTATTTTTCAGATTTGATTCCTTGTAGATTATAAATTTTGAATAAAGCATGATTAATTAATTTAGACATGCCATGTAGTTTACTTTAGCCATCACAGTTGCAGTCAATATTTATAATTCATGCAAAACATACATAATATATTTGCAAATACATACCTTTTGACCCTTTTTGCCTTCAAATTGTTCTTTAATTTCAAAATTGACTTCCTCTTCACTATTATTGTCATCATTGTTAAATAATAGTTTCTTTTTTGTTGGTAGAAATTCATTATTATCACTGTTAACATACATGTTCTTTGATTTAGTATAACGAACATCTTCATCACTATCAGAAAATACTACTTTTTTATTATGAGTTTTATCCTGAAATGTAATGATATGTATAAGTATTATTATTAAACTATTGAGAATATTAGCTTTTGCCTGTGACTTCAAGACTTCAACTGCATAGATTTCAAAGACACTGTCACTATCGTCACTACAGTCACTGTCTTATTACTGTATTTTTATTATGTAAAACTGGTTGCATACGTTAACCATATGACCTTTAGCTTTGGGAGTGGTTTGCAGATCAATGTTAACAGTATGTGATCTCTGAGTCACTTTTTGATAAATGTTCAAAGCAGAAGAAAATGTGCTGGAAACTTTAGGTGCCTAAATGGATGACATGCAAGGGATAAATCTCTTAGATTTATCCGAAACTTGTTCTTCTACATGATTCATATTTTCTTCTATTATGTACCTCTTTCCAATGTCAGAATAAACATAGCTTATCAGCTATGTTTATTATATGTTATGTTATAGTGATGCACAGCAAAAAGATTTCACTTTCCATTTACTTCCATTAAGTTCCTATCTTATATTTTTAGGGTTTCTTATGTCTGACGACTGATGAGTTAAAAGACGAATTAAAAGAAAGAAGTAATGCGATTATTTATAGTACAGAATCAGATTTTGAATTTAGTAAAAATTATGCATGATGAGCATAAAAACAAATAAACTCACAGTCAAAAATATCTACAATTGTATTTTACATTTTATTATTTAATCCATTATTTTAGCTGAGCTGTAGGTAATCAATGGTTAAGGGTGCGTAGAATTTATTTTCATTCGTAGAAACAGATGTCAAAGGGACTATGGACTACCAAAGTCCTTGAGACCCATTAGCCTTAGCTCATTTCTGTTAAAGACCATGGAAAAGGTTTTAGACAGATTTATTAGGGATGAGCCATTGCCTACAATACCTATTTGTCATACTCAACATGCCTATAGTAGAGGTAAGTCTACAGTAACTGCTGTGCTCTCTTCATTACTCCGGAATTTTCGAAGTATAACTTTGTTCTTGTTTCTTAATTTTGCTCATACCATTCGATAATAATCTTAAATCTAGCAATGCGTTTTTAGGTCATAACTCTGTAAAGCCTAGGTTTCGAGATATAAGCACTAGAAGTTGGGTATCTCGTGCCATTTAAATATAGACCTTATTGTTTGGACATAAGGTCCAACCGTAAGACGTAAGAAGTCTTCAAAGTAAAGGCACAGAAAGTCAATGATTTAATATGGAAGACTTATAAAATAATTCTTTGCATACTTACTGTATTAATTAATCCAACTTTAATTATATTTTGCTTTTGTTTAAATTCCAGTCGCTTTTTTCTTAAGGCTTCCACTCTTTTCTGATCAGAGTGCAGTTTCTTTTTATCTTTATCAGATAAAATGTTGTCAGCATTATTATTTTGGATTCCAGAGTGAACATTACTAGTCTCGCTAGTTTTAGTTTTAATATAATTGTAACCATTACTATTTATTGTATCAGTTTTTCTTTTCCGAGGATTAAGTTTATCACTTAAATTCATAATTGGATTTTTTTTTGGAAGAATTTCATTTTGTTTATCCTGAAAGACAAAAACTGACAATGAAATCAGGACTAAACTGAATATTACGTAAATCAGTGGCGTAGCGTAGTGGGGATGGCAGGGTCGGCATCTTCAGGGGGTGGCAAAATTTCACAATAAATAATAATAATAATAATATCTTGTAAATATTTGAACCATTTCATATTTTTGACGCACCTACGATTCGGACCGATTGTAATGAGCACGGAATTTTTCATTACTGTAAGGAAATCGGGGAATCCCCTTTCTGTTAAATGAATGTATAATAAGACAATCCTTTGCTCTTTGTAGGGACTGGCAATCAGTGGCGGCTGGTGAGTTATCGAACTGGTGGTGCACTTTACTTGCTCAGTAAGTATTAAGATTAGAAATTGCAACAAAACAACAATTTACATAAAATATGTTAATTTTTTATACATTAAATCAATGCGACGACATTTTTCTGAAGCGAAATGTTCAATCACCTTTTATTAAAATCGGGTATTGTTTAATTAATAATTACTTAATATAAACAAACAATAATTAACGCGTCACAGAAATCACAGATACAGCGAAACATTAGGTACTATAATAACGAGGGGTCATTCATGCCGCTGCTGTCGCCGGCCGGCGAATTTCGTCAAACATCGGGTGCTCTCGGTAATCTTCGGTTCGTACGTGCGGCGCACGAGAACAGACTCATTACTCGGTACATTTCTATGAACTATCTTTTGTTTCACGCGTCAGGCATATTAGTTCGTAACTCATACAAGTTATATTAGCAGTCCTCGTGCACTCGCTGAAGCGCACGAGAATTTTTCTATACAGGGAAAATAAGTATTAATAGTTTAGCAAAGCGCTTAAATTGTTTCGTCATAATTGGAAATTTTATTTGTTATATATTTTCGTATGTTTAATAAATAAATATTAATATGGTAATTTAAAAATAAAGATGAAGTAATGTTTTGTAATTATTAAATCTTTTGAACTGGTGGTTCAGCGCACGAGCGCACTTAAGGTACAGCCGCCACTGCTGGCAATACCGTCTGTACTGACTTGCAGGGATTCCCAGTATTTTATTTTGTGCCTGGATTGTTTATGACTAACACTCAGCGAGAACGACTTCTATCATAATTAAAGAATAGTGTTTAATATTGTATAATAACACCTGCAAATTAGGCTACAGTATGGGTAAGTCCCTTCAGGTAAGTCCGTAAGTGATGCTTTGACAATTCAAAGAAAGTTTGATTGATGGATCGTCAGTTGTCCAATTCACATTAACTTAATCCTTTGTATATATTCATATGCTTTCCAAACTGTGATTTTAATACTCATAAGTAGTTCTAAGTGTTGTGATTGTTATATTAATGAACTGTGTAAAAATTGTATTGTTTGTGTACCTATATATTCAACTATGTGAGTATTAAATATTTTATTTACGTTTTTTATTTATGTAATTGTATGTTTGACTATCTGCTATGTTGTTCAAGCTTTAATTTATTAAAATTAAAAAATCAGAACAAGTAAATTTCAGTAAAGTAAGTTATATTTTTTTAATTTATTAGTAATTATTTTGAAATGTTCTACGATACTTTCTGTTTATGACTTCAACTTGTACTTTTATTATTTATTATATACGTCAATAATTTTTTTTTTGTTTTAGCATCAAAAATGAAAAGAAAGTGGGATCTTACCATAATAAAAGAAGAGCTAAGTTGAAAAATATTAGAAAAAATGAAGGGGCTTTACTTAAATATGTGAAAAATCCTGTTCCTAAGACGTCAGATTCCACGTTGGGCTTAAATCCATCAAAGACAACTGGGCCTTCAAACCCAGAACAAGCTAAAAAAAATACAAGAGTTTGACACTGTTGATCTGGTACCTGTTAGAAAAGTTGACATTGTTCCTGAAGATCAAATTCCAACAACATCTATTCAATTAGAGTCTGCATCTGTATGTTTAGACATGGATTTCGATAGCTTAGAAACAGAGACTGATACAGCATCAACATTGTCTGCTATTCAATACCAAAACTTGGACGATATTAGAAAATCGCCTGAATACATAGATGAAAATATGCAATTGCATCTTTCAGCAAGGCGAGGAAGTTGTTCGGCATATCAATACACACTTCGCCGAAGCGTCAACAGTAACACGTTCAGGTTCGTGCTCTTTGAAAAGGAGAGACGAGACGTCTTTCCTAGGAAATGTAAAACATATATATATATACATATTTTATTAATTAACTTTTTTATTTGTAACCTGTACAAAATAATGATGACTGTCCTTGCCGAAAAGTACTTGAACATTACTGTATATTATAGTCCTTTAAATTGCAATACCTAAATAAGAGAGCAGCGAAATTTTCTTCCGCCCAGGCTGGCTGACACCCTCACTACACCACTGACATAAATAATTAGATATAATTTCATACATAACTACTGAATCAAAAAAAATTAAAATCATCAAAATTAATAAAGTCCAGTAAAGATAATTTGGCTATAAATCTAAACTATACAGACACAATTACTTCACACCATTTCACATTTAGGATGGACACAACATTAAGATGCTAGTAACTAGTTGTTGCTCATCATCTATGCTGGTTATTTGGTTATGTATATTAAGCTATAACTAATTTTATGGGCTGTGTGGGTAAAGAAGTCGCTAGCATGTTCTTGTTCTCCCAATTCAGCATTAAAGAGACAATCTTAAAACCTATTCAATAATTGATAACATTTGAAATTTATTGTGTTGCGTTTCTCTACCTTTTCATTTTCTTTCTGTTGAGTTTGTTGTCTTTCTCTTTGTAGTCTCTCCAAAAAGCTTTCACGCGCTCGTGTCACGTAAAGTCTGTTACCCTTGAAATCTTCACTTGAAAAGTGTCTTATACCTGTGGCAAATATGAAATTTTATAAAATCATGATTCAGTAATGTTTACTAGAGGTTGATGCAATTGCAATCCCAAAGCGGAAATGTTGAATTATTTCATTATACGTTTAAAAATTAAAATATATAGGTAAACAAGGGTAAAAATACATAAGGGCAAACGGTTGACTGCCGCCTTTGAAAAATAGATTAGTCTAAAGCACGGTCGTTTTAGTAAGGAGTACAATATAATAATTAATACTTACATGACTCTATATTGTTATGATCGGAAGCGGAGAGTGTGACGAAAGCAAATTTTTTTATTTCATTTTCACATGCAGGTTTACTTTTGATGTCCAAGTTGGTTATTTTTCCGTAAACAGAAAACGCAACGCGTAATTCATTTTCGTTCGTACTTTCGGGAAGATTTCCTACAAATAAACGAGTAGTATGCAAAGACATTGTAATTTATCATTAAACTGTATGGTGCACGGTATTTTATTTTTTACAAGAAATAGTTATTTCTAGTTAAGCATTTCTAAAAAAATTCAGAAAACGTGACATTGACGCACTGACTAAAATCATAGATAATACATGTAATTTAGTTGGACTAAAATCAATGACTAAGGAAACTAAAGGATATGGCATGTTGATCTATAGCAACATTTAGTTATATATATTTTAAAGCATAACATTCAAACGTAGCGTTGTCTCTTTTTGACTTACGGCCTCTTGTGTGTGTAAGAGAAAACAACAGTACTTTTCTCAAAGAGTAATTATTTTATGTGATATCATTGTAATGTCAAAACGTGCCGGTCCGCCATTTATTGCGACACGCTGACAAGTACACGAAGTGTCAAAACATCAATGGATTTAATATTTTGTAATGTTTCTGTGATTTTGTGCTGGATATCGGAACTGTTTTGTTAAAGGAGAAGCTATCATAATGCCACCATAATGTCTTAGTGTAGTGTGTTAGGATGTGGCTCGAGTAAAAGCAATAATCAACGAAATCTATAATTACACTGGTACGTAACAGAAATTCACTAATGTAGTCTGATGCCGTACTGGTATATATTTCCATCGTAATTACTGTGTTTCTTAGTTTACTGTATTATAGTCATGTATATTGTTAGTTATTAGCAGTTTGTATTCATATAATACAGTAAATTACTTCATATCAATTTTTGTCGTTATTGCAGTTAGGGCTGTTCATGTACCTATAAAAAAAAATATAATAAATTCAGGTATCATGTTTATATGTCGTAATTATCTCGTTTCAGATTACCATCATGTATTATTAGAGAAAATGAGTGGCTTGATATAATCGGAAAAGAAAATTGAATCCATATGATGTATTCATGATATATATTATGTTATTTGCATTTCGAAGAAACTTCTTTCAATAGAACATTAAGAAAATAATTTTATGTATGAAGCATTGCCCTCGCAAAGGTTATTGGGAATCACAGAAAATATTTAGAGTGGCAATTAATTACTTTTTAATTTCTTGACCATGTAAATCCTTTATTGGGAAAAAGTAACAGGAGAATATTAATTGTTTACAGAATGTGGCTGAATTTTTATTTGATGTTTCCGGGAGAGAAAAATCTCATAGTTCTAAATATCTGCTTCTGAATGATGTGAATAAAAACCACGGCGAGTTATTTTTGCGCCCAATAAGAACTTGTAGTGGTTTTACTAATAATCCAGATGCAGTACAAATTAAAGAATCTTTTAAAAGACTTGAACTTGAAAAAACTTATAAAAAAGATGTCGGAACCTATTTCATTATTTTCTTGACGTACAAAAAACGACAGCGACATGATGAGTACGATGACTGCTTAAATTCAAATCTCAGTATTCTAAAGTTTTATTCAGAAATTATTTAATAAAAATTATGCTATTTAGTTATCTGTATTTATTTATATTGTAAATATGTTATTAAATTTTTTATGTACTTAATATAAATATTATTTTACAAACAATAATGTTAACAAACAGTTATATTTTTCAAACCCAGTAAAAATATGTTACTATAGGTACATTAGATATGACTAGTCAGACATTGGTCACCCTTGTAGTGCCTAGCAATTTATTATCTTAACTTTTAAAATATTTATTCAAAAGGCTGGTATATTGTGGATTTTCTACGCTAGATAATATTATAAATATAGAAATATTACTTATTTCTTTACAACGAAAAGAAATAAAATTTGTTTGTTTGTATATACGGGGTAACCTCTGGAAATAATTAACTGACTTTGAGAATTCGTGGAATAATAGAAGTCCACAGTGTTCTATTCCTAATTGAAATATTATTCCCAATTACTGTGTGATAATACCACTAATTTTTAGTAAAATTAATTATTCTAGTATTTAGTTTATCAAAGTGCCCCATGACTATAGATTTGGTCGGTCCGTATGTATTATATGTACATTTTAATTTCATCATCACCTCTAGCAGAAGTAACATTATGCATGTAAAGAAAAGAAAAGCATTAAAAGGACTGTGCTATTCTTTAACTACTTTGACCTATGTTCATTGATCTTCAACATTTATGAAAGCGCTTCATAAAAATATGGGTTTCTTTTAAAAAGCAATTTTGCATCTGTAATAAACATGGACGTACTATTAAGTATTACAAATAGAAGTACCTAAGTAATTTGTCTGTATGTAGGGTTCATTTAAATTGAACAAAAATGATCGAAGGACAGAAAGGGGCTATCCTTGAAGGCGCCTGTTGCTATCGTTGCTAATAACACCTTAAAATCGCCTTAAGCGCAGATTCTAATTATATGCCGATAGCATCGAACTACGCTGACTGCTGTTTTCATTTTGAACAATATTTCAGTACTTTTGTACAAATCTATGACACATAAAAAAGCCCTCCCTTTTTCTGAAGATATCATACAAAATGATTTCTATTTCAATACTGGTGCGGAAACAATACTTATTTCAACAACTGACAACGACATCTACATAATAGATATTTGGGACATCACTAATCGGCAGCCATTGTTTGCGACACTTGAAGTTTAGGTGGCACGATTATTTTGTACTTGTTTCATGTCCTTTAGTTTCCTTAGTCATTGACTAAAATGCCCTACACAGCAGTGTGACCAGATTTCATTTGACGAATCTACTACTTGTGGAGGTTAAAAGCTACTGAATTCTACCAAAAGAGAACGAGAAAATATTTAAAATCTATTATATTTTTTTGCTGTCGTGTTACAACGTAAAAACATGAATGTTTTCTTGATTAAACGATAAAATAATAAAAATAACAAAGAAACCACCATTAATTAAAGAAACCAATGTTTTTTTTTAAATTAAATTCTAAATAAAAATATAATTTAAAACAAATAATAATAAAATGAAACTTAAAGTTAAGATCTTTCGTCTTTATGTTGGGTAACATTGTCATAAAGCTGTTTTGAGTCCATTAACTTGATCATACTTCTGTCAGGATCAAATCTGCTACATCCTCCTTCCAACTGTCGTAGCCCCTCTTTTCCATGCATTATTACAGCAACATTTTTATTATTAAATCGATTTCGATCTTGATTTTTAATCCTATTAATATCGGAAAATATTCTTTCTACTTTGGCGTTTGACAAAGGTAGTATCGTCTTTTGCTTCACTAATCGGGACAAATTGCCATACTTTGGTTTGCTATTTGCATCACAGATTTGGCTGACTTCACTCCAAAATTTATCCACCATAAAAGTTTCAGACGTCGAACTAGAAGTTGACAATAAATTAGACACGGAAACATCAAATTTTAATTCCCTATATTCATTGTCAACAATTTGCATGTTTTCTGTTGCAACTAAGTTAGGAAACTTTTGGAGTATTCTTATCAGAGTTCGAAATTCACCATACACTGCTTTTTGGGGATCGATGAACGACAAATCCTGCAAAAAATTCATCTTGTACAGGCAGTCTTTGCAGAAATTGGTTACTCAGCTCGATCAAAAATGATTGACATCTGTTAAGGAATTTTTCAATTTTAGATCTCATTCGAACATCATCTTTTAATGATTCTAATGTCATTGCTACGTTTGTGCCCAGGTACATGTTTTGTATAGGAAGGAAATGCATTCTTAAACTTGGATCTATTGACTGAAGCGGAGTAGTTTTTATATAATTTATCTTCATACAGCAACTCAAAACGGAACTCATCATGTTTTGTATGTCTGTTTCAATTTTATGAATAAGTGTCTGATCACTTTGAAAAATAACGTAAAATTTTGTAGTTATGGGTATTATAAAATCTAAAAAGTAAAGATAAAGTTTTGTCTCATCGCTGTTAAGGTGATCAAATATAAATTGACAAGTAGCATTTGCATTCTTATTCCCTAAAAACTCATTTTGAAAAAAATGTTTTAATGCTGACCACTGCTCTATAATTCGGTGAATGCATTGATGTAGAGAAAGCCACCTGATATCATAATGACGAAGCATATGGTGAGTTGGAGTGTCAGTAAAATTTTGAAATTCGGCAAACTCTCTTTGTCGTTGGTTACTGTGAGAGAAGTATGAAAAAACATCTTTGACAAACAACTCTATAGAACGAGGTAATTTTTTGCATGCATAACTAACTGAAAGATTTGTTGAGTGGCGGAGTGGAGTTGACATTTGAAAAAAATGAAGTTTGGGTTGACTTCCCTAATTTTAGATACCACGCTATTCGTTTCACCGAACATAACATTCGTGGTATCAGCAGCGAACCCTATTAAATTGGCTATGTTAAGGTTTCTTACAGATAAGGCACATGTTAAACTATCAAACAAATCCTGCGTAGTATCACCTTTTAAGTCCACCATACACAAAAATTTTGTTTGTGGAGATTGCATTTTTTCGGAGTAGTACTTTATTGCTGCTGCAAGTACCTTGGTAGTACTGACATCTGTGCTCTCGTCGATAATGAGCGAAAATATTGGGCTTCTCTCAGTTTCGTTTTCCAGTCTTGGACGTAATTCTGCAAGCATTTTTTCTTCGAAGTTATTGCCTAAGACGTTGTAGGCAATTGCGGCAGATTTAGTTCTTCTACAGGAAAAACGTTTTGCGATTTCGGAGTCGTGAAATGCCCTTGAAATAACTTCGCTTACATGATCCATTACGCGAAAAGGAATATTATGTTCAACTAAGGCAGCTACAATGCTGATTTCTGCTTTTTTTACTTCTTCCGAAATGGTTGATGTTTTGAAAATCGTATCAATCTGTAACCAAAGAAGTTAAAAATAAGTATGCAGGACATTTCATATAGCGCTATATAGTATCAAAAACTAAGCAATTTTTGCATAGTATTTAACATGAATAAACACACATAGTTGTATAGTAATTGTTATGTAAATATGTAGGTAATAAACGTACATAAAACAGCGAATGTTTGCTTTTGAGTGGAAATCAAATTCATAAACTTTAGAACATAATATAGGTTCACACTACTGCGTAAGTTGAAAGTATTAAAGAAGTCTTAACAAGAATAATTAACTAAGAATTACATTCCACATATTAACGTAAGTAACTTGCATACCTGAGAAATGCCGGAATATCCTTTCATATTTTTTATATGCTTTGATGTAGCCATGTGTTCCTTGAAAGACGCCACTCTACTTAGTACTTCACAGTTGCATGCTTTACAATGAGCACTCGTAGTGTTTACCTTAGATTTACATAACCAACTTTTAAATGAGGGATCTTACTCCCATTCATCGCGATATCCTTGTGTATATTTACGTTTCATTTTAAACTCGATTATAAAAATTTTCAATAAAAGGGGGAATACCCCACATTTATCCGATATGCCAAAAAAGTACTAGAATAACTGAAAAGCGTGAATTCTACTAAAATATACCAAATAATTTTTACATACTAAATTCTGTTGCCAGTACCTCAAAATCTACCAAAAAAGTAGAAATCTACTAAATCTGGTCACGCTGCTACACAGTCAATGACTACGGAAACTAAAGGATATGAAACAAGTACAAAATAATCGTGCCGCCTAAACGTAGTGTCGCAAACAATGGCTGCCGATTAGTGATGTACCAAATTTCTACTATGTAGATGTCGTTAAGTCAGTTGTCGAAAAAAATTTTGTTTCAGCATCAGTATTGAAATAAAAATAATTTTGCATGATATCTTCAGAAAAAAGGAGGGCTTTTTTCTGTATGTCATAGATTTATACAAAAGTACTGAAATATTGTTCAAACTGAAAATAGCAGTCAGTGTAGTTTGATGCTGTGGGGATATAATTAGAATCTGCGCTTAAGGCGTTATTAGCAAAAATAGCAACATTCGTCTTCAAAGATAGCTCCTTTCTGTCCTTCGATCATTTTTGCATGGAACTTTAAATGAATCCTACATACAAACGAATTACTTAGGTACCTCTTTTTGTAATATTTAGTAGTACGTCCATGATTATTACAAAAATACAATTGCTTTTTAAAAGAAACCCATATTTTTATAAGCGCTTTCATATATATATATTGAAGATCAATGAACATAGGTCAAAATAGTTGAAGAACAGCACAGTCCTTTTAATGCTTTTCTTTTCTTTACATATGTAACGTTACTTCTTCTAGGGGTGATGGTGAAATTAAAATAATAATAATAATATACTTTATTGCACACAAAACGAAAGAAATAAAAATTAATATAATATGTACAAAGTAAAATACAACAGGCGGTCTTATCGCTAACAGCGATCTCTTCCAGACAACCTAGGGATGGACAGATTAGTCGGAAATAACCGAAAACGTGGGTTTTGCTGCAAACATATACGACACTTTTATACACATACACAACAGTATGTACAATATAAACGCACACATATACGCAAACAAAAGGCATTCACTACATATATAAATACACACACAACACAAAATGTACTACAACTTCTAATGACAATATTTCATGTGTAATATAAATAATTAATACAGACACTTTGACAGTAATGCAGTACATGAATATACATATAGCAAGAAAAAAAAAATCACATTGACAAGTAATGTTCCTTCACCAGTAGTTTGAAGGAGTTCAAATGTTGCGTCTTATAGTTACTGGCACTGAAATCCACAAACGCACACCCTATACAGTAAAAAATTTAGCAAAAAATTTAGTAGTATGTTTAGGAATTTCCAATTCCAAATTTTCCGATGATCGCAAGAATTTAGTATTAGTTTCAGAAAGAAACATGAAACGCTTTTTAAGGTAGAAACGGGCAGTAGGATTAAATAGAATGTTATAAAGTAAAAAAAGACTGTGGGCATTCCAGCGAAGACGAATCGGCAACCACTTGAGCTGAGTGCGAAAAGTGGATATGTGATCATATTTGCGCAATCCAAATATGAAACGTATAGCAAAATTTTGAAGCCGTTCAAGTCTGTTAAGTTGCTCTTTAGAAAGGTCAATGTAACATACGTCGGCGTAATCCATTACAGGCAGAGACTGAGCAAGCGCAATTTTAAATAAGTGCTATGAGAAACATACATACGGACCGACCAAATCTCAAATCCATAGCCATGGCGTACTGCAGCACTTTGATAAACAATACTAGAATAATTAATTTTACTAAAAATGAGTGGTCTTATCACACAGTAATTGGGAATAACATTTCAATTAAGAATGGAACACTGTGGACTTCTATTAGTCGACGAATTCTCAAATTCAGTTAAGTACTTCCAGAGGTTACCCCGTACATACAAACAAACAAATTTTATTTCTTTACATTGTGAAGAAATACGTAGTATTATAGTGTATAATATTATCTAGCGTAGAAAATCTACAACATACCGGCCTTTTGAATAATTCTTTTAAAAGTTAAGATAGTAAATTGTTAGGCACTACAAGGGTGAGCAATGTCAGACAAGTCATATCTAATGTACTATATCCAGTAGAAATACCTATAGTTACTATAGGTTAAGTAACTTAGTTCTACTGGGTTTACTGGGTTGGGTACAGATAATAGGGTAGGGTTGGGTACAGATTGGGTAGAAATATGTTACTAACCTATAGTAACTATAGGTTAGTAACATATTTCTGCTGGGTTTGAAAAACAGAACTGTTTGTTAATATTATTGTTTGTAAAATAATATTTATATTAAGTACATAAAATTTTTAATAACATATTCACAAAATAAATAAATATAGCTAACTAAACAGCACAATTTTTATTAAATAATTTCTGAATGAAACTTTTGAATTTAAGTAGTATCGTACTCATCATGTCGCTGTCATTTTTTCGTACGTCAAGAAGAGAATGAAATAGTTTCCGACACCTTCGTCTCTTATTTCTGCTCTTAAAATTTTTAAAATATTCTTTAAATTGTACCACATCTGAATTATTACTAAAACCACTACAAGCTCTTATTGGTCGCAATAATAATTCGACGTGGTCTTGATTCACATCATTCAGAAGCAGATATTTATTTAGAACTATGAGCAGATTTTTCTTTCTCGGAAACATCAAATCACAGTTCAGCCACATCCCATAAAGAATTAATATTTTCCTGTTACTTTTTCACAATAGAGGATTTACATGGTCAGGAAATTAAAAAGTAATTAATTACCACTGTAAATATTCTCTCTGATTCCCAATAATCTTTGCGAGTGTAATGCTTCAATGCGGTAAAATTATTTTCTTAATGTTCTATTGAAAGAAGCTTCTACGAAATGCAAATAACATAAATATATATCATGAATACCCCGTTGGGGATACAGCGTGAAGATATGTATGTATATATCAAATGGTTTCAATTTTCTTTTCCGATTATGTCAAGCCATTCTTTTCTTCTAATAATACATGATGGTAATATGAAACGAGATAATTACGACATATAAACATGATACCTGAATTTATTATATTTTTTTTTATAGGTACATGAACAGCCCTAACTGCAATAACAACAAAAATTGATATGAAGTAATTTACTGTATTATATGAATAAAAACTGCTAATAACTAAAAATATACATGACTATAATACAGTAAACTAAGAAACACAGTAATTACGATGGAAATATATACCAATACGGCATCAGACTACATTAATGAATTTCTGTTACGTACCAGTGTAATTATAGATTTCGTTGATTATTGCTTTTACTCGAGCCACTTCCTAACACACTACACTAAGACATTATGGTGGCATTATGATAGCTTCTCCTTTAACAAAACAGTTCCGATATCCAGCACAAAATCACAGAAACTTTACAAAATATTAAATTCATTTATATGTTTTGACATCGTATACTTGTCAGCGTGCCGCATAAAATGGCGGACCGGCACGTTTTAAATTACAATGATGTTATATAAAAAAATACTTTTTGAGAAAAGTACTGTTGATTTTTCTTACACACACAAGAAGCCGTAAGTCAAAAAGAGACAACGCTACGTTTGAATGTTATGTGTTAAAATATATATAACTAAATTTGCTTTAGATCAACATGCCAGGTCCTTTAGTTTCCTTAGTCGTAGTACACAGTACACACTTTCCAATTTGTTGGAGCAACTTTCCTAGGAATGGCGATACGAGATCGATTATTGGAAAAATTGATCAACGACCTCGAGTAAAGAGTCAATTTAGTGAATTGATTGCGGACACTCAAAAATGGAGTTTCCATTAAATTTGTATTGGTAAGAACGCAACTATAAAATAATGAGCTAGCGTGGAATTTTTTAATAAATTATACATACTTATATCGAACACTACCGTCACCTTAGCACTCTCGAGTCAGATTTAGCGCTTTTTTAAGTCGTCGACTTTTATCTATCCCATGCAAAACTTAAAAAGACCCATAGAACGATTTTTGAGTGTCTGTCGTCTGTTCACTCAATCGATTCATTGCTCGAAATCGAATGATCGATTCGACTTCCATTAATCGGTCTGTGATCGTCATCCCTAGGAAAGTTGTTCAACAAATTGGAAGGTGTGTAGGGCATCTAAGGAAACTAAAGGATATGGCTAAAAGACTTTTTGGCGGAAACGCGAGAGGTGAGGTTGTCATTTTATTTAGATTTTCTATTCTTTACATTTTTAAGAGTTTTAAAGTACAACAGTGATAGTATATTGTGTTTTAAAGTTCTGTGTAAGTGAAAGGAATGGAAGAGATCTAAATAAACATGTGAAGCTGAAGTTTTCGCGCTCTTCCAAGAAGTCCTTTTTTAACTTCAGTAAAGCCTGCTATCACTTTACTGGAGGAGTGTTAGGGACAGCCAGAAGTTTCGTCATTAGGCTGATGGTCTTGTTACCAATGCCTTAAGAAATATAAATAAACATGGCTAAAACGTAGTGATTATATTCTTTGGTTGCACCAAGTGAACCTAATCGTTTTCAGTTTTACTTGAAACAAAATCGTTCTTCGATTCTTCCGGCTTGATCAAACCACGCCCGTCCTGAATACTTGATCGTAGGTGGCGGCATCCTACTTTTTCGCCAGTTCGCTCGAACTTTTGTTATAGCGTTATTAGCGATAGTTCTGTTCAAAGTCAAAGCAATTTACTCAAATATACCCTTCGATCACAAATAAAAAACTACATGCACAATCCTTTGTAAAATCTAAACATTGTCAGAATTGACATATACATTTCTAATATCTTATAGTACTATCCATAATATTGTGCTAATTAAAAGTAGACCTTACTGTCAAAGCATAAGGTTGTAAAAGCTGATAAAAGATCCTTGCATGACACAGAAAAATATTTAAAATGCAATCTTACGTTTCGTGCGTAAAGTATAATTCACATATTCTATTTGCGTCATTTTGATTTGTTACGTGAAAGTGACAAGAATAAGACAATTATACTGTCAGGCCGTTTTTGAAAAATATGATTATAACGAAATAATGAACACGAAATAAAATTATTTAAGTACTTTATTTTCCTAAAATAAGAATCGTTCTTTTTTAGCGTTCTAGATGTGTCGTTTTTACAATTTTTAAAGGACCACTGCTGTTGGCTTTTTCGAATACTACTAAAACAAAAGTGCATTCGAATACTCGTTTGAGTGCACATTTGGTTCCGACATTTTTGGAGCGTGATTGTGTATCTTGTTTTTATATGATCGAAGAGTAAAAACAAGGAATTTTATGACCGTCAAATCTACTTTAGTTCGGTTCAAATAAAAAGAAAACCAGGACACAGAAGAACCAACAATAAACTCGGCCAGGTATCATTTTTTCAACATCATTTTACAAAAGGTTTATTAACCCTTAATAACCTAGAGTTTCAATTTTGATACCAATCTTTTAAACCGAATGTTCACATTACTATTAGTTTTTTTTTTATAGGTTGGCTGTACGTATTTTACTGTTGTATATTATTCTTTCCAACGAAATTAAAAAAAAATCAAATGTCATTATTGTTTTATTTTATCTATGACATATTACTTGCGCGGCAAAGTGAACAATTAAAAAGTTTTGTTGAATACAAATTTGATATATTTTCTTTTTCTGAAGAATATAAATACTTTTGAGGTAAGTGAATATATTATTTTCGCTATGATATAATTATTTTTTGCGAGTGCATGTTTTACTTGAAGAAACTAGTGCTATTTTTGTATCAATTTTGATACTTCAGGGATTCCGCCCTACATAAAACCTACCTAATAATTCTTTAGCTATAAAAACTTTTTGAACTTCCGATTCATTATTTTTCTGCATAGCTTGGTGTTGGGATTACTTTTATTTTTATTTTATTATAGAAATTTATCAAAAATGCGACCAGAAGAGATTGAGAGCATATTGAAGCGGTTAGAAAATGGTGAAATTTCGGAAGACGATTCCACCGACAATGAAGATGACATAGACTATTATTCGAGCCAAAGAGATCGTCTGATGGAGCTAGAAGATGAAGAGGATGTAGGTAATTTTTCCCACTGACCCAAACTTGGATGCAGATCCACCTGCAGCAAACGTAGATACCGACATGCAACATAATTTAGAGACTGTTGAACGAAGCCCAACTCCTACAACCAGCAGCCAGAACAACCTGCAAACTGCACCTTTCAACTCTAGAAACTTAGTGTGGAGAGTAAAGAATATGGACATAGTCCAAAATGCTTTCCAGTTTGCTGGAAACACTGAGTATTCACAAGAAATTATGAACTTAGACACTCCTTTTCAGTTTTTTTCTTATTTTTTCGGTGAAGAAATTTTGAGATTTCTAGTGGACGAGTCAAATAAATATGCCTTCCAAAAGAATCCCAACTTTACAGAACCTGTAACTGTCTTAGAATTACGTAAATTTATTGGAATTCTTATTTTTACTAGTGTATATCATTATCCTAGTGTCAGGTCATACTGGTCAAACATTACAAAGTTTGAACCCATAGCACAAACAATGAATCGCAACAGATTTGATAAAATTCGACAAATTTTTCACATGAATGACGACTCTAAACATTTGCCCATTGATCATACCCAGCACGACCGACTGCATAAAGTAAGACCAGTGATAGACTATTTGAACAAGAAATTTATTACTGTACCATTTGAGGATCGTCTATCACTAGACGAGCCAATGTGTTCAACTAAAATTAAACATTTTATGAAACAATACTTACCCAACAAGCCCCATAAGTGGGGATTCAAATTATACGTTTTATGCTCTCTGTCTGGGTATGCCTACAGTTTTGAGATTTACTCAGGAGCTAAGGACACAGACCGTTTACGTGGCGAACCAGACCTCGGAGCTGTATCGAATACAGTTATTCGATTGTTACGACCAGTACCAAGGCACGTCAATCATATAACTTATTTTGACAATTTTTATACGAATATTCCTCTGCTACATTACTTGACCAACGAAGGTATTTATTGTCTTGGAACAGTACAGAGAAACAGGCTTGGAAAGTCGTGCAAGTTGCCGGAGAAACGGGAAATTATGAAGTCTAACGTACCCAGAGGAACATATCACGAAAATGTGGCCTCTCACGAAGGCCACGAATTTTCGGCCACATGTTGGAAAGACAACAAACAAGTACTATTACTTTCCACGTATGTTGGCGCTGAACCAGCGGATACTATAACCCGCTACGAAAAAAAACTAAAGGCCAATGTTCAAGTATCATGTCCTCGGGTCATAAAAGAATATAATGCACACATGGGCGGCGTTGATTTGATGGATAGCTTCATTGGTCGATATCGCATCCGCATAAAGTCGAGAAAGTGGACAACGAGGCTCTTCTACCACTTGTTAGACATGACTGTCATCAATGCTTGGGTACTATACAAAAAGGTAAACACAATGAAAGGAAAACTTCAGAAGAATATTATGAAGTTAGCAGATTTTAGAACTGAGCTTAAAAATAAAAGGGGAAGACCCAGTACCAACAGTCGACAAGACACTACAGTACCTTCTAAAAGACCCCGGACAGGTGTACAAGTACTACCCTCTACTGACGTGCGTTGCGATTGTATTGGTCATGAAAAAATATTTATGGATTCTAGAAATAAGTGTAAATTTAATAATTGTAGGAAACTTACCTCCTGGTTCTGTAAAAAGTGTAGTGTCGTTATGCGATAATAAAAACAATCAATGTTTCGCATTATTTCATGCATAGGTATATCTGATTTCTTTATGGCGTTAATGTCTGAAGTATCAAAATTGATACCTGTTTTTTTTTTCTAAATAAATATGTAAAATACATATTGTGATTTTTTTAGCTATTTTTCCCTTCATCTAGACCCTCAAGCAAACACAGTAATATTAAAAATAAATCACTTTCGTAAATCAGGCTACTAAGGGTTAAAATACAATATTCAGAGAGCCAGTAAATGCATGTGCAGAGATCATTAACGAAATCGTTTATTTTATAGTATGATTGTCTAATCGATGTACGTTTTATACATACATATCCTCAAGCTGTATCCGTAACGGGGTTGTCAGAGAGGACGGAGACTAATCTATTTTCTGTTATTCTAGTGACTGCTTCAGGAACTTTATTATAAAAACGAATGCCGTTACCCGAGAATGAAACATTTGACTTATGTAATTTAAATGTTCTTATTCCATTTTTTTTTCAAGTCGTATTTTTCCTGGTCTATGTTTTATGTTATTGAAATATACCTACGTATATCGTGTATTAAAATTATATCTAAGCGAGCTATGTTTACAGTATGTAAAAATTAATGTTATCACAATATACATACAGCCCAGTAAAAATGCGAATAAAAAAAATTAAGTCGTATTCTTTTATAAAGTCGCTAAATATAATACTTATGTACTTTTAAAAAACTATATTTACGAATCCATTCAGATATATGGCCGCATATATGTGATTGTGCGAGGCGAGGATTAAAATGAGACAGAACCCATACTTGGGTATCTTTTATATACTTCAAGGTTACAGATTTTAGACCGTTTCAATTGCACGAAGCGCGCGCTCCCTATATAAAAAAACTCCTTGGTAACCACTATAGTCTCTCTCGCTTTGACGACCTGTGTTGTCATACAATCGATATAATACAACTTTTATGGAATATTTTTAGGTAATCCAATTTTCCTGTCATATCGACAGTTTTTCAACTAAACATGATGTAGCCATTACTTCTTTAAGTGAACGTCTATAGAATCTACAGAAATAGTGTGACAACCAAAACAGAAAAACAATAAAAAAAAAATTTTAAAAATCTTTTCCTAAACCGTAAATATTAAAGAAAACGCATATACGACTTAAGCCTTTATTTTTTAATCAGTTAGATATATATTAATTATTATTAAGTATTATTAGAAATAAACCCCATTGCAAGGTATTTTTGAACATCAAATCTACCTTATGTTTTAAAGGAAAACCTGCACCCAGTGAAACTCCAACAAAGAAATACAATCGGGTACTTATAACATAATATTCAGAAAGCCGTTAATGCATGTATCGAGAAGATTATTTCCAGACTCGTTTTGTCATTGATGAAATAGTTTGTTTTATAGTATGAATATCTTCATTTGTTCATTTCATTTCACCACCAGTTCTAACTGGTGGTGCGGAACTGCGACTTGTTGATGTAGGGCTGGGACTAGCGTAGCTACGAATATGATATATAAAAATATCAGTTAAATTATATTAAATCATAAAATATATCAACAATTATACACAAGCTGTTGCCCGCGACTTCGTCCACGTGGTATTAAGAAAGTAGCCTATGACCTTTCTCAAGTCTTAATTGATATAGTTTTTCGGGCCGCCTTTTGGAGTAGCCAACTGGTAGCTATATTTATTATATACAATTAATTACTCCTTTAAATTATTACGATATATTTTTAATTTATAAATCTTCATGACATTCGATCATAATCAACAGTTGCTAAGCAATCCATTTTGAGAATAGAATGTCATATATGACACGCCTCTCCGACGATTCCTGGCTGCGGCACCAGAGGCGATGGTAGAAGCTGGTCCAGGTGACGCGTCAACTGCAATCCTTCGTCGGTCTGCACAGCATAATGAAGTCTTCCGAGACGTTAAGTCACGGCAGCAAACACCCATCTTGTCCCAATTTTATCGTAGTTTCTCGCCTGCACTCTATCACCAGGTAAGAAATTTCAGATAGGTAGTACATTTTCATTTGAGTGAGGTTGAGTGGTAGGACGGTCCTAAACATGGTGTGTCATTTAGTTCTCACATTTCCACTAAATATAAGTTCATATGCTGTCTATTATCGTATTATCGGAGATGTGCAAAATACTTTATTATAAGTATTTAAATACAAAATGCAAATGATTACTTATTTTTTTATTTCAAATACAAAATAGCTTTGAATAAAAAAGTACCTATTTAAATACAAAATAGGTATTTTCAAAATACTTTCTTCAAATAGAATACTTATTTCACTGATTTTAACATTAGTTTTGTTCAAAGACTTCCATCATTCATGTTCCGTCTAAATAATCATTCCACCAAACGAAAATAGACCTGGAAGTGTTTCCAGGTTTATTATAGTATTGGCATTATTATTGGCATAGGCACAGAAACAGTTTGACTTGCAATGTTGGCATTATTGTTGGCAACATTTAGGATGGGTGCGTTCTTAAATAAAGTGACTATGAATTTAAGAATGAAAAATACGAAATATGAATTAAAAAAATTAACGAAACATTTTGCATTTTACGAATACCAAATATTTATGTAGATTATTTCAAATAAAATACAAAATGCATTTTGAAAACGAGTATTTCAAAGGCTCAATAATAAAAATAGGTATTTTGCATTTTGTTTTTGCATTTAAATAGATGCATTTCAAATAAACCACATCTCTGCATATCAATTTAGATCAAGAGCTCATTTCAAAACAAAAGCGGATTCGGTTACACGGACATAATAATGGGTAAAAATACGAGAAGTGCAAAAAAATATAATTTTTATAAAAATAAATAAGTAACAAATACGTCTGTCTATTTTTTACTGTTTTCATAAAATACTATATTTTTTGAAATGTTCTATAATTTTTTTATTATTATAATCAGCCAAATAAATTTTGGCAACCCTAATTACCACACACCACACTGGCGGGGTATGTTAACATTCTCGTGTATTTATTAAAAGCGAATGTAAACTCTATTCACTAGGCAATAACATTCGAATTTCTGGGAGCTAACCAATCGCGCCGTGACCGCGAGCGATCGCGTATTGACCGCGCGGTTGGGTAGTTCTCAGAAATTTGAATGTTGTTTCCTAGTGAATAGAGTTTACATTCGCTTTTAATAATTACATGAGAATGTGAACCGCGCGGCCGCCCCGCGGCGGCCGCAAGACAGTTGTCGCGTCGTGTTTCGGCGCTCTTAAGTAATGTATAAAATTATTATAGGTACTAGAATATTATGTTGATTTAAAGATAAAAAAGAATTAGTTAAGTACATGATTTATTGTTGTATTTTATTTATTTGCATTTTTTAAAAGATTAACATTAGGAAAATGCACACGTTATTTTCATGTAATTCTATTTACATAATAGAGAAAGGCACAACTATAGTGAAATACTGTTTTAGACAGACATACATTATTTCTATTTCGTATACCTACATCCTACATGAACATTTCGAAAACACAACATGTCCTTTCTGTAGATTACATATTAGTGTGCATAGAAATGTAGTTACTGTAACGTTATAAATATAATACTCGTACTAAAGTTGTACAACACAATACAAACTCCTAACATATCATTTTGACAAATTACTTATTGCCGGAAAGTATTAATTTTACTTATTTGTTCCACATGCAAACACTTATTTAAAAGTATTTACAATTTGTTATGTTTGTAAAAAGATAGAGTTCTCAAGCAAGTTATTACGATTATGAAAAATCTCAATAAACCAACATTATCTGTTCACATAAATGTCTACATTAATGATAAACAGTGATCCAGCACTTTGAAAATCTTGTTACATCTAATACATGAAAATGGAATGGTTTTAGTACTTAATGGGTAACATAATAAGTCATTTATTTAAATGTATATTAAATACTATATACATACATATAGGTAGATTAGACTAGTAATAAGTCATAGGAGTGTTCACATAGCAAACCCAGTGCAGCTCAGACTAATAAATACTTCTTCTCACAGTGAAGTTATGTGCTGTAGTGCTACGTTGGCTCATCTGAAGACATCAGGGCTTCTGACTGCTCATCCAGTTCAGGAATGTTTCTTATAGACCTGAAAATAATATCTTGTTTACTTTTGTACTCTTTTATTGGAAAGCACTTTGAACATTATGTTTCAATTTTTTAATACCTTTCCAACCTTTCAAATCTTAATCTCTAAAATATAATAAAAAACCTCAAGACTCCTCAAAACATCATTTGATTAGTCATGCAGACAGAGAGACAGATGTGGATAGCGCGTTTAATTTATATGCTTAGAGCTTCTTAAATCCGCAAGAAGTGAATACGTGTGTAATGATGTAACTTAAGAACCCGCCTATGCAAACTTTGATGTGTTTGGTGACCAGTCCCTGCAGTCTCGACATAGATAGCGATCGCTTTACGACCGATTTCGGTTGATAAGTCGTAACAATTAATTTTTAACGATTTTTGAGTTTCTACATTAAAACTATCGATTGTGATTGGAATCATATCGAATCTAACTGTCAACTGTACGATTGCCGATAATGTTTTTACGATCAAATTTGACAGCTCGCAAAGTGTTCGTGCTTATCGTTATGGCAAGAGATTTTTTCGTTATTTTTATCGATCGGTAGTTTACGAAAATAATCGCTATGTCGGGACTGCAGCCCCTGGTTCTGAATACCTTATGAATCTTATGACTTAGGTATTTGAATACCATATATACAACTTCAATTTTTTATCTTAAAATTTTCAAACATGGAAGTGGAAACTCGATTAAAAAAAATTTTTGTTTGTGTATTAGAGTACACACGTAAGAAGTGAAACTTCTTTGTGACATCATTTTTTGAAAAATGATCTACTATTTACAACTTTACAGAAATTGGTTAAATAAAGCTAAAAAATCTAAATTAGATAAAGCTTAAGCAAAAATAATAATCGCCATCTTGGATTCGAAAACAAACATAATTTTCGTAACAGCACCCCGAGAAACCTATAATGTGACACCCATATCGATTTATCCAAAAAAGTCATTCACGCCATCTTGGATTTGAAAGTGAACGTCATTTTCGTAATCAGCACCCCGAAAAACCTAGAATTTGATACCCATATCGATTTATCCAAAAAAAGTAATATTCGCCATCTTGGATTTGAAAATGAACGTCATTTTTGTAATCAGCACCCCGAAAAACCTAGAATTTGATACCCATATCGATTTATACAAAAAAAAGTAATATTTGCCATCTTGGATTTGAAAATGAACGTCGTTTTCGTAATCAGCACCCCGAAAAACCTATAATTTGTTACCCATATCGATTTATCCAAAAAAAGTAATATTCGCCATCTTGGATTTGAAAATGAACGTCATTTTCGTAATCAGCACCCCGAAAAACCTAGAATATATCCCATATCGATTTATCCAAAAAAAGTTATACATATTTGCCATCTTGGATCTGAAAATGAACGTCATTTTCGTAATCAGCACCCCGAAAAACCTAGAATTTGATACCCATATCGATTTATCCAAAATAAAAATAGAAAACAAAACTGGCCATATATAAAAAAAAATGTGACTTAGAAAGAAAGATGGCGCATAACGGAATAGAAAGAAAGATGGCGCGTAACAGAAAAACGTGACGATTTTGTTTTTTTAAATTGCTATAAAAAATTTCTCATACGTCGATAAAGAAGTTTCACTTCAAAAAATAATTTCAATAAAAAAAATCCGAAAAAATTCTGTTTTGCACAAATATTCAGTTGCATCTCCGATATTGTACAATACAATAGCATGGGTAATGATAATAATATCTCAAATCTCTGGAATCGCTTTTTTAATTGCTATTGTAGTTTTCTTGCAAATGGCAATTATTTAAAAATCAAATTTTGAAATTTTTTAAATGTTAAATATTGTTACGGTTGGACCTTATGCGTAAGGAATAAGGTCGATTTTTAATGGAGCTCGAAACGTAACTTTTAGTGCTTATATCTCGAAATCTAGGCTTTATCGAGTTATGACCTAAAAACGCATTGCTAGGTTTAAGGCCTACTATCGAATGATATAAGTCAAATTAAGAAAGAAGAACCAAGTTGCACCTCGAGTATTCCCGAGCGATGACGTGTCATGTACCTATGACTCATGCAAACAGGCGGCGTCGAGAACAATGTCGAATTACCGTTAACGAGCGTAATTAGCTAGAAAGTTCCACCCTCGTTTTATCCGACTACAAATAAAGCTCCGTGTCCGCCGCCGAGTCAGTGTTTCTCAACTAGCGATCGAGGCGACATCAAGGCGAATTACATAGACCACTACGACGACTAGATTCGGGAACGTTGTTATTGAGTGAAGCGTGTACCTTCGGTGACTACTACGCGAGTGCCTATTTCGAGGGCGACTACGAAGATTAGGAACCGACGTAATTAAGTTCACGTGTTCTTGACATCTACTTGTACGAAGAAAAATAAACTCTTTGCACCCTTAACCGGCATCTTATTACCCTCAGCTCGTAACAATATGATCAAATTGCAATATTCAATCTTGTTCAACTACACTCATAGGATTATTTACATTACACAGTAAATTATTAAGTTAGGGACCCAGATTTCTTTTGTCCTGCCACTTAGCATGCATCAGAAAAAGCTGTCTCTAAGAAATGTTTAATAGAAGGGAATGGATAGTAGAAATGAACGATTTTGTATAAATTTAGAAAATTGGTATTCCAATGAAAAGATTTTTGCCACCTTCGTGATGTGGATTGATATTGACATTCATTAGACATTATAAGTTGCTTTCAAAAACGATATCGCTCCTTGTTATCGTTTATCAATTACGCAAAAAACACTTAATACAACTTTTGTTTCCTGCTCTGTTAGAGTGCCACGATTATTGTTTTAATATTGAGCTATACGTTAGCACTAGAATATATCAAAACAATAATCGTGTTATTAAGTGGTGGCAGAGCGGGGTGCGAAACTGCTGTTTCGCCGCAAGCAAAAGCAAGACGGGTGCTATTGCTTTGTCATTCTAAGACCTGCTCACGACGTTTTAATTATGCGTATTTACGCATATTTGGAATAAATATAATTATACAATATACATTTATTCCAAATCTATACATAGTATAAAACGAAGTCGCTTCTCGCCGTCTGTCTCTCTGTATGCTTAGATCTTTTAAACTATGCAACGAATTTTAATGCTGTTTTCAACAATAGATAGAGCGATTCATGAGGAAGGTTTATACGTATAGTTTAATATTGTTTTGTGTTAATTTGTTGAAATATGATGATAACAGTTCAAGATGTCTGAAAAAATTAAGCAGACTGAGTTTTCATCGAAAATGCAGTCTTATTTCAAAACAATGTACGATGGAATTGTTCCTCTTTATTAGGACTACAAAAAAGTTAGAGATGGCATATGTCTATATTATACGGATAGCCTCCTATAACCATTTAAATGTTTAAAAAAATTAATACAAATTATGTGGAGTTTGGAACGCTATTTAGAGGGATACGAGGAATTAGCATCTACATTGCACTCGTGCGAAGCAGGGGTGGGTCACTAGTATAATATAATAATATCTACCATAATTACTAATGATGATGAATTATTAACAAAACAGTTGATGAAAAACTTCAAAGAATAGGTATCCATCCTTATGTTCTGAGGTAGTATTCCAGTGTAATATATAATGGAATGGTAGGTATACGCACGTGAGCCGCTCCCGGCGCGCGGCGTCGCGCAGGCGCGCAAGCGGCCCGGCGGCGGCGGCGGCGGCGCGCAGGTCGAGCGCGGCCGCGGCCCAGCCGGCGCAGGCGCACAGCGCGGCGGCCGCTCGCCACGCGCCGCCCGCGCCTGCGCCCGCGCCGCGCCACGCGTCCGCGCCCGCCGCCAGCGGCGCCGCCGCGCCCAGCGCGCACGTCGCCGCGCGCGCCGACGTCAGCGACCGGCCCCTGTGTCCCGGCCCGACACACACACACACATCACGTCACGGCCGAGCCACGGCCGCTCGGACCGTGGAGCCACGGTACAAGTAAGCATACAGTATTCTATCTTCATACAAACGCTCCCAAACGACGCGCCTCGAAATCTCGGCATTTTTCGGCATACAACAGTCGCGAGTGCGCCGTGATTGTCGTCGTACGTTGTGAGACGCTCCCGGGCATTTACTGACGAAATATTATGCAATCAAGTTTTCGAGCATATTGTTCAGTGTATGGATGTTTGAATACATCTATATCGAAACCGGAAATGTTTCTCTGTTGCTCATTTGTAGGAAATATATTATCATAACGATGTAGATACTTTGTTGTTGATTTTTAATTATACCGCACACAAAAAAAAACACAAAATGCATTTTTTTTTGTCCACTTCCGCCATATTAATTCACAAACTTTTGAAACTAGAAATAAAATACTAGTAGAATTATATAGGTAAATAAAAACTTATGAAATTTGCAATAATATAAATTGAAAAGATAATATGACAATTTAATGTAGTACCTACCTATTATCAAATACGTAACCCAAGAAAAACAGTCAGTCCCAGTCGGCAGCCCTATTGCGTGTTTACGTACCGAGCGACCGTAGGTAATTATCTCAAATACACTGCGATAGAATACTGCTTGCTTACTTGTACTGTGGTGGAGCCTCAACATGGACACTATCAAACGAGGCACCAGAGACCAAAATACTAGAGAGCATTTAACTTTTTTTTTCGTACTTCATGGCATGGCGCACAGTGTCATGTATTGTATTTTAATAAGTAGAATCGTTATCATAAAACTCCTCTAGGAAAATGATAGTAAGCTTTACTGTAGTTATAAAGGACTTCTTGGAAGAGCGTGAGAACTTCAGCTACAGATTTAATTTAGACCTACTCCATTCTTTTCACTTACACAGAAATTTAAAACACAATATGCTATCACTTTTGTACTTTAAAACTCCCAAAAATGTAAAAAATAGAAAATCGAAATAAACTGACAACTTCACTTCGCCCGTTCCCGCCAAAAAGTTCGCATTTAACTTTGTAAATATTTTATACATTTTTAGCAATATTTTTAGTAACGATGTGCGAAATCGATTATCAATAATCGATTATTAAAATAATCGACTGCAATTGATTATAATTTGAATAATCTATAACGATCGATTATGAAAAAATTCTACCAAACTACCAATTTCTACTTTTGTTGATTGTCGTGGTTTAGTATAGCAAGCCTGTCATTGCAAAAAGAGGATTCTTTTGTTATTATCTATGAATCTCTTCACTTTATTACTAACCCACGAATTTTTATTCGTGGGTAATTCCCCGTCTTTTAAAAGTAAAGAAATTAAAATAGTTCCTTTAAGAATTTCATGTTTCAAGGGAGAGTTGTCACTCGTAATTTTATGTTCAGATTACGAGACGGCAGTGCAGTGTATTGTACCTACTAATTAAATTAGATTGTATTTAAAATGACTGAACCAATAACATATTGGTACATTTGTGGAATAAATAAATCTTAAGATTTATGACTTATTCTTTTAAAGAACTGTCTAAAACGTCAATACCTTTATTTAGTGAGAATTACAATTTACGAAGATCGATTTAGGTAGTTTCTTAAAAATATCTTGCCTTTTTCCACAAAAATGGGAAAGAACTACCTTCGTAAATCATAATCGACTTTAATCGATTACAGATCGATTACTGTTATAAGTATAATCGATTAATCGATTTGTAAAATAATCGAATCAGCACATCACTATTTTTTAGGCATGGAGCACTCAACCTATAGAGTTACAATGTCATTTATTTTGTATGAAAATAATTTACGTCTAAACACTATTGCGGTTATTGCGTTCTGTTTTATAGTTTGATTTTTTGCTTACATATTTAAATGTCTTTAGGAATATACAGAGATGTACATTGTACACGGGTCCAGTATTGGTTATGTACTGCTAAATGCGAGCGAGTTGATATTTGTTAGTGTAAATAAACTGAGCAGTGGTGAATAAGATGGACCGATATTTCGTCTCTATATGGGTTGTGCCCCATGTTTTTAGGTAAAGTAAGGTGGATTAACAGTTTTTACTTTATATCAACTATTGTCCACAATATAGCGATGAGCAAATAAATAATTACAGACCACAGCACATAGGACATGTATTGTATGAATACTTACAATATTGTAACATTAATACTCCTAACATTTATTAAACTGATCATTGTTGTACGCAGTGTCGGACAGAGTAGACACTGTCGCATACAGTCGTAACTGTCGCGTAGCGTGAACGATAGGCGATGTAAAATAATACAAGAAGTTTGTCCATATATAAATTATTTCTTTATTATAGTATGTATTTAATATTTGTGTATGTATCCGATGTTTGTTAATATAATATGCAAAATATATGTAAAAACTATATAACATGTAAAATAGAAATATATTATGTATGTATGTTTGTTTGTGTTGTGATTGTGAGGTGCTCACAAGTTCACTAAATTTTCAAGCTTACTAGTTTACACATGTTTCGCATCTCAATGAATTTTAAGAGAAGTTAGATCAGTCAGTTAGGTCGCGGCGAGACGTTCTCTCGAGATCGATACCTTAGTTAAGTTAGGTTCATAGTACAATATTTTTTCAAAGACTAGTGAGTGCACTCCTTAGTGATGTGCCGATTCGATTATTTTACAAATCGATTAATCGATTATACTTATAACAATAATCGATCTGTAATCGATAATTGATGGATTGAAGTCGATTAAAATTTATAAAGGTAGTTCTTTCTCATTTTTGTGGAAAAAGGCAAAATATTTTTAAGAAATTACCTAAAACAATCTACGTAAATAGTAATTCTCAATAAATAAAAGTATTGAAGTTTTAGACAGTTCTTTAAAAAAATAAGTCATAAATCTCATTTATTTATTCCACAAATGTACCAATGTTATTGGACCATACTAATTAGTAATTACAAACAATTTAGTGTTCACATTATGATTAAGAAATTAAAAAATATTAATGAATAATAAAAAGAATCATAATGAGTAAGATGATACAAAAGTTAAAAATTACAATTATTGATTCTGAAACATTTATACATTTTCAATTAGTGCCCAATTCAAATTAAAAAATATTACCTACGAATAAAAATTCGTGGGTTAGTAATAAAGTGAAGAGGTTCATAGATAATAACAAGGAAATACCTTTTTTGCAATGACAGGGTTGCCATACTAAACCAGGACAATCAACGAAAGTAGAAATTGGTAGTGTGGTAGAATTTTTTCATAATCGATCATTATAGATTATTCAAATTATAATCGATTGCAGTCGATTATTTTAATAATCGATTTCGCACATCATTAGCACTCATACAGAGAAATCATTCCCAGCCTGTGTTTCAGTTATTGATAAAATCCTTGACTTTCCAGGTGTTTATTGTAATTACATACGTACATATCGCTTGCTTGGATGAACAGGGTAGTAACTAAAAAAAATGTGATTGTGAGATACTCTACACCTTTAATTATTGAATACGGCTTTACTCACGTGTAATCGGTATAGGTACCGACTAGTTTCGGACCTATTGGAGGTCCATCATCAGGGTGAGTGGGATGAGTTCGCGGCCGCGCCCCGTCTCGCACTGCGCGCCTGAGCTCGCAACGTGCGGGGTGCGGCGCGACAGGGCGGGTGGCGCGGGGCGCGGGGCGCGCCGGCGATGGTGACGAACTCCGCGAGACCGATGCGTCTACGTCAATATTGGTGTTTACGGGCGCACAAAATGTACTCACGATGTCCGCTACATACTCGTCAGCACTATCGTTCTTATTCCGCGTCGTGTTTAACAACACGGGTTTCCAAGTAAGCGGCAGAGCCAGTCCCTTGTCTCTATTAAAATTAGGCCGGCGGTCGATTTCGATGGCTTCAAGGAGCTTGCGTGATACAAAGTTCTTTTCACGAGCCAACACTTTCACCTTATCGAACCTAATATAATGTGACGTGTCGGAGTTGAGGGCGTGTTCTGCTACCGCCGAGGTGTTGGGGGCAATGGGGTCACCAATAGCACCAGTCGTGGCCAACATATTCATGGAACATTTCGAGGAGGAAGCGTTGAAGTGTGCACCATTAAAACCAAGATACTGGTGGAGATACGTGGACGATGTGTTTGCTATAGTTTCCAGGCAGGGTGTAAGACAACTATTGGACCATCTGAACCAAATACATCCAAAGATATGTTTTACAGCAGAGGAGGAAAAAGACGGTACTCTCCCATTATTGGATGTACTGGTGAAGCGTGAATCTAGTGGAAGCCTGGTACATACGGTATTCAGAAAACCGACACATACCGATCGGTATCTAAGAGCAGATTCCCATCACCATCCGTCGCACCTATCTTCGTTGCCACGCACTCTCATTAATCGTGCACTTCGTCTATGTGATTCTCAATTCCTAGAGTCGGAATTGACACACGTGCGGCAGGTGTTAGAGTGCAGTGGTTACAACTGGCGACAGTTGCCGGCTAGCAAACACGACCAGCAAACAACGGCCTCAGGTTGTAGAGCGAGTCCCGGCATATTTACCATACATGCGAGGGGTAACGGATCAAATTGGACACCTGTTACGCCGTAGATATAGCATCAGGACAATTTTCCGCCCCATGACACAGATTAGAAGTCTTCTACGATCGCCTAAGGATCGGGACCCTCTAGATAGCCCTGGCGTCTACGAAATTCCATGCGATTGCAGCAAAAGCTACATTGGAGAAACGGGACGCAACATCAATACGAGGCTCACCGAGCACATCCGCAGTATGCGTAAAATGGACAGCAACACCTCGGCGGTGGCAGAACACGCCCTCAACTCCGACACGTCACATTATATTAGGTTCGATAAGGTGAAAGTGTTGGCTCGTGAAAAGAACTTTGTATCACGCAAGCTCCTTGAAGCCATCGAAATCGACCGCCGGCCTAATTTTAATAGAGACAAGGGATGAGCTCTGCCGCTTACTTGGAAACCCGTGTTGTTAAACACGACGCGGAATAAGAACGATAGTGCTGACGAGTATGTAGCGGACATCGTGAGTACATTTTGTGCGCCCGTAAACACCAATATTGACGTAGACGCATCGGTCTCGCGGAGGTCGTCACCATCGCCGGCGCGCCCCGCGCCCCGCGCCCCCCGCCCTGTCGCGCCGCACCCCGCACGTTGCGAGCTCAGGCGCGCAGTGCGAGACGGGGCGCGGCCGCGAACTCATCCCACTCACCCTGATGATGGACCTCCAATAGGTCCGAAACTAGTCGGTACCTATACCGATTACGTGAGTAAAGCCGTATTCAATAATTAGTGCGTTAATAATGTCTCACGAAAGTTTTAATAATTTAATTACTACACCTTTACTTAAAAATTTAAGATCTTTCGAATGAATTTGGTCGCATAATTATCGCGAGACCCCCCTCGCGTTTACGGGCAGGGTAGTATCTCCGTCCTTTTTGCACTTTTTCGCCGCCCCATTGGATGTATATAGTCGTATTTGGTTTTGCCCCCTTTTTCTCGTCAATTGGTAGGTAGCGACAGAACGTTAGTTTTTGTTGAACAAAGTATTAAACTGAACTAATGCTGTATTCAACAAAAGGTAAGTTAAATTTGAATATCACATATTTGTGAAATTCGGCAGTATCTTAAAATAATACCTTGTTTGTTGTTAATTTTTTACAGAAAAAGTGAGTATTATGTACCTCTCTTCAGTAATATCTTATTATTTCGTGTATTACGAATTTCTCCAAAATATGAAGTAGGCTGGAACCTTACCAAAGGAGTAACTTTCATAAAAAAATAGGTATGGTTAACCGATCTAATACAAAAAAGCTGGAATATCACAATAAAAACTTAAAATTGCTTTCCTGGAAAATCGACGTTTTTGAGTTAATACACTGTTCATACAAGCAAGCGATATCTTCACGCTGTTTGCCTAACGGGGTAGTCAGAGAGGATAGTGCTAAGCTTTGCGGTCCTTAGATACTTCCTTTGCCTCCTGAAATTCCGTCATTCTCCGCACACATTTTCACCTAGGTATGCGAGTGCTTTTGACATGTAGGAATTACTTTATAAAAAGTGACATTAGCTCACCAAAGCCACAGAGACTCTAAGAGCAACGGCCCTAGTGCTGCATCTAGTAGGAGCCAACTCCACAGCTTCGCTGGCGGCAGTTGTGCGTGTTCAATACCGCTTGCAGCCAGTACGCCCCCGATCACCCAAGCCACGCCTCCGCAAGCACAACCTACTAAACCTGGAGGAACATCTTTGTCTAAACAAAATGTAACATACACATGAAGTTTAAAATTTATTGTTATTATATATATAATCATACATACATAGAATATAAGTTGTATAAATTATACAAATCAGTAGATTTATTAGATAAATAGGTAATGTATAACTGTGCATTAAAAATAATATAATTGAGAAATTTGCTCTGATAAAAGTATTATTTATTGATTTTAAATCGCAAAATTGATAGGGGCTTTTAATTTGTTTATCAATAACTAATTAAGTCTACAAAAGGTCTACATGCAATTGTTACGCTCCATTAATGGCTAATTTATGTACACGAAAATTAGTTTTTAATTTCTTTAACTTTCAGTTAAAACTCTCATGACGTCATGATTTGTAAAGACAAGGCGTTTAATAAAAATTGATACGGTACAAACTTTTAGAAGTTAAAAAAGTAAATACTGGCTGGCAAACCTGGATTGGATTACCTGTTACATATATATACCATAAAAAAATGGAATATTTTTTGTTTCTTAAAAATAGGAGTCGGTTGATTGCCGTTTATGGCAGTGTATTGATGAATATGGTAAAAAACTGAACTACGCGCGGATATCTACCACGGATAAATATCTGTTGTGCTTGAGAAAATTTACTACGGAACAAGTCAACCAAGATTTACAGGATAGAATAAATTCTCCGCCGTATTCCAGTTTGATGCGCTGAATTTAAACATGGAAGAACATCCACCAAAGATGACCCTCGCTCGGGATGCTCTGCGATAGCAGTTACCGAAGGAAAAGATTAATGGGTTGTACACGAATGCTTGGGAATGAAAAAGTGTCCGCGCGTTGGGTACTTAGAACTTAAAAAGGCTTAGAACGCTTACCAATAAGCAAAAATTACAGTCCATGACTTCATCATCTCCAACTCTTAAGAAATTCAAGGTGACTCCCTCCGCCGATAAGATAATGGATTCTATTTTCTGGGCTAGTTAAAGGGCAGTAATTATTGAATACCTGGATCGTGGAGCTACGTTACGTGTACGTTATATGAAGAATAAAAAGAAAATTGCGTAAAGAAATCCGAAATCCGTGAAAGACGGCGAGGTAAATCCGTAAAGATGTCTTGTTTCATCAAGATAGCACCCCAACTCAGAAGTCCACTGTTTCGATAGCTGCAATCCGAGATGCTGGCTTTAAAATGCTTCAGCATCCTCCTACCCCAGACTTTGCCCCTAGTGATTTCTATTTATTTCCGAGGTTGATGAAGAATCTCAGAGGACAATGATTGATGAAGCAATATTCGCTGCAGTGCAGGAATTTCTAGGTACTCAGGATGAGGAATTCTTTAGGAAGAAAATTTTAAGCTAAGAAAATGGTATTCTAAATGTATTCTACTACTCAGTCCTTTTTGTTGAACACCTCTTGTAAGTCTCGTAATATTTATGTATTTATAACATTTTCTTTAAAAAAATCTACTTCGCAAAACTAACACTGCTAGACAGGCAATGCGCAGCCTGAATTGGTGAGTTTAGAAGCATGAAATTCCGCACAGGAGTTTCTTATATAACATAGATGAACACTAAAATAGATTTTTGAAAGTTCGTCCCCTATGAGGGTTAAATAGAAGATGACAATTTGCATGGAAGTTCATTATTTTCTTAGTTAGAAATATGGAAATTGCTGTTGAACATTTCTGTTCTCACTTAGGTGTTACCACAGATTAATTAGTTAGGTGTTACTTTAAAGAGATCCATCTCAATCATTAATTTATATATTTATATTTTTGCTGTCTTCTGCCTAAACGCTAAACTTATTGATTGATGTGTTAGTGTTTGTTATTTGACCGATACAAATATTAAAAAAAGAAGACAAAAAGAATATTAAACAAAAATGTCAATCAGTTTCAAACCTTGAGTGGTAAATAGCTACAAATATATAAATCACTACATACAAATGCCTAATCAAATGCACAAATACATTGAATGATTACAACATTTGTTACAAATATAAGTAGTCCTCAAACTCACCAACTAATAAAGGTGAATTAATGCCATCTCCTTTTCTCAATTCTTGACGAAATATTAACAGATGTATTGCATAACAGAAAGCCGAGCCTAATGCCGCTAAAACTGCAGTCCAGTTACTTTGGTGATTTTCTGATATGCCTAATATTACCTGGAATTTTTGTATATAGTTTAAAAAATATAATAAACCAATGTTGCAATTACCAAAAAAATCACTTGATTATTTACAATTACACTATAGTTAGAAAAACTAGTATATTGGTACAATAATAATTATTAATTATACAAACAACAAGGTAACAATAAAATTAATTCAAACTTACTAGACCAGCTGCAGTCAGTAGGACAGCAATAAATTTAGAAAGAGTAAACCTATCACTGGGTACTTGCGCAAAAATAGCACCAAGTGATAGTGTAAATGCCCCCGTAGTTGATACGTATATTGTAGCTGAACTAGACACAGTGTACAGCAAGCTTAAACGGTACAGGTAGTTTGACATAAACCACTGTAAAAAAAAACATTTTCAATAGTATTCAAACGAACAGTAATGATAAATAAAATATTTCAAAATGTTTATGTGTACAAAGAATAGGAGTATCTTATTGTTATATGAGAAGCTCACTGCAGAGAAGAGTTGTGGGACTATAGTCCTCCCACAGAAGATCGAGGCGCAGGCGCCTTGGCTCTTGTTCCTATTGAAAAAGGGACGAAACAGCTCAACTATACGTATATTTAATTAGTTACATTTGATTCTCCAGAAAAAAAAAATCAAGGTGTATTTATATTCGTAAGCGTCTGTGCCTCGACTTTCGAATGTGTATGTCTGTACATCCGAATGCAGTTATATTACGATATACTTACTGGTATACAGAAAATAATAGCCAGCCGTAAATGGCGTCGCGTAGCAGCAGCGGCGGCCTTTCGTTGTGCGTATTCTGTGGCACGAACTGAAGCAGCCCATGAGAGTCTTGCCAGTAGCGCCTCACCAGCTTGCGCAGCTGACATCACCCGCACCTGTTTATGAGACAAGTGATATATTTTAAAGGCTTTCCTACTATAGATTGTGCTGATGTTGCTGAGACGCAAGGCTTTACATATTCTGTATGATTGTTGATCACTTGTTAAACTTTTCAATCCGTAGATCTGAATTGACTATAGTTATAGAGATCTAGTGTAACCTAAGTCCACTAATATAAATAAAAAATGATAATAACACAACTTAATTTTTTTAAGCTTATCATTTTACACACTGAATGAACCTATTTCAAGAAATCTCTTGTATACAAGCAATTTTTTTTCTATAATAATAATATTTTTTGGAGTATTATTTTTATAAATAAAACGAAAAAGAAGTATGTAAGAAACGCGACGCTTGGTGCTCCGTTCTCTATCACTACCCCTTTTGGGATATAGCGTGAAAATATGTATGTATACATTAAGAAACCTTCAAATAATAACAATCTAATAAATGAACATTTCAAACAATTACACTAATTGTGAAAACCCAAACCTATTTACTATGCTTGTACCAGGGTACTTACACACAAGAAATGGTGGAAGTACCCAATAATGCCCAGATTCCAAGAACATTAAGAAAAGTAGGTTCATTCCCTTGGAAGCCAAATTAACTAATCATCATGCTAATAAGCCAGCCAGTAATAATAAAACTATGCATTACTTATGTTTCTTATTTGTAATTAAATGTGTTTGCATATTCATAATAATTATTCTAAAGAAAAATTTGATATATGAGTACACATTCTCATAACATCAACTCAACTCAACTCATAACATCAACATTTACAAATTTTAAAAAGTCTAACATTTGATTATTATTATTGTTAATAGATATTTATAGTAAAACAAAATATAGTACCTTTTACCTACTTTGTTTATTTTTTAACCTTAGCGAGTACTTTATACTCTATAGGTACTTAGGTTACTACTTACCTTTACATAGGCATTTAGGTTAAACTTAGATGTACATAATTATTCTATTATAGAATACTATAATATTATGTATATCTTTAAAAAGCTTTGTGTCTATCCAGCATAAAATAATTTAAATAGTATTTTTTAAATCTGTACCTCAGCTACTTTGTTAAATCGAACTGCTCTGGGAGCTGCATCATCACTGTCAGTAGTTTCACCAGCACGTACTGGCACAAATGTGGAGTCACCCTTTAAAATTGTAATATAAAATAATGAGAATATTACTTTAAAAAACAAAATAGGTTAGCAGTAATCGGAACTTTCGTCATGCATGCTGATACCCACAATAAGAAGGCCAAAGGTAGAGCTGCAGTTAAACCAATCATAGTTGGACTTAATAAAATTAATTAATTTGGGGTTGGACTGTACAGTATTCAGTAATTGAGTTCAAAGGCAATGCATAAATAAATATCAACAACAAATTTTGCAACCTATTACTTTGGGAATAGAGAACTGTGTCCAGAATAGTAAGCTTAAATTATTGTTTCTGCTATGTGCTTATGTTAAGTTATTATTAACCATACCAGCCCTCATTAATACCCGATTGTAAGAGGCGCCCGAGTGCAGAGGGGCCTATATATTGTGACCCTACAGCCCTACTATATCAAGAGGGCACAGTAATAGCCCCACCAAGTAGAGCAAATAGCCACCATCAGCCACCAGGAAACCTTTATTAATTTAATATTAAGATTAAGAAAGTAGTGTCAAAGATTCTTACATGAGAATAGGTGACAATATTAGCATCAAAAATGAATATTTATTATAAACATGTAAATCTAATAAATATCCTGTTGACTTACCAGACTATTAGTGCTTTCACTGCAATAATTGTCATCTTCAGTTTCAGTTACTGGCTCTAATAATTGCTGCAAATATAATTAATTCTTATTCAAAAGTACTGTAACACTAAAATAACGATTTTTTAACTATTACTACTATAAACGAGTTTTTTAACTAATCAAAAATCTTCTATTGAAAAATGAATTCTGTTATTGATGCCCAATGATATTATAATACAAAAGAGGTAGACAGGTTACCTTAGTACTAATCCAAGTAAAATATTGTCCCAGTTACAACGTTACAAAGTGACACAAATATACATTGCACTGCGTCGCTATGCAATGTAAAACAGAATTGCATTTCAAACTAACAAATCACATAGCTCTCTTAATCATTGTGATTGGTCAATTTCAATTTCTTACTACATTTTAAGCGAATCCGTGACTAATTCACAGAATATTAGTAATTAATGCCATAGAACAGACATTTAAAAAAAATATGATGGATACCTAATGGGATTAGACAGTAAAAAATGATATTTGCTTTTTTTCGAATTTCGTTTTTCTTGAATCATGTACATGAGAACATATTTATTTAAAAAAATCGCCAACATTTTCTAATTTTAAATTTTAAAATGATGAATTATATATTATTGCTTAATACTTTTAAACGATAAATGAACGAAACTTGTAAACGATGATTAAAACAAGGTGGCTGCGTCATTACATGATCATGTATATTATAAAAAAAGTTTGGATTATTAAAATATTTTAGAATTTTGAATACGCAGTAGGCATTGCATGACATTGTTGGGTCTGTAACATTACTTTTCATATTCTTTGACCAAGTCCGGGTTGGCTAATTAGCAAAGTTTTGGGGTGCCACTTTTCAAGTGCATGTAAGCTATCTACCTCTCTTGTATTATAACATCATTGTTGATGCCTCAATAAGTGGCAACACAATTGGTCTAAATTACTTCCGAAGAACTTAACTTTAGAGTATTTACAATTTTTTGAAAAATTGATAAAAATTACATTCTATGTTTAGTGTTATTTCGTAATGGGGTGATATACTATTAAGACCTTGAGGTACTGAAGGGTCAACAATAATATCTTTATAAAAATCTTTCATATTGCTAAAAATGAAACGTAACATCAAAGTATTTTTCAATAGTTAAAAAACATCAGCAATGAACTTCTAACCTAACCCCCAGAAGTTAAAATATAATAATATAATATACTCAGACATTCCACACAGCGCCATCTAGTCCCAATGTAAGCAGCATAGCACCTGTGTTATGGGTACTAGACAACTGATATACTACTTATATACTTTTTATTTTGTAAATAAATACATATTATACATAAAGACTCAGGGTGGGAATCGAACCCGTAAAAGGACTCCATGAACTAAACTATAGTCAGTGGGTTCTATAATAACACATAAAATTATCATGTTCTACCAAATTATTAATATTCTAAACATTAGCCATTACTTCACTATTTTATTTTAAAAAATCATATTTACAAAGAGACATATTGGTACATGGAAAATGTCTAAAACAAGTGAATTAAGCAATATATCTGGGAAGTGTGTTTTCGAGGGATGGAAGATGTGTGTTATATGTGGAGATACAGTCAAGCAATAAAAATAATATACTTACTGGTAAGTATGTTATTAATTAAACATTGCCCTGTTAGTAGGCAATGTTTGTATTATGGAAATCTGTCAAAACCGCTATCCACAATGTAGTGTTAGTGCTAATTTTATTAAACAGCAGCGAAGCCTGAATATGCCAGAAATCAAGTGAAAGTGAGATATATGTAGTAGAAATGCGATCTAAAATTATATGCAATATCACCCTTTTGGACAAGATAAGTAATGAAGAGATTGAATTGATTGAAGAATGAAGAGATATGCAGTATGACAAGGTTTGGTGAGTGTTTTTACAAAATAAAGAAGGAAATGCTTAGATGGTTCAGACATTTAAAAGAAATGAATAAATGAGTGATGAAAGATTAAAGAAGGAAAATTACAGAAATTGCAGAAAGTTAATAGTAACAGAAGCCGAAGAAGGCCAAGGATGACTTATGAAGATTAAACAGTCAATGTTAGCTGACAGAAACATTAAAAGCACTCGTATACCTAGGTGGAAGTGTGTGTAGAGAAAGATTTGAATTGAGGTGAATGATAATTAGAAAAATGTAATGTTTACTATACTTGGTGATTGGTGTTCCAACCTCTCTAGCTACCCCATAAGGGATTCAGTGTAAGATATGTATATGTGTATGTATATACACAATGGCAATACTTACAGTATAGTCTGCAGGTCGACATGGGTCAGTTGAAGGAGGCGTAAAACATAGCATTAGCAAGTAAATAAATAAAAATGAGCTGCGCACATATGTAATTAAAAAAGGTCTCTCCAAATGCTTTTCCACATAAATATACTGTAAAAAACATAATCAATTTAACATTTCAGTGTTAGATTATACGATATGACAAAAATTTGCAACAACGGTTAAACCTTTGTCATCTCTGATGAAACCACCCATAAAACATCCACCAACAGTAATATGAATACTCCAAGCGCAAACTTCTTGTTGTTATAATGCTGAGCAACATCTTTGTTTGCTTTGTTATTAGAAGTTACACGAAAATAATTATGGCATAAAGTTAACATGAAGAATAGTTGATAATATTGATACAAAATTTGATTGGTTTCTAAGAGTTTACGGTGTTTAACTTCATAATTCAAGTATTGTTGTCAACAATACGCCTCTGAAATATTGTATACACAACTTAATAATTCACCGACTAGCAACTAGCACGAACAGTAGGTGTAAATTACTTGCAGTAATTGCATTAATTATAAATTAATAAGTTAATCATAAAAACAGTTTACAATTATAAATCATAGCAAATAGTAAAAATAATCACCACAGATTAGTGATTGATGTCAGGGGACACAAAGTACTTTATTATTTACTGAAATAGAGAACAAACTAGGCCTCAAATGGGTAACTGCATAACTAATGCCATCTGTTATTATTATTTATTATTGTTGATGAGGGACGTCTGCCAGGCCCAGACGGGTGATCAGTCCTCTTTTGGACCATTTCACCCATTTCCCTTACATGGAGTATGGTCTACTGATGGCCTAGAAAACGTTCCCCATCAAACCTTCTTGTACGCCTACAAAATTCTATTATGTCCTCGTAGCTGAGAGACTTCAGTTCCTCCTCCCCAAGTAGGTCTGTTCCGAAAATCTCCCATCTTATCCTCGAATACGTTACACATTCCGCTATGAAGTGTTTGCTAGTTTCCTCTTTGTCACAGTGCGGGCACTGTGCACTTTCACTTCCCTTACTGATTAGAGCCTTGTGTCTATTTAGTAAGTTGTGTCCTGTTATTATTCCTGTGATCGTCCTAATGTTTGTTTTGCTCATTCTTAGGATCTTTTGTACCTTCTTCTTATCTATTTCCTTTAGGAACATCTTTGACTGTCTACAGCCTACTTTATTCTTCCATGCTTTGATTGTTTCTTTCATAGCTATGGTTCTGATGATTCCTTTTATTATTCTTTCTGATATTGGGAGAACTGGTTCAGGTCCGGTGAACCTCCTTTCCGCTCCCTCTCTTGCAAGTTCGTCCGCCTTCTCATTGCCCTCATTCCCTTGGTGACCTGGGATCCAGGCAATGGTTGTTTCTATCGAGGATGCTAACCGATTTAACGTTCTTTTACATTCTAGTACCAAGGCTGATTTGGTGCTAGGTCTATTCAATGCCTTTAATGTGGCTTGACTATCCGTGTAGATTACCACATCTGTGTACATGCTATTGTCTTCTTCTAGCATCTTTTGAGCACATGTCAATACTGCGTATACCTCAGCTTGGAACACGCTAGTATATAGACCTAACGATATGCTCATTTCCTTTTGTTTTGATTTGGGCGTGTAAATGCCCGCTCCCGAGAGTTTTGTGCTCTCTCTGCGAGATCCATCTGTATACCCTATACATGTTCTTGTATTGTTTCTTATTTCCCAATCGTCTCTTTCGCCGATGTGTACTCTGTATTTCTTGTCAAAAATTCTTAGTTTCTTTATTAGGTCATTGTTTTGTAATACCATTGACAGTTTTCCTGCATATATGGTATCTATTTGTGTATGTCCTTTATCTAGATGATTTGCTTTCCATTCCTTATATGTTTTCATGACATACCATTGTTCTATTGCTTTCTTTTTAATTTCTATTTCGAGTGGATTCATGCCTAGGATAATTTCAAGAGCTGCCGTTGGTGTCGACCTTAGCGCTCCTGTCATCATCAGGCAGGCCATTCTCTGTATTCTACCTAGTTCCTTCTTATTGCTCTTGATCTGTGCTTTGTGCCACCATACCACCGCGCCATAGGTTAGTCTTGGTAGTATTATGGTTCTGTATATCCAGTGTGTCATGTGAGGCTTTATACCCCAGCTTTTACCCACCGCTCTTTGACATTGTATTAGGGCTGTTTTAGCTCTAGTACTTACTTCTTTAATATGACTGCAGAATCTTAGCTTGTCGTCTAGATTTATACCTAAGTATTTAATTTCTTTGACTATTTCTAGTTCTTTTCCTGATAGCACTATGTCTGGCATTATCATTATTTTCCTTTTCTTCGTAAATACTACCAGTTTGGTTTTGTCCGGGTGTATCCCCAGACCCTTATCCAGGGACCATTCTAGAATAGTTTTTATTCCTTCCGTTATTACTTCTGTAATACCGTTCAGAGATTTTCCCGTCACTAGTATTACTCCGTCATCCGAGTATGCTTGCATATATATGTGCATCTCGTTAATCTTTTTCACCAGTGAGTCTAGCAGTAAGCACCATAGTAGTGGAGACAGACATCCTCCCTGCGGGAAACCTCTCCTTGCCTCCGCAATATATGTCGTGTTTCCTAACTGTGCGGTGATTATTCTGTTTTTAATCATTTTTATTATCCATTCTGCTATGCAGTCCGGTATGCCTTTCCTCTTCATCGATCTTCCAATCGATTCAAAGGTTGCTCTATCAAAAGCTCCCTCAATATCGAAAAAGCATGCTACTGCATATTCTTTGTCGTTACTTATTGCTCTGTCTATTTTTACAGTTAGACTGTGCAGTGCTGTTTCTGTTGATTTCCCAGTCATGTAAGCATGTTGATGCTTGTGAATTGGGAAGTTGCATGCTTCAAGTAGTGTTCTAATGTGATTGTCTATTATTTTTTCTAGTGTTTTTAACACAAAAGATGATAGACTGATACATCTATACGCTTTCGCTTCTTGATATGTCTTTTTTCCAGGTTTCGGAATGAAGACAACTCTCACTTGTCTCCATGTAGCTGGAATGTGTCTCAATGCTATACTTTGTGTGTATAGGTTCTTTAGTATGGGCATAATTTTCTTCAAGCTTCTCTGTAGAATTTTGGGGAAAATTTCGTCTGGTCCTGCCGCTTTGAATGGCATGAACGACATCACTGCCCATTCTATCCCTTGTTCTGTAATCATCTCCTCTGCTACTGCCGCTGCTGGTTCTTCATACTGTTCACACACTGTTCCTTCGGCAGTGTATTCTGCACTATCTGGGAAATGTGTTTCAATCATTTTCTTTAGAACTTCTTTTGGTTCCGTGATAAGACGGTCGCCATCCTTAATGCTGCTTAATGTGCATGCTGTGTTGCCCGCTAGCATTTTCATTATTCTAGAGGCTTCAGAGTGTGTGGAGATGCTCTCGCAATATGTCCTCCATCCTCTCCTACTTTCTTCTGAGCATTTCTTTTTAAAACTGTTTCTTTCATTCCTATATACGCTCCAGCTGTTTTCGTCACCTTTATGAAGGGCTATCCTCAGAGCTTTTCGCGTTTTCTTCCTTAGCTTGCTAAGTTCTTTTGTCCACCATGGTTGTCCTTTCCCTACTTTAATTTCTCGTAGTGGACATGATTCGTGATAGGCTTGCTTTAGTATTTCTTTAAGTTCCTCAGCTTCTCTTTCAAGGTCCTGAATACTCCCAATTCCTGTGGTCTTGGGTATCCAACCGTTGATGATTGAATCAAATTTATCCCAGTCCGTTTTTTTGGGGATTCTTATTTTCTTTATTTCTACTTTACTATCTAACTCAAAAAAGATTCTTCTATGGTCTGAGAAGGCATAGTTTGTGTCCACTTTCCATCCCTTCACAAGTGAACTAATCTGTTTTGAGCTATAGGTAATGTCTAGTACTTCTTTTCTGTTTTTGGTAACGAAGGTAGGTTCGTTGCCAATGTTTAGGACGTCTAATTCATTAACTAAAATGAAGTCTAAATATCTCTCGCCTTTCCAGTTTGTGTCTGTGCTACCCCAAACAGTGTTATGAGCATTAGCATCGCACCCTACTAGAATAGGAACATTCTTACCTTTGCATCTGTTGATCAGTTCTTGTACCTTCGCTGCGGGTGGGTCGAAGTCTCTTTCACTAGGAGTGTAACTTGAGGCTACGCCAATGCTCATGGTTCTGCCTTCTTCAGTTTTCGTAGGGACTTCTACAGCCACTAGATCTCTGTAACACATAATGGCCGTATAGCCTACGTTCTTTATGTTCTTACCAATATATATACATGCTCTGGGAGGGAGCTCACCTTCCGTGTGGTAGATGATTTCACCCCCCAGAGAACCGACTCCCACTACCCGGTTGTTGTACGTGTATGGTTCTTGTAAGAGAGCTATGTCAATTTTCTTCTCGATGATGGTTTTGCAGAGGTCGTGCATCGCCTCTTTGCAATGGTGAAGATTTATTTGACATATTCTTATTGATCTTTGTGTTTTGTGTTGTGTATTGCGTGTCGTGGGTTGTGTGTTCTGTGTGCTATACTGTGTGTTGTGTGTGCTATTCTGTGTGTTATGTGTATGCGTAGTGTTACTGTTTGCGTGTTTGTCCATTTTTGTTTTTCATTTTTGGTACCGTCCTAGAAGTCGGACCCCCCCCAGACGCACTGCCTCCGCCAGTCTTGGCACGGCCAGCACCCCCAGAGAAGCCCCCACTCCCCGCCGGTTTCCTCTGTCCTTTGTCCGCCTGTCTCGGTCCAGTCGGAGTACTTAAGGTCCTGATGCTGACATCCTCCTGCACCCGCGTGAACTGGTGCTCACCCCCACTCATAGATGTCTCACCCACATTTGAGGGCGCGCACCTGTGCACGCACTTGCATACGCATGTACAGCATTTGCATCCTGCCTTCTTGACTACTACACCTTTGGCCGCCGGAAGCTCACCTCCTCTCAGGCTTGACCTGAGTAGTCTCACCTGGACTTGGGTTGCCTGAAAGCTAAGCCAACGATGGGAGTCCTTCCAGCTTTCTGCATCTTCGTGAGGAATACCCACTATGAGTCGAGTTCCCAAAGGCAGTAGCTCCTTTGAGATCTCAGTCCAGTCGCATGTCCTCGTATCTGTCAGGTGTCTGTTCTGTCTCACCAAAAGCCTGAATGGGTCCTTGGGGAGGTGTTCTTTTGGACCTGGTATCCACACCATAGCCTTGGCCCTATCGACTCTCCGCGCAATGATAGAGACGCCGTCGTGGTTTCCGAAGGAGCATGCCAAGAGCCAGTCCCTCGCCCCCTCGTTCATTGGTGTCACAAGGTAATGACCTTCTGACACCAACCCCGAGGTGGCAAATGAGACCCTCGTCGTGTCTGCATCCTCTTCCTCCACCGCCTTCTCTATCATTTCGCCGAGTTTTTGTCGTATGATAGAGGCCAGGGCTTCATCTACTGGTTTCCCGTCTGCCCTTCCTATTGCGATGGCGAGTCCCGTCTGTCTTCGCGATAGGCCGCGCGGTCCGTCATCGTTCTCGGCAGCTCCCCAGTTTACTCGCTTCGGCGGTGGCCTCAGCTCCGGGTCCGTGCTCTGTCTTTTCATCTTCATAGGTCTCTGGGGGGCAGAGGAACATGATGGTGCTGTTAGCTCCACATCTCTGTTCCTTTCGGCTCGTACCTTCCTCCGACGCCGTGCCTTCTCCATTTTCTTTTCCTCCTTGGTGGGAACTCGACTGAAAGATTCTCCCTCCTCCATAGTGTTACCTGTGGAAATGGGGCTTTTCAGAAGTGTCTCCTCTTCTAAGTGCAGATTGGCAAGGGAAAGTGCATCCTCAACCTCAACTGTACTTGGCTTTAATTCTGTCAGTTCTTTAGGAGGTACTCCCTCAGTGTTACCTTCGGGCTTCCTCTCCATTATATCGTTTTTATTTAAATTATCCATACAATTGGGTTTTTTTAATGGTGAGAAATAAAGTAAGGCACCCCGGCAGAGCTCCCTTGCCCAGGTGCCAGCTACATTTTCGCGGATACAGGGGGCGCTGCTCCCCTGTACTCAGGCTCGTACGACGCAGACGTTATGAGTGCTGGGTTCCTCCCCGGGTCTGGAAAGTTACTCGGCGAGTTTGACTCTCTGGATAATCAGTAGGTACCGGATAAGTAATACCTCTTATGGCCTCCTCTACTTTCCCCACCTTTCTCCAGATGTCTCCCTCCGAGTCGCTTCCCATCCCCGTTGACGAATCCAGCACTCACGACCCCCGTCTACGAAACGGCTCGTGAGCTGGATAGGCCAGCTCTCGAGCCGCGGGATCGTTGGCACGAGCTCTCCAACCGTGACCCCAGGGGGTGCGGGGATGTTGGATTACACATCCACCACCTCCTCGCTTTAGTGGCGGATGTAGGGACAGGATGAGGATGTGGTAGGATGGTTTGGATTGGATTAAGGAAGGTGCTAGGGAGGGGGATTTGTACATTACATACGGGTTTTCCTCCGCATGTGATGCACAGCTGTGAGGATAATATCTGAAGCCGAAATTCCGATATCATCCCCTGTGCCCTCCTCCTTTATCCGGGCTTGGGACCGGCACCATACTGGGGTTTTTGGTTGAGACATAATTCGCCCCATCCAGAAAACCCAGCATCGAGGCGGAGTTAATGCCATCTGTTATGCAAAGTTGGAACTACTATACGTAAATATATAAAATGTAGATATGCATATGTTTTATTTCAGATATTAATGGGAAATAAATGAAAATTTATGTTAAATGGAAGTAATTCGAACTTTATTACAATAATTACAAAGTAGTGATCTTCAAAAATTCTTTCTTCTGGTGACTTCATGATGATAAATAATATTGCGTAATATTTTCTATTTTGTAGATAACATGTTAACGCCGTAGCACTGTCGTTCACATCTCATATCTATTACTACATTCACGAACTGTTTAAACTAATTATCTACGTGATATTATAAACTCATTGCAATGACGCGTACATAGGACAAGAGTGAAAAAAAGAAAATAACAAAAGTGAATAAATAATGAACGATAACAGATAATCTACTTTATGCGACGACCACAGACTATTAATGTACTAGCGTATAGACAGGAATCTTGCAGGCGAAGAAAATAATGTTACGACAGGGTTACGGGGAGGAGATACGATACACTAGACGCGGCCATTTTGTAGAACAGCATGTATAAAAAGGTAGTCGAGGCATGACATCGCAATATTTATTCCATTCAATATTGTTTATCTATCATTTGTATGCTACTTATGTTGAAGGCAAATAAATACATTATAATTATTATTGTTATTATTATTATTATACAACTCGTCATAACATGCGATCGCACAAAAACAAAGCGATTGATAATTAATAATTTTGATGATTTTCAAATCGTTTCATGGAACATGACAATATGAAAAAAAAACTATACTACTTTTATTTTAATACGCTTCTCAACATATGTCGTTTTATACCACTAGGAAATGCAACGAAAAATCCGCCACATTCAATCCAGCCAAGGACGGAATTGTAGCGATTTCATAAGTAAATATAATTTTTCAGAATCGTATCACAAAATTGATTTACCAAACTCATCATAACGTATTGTTCATCATTCTAGAAAGTCATATCGTAATGTTCGTCATACAATAATAAACCTTGAACTGGTTTAAATTCATACCCTACAGTTTTAATTGTCGATTTGTACAAATTGTGACGTAAACGCACTCCATAATGAGACTATATTTTTAGCTAACATTAAATTATAGACGCGTTACAAACAAAATTACAATTCTACTGTAACGGGCTCGCAGCTAAGAATATTTTCATAGCGCTATGGAGTTTTTCTGTGAATATACCAGCCTATGACCACGACGAATTTTCAGTGTTGCCAAGAAAAGTAAAAAGTATACATAAAAAAACCTCAAGTTAATAATTATCTTATTGCTGAACTCGTACATCGCGTTCAGCAATAATTTACAAAGTATTTTTCATAATAATTAATTATTATAATTATAATTACTTTCGATTGCAATGAAAAAATATTTTTTATTTGTAACCTACGCTGCCATCTATAATGGAAAGTTAAAAGTGAAACATTTTAATTTTAATTCGACTAAATTAAAAATCAAACGAAATCGTAGATTTAGAACACATTCAGTGTTCTGTCTAATTTAGTATGGTTGTTATTCTGTTATTACCTCGGTAGTAGTCACAAAGTACATTACTTATATCTGACATAGAGTAGTCAGTGACACATGCTATCTTAGCGACATCCCGTGACGAATCCTCGAACTACTGAATGACATGTACATATCAACATCTATATGTAAATAAATATACATCTAATATAGTCCTCACCTCATTTAATTTTTTTATTGGATTCTTGTAGGTTTAACAAAAACACAATTATTTCAATAATCTTTTATTACCATACAAATACCTATATCATTTATTAACATAAACCGGCATAACATAACGTTAATATTTACAAACTTACAACTAAAAAAAATACATTTAATTCTCTCGATAGATCCACTTGTTGACGCAGATAAAACAATATGTTCCGGACATATATCCTTACCTCTGGCAATCTTACAGCATTTATTTAATACTTTAATAATTTAGTGATTATGTGAGACACAGCTATTCTATTAAAGCCAGCTATTATATTTAATTCAAGTCCTTGGGTAGCAGCCGGGGTCAACAATGAATACAGATCGTAGGAGTCAAAAACAGAGCACAGTCATAAAGTAAAGCAGATTTGCCAGCGTCCATAATGTCGTTGAAAAGAGCCACAAAAATTAGATAAAATTAAAATAAAATTTTAATTCACAAAGAAAGCGATGAAAAAAAACAACATTTAAAAAAAATTAAATTAGCAAACGTTACATTTCACGCTATTTTGTTTCATTTCACAATATCTTATATACAATTTCATATCATCTAGATGTATGTAAAATATCTTTTATTTTGACTATTTTCAAACGTTATTTATCATTAAAAATTTCGTAATAAACAAACTGCTTCAACGAAATAATCAATTGTCAATTAATTGAAAAAAAAAAAAAATTTTTTTATGAACGGAACGCAAAATGTCTCTCCGTCGTTACTACATAATTACCATTTTATGATTACAGTGTTGCTAGAAGTAGGTTTTAATGTCTTTCATTATAACTCGTGAAGTATTTTTATTATATCATCTGTCATTGTTGTAATTTATTATTGCAAACAATTACCTCAATTTTAATATACATATTTTTATCAAAATACTGTAACCAACACACTAGCGCCATCACTTGAGGAGTCCTCGAACTAAAAATACCATATCAAAATGCTCTAACAAATTTGTACTGAGTGAAAAGCCCCTGGTAGTAGTACTTTACGCTTTTGCATAGGTCCTCCTTGGAGTATATTTGTTCTCTGGTCCTGTGTTCCTGAAAATGAATGCTTGTAACGTGGAAGTTATAAAACTTGTTGGTAAATATTTAAATACATCTGTTGGGACTATATGTTACAATACTGATAAGGTAAGTATTAAAAAATATTAAATACATGCATATTGTTTCACTTTGATTAGATATTTACTGTGGCGTTCTTCGCAGAGATTTGTATCAGACACGCTTTTTGAGATTTGTTTCAGTTTCAATGTAACCTAACGTTTACGTAAGAGTAGTTATCCATCCATAACCATTATCCAATCTGCGGCCCACGGCCCGTATGTGGGTATGTGGTTTTCCGAGCTGTATTGAATCGCTCGGTAAATAAAATAACTTGCCGAGCCATAGGCATTCATCAATAGTCACAATCAGTGCATTTTCATATGTATAACAGTTTATATATTGTTATAAAAGACGAGATATCTATGAAAAAAAATACTAACAAAGCATATAGAAGGAATGAGCTTTTAATAATTGATTGCCATCTGGATGAGATTATTTTACGAGGTCTGATCTAGAGAAGATTGTTAAAGTGTTTACAATCCCACTATTTCATGAGTTTTTTTTTGTACAAGTAACTATGTACTAATTTACGCGGTTTTATAGTATAATTGTAATGCTTTGGTTCGCTTGAAAAAGCTGTTATCAGTAGTGACTCGAGACAAGAAAAGGTTGAAATGGCTGACCTACATACTTTCTTTTTTATCTCCATACAACATCTAGTCTTTCAGAATCATGGGTATGGATAATACACCTGAAATGGTGTAAAGATGGTTTCTAAATCTCTATTTACTCTTATACTGTACTGAATTGATATAGGTATGTGGTTTTGAGATACCGTGTTGAATCATGCCCGTGACATAATTCTGATATCTTGCATCTGAAACAACCACTTAAAACTTACATTTACACATTGATAACTCAATATGAATGAGGCCAACACACTTTAACTCCAAATTTCAAATTGGTATCTAGATCACCAAAATAATAACTAGTGAAAATATGCATTAAGTACTGTGTTAAACATAAATCTTATAACAAATTAATGAAGTTAAAAACTTGGCTGTCATATTTGACTCATCTTTTATGGAGTGTTTATATTGTGAAATCAGCAGAAAAGTTCATTTCTCCTTACATTAACTGAAACATCTTCAAAACTTTTTACCTTTGAAAACTAAGATTTCCTTTGCTCAAACATTTATCCAACCGGTAGTAGATTACACTAATTCCTGCTATCTGAATATCACTGAAGAGCTCCAAATAAGCTTGAGCACTTGCAAAACCTGTGTATATGGTTCATTTTTGGTCTTTGAAAATTTGACCGTGTTTCTCATTTGCCAAATACAAAGTGGCTCCCTATTCACTCTCGCAGGAACACTCGAATGTCTCCTCTTTAATATACTGCATAACCCATCATCTCCCTTCTACTTAAAAATTTGTTTCGCTTATGCTTGACCCTCAGATACTCGCTGTAGGCAACATCTGAAAATCCTTCATAAAATCTCATCTCATTAAACTGATTTTTATTCCTATTCCTTCACTGTTCATGCACTTAGATTGCAGAATTCACTTCCGCCTCATATTAGAGAGCAATTCTTTATATGTTTGGAAAGACGAGTTAAATTAATTATTTCTTCTTACTACCATAAATTACACTATGTATATGTTTAATGTTTATATAATCAGTACCTTAGTATAGTTGCAGTATAGTACTTGTATTTGGTTTATGTTAATAAATGTAGTGTAGTAGTATATGTATAATATATTGTATGTTTATAATATGTATGATTTATATAATGTACATGAAATAAGCAGTACCTTTGTATGTAAATTTCATTTCATGTATCTCTCAAACATGTGTGTGTATGTATAGTCGGCTAAGAAATTGTTTGAGCACCTTACGAGTGACTATCGTTTACGGGTCATAAAACTACAAGGACTATTTTCGCTTGCCATCATATTATGACATCTGTGACGTGTTGACAAACTAATTATTGAACACTGCTGTACTCACGTTTAATCGGTATAGGTACCGACTAGTTTCGGACTTATTGTAGGTCCCCTTCATCAGGGTGAGTGGGATGAGTTCGCGGATGCGCCCGTCTCGCACTGCGCGCTTGAGCTCGCAACGCACGGCTTGACAGGGCGGTGGCCGCGGGGTGCGCCGGCGATGATTCGATCAAGCCTGAAGCCTGCTTCAGGCTTGGGAGGGATCCCAGGGTGCCATTCGTGTTTTTTGTGATCTTTCCAAGGCTTTTGATTGTGTTAGTCACGAAACTTTAATTTGCAAGCTTAAATACTATGGAATTCGTGGCAACGCTCTCGATCTCGTGGTCTCGTATTTGTCTGGCCGGGAGGAAAAAGTGATTGTGAATGGGGTTTTGTCTGTTGGTTCGAACTTAAAAATGGGCGTTCCCCAAGAATCAATTTTGGGACCTTTCCTGTTTCTAGTCGACATGAATGATCTCCCATTTATACTCAGGGACTTATGCAAAATAGTATTCTTCGCTGATGACACTTCATTGTTATTTAAACTGGACAGAAAGAACCTAGATATTACCTGGGTGAACGGTATCCTAGCAGACGTCTTGAGATGGTTCACTGTTGATAATTTACTACTGAATGCACAAAAAACCAAATATATTAAATTTTCCCTTTCTGCTGTACCCAGAATCCATGATAAAATAGAACTGGGTGGGAAACTATTACAATGAGTTAAGTCTGCCAGTTTTCTTCGTTTAACAGTAGATAGTAAATTGCAGTGGGCGGACCATATCGGGGCATTGGCTAGTAAGCTCGGTTCTGCGATATATGCCAGTAGACGCATTAGGCAATTGAGGGATGCGGATACGGCAAGGTTGATATACGAGGGCTGCTATTTATGTATCCGGAATAACAAAGTGAAACAAACATATAGCATTTATTATAGTTTTATTGCTTTTCAAAATATTCACCATGATGATTGATGCACTTTTGCATGCGTTGGAACCAATTTTCGTAGCACTTTTTCCATTCGGATTGAGGTATCTCCAAAACGTGCATTTTGAACGCATCAACAGCCTCTTCACGGCTCGAAAAACGTTGACCACGTAATTTATTCTTCACGGTTGGGAATAAATAGAAGTCGTTGGGGGCCAAGTCGGGGCTGTACGGCGGATGACCTGTTAATTCGATCTTTTGATCTTCCAAATACCGAGTTGTTTCGGCCGATGTGTGGCAGCTAGCATTGTCATGATGAAGAAGGATTCTGCGTTGTCGGTTGTTCTTTCTTATTTCTTCAAAGACTTCTGGCAAACAAATGGTCGTGTATCATTCAGAATTAACCGTTTTACGATCCTCTAGTGGCACTGTAGCTACATGTCCATTTATACCAAAAAAACAAGCGACCATTTGCTTCAAAGTGCTTTTTGAACGAATGACTTTTGTTGGATTCGGGTCATCTTGGAACACCCAAACCGTTGATTGTTGTTTAGTTTCAGGATCATACGCATATATCCAAGATTCATCGCCTGTGTAGATATTATAGACAACTTTTGACGCACCCTGATTGTACTTTTGTAACATTTTTTTACACCAATCGACACGAGCTCGTTTTTGGTCAATTCTCAAGTTGTGCGGAATCCAACGTGAACAAATTTTTTATACAGCTAAATGTTCATGTAATATTTTATTTATACTCGTCATACTTATGCCCAGAGACGCCTCTATCTCGCGATATGTAACATGACGATCTTGCATTATTAGTTCCCGCACAGCATCAATATTTGAGGTACAACAACCGATTTAGGGCGACCTTCTTTAACTTCGTCCGTGAGCACAGACCGCCCACGATTAAACTCACTAAACCAATGATACACAGTAGTTTTCGATGGTGCTTTGTCCTCAAAAGTCGAAGTGAGTTGATCGATGCACTGTTTTTGAGTTAGCCTTCGCCGAAAATCGTAATAAATCATAGCACGAAAATTTTCACGACTTAAATCCATGGTGATAAAGACTCGCAATTTTTAAAATGACGTCACAAAGAATAAGCAAATGACAGCTACTTGAAACAAATTGTTTTCTTCAGCCAAAGAGTTCTATTTTTAAATGTTATAATTACTTTTTTAATATTGTTCTGTAACTGTATTGTACTGTACTGTACTGTACTGTACTTCGCATATTTTGATAGCCTAATGTCCTATGGCCTTTTGCTGTGAGGATCAGCGCCGCATATTCACTCCATTTTTATTTTACAAAAAAGAACGATACGTGCCATCTACAGTATGAATACACAAGAATCACTAAGAGATCGTTTTAAAGACTGGTGCAAAATCTAATATGTATGTACATTGCCGTCCTTATACGTCTTTGAAATTATTATGTATACGAGGAAAAATATAGATCTATTTATAAAGGCGATATTGGTGGTATGGAAACCCGAGGTCGTGATAAATTAGTTATTCCAAAATTTAAATTACATAAGTCAAATGTTTCATTTTTGGGTAACTGCATTCGTTTTTATAGAAAATAGATTTAGATTAGTTATAAAACGTACATTGATTAGACAATCATACTATAAAATAAACGATTTCGTTGAAATTAAAACAATAGTCTGGAAGTGACCTTCTCTGCATATGCATTTTTGCTGGCTCTCTGAATATTGTATTTTAATAAACCTTTTGTAAAATGAGAAAAAATGATACCTGGCTGATTTTCTCGTCGGTTCTTCTCAGTGTCCAGGTTTTCTTTTCTCTTTGAACCGAACTAAAGTAGATTCGACGTTCAAAAATAACTTGTAATTGGGTTTAAGGCCAATGTGGCGAAGACCGGCATACTTCATTAAGAAAAAAATTAAGTGTCTAATTTTGGCTATTCTAACATATTGAAGTCAAGTTTTATTAAATAAGATGATTTAATATTTAGTTGACTGCTACATGAACATGTCAAATTTACACAGAAGCCTTCACTTTATGGAATAAACACTAGTTTTGAAGACACAGTGCAATAGACGATCTTGGCTCCCATCGGATAAGACCGTCTAATGGCGAATTTACTTACACATAGACAGTTTACGTAATTATGGTCAATGTGTATAAGTGCGTATTTCTGTAACTGCTTAAAGTGTGCCCTCAAACCTTAAGAATAAAGTTTAAAACAATTAATTTCGCGAAAGAAAACGTTTGTCGGGTAAGCCCGGCATACCTCGCCATTCAGAGGTGGAAAACACATCATCACCTTGAATTAAAAATAATGCTTTTTTACTAAGTAAAATTTTATCACAATAAGTAAGTGAAAACTTATAATTAAAGCTAAAATGTACTTTTTGTGACAGTTTTAGCAACGATAGTAAAAACAAGTAAGTGCTTGAATTCTTAAATGAAATATATATTTAAAAAAATCACAATTTACATACAGACCGACAGAAATTAGTACGTAATAACCTAATTCATAGAATAACTTCTTTATTTTTTTATTTATCGAAATAATAATCAAATCAAAAACCTACCCACTTTAACAGTTTTGGTAGGTAAATGTCATAGAAAAATAGTAGATTGTATAAAAAGGTAGTAAAATAATATTTTTACGGCGAGTCGCTATTTTGAGTCTAGAGCGGAGCAAAGAATTCTAAAGTTCCGAGCGCAGCGAGGGATTCTAAAGTAGAATCGGCGTCAGAGGTAAAAAAAACGAATCGAATCGGAGCTGAACACCTCAGGACCTGTCCTTAATACTTAGAAAGTCAGTATAGTACAGTTAGTACATGTAACACACTTTACAATCAAACAGCTACTTAATATTTAAAATATATCTACTTAGACAAAAAATGTTTACGACTTCTGACAATGGCGAAGACCGGCATATGACGGTTTTGTTCTCCAAGATCTAGACGGACTTCTCCACCACTGCATTTCGAAGTTAGGTTTTCTTTCACTAAGGAACTTCGTGGACAATGTGTTTAATTCCTTTGGAATATAATAATTAGTTAAAACATTCAATAAAATATAAACTTACTTGCATGGATCTGAAAAACAATTTGACGAACTTCGTGGAAAATGTGTTTAATTCCTTTGGAATATAATAATTAGTTAAAACATTCAATAAAATATAAACTTACTTGCATGGATCTGAAAAACAATTCGAATGAAACACTTAACTTTTTTGTTTCGCGAACGTGCTGTACTCCGAATGCTAGTTGCCAACCATACTAAATCTAAATGGCCCTTTTTTCTGTTTGTGCCACACGTACCGCCAGTCGTGTTAGTTTATTAAAACTAGAACAGCTTTATTATATCGTAGATTATATTGCCATCCTCATACTTATTTAGTATTGGTGGTAATTCTTGCCGTACGGTATTACCCGACAGACGGTCTTTGCCGCATTGACCTTACTTGAATAAATTGATTTAACTTTGAGATTGGTAAATTACAAAATTACAAACAAAATCAGATTTTCATTTTGACAGAATTGTCAGATTTTTATCGACTGAGTCACCAATAGAATTTTATTTTGTCATCCATTTGTAAGGGTGAATGAGATAGAAACAAAGGAAGCAAGAGATAGAAGTAGTGATGCCACTGTCAACACAAAGCAACTCAAAATTTGATAAAGTTTATTATTCATGTAGGCGTGCTACATCGCTACGCATTACATTGCAAAAATCCTGCTAGATCTTTTTGATACATATTGTATAGATCGTACACTACAGACAAGCCGTGATAATTGCAGCACAGTGCACGTATTTTATTTATTATGGGCTGTTACAATTTTGCAGTACGTTGCGATGCGCCTCACCATGCTTGTGAGCACACCACAAGCTAATCATAAAAGGACGATAATAAAATAAGTTTTTTATATTTCATTACTGTAAAATATATTAAATTAATATCGAGTATATCCACCATTAGCTTGAATAACCTCTGACAGTCGGCGCCTTATGGATCCAACAAGTCATGAACAAATATCCGTACCCTGTATGGCATCCCATACTTCAAAGCAATGATTTTCAATTGCTTCATGTGCGCTTTCATTTCGGTTAGTCCATCATTGTACCATTAGTGTCCAGAGGTTTTCTATGGGGTTCAAATCAGGAGATCTTGGAAAGCCATGAAATCAGTCGAATACATTGATGTTGTTGAAACCAATTGCGGGTCACCCTAACAGTATGTAACCTACTGTTGTGTAAAAAAATAAATTCAGGCAGCTCATTTTTCGTGTAGACAATCCGGACAGATGGTAACTTTAAGTTTTCGGAGTTGTCAATATAATTTGGATCGGTTGCTTGTGGAAGTAATATTGAGAGTTTACCGACTCCGTCAGCCGACATCCAGCCCCATATGTTAAGACAAATTTTACCAAATTCCATGTTTGGAACTAAATTAGTTTCATCGTATCTTGTGTTATTGTAACACCATAGATTTAACCGGCCATGTTGGCTGGATTTGAACGTCTTCTCATCAGTAAATATTCTAGTTGACCAATCAAAATTTAAAAATTCTATAGCAAAATTCAAACGAGTTGGTTTATGGGTATTCGTCAAATGAACCTTTTTTGAATGACGTCTATATTGTAATCCTATACCGTGCAAATGCTGTCATATAGTTTCAGTACTGACATCAAATTCTTGCCCAAAATGAGATGTAGGTGTGAAACCATTTTCTCCATAGGCATATCTCATCGTTTCCCTATGCCTATTAGTTATGCTAGGCCGACGACCACTTCTATGATATTGAAGGTTACCTTCTTCACCTTAGCGCGAAATCCAAACGGAGACATTCATATTATTTTGTAGTAGCATTTTGTATAATAAACCGATTACAAACAAAAAAGATAACATTCAAACAATCATACTTACGAATATATATTAATTTCTTGAAATTTCACTGTTATTTTGACTATTTCTACGTAATGCTATGATTTTTGCCCTTTTAGCTAAAGATAAATTACGAGGCATTATGTTTAATTAATCTTAGGTAAATTACAACCGCTATCAAAAGAAAACTTCAAAATCTTTTTTAAATTTAAATAATAATAATAATATTACTCCAGACAATTACACGGATTGTGTGACCGCAAACTAAGCAGTAAGCTTGTACTGTGGGTCACACAACGAACTCTGGGGGAGTTCCCAGTAACACCCAGACTCCAAGCCAAAAAAAAAATCGTTTCCTAAATTGACCTGACCAGGGATCGAACCTAGGACCTTAGCTTGAAAGCAGATGCTATGTCACTGAGCCAACGGGCTAGTCAATGTAATAAGCATGAAGGTAGTGATTCTAGCAAAACTTTTTCATGACATTTGATGGTTTTCTTTGACATATTAGATTGCTTGTGGAAAATAATGTTTAATGCTTGTTAATAGAGGTTAAAATACCATGCATCTTTACCTATGCCTTTTGATTGGATGCTAATCAGCCAATCACATTAATACTTGCAAAATTTCTAATATCAGCCTAAGCAATATTTTCATTAGTTTGAACCTTAGAATTATAACCTAGTCATTTAGAACATACTACCAAACGTGCTCAACCACTTTCTTAACCGAGTGTACATAAATAATTAAATGAACAAATATCAAAAACATATAATATACATAATGTAATGCAAAAGTATTTGCAATAGATTAGTATTAATTATTTATTTTTGTTGAAATGATTTGGAATTATATTCATTTATATGGCCACTGTAATTTTTTACATCTAGATAACTATAACGAAGCCAAAAGGAGATAATATTAGCCACTTGTAGAATTTAATCCATATTGAAAATACAGTTTTTAGTATATCTAATTCGACAGTTTCAATGTCACTGAATATCTTAAGTAACTGAGATGTTAATAACTGAAACAGTTTAAAATTTAAAGATTTTCCTGCGAAATTCAAACAATTGAACATAGACAGACTATAAGAATTGTAAGAATGTTTGTTTTGGCTTCAAAGAAGTATAAAAAGCCTTTCTCATTTTTTTTCAAAAATGTCTACGAAGTATAGTCAGTTCTATTACATAATTATATATTATTTTGTAATAGGGGGTTCTTGTTGTTTATTTTGCAGGTATTGACAACCATACTTGATAAACAAAATGTCGAAGGTTTTGCTAGTATTGTTTTGAGACTAGCATCTCAGAGTGGTATTGAGATGAATCAAGAGCAAAGACTTCTTAGCTATCAATGGCTAGAGCACATAGCGATGTATGCTAATCAAGCTGCTAGCAACTCTGTTTTTGCAAAAAACTTCTTACAGGTACGAAGCAATTATTGGTTACTACTAAGTAAAGCTGTCGTTACTTGTATGTTCATGTATTCTGATGGTACAATTTTTCAGGACATCAATAAAGCATTAGAAAAAAACACATATTTAACCGGGCAGTTTTTAACTATAACAGATGTAGCTGTATACTATGTGTTGTATTCTCTGCTGGTAAGCTTTAATGGAATTTATTTTTATTAGCATCATACAAGCAATTCCATATGGTCCCATGTCTAAATGATGCTCATAGGTAATATTTCACAAATGAAATAAGAAAGAACTGAGACATACCACACCATGTGGCCCAGTGCGGATTGGCATAGCCAGAGCAGATTTATGGAGAACTTATTATCAGTGTTTTAAGCCGGTTATAATGCCTATGACCGTAACGGCTTTCGCCATATATTTTTCTTTAGCTTTTAATGGGTGATGTGGGAGGAATAGCTACAAAGGTATTCATCCCGTTGGGTATGAAAGTGAGTTACGAAACTTTTGCTTACAAAATCTCTGTCATTTTCAGCGCGTTGTCGAGGGGTTATGTTGAGGGACTTTCCTATAAGCCTAGAAGCTCCACTCCACTCCGTTCCACTCCGATCGGCCACAACCCCGAACACTCCTTTAATTCTAATTCTCGTACGACAGACGCGAGACACTGCAGTCTTGTTTTACAACTCAGGCCACGGGACTGACGGTCCTAAACGAAATCGTCGTTTATAAGCGAGATCAGCACTCTCCCATCCCCGCTGGGCATTTCTACTGGATCATTGGAGAACAATGTCTTCCACTACTCTCTGCCTTCAAAATATTGCTGGCAAGGACAGATGTCCGATTTGGCGGACCAGAACATGCCACTCGGAGGCGCTCGCGGACAATCTTCCAGCATGTGCTGATCGCTTTCTTGGTCCTCATCAGAATAGTGGCACCGTACCTTCTCTTTCCGACAGATCCGATCCAGACCAACTAAAGCAGCTGTGTTCGGTCAGTAGGACCTGCGTCAGCCGGTACATGACGTGCCATCGGCTCTGAAGTTAGGTTTCGAGTTTCGGCAAGATCGTGTTGACAACACATTGGCACAAGCTTTGCGGCTGTTCGAACCGCTCACGCCATTTCGCTTTTGCGCGCAGGCGTTCTTTTCGATTCGTTATTGGCGCCGTGACGTGGCATCCCGGCTGCGATTTTTCCATCCTAAATAGCAATAGTCTGAACTAACGGCTTAAAGTCTCTTCTGAAGTATTGCGATGCTCGTTAAGGATACCACTAGTAGATGACTTATTAGTTATTTTACATTAGTAGGTACCAGGATGCCACAACAGATGACCAAGCACAATGTCACTCAATCTCAGTGATTGGTTGAGTAGACGAGTAGAGTATTACTATTTGCGAGTTTATGTAATATTAGGGAATTTAATTTATTGGTATACTAATACCTAAGATACAGGTTAATTAGTTACATACTAGTCCTAGATTAGGTACTAATAACTGACATGTTTTTTTAGGAAAGGCTATCTATTACTGAAAGAGAATCTCTACTACATGTATGTAGGTGGTCAAAACATATTCAATCCCATCCCAGAGTATGTACAAGTCGACCACCATTATCATTTAACACTATAACACTCTCTGTGTTGGCACCTGCAGCACATTGATTTTGAAGAAAATAATGTGAATAACATGTATTATGAGTCTAATGAAATTCAATAAGCATTTATGTTATATTTTTAATAAAAAATATTACCCACAAAAGTTATTTGGGGGTTAGAGACCATAGCATTGTGTAAGATAAGTAAAATTGTATACAGGCAGTCCTCGTACTTACGGCATGTTACGTTCTCGAAATACGCGACGTAAATCGAAACGACGTAAGTCGAGACATATTTTTTCATATGTTTACATGTAAAACTCAAGGGTTAGGATCCACACGGACTCGAACTTAAAAAAAAAACTGCATTTATAACAAACGATATACATACTTTATTATCAAAAGTAAGTTCTTAAAATAATTATATATGCACTTATGAAATTGCTAGTTATTTTTGGTATTTGTGTGTTATTAATTTTAATAATAATTATAAAACTTTAATATGTAATCAAAATATGTAATGTAAAATAATAAATTAAACTTTTGGCTTAAAGAAACTATCAATTCTAGATTGCTTCGCTTCTTTCTTCTTGCTATCATACAGATCTTGATAACACTGATAGGCTGCACAAATTTTGTTATTAACGTTGAAACTTCTCTCAAAATTAGGATAATTTTCTTCAAAAATTTCAACAAGACAAGTGAATTCTCCTATGCCGGAAATCGAAACAAATGACGTATGCTTGAGGAATAGTGTCAAAACATTGTTCGACGTAACTTGAAACGACGTAAATCGAAACGACGTAAGTCGAGGACTGCCTGTACTTTAAAATAATAATGATATTAAAATTAATAATGTATGCTTGCACTGTATGTATTCTCATTTGATTTATGAAATTGTGACTATAATGGTATATGACTTTCTTATAATGGTTTCAATTTTTATTGTTTGTAATCTTTTATATCTTATCAGTATTGCTAGTAGATTGAAATTAAGCATGTGTAGTAAAAGTATTTTTATCACATAATGACAATAAGGTTGTATTTTATGCTATCATGTATTTTACAATAAGTTTTGTTACTCTTTTGCTGTTTACTCTCGAAACAAGTGTATATCGTTTTTGTGTGAGTTTATGTCTTATTATGAAAACTTTTATTAAAAAAAAATAGCATTGACATAGTAATTTAGATTGAAAGAATAAGAATTTCAATTATATTTTTCAGTCGGCGAAAACTTTTAGTCGTGTCCCGTTACCAAAACAGATTTTACCCCATGAATTGCAGAACGTAAGTTTAGATAAACCAGTGATTTATCACCCTCAGCCTTTTTCATTCCCTGGTTATCCTGTAGTATTATATTTGTAACATTTAATACCATAAATATACCATTAATTATATAAACAAATAGACACAAATCAAAGTTTATCATGTGTTTTATTTTTGCCATTAGATTATATAAAATTACTTCCCTCTATCGAATATATACTTATACACACATAAGAAGAAACTCTAGCATGTGTTCGAAAGAAAACCACCTGCTAATAGATAAAAAAGATGTTCTGCAGCGATGGAGCGAATACTATTGAGAACTGTATGAGAGTGGTGACTTCGTCTCTGATACTGAGAGTGATTCTAATGAATTACCACACGGGTCAGGGATTAAAGGATTAGGAAGCCATTAGTATGAAAGAGATTGAGAAAGTGATAAGAAGTCTGAGATGCGGAAAGGCTACGGGAAATGACGAGGTGACTGCTGAGATAATCCAGGCATCTTCAAGAGTGATCTTCAATTAGATCTTCAATTAGAGTGAATAGATATTCCCTAGATCGACTTGCTCCATTTGCGGCCACATCATCGCTTGGCAACAAGTGAGTTAGTGGCCAAACGTAGATCTATTTTTCAAACAAAAAAAAGAGATGAGCAAGTATGGAGGTCCTGGGGTCTAGGATACCTTCTGTGCACTGTGCAACCCATTTTCTCTATGGTGCAACCTTTGTTAGCAGAAGGGAGAGGTTCCAGAGGATTGGCGCACCACAGTTATAGTATCTCTCTATAAAGGGAAAGGTTCTCATTTAGACTGTGCGTGCTATAGGGCCATCAGCTTGGTCAGCTTAGCAAGTAAAGTCTGTGGGTGGCTAAAGTTTGTGGGAGGCGCAAGGTGGTTTTAGGAACGATAGGAGTTGTATGAATCAGATTTTTTCGCTTCGCACTATGGTGGGGAAGTTTCTGGTCATAGGTCTGAAAGAAATTGTGGAGACTTGCCTGAGTATAGCGTGGCTGGCTCCTTACCGCAGGCTATGAGGTCATTATATCGCGGCCAAAGAGCCTGTGTAGGGATAAAAGGTGACATGTCGCCCTGGTTCGAAGTCTGTTCAAGCCTCAGACGGCCTCGTGATCTCTGCCTGGCTGTTCGTGCTGTATTTGAACAGTTGCGTCCAGAGAATGAAAAGTAGTATGAGTAGTATGATATGTGATGATACAGTGTTAAACTGCTTATTGTACGCTGACGATAATGTGCTTGTAACACCATCAGAAGCAGAGTTGCAGACACTAGTCACGTGCATGAAAGAAGGATGTGAAGTGAAAAGATTGAATATGAATGTGAACAAAACTAAGGTTCTGGTGTTTGAAAGGGAAGCGGCACAGACGAAATGTGAGATTTGGGTACATGAAAAATGTCTAGAACAAGTGAATGAAATTGTGTATCTGGTAAGATGTGATTTGGGTGGGGAGACTGGTAACAGCTGGCAATAAAGTGAACGGTGCTCTGTCCGCATTAGTAGTCAGTGTGAAGTGTGAATATATCTAATACAGCCAAAATGGCCATACATAATGCGGTGTTGGTTCCAACTTTATTGTATGGTAATGAGGCCTGTATATGTCCGAAATCGAGTGAAAGTAAGATAAATATAGTAGAAATGCGATCTCTTTGAAATATGTGCTGTGTCACCCTTCCGGACAAAATGAGCAATGAAAAGATACGCAGTAGTATGGCAGTGTTGCACGACTGTGTTTTGTAAAAATGAAGAAAGGAATGCTTAGATGGTTCGGGCATATAGAAAGAATGAGTGATGAAAGACAAACGAAGAAAATCTACAGAGCGAAAGTGAGTGGTAAAAGAAGCCAAGGAAGCAAGGCTGACTTATGAAGATCAAATCTCTGTTTGTTATTGTTATTTTTAGCAGACGCACATGTCAAAAGCACTCGCATACCTAGGCGAAAATGTGTAAGGAGAGTGAGAGATTTGAGTAAGCCAAAGAAGTATGTAAGGACCGTGACGCTTGGCGCTCCGTCCTCACTGACTACCCCATTAGGGATACAGAGTGAAGATATGTATGTATCTAATAATAATAGTATGCTATAAAAAAATCAAAGCTACACTTAACTGTTGTTCATTAAAAAAGCCTGTAATTGAAGTTCGGCGAAGAGATAAAACCGCATTTTGCGTTGTATTCAAAGGCTCGAAAACATTGGTACTAAGTAGTACCTATCAGATATTGTACAGTACGAGTAGTTCCTTGAAAACTTAAAATGTCCAATGCTTTTCGTGAGTGAACTTACAGATTTACTTTCATTATCACTTTCTTGCTCACATTCCGTAGAATCTATTTCTGCAGCGAGATAATGAAAAGATTGTTCTTCAGCATAAAAAGAGGCCAGTTTTGTATGTTTAATGTTTTGCTTCCTCGTTATCGTTATCAATAAATCAATGGGCATTGCCGGCGATACTTTAAAATGGTCAACACGTGCGCGTCAAATGTAGTGTAATTATTGAAATATCTTGTCAAATGTTTTTGTTTACTTACAATATAATATAAGGGTTAAAAACGATACATTTTCTATATCAATATGTGTGTGGGTCGGGACCATGGTCGGGACTATTCAAAATGAGCGTTAATTACGGGATAGCACTATAAGCGGGAACGATATAACGAAGTTTTACTGTAATTCAAAAAATGAATGTAACTCTAAATGATAACTAGTGAAATGTATAGAGTGTAATAATCCATAACTATTGAAAGTAAAAACTTAAATTAAAAATTTTAAAAACCCCCGACTCAAAAAAAATTTCCCAAAAGTAAAAAAATAATATGTACCTCATAGCCCTTTAAAGTGATAAGTTTCAATATAAATAGTAGTAGCACAAATTAATTAGTTACTAACGTTAATATATCCAAGCCTTGTCACGTCGGGGGATAGCTAAGTAAATAAAGTAATAAAAAGAGAATACAACTAAATATCATAAAATATGTGTGAAATCTAAATACAAGTAAACTTAGGGGTCCCCCGACGTGACTACACTTGGGAATATTACCTACTACTATTTATATTGAAACTTATCACAAATTTAAAGGGCTATGAAGTATATATATTATTTTTTTACTTTTTGGAGGTTTTTTTGAGTCGGGGGTTTTTAAAATTGTTAATTTATTAAGTTTTATTTCATGCTTTTTAAACACTACGATCTACACTCTATCCCCACATTCACGCATATACTTTCCGGGACGATACACGAAATTGCGACACGAGATCGTGCCTCGCCGAAATCTGAGTATTCTTACAATAAGTTGTCTGACCCATAATCAGATCCTGATCACCATCTATCTATCCATCTAAATATCTATAACCAATTCATAGAGACTATTTGAATATAAGCCTAAACATGATACCTCTACTGTAAGTGGCCAGGAGTTGGATGTCCTGCTGATTTCAGATGATGCTGCAACATCTGGTCAAGGTTATTATGTTATTGTGACATTACAGTCACAGTATACTAAATATCGCATTGATTAGACTAATAGAAGATGCTCGCGTCCCTTTAAAAACTAAAAAAGAGCTAATATTCTACAAACGGCTGAATCGATTTTAATAAAACATGTCTAAGAACCACCACTAGAAAACCTGCTTTCAAACAAAAAAACCACATCATAATCGGTCCATTCGTTTAAGAGTTACGATGCCACAGACAGATATACAGACACACAGACACGCAGACATGTCAAACTTATAACACCCCTTCTTTAGCGTCGGGGGTTAATAAAGGAAGCTAATGCAATTTTAAGTTTTTAAATTATTAAAAAAATTATAGATTACCCCTCGTATTCATACACAAATTAATATTTGTTAGCAATTTATGGTATTTCACTGCACAACAATAATAATTGTTAATTATTACATTATTATAGGTACTTACGTATTAGTTTCATTTGACGCTTACAATAAAAGTTCATTATTTCTCAATGATTTTAGCAGATTTGTATATTATATACCAATATTTTTATAAAATACATCAATCTTATTACTTTTCTTACACTGTGCTACTGTCTGATATAGCTACCTTTAAATGATGTCAAAAATCCCTTTAAAATCCTTCATAACTTTGTAAATCTAGTTCCTTTAGGCCGTTAAGTTATGCATGGAACCCAAATGGAACCGCGTATCGAAAAATTATTAAGAAAAACAAGACGAACACATTCAACTAATTGAGTTAAATATATTGCAGTTGAAATCATTATATTTATTCACGAAATAAATAAGGAACTTTTTTGGCAATATATGTTTTTTAAGGTTCTATTTTATTATCTAAATCTAACAAAGTTAAAAATTTGTTTGTAGTTCCTAATACTAAAAGCTTGTGACCCCCTTGAATATGCCTTCGATCCCTCGGGCGGTCGCGTACACCTACACTTTGAAAAACACTGATAGGTACATATTATTGTTACAATACAAATTGTACTTTGTAAGTAGTACTTTACAGCTAAAGTACTCGTATTCTGCTCATGGTTCTGCTATTTTAATACATTACTCTTTCCCGACAAGACTAAAATGTCAACTAAAAATTACAAGAAATTAATTTAGCTTTTTATGACTACTTTTTAAACGGTATCAAGCTTTCGATCAGAAATATGTAGCATTAAGCATCGTTCGAGTTTATTAGAATAGGAGCAGCCGTTGTCTTCTGCTTCTGAAAAAATAGTAAATTGATAAATGAAGAATAAGAACGTGTGCGGTCGGGGAACCCCCGTCAGGAACGAAGTTTCTTAGCTGCAGTTTCAATTTCTCAAAACTTAATTGCAATAATGGAACAATACAACTCACGTATAATTTAAAACAAAAATTAGTGTCGCGCGTGTAACGTCCCAAGTAACGCTTTTTCCTTACGTGACGATTTCTACTAACTCAAGCCTGCCGCAAGCCGCGTTAATGACACTTCGTTCCAATTAAAGAACTTCGTTCCAAAATTATTTTTAGGAATTGATCTATAGGTAGATACTAGGTATCAGATTGTTAAAATAAGACAGTTTCCAAACGCCTGTTCATTTGTAACCGCACCGATGGCAGTGAAGATGTAATCATAATTTGTTTTTTGAGTAGAAATAAGGTAATTGAATTTATTTGTTGCACCTCCTACCTCCTTTCATTTCGTGATTACTCATTGAGTATTAAGTAGATATAGTCAATTTCATATACTTCAACGCCAGTTAATAAAAAAAATAACCTGTTTGTAATTCGTGGAAGCAAGCTCGAATTTGATCTCGTAACGTCGTACGCGATTGCTGTGATGTCAATACCGTGTGTACTTTGTTCCACAATTCAGCTTCGCGGGGTATTCCTCTTGAATCCACCTGATTAAAATGTCAGAATTTCGGTGATTTAAAAAATAATGGAATTGATGCTACATATCACAATGAATTAGCTAATTTCTTACCATTTGTAACTCGGCGAATACACACTGACTGAGACACTGAAATAAAAATAATTATTCCAGTATTTTATAATGGCTAAAGTCGTAGGCGTTCGTAGAGCAACGTTAAAATCTGAAATTCTAAAAATATAATATGTATACAATACACATATGCCGACTACAGAAATAGCAAAATAACGAAAAAAATACATTTTTTTTATTCCTTTATTTACATAGTATTTTCACGCTGTATTCCTAACAGGGTAGTCATAAAAAATAAGTGTCAAGCATCGCGATTATACTTCTTTCTTAAATATTCCTTTACTTCCTCAAATAATACTCTGGCTATTTGATCTTCATAAGTCAGCCTTGGTCTACCTTGGCTTCTGCTACTCACTTTCACTCTGCAGATTTTCTTCGTCAATCGTTTATCATTTATTATTTATGTGTTCGAATTCAAACCATCTAAATATTCCTTTCTGCATTTTTACAACAATACTCGTACAGTCATCTAACGCTGTCATACTGAGTATCTATTACTTCATTTGCTTATTTTAACCACCAGGGTGACACCGCACTTTACATATCTGAGAGATCGCATTTCCACTGTCATTTCTTTTACGTTCACTCTATTTCGGATATACTTAGGCCTTACTATACAATAAAATCTCGTCAAAATCGGATCAGCCTAATCGGAGATTAGCTCAGACGAACAAAGAGACAAACAAAAATTTCAAAAGAGCATGATTTAGTTTTGTTTCGTGCAAACGACCTAAGCTTAAAGCTTTTATTTCGAAATTACAGGAAGATACTTTATGTGTATAGATAACATTTTTGGGGTAAGCGGAAAAAATAAACGTGGGAGTTCCAAACATTTATTTATTGCTAGATGTCGCCCGCGACATCGTCCGTGTGGAGTAAAAAAAGGTAGTCACCTTCTTCTTCAAGGCTTAATCTATGTCCATACTTAATTTCATCAAAATCGGTCAAGCGCTTTAGCTGCGAAAACGCACAAAGACAAACAGACAGACAGCTTCGCATTTATAATATTAGTACGGATTAACGTATGGTCTATTTTATAGTATAATACTTGGTTTGTACTTACTTGATCATTATTAGGTCTATTTAACAATGGTTGATTTCGCTTCGTTCTGTTAACACGGGATTCAGTATTGTTGTAACTACCACCAGCGGCTGATCGTGGGACGTTGTTGATAAATCTTTCTCCTCCGTTTCCAGTACCGTAACGTCCATAATCGTAATCCGTTGCGTTCAAAATATGAATTTGATTATGTGTGTCATTTGTATTGCGTCTTTCATGGCTATATTGATTAATTTCTTGTTTTGAATTTCCATCTATTCTTGGTAATCCTTCGTCATGTTTATTGTATTCAAAATTTCTAGAACGACGATGCCTAGTGCTAGAATTTGCAATAGAGCAAGAACGTATCGCTGCTGCTATTTCATCTTCTAACAAATGGATGTTGCCGTGGCTAGAACATGATACGATAATAATTGACAGGGTCCCAACGACAACTATAGTCATTAACATGGCAGCGAATGTGGCTTTTGAACTGTTTGGCTGATTTGACTCGTATATAAATTGGAGTAGAGTAGGAAACTCGTGACAGTTGATGGACAGTACAGTAAAATTGGAAATCACGGTAAAATGATAATAACACTGCCTCAGATAACTGGTCAGTGGTGGCCAATTACGTCGTAGTTTGTTTATTCAGATTCATATAGGGAATATGTAGGGTGCGGTTGGGCAACCGCCCAGGGTGCTAGGCTCTAGGTCCTAAGGCGCTAAAAATGCAAATACAATATGGCAGGACCAGCCGTAAAAATCTGAAGAATGACCTTAGTAGGTATTATATACTAAATATATTTATTTATATGTGTTAATTTTTCTTTCCTTTCTTCACATTTAAATTTTGGCAGAAAGGAGGACCCGTCGCCTTACGTTTAAGGGGCCGCGTCGGTACTTACTGAAACCGGCACTGCTTATTTATAAATAGGTAGAAGTCTTTGTATCTGATTGGTCCATAGGTGCATGTTTATTCATAATTTGGCGGCTGGCTAAGTATATAATATAAACTTTGTACATTTTACTGTTCTGTTGACAATTTTTGCTACATTTATTATAAAGTAACGATGTTCACAATTATCCTGTGACATAATATAATATAAAAAATTAAAATCAGTGTTAGTTTGTGTGTTAGTTAAATACACGAATGTCACTCGATGTCATTATATTGTGCAATGCTTATTGTGTCATACTATGATCGGGTTATATTCGACACTAGCGACCCGCCCCAGCTTCGCACGGGTAGCAAAACCATTTTCGACAGGACTTTCGTAAAATCCGTTCTTAATGAGCGTCTACACCGCGAGACGAGTAACTATGCTAAATTTAAAGTCAATCGGGTCTATAGTTTCGAAGATCTCGTGATGAGTCAGTTAGTCAGTCAGTGAAGGATAGTTCGCTTTACTGGAGAGGTTTAGAATGTAAAAAAATAAAATAAAAAATGAATTCGAGCGTGTGTGAAGTTGGGGCAGGTCACTATTATTACCATATATAGTTATTCATATTTATGTTTTTTATAACTTGTTAATTTTCTACACAGTTTATCTTGGATTCCTGTGTTAATACGTTCCATCCTAGGGTTTCATCGCTCATCATAGTGAGCGCTGAGAACAAAGATATTCTCGGTTCTCAGGACGACGCGACGTTTCCTATATGTGAATCTTGGGTGAAACATAAAAAGAGCAATAGAATTGCTTGAAGTGCATAGTTCGAAGTTCTTGCGGTTACCCATATACCACTGCGATACGAGCTCCTCTTATAAGGCGAGTCGTACAGAGCAATATTGTTTCTAACAGTAATCTATTATTATTTCTTGTACAGTCTTAACGGGAATTCCATACAACAAAAATTGTGTCATCGGTATGATATGGGCTCACAAGGGCAATAAACATAAATATAAATAATAAACGACTAATAGTTATAGAATTTATTTTATGAGTTAGGTACGACTCGATAATTACATTTTCATGATTCACGTTGTATCGTATTAATTTTATCCTTTGCCATAATGGCCCCATTTTCCGTTACCCCATCCACTCCAGGATGCTTCGTTGTTGCCACTGTATATTCTAGTGCGAGGATACGAACCATACGATCCATAACTGCTGCCAGCCAATCCAGATTTCCCGTAATTGTTGTAGGCGCCGTCATCTACTACGCTGACGTAACTACTCCCTATTACGCCGGTAGTGGCCCCAGCACCGTATCTGCCGTACGTGCCCGATAAACTGAATGTTAGAGGGATGTGAACGGTTCCTAATCCATATCCTGTAGTGCGACTTGGCCAAAACATTTTTGCTTTTTCCATCAATAAAACTTTTTCTGTTGTCGTAATTAATTCTGGAAAATGATAAATTAATGAATTAGATAACCTCAGTTTTTTACCTATATGCTTTCAAGTCTCATCGTTATAACAAATGACGTAATGTGTAGTGACTTGCGATCTTGCAACATCTTAGGTTACAATTAAAATAGATTTTACGTTTTTTTACTTAGTTTTTGTTTCGCGGCTTATTGCATAATAATAATAATACTCCAAACAATTACACTATGTGACCCCTAACTAAGCACTAGGTGGTAGGTACTATAGGTACCACACAACGAACTAGAGTAGTAGAGTAGACAAACGAACCCATTAACACCCAGGCTTCAAGCTCATTTAGAAAAGTTTGTTTTAAATTTACCTAACCGGGGATTGAAACCGGGACTCCGGCTTGGAAAGCAGATGCTCTGCCATCGCGCTAACGGGCCAGTGAATAAAAAATATACCAATAAACTCCAATAAAATAACGTCAGGGGTACCTAGTATATATTATTTATAACACTCAGACAACTAAAATTATTGCTATTGTTCTGAGATATAAACATATTTTACAACGTAATTTGAAAAAGATGTCATTAAGAATATCCTGAGTTTTAAGGTTATCATCAGGGATGGACCGAAATTCGTTTTACGTTCGGTTTAACCGAATTTCGGCAGCTTGAGCCGAAATTCGGTTTCGGCACTAGAAACTTTCGACACTAAAAAAAGAATACCTACTTGCGCTATTTTGACTGAAATGAATAGAAAGAATGTCTGTCATTCATAACAGTAAAATAAAATTAAGTATTTTATATACTCGTGGTCATTTATTTTAGTTAGGAACTTATTAGGAAAATTAAATTAGTTCTTCTAAATTTAACAGTCTTAAAAATCTTTGCCTAAATAAATAGACATCAAAATTAGACATGTAACAAAAATGAAATAAACTTAGTATTCTTCTAACAAACATTTTAATTACAATTCGTAAATTGAATAAAAAAATCACGTTTTTTTCATTGGCGGCGAAATTGAACTGAACTGCGAATTTCGGCCGAATTTTTTATTTTCACCGAATGTTCGGCCGAAGTTCGTATTCGGTTCAAACCACATTCGGCCTATCTCTAGTTATCATCAAAAATGTTGCGAATAAAATATATTTCTTCTGCAGAATTGCTACCTTTACTCATTTTTGTTCATTTAACTGCCTATGTACGTACTTTAATATATGTTATGTATGTACTTTGATTCCCTTATTTCGAATCATTTATCCATCTTATTTCGTTTAATTTTGCGTTGGTATACACATGTAATAGATTTGTATTTTTTCGAGTTTAATATCTTGTTATTGTACATACGTTTGATGATACTGCTGTCGTGCTGTCAGCTGTCACTCATGTATCATATATATCATGTTCGTGGTTAGGTTCGTAACATAACAAATACTACTGACTATACATACTGTGAGTACTTACTATAACATCTATCATCATATACTTAGGTACTTAAACGCACGCAGTCGTACAACACTCATCATTTATTTTACATCTACATGCGTTGTAACCGATATTAAAATTTTATCATTGTTGGTAAAAATAGCATAAGTACTTACCACCTACCTAGTATATAGATTAATCATTTATTTAATAAAACAATATCTTCAACATGTGCAGCTACACACAGTGGCAACTGCACTAGTTATTTATTGACTGTGTCGCAGATCGCAGTTATCAATGCCCTTTCGTGTTAACATTTTTTGACCTTTAGTTATGTCCAGTTAATCTTGTGAACTTTGTGAAATTAATTATAAATCGGTGTGCTTTTGTTGTGTTGTACTTGTTTGTGATAGTTTGTGTATGTGAGTATTTGTGTGTCAGTTTTTTATTATAATCGAATACATATGAATGGTATAATTATTAATTTCATAATAATAAGAAGGTATTTATTTGTTTAGCAAGCACGTACGTATTTACATTGTATACAGTGAAATACCCAATAACTCCTTGTATATTTGTCAAAGATCAGTCAATTGATCTATTGTATACATGTTGTATGCTTGATTATTAAAAATACCTAGTCTTGCCATAAATATCGTTACTAGGAAAACATGTTTTTTTTACTATTACATAAAACGTTTATTACTGTTGTGTGCGTTAGTTTATAGATTAATATAATAGCATTTTAAAAATATGAAACTCATTCAAAATGACCTCCATTGGCTTAAATACAGTCCTTTAAACGTCGGGACCAGTTATCGATTGAAACACGCACTTTCTTCATGAGTAAACTAGCTTTTGCCCGTGACTTCGTTCGCGTGAAGTTGAAAGACACAATATCTTTATAAATTATAACCTATGTGTTATTTTGATGTATGAGCTATACTATTATTGAAAAGTTTCTTTAAAATCCATTGCGTAGTTTTTGCGTGAAAGAGTAACAATCCTTACAAATTTTCACATTTATAATATTAGTAGGATTCGCCACTGGCCACTGCCAATCTTATGGAATGTTTTAGGGACTCCGATAGTAAAAAATTTCTCGTCAGTAAATACAATTTTTCTGTGATCTCCTTTGCGTACCGTCTAAGAAGTTGTTTTGATGTTAGCACTCTATTCATTTTAAAAATTATCGATTAAGTAATGACCAGTGCGTCTCTTATAAGCTGCAAATCCTGTCATCCTTTAAAATGCTTCTTTAAAGATTTCTTCGGATTCTTTTATTCATTGCTTTGATCGTTTTTTTAGTACGAATACTACATGGACGAATACTAGCAGATCTCTTTCTGTCACAAACAGAGAACGTTTCATTATACCTATCAATAGCCCAGTACACAAACATTCGCCTAATACCAAGTGGATGAAGAGTTTGAAAAATTGCATTTGGCTCCATGCCTACTTTGGGTAATGCTATCACAGCAATTCGGTTCTCTTTATTATCCCACTTAATTTTAATATCGCAACAATATTTAACAAAGATAGACGCCAAAAGGAGAAAACTGAATATTCATATGAGAATGACAGGTTCCAAATTCAAATGTAATATTGTTTTTTTTTATTGTAACAGTATTTATGGCCAGACTGTGTATATTATTCTTAATCAGCGTATAGTCATTATAAGATGTAGAATACCTATTTTTGAGAAGTAACAGGAATTACGGAGCTTAAATACATTAATAAGAAGTCGTAATTGTTTATTAGTGGTGAGGCAGGTCTCATCGCATTCATATCACTTTTCAAAATTTGAAGGCTAGTCTCCAATACATGAAAAAGCAGCGAGCCAAGTATCATGCAGCTCTGTCTAACGTCTGCAAAAACTTAAAACTTGTACGTATATCACAATCAACCCTAACATAGGATTCACATATATGTCAAAGTAATTCCTATTATCTTGGCGAAAATATGTGAGGAGAATGATCCAGAGGCAAAAGAAATATGTAGGTTGGCGCTCAATTCTTTCTGCCTATTCCGTCTGAGATATATCGTGACGATATGTATGCGAATGATTCAAGCACTTATTATAAGATTTCCAAAGTAGTGAAGGTTTCACCTTCATTACAACAGTTTTACTTACATTCCATGTAAATATAGTTAATAATTAAAATAGTTTTACCTACCTTCTATTGGAAGAACTGAAAGATTATCTGTATCACGTTGAAATCTGTCTGTTTTTTGTAACCATCGGTCTTCTGGAGTAGTATTGTCATTGCTTGGGCCCAAAGGTGGACTTGGTGATAGATACAATGCGGGGTCAAGAACTGCTCCTTTTACGACGCAAATTGAAATCCACCACAGCATTAACATCTGAAACAACGATAATTATTATAAAATAACTTATACGTTTATTTAATGAAACGTGATATATACTCCAATGTAATTAAATAATACGGACTATACAGGCTACGAAAATGAAATTCCAGTTAGCGCCTTTTTTATTCATCTATTTATAAATAATTTAAAAAAATGTACCTCCAAGGTTAGACTTTGAAGATGAGTTTATATTATGTATAATACTGTAGAGATTCAGTAAGACTTTTATTTTACAAGATTCAATAGTGCAAGAGCGTGGTTATCATTTTTTTGTTAGCATCGAATGTCAATACGCCAACGGCAACGACATCCATATTAGCCATGTCAGTAACGTATTCGTTATACACGTTTAATTCAATGCCTAACGTTGTAATTTTTTGGTAATTCTTAATGTGAGCGATAGTAGAATTTCGTTTAATTCCGTTTTCAAATTTTGTCAACATATTATCGAAAGAAGCTCTAAATCTCATCTCTTAAGCAAAAATCAAAGGACGCATGTATATATTATGTGAAAATTATCACTTGTGAACAGCTCGACCGATTCGGCTGATTTTTTTTCGTTGTGTTCATAATTGTAAGGATTAGGTTTGTCTGAAATAAAATTTTGGGAAAGCTGAAAAGTCGGATATTTGTTTGGTATTTTTGGATGAAAATCTCAATAAAATTTGGTATGTTGCGAACATTTAACATTTCAACCGGGGCAGCCGGGGCGGGTCGTTAGACTGATATAAAAACTATTTCTTTAGCCAGATTAAATAGCATCCATTTGATTTCCATCAAATTATTACAATGTAAATATTACATTACGATATAATATAATTAGGGTGTAGTAGCCAAAGTGCTAAAAACGGTATATATCGTTGTTTCTCTGTCTGCTCATGATCTGCTCCATGTCTGCTCATATGACATAGTTCATTTTGTCATCTACCAATGTGTGTTACAGAAATGTAAATTGGTAACCCAAAATTAGGAATAAGAAAAGAAGTACAAAATGTTTATGTATTAAAGAAACCTTTCTTTTACTCATTTTATTTCTAGTACCTGATCGATCGAGCTTTGCTCGATGTCTGAAAAGACAAGGTTTGATTGCATATAAAAAAAAGGCAGGAAAAAAGTCTGAGCGCATTGCAGGATTTGAATCCGCGCACTTCGGTGTGATAGACCTACACTCTAGCCACTGTGCTATTGAGAATATATATATATATTTCGCGGGCAAGTTTTAACATAACATATCTTCACGCTGTATCCCTAACGGGGTAGCCAGAGAGGACGGAGCGCCAGGAGTCGCGGTCCTTACTCACCTCTTTCGCTTCCTCAAAATTCATCATTCTCTTCACACATTTTCGCCTAGGTATGCGAGTGCTTTTGACATTTCCGTCTGCTAACACTCTGGCTATTTGATCTTCATAAGTCAGCCTTGGTCTTCCTTGGCTTCTTTTACCACCCACTTTCGCTCTGTAGATTTTCTTCGTCAGTCTTTCATCACTCATTCTCTCCAAGTGCCCGAACCATCTAAGCATTCCTTTCTTCATTTTCACAATAACACTGTTGTGCAACCCTCATACTGCGTATCTCATCATTGCTTATCCTGTCCGCAAGCATGACACCGCACATATTTCTGAGAGACCGCATCTCCACAGCATTTATCATACTTTCACTCGATTTCGGGCATATCCAGGCCTCACTACCGTACAACAAAGTTGGCACCAACACCGCATTGTGGATGGCCATTTTAGCAGTGTTAGATATATTCACACTACCCACTAATGCGGACAGAGCACCGTTCAAAGCCAGTTTTAATGTGTGAAAAAACGAATTTGCCCAGTATTGAGACTTAGTTGGATCGACGTCGCCTCTGTAAACCTTTATGTTGTAAATTAAATCGAAATCGTTAGACCCATTCTCGGGAACGCTTTTTATATTTATTTTCTCTTTCTATTTCTTTTCTCAATATTCTATTAGATGACGCAATTTCGGTAAAGCTCAATCGGGTTGTTTTTTTTTGTCTGGTTTTGAATATGTAATTTATATTTGTAGCAAAAATGAACTAGGTCTCGGCTCATAAATTCGAATACTCATTATTTTATTATTTCAAAAACTATGGTTTTTGCACTGCTATGATTTTTGTAATTATTTTTATGATTAAATATGGTACTTTTAGCTATACTCGTGAATTTACGTTTTCCGGATATACATGATTTATGTTCAATACTAACAATAATTAAGGCATATATAATATCTTATCAAAGCAAGTCGTCACTGAAAAATCTAATATATACACAAAGTTTTAAAGGTATTTGTAGGAACATACAAACATATATTTCTAAAGGGAATCGGAGACGCTGAAGTCCTTAAAGGGATGTATAGTGATCTCTAAAGGGATATACATCTCTGATTACCCCTTTAGAGATATGCTCACGTTGTGTAGGATAGAGTGCTACGATTCCACGACTACCACTCTACGTGATCTTAATTAGTCAGCTGGCTACTTTCTTAGCTTCTATGCTATCATTCACTTTCGCTCTGTATATTTTCTTCATCAACCGATCATCATCATTCTGTCTACATACATAGGTATAATACATATTTATGAAATAAATAATTATGAATAAATAATTAATTATTGTAAAAATAGACTGCTTACGTACACATGTAATTTTATTATGTAAGTACAACAACGATTTACTATAATTATAGGCACATATGCATATACATACAACATGTCTCAGAATCCTGTCGCTCAAGTGAGTCTTATGAAATAGGTGTCTTTAAGTTTTATCATTATAATAAAATAATCTCAATAAAAGTTTCGCTAATTTTGTAAAACTATTCTGCATTGTTTATTTAAAAAATAATACTAATATATACACAAATATTATATCTTCACTCTGTATCTCTAACGTGGCAGAAAAAAAGGACGGAGCGCCAAGCATCGAGATCCTTATACATTTCTTTCGTGTTCTCAAATCGCCGAGGTATGTCAGTGCTTCCGACATTTCCGTTAGTTGACACTATATGATGATAAAAGTACTATTAAAGAATATCTAAAAACACAGGAAATAAACGCGATTATCTTTAATTATATGTTTTGCGATTTTGCGCGATTAAAAAATGTTTACCGAATAAGTAAATGTTTACTTGAGATCAAGCCAAATAAAAGGTAATCGCGTTAATTTCCCTTGTTTTTAGATATTTTATAATGCAACGCGAAAGTTAAAAAATGTATACTATAAAAAAGTTATAATTTATTTATATAATTCGATAGTTATGCTATACATAATTAATCCGTGAAACCCTTACTGAATTGTTTTTTAAAACTCTATGTATATATTCAAGTATAAATTGACCTATATCGGGTTCAATTTTGTAAAAGGATTCTGAGACTGTATATGGTTATCATACATGTAATGACAATATGGTATAATATATCTTTAAGCCCGGCAGACATGTAGCTATTTTATAATATGTTTCATGTTATTATAAAATATTACGATATATTTTTTGTTATATACTTAGGTAGGTATTTAGGTATAATATATTTTTGCATGTTAAATATTAATGTATATTATAGCTGCCTGTGTGAAGGGCTTTATTCATTGTAAACTGTATAAATTACACATAATAAATTGGACATAGTTAATAAAAATAGTCTACTTACAGACATTTTAGAATTAGTCAATGTACACGTAATATAACTAGAAAGATGTGCACAGAACTGAATCTTATAAAACGGAAGGGAAAGGCTTTCTCCCACTCTTGAAGATTATTACCTATTTGACGGTCAAGAAGGCCAAGGTCTTATAGCTTACGTAACGTGAGAGTTAATGACCGGTTTATGTTTAAGGTGTTATATGTATTCGAAAACGTGTTTTACGTACGTGTCATCACAAAAACTAGTTAAAAGCGATTTCGGATATAGATTTAGATGGCTATTAAATTCCGACGATTTATGCATATGATGGCAAGTTTTATTCAACATAATCCCATAATTTATAGTATTCTTTTTTATATTTTTATAGTTTTTTAAGTTAACAGTTATTTAGGATAGTACTTCTAAAAGAGCTACCAACGCAGCGGCGTAATGAGGATACAGGTGCGAATATATGGAGGACAGAGTACAATTGCTCTCCCTGGAGTTAAGCATTACTGCTACAGAGTTTAACAAACAAATTAAAAAACAACATGTAACAGGTAAAAAATTATTAAAAGTAGTTCAAAAGTAATTTTTTTAAATTATTTATGTTTTCGTAATTTGTATATTAAATTTACTCACCCTTACCTTTTCCTGGAAGTTTAGTAGGCTGCATGACTATTTACATTGCATAACCCAATTAAACATGAACCCTGCCTGCTGGGCAATGCCATGACCATGACACTGCGAGTTTGTGATGCGACAGCACTGTAATACGCAACGCCATGTCACTCTAGCTCATTTTTTCTAAACCATTTTTATGTCGCGACCCACGGAAAAGCTAAAAATTTAAATGTAAAGTCTTGCGACCCCTTCATTTTAAAACTATAATTATAATAATATTATATAATATTATGATTAGTTTATTTTTACGTTTCATTTAAATTTTCTAGTCTCACTCAGGCGATCAAAACGTAAAACCGTGCATTACAAATATAAATTATCACGCGTGTAAATCGCGCTCGCCTGTCTAAGGGTCTAAAATTACTGTCTAGGCGAGGTTTTAACCTGTGTTGTACCTGCACGAACTTGTCAAATAAGCCGCCCGCGCATCCCGTGGTACGTGCACTAGACAGATTCGTACATGTTAAATGCCTTAGTTATTAAAACAAAATGACACGAGGCAGAATTTCATTGTCATTTACATCACATTAGCATAGGGAAGCAAGTACATACAACAACGATCTTATTTCACTCAGTGTTTAATTTTTATAAATAACATTAAAAAAGTTACATTAAAATGGACTGTGACAAAACGAAATGTGCCTTCTACGTCTGGTAAAACGGTGAAGAAAAAGACCACGTTATACAACGACACATTTTTAAAATATAGATTTATTGCATTGGATGACAAGCCACAATGTGCCACAATGTTTGTTTTCGAGTCCTATTCGCGGAAAACATGAAACCTTCAAAATTACTACGGCATCTGGAAACAAGACATCCGTCTTTACAGAGCAAACCGTTAGAATTCTTTGAGCGTAAGTCACTTGTTTTGAAAAATCTACAGATTGCTATAAAAAATTTAGCCATAATGAGACTGCAGCACTTCATGCATCCTACTTAGTAGCACTGTGAGTCGCGAAAGAATCAAAGACCCATACTATTGCGGAAAGACTCATTTTACCCGCTGCCATTGATATGGTCAATATTATGGTAAGCCTGGAAGAAACTAAAAAATTAAAAAGTATACGCCTTTCAAATGTGTGAGTTTTTTGCTATTCAGTTTGACGAGTCAACAGACGTGTAGAACTTGGCGCAATTTTTATGTTTTATCCTATATGAATGCGAAAAGTCTATTAAAGAGGAGGTCGAGCATCTGGCAAAGGACTTGAGTATTCATTGAAGCAACACAAAACGAAAACTTTGCCTGGAATAAATGCATTGCAGTGTGTACTGATGTCGCGAAAGCGATAACGGGAAAGAACAGTGGTGTCATAGTAAAATTAAAAGACATTATGCCGCATGTAGAATGGACGCACTGCTTTCTTCACAGACATGGTCTTTATCACAAGCTGTTAAAATTGTTAATTTTATTAAAAGCCGGCGTTGCAAACTGGATTGCTTTCCACTCTGCGAAGAAATAGGAGTCAAGAACAATTCACTTTTCAATACAAACTTTTCCATACTGAAGTCAGATAGCTGTCGTGAGGAAAAATTTTAACAAGGCTTTTTGAATTGCGAGATGAATTAAAATTTTCGAATTAAATTTTACCGATATAAACGGTCCATTTTTAGAATTTTTACAAGATAAAGAATCTTTATTGCTGTTGGCTTACTTGAGTGACATATTTTCACATTTGAATGACTTGAATACGAGTTTACAAGGCTGTAACAAAAACAATTTACTTATGACAGATAAAGTCAATGCCTTTATCTAGAAGCTTAGTATTTGGATTATACGCCTTGAAAAACGAAATTTTGATGTATTTACTGCAAGTTCTAATTATATTAACAAAAATGCGAATTTACAAAATTTAGTTATCGACCGCCTGTTGGAGAGCATGAAAACGCTTTAAGGTGAATGAAATATTGTTGCAGCTGCCACTGAGACTCACAATCAACTCATTGAACTATCGGCTGATAAAACTTTACAACTGGAATTTTTATCTCAAGAGTTAGATAAATTTTGGCTTGCACGACGACGTAAGTACGGAAGCTTTGTAAACATTGGTACCCTTTGTTACTTCTTACTTGTGCGAAAAAGGTTTCTCGTTTATGGTGGTTTTGAAAACTAAATACAGAAATCGTCTGTTATCACACGAAAATAATTTAATTATGAGTGTTTGCAAGGATGATCGACGTATAGAAATATTTATAAGTGAGAAATAAAGCCAACCATAATGTTAACGATTAATCATTCTAATTAAGTACAAAACCAAAATTAAGTACAAAGTAAGGTATAAGTTTATTTTTTCATGTTTTTATTAGTTATTACATGGTAATATTTAATTTTATAACACTACACTAAAATATTCATTTATTCAAGGAATGATCCTTGAATAAAGGAATCTTTGATATATAGGTCTTATTTTTTTTTAACAGACTGTGAACCCCTTTAATAACAAACGCAAAACCTAAACCTAAATCTGGTTGAGAAACTAGGCTCTAGCTTATCCCTACTCTGTCACCGCTACTGAAGTTTAACATCCAATAACTGTCTACACGAATGTCATCTATTCTTTTCACAATTGCAATCAAATGTTTTAATTATTTTAATACTGCAGTGCAGTTTTAAGAACAGGCAAACAGGAAGCATTGTAGAATGATTCTAAGGAGAATATTTTTAAAAAATTGCATTATTATTACGTTTCACTTTAAACGCCTCGTATTTTTCGTTTCTCGTATCTATATGTTTTTCAAAATTTCAAAATTTGTTACATATCAATTTACCTCCAATTACAATGCCGTATCCGTACCTGTACAGATAGGAACGGAATGTGGCGGAGGGGGAATGCTGCTAGGATGTGCATAGCAATGTAAGATACTTTATTGTATACAAAACAAAATAAATAAAAGTTAATATACGTACAAAGTAAAATAGAACAGGCGGTCTTATCGTTAACAGCGATCTCTTCCAGACAACCTAGGGATAAACAGAAGAGTTGGAAATAACCGAATAGGTGGGTTTTGCTGCAAACATATATACATAATTATATACGATATACAACAATATATAATATACACACATACTTACATATACACAAACAAATAGGCATTCACAACATACATAAATACACACACAACACAATATATACTACTACTCATAATGATAGTCATTCATATGTAAGTTAAGTGTAAGATAAATAATAGACACTTTGATAGCAAAGCAGTACATGAAAATAGATAGCAAAATATCATATTGACAACTAATGTTTTTTCACCAATCGTTTAAAGGAGTCCAAATGTTGTGCACGTCTTATAGTTACTGGCGATGAATTTCACAAACGCACACCCTCTACAGTAAAAGATTAAACCAAAAATTTAATAGTATGTTTAGAAATTTCCAATTTCTAATTTTATCGTAAGAATCTAGTATTATAAATGTTTATACACTCTAAAAAGATTATTTTCATTTACACCAGTTTCATATTCACCAAAAAAAAAAAGAAATGACTTTCCGAACAACCCAATAGTTTCAGAAAGAAAGTAGGGGCAGTAGGATTAAATAGAATATTATAAAGTAAGAAAAGAATAATTTACTAAAATATCTAAATATTATTAATGAATTCACTGTTTTTAAACTATTATAATACTAACTTGCCTGGTGTCAATTTCAAATTGAGATAAACAATGTCGTAGGCTTGTGTGTCACTGTTGTGTGTCTTGTAAATCTGAAGGTCATAGACCATATTGGTAATTTGTGGTCTCATTTTCTGTCGAGAACTAAAACAAATAAAGATTCCGTCACATTACAATAATAATATATTTTAAAACACCTGAAATGTGATCGCATTTCAATAATTTCATTTAATTTTTTATAGTATTTCTATACCAAAATACTTCTGATATTCTTCTGTACTTCTGATTTTTCCAATTTCATTTATCACCAATAATGTAATTTTAAACAGAATAAGCTTATGATTTGTTGTTTGAAGTTAAGTGTTTGACTAATATTTGATATGTTTTTACGTAAATACTCATAAATAATGTGTATTGCTTATAAAGAAGAAAATTTTCGTCAACAGTTCATTACAAGAGCTAGTATTAAAACCGAATACTTACTATGATTGAGAAGAAAATCGGTTAAATTATTTTTATTTTTGTGTTTTTATGTAATATGAAAATATAAATAGTGATAAGTATTACGTGTTTAACTTCTTATCAAATCAAAAGATCTGTGTTTATTTAGAAAAATAGTTTTCGAAATTAATTGGATTGGAAAATGAATATGCCACTTAATCATTTAATTCTTTTAATAATTACCATACCTAGAAATAAATTCCTGCGAAAGAACGATCTCTTTTATTTAATAGTACTTTTTGACCGTTACAATAACGGAAAGGCCAGGTTGGCCAGAAAAATTTTAAGTAAAATATTACATATGTATAGTAGGTATGTTATAAATATTTTCAGACAGTGCTTCTACACATAATCTGTTTTAAATGCCTGAGTCTGCTAGCAAAAATGCTGTCAGAAATTGGTTACGAAGTTTAAGAAATATCTCCTTTTTTATTCGGAACAGGAACAGACTATGGAAGTGGTCCCTACTAGACTTTGAAGGGGTGTCCTGTCGGTGGTTTCTGGCCTTTATCGCAAAACTTTGGAGGGAGCACATTAGGGGCATCGTAGGGTACGGAGGAGGCATAATTGGTCCTGGAGGAATTTATGGTTACGATGGTGGTTTTCGAAGATTATTCGATATTTAAATGTTGCCTTCAGTTGTGCAATAATATCACATTAATATTTTAAAGTCATGCATCAACTTCAAATCAATAACATAAAAGATGTGTTTTAATCACATATTTGTTTTACAACACGGATTTTCCTAATGGATTGTTAGTCATCAGTCATCACTCATCAAGTCATCACTCTTATCTTTGATTTTATGGAGACAACAAAGCTATTTGAAAGTATATTTTACATTCATGCGTACCATAATAAGGTACATTTTGTTTGTCGTAAATAAAAGCTGATAGTACAATAGCTTGTCTACTATCTCTGGTTACTATATAAGGTAGAAAAACTTAAAATAACTTAAAATAACAAAAATGCCACTCCTTTAAAATAATGAAACCCAACAGTAAACAGTATCTAACTAAATCTAATTATATGTAATGAAAAAACTATTGCTCGAAATGTACACGTATATAATAAAGAGTCATAAACTATATGACTACTTAACAAATATATTAGTATAGAGTTCAATATAATTTTTCTACAAATTTCATAACAGAAATAGATCTCACGATGGTGTGATGTTGATATGTAACTACTGATGTACATATGTGTATATACTACGATATATATTACTATATTTATGAACGATCCAACCGAAATTATTTTTAAATTATGATTTGTTCATATAGTCATTAAAGTGTATAGTTATAGTGTATATATAATTATACGAACGTCACGATTCAGACGACTTACGTTGGGTCAATAACCTGGTTTTGAGAAGAAAAACACAGCATAAAAAATATGCCGTGTTTAATTTTTTTTATCAGTTATTATTACCCTAGTGTGATATTTCATTGTGTAAGTAATGAATGGACAGTGTTTAACAATTATTAGTACGTAATATAAGACTAGTGAATATTTAAAAAGTATTATTTTTGTGATGGAATATTTATTTAATAATTAAATACGGAATAAAGAATAAAATTTTCGTCAACGGTTCGTTACAAGAACTAGTATTAAAATATAATTACGTGATTAACTTTTTATCAAAACAAAAGACCTGTGTTTATTTAGAAACGTAGTTTTCGAAATTGATTGGATTAGAAAATGATTATGCCACTTAATCGTTTAATTCCTATTTGACATGGACTTTGGTCTAATAAAATCAAAATCCACTGTTGAACTTCACACATTAAATTATATTTGTAACTTTTACAAAGGACATGAATTCCTGTGAAAGAATTAATTATTTTTTTGATTTTATGAAAGAAAGATAATTTATGAAAGAAATAGGTATCTAGTCAGTTATTCCAAATACGTATAAGTGATATAATAATACCTATATTCTTAATATTGTGAAGGATGTGCATTACTACATACCTGTATTAATTTATTTTTCAATAATCCATTGCATAGCCTACATGCATTTTTATATAGCAAGTATAATTATAGTAAAATAAAAGTAACTGTTGTAACGACTACTGGGAATAGTGTCTATATCAATGTTTTGTTGTTGAAGGTACTTAATTAAAAACCTTCTCTACCATGGATTTTTCTGCAAAACGGTGTTTCGTATTGTTAGTTCTAGAGTATAGTTTTCTAGAGTATAGTTTTAGAGTATGATGAATGTCATGATGTGTGTTGTTGTTGAGATAACCTGCTGAGTACAGTTTTTATTACCAAAGCCATCACAAATAAAATCAATATCTTTCCAGTGTATTTATGTGAACCGGCTAATTAGAGAGGACAGATTGCCTTCTGCTACCATTCAATTTCATTCTGCAGATTTTCTTCGTCGATATTTCATCACGCATCTTTTCTGTGCCCGAACCATATTAGCATTCTTTTCTTAATTTTTACAACACTGTCATTTAAAATTGTGATACTGCTTATTTGTATCTCTTATTTGCATATTTTGTCCGCGAATGTATCTCTGGCGAAGGTGACACCACACACAATATATCTGAGAGACTGAGAGACCGCATTTCCACTGCACTTATCTGAATTTCACTCTATTTCGGGTATATCCAGGCCTCCAGGTACTAAAAAGTTGACATCAGTACCGCATTGTAGATGGTCAATATAGCAGATTTAGATATATTGATACTGCATACTAATGCGTACAGTGCACCGTTGTCAGCCGCTACCTCTCTCCACGTCTAACTCACATCTTCCATTTCTCGAAAACGCACTCCCCAGATATACAGTTTCATTCACTTGTTCTAGACATTTTCCATTTACCCATATTACACACTTCGCCTGTACGTCTTCTCTTTCAGACATCAGAACCTTTTAAATACTCGTACTCGTAGTATAGCTATACCTGCACGCCAGAACTTTAACTTCTGTTCTGTTGTTGTTGTAGTTATATATTAACTAAATGCAATGTGGTTATCTTACGTTAATCAACATACGTACTGCACAAGGTCCGTAATGTGGGAATAATATGGTAGTCTCACGGTCTCCAGTTTTTTGTTTTGTCTGTATTACTTTGCAGATAATATTTAAACGAGTTTTATAATTACTCCTTATCTAGATTAAAAATTTAAAAAGGTACATATATCACGAAAGTTATTTTGTACCTTCCGTTAGGCCTCCAAATTGGATGTAAATTAAGTGCGTTTGATTAGAATTCAATCAAGTAATTATGTTTTCAAAAAATCTATCATGAGTTACGAGCAAGCTAACGAATGCATTGTTGTACCACATGGAAACCGGTTTGTATAATCGAATATTAAATATTACTAGATTTAAGGATTCATAATTGTTTATTTAATACTAGCAATTCGCCCCGACTTCGCCCGGGATGATACATAATATATACCATAACCTATGTCCATCTGGAATAATCTATAAAAGAATTTTTCAAATAGCAGTGCAGTAGTTCTGGAGATTACTTCCACATATAAATAAACTTACAAAATCCGTTCTTTCTGTTTACAATATTAGTAGATATATAGATTTCATTTATACCATAATTACACAATTGATTTCTGATTTTTCTTGTAAAATGCATACAAACATAATGTGAGACCGCGTTAAAGTTATCATAACAAAATTAACGGCTAAAAAAATTTTATTAAAAAAAATTAAACCGCCTTCAAAAAGACGAAAGAAGTATAAAATAACTATCCTTTACTAATCAAAACTCAAGTACAATTAAAATAATTTTATAAATACGATACACATACCTATATAATTAAATTTCATCAATATAAATAAAGGTTATAACCAGTTCGTGTTATCTAGTGTATCTTGGAAGTCCAAGCTCCAATATCGGTGAAATTTAAATGGGACCACCTCTGAAGTATTACCTACCAAACGTAAAAAGAATTTTCGAATTTTAAGTTCATAAATGACGGAGTTATGAGGTAACAAACACACAAAAAAAAACAACATACAGACGAATTGAGAACCTCTTCCTTTTTTTGAAGTTGGTTAAAAATGTATAATATTTTATTTTATAATAATCCGTAAGTTATTCATAAAGTAAAAAAAATTGTTACGAGCCGGGAAGTGAGAAAAAACTGGATGTTCGATTTCGCATGTTTACTTCACACGAAATTAGCACGCAAAATTGTATATGAAGCTTCTAGAAGCTTCTAGACGCCTGCAAATGGGGTAATAATTGCCGTAATTTAGGCGTAAATTATCAACTTCAAAATAAAAAAAAAAACAAACACACATACATACATACATATCCTCACGCTGTATCCCCAACGGAGTAGTCAGAGACGGAGCGCCAGGCGTCGCGGTTCTTACATGCTTCTTTCAAACAAACACAAGGTATTTAAAACCAAAGTTCTTGGAAATAAAATAAATTGACCGTGGGTGATACCTGACGATACGATAGTTGGTTCATATAGTTGCAGTCTCGTGACAAAAAATATAAATACATTGGAACTAAAGTGAGAAGGAACACTATTCAATAAGTAATGTCAACGCAATGTTTATCGCCTTTTTATTATAATATATAATATAATAAAGAGTTTTTGTATTATTTTTTTTTATTATAATACTATCGACACGTTCCAGCGTCGCACGGGAACTTGATTACGACTTCAAACTTCAGTATTTCTTTACTTCTGTAGACCCTTTACCTAGTTCTATATAGGTATACATAGGTTCCGGAAATCCTGAGCGATGATCAAGAAATGCACAACGATTGCTTTATGTATATTTCCCAATTTTTTCCTTGTAGTTTTATATAATACATAGAAACACATAATACATATTTGGTATTAATTCAGCAATTAACGACATTTGAATTAGAATCATACATACATATCTTCACGCTGTATCCCTAACGGGGTAATCATATCACACCCGTTATAGTCTCGATAATTAACTTTTTTTTATTTATTGTCAATAATTACTGTTTTTCATCGTCGTAATCGTAAACGTTCTTTATTTAAAATTACTGCAACACCCGGTGAAAAATGTAATAAAATTGACTTCAAAAAGAGTTAAATGTTAATTCAATTATGAACAAATCATTTTGATTTGATTTGGTAAGATTTGACTTCAGTTTCATATTTTGTTTCTAATAAAAAATTGAACCCGCTTTTGAACACGATTATTATATTGTATGACAAAGCATTTTCGATATCCCAAGAGGTTATTAGATGCCCATAAACATCTTCAAATGGCAAAATAAAGCGGGGAATCACCAAACATCACGAGTAAGTTCAATGATCCACTCCATCGAAGTAAGTATTATATATACTATACATCTATAAATAAAAACTGTGGAGTGCATGAAAATTTATTTGTATGTGACTAATAAACATTTTCCATTCGATGAAATATAAGGTTTTTCTCATAGTCTGTTTTATCTGTTACTAAAGTAAAAAATTCGAGTGCTAAAAAGTTTTTTTTTAACACGCCGTAAGTATGTATCTATTTGTTTTATTATATCATATAATTAAAAACTGTGGATTGTATGAAAATTTATTTGTATGTGACTAATAAATATTTTCCATTCAATGAAATATAAGGTTTTTCTCGTAGCCTGTTTTACCTGTTACTAAAGTAGAAAATTCGAGTGCTAAAAAGTTTTTTTTTAACACGCCGTAAGTGGGTATCTATTTGTTTGTAATGTTTGGAAAAGGCTAACCGACTTGTAATTACGTCGCAAGCGATGTAAATTGTTATATATTTTATTGAACATGGTTTCGCTAATGCTCTTTGTAAGCCCAAATACTTGCCGTTAAAAGTGTCAGGTGCTTTTGTTATCCCTTGTTACCTTGTCACCTAGAATGTGAAATATCAAGATGTATGTATTTGCATAATATATATGTTTCATTGAATCATTTTAATAAAATCCCGTCCTTTTTTGTCATGTATTCAAGCAATAACATTTTATGTAAATTATGCATCATCAGTTGTAAGTCGTCATCGTCATAGCCGTAAGAAGGGTCGACTGTGAAGGAGCAGAGGGACGTGAATAAATAATGGTACGATTTTCTATTTATTAAATATTTTCGGTTTTTAGAAGTACTTATTTCTGTTTTGTAACATTTTATAAAAGAGGTAAACGTTTAGAGTTTATCTATTACGTATTTACATTGATAAAATGTTCACATTAATTTATATTTAATTCACTGTAAGCTTATCTAATGTATTTTAGAAGTGTGTTCTTTTTTGTCGTATTTGATTAGGAAACAAATGATGCAAACTAGGTACCTGTTTATTATTATTACACTTATTTATGCATATATATTACGTTGCATGTATACTTAGTTATTTAAATATGAATGAAAACATTATATGTACCTATACATACATAAACATGATATTTAGTCATCTGTCAAACATAGCAAACAACTTATACGAAAAAAAAGACTTCAACGGGATAGCGGGATACAAAAAATATTTGTACTTAGTATGTAAAAGTGTACATTCATAAAATTGATACAGAAGAAACTTGTTAAAGCATATGCGAAATATTAATTTTCAAACTGCTAAGAATTAAACAATTTTACAAAGAACAGATTTCAACGAAATGTAGTATTTATGTGGATTTTAATAATAAAAGCGCATATTTGTAAAAACGATACTAAGTCGTTTTTAAAGGAATAATTGAATTATTCATTTTTAAACTGTTAATAATGTTCATCTTTAAAACAATAACCCGTTCTAGGGACTAGGTCAAGAGAGGTAGATTCCGAGATTGCGTGTTAGTACTACTTAAGAATGATAATAGCATTCATTTAGACAACATAATTGCATTGTATGTATGTAATGGGAAAAAATTTAAATATAGTTCTCTAGTTTGTGAACATTATTTATCAGTCAATAGTTTGGGAATTATCAAAATTCCACAACCTAGGCATGCTAATTAACGAACTTGGCACACGATGCCAAAGTGGTGTCATCATCAAGGCAAAAACAATAAAAAAATAAAAGCATTTTCAAATGACTAACGCCATCATTTGAAAACCGTAATTTGTGCTAATAAGATTTTAAACTATTTAACTTTATAATTGTAAGTAAAATTTCTTAGAAATATCTTTCAGCAGACAGAGTATTCGTAATTTTCAATCAAATATTTTAGAGCGTTATTTACCTATTATGAGATTTTGGTTACTCAAAAATTGTGTTGTATACTGTATTATGAATATGCTTCTTTCAAATATATTCATAACTATTAGCTTAGGATTAAAATTAACTTATAATAAGGAAGGTAGGTACTAGGTACTATATAGTTCTTAGTACCTAAGATAACAACTTTTGTAACTTACTCTGTGATCTGTGGTAATATCAATGGCATGTTCATTAGTTAGAATGACAGTACATAGGTGTAAAATATTCGTTGAATATTACATATATAATAGACATACATGTCTTCACGCTGTATCCCTAGCGGGGTAGTTAGAGAGGACGGACCGTCAAGCTTTGCGGTCCTTACACATTTTTTTCGCCTCGAATTTTATTATTCTCCTCACACATTTTCGCCTAGGTATGCACGTGTTTTTGTCATTTCCGTTATTTAACACTATTTGTTCTTCGTAAGTTAGCCTTAGTCTTCCTTGGCTTGTGCTACCATTCACTTTCGCTCTGTAAATATTCTTCCTCAATCTTTCTTCACTCATTCTTTCCATTAATATTAATATTGTTCCTAAACTAAATTGCTAAGTTAACAGTGTGATAACAATTAAATAAAGAAAACGAATTCATAATTGTAATGTAAAATATGTAAAAAACTGTTATATATACTATAGTCTTCTTTACCCACTGATACCTTATTATTGCGCTATAGACACAATTGCACAACACTTAAGTTTATTGAGTAATTTTATTTGAAATGTCCTTCTCTACATAGGTGACAATATGTTTCAGAAAATAGGCTGTTAATTTTAATATTAAACGTTATCAGATGGTTCCTGTACACATCATATCAATATTATAATATTTTTGCCCTTTTCTTCATTATCACGTATCTCATGCCCTTTACTGTTTTTCGTTGTTTTAGAGTTTAAAAAAACAATACTCGGTTTATTGTTAGTTGTTATTTTATTAATGTATAAATTCAATTCACATCACAGATGAATAATACCGGTGTTTAAAGTAAATAATCAAAAATATTCGACGTAAAAAGTGAGGCCGATTCACATTATTGATGTAATTACTGTTAAGGCAATTTCAAAAAAATGGTAAGATTATTTGTTATTGAATTTCGTACAAACAGTATTAAATTAACATTGTAAACCGGCTTAAAACTATTCGTTGTTTAACGGCCCCAGCCATATCCTCTGCCCCAACCGCCGCCGCGTCCCCAACCGCCGCCGCCACCCCAGCCACCGCCACCCCAGCCACCGCCGCCCCAACGGCCGCCGCCCCAACCGCCGCCGCCCCAGCCACCGCCGCCCCAGCCGCGTCCGCCCCAGCCGCCGCCATAGCCCCAACCTCGTGATTCAGCACCCTCAAGCGCTTCGCCTTCGGCAGCGATAGGTTTGGCTTCAATTTCAACAGGAGCAACTTCTGCTTCGACGGCGGGTAAAGCCGTGGCGTAAGCCAGGCTGGCGCAAACTAGTAACCCGACACAAAGTATCTAGAAATGAGAGAATAAGTTATTTTAAAATTATTATAATTATTAATTTGAAATGATAATTAATATAAAAAAAGTATGTAAGTCTAGGCAGTTCGTTTCATTTTCCCAATTATTTAATGAAGAATGAATGAAGTGTCTTATTCTAGTAACTGAATCGTAAACAACATAGTTGAATGCACCGTCTGTTTTCACATAACTGCATAATTAAATACTGAACAAAGAAAAAATTAACATAAAGTCATTACATTATTATGTTCTTCTACACTAATATTATAAAGTGGTATAACTTTGTTTGTATGTAATGGATAACCTCAAAAACTATTTAACTGCCCCCTCTGATATAAAAAAAAAATGAATTCAAAAATTCTTTCACCTGTAGAAAGCTACATTATCAGCGAGTAACATGGGCTGTATTTAATTTATAAAAAATTCTACCTGCGCGAAGCCGGGGCGGGTCGATAGTTTTAAATAAACTTAAGCTTTGACCCGCTTGTTTCTTCGAAAAATATATATTTACTTCATGAAAATATAAAAAGTAATATTGTAATAAGCACTCCATCCTTACTCACTACTCCTTTTGGGGATATATCATAAGGATATATACGTATGTATTATTATAATGAATATAATAAAATAAAATATATGTAAATGAAAAAAATAATAGTATTTTTTGATTTTTGTTCAATAATGTCTACATAACTTTTTAATTGGAAAATGAATATGTGTTATTAAGTTTATTGTACTTACAGTGTTCATTGTGGCGATTTCTGCTAGAATGTCGGTGGTAGATCGTTGTTGAGACCTATATATACGAACTTGAGACGAACGCTTCCCTCTGACTAAGCCAATACAGGTAAACAACCGCGAGTATCTGCAAATGATATATATCTATTATTTACGCGTATTTACACTTCGCGCTAAGATATTTTAATTTACAAATTGACCACAGACACTAACACGTTCATAAAATACTCATTTATCATAAGCCTATAATTAGTTTCCTCCGCGGTGCCTGTCTAATATGTTCTTACTGCTAAGGATTCGCACTCGACCGGCTGTTAAGTATGTAAACAAAATCCGTAGTGAATTGAATTTCTATTGCAGGATGCATGGACAGTAATATGTTTTGTCACAGTTTTAAATTCATTATTCGATGTACGGAAGTAATGCAACACTTCTCCACACCTAATGTTATCAGTAAACCCTCATATTACACGCGTTATTATTATACATATAAATTTATTATTAAATGTAATACAAATATACAATGCAATCATGTAATACAAAATACAATGCATTACATAAAATAATATTAATGATAAAATTCAATAATGTCGAATCATCAAGTTGTGGACTGAGCTCCCTGTCAAAGTTTTCTTAAATGATTACAGCTTTTTTTACAGCACAGAGTTCTTCAAAAAGTGCGTGACAACGTTTATACCATAAACTTAGTATATACTGGGGTATAGGCGTACAAAGAGTGCGAGTGAGAATGTAATACTTTATGATAGTGCCATGAGTAGGAAAGGGACAGAAAACGAGACGCTCTTGTAACTCTTTTTGAATGACAGGTCGTCACAAATCGTCACGTTGTGGAGAACACTGTTGATTTATTATTTTGTGATTCTGTTTTATTTTAAAGAAGAAAGTATATTTTTCAATAATGGTTACCTGTTCTGTATGTGATTGTGATATTCCATATCGCAATAATCAAGAGTGTTACTCATTTCGTAGGTGACAATGACAAATCAAAAATCTTCACACGTCGACGAGCTCTATGTTCGTCTATACGTCAGTATATATTTACTAAGTTTATGGGAGTTTTTGGCGAGATTTTATGGGGAGCGGTTGGTCGTGTATTTTAATTATTTGCAAATTGTTACTGGCGGACATTGTGATGTAAAATTGGCGTAGTTTTGCGTTCCAGTGTCCACACTATTGTGAATTATTGTGGATTGGTGAAATAAGTGCGAATTTAGTAGCGTGACGTTGAGACTTATAGTGGATACTCCGCCTCAGTGGAACCTACTAGAAAGGCTGCCTTAATATATTTGTCGCCAGAAACTCCAAGAGATATTAAAATGTATTACGTCGATGTTTTAATGAAATAATATGAAGAATTTATCTATTTACTACTGAAGACATCGGTTATATGGACACAGAAAGGACCCTTTACCTTCCCTCCTAAGAGAGAACGGCATGTTTATTACGTAAATTGCAGATAGCATGCGACAGCCAATATCGCGCGATATCTGCTGTCAAAATGAGTTTGTGTTATATAATTTGTATGAAAAATGCATTTTATGGTCATAGAAGAATAGATACGCAATCGTCATACATAATACCAATTTTTTATTACTATTAGTCACCGGTCGCGTAGTGATCGCGTGGCTGTCGCTGTCTGCAAATTTTTAGGTAATAACCCCGCCGTACTAAAAAAAAACTAAGTTTGCGGTTCTTACAGGGAGGCACAACGCGCAAGTTATGCTTCTGGTGTTGCATGATTGTGTCAATAGGCTATGCTAATTGCTTATCATCATGGCAGGTCCTATTTTTGTTTCGCCACTTTTGGGATATAAAATAAAAAAATAAAATATAATTTGATACTATGTTAATCTTTGGATTTTCCTTTATAAAAATAAGGTTAAAATAAATGGAATTAGCATACATAGTTTCGTGGAACTTGCTTATTGGATTTTATTTTGTTACTCTTTTAACGTTTTGAAAACAAAAAAAGCACTCAAGAAGAATTGTTATTATGTAATTTTCAATATGAGGATGATGATACAATCTATGTTCGTAGTCGATAATTTATTCTGTACGTAATCTAAAACAAGTGAAACCAATAATAATTAAGATCACTTTAAAATGTTAGAATTTCCATATTAGTGCCATATGCTTACTGATTTTATAGTACCATAATAGCACAATGAGTTAGATATGGTCTATTAAGTGAACATATGCATATCAAGTTGATGATATACACAGATGCATACACCAGATACATATATTTATGTAATATATATATCTCTGGCAAATACGACTGATGAGAAAGGTATCATCCTTAGTTCTTCAAGGCAAACGGGGAGTGGTTTATCACGGTATGAAGTAAGTATTTACTATATTTCATTTTTTAATAGGAAATCATAATAGCTTATTATTATCGACTGTTTAGTGAGTTATTTTATAATTTTATAGGTAACTAATAACAAACTTGATATTAAAGACATAAAGGCATATTAACATTGTAAAGAAAACATACCATATTATGCAATACTCCAGACAATTACATCAATTGTATGACCACAAACTAAATGCTAAGGCTTCTGTTATGATTATGGATACGAATTAATGAACAAAGATAACACCCAGTAACCTCAGAACAAATAAAAAAAAAAAAAGAAATAGCCACCGCGAACAATACAGTGAGGCCGGCAAAATTCCTTTTTTAATATAAATGGACCAAATAAGTCATTTTTTCGACTTCTTTCCCCATAATAACAAATGCTTGAAAACAAGGAAGTACAAGAGTTAGTTTAACGTGTTTCAACGTGTGTCTCTTGGTTTATGTTAGAATTCCTGAACAATTACTAATTTTTGTCCGTTACTTTAAGAGGAAAAGGCATTACTAGTTCAGGAAATGTTGGAAACGGTACTTGTAAAAGGAGAGTTGAATATAAATAACCATATGTAGTTAGTTTGAATTTTTTATTTACTTTTAGTTAGCTATTGTGTAGAAACATTATACAATATAGCAATATACATACCACAGATACTGATACATACGCAATATACATATAATATTCATTACATACACATGAAATACACATGTATATCCAATGTATATCCTATTTTTTCATTTTTGAACTGAACTAGCCAAACTAACCAAAATTTCGCTTTTCACCGTTCGCTGGTCCGGCGTATTACACGTACCAATAACACTACTTTTCTGTTATATACATGAAAATATGAAATATGCACATAATGTAACACTAATATTATCCAATACAGTACAGCGAACAGCCATGGACGTACCGATCAAACAGGACTGTGGACTACTAAAAATGATAAATGCAAAAACAGAACTTATGCATTGTCAATACTCAAACGCAACAGCTTAACAATATTCAAACATTAAGCATACCGATAGGATAGGATAGGAATACATATATTTCATCAAATATATATATTCCTATCCCTTTCTATTATAAGCTTACACCATATATTTTTTTCAGTCTAACAATTCGAGACGTGTGAAAGGCGATATCTATTTGTGTTAAATCTGTGGATATTTTAAAGTTGTTCGACATAATAAATGTATTATGGTCACCCAAGTTTGTCTGTGTGGTCACCTAATTAGACACTGACAAAAGGCTTCCGTAGTGTCGTTAGTGAACATCTTGCTCGACCCGTATTTCGGCCGCAAGTGCTTAGTCCTGTTAGAGTAGTATGTCCATAAGTACAGCATAACAGTATAGTACAGCATTGAAAAAATTAACGTTATTTGTCAAGCGTTTTGTTTTTAATTTGTAGTGTATAGTGTTACCTAAAGGTTGCCTATCGACGTTTAAGAATTAATAGTGTCTTTCTGAGTTTTGCATTTTTCACATTTTCATGTGGCTAGATTTAAAGATTAATTTTGGCTTAACTGTTTCGACTTCCTCTAATTTCACAAAAATGGTAGTTTTTGTAAATTTACAGATTTAGAGAATTTAGAGATTTAGAGATATATCTGCGTCAAAAACTGACAATTGCAAAAACCGAGATAGACACTATTGATTCTTAACCGTCGCCATGTTCCAAGATGAAATAAGTATCATAAATCTACTCTAATATTATGTGTGACACGATTCGTTCGAAATGTAAAACAGAACAATCCATATTTTTAAGTGTTTTTTAAAAATGAAAATTTTTACACTTATCATGACGTTTATTATTATTTTAACTCCTGGTGATTTTTATTGAAGCACACAAACAGACAAAAATTTTAAAGATGTTTGTTTTACTAATAACTTTGACATTTCCGTCAGTATGACAACTAAATCAATCATTTGCGAACTAGCCTATCTCTAGTTATAAAAACGAAATATACGTATACAAGCTTACAACCCAACTTACCCGTGCGGTCAGTGACATCTAGACTATCTATCTAGATCATCTAGTCTTAAACGTAGGTATTCATATTTTCAAAAACAATGTTTGGTTAAGTTTAATGTTTGCATAACAAGTTATAATCTCATCGCCACGTGAAGGAACCTAAAGTTAAATGTTGCTCGTAATCATATTAAAATATATTCTTTCATTGTATTTTGTATGAAACCAGAAGAGGCGTAAAGTCTTATTGGGAATCTGATAGTAAGTATGTATCATATGTACGTCGCATAAATAAATGAGCACAGAAATACATATCTTCATGTTATAACCCTAAGGTGATAGGCAGAGAAGACGGAGCGCCAAGCGTCGGGATCCTTACTTATTACATCTCAAATCTTCATGTTATAACCTTAAAAGCAAACCAGCAAAAGTGTCAACGCAACGCAAACACTTTTGCTGAAGTATGTCAGTGTTTTTGATATTTCCGTCAACACATCGGATTATTAGGTCACCTTAGAAATTTGTCGACTTCTACAACCACTCATTCTCGCTCTGTATATTTTCTTTATCAGTCTTCCGCCACTAATTTTTTTACATGCCCAACTCATCTACCTTTGTTCATTTTGAATAAAGAAATAATGACTTGTAAGTGGCTGATAATACGTATATGGTCGATGTTGATGCATTTACTTTATTTACGAATCAGTAACACGTAAATAATAAAAATATAAATAATTCCGACTGCGCTAAAGGCTAAATAAATAATTGATATGTATAAGGAATTAGGATATTCCGGTAATTATGAATAATCTAGTGGCCCTCAATTAATTACATGAATGAATCCTAAGTCTTTGTTCAATCCGTCAAGTAGTTATTTTCTACAATTATGGTACTTTAACAAAAACGATATTATTTACATGATATTGTACTATATTCTACGTAAGAAGATATTATAAGCCTTTTGCAGTTAGAGAAAAATTAAAAATCATGGAGTCGTTCACGATCTCACAAAAAGTCACCTCGGGTCTTAGAATTTGGATTTACATATTACATTATGATATTTCCATCAGTGTAAAATTCTTTATAACAGATAGGAAGTGCGTTGTTTTTCAAAATATGTATACATTGCTACATAGCAAGTATACATTGTATAGCTGGTTGTATTGGCTCCATATTCTTATATAAAGGATCGATTTCCTTACATATATACTTATCCATTTAGTATGAAAATATTTGGAATTATTATTACGTATGGGTATACCTATCTAGTATTCCTTGATATGACGAAAGTGATTTATAATCCTGTAGTTACTATTATTTAAAGTACTCAGCGACCGAGCTTCACTCGGTATCTTACAAAAGAAAAAACAAAAAAGGTCTGACCACATTGCAGGATTCGAACCAGCGCAATACGACGTGGTAGACCTACACTCAGTCACTGTGCTGTTGAGAAGGTAAACTCTGTTGTGAAATTAAAAAAGTTTAGAAGTTTAGAGTTCAGAAGATTTAAGTGTTTGAAAGACGGAGAGAACGATTTTTCCCAGAATTGAGACCTAGGTAGATCGATTTTTCGCCCCCCTCAAGCCCTATATTGTAAATTTCATTGAAATCGCTAGTCGTTTTCGAGAAAGCGAAATCAATTATATGTACAAATATTGCTCGTTTAATATAATAGTGGATATTAAAACTACATATACATACATATATACATATCTTCATCCTGTATCCTCAGCGGGGTAGTCAGAGAGGACGGGGCGCCAAGCGTCGCGGTCCTTACATACTTCTTTCGCTCCTTCTAATCTCGTCATTCCCCTCACACATTTTCGCCTAGGTATGCGAGTGCCTTTGACACTTCCGTCGGCTAACACTGGCTATTTGATCTTCATAAGTCAGCCTTGGTGTTCCTTGGCTTCTTTTACCACTCGCTTTCGCTCTGTAGATTTTCTTCGTCAGTCTTTCATCACTCATTCTTTCTATGTGCCCGAACCATCTTAGCAATCCTTTCTTCATTTTTATAATAACACTGTGGTGCAACCCTGTCATACTGCGTATCTCTTCATTGCTTATCCTGCCCGCAGGGGTGACACCGCACATATTTCTAAGAGATCGCATTTCTACTGCATTTATTTACACCACCTTTTACACCACCGTACAATAAAGTTGGAACACCGTATTGTGGATGGCCATTTTGGCAGTGTTAGATATATTCACAGTGACTACTAATGCCAACAGGCCACCGTTCACTTTATTGCTAGTTGCTACTCGTCTCTCCACATCCAACACATCTTCCATCCCTTGAAAACGCACTCCCCAGACATACAATTGCATTCATTGTTCTTTTGTGTGTGACATTTTCTATATATCCAAGTCTCGCATGTCGTCTGTACCGCTTCCCTTACAAACACCAGAACCTTAGTTTTATTAACATTCATATTCAATCCTTTTGCTTCATATTCTTTTTCATTCACGTGATTAGCTGCAACTCTGCTTCTGATGGTGCTATAAGCACAGTATCGTCAGCGTACAATAAGCAGTTTACCACTGTATCATCACATATCATACCACACATACTACCTTCCAATGTCTGGAGCCAACTGTACAAATACAACACGAAAAGCCAGGCAGACATTACGCAACCCTGTTTGACGCCTGAACAGACTTCGAACCAGGGTGACATGTCACCATCTATCCTTACATAGGTTCTGTGGCCTCGATATTATGACCTCACAGCCTGCTTTTCAAGTTCCACAAAAGCGCAGAAAATTTTCTGACCTATAGCCAGAAAGTGCCTCACGATAACGCGAAGCGAGAAAATCTGATCTATACAACTCCTACCGTCCCTAAAACCACCTTGCGCCTCCCACAAATGTCTATCAGAAACACTTTCATACGTTCAATCAATTATAGACTTTACTTGCTAAGCTGACCAAGCTAATGGAATGGACATAGCGCTCACAGTCTGAATGAGAACCTTTCCCTTCATAGAGAGGTAAATTTTTTAGAACTGCGGTTTAAAAATACCAGCTGTCTCTTTTTTTTTATTGAAAAAGGGGACAAACGAGAAAGCGAGTCACCCGATGGAAAGTGATTACCGCCGACATCTGCAACTTCCAGAGGATCACGAGTGCATTGCCGTCTTTTAAGGAATGGAGGGGGAGTGGGAGAGGGGTGCTCCCACTCACCGAACGAAACACAACAGCATAGGTACTGTTATTTCACACCGATATTCTGTGAGAGGGTGGTATTTCACCGAGTGAGGCGTCCCAATTCGTTAGTTAAATTATTCGTTGTTAGAAATTATTACACCAATTTTGAAACGGTATAAATTGACTGGAGAACCAATTTTTCTAGATAACGTTGACACCCCACACCCACCGCAGTTGTGATGATTGACTTTGCCTTTGGTTTTTTTAGATACCCTATCAATTAATTTCATTAAGAACTGATAGATATCAATTCACTACCGAAAATGATGGCTTCCTTCCGTATTACAAGGAATTAAAGTAAATTATGATTTTTAGCCGAAATGGGAGAAATTAAGGTAAAATTTTGTTTTTGTTAGTCCTATTTGAAAGTAAACCTATTAAGTACAAAATTGTGAAGTCGTCAATTTATTTTTAATCATAGTCGTAGCCTTAGTCAAAGAGACCGCCCCGAATCGTACCTGATGCAAACGTGCCCATAACGCTCGCAGCATTGCCTTTTTGTATGGCAAGCGATATATGTTGCACTAGGTATGACTCAGAACGGGGATCCAATCCGTTCTTCCTCAGCCGCAGCCCTAACTCCCGTATAAAACTCTTGGCCTCCATACCCCATACTCCACTAACCTCTACGGAGAAAGGTACAAAAATATACCTACTTTTGAGTTGTTCATATTTATAATGTTTTGTAAAGCCGCCCACTCCGCAGCAGCACCGGCCACCCGGGTCGTACGTGCAAGGTGGAAGGCCGCATACGTACTAACACATGTGGCGTACCATATCAAGCATCGACCCCTCTCCCACGGGATCAACGTCAGACCATCGGGGCGCTTGCCGTCCAAACGACTTAGACCTGGAGGCTCAAGGATACTTGGCACGCTAGCGGACATCAGAGCTCGCCGAATCACCTCATTTAACATGTGGTGTCGTGGGAAGCGACCGACTGACTTTCTGCAACTCAGACCGTGTAGACCTCTCGTGTCTACCGAGGCACCGCAAATGCAATTGTGAGGCTCACAAATGTTGCTACCAAGTCTAAGAGCCACTGCCACTCTCAACGAACCGTCATCAAGAGCAGTGCCAAAATGTGGTGATGGGTGAGCATGCAGCCAAGCTCCAGACTCCTGGCAAGCCACTGCTTTAAGGCGAGAGCAATGTCAACTCCTGAAGCCTAGCACAGTTGGTCATCCCATTGTCGTTGCATTCTTGGATTGCCAGGCTGATTGGCGGTGGGACAAACCATTGACCAGGCACTCAAAGCCGCTTCCATATACGGGATAGCTAAACTGGTGCCTTAGGTTTGTAGAATATTAGCAACCAGTCCAACGACCCCGTGGGAAGAAGCCAAGAAGGCCGATATGTTGGTGTCCCACACACGCCTGACACCTAGTCCTATTTTGTAGTTTTCGGAGTTTCGAAGTATGTACAGTAATGATATCCATCCAACAGTTCACTATTATTTTATTTAAGAGTAGGTATCGATTTCTCCACAATGTAAACGTAAATAAATCACGTAGCCATAACAATGCATTAATTTTGAATTTTCCTTTCGTAGACAATACCTGTTATAGATGGACAGATAACATAATAAGGATAAAAAGATATAATTAATTTTCTTATTGTATAAAAAAATAAGTTACAAGTTTCATGTGCGATTAAGTGAAAATAACATAAAAAATAATATAGCGAAACAAGAAATTATTCAAACATTTTGTTCAAGAAAAATTTGTGAAGAAACAGAACCTACATTGTCTCATCTCGTGCAAGAGAGAAGGATAGCGACACTAACCGATTGCGGTTAAAAATTATAATGTAGTAAATATGGGACTATAAAGTTTAAATTCTATATGTCGCCTTGTTGGCCACATACATATTGTAAAGTTGGTTTATCTACATTATTTATTAATATATTAATAAATAAAATCAGTCAAAAATACGTAATATATCTGGTATGATTGGCGCTTGCAATAAAAAATATTTAGTCATATTTATCTTCTATTAAAAGTTATCATATTATGAGACAAGTATTAAACAGGTGTAATACTGTACATACCGGTGCAGGTGATACGAACAATTTTATGACTTTTTACATAAAATTACTGTACAAGATTAACAACAAATTCAATTCAATTCAACAAGGTGATTAATTCATTATTTTATAGTGTTAATACGTAATATCCAAGTATTATTTATTCCTATGCTAAATTTGTATTTACTTTGTTATTATTAGCGATATTCTATATCATAACAGAATATGCTATCTAATTTTTCAATACATCGTGTTACAAATTGACTTCTTTTTTTAGTGACTGTTATCTCTTTTATTGCAGAAGAAATGGTTTTCAATGAACTGTTCGTGAAAGCAGCTGTTGATGACACATACTTGGAATTACTTATAGTGGTAGATGTTGATATGGGTTCCGTTATGAATTCAGATGTTTTTTCTCGTTTTGAAGTTGATGATGCTTCACTGTTCACTAACGTGGACTTTTCAGGAGTTATGATACCATTTGTGTCTGATTTTGTAAAATTTATCGAGAAACTTTTATCATTAATTTTATGTTTTAATGCATGTAGATTACTGTGTTGATGTATGATTGAAGTAGTTTTCGTTATTAAAGATCTAAGGCTTTTATTATCAGTAGCTGGCCGGCGACTGTTAGTGAATGATGCTATTAGATATCCACATTCAATTCTCTCACCACGTAATCGGCATCCATTGCCTATGTCAAATATTTCTTTGTCATCTTTTGCTTTACCGTGGTTTTTATTATAACCACAAAGAATTCTGTTGTTAACAGTTTTACAAAGTGCTTCATTGTAATCGTAACCTAAGCAAGGCTTTTTAGTTAATTGATCATTGTAAGGTATGTTGTCAGATGGTATATTGTTACTATATTCTGATTCACTGTTTTTTTCTAGTGATTTTCCAAGCCGCAAGTCTGCAATCATTGGTGCACAGTGAATTACGCAAAATATCTTAATTACTGTTATAGATGCCTGAAATAACAACAAATAAAATCATGGTTTGTCACAAAAATCAGGGTTCGTCATTTATGAACTTATAACGAACCTTCTATTGCTTAGTAATTCGATAAATGTAAACAAGTTATTGGTAATACATAGGTTCCAAATTATGAGCACTTTAAATGGGTACTTAAAGGATATTTACATAACTGGTTATATAACTGTTATGATTTGTTATGAAAACTTGTTTAGGATACCGAATGGTGCATGTTTGTAAAATTATTTTTTATAACTAGTTGATCAATATATAGTGCACTATGCGACACCAACTTACCGATAACGGCATTGACATTGTACGTACATACTCTTACAATAAAGGAAAGTAATATTGATTCCATACGTTTATTGCGTTTCATAATTATTGATTAAAATTTCTTTTAGGTACTGCTAGCAACACACTATTATAGAGTTTGTGATGCATTTTGAGGTTTCTTCAAGTACTCATTACAATTTGTTATCTATTACTTGACTATTATTATTATATATACGTGACTATTATTTGATTAAAAAAAATGACACACACACGCGTAATATTTTTAGGTTAACCAAGGACAAGTGTGGATCTATTTGTTATAAGACAGTCCGTATAAGCTATAAATATGAGTTAATATATATATTTTTTTGTGACAAAATGAGAAAGAGAAAAACCTTATTTAATATAATACCTGCATACTTTTTACCCGACTACGGCGAAGCCAAAAAGAGGGTTACGATTTCAGCCCTTATGTATGTATGTATGTTCGTTTATTCCCGCATAACTTCTAAACTACTATCATAATTTGACAAATGAGGAATCGTTAAAAGCGTCTTGATCGTCCGGCATCCGCTGGTTATAGGTAACGTGATGTTATACTAAATTCAATATGGCGCCCTCTAGAGGACAAGTCATGATTTAAAAAAAAATTCTTGTGTAAGATGCTGCCGTGTATCAAATGAAAGGGCTTATTCCAAATATTTATAGATATACATACATATTACTAGCTCTTGCTCGCTGCTTTGCTGAAAGGGTTATTTATTTTTTATAAAATTACATCTCAGATGTGAGCCAAACATTTTTCTCATACATCTTACTTATCTAAAAAAAAATAACAAAACGTGTGCGTAAAATAATTAAATAAAAAACTAAGTTTAAAAACTAAAATCCGACTACGTAAAAATTGCGCTTAATAAAGTAAGAAACAAGAAAATATTGTTGTCTGACATTTTTATCTACTGAGTATTCAATATTTATCATCTAATAAGTAGACTATTTGCAATATATTTTAATTTAATACATAGACATAGTGATGTTCAGAGGATAGCCGTGGTCGTATGTCATCCTGCCCTAAGTATCGCTTATTACTGTTGTGTAACTATAAAATATATTGCGATACTTGGCGCTCCGTCCACTCTGATTACTCCGTTAGGGATACACAGGCGTGAGGATATGTATGTATGTATATTATTGCGTAAACAACCCTTAGGATAAGGTGACATACGACTATGGCTATTCTCTGAACATCACTGTGTCTATAATAATAATAATAATATACTCAGACATTTCACACATCGCCATCTAGTCCCGAAATAAGCAGCACAGCGCTATATATTAAATTAAAATGTATATGCACAGACTTCCTATAAAATATGTAAGTTGTCTACTTATTACATTAGGCTTTATTAGTTTTTAAATAAAAATGACATATTCTTACTACCAACTCCTCCAACTAACTCCAATCTACAAACTTACATCTCTGAGCAGACAATGTGCAATTGAATCGTCATTTTAACATTACTGATATTATGATTTTATTGGTAAATCTTAACAAATTACAAGCAATCATAGTTGACAGTCGCTAAATATATAGTGTTAAATACGAAATATAATGGGAGCACTGATCACTATGAACACGTTATCAATTCTTCATAACAACTATTATGTAATTGACTATTCGACGGCTTCTAAACAACTGAGCTCTTACAAGACCAAAATCAGGTTTTTATGCAGCCCCACTACACGCTGGAAATCCATTCTACCCTCGTTGTTACTAAAATGTTACAAAATATCACACGTGGGTACTATATGTGATTAAAATTAATGTGGAACTAACAATAATCAAGTTAATTATTCTATTGTGCCTGCTGTGAAGTATAATGGTGTCACTATACCTTTCGCGGATACTGTTAAAAATGTAGGTATTTTATTCGACAGAAATCCATCTTGGTCTGCACACATTAACGAAATCTAGAAAGAAGTATAATACTCTTTTCATTCCCATAAGCGACTACAAAACATTCTTCCGTTAAAAACTAAAATATATTTAACTCGGACTACTCTTACCTATTATTGATTATGTAGACGTATGTTTCCTAGATGCCACCGAAACTCTGGTTAATAAATTAGAACGACTACAAAATCTTTGTATTCGATTCATTTTTGGGTTGCGTAAATATGACCATGTGTCAAAATTCAGGACTCAACTTTATTGGTTACATATCAATCTTCGCAGGAATCTACATATCCTCTCACTGCTGTACAACGTTCTTCATTCTCCTTCGCCTTATTCTTATCTTAAAGAGCTATTCTTAGATTTCCGTCCTTCTAATAAATATGTCGCTCTCGCTCTCATATTAATATTCTACTCCAAATTCATTCTCAGTCCACTGAATTTTTTTCTAAATCTTTTACTGTTGAAGCAGTGAGGATGTGGAATGCCTTTCGCTCTCGAATTCGAGAAAGCCAGTCTATTCTATGTTTCAAACGCGCTGTGTTAGGGAGCACTATTTGAAAAATGTTCATCTCATATATTTACATAATTACCGTAATTTTTTTTTTCTGTCATATATTTTTTAAGTACACGCAGTGTCTATTTTTTTCCATTGAACTGTCACTCTCGCGGGTCTGCTGGAAGAAATTTCTAATAGCAATAAGCTGTACCCTTTGCTCAATTTCTCTATGTGTAACTTTCTTTTTGTGTATGTTGTGTGTGCAATAAATATTTAAATAAATAAATAGAAAATGTCAGACTAGAATATTTTCTTGTTTCATAGTTTTCAGGACGCAATTTTTACGTACAGTCCGGTCGCTAAGAGAATGCGCGTTCTTGACAGGTCGTGAAAGAAAAGACGACGTAACTTTGAAATGGCGTTGATTTACAGTAAAAATATTTTTATTATTTGTCCAACAAACGAAAAATATCATTAAAACTATATTATTATGTCAACGGACAATAAATGTTATAATTTTGCGCTAAATTTATGTTAAATAAATAAGTAAACAATATTTTTTTAAATCTGTACTGCGCTTTTACAAGGTTATGTGAACTTTTGTGATGATGTGCCAAAAATAACAGGCAACTGTAACATAATCTGTCGTTATACTATAAAATAATCTTTTTTAGGGTTTTATTGTCTATTTTTGTATTAAATATTTCTGAACATTACTCTCGCATTTCAATTTTATTTACGCTAGTTACATTCAGAAATTAGAAGCCAGACAAACAAGTATTGAAACATATTACTCTTTTTTTGGGTCAGTTGAAGAAATCATTTAACAGTGTTACCTTTAGCCCATCACTAGTCATCACAACTAATAAACGTCAGGAACGCATTCTCTCAGCGGCCGGCCAATAGTCGGGTTTTTTAATAATAATAAGCTGTTTTTGCCCATTTAAAATGTAATACGTGAGTTTCACTGCACAGAACGGGGTGGGGTGGAGATGTGAGCTAGTCTTAGTAATATTTATGACTTAAACCTGAGTTTAAGGCTTCAATTGCAAAATTTGAATAGTATAGGTTAAAATTAAATTACCGCAATAATTTCAGTTACAAATTCCGCAAATTCCATGTACCTTGAGATAACGTACAATTTATTATTATACCCTCACAAATTTATAGTGTTCTAATAATCCAGTATAAACCTGATTTCTAAATTACCTACTTGACATTGCGTTTATGAACGCTATTATAAACTGTCATATAACCGTCACACGATTCTTAAATATTTTATTAGCTTATTTATACATTACTTTTATTTAAAATTATGAAGAAAAGGAAGATATATTAAACGTTATACAATGTAAACATGTGTACAATAGAGATGGTCAATATGTAATGCGTAGTCGTCGAAAGAAAAGTATGTAAGCATGGAAAAGAATAATCTCAATCTATTACTTTTAAAACTTGCTTGATGATAGATACATTCCATTTAATTTAGTTTTTAGAAAATCTTATTTTCGTATGCGGTTCTCATTCTTTCTTTGTGGAATTGCATTATTATTTATATACTACTACTAGCTATACTGCCCACGACTTCGTTCGCGTAGTCTTTTACTCTATTAAATTAAATAATTCATAAAATTCGCGGGCGTACGTAGAGCAGCTCAATTTCATCACGATCCCATGAATGGTTTAGGTACGCATGGAAGACAAACATACAAAAAAACATTCATTTTTTGTACAAGAAGATTAACAGTATTAAAGCCGGCATCCTATGTCTCATGATGCGTGTTTTTAGCACATTATGATCACAGACGCGTGCGCACCGTCATGGCTCGCTGCGTAATTAGATATTAAACGAACAGAACCACAGTACAAGTGCTTGGTCACGGCCACAGGTATATCGGCGTCCAGAAACACGCAAACCACGGACATTGGCACCACGGTGCCTTCGCGGAACATAGGAAGCCTTTGTTTGTGAAAATATGGCCGATAAGAAACTACCCTTACACTTTTTTAAATTCTTGTTCCGAGGTTTTACGCATGATAACTACCTAAGTAGCTTTCAATGAGAAACCTAGACGTTAATTGTAATTTATTACTGCTAATACTTTTGCATGTGCTATTTAAATACTACTGGCAATAAAAATGTGTTTTTTTTTAATTTAGATAACGTTAAAACTCAAACGGAATACCGAGAACAAAAAAAACGAAAAAAACGTTGTTGCCTTGTAGCTTGTTTTGCGCATATCTGTAGATGGTTCTGCAGCAGACTCAAACGATGCTTGAGGAGGCGTTTGAAAAGATGTTTTAAGAAATGTGTTAAGAAATTGAGACCTAGTTGGTATTTTAGCGATTATGGAGCTGATCTTGGTGCTGTTAAAGAAAAATTGAAATTCTCTAGCCGTAATTGGTCAATATTTAACGATATGAAAGGAAAATTAAACCAAAGGAGAAAGAAATCTAGTTTTAGAGGATTCGATAATATCGGACATGATACGGACGATTACAGAGATAGGTCGAAAGCATTCAGTAAATTGTCATTAAAAAGAAACAAACCTATTGATGCAGAACAGGTTAAGAAGAAATATAACTTGTCTGCATCGAAGGGTAAGATTTTAGATGAAATGCTTCAAGAGCGATTAAATAGAAAATTATCACCAACTGTATCCTCAAAACTCTATGATCTTGTTACTAAATCAAAATTGAAATCAAAAAAATTCGGTAAGGAAGATATAACAAAGATATTAGAAGAATATGAAACTGCAAAAAAATATGAAAAAAGATTTTCATTATCTAAATCGAGACAGATGAAATCTTTCACTAATAAACACAAAAAGTTTTCTTTTTCTGGTTTATCGATGAATAGAAATTCGTTCACAAACACATATCCGTATTTTTGATATTGTAAGTAATGATTTAAAATATTATCGTTAGTTTAAAAATACTGAACAAGAATTATTTTTAAACAAGATGCTTATAATTTTTGTTCTTATTTAATTCAGTATATTTAATTAGAAGTAGAATATTTATAAGTGATTATTATTGTTTCCTATTACGTTCTCAGGGAAATACATAGTGATATTTTGTCCATATGGCATTTACGAAATCGTCTAAGAAAAAAAGTACAAGTGAGTTGGAACAAAATTTTGTGTTTAAGGCATTTAAGTAGCATTAAGAATTTTATTGCTCAACTACATACTTAGGTATTTTATATTTTTCTTCTTTTAGAGTCTTCACAGAGTACTCCAGGTGAAAATAAATCGATACAAGTTGGTATATGTAAACAAAATTGTTGCCAATTCTGGAAGAAATTGTGCCGAAGAGCGTTTGCGTCAGGAAAGGGCAAATCAGATCAAGTAGCAATAGTAATTTTCAAAAACAGTAGATTTTCTTTATTTTCTCGGAAAAGTTTAGATGTGATAAAAGCATTTAGTGCAACGGATCTAGAGGAAGAATTCAATTTATCGGGTACTAAAAGCGAAATTTTAAAACAAATGATCGAAGATCATAAGCGAGGAATGAGTGAAATGTTTTTACCCATTGTTTCAAAGAAAAATTTAAATATAAAGAGATTAGAAAGAATTTTAAGTGATTATGAAACAGGTCGTATAAGAAAAAGTCGGAGAACAATATTCAGGTAGAATAAACAGTTCACTAGATATTTTTATTATCTTTATTATGGTTATTAGACTAAACTGTATAAGAGATTTAACAAACGATCATAATATTCTAGTATTGTACATTATTGGTTTATTATTCATTCTAGATATTGAATGGATTTGCGCAGCAGATGATTCAAGACGTATAAATTCATCGTAATTACTTAAAAACCTGGACTCAACTGGAGGATTCGACCAAGAGAGAGATGAAACGAGAGGAACATAAATCATACATTTCTTAAAGTTATGTTACGTAGTTACGTAGATTATGGCAGTTAAAAGTTCAGATGGAATAGATGACCTATTCTATCAGATGGAATAGGAGACCTATTCTATCTGAACATATGCTAAACTGAACATATTTTGCTAAAAAATATATTTTATAAATCTAAGAATACAAATAATTTTTTTTTAATTAAAATAGTTCCGTCAAATACAGATGCAGAATGCAGTTTTGGAAATTACGAAAGAGCTTGTTAAACGAAGATGAATATTAGATAGCTTTATGGGTAGAAAAAACGAAGATTTTAGTAATAAATTTATTAAATTGGATTAAAATACATTATTTTAAAGAGAATATTTACAAAATATTGTTTTAATTTATTATTAATTATTATTTAGCTTATTAAAATAAATGGATCATTACTACATTCAGCGTTTAGTATTTTATTAAAAGACTATTGTGAATTGAATGCAGCCAGTTTAATATTATAGTTTATTAGGTAGAGTGCAATCATAATTTAGTAACATAATTTTCATAATCTGTTAACACATTTCTATGAATTAAAATTCAGATCATTAATAGAGATAAATGTTTTTCACAGATTCAAATATGGTTTATGGTAGAAAGTAATTTTAATTGATTTATTCCTGATTTAATTTAATTTAAATCAATCAAATCAAAATCTGTTTCTTTACTGGTTTACAATAATAACATTAGGACAGAATCTAATAAGCTTAATTGCCTGTAATTAACTAAAGTCTAACTAAAATTAATAACATAACATTATTCTATATAATTATCTTAAATGTATGTTCACATAGATACTGCAACTATTAATTATTACAACATACTTATTTTCAATAATTTTACGCCTACGTTACGCGTATAATTTGATTAGATTATGTTTTCTGTACTTGTTTTGTTCAGCAGTCTGTACTTCTAAAGTTGGTAATTGGAAAAGAAGCACATCAGTATATTTGCGATAACGAAAGATGCTGCAAAGTGACGTCAGTTTATTAACGGTTAGTTATGTATACTAACATTTTTTTACTTTTGAGCGTCACACTTAAAAATACTGACTTGATTTTAGGTAAATGGTTTTACCATAAATTAACAATTTTGTCGTAGTAAATACTATAAACTCTCTTTTTTAAACACTTGAATACAATGCATTGACAAATCTGGTTAATGGTGTCTGGGCGTATAGCATTTGTCTGTGAGTCATGTAGATATTATGGTAACATAATATACAGTAACTAGTGTTAGTTCCACATTAATTTTAATCTCATAAATTACCCACGTGTGATATTTTGTAACATTTTAGTAACAAGAACGAGGGTAGAATGGATTTCCCGCGTGTAGTGGGGCTGCATAAAAGCCTGATTTTGGTCTTGTAAGAATTTATTTATTTATTTATTCAATACAAATTAAATTCAGTTGTTGAGAAGCCGTCGAATAGTTAAGTACATAATAGTTGCGATGAAGGATTGATAGCGTGTTCATAGTGATCAGTGCTTCTGTTACATTTCATATTTAACACTATTTTGCCTGTGATTTCGTTCGCATGGAACTTGTGGTGCTTTCCTGTATAAGGATTACCAGACTGCTAAAGGAACTCACTCTGGAACAGACCACATAGAACTGTCCGTATGAGAAACAGTCTTCTCTCGGGTCAATTTTTTTCCTCGTACAAACTTTTCCCCCCTCTTAGGAGTTGATTTTCAAAAAATCTTTTATATTCTCTGCGTCATAAAAGGAAGCTACTGTCCAAACATGTTCCTAGCTTGAGTTATCTCGGTTATGGGCGATGATGAAGCAGTCGAGTCATTTCATCCCCTATTTTTGTACTTAGGGTATGAAATCTGATAAAAGCTGAAATAGGTGTTTTTATTGAAGAGTATCTGTGCTTGATTTCAACTCAATAGATCTCAGACCAAATAAAAAAAAGGTAATGCTGTGAATAACACAGTGGGGTTTTTAGTTGTGTGGCACGTATGCCAGTGTTGCCATATGGATTCCTGATATTCTACTGATAACGTAGAGTAACTTTACCCTGCGTGTAACCTTGTAAGCTTACTTACCACGAGGAATAATTATAACACCTACTAATGGCAGCACCTATTGAGGTTTTGTGTTCTAAGTAGTTCTTATTTTGAGTTATTGAGATTATGAGGTGCTAAAAAACCTAAAAGGTGATAAAAGAAGCCAAGGAAGACCAAGGCTGACTTATGAGGATCAAATAGCTATTGTTAGCCGACGGAAATGTCAAAAGCACTCGCATACATAGGCGAAAATGTGTGACGAGAATGATGAGATTTGAGGAAGCGAAAGAAGTATGTAAGGACTGCGACATTGGGCGCTACGTCCTCTCTGACTACCCCGTTAGGGATACGGCGTGAAGATATGTATGTATGTATGTATGAGCTTCTAAGCACGTTCTAAGCTTATTTATATTCTTGCCTTTCATTTTTCGAAAACTGGTTTTTGCACCCTTTAACCGAACAATTCGGCGTTCTGGCGGCAATATAATATAAAAAAAATAGTATAGGGCTATATTGTAATATCCAATAACATTAATTTATTTTTTACTTATCTCGAACATAGCTCGGTTCGATATACATTTCAATAAAATAAATACGATTTTAAAAAGATAATTCATAATACGGCATTCCCACAACCGTCCCTTAAATGCATTAGAGACCTTCCAGAAACAAGCATGTTCTTTCCTTATGCCCGCCACACACCATCCAGTATGCTTGATCAAGTCTGTCCAGTATGCATGAAACGTCGTTTTGCATGACGCCCCTAGAGCACACACACGATCCGTTGTACTTGACGTCAATCCCGTCCAGTATACATGAAACACTTGACGCGCCGTCCAGTTTGCATGAAGCATTTAAGGGACGGTTGTGCGAATGTCTTATTACGAATTTTCTTTTTAAAATCGTAGGTATATATTTTATTGAAAGGTATATCGAAGCGTATGTTCAAGATAAGTAAAAAATAAATTAATGTTATTACAATATAGCCCTATAGGTACTATTTTTGTAAACTAAAAAAGCATCAATTGATTATCGATTATTATCAATTGATAAAAAATTAAATCAATAAAAAAAATTAATCGATTGAAAAAATCATAAAAAAATATTAATTGATTAAAAATTATAATTCGATTATATTTTTTAGAATTAAAATGTTTTCAATTACTTAATTTAAAATGTATTTAATAGCAACTAATGTGACCTTTTACAAAACAATGAAGATCAAATAGCCAGTGTTAGCTGACGGAAATGTGAAAATCACTCGCTATTTTGTAAACCAAAAAATTATCAATTGATTATTATCGATTATTTACTATCAATTGATAAAAAATTAAATGAATAAAGAAAATTAAGTCAATCAATGAAATCGATTGAAAAAGTTAATTAAAATAATATTAATTGATTAAAAATTATAATTCGATTACATTTTTTAGAATTAAAATGATTTTATTTACTTAATTTAAAATGAATTTAATAACAACTAATTTGACGTTCCACAAAACAATAAAGATCAAATAGCCAAGAAAGAACCAAAGTCGGAGTCGGAGTTATTAAATTTGGTTTGACGAAACCGGAATCGGAATCGGAGTCGGAGGCGGAAGCTGAAAGAGATGTGTTAAGGGCAAGTCTAATAAAATAAAATAATACAAATATTATTCTGCCTCTTTAATTTCAGTTGAAAATATAATACACCTGCTTAACTAGGTGCTGAAAATAAAAATAATCGAATTTTTTAAATCTTAAACAGTATCAGTAAATTAAATCAAATGACGTGACTCCAAAAGAAGTATATGTATTTAGTGAACAAAATCTTCGTAGCTTTATCACCATCCCAGCTATTTTTCAATGAGTCATACGTTAGGTTAGCACCACTAAAAAGTTGTTCGCTTACTATTGAGCCTGGTGGAACAAATGAAAGATTAAGGCGACGCATTGGAAATTTTGACAGCAAGGATCTCATTTTTTGTAAGTGACAACAAAACGTATGTAAGTGTTATTTGGTAACCTGATTTTTCCTTTCATTGACTTCATGTTGCCAGTTGCGATACACGATTGGTTAATTTTTGTAACACAAAAAAAATATTAAAGGAACCTCATTCAAAATAGAGAATTATATTTTTCGGAGTAACGGGACCGATTTATGTTTCTAAATTTTTTATGTAATTTAATCTAAACATATTCTTCAAAATAACAGTTGGATTTTTTTTAAATAAAATAACTTTTGTTAAACAAAATAATTTTTGTATTTTTCATGAAATAGCGCACGCACGCCAAAGGTCTATTTTAGATTAAATTATTGTTTATCAATGTGTCGCCTTAGTCAACACAAAGCACATAGGGAGGGTGACGAGCATAAATTTGTTCGTACGCGAGTACCGCGACCGCCGCCGCTGCTGTGTTTCGACCTTCGATTATAACCTCCGATTTAAAAATGTCGGAGCCGAAGTCGAAATCGGAAGTGTAATATCAATCGGAAGTTCCGACTTTTCGGAATCGGAATCGAACCTCCGTAACATCCCTAGTATGTATCTATGTATGTATTAATTTATTCTTTATTTATTTTAATTTAATAAATTAATACATATTTCTATAAAATAAATCAACACATTCCCACAACCGTCCCTTAACCAAAATTTCGAGCGAACTGACGAAACGGCATGACGCGCCCACACACGTTCAAGTATGCAGGACGGACGGAAGATGGGGAAAACGATTTCCGTCAAGTATAACTGATCAAGCCAAATCGGCACCACACACGATCAATATGACTTGATGGAACCTCAGCTTCATGCATACTGGACAGACTTGATCAAGGATACTTGATGGTGTGTGGCCGGCATTAGTTAATTACGCTCGCTAACAATAATTCGACATTGTTCTCGACGCCAACTGTTTACATGAGGAGGTAGGTATGTGACACGTCATCGCATCGGAATTTTCGAAGTGCAACTTTGTTCTTGTTTGTTGATTTTGCTTATACTATTCGATAGTAGACGTTAAACCTAGCAATGCGTTTTTAGGTCATAGCTCTGCAACGTTTAGGTTTCGAGATAATTATAAGCACTGAACTTTGCGTGTCGTGTCATTTAAAAATCGACCTTATTAATTGGGCATAAGGTTCAACGGTAACAATACGTTGTATTAACTTGTTCATCATTCTGGAAAGTTGTATTGTAATTTTTGATATACAGTAATGAACCTCGAATTGGCTAAAATTCGTACCCCACAGTTTTAAATGCTGAATTTCACAAACTGTGACGTAACCATACTCCCTAGCGAGACTATATTTTTAGCTAACATTTAATTATAGACCGTAATGTGTTACGAATAAAATTACAATGAAATTGTAAAAGTTAGAAATTTAATTTTAAGACTAACGAATAATGAATAAAATTTCAATCAAGTTTTTTTTATAAAAGAAGGGTCAAACGAGTAAGCGAGTCACCTGACGGACGGACGGTGATCACCACCGTGGACACCCGCAACGTCCGGAGAATCACGGGTGCATTATCGGTCTATGGGAAAAGGAGGGAAAGGAGAGGGAGGGGGGAGATGGGACGCCGGTGCTCTCGCTTACCGAACGAAACACAACAGCAGTAGATGCTGTTATTTCACGCCGATATTAGAGGGTGGTATTTCACCGGGCGGCCTTATTTTTACGTATTTGTCAAATTGATTAATGTTGTCGATTTCTTGGTGTGCGAAAGCGTAAAGATACAATTCAACATTGCATTTGAATGCTCATTTACTTGTGGTAGTACCTCTCAGAAAGTTTTGCATAAGAAATAGCGCGTATGCCGCCTTCAGTTGAAGGTACTCAATGCTCGTACATGAGATAACTCAAAAAGCCGATTAATTTTGGTTAACAGAACCGGTTAATTTTGGTTAATACAACTGGAATATGTAAACACCGGTTTTAACCGAAACCCCAATCAACTCCGGTTCGGGGTCAATGAACTGAACTGGTCTGGAAATTAACCGGTTTCCGAGCCCGGTTCAGCTCTGTGGGCACGGCAAGTATGGTTATACTATATTCAATGCCTTAATTAAAAAAAAAAACGAACCGCGAGTGAGTCGGAACGCAGTGTAGCTCACACAACACACACACACACACATCACTGGGTGAGCATAACCTTACCATTCGACATTTTGATTGAGAATAACCAGAAAGAAAAGAGAACCGAGTAAGAACCCTTGGTAAAAACGCAAGTGACTTTATTTTGGATCAGTGTGGCAATATGTAGTATTTTCATTACTACAGCAGTAATTCGTGTGAATTTAGGTAGTAATTCATGTGAATGAATTAATGCAGTAATAATGTCAACAAATTTTAATTTTTAGTTATTTTTTATATTTTTTTTTTGAGAAATACAGTATAGTTTTTATGTTATAATACATGGGTACCTAGATATACAATAGCCGTACTAGCTCTCCTAATTATAGGTACACAAATTCGCGAAAATGTAACGTAAGCATGAATTAAATAAAATTGATCAGTGTAGACCGATTTCCGAATTCGTTGATATAACGTAAACTTTTAATTCAATCTAAAATCTGGTATACTTTGACGCTGTAAAAGTTTCATTCACATCGGTTCAGTAGTTTAAGAGTCTAGATGTGATATTGTGATACGCAAGCGAACACACATTTACTCTTGTAATTTTCGTGAGCAAATAAACTAAAATTTTACAGGTTTATTAATTTACTAGTATTCGCCCCGTGGCTTTTCTCGCTCGCTGTACAAGGTGGCCGGGGTGTCATACATTTTGTAAATGTTTTCTTTACGGGAATGCAATATATCGATCGTGAGCAAGTCCGTAGGCAGACTCGCACTTGGCCAATTTTCTGGAGCCCGTGACTACAACTTTTTTTGAGGGCTGGATCCGCGTCTGCCTTATTTTCTTTATTATAAGGTCCAATCGGAACAATATCCTCATTGTAGGGAATTAATGTGTAATTTTTGCAGTCTGGGTCTAAATAGAATATGATGTAAGTGTACCTACATACTGCTAGAGTTTTTTCACAGACCTCTGCAAGAGAGTTGACGTTTCTGGAGTATCGCTTCACAAGTCTTGAATATGTTATGAAGGTTTATTTCCATTTCAGACCTGGGTTGCTGTCATATCATCGGTAATAGCAAGAGAATGTGGAAATGTTGAAGTCTCAAGTGCATCGGCCATACCCATTGCCACAAAGAAATTAAATCATGACATCGTGGAAAGGTCAACACAACGGTCGCGTAATAAGTGTTGTCCATACGACTTTGACAGTAATTTATGTAACGTAGTCAATGATAGACTTTTGTGTGGCTTCAATAAGAACAAAGGAAGACCAGTAGATAAAGATAGAGCTATAGATTTACAAAGTGGTTGTCGCTTACGCGGTAGTAGAATAGAATGCGGTTACGTTCACGGACCTTTTACAAATCCACGTAGACCGCCAATTATGCAGGACTCAGTTGTAAAAGACTCTCCTAGTAAAGAACACAACGACTACGGAACTGACGTTGAGAAACCAACAGACAATGAATCTGGGCATAAGTCTATAGAACGGGAACCGTTAAAACATCATTCTAGTACTGTAAAGTCATATTACGGTCCAACGAGATGCGTAGAGATTAAAGATCGTATTGTTTGTAGGAATGTATGAATTTTATACTGCCTATATTATCGAAATACGCAATGTCATGTCTCATACGTAAAACGTAGTATCTTCTAACTCTATATTTCAACAATTTAAGAATTTATTTCAGACCACTATTTTACTCCTACTGGTACAACAATAGCCAAATTTTGTGTAGTTATTTTAGCGCGTAATGTTGATAGGCGTTTCAAACAAAGTTTATATTATCACACAGTTTATATTATTTACATTAACTTGCTATAACAACTATGGCTCTGTGTGTTTTAAGTGCTTCATAACAATATTTAACTGGATTTTACTCTTATTTTTTGAAGAAAAGCAACAGATAGAATAATAGTATATTGTTACCCCTAGGGCTGAAAGTAACTTATTTGGACTGGAGACGAGGTTTGGCGCCCGAGCGCAGCGAGGGCACCAACAGTTCGAGGGACTAAATAAGTCTTTCACCCGAGGTAAACACTGTGCTTTTCATTACGAATACGAGGAAAGTAAAAATAAAAACATTAATTAGCTTAAGAAAAAATGAGTAAATTTTATTTTACATAAATCAACAACTTTGGTAAGATATTTATTTAGTTTATAGTAAAATTAGAGCAATTAGTTATAGTTAGTGAAAGGTTTTTTCCGGGTATGTTGATATTTGATATTTTCTGGGAAACTTGAGTTTCTGCAGTATTCAGGGATTCTTGGGTGTATGTTGGGGACATCGGTATTTGTCTATTTTTTTCAGCTGTTACAGCAATGTTTTTGGATTGCACCGGATAATACTTTGAAGTGCTTGGTTGTGGAGATCAGTGGAATGCAGATTTATCATTTCTGTTACTCTATGCGATATCTTAGTTTTATTTTCCACTGACTCTTCTATGTAGCTTTCAGCTACTTTAGTCGACTTTCAATCTCCATGCCTTTTGATGACAGTTAAATCGGCACCAGAATCGCCTAGCAAAGTCGCTGATGTTCTGCGAAAGCAGTGACCCGAATATAGATTTGAGTTTGGCAAATTAAGGTAGGTGGCTATTTCTTAAGGAATACTCGAAATCTTGTTTTTGCCAATTACTTGCCGCAGACACTTCCCTTTATGATAATTTATGAAAAAACGGTTTGTTTCCATACCACTTGGTCGAAGTTTTTGATATTTTTCTATTATATTTACAAATTCTTTTTTAACAACAAAGGTTCGGTCGACATTGGTTTTACTGCCGCGTAACTTCACCAGTATTATATCACTTTGTTTCTTAATATCATCAACCTTCATATTTACTAGTTCGATACTTCTGCAAGCGCCACTTACTGCCAATATCAACACTACCTACCTGAAAAGTAGATATATCTCTTTAATATGTGCATAAAATATAGAATATTAATCTGTGATAGAACGTTACAATTTAAAAGAAGAAGCTACAATTAACAATAAAAAGATTTGCTTGCCTTCATTCTAGGTATATTTCATCAGGGGCTTGGTTTAAGAAGGTTTCTACCTCTTGATAAGTGAAAACTTTGGATTTTTTCGATTTAAATCCATCTGATTGCCTTTTGAGAAACGATGTCAGTCTCTCGAAATCCTTTATATGTACATTATGTTTAGTATTAAATGTTGTCTTTAACATAGAATACACGCTCCATAATGTTGAAGGTTTGTAAGTCTTTGATAATTCCTTGAAATATATTAACAAAACGTTTTCTGATAACGATTAAACTTTTTTCTGAGCGCGCCATTTCATAAAATCGTCATAAGATTTTAGGTATCTTTTTTTGATTTAGGCGGTAAAAGGTTTTCCACTACTGCTTTAGGTTCTTCTTTTATGAAATCAGGCGTTAAATCCATATCTGAATCTGATGAACTCATCGTGTTAATACAAATCTCTGCTATACGGAAGTATAAACAAAACCCTACAACTCGCAAAAACGAATGAAGATTGTCGCTTTGCCGCCTATTTTTTTTTTTTTTCTGTGGCCGGCCATTTTTCTTAATTACTGTTTTGCCCAAATCTATGTTATTTAAAAAAATTAGTTGAAAGTAAATTATAATAAAGTAATTTAAAAAAATATATTCTTTAATTAATACTTATCCTTACGTTATTTCAATTTCACATCGCGCTGTAATTGAGTGGCTGTATAGAGTTGGGACATGATTCAATAGAAATGTGAAAATAGAACTAAGTACTTACTTTTTTTTTATAATTTGACAGCTGTCAGTTGAAAACGATTCTCCCTAGGGTTGAAAAGTACTATTTTCAACCCGCTTCTCAGGTAAGTTCAGGCCTACTTTCCGAGTATAAGTAATGAAATAACTTATTATTAATTTGTAACAATAAGTAGCACATTAATTTAACAGTATATCATTTATATTTTCTAAATACAAGAGTATCTTAAATAGACTGTAATTTTAAATAACAATAATTTAATATGCATAACAAAACCAATAATTTGTTAACTATATACACGATATCTTTATTACATGTTACATAATAGTTGTTGTTGGTTTAAAATAATAGCGATTTACATGTAATAGTTTTACTATAGTACCTACTATAATGATACATTAGGAAATTATCTGTTTTTTTTTTTTGATAAAATCGACAATAACATCTACAATATTATTTTGCACTATTAATATTTTAAATGCGCGGTACTGTCTGACTACCCCGTCATGGATTCAGCGTGAGGATACAGTAGTGTAATGTTACTTAAAAATTAAAATTACGAAATTTAATCTATATGTAAGTAAATATTTTTGTAATATAAAACATTTGGAATTAGTTATCTATCTTATAAATTTCAATGTCGGTGCGGTATGAGCGCTTGACTCAAATATTTATACCTATTGAGATTTATATAGAAAGGTAAAAGGCAAAAAAATACTTACTTAAAAATTTGCAAAACGAAGTTTTTGAAGTGTCGAGAGATTAACAGATTTCATAAAATTAAAAGCTTACTAAAATATACATCAAAAAATAAATATCATTAATTTTTTACAATCAAATATGAAATAGTACTATATTAATTAATGTTGTACATATTACATTGTATTGATTTTGATGGGCAATTATCGAAATAAAATTTGTAATTTATACAGGCTTTTTATTGTATTTACTTTGTGTAGTATTAACCAAATAACGATAGTTTAAGCGGTCATTGTTTATAAAAAGAAAATAGGTAATCCAACTCTTAAGGTTGCGATAGCAAGAAGCGACCAATATATTTTGTAGTTCAAGATCAAGACACGCCCAAATGATATATTTACAACTGAAATGCCAGAGATGTTTTCATTCATTGATCTTATTGAAACAAGGGTTTATTGGTCTTGGCTAGTTCGTGTAAAATATAGTTCGACAGAAAGTTTGAACAAAGCCAGATAGATCACGACGAATCTCACTTTAAAAAAAATGAATTTATTTACGACCTTTTTTACAAACCCTTCTTTCATGTAGGTACAATTCATACATATTCGTACTTAAATGTATACATATCCGTTAGCTTCCTCTTTAGGACATCTTTAGGCAAAGGCTGTGTCTAGGAAGCCCAAAACAAAAAAGTCTCACAGCCACCATACTCTGTAGATAGGAAGATGTTACAAACATTATCATCAAACTGTCGCAAGGCTAAATAACAAAAGAAAAGCATATGTAAACATGTAAATTTAATGTTTGTACATTAACTTTGTCTTTAAGTAAAACACAGTTTTAAGAAAGAATATTTCATTTCAACATATCGTCGTTAATAAGTGTTGTTTGGTCGTATGTTGAAGCTAGCCATTTATATATTATATATTTATATATTATAGTTATTGCTGCCATCCCAAACACATCTTAAATGGGTATTACGTCTTTTAACAACTTTGTTATGAATTTACTTGAATGTTTTAACAAAACTACCAAAACAATGTGCAAATTTTGTGTTTACTGATGGAGCAGAAAACCCTACAATTCTTCAAAGATTCGTAGTTGTAGTGTATGCATTGCGTAGTTTTAAATCTTTAGTTTAGTTTTGCTTGGCACAGTGACAAGAATGGCAAACGCTCTTGTCGAACTACGCTCCTTCCAGTGACAGCTTGTAGGTTGTGCATGAACCAACTAGTAACAATTAACGCGCTACTGAACGGCGAACTGATGAACTATTAAACGGCAAAATAGTTCGCCAAGTAGCCGGAAATTTGGTATATGAGCGTTCTCGCCACTCCACAATTAATTAAATTGTGCAGGACTATGAGTCCAGCTTTGTTGGTTATAAGAGAACCATCGTGAAGACAGTTTAGTAGTAGTGAGTGGAGAAGGAATCGGCTGGTAAATCGTTTGTAACTCGACACTTTTTTTACTCAGTTATTTCACAAATACTAGCACAGATAGTTTTCTAATATACCGTGTGTTTTCTAATAGGCGTGTGTACGCGCCTTTAGTCACTAATTTTATTAAAAAAATTTGATAACTTGCTTCTCGTTATTTGTCGGCAGGATCGCAGTGTAATTTCAGTAGATAAGGTCGAAATGCTATCCGCGTGAGTCCAAAAATAGCGTTTAACTGTTTTTCATATCCATTTGTTTATGTGTTTTACAACATTAAGTAATTGTGAAAATATTTTCTGTGAGAATTTTCTCTATATAATCTTTATTAGTTTTTAATCTTTGATAGTACTTAAAACCCTATAAATTCGCTACTAAACTCGCTGTTATCATCGTCAGAATATATAATGAACAGTTCTTTAAGTATTTCACTCTCTAGGTCATCTTTTGGGAATAAGCTGTCCAAATAATCAGTTATTACTTCTGACGAACTTCGCTTGCCTTTCATTATACTAAAAATATTTTCAAACAACTTTTCTAATAAATTGGCATTGCATAATGATACTAATACTGCAACCACAAACAATACTGGAAAAAATTTACTGTTGTCCATATTCCTGTAATAAAGAAAAATATATTAAATACTTTCATATAGTACTATAGTATATACGCAGAGACCAAGAACATGATTCATTGTTATAAAGTACGCTAAAGAAGAATTATATGCTAATGGTTAAGAAAGTTGTTTAAAATACGAAGACCTTTAATTTTTCTGGTCTTTATTTTTACAAAGACCTTTAATTCGTTTATTTATTAACAGTTACTATGATCACAATTATTTATATAGTATAGTAAATTACTTTTCGCATTGTTATGCCTACATCCTAAACAGATACCAATGGCATTTATTTCAGTATTTGACAAGTTTGTTCTTAAGAAAGATTTTAGACTGCTACTTAAGTATATTTTAGAAACTCGAGCCAGTCCGGTCGCTAGGCTAAAAAGTAGTAGAATAGTATCACTAATAGAATATAATAAGTATTATACTAATGTTAAATTTGTAGTTTCAATTGAAAGTACGTTAGAAATTGTAAACACTGCATGATTATCACCAGTTTGAATAACAGTAAAAACTATTTCGGTTTTATTTGTTTTTCTAATTTAGGTATGTGTTGTGCTTGCAAATGATTCCAATACAGTGAAAACTTAGCTTTCTCTGATATTTTCTTGCCAATTTTCTATGATCATTTTCTTGTCCGATGATGGATACATTGAAATGTGAAACAGTCAACCTGAAGTGGAAAGTAGGAGTAGGTGACCTAATAAGCTTTCCCCGACATGACTAATACGTATAGATAAGAATAAATTTTTGTTGTATCTTTTAAAAAGTTCTTATTTACATTTACTTAAATTAATTGATAATAAAGTTATATATTTTTAACTTTTTACGTTAATTATTTCTTTAATCACTTAACTACTTGTTTAATTTAAATTCAACAATCATAAAAATTTTTGTTAGCTATTATTACAAAAAGAAAATTGCATTTCGAACAACTTTTTACATGGGTCTCAAAAATAAATAAATAAATATTTTGTTGGTGCTGTATAAAATGGTCTACGTATATGTATATACGTATTTAATAAGTGTGTACTATAGATATATCTCATTCAGCATAGGAAAAAAATTTTAAAAATGTAAGTTCCATGCTATTTTGTGCTGATTCTGAACTAATACGAGTATATTCAGCAAGTATCATAAGAAGTAATCATAGTATGCAGAGAAAGTTGCCTGTCGTTTAGTATATTAAATAAAATAATTAAAAATTATACGTATTTTTAAAACAATTTAAACTCACCTCAATTTTTCGTTCAAAACTTTAATAAAATCAGCAATTAAATAAACATTTTGAAAAACAAAATATTTCGATCACATTTATTTTAAAATCACATGAAAACGTTCTATCCTGTTAGACTTTATACAGGTTTTACGGAAAATTAATATAAATTTTTAGTACCACAGTACCACAGTAGCCACAGTGAAAATCGCAAATTGTGTTACTTTCGACGCAGTACTTCCTCTACTGGGCGCGATACTGAGTCATGCAGTTCATACTCATGCACCACGTGTTTACTTTCCCGTCTACAACCATATGACTACATATGGCCGATTACCTTAATACTATGTAATATATAAAAGACAAATCACAAAAATAAATTGATATGTGTATTGTTTGTGAGTAATGACCAATAAAGATTCACAAAATGTAATTGTTATTGCATTAAATGTTTAGTTTCTCTGTTATAATAAATGTCGCGCTTAAATTTAACAGTGTATTTCATTCAGTTATATTGCAGTTAACGAAGAACGTTAAAAAGTTTTATATTATAAAGTATTTATACCAAAAATTATTTGACCATGGCTTCAATTGGTATTGTAACTGATTGTTGATCGGAAGAAATGTAAAACTAAGCAATACATATTGAGAGTTAAATTTGTTAATAATATAAAATAAACTAAGCCCGGTAGACTACTATGTACTGGAATCAAATCGCAACTCAGGTACGTGATATAATTAGTATTGTTTCAAGTTTTATTTGAAATCATATGAGAACCTACGTAAGTGGTCCAGTTTACTTTTGTGAGTTTTATAGTGATATATGTGAATTATTATTTGAACATACATACATATCCTCACCCTGTATCCCTAACGGGGTAGTCAGAGAGGACGGAGCGCCAAGCGTCGCGGTTCTTACATACTTCTTTCGCTTCCTCAAATCTCATCATTCTCCTCAAACATTTTTGTTCTGATTTGTAATAAGCACTTTTGGATTCTACTTCGTAAACGAAAATTAGTGATAGTGTTAGTTATTTAAGTGTAATTCTAAAAGATGTTACTTTACCTATTAAAAATAGTCTGCTAAAAATTCAACATTTACATGTTGAATTTGTTATTATTGTAATTATGGCAACATCTCAATTACTTGTTGTCGATAAAATAGAAAATCGATAAAAAAGTATATTTTGATGAATAGTTTAGTTTTTAGTTTTGATGTATAGTGGGTTTGAAGTAGTGTTGTGACGTCATCCATCTGGTTTTAGTGATAAAGTCAGTATAAACGAGTATATGCCTATAGTTTACGTTAGTAAACTAATTAATCTGTGCCTATAGCGTTAATTATTACTTATATAAATTTTATTTTTAAATGTGTGAGGAGAATGACGAGATTTGAGGAAGCGAAAGAAGTATGTAAGTATGCGACGCTTGGCGCTCTGTCCTCACCTGACTACGCCGTAAAGGATACAGCGTGAGGATATGTATGTATGTATGTATAAATTTTAAGATAAATGAAGTGACTTCACTGTTCTACGTCGTTTTTAATGTATGTTAAGATCTGCTTTAAGTAACAAACAATGATGGTCAAAAGATAATTAATATTACCTGTATCTACTTTATAATCTAATAACATCAAAGTAATGTAGTTAATTGGATTAAAATCTTTTCGACTTACATATACTAATATGCACGTATGTATTTGAGAGTACAATTAGTATTCCGATCGTGTTCGCGAAATTTATGCCAAATACTTTCTTTCTAGCGAATTTCTTTTTAAGTAATATACTAAAAAATAATAATACTACTAAAAGAAAAAGTATGTACCTCTATATAAAGTACTTAAAACCTTTATAATAATATAATTTATTACATCTATATACTATTACATCTATATACTATTACATAAATGTTTATTTTCTTGTTATTAATAATAATAGTAATAAAAACCGAAGCTAAAATAAATACTACGTCAATGACTCAAAATTCAAAATATTATATAATTACGATTATACGTAACATTCGGTTGGTTTTCGTTCAATATTGTCTTAAAAAAGTATATTTATGTCGTTTTCAGTGGATTATGTAAACTTTATAATTTTATTAATATTAATAAACAAGAAAATCAAAATAATAGCCAGAGTGTTAGCCGACAGAAACGTCAAAAGCACTCGCATACCTAGACGAAAATGTGTAAGGAGAATGATGAGATTTGAGGAAGCGAAAGAAGTATGTAAGGATTGTGACGCTTGGCGCACCGTTCTCTCTGACTGTCCTGTATATGTATGTATGTTAAACAAGAGTGTTAGCTGATGGAAATGTCAGAAGCACCCGCGTACTTAGGCAAAAATTCACCTGGAGAATGATGAGATTCGAAGAGGGGAAAGAAGTGTGTATAAGAACCGCGAAGCTTGGCACTCCGTCTTCTCTGACTATACCCCGTTAGGGCCACAGCGTGAAGATATGCATGTAGGTATGTTAAACAATATTTATAAAAACGAAAACACAAATATAGGTTATATTTTCGAAATTTCTGCTAGAAAATCTTATACTTGAATATACGTAATATTATACAAAGAGAGAGCGGATATTTTGTTTGTTTATATGTGGAGGGTAACCTCCGGAACCACCGCACCTATTTGAATAATTCTTTCACCTACATTATTCTAGATGGACATGGGCTATATATTACCTATTTAATCCGGGCGAAGTGGGAAAAGGCCGCGAGCGTCTTTATAAAAACATTTGTTTTGGAAGACGAGCATATAGAACTACTTTGTAATTGTTTATTTTATCAAAGGAGAATGTAACGAGAAATGTTTAATGCATAGAGAAAGTAAGCTTAAACTAAGTAGCCCCTCATTTTGGATACCTCCTGTGATAAAGGCCACTGTAATCGGACCGTACTTTTTATTTTGCCTTGCAGCGTTCTATGTCAAACAGTCGCTTAGAAAAAATCCTGTAACAAAAAGATACATCCAGGTGTCGTAATAGTTTCCATTTTTAATTACAATTTTGTTGCAATATCTTGAGATGGTTTGTATGACTGTGCTTAAATCGTCTGTGTTGGAACCATACATAACTTATAGTTATTTTTATTATGATGATGGCAACTCTGTTGTATTATCTGTGTTCTTTTTCTTCTTAAAAATATGGCGGTTATGCTAATAAATATATATATTCTGTTCTCTTGAATAAACCTGTTTTAATAGTACCAACCAAGTATTAGTATATTGGTTATGGGCCCAGCATGCTTCCACTGCAATTTTTCATTGTACTTCATGACCAGTTATGGCTTTTAGTTTTCGTAGATGATATTATTTTAATGGGTGAACAAAAAGCTGTGAAAATTATAACGGAGAAATTACATAAATAATTTAAAACGAAAGATTTAGGTGAAATTAAGAAGTTTTTAGGAATGAAGATGGAAAGAGTTGAAAATGGAATGAGAATAACACAAGTTAATCTGACGCATTGATAAACAATAATTTAATCTAAAATAGACCTTCTGTTCTATGCAAACGTGCGCGCGCTAGCTTACGAAAAATACGAAAAAAACAGTTATTTTAATTTAAATTACCAACTAAAATTAATTTTGAAAAATCATATTGTTATTTTGAAGTGTGTGTTTAGATTCATCTACATAAAAAATTTAGGCTTTAATCGGTCCTATTTGTCCGTAAAAAGCAAATCTCTGATTTAAAAGAGGTTTCTTTAATATTTTTTTTTTATGTTGTAAAACTTAACCAACCGTGTAATGCTATTGTCAAAATAAACTCAGTGAATTGAAGATTATGGTTACCAAATATAACTTTCATATGTTTTGTAATTGCTTAGAAAAATTGAAATCCCCGACATCAAAATTTCCAATGCGTCGTCTTAAACAAATTGATAAAATTTTAGAGAGATATTTTCAAGATGATAGAATGTAATGGAACTTAACTCACATAAAAAAACGATTACAAATAGATTTAATAGAATAAGCAACAAATATTCCCTACAGAGAATTGATTGGAAACTTGAACTTTATCGCTACAGCTATCGACCAGATATTTGTTATGCTGTATCTTATTTGAGTCAGTTTTTATATTAAAGTTTTTATATAAGAAAACCAAAGATTATAGACTTTATTATGAAAAAGTGAAAATAAATATATAAGCATAGAAGCCTACTCTGATGCTGATTGGGGAAGTGATAAATTCGAGAGAGAAAGTGTTAGTGGATGTCTAGTGATGTATTGTGGTAATGTTATTTCAGGGTTTTCTCGCAAATAAAATTGTGTAGCGTTATTGACTGCAGAGGCGGAGTATATAGCAGCCGCTATCTCTGCGATTGAGTTATTGAATATAAAAGGACTCTCAGGAGAATAGGAAACGCTCTAAGCATATTGATATTAGATACCATTTCATAAAAGATTTAATTAAAAGTAATAAAATGTCTGTAAGCTATATATGTATGCTGTTATGAGAATACTGCCTTGTAGTCTTACAAAATCATTATTGTGCAGATAAATTTGAAACATTTACAAACTATTTAAAAGAAATATAGTGTAACTACATGTTACATTAATATGTTTGTCAACTTGTGAGAAAAATATTAAGATTTTGTGTTTATATCTCAGAGGATAAGTAACTTTTGTTTGTAAACATTTATAATAAAAATACTTTCGTTTTCAAGTACAACTATTGGTACATATAATTGATTAAAACATGTCATTATATTATTTACTTACTATGCTTGATTTTGTAATGTTCCTATATTGCATATACTCTACCTATTTGGTATGATAAACTTTACTTACAATAATAAGAATAATTACGTCATTCATTAATGCAGGTAGGCGCTGATAGTAGGAAGGTAATGAGCAAATAATGCATATCTAATTGTGGGTGCACTTCAGTCTTATTAAGAATGTTTAACCTTGTCGTATTAAGAAATAATGGAAAGCGCTGTCGTGATCTAAGGTCAAATACTAATTACCATTATATCTCAGACAATACAACGCTGATATGATCACACTATAATAGTAGTTTATTTAAGTAAGGAACATCTCTTCGTTATACCATAACTATTTTCACAGTCTTATCACTATGGCATTTATTAAGGTAATTTTTATTTAACATACAGAATAACATGTTTTATTTTTAATGGATGATGTAAGCCGCGTTCATAGAGCAGTGTTGTTCGAAGTGGTTTTAGAAGAAGTGCCAGTGACATTACATCATATTTTTGGTAAATTAAAATGGTTGCTGCGATACTGTTAATTTTCCCGTTAATTCAGATTGCTGCACTTTTGTAGACCATCAGAAACAAGTATTTACTTAAGTTTAAAACTGAAATTTCATTATTGACTATTAATTATTTATTACGTCGTTCATTCACGAATCTTAATCGATTAAGACACTTCGATGCAAAATAAATAAAAATCAATTTATAATTAGTCTCTAGATATTTTTGATGTCAGAGTATTTTAATTTGTTGTACTAATATGAAAGTGCTCTAAATGTACTTAATACTTTATTAAATTTTACATTTAAAACTCATAACTCATCTATTAACATATGTGACATCACTTTTAACCCACTTCAAAAAAGGAGGAGGTTCTTAATTCGTCCGTTTTTTTTATGTGTGCTCGTCGATTTCCCCGCCATTTGTGCATTGATTTTGATGATTCCATATCGATACATGTCCAGCGTGGTCCCATAGAAATTTAGTTGAGAATGGAGTATTGTTTAAGTAAAAGAACCAACAGTTTAAATATTTTGATGATCCTTTTGTTTAATATTCCGTTCCAGAAATGGATCAAAGTTAGTTGTAGATCTCTTTTAGATATTTAGTTAAGATAAGGCCTCTCGAAAGGAAAAAAATAAATAACGTTTAAGAAAAGAAATGAAATCGAGTTCGAAATGAAAACACTGAAAACTACAAACTAATATCTTTTAATATTCAAAACTCAAGTACAAAAATAACTTTATAAATACGATACAAAAATATACAAGGTATGTAAGGTGTTGAAATCAGATAAATAACAACAGAAAGTCTAATACTTTGGTAGACTTGGCACTGACTTTGGTAACTGTCAAATTTAGGTATTACAATAGTATTTACGAAGTTATTCTTGTACTCGAGTTTTGATTAGCAAAGGACAATTAAGCATTTTGTTGTTTACAGTGTTTTTATTTATTCGAAATTGATCAATTTTCGTGAATCTTGCTCTGACATGTTTTTGAGAAAATAAATCCGTGCAAGAATTAAGGTTTATTTTGGACATTAAATCTTTAATGAGATGATACGGACAAATTAATGTGTAAAATACAGTTTAAACACAATTATCTTATACATAAAACTATATATTTCATTAGGTATACCACGTATACTGTTTCTTTTCAGGTACTGTTGTTCTTCATTGCTTTACAAAGTATTTGTATCGTGAAATGTAAACCGTTGTTAGGAGGAATTACTTTTAGAAAGGAATATGATATTGGTTTTAAACCAATTCTTATAAGACCTATTGCATTAATAAAAGAAAAATGGTCACCATTTGGTATATTTGGAACGAGACATGGTATAGCGAAAAGAAGTTTAGAAGATAGTAATGAAATTGCAACACAAACTCCTAACATAGATGAAAATCTTTCTAGACTACCGGATGAAATTGCTGAGAATCTAGAAACATCGATGTCACAATTCTATCCTGAAGCTTTTCCTCTAGACGCAAATATAATAATTCCATCAGAAAGAGAACCATTTACTCCCATTATAACACCTGGTTTTCATAATAATTTACATACGGACATATCTAAAGCTGATAATGTAAAGAAATATCTAGAATCTGTTGATAGATTAAATCCCGTTGACCGTCCAGTTGAAGAAATTAACAGTGTAGAATCAGACGAACAAAACAGTCAATCGTCGTCGTTAAATATCAATGACGCTTCGAATCCAATATTAAAGGGATCGAAGTTAGCATTGAGTTTAGGAAATGTTATACTCCAAATAATAGCACAATTTGTAACTAATGCAGGTCCTACAATTAATCAATTATTTAATAGGTCCGTATAAAATTAGTTTGGTAACAAATATCGTATTATTAAAATAGTTGTAAGAGTAGTGAATATCTTTATTTTACTAAAAAATAAGTATTAACAACTTAACGTCTGTAATATTAACTATAAAATAGTCTTGTTGATATCTCTCCTATGGAAAACTTTTATCGTCCGAAACCTCCGGGGCCAAAACCTCCTTGTCCAAAGCCTCCTTGTCCGAAACCACCTTGGCCGAAACCGCCCTGACCGAAACCGCCCTGTCCGAAACCGCCCTGTCCGTAACCACCTTGGCCGAAGCCTCCTTGGCCAAATCCACCTTGTCCACCGACGCCATCCTGCCCGAAACCTCCTGGACCAAAGCCGCCTTGATTGAATCCTCCTCCGAAACCTGGCCTTCCAAATCCACTTCCTCCAAAACCGCCACCTGGTCGACCCCCAAAACCTCCGCCTGGACCACCGCCAAATCCGCCTCCCCCATAGCCACCACCACCAAATTGGGCGACTGCATTTGACAGTAATACTGCCAGGATTGTTATTGTGAGTGCAATCTAAAACAATTATGATTACGGATACTGTATGCATAAAGTAACAATATAAAATATATGTAGTACACATATACATATATATAAGCTATCTTAAGTGTTCAATTTGCATGTACATTAAAACTTGTTGAACGACACGTGTTTCGCTTCTCGATGAAGAATCCTCTGAAAATTTCAGATATCAGATTCGATCAGGCTACTAATTTCGGTACCGACTCCGGTAAAATTTGAAGCTAGACAAAGCAAAGCAGACAGGTAAATTTTTTTTTATGATATTATTTTTATAGATCCTGTTATTTCATGTCGATATTCTGCAAGAGGGTGGTATTTCATCGGGCGAGCCCAATTCGTGCTGCGATTAATTTTTCACACAACGTTACGCCCTAAAATCAATAGGGGGAGCTAAGGGGGAGGGGGATTTCGGATCCCTAAACACCTCTCTTAAAAACGTCCGCGAGCTGACCCACACGTTTATTACGTAAGTTGCAGACAGCATGCGACAGCCAATACCGCACGATATCTGCTGTCAAAACGAGAATTTGTGTAATGTAATTTGTATAGTGGCGCTAAATCAGTAGTGAAAAGTGCATTTTACGGTCATAGAATAATAGATACGCAATCGTCATCCATGATACTAATTTTTTATTACAATTAGTCACCGGTCGCATAGTAATCGCGTGGCTGTCGCTGTCTGCAAATTTTTAGGTAATAACCCTGTGAATCTGATCTCTGGAATTCCTTGAGACGATGAGAAGCGAAACACACTTTAATCAATGTGTTTGAAGTTTTCTGCGGAAGTTAGCAAAAAAATATGTATGAATTGCCCAATATTTGTAATACATAAGTAATATTGCAGTAGATAATAAAATTCGTATACATCATAATTGTGGTTTTATTTTATATTAAACTTTAACTATATTGTAGACGTACAACGACTTTGTTTGCGCAGACCATAAACATTTGTGGCAATGCCGTTTTTTTAGTTTTGACCGCTTTTGATTACTGATCAATCAACACATCGCATGTGTGTTGATTAAACATAATCAACACACATGCGATGTTTATTGAATTAACTATAGTTGTATGAATATTGTATTTTATATAACTATTGTAGAATGATATTGAAAAAAGGATACCTGACTGAGTTTCTTGTCGGTTCTTCTCAGTGTTTAGGTTTTCTTTTCGAACCGAACTAAAGTAGATTTGACGTTCAAAAATACCTTGCAATTGGATTTACTTGAATAAATTGATTTGACTTTGACTTTGACTTTGAACTCATCAGTAAACTTGTGTTGTTATCCAAGAGCGTCGACATAAATACTAAATGTTAGCTAGGAAGCCTAGGAAGATAATGGATCTCTTTCTAAAAATTTTATTCAAATCAGTTAAGCGACATATTATATGATAATATTATGATACGTTCACGAACAAACAGATTTTACATTTATAGTCTTATTTTATACACACGTGTAGAGTTTGATTTAAGAGAAATATTGCGCTTATATACCTTAGAAACCGCCATGGTGCCGATGGTGCCGACGCTTGTATCTGCTTAAGACTGATGAAAACGATAAAAAGACTTGTTTAAATATGTGGTTGGCATATTGATAGACTTGGGGAATCCTATAACGTACTAGTTTCCATAAATACATATTATGTATGTACATATATATTTGTCTTACTTATTAACAAAGATTTCCAAAGAAGATTCTCAAATTGTTTTATAGCTATATGTAGGTACCTAGTTCCGTTTGATAGAAAGAGATGGACAGATTGAAAGTTGAAACTGGTTTTTTTAGAAGAACACAGTATGAAAAATATCACATAGAAATTAAAATTCGTTCATTTTATTATAAATCAGTTCATTTTTCTTTCTTTTTCCTTTCGTTACAATAATTCCATTTTAAATAGATCGACTCTGGTAGTTCAAAAATCAAAGCTGTACTCGAAAATATTATATTTTTCAATTAAATAGTTTACTGAGAGACAGAAAAAGTAAATAAAAGTAAAAAGAAAAATTTTGCGCAGCATTTGCTGATTCTAGAAATGTACAACATATTACATATATGCAGCTTTATTGTAGTTGAAGGAACTATTTTCTTATTTATATTATTTATTTATATTATTCTTATGAAGAATTATCTTTAAATTCTTATAAAATATTAACTTACAGGAGAATAAATGACATTAAAAAACAAAATACGACAATGGTTGAATCCAGTTAAAAATGAAATGAAAATAACGGATAAGATATGAGAACTGATTGAACGTTGTATTCAAAACGTCAAAAATTATGGGTAAATAGAGTTAAAAACACAGAAATAACGATACAGGATATGATTACCTCAAGGTGTTGGTAGGTACATTAAATAAGTTTCGGATATAATATTTAAGTAGCAATATCTTGAAGTTTGACATGGATTTTAATTCTTTTATATTACCGTTAATTTATTACATGGTTTTACTCCTTCACGTAACACTATTTTACCATAATTCATGCGTGGTATAAGTAATTTCAAATCACTTGCGAGCATCAATATAATTTTTTATGATTATTGTAATATTGTAAAGTTTATTTGTGTGTATGTCTTTATTCAGTGTTTTTCTCTCTAATATTTGTACAATGTACTACATATATGTACTGAAATCATCCTAGACATGTACGACTATATATTATATAACAATACATAATATGCACATTGCACAATGTATTTTGTACTAATGATTAATAATTTAGTGTTCTTCAATGTTTTCTGTGTAGGCGTCAGAAACTAGTGAAAGTAGTGAAATAGAACGTTTATTGAGAAAGGATATGTATATGTATGTACTTACATGTACTTTTGAAATTATTTATAATTTTCCAAATAACCTATTTCTATCTACACGTTGTATCCCTAACGAGGTAGTCAGAGAGGACGGAGTGTTAAGAGCACGCTCATTCTCCGCTGCGCTGTTGGGCGTGCAGACGTACAGAGCAATCACATTCTCCTTGTCGGATCCTGATGTATGACTGCATGGGATGATATGACAGAGCAACTTAGCAACAGACTTCAGTTTACAAACCCGCTGAGACAAAACCATATTGAATCAATATGTAGCGAGACAAAATCAACTGTGCTCGTATCTAAAATAATTACGTGCTTAGTAAGCCTCTGCTTTATCCGTGAAACTCCCACGTGTTTGCGCGGATAGGCTAGCGTCCATTGTATTTAGACTAATTTAAAATTAATAATCAGTGCCTATCGTACATTCGTGTCGCGAACATTAATTTTAATGTCATAATGAGTACAGACTCCAACAAATAATCTCCATACGGAGACTATGCTCGTTGGCCATTGTTACACTACGTAGGTATAATTAAATGTTTCAGCTACGAACTCATTTTTGTGCTATTATCGTACATGGTATTAAAATCCACAAAGCCGTAAGTAAGTCTGCTTTATCCGTGAAACTCCCACGTGTTTGCGCGAATAGGCTTGCACCCATTGTATTTAGACTAATTTCAAATTAATAATCAGTGCCTATCGTACATTCGTGTCGCGAATATTAATTTTAATGTCATAATGAGTACAGACTCCAACAAATAATCTCCATACGGAGACTATGCTCGTTGGTCATTGTTACATTACGTAGGTATAATAAATGTTTCGGCTACGAACTCATTTGTGCTATTATCGTGCGTGGTATTAAAATCCACAAAGCCGTGCTGCAGCTGTAATCTAAAGTTAACATGCGAAAAAGTATCAAAGATAAAACGAGCTGTGTTACGCCGAATCATTCCAGTACGAATTTAAGAATTTCAACAGTGACGTTCGATTACCCTCTAATAGAAAACAGACGTAATGTAATCGACAAGACATCCTTCGATTGCGCTCAAGAAACCGAATTCTACCCTCTAAAACGACAATATTCTAAACTTATTACAAATAAATGCATAACTGGGTCTATCATATACGAGTGTTTGTTTTGTGAGAAACGTTTCGAATCAGGCATTTTGGATTCTTATCAAAATTAAACACGTCAATTATTTTCACACCTGTGGCTAGCGATAGAAATAAGGACTATTTTGCACTAACAATTAGCAATGTTGAATTAGCTTAAAATTGCTGTTAATTCCTCCGTTTCCTCCGTTCCTCCACCCCTTCCTGTATAACAAAATCTGTCATCACCTCAGCGGCTTAAAACACCTACCCACCAGCAAGGCTAAATTTGTGATACGGAGATGGTTATTGGGGCAAACCTATTCGCAGACAGAGAACCTTCTGGCTGTTGTGGGTTAAGACAAACGCGCTCACGTACACACACACACGCACACACACACACACACACACACGCACACACACACACGCACACACACACACGCACGCACACACACACACACATGCACGGACGCTCGCACACACGCACACCCACACCCAAACCCACCCTCACACACACCCACACCCAAACCCACTCACACACATACACATACACTTAGCTTAGGTATTTTAACTTTGTAATTTTCTATCTCTATTTGTGCATATTATCAAATTAATAGGTATTATTTTTTATCTTTCATAAAATTACAATTATTTGGTTTTTGACTTCAATATAATATACAATTTATGTTGATTTTTGAAATTCGAATGAAATAGTCATAGTTCAAGGCAAAGGTCTCAAGTGTAGTGGTTCTATGTCAAGGTGCAGTAATTCTATGTCTAAAGTTCAGAGGCGTAGTGCCCGTTAAATATCTACATGGTATATTCACAAATGCGCAGGCACCTGCGATACAAGCCTCGAGCTTAGTGCAGCGGCCGCTAAAAAGAGAGAACTGTAAATACACCTCCCTAACATTGCACCCCTTTGTTTAAATGCAACAACCAATTTAATTAAGATTTGTATTAAATTTTTAAGGTGTAATTTGTATTAATTTGAATAAATTTGAATTTGAATTTGAATTGTGGACTGTAGTCTTGTTCAGACGACATTGATGTTCAAATGACACTGATGTTCAAATGACACTGATGTTCAAATGACACTGATGTTCAAATGACACTGATGTTCAAATGACACTGATGTTCGAATTGCACTGATGTTCGAATCACACCGATGTTCTAATCATACTGATGTTCGACTCACACTGATGTTCGACTCACACTGATGTTCAAATCACATTGATGTTCAAATCACACTGATGTTCAAAACACACTGATGTTCAAATCACACTGATGTTCAAATCCCACTGATGTTCAAATCACACTGATTTTTAAACCAAACTGATGTTCAAATTACACTGATGTTCAAATAAGACTGATGTTGAAATGACACCGATGTTCAAAATACACTGACATTTAAATTATACTGACGTTCAAATCATACTGACGTTTAAACCACATTGACGTTTAAATCACACTGACGTTTAAATCATACTGACGTTCAAATTACATTGACGTTCAAATCACACTGACATTCATATCACACTGACGTTTAAATCACACTGGCGTTCAAATCACACTGATGTTTAAATCACGCTAATGTTTATATCACTTGAAAGCTCTCTGTTATTTTTTTATTTCATGTTATGTCGAGTGAATGAAATAATAAATAACCTACGTCCAACAAGACGTTTTTGCTAAATGATTACAGATAAATCTAAGAATCAGATCATCAACACTCGCTACTAGAGCCGGAGCCCATCCCGTGGAAGAGGCCAGTGGTGCTCAGAAACGGGGAGGTGCTTTCTTCGAGAATAATTTTACTCGTTGGCTTATGTTGTCTGTAGAGTGAGGGTACGCGTTTGTCACCCCTGGCGTTAGTCGCGGTACCCTGGCATTTGACGCCATCGGCTCTTGGTGGGCCTCAAGTAGCTGCGTAGGTGGGTGGGAATGAACACCTATGGCCTGAAATGTCAGGTGGGTCGGAAATGACGCATAGACCCGGGTTGAAGATCAACATGGCACAACACTGGTAAACGGGAGGAAAACTTCGTACATTACAGAAAAGGCCTAAGATTGGTTTGTGTTTTAAAAGAGATATCTCTGCTATATTTAAAGTAATGAATGTGAGGTTATTTTTAATGATCTTACACGTTGTTATTTAACACGAGTTTATTTTATGTGATACAAGTTACTAGATGAAGTATGAATTAAGTGAATGTGATCAAATGACGATTAATGGAAAATGTTATAAAAGTCGAATGCATTTAAGATGTCTGAACATTGTTTTAATCGGATATGTTTTTCAGATGAATGACAAACTGTTTAAAGGTACTGTCGTCGGGCAGGTGAGAAGTTTTTAGGATTGGCCGAACTGGCTCTTTGGGTCATCCGCTATTGCCTCCGCTGCTGCCACTGATGCGGCTGCTGATTATATCAGCCGGCATCAAGGACGCTGCTCTGTCAAGAGAGGCCGTGTTAGCGGCACCCCGCCACTTGTCGCGAAAATGACGTCATCAAGACAACGTGATTATGTAAGTCACTACAGGCAGAGTATCAAGGCACCTAATTATTGTCGGAGATTGCTAAGAGTATGTCTTCAATAGTAGTATTTTGTGATTTGTAATGATTTGGAATTATAATTGTGATTAGTAATTTATTATTCAGTGTCTCGAATTATTTTTTTAATAAAACCTTGCGCTTCTGCTTATAATAATAATACACTGCATAAATATTTCGTTGACTACAACAGTTCGAGAAACAGTGACAACTAGATATACAAACAAGAACTTGCTATATTCATCACTACTATATTATATTATATTCCATTGGAATTTGTTTTTAATTTGGACGCAAGGTCTATAAAACGAGTTATCTACATTTATATTATTGAGATCACGCACGTCTTATATATGATATCTACAATTTATGAGATTTTATATACATAAAAATAAGATTAAATTATAGATATATGCCATGGTTTTAGAAAAAAATACATATATACAATATTTAAGTAGGTATAGGAGGGTGTCTTTTATGTAGTTAATATATTTTGTAATATATTTGTATATAATTCTCAATATTTAAGCAATGAAATGTATTTGGAAGATTTTCATCTGCACTAAATCTTATATTATAACATAGATCCACCGAGTGGATCAGATTTTATTATATTTATGGTTTTGATCTCTCGTTATTTTTCCGTCATAGTTTTGAATACGAAAAATTCAAAATTTTGCATTAGGAAGTCGTATCGAAGAAATTACTTTAACGGTTAATGAACAAGTGAAAACCTTAAAAAATAAATTGCCAGTTTGCGCCTGGCTTCATTTGTCATTTTCTTCATGGATTCACAGATTAATTGATAGAATTATATACCTGTCTTTTAAGGGAGTGTACGAATCTTTTTCTACTTTATGTCAGAGAAGTTTCTTTTGTAATTGCATATTAGGAGAAATTACTTAGTGCAAATGCGAATATAAAGTATTTGTTTTAAAAATTTACGTCGGTATTGATCTTATAATACTTATCCATATTTAAAATTCATAAAAATGAAATAATCTCGCTGTACATATTAATGTTTTATTAAAGTTTAAACATACATCTCCATTAACATTAAATTGTAACGCCTATGTTTAAATCAAATAAATGTTTATCCTCAGCCTTGTCTGAAATTGCGACTTTCTGGACTACTGAAACCACTTTGGTCGCCTCAGAAACCGCCTTGGCCGCCTCCGAAACCACCTTGGTTACCTCCAAAACCGCCTCTACCGCCTCCGAATCCACCTTGGCTACCTCCAGAACCGCCTTGGCCACTGCCGAAACCACGTTGATTGCTACCAAAACCACCTTGACTGCCACCTCGGCGACCACTTCCGAATCCTCCTTGACTTCCTCCGAATCCTCCTTGACTTCCTCCGAATCTTCCTTGACTTCCTCCGAATCCTCCTTGACTTCCTCCGAATCCTCCTTGATTACGTCCTCCACCAAAGCCGCCTTGGCTACCCCCACCTTGATTTTGGCCGCTGCCAAATCCTTGAGCTGCGGTTGTAGCGATTATAGCCACTACTAATATTAAGACAAATGTAGCCTGAAAAATTAAAGAAATTATTTATAAATTATATTCTTTCCGTTTTAAAATCGTGAAACTATCAGAATGCCATTTATTTATACGTCTTGACATTTTATTTTTATTGTGAAACAAAATTTTTTTAATATGCGGAATTCTTGTTGAAATTTTTTTTTTTTGCTATTACTAATAATATTTATGATTACTAATAGGTAACATAATATGTTTTTAATTTAAACAACTCTTTTTCTTTCTTTCTTCATGGCTTGGCGCACAGATTAGCGCATTTGCCAATGTCACGTATTAATAAGTGGAATCGACATGAAGCATATTGCTTGTCTTGTTATCGTAAAACTCCTCCAGTAAAGTGATTGAAAGTGAAGTTGTAAGTAGGCTTTCTGAAGTTATAAAGGACTTCTTGGAAGAGCGCAAAAACTTCAGCTACATATGTTTATTTAGACCTACTCCATTAGACCTCGGCGGACGTTTCGAGACCAAATCAGGGACGTCTCGAAAAAAGGCCAGGTCAAGAGTACCCTAAACCGAAGAGCATGTATGAAGGGAATAATGAAAGTGGACGAAGCGAAACAAGTATGTAAGGATCGTAGCAAGTGGAAAGAAGTGGTCTCTGCCTACCCCTACGGGAAAGAGGCGTGATTATATGTATGTATGTATGTATGTATGTACTCCATTCTTTTCACTTACACAGGACTTTAAAACACAATATACTATCACTTTTATACTTTAAAACTCCCAAAAATGTAAAAAATAGAAAATCTAAATAAAATGAAAACCTGACTTCTCTCGTTCCCGCCAAAAAGTCCTTAAACAACATTTTTTAAGTTCTTTCATCAATAAAAATGTTGTCATAACAAAAACACAAAATAGTTTATTTTTATACAATTTAATTACAGTATTTATATATACCATACAATTATACATTATAGATAGTTTCAATTTTTAGTATTAATTTATTTGTTAAGTAGGTTATATTTTATAGAATAATTTTAAAATAAGTTTATAATAAATAGCTTTTTGGTATAATTGTTATTTAATTAGGGACATTGTTTCTTCATTTGTAAGCACTTTTTACTATACATACCGAATACTGTTTTTGTTGATAATTAGATTAATGTATGAAATCTGAATTTTAGATTGCGTTACATATAATTATACATTCCTATAATGCAAACATATATATGAAAGAAACTTACCCGTGCAGAAGCCATTTCACAATATTATTTATTACTTATTATAGATCTGTGAACTCACTTTATTATACTAAAGTGGAATTGTTGAATTTATACTTGTTACACACTTTATATATTCAACAATGTTTTTTCACTTATGCTAACGATTGTTAAACGAACGTGGTTCTTAAATTTTCGTACTCTTATTTGTTTAGATATATGTAATATATCTATGATTCTATTTCATAGGCATGGAAACTAAGGCGATTAGGAATTGACTCGTACATCTATTCGTACGAGTATAATAAAATCAAAAGGTCTATCTTAATATATACATATCTACCTTCTGCGTATGGGTATGTATGTTTGTAAAAGAACGAACTGAGAAACTTGAAGTTTAGCTTGCACACAGATTATATAAAAGTATAATGTATAGGCAAGTATTAAGAAAGAATTTTGTTAAAAAGAAAGTTTAAAGTCAGTACAGAAAAAAAGTGCATTTAATAACCTAAAATTTTGTATGTATTTGGTCGATTTGGAAAGATCAACTAACTAAAGTGTTAAAAGAAGTGTCAAAGTTAACATGGAAAAATATTTAATTCCACGCTGATAAAAGCTGGTATATTAATTTTTTACAATGTGGGAAATAATTTAACATAGATTAAATTTTATCGTGTAAAATTTACAAAAACATTGTATTTAATTAACAAAACAACTTAACAGTCGAAAAAAATGTTCGTTCCGAAGTTCTCGTTTATTTGCCTTAACCATCCCTTTTTTTTGGAAATACAAATTGCATATACTATTGTATGAAGTGTTTTCGATTACATTTTTTTATCAAGTTCATCATTTTCTCTAAATCAACATTTTTCTATAACCTGGTCTTAAGGTAAATAAGGAAACTGAGAGTAAAAATAAGAAAAGATTGGGAATCTTTGTCTGCTTATTATATTAATATTTTCAGAGCCATATGTGAGAAATAAGCATGTGACGATAAATATAATAGGCTTTTCATAGAAAACTCAGTCATTGCTCATTACACAGATAATGGGTATTTTTCACTAACTGGTCTATGTAGCTAAGCTAATTATAATTATACAAAAAGAAATTAGCACACATACATACATACATACGTATCTATCTTAACGCTTTATCCCTAACGAGGATTGGCGTAATGAAATTAATAAAAAAAACAGAAAGACGTAAGCCAGAAATATAAATAAATTTAATTTCTTCCCGTGTTTGTATTTAATTCATTTTTCATCTGCATAATAAATGCTATTTACAAATTCTTGCCTAAGAGACAAGATTCCAATGTCTAGATACATTACGATACAAAAAAAATGGTTTATAATACGATATTACCTACAAGACCTGCATGCACTCATACTCTCATACTCAAAAAAAAAAGTGGATAAAATATTCTATCCACTTTTTTACTCCGCATCTCGAAGACTTCCGAGAAAGATTTCTTTGTTGTAAGTTTTGAATAATGTGGAATATTGAACAAGCAATATTGTTATCGATTTATCACAGCTATATATGTACATGACGTAAATCGAGAGCGAAAACCTATACTCTTATTCATAGCTCCTTATTTGTATAAGAGTGTGCACGTAGTAAATACATTATGTTCGAATGGCTGACAAACTTATGATCGGTACTATAATTTTGGGATAGGAATTGTGTAATTCGGGTATGTTTATTTTGTTTTTTTTTTATAATGGAAATATACACATGGGGTATTGGCAAAATTTTATTAACTGAGGTATGCGCCTATTACATGCATAATGTCACTTTATTTCACAAAATCACATCACATCATGTCATATATTATGAATACATATTATAGGTTGATCTTGACATTATTATGTGGTCTTTGACGAAGATTCAAAAATAACAAATCGAAGGTTTGCCAGTGCATTTTATTTTTTTCAATTACCTACTTATTTTTTTTAATTATCAGAGCGCAATAATTACTGAATAAAAAGGACTCTTAACGTATTGTGCTCAAAGGAATTAGAGATACAACACTGCATTCCCATAAACGCATAACCGATGATGAGTGGCAGGATGCTGAAATAAAATGGGATTGGGAATGGGATGGGGAAATGGGAACGGAGGCCGTCGAGCCGGATTGTGAGGCTCAGAACCTAAAAGCGTGGAAATACATATACGCGGTGGAGACACTTTTTCTTAGCTATGGGACAGTAATAAATAATAAAAAAAAAACGTAATATAAATGATAAATAGTTTATATCTATGCATTTTTATGAGTTATATTATTCACGATGCCTATAATATTTTACTATTTTTAAATTTTCTGTGTTGTTTACTTATGGCGCTTTTGGATTAAACTACAAAGTTTATGATTCAGTTTATTTTATTTTTTTATGAAAGAGGAAGCAAACGAGCAAGCGGGTCACTTGATGGAGTGACCAGCGCCGCCCATAGACACCCGCAACGTCCGGGGAGTCACGGGGGCGTTGCCGGCCTTTAGGGAAATAGGGAAAGGGGGGAAAGGAGGGGAAGTGATGGGCCACCGGCACTCTCACTCACCAAACGAAACAGAACAGCAATAGATGCTATTATTTAACGCCGATATTCTGTGACAGGGTGGTATTTCACCGGGCGAGCTGGCCCAATTCGTGCTGCAATGCAGCATTGTTCTACTACTACAAAAATCAGTTCTCTATTATTATAGGACTGAAAATCATATCTCTTCTCTGACTACCCCGTTACTTTATAAAACGAAATCACTAAAGATATCTATAAAATGTATATGATTCAGTTTAATATTATAGAACTGAAAATCATATAATTTGTATATTGGATAGATATTTGTATCCAATGCTACAGATATCAATGTGTCACCACAGAGGCATATAGAGGCCAGGAATTTTATAGAATTATTAGGACATAACGGAAAAATACCCATATTATGTCCTATTAGTTTATTAGGATATTATATGATTATAAAATATTCACAAAATCTTTATATTATACTTATAAAATGCATAACTTTTAAAATCTTTATTGCAAAAGTATTGTTGCATCAATTTTTTAGGAAAAATGAATACGATTAAGATTTTTAGTTTTTGATAATTAATTTACTTATTTGATCATCGTAGATACTATAACTGTAAAATAAAAACATTTAAATCGAAAGAGAGGGATATATATATATATAACATAACATAACTTCACGCTGTATCCCCAACGGGGTAGTCAGAGAGGACGGAGCGCCAGGAGTCGCGGTCCTTACACACCTCTTTCGCTTCCTCAAATCTCATCATTCTCCTTACACATTTTCGGCTTCTTTTACCACTCACTTTCGCTCTGTATATTTTCTTCGTCAGTCTTTCATCACTCATTCTTTCCATGTGCCCATATATATATATATATATATATATAAGTAAATAAACTCTATCGTTAAATAAAAAATATTGAAAATTAATAATACAATATAAATAAAATAGGTCTGTTTCTCTACAGTTTTCTGTTTAAAAAGAATGACATTCAAGACTAGTTATTTAGCTACAGTCCAACTACCTGGCTATATAGTCGAGCCCTGAGTGTCACTTTTATTTAAATTATATTTGTATATGGCACTATCTTTTGATACAGCTATTACATACATAGTACATACATACATGTTTAAAGCCAATCGGAATTTACCTACGAAGATATGTAGTTTATGATAAATTTATGGGATTTATCAAGAGAAGAAATTTATAAAGATATGAAATTTCTTAATATTACTTTATTCGTTCAAATTGTGGAGTGTATACAAGTTAAAGTTAAAATATATACATGTAAAAGCTTGTGTAACAATAATTTAATAATTCATGAATGGATTTTTAAAAATGAAGCACATTTTAAAAATAAATATCCGATATAGATTCAGTAATTAACAAAATAGTTTTTGATTTTTGTATACATAATAAAATATATATTTATACATAATAACATACATACAAAACAACAAGTAACAACAAGTCATAAATACATAACAGTTATAAACATATATATTTCACCTCGTTTGGAATCAGCAATGTTCTGTTAGTAGATTATTGCTATATCAATGTCCAAGGCACGTAATTCTTTACATCCTACATCATGCATATACCAAATGTGTATGTATTATGTATTTACATACATAGTAGTTAAGCATTCTTTCTGTGGCAATGAAACGATTTGCTAATTGTGTCTTAAACTTGTGCTTGTTCGTTTACTAATTGGATTCACTCGTTCCCGTTCAGTTAATTAATGTTATGAGTTAGGTCGTACAATTAGTTTGCTCATGGTCTGGTCGTTCGACAATTAGTAGGTATATTGGCCTGGTACGACGACCACATACGAAACCTCTACTCACTAATAATGTCATTTGCACACCACATTTAAACTGACTCAGTTTCTAATTAAAATGCAACTAATCATATAATTGTGATATAATGATATACCTAATGTAATATTGAATAACTGTACTAATATTTAATGATTTATGGCATGTTTTACAAAATTACAAAATCTACTGCTTTTATCCCTGATTATAATAATAATAATATTTATTTGCGAGAATATGAGTATAACATTGATGTTGATATTTTTCATATAAATATAAAGCTCTTCACATTCTACTAACAACATAGCATGCAAATATTTAATTATCAATTTTTATAAAATGTTATTTTATAAAAATTGATAATTAAAAAAAAATTAAAAAGAAAAAAATTAACCATTGAATGTCATGTACTTACACAAGCATAAACAAAATGGACATAGTTAAAAGCAAGAACAAAAAAAGCTAAAAAATTTGGCATGACAAAATTGGTTTTGTTAAATAGCATAACTTACTTTATATTGTCATCAATAAATTCATGAATATTGTAATAACATTTTTCTTTTAGCAATAAAAAGATTCTTTTTCTAAACAGTGATTTAATGATAAATATAAAAGTTTTCTGCTAACTTAATAACCATGTAGCTGTAATCTAATAAATAATACAGGAAACAATATAAAATATCATACATGACTCCATACATGATCCTTTCTAATATAAAAAAAATACTATAATGCTAAAGGTACCTGTGGTAAAAAAATACTATAATACCGACGTAACAATTGAATATTTCGGTTTGTTTGGATCTATAATAGATAAAAACTGCGATCTCTCTTCTTCGTGAATGATGAATTGAAGAGCTTCTTTGAGGAACGATTCAGATTAATTATTATACTCATCATTTAGGAGCACTCTCTTTGAACGATGAAATACTGAACTTGAAGAGCGGGATGGTGGCTAACTGAACTTGTTCGGTGGGTCATTATAAGATAATGGTTCAGTTACGTCGGTCGTTCATGAACGACTCAACTCTATCGTGATCGGGACTTACAATTCTGAATAAAACCGGGTCTATATCGTGCTAATACTTTTAAGGCTCGTGGTTAGGCTAAGGCTTTTAAGGATCGTGGTCACGGGCAGACTCTATATTGTGACTAGCTGCATATTTTCATTGTTCTGTAGCTTTTAAATGTACATAATTTCAGAAACATCTGTATTCAGAAAATATAATTATCTTAATTTCTTATCGAGATTTTAAGATTTACTGTATGTCACGCAAAAGAGAGTTGCTTGCTGTATCACAGACTTTTATATTTTACAAAACGATTATCTTATATTTATCATTAAGATAATATTGATCTTTACGATATTGATACAAGTAGGTACGTGCCTTTTACGTAAAATATGACGGATAAATAAAGTTAATCTCCGAATGGTTTCATTTTCAGTTTAGAATTTCTTGTGGCGTGAAATGGAGCAAAAGTTGATAAGTTTTATATTTATCGTAAGTATTCTTATTAATGATTTTTTCCTGTTGAAATTCAGTATTGTGATTCGTGATGGTCTATACATGGACGCTACTTTTGGTCACAGATTTCTTCTTGCTAATAAGGTGAGAAGGAAATGTGTTGTATTCCACCATGAATTGGTGGAGGTAGGCGAGCGACCAACCGAGTCTCAGACTCTTTAGGAGGAGCATTTAAGATCTATGACGTGGATTGACAGCTTTACGTGCCTTCCGAAGCATGGAGACATTCAATATAACTGCCACTAGATACCATCTAAATACACATCCAGTAGGTGATTGCGTGCAATGTTGGGTCGAATAGTACTTATTCTCAGTTATCAAACACCAAAGAATTACTAGCATATTCCCTATACAAACACCATGTTGTCTTTGTTTTATCCATCTTATTTTAGGAAGATTCCAACAATATTTGAATAGAATGGAAGAATAATTTCATTTTCATCTGCGACAATGTGAAGCGGGTATTAATCAAAGAACCTGCTGAAAATATCGGTTCTAATAATATTGATTCTTATTTCTCAGTTCTCAGTTTTTATAAATTCATATATTAACGTTGGTAAGTACTAAATGTAAAGTGTCTACTTCTTCAATCGCAGAGATCATGGCACATGTTTCGGCAATATGGCATTGTTTTTAAGATTGATAACTATTAGTTACTTATTTAGCGATTTTAAATTGCTGTGATGATGTTTTCTGAGTTGAATTACGTAATGTGTTGAAAGAACTAATGTATACATTCGAAGTTTGGAGAAAATAAAGCACGAGTATCTAATAATCCAAAATGCAATTAGGTACATACAGTACAAATACAATTTTAATAATTGTTTTTCAGATGGTCATAATACAATTACTACATTCTACTGAATCAGCGTCTGAACGTCATAAAAGACAAAATTTTCAAAATCTTATGGACTCTGTCACAAACTTTGGATATAAAGTAAAAGAAGCAGCTGAAAATACTGGATCTAGTATAAAGTCTTTCTTCTATAAGGCTTCTGATTGGTTTAACAGAAATGTTAAATTTTGATCCCTTTAATTACTGAATTGAAATGATTATGCACGATGATATTTTGTTTTCAATAAGAAAATAGTTTATTATTTTTTATATCTTTATAGGCATTGTTTATAAAATTGTAAATATCTTTTTATACTTAAATATGATTATTTATTTAAAAATTGTTATGAAATTTGAATAAATAAATCTGTATATACAAAACAAAGTCGGGTTAGTTACACCATTTATAACTCAAGAACGGCTGGACCGATTTTTATGATCTTTGATTTGTTGGATTTGTCTTCATCCCGAATAGCAGAATAACTATTAAAACATCGGAAAAATTCATGAAAAATAAATTTATGAAGAAAATTTATTTTCTCATACATTTTGTATGGAATGGCTTTTTTTAATGATATCTCGAGAACGGATTGACTGATTTCGATGAATTTTTTTGTGTTCGTCTCAACCTTGACAAGGTGATTTCAATGTAATTAAAATACATTTCGTTTTAATTTTTGTCCTTTTATTGAACTTAATTCATTTTGTATATTCTTAATAAAAAACTGAATTCAATTCGGCTAATTGGTTAACACAACATTTATTGTTTCCGAGGCGGTACGGAATTCGCCAAGTCAGCTAGTTATAAAATAAAACTTGAATCCATCTTGAAATATTTTACATCCATATAACAAGGAAAATTATAACTAAATCTTACCGTTATTTTGATAAGCCTAGATAAATACAAGCGATTAAGACAGGAGGGGCGGCAAAAAGTCACGTATAATCAGGGTCTACACTACACTAAAGAAAATTTCACGTGCAGTAAAGTCTCACAATGTGTAGTTATAAGTACAAATAAATAAAATTCTTATTAAAAGTACTTGTTCTGTTTAAAAAAAAACCAGTATTTTTTAATCTTCCTGATTGTTTGTTACTTGCGGCTAAAGAAAAGTTAGCAACCGTATTATGCAGACTTGCAATATCACTCCGTTTCTACATCTGTAAATATCTGCTGCCTAAAGAGTAGTCCAGACTCAAGGTGTAATTCTGTTGTACTTTAATATCCTGTACATTAAATTTGGAAAGACGTGACGTAAGTATCTAAAATAAACACTCAACTGTTACAAAATTATAACACAACATATTGCCTTCTTATTATTTTTTAATAAGTGACAGTGTTCATGGATACATAATTATTATGGATAAATAAAAATGTGAACTCACATCAGTTTTTTACATTGAAAAAGCAATATCTTCACGGAAATGTATTTGGCTTAATAATTTAATTAAGTAATTAATTTTACTACTGGCATTCTTGGGAGATATAATATAATTATGTAATATATTCGTCCTTAGCCACCATCACTGCTATGTTTGTGTTCTAAGTTTTTTTAGATTCTGTCGGTTTAAAATATTTTCTCAAGATACCGATTTTTTTGCTCATTGTGCTCACATTATACTTTATGAGCGAAATAATATAATTTAAGATAGGTACTTAGGTACCTTTAGCACGGGTGGGACGTAAATTCAACTCTCAATGTAGTTATTTGGCACAGCTCGTCATCTCCGGTGGTCACAGATTAGCCAATTTGATTCAGTGGGGTGACTAAAATGCACAATGACAATGACATTCACGTTTCTTATGTATTATGACCGAGATTACTATAAATTATAAGGTAAAATTATACGTACAGTAAAATGTTACTATATTTTTTAAATATTTATTTATATTTTGTTCAGACGCTGACTTTGCTTTTTATTATTTATTACCTGAGCGACCCAGCCTGAAACTCTGTGTCATACAAAAAAAAATAACAAAAAAAAGTCTGACCACATTGCAGGATTCAAACCAGCGTATTTCAGCGCTACGCTCTAGTCACTGTACTACTGAGAAGGTAAACTCTATTGTGAATGTGAAATCAGAAGGGTTTCGAGTTTAGACGTTTTAAGTTTGTGAAAACAAAGAGAAAACGAATTTTGAATTGGACCCAAGCTAGATTGATTTTTGACCATTGACAGTTCTATATTGTAAATTTAATCGAAATCGCTAGAGCCGTTTTCGAAAACGTGATTATAAATATACAAATATTGCTTGTATAATACTACTCTTTTAAATAACATAGTATCTTAAAATAAAGGAAGTCCATGAAATTCAACATTAAATTTATTATTCAGGAAAATAAATAATAGATTTTTCTCAACCTTTACATTGTAAATTTCATCGAAATCGCTAGAGCCATTTTTGAGAAAGCGATATCAAATATGTGTAAATAATTATAATGGTAAATATACTTACGAACAATAAAAGTAGTGCATCTTATAATTTTGATATAGCATTTCGATCTTTCATAACTTCATTACATATACTTACGATTTCTTATTGATATTTTTGTCCAAAATTTAGAAAAATATACTGTGTATGTTTTTTAAAATTACATCAATAAAAATAGCACGGTAGACCATTTTTTTACTCGTTAGTGTTTATATCAGTGAAGGACAAAAACTTCTGTATGGATTATGATGATTTTGTATTTTATTTACTTTACGTTATTATTTTAAAATTAGGATAAGTTTAAGGGCAAATCAATTAATTTTGCGTATTTCTTTCGCCTACTAATGACTATGTCGCACGATAAAACTAATCACTAACCTGCTGTCAGAATTTTGAGCATTTTAGATCAAGTAAAATTAAAATAATAATGCTATAAGAGATGGCGGTATGCCCCCAGCGCTGTAGAGCAATATTACAGCGGAAGAACTTCAGATCGGGCATGCCTACAGTACATGATGGCCATTCGGATCGCACGACGGTATCGAACGGTTTCCTTACAGTCGGCGTTGTTCCTGACGTGGTTTCTGCCTCTATGGTCTCGGACAAAGAACAAGGCTACGGTGTTTCCCGCGTGTCGTAATAAGCGCTTGAAGAAGTCCCGAATGATTGGAGTGGGGCTTGGGTCGTCTGTCCATGCAACCGCGAGGTGGACGAACACGAGTGTGGTCCGCGCTGTCTACTTACTTACTTCACTTTTTCTTTGTAGATATAGGTTACCAATATTATCTATTCCGTGGTCATAGCTTAAGAGCTTAAGCTTAAGAGAATTTGAGAATACTGCGATTGCTGTAAACAATATGAATACCCACCCAAGTAATCGTATGTAAAATGTAATGTGAAACAATGAGTGATCAAACAACTTTACCTGTAAGTGATGTTCGTTCATCATTATATGAAGACAATGTCCTTCGATGATCATTCCAGTCCTCCCAAAACCCAGTGGAAGAAACGTTATCATTTCTTTTCTCTCACTGTCCCATACAAATTGTCATAAATGTGTATATAGATACGTCCATGGTATATAACTTTCAAGAACTGAAGTTGATAGATGACACATAATATGTTTTACATAGATGGTAATTAGTACTAGCTTTTTATTCAAAATCATAAGTTTTAATGTCTTTAATAAAAAAACGTAATAACTAAAATTAAGGTGAATCTATCAACATCATATCAGTTAACGATTAAGTATTAATTACCTCCCATAACTGATTATCGCTGTTGTATAATCTGTGCGAGTAATTATAGGACGGTTATAAAATCTTGCGAGTCTGTGATTGTGCGGTCCACTTTGCCGTTCTGCTAATGAATCTTAATTTTTGTGTGGTAGAGCTATGCTGTATTGCAGCACGAATTTGGCCGGCGTGCCCAGTGAAATGCCACCCCCTCACAGAAAATCGGTGTGAAATAACAGCATCTATTGCGTTGTGTTTCGTTAGGTGAGTGATAGTGCCAGTGGCCCATCTCCCCTTCCCCTCCTTTACCTCTTACTCCCTAAAGGCCGGCAACGCACCCGTGATTTCCTAGATGTTGCGGGTGTTCATAGGTGGTGGTGATCACTTTCCACCAGGTGACCCGCTTGCTTACTTGTTCTTTTATAAAAAAAAAAAATTATTCAATACCGAAGTGGATGCACGACTAGTATTGACTATATGCCGTGAAAACATCAATGTGTATGCCACTATTTTTAAGAGTTTCTTTAATCCATCTACTAATTGTTGATACTGAGGTTTTCTTATATTTTTCTCCTGTCCTGTCCTCCTCTTTTGTCCTGTCTATATAACTGTCTTAGCTGGGCAAATTTTTGCTACATTTAGAAAGACCTGACGTAATAAATTGCACCTGGTGCAGTAGTTTTAATAGCGTCAGGTATTTTATTTTCTAGTTTATTATTCATATGTCACAATATTAATAAATTTAATTAAGGCTATAGTTTGAATTCTATGTCCTGTAGATATGGCGAGCAATGTAACCGCTTTTTCGGTTAAAATTTTCAATGAAATTAAAACTAATAAAAAACTACTGAAACATTCCACATTTGATGATACTTAGGCATTGAGGGTCGTAACTTGAAGACACCTTTCAGAAATCTTTTTACTCTATCATTTTCAGACAATTTTGGTTATAAGATAAGAGTTTATACTGACTTTATTGAGTTAAGAATGCTGTAGGATGAACCGCTATGAAACATGTGTTAAAAAAGCAATCACATTAGGTATCGAACAATTAATAAATTCTAAATGAAGTTGACAGATGACAGCAAAATAGGCGGGGAGCGTTAACGCTGCGTTTATTGGCGAAAACAGCAGGATCGCCACAAAAGAAGAATAGTAATAATAATAACGCTGCGTGCAGATTCAGGAATATTATTGTTATTACTTTGAATTTCGTGACGCCGAATCGATGAAAAATTTGAGACTACATAGTGGTCATCGGAGGACGTCTGAAATGTAATAAATTTGATTTTATAATACTTACTTTTGTAATATTATTTTGCTCTCGATCTCGTGATCTCGTATTTGTCTGGAAAGTGAGTGTTAATCGGGTTTTGTCTGTGGGGTCAAAGTTAAAAATGGGAGTTCCCCAAGGATCAATTTTGGGACCTTTCCTGTTTTTGGTATATATTAACGATTTCCCATTTATGCTCAGGGACTTATGCGAAACAGTATTGTTTGCTGATGACACCTCATTGTTATTTAAACTAAACAGAAAAAATCTAGATATTACTTGGGTAAACAGGATCCTAACAGATGTCTCGAAATGGTTCGCTGCCAATAATTTACTACTGAATGCACAAAAAACTAAATGTATTAAATTTTCCCTTTCTAAGGTACCCAGAATCCATGATAAAATAGAACTGGGTGGGAAACAATTAGAATTCGTTAAGTCAGCCAGTTTTTTGGGTTTAACAGTAGATAACAAGTTACAGTGGGCGGACCATATCGGGGCATTGGCTAGTAAGCTCGGTTCTGCGGTATATGCAATTAGACGCATTAGGCAAATGACAGATGTGGATACGGCAAGGTTGGTGTACTTTGCATATTTTCACAGTTTAATGTCCTACGGCCTTCTGCTGTGGGGATCAGCGGCGCATATTAACTCCATTTTCATTTTACAAAAAAGAGCAATACGTGCCATCTACAGGATAAATGCACGAGAATCGCTTAAAGATCGTTTTAAAGACATTAATGTCCTCACCTTGCCCTCCTTATACATCTTTGAAATTATTATGTATACGAGAAAAAATATAGATCAGTTTAAAAAGAATGGCGATATGAATGGTATGGAAACCCGAGGACGTGATAAATTGGTTATTCCAAAATTTAAATTACATAAGTCAAATGTTTCATTTTTAGGTAACTGCATTCGTTTTTATAATAAAGTTCCTCAAGAAATTACTCAATTAACAGAGAATAAATTTAGATTGGTTATAAAACGTACATTGACTAGACAATCATACTATAAAATAAAGGATTTCATTGAAGATAAAACAATAGTCTGGAAATGATGTTCTCTGCACATGCGTTTACTGGCTTAATGAAAATATTGTATTTTAATAAACCTTTTGTAAAATGAAATTGAAAAAATGATACCTGACTGAGTTTCTTGTCGGTTCTTCTCAGTGTCCAGGTTTTCTATTTGAACCGAACTAAAGTAGATTTGACGTTCAAAAATACCTTGTAATTGGGTTTACTTGAATAAATTGATTTGACTTTGACTTTGTAGTATTTAAGAAATTATAAGACATTTATTCTTATAAAATCTGTAAATATATAACATAGAAGTCGCAATCCATGTTTGTCTGTGTATTCTAATACATATTTATTCTATACAAGTGGAGAAATATTGTCTTTTTGTAATTAAGTTTCCGTGCGACGCCGACACGGGTGGCAAAATAAAAATCAATTAGTGACAAAAAAAAATAAAAAAATGACCTGTTTTTATTTAATTTATTTTTTGGTTTATCGACCTGGCAAGCTTACGCAGACTTCTGTCCGTAAATTTAAGTACAAAAACATCGAAAAATTAACAAAAATGGCAAGCACCTTTACATAACATGTACATAGCCCTTACATACACACGTATATATTATAAATAGCAACAATATAATAGTAGTAATAATAATAATAGTAGTAGTAATAATAATAGTTACATTAGCAACTATTTGTTTTATACTAAAATGCACTGAAATTTTTACTTTATGCACTTCTTTTTTTGCATCGTGCAATGTTATATTACGAAATGGACACTTCATGTAATATACACTTGCGGTGTCATAAGACTGAAATAAAGATTTATGATGATTTTGTAGTGTTTGTAGAATTTTGAAATTAGAAAAAAATTTTAATATCAAAACAACATAATATACATGATATCTATTCAATGATTGGGAATAATTTGGTATTTGTTTGCTTCAGCCCTTGCGCGTCATCGAGTCTATTGTCCCCTGTAATTTTATCTCTTCGGCTGATTAGGCCCACTCTGACACACGTGCGTGACTATAATAAATTCAGAACATCCTGTTAATCCTCTGCATCCAGTAGGAGTTAGTAATTCGATCGGACGACACAGTTTTTTGGTTTTAAAGCTTGATTATTTAGATAGAAACAAAATTAAAAATTGTTTTTTTTGTACCTATTCCAAGTGTTTCGTAGACAAAATAACTAAAATGGATTTACGTCTTACAATTATCTTTGTCATTGTAAGTACCTATATGTTGTTTTAATTAATTATACAGTTAAATTAATAATTACTTCGTTATTAATTTGAATGTCACAACCTCACAACCTACCCTTTTGTTGGATTTAAAATATTTATCACGAGAATATTTTACATAGCTTTAAGTACGCAAATTCATCTAATAAGACAAACTCATGACACTTACATATTGGATATTTGTGTGTACTTATAACAAAAAAAATCGACCGCTAATTGCTAGAATTTCTTGATCACTCTAACAAATCGAATCCTAGAAAAATCTATTTTAGAGTCCCCCCTGTACGCCATCTATCCAATTCTATACTTTGCCCTGTATCAGTATCAATAGTTTTTGGAGTTCCTAAAACAGTACGTGCGTTTGAACACTGTAACGCTGTAACGCTACCGTATAAGTATATAATAACTCACATATCGTAATTCGTAATGTTAGATAGAAAATTGCATGGTGACTATGAAATCTGCTCATATTAATGAGCAAATTTCTTTATTACAGACATTGCTATTCGGTGTTTGATAGAATATTGAAAATAATTTAACATTATTTGAAATATGTACAAATCTCGTACCTATTTGCGTTCTGAGCAAAGAAGCTGTGAGCTTAAATGTAATTCAAGTAAAACGTATATTTCAGTTGATGGTAGCAGTTATCTCAGCATATCCCTCCTCGGACATCGAGCTGCGATCAAAACGAGACGTCATGGAGTCCATGAAGAGTGCTTGGAATGAGGTCGTGAGAACACTTAGTGAGGCAGGAGACGCTGTGGTTCACGTCTTTAAGCCAACAGAGAAAAGCGTGATCGACAAAATGGCGGATGGGGTTAAGGGCCTCACTCAGTAACCAGTTATTGTTGCGACTCGCGAATAACTGCAACGGCCGATTGTATAACAAGTATTGACCAGTTTTAATTAGGTACATTAGTTTTTGTTTCAATTATTCTTATGAGTCTATGACGTGTACTTTGAAACATTTAAGAGGCGGTATCTATATTATAATAACTATACCTACGTAGAACATACATGCATAATATGTTTTTTCTTGATTTTGTTTAGCGTAGGTACCTACGTACTTGTATTTTCAAAAACTTCTTAAAATTTATATATATATTTGTAATAGTTTTGTTTTCTATTCAAATCTATATTTTAATTAATAATATAAGTAATTTTAATGTATTATAACTAGCTGTATACATTATGTTGTAACTAAATAAGAATATTTGTCGACATTTAATTACTGGAACTACAGGGCAATGTATATAATTATTACATTTAAGTTGTTAAATTGAATAAAAAATAATACACCAATTATTTGAGTTGTACATATATTATGTATTTAATGGCAACGAATTTTAAAGGGCAAAGTTCAGCTTCTTCAATATAAGTCTACAACTAAGACGTTATTCGCGATTGATTAATTGATAACAAGCTAGGTAAAGCTTGAACTTTTCAGTCGAGCGATATAAAATAAAATATATAATTTTTATACATCACTGTGATATAGTGCATTTGAATTAATCTCAAAGGTAACGTCTTTAGGATTATCAACAGTATTATCGTTAAATATCTCAATCAACTTATCAGTTCCTGCTTGCATATTGTGTACAGGACTCTCTGGATAATCAGGTCTCTTGTCGTAATCTTCTTCTTTTTGTTTATGACGTGATGGTAATATAAAAATTCTAGCAGCAATTTCTTTTTTGTTGCTTTTCTTCTCTTTTTCTTTCTCTTCTTCCTGCGTTTTGGACAATTCGTAATGCTTATGTTGAATATCTGAGATAGAATATTGGTTTATTTCTGACTTGTGTTTTTCCTTGAAAAACATACAATATGCAATCCAAGCAATAACCAGCGCTGCCTGTAACAGAATAATATCACGTATAGCACAGAATAGTTAATAGCAGATACTACGTCGTATAGGCATGTAGGTTTGTGCGAGACACATGCACTCGTTGAACTGGTTTTGTACTCAGCACCCACGTGATAGTAATTCAAATTGAAAACAAAACAAATGTTCTGAAAATATCGAAATTTAAAAGTAAACTTACCAATACAAGAGCACAAATAAAACCCGCGATGTAGGCACTCATTCTTATAAATATTATTACGTGTATTTTTAAGAAAGTGGATTATAAGTGGTGTTGCAAGCGTGGTTAGATTGGAACAGTCGCAACCTGGCAGCCGGCGAACGGGCCCGTCGTCGTCGCATTCAATTAATGTCACTTGTGATTTTGTAGTCAGTGATGTCATCGAGAACGCTAGAAGGTGCTTTATTGGACGTAATGGAACATTCATTTTGAGACGAGTTATATGTAATTTAGGCTTAGATATTAAACCATATTTATTTTCAACTTAATACCTAAACCGGGACTACGTTTATGCTGTCTAAAACTAAATGTATTATTTTAAACATGTATATATACACACCAATATATATATATATGATATAAATAAATCGTGTCGTGTCGTAACAAATCATTAATTTTTAAGATAAAAATAGCGCGACGCTGATTGTACATTTATTTGATAAAACATCAAAGAAAGTTACAAAAAAACGATAAAAAAAAATTGTAAATAAACATACGACAGTATATTGAAATATTGAGCGTAACTACGGATGTAGTCCATGCTCAGAGTACGTTTGTATGTATACATAGCATCATGAATATCTACCTACCCAAGTATGTTTGGTATGGACTTGACCTCATTGCCCAATCGCAGGTCAGCTATTATATTACCAATGTCATGCGATACTAGGGGACAACAGACAGAGAAGTATTATTCTATTGTAATTTGTAGGTTTATTAAGTATTATAATATATTAAATTCATGACACATAAAAACTTAAGATATTATCTTATTTCAAAACTTTGTTCTTGACGTTTGCATTAGTCTTCACAAATAGGTATTAGATAAAACACCATTTAATCTTCCTGTATGTCATTACGAAATCATTTTTTTTTACTTCCGTCACGCGGCGTAGGCCTAGGTGGACCTGAGAAGAAGAATAATCTAGTGATTTAATGTTGTATGATTTCTTTTGAGATATTATAAATGAGTAACATATTACAAATAAGCAAATTATTAATTCGTAGTACAACTCATAACATTTAAAATTAACAGTTTTCACAATAAGTTTACTATTTCTGATCATCACATGTACTTAAAAATTAATAGTTTTCGCAATAAATTTGTTACTTTTCTGCAATGAGTATGGTAAACGTCACTTCTTATGAGACTCGCGATAGTTAGAATTTGTCTGCTGCAAGTAATTTGCAGATAGGGAAAATATTTTATCCAAAAACGACTTCTGGCAAACGCCAGCCTTCTTTTTTTTGTTCACGCAGGAGAAATTCGCACACAAATACCTAGCCTCCTGAGGGAGAGATTAAGTTATGTGGGGCTTTTACCCACCCAGACCCCTGCGGTTATCGTCCTCGACGCGTTGTCGAAGGACTCCGGAATTTATTCCGGAACGCGATGAAGCCACTACCGCGCTATGCCGAAGCACTTCTCGGGGGGACAGTTACTGAGCCAAAACACAAATGTTATCAGTAGTAGTTAAGTTCGAACTGTCGCGAGAAGATCGTAAACATTATGACAAATGCCATTGTAAGAATGGCGGCTTGACAGTATGTCAAGTTCATTCATTTATTTTATTGACAATTTTATTAATTTCATAGTACAATCTAATATTTTGAATGATACTCATTTTATTATCGGCCATGATTATTTTATAGCATCTATAAGTTTTTTAAAGATAATACATTTTTAACGAAGAATTGACATTTAATTATATTATGGTGTTATATTTGTTAATAATAATGAACTGCAATTTTGACGATATTTTGATTGTGCCTCTTTTAATTAAGATTGTTAGGCAAATTATTAAGTTCTTTAAAGACGCACAATTGAACATCATAGTTTATTAAATATATCTTAATACTTACTAGAAATGTAACTTACCATTCACCACATTTACTGAAATAAAAATAATCTATAATTAGTACATTGTTAGGAAATTTAATTTTCTATTTGGATCTATATAAATGGGTTAGGCATATAATCTATTAAATATTATTTGTTTGAAAATATTATCTACTTCCAAATACTGTGAAATAAGTTTAGTTTCGTGTCGCTTATTAGACAATAACCTAACAGAAATTTCGAAACTAAATCGTTCTTTCGGTCAAGATTATAATATGTGTTTTATTATGTAAAACGCATATATTGAAACAAAAGGTCAATGTCATTGCATGAATTAAAAAAAGGGAATTTAATTGTTAATTTATCTACGTTGTTAACTACGTTTCGGTTCGCTGACATAACTGAATAAGTTATATTACTAAGGGTCAATTTCACCAAAGTCGAATAAGTTTTATTCCAAAGACAAAATCATGAAGTACTCTCAGATAACCATATTTTTATTTCACCAACTACTTATCCTAAGAATAGTGAAGTTATACGAGAGTAACTCTTATCCCACCGATATTGAAGGAATAACGGCCGTATTCCCCAGATAAAACCAAAATGTCTTATGTCAGCTGATTCTTGAGCATTAAGATTGTTGAAAATTCAGTTGTGGTTGGATTGACACAAAAAAAGAATAATAAAAAATGTTGTCTTAAGACTGGTTAAAATTTCTTGTAATTTTTTTTAAGTTCTCCCAGTGAGATTTTAGATTTTCAACTGTTCACGATTCTGCAGTCTGAGAAATAAATTCATCGCATACTTTAATCCGTTCTGTATTTTTTTCCTTCATTGATACTCTTTGACTTTACAAAGTGGTGAAACGTATTATGAATTATTCGAGAGTAAATTTAGCGAGTAACTTTATCTCTAGCAACATAACAACGACATTGGTGAAATTGGACCTAAGAGAGATAAGTTATCATTCATAACGTTACGTACCTTGGTCGCTTGGTCCATCCACAACCTGAACTGAAAAAGAAATAAGATAAAGATTACTAACTAAATATTATTTACATAATTTTCCATTATCTAATATCTAATATGTAAATTCTAAATGTAATATATAGCTACTACATTTCTACCTACTACCTCAGAACATACATATTTCAGACTTGCACTTGCAGAAAACAAAAACGAAAGCACTACTAAAAGAAAAACACGAGAAGTAGAGTGTTGGATGATAACAACTTTGAAGTAAACTACATTATTTTAGAAGAGTACGTAAGTAACGAAGTGATCCGTCACCTTGCAGAATGAATAATGTGCGGAAAATATGCAAACCGATAAAAAAAAATCTGTAGCGATGGATTGAACATTGTAGAGAACTGTATGAGATTTACAACTTTATCTCTGACACGGAAATTTATACTAATGAATTGCTACACTCGGGTACGGGGCTGAAGGGTATATTATCGCCCTAGTTCGAAGTTCATTCAGGCGAGATACAGGACTTCTCGATGTCCTATAAACATTTAAAGGTGGTTGGACTGGTATGATGTGTGGTGACACAATGTTCGCCATCAGAAGCACAACTGCAGACTCACGTGCATGAAAGAAGAATGTATAAAAAGATGTAATATTATCGTGAACAAAACTAAGGTTTGCGCTGTCTTGGCACTACGAGGATGCAAGGGGAGATCTGTAACTGAAGAGAAGAGTTTTGGCGTAATGCTAGAGAGGCTTTGGCGCGTTGCAAAAGAGATCCATGCAGCCCACGCCAATGCGTCGAGGACAACCTCGTAGAATTTTTGGTGAGTAAACACCCCACATGAAAGATCCAGTCTCTCCCTCAAGAGGTTAGGTATCTGTGTGCAGATTCCTCCTGCTTAGTCAAAAAAAAGGGTTATCGTAAAAATGCAGAAAGAATTGCTCAGATGGTTCGGGCACATAGAAAGAATGAGTGGCGACGGAATGATTGACGAAGACAGTCTACAAAGCAAAAGTGAAAGATAGCAGAGATCACGGAAGACCAAGGCTTATGTAGTATATAACCAGAGTATTATCATATAACCAGAGTGTTAGTTGACATAAATGTCAGAAGCACCCACATACCTCACGGAAAGTGTGTAAGGAGAATGGTGAGGTTTGAGGAGGCGAAAGAAGTATGTCGGTAGACATTGTGTTCTAAAAAGATGTCTTTCTTCATGAAACCAATAAAGAGATCTTGATTTTTTTTCGATTAATCATATTTACCTCGATTTCCCTCATCGACTAAGTGAACTGACATAGAAACGCAGTTTTACGTTATAGTTAAGTAGGCACAATGTAATACGAGAGCTGCTATTTATGTATCCGGAACTGGCCAGTTACAGAACAATATTAAAAAAGTAATTATAACATTTAAAAATGAAACTCTTTGGTTGAAGAATACAACTCGTTTCATGTAGCTGTCATTTGTTTATCCTTTGTGGCGTCATTTTGAAAATTGGGAGTCTTTATAACCATGGATTTAAATCGTGAAAATTTTCGTGCTATGATTTATTACGATTTTCGGCGAGGACTAACTCAAAAACAGTGCATCGATCAACTCACTTCGACTTTTGGGGACAAAGCACCATCGAAAACTACTGTGTATCATTGGTTTAGTGAGTTTAATCGTGGGCGGTCTGTGCTCACGGACGAAGTTAAAGAAGGTCGCCCTAAATCGGTTGTTGTACCTCAAATATTGATGCTGTGCGGGAACTAATAATGCAGGATCGTCATGTTACATATCACGAGATAGAGGCGTCTCTGGGCATAAGTATGACGAGTATATATAAAATATTACATGAACATTTAGCTGTAAAAATAATTTGTTCACGTTGGATTCCGCACAACTTGAGAATTGACCAAAAACGGGCTCGTGTCGATTGGTGTGAAAAAATGTTACAAAAATACAATCAGTGTGCGTCAAAAGCTGTCTATAATATCTACACAGGTGATGAATCTTGGATATATGCGTATGATCCTGAAACTAAACAACAATCAACGGTTTGGGTGTTACAAGATGAGCCGAACCCAACAAAAGTCATTGCAAATGGTCGCTTGTTTTTTGGTATATTTATTTATATGTAGTTTTGGTATAAATGGATATGTAGCTACAGTGCCACTAGAGAATCGTAAAACGGTTAATTCTGAATGGTACACGACCATTTGTTTGCCAGAAGTTTTTGAAGAATCGGCCGAAACTACTCGGTATTTGGAAGATCAAAAGATCGAATTAACGGGTCATCCGCCGTACAGCCCCGACTTGGCCCCCAACGACTTCTATTTATTCCCAACCGTGAAGAATAAATTACGTGGTCAACGTTTTTCGAGCCGCGAAGAGGCTATTGATGCGTTCAAAATGCACGGTTTGGAGATACCTCAATCCAAATGGAAAAAGTGCTACGAAAATTGGTTCCAACGCATACAAAAGTGCATCAATCGTCATGGTGAATATTTTGAAAAGCAATAAACCTATAATAAATGCTATATGTTTGTTTCACTTTGTTATTTCGGATACATAAATAACAGCCCTCGTACTAACTTATTTAAAACGTTTTCTTATTTTTTTACAAACGATTTCAATGTTTTTGCAGATTGTTATGAAAACCAGAAATACATTGTGAATTTGCAGAAATTAATATAAGTAGATACTATTAATAATTACCTTGATCGGGACCGCCGACTACGTGCACTGAAAAAATCACACACAGATATCAATATATTTTATTACCTATTCGCTAAAGAGATGACGACATGACATGACTCTTAAGCAAAGTGTTTTTTGTTTGTTCATATATTTATTATTATGGTTTTTCTGTCAGTAACTAAATGTTTTTTTAATTGTTAACTGACAAAATGATTTCTGATTTTTCGATTTATCAGTTCGTAATCGACAATAAAATGTTACTGTCACTATTTATTTATATTTATATGCAACATATAATTAAAAAATCATGTGATTATTTTTTGTAGAATAAGGCGATAAGTACGTTAACACTAGATATAAGTTACTAAAATCTATTATTTACCTTCGTCAGGAGGGTTAACGACTTGCACTGAAATAGAAATAGGTATTATAACATCATTACATCATTATCCATTAGTTGACAAACCAACACGAAGATTAAATAAGATATGGGCTTCATTTATCACAAGAAATGCTATTTGAGCATTATAATATCAGCAAAGGGACAATACATACAATTAAGAGGACTTAATTTAATGTGTAATGTTACCTTGAGGATGCGCCTGCGTCAGTGCGAACGCGAACAAAGCCACTAGCGCCAATATAAACTGTAATATTTTAATTTGTCTTTAGAAATGATGAACAATTACATAAAAATAATAGGTATGTAAGATAAATAAATTAAATTAAATTAAAAGAAAAATTACATGAAGATAAGGTACATCATACATACAAATAAAAGTAATAGGTGCTTATAAAAGTATTTAGCCGTTATTTCGAAAATTGTTCATTGCATTTTTAAAATCGTCTATTAAAAGTTTAGAAATACAGAAACTTACGGTAAATTTAGACATGATTGCTAATTGAACGTTAATCACAAACAATGACTGCTTACTGTCTCTTAAAGCACACGAAAAGTCTTTTATTATAATCATGTTAAATATTTATTTATTAAGACAAATAGATAACCTTTGACGGAGTTCTTAGCAAAGATAAAAATCAATATTAAAGACAAAACCAATACGATGAACCGGAATTGACATTTTCCAGCGCAAATGATAAAATTGTAATAAAAAAATAGAATATACAAAAATATTAATTTTAGATTCACTTTTCTAGATAAGTCCCATTAATAGAAGCTATGTAGATTTACACATACAAGTTTAAAATTCATCTTACTAACAAATTATTGAAATAACAGTTTCGTGAACAATTATAGTTCATATGAGGATCGAAGAGATAGGGCTTAGTATAAGTCTTTTTATATAAACATTGTGTAGGCTATGGGCCTAGTAGTAGTCACTATCTAGTTCCGTTTTACAATCTGTAAAATCTAGATGTTCCGTCTACTCTGAAAGGGAAATGGCGTAGAGAGACGTACATACTATGTACATATTAGTGATGTGCCGGATGTCCGTATCCGTAGCCGCGGATATCCGAGAGAAAACAAAGATCCGGATCCGTATCCGTTACTTTTTTGGCAGATCTTTTACGGATCTTTTACATTATTAATACAATGATTAAATTCTATAGAAGTCAAAACATGTCCTGTCGCGCAGTGTCAAGTGGCGTCAACTATCGTTTCAAGGTCACGCGCACCGACACCGATCGAGTTAGAAAGTTAAGATCCGTATCCGTATCTGCGGATCTTGACACCAAATATCCGTATTCGGATCCGTATCAGCGGATTTTTAACGATCCGGCACATCACTAGTACATATGTATGTATGTATAATTCATAAAGAAATATAATAATAAGAAAGTATTGTTATTACTTATGACAAAGTTCAACAGAACTTTGTTCATGGGATTTATTTATAGTACCTACATGTACTATGATTTTAACCTTTATGAAATGAAGGTCTTTAGGTCTAATTATTTATTTTTGTCAAGCTAATATTGCCCACACACATACTGAGATAGGTACATTGGGCGAATTAAATATATGCCTTTTCTTTGTCTTAGAATATTATTAAAAGATAATATATATTTGACTGTTTGATTAGATTTCATTAGATTATGTTCATAATCACACACAGTATAATACGTGTACATGAGAGTATACCTAATTATGTCCTTGGAAGAAATCTCATAAAAATGATTGGAATATAGTCTTTTTTTCATACTTTGATGAAAAGTTCGCTTTGCGTCCCCGATATCGGAGCAAAAAGTCCCACATTCTCTCCCGGCTGGCTATGGAGAAATAAAGTAGCGCGCATGCTCAGAATTTTCTACGCATGCGCCTAACTAACTGAACTCGACTGTAACCTAGCAACAGTGTGTTCATTTTTGTGTTTATATGATTGGGATTCTGCAATATTATTAATACAAATAAAATAAAAAAAATGAATTCTGATGATTCAAGCAGTGAAATAGAAGAAGAGGAATATAATGCGAAAAATAAGTCGTAATAAATATGAGAATTAAATAACTATAAATTGAATAGAATAAACCTTTAAAAACATTAAATAACGATAATTTTTTTTTTCGAGGGCTTTAATTTTAATTAATTTTAATGGAACTTTTCATCCAAGTATGAAAAAAAATCGTATATGCACCACGGGAAAAAAGTAGGACATCTCCACCCGCGATTATGTCACCCTCGCCTTCGGCTCGGGTGACAACAATCTGCGGCGTAGGCAATGATGTTATAATACAAAAGAGGTAGATAGGTTATATGCACTCGAAAAGTGGCACCCTCAAAACTTTGCTAATTAGCCAACCCGGACTTGGTCAAAGAATATGAAAAGTAATGTTACAGAACCAACAATGTCATGTAATGCCTATTGCGCATTCAAAATTCTAAAATATTTTAATAATCCAAACGTTTTTTATAATATACACGATCATGTGATGACGCAGCCACCCAATTTTAATCATCGTTTACATTTATTAAAAGAAATAATATATAATTCATCATTTTAAAATTTATAATTAAAAAATGTTGGCGATCTTTTTAAATAAATATGTTATCATGTACATGATTCAAGAAAAACGAAATTCGAAAAAAGCAAACATCATTCTTTACTGTCTAATCCCATTAGGTATCAATCATATTTTTTTAAAATGTCTGTTCTGTGGAATTAATTTCTAATATTCTATGAATTAGTCACGGATTCGCTTAAAATGTAGTAAGACATTGAAATTGACCAATCACAATGACTTAGAGAGCTATGTGATTTGTTAGTTTGAAATGCAATTATGTTTTCCATTGCATAGCGAAGCAGTGCAATGTATATTTGTGTCACTTTGTAACGTTGTAACTGGGACAATATTTTACTTGGATTAGTACTAAGGTAACCTATCTACCTCTTTTGTATTATAATATCATTGGGCGTAGGCGGAAAAGTCCTACTTTTCTCCCTTGGTGCGTAATATACTATTGTCTTTATACTTCTCCGAGTCCAATAACATTTTTAGAATTTTTGTGTTTGTCTGTTAGTTAGTTTGTAAATGTTTGCTTCTTCAATATTTCGGGTTTCGCTAAAAAGCTATTGAACGGATTTCAATGCAAATACGCTGTATGAGACATTAAGGGTCCAGTTGCTCAATAGGGTATGTGTAATATATTATTATGCTACAGCTGAATAAAAAGTGAATGAAAACAGAAGCTGAAGAAGAGTAAAGTTGACTTATGAAAATCAAATACAGTGTGACGAACTTATCGACGAGAATATTGAGGTTTGTAAAAGGGAAAAAAATTTTTTCATCTCTTCAAATCTCGTTACATTAAGAGCGCTTTCACTTTTTTTTGTGAAATACTGATATTTTGACGCTCTAACTCTTAGAAACAACAGAAACAAATCTGTTTTTAATTGTACTTGAGTTTTGAATAGTAAAGGATAGTTATTTTATACTTTTCAGTGTTTTTTTTGAAGGCGGTTTAATTTTTTTTAATAATAATTTTTTATTTCTCCCTTTTGAGTGATCTTGACCTAAATAAATATCTGGGGTAGGTCTGCAAATTAACTTCATTCTAATTCCGGAGCGCAACGATATACAAGAGAATAATCAATATAAATAAAGGTTATAACCAGGTCGTGTTATCTAGTGTATCTTCGAAGTCCAAGCTCCAATATCGATGAAATTTAAATGAGAACACCTCTGAAGTATTACCTACCTACCTACCAAACGAAAAAAGAATTTTCGAAATCGGTTCATAAATGACGGTTATGAGGTAACAAACATACAAAAAAAAAATAGAAAAAAAAACAACATACAGTCGAATTGAGAATCTCCTCCTTTTTTTGAAGTCGGTTAAAAATGTACTCTATTTTAAACTCGCACGATCTTTATTCAAGTGTAATCTGACGTTTAAAACATCTCGTATTACATTCCAAAGTTAACGGCGACTGGTTGCTCGGCACAGATCACTGAACACGCGATAGCACGGGAGAGTCCCAGCAAGCGATAATGTTTTTATGCATTACTACGCATCGCAACGCAATTTATTGGTAATATTTATTTACCTTATTTACATGAACTTAAATAGTTTTTTTATTTTGATTTGCTCATATGAGAAAATATTTAAGAATTATTTTAAAAGGTAAAAAAATAATATTTACGAGTTCATCTGCATTTTATTTACAACATTTTAATATGTTATGTGATCTTAGTGTAGTTCATGTATTTAGTCTGCCTTGTAGAATTTAATAAAGAATCTTTTTTTTTATCAAACAGTAAAGAGGAGCTCGTAATTATTACTCTTTCAAAATACTTTATAAAATAGTGTCGCGATTTCGTTTTCCTGCTTGTTTGATTTTAATAACTGCAGTTATGTTTATTTATTCTACAGTTCTTGAGAAACGTCGATTCAGATTTGGCATTATTTAATAATCAGTCATCTTCTTTTCTTTCTAAGCGAACTGCTTCAATCCACCTTAATGAGCGAAGCTCATTTTTGGTAAAATTAATGGAGTAAATTTATAAAATCCAATTCAATAAAGAGAATTCCCATACTAATTAAAAAATAAAAAAAAAGCGTGAAAATTACTTACGTACTAAAAACTGGATGGCTACTAGTTGCATAATACAGATCACAATATTTTTATTTGATTTCTTGTAAACGTAAAATAACTTTATATACATGTGATAAGTTATCATATCATGGACTTTTTTCTGTCTTATACACCATTTAACCACACAGAAGGTCATTTTTAAGTTACATTTCGCCATTTAATTGGGGTTTGCGTCGTGTCATATTTTTAAATGAATGCGAGTTCCTTAGTACTTCTGAATTCGTTGGATTCAGCATTTTAATATTCTTTTACATAAACGACGACTCTATTGTTCTGATTAAAACTTTTTTTGTGCAGAAACAATTATAGTCAGTAATACTAGCAATACTAGGTAATATGCTGCTTTCGTTTGTCCACATTTCTGTTAATACGAATATGTCAATGGATATTTACAATTTTGTACAAATGTCACTAAGGGATCATAAATACAGTTAATGCTACATACCTATGTTAAGAGATAATATCGATAAATTATTTTGATCATTCATCTGATTCATAGAATTATGAACAAGAACGGAAAAGCACAAAGAAGGTTCATCAATCATACTGCAGATAATTTTTTGTGTAGTCTATATTATTATCAAAATTATCATGAAATTTACATTTTGTTTGATAGTTTTTGAGAGTCAGTTGGTTGGTTGCGGATATTAAGTTATGTACCATTTTGTGTGTTTGTAAGTGTATAATTTTGATAATGTAAATGTATTTTTCTACAAAATAAGTTTTACAATGCAAAATAGTACATACATCACCCCTAAGAAAATGATAATTATAAAAAGGCTCTACAAACTTGTTTCAATATTATAAGTATTCGCACGTGAATAGTTGCCGTATTGTGGTCAATGACAGCTTTTATAATTTTCAGTTGAACATTTTTACCGTCCGAAATACAAAAGGTAAGCAAAATGCTGCCCTATTATGTCACCGATAAAGACGCTTTTTCAACGTCCACTGCATGACGTTATCGTGCACGGAAATATAAAAGCGTTTCCGTACAACTGCATATATTTTTCTTCCCGTACCGTGGACGGAAAAAATTTGGCGATAAAAACGTGCAACGGAAAATTATAAAAGCAGCCATTGCTTGTCTGTGCTCAGCTTATTCAAATCCGTTTCATCTTGTACGCGTATGAAAGGAGCGTTTATCACTTTCCAGAGATACACCTTAGCCCAACAATAATAAACCGTCTCTTGCTAAGTAAAATAAACCCTTTTCTTTGGCAGTTACGCTTTCAGAGATGTAAATCGGTACAGGTTGCCCTTGTATATCTAGATGTTTGGTATTCATTCTATTTTCTAACTTTGAGTTGGTTCTATAAATATCTCGTATATCATGAAGCTGGAATGGTTGATTAAAATTATTACCCATTTTTTGTAACGTGTTACATAAGTCCATTTTTGTTTCAAGAGAAGTTTTAGGTACATTTCTTATTTGAATTCTAGATGCACATATGTTTCTTTCAAGATTGTCAACTTTAGTATTGTAAGAAGCGTGAAGATCAACGAATTCAGAAAACAAGGATGGGTAAGATTTCTAAGCTCCGAAAGTAAGTAGGCTCCGAGACTGAACGTAATAGAATATTACTCATTTGTATTAAACACAAAAAGGTATACTAGTATTTACCTATCTATCTCCATCACAATTGAATAAAATGTGTATTATATGCGGTGCATATACAATCGCTTATATTACAGTAGTTTTGCTGTCTCCATTACGGCAATAAGTTCCTGATGGAAATAAATAAAACAACTGAAATTATAGACGTCATGAAAATAAATACATAAAAATAAGGATGTTCTATAAATAAATTGATCACCCCCAAATTCATTGATCGAAAGGAATAAATGTATAAGTATTGTATACTTTACACATACATAGGTATTTTATATCGATTATGCTTAAAAAAATAGTAAAAACTGTTGTACAAATCGATTTGTAATTAGGTACGTTAATAATATAATAATGAATATATGCAAAAAGTAAAAAAAACTATTTTTACAAATGTACCTACTTAGTACATGTAGAAAAGCAACACGTTTTTTTAGATTCACTCTCCAAAGGAAAAACCACGAATTAATTATAGTACTTAAGTGGCCACTTATAACTTATATATAGGTATTAATATGACAGGACGTTTCGAGTGGCTTTTAATCGCGAGTAAAATTCCATACGTTACTATTAATATTAATTATACCGGTGCTGTATGTTTATCTCATATCGCTTTAATAATTTTTTGTGTTTCTTTGTTTTTGTTTAATATTTTAACAGTTCGATTTCAAATATAAACAAGATTTAATTCTATGAAGATCAGATAAAAGAAAGGAAAAATATATCGAAGCGAGGCGAGGAAATTTAAAACTATTAAAAGTGCACCTAGTTTACGGACTAATTTTAGTTCTAAAACAGAATAAAATATTTTTTTATTTATTAGTTTTATTTAGTTTGTCTATCTGTTTACATTTAGATAATTTGCACAAGGATGCAAGTTCAATGCTTTCCCTAGGAGCCATTTCCAGTTGATACGTCCTTGATAATATGACATTGGTTTTTGAGTCATGTGAAGTCGTGTGCTAGAAGATAGAATATGTACATATTCTAGCTTCTAGCACACTAGAAGATAGAATATTTATATATCCTAGCTTCTAGCACACGAGTACGTTTCTCACGGTATTTATTTGTCGACACCACTTTCACTAAATAAATGTCTCGGCTTAGCTAACTTTCGTCCGACGTTTCAAATGTAATAACGTGTTTCGTTTCTCAACTAACATCAGGAAATTTCAGAGTTTCACTTGAATGTAACTGTATACCTGGAGAGTGTTTTCATGGGATGAAAGATGTGAGTTGGACATGGAGAGACGGGTAGCAACTGAAGCAATAAAGTAAATGGTGCCCTAACCGCATTAGCAGGCATTGCGTAGTAAGGACTGCAATGTTTGGCGCTCCATCCTCTCTGACTTCCCTATTAGGGATACAGCGTGATATGGCATGTTACTTTTTCAGTCGGTCAGCTAACCAGCACCGAATTCATAATTTACAATATATTACAGATGGTAAAGCAGAATGTCGACGGTGATGGATGTGTATGCAAGTTCTGTTTAATAAGCTATGTTCCTCGATTAACGACTTGCAGCGGGAAGTTAAGCAACAAGTAGGCACATTTTATATTTTTGACCCACACTAGCAAGTGGTACTCTTTAACTTTGTCTTTCCCAATGATGTTATAATTTTGTAAATATAACATCATTGGTATTTCTTTAACAGAAGGTTAAATGTAAATAGAAATAAATAACAATAATAATTAGTGAATCCTTGTAGACGTATTTATTAATTAATTTGAATAGACTACAAATATTTTCTATAACTTCAAAATAAATTGATATCAAAAATTGAAACGAAAAAATTACAGTAATCGACCATCTCGTATATTATGTATTTGTATAGCGTATTATATAAAGAGGTTTCGTTACATTACTTGGCCTCAGCTTATGACAGTTATTAGTCACAAACAATATAAAATAATATTATCTTTTTGAAATATAAATGTATAATTTCTAAGCGGGAACTTTGAGGAAGTCTATTATTTAAGATAAGGTGTAGTTTTAAGTTTGTAAATATTAACGTATGTATGTACTTTTTTGTTATTAATAATAAATTATAACAATTTTAATTAAATTTTTAAATTAACCGCAAAATTGTTATAATGCTTATTTTTAACGATAAAGTAGAAATTTACATACATAAGAGGGCCCAATAACTGTGGTGTTTTTCCTATTTATTGTAAGTGTATTAGATATTAATAATGACATTGATTTCAGAGTTTTTATATCAAGTATTATATTTTTAATCAAATCATAAATCACGTTCCCTATAATACCTACATCAACACAGAATACAGCCGCATTCTATAATAAATGGAATTTTACACGTTTTGTACACTTAATGCAGTTTTTATCCAGTTTAATAAAGACGATTTCGATCTCCTTCGCTACCTAGTGACTATGTTTACGCACGTCCATCAAGTCGAATAAGTTTGCTGACCAATTCACATTATTTATTCATATGTATGTGTATGTTTTCCTCACGTTCGAGCGATATATAAGATCTCAGTATAAGAGATTGATCACAGTATTCTTGGAGCTAAGGAAGAAAAATCTCGAAAGTGAGTTAATAAATAAAAATTACAATTTTATTCTTATCGACTATTATATTTTAAAATCTAAATAAATATTAATAAATGCAAAGTGCAAGAAATGCAGCTTCAATTTCCGTAGAATTCGATTGTTTCTATTTTTTTATAAATTCGTATATTTTATTTTCAAATGCAGGAATTACGTATTAGCGTTTTTTTTTCACTATTTACGGAGGGGTTAGATAACATGAAATCATACAGGACTGTGTATTCCTGTGCACACACGTTACGTTACGATTTATATTGTTTTATAAAATATCTTTAAATATTTTATATTTACAGTAAACCACAATGAAGACTGTCATCGTTCTTGGTGTTTTGGTCGCGATGGTAGTGGCTCGTCCTGAAGAGACCTACGACACACGCTACGACAGTTTCAATGCGCAAGAGTTGGCCGATAACATCCGCTTGCTCAAGAGTTACGGCAACTGTTTCTTAGATAAGGGCCCTTGCACTCCTGAGGGTGCTTATTTCAAGAGTAAGTTTATAACATCTTTATAATGATTACAGTAATGAAGATTTTAATAAGCGTGTGGCTATTATAGATTCAAATACATACGCTCTTGTGCATAAAACTTCCACTTAGAATATTACTGTACAATAATAATAACATTTTCACTATAATAATAATATTTTTCGTGTTTTAATTAACTACAGTAGACTCTATTTAGGATTTTTAAATGTGTTTTTTTATTTTCTGTCTAATCTATAATTAAAATTATGAAGAGGTAAAATTGTGTTTGTTTGTTGTGGGTAATAATTGGAACTATTGAACCGATCCAAAAAAATCTTTTACAGACAGGAAGCTACGATATCCGTGTCTAATACTATATTTTATTTGGAATAGTACTCACACATGTAAAACTCGTGTGGTGCAGCTAGTATGTTATACAACCTTTTGTAAGTCTTCAGTACGCACATAAATATTACATATCTACAAACACGATAATAAACTTCGGTACCTTCCCACAACAACAATTTCTCTTAGTCATTTGCATAGCTATGGGGTTAAGGGTGGGCGTGGCCCACCAGAATGCTCGGTGTCCTCTTCAGAAAAGTGCGATCTAATCACATTAGATTATTAATTGTTAAGTTTAATTAAATTCAAAATATTGTGAGAAACTCGCCTGTTGAGAGGCGGCAGCAATAATGCTCTCTAAGACTAATGTTAGCCACGTTAATGGCAAAAGTACTTAGTCAACGCATATTTGATTCGGAGATCTAACTTGAAATGAATTAGGTACCTACGTGTGAAAAAGTAATGACTGCGGTGCGATTATTGTATTATTTTTGACATTGTTATTTCTTTTCTGTTTGTAGAAGTCATTCCCGAAGCTCTACAAACCAAATGCGCTAAATGCACGCCCAAGCAACGTGAATTAATCCGTATTGTTGTAAAGGCGTTTAAAAGCAAGCTGCCCGAAGTTTGGGAGGAACTCGCTAAGAAGGAAGACCCTACCAGTGAATTCAAAGAATCTTTTGATGCCTTCCTTAATGCTTCTGATTAAATGTGCCAAAGTTTAACAACTTTCCTTGTAATGAATGACTGAATCTTGAAATGTTTGAATGGTAATGTATGTAAGTTCCTCAAAAAAATGTAAAAACTTTGTAGTTTGCAAAACTATGCTGAAAAATTTCTTATTGTTTACTTCCATATTGTTGTCTATTTTTATTAAATATGTAGTTGTTTCGTAATATCAAGGATTCAAAGTTCGGAGCAATATTGCAAGATATATTATTTTTAGATATTTTTATATGCTGTTGATTTACAGCAATTTTAGATAGCAATTAAGATATCCATCTGTGATTTCCATTTTGCAATAAAAATATTATGATTTATTTTGTGTTGTTTTTATGTCCTTGCTGTCTCTTTACAAGAAAAGATCTTTATGCTAACATTGTGTAGGTACTAATATGTGCACGTATGTAAATAGTATTATATGTCAGGGTCGGGGACTAATAATTTCAGGTACGTATTGTTACGGAAACAAACTGTCGATAACATCGAAGCTAAATAAAATAGTAATAAATAGACATCGTCATTACATAGATGATATACATACATAACTAAATGATTGATATTGTGATCCTTGCGATCTACTTAAAATTTAGACATCTTTGCTGAGTAATTTTGAGGTTTGAAGTTTGAAGTGTAATTCATGACTGCAGATATTAATTGATATCTTACACATCACACTCGTATTACTTAAAAAGCATTTTTAGGGATACTCAAAAGGAAAACTGAAGTCTGAGGTGTAGATCACTCCACGTCCCTACCGACAAGTAGGGACTGACTCTGTTTTTTTGACTGTCCGTCAATGTGAATTGTAGGAACTTAAAAATACAGTAATTTAAATCTTATTGAAGCATTTAAGAGAAGGCACATACCAATTCTAACATTCTCTTCAAGATACCAAGTATCTAAAGCATTGAAGACAATTGAATCACTAAAACTACAGTTTATAAGAAAGTAGGATAGTGACAAAGCGTTTACGTATTTCTAGAAATAAATTTTACTTAACAAAATATGTACATATTTTTGCATACGTAAATACGTATATTTTTATTCTGCAATTGTAACTTACAAAATATCTTTTATAGAAATTTATGACTATGTATGTATGAACTCTCACCACGTCGTAAGCGGAGAGAGAATGAAGGAATGGGTGGCTGGACTAGACTTCCGACTCTTAAATAGAAGGTCCGCGAGCACATGCGTGCGATGACAGGGGTAGATTGGCGGCTTATCGTGGGCTCCCTCCGCTGTTCGCATGGTGCCAAATTGGAGGGTGGCGGAGGAGATGGTCACGCTCTCTGACCATCGCCACATAGTCATCGATGTGGGGTTCCATCCTTCAGGACGTCCCGGCGGCCGCAGTGGTAGCCCCCACGTCAATGGTCTCTTAATCGCGTAGATCGAGATCTACTCGAAGCTGCAGTCATTGCTGCGGCCTGGCCAGATAATCATGACGGATGGATCTTGCCCGATCCAGAGAAGGAAGCAGCCTGGTTCCAGGAGTAGATGACGCGAATCTGCGACGTAGTTATGCATCAGTGTCAGTGCCATAGAGAGTCAGTGTATCTACGTAATTATGTGTGTCAAGGTTTTAAGTATTTAAAGAATAAATAAATAAAAATAAGTAAAATCGCACTCGTATGTCCTCGAAGTCCAGCAATATCCAGCTTTAGACATTAAAAGTTTTTTTTACAGTTATGGCTAGTGGTATGTTATGGTATTTTACCCGATTACTTTATAACTCATAATGAATACCTACTAGCTACTAAAAGCGATGACATGTTGTCAGAGTTGTAAAATCGTATTAAAATCATTACCTCTATTTATAATGGACAACAGTGATATGTCCATTTGGACAATTGTAACTGACAGTTGCCGCAAATAAGTACTTATGATTTTTACTGGAAATGCATTGTAGTTTGCAAGTAGACAATTTTTATAGAAATACTAGGTATTTCCGGCGATTTAAATTGTTAGTAGTCAATCGTGATAAACAATAATATGCGAGTTTCGTTGATTATTTTCACCAAATAGCACATTTCAGTTTTTTCGGTGTATAATAAGTTATCTTCCATTCTGTCTATATCTATGGTCTTAGTTAAATGTACATAAGTACGCGCATCCCAATTGCAATTGAAATATTTTACCCGAGTTCTGTCGAGGTTAAAGCATTGTAATTATTATAATGGTTATTACAATGGTAATTATAATAACGGTCATAAAAAAATTTGAATTTTTACGTTTTTGCCTTCAGTAGTTTTAGTACGAGTATGACTGAAGTCAAAATATTTGTCTGATTATACCTTACATAGATAAATATCATGGTTATAAATAAATATATAAATATTGTTTTATATAAATATAATATAAATATAAAATTATATTTACATTAATATTATATTATAATACTTTAATGTAGAGAACTATGTATTGAACATATTTTCATAAAATTTTAACAAAGAAAAAAATCCAACGTTTGAATAGAGGTTAGACCACAAACTTCATTTATACAGCACAATAAATTAAAAATTAAAAAAAACCCCTGACTCACCTCCAAAAAGTAATAAAATAATATGTACCATTCGGCCCTTTAAGTTTATGATAAGTTGTAATATAAATAGTAGTAGTAACACATCAAAGCCTCGTCGGGTCGAGGGACCGCTAAGTTTTCCTACTTTATATTTTTTTCCCCATTTTATTATTATGATACCTCTGCTGTAAGTTGGCGAGGAGTTGGGTATCCTGCTTATTCCAGATGATGTTGCAGCATCAGGTCAAGATTACCATGCTATTGTAATTTCATCGAAGTCACAGGATATTAAATTTCGAATCGATCAGGCTAGTAGAAGTTGCTCACATCCAGTCAACAACTAGAACAGAGCTGATGATCTCCAAACGGCTGATCAGATTTTCTTCAATAGCTTAAGATTATCTTGATCAATTCACCTTGCAAACAAAAAAAACTAAATCAAAATCAGTCCATCAGTTTAATCACTACAATGCCACAGACAGACAATACACAGACACGCAGATACACAGATACACAAGTTACACTTATAATACCCCTTTTTTGCATTGGGGGTACAGATACAATCATTTTAAAATACCGTTTTAGCAAAATTTCGAGTGCAGGCTGACTAGTTTTATTAAGAGGTTAACTATTGCGTACAGTCAATTAATCATTAGTTTATTTATAATTACTGATTATTTACGCGAATCAACGCAATTATATCAAATAATTTTCCGCAATTTTCTTTTTCTTTCTTTTCCGAAAGAATATCTAGGTGTAACAAAATCCACCTTGACGCCCCGTCTCAAAATAAAGGGTTTAGGCTCACATATGGGAATGCAAAACCATGTAGCCCTTCGCCTACACTAATTCTTCATTTTTAGTACTATACCAGAGAATATGTATACAAGAAGGCCGATTTCGGCCTCATGCGTAACGGAATTGCCTACTCTCGGTCGGATACGTAGGGTTCTTTCGTTGAGTGTGAAATGCGCAGGGCATCTCGTTTGGTTATACGTCTAGTACATTACATAAAAGCAATGCACACGGATAAGTTTTTCATGTATGTTAAATTTAATTTCTTGTAACTACAAGACTTACAATACAATCAGTATACCTATGTTGAAGAATAATAACTGGATTCGAACGACTAAAATTATTTAGGCACTTAAGGACGTTATAATACGTTCATTTAAGCGATTTAGATGTTTTTGTAGTTGTGACGATGTGAAGAATGAATTAAAGACAAACGGAAGCGGTCGCATGTTTGCGTCGCGTGCGACCATAGATGACAACTTACGACCCCTACTAGCCCTATAATAATTACCCATATTCGGCCAAAATATTGCCGTTGTGTGCGTGCCACGGCGCGTGCGTATTAGCGCGCACACATGCAAACCGCATACACTGACTTTCTATGAAGACATCCTACTGTTCATACTATGACTATACCTTGGTCGATATTACTTTCAAGCGGCGGCCAATATTTTCTTTATTTTTCTTTCTCTCTCAGACAAGTGTCGAAGTATTTAGTACACTAGACAGACAGATTTAATCTACAATATTTGTAATAATTAGGCTTAAGTGAAAAAACTCGAATATTTAGTTTTAAGAATATTGTTAATATTAGTATTTCTATACAGGTTAGTTCAAAAAGTTCACAAATTATATGCTCAAGTAAACAGGAAAGTTTGTTCTCTACAATTATGTTGTTTAAAATCTGTTTTGTTTATCACCGTGATTCAGATTAATCTTAGGACATTTATTACAAAAAGCATAACTTATATACTAACAATAAGCAAATAAAACAACGTTGACGGTTGCTTTAAAAGAACGGTCATTAGTTGTTATGGCTACAACGTTATAATGATTGTGACGTATGAATGACTTTTTCAAGGATTATATTCAAAGGAAAATATATAAACTTAGGTAAATAAATCAACAGCATCAGTTTTGTCGGTTTTGTCGGTCGGCTTGTGGAACTCTATTCGCAGGTCAGGATTGACTAATCTGTAGGCATGTATAAATAAAATATTATTGTTAAAAATACAACAATGTTCAAATGATTTTTCTTTTAATGAATACATTAAATTATTGCGTTACGAAAGATTTTTTTTGTTTGCTATTTTAGTTATAATTTTCAAAGTTGCCGAATGTAAGAGTTGAATTAAAACATCTTCACCAGTTTCTTATTCAAAAACTATTTAGAAATACAAATAAAAGAAATATTCAATAATAGAATACCTTTGAACTGCAATTTCAGTTAGTAAAATTTGCTATTACGGATATAAATTTTGCTGTAATTTTGGAGTGTCTGACTGTATTTTTATTTATATCTATTTAATCGTTTAATACAATAATTCAATAACACTACAAAAAGATTAAAGGAGGATTTTATTTTGACTCTCGATGTAGTTTAAAACCTACCTCAGGAGTCAGGTCCCAGCAGAGTCAGCGTAACTTCCTATAGGGGAGACCGGGGTTGGTTGACTATAGGGGTAGGTAGACTAACTGACAATAACTCGTCGGTATCACGTGTTTTCCGTCAACCAATCACAAACAAGGACCATACTCCGAGCCCCACACAGTTGTCCGAAGTGCGCTGTCGCAGTCGCGAGTCGTTTACGAGTGGTGGCACTTGACGTATTTTTGGCCTTGTTAAGTATTTTTTCTTTTCGTACTTCTTTTTGTTATTTTGCCTGTATATTTATTTGAAACGATGCTGTTGGTATTCTAAACGTTGGTTTGATGGTTTTTCTTTATATTACATAGCATTATTTTAAAGATAATAACAGTGTTTAGGTTAGCCACACGATAGAAATCCAAAATGGCGTCTGGGGCTGGTTGACTAGTTTTATTTGGGGTAGGTAGACTAATTAGTCAACCAACTCCTGTTAGTAAATTTAATATTTTATCTCTCTTCGTGGCGTACTGCACTGCCATACAAGAATGGCAGTGCGAAATTTCACTCGCGATCAAGGATCACGAGTGAAATTTCTAGCACGGGTAGCAATTTAGTACCTGATCACTACCACAATAATGTCAAGCGAGAGCGTTGGTGTGATCTGACAGTAAGAGATCAGTCAGCTAGAGACTCGCTGGAGGTTTACGGGTATGGTTGCTTCCCATCTTAACATCAAATATCGTGCCATGACCTTAGATACGAAAAAAGTTAGAGCGGAAAATAGCTAAAGATTTTAGTAATTCGTCACATGAAAAATATTTTGTTTGATATACTAGTTTATAAATCTTAGTTAATATTTCTCTAAGAGCAATTTGATCTCTGATGGCGAGTTTAATACAATGATTATTAAGTACAAAAACTAAAAATGGTGTCCATTAAAGTTATTAAAGTATTTTTTTAGAAAATTGTTATTAAAAGAGACTGTTCTATTTTATTTGATATTTAAGTATCTGTTAACCGAGAATGGATCTCTTATTTTTAGGTTGATTATGATTAAACAAAAAATTATGATTGTTTACAAATGTAATAAGGACTCAATAATAACTAACAGGTTTTATTCTACACTAATCCTCTGTATTTGCACTAATTACGTCCTAGGTCAACCTACCCCGTGCATGTTGTCAACCAACCCCGGGTATGGGGCTGGTTGACCAAGATTTACAGTTTCACAAAACCGACTAGATAACCACTATAGTAATAAATATTTAGGTTAGTAATGACTATTTTTGTTAGCTAAATAGTTCTCCTGTATGTGACAGAGATAGTTTTCCCTGTATCAATTGAAACTAAAAAGATATGCAGGCTTAAGTAAAAAGTTAGTCAACCAACCCCGGTCTCCCCTATATTGTAGTTGAATACATAATTTTTTAACATAACTTCAATCAAAACTTAAGCACAAAAAGAACTATGCTACAAATACCTATATAATTATTTTTAACGGTTAGTGAAGTCGGTGCCAAACCAATAAACAACAACAAAGTTTACTAGTTTGGTAGGGTTGGCACCGACTTCAGTAACTGTTAAACTTTATTGTAGGTATTTACTAATATTCATATCTTGTCTATGAAATTACCTTTGAATTTGAGTTTTGATTAATAAAAGACAATTATTTTGTAGTTTTCAGTGCTTTTATTTTGAAGTATATTCATATAATATACAATTAGAATATTCTTCTTAAAAATAGTATAAATAATACAAAGTGTATATACTTAACCCTTAAATACGATTGTTGTATTCACAGTACACTATTATTTTCTGGGTCCGTACGGACCCTAATTTTTATTTAGTCAATATATCTAGCACAGATAAGTACCATTAGTTAATTCTTTTTTACTTTATCATTTGATATTTGTTGTATTTACCATAATATATATAAAAGTATCATTAAATTTGATCGAGACGCTTCCTTAGTTTCACAAGATTAAAAGTGTACTCCGAATAACGTGATTTCTGAGGTTTGTCGAGATAAAAAAAATAATTGTAAGTGACGGAAAATGTGAATTTCATTTTAAAAAGCCTTAAAAACTAACAAGAACGGAACACAAATTGTTTTACAAAAAAATAAAAAAGAGAAAAACATGTAGTTTAGACTTCTAAACCTCAGTCTTACACATCAACAAAAACTAGTTCAACGTTCTCTCTTGACTGTTTACTTGTATGCTAAGACACTTTTTTTTATAAAGAACATTTAAGTATATGTAAAAATATATACTATAAGCAGAATGGATAAGATTTTATTATTAAAAAAAAATACGAGACATTAAATAGTAGATTCCTAACCACAATTATAATTCCAAATCATTACAAATCACAAAATACTTATAAATATATACTATATTGAATAATAGTAATATTGAAGACATACTTTTAGCAACAACGGACAATCATTTAGTGACTTTATACTCGGCTTGTAACGACTTATAAGCACGTTGTCTTGATGATGTCATTTCCGCGAGAAGTGGCGGGGTGTCGCTAACGATACTCTAATGATTTGAGGCACATTTGTGACAAACAACAATAAACAACAACACGACAAACTAAAACCGAAGCAATTATCGCAAAAGACATAGTCACAATAATTGCACTCTAAAATTTGGACTTAATAACCACAAATGATTTAATCTCAAAACAAAAGAAAATATAATATATGGAAAAGAGTTTCGAGTTATTACAAAAAAAAACTTACCTGAGTAAAATAACACCCTCTACTACTATTAAAGATCCATAAGGACCCGTGACCCGACCCGTGTCCAGGAACTTATGCGAAATAGTAATATTTGCTGATGACACTTCATTGCTATTTAAACTGGACAGAAAGAACTTAGATATTATCTGGGTGAACGGAATCCTGGCGGACGTCTTGGGGTGGTTTGCTGTTAATAATTTACTACTGAATGCACAAAAAACCAAATGCATTCAATTTTCTCTTTCTACTGTACCCAGAATCCATGATCAAATAGAATTGGGTGGGAAACAGTTAGAATTAGTTAGGTCTGCCAGTTTTCTTGGTTTAACAGTAGATAGTAAATTGCAATGGGCGGATCATATCGGGGCATTGGCTAGTAAGCTCGGTTCCGCGATATATGCCATTAGACGCATTAGGCAATTGACGGATGCGGATACGGCTAGGTTGGTGTACTTCGCATATTTTCATAGCCTAATGTCCTATATGGCCTTTTGCTGTGGGGATCAGCGGCGCATATTAACTCGATTTTTATTTTACAAAAAAGAGCGATACGTGCTATTTACAGTATGAATGCACGAGAATCACTAAGAGATCGTTTTAAAGACATTGATGTACTGACCTTGCCGTCCTTATACATCTTTGAAATTATTATGTATACGAGGAAAATATAGATCGATTTACAAAAAAAGGCGATATTGGTGGTATGGAAACCCGAGGTCGTGGTAAATTGGTTGTTCCAAAATTTAAACTACCTAAGTCAAATGTTTCATTTTTGGGTAACTGCATTCGTTTTTATAATAAAGTTTCTCAAGAAGTCACTCAATTAACAGAAAATATATTTAGATTAGTTATAAAACGTACATTGATTAGACAATCATACTATAAAATAAACGATTTCGTTGAAGATAAAACAATAGTCTGGAAATGATTTTCTCTGCACATGCATTTACTGGCTCTCTGAATATTGTATTTTAATAAACCTTTTGTAAAATAATGTTGAAAAAATTATACCCGACTGAGTTTCTTGTCGGTTCTTCTCAGTGTCCAGGTTTTCATTTCTCTTCTCTTTGAACCGAACTAAAGTAGATATGACTTTCAAAAATACCTTGTGATTGGGTTTACTTGAATAAATTGATTTGACTTTGACTTTGATTTTGAGGTAGCTATTAACTACATTTCGGTAATTAATTAAGACCTTGAGAAACAATGCATTGAGATTATTCAGAATAGGAAGCTTCTCGACATTATTCTTTTTAAAATGTTTTAACATAAATTACGTATTCTAATCAGGCTGTTCCACATTACACTTCTTATTTTTGTCGGAAATTAAGTTCTATTGTATAGGAAATCTATGTTCAAAATGAACATGAAGTTCATTCATTCTGGGTTTCCCATTGAAAAACTAAAATTTAGGTAATTATAATTAATTAATAATTATAGTCGAAACTTTGGAATCCTGGGGCCCCGAAGCCTATTGATTGGTTTCTGTTATTTGTCGCGGTTGGTTGAGGCTTCGAGAAACCGTCTGTCTGGCAGCTTCTTTTGCCAATCAATTGACTATTTCATTGGTAAATTGGCTATACAAAGAGATAATGCTGCTAGGCATCTTAAGCAATGAGAGCTTTCTAAGCGGCAACTTTTAGGAAGTCTATTATTTGAGAAATATTTAGTTTTAAGTTTGTAAATATCAACGTTAAGATACGTACTGATTTATTTCAGTTACATTCCACTTTTAACAACAAAAATATCTATAAACGTGAAATTATTAAGTGAAATTTCTGTTCAGTGTGATGGAAGTTCGCATTTCGTTGTAAAAATTAAAATTCTTTTACTGTTATTACAGATTGATTCCCCATTATGAAATCAATAGCTGTTCTGACTTTATTTATTGTCGCTGTCTTGGGGCGTCCTGATGGCGGTGACGACAAGTATGACAGTAAATACGACGATTTTGACGTCGATTCCGTTATCTCTAATCCTCGTCTTTTGAAGGGATATATCGAGTGCTTCTTAGGAAAGAGCAGCTGTACACCTGAAGGCAAGAATTTTAAAAGTGGGTAGTGTTTCTTCACGTCTAAAACTACACCAGTTGTTATCGTGTCACGAACTAATTTTATTCACTTTTACGATGGATGTTATGCAACGAATTGGAGAAAATCTAGTAATACAGCACTAGACTCTGAAGTCCGTACGTCAGAACGATACTCAAGTAAATAGCGGCATTTATTTCTGAATACTTTCAAGCAGGGACTTACACTGAGTATCGTTCTGTAATATGACCCTAAGACAGTTCGTTATAAAAAGTTCGCAGAAAAATTCATTTCCTAAATGGACCTGACCGGAAATAGAACTGTGACCTTTTGACCCAATAGAAGGATGCGCTTAATAACGTACCAACCACCCAGTATCTTTTTTAAATTATGTTAGGAGACAGTTATAATAATTCCATAGTAGCTTCTTTCGTTATGGTTTTACTACACAATCATATTCCTAGCACACCCAACCTAGCATCTTAACGATGGTTACGCACTAAAGAGCATCGAAAGTATCAAGGTACTAATTCAGTAATAATTTCAATTTGGATAATGGAATACCTAGGCGAAAATGTGTAATGAAAATCATGAGGTTTGAGGAAGCGAAAGAAGTATGTAAGGACCGCGAAGGTTGGCGCTCCATCCTCTCTGACTACCCCGTGGGGAATACAGCATGAAGATATGTATGTATGTATGTATGTATGCTCTTTATATCATGCGAGTGAAATATGTTTTTATTTTAGAAGTCATTCCTGAGGCCATAGAAACCACGTGCGGCAAATGTACACCCAAGCAGCGTGTCTTGATTCGAAATGTAATAAAATCTGTACAAGAAAAATTTCCCGAACAATGGAAAGAGCTTGCCAAGTTATATGAACAAGAGGGCAAACATAAGGAGAGTCTGCAAAAGTTTCTTGAAGAATCAGAGTAAAGAAATTGTAACAAACGCCTTATCTTCTTTAACACGATGACTTAATCTGAGGACTAAATTATGAATTTAAAAGCGCTGTACTTAGATATAATCTAAACTTACATACTATATTAAATATATTTTATATAATTTATTTATTTATGTTTATAATAAATAATATTACGGAATTTTGTCTTTCATTTTGTTAAAATAACTGCTGGCTTATTTTTTAAATTTTGTTTATTTCTATGTACCAGATATTTGTACTATACTAACATAAGTATACATCAAGTGCCCCGCCTTCGCATATTAAGAGTGTACAAAAGTTTTAAAACATGTAACTTCTTTAATAGTGTGTAGTACACAATTTTATTATATTATAGGAACGTACACACTGTGTACGTTCGTATAGTATGATAAAATTGTCTCAAAGTATGTGTTTTAGAACTCTATTCATTGAGCCGTTATTGTTAGATTAAGTTTGGCGAAAAGTTTTTGGGATAGCTGTAGACCAGGGGTTCCCAAACTTATTTTGTCTACTGCCCACTTTGAGAATAAATTGTTTTTTAGCGCCCCCATTTTTTCACCTACTGAAAAACCACTATAACTTCAAATTAAATTAATTAATTATTGTGAGCTATACTAGCGGAGATTAAACATTAATTCCAAACGAGACTTTTACTATAACCCGCAAGAGTTAACTTGAAACCTGAGCGCAGTTGGTAATACACAACGGCGCTCAGGTCTCAAGTTAACTCTTACGGGCTACACCTGCCAATGAGAATGATTATTGCAACGCAACTTTATAGTATTCAAACAGAGTATCTTTTATTCAAAATAAAACAAATATAATCGATCCTTATATAAAAACTAATGTGAAAGATGAATCTGATGCTGTTTAATAAGTTTGTTGATATCAAATTCCAATTTACTCAAGAACAGTCGCAAGTCGCCACGTTTGGTAACATGCAAACGATTTCTCTTTTTAGTAAGCAGTGTTGCCACAGCACTAAATCCACGTTCTCAAAAATAGGACGATGGGAATGCTATCAAGAATCGCTGAACGATTGACCACAATCCAGGGTACAATTGCGGGATCGGTTTTTGTAGTCAAAATTCTTGGTAACCATTTTTGAACTTGATTTTTATTTTCTCGTTTGTTGTCAATTCTATAAGTTCTTCTTCCAGCTGAGGTGACATTGCTGTGTTGACATTTGAAAACGGATCCAACACCCAGTCTGGTATTTCCAAGTTCAAAATGTCCTGGTATCGTTCGGTGAAGTCAATGTGGAGGTTTTCCAATTGTTGGCAGTAGGCAAACAATTCGTCGTTACTGCATGATACTGATAAATTCGGAAAATTGTGAAACTCACGTCTGCCCATATTCTTTTTGTGTAGAAGCAGTTTGGCTGCGAAAGCAGCAACGACGTTTTTTGTTTTAATTAAATTTAGTTCATCGCCTTGCAGTTGAAGATTCATGTCGTTGAACAATTTATACAGGTCTGTCATGTAAGCTATATAATTCTTTGATGTAATGAGCTTGTTGTGCAATTCTGTATCTTTAGTTTCCAAGAACTCTATAACACAGTCAAACAGGTTGTAAAATCGAGTCAGACAATTGCCTCTTGATAGCCAACGAACTTCAGTATGAAACAACAAACGGTTGAAATCCTCATCATTAGTAACACAAAGCTGATGAAATAATCTATCATTCAAAGAGCTGTTGCGGATTTTAATGACTGCTTTGATGACATATTGCAGTGATTGAAATAGTCGTTCACTTAAGTTTCTAGCAACCAAATGTTGTCTATGAATAACGCAATGTACAGCAAGGACATCTGGAATTTTATTTTTTAAGTACGCTATGAAGCCTTTATAGACAGGGTGCCTTGTCATAGCCGGAGCGCCATCCGTAGCAACTGATATAATATTTTTCAAGGGAATCTCTTTCTCATCACAAAACTTTTCCAATGTATTGAATATGGTTTCGCCTTTTGTATCGGTCTCTAAATTTCTAGCAAAGAATAGTTCTTCACATATTTTCTCATCTTTAATAAACCTCACGTAAGACAGCAACAATGCTTCATTAGTTGGTAAAGTGGACTCATCGAGCTGAATTGAGAATTGACTTGTCCTCAAGTGATCACACAATGATCCTTCAATGTTTTCAGCCATTTCATCAATTCGTCTTTGCACAGAATTATTACTCAAAGGAATTTTTCGGATAATATCTGCGGCTGGTTTATGAAGCACAGTAGTTATTACTTCCTTTATTGCAGGCAAAATTAACTCTTCTCCGATGTTATGTGGTTTGCCTTTTTGAGTAATTAACAAAGAGATATTGTACGAAGCTCGAAGTCCGTCGTCGTCTTGCTTTGCAGCCGCCGAAAATAGTTTTGCTACACTTGGCTGAGTATTATGCTTCTTCTCTAGGTCTTGAAAATATGCTACATTCTTGTCTTTCTTATCTGGATGCATTTTATTCAAATGATCTTGCAGTCTTGAAGGCTTCATTGCTTCATTCGAAAATGTTTTTAGACATAGAAGACACAAAGGCGACGATGGGTTTGTCGGATTTTCAATGAATCCGAATTTAATATATTCCGCACAGTATTGCCGTATCTTCTTTTTTACTTCCGACATTGTTTTGTTTTGAGAAATACGTAAGTAAGTGTTGAACTTAAGTACTGCTCATCTATTGCCCGCGAAACCGCAAATGAAAATAAAATAAATATTACGTTGTTTATATAGGATTTCATAAGCAGCACGCACCGACAGGAATAAAACAAACATGCATAAACTCGTTTATCTCATTCAACGCTTAATCGTACTCAACAAGTCAGAACAAGTATTCTATGAACCAGCCGATTGATACAGGAATGCACAATTCGGGTTATTTAACAAAAACTTGTTAAAACATGATTGCCCGCGGTCTATTATCTACGAAAATTACCTATCTGGAAGTACTAATAACTATTAAAATGCGAAAGTGTGTCTGTTGCCTTTTTATTTGTTTGTTTGTGTCTACTTTCATTTCGAAACGGAACGACCGATTGACATGATTTTTATTTTCTATATTCAATAAAACAGGATAGATATATGAACTACGCGGAGAGAAATATCGAACCGAGTTTGAGCAATCTTTTAATTAATATTAGTTGATGTTCACAAGTTGTAGTTGAGAGTCGAGAGCTCATGCAGTCGTTGTCTAAGATGCCTCCTAGCTAAATGAAATTATAAATCACCCCCCAGGCCTCTACACAACGCCCCCACTTTTTTTCTGGGTCTCTTACACCCCTTTAAGGCTGCAGCGCCCACAAGGGGGCGTTATCATCCACTTTGGGAAAGGCTGCTGTAGATAGTTCATGGAAAAACGAGAATCTTAAAAGAGTCTACTTCAAAAAGAACAAAAAAAAGTTCTAAAATAATTTAGTTACAAAAAAATACGGAAATATGTATTTTATTGAAGGTAACCTTTACAAATATTTAAAAAAACTAAATAATATTTCTCGCAAGCATATTAAAATCCCAAACTGTGTGCAAGACGACTGGTATCCCTAAAACCAATGTGAGAGTATTGCAATACCAATTCGTTTACTCGAAATGAGGGGTAAAGTGACAAGATGATTTGTTATTAAATATTCGTGTTAAATTAGGGATTTAGGGAGTAAATATTTACTGTTTGCTGTTCTGTGTTTACTGTTTATATACAATGTCTTATGTTTTTCTTACAGACTATTACTAATAAATATGAATTAGATTGTCACACAAGATCGTTGTATAAATAGGTAAAGACAAATGAGTTCAGTGTCTTTTTCTCATCTGTTTGTAGACTGATTTTCTTTTTTTTTTGTTTAGTAGCTACTGACGAGCTTTAGTATTATCAATAAAAATATTGTTTAGTGACAGTTAGGGATATTTAATACATGAAGCGAAAACTTCGGATCCCTTTTTAAGAACACCTCGCGCACGACGGGGATGTGAGATTTGGCATTGTTTTAAATTCATACTGCCAATGTCAAAAAGACTCATAATAGTTCGCGATCATAAGATATATATAACCTCCTTGGATTAAACCTCGATCCAATCAAACAGTCGCACGAAGTAGAAATTGTCGTCAAAGAGTTCATATTATAAATTCATATTTATGCTCGAATTTCGACTATCGGGTGACTTCTAGTAAAAATATTCTACTACAAATACAACGTTCTACAATGTTTAGTCGGTATTCTATTGGTAGCTATAAAAAATCTTATTAGAATATGGACAGTAACGCGATTACCTTTTTATTTCGCTTATTTTGGCAACTTTCTCTTTCTTCTTTTTCGTCTTTCGGCCGAGTTGCATCGGCCGTAGTATCAAGCTCGAGACCACGGCTGAAACGTCAAGCGAAATATCGCGTTAATTTCCCGTGTTTTTAGATATTTTATAATGCAACGCGAAAGCTTAAAAGTTTTTAATATGAACAGTGCCCTAATTTTATTTTTTTTTCAATTATTACCCACCAATAATTGGATTTTCACCAATTTTTTAGTTTCCTAAAGAAATAAATCTTTAATAAGTAAGTTATTTTATAGATTAGAATAAATTAAAGCCTGCTAACTTCGATCACAAATAAAAATCCCTGCTAACGATGAAGATAATATGGTCTTTTATTAACTGTATGATCAAAAGTTAAACATGTAAACATTTTTTGAAACAGTTTGTTTGTTTGGAAAAGCTAGAAAGGCTGTTCGGTAAAAAGTAAAACATGTTAACATTTTATTTTAATTTAAATACAATTCATTTTCCGATCTGTATCATATTAGACCTATCATATTATGAGACACCAATCTGACGACGAAGAGTTGACAACCTTTACTACAGCTATATACTCCGAAAAAAAAACATTTATAAAAACAAATATGGAAAGAAAAATTACTAAATTATATACTTTATTGAATAAAATGTATGAAAACAATACATTTAATAATTTAATTAATAATAAAATATGCAGTTTAATAGCCGAAAAATAGTTTTGTTTCGAAGTTCTCGTTTATTCGAGCGATACCTATGGGTTTTAAAAAAATAAACTGAATACCTACTATTGAATTAAATAATTTATTAATTACATTTTTATTAAGTTTATCATTTTCAAACATTTTAAAAACACACTGTGAGCCTTCATTTTGCTTTATGAATCTTTATCCTATCTTCAACTCTGTCTTACATTCGCAACTCGTTCATTATCTGAAAATACCTTGTCTTAATGCATAATAATATTTAAGATATAAAAATAAAACTGGGTAAAAAGATTCAAATATGGCATCACTGAACAAGCTTGTCTATAGATTTAAATTTTGTTTTATTTTGATAAATAATAATTTAGAACGATAAGGTGTAATTTATTACTCCATAGGTTTTATTGCCGTTTTTTAATCTAATTTTTAATGTTTCTGAGCTAGAATGTGACATATTGGGCGTAAATACAACATACACGAATTGCACGAAAATCATGCGAATTATGTGACTGCCATGTTAGAATGACGTGACAAGTGAGTGAATTTACTGACTTAAGAATGCTTCATTTTTCGGTTCTGTTGCTCTATGTATTTTTTAAATCTAATATGTAGGTATAAAAAGAAATATTTAGCTGATTTGTGAAATACCAACAAACCTACGTAATTATTTATTGTTGTTGTCGAGTCTCGTAAATTCTAGGAATATGGAAATTGTAGGTTTGTACCACACAAGTAATAATAGTGGTATGTACTTACATTGTAATAAAAACGTTTCAACGATGAAAACACGATGAAAAGGACTACAGCGACGACGTCACACGAGCAGAGTGGCCAGCAACTAGTTTATGTATGTAGGATGTAGGTATGCTAATGATTTACATTTCTAAGAATATCCTTACACGAACAGCATTTTTATTTCGTAAATTATATCTTAAACTACAGGCAGATTTAAAAATGAGTAATTTCTTTTAAATTTTTAGATTTTTTTATATTTTGTCAATGACATATGCTACATATACCTATGCGTATACTCAGCTATCGACCATTCAGGGTTATAGAAGCATTAAACCGTAATATAATGACACTAGTAATGAGACAAATAAAACTCACGTATGATTTAAAAGAAAAACAAAAAACAAAAATTTCGATACTCGTACGCACACATATACTCGTATATAATAGAAAGAGACAGAAATATCACTGTGAATCTATGTATAGAGCTAATGCATCTAGCGCCGCGCGACGCGCGGGTGGCCCCCCGCCCCCCCACGTAACGCTTTTCCCTTACGTGACGATATCTACCACCTCAAACCTACCGCAAGTAGCGTTAAAGAACTTCGTTGCAAAAAGACAGCTTAGACGTCAGGCATCAAGACGGGTTAAAGGGCTTTTTTGAAATAGGTTAAAACTGTCTATTATATTATACCTACGTCTTTCAGTCCTTGATGTAGTACGTATATACAATGTACATAGGTCGTTACTAAACACTATCATTGTTAATAGTAACGAGTCATCACATTCAGAAAACAACTCGGCAATTTTTGGAAGTATAAATTTCGTAATGGTTCTAAATATGGATTTAGTTTGATAATTGTCTCCAATTTTGGCAGGTGAGTTTTGTATTTATTTTTGGTAATTTATTTATGGCCCTTTGTATTTCACATATTTGTTAGTTTCTTGCAAAAGTAGAAAAGCTTAATACCCGAGTTTGCTTCGTATTGTATTCCTTTTGTGTCTACTACTCTATATTGATACCTATCTCGTCAACCTTTTGTGTAAGTTCCTTTGATTTTCGTAAATAAATTTTTAAATAAACTAGCCATGATTTTAACAATAGAAATACTGAATAGATTAATTCAATAAATTATATCAATATTTGGAAAGATTTCACAAAAAGCTTAACGCTCAAGGTGTCGTTAAGGCTGCATTTTGGAATTAAATTTTTTTAGAGCTTATTAGTATTGGTTTCGACGACGATGACAAACTTAGCAATATTAATACGACTAGTGAGATCATATCTACAGGCTACTTCTTATACAAATCTAAGAAACCCAGGTATTATGTAACCTTAATAATGTTCTGATTATTGATTATTATTTCCAAAATTTAAGATATGGGTTTTATTATGCTTGATAATTTTATATGTACCTACTATTCCATACGTTGTCCACGAAACATCACTAAAAAGAAATTGCTAATACATTTTCACAGGCTTTCGTCTAATTGTATGCTTGGCCGGTTTTGATGAACTGCATGCGCAAGAAAATAAGTAGTTGCAACAAAACAATGTTATTATATCATAAATTTATTTTATTTTTATGTAACATAATAATGTTGTTCGTATCATGTTTTTCCAAAGATCCTGTAAGGACGACGTATTTTATATTACATAACCATTCATAGAAACCATATATTTGTTACACACAGTTGTGACCAAGGGCGGATCCAGCATTCAAGTAAGGGGGTGATATCATAAACATCTAGTCAGGACAGGCTCAGGCTCAGGACCGGGGGGGTTATGACCCCCCCCCCCCCCTATCTCCCCCCCGTATCTATCTACAGGCATTCGCCTTGGCGTGTGATCAACCTATCGCTGACACACTCATCCGGGTTAATAACGAAAAAATCGCTATCCGTGTTGATCCGATGAGAACCGAACACAGAATCTTAGCGCCTTGTTTTTTTAACTATTGCATTAAGATTAATGCGAACACTTTCCACTTATTTTATATTTTATTCATTTAGGTAACAGGTAGAATTTAAGTACACATTTACTGGACAGACGTCATGATGAAGAATAATCTTATATTGTGTGCTATTCTGACACTTGCAATAGCATACGACGCCAAATATGATCAGTTTGACGCTGAAAATGCAGTCAAAGATCCTGCCGTAGTAGCAGCAGTGATGAAGTGTTTTATAAATACAGGACCTTGCTCTGAACTCGCTGCTGCATATAAAGGTAAATTATCTGCAAAATAGAAGAATTCAGTCAAAGTTAATTCCTTAACGAAGTTATGTTTGCTTATATCTCTTTCGACTATTAGTATTCTGTTTATAAGAAGCTACAATATCATAAATATTTCGTTTTAGAAGCCAGATAATAAGCATACAAAGGAAGAACTTAAGAAAGAGTGAATAGAGAGGTAATTGCGTATTATTACAGATACCTGGCAACAATATTATAACTTATAGTTATTGAGCCGGCGATTACCCGCCGTGTATACGGTACACTATCAGCACCTAATAAGTCGAGTCTTCGAGATTGATTTCTAAAAACCTCTTATTCACGTCTTTCTTCTTTTTTTGAAAAATGAGCGCATTCGAGAATAATGTAATACGAATACGTATATTACATACTGTGATAATTTATTGCTTCTAATATTACTACAAGATAATGGATAATCAGTTATAAAATATTCAATGTAAATTGGTAACATCACCTAATGTACCTGTTTAAAATTGTAGCACGTTTTTTAGCCGTGTATCTTAGTTTATTGTTAAACAAATTAACATCGTCAATAGCTTTTTTAAAACAAAATAATTAAAACTAAACATTTTGTTATAGTTAAGTTTACATACTTATTTTCATAAGTAATAATATATTTAATTTTTTCATTGCACGAAATTTTCTCGTGTTTGTGTACTCCATTTATATTTTGATTTATTAGGTACTATGTAGGCTCTAGGCACTTTGTATTAAATTAGACCTTAATGGCTGATGGGAGGTGAGATAAGAATTCATTGTAATTGCTACCCTGTATCCCACGGTGCCAGTATTTTTACTTGCCGCAGATACCATTTACCATGAATTCTTAGAATATATCATGAATAGACCATTATTTGCAAATAAAATAAGAATTTACATCACAATATTGAGAAGTACGTGCTCTGTTCACGTATTTAATTGAATAAAACAAGACGTTGGGATTATCCTCTTAGTCTGACATTGTAAATAATGGCTGTATTGAGCTTTATGTTAACAGTAATTATTTATTTATAACACGCACTATGTTTACATGAATTTGAGAAGTATATGCATAAAAAAATTTTGTAAGATAATGACATAGTATATTTTTATTATATTATAGTAAATGTTAATGATATGTAACAAGATTAAAACGAGAAAAAAGAGAGAAAAAGAAAGACAAATCGATATAACGGCTTTTCATGATTTTATTTGTTATTATATTCATTTTGTGGTGATCGTGGTTTCTTAAGAATAAGGGCGTAGGCGGCTGCCCCCTTAGACTTCCCGCCGTATGCTGTTTCGCTAAATACACATATTCATGCCAAAAAATATACTGAATGCGTCCGAGTTCACAGAAAGTGTCGGTACTGCAAAGAGGTGGAAGAAACACCTTTGTATAGTTTGCATCGTTGTGAATGATGACGAGAATTGTGCGAAGAGAGCACTATTTACTTTTACTCTTACGTGAAAAAAGAAAAAACATTAGCGGGCTCGATTTATTTTATGCAGCGTTCCAAGCGTCAAATAATAAAATAGCTATAAAATAAAAAGCAGATATTTCTAAAGTACTTAATTTTTCAATAAGTGAAAAAATGTACATAAAACTATCCCCGTTTCGGAATACTTACTAAGCGAAAATTTGAAAAAACATCCCATCCCATAGAGAAAGATTAATCTAATTGTGTTTTCATTATAAATGATCAAAATTTGTAATTAAAAAAAGAAATTTCGAACATATCTACAATTGTCATACAAGGTATAAATCAAATGAATTGATCTCACTTTTTGCTCTTGCAGTTTCTTAAACTTCGACCAGTATTTTTTGTGTTTGAAGAAAGTTCAGCGAGTTATTCCAATTAACCCGATTATTATTATTTCGTGATGGGACTTAGTAATGTTTAAACTGTTGTACCAGTGTACTGGCACTGTTGTAACAGTGGCGATCGCAATAGATCAGAGTTGGTCGCAATGATATAGATTATAATCTGCATTGCTGTAATATAAAACAACTAAATAAATACCTTTTTCATTTCGAACTAGTCCAACCAAATCAGACTCGGCCGCCTAACCAGCACCGATTCTGATTGATCGAAGCTGGCCGAATCTCATCTCTGGAATATCCTGAGGACGCTTCGTTGAGGGGCGAAAGAAATACATGTCGATTAGTTTTGGAATTTTGAGCGGAAAATAACTAAATATTATGAGAACTCATCGCGTGAGATGGATTTCCGCAAATTAACACTTTGTATACAATATTATTATCACTTAAAAAATTGTAGTTTGCTACATTTAAAAATTCAACAATGTAGAGTGTGAATATCTTTCAGTTAATGTTAACAATTTATTTTCAGAATTGATGTCTGAAGTTGTGGCAACTTCTTGTGCAAAATGTTCACCTCGTCAAAAAGAAATTTTTAAGGTTGTGATGAGAGCTGCTAGGAACGAATTTCCCGAGTTGTACACCACGTTCAAAAAAGAATATGACCCTGATAATACAAAAGGAGCCGATTTGGATGCTTTTATTTCTTAATACTTCACTAAATTGTATAAATCACGGAAATAATTATGTATTTTGTATTAGCTACTAATATCTAATATAATATACTCAATTGTTTACCTTAAAAAATATAAGAAGTTATTACAATACAATATTCGAGCGCTCTCATCTGTGCTTATAGGCTGTATGCAAATTTCATTTTTATGGTTCTGGAATAGCTAAAACTACAAAAAGTGTTAAGGACCATGAATCCATGGCACTTGGTTCCATATTATCTGTTTACCAACATTGTTACATTATTACATAGTAGTGTAAAGATGTTTTGTTTCATGCAATCCGACACAAATTTAAATAAATTGTAGTTTCGCTGTAATTAACTAAAGTAATTTGATCCTTAGGCCATGGTCAGAATTGTAGCTGACATAGCTACAAAAAGTTGTCTGTTAGCTACAAATATAGCCTTCAAACAGAACTAAAAAACTAGACATAGCTTTCTTACAACAAGAGAAAAAAACATCAAAGTTGGTTCACCTGTTCTTGATTATGTTAGAAGCACTAAACAAGTATTTATACATATACAAGCTGTGCCCGCGGCTCCGCTCAAATCGACTGCAGAATTATTGTTTAGGTTATTAATGAACTGACTGAATGTCTTCGGTTGAGCGCACGCGTTACGCTCGAATCGTGGTGCCCCACTCCCACGGCGGTCACCAGCCGATTATTTTAAAGATTACAGATATATTATTTAAAAATACTTATTGTGGGTTTTCCTTAAAAGATAGACTATGCTATCATGGACTTTTTTTGTAGGTCTTTTTAAAGTCTACAATTATGTAATACATTAATTTGATTTATCTTTTATGGTTTACTCAGCGTAAGCCATTTAAGCGCCGCCCAATAGCGTTTTTTTCCGACTTGATACACCATTGTCGGCACTGCTTATTTCGTACGTTACTTTATGTAACCAAATATATTCTACCACGTGACTAGATAACATAGCTATGAATTAAAAAAAACATGTACATTAATGTGGCCTAAGCTATAAGGGAAACATTTTTTTTGCAAAATTTTATACGCATATCCTCTTAATTTTTTCTAATTGATATTAATATCATAAATAAAAAATATTATTGCAATAGGATAACGATAAGTTGAGGTTAAACTTTAAGTCAATTAGTTATATAGTTAGATTTTATGTTTCTTTGGTGAAATAAAACTCATCTGTATTAAAAAAGGTATTTAATATTATTTTACATAAAACAAATATTATTAAGGATATTTTTTTTCAAAATTTGCTCTTTACAGTCCGGACAGCTTCTTGTGTCCGAACGTAGAAGTACGCAACATAACAAACATTGTTTCTGTTGCTCCTCAACTGTAATCAAACCACGGAAGTCCTGCATCAACTTGACCTCTCTTTCAGTTGTATCGTTCACTGCGCTAAGCATTGGGACTGTCTTTTTAGCTTGCAGACACAAAGCATTACTCGCTCGTGTAGAAGGAACATCGTCGAGAAATCTATCATCAATTTTCAAACGAGAGAACAATGTCTTGCTTTCGATTGATACAAAATCATTGATATTCTTTTCTGAAACAAAAAAAATAATCGTTGATTAATTAGACTGCTGCTTAATACAATTAGGTACATACGACACTAATAAATTCAACATAACATACAATGAACCACAAAGTTCTTCCTTCGATGGAATATATCGATTTTCATGGGTCGAGAAATTTTCTTTGGCTAAATTTACCACTATTTATACTTTTATCTCAAGATCTACGTCACCATCAAATAGCAATAAAGCTGCTACTTTATTAGACAAATACCATAAATGTTGATTAAGCTTCTGCAGAAAATAGCCTTCGAAATAATGTTATCTTTTTTTTCATAAGCATCCAATGATGCTAATGCGAATTTATACTACTGAATGCACAAAAAACCAAATGTATTAAATTTTCCCTTTATAATGTACCCAGAATACATGATAAAATAGAATTGGGTGGGAAACAGTTAGAATTAGTTAGGTCTGCCAGTTTTCTTGGTTTAACAGTAGATAGTAAATTGCAATGGGCGGATCATATCGGGGCATTGGCTAGTAAGCTCGGTTCCGCGATATATGCCATTAGACGCATTAGGCAATTGACGGATGCCGAAACGGCTAGGCTGGTGTACTTCGCATATTTTCATAGCCTAATGTCCTATGGGCTTTTGCTGGGGGGATCAGCAGCGCATATTAACTCGATTTTTATTTTACAAAAAAGAGCGATACGTGCTATTTACAGTATGAAGGCACGAGAATCACTAAGAGATCGTTTTAAAGACATTGATGTACTGACCTTGCCGTCCTTATACATCTTTGAAATTATTATGTATACGAGGAAAAATATAGATCGATTTACAAAAAAAGGCGATATTGGTGGTATGGAAACCCGAGGTCGTGATAAATTGGTTGTTCCAAAATTTAAATTACATAAGTCAAATGTTTCATTTTTGGGTAACTGCGTTCGTTTTTATAATAAAGTTCCTCAAGAAGTCACTCAATTAACAGAAAAAATATTTAGATTAGTTATAAAACGTACATTGATTAGACAATCATACTATAAAATAAACGATTTCGTTGAAGATAAAACAATAGTCTGGAAATGATTTTCTCGGCACATGCATTTACTGGCTCTCTGAATATTATATTTTAATAAACCTTTTGTAAAATGATGTTGAAAAAATTATACCTGACTGAGTTTCTTGTCGGTTCTTCTCAGTGTCCAGGTTTTCTTTTCTCTTCTCTTTGAACCGAACTAAAGTAGATTTGACGTTCAAAAATACCTTGTGATTGGGTTTACTTGAATAAATTGATTTGACTTTGACTTTGACTTTGAATGACTTCAAAAGCACAAATCTTTGTAGGCTGCTTTAACTGCTAATATACATACATTGAAGACACGGTTTGACGTGAATTATCACAATAAATAAACAGACATCTAACAGTGCATATAAATTCCAATGTCTATAAATCATATCATTTCTGTTTTACACTGTAATATTAACACGCCTTATAAATAAAATTTCTTATTTCAAATTGTGTTTATATGATAATATATTAAATAATATAACTTTAATTTTTATTTTATTTATTTATTAATGTACAAAAACAAAATAAAATAAAAGCATACGGCAATGCTAAATCATGTCGTGTTCATAATAAATATTTTTACAATGATCAGTACCGCTAATCGTGTAACAAGTATCTCATATAGTTCATATACATGTGGATAGATGTGCCAGAGTTTCTTCGAATTACACACCTAATTGGGCAGCGAAATATTTATTAATTTATATGTATAATATGCTCCCTTGGTGTTGTTAGTTAGACTCATCTGAGAGCTGAGTAATGATATTTTAGGGAATAAATTGCTCCAGCTATCCATCGAGCTTGGTGAGTGGCACCCGGAGGTCTTATTTTAAATTTCGTCTCTGTATCTCCACATAAAAATATTAGTAAGCTCTATTAGCTCTCGATAATTATCTCTGGCAATTGCCAGAATGTAATTACGTTAGTTAGTTCAGCGCGGTAAAATTCAAGCAATTTTTCAATCTATATGGTCTAAATCATTGGTTCCCAAACTTATTTTGTCTAGTGAGTCGAGAGCTCATGCAGTCGTTTTCTAAGATGCCTCCTAGCTAAATGAAATTACAAATCACCCCCCAGGCCTCTACACAACGCCCCCATTTTTTTTCTGGGTCTCTTACCGCCCCCCTTTAGGCCTGCAGCGCCCACAAGGGGGCGTTATCGCCCACTTTGGAAATGGCTGGTCTAAATGGTTAGGCACGATTCTATCTTTTCTCTTTTCTATTTTAAGGGGATCGATTTTTTCCAATGATTTCTAAACGCTTTAAGAGCGAAATGCCAGCGCTTATGGTCACTTGTTTTTTTTTACTTTGAATAAGCTTTTAAACACCAGCTCACACGTGATGGGGAAAGCAAAAAATAAGCATTTCTCTATTAAGATTTTGTTCAAGTTTAAGAAGCACAGAGGCTCCATTCCAGTCTAATATTGCTTTCTAAACACCTTGTACCTGTTCTTTGCTCGTAGATATATGAACAAAGATTAGCACTTTCTTTCACAGTTAAATTCACTTCAAGAATATTACAAAAATACTGCGAGAATTTCTCTATATTTGAAGGAAGTTTTGAACTCGTCGCTTGATATTTGGCAACACCCATTAGGTATAATATATATTTTTTTGAACTACGTGATTTCACCGACATGTTTACTAATAAAAAAACGTATATGTAGCTGACAAAACCATAAGAAATAGCTCATTAAGACGTAGGCGTGCGGGTTCAAGTAAACAAGTACTGACAACTTTAAATGCAAGTCGGCACGGGTTGCAGTGGTTTAAATTGCACGAAATTTTATTTACAATTGTTTTAATGTAAGACAAATAAAATTAGAGGATATGCGTCAAATAAAGCAACTTTGATTTTTTTGGGACACCCTAATGTACATACATACGTACATACATATCTTCACGCTGTATCCCTAACGGGGTAGTCAGAGAGAACTTTTTTTTATTATATTATTTTTGTATGGACAACAAAATAAACGTATCCCGTAATTATTATATCTGCAATATATCAGCCGACATCGACACGTTGAAACCCCGGCGGATTTATACCCCCTTTCACAATAACCTTGTATAACTCCTAGATGCCAAATTATTACTACGACATGTTATTTCCACATATTATATAACGAATAATAAAATTAAATGTATTTAAAAGTGTACCTTGGCTTACACTGTCAGTGTCCCGTAGATATCTGTGTACGTCTGCCCGTATCGCACAATCTTAGCATATTTATTAAGAATGTATGTAGTCTTTGAGAAATTTTTAATAAAAAATTGATTAAAAGAATTTTATTTATAAAAGTAAACATTATTTAAAGCGCGGTTTATAAATTGCACTGGTATTATAGCATAGTAACTTTTAAGTCTCCATAAGGATGTGATGAAGTCATTATTTTCAGCTATTCTCCCCTAAAAATTGCACTAATCGACACGTGTTTCGCCTCTTAACGAAGCATCTTCAGAATATTCCAGAGATCAAAATTCGGTCACCTAACCAGCCCGAATCGATAAGAATTGAACCGATAAGAATGAAAACTATTTTTTAATCTATAGTAGAGAGGCTAAGACTAAGACTGAACAGTATTATACCGACAACTGCTATCGTCGTATTTAGTAGTTTCTTGAGTGAGAAAAACGGTGCTGTCACTTTCTCAATTGGTGGAGGGGGGAGTAGACGTCATAAAGATTGCGACTCTTGGTTTAAATTTAGTTAAATAACTCAATAACTACTTTACTTATTTGAACGACTGAGGTGTCATATGAAAGGTATTGAAATTCCTAATAAAAAAGTCTAACAACCATAAGCATAGATTCAATGTTTAATACTTTTCAGTTTTTTTTTTAAATTAACACTTTTCACATTTTGTTTTTTATTCCAACACTTTTTAAATATTGCACCTATATTTCTGATTGTTAAGTTTGTTAAACGCTTTTGTTAAGAATTTCCATACCTTTCATATGACACCTCAGTCATTTAAATAGGTTAAGTAGTTGTTGAGTTATTCAACCAAATTAAACCAAGAATTGCCGTCTTTGTGACGTCATAGCTCCCCCCTCCGCCAATTGAGAAAGTAACAACACCGTTTTTCAATTTCTCAGAAATTTACTGAATATGACGATAGCAGTTGTCGGTATAATACTGCTCAGTTCCAAGAAAAACGTTAATTGGCGACTTTATTGAAGTTAGCCTCCCTAATACTAATCAAATCAAGCTATTTTCTAATCGTCTGATTATAGATTTTTTTACTCTGACCGCTGTTTTTGCGATCGTGATTTCAGACAGCGAACATTCGGAACTTTTGGACGATTTGTTGTTCAAAACTTAGGTAAATTAATTTTACAAAACGTGTCTAGAATGACGACGTTTGAGGCAGTGAAAGAGGTACATAAATACTGTGATTCTCGGTGTACGCCTTTGTCTACTCCGTTAGGAATACTGTGAGAACATGTTATTATGTTTGCACAAATACTTCCCTAAACATTATGTTCACTTAGTAGAACAAAATTTTAAGATAAGTGCTACTTACAGATTAGTGCCGTGCCTAGTGCTTCAGGATAAGGCAAGCCCGACATACATGTTTCTCATTGTTTTTGTAAAAGTAACGGGAAGGCTAAAATATTATAGATTACTAATTAATCACGACTTTGGTACAACCGGGAGACAAGAAGGGAGGAAAGAGATCGCTCTCCGTGTTATCTTTCAAGAGAACGATTTTATAATATTTTGCTATTAAAAACGTACAGGCGTAAATATTGTAGTTTATCAGTTCTTAACATATTAATGTGTCTCAATTCGTTGTTTATCCAAATTACTAAAAGCAATCACTGTATTCATGTGTTTTTGTAAATTCATGTCTTTTATGGCACCAGTATAGTATTTTAATTGTCATAGGCAGCACAATTTAGAATATTTTCGTTATTTTAATAAAATTATATAGCACTAATAATAATAAGTAGTACCACCTATCTATAGTTTGATGGGAGAACCGGCAGAACAAACAAAAATCCAATCAATTTCGTAAATTGATAAAATTATATTTTATGCGAATTACTAGTCATAGAAACAGATTCATGAGTTAAATAGTTTTTTTAAACCGATTTATTGTCTTCTATGCAATTTACTAGTCGAATAATATACAAATTCTATGCATAGTTCAAAGATTTTATATTTTCAATGCCGATTAAAACTTGTATACCCTTAACGAACAACTTATTGGATTTTTTATTACAAATTAACTCACTTATGACAGAAATTAAAAAAATGCTTCACTCGTCCACCGGCTCAAACAAATAAATATTAGATAAAAACAATGACGTTAAATCACGTGGAATTGTATTCGTATTTGTATCGTATCTCTCAATCTGTACAAAGATCAGTATGAAAGCCGGGCTTTTCGCTTCATACTAATTGCTAAATAAACCCTAGTAAACAAGCTCTAGTTTTATTGAGTATTGCCCATTAGAGAGAAAGAAAGGTTGCAAGCCACATTGCAAGCCAACGCGTGAGAACGAGACGGCTGATTAGTTACGCAGTACACTGATTGCGCCTTGAGAGGTCGCAATCAATGTAATGCATCGAACTCGAACGACCGTCACGTGTTAGTCGTGTCCGTTGCCATGGTTACGTGCAGTCATTTTCGTTTCGACACGAATTTTGAAATTTTAAAACCGATACAGCTTGAAATTAGTTTTTGTTTATTATTTTTTCCTTGACTGAGCATTTTAGTAAGGCATGCCAGGCTTTTGGACTTGTATGAATGTACCGCCACTGTTACAGATGTACGAGTATATTTCGTTTTATCAATTGTGGTGTGCGGAACGCTAACAAGTACATACAATAAATTATTCATTGTTGTAATCAGCGAACATTGCTTACTTTTTATTATTATTATGAATGATATGGTTATCGAATGTTGCAAAGATTGTACTAGAGAAATTGATTTATTATGTTAATATTTGATTCAAACACTACAACAATATCACAATACAACAATAGTACATTGTGTTTTAAAGTTCTATGTAAGTGAAAAGAATGGAGCAGGACTAAATAAACGTGTGTAGCTGAAGTTCTCGCGCTATTCCAAGAAGTCTTTTATAACTTCAGTAGATCCTACTATCACTTTACTAGAGGAGTTTTACGATAACAATTTTACTTATTAGTACAATACGTGACATGGGCAAATGCGCTAATATGTGCGCTATTTTTTTTTTTTTTTTTTTTTTTTTTTTGGTTTCTGAGAGGCGAAATGAAACCCCCGCGGGCTACCCAGCCGGACTCTACGCCGACTGGGGAGTGTCGGACTCGAACCGACTAAACAAAACCCCTCTTTGCTGTTAGCCCTAGTGGCTTTTACAGCGTCACAGGTCGCGTTGGGGCGAGCGCTGAAGGCGCCCTGCCAGATGGTCGACCGCCTGAGGGTTCCTCCAGCCGAGGGATGCCTCGTATGGAGGGCGGACCTCGGGCTCAAGGCGTCGCCAGGGGAGCTTTCCGCACCTGCGTGCATCTTAACGGGCTTCCTATTCGGGTGAGGGCCGGGCCTCTAGCGGACCCGGCCGGCGAGACGGCTGAGGGCCGGTTAGTGTGCCTAGTGTTCCGCGTGGCAGTTTACAATGTGGCTTAAGGCCCGCGTGTGTGCGTGTAGAGCTAAGTGATCGAGCTTCTAAACGTGAGACCCTACGGGTGTCGCGGGGGTCGTCCTCGCCTCCGCCGGTGGGGGCGGTGCGGTCGAAGTGTGTAGGTTGGCATGTTCGAGTTCGAACGTGTAATGTCGTCGTCGCTGTCGCCTAACACATGTCTAGGTCTACGATAGCGTTTGCGGACGCGGCGTTCGGGGGTGTACGATGACGCCCTGACCACTAAGGGATTCGGGTGTAAGGAGGAACGGTGAAAGAAGCGTTGGGACGCCTCTTTTAGATGTTGAGTTATAGAGGGTAATTCTAGGTCGTAGTGCAGATCTACGTTGCGCACGTAAGGAGGGGCACCGGTAGCCCTGCGCATGAACCTATTCTGAATAACTTGGAGGGAGTTGATGTGAGAGCGCGCAGCGTGAGCGAATGCTACACTGGCGTACGTCATGATAGGCCTGACGCACGTCTTATATAAGGTAACTTTATGTCTGAGGGACATTTTGCTTTTAGCGCAAATGAGCATGTTGAGACGACCGAGGACGAACGCGGCGCGGTCGCGGACCGTTTTGATGTGTTGGCCGAAGGTCATGGCACTGTCAAGGGTGACTCCTAAGTATTTGACTTTCCTAGTCCAAGGGATATCCTGGCCGAAAAGTGTGATTGTTCTGAGAGTGTTAGCGCGGCGGGCGCGGCTGGTCGTCGTTCCCCTCGAGAAATACACGGCGGCGCTTTTCTCGGGGTTGACTTCGATTCTCCAAAGACGGAACCACTCGCCTAGGCTCGTGACCGCGACTTGGAGGAGTTGGGAGACTCTGAGGCGACTCCGGTCTGATGTGAACAGAGCGGTATCGTCCGCGAATAGGGCGAGCTCTACACCGGGGGTTTTGGGGACGTCGTTCGTGTAGAGCGAGTAGAGCGTGGGCGATAAAACGGAGCCCTGTGGGACGCCTGCCCTGATGGGGCGGGGAGAGGAGAGCACCCCTTCGACTCTATAGCGGAAGGAGCGGTCTGACAAAAAGTCCCGTACTATGCGTACGAGATCGTCAGGCACGCCGAGCCGGCGCAGCTTGTACACCAGCCCGGCGTGCCAGACTTTGTCGAACGCCTTCGCTACATCGAAGAAGAGGGCCCCCGTACCTATAGTGCGACTCGGGCGGTTAAGGCCCTCCAGGATGTGTTCCGTGAGGCGGTGCACTTGTTGTATGCACGAGTGTTTGGCTCGAAAGCCAAATTGCTCGTCTATGAGGAGACCGGAGGTGTCTAAGTGGGCTTTGAGACGAGCCAGAAGGACCCGTTCGTAAATTTTCCCTAGCACGCTAAGGAGACTGATTGGGCGATAGCTATTGGGGCTACTGCGGGGTTTACCCGGTTTCGGGATTCCGATGACGATCGCTTCCTTCCAGGCGGCTGGAAAAACGCGGTTCGCCATGGCGGCATTGATAATGGCTGCTAAGAGCGCGAGAAGGCGCATCGAGAAAATTTTTACTACTCGGTTGGAGATGCCGTCTCTACCGGGGGCTTTTCTAGGTTTGAGAGCCTTGACAATGTCCTGAACTTCGTCAACCGTCGCGGGTCTGAGTTGGCAGGGGGCGGTCGCGGGCGGTAGGGAGCCTACTTCGCGATTGACCATGTCTAAATGATTCTGATCTACAGGTTGAGAGCTAGGTGAGCATTGGGCCTCCAGAGTGTCGGCCAAGAGTTCGGCTTTATCTACATCGTCGAAAGCTGTCTGTCCGTTCGGTTTCGTCAGGGGCGGCATTGTTTGGAACGTGTCCGATTTGAGAGATCGGGCCAACTTCCAGTAAGCCTGGTGCGTCGGCTCGATCTCTCGCATGAGATCGCTCCACCTGTTATCCCTAAGTTCGGAAATTCGGTATTTGACTTCGCGTTGGAGGGCGCGTAAGTTGCGTTTATTCGTTTCTGAGGGAAACGAGTCGTAAGCGCGGGTCGCGGCGTTCTTGGCTCTGATCAGCCGACGGATGTCTCCAGGGAGCTCCCAACGGCGGTCGTTCGCCGCCGGGACCTCACGGGAGCACGAGGAGACCGATTCGCGGATGTGGGCGGTGAGCGCGTCTATCGCCGTGGTCGCGTCCTCGGCGGAACGGATAACGTCCGGTATCGCGTTAAGCCGCGGCGAATTCTCAGAGTTTAGCGTTTCGTCTAAACTCTGCCAATCCGTCACGGTTTTTGTGAGCGTCCTAGTGTCTATCATAGGTCCTAGTTTTAGTAATACCGGCCTATGGTCAGAGTCTAACTCGTGTAACGCCTCTATTGAGTGCAGCGTTAGAGCTACGTTCTTTAGAAGCGCTATGTCGAGTACGTCCGGTCTGTGTGTTGTAACTCTGGGATAGTGGGTGGGCGTCATGGGGGCGATAACGTCAAAGTTAAGGACATCGGTTAGTTCGTCTAAAGCTCTGCCATTTCGCGAGGTGGTGTGCGAATTCCAGCGACGATGTTTAGCGTTGAGGTCGCCGGCGAGTATGACAGAGTCGTCTAAATTTAGGAGGGCCTCTAGATCGCTTCTAATTAGCGCTTTACCGGGAGGGAGATAAACTGACGCGAGTGTGACAGGCGCGTGCCCCGTGAGGGCCACCCGGCACACCGACGCCTCTATGTTGGTGAGGGCGGGCGTATCGATCGGAATGCAGTGCAGGGACCTTCTGTAGTAGATAACAGTGCCGCCTTTGGGGGCGGGCACCCTATCGTTTCGCACGATGTTAAGCCCGGAGAGGCCGGGGTCGCGATTTCTAGGTTTCAAAAAGGTTTCCTGCACTAGCATTATATCTATTTGGTGGTCTCGCGTAAACTCGTGAAGAAGATCGCGTTGCCTGCGGAGTCCGTCCGCGTTAAAAAATGAGATTGAGAGCCCGCGCGGTTTGATGCGCGCGGAGGGAGTTGTCTCGTGGGTGCCCGGTTTTATAACCTACGAGGGGGCGCCGTGAAGCGGCTTAGGCTGTCCAGAAGGGACGCGTGTTCGGCAAGTATGATGAGCCGTCCCATCCCGTCGCTACAGTCGCGGATTTTACGCGCGACTAATTTAATTTCGTTAAGGTTGATTTCCTTAACGAGGTCGGCGAGCATTCGGATGTCGCCGAGGAGATCGGACGCCGGCGCTGAAGGAGCCGGCGCCGCTGGACGCGTTTGAGGCGCGGGCCCCTTACGCCGCGGTTGTTGTGCTGGCGTCGGCGCTATGGTCTCTCGGGCCGGTAGAGCGCGCGCGGGCGCGGATTTAGTCGACGCTGAGGGCGCGGGTTTGTTCGGCGCTGAGGGCGCAGGTTGGGTTGGCGCGGAGGGCGCGGGTTGTGGCGGCGCAGAAGGCGCAAGTTGTGAAGGCGCGGAGGGCGCGGGTTTGGCTGGCGCAGAGGGCGCGGGCCGTGTGGGTGCGGAGGTCGCGGTAGGGGCGGCCTTAGGTTGGGCTGGGTGCGCAGGGGGGCCGCGGCGTTGGCCCTGATGTGCTCCGCCGGCTCGGCGCGACTTACCCCCACGGCGGCGACGGCGCGGAGCTCTCGGGCATCCGCGATAGTTCGCGGGATGTCCGAGCTCTCCGCACAGTACGCAACCGGGAGGGTCAGACGTCTCCGGCGTGCGGGAGCACTCGGGGGTGCCGTGGTCTCCGTGGCACTTGACGCACCTAGGCCGTGCGAAGCAGTTGCGGGCCGAGTGCCCGTACAATTGGCAGCGGTGGCATTGACCCACCGTGCCGCGCTTGTGCGGGGCCTCTACGGAGAGGCCGGAAATCCTACACACGGATTTTATGTGGAAAACGGCCTTTCCCTCGGGGGAGAGGTCGAGTACGACCAACACGAGGTCGAAGGCCTCCTTCGAGCGAGGCTTGTAAAGGCGGTGGACTTCACGCGCCGGGAGGTTTTGCGACTTAAGGTCGCCGAGAATGAGCTCTTCCGGGAGCTCCTTGGGGAGGCCGCGGATGACCACGCGAAGCTGGCGCTCCTCCGGGAGCGCATAAGTGTGGAAACCTATGCGCTCCGAGCGTAGGAGCGCTGTGAGCTCTCGATGGTAAGCCGGGGTGGGGACCTGCACCTTAATGCCCTGTGCAGTGTTGCGGGCGGAAACAAATTTTATGCGGCGCGCGTCTAAGGCCCGAGAGACCCTATCCCACGACGCTTTTTCTTGAATAAACACCGGCGGCGGTGTTTTGATTTTGTCGGCCTGAGGGGCCTGGATGGCCTGTGAGGCAGGCGCTTTTTGTTCGGCCAGAGGGGCCGCGGGAGCTCCGGAGGCCTGAGGGGCCGCCTTCGTCGTTTTAGGGGGCGGGCTAGGCGTGTCGCCTTCCCTCGGGGAATTCGCCCGCTTCCTCTTGACCACTAAGCGCCAATCGGCGCTCTTAGTGGCCTCGTCCTCCGAAGAGGAGGGAAGCGCTATGTCCATTTCCTCTTCGGAGTCCGAAGCCTCCGTCGGGTCAGGGGACGCGGGCGAATCGCTAACGGGGGCCGGCTTGGTTGGATCGCGCGGCGGGGGCTTCACGACTGTAGCGGCGGCGGAAACAACGGCCGAGTAAGACGCGGGGGTGGGGCCGCGGGGCGCGGGTGTGACCCGGTGGTCCCACAGGTCTCGAATGTGGGAGTGTGATGACTCGAGTTGAGCCATCACGAACGCGCGGAATTCGGTGTCCGTCAGCGTGTCCATGGCGCTGGTAAAGCCGCCAAGTTGTGTGAGAGGACCTCCCTGCCGGGGATAGGCAGGGGGGAGAGTGCCTACTTTGTAGCCCTGGTCGTACTGTGCCTGTCTTATTGTGCACAGATGTGTACCTAACACCTAGGTCTTATATAAACTTCACTAACTTAACACTAACACTTAGCGATACGAGCGCGGCCGCGACGCGACGCGGTAGGCCGGTCGGCGCTGCAGGGAGCGCGGGCGCGACGCGACGCGAGCACACTATTAGTCACTACGCACGATGCGCAGTGAGTACAGCGATGGCAGCGCACGCGGGCGCGCGGAGAAATCGCAACGATTCGAGTTGGCGCGGCCGCGACGCGATAACCCGGTCAGCGCTACGGGGAGCGCAGGCGCGACGCGATAAACCGGTCGGCGCTACGGGGAGCGCAGGCGCGACGCGACACGAACACACTAATTCGCTACGCACGATGCGCAGCGAGTAGAGCGATGGCAGCGCAACGCGGGCGCGCGGGAACGGCACTGAGCACTGAGAGGCGAGGCGAGCGAGCGAGCGACGCGTGCGTCTCGTACGGCGGCCGAGAGCAGACTCTGTATGTGCGCTATGCCATGAAGAAAAAACAATATATACTTCTCATCAAAAAAATCAAAACACCCCAGAAGTTTGGTTTTGAATGAGTCTTATGAATTTTTTACGCTAAAACAAAAAAAAGAAATAGTTTCAAATTAAAATTAAATTTCTTTATTAAGCGTGTTTTGTTCAACAGGTATAGTTTTACCTTTGAGAAAAATTTGTAAAATGTAAGAAACAAAGACGTAAGACAAAAAAATGTTAAAAAAAGTTTATTCAGTATCTCGTATTTCCTCCCCGGGCTCTAATGACTGCTTCCATACGGTTCCTCATGGAACGGATGAGAGTCACAATCTTGTGTTGCGGGATGGTATCCCATTCTTCTCCTATAGCTCTTTTAAGCTGGCCAAGCGTCTCCGGAGCAGGATCTCTCACTCTTACTCGTCTCTTCAACTCATCCCATAGGCGTTCTATGGGATTAATATCGGGGCTTTTTGCTGGCCAGCCCATAACCGTAATACCGACCTTGTTGAAGTATTCATTTACAATGCCCCCAGTATGACCCCTGGCATTGTCCTGCATAAAAATGAACTCTTCGCCAATAAAATGTGCGTAAGGTACCACATGAGGCTCCAGACACTCTTCGATGTAACGTGACCCATTTAATGAAGGTAAGCGAGGTCCAGATATAAAAGCAAGTTCGGTTTTTCCATCGGCGCTTATGCCTCCCCAAACCGTCCATGAACCGCCACCGTAACTCTGACTCTTTCTTCAATGCAGCACTGTGCAAAACGCTCTCCCTCTCTTCGATACACCTTTCTTCCGTCGTTACCATACAGCATGATCTTACATTCGTCGGAAAAGAGAACTTTACTCCATTGAAGGTATGACCAATTTAAGTGCTTACGTGCAAAGTTAAGGCGCGCTCTTCGGTGGTCTACCGTTAATTTTGGGCCATTAGCTGGTTTATTATATTTCAGGCCACGCTCGGCCAATCTTCTTCTAATGGTATAATCGCTCACAGTCAATCCTCGAATCTCACGGAGCCGCTGCTGCACTTGAATAGAGTTAAATCGACGAATTCTTAGAGAAACTGACACAATATACCGATCATCTCGTTCAGACGTGACTCGATTTCTACCAGATCCTGGACAGCGAGTAAACATACCAGCTTCCCGATAACGCTGATGCCCTCTATTGACAGCAGAGAGGCTAAGATGCAATTGTGCAGCCACAACACGTTGACTCAGCCCTGAATTCAGCAACGCCACGACTTGGGCGGCTTCCGTGGGCGAGGTATCCATATTTGTTAGGAAAATAATCTCCTTGGTAGGATGTTACAAAGCTTTGTTAACGATCTCTATTAAAAAAACGATATTTTTGGAAAAAAATATGTGAATAAATGCAGAAATTTCAACGGAATACACATTGAAAACAATCTCCACATTGAGCTCCACATTCATTTGTTCGATGAAAATTCGAAAATTTAAATTCAAATTTGTAATTGTGGTATACTATTGTGTAGACCATTTATTGGAGTATTTTTTTTAATGGCATCAAAACCTCTTTTTTATTTAAATGCCGCCTGAATAGCACTTGCAGTAGTGTTTCGATTTTTTTGATGAGAAGTGTATATATAGACTATTTCGTGAATAGTAAAAAACATTTTGAAATCATATGATTTCCTGTTTTTAAGGATTGTGAAATCAATTTTGATGTTCTGTCTATGTAGCTGTGTTGGTTTTATGTTCACATAATTTTATAATAAATAATAAGGCTATCCCTAGATATAAAACATGTTTTATTTTACATAAACATTATATGGTACACACATCAACAATGTCTTATTATATATTAATATTATTATTATACAGGGTGTATATGAAAACGGGACAGTTACTTTAATGGATGAAAGGGCATAACTTTAGTATGTAGTTACAAAAAGAATTATCGAAAAAAACGTATCCGTTTAAGAGTTATGACCGTTTTAATTGTCAAGTGTTATCCCCACCATTTCTCGTAAAATTGGGTTGATCGTGTACAGTTACAGATTTTAAATCTTACGTTTTTTTTTATTTTGTAATAATTTCATCCGTTACTGAAATACAGCCTGAAAACCCCCATTGGGGTATACGCATTATTTTCGAAAATGGTTTTCAGGCTGTATTTCAGTAACGGATGAAATTATTACAAAATAAAAAAAAACGTAAGATTTAAAATCTGTAACTGTACACGATCAACCCAATTTTACGAGAAATGGTGGGGATAACACTTGACAATTAAAACGGTCATAACTCTTAAACGGATACGTTTTTTTCGATAATTCTTTTTGTAATTACATACTAAAGTTATGCCCTTTCATCCTTTAAAGTAACTGTCCCGTTTTCATATACACCCTGTATATTAATATTATAATTATATACACACCGGCACAATTAGCGGAACAGAAAAAAAAGTGAGACTATGAGATAATAACGCATATATTTGACGAAAATGTAATTAGACACAAAATAACAAATTGATTAACATCTTTTAACAACGACTTTGAAAAGTCTTCGTTATTTTTTATTGAAAAATAAAGAAATTTGAAATAAGTGAAATTTTTAGATGATTATGAACCATCACAAAAAATAAAAAAAAGTAAGCATTAAATGATTTAACAATAAAATTAAAGCAAAATTAATAACGAGTGTTTCCCCCTCTTGCTCTGATTACGGTTTCCATTCGTCTGGGCATGCTACAGATTATGTTATCGATGATTTCTTGAGGCAACCGCTCCCACTCCTCAAGTAATGCGTTTCCAAGTTCATTCAGATTGTTGGAGGGTGGCATTCTGGATTTAACCCTTCTTTTTAGCAAGTCCCAGACATGCTCTATCGGATTCATATCGGGGGAATTTGCTGGCCACTGCATCACCGGTATACCTACGTGGCTCAGATATGCCTGTACCGATTGTGCACTATGAGCACGAGCATTATCTTGCATTAGAATAAAGTCGTCACCAATAAATGGGGCAAATGGTACAACATGTTCTTCTAAAATGTCTCTGATGTATCGATCTGCTGTCATGGTCCCTCCTGTGACTATCACTAACTCCGTGCGAGCTCCCAAACATATCCCTCCCCAAACCATAATCGAGCCGCCACCATAAGCCACTGTGTGTTCAAAATTAGACTGCATGTGGCGTTCTCCTTTGCGTCTCCATATTCGCTGTCTCCCATCGATCTGTTTTAAAAGAATTCTGCACTCATCAGTAAAGAGAACCTGCTGCCATTCGTTCAAATCCCAATGACGATGTTCTCGCGCATAGTTTAATCGGTTTACGCGGTGACGTCTCTCAAGTTTTGGGCCTTTGGCAGGTATATACGACCCTAAACCAACTTCTTCAAATCTCCTGCGAACTGTACGCTCACTTACTCGTACTCCTCGAACGTCTTCTAGTTCATTTCGAGCTTGTACAGCCGTTAATCGCGTATTCCTACGAACTCCAAGTTGTAAAAAACTGTCATCTCGCCTCGATGTACATCTTTTTCTACCTTGACCTCTCCTCCTCACAAGAGAATTAGACGATCTGTACCGCTGGATGCTGCGATGAATCGTTGATACTGGTCGACGAAGCCTTGAGGCAATCGATCTGTAGGTATGGCCATTTCTTCTCATTTCATCAGCCCTAATGATTTCCAGTGATGTTAAGTCAGGCATAATAAAGAGCTTTTAATAAACAAAATTGCCTATAGAATAACAAATTTATAAAAAACCATTAAGTGCAATTTTTCAATAAAATTACAAATACGTAGTTATTACTCGAACAAGTTGACAAAACGTATTGTTCGGGAAAAGAAAACAAATGAATGAAAAAAGTGTATGTCATCTAATTTTCTATTTTCAAATTTGACAATAAATTAAAAAAATATCATAACTGGCCAGTTCCTCAAGTAAAAGATTTTAAAATCCTGCTTTTTTTGTGTTCCGCTAATTGTGCCGGTGTGTATATATTAATATTCTAATTATATTAATGTCTTCATAACTATGTGCAGTATAGGTTAGTTTAGTTTTACATCAGAACAAGTTTATACATGAAAAACACCTTGGTCTTTTTTCCTTCGAAATTTAAAAAATAATAATTTTGAAACCAATGAATTGGCGGGAATTTGAATTCGGCTTTCGTGAAGTTAGTTCTTGTTGCAATTTAACAACGCAAATATTTAAAATCTAAGGTGTTTGATAAATATTTTTAATCCAAGGTAAAATCGTAGTGATTTATCGTTATACCACGTCGATATATAATAAGGGAAAAAACGATTAAAACTATAGGTAAATTGGAAGCTGGCGCTCTCCAGTCTGGTTAGCAACTAACTAATCTGTGGCTTGGTTGCTGACACTCTAGTTGCCAATCGTGATCTGCAGTATGGTCATATTATTTCGTCACGGGAGATGTCACGAAATTCCACTCTTACTGCTCCTAGGCTGTATTGCTTTTTCAAAATATTGTCAGGGGACAACCCAATGTTACGGCTATTCAAATAGTACAAAGACTGATCAGACCACCAGGTCGGAATAATAAATTAAAGAATAAAAAGGTATGAAATATCTGTTGTGTGTCTTTTTTTTATTATACGTAAAACATAAAATAAGATTTTATTCTAGGTATAATTCCGTAAAGAAATTATTTGTTTATTTTCTGAAAATTAAGCAAGATTATAATATCGCTAGAGATTATTGTTATATTTCACCTAACTTAAAAAAGATATAAAACGAAAACCGATGTTTCGCTTTGTTTAAAAAATTTTTTCTTTGAAGATTATACTTTAATAAATTAAGCAAATGGTATATAAAAGGAAACGTAACGTATTTATAAAAACACAAATTTTAAATTTTGGGATGAAATTTGCAGACATGCAGATGAGAAAAATTACAGAATGTCAGGATATTACAATTTTTAATAGTTATGCAGAATATTGCATTCCGTAGTCTAGTACGAATCATATTATCCGGTTTCTTAAAAATAAATATTCACTCTATATATTATACAAATTTACAAGTTACTATCTAGCAGCGAATGTGTTGACTCTGAATGTAACTTGTAAATGTTACACAATTAGTTTATATTTGATATTTTATTCAGCATTACGAAAGTATGCAGTAATGTAACAAGTAAATCAGTATGTATATACATTCTAAATTAATATTTAATTGTTTTACACATATTTAATGATAATAAATAAATATGTATGAACTAATTATACGTATTTTATTTATTTACATACATATCCTGACTCTGTATCACTAACAGGGTACTTAGATTGGACGGAGCACCATGTATTACGGTCTTTACTTACTTAAATCTCATAATTCTCCTTACACACTTTCACTTACGTATGCGAGTGCTTTTGACGTATCTCTCAGCTATAGCTCTGACTATTTATGATCTTCAGAAGAGAGCCTTGCTTTTTATTGACTTCCGATACCACTCAATTGAAATCAAATCAAATCAGGGAGTCAATTGAGGAAGCGTGCTTGTCGCGACCCCTGCCCGCCCTTTTCAGGGCTGCAATTCCTCTCCTATACACACCATGCGGGACGATGCATGTGGAAGAGTTAGGGCGTCCCCCGAAAGCGACGTACACCGGTTTGTCCCCGCTGGTGTGAGCAGAGTGCAGTTCGGCGTTGGGGACCGCCACTCAACACGCTGTGCACCTAGCGGCGAGAAGTGGAGGGAGGAGTGTAGAATAGGTACGTGGAATTTGAGAAGTGGGATTGAAGAGAAGATGAATGAAATGATTGATATTATGAAAGAAAGAAAACTATCTTTTCGTTTGGTTAATTATGTAACTGAGTACAAACGTGTAAACCCGAGACTGCTCTCGGTGCGTCTCAAGACAAAGTTGACGCTGATTTTTGTTTTGTGTTGTAAGCCCCAGTGTCCTCTGTTGGTTTGGGCGAGCTAGACCAGTTTTAGGAGAATGTTAGGGAAGTTCTAGAGATGGTTGAAGAGAATGAGAGAATTATAGTGTGTGGAGACATGAATGGATGGGTCGAGACAGCTCGAACAGGATTTTAGACAGTCCTAGGCAAGTATGGAAATAAGAGAGTGAACGATGCTGGTAGGATTGTGTTAGGAGTAGTGTGCATGGAAAAGGATCTTTTTGTAGCTAACACCAAATTTAAGCGCAAAAGGATGCATCAGTACACGTGGGAAAGGAAAGATGAAACGAGTATGATTGATTTATTCCTGGTGGACAGCCGACTCAAAAAAAAGGTCATGGACGCGAGAGCGCACAGAGGAGCTAATCTGGGAACGGAACACTTTCTAATGGTAACAAGAATAAGGGGCCTGTTTGCAGCGTGGCGATGTCACGTAGCGTCCAAACCTGCAGCGGTCTGTCGCATCAAGAGCTGGAAACTGCAAGATGCAACCACCAGGAATGAATATGAAAGAGTAGTATCCGGTAAGCTTGACGATAGATTGAAAGTGACGAGCGTGGATGTTGAAGAATGTTGGCAGAACCTTAGAGATAGTATGATCGAAGCTGCGAACGAAGTATGTGGAACGAATATGATTGGAAATAGTAAAAAGCGTGATGTGTGGTGGGATGGCCAGGTGAAAGAGTACAAGGTGTGCGAGGTATACAAGAAAAAGAAAGCATGGTAAGACTACCTTTCTGCCAAAAATAGCTGTAGTATGAAGGATTTGACGAAAGAAAGATATAAGCTGCAAAAAGCAGAAACGAACGCACTAGTGAAAAAGAAGCGTGAAAGGTGTAGGGTGTTAGACGAAAACAGGATCTTGGACAACTTCGAGGAAAATTCCAAATTATTTTGGAAAGAAATACGTAAGTACCGAAGTGGTCGCGACACCTTGCAGAATGAATAAAGTGCGTTCGAAAGAACGTCATCTGCTAACAGACAAAAAAGATGTTCTGCAGCGATGGAGTGATTATTATAGAGAACTGTATGAGAGTGACGATTCTGTCTCTGACACAGAGCGATCCTAACGAATCACCACACTCTGGTCAGGAACTAGATGAAGTCATTAGTATGAAAGAGATTGAGAAAGCGATAAGACGTCTAAAATGTGAAAAGGCTGCGGAAAATGACGAGATTACTGCTGAGATGATCTAGTATGGTGGTCCAAGGGTCTGTGATACATTTCATGAACTGGGCAATCTTTGCGCGCAGAAGATAGAGGTTCCGGAGGACTGGCACACCGCGGTCATAGTGCCTCTCTATAAAAGATCAAAATGGTGACATGTCGCCCTGATTCGAAGTCTATCCCGAATTGCGTGATGTCTTCCTGACTATTCGCGCTATATCTTAACAGTTGCCTCCAGAGATTGAAGGGTAGTATGAGTGGTATGGGATGTGATGACACAGTGGTAAACTGCCTATTGTACGCTGACGATGCTGTGCTTATAGCACTATCAGAAGCAGAGTTGCAGACACTAGTCACGTGCATGAAAGAAGAATGTGAAGTGAAAGGATTAAATATGAATGTGAACAAAACTAAGGTTCTGGTGTCTGAAAGGGAAGCGGTACAGACGAAATGTGAGATTTGTGTAAATGGAAAATGTCTAGAACAATGAATAGAATTGTGTATCTGGGGAGTGCGTTTTAAGCACAGCATCGTCAGCGTACAAAAGGCTGTTTACCACTGTACTGTCACATATCATACCACTCATACTACCTTTCAATGAATGGGAGCAACTGTTATATCTTATAGCGCGAATAGTCAGGAAGACATCACGCAATTCTGAATAGACTTCGAACCAGGGCGACATGTCACCATTTTAATCTTTTCTTACACAGGCTCTGTGGCCACGATATAATGACAGCAGATCCCGCAGTAAGGAAAACAGTCATATTCCTGATAGACTGTTAGGGTGCACAGTGATAATGGAGGACTAATTACTCATATTTATATTACGTTGTGCAGGCACTTACTACGAAAATACTTATGTTTATGAATAGCTTAGTACTTCTATTACGCTATTCTGACGAAGAGCGAACGTGCCAGCTGCTTATTTTCTATGGTCGTAAAAGTCCACAAAGGGCTAGGCGTTGGGCTAGTGGTCTAGTTACTGCAGGAGAGGTATCAGTGTGTTATTTTGTCGATCCTTGATGATCCACTATGATATTAATGAACGAAAAAGCCATGATTATAGTTATAAAGATATTACCATTTTGAAATTAAATAATTTTGACTATTGGTATATTATTAATAACAATAATTATTATTACTTTAGATACTACATACTTTTTTGGATATGTTTGTAACTTAGAATGAATTAATATATTTTGCGTTTCAAACCAAGTTATTTTACAGACATTATACTAAGCAGACTACAATTATAGTAAAATGACTCAACGCAAATTAGTCGGATATGTATCATAAAGAAATGAACTTTGAGCGAATAAAGATAAGACGAATCATTAAGGTATCGTACTAAGTTGTAAATGTATTTTATGTTACATATGCTTATATTATATTAAGTTACTTAATTCATATCACGGCAGTCACGTTTCAAACAAATAAAAAAGCCCATCTTTAAGTCAAGATACTAATCGGAATATTCTACAAGAAAAAAGACCGAGTGCATTACAGATAACGTTAAAAACATGTAGACAACCTTGCTACTTATAACACAGGAATAAGTATAAAAGGAACGACCGCGGCATATCCACAGCGTATACTCAGTTGACTTACTTGACTTTAGTGTTTGCTCCATTTCATGTAAGTAACCTGTCCTAATTTTTTTCTTATTTAGCATAAATTTATCTTCTCTGTTATACATTGTTAATATAAAGATACAATGAGTTGAACATCTGACCTATTAAATACCAAGAGTATTATTTCTAATAATTGTACGTCAATGAATCTTTTTCCACCTTTTTTCTTACCTATTCAATTGTTTATTATTTTTTGCTATGATTGGATTACTCATACTTGTCAAAGTTAGAATTGGATTAGATCTCTGTGTTATAAAGAAAAATAGATATCGACAAAACAAGATTCAAATGACTAGTCTAGTTTAGTACAATAGGGAGAAAGCAAAGCGAAAGCAATTCAAACTTTTTACACCTATTAGCAATAAATGATCTGTTGTAGGTATCAGCGCAGTCAAGCGTTTTATTGTACTGCAAAAATTGTATATAACAATAAATATCACATAACTATCTGCGGTATAGCAAAAACTTTGTCATAACGTAAGTCCAATTCCGGTTCCTCAATTTTCTTAATAATAAAACATATAATGTAATGATGACTTAGTACGTTTATTTTAGGTTTTTTTTTCGAACGAAGTATCAAACTTGGTGAGTGATCCATGTTTCGCTTTTCGATGAAGCATCCTCGAATAGCTCTGAGCGACTCTGTGCTTTGGAATTTTATGTAACTAACGAATTCATCACTTGAGATAGATTTTCGCATGTAACATTGAGTATATATCATAATATATATCATAATGTGTGTTGATCCTTAGACGCGAATCCAATATGAAGTATCTTCTAGTATTATGTGTTGTGGTGGGACTGGCTGCTGCACAAGGGAGTTACAGCACCGAACACGATGATCTTGATGTCGAAGGAGTGGTGAACAACCCAGAGACCTTGCAGGCTTTCGCTGGATGCTTCCTAGATAAAAACCCTTGTGATATAGTGACCGAGAGTTTTAAGAGTAAGTTTGTTGCAATATTACAATTCCATTGTGGTCTCAATGTAATGAAATCTATACCAATATTACAAAGAGAGAGAGATTCACATCTTCTTTTGACAGATAAAATGTGTATTATAAATGTCAAATGTGAACTGCGTTTTAACTGATAAACAATTATTGCAGAGCGTTATATATGTTTAATACAACATTCTTTTGTTAAATAGAGCATTTAGTGGAAGAGCTAGTAGCACCGATTCCAAGCGATGACAGATATTACGGTATATTATTATTTATAAAAAAAATATACTTACAGAAAAATAATGCGCTCGTTGATTAATTATTTATAATATAATTATTATAATATACTTACTACATACTATAAATACCGATTTTTGTTTTCACTGTTATAGTTGTTTACCATAATTGAGTTTTTTTTTGCAGAGGATTTGTCGGAAGCAATACAACAAGCATGCGCCAAATGTACTCCTGCCCAAAAGCACATCTTAAAAAGGTTTCTCGAGGGTCTCAAAGAGAAACGCGTTGATGATTACCAAAGCTTTAAACAGAAATTCGATCCCGAGGCAAAATTCTTCCCAGCACTGGAAGCGGCTATTGCTAATGCCTAGATTTTTAATGAAATCTAACTGTATTTTGAACAAAACTAATTTCAGTTAAAATATTTCGATTAAGTTTCCGAATTATGTATTTACACATGATTCAATTATGTAATAAAAAGTTATAACATACTACCGTCTTATTTGTTAATTCTCGAGACCTTTATTAGGTAGGGTATAAACAAATTGTAATTTCCTGTGCTAATTTCTGTTATTTATGGACTATTGGTCATAGACGTTTTACATAAATCTATCAATCATATAATCGCAAACCGTGTTCGATTTTGTATGATTGTGTGATTTTGTGTAAAGAATGTTAAAAAAAAGTGAACTATTTGAACAACATCTGTAAGAGGTTTATAAAACGCTTTGCTTTAAGGTTCTTATTAATTCATTTTAATATTGTGAAGACTTCTTTAAAATGATTAGGCCACATAATATGATATTGAAATATTCTTATTAAATTAAACCTAAAGTAAACTAAAAGTATTTTCTAGAGAAATAATACAATATATGTACAAAACTGCATGCTATTTGGGAGGACAAAGCATCGAGGCGCTTCTCCTCCCAAAATATTCCATAACTATGTATAATGTAATAGAAAACTTTGTACCCTATTTTACGCATAATGTGCGTACGGAGAAGAATGATATTTGGCACAGTTAAAATGTATACGGAGAAGGAGTGCAAAAAACTAAAATTTATATGTGACTAACTGTTGCCCGCGACTTCGTTCGCGTTTTTTCTTTATTAAATTAAATAATGAATTAATGAGGAATTAACCATCACTGGCATACGCAGAAAAAGTTAAAAAAGTTTCATCACAATCGGACGAACACTAGGAACGCATAGAGGAGTAACATACAAAGATACATTCATTTTTATATATTAATAAAATTAGATAAGATAAAATTAAAATAGATAAAATAAAACACCGTCTTACTACAAAAAAGATAGACACGGCGTAGATTATGTTTATATGTAAACACAAGTTGGAGCTAGTTTAACGTGTGACTAAAAGCACTGAAACGCTGTAATATATTGACACTAGCCTTTGCTAACGCCATTTTTTACATGTTTTTAAACTATGTCTTTCTCTAAAATTGTGTTTACCTAAACACGTGTTAGACCAATGTTTAAAATATGTTTTGTAGTAAGACGGTTATTGTTCATGTTCACACACACAATGCCAAACGTATCATGATTATACTGTTAATGTCAAGTTCAAAATAGTTTGTGGTCCAGTTGTGATCAAACGATCAAACAACCACACAAAGTAGAGTTTGTCGCTTCGTCAAAGAATTTTAAAATGGTAACAACAAATAATTACAAACCGATTGACTGAACTGGTGTGATTTATGAGCTGTGAGCTGTTTCGAGTCTATGGAGCATATGTAAGGAAAATCGAATTTTAACCAATGGGCGACCACTAGTTTCTGTAGACTGGTCAACTTTGTGGCATCCAAATTTTTTTTTGCCCCAGAATAGCGGAAATGGAAAGATACTCGTAAAACCGACCAAGAGCAAGTATTTGCAGGTGTTTCAATATTCTGTTGTTGTTACCAGAGAAATAGACAAACACCGGTTGATTCCTTAAGTGCTCTGTTTTGCAAAGAAACCGAATATTTGTTTAATTTTCAATACCCGGTTACCCAATTTGATTCTTACTATATACTTATAATATATAATAATACTTGATTCATTTGTGATGAAATTTTACTAACATTTTTAGATTTGGTCTGTGGCATGTCTTATGTATAAACGTGGTATGAACATGTGCATAAGTTGTATTTGTCTAACGTAACATATTCAAATAAGGTAGAGGCCGTGAATAAAAATACTAATTAATAAGTAAAGTTATTTGTATTTTGTTACTATAACCTTAGTGGTTATATATCTTATTCTGATATTATCTGTGCATTACAGTAATCGCATTGACGTTCCTAATAAAATACTGCTATTTGGTGGGAACATAAAATTATTTTTTTGTCATCCTCCTTCCTTATTTGTTTGCTCGAAGGTTAGTCTAATGTCAGATGAGACTTCTGTTTGCATATGAATTGTAAAAACATTGAATTATGATATAAATAGAAGGCATTTTGTGGTCATCATCATTTGTTAATATAAATCAAAATAGGCATTATCATTATTTCGTCTCTAGTGATTAAATATTCCCTGTGTCATAAGTTGTCATGTTACTTTTGTTGAAAAGAAGGATGATAGTATTTTTCGCGTGTTCTATACTGTTTGTTTGTGTGTCAACGCAAGACAACTTTTATGACAGAAAATACGACTACTTCGACGTTGACTATTTAGCACAAAATCCTAGACTGTTGAAGAAGTATGTGGATTGCTTTCTTGACAAAGGTCCTTGTACACCAGTTGGACGTGTGTTTAAACGTGAGTTTAATAAAGAAGGGTAATTGTTGAACTTTTCTTATGCGTAATATTGATTTTGTTCGATACGTAACATTTCCAGACTTGCACTATAACTTCGAAACTTGCAATAAAACACGCCATTTGTATTTAGATAATCGTGTTATACACCTATATCTGCCATAGAAACTACTTATTGTATGCTTAAAACCTAATTGCTATGACAAATACCGAAAATTTACGTTTTTCGGTTTATAAAAGGTGGTTCTCAACAGGAACATTGTTACTAATACTTAAATCAATTTCCGACTCCGATGTTATTTTGTGGAAGTACATCTCATTCCACACCCATACTAATATTATAAATGCCAGTGCCTCTGTCCGTTTGTCTGATACGTTTTCACGGCTAAACCCCTTACCAATTTTGATGAAATTTAGAATGGAGTTAGATTAAGTCTTGGGGAAAGACAGGCTACTTTTTTTAATTGCATGAAGACGTAGTCGCAACTAACAGGTAGTATTTTATGTAAAGTACCGATTAATATATTTCGCCAAAATTCTAAGTTTTTATTCGACACGTGTTTCATTTTCACTGTGGCTACAATTTTTTTTTAACTTACGGTCAGATTCGGTCATGAGGTTCATCTCAAATGCGAGAATTTTGGCGGAATACGAGCAATATTGTTGATGCGTTTTGTTTGTTTTCCCAATTTAATTGTATTCTCAATTTATTTTCACTAGTTATCCAGATTATTCGACACATTGAGACACAGTGATACACATATGTATGTCACACAAATGAGCAATGGCGTTCACTCCCTAGTTTCATAAACCCCACGACACAGGCTGCGCCTATTGGGGGGGGTCAATGCATTCACTGTACGGTTAATAATTGTTTTTTGACAATAAAAGTATTATTATGATTATGATGACGATAATTATTATTATTATTATTATTATATGGTACATAATAGATAAAGTCATTCGAGGAATCAGTGGATGTCTTCTTATTTTCTACTGAATATTAGGCAACTAAGAAATTTTTAAATAGATAACATTCATCATTTAAGTTTCTTTGAGTGAAGATTGGCTCATAACACAACAAACAAATCTTAACACATACATCACATCAAAAACAGTTACATAAATAATAAATATCTAGCCTGTTTCTGACCATCGTTTCGGTCACGACGAGTCTCGTGAGTTTATAAGTACATATATACGAGTATAATTGTTTATATATGCTTGTAGGTATGTTTTCCTAATCTAAAATTTAGGCTTATGTAGTTTAGTTGTAAAATGATAACTTTGACTGTAACATATGCACATTATAATTAAAAATTTTTACTAAATATTGTAGCTATATTCTCGACCACATAACATATTACGTGTACAAAATAAGGCTTTTTTTTATAATTTGCACGGTAGGTACAAAGTTATAATAGATATAATTATTCATGGGTCTGATTTTCACCTAATGAATTTGTAGTCTAGGTTATTATTGAGTAATCCACCAGTTTGTTGTATGACATCCAAGGTATCAGCTTAGTGCTCGGTTTGGGATCAAAAATTGTTGTCATGTTTAATATCAGGTATAACATACAGACCGGTAATTGTATCTTGTAATGGGTTCATCTGCGTTTAATCGTTTACGGGAAATTAGCTATTTAGTTACGTATACAAAAAATGTAACAAGTATCCTAAACAACATATCATTACTTCCAGTTATTCATTAAATAGTTTAAGCTATGACAAATCTTCGATTAAACTTTATTATACTTTAAAACATAATAACAATAGAAGTCTAGTGTTAAACCTTACCTCTTCGCTATTATAAAATAAATTATCCACTACTGTACTAAGTCATTCAAAAAGCTTCGAGTCGTAATCGTTATCAAGGTGCTATAGAGGGGATAAAAAAACTTATATATGTAAGATAGAGTCAGGAACATTTATTTACAAATGAAAACACGCAATTGGAAATAAAAACTTTGTCACGGCACAGACCATAGAGTCAAAGCCATACAGTATAGTGATGAGTAAGCCTGAAAAATATGCTACAAGATTACTGTGCCTGTTTGTTTACTTCATATATTGTGTCACTCGTTCGTGATCGACTAAATGAGTCGCCAATTGGCTACAAACGAGCGAGAAAATTCCATAAGTGCTACATTGTTAAGGAAAGCGATAATATTCTAATGAGAAAGCACTGTAACTGAGCAGTACAGCATATAGTCACAGCAGTTTCACTTGAACTATTAACAGTAGCATTCTGTTCTGGGAAAGAAAGAAACATGTAAACGCGCTAGTTGCTTGACTTCCAGCGCAGGTCGTAAGTCGTGGTAACCATAGGATTTCTTCTTTATGAAACTCAGCAAAGACGATGAGTTAGCAACCCATTATAATAACTTCAATTACGTAATATAATAACTTCAAGATGGTATACCATCTGGGTTCCGCTTTACCATATGCATGTCCTAATTTTATTGCTAGAATTGACGTTAAGGTGTGGTCACGTTGTCTTGATTAGGTATTGCAATGCTGGATCCAGTACGTTTTTGGGCTTGCTGGATCAGCTGTGCGGATCCGCAATCAGCTAAAAACAAGTAACTAGGTACCATTCTTTCCGCGCGAAAACGCCACAAAACTATTTAATTTTGCTTAAGCAGGCTACGCAATTTTATTTCGAAAATTAGTGAGAGTGAGAAACTGAGACTACATAGTGAAATAGGTAAATGAATAGCTATTTCGATATCTAGGATATTATGTGATTTATGATTGTATTGTACTCGTAACTATTACTTACTGTCAGGTTTAGAGTACTTCATTAACATCAAAAATAATTTATCAATATAAACGAATATGTGATGTAAATGTAGGTAGTCACGAAAGTTTCTAGACTTTAAAAAAAATTGTTTCATTTCTTTGAATAATCGATTAATACTGGATCCGCGCTGGATCCAACTGGATTTGCTTTTATCCAACTGGATTTGCTTTTATCCAACTGGATTTGCTTTTATCCAGCTGGATTTGCTTTAATACAGTAAAATCGAGTTGGATAGAAAATGCCGCTGGATTGCAATCCCTAGTCTTGATGTTCTGTCCACTACGAACGAAAAATGGCGTTCACTCCCAACTTAATTAATTGAAGTTATTTTTATTTCCCATTCATATTACTTTACGAAACTATGTACTTCTATACTGCACCGTTCTTTTAATAGATCCTTCCAGCTAATTGCGTAAACTTTTTTTGTACCTAACTTTATGAAAACGTGGGCACTCGTCTTCTTATTTCTATATTTCTCTTAAACTGACTAGACTTTCTCGTTTCCATGGATCATTTCTATAAAGGAATACAATAGTTTATTAATATGGAATGAAACTTGATGTCGGTTTTAGATAATTAGGAACATGTCCGTATTACAAACCTATTTTATTGTTTGCCTATATTGAGAAATAATATGTTGTTGTATAAGAGTGACTCAGAACTAAGTTATGAAGGACAGCAAGGACTGAAGTAAGTTTAGATAAATATTTACACAACAATTTTAAGGACCGATGTTTTAGTTGTATTACTTCGTTATAGTTCAGTACTTAGTAAGATCTAGATTCACTTTTCGGAATAAATAACTAATATGTAGTGTAATCTGTATGTGGAAAACGGTTTCATTGGTTTCAGTGGTTTTGCCAGAAGTTATGAGAACGTCTTGTGCAAAATGTTCTCCATCGCAAAAAAGATTCGCTCGGAGGATGTTCGAAACTTTTAAGAAATATCTTCCTGAAAGTCATGCAGAATTGATAAAGAAGTTCGATCCTAGAAATCAATACTACGAGTCGCTTGAGAGGGCAATAGCAACAGCCTAAGTAACTGCTGAAGCGGTATGTAAATCGAATATTAATTAATATTTGTTTCCCGTTCTCTCACATTGCTTCTTACATTCCAACTTTTATATGGGTACATGCAACTTATTTAAGTTAATTTTTAAATTTTGACTATGACTTTTATCAGCATTTTACATCTTACAGACTGAAAGTTAGTATTTAAAGGTTTTTTACTTTTCTACAGACATAATCTTTATTTCGCAACGTCACTTATGTATCTGACTTCAGCAAAAAAACAGAAACTTCGAATGTTTAAATGTATACCAAATTGATTCATAAACATCAGTTCCTGCCAAGTTCCTGCACTGCTTTCCTTAGATTTTGCCATGAAATTATTATACTATAGATTTTACTCATGTATTTTAGTTTCAATGTCACTACGTGATGTGTTCATTTTTTATGCAATTTTCTTCCTAGTATTTCTCTTTTTTTGTTGGTTTTTATAATTCATGTTGACTATTCCATGAACAAAAAATATTTTATGGTATAGTTCAATTAATTGAAGAACGCGTTCGTTCGTTCACGCACTAGCCATGTCTTTAAACACATCCATATGAAAGACTGTCTCTGGTTTTTTTTTAGACTTTTTTTAGACATCAAGAGACAATATTGAGACTTGAGACCGCGTCTCGATACAATGTTTCGAGACACGTGACTCCTAGTACGTATAAAACTTAAGGTTACACTGTTTATAATGTACATTATAAGTGTTTCATAACGGATTGTCCAAAGAAGGCAAATCGAAATGTTGCAAACGCTTAACAGTCTCACATCACTAAAAAATATATAACTATTGCTATTTTGATAACATTTTACGACTATGTACCTACAAGATTTGAGACGTGAGTGTATTTTATGCCATATATTTATTAAAGAGTTGTTAATAAAAGTAAAAAAAAGTAAAAAGTAACAATTTATACGGTGTACTTAGTATTCCGTTCAATTTTATACTATACAATATTGTTAAATCAGTGTTTTGAAAGCCATATATCACCGTTCCATTCTTGTTTGTAAGCCTTCACTCACATTATGTGAAGAAATATAATAAATTATCTTTAGCGAAGAAGTGCATGTGAACATTAGTTTTGTACCTTCTCAGTAAAGATCCAAACAAGTTCATTACAAGTGCCAGTGTATGTATAGGCTCGTTAACTCTATATTTCGTTATAAATATGTTTAATACCTTTGGGGCAGAATATTCATTGTCGGACAATATTTCATAAATATACACCCAAGTATTGCCTTGTAAATAATATTTTCCTTAAATAACATTTTAAGATCTAAACATTACTTAAGTTTCTTGGTAACAGAAGGAAACTTATATGTTTGTACCATTGCCTGTAAGAGGCTGACAACATTTTACCAGCAATGCACATAGGGTCGTACTTCGAACTCGTCTTCTTCCAATTTACGTTCATATTATGCACAGTAAAAGGTCCAATTTCAGTCGTTCGTTTAATATTTTTGTAGACCTGCGTTAAAACGAAGGTAGTGGGTTTATAGTCGTCAATATAAAAGCACTGTCGCTTTCGGCCACTGCCTAGTTCTTTGGGTCTGTAGAGTAAAAGGTGGGTGAATGAACCGCACTCGAATGCAGTCAGTGTCAACAACTTCACGAGTTGTGGTATACTGATTTTAATATTAGTGCTAATTAGAACGATCGGTCTAGTGAGTTAGTAGTGTAATGTCTTTTTGTGTTTCTCTTTATTGCAGTGTTTTTAAACGTTTATTGCGATTTATAGTTCTATAATGTATGTTAATAATACGAATGAAACATTTATTATGGAGTCCGTTTGATTTATGTTTTCCATTCAAATGATATTGACTAATCTAAATTCAAGACGCATGCCTCTCGTGTGTGTCCCTTGAGACGCTCGCTAAATATATTTCATTGACGTTTGATATTCGGGACAACACAGTGTTTTCATTGTAATAGAACAAATCTCGTTAATTGTTGACTGGGGCAAAAACTGTGAAAATATCTCTGTATTATAATATAATTATCCGTTTATTTTCAGAATCAGTCAGAATGAAGACCATCATAGTTTTAGCTTGCTTGTTCGTTGCTGCATGTGCTGCCGAAAAGTATAACTCCAAGTATGACAGTTTCGACGTTGATACTCTGATCTCTAATGACAGGCTGCTAAAGTCGTACATAAATTGTTTCCTCGATAAAGGTCGGTGCACACCTGAAGGAACCGATTTCAAAAGTGAGTAGATTTATTTATAATATTTCGATATAATATTTTTCAAGTTTGTATACCTTAATAAATAAATGCACAAATAAAGCCTTTATTACTGTACTAATATTGTACAAATTATTTATCAATGTTACTTTATATTGCTATTATTATATAATTATATTATGCATGTACCTATATAACAATAGCAGTGTACAATAAATAATTATTATATATGTTATGTTATAATTTGTTATTCTACATTATTATTTTACAATAATTGTAATATTATTTATTTTAAATGATGACGTTAGTATTACCAGTTTGCCTTCCGGCCCAGGGCAGAGCATGGCATAACTCTCTCTTTCTGAGCCCTTCACCTCAACTCTCCCACTTTATTTTTTTTTATTGTTTATTAAATTTGTGAAAATTTTAAAAACTTTTGTGCAAGCAAAGGAGAAAATAAAGTAAAGATTCAAATGTTTTGATCTCTGCATCTAGCAATAACTTTTAAATTATGTATAGATGTAGCTCAATATTGTTAATAAAGTTAAATGTAATATTTACTCATTTCTTGAAATGAATATTGTGTACATAATAGTGTGTAACAACATACTATTTCTGCTCTTACAGAATTTAAGATTTGAAAAGGAAAGGTGCCCTTGATCGTTCTTATTTTATCGCTTCTATTACTTGAAGTTTATTTTTTGTCATTGATAGAAAGGAAATATAATTATTTTAGGTCCAACATTACGTTGCTATAAAATAATAAATGTAAATATATATATCTATAAATAAAACTACAAAATTGAAATTAGTAATGAATAACTTCGATTTAAAGTCCTAAATGTTATTTCGTTCGTTGATATCATTTACCAATATAAACCAGGTCTAGGTTGTTGACAAGGAAATTCGGATGTAGTCATGTATCAACATGAACATAAAACTATTTTTGCTAACTTTTAGAAGGCCACAGGGATTTTCCTTATTACTTACATTGTGTACATTAATAATTTAAGTAATGTTCACTTAAACTGTTCAAGATATAGCTACCTTATTTGCGTTATACCTATAAACTTTATGGTCTGGTTTTTATGATGATATTACTAAGCGTGGATTGAACGTGGATTTTTTACTACATTTGTTTTGTTACATGTAAATTAGGTTGAATTTTTTTGGTCTAATTCTTTTATTAGATTTTGTTAATAAACATTTAAATTATTTCAGAGACTTTCCCGGAAGCGGTCGAGACCACGTGTGCGAAATGTACTGAAAAACAGAAAGCTAACATCAAAAAAGTAATCAGAGCTATCCAACAGAGGCATCCAAAGCAATGGGAGGAGCTTGTCCAGAAAAATGACCCTACGGGAAAACATAGAACCGACTTTGATAAATTTATTCAAGAAAGCTAAAATAGAATGAAATATATTACGAGTAGGTTAAGATTCAACTTTGTACTGCTGTTTATTACCGTCAGGCCTCTAAAATACAATATAATATTTTTTGTAAATTTTCGTAGGTCGTTTCGTAGGTAGGTACGTACTAGGTCTGTACTCAAATTTAATTCTTAAACTTCAATTTTTAAACTGATTTCACATATTTTTTGCTCTCTAATATTTGTATTTAAAAAAAAGCAAATGTAGATTAAATTGCTATAGTAAATTAAAATAAAAGCTTCGTAACATATTTAATCGAGCTAAATAGTTGGAAGAGATAATTATGAATTGTTATTTATTAAACTACTGTGACGTTGACTGATATTGTAATAAAATGTTAAATAATAAAATCTATGGTTTTACTTTTTGCATAATGAATGTGAATTTAATTCGGTATGAAACTTGTAAACCTAATGAGGGTCAAGTTTAAGAAATTGTTATAAATTGTACACATGTATGTAACAAGTAGTAAAAGATCGCGATGGTTGCATGTGTGTTTGTGTGTCAGGCAGGGCCGAATCGGTTGCGCCAGCGGCGATCGAGCTCGCCTCGCCACAGTATTATGTAATCACAACTGGTTGTATAACCTATCGCATAATCTTCAACACCGCGCAATTGTTCCGCATCATATGTCACCAGATTTTACGTCATTACTTCATGTTATGGTGTCCTATTTTAATTCATTATAAGTATTGTGATAGATATGTGGGTACGTTATTTGAATACAATATGCAATGATACTACAAATTCATATTGCAATTTCATTCGATATTATTTATTATTTACTTATAATTATGTAATGCTCCACATAGTATACAATTTATATCCGGTAGGGTTGAGATTTTGCTTCTATTTCCAGTCGATAAGAAGAGATTCAGTTTGACGCGCTCATGAAGTCCACAAACGCTTTCTCGTATTCGCCCTTCGGATCATATTTCTTGCGGAAATCTATGAATTCTTCGGGTTTCCTTTCTTGTAGAGCTTTAACTGATTGCCTGACCTTTTGTTTTTGTGGTGCTGTGCACTTAGCGCAAGCAGTGGCCACTACTTCAGGCAGAAGTTCTATAACATTCAACATGAAATATAAATATCAGTTTTTCACATTTTCAACGCTCGTTCTTTAAATGTAGAGTGTTTTGGATCAATCGTGACTAAAAAATTATAATAATATTATTAAGAAAGTTATTTTTGTAAAATATGTGTATCTATTCTTAAGGGATACTTTCAAGTTGAAAGTAAGTATACTTACTTCTGAACTCCGGTGAATGTTCTACGCTACAAGGTCCCTTATCCAATAAGCAATCAATGTAAGCATTGAACATCGAGTCATCAGCTAGAATCTTATCGACATCGATTTTGTCGTAAATTTCATCATAGCACAGCACTAGTGGTGTTGCAAAAGCTACGAAAGCGACGAGGAAAGCGTTCATGTTTTCCTGTAAGTAAAAACAAGTGTTATATGTTCGTAGTTATTTTGTATTAAATATTTAAAAACCAGTTGCGTTTATACAAAATCCTGATACAATAGGATGTTTAAACAACCTATTGAATCAGTTATCATAGTCAGTACTGAATTTTTATTGAATATATTACATACCAATAATATTTTTCTGTTGTAAAATCTTAACTGTATGTGTCCACGCTTGATGGTGCGGCAGCTTGATGTCTGGAATTATGTTTTTCGCAAAATATATACTAAGACCGAACGGAAATTCGTAATTTGTTTAATTCTCAAAAATATACGGATGAAATTGTTTTGGCCGCAATCATTATAATGTAGTTTTGAGATATAAAGTGAATTAACTACACCCAGGAAACATCAAACAATACCGTCAACGATTACCTCCAAAATACATAGTAATATAGAATATAATAATCTGACTCATATCAATGTAAAGATTATAATCATATAGGTACGTATTTACAATTTTACCATTTTCCAGTACATTTGCACAGTGCACTCACTCCATGACTCCTTTCGGATTAATGAATTAAATTACTTGCTGTTTCCGATATCTCAGCGACTTCCAAGTCAACGAGTGCTGCGGACAGCACAGCCGACAACTTGAAGCGACTAAAGTATGCGAAAATTTCATATTTGCGCCCTTTGCAGTCGAAACATTGGGTCCTTGAGACCTTGAAGCCCACAATGTAATTTTTGTTTGTAAGCAACTGGTCGGGGCTCTCGGAGACCACCGGACTGACAGCTTCTTCCAGCAGCGAATAAGCTTGGCCATTCGAAAGGGTAATGCTGTTAGTCTGTGTAGCCCTGCTGCTGCGGCTGCTGCTAGGCAGCCTAGGCAATCGCAACTTCTTAAACGGCGATTTCGAGGAAGTCTATTGTTTTAAGATAACGCATAGTATTAAAACTGAAAAAAATTGACGTATAGTTAAGTACAGTTTTGTAACTATTACTATTATGTGAAACGAAGTAATTCTTAATAGAATTACATATAGGTAAGTTCAGTAAACCAGCCGAGTACAAGTTGGACTCACGCTCAGAGAATTCTGTAACATCGCACATATGTTGTGTTACATATTTATCATAAAAAAATCTACACTTAAAAAGAAATTCAAAACGAAACGTTTTGATAAGTACTGCACCAAAAAGCAAAAAATAAATGTCGACCTTATTTTTTCTGTCTACTCCGTAAGGGCCTAAGTGTCAGCCATGTTAGTAATTAAATAGTTATAATATTTGAGTCTAGATGCGAAGGGCGCTATTCGTTGAAATTAAATAGAAATGTTAAACATTTTCATTCGTTATTTTAAGCAGCAAAATAATTTATTTTGAATAAGAGCACACCACGCTTTTGCACTCAAATATTAATATACTTAATTACAAACATGGCTTACATTTAGGCTCTTATGGGCCGAATAAATTCAATAATAATAATTTTTGATTTTTAGGCCAGTCAATACTAAGAAAAGCGCGCTCATTTTTTTTATTTTTTACTCTTGTAAGGAGAATGATGAGATTCGGGGAGTCGAAAAAAGTATATAAGGACCTTGATGCTTGGCGCTCCTACCTCTCTTACTACCCCATTAAGGATACAGCATGAAGACATGCTATGTTATGTTAGAGTTAAGGAGAAACCTAGCTGAATTACAGCTAGGTTTCTCTTTAAAATCTTAACACCATTCAGGGCCAGAGTGCAAATTAAGACGATTCCGACAAGCCCATACACGGCTAGGATACGTTATTCCGTTATGGAGATTCAGTTCTTACCTTCCTGCTCTATCATCAGACCTTAAAAATCAATCGTGGCCAAAATGCAAGACAATTTTATCAAGTCTAAACATGACTAGAATATCATTTTCCGTTATGGAGTTCCGGTTCTTACTTTCCGACTACAACGCCAAAAAGAAGCACAGACTCACGATTGACATCGATCTGTAACTGATACACAACGGCGTTAATTCAATATCCCAAATAAACTGTTAAACTTCCGTTTTTATTTATAACTATTAATGTGTGGACACTGTGAGTGTGGTATGTAGGAGTACTAAAAACTATTTACAAATTTCGGGGGTAGGAAAAATCTGCCTCGGTCATGGAATGAACCTTGCTGTGACAGTTTTCTTGAGACCGTAGCGATGTAACACGGGCTTAACGTAAAGCCAGAATAAAAGTTTGTTGCGTTCATTTCCTGTGTTTTAGATATGTGTGGGGGGGTTAAAAAAAGTAAACGTTCTCGAACTATCGAAACAAATATTATGTTACCAAATGGTACACACCTACGTGCATCTTATTACATGCGTAAGATTAAGGTGACGTATTGGACATTTTGATACCAGGGATCTCAATTTTTCTAAGTGACTACAAGATGTATGAGAGTGATATTTGGTATCCTAATTACTCATTTCGTTGACTTCATTTTGACAGTTGAGATACACGGTTAGTTAACTTTTGTAACACAAAAAAAAAATATCAAACAAACCTCTGTTAAAACAGAGATTTACATTTTTCGGAGCAACGGAACCGATTTATATTTCTAAATTTTCTGTATAGTTTAATTTAAACATTCTCAAAATATCAGTTGGATTTTTAAATTAATTATAGTTTTTAAAATTAACGAAAATAACCGTTTTTTCGTTTGCATGGAACAGAAGGTCTATTTTAGATTGAATTATTATTTATTAATGCGTCGCCTTAATATATTATAAGTACTAGAGACAAGATGTTGTACGTTCAACTATAACGTTTAGTATACCTATTGTTGTGGGAATCCCACGCTTCATGAAGAGAAACCAACAGATAATTGCAGTAATGATACTAAAGCCGAATTGACTAAGCTTTGCTAATGACGATATTAGAGTGATACTTAATTTTTTATACTTTAAGCTTTTTTCTTTCGGGTAGATGTAATGTAATCGACACGAGAATTTGTAATGTAGTTTCTTGTTCCATATACGTTTAATACAGATCCTTAGTGAACGAGGACGTAATATGGTATAAAAGAGAAGATAATTTGATTGTATAAAAGTCGTATGTATATGTGAAATTTGCGAGTACAGAAAAATTTATCTGTCTTATATGTTTTAACTTATCTGACTACATACATAGTGTTAATGCAAATATTATGATATACAGAAGTAGGTAAGTAGAGATTTTTTTGATTATAAAAATTATTTTATTTCGTAATCAATAATTTTATCAAAATTGTTTTATTTTATAACCATTGTTACATATGAATCCTTATTTTTCATGAATCTATGCTTGTATCACAGGTTAATTAGTTATCACAGGTTTATTAGTTACTAGCGTAAACCTACAACATACACTACGTATCAAACAAAATACTACTCACACACCGATTGACTGATTAATCATGAAAACTACAAAACTAGAACTGAAAAATGTTCTGATGATAGTTTGTGCAATGAGGCTGTTTGAGGCCCGATAACAAAGGATATTTTTGGAAATTTACAGTGTAAGGAGGGCTGTATAGGATGAATTTTGTAAGAAACTTTTATATGGAACAGAATACGGCCGTGAGATTGAGTACAAATATTGCTCATTAAAAATAATTTTCGAAGAATTCCATTTGCAAAAGTATACGCACGCAATTTAAAACTTTGTGTTATGCGGCTAAGTCGCTGGACCGATTTTGATGAATTTGGAAGAATTAGAGAATTATTTAGAATGAAGATAAATTAAGCCCTGGGCAAGGATGTAGCCTATATATTATTTTTTATTCGCATGGGGACGAAGTCACGGCAACGGCGAGTAATAATAATAATAATAATAATGTATTAATATACTTAGACATTTCACACAGCGCCATCTAGTTCCAAAGTAAGCAGCATAGTGCTTGTGTTATGGGTACTAGTTAACTGATATACTGTAACTTATATACTATAACTTATATACTTTTCTTATATAAATAAATACATATTATACATAAACACCCAGACTCGGGGCGGGAATCGAACCCGCAACCCCCGTTTACTTTCCGACGCGCTTAGCCGTTGCGCCACGGAGGTCATCGAGGCACACGAATATGAAAGTGCCTCTGTCTATTTATCTATGTTTTCCCGGCTAAACCGCCGGATTGAAACTTAAGTTAAATAAAACCCTGGGTAAGGACATAGGCTACTTTTATAATTCCATGCAAACGAAGTCGCAGGCAGATGCTAGTATTTAAATAATGCATTGTAAGTATCGTTCAGTCAGAATTACTTACATAGGCAATACTGTGTCCATGTGGTTGATAAACGAGCGTGTTCTGTACGTTTATTAGTTTATAGAGAAATCATCGACTAAGGTATTTGTTCTTATTTACATTAGTAATAATATGTATTTTGATTGCCGATCCCGATTTTTATTAAAATTAGATATTTTTAAAAGTACTTACTTAAATATCGTAATAAATTTTTAAAATTGTTGAATTATTATGTATTATGTTTTGAATAACTTTACTGTACAATATCGTACAATGTCGTACAGTGAATTGAAACAGACATAAGACTCTAATTATGTATATATACATACATGATATGAGGCTAATTTTAAATATTTTGGAAGTTAATGCTTTCTTAATATTTCACGTTTTAAAATGTGCTTTTGTTTTACGAAAAATCAATTAGTTACGTAAAGCATGTGTATTAAACTGAGTAATTCACACGTGTATTTCACATGCGAAATTTCATTCATATTTCAATCATGGTTTAAAGTTGTTTTGAATTAATTCCATCAATTTAAGTTTGTATCTGAAAGAGTTTGTTATTGTTAGAGACCAGTCTGCATCTGTTGAAATTTGAACACAAGGTCTCAGTTGGTGAAATATATAATACTATGAAGAAGACTGGTGTTCTATAACTCCTCACGAAGGAATTTTATATTAACTTTGTGATAGTTTCCAAAAGTGGTTTTAAGCTTTAATGCGTCGACACTCTTTCTTGAAAGAGAAATGGCCTAACACTGTGTATACGTAAACGTTTGTTAATTATGCGGTTCTTTAAATATTTACTATTTTCATGTTTTTTTGTTGTATAAGAAATAACATGAATTCATATTATTATGTATTATTATGAACTTACGTAATTTAATATACTATATTAAGTTTTAAGATAAATAATAATAATAATAGTAATAAGCCCTTTATTTCAGATTACATAGTTAAATAAGTTTACATTTTAGTACATTATATGCTTTTTGTTAAATTCTGGTACCCATTTACGGATAAAGGCCTCCTCCAAATTCCGCCACATGTCCCGGTCGGCGGCCAATCTCGTCCAGGCGACGTCAGCAATTTCCGTAATGTCGCCCCTTCAGCGTTGCCTGGGTCTACCACGTGGTCTACGATAGCCTCGTGGATACCAATGATGTACCCGTTCTGACCATCAGCCGTCTGTCATGTGTGCTACGTGTCCTGCCCAACGCCACTTCAGTTGGCATGCTTTGACTGCCGCCTCAAAGATTTTTGTTGTGTTCCTCATGGCTGCGCTTTTGTATGTATTTAAGTCTTATATTTAACACACTTCGCTCTGAGGCTCATTGGAATCTTTGTAATTTTAGAACGACTTCTTTTGTGATTGTCCAAGTCTGGGAGCCGTATGTCAGAGTGGGCAGGACAGTAGAATCTGTTACTTTCCTTTTTAATGCCAAAGGAATTTTAGCTGTGAATATATGCTTTAGAGACCAATATTTGTTCCATGCCTTCTGTATTCGTCTTTCAACTTCTTTTAGCGTTTGATCTTCAAAAGCGTTTCTTTGGCCTAAATAAATATATTCATCGACATAATTGACGTAATGATTTTGAATTTGAATTGACAGTTTTTCTCTATGTGTCATTATACATGTTTTTGACGGATTCATTTCAAGTCCACATTTACGGCTCTCCACATCCAATTGATTAAGTATTTTCTCAATTTTTTGTTTTGTTTTAAGAATATACTCAGACATTTCACACAGCGTCATCTAGTCCCAAAGTAAGCTGCATAGCGCTTGTGTTATGGGTACTAGACAACTGATATACTACTTATATACTTTTTCTTTTGTAAATAAATATATATTATACATAAACACTCAGACTCGGGACGGGCATCGAACCCACAACCCCCGTTTACTTTCCGACGCACTAAGCCGTTGCGCCACGGAGGTTGTCAATTCAATTCTTGATGAGTTTCAGCGATAATGATGATATCGTCCGCTAAGCGTAAATGGCTTAGCTGTTCTCCATTGATGTTTATTCCTTTGACATAAATACATTATGTTAAATTATATTACTTTATACATTTTCATACCATTTCTCAATCGAAACAAAATACGCAACAAAATTACGCTATGACGTCTTTGGACGTAAGTAACAATAAGTAATTTGGCAGTTGGTAAACAGAATCAAGACAGCGACTGAATGTGGCTTTCATTGCCTATACAAATTCTTTATAACAAACCCTACCCCTTGGCGACTGTTGGGGCCTGCTTGGAAGATAAACAGCTGGCAAACCAGCGTAAGGTCAAGAGGTTTTGTAAAATATAATTAAAATGTGCATTGCAATGTCTCTATTTTCAGATATGAAGTCAATTACACCGTCAATTATATTCACGTTGCTCATTACTTCTGCTTACGTTATGGCATATGACGAAAAATATGACGAGATTGATATAGAAGGCATAGTGGCTCACCCAATTGTTCATAAAACTATCAACGACTGTGTACTTGGTGTGGTTCAATGTGGCCCTTACTGGGATGACGTGAGAAGTATGATATGTTTTACAATTAAGCTAACACAATATAATCCAGTTATGACATCGCCCATCTAGTACAATATTGGCACATTTACATTTGACGTGTTTTGCAGAAACGACTCTAACAACCTTTTTTTTTCGTGGCGGTGGAACCGAAACAAAAATGTCCAATATGTAACAACAAAATTAACGATATTTCTGTAGTAAGCACCATTGTGCCGTTTTATCTCTAGATAAATTAAACACTAGAACAATAGGGTAGACGACTATTTTTTAAAAATCCAATTAAAAGATAGGTTCAGTTATCATTAACAAAACTGCGAAATATTATTTGAAATACAATGAAAAATATAAGGGTTATTCGTTTTTCAACTTTTGTAGTGGGAACAGGGTGGGGATATGTTACGTCTGTGTTACTCCTAGCGCTGTGCAATGTCTTCGCGTTATTGTGACGTCACGACTATGTAATGCTATCTTCCTCTAGCTTATTCCCAATCTGTTCACACTACTGAAATTCAAAACTCAATAACTTCTGTCTTTCAATTTCAAGTAGTTTTTTTGCAATTGTATTCAAAATTTTTAATTATTTTAATACAATGTATCAAATATATTAGTTTAAAGAGTCAGCTAGCCTATTAGACCGTATAAACTCAATTCTTATTTTTTAATATAATATTACTCTGCTAGGGGAGGCAGGCCATGTGATTATGATTAGACCCTGTCTAAGCAATCGGCAATTTATATCTGATTTTTCGTCACAAAACTACACTTATAACTTACTTATTGAAGCTGTACTCATCTAATAAGCATGGATCTATTAAATAATTGTCGTATTTTGTAGAGAAGACAGTTGACTTATTATAGCTAATAAGTAATGTTCTTTGCAGCGTATCTAGCAAAATATGCCTTTCTTTCTAAAAACATAGTTACAATGGGTGGCTTGCAATTTTGGAGCCTATAAAATTTTTACATCTGGATATGACTTTGCACAACATATCAATTAAAAACATCAAAGAATATACGAATAAACTTGTTTGAATTTTACATTGTAGCAATTGTTCCATATTTGCCCCAAAACAAAGTTTACCTCTTTATAATATAGATTATTTTCAGTTCCATAATTAGACACATATAATTAGTCATAATTTAGAAATAGTTTTTATACATATTACATACTTATTGCACATATCTTCACGCTGTATCCCTAACGGGGTAGTCAGAGTGAACGGAGCACCAAGCGTCGCGGTCCTTACACAATACTTCTTTTGCTTCCTCGAATTTTATCATTCTCCTCCAACCAGTTTCGCCTAGGTATGCGAGTGCTTTTGACATTTCCATAGATTTTATAATTAACGTAATTTTCTTTATATGACAATAGACAAGCAAACCCAAATGTGATTTAACAACTTGAATGGTGTAGGTACGTTATTATTTCAATAAACATTATCAATGATTTCTGCCTTTATTTATAATGTCGAGGGCATTACAAACAATGGCACCAATGTTGAGTTATGACGAGGACATCACTCGCTCACCCTTTATACCTAAATAAACCGATTTGGATCTGATCTGATTATCTGATCTTTACGAATGTTGAATTTCAATTGAGAGTTTATTGCATTGTATCCGCTGTTGCTAATATTCATTTTAATTTAAGTTTTTATTTTGGTAGGTACATACTGTTAATTATTGTAACGAACTCTGATGATTACAGTTAATGATTATTTATCAGACGAGTAAGAAAAGCTCATTTTTTCGTTTTGTCCACCTTTTTAGCTCATACCCATATAACCCATACCGATATCTAGTAAAGCTATAATGGCATATTTATGATCTTGATAGATTTCTTTCAATGTAGAGCCGATTTTCATTTAATTAAAAAAAATCTAGTCGATCTTGTTTATTTAGTAAATAAAGCAAACTGCTGAATTCTTTTTAAGTACATTCTTCAAAGTCAAAGACAAAGTCAAAGTCAAATCAATTTATTCAAGGAAACCCAATTACAAGGTATTTTTTAACGTCAAATCTGCTTTAGTTCAGTTCTTACTTACCTATTACTTAAGTCAATCTTCCCTTTTTATTAATTTCTCCTTTAAATTCAGCCCTTATACGTGCCTATGTATACGGTACCACGTATACATAGGTACTAAGTAAAATAAATGTAAATGCATATAATTATACACTTCATCTATTTATAAAATAATTTATATTTTGTCACAGAAGGTTAAAATTTACAGATGACTAGTTTTGAAGGTTAATGATGATCGTACGTAAATGTTGTTTTAGTGACCTTTTTTTAATTTTAAATATTTCCATAATTAACTTTTAAGGTAGTTCATTATCAGTGGCCATATGTTGTGACCTGACCTTCGAAAGTTATTGAATCCATTTATCTTTTTGGAGTAGTATTTAGTAATTTTAGTTTAATCGAAGTAGTTACGAAGAACGTAAACTGATACAGATATCTTAATTTGAGTAAAATATTCAATTTGCAACAAATGTATAGCTTCCATTCGACTTATATTGTCCATTGTATAATTAAAATAAACTAATATTAAAGTACTGTACGTTTATCATTCATATCCTAAGTGTGATGTATTGTGTAAATACACTTAAGCCTCTCATTTTGACGTGTATGTGTTCTTTAAATTCTTCATTAGAATGAAAAAATATCTACCCTTTGGACACCGAGGATTCGCGGGTCTTTCTTAACATTCTCGGTACTAATAAAACAATAAAAATCATATATATTTCACAGGCCTTGCTAACGAGATAGCCCGTGATCATTGCGCTAAATGCACCCCGAAGCAGAAAAAAATTGTGAAAATTTACAAAGACGCTACCAAGAAGAATTATCCCGAAATGTGGAAGAAAATACACGTGATGTTTAAAAAAACTTGAGGAAATCATGAATTTATTACTTCTGTTCTTAGTGGTTAAAAATATTGTTCAACACTAGATAATACCTACTTAATTGTGAATTGATAATTTTAATATGATTTTACTGTAATTGACTGTTTATCGAATATAATATCTCGATGTCTGCAATCTATTTATTTAACAATGTGTAAGTTAATTTTTCGTTTATCATTAATTATTTAATGAAACTGGTTTTTAAAAATACCTTTTGATATTTTGATGAACTACTGTGCTATCAATCTATATTATACCTAGATATTACTGGAATTTGCTTATGTCCTACCGATTTATTTATTTAACGCAATTACCTTTTTATTTTGGCTTGACGTTTCGACCGAGTTGCATCCAAGTTGCATCAGTCGAAACGTCAAGCCAAAATAAAAATAATGCAACGTGAAAGTTTAAAAGTTTAAATTTATTTATTGTTTCAATTTTGACGATTTTATAAATCTTACTACTTTTGGTTTCACAGTTCTAGATTTTATTTTTCCTATTGTTATTAATTACTTCATTGAATTAAAAAGTCTTAAAGATTTGAAACCATTAACTTTGCATTAAGTAGGTACATATCATAGTTAGAAATAGTTGTTGGTTGAATTATCAATTCTCTTGCTCGTTTTTATATTTATCGATGCAACCGACAAAAGCTATGCTAGCTATAATTAAAACAACAAACCTATAATAAAAAAATAGAAATGAAATATTATCTCAAGCCAAACAAAAAAAACAAAACAAAAAAAGCAAAACTATGGGTGAATATGGCTAAAAGCTTTGTGCATATTCTTATGTAACTGCATAATATATGTAAAATACACATGTACACTTGTAGCTTAATTAAACGTCGAACTGAGAACCTCTTTTTCATTAATTGAAAATATTGATTGCTAAAAATATTTTAACAGCCTATTATCAAAGAGATTTATTACATTTATAATGATTTACTTACTTGTTTGTGTTTGCTGATTTATTACTGATACCTATTAGGTACTAATTCTAGACATTTATAACCTTTTGATTTTATATTTACAGTCTGTTGCAAAGTGGTATTATGATAAAGTTGCTGAACCACATACTTTGACCACATATGTATATAAAAGTAATAATAAATGAAATGCTCCTCTGTCAACAAATGATTTGTAAGCTTTTTGTGGCTGATATTTGCAATCACTTATTATTTAATCTATTACTTTGCTAATTGTTCATTAAGAGTCCGCATATGCAGACCATGCAAAGGAATGCGTTCATTACCTTCGCGTTCTATAGCGACACAGAAAAAAAAAACGACTAGAAAGCCCCAGTGGACGGTACCCGCGTACCACTAGTAAGCTCTATAATGCGCACTTCGGTCTCTAGTTACTTCATTCGAACCCGCATTTTAGTACGCTCGACATCACAAAAATAGCAAATGAAAAGTAACTTTATTCAGTAAGGCATAAGGTCTACTTTCAAGCGAACTAATTAAGTAGTTTCTAAAGTGTCCGACCATAGACAATGTAGTTTGCACGAAGTTTGCACAGACGCTCAATTAGTGATGAACACAGTGACATAAACTAGGTAATGATATATATAAATAGTTATATATCTGCCATAAAATCTGCTACGTACTACGATTATACAAAAATGTATACTAGTCATTTCCAATAATAAATTGTACAATTGTTGATAATTATTATTAAATATTTAGTTATTGAAAATGACTACAACTGTTATAGTTTATGTAATCTTTATTTATACATGAATATTATTTTATTCTGTTTTTTTAAATCTCCGCATGAGAAAGAAATGTGGATTGAAGCAACAGGGAGGTAAAAACCTAGAATACGACACCTATATCGATTTATCGAAATAATTAATATTCACCATCTTGGATTTGAAAATGAACGTCATTTTTGTAATTAGCATCCCGAGAAACCTAGATAATGAGCCGCATATCGGTTTATCCCTAAAAGTAATATTCGTCATCTTGGATTTAAAAATGAATGTCATTTTCGCAATCAGCACCCTAAGCAACCTAGAATATGACGCCCATATCGATTTATCCAAAAAAGTCGCCATCTTGGATTTGAAAACGATGTAAGACGTTATGCTTTACTTTTTGTTAACACTTGATTTTATTCTCCATAAAATTTCCGTAACGTGGGCTAATATGAAAATCGTTTCTTTAGGAGTAAATTCCAAAAATCGATCAAATGATATTTTTTTTAAAATTCCAACGATATTTTTTTAAAAGTGGTGAAGACTTTTTAAATTTTTCCTTTAAATGTTAGATAGAGCAATACATTCCCCAAAATTTTTAAAATTCTCTATTCAGTAGTTCCGGAGATGGCGATGAGGGAAGCGGAGAATAATCAAGTCAATTTCGAATATCGAAACGAATCCGAAGCATTAATAATCTTACGGGAATTCTGTTTTTTTTTATTATAGTATATTGCCATAAAGGGCAAAAAAACGTAATGGCATATTGATAACCTCCTTTTTGAAGTTGGTTAACAATAATACTAATTGTTGGTGCTTAAGAGTGAGTGTAACTAAGTCAAACATTTGATATTTTTTATTAAGCTTCGATAAAATTGCTTTTATCGATAAACGAGAACACCTCTAGTCATCAACATATCGTCACATATCGTGCAACATTCAAGTTCAAAAGGACAATAGTCATTATTTAGAAAGAATAATGCTTTTTAAAAAAAAGATGCACATTAGTATTGATGACGTATTGTATTTATTAATGCTTATATTCAATGTTAATATAATAGATTACACACAATATTTATGAAAATTCTTTATCCTGCGAAACAATGTAAAGACAACATGTTGTACACATTAACACTGTCGTAAAAAGCATTGCAAATATGTCTACAAGGCCTTGGAATAAAGTTTCTTTTTAATTATTGTTGTTCTGTTGACGAATGTTTGCGTGACGAATAGCTGAACAGCATTCTATATAGTGAAAATATTACGATGTATAAGCATGTTTTTAGCAGATTACGCTGGTTTTCCTAATAACAGTTCGGTATGCTAATTCCATTCTTTTTTTTGTTCCGTGTATATCGACAACAATAGCGTATGGCGTCGAATACTGAGAAAATTCGTTTTCTCTTATGTTTTCACACACTTAAATCTTCTAAACTCTAAACTTTTCTAATTTCAAAACAGAGATTATCTTGTCAGTAGTATAGTGGCTAAAGCTTATATCTACCAAACTGAAGTAGTTTTTATTGTAAGACATCGAGTAAAACTCGGTCTCCCAGGTACTGTACATATTAGATACACTGGTACAAGAACTTGTATAAACGATTCGCTAGATTACTAGCCTAATTATAGGCTCTGTATGATTCCCCTTTACCATTTGTGTATAAAACAGAGGCCACAATAAGGTCTGATTATGTTTAGGGGAGAACGGGATTGGTTGACTATAGGGGTAGGTAGACTAACTGACAATAAGTCGTCGGTATCACGTGTTTTCCGCCAACCAATCACAAACAAGGATCCAACTCCGAGCCCCACACAGTTGTGCGAAGTGCGCTGTCGCAGTCGCGAGTCGTTTACGAGTAGTGGCAGTTGACGCATTTTTGGCTTTGGTAAGAATTTTTTCTTTTCGTACTTCTTTTTGATATTTTGCCTGTTATTTAAAACGATGCTGTATTCTAAACGTTGGTTTGATGGTTTTTCTTTATATTACATAGCATTATTTTAAAGATAGCACCAGTGTTTAGGTTAGCCATACGATAGAAATCCAAAATGGCGTCTGCGGCTGGTTGACTAGTTTTATTTGGAGTAGGTAGACTAATTAGTCAACCAATTCCTGTTGGTAAATTTAATATTTCATCTGTCTTCGTGACGTACTGCACCGCCATTCAAGAATGACAGTGCGAAATTTCACTCGCGATCAAGGACCATGAGTGAAATTTCCAGCACGGGTAGCAATTTAGTAACTTACCACTACCACAGCAATGTCAACAAGCGAGAGCGTTGGTGTGATCTGGCAGTAAGAGATCAGTCAGCTAGTGACTTGCTGGAAGTTTATGGGTATGGTTGCTTCCCATCTTAGCATCGTCGTCACTTAACATAACGTGAGATAGATGCCAAGATTGCAGCCATTATTCCTAAGAAAGTATTTAGTACTGTTGTGGCCTTATCATACAATTAATTACAGCAGTATTCAAAGTCAAATCAATTTATTCAAATAAACCAAATTGCGAGGTATTTTTGAACGTCAAATCTACTTTAGTTCGGTTCGAAAAGAAAACCTGATCATTGAGAAGACAAGAAACTTAGTCAGGTATTATTTTTTCGACATCATTACAATAGTTACAATATTCGTAAAGCCAGTAAATGCGTGTCCAGAGAGGATTATTTCTAGACTAAGAAAGATAAAGAAGTAAAAAATACATCAAAAATTAAAGGAAAACGCAAGGGAAAGGGTAAGAGAACTAACACCAAGAATAAAGTAGATGTCGAAATGGATGAAAGCGACGACGATGGCACCATTTGCCTGAATGCACTGAGTCCTATTCAGCCAGTCAACCTGGCGAATAATGGATTCAATGCATTACGTGTAAGATGTGGGCTCATTCTAATGGTGTCTTACTATTTTATGAATGCAAGAATTGCATTTCTGAATAAAAAGACTGATTTAAGAAAGAAAGAAGTGTTTTAATTGTACGGTGTGGTGGTTCCGTGGTCCTTTCTTTTTTACAAATTTTATTAATATTATTACCAAAATTACCATGTAGGCTATCTTGGCGACTCAAGAGCAAATCATGTCTGCGATGGACAACCTTCACGTTAATTTAAAAAAAGACGGGCCGGAGCGTAAAACGCCAGCATACTATGAAAAACGCCTAAATTCTTTGGATGCCTACTGGAACGAATTTCAGTTAAACCATACCAGATTACGTGGTGAATTTGAGGATCCAAATCATAAATATTTTAATGAGAATTATTACCAGAGAGCCCATAAGTTTTACAATGAAATAAAAACTCTCATTAAAAGACATATGACCACTGAATCAACTAAACCAGTATTAAAACCAGCGACACCATTATCGCATCTTTTCGACCAACAAAAAACTACCATTCCAGTCAAAACACTCGCTTCTCAAGCATTTTCGACAAAATTAACAAGTCAAGGTAATCTCAGTCGAGTTGAAGAAATGCTGCGCAAGCAGAAAAGCAATTTTAAAGCTCTTTTGCATACCATGGAAGCTGTCGACCTCGAAAATATTTCAGAACGTTGGGAGTTCGAGGACGTTTTAAGAAGTCTCCAGTATAGATGGTCAGCCATTGATACTTTACACTGGGATATCGAAAGCGAAAGCCTCATAAGTAACGAAGAATACGAGTAAGTCTTTAATGAATATGAGAGGAAGTACAACGACATTAGAAAACTTGTGAACAGCAAGATGTGGTCGTTTTCATACAGAGAGAAATCCACACCGCAGATGGACATACTAACGTTCAGCGGTAATTATCAACAATGGCTATCATTTAAAGATTTGTTTTGTGAAACCATACACAACAACAAATCACTGTCGAATGCATAAAAATGCAATTCTTAAAAGGTAAACTTAGAGGGGAAGCTGACAAACTTATACAGCATTTACATATAAGTTCAGACAATTACCAAATTTGTTGGGATATTCTAAACCAAAGATGCAACGTGACTTGCTCAGGCCGGCAGAGTGAGGTGTGGGTTGAGTGAGTGAGTGAGTTGAGTTGAGTGGGTTGATGATGTTATTATTACTGTCACCTGGAGAGTGGTGTACCTAATTTGTTTAAGGGCGCCTAGTACACCTCTGCAATCGACATCTAATGGGATATTTATAGAAAGTTAATTAATTATACACCAGAAAAACATCACACGAAGAAACAAGATTTATTTCTTATAACTTATTCTCTATGGTGGATTCAATCAGATCACTATGTATTTATTATTAAAGTTAGTAACAATTTAAAAAAAGATTAAATGCTATGGTTAAGCAACATTATCCTGTTTATTATCATATATATATTAAATAAGAACATCTATTATCTAACAGCACTTAAATATTAATTAGTTTACAGAATAATTGATTAGTATTAAAGTTGCACAAGTATTGAGTTCAGATATTACTTGTTATAGTTACAACAACATAATTTATTTATGTTATCTTAAATTAAAGAGAAGTGTACCTAGTTATAAAGACTTAGACACCATTACCTTGTTTATGTACTGCATTTAAATTCTTAGTATTACAGATACATAAACCCAAGTACATTTTATACCTTATTAATCAGTATTTCATTTCACAGAGAAAAATATATATTAGATACACTATACCTTTATGTGGAGCTAATATCTAACAGAGAATCATTTATTAGTTACAAGCAGAGTGTTATCAGTTTTATCACTGATCAATCTTAAGAAAGAGGTGGTCATCCACCAACTGTACCTACTCCTCAGTCTTCCCCTTTATCGAACATCTACTGACATCACAGCACCTACATGCCCCGGCCCTCAAAGATTCCCCTTTAACAGGAACTGCAGCCTGGCCAAGCGATATAGCACCCAAGTAAAGAAGACTTAGACTTCTTGATAGTCATAGTAGTGCACCAAACCATTCTAAGAACTATTTTGATTAGTTCATACTGAAGTTTAGATGAATGTTGAATAGATTTTACTACTATTCCAAAGTATTCACTACATATAGGGACAGGAGGTCCACCTGGTTTCTATAGGTGTCCTTTGAACTCTGTAGCACAAGCACATGTAGACATTAGGATCCTATTCCCTAGTCCTATCATCATTGCTTGCCCTTATCTACAGCTATAGTACTCACCATGGGATCTACCATGAGATTACCTCAACTACTTTAACATATTATTAACTTAATTAACTCAATTATTCTAATTGGGGTTGCTACTCCCAAACAAATACAGCTAAGACTATCCTAGGCGACATGTGGCCTAACTTTAGTTTACATTATGAGACCTTGATGAGGCAGCTTGTCCCACAGCAGAGAGAAAAGCTAAAGGAAGTTGTCGGATACGAGACGCTTTTTATACCCCACGACGAAGGTCACCTATGCTCCTACTCCTGGAACAACTAGTGCAGAGACAGTGGTCGACAAACCCTATCTAAAATTACACCTACCTAGCGAGTCGATAAAATTAATTAATTCTAGTGTATGACGTTTATGTCAACTATAATTTTATTATTATTCGTTCGTACTAATAACTTTACGAACTAGATACCTAACATTTCATTAATTTAGAGCTTATTCTATCTAAAAACAAAGGCTACATATTTAGAGTTTATCGATATGTTTATCGAACATATCTTTACATCCACATTCCTAAGTATAGATAATCTAGACCACCCATTCCCAAAGTGGGCGATAACGTCAGGCCTAAAGCGGGGCGGTAAGAGACCCAGAAAAAAAATGGGGGCGTTGTGTAGAGGCCTGGGGGGTGATTTGTAATTTCATTTAGCTAGGAGGCATCTTAGACAACGACTGCATGACCTCTCGACTCAGTAGACAAAATAAGTTTGGGAACCTAGAATCTAGACCAACGGTACATTTGTCATCGAAGCCGTGTGCGTGTTCTAGAATGTTGTAGAAAGTTCTATATACAAACGAATTATTAACAATAATATTACTAAAGGAGGTCTAGTTAATTCGTAGGTTGTCATTTATACATTACTATCACTCAATACTCAAAGATACTATATTTATGACAAAGGAGATGTTAGGCTGTCGGCTAAAGTTTTGTACGCTATTTAGAAAATCGAGGAAAAATCTAAAGATTGCTAGAAAAATAGTGAATTTGCAATTTTTATTATATATTTTTAGTACAAGAGCAATATTTCATTATTTAATAGGGCTATTCGGACAAGTACGCCATAACGAGTTCGTTCCAAAACTAAATGTGAAGTATGCAATTTACTATCAAACACAATTGAAATGTATATTATTAACAAGTAATGATAAAAAAAATCCAATCCATCCATCCAATAATTTAATCTTTACTAAAAAAATATACCTACTTACAAAGAGCTTTTAGCGCAACTATTTTTATTTTGTTGAAAACATGTTTGTGTAGTTGAAAATGTCTTCGAGTTGTGATGTATGAATATACTTTGTACGTCACACGTCACGGGTCAAAGAGCTGTCAAAAATTCAAAATCATAACTATGGAGTCTCCACAACCTGCCGAAACTCCATACAGAAAAACAGGTTGTATGAAACGTGTGCTAACTTTAATGGCGGCTATCTTTGTCTTATTCGATCCCATACAAACGTCTCTTTCTCATTCTGTCGATTTATAATGATCTTTGTCATTCTTTTTCGTCAGTGTACTCTGTGTTAATTTCATTGTCATGTTTTTGCAGTCATTGATATTTAAAACTTTTTTCAAATATACGTATATAATTATTGGATTTACAACTGAAAAGTTCTATTAAGAAGAATGCATTACAAAACCTGTGAAATATGTGGTTTAAGAGCTGGCCGGACTAACGATAAAAAACGTTTGTTTATGGCGAAATTACCCTTAGATGAAGACAGGTTAGTACATAAACTTTATTTTTATGATATGTGTTGTCCCAATACCTTCTTATATGCCATTTATTTTAAGCCTTTCGTAAAATCTTGTTTTATAACCAAGTGTAATAGTGCTGTTTATTATCGACGCTTACGTATATCGATATATATTTTTAATTTTCAATATGTGAAGTCGTAATTGACGTAAAGAACACTGATGATATGTCGAAATATTCTTTAAGTCAGTACATTTATGGCGTAATCGTAATCATTTTTTAAATAAAATATCAGTTTAATGAATTCAGTGTTTTAGGCTTGAAAGTAGAACAAACAAAATCTGTTTTACCTTTTTAATATTAGAATTCTACTAAAATATCTTGTACCTCTTATTATTATTCACGGTATATATTTCTTTTATTTACAGAATCCATCTTTACCTTCATCTTATAAATTAAACTTTAAAACGAAAACCATGGCAGAGGAGAAATTACTACGAAAATCTGTGTCACAATGAAGTAAAAATTACACCTGCATTTCATCTTGGTGTATTTTTTTTTTATTTAATTGTACAATCGTGTACTTTTTAGCAGATTAGCAGCCAATATTCTTAAAGAGATAATATTAAAAAGAAGAAGGAAACGAAACAAGTTAAAGATGTCAGTTTCTTAAAACTCTTCAAGAAAATGTACCTATGTTAAATAAAAATAAAACACTTTACTAAACCCTTAAAAGATTTTATTTTTAAATAAATAATTTTATTGGACATTAAACTTTATTGCATGTTAAACCTGATTTTATCGATAAAAAATTTCATCGATATGACATCACTATCACTTTTGTAATGTTGGCAGTAGTGTACGACAGGTGTGGAAACGACCATTTTGTTTTCTGTCTTATATTGGTACTTGAGCTTAGTAAGCGTTTCATACAAATCTCTTTTTCATATCTATGCATGGAAGTCCCGACTCTTATAGTATATGCTCCTTGGCTCCTTGGGATCTCCATGTCTCCATAATCAAAACGCGCAAAGTAATACTCTGTCCGTGTTTTACCTTGTGAATGTAAATAGAGGAACCTCGTGTAAACTACAGTATACAGTGGCCTGATAGTACTGACAAACTATATACTTTACTGTGTCAAGAAAGACTCATCTAGTCATTTTGCTTGGTTAAACTCACCCAATTTGCATGAAGCGAAGGTCGCATAAGGTAAACTTGATCGTCAGTGGCCGTCCAACGAATCGTTTGTGTGCTCTAGAGGCGTCATGAAAAACTAAAGCATATTTGATCGTCGGTAGCCGGCCTTACATGTTGGACTTCGCTATGTCAATTAGACTGATGTCTGCTGCTGTAATTTGGTTTTCGTCGTTGTTTAGGGTAAGTAAAAGACACAAAACGATTTCCTCATTATTATGCACATTGACGGATTCTTTGTTATTATAAACTAGTGGTGTCCCACATGTTTTGCATCAAGGGCTACTTTAAAACTATTGTCACGTCTCATTCGTGCGCACCGCCCAGTATGAGTTACAATCTTAACCGCCCAAGCCTTTACTTAATTTTTACATTCTCATTCTCATTGAAATGATAAAATCTTAAGTCTAAAATTCTTTCTACAGTCTGTATTCTATTGAATCGATAGTTTTTCTTTGAAGGCAATGTTTCATTGCCTATGTTCACAAGTTAACTGATCACTGAACAAAGTCACAAATTACATAACCTAATAGAAACTAACAAATGTGTGCATGTGAACTACTAATTGGAAACTAGTTGTAGACCAACTTATAAATGTTTAGATTAAACTTAATTCCTGAGGTCCTCATAAGGCTCCATTAATCAGTATCTAACTGCATTTTTCCTAATAAATAAATCTAAATAAGTCTCATATGAAACCACGTAATTTAAGTACCTACTAATATCTAGAGGATTTAGTAGTACCTACTAATGTGTAGTTTAGTTTCGGTTCAGTTCTATTTATTTTTTCAATCATTGAGGATGCTTACACTTACACGTCTTAAAATTGGATCTGTAATCATTTCTGTTCTTGGAAAGAATCTTGGATATAAGGTAATTAATTGCATTAAAACATTTTTTTTGAATATGTTAACTGAGATATCTCTCTGTTATTATTTTGTTTCAGTTAAATCTGTTATGTAGTAATAATATATGCTCAATGTTTTGCAAAGTGCATATTGTTGCTAGCACCTTGCTCAGGAATTTGGGCATGATCTAGACTATACAGCTAGCCTATTAAAACATATTTTTACGTTTAGTGTTGATTATCATTGTTTAGGAGACAGCCATATGTTTGTATAAAGCTCTAAATAATAACTTATTTCATAAAGAAGCCAGAATTATATTTTTCATTATTATATTTTAATACTAGTCATTGTAATAATAGTCATTGTGTGGGCTAATAACAAGTTTCTAAAGAACTTGAAAAACTGATTATTTATCTATCTAATTCTCCAACATTGTTATTATATATACTTACATCAAGCTTCTGAGCTAACATTTTAAAATACAGAACTTTTTAATTGGTCTTGTGTTAAATGATGGTAAATACTTTATACATACATACAGAAACTTCTTTTTAACTTTTCAGATACCTGATAGAAGCAGAATTTCTTACGCTCAAAGAACACTATAGACACAGGGAACCTAACAAGCACTCCTGTCAACACCAATATTTAATGCCTTTTCATTTAGGTGTCAACCATCTATCTAGGGAGAAATTAATAAAATTAATTAACAAACTGGAAGTTGTATCTCAAGTTGTACAATCTTCACATGAGATGGTACTTTTTAGAATCTGCATCAGGTATCGCCATTAATCTAGTAGAACATTCTAAACATGTATTTTTTGCGAGACAAAGTATGTCTTGGGCTAAGGTTTATATTACGTCTGGTTAGGTTCAGAACTTCTACCATAATGTGCGATACGAGCATGCTGCAGCAGCGGCTGGAGAAGCACCATATCAAAATCTGCTACATAAGAACACTTTCTCTTTAATAATGTTTTGTTAGGTTATTAATTTTACTTAGGCGGTGAACAAACCAAAGCTATGACTTGGAATGAGATATGGGTATGGTCGACTCCGCATTGTTGGTTACTGTGCGCATGTCATGACCGTTGTAAGGTTCTGGCTAGGTTCACTATTAAGAAATCATAAAAGCACTGACATATTTACTGAATTGGATCGCAGTTAGAATATATTGAAAATGAAATAGAATAAAACAAACATAAAAAAAGTATTGATGTTGTTTTATTTTCACAAATCTAGTCTCAAGCCATCAATCCGGTAGAATTTATTACACATATATATATATATTGTTGGCGAGACAAGGTGCTACTTGGAATGATTATTAATCATTGGATATTATTGTAATTGTATTTGTGGACTCCGCATTGTTGGTTGCTGTGCTCATGTGATGACCATTGTGTGGTATTTAGGTTGGGCTCGGTATCAAGAAAACATAGAAGCGCCAGCATCTTTACTGGATGGAATTCTAATTAGAGAGTATAGCGAGAATGAATAATAAATTGTTAAAAAATTATTGATGTTTGTTTTATTTCACAACTCTGACATCTATATTCACTTTGTACTGTAATTGCACAGATCAAAACATCAACAACCGTTCTCTACTTTTGCTTAACTTTTATGACTTATTCCTTCCAAAATATTTATACATACATACATATCCTCACGCTGTATCCCTAAAGGGGTAGTCGTAGAGGACACACATTTTCGCATAGGTATGCTAGTGCTTTTGAGATTTCCGTCTGCTAGCACGTGCTATTTGAACTTCATAAGTCAGCCTTGCTCTTGTCTTCTTTTAGCACTTCCTTTTGCTCTCTAGATTTTCTTAGTCTTTCATCACTCATTCTTTCTGTGCCCGAACCACCTAAATGTTAAAGTTATTTTATTATCACTATTCATATTAACCAAAATTGATAAAATAAAACACTATCTTTGATGTGCTGACGTAAAATCTCTACAATTCGCACTAGAACTGCATATATAAAAACGCGCGCTCGTTTATAATTTAGCTTAACTTTGATCTATTCCTAAGCGGGCTTATTTTTTAAATAAGTACTTATACTTTATTTATATTATTTTCCAAGATTAATAAAATAGAACATTTAATGTGTTGACTTGTTGTCGCTATATTGCATTTCTCAAAAGAAAAGTTGATTTAGTTGATCTGGTTCCCAAGGCGTCAAAGATCTCATTGCCTGTTAATTTTTTTGTACCCTAAACTGCAGCGTGGATATGTTCAAACTGTGACAGGCACTGTTTGAGATTTTAAATAAGTTTCAGCAGTAAAGACCTGTAATATAACAAAGAGTACTATTAATAATTATTACAAGTGGAAAACGTCAAATATGTCATTGACGCCATCTTATTTAGGTAAGATGTTACCTATAATATGTGTATATAATACTTTTGTACGAAAGAACTAGGCTAATATATATCGAAACCATAATTAAAACACTATTATTTAATATTAAAGTTTCTAAGATGTAGGTGTACAAAGTGCGAGCCCCATACATTCGTGAAACGTCTCCTTTATTCCTGCTGAAAGGCTTACGGTCAATGCTTCAAACATGGTTTAAGAAAGCTAAACTGGTCTACGTTGTCCATGTCCGTCTGTCATAGTGAATGTTGTTTGTAAACATTTAGGTTAAACAAGGAATGCTTTATTTTTCTAGATAACAGAAGTTAAAAGTTAATTTATCCTTTAAGTAATTACGTGCATCTATAAATATTATAAGTTATTGTTCTCCATGTCGATGGAGACTCAATATGACTGCTACAAAGATACTAAAATACGAGAATCATTTTTAATTCTCACATTCATGCTCAACCATGTCTTATATGCAGCAACAATCTGCTGCGATCATCAAAAAGCTACATGACACTACCAATGAGTGTCTGAACGCTATTAAAGCAGTGGGAGTAGACATAACCAATTGGGATCCACTCGTCATTTATATTCTAGCTCAAAAGTTAGATGTCGAAACCCACAATGATTATATTCAATCATTTCGGAATCCTAGGGACTTATCTACCATTAGCGAGTTTTTAGATTTTTTGGCGAAAAAATTTATGTCTCTTGAGTCTTTCCGACGTAAACAAGATTCAGTTAAACCAATTCCATAACATAATGATTACCAAAAACAAAATGCATAGATATTACCAAAAAATAATTTTATGAATAAAAACTTTCAACATAAACCAGTAATAAATCATGCAGTGACGAAGCCTTGTAATATTGCACCACAGCAGAAATGCATACTCTGCAATAACGAGCATGCATTATTTCAATGTAAAATATTCTTAGAATCGTTACCCGAGAACCGACGCAAAATAATTGTAAACAACAATTTATGCAAGAACTGTTTAATAAATCATAATGGAAAAATTGCAATTCAGTTAAAACATGTAGATTTTGTAATGGTACACATAATACACTGTTGCACAATGCATACGTCACATACTTACCATCAACTTCTACTCAAAACAAAAAACAACAGCTGACACCAAAATCAAATACATGTGTTTCCAATGTGCCTCGGGAAACCATAACGAAGCTATTAGCAACGGCAAAAATTAATATTAAGGCAGTTGACGGTTCTTACCACGTCATGCGTGCTCTTATCGACCCATGCGCTGAATCATCGCTTATTACGGAAAACCACAGTACAACCACAGTACAAGTAAGCATACAGTATTCTATCTTCATACAAACGCTCTCAAACGACGCGCTCGAAATCTCGGCATTTCTCGACACACAACAGTCGCGAGTGCGCCGCGGTTGTCGTCGTACGGTGTGAGACACTCCCGCGCATTTACTGACTAAATATTATGTCAATCAAGTTTACGAGCACAATGTTCAGTGTATGGATGTTTGAATACATCTATATCGAAACCAGAAATATTTCTCTGTTGCTAATTTGTAGGAAATATATTATCATAATGATTTAGTTAATTTATTGCTGATTTTTAATTATACTGCACATAAAAAAGCATTTTTTTTGTCCATTTCCACCATACTAACTCACAAACTTTCGAAACTAGATATAAAATACTAGTAAAATTATATAAATAAAAACGTATTAAATTTGCAATAATATAAAATGAAAAGATAATATGATAATTTAATATAGTACCTATTATCAAATAAGTAACCCAAGAAAAACATTCAGTCCAAGTCGGTAGCCCTATTGCGCGTTTACGTACCAAACGACCGTAGGTAATTATCTCTAGGACACTGCCGAGATAGAATACTGTATGCTTACTTGTACTGTGCGGAAAACGCAGCACAAATATTAGGCCTACCACGTATGAAACGTAACTGTGTGGTAGTAGGAGTTGGAGCCAAGACTAACAACAGAAAAGGAGTAATCAAGATCACCATATATTCTCTATACAACAATTTTACAATTAATACAGAAGCATACGTCATGAAACATGTCGTCGGAAATTTACCGAACCAATCGTTTACAAAACCGTCATTGCCGCACTTAGCCAAACTACCACTTGCTGACCCTGAATTCAATACAAGTCAACCAATTGATTTAGTAATAGTGCAGAAGTATATGAGTTGATCATACTACCAGGTTTTATACGTAAAGGCGCATCCCAACCAATCGCACAAAAAACCGAGTTCGGTTGGATTTTAAATGGCACTGTTCAGCCACAGAAGTAATGCAATGTCTTTGTAGTTGATTTGAAATATATTCAAAGGTTTTGGAAGATAGAACATATCTCAGATAATTTAATTAACATGTCCAGTGATGAATACCTATACATCAATACCAGTCGCAAACCAAACGCCAACCAGACGGACGTGTACTGACGTAAGTCGTAAGAAATGGTTAAATTGCCGCGTGTAATAAACGCAATAAACGCTGACACCGCACAACGTGATGTACGCTGCCAGCATCGTATATTAATATTTCCTTTTAAAGACTTAAATAACACAAGACTGATCATACAAGTTTTATAATTAGGTTAGTTCATAAGAAATAGACGTTTTATTTTTGTTTAGGAGAAAAATATTTTAGATATTGTATAGACTCAGGTGTTACTTTACGGAAATCCATTTCATGTGATGAATTACTAAAATCTTTAGTTATTTTCCGCTCAAACTCCAAAAACCACCAATCGACACGTGTTTCACCTCTCAATGAAGCATCCTCAGGATATACGAGGGATCGGACTCGGTCAGCTTACCATTTAAACCAATCTATTTAAACCAATTTCCCCCTTGATGGTTCGTTGAGAGGCGAAACACGTGTCGATTGGTGGTTTTTGGAGTTAGAGAGGAAAATAGCTAAAGATTTTAGTAATTCATCATATGAAAAATATTTTGTTTGATATACTAGTTTATAAATGTTAGTTAATATTTCTCTAAGAGCAATTTGATATCTGATGGCGTGTTTAATACAATGATTAATGTTTAAGTTACAAAAACTAAAAATGGTGTCAATTAAAGTTACTAAACTATTTTTTAGAAAATTGTTATTAAAAGAGACTTATATTTTATTTGATATTTAAGTTTCTGTTAACCGAGTATGGATCTCTTATTTTTAGGTTGATTATGATTAAAAAAAAATTGTGATTGTTTAGAAATGTAATAAAGACTCAATAATAACTAACATGTTTTATTCTACACCAATCCTCTGTATTTACACTAATTACTAGCCCCGGTCTCCCCTAAATTGATATTTAGTGTTTAGTTAAATTTATATTTAATATGTGGCAGTTTAGTCAAAGAAATTTAACAACACTTTATTTATGACTACAGTGGCTACAAGGTGGCTATCAGTTGTTATTGTCTCCAGTACGATTGTCAAAAATACTAAATGAATGATCTAATGAAAAAAATAAGATGTATGATAGTCACTGATATTACTAAATCTATGGTTTTTTGAATACGTCGAAGAGACGTCGCGCAATTGCACCAACTCCATTTTGTGTTGGGAATGTCAAGACGACAGCTTCTCAAATTTATTTATTTAGTTTATAGAAAATGTCATTTTTCATAGCACAACCTATTAGGTATTTTAAATGATTGCTTATTTTTTTTTATTGGCAATAATTAATTCATGGCGACTTAAAATTTTTTAAAGCTAAAATAATAATAATAATAAATCATTTATTTGCTTTTGACTAGGGTAGGTACATATACATTGGTATTTAGGATTAGAAGTTAGTGACAGCCTATTCAGCCAATAAATATTAGCATGCAAATACACAACTTGGAACTATAATTCATTAGGTAATTATTTTATCATTTATAGTCAAAAACATACATTCGATTATTATTGAATTATGTCAATTAAAAATTGTCAGAAATAATAATTATACAATTAAAAAATAAAACAAAAATAACAATAAACAAATAAATTAATACATAAGTCACCATTTGTAATTCACAAATTCTTGTGATGTGTAAAAAGATTTTTCAATGAGCCATTTATGTAAGGCTATTTTAAATTTATTGAAGGGCATTTCCTTTATTTCCCGTGCCACATTATTAATTATTAAATTAATTTTTGTAGGCAAGTTTTTTACATAAACAGATTAAATAAATAAAATAGATAAGAAAGAGAGAGGTCAATATTATAATATTATTATATTTAAATTCATTACAAATCATTTACAATTTAAAAAATCGTTGATTGTGTAAAAACATTTTCCCATTAGCAACTGTTTTAGTTTAAATTGAAACTGCCTCATAGGTAGCATACGTATGGTATTCGGAATTTTATTACATATTTTACATACCATATAATCGCAGTTTCTTTGATAAAGTGTGCTCGCACACTCTGGCATTAAAATTTTTGTTGGATCTCGTGATAAGTATTTTTTGTTACTACAAGCCTTTTGAAATAATTCGGGATATTTCTTAACAAATATACCAAATATACCAACTTCCATAATATATAAAGAAGCGAATGTCAACAGTTTTAATTTTTTGAAAAGAGGTCTACACGTCTCTAGAGGTCCTACACCGCAAATGGCTCGAATACATTTTTTTTGAGTTAGGAAGACTTTATTTGTATAAGTTGAATTTCCCCACAGCAACAATCCATATCTAAGCACTGATCCTACGAAACCATGGTATGCTATTATTGCAGTATTTTCGCCCGAATTTCTTTTTAACTTTTTAAGTGCATATACGAATTTATTTATTTTGGCACACACAATATCAGTATGAGCTTTCCAGCTGCAGTGATTGTCTAGAGTTATTCCTAAAAAAATTGTTTCAGTTGCTTCAACAATCTTTTCTCCTCCGCAGTCAATATTTTTTTTTTTGCAATTTATTATAATTACAAAACTGTATTAATTTTGTTTTTTTCATATTTATTGTTAAGTTATTATTGTTAAGCCATTTAATTACTGACTCTACCGTGGACTTCGTTTCTGATTCATAATCACTAACTTCTGATTTTTTGTCCGGTACAATAACGGCAATGTCATCTGCAAACATAATACAGGGGTATTCTGTTATGTTCGGTATATCATTTATATAAATAAGGAAAAGAAGTGGACCTAAAACACTTCCTTGCGGCACTCCTGTCTTGTTGGTTTGATATTTTGATCTAGATGAAGTTAGTGTGTTTTCATTATCCATATGCATCACTTCCACATATTGTACACGATCAGTCAGATAGGCCTCAATCCATTGCAAAGCTTTTCCTCTTATTCCGCAAAGACTACATTTATTTAATAATATTTTGTGATCTTATCTTTTTAATGAAGAAGTAATATTTTATTGTACAACATTATATTTTTTATTAGCAATTCATAGCAATTTTGTCTACATTTCCACCAATTTTGAAGTGCAATTAAATGATTCCCATGATGAAATATAATTATCACTTTTTAAGGGTTACATCCCAGCTGATTACTTGTAGGTATAATTAGGAGATTTTTTTAATTTTTATTTAAGTTTCATTTGACGCCATTTTCAGTTAGATAAAAGAAAACTAGTAACCATTTGAAATACTTAATACCTTTTAATACACTAACAATAACTGGGCCGAATTCCTCAAAACATTCTAAAAAACCGCACATTTAATAAAATAGGAACTGCATGTAAATCGCTTTATCCGTTCGAGAGCTAATATGCCACAGAGAAACATACAGATAGACACACAGATAGACAGATAATGGTAAACTGATAAACTTATACACCCCTCTGTCGAGAGCTAGCAATTCGGATCGATTGCTTTTGCCTTTATAGTAGGCGTCAATTAAAAATAATAACGGAGTGATGAAATGAAAAACAGAGTAATAAAAATCCAAAGAGATAGCTAAATATAAAGAGATAGATAAACATTATGTATGTAGAAATAGTTTTAGATATCACTTTTTCTAAAAGATTTTTTAGGATTCGTATAAAAGAATTATTTTCTCTTGTATTTGTAGCAGGCGCTAGAATAACGGTAATGATAGAAAAGAAGGAGAAATATATAAACGAGCAACAGAATTAGTAATTGAACCACGAGTTTTTCCTATTCAAATTTTTAAAACTAGAATTCTTAAAATTTCAGGGAATATATGATCTAAAGTTTATAGGAAAAGTACAACAAAAGTCCAAGGTCTTATAGATCTCCAGAAATGAAGTTTAGAAGTTTTTACATACATATATACTTATGCTATATCGCTTACGGGGTAGTCAGAGAGGATAGAGCGCCAAGGTGTTACATTATATGAAATTCTCATATTGCCTGTCAAAAGAACTTTCTGCAATCTTGTCTGTATTGTTACTGTACTGTAAGATGAAATGTAGTAAACTGATAAAAGTTGCCGAACATGTTATACGTACATAAGTATTCGTATTACAGTTTTCAAAAGTAAAGAACTGTTTTGATATTTCAATTCCATTCTGCTGCGTGCTAAGAAGTAAGAATTTAGAACAGAATCATTGTACTTTTTAGCCTTGCTTCTATGTTGACATATTCTGAAGCCCATGCCATGCATGCCCATTAGGTATTATTTATTTACATGTGTGTGCACAACAAACACGTCAATATGGGAAAGACACAGAGTAGGTACCTACACACATAACCTAACCCCCAAAAGTAATATTCAAGGGTATTTATTTTGATCTAAACAGAATTAACATGTAATTATTATTACATATCATAGCATACAAACATATATAATCAAATTCGGTCTATGAGGAATTCTATTATTTAAGAGAATGTTTAGTTTAAAGTTGGTTGGTAAATACACACATCAAAAAAGTCTAAGCAACACGCATCATTTACAGAAACTGCATGTTTTATTAATTGATTTTTTTTTTTCTTAGAAAAGTAGATTGTTATACAATCTTTTTTGTTCTCGGAAACATGTACTGGTGATTTTAAAAATAGAATCTTTTCGGTTGTGTTTTGTTTTCATTAAAATAAAAGATAATTATTTTTTCCCGATTTCATGTGTTTTCGTTGCTTGATAAATTTGGTATTTATCGCACTTTTATCATTTTGAGATATACAGTCTTTGAAAAAATTGAGTAGTGAGTCATTTTTTATGTTATGGAGCGACGCCATTTGACTGCTGATGAAATGCAGAGCTGTAGGAATGCTACAAGCGGGAAGAGATTAGTCCCAGGTGTCTCGGCATTTTGGTGCCAATAGGAGCGTGATTTGTCGTCTTTGGCAGTGTTTCGTTAACACAGGGGATCCTGCTGAGCAGCACCCAGGACGTGGAAGGAGTACAACCGCTCGACAGGATCGATACATACAGCTGACTGCAAGACGTCAGTTGATGTTAATCGTCCGGGAGATAGGTTTAAAGATACAATTCTCAAGCGGTGTTGTTGTTAGCCACCAAACCGTGAGAAATAGGCTGCATGAATACGGTCTACAAGCACGACGCCCAATTAGGTGCATACCTATACACCACGCGAATCGCGCCCGTCGAAACGAATGGTGTAGGGAACACTTAACATGGACCCAGGAGCAATGGGATAAAATATTTATTTTGTGATGAGTCCCGGTTTGGATTTAGGCCTGATATGAGAAGGGTAAGAGTGTATCGTAGTCCCGGAAATGCTGAACGGCTGCGATTCGTCCAGGAAGTGCATCTTTACAGTGGCTCCACAGTGATGGTATAGGCGGGTATTATGAAGAACAGACGAACTGAGCTCGTTTTTGTAGATGGCAATATGAACGCTGAAAGTTACGTTAAAGATGTCCTCGGGCCTTATGTTCACCCATTTGCACAAACTCATGGCTCAGATTTCAAGCTGATGCATGACAATGCGCGTTCGCACACAGCTCGGTGGACCAGAGAGTACTTGGCAATGGAAAACATCCAGGTATTGCCGTGAGCTGCACAATCGCCAGACCTCAATCCCATCGAGCACGCATGGGACATGCTCCAGAGACGTGCTCTAGAGAACCTGAACTGAGTGTCGACAACCCAACAACTGAAAGACTTGTTAAAATACAATTGGGACCGATTGCCGCAGGATCAGATGAACAATCTTATAAATTCAATAAAAAATCGCTGCCGACAAGTTTTAAACAACACTTTGTACTGAATTAGCAACTAATTAAAAAAATGTCGTTATTTAATTTTGTAAAACATGAAAAGTTTAATTTAATTAGTTTACTGTGATTAAATGAACGATTGAATGAAGGATTTTGTTGCTTTAGTCACTAATGCGTCAAAAAAATGCTTAGTTATTATTTATAAAAGAAATATAAATATATTGCAATAGTAAAAATCGTTCAAAAGTTCAAAATCGTACATGTTGCTTAGACTTTTTTGATGTGTGTATTAACGTTAGGATATGATGTATGTACTGATTTTATGTCAATTAAAACGAAATCAATCGGTACAAAAAATACATGTTGATTCCCGCTATAAATACCTATACTTGGGCTTGATGCCTTTACAAATTGACATAACTAGTTTCTAAACTAATTTGAAGCAACCATTTTTTATATTCACTCCTTACGTTCTATTCTCATTTCTCTAAACGTTGTTATTGTGTTACAATTACTTCTAAGCTCATTAAGGGAGTAGGTATGTGACTGACTTGCTCAACGATATATGTACCTATATAGTGTTAAGACAAAAAAGGTATTTTTGTATTGGATATATACAGGGTGTATATGAAAACGGGACAGTTACTTTAATGGATGAAAGGGCATAACTTTAGTATGTAGTTACAAAAAGAATTATCGAAAAAAACGTATCCGTTTAAGAGTTATGACCGTTTTAATTTTCAAGTGTTATCCCCACCATTTCTCGTAAAATTGGGTTGATCGTGTACAGTTACAGATTATAAATCTTACGTTCTTTTTTATTTTGTAATAATTTCATCCGTTACTGAAATACAGCCTGAAAACCCCCATTGGGGTATACGCATTATTTTCGAAAATGGTTTTCAGGCTGTATTTCAGTAACGGATACGTATCACTCAGTTGCAAACACAGTTAACGATCTGAAATTAATAATTAGTCACGAAATTCACGACATTCGTAGATATATTTACTTCATTTGTTTGGCATTTGAAAGCGTGGTGGCGAGATGTTAACACTGCATTGTATCCAGTGCCACATACTCGTACGTGATAACCAGTGATCGGATAATCGGGCGCTAATATACCTAAACTTCATTTTTATGCCTACGAAAGAATAATATGGACATGTCTTTTAGAATCCCGGATCCCGGAATCGTTTGCAATTCTTGATTGCTAAAAATGTTACCTACATACAAAATAGAACTCGTAGTGAAAACGATATATTTTCTTTGAATAATGCTTACATACCCTCTCGTACTTTCAAGACGGCTGTTCCTTGTTAAACTCCCATTGTAATTTTATTTAGATTTATTTTGAATAAAATAAAGATACTAAATCAAAATAACCATTGCTATAATTTCATTAAGTTACTTATAGTTGTTTTTACAAAATTGTTTAATCCCGGGAATCCGGGATTATTTATTAATTTAGGAAGGAATATCCATATTATTCTTGCAAGAAAAAAAGTTTAGGTATATAAGCGCTGATTATCCGATCACTGGTGATAACCAATAAGTAGATCAGTGCAAATATCCAACGCCCAGCGAAGCGGACGGTTACTACTAGTTGCTCTTCCTTCTAATACGTTTTATTTGTTGGCCCACTATTTCAGTTTATGTAAACAAAAACGCATTGCTAATACGTGCCGCTATGTAATGAGTACCTATGTAGTATCTACATATTATTATATACTATAGCTAGCTATAGTTTAGTTTTAAGAGAACATGATGCGAAGAAAATAAAGGGTTGATATTGTTGAATAGACCGCTAGCAAGATTCAAAAAATTCATAACTTCCATTTCATTACGGCTCCTCGTTGCGTGTTTTAATGACTTTCATCAATAAGGTTAAAATATGCAATAGAGATTCGTTATCTGTCAAAGGAAGTTACGCAGTGAAACCACTTATGGAAAATATGCATAACGATATTGTCTGATTTTTAACCGACTTCAAAAAAGGAAGAGGTTCTCAATTCGTCTGTATGTTGTTTTTTTTTTTGTATGTTTGTTACCTCATAACTTCGTCATTTATGAACCGATTTCGAAAATTCTTTTTACGTATGGTAGGTAATACCTCAGAGATGGTTTCATTTAAATTTCACCGATATTGGAGCTTGGACTTCGAAGATACACTAGATAACACGACATGGTTATAACCTTTATTTATATTGATTATTCTCTTGTATATCGTTGCGCTCCGGAATTAGTATAAAGTTAATTGCAGACTGGCCCTAGATATTTATTTAGGTCAAAATCACTCAAAAGGGAGAAATAAAAAAAATATATTAAAAAAAATTAAACCGCCTTCAAAAAAAAACACTGAAAAGTATAAAATAACTATCCTTTACTAATTAAAACTCAAGTACCATTAAAATAACTTTATAAATAATCGTATTTACACATACCTACATAATTAAATTTGACAGTTATTGAAGTCGGTGCCAAATCAATGTGCAACAACAGAAAGTCTATTAGTTTGGTGAGCTTGGCACCGACTTCAGTAACTGTCAAATTTAATTATATAGGTATGAGTAAATACGATTATTTATAAAGTTATTTTAATTGTACTTGAGTTTTGATTAGTAAAGGATAGTTATTTTATACTTTTCAGTGTTTTTTTGAAGGCTGTTTAATTTTTTTTAATACAATTTTTTTCCTCTTTGATATAACATTAGACATTAGACAATAGAATTATTAATCAATAAAAAATATATATTTGGATATTTTACATTTCATAAGCATGTGGTTGCAGCGACGAGGACAGGAATGTGGCATTTAAGGTAAGTGGTTTTATAGAGGCCAATAGTTTGTATTCAGAAGTTCAATACATCCATATGTTCATTAGAATTTTAGCAGACAGCGCGCAGCGCAAAAGCTAAATGTTTCTTATGTAAAAAACTCAAGTACAGTACAGTAAAATAACTTTTCAAATACGATTCACATATCTCTACAATTAAATTTTACAGTTACTGAAGTCGTTGCCAAGCCTACCAAACAAATAGACTGTCTGTTGTTGCACATTGATTTGGCACCAACTTCAATAATTGTCAAATTTAATTATATAGATATTTGTATCATATTTAAAATGTTATTTTAATTGTACTTGAGTTTTGATTAGTAAAGGATAGTTATTTTGTACTTTTCAGTGTTTTTTTTTTGTAGGCGGTTGAACTTTTTTAAATTACTTTTTTATTTCTTCATTTTTTAATTTCAGTTGTAATTAAACTATTTATTTAATCATTTTTTTTATTACGTTGCAATCTAACGATTATACGATTACTTCTTAAATTGCTAAGCCACTTTCTGAAATTTTGATCGAGATTGTTTAGCTAGAGCCTCACTGCATACAAACATTGAAAAAAAATTAACATGCATAATGACATGTTTTAGAATTACGCTGTTAAGCCAACGACACTTTTTCCTAGTCACTGATACACACTTAATTCTCTATCTCAAAAACTACTAAACTAATTATGATGAAACTTGCAGTTTCTCTAAGTTCGACTATACCTAGTTCAAATAAAAAAGAATTTTTGTAATCAGACTTTTACTTTTTGAGATATGCGCAGACAAACATACAAACATATACACATACAATCAAATACACATACATACGAAATATTTATGAAATTTGGCACACATGTTTGAAGCTGGTATAGACTAATATATACAAAAACTGTGCAATGCTGACAATATTACATACAAACGGGCCGAATTGATAACCTCCTTTTTTTTGAAGTCGGTAAGAATAAATGTAAATTCGACAACTACAGAGTTATAGCCATGTATGTAATCATAATATGTAAGACAAATGATTAACAATGTTTTCAAATAAATGGTCCAAATATATGTATGGACTTTTGAGGCAATTTTTACTTTCGAAAATAGTAGGTATGAAGTTCAATTGAATCAAAATTTTTACTTTTCAATCATAGTACACGTCACAATACAAAAAACTTGAATTCAAAAAAGAAATAACAAAGCTACTTACTGGTACTGAACAATACTACTCCAAGATTGCTATTGCTTAACAGTATACATTGAAATTTTTCTTAAATAGCCATCTCTTTGTCGCGTTTTTACATTAAACAGCGTATTAAATCCGCAGTAACACATACGAAAAATGTGTACTAAAGTATTTCTTTTCATAATAGTAAGTGTCAGTTTATCTCGTTGTAAAGTGCGAAACTACGACGATTTTAATTTTAGAGCTCTTATATCAGATACTAATAACACAAAAAAATTCGTTGAATGTATGAGTGATGATGCCAAATGTACTACTAAAGAAGAAAAGGACTTAAGAAGTAACTTGTTTATATAGTTCTAACTACTGAGTGCATTTTATTTCTCTTTACTGAAATGTTGTATTTTAAGACTATCGCGCGTTTTACTTAGGCTCTCGACAGCAATCATTATAGTTATATCTTATATTAACAATTTCGATAAACAATATTTGTTTCGCAATTATTACCCCATTATAATCGATATTTATGGAGGTGAAAGAAGTTTGTAATGAAAACGATACTAGGCTCCTCTGACTACTCCATTATACAGCGTAAATATTTGTTATTTCGTTATTGTTATAATCGATGTTATATTTTTGAAGTTCATGATGCTGTATCGGCACTTTTAAATAAGCGTAGTGATATGTCATAAACACAATCAGTTTTAATTTGTGTACTAAAATCGCACTGTCATTTTTTAGTTATTTATTAAGCAGTTTCCGAACAATCAAACAAACAAACAAAAAAATTTAAATATTTATTTTAGACTTAGAGTAGACTAAAAGATTTTAGGACATTGTTCGCAAGACGGCTTGCAGTTATAGAAAAGTGTAAAAAACCGTTAAAATATTGTGTAACTTCACCTCTTTTTCCTTAATGAGCTTGATAGTACTTTTCATATTAATTTTCATGAAGACATTGTCTTTCGTTACGCTTTTCTTCGATATAATTAATAATAGTCCTGTTAATGAATATTTAAACTGTTACATTTTGATAGCTCTATACCCTTTCAATAAAAGTAAAGACATAATACATCACATTAAGTAACGGGAACCCTAGTTTTTCAATAATTCAATTTGTATAGAAATTTTTATTAGCAATTTCTTAGTGGAACTCAAACAAAGAAGCAGACAAACTAAAATCTAAACATAGTATGGAATCAAATTCGATTATTTTTTTAGGATTGTTGTTTATTAATGTAGATAGACGTCTCTACATTGCTACGGAACATTATGTGTGATATACGTTTTAAAATATCCGATCAACGAAAAATATTTCAGTTATATCTACTTTACACCTGCGACTCGTCTAAAGCTTCCGGACGGTCGATTACGGTAAAATATGCCCTAGTGTCTGACTCAGATTCTAACTGAGATACAACAGCGAAAGCCACGTTCAAATTCTTGCAGCAGTTTTCGTATGACCTTTAAAGCAAAAATACAAACTATTTTGGCTTCCGATTAGTGTTACATATGTATCTTTCGTTTAATTATTTTTCAAATACTTTAATATGCTGACGCGGATCAATTTATTATTGCATTATGTAGATAATTATCCTGTTGAAGGTGATTGTGACATACATAAGACAATGTTTAGCAAAAAGATGTAACTGCATTGGTTTTAGATACATGTGACAGTAAAAGCAACATTTTGCTACAAACAAAATGTAGCGTATGTTACTGTATTAATATTGTAGGATCCAGATTAACGGCATCACCTTTCTATTTATTAAACGGTACGGTATAACTTATAAACTAAACCAGGCAAAATCTTTCTCTTTCGTTTTGTTAATTACTCGTCATTTTATTATATAGCATTTTGAGAACTAGGTTGCGCATGAGTGGCTACTGGCTAACATACATATTACAGAACATAGAATAAATTAGTGTGAGTAAAAAAAGTATTTAATCACGTAAATCTTCACGTAAATACATATATACATCATATAAGCATCGACTTATACATGTGTATATATCTACGTATTTCATTATTACGTTTAATTTCATTTATAAATAGGTAGGTACTTGAGCTTTGCATATTTGGGGTTCCCTATTACAAAAAGAAAAAGGTAACTCTTATCAGATTACTTGTGCTGAGTTGTGCTCATGCATACGTCTGTCTATTTATCTATCTGACTGTCCCTTTGTCCATTACAATGAACACACATACACACATATGCGAGTTTGATGACGTCCAGTCTGTAAATTCAATAAAAAACCACTAAACACAGGTTTGTTTGAGGACGAATTTTGTTAAGGATCGGTATCTTGATAGAATAGAATAAACAAATTAGAATATTTTAAATAATCCTCACTAATTTTAAAGCAGAATAAAATCTCATTACTGTCGAAATAGTTAGGTATAGGTAATCCTTGATTTTTACGAAGAATAGAAAGACAATCCTTCGAAAGGCTTTGAAGATTAACATTTATTTATCACCTCAGTACCCGACTAGCATCGCCTCACCGCTTCTATCGCATAGTCGGCCACCCTTTGTCAATGAGTGTTAACGGATGATTAACTAGGCAACGGCGAGTTCACAATTTGCCGTCAGTATTGTTGAGAATTTGTAACTACACGTAATTAATTCTCAAAAAGTGTGTAGACGGTACGTGATCAGTGCCTCTACCATGAGTTAACAACGTCGATACTCGCTATCGACAGTGTAAAATTTTGTATGAAGAATTGAGCAGCGCTCCTAGCGGTTACTATAGTGAACTAAGAATTGTCTACAAAACTTCGACGCGGTCGCTATCGAGTATCGACTGTATAAACCCATGGTAAGGCTACAGCTCACGGACGTTGGGTTGTCATTGAATGGTTTACTAGCCGTCTCCATACGGTCAGCTTGCGAAGGCGTTTCAATGAGGATACAGAGTTAATAAGTGAGCATATACAATAGTATGTATATAAAGTAAATCTAACAAATTCTAAATATTTGAGTAGGGCGTTGCTGGTCGGGTGTCGGGTTAATAAATGAACAACGACCTTAATATGGCTAATATTTTTTTGTAGAGGATCTTTTCGAAATAGTGTCAACATCGTGTGCCCACTGTACGAAGAAAGAGAAGATGAAGTATGAGGAAATTGGCCAGAGTCTAATGCTACGGTTTTTAATGAACCCAGAGTTCTTAAGCTTTCTTTCAAATGCTGCTAATAATGATAATAATACTAAAAATAAGAGTCATCAGCACCGTTACGTTTAAAATATGTAAAATTAAATACTTGTAATAGATATTTTGTGTTTAAATATCCCTCTAGAACTAAATTTATTTTATCTTTACAATCCTTCTTAGCTTAGTAACATAACATAACATAACTTCACGCTGTATCCCCAACGGGGTAGTTAGAGAGGACGGAGCGCCAGGAGTCGCGGTCCTTACACATCTCTTTCGCTTCCTCAAATCTCATCATTCTCCTGACACATTTTCGCCTAGGTATGCGAGTGCTTTTGACATTTCCGTCTGCTAACACTCTGGCTATTTGATCTTCATAAGTCAGCCTTGGTCTTCCTTGGCTTCTTTTACCACTCACTTTCGCTCTGTATATTTTCTTCGTCAGTCTTTCATCACTCATTCTTTCTATGTGCCCGAACCATCTAAGCATTCCTTTCTTCATTTTTACAATAACACTTAGCTTAGTAGCTTTCCTTATTCAATATGATAACCTCAATTACCTATCCAGAGTCATATATCTATACTACTATATAAATCTCTTGCGTCTGTCTGTAATTTCAGTTTTTTTGACAAATTTTGCGATAGATAGTCTCACTGATTTCTATTCTACCATTTTTTAAATTTTTGTCTGTCTGTCTGTCTGTATGTCCTTTTATAACTAAAGAACGGCTTGACTGATCTTGATGAAAATCGATACATAGTAAGAACACGTAATTGCGCTCATGATAGGCTACTTATTTTTTAGAAAGTTTACTCTTAAAGGGGTGAAAAGGGGGATGAAACTTTGTATAGGAAATGGTAAACCCCTGAACCGATTGATAAAATTTGGCAGGTAGATAGTTTGACATCAGAGAACGGGCATAAGCCACTTTTTTTAATTAAAAATTTACCTCTAAGAGGGCGAAAAGGGGGATGAAACTTTGTATGGGAAACGGTAAATCTCGGTAATAATAAATTTTGGTGAGTTGATAGGATTTAACATAACATAACATAACATAACTTCACGCTGTATCCCCAACGGGGTAGTCAGAGAGGACGGAGCGCCAGGAGTCGCGGTCCTTACACACCTCTTTCGCTTCCTCAAATCTCATCATTCTCCTCACACATTTTCGCCTAGGTATGCGGGTGCTTTTGACATTTCCGTCTGCTAACACTCTGGCTATTTGATCTTCATATGTCAGCCTTGGTCTTCCTTGGCTTCTTTTACCACTCACTTTCGCTCTGTATATTTTCTTCGTCAGTCTTTCATCACTCATTCTTTCCATGTGCCCGAACCATCTAAGCATTCCTTTCTTCATTTTTACAATAACACTGTTGTGCAACCCTGTCATACTGCGTATCTCATCATTGCTTATCCTGTCAGCAAGCGTGACACCGCACATATTTCTGAGAGACCGCATCTCCACAGCATTTAACATACTTTCACTCGATTTTGGGCATATCCAGGCCTCACTACCGTACAACAAAGTTGGCACCAACACCGCATTGTGGATGGCCATTTTAGCAGTGTTAGATATATTCACACTACCCACTAATGCGGACAGAGCACCGTTCACTTTATTGCCAGCTGCTACCCGTCTCTCCACATCCAACTCACATCTTCCATCCCTCGAAAACGCACTCCCCAGGTACACAATTTCATTCACCTGTTCTAGACATTTTCCATTTACACAAATCACACATCTCGTTTGTACCGCTTCTCTTTCAAACACCAGAACCTTAGTTTTGTTCACATTCATTTTCAATCCTTTTACTTCACAATCTTCTTTCATGCACGTGACTAGTGTCTGCAACTCTGCTTCTGATGGTGCTATTAGCACAGCATCGTCAGCGTACAATAGGCAGTTTACCACTGTGTCACCACATCCCATACCACTTTTACCTTTCAATCTCTGGAGGCAACTGTCCAAATACAGCACGAATAGCCAGGCAGACATCACGCAGCCCTGTCTGACACCAGAACAGACTTCAAACCAGGGCGACATGTCCCCGCCTATCCTTACACAGGCTCTGTGGTCTCGATATAATGACCTCACAGCCTGCAGTAAGGAGCCCTCCACACCATATTCAGGCAGAAGACTCCACAATTTCTTCCGCACTACTCTATCGAATGCTTTCTCTAGATCCACGAAAGCGCAGAAAACTTTCCGACCTAAAGCCAGAAACCTTCCCACGATAACGCGGAGCGAGAAAATCTGATCCATACAACCCCTACCGTTCCTGAATCCACCTTGCGCCTCCCACAAATATCTTTCTGAAACGCCTTTCATACGTTCAGTCAATACTTTAGTATAGACTTTACTCGCTAAGCTGACCAAGCTGATGGCCCTATAGCACGCACAGTCTAGGTAGGAACCTTTCCCTTTATATAAAGGTACTATGACTGCCGTGCGCCAGTCCTCTGGAACCTCCCCCTTCTGCCAACAAAGGTTGCAGAGTGCACAGAAGGCATCCCAGACCCTAGAACCACCATACTTGATCATCTCAGCAGTCACCTCATCAATTCCCGCTGCCTTTCCACATTTCAAACTTCTTATCACTTTCTCAATCTCTTTCATACTAATGGCATCCTCCAGTCCCTGGTCCGAGTGTGGCAATTCATTACAATCGCTCTCAGTATCAGAGACGGAGTCGCCACTCTCATACAGTTCTCCATAGTATTCACTCCATCGCTGCAGAACATCCTTTTTATTTGTAAGCAGGTTGTTGTCTTTCGAACGCACTTTATTCATTCTGCAAGGTGCCGGACCACTTCGGTACTTACGTACTTCTTTCCAAAATAATTTGGAATTTTCCTCGAAGTTGTCCGACATCTTGTTTTCATCTAACACCCTACACCTTTCACGCTTCTCTTTCACTAGTGCCTTCGTTTCTGCTTTCTGCAGCTTATACCTGTCTTTCATCAAATTTTTCATACCACAGTCATTAGTAGCAAGGTAGTCTCGCCATGCTTTCTTTTTCTTATACACAGCCACTTTCACCTCATCATCCCACCACACATCACGCTTTTTGCCGTTCCCACTCTTATTCATTCCACACACTTCTTTCGCAGCCTCAATCATACTATCTCTAAGGTTCTGCCAGCATTCTTCAACATCCTCGCTCATCACTTTCAATCTATCATCAAGCTTACTGGATAATACCCTTTCATATTCATTCCTGGTAGTGGCATCCTGCAGTTTCCAGCTTTTAATGCGGCTAACCGCTGCAGGTTTGGACACTACGCGATGCCGCCATGCTGCGAACAGACCCCTTATTCTGGTTATCACCAGAAAGTGGTCCGTCCCGAGATCGGCTCCTCTATACGCTCTTATGTCCATTACCTGCTTCTTAAGTCTGCCATCCACCAGGAATAAATCAATCATACTTCTCGCACCCTTTCTTTCCCACGTGTACTGATGGATTCTCTTGTGCCCAAACATGGTATTAGCCACAAAAAGATCCTTTTCCATACACAGTCCTAACACAATCTTACCAGCATCATTCACTCTCTTATCTCCATATTTGCCTAGAACAGACTCAAATCCTGTTCGAGCTGTCCCGACCCATCCATTCATGTCTCCACACACAACAATTCTTTCGTTCTCTTCAACCGTCGCTAGAACTTCTCTAACATTCTCCCAGAACTGCTCTAGTTCAGCCAAACCGACAGAGGACACTGGGGCATATACTGCCAAAACAAAAATTCTTGTCAACCCAATCTTGAGGCGTACCCAGAGCAGTCTGGGATTTACACATTCATACTCAGTCATACAATTAACCATACGAGAGGACAGTAAAACGCCTACCCCTTGGCATCCCCTATCTCCTTGTGGTACCCCTGACCACAAAGCGATGCCTCCTCCGGGCAAGTCGGCAAGTTCACTGCCGCCTCGCTTGGTTTCACTCAAACATAACACATCCAATCTTTTCTCTTCCATAATATCAATCACTTCATTCATCTTCTCCTCAATCCCTCCTCTCACATTCCACGCAGCTACTCTGCACTCCTCCCTCCACCTCCCGCCACTAGGTGCACAGCGTGTTGGGTGGCGGTCCCCAACGCCGAACTGCACTCTGCACACACCAGCGGGGACAGACCGGTGTACGTCGCTTTCGGGGGACGCCCTAACATAATCATTTCCGTTGTCCCGCATGGTATGCACAGAAGAGGAATTGCAGCCCTGAAAAGGGCTGGCAGGGGTCGCGACGAGCACGCTTCCTCAGTTGACCCCCAAATGATAGGATTTATTTTATCAAAAATACATAGGCTACATTTTTAATCAAAAATCTGTGAAAAGGGGGATGGGGTGGAGGGGGATGAAACTTTGTACGGGAAATGCTAAACCACTGAACTGATTATGATGTAGCATGGAAATAGTTGGACACCTGGCAACGGAATTAGGGTACTTTTTAATCAAAAAAACTACCCCTAATGGGGTGAAAAGGGTGATGAAACTTTGAATGGGAAATGCTGAACCGCCGAACCAATTATGATATTTGGTACAGAGATAGTATGTGCCCGGGGACAGACGTAGGCTAGACGTAGACTTTTTTTCAAAAACAATCTTTAAACATTTACATAATATAATCTAAATCAATTCGGGAAAGCCACGAAAAAATTTTCCGCGCAGACGAAGTCGGGGAGTACAGCTAGTATTAGAAATAAATCTCGAATGATTCCCGAGGTGCAAGTTACGACTATCTAAACGAACGACTAGATCACTTCCAGTTGATTTAGAAATTGTCCTAGAAATTATATGTAAACAGTCAGAAAATAGCTAATAGTAGGTCGAATAGTAAAATTGATCACATCATTATCAGATTACAAACTGTATCGAATCATATATTATACAAACCAACTTATATTACTCCGTCCTATCTGACTACCCCGTTGGGGATACAGCGTGAAGATAATGTACGTAACTTATAACAGTAGATATACAAAAATATTTGATTATCAATATTGCTAATATTTTTGTAAAATATGCAATGGAGACTTTGATTGTAAATAGTCAAAGAATGGAGAATTACATATTTTACGCTAATTATCTTTCGGGCTGGACGGAACTTCAAGGTGCAACAAAATTACACTTCATTTTGGGCTTATTATAGATGGACCTCGCTTACCTAAGCCTATAAAAGTTTCTCATAAATATTATAGGTATCATCTCCTAATACAGCTCAATGTAATATAATACAGCTGATGCACCCTCAGCGACTTCGGGAATACCCATAATATAATGCAACAATGTTGAATGTAATACTTACGTCAAGAGTTGCTCGTATCCAATAGTGAGCTTCTCAGAATAAGTGAAACACGGAATAGGGAAAAAAAAGTTGATGTGCTGATGCAGTATAACGCCCTCTCTCCTAGAACGTACGGAAGAAATGCATGAGGAGTTAGGTATATGATATGACTGTGTGCATTTAAGTCTGACGTGAAAAATGTGCTTTCCATAAGATTAAAATAAGGTCCAAAAATAAGAAGTAAAAGGCAACATATGTAAGATTAAAAGTTTTGCAGTTATGTAATGTCCTATGTAGATAGTTTGTTCATTCGAGATAATTGAAATATACACATTTAACCGATATGGATCTGATTTTCGATAGTATATATTCTTTGGGCTTCCCGATTATGAACAAGATATAGTTTTCTTTAAATAAAATATGGTTTTTAAGGTAGTATTAAAAATGCAGAAAAAAATGTTGAAATGGTTCAGGCACATAGGAAGAATGAGCGATGATGATGACTGATGGACGATTGAAGATCTACAAAGCGAAAGTGAGTAGTTGTAGAAGCCAAGGAAGACCACGACTGGCTTATGATGATCGAATGGCCAGTGTTAGCTGGCGGCAATGTCGAAAGCACTCGCATACCCAGTATGTAAGGACCGTAATGCTTGGCACTTCATCTTCTGACTACACCGATAGAAAGCAGCGTGAAGACATGTATCAAAAAGCTTACGGTCATCGACATTCGTTTCAAACTTGTTTTGGGATACTTACATTTATCCTTTTTCAACGACAGAAGCCTCTATTTATATAGTTAGCTTTTTATAAAATATTTTTACATTTTACAGTTATAAAACACGTGTGGTTATATATTTTTAATACTTTGACCTTAGAGACCACACCCTTAGAACAAAACCGACATGTTTATTTTGGATTTTGCGAATACCTAAAATAAACCTAAAATAATAAAGATTGTGTTTATGCTAAACAGTGTTTTTTTTAACTGGGACAGTATGAGCAAATACCAATCCATAGGAGATACAGGGGAATTATCTAAGGAACTATTCCAGGTTTAAAAAAAAATTTTGGCGTAATACATTTTAAGGTTAAGCGTGAAATGCCCATAAAAATTAGTAAAATTGGCAATTTCTTTTTTTTAATGCGGTTGACTCAGTTTCATGTAAGAATCGTAAATTTTAAGCATAATTTCGTTGTATTGTAACAAAAAAATTTGAACAGGAGAAGTTGGTCAAATTTAATAAAATAACCTAATTGAGTAGACAGGTAGGTAGATTCATACTATAACTAGTATATTAGGTAGTAAGTATTTTAGGTTTATTACTATAATTTCCAAATTGTATATGAAGTCAGTATTGTTATAAGTATGTGATTCGCATTAAATCAAATTCAACGCGTTTGTATACAAGAGTAAAAACATACATTGCATGTGATTAGAGGACACGACTTTCTTTGGTTTTGGAGTAAGTCGTGCTTTGTATGCGACCCGTTACACCGACCTCCTCCTCGAAGACTGGTTTGAGAGAAATGCTTGCACCCCACTATTAGGAGAAACAATCATACCGACTTCAACCGTCGTAACAGTAGGACTCTCTTATAACGGTAAGTTTACTTTTTCCCATCCAATAGAAAGTGTTATCGTGAAAGTACTTTGTAAGTTAAAAGTGATGAGATAAACGTGTTTTATTTTAAACGGATTACTAATTTGTGGTAGTAAATACGACTATTTGAACTCTTTAATATAAAGGAACTATGCAAAATTTTTAACTTTCCTTAAAATTGCAGTTCAATAAAAAAGCAATTAAACCAAAATTGCTTTGTTTCATAATTATAATTTGCTCCTTTAAGATCACGTAGGTATATCACTTATATATGCTTACCATGCCTATATTTATATTATGTACGTTATGAATAACTATTAACATTATAGTAATACATGCATACATTTGTTTATCTGATTTAATATATAATTTACTTTAAGTTTCTCAGTAACATTCAGGTTCCTCCTATATAAGTAATACAAATTAAGTGTGAGCACGAATATCAAGAAACAATTCGTTTATAAATAATTAATTAGTATTAATAATTATGTTGTTATTTGTATGCTTTTTGTAATTAAAATTATCTGTGAGTCTACCAACTCCCAGAATAGAATAACTTACTACACACTGGTTTTTGTTTCTAATTTTTGTATAATAAATATTTGACAGGACAATTATAATAAATATTTGACAGGATGTTTATTATTTGTGTTAGTGTATCATACTTGACTTTATTTTTTATAGCTAGAAATTTTTTTCAGAGCTATTTTAGGGTCACTTATAAATATTTATTAATTTCGTGTAATTGATTATGTAATACGTATGTGTGTATAACGTTTAACATCAAACAATTATATCAAATAAAATTTAACAGCCGTTACACAGTACACACTAAATTGGTTGTCATACAGCCTAGGTCCAACGGTATACAGAGGCTGATAGTTAAATGACGAACCCATGAACGAACCATAATGCGATTGTCATTCACTTTATGTGATACTTCTTTATGCATGTTAAATGGCCTTTTCAAATTGTTACAGAAAACGTTGAAATATATTGAAAGATTAACACAAAATATACAATTTGTAACTTCGAAATACACAATAATAATGAAAACTAACAAATACAAAATTATTTATTAGAGGTATATATGTATATTATTTATTACATTATTTATATGTATATAAGCATGTATGTATATTCGATGTATCTTCACGCCCTTTCCTTTTCGGGGCGGTTAACGCATACAGAACTACGTCATAATGCCACTTATTGAAAAGTATTTGTGCTTAAGATGATTAAAATCATTTTTCTAATATGATGAAGTTATACACGTATGTACCTGCACGTATAATCTTATTAGTATAGATATAAGTATTACTAATAATGTAATCTTTGTGAACAATAAATAATATAAGACACAATGTATGAATCTATTTACAGCTAATTTTAAATTACAAGGCATTTTTGAACGTCGAATCTACCATCGGTTAGGGAAAAGATAACGTGTGCGGTCGGAGGATCCCCGCCAGGAACGAAGTTCCTTAGATAATTTCCATTTCTCAATTAATTGCGATAATGAGACTAATAAAACTGACGTATGATTTAAAACAAAAACAGGAAACAAAAATTTCAATACTCGTATACGCTTATTCATACTCGTATATAATAGACAGAAAGAGACAGAAATATCACTGCGAATCTATGTATAGAGCTAACGAACTTAGCGCCGCGCGACGCGCGGATCCTACCTCATATAACGCTTTTTCCTTACGTGACGATTTCTACTAACAAACCTCCCGCAAGCCGCGTTAAAGAACTTAGTTGCAAAACATGTACTGACAAGAATCTGCAAGAAATGCCAATAATGTTTACCTTCGAAATTTAAAATAATTATTTCCTTATTGAATATAAATTTAAGCTTGTATTTTTATTTCTTTTATGTGTTTTTAAGGATACCACAAAAATGAAGAACTGGCTGCTTTGTTTGTGCGTGCTGACGACGATGGTGGCATGTTCTGCCCAACAACAATATTACAATAACCGATACGAGAATTTTAATGCGGATGCAGTAATTCAGAATGAGAGGATACTTCTAGCCTATTACAAATGTGTCATGGACAAAGGGCCCTGTACGAAGGACGGGAAGAATTTCAAACGTGAGTGATTTCATGTGTAGTTTTGTTTAAGCTAAAGCGTACTTGAACACAGGATATATATATAACACATAAGAAATCTATAGAATGAAACAATATTACTGAAGATTCAATTACTGCCGAAAGAGGAACATTTATTCACCTTTCGTGCTAAGTTTCTTGTAATTACAAAGTAAGAAGGCAGTGTAGTTTTTTTATTGTAGGTTTATTTTTCTTCTAATATTAACCAATTTATCGCCTATCTTAGATTAAGAAACCAGCCATCTAGATATACAATATAAAATATTATTTCTTTATCTTATTAAAAACTAGCGACCCACGCCGGCATCGCTCGGGTGGGATGTTGAATGTTTGCAACATATTAACTTTTCTTTTATTGAGATTTTCATGTAAAAATATCTTCAAAATGTACGACTTTTCTGGTAGATTATCCAAAAGTTTTCTTTCATACAAACCTTGTCCTGACAATTACGAGCATAACAAAAAAGAAATTAGCCAAATCAGTCGATACATGTGGCAATTAATTTTTATTTATGTAGATTTAAAACCCTTTACACAAAAAATAATCTAATTCTACCAAATATAATTAAAAATAATTTCAAAAACGGTGGCTTGCAAATGAAAAGGAAACAATCAAATTGGTTCGTCAGTTAAAAAGCAACTAGGTACGATAGTGACAAAACGCAGTTACATGGCGACAAATTTATTATTCCTTTTTTAAAAAGTGCTTATACAGGGTAATTTAAAAATACTAATAACCTCTTAGTGCAATATTCCTGTCAACATACCTAACAACTTTTGTTCTACGACTTTTTTCAAAACTCAGTGCGTTTCTCAAATAATATTTCTTAAGTTTTGTTGTAACGTTGTTTGTCTGAAACGTATTTACTCTGTACGTATTTCTAATGATGCAGTGCAAGCGCACGGGCCCTCAGCGCTTTGCTGCGCGTGTGCCGCTTTAGCGACTGAGTAGATTAGGTGCCATTTTCAGAAACATTTAATGAATTTTTATTTTTGTATGAAAGAAAAAACTTATGAATTTTTGAAAGTCGTATAAGAAAAGTTATTGAGGATAATGTATAGTACAAAATACTAAGAGGTTATTAGTATTTTTAAATTAACCCCGTATATATCAATTCATCGCTTTTACCAAATGTAATTCATCGGTAATTATATAATACCAATGGATGTATTGAATTTATTGCAACATATTACGTTGTACACGTGTACAACATGTTATAAGCCAGTTAATGAGCCAAGGAAGATCAAGACTAACTTATGAAGATCAATATGGAATGGAATGGAAATGTCAAAAGCGCTCGCATAACTCGGCGAAAATGTGTGAGGAGAATGATGAGATTTGAGGAAGCGAAAGAGGTATGCAAGGACCGCGACGCTTGGCGCTCTGTCCTCTCTAACTACCAGAGATATGCAAAATAGTTTATTAAAAGTATTTAAACACAAAATGCAAATTCTTAGTTATTTTTTTATTTCAAATGAAACAAGATACAAAATAGGTATTTTCAAAATACTTTCTTTAAATAAATGACTTATTTCACTGATTTTAACACTAGTTTTGCTCGAAGAGTTCATCTTTCATGTTCCATCTATGTGGCCTCATAATCATTCTACCAAACGAAAATAGACTTGGATGTGTTTCCAGGTCTTTTGTAGTATTGGCATTATTGGCAGTGACATTGGCACAGAATCAGTTTGCCTTGCAATGTTGGTATTATTGCTGGCAACATTTAGGATGAGTGCGTTCTTAAATAAAGTAATTATGAATTTAAGAATAAAAAATACGAAATATGAATTAAAAAAATTAACAAAACCATTTTGTATTAACTTAAACAAAATATTTATGTAAATTATTACAAATGAAATACAAAACGCATGTTGAAAAAAAGTATTTCAAATCTATACATCTACGTCTGTACATCTGTACATATAAATAAATTTCGAAATAAAGGCTTTTTCTTAAGCTTATATTTATTTCTGCACGTAACTAAGACCCAAACACGCGTTTTTAAAATTTTTGTCTGTCTATCTGTCTGTTTGTTTGTCCGGGCTAATCTTCTCAACGGCTGAACCGATTTCGGCGAGATTTCTACTGGAAGACAAAGGATTGTCCAAAGAATAATCTAGACTACTTTTTACCCAGGAAGTGTTTAGAATTCCTGCGTAAATTGAAAATCTCTAAAACTTAAGGTAAATCTATAAATATACATACAAAAATCTATTATTATATAAAATAGTTTTCACAGTTGCGTTTCTTTAAGCCAGACTTGCAAATTAAAGTACGTTCTATCGTGATCTGCTGTCTGGAAGCTGAGATCTGAAATGAACTCTCTTTAGCTGAGCGGCGCCTGTAAAGTGGGTTTAACTTATAGTGGTTTATTCATTGACCTACATTTAATAACATAAATAGACATAGCAGAGACATCTATCCATGACAATTTAAACAGCAACGAAATTTTATCTGTACATTGGAGATAATTTTGGAAAAGTGATTGAATTAGGTATTTTAGGCTTTTGCGATTCCAAAACAAATATTTATAGAAATTGTCTGTGTGTTCGTATATTTATTTTTTGAAATCTATACATCTATACATTTACGTTACATACGTTATATAGTAAACAAAATTGAAGTTTCTGTCTGTGAGTCGCCAAAGAAATTGCGCGAAGGTGCAACAATATACAGTATTTGTTGTACAAATGTACATTACACAAGTCTACGTTTCAAAAACTGTATCAAAGAATGTGTACGTGGAAAGTGTTTAAAAAAGGTTTCACAGTTTAAGCCTTTGTAGCATTTTTTCAATAATAATATAACTGTTTTGAAATTTTTGTTTGTTTGTTAGAGCTTCTTTGCGAGCAAAATGTCTATGATGATTTATCTGGGATATAATATGTACCTAAACGAAGAATATCAGTCATAGACATTAACGCTATAATGCGGATATATAAAGAACAGTTTACCAACAGTTCATGACGTTTTTGTTTCAACAAATGAGACATGCACTCCAGCTTTATTTTATGAACATTATGTATTTCAACCAATATTGTCAGTTAGACGGTTTTAGATTCTGTCAAACTAATTAATCTGTGATTCTGTGTTAGTTGCAGATGCGGATTGAAAACGAGTAAAGAATTTTTAGATAGATACGGCAAGGGAACTAAACGGAACAGCAAAGTTACATTTTTCTTTATATGTCACCATACCGACGACGATAAATAGCTTCTTTAATAATAACGATTTCGATCTTAGAAATACATAGGTACATAGGTGGGAAAAATTGTAAATATTTGTAATAGGAATAAGTTTTTGATGAAAAGTCACAAAGTATCTTTGAAATTTTTCAATCGACATCCCTATTTGCAATGTACAAAAATGCATTTTACGATTATAAAAATAAAAGTTCATTTAAACGCAAGATTACAGAAAAAAAACTACTTTTTAATTTTTTTCATATTGTTCCACTACTTCAAAAAAATCGAAAAAATTCATGAATATAGAGGAGTATAAAAGACATTTTCTGCCGAAATTTGGTGAGTGACACTTTTCAAAAAAACGTTAAAAAAGATTTAAATTTTATTTCTTCCGCCAAAAATTGGCTTTTCGTTTGGGAATCATTACAAAAGTGCATTTTATGTCTTTTGCTCCTAAGAATTGGGAGAAAAATCACCATTCATTAATTTTGAATTTTACTGTAAAAAAAAAATCGAAAAAAGAGGTTTCTTTGAAAAACTCGAAAACCGTTTCAGATAAAGAGCTGAAAATTTGGCTAAATTATTTTTAATTGATATCAAAACGATCCCCCAAGTGCTAGTCGAAAAAGCCGCAAGGGCAGATTTTCTATATATAAATCCGGCTATACTCTTTACCGTCAAATTTAAAAAAAAAAAATGAGGTTTCGAGGTTCTCTATGAATGTCATTAGGAAAATATCAAGAAAATAGTGAGTCGATTGTCGTCTATCCTGTTAAATGGGCATTCAACGGCAGAGCGATTTCTATTTTTTCATTGTATTGGGCTGCGACTTGACTTTAAATTTGAATTTTAAGGGTCAAAAGTGATATAATTTGACCGTAATGTCGAAAATAGTGTAAATGATTTTTGTAATCGCAAATTTAAAAAATAACTGTTTTAGAAATAATAAAACCGGCTTCAGATTTAAATACACTAAAAGTACAAAATAATTATCCTTTACTAATCAAAACTCAAGTACAAAAATAACTTTATTAATATGATTCAAATACCCATATTCGATTTATTCGTGTCGTTTAAGTCGGCGTCAAGCCTATCAAGCTAGTAGACTCTGTTGCTGTTTATTGGCTTGGACTTCAATTGAATTTTTATTTAGGTTATTAAATAATTTACAAAAAAGACTATAATCTTTTTTTTGAGATTTACCATTATAGATGTAAAACCGTTTACACTACTTCCAACATGGTGGAAAACCGCAACACTCCCTGCTTCCTCTAAACTCAAAAAACTTATGTCGGACCGTTGTCACACAATGTAATCGCACTCTATCCCAAATGCACGGTCTACCTTTTTTATCGTCGGGTTGACTATAAACCTTATAGAAGAATATTGTTCTAGGATAAAACTATGTGAGGTGTGTGTGTATAAAGATAAAAGACTGAATTACTGATGCACGTTACCCTTCAAATTGGTGTCGTTTTTGAAAGAACATTATGTGACATTTAATTCATTCATACATACATATTTTCACGCCGTTTCCAGAGAGGACGGAGTGCCGCGTTAATTCATTCAAATATCTAGATAACCAAGATACAAATGTAATGAAATTACAGATAAATGTAACTTGCTTATATGAGTATAATATTGTGTGTGGATTATTGAGTTGGAAGTATAAAGGTTTATATATTTATCAATTGTGAATTTGAAGATTTATTGTTGTTCTTGAAAAACGTAGTTTCAAAAATAATTCACTTTAATAAATTCCAATTTACTTTTTGCAGGTGTGTTGCCAGAAACATTGTCTACAGCCTGTTCTCAATGCACGCCTAAGCAGAAACTGATTGTGCGCAAACTTCTTCTTGGCATCCGAGCAAAGAGTGAACCCCGTTTCTTAGAACTCCTCGATAAATACGACCCCGATCGATCTAATAGAGACGCGCTCTACAACTTCTTGTTAACTGGAAACAGTAGCTTTTAATTTAATCATAAATTATTATTAATTTTAATTATTAATTAGATTAAATACAAAAAATCTTTAGTCTTACAACTTCGAAGTATGAGAGCTTTAAGCCTAGGCAGCGAAGCGGTTACAAATTTTTTTTTTGTTCACTAGTATTTAGGGAACGATGCAGTATAAAGCTTAATTATGTCCAGTTTGCCTACTTTTGTTCAGTTACAATGAAGGACAAATTTATTTTTATATATACATACATACCTATATAGTATCATATTCTTCCTTCGTAGAAAATCATATCTTGACCACTTCTTGCAATTCAATAATTGTTTTGGATTACATGTTATGCCAAAAGCTATACTTATTTAAATCTTGTAATAAATAAGCTGACTTTTAGGACTTGCGCGGAGAAATACTTGAACTATAATATTCTTATCATTTTATAGAATTAAATTATTTTCGCTTAAAAGAAATTTTAGGAATACGATGATCGTACAAATAATATTGCATTACTATTTTCTAAAATATATTTAAGTACCTACAACTAACTTATACTATACCCGGAAAGGACTGATTGTGCATTTACGAGTATCTGTGTCATTTATTTAAATTAAAATATGAAATAAATTGTTCACGTAATGAAATAAATTGTATTCATTTTTATCACTGTTCATAAACAAAATTGTGTTTTAATAATATAGATGATTACTTGTAATTAAGTATTGATACTGGATTTTTCTGAGAAATGGATTTATTATTAATAAAATTAGCATAATATTGTTAATACCTACATCATTTAAAATACCGTGATCTCGAAGAACGCCAGTACTTTATGTAATTTGTTATTGTAATTCAAGGTATATATACGGATGCTTAACTTACTTGAGTAGGTATGTTGTGTATATAAATAAAGGTAATGTACTCAGTAAATGATCAGATTGTGTTAGAAGTTTGAACTATATACATACAAAGTTTATATGAAGGAAAGAAATATGTCCTTAAATATGGGCAGCATGAAATTATTATTCGCGTTTTCGTTTTTGTTGGTAATGAGTTTGGCAGAAGAGAAATATGAAGAAATAGGCGAGAATTTTGATATATCAGAGGTGCTTCAAAACGGAAGGCTCTTGAAGTCATATGTGGCCTGTTTATTAAGTAAAGGTCCGTGTACTCCTGAAGTTAAAAAAATAAAAGGTAAGATAAAGACTTATTTACAATCTTATACAACACTATATTAAAAAAATCACATCTTAAAATAATTAATAGTTTAAAAATAGCGTTAATTATAAAATAATAATAGCATTTAAGACGAATATTATTTTAAATTAATGGATTTCCGAAATGTTTCATAGCTGACCCATCCAAGAGAATGATGTTTTTTAGCCTCGTTCCAAATTTTGTCAAAGGTTTCATCATTAAATTTTTCTCCCGCTGCTTCAAAAACTCTTCTTACTGTTTCCGGCTCACGTTTAGCATACATATCGCGGTGTGTTACTCCAAATAATGTAAATGTACTTGGATTGAAACAGGATTTAGCATCGGATTCTTCAGGAAAATAACTGTTATGTGCTTTACAGCACCCAATAGGTGTTACCGGATAATCTTTATCAAAATATTTTCCAGAGGACAAGCCTGCCCTAAGTCTTGTATCAATTATTCGTCCAGGTTTATTCATTTCTGTATACGTAGTACGAAAATCGATACAGTCATTGGGTATATCTGGTATTTTGGGAAATTCAGGAGGGGGTTCCCTGTAATCGACAATGTGAATGAAAGTTTTGTATTTAATTTTATCTCTATCAAAAGCATTCCACATAGTTAACAACGACTCAATCAAAGATGGCTCGAATATAAGTCTGTGTTTAGCGCATTGGTCATAAACAATTTCTTTTGGAAGCCATCCTGTTTTACGTTCATCTAAATATTTAAGATCTAAATAGAATTTTCTGAAAAATGTGCCATCGAAACGTTTTGATACACACTTTTTAAATAAATTTAAATGACCGAGAGCTTTTTTAAACAACTCTCTCTCAGGATTCATCTGGCACGTCGTTAGACATTCTGGAAGATTATCAGGTGGTTTAAGTTTGCCGAATGTAAACCCTTCAGGTACGCAATTAATATTGTTATTGGGTGAAAGCACACGTCCAAGTTTGTTCTGCGTTGTTTCTTGAAAATTGGCTTTTAATGAATTAATGGGATTCTTTCCCGCAGTACCTAAAAGTGTTCTGTCGTCAGTTAAGCAACATTTCGCAAATATTCCTCTTGGATCAACTTTATATCTCTCTCCAAAAGTGGTGTTCGGGTCATAAGACGGTTTACAATAATTACGATTAAGTTGACATCCTGGTGCTTTTGATTGAGGAGTTTTATCTGGAACAGGGTTCTTAGGCAGAACGATATCATATAATCGGCCGTAGAAAGGAGTTTTCTTTCCAAATGTTGTACCTGTTATATCAAATCCTTCTGGAAACATCGGAACTGGATCAGGCGACCTACCGACATTTTTTTTCCAATACGAAGAGTAAACCGTACATTTAGTATCTTCTACAAGTGTTTGAAATTTAGTCTTCATTGGCGGATTGATAAGAAATGATCCGTCACTGAAAGGTCCTGCGTTGCGCATATCTGGCTCTAGAGGAGGTTGACGAAGTTTAGGTGGCGGTATAATAGCGTCACTAATAAGTGCATCTACTTCATCTTGCAGTGAATATTCTTTAAGACATTCTGAGACATGCGAGTTTGGTTGAAATGAAGGAATTCCAGCACCACATATTTTAGGATCTCTTTCAATAAACATTCCAGTATTGCCTTTCCCCCCAATTGCTGTTTTCGTATATGTTGTAGACATTTTTTCTTGATTTTATTACTGTTTATGTATCATACTATCCTAAAAGTTCTTAACAATCTAAATTTCTGAAAATTTTTGCAGACTAAATACAGCATGAAAAATTGACTGACTGTTTTTTTTTTATTTAGAGACAGCAATCGAACAGCAATAGACAGACCAAGGATAGATAGGATAGATCTGTGTAGGATAGATATTTTATTTTAAAATCTTTTAACTGTGCTTTCAACGCATTCTTTAAACGAGTTTGAGGTTTTATATTTTTCTTTATGATTTTTATGCTTTAACCAGAGCCACAGATTAACTAGTTACTAGCGTCAAAAAGAACGTTATTATAACAGAAGACAGTTAGAATATTTTAGCATTAGATATAAAATTAGATTAGTTCTTAATAAGCTTTTATGGTATCATTTACATGTTTTAGATAAACTGCCAGAAGCTTTGGAAACAAGGTGTGGTAAATGTACAGAAAAGCAAAAACAAATAGGCAAGCAGCTGTCACAAGAAGTTAAAAGGCAATATCCTCAACTTTGGGAACAATTGGTCGCAAAATATGATCCAGATGCAAAATACCAAGAAGCGTTTGAAGATTTCCTCAAATTTTAACTTAAATAACGAATCTTAATCTACAATCCTTCAATAGCTTTGTTATAATGCATCTATTTCATGATGTATCTTCCATTTATCTCGAATAAAACATCTAAGGTTGAATTGAATTTTTAACTAAAACTAACCTAGGTACTATTCTTATTAAAAGCTAACAACATAATGTATTATATTTCGCATAAAGATGGATTATAACGGTGTGCATGTATCTAAATCTGTAAAAATGGCCATACATAATGCGATGCTAGTGCTAGCTTTATTGTAAGTTAATGAGTTGAACATACCAGAAATCGAGTAATGGCAGTGGTGATGTGATCTTTTAGAATCATGTATGGTGTTATCTTTGCGGACAAAATAGGCAATAAAATGACAGGCGGTATGGCAGGGTTGTGCAAAAGTGCAGAAAGGAATGTTCCGATGGTTTGGGTACATAGAAAGAATGCGTAATGAACAATTGACGAAAAAAATCTACATACAAAGCGAAAGGGAGTGGTAAAAGAGTTCAAGGAAGACCAAGCCATTACGAAGATCCAATAGCCAGAGTGCTAGCTAACGGAAATGTCAAAAACATTTGCATATCTCGGCGAAAGTGTGTGAGCAGAATGACAAGATTTTAGGAAGCAAAAGAAGTATATGAGGATCGCGGCGCTTGGCACACCATCCTAACTACCCCGTTGGAGATACAGTATGAGGATGTGTATGTCTATGTATGTATGTAAAAATATATTGCCGAACACAGAAAATTATGTCAATACTCTTCGAAATATATATTTCTCAATTAAAATATTTATAAAAAAATACAAATTATAGTGGTACATCCTTTTTTTTCGCTAAGAAAGAAGTGAATCACTCTCTAATGTTTTACGAAATGTTTCATAACAAACTAGTCCTTGTGGATGGAATTTTTTTGCTTTTTCCCAAACTGCGCAGAAGCTTTCATCTGTGAATTTTTCTCCGGTTGCTTCAAATACTCTCCTGATTATATGGGGTTCACGTACTGCATACATATCACGGTGATTAACATGCATCAGAGTTAAAATACTAGGACACAGGCATGATTTCACATCCGACTCTTGTGGTAGACAAACCCTGTCTGCTTTACAACCGAAATTAGGTGTTACGGGATAGTCCAAGTCAAAATATCTGCCCGAAGGCTGACCCGCCATATGCCTGTCTACTGATTGACCAGGCTTGACCATTTCCGTGTAAGTAGTAGAAAAGTCCAGACAATCAGCAGGAACATCAGGAATTTTAGGGATTTCTGGTAAGGGTTCTTTATAATTTATTACATGAACAAAAGTTTTGTATTCTATTCTTGATCCTTCAAAAGCATTCCATATAGACAATAGAGGTTCAATTAATTCTGGGTCAACTCTTATCAGTTTTGTACCACAATAATCGTATATTATTTTTTTCGGTAACCAACCTGACTTGTCGGTATCCAAATATTTAAGGTTTAAGTATAGACTACGGAAAAATGTAGGTAAAAAGCGCTTTGACAAACACTTACGAAGTGAATTAAGATGACCTAAACACTTTTTAAATAAATCTCTTCCAATATTTATATCACAAAATGTTAAGCATTGCATAAGATTATCATGTGGTAGTACCTTTCCGAAGGCATAGCCTTTAGGCACTTCATCTATGTTATTGTTTGGAGCTAATACAGTACCCATCTTAGGTTGTTTTACATCTCTAAAATTAGCTTGAATGGTGCTGATTACCGTTTTGTTAGCAGTTCCATTTACAACCTTGTCATCTGTCAAACAACACCTCACAAATTTACCCCTTTTATCTACAAAACTTCGATAACCATAGGTCAAGTCTCTATTAAATGGAGGCTTACAATAATTTCTGTCAGTTTGTACTCCAGGGTACTTACTATAAGGTGTTTTATCGGGGTATGGTGTTTTCGGCATTACGATATCATATAATCGGCCATGAAATGGTGTTTTATTACCGAATGTAGTTCCGTACACATCGTATCCATTCGGAAGCATAGGTACAGGATCTTGAGCTTTTCCCAGTGGTTTTTTCCAATAAGAAGTATAGACTGTGTCTTTAACGTCATCTACGAGGGTTTGGAATTTTGTTTTAACAGGTGGATTTACGAGTTCAGCAACGTCACCATACGGCCCACCGTGACGTTTGTCTAAAGGTATTGGATGACGAAGAGGTGGAAGCGGTTCAGATTTCGGCGGTGGTATGATAGCATCACTTAAAAGGGCGTCTACCTCATCTTTCATTAAATAATGCTGTAAGGAATCTTTTATACATTCATCCGGTTGTGGCGTGGGCAAGCCTGCTGCGCATATTTTTGGATCTCTTTCTATAAACATACCAAAATTACCTTTTCCCCCGGACGTTGATTTTTGACAGTCCACGGGCATGTTATTTTTTTGTTTAGTTACAATATTTTAAAAAAAACTTAAATAGTCTAAGAAAAACATTATAATAAAATCTAGTAAAATCTAATAAAATCGTTAAAAATGTAATCACCTGTCAAATGAACTGACTTACGAAAATTATTTTCAATCACTTTTTAATGTACCTTATAAGAAAAAGGTTGTTTGTCGTACGCAATGATGTTATAATACAAATATAACATCATTGGTCGTACCCATTATTAATTACATATTATAAAAATAGAGTTTTTAAAATGTATGTAGATAGTTTTGAAAGCATTTAACCACAACTTTAAAACTGTATTAGCGTAATTCAAAACTTTGAAATATTGTGTTGTGATAATATGAATGTACATAAAAAATAATAGATAATAATTAGGTAAATGTCATACATACATCATGGTATCATTTCCATACTATATCCAAGCACTATGGTATATTTTTAGTGGGATAGAGAGATATGTATATCTTTAGTGAGGTAGAATCACGCTACAACTAGTGTTTTGGATAATATTTTCAGGTTCATTTTTATAATTTAGAATTCTGAAATTCGAAATTAAAGGTGGCTTGCACCAACTATTTAAACTCGATTTAAGGAACTGACGTCTCGCTTGCACTTACTATTTAATAATTGGTGCAACCGAGATGTCAGTTTTTTTTTGTTTATTGGAACGGAAAAAACAACACGAGCATCCAACCGCTCCTCACGTCTCAGGAGAGAACGTGAAGACCGGCCGGGTAGTGTCGGGCTCGAACCGACTAAAACGACCCTCCAATCGCCACTTGACCCTAGAAGCCGTCGCAGCGAACCGGATATGGTGGGGGAGCAACAAATGGCGCTCCGTACGAAAGGTCGACAAAGCCTGAGGGCCCCTAAGTCCGGGGAGTGCCCGGGACGGAGGACGAAACCTCGGCTCAGGTTGCCACCGGGACTCAGGTGTCGCCGGGCGAAATGTCAGTTCCTTAAATCGAGTTTAAATAGTTGGTGCAAGCCACCCTAAGAGTCCGCCTAAGTAGACTTTGGTGTGTTTGGTAACCTAGATCTCGATATGTAAGAAGGTAGTATTAGATATTTGGATACATACAACTTTAATTCTTTATCTCGAAATCCGTAAACGTGGAAATATGATTGTAAAAAAAATTTGATAAAAAAAAACCAGTAAAACCCTGTTTTGTACAAGGTGCATATCCGAAATACAACAGATTTTTGAAATGATTTTTACTAAAATGGATAGGTAATTATAATATCTCAAATCTCTGAAACTTGTTTTTTAATTGGTAATGTAGTTTTCTTGCAAATTACAATTATGCGCGAAAACAAATGTTGAGAATTTTCCGCCCTAAAATGTGATCAAACCGCAACTGCGAAAATCAACTTTATTGTTATAGTAATAGGGGGGGTAATGAACGAATTCGGTTGCACTGGGCTGCATAGGTGGACTCTTTAAGTCGTTAAGTTTTGAATTAAGTATTAGACTGTATTCCGCATACCATATGTTACGCTGCTAATGTTCATTCCTTCATATTAAAATCTTTTCCTCTAATGCTTTACAATTTCGCTCACTTTTATGACTTTATATATATATATATACTTGAAAACTACTGGACCGATCGGCATGGGACCATGACCATTCGACGCGGAATTAGTTGTAGATGGTTATAGGCTACTTATTTTTTGAACTCCATAGACCCTTCACCATTTTTCAAACAAAAATGTACTATTACGTACAAAATTTTCACTTACGCCCAGCGAAGCGGGCGGGAAACGGCTTGTATACAATATAATTGTCGGTTTATGTGTTGTCGGCTGTGACCAAGTCATGAACGTTACGGACCATGACAATGTATCTTATAAATACGTGTCTATTACCTAGTAGTCACTTATCAGTCATCACTCATCAGTAATCAAAGTACATGACAGGAATCGGATTGACTAGTAGAGTTTCAGGTGAGTTTTCGTAACTCGATATTACTTTTTTTATTTGCCTATATTATGAGCTCGATACGAGTCTTAAATAAATGTAATTTTCATGGAAATATACCTGAATCTTAGTGTTTCATATTATATACTTAGGTAACTTAAGTTTACCACCGTTCCATAGAACATATTAGCACCAATGAAAATATACTCTAGAAAAGGTTGCCGTGAATGTGAATCAAGCATAAAATATAAAGTAGTTAAGTCCAATTCAAACATATTTGCGCAGAACGGTCTAAGTTTGTTAAAAATATTATTATAAATAGTTTTTATAGATTTTAGATAACAGTTCCACCTTGGCGGATTGGAAGTAATAAATAAAAATAAATAATTAATAATGTTTTACTATACACACATAGCTTCCGGCCGTTACCCCTTCGAGGTGGACAGAACACCAAGGTGTTGACAGAACAACAAGGAATGAATAGAATTAGAAAACCATACATTGAAATAAAATATTATGTAGAAACACGTTATCTACTCCGCTAAATATATGTAATGTATGTATCCAAAAGCATAAGGAAAATCCTTTTGCTAGAACTAAATCAATTTTTTTCAGTCCATAATGATTGTTATCTGTATTATCATTGCGACTGCTCTCGATCTGGTGACAGCTGATTTTTATAGTTCGAAATATGACAATTTCGACGTCCGGCCACTGTTAGAAAATGATAGGATAATGCTGAGTTACACCAAGTGCTTCCTTGAACAGGGACCATGCACCCCTGATGCTAAGGACTTTAAAAGTATGTGAAAAATTGTGTATTTTAGTTTTATTTTTATGAGCACATTCTTATATTCTACTCTAAATATATAAATATGTTCTATTTTTGTTAAAAATAACTGCATAGAATGCATACATATTTATTTATACATATATAATGCTACCATGCTACTTAATACAAAAGATAGGGATGGCCACTCAAAACAAATCTTTATTTTTTCATTTTAAATATTTCAGAGGTAATTCCCGAAGCTCTTCAAACTAGTTGTGGAAAATGTACTCCAAAGCAAAAATGTCTAATCAGAAAAGTCATTAAGGCCCTGTTGGCAAAACATCCGGATGCTTGGGATGAATTGGTTATTAGATACGATAAAGAAAAGAAATATAGAGATCTTTTTAATGCATTTTTGGAAGAAAATATCGATATCTGTTAAAGCGATAATAAACCTAGTAGTACAAGTAAAAAATCGTTAGTGTCGCCTTTTGATTTTATACTACTCTTATAGTTAATTAAGGACCATAAAATTAATTAATTTAATAATAACTTATTGCATATGCTTGGAACAAAAAGAAAGAAATTACAGAATAAAACTGTCTATTTCAATTTTTATTCTAATTTATAGTTACAAAATTTATGTAACGACCAGTTACTTTGGATAATTGTTAACATTCAAAATACTACCAAATTTTCTATCTCTTCGACCACAATCAGAGGCTTAGTCTTTTACAGTTTCAAGTTTGTTCTTGTACTTTTCTTGATAGATATGATCAGGGTCATATTTAGAAGAAAGCTCTTCCCACAGATCAGGACGTTTATTTACCAAGTGCCTGATCACTTTTTCGGAACCTTCATTTTGTTTTTGTGTGCATTTAGAGCATTCATTTTCTAAGGCGTCAGGTAAGGTTTCTTTTAGTGTTTTGGCATCGGGAGTGCATCGACCTTTGTCAAGCAAGCAGTCGACGTAGCCTCGAAGCAAACGTTGAGATTCAAGGATCTCATCTAAATTTATATTGTCCCATTTGTCAGTGTAAGTAGACGATGGAATACTCCATCCAACTGCAACAAGCGATGCTAGTGCCACCAAAATCAGGAACTTCATTTTGAATCTGTAGGAATAAAAGAATACTTAAAAATTTGACTAAAATTATAGAAACAACTTTAATTGAACAAATGAACTATACAGAATTATTTTCTCTATTAGGACAGCGGTACGCAAACAATATCTCGGAAAATATTAAGGCCTTGAAAGTCCATAAAATACTTGTTTATAAGTAATGATAATGAGTGGTTATCTATATTGATTTATGTACGTAAACCTATAGGCAGGTAATGGCGCCGTCTGAATATTATATGAGATGGAACTTTGCCTTGCCTTTAACCTGGTTCTAGAAATCGTTACTATAGGGCCCTATCTCTTCTGTTTTGTTTAGTAAAATATAATAATTAGAGTCGATTTCATTTTGCGCTAAGGTTATCATAATATATATATATATATAATATATATAAGGATAACATATTATCTAACTAGCGACACGCTCCAGCTTCGCACTGGTAGATAATTTTTTTTAAAATAAAATACAGCCTATGTTCCTCATTGATAATGTAGCTTACTACAGGTGAAAAAATTTTTGTAATCGGTTGAGTAGTTTCTGAATTTCTCCATTACAAACAAACGATCAAATTTTTTCTCTTTGTAATATTAGCATAGATATAAATAATTTATCATATCTACTCACATGTTATTTATATTTTCAGTGAAATAATTAGAAATATCAGTATGATTAATATGAACATAAATCCACACTAATATTAAAATAAAGTGCCTCTGTCTGTAAGTTTCGTTTTCGCGGTCAAACCGCTGAAACGATTTCGATGAAATTTAGAATTGAAATAGATTGAGCCCTAGGAAAGGACATAGGCTACTGTTTTACATTCCACGCAGACGAAGTCGTAAGCGACAGCTAGCGTTTAATAAATTACGAATTAATATGCTGTTAGTCAATAAGTTTTCCATGTGATTATAACAACAATGGCATGATATGCGTTATAAAGTAATTGTAAACCCTACATTCATCCTTAAGTTATAAGCCACTGAATTATTAATTATCATGATTACCTATTGTTTTATTGTTAGGCAAGCATAATTACTGTATTATCATATTGGTAGTAGGGCTTTGAATAATTACGTTAATTAAAACAAGAGGAAGAATGAACTGTGATGAATTATGAATATCACACGAGTTTTATGATCCAAAAATGTGAAATAAGTAAAACAATATGTCTATCAAGTTAACCAATCAATTTTAACCGACCCCAAAATAACATCGGAGGTTTTTATGAAAACGTGATAAACGGTAATATGGATATGATAATGTTGTAAGGACTCCTTCCTGGTTTCACTCAGAAAGCCCGAAAATCGACGACTTGCGTTTTTTTACAGATAAACTTCATTCCCATACGAGATAACATTATTTTTAGTGAATGTATCACGTATCGAATATTATTAAAAAAAAAATTCATAGATACTTATGATGCTTCAATTCATTTGCCAAGAAGATAAACGATTCTTTTCAGTCTTTTCAGATATAGCGGATGTTATAAAGTAAGGCAATATTTATATGAAATACGATATTACAATATTTATTGAAAAACGTCTTCATGGTAAGCAATTTATGTCAAAAATCTAATTAAATGAAACACCAAATGTTTTCTTTTTTTTCAAAATGCCATGAAATATACTTTATATCAACAAAAAATAAAATATCGTCTATATAATGTCTATATAGAAATTTCATATCGATTCATAAATGGGTATGTAATGTACACATCAAGTGACTATTTTTAATTTGGTAGCTCATAGTAATAACTACAATATTATCTCTTCGAAGAGAACTAAATCGTTAATCACTGTTATCCATTATATAATAATCCATTACATTCGTTATCGAGTACAGATGTGTGCAAAATTTATTCGTATATGTGCTAATTTTCATAATATATTATTTGCAATGCACACATGCATTAGCGTCTGTTGCACTTGCGACATTATTTACTAAGGTAAACCACGTGTCTAGGCCTACCATGTAATTTTGTATTCTATATGTGCAGGACATTATCATAACTTCACCTAATGGTTTATTTAATAATTCGTAGTTTGCCTCAATTCACAGTAAATATGTATTAAATATACACGATACCTATATATGGCATAATCCATATACATAAGTATATGGATATACAAAAGCTTACCTACATAGAAAAGAATGATTTATTTCACTATTTTTTTTAACCTTTACACAAATAACATTAGATTACATAAGTATTTTCAATATAATACTTAATGTTTAAAACTTTCAAGACTAGTTCATCTTACAATTTTTTTTACAGGGTCTATGTCGTGTTAATATTTCCTTTATGTACCTTATTAATCCCGTCATTTCAATGATAGATATTGGTCAGTGTTAGTGTTAAGATAGTTATTGTTCAGTAACTTTTATCGTACAAATATAAAAATCGAAATATTAAAACTTTATTTAAAATCATTTAAAAGCAAATGAAATGCTAGTCTAAATGAAATAAATAAATAAGTATAAATGTATTATTTTATTTTGCAAATGGCTCTTATTCATTCTGTATGGTAATTGTAAAAATTAATTTTATATTTTAATTAATGATGCTTAATGATATTACAAATATTTACAATTGATTAAGTAATTAAAAGTAATTGAAATGTACTTATTGGTATTAAAAATAGAATGGCTCTAATATATGCACTACAATGTTTGAAAATTATTGCTATTCATAATTTTAATATAAAAATCAATAACTGATTATCATTAGAGATTATATTTTTTATTTATTTTTTCTAACATTTATACATTTATATGTAACTTTAATAACATTTATCAGTTATTGCTGTTTTAATTGAAGACGTGTTCAAATTATATTCTTCGATATTGTAAAATATGGGTGTGCTTACCTTTATCTAATAATGCAGTCTTCGATCTTCGATGGTGTTGTGACTAGTGCTTACCGTTCACGGGGCATTTATACCACAGCACAATGTTCGTGATGGTTGAAACTGATCCATTGCGACGGCATCTATGACGCAGATGTTCGACGAGAGACAATGATTCATAAACCTTATGCTAGGACTGACAATGGTGTTGCTTTATGCGGAAGGTTAGATTTACAGAGAAGAGAATTATTCAAGTTATATCGATCACAGAATAGCTGGACTGGAATTGATTAAAACGTAATAGCGTTACAAAAAAAATTAAAAATGGTCTGCTTGATTTTTATTATTGAAATAAATATATGAAACATTTTAATTCTTCTTCGCTGAATTATATCTTAAAAACACGTTAATTATAATCACATTGACAATAGATAAGTAAGTATTTACCTTAGCAACTATATGATTTTTATTATGAGCTTAAATCTATGGAAATTTTACAGTATGTTCTGTTAGTTGGAGCTACCTAGTTAATGAAAATGAGTATCTACTTGACTGACTTTGAAAAGGTTTCTCAGTTATATGTATTATTCCGATTATAATGAACTAAAATTATTATTAATTATTATGAGCCTGGCGCTCCGTCCTCTCTGACTACCCCGTTAGGGATACAGCGTGAAGATATGTATGTATGTATGTATAACGAACTATGCATATGTAAGTATATTATAATGTAATACAAGAAAATGATTTCATAAATGAAATATCTTTTCTATTATATGTTTATTTATGACAATTGATCCGTCACGCCTTCTCACCGGAATTTTTTCGAAAATAAAATACAGCCCATGTTACTTGCTGATAATGTAGCTTTCTATAGGTGAATGAATTTTTGAAATCAGTTGATTAGTTTTTGAGTTTATCCATTACATACAAATAAATAAAGTTTACCTCAACATAATATTAGTATAGAATATAACAAGTCAAAAAATGTAATAAGAGCTTAAAGAGTCGATTAGAATTTTGAATAAATTGTTGAAATTACATTTCCGTATTAGGAGAAACTTTATACATAATTTACATTGTACATACACAATATGCACTCAATAGCTGTATTTAGCTGCGACTTTGTCCGCGTGGAAAAATTTTCCGTAGTAGCGTAGTTTCTCGAAAGAACATTGTACATATATAATTGTACATATATAATATGTACTTATCAGCTGTACCTGCGTCTTTGCAATTTTTTTCCTTGGCCCTCACGGGTCACGGGTAGTTTGTTAAAAAAATTTCAGTTAAAAATTTTAAAAACTCCCGACTCAAAATAAATCTCTAAAAAGTAGGAAAATAATATATGCCGATTACTTAGCAGTCCCCCGACGCGACGACACTTGGATATATTACCACTACTACACATTACATATATTATTCTTTTACTTTTTAGAGGCTTTTTTGTGTCAGTGTTTTTAAAATTTTCAATTTAAGTTTTATTTCACGCTTTTTAAACACGTTACGATCAACACTCTATCCCCACATTCATGCAAATACTTTCCGAGATGATGCTCGAAATTCAGGCTCTGAACACCATCTACATATCTATCTATTTATAACCTATTCATTGAGACCATTCCAATGAGCCCAAACATGATACCTCTGCTGTATGTTGGCGAGGAGTTGGGTATCGTGCAGATTCCAAATGACGCTGAGGCATCAGTTCAAGGTTATCAGGTTATTGCGATATTATTGAGGTCCCAAGATACTAAATTTCGAATCGATCAAATCAGTAGAAGTTTCTTACATCCCTTCGACGACTAGAAAAGAGCTGATGATCTTTAAACGGCTGAAAAGATTTTCTTGAATCTTAGCTAAGAACACTCTCGATCAAGTAAACTTTCAAACAAAAAAAAATTTAATTCAAAATGGATTTATCCCTTTGAGCGCTACGACACCACAGACATACACACAGATACACAGATACACACCCTTCTTTTTGCGACAGGGGTTAAATAGTAGCCTACGTCTGTCTGCAGGCACATACTATTTTTTAATCAAATTTCATCAATAATCGCTTCAGTGTTCAAGGTTTCATCCCACTATTCACCTCCTTAGGGCTAGATTTTTAACATAAAACTAGGTTATGTCTTTTTGATAGTAAAGTCTAACTCTGTACTAAATTTCATTATAATCAGTTCACCGGTTTAGCATTTCCCATAACAAAGTTTTGACAAAAGAAGTAGCTTATGTCTGTCCCCTGGTATCAAACTATCTCCGTGCCTTTAGTCAAAATCGATGTGGCCGTTTAGCCATGAAAACGTAACAAACAGACAGTCTCGGCATTTTTAAAAAAGAAAGTAGCCCACGTCTGTCTTTAAACACATAATATCTCTATACCGAATCTCATCACAATCGGATTAGCGGTTTAGCATTTCCCATATAAAGTTTCATCCCTCTTTTCAGTCATTAAAGGGCAGATTTTTGATAAAAAAAATAACTAAATCCTCTTGCGTCAAACTATCTCCGTGGATCTGGTCGGTCAGGCAGTTATTAAACAAGTCAACATGATATTAATCTCTGGAGTCAGTGAGGGTAAGAAGTATTATTTGCATTGTTCCTACCTAGGTTATTGAATTTAAAATGAACTTATAAAAGACTTCTGAATATTAGATGTACTTCTGAATATTAGATGACTTACGTAGTGATATTAAATATTAAAACCTGGTAGGAAGTTTTTGGACAATGCCAAAAGCTTGCAGGAATATTATTGTTTCATTTATACACATCAATTTGTAAGGATGCGTCATAGAAGACCAAGGCCGACTTATGAAGATCGAAGTAGCCCGAGTATTAGCTGATAGAAACGTCAAAATCACTCGCTTACCTTGGCGAAAGCATGTGGAGAGAATAATGGGATTCGATGAGGCTAAAGAAGTTTATGAGGACTGCGGTGTTTGACATTATTTCCCTTCTGACTAAACCCGTAAGAGGTAAAGAGTATGAGGATATGGACATATGTATGTATTTTTTTGTTAGACTCGATGTGTAACAGATAGCGATTAGATTTTTTAACATACATATATAATGACGGTGGTCTGATTTATGTTTGTCTAGGAAGCTTCAGGCAAGCGAAACAATTATGTAAACTATATTATATACAATATACACATGTATGTCATGTATGTACTTACTTTATACATAAATATTATTAACTTCATTAAGTCTTAAAGAGCGTCATACAAACGTGAGAGTAAAAACTATAGCTTTTATGTAACCTCATTTTAGATACGTGTATATCTGTGCAAAAAATGTCTACTTTATGCCATTATGATCGCAAATTGACGCATTTTTTTTTGTTAAATAATTATGTGGAAATTAGAAAAAAAAACTTTTTTAATATGAAGTGTTTTTATTTCTTACTGTTTCGTACCCTTAATACAGCCTTAATAGACTCTTAATAGAGTCAATTAAAGTCTTTCATAACAAAAAAATACACCTTTCATTGTAAGATCTGACAGTATTAACACCATCTGTAAGTAATGTGGTCGTCAAAATATAATGCCTGTTAATAGTTCTATATTTATTTACTTGTCATTGTTATTTGGAGATGTAAACATAACATAATTAGGTTGTGATTAAATGTATGAACATAATATAACATAACTTAAATAGATTAGAATAACTGCTTGTAAAAATTGAATAATTAAAACACGCAACACATTATAATATTACAATGCAGAATAACGGATTAATATCCATTGCTATTAACTGTACATTAACATGAACATAACCAGAAAAGAAATACTTCAACTTATTTGCAGGTACATGCAGGTACAGGTAATTACATTAGATATTTATAAAGTGTACAAGCCATGGTAGAATTATCTCGTTATTTGCTTATAAAACTTATAAGGCCAGAGGCAACTTTATCTAGTATTATTATTAATCAGAATATTACACCTGAATAACTTGCAAATTAAGATTTTCGTAAGGGGGATAAAATAAAATAAAATAACCAAAAAAAGGGAGACAAGCCCCCTTATTCACAAACGTCGGAATCTCAAGTTTCCGTATCCGACAGAAAACTTTTCGATGATTTTGTCTATGCGCGATTCACGAATCCGAAATATTATTGTATTTATATTATATTTATAACATAACATAACATAACATAACTTCACGCTGTATCCCCAACGGGGTAGTCAGAGAGGACGGAGCGCCAGGAGTCGCGGTCCTTACACACCTCTTTCGCTTCCTCAAATCTCATCATTCTCCTCACACATTTTCGCCTAGGTATTATATTTATATCATATTATATATAGTCGTATTCACAAATCCAAACCGTCGGATTGAATTTATGCTTTTCGACGATCGGCTTTTCCGCCACGGAAAGTTTCCGACGTTTGTGAATAACCCCCAAGGTAGGTCGATAAATTCACATGCTTACATATTCCCTAAACTCGTACATACGTATATATTGTTAGTCGTAACGAACAAATTATTATAAAATCGTATTTATTGACCCGACAACTATGGAGTTTTATAAGTTTCATGTTATTACCTGCGTCTGTAACAGTTTATCTATCTGTGACTGATAGCTCTCGAACAAATGAACTAATTTGCATGCGATTTTTGTTTAAAGGCTGTATATTCGATACTGTTATTAGTAATTTTTGGTGGAAATCGGTCTAGTTATCTACAAGATTTTCAGCTCAGAGTTCTAAAAGTCCCCACTGAGCGATCTTAGGTACTATTGCAGCTACAAACTTTTTACAGGTACCCGATTATTATTTTATGTTTGTGAAATAGTAATCCTAGATGCGTCAATTAATTGCATGCAAATGATCGTCCTTAACGTTGTATGTAAGTGTATTGAGTAAGCGACGTCGAGGACGCGGCTTGAGAAACCCTTCGTGCTTTTTGTAGGTACTTTTCCGTTGTTTGTAGTATATTATTAATAACTACTGAGCACCCGAGCTCTACTTATTATTGTCGCTGTAATTGTTATTTTTTACAAAATGAATAAATAAACATTGAATGAATACATTATGGATACTTGGCAACAGATTACGTGGTCTGTTGCAAAATATTATAATTTAATTTAATTTAATGTACATGATATATAAATACCTAAGTATAATTAATTCCTACATTATTAAAAGCAACAAAGTTGGAATTTTTTTTGTGAAATGTTAAATTTCAAATTGAAAAATTTTAAACTTTTTTTGGTCTTATAAATAGAATATTATTCTTTCTAATAGATTTTACGCTAGTAATTAATTAAGCTGTTTTATAGACGGTAATAAAATATTGTAGCACAGATTAATTAGTTACTAGCTTATTGTTTGTACTACGCTTCCCTACGGTTTCCCTAGATTTAGTTCTATCAATAACTTTTGTTTCAAACGCCATCTGACTTGTAAGTTTCGAAAAGTCATTTACGGTAAAGAAAAAATCGTCATAGATCAAGTCCGTTGTAGATTGGTTTGAGTTGAGATGTAAAAACAAAGGTGGTGTAGATGGCGTTATATTTCAGTATTATTTAAAATTAAATATTATTGTATCATATTATGGTAGTAAACTAATTAATCTGTGATATTATCCTGCTTTGACATACAATTTCACTTGCGTGGTAATTCACATTATTTTGAAGTACTTAATTTATATTCAAGAGACTGTTACAACTAGGTATAAATACGGTACCGAACAGATTTTTAAAATCTGGTCAGTACTTCGAGACATTATCTTTGAAGCTTCGCTCCATTTATTCATACAAACAAACGTTACCTCTTTATTATAGTAATATAAACATAATAATTATATTGCCGTGATATTTTTGCATTTGCAGACATGGCCTTTAAAGGAGGTTAAGATTATCTACCCGAAATTGCATCATAACATGATTTACCTAGGTCTTACATACATTTTAGTGCTTTCTAAATTCTAGTTCTGTTTTAAAACTTCTAAAAGATGATATCGAACACACGAACGAACATACACGAACACGAACGAACGTATCTACGCGTAAATAATACATAATTATAAATATTTCTTTCACATTAAAGTGTCCAATACCGTAGACAGTTCATGTTCATTCGTATGTAGATTACCGTAAACAGGACATGCATTCGCATATAGAGGAAGTGCGAGTTTCGATTCACTCATTCCTTAAAATTCTTGTTCTCTTTATTATGAGAATTTAGTCTCAGCACAACTACGGACATTCTGTCGTTTTGATATTATTTCTGCTAATAATAATAATAATAGACTATAGCTAGACTGTGTAACAGATTCAATCGATTACATACTATATTGCATACATATGTCGGTATACAATATATTATGTAATTAAATTGTATATCTTTTATAAATAAAATGTAATTGTGCATGAAAATCAATTAACTACATACTATATGAACATAATTTGCAGTTTTGATGGTCATATATAAAAATATAATAAATCATCAAAATGTTATTTTGATAGTCCGGGCGTTATTTTCAATGTGATGTAAAAAATGTTTCTAATTTTAACCAGCAACAGGTAAGTATACAAAACACAAGTAAACAGTTTTTTTAATATTTTATTTAATACATAAGCGTCCACTACCTACTTGTCATTACGGTGCATTAGAGTCAAAGGAGAATATCTTGACGTCATGGTAAAACCAGGTTTAAATCATTAGGTAGATTTCCAATGTCTTATTATACTTTTTACTTCATGTATTTATTTATTGTTATTTTGGTCAATAAACTTTAAGCATTTTAAATTAAAATTCCTAGGCAAAAAAAAAAATCGAACAAAACAAATAAAAAACAAAACAAGAGACGGTAATCGTTCAAATTAATTAATTAATTCAAATAGTTTATGTCAAATACAGAGTTTTTAGAGTTCTGTAGCCAAATGGCGAAAAGCAGAACCCTTATAACTTCGTCCTGTCCGTCTGTTCGTTTATCTGTCTATATATCACATCTATTTTATTCTGAGACTATTGGTACTATGATGATATTGATGGGAAGGTAAGTGTATTCTATGAGCCACTATACAATAGTGTAGCGAAATTTTGAAAAAAATAAAATTAGAAGTGGAATTTGGAACAGTTTTAAATAACGCTAGCGCATTTTTATTTCAAATGAGTAAAATCGAATATTTTCTTTTTCTGCTGAAAGGGCTCAAAGGAGGGTCATAATTTTATATTATATAGGTCAAATACCATTATTATACTCTTTTTATCAATGAAGTTCAAAAAGCAAAAAATTGGAGGTTAGGGGTTATGTAGAGGACGATCATATTATATTAGAGGTTTATGTGAATGTTAAAGGAAAATTAAAACGTTTTTTTAAGTAGCACAGTCTATTAGAAATTAGTAGAAATCCTTTACAACCAGGTTGGTTGGTTGTCTGTGTGGTTGTGTGGTCTCGTTCAAGCGCATGTTTACATATCATACACTGACTTCTTTAAAGAGTAGATTCACTCTCTTATATGGGACATCATTCAAATATCCTCTCTGCCCTATAAGTTTGCCATAAGTCGTACCTCTTGAGAAAATATAGTGTGTGTCTCCAATATACCGTAAATAATTCATCGGAGCTTTAATTATCAGTTATTAATTCATATTTTAAGAAAAATCATGAAAGGAACGGTGAGTATGGCTAACAAATTATTGGCCATTTATTATTTTTGTCAGTGCGAAACGCTTGCGAAATTTAGTAAATAAAGGCTTATTTTACTATTTATTGACTTGAAAATTTATTTAATTGAAAATACATACATACATATATTCACGCTGTATCCCTAACGGGGTAGTCAGAGAGGACGGAGCGCCAAGCGTCGCGGTCCTTTCATACTTCTTTCGCTTTCTCAAATCTCATGATTCTAATCACACATTTTCGCCTATTCTTGCCAATTCCGTCTGCTAACACTACTAGCTATTTGATCTTCATAAGTCAGTCATAGTCAATCTTTCTATGTGTCCGAACCATCTTAGCATTCCTTTCTTCATTTTTACAATAACACTATCGTGCAACCCTATCATACTGCGTATCTCTTCATTCCTCATTTTGTCTGCAAGGGTGACACCGCACATATTTCTAAGAGCTCGCATTTCTGCTGCTTTTGTCTTACTTTTACTCTATTTCGGGCATATCCAGGCCTCACTACCGCACAATAAAGTTGGAACCAACACCACATTGTGTATAACCATTTTGCCTGAGTTAGATATATTCACACTACCTATTACTAACGCAGACAGAGCTCCGTTCGCTTTATTGCCACCTGCTACTCGTCTCTCCACATCCAACTCACATCTTCCATCCCTCGAAACAGCAAAGCCCAGATATACAATTTCATTCATTTGTTTTAGACATTTTCATCATTTTCCATTTACCCATTTTTCACACTTTGTACATCATCCCTTTTAAACACCAGAACCTTAGTTTTGTTCACATTCACATTCAAGCCTTTAACTTCAGTCTTCTTTCATGCATCTAACTAGTGTCTGCAACTCCGCTTCTGATGGTGCTATAAGCACATTAAAGTGAAATTAATTAAAATGATATTTAAATAAAATTAATTTTATTAAATGACTTTAGCTATTAAATATTTACAAAAGGCACTATGGAATAACTCTCAACACATCAAGCAACTTAAATATTAATCGCAAACGTTCATGTTGACATGGACTTCGTAGTTTTTTTCTGTCTTAATATATTTTACTAATTTTATGTTATTTATATGTATACACATACACACATACACAAGTCCTGCCTCTGCAGTTGTTATGAAGGGTTTACGATGATCACAACTGTTTATGTTTAGACTTAGATCGGAACCATTATAATATCATTTATGTGATTATAACGAAAGTCTTATGTGTTATGATCTACATAAATTAATTTTCGGATAGTTAGCATTTCTTTCATAAATATCGGTCAGAACATTCGATTGATTTGACAGTTCGATTATCGCACAAATAATCGAACTTGCTATTGATTAATTTTTTGGTATTTTCACTGTCGGGTTTTTATTTCTTTCATTTTTTGGCTAATAATATTATCTAGAGTCTGGCAGTGGTAGTTTTAGAGAGCTAAGTTTATCTCCATAGCAGTCTGATATAACCGTACCGGATTCACAATTTTAACAGTTGTAGATATATTTTAATAGTTACAACTGTAGTTGCTGTTTATTATTTCGTATTTTGCAGTTCATGAAATATATTCAAATAAAGGTATCTTTATTTTAGTTCAATTATTTTGACAATTTTAGTATTTAAATAGTTAATTAAGAAATTTCATAGTTACACAACAGAGAACAAAGCAGCATAAAGAATATGTTATTATCTCTTCGGAGTTTCAATACCATCTGTGACGGTTTTTTGCATAATTAATGATCGATTAGATTCTTAGAATTGCTAGTTGTGAATACTGTGCATGTGTGGGTAGTAGTTTCAATTACGAGACATACATGAATATTAAACAGGTACTTATGGCTTATGGAAAAATATAAAAATACTACCCTGTAATACTAAGTGACAGTTACTACGCTTAGATTTTTTTAAGTTTACAACGAACTAAGAGCTCGCAAAACATGGATAGAAGGCCTTCGCAGATCGGATAGAGTATCACAAAACAGAAAAGAAATACTCCGAATAGCCGCTATGTTTTACTTAACATTGTACAATGTACCAGAGCATCACGAAAGCTCTTAATGTCTACTAGTAGAAGCTTCCAACGCCACAGGAATAAACCCAGTGGAAAAAATCAAAATTATTAGAGAAATTAAGCGGTTCAAATCAGAGAAAAGTCCAGGGGGCAATTCGGGCTCAATAGAGATTCTGTCGAATTAGAAATATGTCGAAAAAAATGGCGTATGTCTATGAGTAACAGTTGACCGTATTCTCATAGTGTCACAAACAGACACATTCTCTATCGCTAGCGTTCGCCATGTAACGAGTGGTCAGTAGCAGTCGACACCGGAATGTCGTATGTATAAAGTCGAATAATTGCACACTCATTGCACTCATGTTTAACCTCACACATTAATTTAAGTAACTCGCTATTGTCTGTGTTATCTGTTGTCAGTTGACAATTTCGTGACGGAATTCTCTATTGAAGTGGTCGAAAAAATTAATTTTGCGGCAGCAGAAAGTAGCGCCAAGTATTATGACGGAAAGATGCCTTTGATTTAAAAAAAAGGCCATTAAAAAAAAATTTCGTCTTTTAAAAAATTTTTCTTTGCAGTTAATGTCTATTATCACCGCGAATAACATTTTTAGAGTTAGAGACATATTTTTCGACATTTTTGATAGAGATCGGAGATGTCACATAAATTGAGAATTGACCTCCAGGGCCGTACGGGATAACGAACAACACAATAAAAAGTGCTTGTACACTTCTTGTTATGCCTTTGGCGATATTGTTCAATAAGATACCAAATACTTCTAAAATACCTAAGCAATGGTAAGAGTCAGACATATTCTCGTATAAAAAAGGTGATCCTGACGATATAAGCAACTATAGATCCATCAAACTTCTGTCTTCGCTATACAAACTGTTCTCGTCGATTATAGAAAAAAGAATTAGTTCCACACTCGACTCATACCAGTCTATTGAACAGTCAGGATTCCGGAGAGGCTACTCTACGGTGGACCACATTCATTCCACCAGTCTATTGAACAATCAGGAATCCGGAGAGGCTACTCTACGGTGGACCACATTCATTCAGTGGAGCTACTTATCGAAAAGTACCAACAACTCCAAAGACCGCTCTACGTAGCCTTTATAGACTAAAACTTCCGATACTATACTTCATTCAAGGATATGGGAAGCCCTGAAATCACGAAATGTAGAGGCCAAATACATCAGAGTGGTAAAATACCTCTACGACAACAACACCTGTAGAGTGAAATTACATACAACAGGCCTCCCTATTCCGATTAAGGCAAAGGCATCCCCTACCACCCAGAAACTAAACCAAGCAGACAGTCAGGCCTAGAGATCAATTTCAGTAAAACAAAGGTGATAACAAATGCAGCAAAAATTCAAATAAAACATAACATAACATATCTTCACGCCGTATCCCTAACGAGGTAGTCAGAGAGGACGGAGCGCCAAGCGTCGCGATCCCTACATACTTCTTTCGTTTCCTTAAATCTCATCATTCTTCTCACACATTTTCGCCGAGGTATGCGAGTGATTTTGACAATTCCGTCTGCTAACACTACTGGCTATTTGATCTTCATAAGTCAGCCTTGGTCTTCCTTGACTTCTTTTACCACTCATTTTCGCTCTATAGATTTTCTTCGTCAGTCTTTCACCACTCACTCTTTCCATGTGCCCGAACCATCTTAGCATTCCTTTCTTCTTTTTGCCAATAATATTGCCGTGCAAGCCTGTCATACTGCGTATCTCTTTATTGCTTATTTTGTCTGCAAGGGTGACACCACACATATTTCTAAGAGATCGCATTTCTACTGCATTTATCTTACTTTCACTCGATTTCGGGCATATCCAGGACTCACTACCATACAATAAAGTTGGCACCAACACCACATTATGTATCGCCATTTTGGTTGAGTTAGATATATTCATACTGCTTACTAATGCGGACAGAGCACCGTTCAATTTATTGCCAGCTGCTACCCGTCTCTCCACATCCAACTCACATCTTCCATCCCTCGAAAACGCACTCCTCAGATATACAATTTCGTTCACCTGTTCTAGACATTTTCCATTTACCCATATTTCACACTTTGTCTGTACATCTTCTCTTTCAAACACCAGCACCTTAGTTTTATTCATATTCACATTCAATACTTTCACTTCACAGTCTTCTTTCATGCACGTAACTAGTGTCTGCAACTCCGCTTCTGATGGTATTATAAGCACAGCATCGTCAGCGTACAATAGGCAGTTTACCACTGTACCATCACATATCATACCACTCATACTACCTTTCAACTGTCCAAATAGAGCACGAATAGCCAGGGAGACATTACGCAGCCCTGTCTGACGCCTGAACAGACTTCGAACTAAGGCGACATGTCACCATCTATCCTTACACAGGCTCTGTGGCCACGATATAATGACCTCACAGCCTAAAGTAAAGGGCCCTCCACGCCTTATTCAGGCCGAAGACTCCACAAATGCTTTTTCTAGATCCACGAAAGCGCAGAAAACTTTCTGACCTATGGCCAGAAACTTCCCCACGATAACGCGAAGCGAGAAAATCTGATCCATACAACCTCAACTTTTTCAATTTTCAACAATTCAAATAAAAATAGACAATATATCAATAGAATATGTCGATTCTCACATCTATCTAAAATTCGAAGCGAACAAGTCTCTTTCGAAAAGCAAAGCAACGAACAAGAAATGGAAAGGAGGATGAAAGGAACATTACTTAGAAGTAGCGTAGAAATTGCGTAAAGCAGCGTCCTAATAATTAACAGTTTTATCATACTACATAATGTAATAAGGTAATGTAAATTTTAATTGACGAATGTTCGATAAAAGTGTTCTGGTTGTATGAAAGTTTATGGTGATTTGTAAAAATTACGTATTTCTATTGCATTGTATGAAATGCAGAATTAAAAATTATGTCGATAAAAAATATTCTTCGTTAGCTAGTTATTTAGAATTTTCTATAATTATCGATTGTGGATCCAATCTTTTTGAGAATGAGAGATGCTAATATAGAGCATTGTTGTCGTAAGGAACGTGCTAACTTGTAGCTAGGTGTAATTGAACTTACTATGAGTATTGAACGTGTAAACTCGATTAAATGTCATATCTTGTACAAGGACTTCCAGTTTCACTTCAATCAAATGGTCATCCGAATAGATAAAAACATGATTTCAATTTTCAGCGATAGGACTTTAAAAAGCAACATATTTATGGAAGGGTCATGACTCATAGTCAAGCAGTTGTTATGAAAGGTTCATGATAACGGCAATTGTTTACGTCTAGACTTTGACTGTAGTCTTATTTCCTGTTTGTAAAACATGCAACCACTTTTTCCAACCTACAGCCATTATTTTTTGTTGTGGTTAACTTAAAATACTATTATAATCGTAATACTCATAAATTCATGTCAGAAGATTAATAAATTTATTAATCTTTTAATTAATAGATGAATATACCTGAAAGACATTAATTTGTTTCATACCTTTTTTACCAACACATTTTACAGGAAATGTTATCAATTAAATAAGTTTACATATTGTTTTTTTTGGACATGGTTATATAAATTCTTTTTTACATTCGATTCCAAAATTATCAAAATTCAAATTTATTAGTTCTGAAATTAGGAGCATTTGAACTTTCAAATCTTAACTATAACTTTGAATGTCCGTGATGGACAAATATGCGTTTCATATATTTAGTTTTGATATGGACCACAAAAAATACTAAGAGATATATTTATTTTTATTATGTTCTGTAACTACGTAAGTTCAAGAGAAAAAAATAACTATTTATTTAAATTAATTTTGGGTGAAAACTACAAAGTTATGACGCTGTCTCATAGAATTGGGACTATGAGAACTTTATAAGTATCACAATCAATTATTATTGATGTCACATGGAATTTTACAGTTCGTGAAGTTTTACAATATACATGTAAATCATAAAAACTAATCATGCTTGGTCTATTGCTTAGTTACTATGTTATTCGTTACCTATACGTAATTGATCTCCAACACAGCGTATTAAAATTTTTAAAACGTATTCTATATTTAGATGAAACTGTTTTGCTTATCGAGTGTTTGCTTTTTTGTATCTACCTACTTATTTAAATAATAAAAAATCATCGGTTTGTAAATCAGCAGACAAAATAATATTTTATATCGACATGATTGTCTTACATATAACAGGGTTTAAATGTGACTGTAAATATTACCGAAAATATAAAAAAGAACCTTGTCTTTTTATTATATTTTTGGCCATCTTATACGTAGTCGCCACATCAAAACAATAGATAAAAAATGTTATTTACATACACATAGTCAAATGCCGCAAATGATCTTGGAGCAACGAAAGAATTATTTCCCCTTAATGTATGTAGTATGTACTCCTATATACAGGCAGATTACTTATCTTACGAATAAAAAAAGACAACATATTAATTGTAATCCTTTAATTTACTTCGCTTCATTTGTTATTTTGTTTATATTATTACTAACTATTGAAAAATGTTATGAACACAGTTACGAGTGATAAGCAACGGATAACATATATGTGACGGAAAAGACACAGGACAACTCGTGCTCTTGCTACTCAGCTGTGAGAAATAGATACCTAATCTACAGGAGGCGAACTATTAAATAAAATATTACGTTGTGACAAAGTTAATGTGCAAACGCCAGAACACTCTTAGTAACAATAACTAGGTAGGTAACAGGAAATTTCATAATGACAATTCGTCAGAAAATGCGATTGCACCGGACGCCGTAGTCTAACAGACATCCAGTGTCGGCCCCGACGTTCCGTTAGACCTGTACTGTACTGTGACATTTTTTTTTGCGCACACGGCTATTTTTTTTTGTGAAAGCGAGTTATTTAAATATAACAGCTATTCTAAATGAACTTGGCAATAAAACATTATTTAATTACAAAATTTCGTCCAAATTGTCAAAGCCGTTATACGAGTATTCTGTACAAGATATATGTTTTACATAAGAATTGTTGGCTTCAAGTAATAAGACATGAGAACATTTTATCAGAATACCGACTTACCGATGTTTTTGAAAGTCACAAAAGAGAGGTTTAAAGTTTTTAAACTCGATTAGTTCATGTGCTGATAGCAACATGAGGGATAACAAGGGAAAAATGTATTAATTATATTAAAATCTACTCAGTAGTTTTACTACTCGGTAATTTTTTTTTCCAATAATTGAACTTTAAACTTCTCAAGAAAATGTCGCTTAGAACAACAAAACAAATCTTCCTGAACTTTTAACGTTGCGTTATAAAATATCTACAATTAACGTGATTACCTTTTATAATAACTAAAAACACGGGAAATCAACGCGATTACCTTCTAATGTCGCTTGACGTTTCGGCCGTGTTGCGTCGGCCGTAGTCTCAAGTAAACTGTCGCAGAAAGCTTCACTCCGTGTCCGAGGCAGATTTTATTTCATCTACCCCCGATATTTATAAATAATTATTAGGGTTCCTACACACAACACTCATGGTGTCCACACACTTAACTGGATGTGAAAAACGAGGTTTTGTCATTTGAATAACAGGATTCCACGCTGTTGATAAATTGTATCCGTTTTCCCCATTGAAATTTTGGTGTCTCTTGATTTCAATTGCTTCACAGTAATGACATATACCTAATGACATATAATAAACCTAACAGTAAGAACCCTAATTATCACCCCAGGTATTTACAAATATCGGGGCTGATGATATAAAATCTTCCTCGGACACGGAGTGTAGCTTACTGCGACAGTTTACTTGAGACCACGGCCGATGCAACTCGGCCGAAACGTCAAGCCAAAATAAAAGGTAATCGCGTTAATTAGCCTTTCAACAGTCGATATATTTGTACGTGTACATATATACAGACACATAAATGTGTACAAACACATATACGTGTGCGTAACGTAACCAGACTACAAATGAATATAATACCATAGATTTCATAACTGTAGTCAGCCTGTCTCAAACAGTCTCCTGTGTGTGAAGTGAAGCAAACAAAATCAAACAAAGGCAGAAGGCAAAGGCAGAACGAAATGGCGGCCGATTAGCTTATGTGATAATAAATGTGTGCATATACAGATCAGTCAGCTTATCTGATTTTCTACAACAATCGCTGTACGGGACATGGCGGCTGGAATTATTTATAAAGTCAATGAATAATACATATATCCTTAACAATGCGAAGACGATAACAATACAGATGTATGTATATTGTATATGTTATCGCTAAAGCTCAAAAGCTGTTAATGTGCGCATTACCTAGCTAATTTGTAGATTAATTGATTTGCTCCGTTAACATGCGGAATTAAGTTCTCCCCGTTTTATCTAGATAATGTGCACATTAACAGCTTCCGTATCGTTAAGGTTCAAAAGTTTCTCTCGTTTTCTTTCTATACACCTACCCCCTTTCACGCCACTTTCAGTTTGGTTTCGCTATGAAGAATACAATTTTACGTATAAGGTACACGGGTTTTTGGACATCTATATGCAGCAATTGGAGGATTGAAGACCTGCTCCTCCATATGCTCGATTTTTTCATATCGAGGAAGCTAAATTCTAAATATATCTATAATCTCAATAAATTTAAGCATATAGAAACGTTGTAGTTATCATCAAACTTATTTTCACTTTAACTAGTGCCTACTAGGTAATGTACAGATTACCAAGGTAATTTGAAAAACGATAAAAACTGATTTCTGCGCTTTAGCGGTAACATATGTAATATATTATAGCAACGAATAATACAGATGTAAATATATAAATAAAATAAAATAAATAGTAACTAATAAATATGGTCCCAATGCTAGACTATGAATAATATAAAATAATTACAAATCTAAGGAAAAGCAATATGGATTAGATAAATTACTTAGTTATTATAAAAAATGACAAAAAATATTCTTTATGGTAATTATCCATAGAACACTATACTTGTTGTTCAATATTTAAATTTAACTAGAGTTACTTTAATAATTATTGTCAAATTTTCTTTATTTGATCGAGGGAATCTTAAAAGATGGATCGACACAAAAATATCATACACTTCTTACATGTATTTTTTCTTATTGTTGTCAGCCTTATAACCGGTTCCAGATAAATAAAAATACAATAAGGAAATAAAAAGCATCCTGTAAATATTAACTGAGTTTTTATGCATCGAGTACGAATGAAATAATAACCATACAAGGGGCAAATTAGACGTTTAAGCACGACTGTACCCACTATAAATACTGGTTAATACACATCAAACAATCATAAGTCACTGAAGTACCTTGGTGTTTACATTGCGTTGGAAAACACTGAGATGGTAGGTGGTTTTCAGTAAAATCAACTAATTTTTAAATTTTAACACAAATAAAAAGCGCAAAATTGAAAATACGACATAAAAGTTGTTCATATTTTAATAATCTTTATCTTTTTAAGCAACTCGTAAAAACTATTTACTTTTGATTTTGTTATGTTATGTTATTTATTTGACATTTTACTTGTGTGTAAAGTTCATATATAATACCAATTAAACAAAAGTTATTATATAATACTGAACGATATTTGTATATTATTGTTAAACCATTGCACATTCCAAGAATGTTATGAACAATTAATATTTGTGTTTTAGCAAATTCAGAGATTACTTGTACTTGAGTAATTTTGTAACATCAATCCGTATCCAATAAGATCACCAATTAATTGACTGGATCATTAGCGCAAAGGATAGTTACTTAACTTTTGAATAGAAGTCATCACGTAGTTTATGTAATGCCCGACTAAGTTGATTTTGTATTAAACGTCCCGAGTTTGGGCGTGTTCCTAAAGTTCCTTGTGTGATATCCCCAACACAAATTTTGCGCTTAGTTTGGGTCATATACTTATACATCCACTACGATTGTCTAGAAATTTGTTTTAATTTAAGAGCAAATTGCCTTGTCATCGCTTTGCAGAGATGTACTAGCTATCGTATCGCTGTTCTTTGCCATTGCTTTCTTTTTATAATTGCGATTACTCGGTGATTTTTACATTACAATGCATTGTGTATTAACTATACGTAAATCTCCTGGGATAAGCATTCTATACAATAAAGAAAACCACACTTAACTTCACTAGTAACTGCGTATTTATAACGAACGCACAGAAAATAACGCGATGAAGAAAACTTTTATAATATACGGTGACTTATATTTATTTCAGATTACCATCAAGTACCTCGCGGCGATATGCTGTTTGGCAACGTTTGTTATTGCTGATAAATACACCAATAAATATGATAACATTAACATTCAGGAAATATTGGACAACCGGAGATTACTCTTGGCGTACATTGAATGCATAATGGATAGAGGAAAATGCACTCCTGAAGGGAAAGAGTTAAGAGGTAAACAATGACTATTTGTCAATTTTAAAAAACGTTGTTTTCTTTCTATATAAGTATTGCAAATGCAGACTACAATTAAAATTGTATACAAAATAGAATTGAAATCTTTTTATATTAGAATGCACTCAATATGTTGTAGTTACAGAAATAAGTAAGGTTACACAAAAAATAAATATTGGAAAACTGAAGAATACTTATAAGTTGTATTTGTATAACTTATATATGTCAAAGTAAGATTTTTAAATGGTATATCAGGTCACGTTTGAGTTTCATATAAATGTAATATATATATATACACCTAATAGTATATTTGTTTATCTCAAGTTTGTTGCGTATTGTTATGAAATATTATAACATGTAGAATAAACTGAAGTACTGATTGTTTACTTTGAAACGATAATAATCTAAAAACAAAAATGTTAAAAGTTTAAGTGAACAGATCGTATGTTGTTGTTAGCAGATAAGTTCGAAACAACATAAATGACGCACAAAAATAAAGACGATATTATATTTGCTTTACAGAGCACATTGAGGATGCCCTGCAAACCGGCTGCAGTAAATGTACAGAACCTCAAGAGAAAGGCGCCACTCAGGTTATTGAACACTTGATTAAGAACGAACCTAAAATCTGGAAGGAGCTGGTCGCCAAATATGATCCTGAGGGTAAATATAGAAAGAAGTACGAAGACACCGCTAGACAAAAGGGAATTGTAATTCCAGAGTAAATAAATAATGTTTTTAATGTCATCGAAATCCAGTTTCCGTTTTAAATCTGTTTTATATTGTTTATATATGTTCTTTTTTAAATAAAATGTTGCATTGTGACTTGGATTTTCCTTCACATACAATCCTTATATTTTTTTTAAATTTATAAATTGTAACTTAATCTCGAATTACCACGCAGTTCTCTAAAATGATTGTAGAGAATTAATTGGACCTATAAAAGACATCAACGCGAAATCTTTTGAAAAATTTCACATTCATTGTTATTCTCATTTTAACGAGTTCCAGAAAATATACGGTGTGCAAAGTAACTCATGTTTCAGTGCTTTCTAACTAATATCTCGATTGTGATTTCGTTAGTGTCAATAATGTAATTACTGGAAGCGTAAAATTAAAGATTTTATCACTATCAGACAAATACCGATGATATTACCCTGAACTAATCGACAATAGCTCATTGTTTTATATTAAATAAACCAGTTTTTATTATTATTATTGCTCCAGTAGAGTATTACTACTGTATAGCTGTCAAATATACATGTCTCTATTTATGTATGGTAGAGCCATGCAGCATTGCAGCACGAATTGGGTCGGCTCATCCGGTGAAATACCACCCTCTCATACAATATCTGAGTGAAATAACAGCATCAAATGCTGTTGGGTTTCGTTTGGCGAGTGAGAGAGCTGGTTACTCATCTCCCCCTACCCCTCTTTTCCTTAAAAGCTGGCAACACACCCGTGATTCCCCGGACGTTACTAGTGTCTATAGGCGGTGGTGATCACTTTCCATCAGGTAACTTGTGCGCTCGTTTATAAAAAAAATGTAACGACGGCTAAATTTTTAAAGCTTTGTTTGAAATATTGTATTTAATAAGCAGTTCTCTTGTAATAGGTCCTATGTCTTAGTTCATTTATACTATCTGTGCGGAAAGATAAGCGACTGATGCATTTTATTTACTCGTTTCTCTCCCAAACCAGCCTTGTAAGATAATAATAATAATTTTTGCGAAAATATCGTTATACTTATACTTTATAACAGATACATATACACCATAATGAATTAATATATGTACGTACCATGTACATGGGTACATGTGTAGGTATATGTTTTCATTACCTAATGGTGATTATATTATACTCATTCCGTAGTGTTAATTAATTAGTAAAAATAATTAGATGCTCATGTATAAAAAATTGGAAATGTTTTTCAGTAACGAAATAATTATTTATTATAGTATAAACTTATGACGCATTATGTAGGTCATAATGCGTCATATTAATTTTTATACATTTTTTGCCAACCTGTTTGCTTCAGAGATAACTCTTGAAGGTCAAGCAGTCTAGTTTTGAATAAATATTTTTTCGCATATTAAACGCTATGAAAGTCTCTCAAAAGAACTTGTTTGTATGAAGCTTTTTACAAGTATTTCTTATACTTAAATGGAATAAAATGATATTTTTGCAAGAACCTGTTTAAAGCATGATTCACGTTACACTGTGTCAGGGCCGGACCGTGTCACGGATGGGGCACGGTAAAACATCTATAATATACCTTTGTATGAAATAATTCATGTTCGACCGGGCCGAGTCCGTCCCGCGGCCAGAGCACGGTCAGGGCACGGCATCGAAGTGGCGGTGGATCTTCATACAAGAGTATATTACAGATGTTTCATCGTGCCCCGTCCGTGGCACGGTCCGGCCCTGACACGGTGTAACGTGAATCATGCTTTACAGTCGCTAGAGCAAGCCACCTTTTCATAACATTATGATGAATTTTTGGTCTCACCCTAAGGTCTTGAACGTATATGATGATATACCAACGTTGCAAATTCCAAATTGAAATTATAATTTTGTGATAACGAAGAATTTTATTAATTTTGTTATATAAATCAATCAAAAGTAAATTATATTAATCAATTAATTTATGAGTGATGAAAGACTGACGAAGAAAATATACAGAGTGAAAGTGAGTGGTAAAAGAAGCCAAGGAAGACCAAGGCTGACTTATGAAGATCAAATAGCCAGAATGTTAGCAGATGGAAATGTCAAAGCTCTCGCATACCTAGGCGAAAATATGTGAGGAGGATGAGATTTGAGGAAGCAAAAAAAGTATGTAAGAACCGCGACGCTTGGCGCTTCGTCCTCTCTGACTACCCCGTTAGGGATACAGCGTGAGTATATGTATGTATGTATGTAATAATTTAAAAAAGACTAATTGTTATATTACATAGAGTGAAAGATCACACATAAAAATTCTTTATCGGATCGCAAATGGTGTTTAGGTTCATTTATATTTACAAACACAGCGTGTCCAACACGCATCGTATCAGACACGACACAGATGTAAATTTTCACATCAAGCAGCACGTAGCGTGTCCAGTGCGTATCGTAAGAATGGTAAATCGTAACACACAAGGCTGACAGAGGATACATTCATTTCTATACCGCATCCATAGCGACGCTGTCTGTATCTGCATCGACGTGTTCATATCTACAGGACGTATATGAAAACGGGACAGTTACTTTAATTGATGAAAGGGCATAACTTTAGTATGTAGTTACAAAAAGAATTATCGAAAAAAACGTATCCGTTTAAGAGTTATGACCGTTTTAATTTTCAAGTGTTATCCCCACCATTTCTCGTAAAATCGGGTTGATCGTGTACAGTTACAGATTTTAAATCTTACGTTTTTTTTTATTTTGTAATAATTTCATCCGTTCAGCCTGAAAACCATTTTCGAAAATAATGCGTATACCCCCAATGGGGGTTTTCAGGCTGTATTTCAGTAACGGATGAAATTATTACAAAATTAAAAAAAACGTAAGATTTAAAATCTGTAACTGTACACGATCAACCCAATTTTACGAGAAATGGTGGGGATAACACTTGAAAATTAAAACGGTCATAACTCTTAAACGGTTACGTTTTTTTCGATAATTCTTTTTGTAACTACATACTAAAGTTATACCCTTTCATCCATTAAAGTAACTGTCCCGTTTTCATATACACCCTGAATAACACAAAATACTGACCAGAAAATATACTAAATACCTCATAAAAATTATCTGAACTACAAGTTACAAGATACTATCAAATAAAGTATTTGAGATATTAGATAGTACTTTTGGAAATGGTATTTGAAATACTGGATACAAAATACGTATTTTCTAAACACTATTTTAAAATAAAATATTTTTAGAAAGAAAACGTATTTTATGAATCTTAGCTTAAGGTTTATTCGGTTTATTACATTAAATGAACAGTGATCGCATTAATCGCGTAAATGTGAGAAAATATTATATTTTTAAACGGTTTTATTTAACTTGACCCCGTATATTTCTAACTTTGTTCAAAATCTGCAATAGCTTTTTCAACAATTTCTACTGAACCGATTCTTATGAAACTTTGCACACGCATTAAGTTCCCGTAACACTACAACATTATGATATTTTCAACTTGGTAACGAGGATCTGATGATGAAGTCAGGAGGTGGACAGTGAAACTATTTAATGGTAACTCAACAACAACAACTGGTAACTCCTTGGAGTTTGGGCCCATTTGGTTGGTTTTGACGAGTTCTATGCATTATAATTGGTGACGAGGGTCTGAGGAGTACTGTGGAACTTAAATTAAAAAAACTAGAAAATAAAAATAGGTAAAAAACTTTTCAATTTAACGGTTTTATTTTATATCATCGGATATACCAAAAACTATAAAATAATTAGGACATAAGTCCGGACCTTTTTGAGAGAATGACTTCTGGTAAGAAATCGTGCAATACTAGCAGTGGTGTCTTCTCATGTCGAATGCCAAGGGGTATTTTGTGTCGCTGCATTAGCGAAATATTTTGGGACCTTTAATAGACTAAAAAACGTGGGCGTATAAAAACCTGTATAACGGCTGTATAATTAAATAAGAAAGACGTCTAATAAATGTGTTCCCAAGCCCACCAGAAGAAATATTTGAAATACGAACCAAACTTTGACAGTTTGACACACAAGACACGACCAATGCAACACTATTCTGTATATACTATTCATGTAATTTCTTTCCAATCTTTATTTCTCTATCATTGTGTCCAGTTCCTCACAGTACACATCTGCAGTAATGCTCACGCCATTTGGTAAGAAGCTGTGATGAATTACACCGGCACTAAACCGCCAAACAGTAACCATCACTTTTCTAGGGGTAAGTTTTCGTTTGGGGCGTTGTCTAGGTGCTGAACCAGAGTCTAACCAATATGATGACCGCTTACCATTGTCAAAAAGAATCAATTTTTCATCGCAAGTGACAATGTGGTTCAAAATCCCGTCGTTTTTGTGTCTATTAAGCAACGCAAGGCATACCTCAACGCGTTCGTCGCGCTGGCGATCGTTCATTTCATGCGGCACCCACTTATCAAGCTTTTTTACCTTGCCAATTTGACGCAAATGGAAAATATTGTTATGACTGAGTATCGTCAGCTTCCACTATCGCCTTTAATTCGTCGTTGTTGACTTAAGTTTTTGATCTAAAACTAAAGTCCCTTTTGTTAGCGGGACACACCCTTTTGTTACCAAGACATAGTTTTTTATTGCCGAAGCACACCCTTTTATTGGCGGGGCACACCCTTTTATTAGCGGGATACACCCTTTTATTGGCGCGACACATTCTTTTATTGGCGGGACACATCCGTTTATTGGCGGGACACACCCTTTTATCGGCGGGATACATCCTTTTATCGGCGGGACACACCCTTTTATCGGCGGGACACACACTTTTATCGACGGGACACACACTTTTATCGGCGGGACACGCCCTTTTATTGGCGGGACACGTCCTTTTATTGGCGAGGCACACCCTTTTATTGGCGGGATACACCCTTTTATTGGCGGGACGCACCCTTTTATTGGCGGGACGCACCTTTTTATTAGCGAGACATATACTTTTATTGCCGGGACACACCCTTTTATTACCGAGACTCACCCTTTTGTCTGCAGATAGTATACACCTAGTAATGGCCATTGGCACAAACCAAGGTTACAACTAAAACACTCCAGTGGCACAACAGGCAGAACTACATAAGTCATTTATCAAGACAAGCAGAATAATCGCTTATTAGGCACGTGGTAAAAAAAAATACACTTCTGCTATGTTAAATATGAAACGTAACAGAACTACTGATCACGATGAACACACTCAATTCTTCGTCACAATTATTATGTACTTGACTATTTGACGGCTGCTTGACAACTGAACTCTCATAAGACTAAAATCAGACTTATATACAGCCCCACTACACGCAGGAAACTCATTCTACCCTCATTCGTGCTGCTAAAATATTACAAAATATTGCACGTGTCAAATTGATGTAATTAAAATTAAAGTGAAGCTAACACTATAAAAACAGAAAAGCAATGGACTGATATATTCATCACGAGATCTCCGGAAACATTTTTAACTTTTTATACGCGGGCCGCCATTCGCAAATTCCATTCAAAAGGGGACGGGGTTGAACTCTGTGAACTTTTTATTTATGTGGGGCGCGGTTTGGTGGGCGGGGGGTACACATGGTTAGGTATGCAGTGTGAAGACGCATTGACGCACGAGCCAGCCAACCCAAGTAGCCAATAACTATAAAAATATAAATATAAATCACCTACCTATAACAATGTGTAATAGTATGAATCATAAACACTTCATGCTGACACCGTGGTCAACAAAGACTGAGAAGCAATTCATTACGGATGAAAGTCCATTAAAGTACAAAGAAGCATTTATAACAAGTGCAGTATAAAAGAACCTCAACAGAAGCCTCCGCAATCATTTCACCGTTAGCCTTGGTTCATTTAGTTTAGTTTTCATACAATTCATTGTGTTAAAATAATAAAATTGTTTTTTTAAAGTTATATCAATTTGATTATTTTTACTCACGCTTAAAATTCACGCAGAAGAAGTCGCCGGCAATAGCTAGTATATGCGTATATTTTGAAATACCTGCATAGGATATCCATAGACACCTAAACTAAACATATGCCAGCTGTACAATTACCTTTTTTTTTTTTTTTTTTTTTTTTGCGTCAGGAAATGCTTTATGCATTCTGTCCTGCCATGGGTGATGGCAGGGGGACTCCCGGCTGTAAGGTGCAAGGCCGGGCTACCCACTAAAACCTGACGGTGTCCCTCGAGAGCCTTGGTACCGGGGCAACGGGAGTGCGTTAGCATTCCTCCGCGGCCCCGGCGGGCAACGGCCGGCGCTAAACCGCCAGCCTCGTCTCGTTTTGGGTGGGAGGGCAGAACTCCCACCGTAAGTGCTTGAGAGGCGCGCGGGAACACCGCGCGCGCCATCTCGAGGCTATCTGAGGGATGACACTCCCCCGAATGCCACCCCAAGCCTCAGTAGGCTCTCCGCCGCTCCTGTCGGCGGCGGAGGAATCGCACGCCAGAGGCGTTGGTCACCTGGGGAGGCCACTAGTCCGTGGCCATCCCCTCTACTCCCGGCCTGGCAGGAGCCACGCGGGCGGCGGCAGAAGCCACCCTTTCGCCCTTTTTGGGCTTGGCCCCCGCACAGGCTTTCCCCCCCGTTAAGTGACCGGCAGGCAGACCGCTCGCGGCGCACAACGTGCAGTTGGGCGCCGCATTGCACCCGCCGGCCTTGTGACCCTCTTGGCCGCAGCGGTAGCACTGTCCGCTGCGGTCCACCTCCGACGTGCAGGAGACCCGCACGTGCCCGATCTTGAGGCACCTGTAACACCTCAAGGGCCTCGGCTCGAGGAGTTGCACCCCGGCCGAGACCCATCCGACCAGCAGTCGGGCACCCGCCACCTTCTTCGCAGCCTCTACTGGGCATCGAACCCAGGCTGCCCCGAGTCCTGAAGGGGCGCGGCGGATCTCTCCCACCTTTAAATCTTCCACTGAGACGCCTCCAACCTTTGCGACGGCTGCGGCCACCTCCGCAACCGTCGCCGAGTCATCCAGACCCGATACGCGCAATTCTGCGCACTTAGTGGGCCTGGAGACTCGAACGACCTCCGGGTTGAGGCTCTCCCGCAACTTATTTGCGAGTGAGTCCGCCTTCGACTTGTTATCGATGCCCGGCAATTCCAGTATACCGGCTCCGGTCGCCGCCTTCCTGTACCTCATCTCTGTTATGCCTAACAGAGAGAGGTCTACCTTGTTCTTCGCCTCCGTAAGGATGGAGGCGTACGTCGCACCCTTACGCTCCGCCTCGGGCGAGAGCGTGAGGACCACAGCCGAAGTCCGCGGAATTCGGAGCTTTGGCTTCTTCCTCCTGCGTTTAGCCTTGGGCTTTTGGCCCTTGGCCGGGTCCTCTTTGGGAGGGGGCTGTGAAGTACCCCCCGGAGCTTTCTTCTTGCCCTTTCGGGCGACAACGCTGAATGCCTCCTCCATGGAGGCGGGTGCCGGAGGCAGCGGACGGGGCCTTGGGGGTACCCCCGCCCCAGACGACGCCGGAACCCTTTCCCTCTCCTTTCCCCCCTTTTTGCCCTTCTCGACAACGCCGGACATCGATGGTGCGACGCTGGACTTTCCGCAGGGAGTTTCCGCCAGAGAGCTGTACAATTACCTACTGTAAATAGATTAATATATTGCACTATGACATTAACTGTCTCTCATAATTTATTGCCGACGTCAAAAGTGATTTATTTATTATTTATATTTTTTACAGTTTTTGTCTAATTATTTATTACTCATAAAAATATTTAAATATTAAATATAAGCTAGCACATTTTTTCTGTTTTACACGTATAAATATTGTTTACATAAAAGGTGATTATATTATATCTTAAGTATTTTAGTTTTTTTTTATATCAGAGGGGGTAAACGAGCAAGTGTGTCACCTGATGGAAAATTATCACCGCCGCCCATGGACATCAGCAACGTTAGTTTTAATTAAGAAATTGTTTCCAGTGTTATTGCTTATTCATTACAGCTTTGTAATAATTAATATCTACATTAATAATGCTTTTTAATGAAGATCCCACTGAATTCGAGCAATCAGCAATTTGCTTGATTATAACCAAATTTAACAAGTAAAGATTCTATTTAAACCTGAATCACACATAACCTGACATATAATTCTAGGACTTTCTTCTTAATCTTTGAAAAAAAAGCATTATTTTTGGAAAATATAAAATGTGTGATCAACAACGTCGAAAAAGCGATAAAATATTAATTTTAAAATTTATGATTATTTTATACAAAATATTATTCTCAATATCCACTACAGATGAAGAAAATAGAAGAGAAGAAGTTATATTAAAATAAAATAATTATGTACAGTTATCAAAACATAGAATACTATCACTCTTAACTTTTCTGTACCATTCTAATACCATTTTCCTTTACGTACAGAAAGTGTGGACGCCTAATCAATAACATAGAGCAATATATAATGTATATTAAATATTATAAATTAACAATTCTAAAATAATTGAACTACTGTTTTTTACAAATTAACTGCAATAATATAATTTTATATCTGGATAAAAAAAATTTATATCCTTTATGATAAAGTACATTTTATAATCTGCCAATTTTAGATAACGATGTTCATTACATTCTTCTAGAAGATAGTCTACTCTGCTCACTACATTTTAACAGGCGCACGGTGAAGTGAACAATTATGTTATGTATTGGGTCCTTACATATGAAATTAGCGTTTTGTCGTACTGACCACTTTGATCTGAAATATCTCCTCTCTGGTTAAGAATTCCAAATTCAAATTTATAAATTCATTTAGCTGGTACATTTGAGTTTTGAAAACAGTCATTCATTTGTTTTTTTCCTCATTATTTTTTCATTGGCGTCGCTTATTACCGCACAATGGAAAACATGAAATATCGGTATATTTACGAGTACGAGTTCTACCGTGGCACCAGTGCTGCAGAAACAGCTCGAAGGATTAATGATGTGTACGGCGCTGGTGTCGCAAAAGAAAGCACGGTACGTTTTTGGTTTCAACGTTTTCGTTCTGGAAATTTCGACCTTCAGAACCAACCCCGTGCACGGCCGGAGACCAAAGTGGAAAATGAAGAATTAAAGGCTATTGTGGAAGCGGATCCATCACAAAGCACTTCAGAGATAGCAGCAGGCTTCGGGGTAAGTGACAAAACTATATTAATTCACTTGAAGCAAATCGGAAAAGTAAAAAAACTTGAACGATGGGTACCTCATGAATTGAGTGAATCGAACTTGCAAATACGCGTCGACTGCTGTGTTACTTTGCTCAACCGACACAATAATGAAAGGATTTTAAATCGAATCATTACTTGTGATGAAAAGTGGATACTGTACGATAATCGGAAGCGCTCGTCGCAATGGCTGAACCCTGGAGACCCAGCCAAATCCTGCCCTAAACGGAAATTGACTCAGAAAAAGTTACTTGTGAGTGTTTGGTGGACTAGCGCCGGTGTCGTTCACTACAGCTTTCTAAAATCTGGCCAAACGATTATGGCAGATATCTATTGTCAGCAATTGCAAACCATGAAGGAAGAACTAGCTGCTAAACAACCGAGATTGGTCAATAGCTCTAGGCCACTGCTGCTTCACGACAACGCAAGACCACACACTGCACAACAAACAACCACTAAGTTAGATGAGCTACAATTGGAATGTCTGCGACATCCACCGTACTCCCCGGACCTTGCTCCAACAGATTACCATTTTTCCGGAATTTGGACAACTGCTTACAAGGAAAAAAATTCAACTCCGATGCGGCAGTCCAAACCGCCTTCAAAGAGTTTATTGATTCTCGCTCCCATGGTTTTTTTAGTAAAGGGATCAATGAACTACCTATGAGATGGCAAAAGTGCATAGATAACAACGGTGCATACTTTGATTAATTAAATATATTTTACAAAAAATAAATTGACTTTATATTCCTCCCGTACAAAACGCCAATTTCATATGTAAGGACCCAATATTAATAACAGAATCACAGCTTATTTAATTCTAAGCCTCATTTGGGTGTTTCTCTAAATTAACTTTCAGTTTCAGTTCATAATCGTGATGTCATTGGTGATAAAAAGTATTTATATTCAGCGTGTCAATCGTTTTTATTTTTAACCGACTTCAAAAAAAGGAGGAGTTTCTATGTTCGTCTGTATGTATATTATTTTTTTTATGTATGTTCACCGATAACTTCGTAAATTGTGAACCGATTTCAAAAATTTTTTGTTTGTTTGAAAGGTCGTGCCAAATCAACGTGCAACAACAGACTTGGCACCGACTTCAGTAACTGTCAAATTTTAATATATATGTATGTGTATCGTACTTATAAAGTTATTTTTATTGTGTTTGAGTTTTGATTAGTAAAGGAAAGCTATTTTGCACTTAACAGTGGTTTTTTTTCGAAGGCGGGTTAATTTTTTTTCTTAAAATTTTTCGTCTGTATCTCCGCTAACTACTTCTAAACCACGCAATAGATTTTGATATGGTTTTCACTATCATTTAGAGATTTTTTTCCGAAAGGTTTATATGTAAAATACTTGCATATTATAGTAGAGAACAGCTGAGAATTTCAGTGATTTGTAATGTTGTCGTAAAAAACATATTTTTGGGGAGTCGTAAAAACCATATCACAGATTTAAAATGATTAATCGCTCGCAACGAAACGAAATCCGTTTGTGTTGTCTAATGAAAAAACAGCTCTAAGCATTGTATATAAAGACATTCTATAGTTATACAACCTACGTCACCCACATTGTACAACCGTGCGAAGCCGGGGCAGGTCGTTAGTTATTATGGATATTATTATCAATTATATAATAATTGTAATAGGATAAAGTAGTAGTTTAAAGCTTAGGTTCCCAATCAGATTAATTAGAAAACAGATAAATCTAACTTATCTTAAAAAGGTGTGTACTATTATTAAATAGTTTATTCGTCCATATCCATCCATAACCCATCCAGTCCATTCGTTCGTTCGTTGTGTGGTTCTCACAATACCAGCTTCGAACGTAGTCTGAGGCGAGAATATGGGGCCTTACAATTAGTGTACATAGACCTCACAAATAACTTCAGACGCCATGCCCGAGCAGCAAGGGCGAGGTAAATTAGATAAGGTAACTCACCTGTACATAGTAAGACAGACATTTATTATCAGATAAAAGCTGATTGTCCGCCATTTCGTTAGAAAACAGTACCCGCGCTTTTGTATTTGTTTGATTTTATTTGCCTGACTTCGTAGTACGGGAAAGGCTGTTTGGTCTTATAGTTTATATTAGTACATTTGTCTAGAATTAATTATAACAATACTTGTGTAATTGCTTCGACCAGTAACTTCAGTAAAGAAAAACTTCAGATTAATAACGATTGAAACTATCGCAAACTGGAAATGTCCGGATTGTTATAATAAGTTGCCCGACAGACAGGTGAGGCGACAGACGATCAGACAGGTGAGGGTGTCCTTGCACTTATTCACTGAGTGCCCAATGAATGAAAGAGAACGGATAGACATGAAAATGGAACTATATTAAAAAATAAACAGGAACAATATAAGTACAATAATAGCAAAAAATATACTAGAGGAAAATTTCTTAAATTCTGCAAGAAAATAGCTATAAGAGCTATAGATAGGAATAAACAATAGATGGGTAATATATATAGCTATAGGGTAACGTAAGATAATTTGATATAAATATGAGAAGTTAACAAACAACTAAGGTAGGATAAATAAAAATAATTGGTAAAACAAATGTAATAAATGAATAGTAAAACAATATACTGAGTCCATAATAATTATATACCCAAAGTATATAATAAGAGGTGTAAATAGAGTATAAGAAATAAAATAAGCATAGAATGTTATAAAAATAGAAGTTAAGGTTGAAGAAAATGTAATAATTAAGAAACAAATTATGTAATAAGATAGCTATGGGAAATATAAAACTAATATAGAAATAATTATTGATGAATAAATTGGGTGGGCAAATAGAATGTATTATACAGAAAATAATTATGTGGTTGAGCTCAGCAGGATAACTTTTAGTCTTTTAGGAAAGAGGAAATGTATAAGAGAAGTAACTAGTGTAAGAATAATAATATAAGATAAAGTAGATATAAGTAAAGTAGCAAACTATGTTGGAATAGGAACTAAATAAAGATAAGGTTAAAATGTAATAGGAAGTAAGGCAATAGAAAATAAAGATAAGAGTTGTTAAATATAAATGTATAATAAGACTATAGACTATAAAACAATAAGAGCCAATGCTATAGTATAAGAAAATTTGGATAATAAAGATGGAATAGAGTTGTAATATAAAACCCAGAGTAGAAAACCTATTTGGCCAAGAATGTAAGAGAATTGAGGATGTGACGTATGATTTTGAAAGGTACCAATATAAGAAGAAGATTGAAAGAATAAAAAACCGGACAAAGTCCTCGAACACACACATGTCCGGTGACCCAGTATAAAAAAAAATTAAAAGAAATAAGTTGCCCAAGGTCAATAACATTAACACCCCTGCACAAAATACTGTTGGAGATATCCCGACTGACCGTGATTCCGCACCGGTACCTATTACTGATGCCGATTCGAATTGCGTCACTGTAGAGGCTAAAACTTTCGAGTCTATATGTAATCAAAGAGGTGATCACAGCTATGTGATTGAAAGCGTTCTTCGTGATGTTTTGGATACTTTCAAATTAGACATAACTAAAACGATTAAGAGGGTCGTATCTGAGGTGGTTGAAGAAAAGATTGAGGGAATTCTGAATCAGATATCTGAATTTCAAAAATATATTAAATACTTTAACAAACAGTTTGAGAGTCTCAAGAGACGGCTGGAGGTGGGTGCTACCACCTTCAAAGGTTTGCAAAATGATAATGTGAATCTAATTTTCATAGTTAAAGATTTCTGTGCGAGGCTGAATTTTGCGAAGCAACAACTACAGGAAATGTTGTAATAATGTTGAAATTAATGACATTCCTGAACACTGGACGGAAAATCTCGCCAATCTTTTAACTCAACTTTTCAAGACTGTCGATGCTCCACTTACTGATGATGACATATTACACATGACGCGAGTAGCTAAAATTGACAAAACAAGTACCAGACGTATTGTTATTGCAAAACTTCGTAGTTCGCGTCACGGATACAACTTGCTGACAGCAGTACATAATTTTAATAAGAAAAATCCTGAACGCGTGATTGGTTCACATCACCTGGGTTTGGCGGGTATGAATCGGTTTTTGTTTCGGAACATCTGTCATCAGTTAACAAATCTCTTCGTGCCAGAGTCAGGATAAAAGCTAAATTATAAGTTTGTTTGGATTCGCAATGGAAGGATTTATATTCAAAAAATTAGACCACCCAGGCTTTACATATACGTTGTTCTGATGGTATAAAACTGATGACCTAGAACGTGTTTATAAATAATAATAATAAAATATTTATTTCATAACACATATATACACAAATGGCATAATTCAAATGTACAAAAAATCAGGTTAGTGTTGACTACAGAGGTTACTTTTTAGTGTACATACTTAGATACCCAAGAAAAGATTAAACTTGTGTTATGGGTATCTCATCTCGGTTCTGTCGCGCATTAATAACACAAATTGATTTTTTTTTATAAGTAAGAGAAATAGTGGACGTTATTTCAATAAAAAAACTATAGCATGCGTGTAAGCAGGTATTCGTGTGCGCGCATGCATGTGTGTGTCTGAGTGAGTGGATGAATAGATGCGAGTGTATATGTACCTATGTATGTGCATACGCGCATGGGCGAATGTTATGTTTATTAGTGTAGTGTATTTAAATGTAAAATTTTCAAAGAGTATAATCCTCTGTTTTATAAAATTCAACCATAATTAAGTAAAGATTCTGTTTTTATATAATTTAAACAAAGCAACCAATTCACTATCTTAATTTTACTTACTTTACAATCGGTATAAATATTGCATTGTTTGTTTATCAGATTATACCGATGACTACTAACAATATTGAAGTGACGTTCAGCTAAACTAGTTTTATGTTTATCTAAATGGCATACTTGAAACGATCTTTTTTTTTAAGATAGCACTATCAAACTTTAATTTTCCATGCTTACGCAAAAGAGTACGGGGAACGGGAGTTTGTCTTACAGTTAAAACTTAACAATCTTGGTATAATGAAACCGTAGGGTAACTGTGCGAATTAAAGGTCATCACTTTTAAGACAGCCCTCTGCGCTCGCTCGAGCTGCAAAAAGTCTATTTTTGAAGTTCCTCCCCAAGCTGAGATATAATAAGAAATAATAGATTGACAAAGGGCAAAGTAAATGTTTTTCATAGTATTAAAATCGGCTGATAATCGGAGAGATTTAAAAATTATAATTAATTTGCGAACACGGGAAGTAATTAAGGGTTTGAAGTTGCATTTTCCAATTTAATACACCGTCGATTTGAGTACCAATATATCTAATATTAGATGATCTAGATAGAGTTGTACACGAGCAGCAGGAAAAATCATGACAAGAATGGGCTTTTATAATGAAGGAAGGAGGTTGTAAATTAGGTCGTAGAGAAAAGGTTAAGTAACAAGTTTTATTAAGATTTAAAGTGAGGTAATTATTAGATAGCCAATTTATTACATTTAAAAGGGCATGCTTCTGAGCATGTCCTTTGTATTGTTACATAATAAATCACTTTTTCGGAAATACTCCCATGTTGAAGAAACAACATCATCCAAATTTTCTTTATTCCTTACAGCTGACGGATCCCAATTACGAACCATATGACCCCATAAATTTTCTATGGTATCTAAATCTGGGCTTCTCGAAGATCAGTTTATAACTGTCATATCTGACTGTGTTTGTAACTTTGACTGTTTTGTCAGTATGTATGGAGCAGTTGTCGTGAACGAAATATATATGTTCCTCAGGATAAGCGACGCGGACGGTGCGTAACATTACGTCCCGCAATACTTCAAGGTAATCTCGGCTCTTGAACTTCCCTCCTGCTTCAACTAGTTCTCTGGGATCCATAGACGACATTCAGCCCCAATAACCTAGCCCTAGCCCCAATAACCAGATTCTTCCACTATATTTTAATGGCAGAACATTTCTCACTTGAAAACGCCCACCTTATCTTCTTCATAAAATTTTGATTCCTTGTTTATCTGACTTGAACGTTTTTTCATCCGTGAATATGACAATATTGTTCTCCCAGTCAAAATCAAGGTATTAGTTGTCTGTCCTATAACAGACTAGCTGAAATTAATGCTTTGAGGGAAAATTTGGTTGCATGTGTGTGCGTGTTGCTTTGTATGAACATACACGGCAATTCATAGTTTTGCTGGCCTGTGTTTTTCGCAACGGCATTGTTTTTTTTTTATTAGATCTGAGACCAGTACAGGGGGCTTACCGCCTTCTCTTATAGCATTATTATTTTAATGTTACTTGATTTAAAAAGTTCGAAATTCTGACAGTAGTTTAGTGATTAGTTTTATCATTCAACATAATCATCAGTAGGCGAAAGAAATACGTAAGAATCGCGATATTTAGCCGTCCAACCTAGCTTAACTGCCCCGTAAGTCAAGTAATATTAAAATAATAATGCTAAGAGATGGTGGTAAGCCCCCAGGTTTTGTCAAATCGATACAGTGACAGATAGTGATAGTAACTGGGTTTACTTGAATAGATCGATTTTTGTTGAATGTATATAGTGTTATAAGTTTTTGTTTAGTCGGTATTAATTTTATTGTAGGTTTTCTAACGGTTTTCTGTATCAAATGTCATGTCTGCTTCCTTTCTGATTCTGTACTTTGTGCTTGATTATGCAAATTATCGAAGTTCTTAATAAAACTATTCTAACTTGTTAACGGTTATTTATTGCTTCTTGCCTGTATTCTAACCCATTCGACTTCAATATTAATTTTAAATAACTTCAACATTTTACAAACTTTGATAACAGCAATATGTTTTTAATTAGTTTCGTTATATCTTTAATAATCCATTTTAATTATTACTCTAATGCATTGTTCAGCCGTCACTACAGACATTAAATTATTTGTAATGCTAGTCATAAAAACACATATACTACAGTGCGCTTCGTAATTTTTTGTAATTTTAATAGTTTTATTAAGTCTTACCATTGACATTCGTGCATGCAGGTACCTCCAATTAGATATTTAGATATATGACCAAAACTCTTCTTTACACTTGTTAATGTTTATTAATCCCTTTTAAGTGATCTTATCCTATATAAATATTTGGGGGTAAGGTCTATTACTAACTTTTTCCAATTCTGGTACCAAAAATGAGAGGAAAAGGTTATCGAAGTATATAAACCGTTGAGTAGTTATTTTGTTTAAGCAGTACTTCATCATTAGATCTTAATGAAATTTCTATGATACCATTCTGGATACATATCCTTTGAAATAAAAGAAAGAATCATAAAAATAGCGTACAAATAGTTGAAAAATCGATAAACATACATAAAAGAAAGAAAAAACGTTCCGAAGAATTAATAACCTCCTTATTTTTTTTGTAGTCGCTTAAGAATACTAATGTTTTCCATTTTATTAATCTATTTCGAATACAAGTTACTTAAAGCAATTATTGTACTAAATATTTATTTTTTATTATTATTATTAAATTATTATTGGTACTAAATATTTAATGCGCTAGCTATATTTTTGTATTCCACTCATCAAAACAAAAGTGGTCTCGAAGAGAAAAAATATTGTTCGTCTTGAGCTCTTGAGACATCCGTCACTTTGGATTTATAGTGACATCACTTATTCTATGTTACCAGCCGGGCTCTTACAATTCCAGTGACTCATAACTCAAATCGGTTAAATTTTTAGTCTGTATAGGTGGTAGTTGCTACATATTTGCCCATATACACATATATGTATATTCATAGCGATCGACAGAGTACTGAAATCATACCCTTCTTATTTATTTTATTTATTCTTATTTTAAAGCCTTCATTAAGACAAATTTTACATGATTTGACTCTTAACCTAACGAACCTTAGACAACATCGATAGCTTCGTCTGTTTGCACAATCTTGGTAATGGCCTCCTCCAACTTCTACCATAATCACCTTCACTTAAATCATTATTTTATTATCAATATTTTATACTATAGATAGTTAAATAATGTTAATTACGAAATTTTCTTTTATTGCTGATATAGGAAAACTTTTATTTAACAGTAATTTAGGAACAAGGAGTATACTTATACCTAATACAAGTTCAAATGAATTTTAAGTTATTATTATTGAATGAATTCTTTGTACTTTTCCATTATCTGCTCTAGTGTGTGAATGTAATCAATAGTGGAAAAACCCCGCTCAAAGCCTGCTTGTTCCATTGGTTGATTGATGTCGATTTCTGATGAAATTCGGCTGATTAAGATAGAAGTAAAGAGCTTATAGATGTTTGAGAGCAGGCTTATTGGTCTGTAGTTCCGATATCAGCTGGGTCACCTTTCTTGTAGAGTAGTACGATGTCTTTGCTACACCACTGCCTAAGAGCTATTTTAAATTCGATTACCATATTAAACAGTTTCAGTAAGCATGGGGATAGGATTGGTAAGCTGATCTTTAGTACTTCATTACTTATGTTGTCTGAGCCAGAGCTTTTATCATTTTTTAGTTTTTTTATGTGGTTCTGTAATTCTTTTTCACTTATTGGATCTGATGATTCTTCAGTGTTGTCTATGGGGTCATTGGTGTTTTCTCCAGGCGTGTCGTCTAGTGGTTTTTCGTATAATTCCTTAAAGAACCTTGTTGCATGTTCTATTGTGTTCTTAGAAAAATCCAGAAACCTAGAAATGAAGAGATAAGAAGAAGAACCAAACTCACCGATGGACTACAACATGCGCTACGTCTCAAGTGGAAGAAGCAGGCCGCATCTCTAGATATAAAGACAGAAAATGGTCACTAGAAACAGCAAAATGGACAGGACCAAAAGGAAAAAGAAATATAGGAAGATCTCAAAAGCGGTGGGTAGATGACGTCATCGAGGTCGCGATACGAGACTGGATGGAGAATGTACAGAACAGAGAGACTTGGCATGGGCTGGAGGAGGCTTCTACCCGAAAGGGATCGATAATTACTAGAAATCTTCCAAACATTCAAATAAATTGTAAATATTATTAGTGATTACAGAAAATAAAAAGCTTTATTATTATTATTATTATTTATTACTATTGATTACTTTAAAATAGCAATAAAATTTATTTATATTTATGGATATGTACGTCTGTATTTTTAAAGCTATTTTAAATATTTACAAAATACATTTTGAAGAATTAGATAATTTGCCTTTTGTACCTGTATTTGTTAAACTATTTCAAATGAATTACACCTCTGGATGTCTGTATATGTACAATGTGACTATCTATAGTAAAGCAGGACAACTAATGAAATTACGTCAATAAACAATATGCTAATTAGGATAATATTGCGTAATTAAAACAATAGTATGATTTCTACCATTAGACAAAACTGGATTCATACTACTATAAAAGGAATCTATTTCCTTAAGAGCTTCAGTCTCACTCAACATTATTCAGTAGTCAGTCACTATTAAAACACTTTATACTTCAAAATACTAAGGTAATATTCAGAGGTGAAAATAATTATTATTTAACTTTTTTAGTATTACAAAGTTTTTATAATATTCAGTTGCGTCAGTGTTTATTTATAAAAAAAGGAATTTTTAGAAATTATTTTTATAGACAAAGATATAATAAAAATTAAAATAATGTATCATTTATAGGAGACACAAAAATTATTTTGTTTTGTCACAGTTCCGCACAATTTTTATAATGATGTGAGTTTTACATTTATTTAAATCATTCAAATGTTCGCTATAAAAGTAAAATCGTACCTAGGTATGTAATCTGTAATGGTATTATTTCAGCTACAGCCCTGGTCATTAACATTATATTTATAAATATCATTATAAATAAAATTTTTAGATTCGACATACTATTTACATCTACACTTTGAGTATTTTACGCGAAAAAATGATTATTAGAACATATTTAAATGTTATAATTAATTACTGACTTTGTCAAATTGTAAAAAAAAGTAAAAGAAGTATAAGTACTTACAACTTCATTTAAAAATTTGAGTAATTTTATCTAAGTAATAGCAAATAAATAAATATCGAAACTTTTTTAAAAATTTAAAAATAAATAAATAAAATTGCTAAATTGCGCATAATATTTAACTGAAAGCTGGTTCCGTTTTTTCAGTTCTATTTATTTTGCTATTTCAGAATGCACTCGTTCGGACTGTTAGTGGGTTTAGCACTTCTATGCTTGGCTCTTGGAGAACAATACACTGATCGATATGACAATATAAATATACAAGAAATTTTGGACAACAAACGTTTACTGGATGCATATTTCAAGTGCATGATGGACCAAGGACGCTGTACACCGGAAGGAAATACGCTCAAAGGTAATGTGTATTGCATGCATTAAAAATTATATATATGCGCGTATATTATAATTATATTAATATAGTATTTAGGTATTGAAACAAAAATTCCAATAACGGTGTAAAGATAAGAGGAGAGCTTTTTTATAAGTCGTAGTTACATAATTAATGTTGCATGACGTAGGTTGTTACTAAACGCGAAATAAAAATTTTCGTAGAGATAGTTTTTAAGTAAAAGTATAAGAATTTCCCGCAGTGTACATCTATTTTCAATGTTCGTGATTTTATGCAGAATGTATATGGAATTTTAAATCTTTTGAAGATACATGTAGGTTGGGGGGACAGTGCTTTTTCGAAAAATTGCAAATAACACAAATCAACTAGTTACATATTTTTAAATTCCTGATTCAAAGAACTCTTGTTTGATAACCACATGTTGTCGAAGAAAACTTTCTATTTAAGCCTATAAAATTAGTCCACGAATTCATAACGCCCTTTGAATTCCAAGCCTGCGCTTGAGCCTCTAAAAGGAATGTTTCTTTCAGCTGTTTGTGTCGCAATATGTTATACAACGTCAAAGTACGACGTAAAAGGCTGGGAACATTCATTTAAGAGTATTTCATAGACTCTGAGAAATGGGACCACGACTGACAAATATCCATTAGTTTCATTTTTTAAATTTTTTTTCCGAAGACTTGATTTATGCAATGAAATAATTGAAGAATAATAATTTTTGAAGTTTTAAATCTAAAAGTTGTGCACTTCACTGTCGAAAGACGACCGTTAAGCATGATAACGTCTTGTGTCGAAGTTTAAAGAAATGGTGCCAACTGTGGGCTATGATGATGAAATGTGGATGCTGGAATTATTATAAATGAATGTAATTTCGATAAAAACGTAGGTACTTATCACATATTTTCACGATTCTTTGAGAAAGTCGTAGCGAAATGCATCCTACTATCCACTATCGACATTTCATTCTTATACTAATCATAAAAGTCTGCATCGTTCTTAAAAGTTTTATATCTGTAAATCTGTACATTATACAATCTACATATGTAAAAATAATCAATTCCACTTCAGTCGTTACTATTGCAGATGATATTCTTGAATTATTTTGTAGAAATAGGACAATACTTGAAACAATACTTTAGATATTTATTCCGTAAATCACAGAACAAAATTGAACCTATAACTTAGAAGCACCGAATAATTAATTTAGTTTCATTATTCGTTGATACGTATAACTTGATTAGTGTTGCTATAGTTCTGTAAAATGAAAATTCAAACTACATACATATTATGTTAACTAATCATCTCCCTTTCTAGATTGATATAGTATAAAACTCAACAACGTTACCTGTTGATGCCCCTGTTAATATGATAATAAGTTTGGACTTGTAAATATCTTCCTTCACCTAAGAGTTCATAATAAATACTATAGCTGGGGACTTACCACCATCTCTTAACATTATTATTTTAATGTTACTTGAATTGACTTACGGGGTAGTTAAACTAGGTTGGACGGCTAAACATCGCGGTTGTTACGTATTTCTTTCGCCCACTGATGGATTATGTCGAATGATAAAACTAATTACTAACTTACTGATGGAATTTTGAGCTTTTTAAATCAAGTAACATTAAAATAATAATGCTATAAGAGATAACATTAATCCATTTGATATTTATGAAGAGAAGAGAGAGCTCCCTGGTTATCGAGTTCCTCCTAAGTTCTGTGGTACAGCTGGCAGCATTTTAATAATTTACCTGTACTTAGTTCTTAATTAAAGTACCCACCACCCTATTATACATTCTTAAATGTAAAATTTTAAAATTTATGTTTAAGGTCATATTAAAGATGCTATACAGTCATCTTGTTCAAAATGTACCCCTAAACAAAGGAAAGGTACAAGACAAGTCGTCAAACATTTAAGAGACAACGAAAAAGGCTATTGGGAAGAACTAAAAGGTAAATACGATCCCGGAAATGAATACAAAGATAAATATGAAGCTTTTATTGCAGCCGATGACTAAAGAAAATGATGAAGAAAGCAGCAATTTCTAAAACTGTAAAGTAAAAAAATGTTCATTTAACAATAAACAATTTTTAAAACAGAAAAATATTTTATTTAAATCAAATTGTTCAAAGATAAACGAATGAACAAATCAACTTCTTAAGTAAGAAATTAAACCGATTCCAAAATAAAAACACTGAAAAGTACAAAATAATTAACCTTTATTAGTCAAATCTCATACGATATACAATTTTTGGCAGTTACGGAAGTCGATTCAAAGCCTTGGCTTGGCACTTTGGGATTTCAGTAACAGTCAAATTTAATTATATAGGTATTTGATTCGTATGAGATTCTATTAGTAAAGTATAATTATTTTGTGCTTTTCAGTATTTTTATATTGAAGTCGGTTTAATTTTTTTCTTAGGAAGTTATTTCTTTTTGCATTTAGAGTGACATTGTCTGAAATATAATAAATATCTAAGGTAGGTCTTTTTAACCCCCGACGCAAAAAAAGGGGTGTTATATGTTTGACGTGTCTGTCTGTGGGTCTGTGTGTCTATGTGTCTGTCTGTGGCATCGTAGCTCCTAAACGAATGGACCGCTTATGATGCGGTTTTTTTTGTTTGAAAGCAGTTTTTTTCAAATCTGGAATGGAATATAGAGGAATCAGTAAAATATATGTAATATGAGATATGCATACACCGTTTAGCAGTTATATGGTGTATCTTCGAAGTCTAAGGTTCAATACCAATGAAATTAAAACATGACCACCTTGGAGCTATACTGAACCCAAAGCAAAAAGAATGATTGACAGGATTCATAAACAAAAAAATTATGCCCGAACATACAAAGATAAATATGTACTTGCCGAAGACGAATTAAGTAGCTACTCACTTTTTAAGTCAGTTAAAAAATAAGGGATTTCAGATTTATTATGGGCTGAGGGGCTGAGCATCGGTGACTTGCGTCATATCACTTCCATTGACGTCATTAAAGAAAAACTTAAGCCGCATTTTAATAAAAAAGTGACAAATAAGATTACAGTTGATTATTCGAACATATATTTGTTGGACATGGCTCTACACAAGCCGTGCCTTTTAAAAAAATACTGGCCGGTTAATAATTAAAACTGTGACTTTGAAACTCATTGAAGTTCAAGGTCGGAAACGAAAATAGTTTTGCAAAATGTATTTATTTATTGAAACTAGTTTTCGCAAAGCATAAAACATAACGACGAGGGATGCAAACAGGTAAAAAATCAAGACATATATTGAGTATAAATAAGATTTTATATAGCAATGTTGCAGTATTAAAATTTAAATTACTTAAAATTGTTTCTACAATTTTTTTTTAAATAATAAAGTTTTGTCCAACTTTTGTCCACTGAGTAATTTTAGATTCGAAATTTTCTAACATTTTTTGCATCACCTAGTTGTGACTTAAATTATTCCGGAGATCTTTGTTATCGTTCATCTCTATACTTTTACTTCACTTTACTTAAGTTTGGCTTTAAATAAATGACTCTACATTACCGAAGCTTTAATTTGAGTACCATTTAGGTTTATTTAGATTATTATAAGTTATCTTTACCAGATAAAATGTACCTCTCGCAAGAGTACTCGTAACCGTTTCGGTTCTGAAGTTTAGTAACAAATCATTAATCCCGAGCGTAATGCTTTAGCTGTGACGCGATCTTTTTTAATAATTTAGCGAATCTTTGATTAAATGTCAAAATCATTTGAGATGAGTTCCGATTAGTTTTCAATGCGAAATTTGCTGGGGTTGTCAAATCGACAAGCGATTTTTGTTATATACATATTATTCTCAGGGTGATAAACGACTGTCATTTATCTGTGGGTCTACCATGAAAATGCTTGTACGAAACTTCGGACCCGAACGAAACACAAACGATATACGATGTAATGAGCTACCATGAAGTTGTATCGGATTTGTTTCTTTCGTTCGGGAACCATAAAGTATGTTCGTGAGTGAATGAAAGACAAGTAGTTTGTTTTCACTACACATTAAATTCTTAAAAAATGAATTGATATAATTCGATTACTTTAAAAGTACGTTCGCTTGTATTGAACCTATGTTAAATTACGAGAAACTGAAATAAGTCGAGTAAATGTGTCATCGCCGCAATCTAAAGAAGGCACGAAATGTTTGACAAATAATAAATCAAATCACGACGTATTAGATTTAAATAATACGTGAAGTATTTTTTAATTTCGTGTTGGAAGAAATAATCGCTTATGGTAAGTAATTTCTATGTAATTTACTTGAACATTATGTTTTTTTTATTTCCATGCTTGAATACATATTCGTAAGCAATGACGTTATATTTTTTGTAAATATAACATTGTTTGTAAGTATCTAAGGAATACAACAGCTAAGCTTTAGATTGCTTCACACTTAGTAAAATTTTGTAAATTTCTTCTGTAAAATTAAAAAAAATGATGACATTTTGATATATTCTTTATTACAACTTAAATAGTATAATTTTGTAACAAATATTTTAGATGAGCAACAATCCGATGCTGTGCCAAATAGATGATGCACTCAATGATGCAATATGATGCACTTCAGTGATTTCTCAATGAGCACCAGGAGTTAGCTCGTGGTCACTTGGAAGGAAGTCCAGGAACTTGTGGGTTTGGCTCACCGAGGAGCTGAACGCCCTAGTTAGACGTATTAAAATTGTAAAGCAGTGGCAAAAAGTAAGCACATTTCTCGGATTCAAATATGCTAATTTTCCAATTACCTATTAGTAAAGTATTCTCTGACATTTGTCTGTTCATTTTAGGTTTGGGCTGATAAAAGTATTTAATAAAAAAAGTGACTGAAGCTGGTCGACGGTCTCCTTCGGCCACCCGGGGCCCGGGGCGGGCTGGCTACTGCTCGACCACTGTCAAGTGTCAACACAGGAGTTGAACGTCATAAGATTTTATTAAAAATTATTTATATATTGTATAATAATAATAATATGCTGATTTTGTGATATTAGTTAGTTGAAGAAGAATATGCGTTGATTTTTTATATATAAGTATATTGTGTAAGACTAGTTGTTAACATACACAAACCAATTGTTCATTGTTTAAAATGAAAAATTACAAAATATTTCTTATTCTGCTTTTCATTTTTTTTTAATTCATTAAATAAGTGTTAGCTGATGGAAATATCGAAAGTGCTCACATACCTAAGCAAAAACGTGTAAGGAGAATGATGAAATTTGAAAAGGCGCAAGTAGGTAGGTGCGTAAAAACCGCGATGCTTTGTACTCCATTCTTTGACTACCCTGTAGGGATATAGCGTGAGAATATGATATATGTATGCGTGTAAATTGTTTAGAAATCTCAAAACCGCACGTAGTAAGTAAAAAAATTTCATTATTTTAATATAGGTGTATTTTTTGGGTTATAGATAGGTACAAAAAATTACACAAAAACTACACAAAAAATTAATTTCTCTTGGGAATACTAATAGCTTCTGTCTGAAGGAACTATAGACTTTCCCAGTATACGCGATGAATTTGAAGATAAAGATCCTATGGCCGAGTGTTCAACTCGTTTTTCTTGAGTCGCTTCGAACATCGCGGCTAATCTTAATTTTCATTAAAATATGAAAGTAACCGATGATATATTATGCTGGTGCTAGAAAAGTAATATTATATTGTGTTATGGCCCAAGTATGTAAGGACCGCGAAGCATAGCGCTCCGTTCTCTAGGGATTACCCCTCTAGGGATGCAACGTGAAGATATATGTGTATGTATCACCAAATAGTTCCACTTTTAACACATATATCGCTTGAAACAAACACAACCACCGCTAAATCGCTTTTATGGCTTTTAAAGCACTTTTGACTATAACATTCGTAGTTACGAAAGTAAAAAGTTATCTCTTGAAGTATCGTTAGTTTGAGCACAGATTAATTAGTTTACTACCGTGTTTGAGGTTAAAATCACGAAAGAAGTGCTGTCAAATGTACGTAACTTCGTTCGTTCGGATCGCTTCATGGTAGGGTTTAGGACGAACGAAATGTCACATGCCGATGTCGGGGTCGTTGTCGGAACGAATGTACTTCATGGTACGAATTGCAACGAAATATCGGCCGAAACTTCGTAATTGCGCTTCATGGTAGAGCCACTGTATCTGTTTTATCGACAAAAGTAAGTTTATGTCTGTATCTCAACAATGTACTTAGTTATATAATACAGTAATACTCAAGAGCATTTGTCTGAAGTATGTTTGGAGCTTTTTGTACACCACAGCAACGCGTGGCCAAAAATAGCAGTGTATATATAGAAATATATGAAGCACTCTTATTAACTGACTTCAAAAAAGATAAAGTTCTCAATTCGTTTGAATGTATTTTATTTTTGTATGTACGGGCCCAACTTCTTTGTTTATGAACCGTTTGCGGTGCTTTTTCTGTTGGGTTCAGTATAGTTCCAAGGTGGTCCCATTTAAATTTCACTGATACCGAGCTTAGACTTGGAATATACACCAAATAACCCTAACTCCTCATAAGGGTTTATTTATATCGACGACTCTTTTGTAGGTATATTATTCCGTTCCAGAATTAGAATAGTTATTTATGATACTAGTGCGGTAAGTTAGTTTTTCAAACGAGTAGACAAATGTAAGCCCGAGACGAAGTCGAGGACTTACCATAGTCACGAGTTTGTAAATACCAATTTCCGCACGTCATACAACGTTTTTCAACACATTTGCGAGAAAACAGTAAAATAGGTAATGAAACAAACTTTTTCAATAGACTATTTTTAATAGCAAATAAGAAGTTATACAGATAGGTCACTACTCTTGTAAATTAATAGTAAATTTGAACAATTATTGAAATTAAGTGAAATGTGTTGCTTTGGAAATTTAAGTGACTGACTGACATTATTAATTTCACACGTATTATGTTGAACGGGAGAATGTGGCGTAAACGTCGGCGACGACGCCGGTGATGGCGGTGGCGGTGGAGCTTGCAGCGGCGGCGGCGGTGGCTGGACGTTTTCGCGTGCGGTAGAAGGGCGTGGTTCGCATTATTTATATTTATAAACTGATATCTTGTCGCCTATTTCAATTTTATTGTGCACCGAGTCTTCAATATAACCCTCTGCAAAGTTTTTAGCGCACCATCCTCCGTGGCGTTTTAGTGTAATGATATCGGTTCTAGAATTCGCTAGTAATGTTACAGAGGTTCTTCTAAAGCCGACCGGTATAACTAGCCGGATTTTCCAATTTCATGAACGTGCAGGCTATTTCTTTTGGTACACTACCGATTTTGTTAACGCCAACGACTTGCCGCATGCATTTACCGTTTTGGTACTTCTGAAAGAATCTATTACTCTTTGCGTTTGTAATTCTTAGAGCTTGATACATTTTGACATAATGCATGAAACTCACCATGTATGATGAATGTACGAGGGATTTTGGTTTTCGTGTCAGGTATCTTGACAAACAATAAGTCCCCATAGTTTTCGATATCGATCACATTTATGTTGGCTTGTAAGAGATCTTCAGCTACACATGTTTATTTATACCTACTCCATTCTTTTCACTAATAACTTTAAAACACAAAATATCACTTTTGTACTTTGAAACTCCCAAAAATGTAAAAAATAAGAAATCTAATTAAAATGACAACCTCACTTCTCGCGTTCCCGCCAGAAAGTCCTTGTTAAATCGATGTCATTATTCAAAGTCAAAGTCAAATCAATTTATTCAAGTAAACCCAATTACAAGGTATTTTTGAACGTCAAATCTACTTTAGTTCGGTTCAAATAGAAAACCTGGACACTGAGAAGAACCGACAAGAAACTCAGTCAGGTATCATTTTTTCAACTTCATTTTACAAAAGGTTTATTAAATGTCATTACGTTTATTGTCATTACGCCAGTAAATACATATGCAGAGAAAATCATTTCCAGACTATTGTTTTATCTTCAATGAAATCGTTTATTTTATAGTATGATTGTCTATTCAATGTACGTTTTATAACCAATCTAAATTTATTCCCTGTTAATTGAGTAATTTCCTGAGGAACTTTGTTATAAAAACGAATGCAGTTACCCAAAAATGAAACATTTGACTTATGTAATTTAAATTTTACAATAACCAATGTGGCGGCTACGGAAATAAAGAAAACTCGGCAGCACGCAAACACAACTTTATTTACGGGATACCACCCAGGGTCGGGGTTGATCGCCCGTCTAAGGTCCTTGCCTCGGCACAGCACAGCACTTCCCTGACTGTCCGCGGTCGGCAGACGATCCGATGCCGGAAGTTGGTGATGCGGCTGGAGTCGCGCGGTTCAGCAGTATACACCCGACAGAGTAGGTGTCTGGGCACTACTGAACCCGTACTAAGGACCCCAATAAAGTGAGGTCATAATTATAATAAATGTTTCCACGTAATTACGTACGCTGGAGAACGAAGAAAATAATGATCAATATATTACGTATTGATTATTACTTTTAAATATTCTTATCAAAACAAACAAAGCGCTAATAACAATTTTTGATCGCCGTCAATGCATTCAGTTTGTCACGCGGAATTGCAAACAACAATGCCGGTAGAACGACTAAGGCGCATAGCGAGCGAGAAGAAGTACTGTCGCACAGATTACTCGCATTTTAGTTTTTCAACGCAGACAAATTTATGTATTCTATAAAAACAAATTTCATATTTGTTTATTATATTTACTTATTAAAATAAACTTTGTTAACCTTTTTTATATCAAAATCCAAGATTATATCACTAAAATTAAATTGTTAAATAAGATGTACGTTATAACGTTACACCAATTTATCACAACCTCGAGTTTCCATAACATTAATAGTTTTTAGAGTGCTCTTTAACATCGAATATATTGACCACATTGAGGACGGCTTTTAGTTCACACGTAATTCATTGAAATAAGCCACCGAAACATTTTCAGAGAATGATTGATTGTATTTCTTCGAGTCTTCCGTGATATAAAATTATTTTTCATTACTTGTACTCGGAAAGTAGGCCTGAAGTTGCCTGAGAAGCGGGTTGAAAGTAGTACTTTTCAGCCCTAGGGAGAGTCGTTTTCAACTGACAGCTGTCAAATTATAAAAAAAAGTAAGTAGTTCTATTTTCACATTTCTATTGAATCATGTCCCAACTTTCTATACAGCCACTCAATTACAGCGCGATGTGAAATTGAAATAACGTAAAGATAAGTATTAATTAAAGAATATATTTTTTAAAATTACTTATATATTATAATTTACTTTCAAAAACTTTTTTAAATAACATAGATTTGGGCAAAATAGTAATTAATAACAATGGCCGGCCACAGAAAAAGAAAAAAACAAAATTGGCGGGAAAGCGACAATCCTATCTTCATTCGTTTTTTCGAGTTGTGTGTTGTTGTCGAGTTTTGTTTATACTTCCGTATAGCAGAGATTTGTATTAACACGATGAGTTCATCAGATTCAGATATGGATTTAACGCCTGATTTCATAAAAAAAAAGGCTAAAGCAGTAGTGGAAAATCTTTTACCGCCTAAATAAAAAAAAGATACCTAAAATCTTACGACGATTTTATGAAATGGCGCGCTGAGAAAAAAGTGAAATCGTTACCAGAAAACGTTTTGTTAATATATTTCAACGAATTATCAAAGACAAACCTTCAATATTATGGAGCGTGTATTCTATGTTAAAGACAACATTAAATACTAAACATAATGTACATATAAAGGATTAACCTTCTTAAACCAAGCGCCTGATGAAATATACCTAGCAATGGAGGTAAGCAAATCTTTTTATTGTTAATTGTAGCTTCTTCTTTTAAATTTTAACGTTCTATCACAGATTGATGTTCTATATTTTATACACATATTAAAGAGATATATCTACTTTTCAGGTAGGTAGTGTTGATATTGGCGGTAAGTGGCGCTTGCAGAAGTATCGAACTAGTAGATATGAAGGTTGATGATATTGAGAAACAATATAATACTGGTGAAGTTACGTGGCACTAAAACCAAAGTTGACGGAACCTTCGTTGTTAAAAAAGAATTTGTAAATATACTAGAAAAATAATAAAAACTTCGACCAAGTGGTATGGAAACAAACCGTTTTTTCATAATTATCATAAAGGGAAGTGTCTGCGGCAAGTAATTGGCAAAAACAAGATTTCGAGTATTCCTAAAGAGATAGCCACCTACCTTAATTTGCCAAACTCAAATCTATATTCGGGTCACTGCTTTCGCAGAACATCAGCGACTTTGCTAGCCGATTCTGGTGCCGATTTAACTGTCATCAAAAGACATGGAGGTTGGAAGTCGACTAAAGTAGTTGAAGGCTACATAGAAGAGTCAGTGGAAAATAAAACTAAGATATCGCATAGAGTAACAGAAATGATAAATCTGCATTCCACTGACTCTCCACAACCAAGCACTTTAAAGGATTATCCGGTGCAGTCCAAAAATATTGCTGTAACAGCTGAAAAAAATAGACAAATACCGATGTCCCCAACATACACCCAAGAATCCCTGGATACTGCAGAAACTCAAGTTTCCCAGAAAGTATCAAATATCAACATACCCGGAAAAAACCTTTCACTAACTGTAACTAATTGCTCTAATTTTACCATAAAGTTTAAATAAATATCTCACCAAAGTTGTTGATTTATGTAAAATAAAATTCACTCATTTTTTCTTTAGCTAATTGTTTTCATTTTTACTTTCCTCGTATTCGTAACGAAAAGCACAGTGTTTAACTCGGGTGAAAGACTTATTTAGCCAAACCCCGTCTCGGTCCTAAATAAGTTACTTTCAGCCCTAGGATAACAATGTACTATTAAATCATTAAATAGCGCTCTCGCGATTTTCGCAGCAAGAAACCATTTTCTGCAATTTGTGCCTTATTCAATATATTAGGCGGAGTAGATTGCATATTAATATCGGAATCCTCGCTTGAACTCATATTATTTTGTTTATAAATATCAGTCCGAAAGTCGCAACAATCTTTGACGTTTTTAAGTGGTTTTTAATATGAATTGAACGTCTTTCATCTCATTTTCTCTTTAGTATTACAGTGACACAAACGTATTGAACAAAAGCGTTTCCAAGGATACGTTCGATCATTCAGCCTATTTATTCTCGTAATGTGAAACTCCTTGGTGGATTTCTTACATTTTTACGGAAATTGAAAAAAAACCATAAAGGATACGCGCGGCGCTATACAACGGAGTATTCGGTAAAACAGGTACTTAGGTGAGAGTACCTATTTGATCGCACATTCCGTTGTATGGTAAGTAATTTTTAACTTTCGAACTACGTATACAGATTTCCTAAATGCATTTTTTGAGTAAATGTGTTAAAAAAGAAATTATTTGTAGATCTACCTTAGACGTTTATTTACGCCAAGCTTCGGTCACTCAAAAGGATGAAATATAAAACTGTTAAAGACAAAGTTAAACCGATTCAAAAAAACACACTGAAAAGTACAAAATAACAATGCTTTATTAATCAAAACTCAAGTACAAAAATAACTATAGTTACGATACAAATACCTATACAAGGTTATTTCGAAAGAATGTGTAAATGTGAAAGGGTATTAACCACTCGAACGGTGCTCGAACGCGTTGCACCCATCGTGAAACTCCCCGGCGTGTGGAGCCGCGCCGCCGTGACGTAGGCATATTTCCAGACGCTCGCTCCCGCGTCAAACAAACGCTTATGTTTCCATAACTACTACACCTATCATATAAATAAAACTGCTGATGTGAAGCTAAATAAACAAGGCGTGCATTAAAGTAAATATGAACATTACAAACTGAGAAACAAATTATTACGAGCAAGTTCAATTTAAAGCATGAACAATCTTATCCGAGGTTTTTTTTTATATTTACGCTGGTTTCTTACAAATAACAATATAAATATACAAATTTAGCATAAAATAGACTCTAAGCTTTCTATTAATACCAAATTTATACAGGGTGTATATGAAAACGGGACAGTTACTTTAATGGATGAAAGGGCATAACTTTAGTATGTAGTTACAAAAAGAATTATCGAAAATAACGTATCCGTTTAAGAGTTATGACCGTTTTAATTTTCAAGTGTTATCCCCACCATTTCTCGTAAAATTGGGTTGATCGTGTACAGTTACAGATTTTAAATCTTACGTTTTTTTTTATTTTATAATAATTTCATCCGTTACTGAAATACAGCCTGAAAACCATTTTCGAAAATAATGCGTATACCCCAATTGGGTTCCTCACACATTTTCGTCTAGGTATGTGAGTGCTTTTGACGTTTCCGTCTGCTAACACTCGTTATTAATTGAAAAGCATTTGGAAAAAGAAATTTCAGAGAGTACGCGATCTGCAATAAGTATTACATATTGTTACAGAAAAGGTACTTCAATAATCACCTTAATAGCAACGCACATAAAATAACGCTCTGTGAATTCATCACAGTTTGTCAATCGTTTTATATACATACATATCTTCACGCTGTATCCATAACGGGGTAGTCAGCGAGAGGGCAGAGCGTCAAGCGTCGCGGTCCTTACATACTTCTTTCGCTTCCTCAAATCTCATCACCCCCCTCACACATTATCGTCTAAGTATGCTAGTGCTTTTCAAATTTCCGTCTGCTAACACTCGTTTTTATTTATTGAAAAGCGTTTGGAAAAAGAATTTTCACATACAGGATTACTTCATCAACAGATGCTAAAGGTATTGAAAATGTCGAATTATTTATCGATTCTATAAAAGATAAATTAAAAGTTTTGATCCACATAAAATAATTGAACACATTTAAATTAAATTTCATTCTTCATGTTAATTTCATGCAACCTACAAAGGGATTATTAAATAACTTTGATTTTCAAACATCAAACTATTTAATTAATGAATCCGATAACATCGATATATTTATTAACACCTTAAAGGAATATCTATCACATAGAATCAGTGTATTTGACAAGAAAGATAGTGGTAGGAGTGTTAAAGACATTACTGGTTTGGAGATGAACATCAATAAATATCTCCTGCGTGGATCATCTTTTATAGAATTGTCACATGATGTTAGAGCTAAAAAGGTTGTAATTAATATTAAAAATATTGATGTATAACGTCTGAAGTGCGCTTTACTCTCAGCTTTGTACTCTGCAACAAATCATGTTGATCGAGTTACTTCTTACATGGAACACGAAAACAAATTAAATTTCAATGGAATATCATTTTTCCAGCTAAAATATCAGACATCCAAGAACTTGAACGTTTAAATAATATAAGTATAAATGTTTTTAGTTTAGAGTTCAATGCTAAGAGTAAAAGTCATACTGTAATCGAAGCATTATATTTTACGAAGTCTCTGAAACAGAAACATATTTGTTTTATTAAAAATTTATCTCGGTTAGTAAGTAGACAGATTACTTCATGAAACTGTGCAATTCATATATGCGATGGTGGTTTATTACATTTTACAACAAGGAAAATCTTTCTAACCACAAAGTTCATGATTGTTTTAATGTTCGTACCGATATGTCTAATTCAAACACTTTTAAGAAAAATTGGCTTGGAGAAAACTTTAAAACCAATTAAATCTTGTCCTAATGATCCTAGTCTATCATCAACTTCCAATGCTCAAAGATACGATGTACCATATAGTTTCGGATATTGTATAAAATGTTCATACGATGACAAACTGTCAAAGTATGTATCTTATAATGGCGAAAACTGTGTTATAGTATTTTTGGATACAATGATATATGAACATATCAAAGTCATTTGTAGAAAAATACTTTCCAAGTTTGTCTCCTTCCACTTAGTGATACAGATAAAAAATTTATAAGTGAAGCGACCGTCCGTCACATTTGTGAAAAAAGCATCTCGGAGCGACATATTGGTTATGATTGGCATACAGGTCGTTTTATAGGTGTATCTCATGAAAGTTGTAGTAGGCAATTTTATAAAACATATTTCATACCAATATTTTTACATAGTCTTAGCACAGATTAGTTAGTTACTAACGTGTCTTAGTAATTACGATACACATTTTATTGTACATGTATTAAATTTTGTCGAAGGTGGGTGCAGATCATAACTCAGAACAAAGAAAAATATATTTCTTTTTCTAAAATTCTAAACATAAATGTTTAAAGTGTGAGCTTAAGATTTGTAGACTCCTTTAAATTTTTTGTCTTGTAGTTTAGATTCTCAAGCTGGTAATCTTAACGATGACCAATATCATGAACTTAAAAAAGACTTCCCTAGTAATGATGATGATCTTTTACTAAAACGAAAAGGTATTTTTCCTTATGAGTGTATATCCTCATTTGAATCATTAAAATGTAGTTCATTATCGACTATCGAAGACTTTTATAGCTCCCTTACTGAGACCACTGTTTCCATCGATGATTACAATCATGCTCATAGAGTATGGAATCATTTTAATTGTCATACTAATTATTCTGATATTTATTTAAAAACAGATGTACTTCTTTTAACCAACATATTTGAAAACTTTAGAGACGTTTGTTTGAACAGATATCATTTGGATCCAGCTCATTAACGAATTCGAGTGGAAGAGTACTGATTTTAATTATAATGTTCCGATTAATTCAGACATCGGTTATATATTTTTGAGGTAGACTTAGAATCATTTCCTGATCTCTCCATGACTAATGCTTATTCCTGATTCTCTCCATGATCAATATTCTGACTACCCGTTATGGCTCGAAAATATTCATATTGGTAAATACGAAGAAAGTAAATTGTTAACAAATTTAAATGACAAGAAGAATAAATACATTATAGAAATATTTAACAAAATTTAGAGTTGGGTTTAAAGATTAATAAAGTGCATAGAGTTTTAAAATTTAAGCAAAGTCCAGAAAACCGTGGCAAAATACAAGGTCCACAAAGTCTCGTAGCTCGACCTGAGTTCCATAATCTTTCAATATTTTCAGAGATTGGTAGGAGTTCAAATATGTAAAACGAAACTGTTTTTAATAAATGAGACATATCAAAAATCCTAATGTATAATTTTCACAATAAATATATGAAATGTAAGTTTTCCAATGTTAAATTGTTGTACACTGATACAGATAGTTTAATTTATAAAATATACTGTGCTCATTTTTATAAAGATAATAATTGTGATGTCGATAATTATTTTGATACTTTCGATTATCTCTCAAATAACATTTATGGATTTCAATTAATGAACAAAAAGAAGTTAGAATATTTGAGCAGCTATGAGAACAGAAAACAAAACAATCACTAAAGCAAAAGGTGTCAATAAGAGTGTCGTAAAAAATTAAAAAATAGAAAATTATAAATCATGTTTATTTGAAAATAATATACAATATGCAGAAATGTATCGATTTCGATCTATAAAGCATGTGATTTTTACTCAAAAGATAAATAAAATGCGTTTGTCATTTAACGATTCGAAACGTTATATTCTACCTATCAAATTATCCATGTAGGGATTATTACCACTTCCATAGCGATTACTGCACTCTAACACTGCACCTCTTGTACCAGATTTGATAATATTTTTGGTTAGGTTTCAAAGATGAGAATAATGGTAAAGTTTTTGTGAAACTCGTTGGTTTACGTTCAAAGATCTATGCTATGAGAATGCTATGACAACAGAAAAAAAAACCGTTACTGAAGCAAAAGGTGTCAATAGATGTCAATAGATAATTTTATATGCTTTTGATGTCAATAGATAATTTTATATGCTTTATAGATCGAAATCGATACATTTCTGCATATTGTTTGTTATTTTTTAAATAAACAAAACGAGTTCCATAGAAACTTTACCATTATTCTCATCTAGGGAAGTCTTTTTTAAGTTCGTGATATTGGTCATCGTTAAGATTACCAGCTTGAGAATCTAAACTACAAGACAAAAAATTTAAAGGAGTCTACAAATCTTAAGCTCACACTTTAAACATTTATGTTTAGAATTTTAGAAAAAGAAATATATTTTTCTTTGTTCTGAGTTATGATCTGCACCCACCTGCGACAAAATTTAATACATGTACAATAAAATGTGTATCGTAATTACTAAATCGATACATTTTTGCATATTGTTTGTTATTTTTAAATAAACATGATTTATAGATTTCCATTTTAATTTTTTTTACGACATTTATTGACACCTTTTGCTTTAGTAACGGTTTTTTTTTTCTGTTGTCATAGCATTCTCATAGCATAGATCTTTGAACGTAAACCAACGAGTTCCACAAAAACTTTACCATTATTCTCATCTTTGCACAAGAGGTGCAGTGTTAGAGTGCAGTAATCGCTATGGAAGTGGTAATAATCCCTACATGGATAATTTGATAGGTAGAATATAACGTTTCGAATCGTTAAATGACAAACGCATTTTATTTATCTTTTGAGTAAAAATCACATGCTTTATAGATCGAAATCGATACATTTCTGCATATTGTATATTATTTTCAAATAAACATGATTTATAATTTTCTATTTTTTAATTTTTTACGACACTCTTATTGACACCTTTTGCTTTAGTGATTGTTTTGTTTTCTGTTCTCATAGCTGCTCAAATATTCTAACTTCTTTTTGTTCATTAATTGAAATCCATAAATGTTATTTGAGAGATAATCGAAAGTATCAAAATAATTATCGACATCACAATTATTATCTTTATAAAAATGAGCACAGTATATTTTATAAATTAAACTATCTGTATCAGTGTACAACAATTTAACATTGGAAAACTTACATTTCATATATTTATTGTAAAAATTATACATTAGGATTTTTGATATGTCTCATTTATTAAAAACAGTTTCGTTTTACATATTTGAACTCCTACCAATCTCTGAAAATATTGAAAGATTATGGAACTCAGGTCGAGCTACGAGACTTTGTGGACCTTGTATTTTGCCACGGTTTTCTGGACTTTGCTTAAATTTTAAAACTCTATGCACTTTATTAATCTTTAAACCCAACTCTAAATTTTGTTAAATATTTCTATAATGTATTTATTCTTCTTGTCATTTAAATTTGTTAACAATTTACTTTCTTCGTATTTACCAATATGAATATTTTCGAGCCATAACGGGTAGTCAGAATATTGATCATGGAGAGAATCAGGAATCAGCATTAGTCATGGAGAGATCAGGAAATGATTCTAAGTCTACCTCAAAAATATATAACCGATGTCTGAATTAATCGGAACATTATAATTAAAATCAGTACTCTTCCACTCGAATTCGTTAATGAGCTGGATCCAAATGATATCTGTTCAAACAAACGTCTCTAAAGTTTTCAAATATGTTGGTTAAAAGAAGTACATCTGTTTTTAAATAAATATCAGAATAATTAGTATGACAATTAAAATGATTCCATACTCTATGAGCATGATTGTAATCATCGATGGAAACAGTGGTCTCAGTAAGGGAGCTATAAAAGTCTTCGATAGTCGATAATGAACTACATTTTAATGATTCAAATGAGGATATACACTCATAAGGAAAAATACCTTTTCGTTTTAGTAAAAGATCATCATCATTACTAGGGAAGTCTTTTTTAAGTTCATGATATTGGTCATCGTTAAGATTACCAGCTTGAGAATCTAAACTACAAGACAAAAAATTTAAAGGAGTCTACAAATCTTAAGCTCACACTTTAAACATTTATGTTTAGAATTTTAGAAAAAGAAATATATTTTTCTTTGTTCTGAGTTATGATCTGCACCCACCTTCGACAAAATTTAATACATGTACAATAAAATGTGTATCGTAATTACTAAGACACGTTAGTAACTAACTAATCTGTGCTAAGACTATGTAAAAATATTGGTATGAAATATGTTTTATAAAATTGCCTACTACAACTTTCATGAGATACACCTATAAAACGACCTGTATGCCAATCATAACCAATATGTCGCTCCGAGATGCTTTTTTCACAAATGTGACGGACAGTCGCTTCACTTATAAATTTTTTATCTGTATCACTAAGTGGAAGGGGACAAACTTGGAAAGTATTTTTCTACAAATGACTTTGATATGTTTATATATCATTGTATCCAAAAATACTATAACACAGTTTTCGCCATTATAAGATACATACTTTGACAGTTTGTCATCGTATGAACATTTTATACAATATCCGAAACTATATGGTACATCGTATCTTTGAGCATTGGAAGTTGATGATAGACTAGGATCATTAGGACAAGATTTAATTGGTTTTAAAGTTTTCTCCAAGCCAATTTTTCTTAAAAGTGTTTGAATTAGACATATCGGTACGAACATTAAAACAATCATGAACTTTGTGGTTAGAAAGATTTTCCTTGTTGTAAAATGTAATAAACCACCATCGCATATATGAATTGCACAGTTTCATGAAGTAATCTGTCTACTTACTAACCGAGATAAATTTTTAATAAAACAAATATGTTTCTGTTTCAGAGACTTCGTAAAATATAATGCTTCGATTACAGTATGACTTTTACTCTTAGCATTGAACTCTAAACTAAAAACATTTATACTTATATTATTTAAACGTTCAAGTTCTTGGATGTCTGATATTTTAGCTGGAAAAATGATATTCCATTGAAATTTAATTTGTTTTCGTGTTCCATGTAAGAAGTAACTCGATCAACATGATTTGTTGCAGAGTACAAAGCTGAGAGTAAAGCGCACTTCAGACGTTATACATCAATATTTTTAATATTAATTACAACCTTTTTAGCTCTAACATCATGTGACAATTCTATAAAAGATGATCCACGCAGGAGATATTTATTGATGTTCATCTCCAAACCAGTAATGTCTTTAACACTCCTACCACTATCTTTCTTGTCAAATACACTGATTCTATGTGATAGATATTCCTTTAAGGTGTTAATAAATATATCGATGTTATCGGATTCATTAATTAAATAGTTTGATGTTTGAAAATCAAAGTTATTTAATAATCCCTTTGTAGGTTGCATGAAATTAACATGAAGAATGAAATTTAATTTAAATGTGTTCAATTATTTTATGTGGATCAAAACTTTTAATTTATCTTTTATAGAATCGATAAATAATTCGACATTTTCAATACCTTTAGCATCTGTTGATGAAGTAATCCTGTATGTGAAAATTCTTTTTCCAAACGCTTTTCAATAAATAAAAACGAGTGTTAGCAGACGGAAATTTGAAAAGCACTAGCATACTTAGACGATAATGTGTGAGGGGGGTGATGAGATTTGAGGAAGCGAAAGAAGTATGTAAGGACCGCGACGCTTGACGCTCTGCCCTCTCGCTGACTACCCCGTTATGGATACAGCGTGAAGATATGTATGTATATAAAACGATTGACAAACTGTGATGAATTCACAGAGCGTTATTTTATGTGCGTTGCTATTAAGGTGATTATTGAAGTACCTTTTCTGTAACAATATGTAATACTTATTGCAGATCGCGTACTCTCTGAAATTTCTTTTTCCAAATGCTTTTCAATTAATAACGAGTGTTAGCAGACGGAAACGTCAAAAGCACTCACATACCTAGACGAAAATGTGTGAGGAGAATGATGAGATTTGAGGAAGTGAAAGAAGTATGTAAGGACCACGACGCTCCGCCCTCTCTGACTATTCTGTTAGGGATACAACGTGAAGATATGTATGCAAAACGATTGACAAACTGTGAGGAGGTTTGAGGAAGCGAAAGAAGTATGTAAGGACCACGACGCTCCGCCCTCTCTGACTACTCTGTTAGGGATACAACGTGAAGATATGTATGCAAAACGATTGACAAACTGTGAGGAGATTTTAGGAAGTGAAAGAAGTATGTAAGGACCACGACGCTCCGCCCTCTCTGACTACTCTGTTAGGGATACAACGTGAAGATATGTATGCAAAACGATTGACAAACTGTGAGGAGATTTCAGGAAGCGAAAGAAGTATGTAAGGACCACGACGCTCCGCCCTCTCTGACTACTCTGTTAGAGATACAACGTGAAGATATGTATGCAAAACGATTGACAAACTGTGAGGAGATTTGAGGAAGCGAAAGAAGTATGTAAGGACCACGACGCTCCGCCCTCTCTGACTACTCTGTTAGGGATACAACGTGAAGATATGTATGCAAAACGATTGACAAACTGTGAGGAGATTTGAGGAAGTGAAAGAAGTATGTAAGGACCACGACGCTCCGCCTTCTCTGACTACTCTGTTAGGGATACAACGTGAAGATATGTATGCAAAATGATTGACAAACTGTGAGGAGATTTGAGGAAGCGAAAGAAGTATGTAAGGACCACGACGCTCCGCCCTCTCTGACTACTCTGTTAGGGATACAACGTGAAGATATGTATGCAAAACGATTGACAAACTGTGAGGAGATTTGAGGAAGCGAAAGAAGTATGTAAGGACTACGACGCTCCGCTCTCTCTGACTACTCCGTTAGGGATACAGCGCGAAGATATGTATATAAAACGATTGATAAACTGTGAGGAGATTTGAGGAAGCGAAATAAGTATGTAAAGAACACGACGCTAGGCGTTCTCTGACTACTCCGTTAGGGATACAGCGTGAAGATATGTATGTAAAACGATCGGCAAACTGTGAGGAATTCGCAGAGCGTTATTTTTATGTACGTTGCTACTAAGGTGATTATTGAAGTACGTTTTTTTTCTTTAACAACATATTGCAGATCGTACACTCTCTAATCTCGCTATCAGTGACATTATTTGATGGCTCTGGCGACTCATGTATACCGCGTGATGTGATGTTGACGATACTTTAAAAATCATAGTCGATGACAGTTGAAGACGTCAATTAAAAAGTAATTACCAGCAAGCATTAATTAGGTCATTAGGATGTCGCGAGGTGGCTAATGATAGTAATGGATTAATGATAGCAATTAATGTAATCATCTAGGCGTGCAGATGAGAAATCTATACAGAGGAAACGGAGCGAGATACGGCTCTGGGACCCAGCCCAATCGTCTCAAATGGGGGTGTTTCATTTTTTTTTTTTTTTTTTTAGCGGTGGTTTAAAAAATTATTAAAAAAAGTGAGGTTCCAGAAGCAGTGGTCCGGAATCCCTCTATACTTACTACTAATTTGAAATGTTACATATTTTCAAGATATATCTTCAAAGAGTAATCAGTAATTAGTTATGATGAAAATCGCAGTGTTAAAATGTTAAAAACCGACTTACTATTGTCAGTCAAACAGGCCGCATTAGTCTTGTGGCACACGTGGAGGAAGTCCGAGGAAGAGAGTAGTCAGTTTGTGGAAGTCATGAAACCAACTCACAATGATCGACATTGCACTGATGATACTTATAAGTGGTATGCGAGTTGCTCTTATGCTGTGTGCAGAGCCAGCATCTCCCCACCCGCTTGCCAGTCGGATGGGGAAAGTGGTCGTGTTTCATGTACATATGCATAAATCGTCGGGATGTTACGGCCGATATAGCGGTCGATACGTCTGTCCTTGTCTCGCCACGTCATGTCGAGGAAGGAGCCGTGACTTGAGAGTCAAGTCTACCTTTCTGTGGTGAATTTTCAGTAGGTCTTCAGCCAGTATTGTTCTGAACTGCCTGCGTGAGATACTGTGGGCGTAGTAGGTGTAAATGAAGAAGCTGTTCAACAGCGCCGCATTATGGGAGCACAGGAATAGCTTCTTGCACCATATCCGACGTTTCTGTCTTTCGAGGGGATGGGCAGCAAGTAGTTGATCCTTACTTTCTACCTCCCATCCACATATTGTAGTCTACAACTCTAGAACAATAATTGTCTTTAATTTTGTCATGTGGTACCGTTAAACACTACCGATTTGGAGTTTATATGACGTTGAAATCATGATAACGAGATTAGCATCTCTCAATAGCATCAACAAGCATAATATTGACACTTTTCCGAATTAAGTTTCGATTGTTGTCAAATTTTTTTTCTTTTTAGATAAGTACATATAATATTTGTAATCAGTATTAAGTGTTCTCGACGCGTTAAATGCATGTAAAGGAAATACAATAACATTCCGTACCACAAATATTTATTTACATATTATTATGTTTGATATAGGTACTATTTTAAAAGTAAATATTGTACTTACCAGTCTAGCACTACTAATATTAGGATAAGTTACCTAGAAACCACTAGTTACGTAGTCACAATTTTTGATAGTTACTAAGATAAACATGTAGATTTGCACTTTATTAAATAAGTGAGACTCCAGTTCTTTAAACAGAGATTCGTATAGAAATTCAATAGCAGTTTCTTAGCATTGAATGAATAAACATATACATATAAACACACATACAACAATTCTATAAGTATTTATTTTGGAATCAGAAAAGCCTAAAATGAATGAAATGTTAAATCATTTTTAAAAAGATCATCAATGTACGTACACGGCTTTACTTTTATTGCTGTTTAATAATAAAACTAGCCGTATCCGCGACTCGTCTGCGCGGAAAACTTTTTCGTGACTTTCCCGGATTAGATTAGCTCACATGTACATGTATATGTGTTCAAATATTGTTTTTTAAAAAATTTCATTACAATTGGTTCACCGGCTTTAGCATTTCCCATTTAAAGTAAAAATCTACCACTAAGAATGTGAAAAGGGGATGAAAAAGGGAGAAGTGGTGAAAATCTCCATGAAAAATTTCATCATAATCGGTTCAGCGGTTTAGCATTTCCCATAAAAATGAATCATCCCCCTTTTTACCCCTTTAGGGGTAGACTTTCTAAAAAATTCGTGCACAATCACATGCCCTTACTACGTACCAATTTTTATCAAGATTGGTCAAGCTGTTCTTTAGTTGTCAAAGGACATACAGGCAGACACACAAACATTTAAAAAATGGTTGAATCGAAGTCGGTGTGTCATAAAACTACTATTTATTACAAAATTTGACAAAAAATTTAAATTACAGACAGACGCTATAGATTTATATAATAGTATAGATGTAGATAGATGTTTACGGTAAAAAATATAGGATCAACGAAAAAGCCACTATAAGATACACATATTACAGATGCAATTAAACTAAAAAGAGCTCATTTTAGATCTCAACTTCTAGACGGCGGATCACGATAAAACATACCTAAAGTGCAACTTGTCTTTAAATTCTTGAAGTACTTATTATGAGATGCTTTAGTACATATATGTTCCGTATTCAGACAGACAGATAAAAATTCTAAAAATACTGTTTTGGTTCCCATTAGTGTTATGCGTACCTCTCGGGTTATTTTTATTATATATCTATAATTAACAGGTGCGGCTCAACTTACAGTTTAATTATTTGTAAATTTTTTCCATTTTTACATAGGAAGATCAGATTGTTATTGAAAAACTATATCTTCCTGTGAACGTCACTTTAAAATCTGTGTAGATGGTTATAAATGTAATAGATACCCGGCATCTTGATACCCGGCTTGCAATACTTCTTGCAAGCAAGCACTGTTTTGCATTTTTTTAATTTAACTTTGCTACTAGTGAGTACATTTAAAACACAATGTCTACATGCCTAACAAAACATTCAAGAAATCGGAAAGTCATAATAGACTCATGGAAGAGAGAGAGAAGTAAACACTGGATCAAAACAAGTCAGTCGACATATACGGGTCGCTTTTAATGTTCTCGCTTGTGATCGCTCGTAATGAACAGCGCCATAAACTTGTACAGAGGCGAACTCTACTCGTTCAAGCGCTCGCGCGAGTCTGAGATACACGTGACAACATCGCGTATTTTTTATTGTTTTTGTTGTTTATTATATTTATTACACTGATTAATTTAAAAAATAATTGATGTCATATATTGTACATTGAATGAAGTTTCATTTCATATCGTTTTTTTTATAGCTATTGCTTTCTTTGGAACTTTATTGTGGAAATAAGCTTTTTTAAATATTTTTTTCAGTAAAAAGAATGAAATTTATGACATTTCCACAACAGCAATATTCAATAAGAATATATGTATTTGATCTCAACATAACACTAGAAATAACTTAACTTAATTGTGTAAGAGACTGGTCGAGCCTTCGGGAGACCGTCGGGCTGGCAGCTTCGCCAACGAATCAGTTTGGCTATTCAAAGACGCAATGCTGCCAGTCTGCTGGGTACTTTAAGCAATGACAGCTTTCTAAACGGCAACTTTGAGGAAGTGTATTATTTAAGATAATGTGTAATTTTAAGTTTGTAAATATTAACATATATATGTACTTTTTTGTTATTTATTAATAAAACTCACTTTAGAAATTGTTAGAACTCGTCGAAACAATGTTAATTAGGACGTCAAAGTAGCACGTCTAAGGATTTTCCTTGTAAACTGACATCGTATAATGGTTATTGTAAGATATAAATTAAATATGAAAATATGCAACAGCGATATTCAAGATGAGAAATGGATCTATTATAAACTACCAGCAAAATATTAAAAAATCTTAAAGTATCTGAGAATTAGAACGTTAAAATATCAGTATTTTGCACAAAAATGTGAAAGGGCTCGAAGTTGAAATAATATGTTTAAGTTCAGTTTGCAACAAGGACCTATTAAAAACACATATAACTTTAATAATGTACTTATAAGAAGAAATTAAATGAAAAATAATGATACATACATATTTATGTACAAATATTGCTCGTTTTATCCGTCGCGAAGTTCTCAAAGGATTCATCAGAATCGCAGTGGGTATAAACCATAACCACACGAACTGTACAGTAGGATTAGGTAGTACTTTGAACTTTTTCTTTGATAGGTAGCATAAAAGTAAAACTACACAGATGGCGCTTGTAGTCCCTTAAATAAAATTATCAAATCCTGAATCCAGAGTACGCTATTGCGGCGTGTTTACAGCTCTTTAATATCAGATTTGTCAAATTAATCACAGCTTATAGATTAGAATAATAGAAAAGTATTATATCGTACCAAAAATATTGTATAATACACAGTATTTGCTCAGAACTAAGCAAAAAATTTATCCTATATTTTTAATGTATAACACTCTTATTCCTATTTTATATTTAGGCTTCAAGATAAGTCATGAGCTACATAAGGAAAACATATTCAATAAAAAAGAATGTTTATAAAAACAAAGTCAACGTTCGCGACTTTTTTTGGTTAAATCGTCGTTCCAAAGTACATCGACTTGAAACTGAAATTAGAATGATATTTTTATTTGGACTTAGGTAAAAAATAATCTAAACGAAAAATAAATAATGTAAAAACAAAATTTGTTTATTTTTTCATTTACGTAGGTACATTATTTTATATTGATGATACATCAATAAATAATTATTAATTACAATTCTAATATCGCTTAGGAAGCTTTGATGGTTCTGAGTTCGTCCTCGTACTTGGTGACGTACTTGCGGCCAGAGTCGTACTTAGCTATTAACTGGTTCCAGTAGTCACCCTCGTGATTAATTAGATGGCCAATGACGCGACGAGTGCCGTTGCGTTGTGTATCTGTACACTTCGCGCAGTAATTTTCTAACGCTTCTTTGATGTGTGCTGTGAAATAATGAGATTATTAAGTACTTCATAATATTAATTCATTCATAGTTCTATGGAAGCTAGTTTTAGATAATTTAGACCTGGTGAGATAGGTGGCCACCTACTGGCCACTTATTTGGTTGTGAAACTTTCAGACAAAATGGTACTAAGACGATTCTCTCTATATTGACCATTGATGAGCTTTAAAGGCCAACAAGATGATAAAAAGAAAGAGATATTGCAATGTAATTGTAGTACATTGTGATATTGCAGTATTATTTAAACTAGGAGTTATGACCTCCAAAATATGCTCCTTAAAAGAGAACGCTAAAGTTATCGCAGTGAATTAAAATGAAGCAGAGGTTTTTCAGGTTCCTTTCCGCTTTGAATCTTAATCTTAATTTTGTGAAAATTAAGTATTAGATTTAGTCTTCTTGAAAATAGTTGTATCATTAATTTATGGAAAGCAAATACACAGGACCAATCTAGCTTTATCACAAAGTGGATGCATGTGTACAACTCGAGAAGTTAATGACCTTATTATAACGGCGGAAAAAACCAGTCGCGAAAATCTCAATAAATCAGAAAGCGTGGCAGCAACCCATTTAGATTGTGGTTAATTTTTGAAATTCTATTAAAGAGTCATACATATGTAAGTATTTACAAACTTAAAACTACACATTATCTTAAATAATAAATTTAAAAGATGTCATTGCTTAAGGTACCCAGCAGACTGGCAGCATTGCCTCTTTGAATAGCCAAACTGATTTGTTGGCGGAAGAAGTTGCCAGCCCGGCGGTCTCTCGAAGCCTCGACAAGACTCTTACAAATATCAGAAACCAGTCGATGGGCTTCGGGATCCCAGGGACCCAAAGTTTAAATATTAAAGAGTCTAATTTAATAATTAATAAATATCATATTTGTATAAAAAGCTTCACCTACATTATTATAAAAGCTAGACGTGTAAAGATTACCAACATTGTTACTATTTTGAAAAAGTGATATATCGATGATATCAATTTATAATAAGCGCTTACTTTTGAGCTCCTTGCCGTCGGGGGAACACTTGCCCTGGTCAAGTATACATTTGATGTACGGCACCAGCAGGCGACGGTTGCTGATAATCTCGTCGAGATTCACGTTGTCATAGCGGTCCGTGTAGTGACCCTCGTTGGGCCGGGCGAGCGCGACGGCCGACAGAGCAAGCAGACATACGATAAAGGTCTTCATCCTACACAATGACGTCACGTCTTAATTTATTTTTTGTAATCTCCAAGCGAACAAACCAGTTTCTACACCCTAGATTAGCTCCAATCGTGTTCTAATACCATAAAATGGATTCGAAAAATATCACACCTACTCGTAATAACTATCAGACTACGATCTGATTTAGAAAAGTTCGTTTTCTGAACAGATCTGTTGAGGAAATGAATACAAATCCCTTAATTTAAAAAATATATAACCTAACCTTGACGCCAATAGACCGCAATAGTACATAAAATTGTAATTTAGTACCAAACCAATTAAAATTATAAAAACCTTAAAAGTTTTGGATTGGATGTTTAGTTCGATGTCATATTTTTAACCACCTGATAATTCGGGTGGTTAAAAATCAACTACTTTTGATGTGGACTGTACGATACTGGTATTAGATATATCGATTTATCGTCACGGAATTGTAGTGCAATTTAAAGAAAATACAAACAGAAATTATTTTCTTTCTGTAAAAATCAATAAATTGCACTAAAATTCCGTGACGATAAATCGATATATCTAATACCAGTATCGTACATTTGACATCAAAAGTAGTTGATTAAAATAAACTTTCAGTTTGGCACAGTAGACTTAATTAATACCTATGTGCAATTGTGCATGTTTTTCAAAATACGATGATAAAAATTTCTACATTGTTATAATGTGAACAAGAAAACTGTTATAATGTGTTTCACCTGTTTGGGAAAATATGCATACATAATATGTATATGACTCACTTATAAACCATTAACACAAAAATGATACGTAATATCGATGGTAATAAATATTGACAGATAAATCAGTTTTTATTTTTCAATGCAGATGCCGAATGGCTTTTATTTATAACGGATATAATTCTATATATTTTCATTACGAATATTTATGTGTTGAGATTAAATGTACACAATACTTATATGAAATTATCGTTTTACTTTAACGCAAAACAAAAATTATTTTGCCAGATATGAATATGTATTTTAAACATAACAAAAACTTCTTGCGTCAGAGGAGTTTAACTCCTGTGTAGCAATGTAACGATAACGTACGGTTACTGGGTATAGTTAAAAATATAGTTAACAATTAACGAATATCCGCTACAATACTATTGTATTTTGCAATGTACATTAAAAGTTGCAGTATCTTATTTTAATCGTTGTAAAGTAGTCGTTACGTTAATAAATCTCAAAAGTAAAAATATTCTTTTGTCATTGATTATACCTGTATTTTTAAAGCTATCATTTCTTAAATGAATTTTGTAAAATATTTTTTGTGTTTTATCTGTTTACTCTGATCGGAATTAAAATAGAATATATAGGAATGTATTCATAATACTCACTTCAAAAACTTTTTATACGAGCCTACACGTGAACCAACAAAATAAGAATATAAACTCAGAAGGTCCTTAGCTTTCTTATATACTTACCATCTCATCAGTCAGCCCATACATAAAAACAACTAAACGGGTTTACTGGTTCTCAGAAATGGCTATTAAAATTATAAGCTCCACTGAGTGGGACTCTCTGCTTTTCTTTATAATTTATGAATCTGTAATGATGTTTATTAGGAAAAACGAATTGATAAATAAATTAGATTTTTTTTATTCAATTTAGAATAACAGTACCAAATTATTTTTATATGTATTGGAACATATGATTATAGACTTAATAAATGGGGCTTTTCCGTAACTTCTATATACTGAAAAGGAACATCAAACATGACATGTTACACACAACAAGAAACATAAAAATTCGATAATAAATTAATGCATGACAACTGGAAATACTGGAATTAATGAACCATTAGGGATGTTCATATCCAGACTATGTAAGATGTATAATTTAGGCTTCAGGAAAGAGAGAAGACACTGAAACTTATTTCATTGGTCTAACTTCGTACTTTATAAATTTTAGATCTACAATGTATCAGATTTAATAACTTTATATTCCAATGTATAAAAGCAACTATAACTTAAACAACACTCTAGTTACATGTGCTTCAATCAAAGTTATCGTTTTTCTCTTGACGCAGTTTAAACCTCTCATTAGATCTTATTTGGTTTCTTAAAAAAAGGAGATAATAAAAACTATAGATTTAGTAAACATATATGTAATTATTGAAATATCGTTAAAGAGTTACTGTTGCTTTTCTGTTTTTAGAAGTCACGCCCTCCTTCTTATTTTAAATACTTTGTTGTTCTGTTCACTTGTTCTTTTTGTACTCTTTCTCGTATCTAGGAACAAAATTCTTCTCAGGGTCATATTTGACACCCAGTTGATTCCAGTAATCTTCCTCGTGGTTGATGACATGTGCAATTACACGCTTCGAACCTTTCTTCTGTTTATCCGTACATTTTAAACAATCATTCTGAAGAGCTTCCTTGACGTGTTCTGTAGAAATATATAAGTAAGAAATTAAAAAAAAGAAATATTTGCTAAAAGTTTTATTCTATTGTGGAAATATTATTGTGGGTGACAGGTGCAAAATACGTTACATAAACCGGTTTCTTGTACCCACGAGCGCGCAGATCTACACTTTTTGCTAGCTGTTGACATACCGCGTATGTCAATGCGCAGGTTAAGTTAAATTAGAAATTATTAACTTTTGAACTACCACCATCTGCATATCATTACTTGTGATTCAACATTCATATTAACTCTATTTTTTCCATAAGTAGTAAATTATTGTAAATGTTTTGCACAGGGGTAACAACCTGCTTCTTTCGACTTGACCGAACCATTTTGCTTATCTTTACTTTCCATGCTGATTAGAAGAAAAAATAAAAATTTTCATAGAGCAGAAAAGAAAAAAATACACAAAATAAAAAGAGGTAAAAGATTAATTAGTAGGTATTCTTTGTAATTAGTACCCATTACGATTGCATAGTCGGACTATTTGCGTTCTCTAACAATAGGTGGAAAATATGTGTACATTCCTTAGAAGTCATTTAACAAGTAATAACTTTCAAATTCTGCATGTGTCAATTACTAGTGAGGTAATGAGTTTTCCCAATTATATTGGCTAATTATTATCAAACTTCCATTGCAATGGAAATAAACTAAGGTACTTTAGTCCATTTCCAATAAAATTGAAGATGAAATGGAATGGAATTTTGTTAAAAGTTTTGTCGTACACTTAGAACATCGGATTACTGAATACTACTTAATACTTCTGACTTTATTTATATAGCCTTATTTTAACAACATCACCTTTTCAATAATGTAGTTATGTAAACCTTGTTTGTAGTATAATTACAGTATCGAAGGCAAATAAAAAAATAATTATAAGAAAAGGAAACTGAATATGCCAGCTGCTTATCTTCCCGAGCAGGTCGTAGCATTCAATCAAAGCATAGGATTTATTAAAAGAAACTTGTCTGTGCTACGGACCTGTCTATACGAGTATAGCTATACAGGGTGAAATTGACTTCATTGTGATCAATAAAATGGAGTATTCTGTTTCGTTTTGAGAATGTTTTAAATGAATTAAATTAGAGCAAACGCTATAATAAATAATTAAAAAATATTAATAATATGACAAGTTTAAAAACTGCGCGGCCTTCCATCGCGCGCTGAGGCTGCGATCGCGCTTTTAGATGAGTCTATGTCCACACCCCGGGCCCTGAGAACTCCGCGAAGCAAAAGGAAGTGCTTAAATTAGGAAAAGTGAAAGAATGAGGAAGTTTAATTGTTTAATTATCTTTTTTTGTAACCTTTATTTTAAAAACTTTGGTAGTAATTAATTCAGTATGAAATGTAGAATCTTAGTTTATAAGGATGCCAATGCTTTCAATTTCATCCCGTAGGTATAGTTCCGCTTCCGATTTTAGTATGGCAATGACTGAAATGTGAGATTATGTGTGTAATTAAAGATACCAAAATTATTCTTTACGTTAACCTTTTAATTCTTTCCCGTCGGGAGAGCATTTTCCTTGATCAAGCATACACTTCAGATAAGGAACCAGCAATCGACGATTACCGAGGATCTCGTCTAAGTCGATATTGTCATAGCGGTCAGTGTAACGTTCTGGACGAGCCAGGGCCACCGTGATGAGGGCAAGGAGGCAGATAATGGTGATACTGTTCATTTTAGTCTGTATAAACACAAGAACATATTGATACGATCACATCTCATAGTTTATTATTAAGCATTAAAATACAGCTATATTACTTTTGTAAATTAATATTTCTTAGTCATTCGTTGTATCTGGTCTTCATACTTATAGAATTACAGACTTTAAACAGTACTAAAGACACAAAGTACTTTTTCATATATATATACGAAATTCAAAAGATTTCAGTGGGTTTTTTAATGTTATTCTATAGAATTCTATAGAATAGCATTAAACATTAATTAATAAATAACATTAAATTAATTAATAACATATATTATATTAAATTAATTAATAACATTAATATTCTATAGAATAACATTAAAAAACCCACTGAATTTTTTTAATTTAGGAAGCACAAAAGAGCAATGGAGCCAGATATGTTTGTATATTGAATGTATGCAAAAAAAAAATGGTTCAACAATACTGCGGTATACGACATACATAATTACAACGTACATATATACATAGATACACACACGGCATGGCTACACACACATTTAACATTGTTTTTTACTTCGTAATACTTTAGGACTTACATCTAAATCAACAAAAGCTTCACTTCCATCCTTCATTTCTAAATTTCACTTCAAAATTACAAAACTATGGGTATGAGTTTCATTTTAACTTACAGAAAATTAAAAGATAATGATATGAGTGAAGTTATGTGATTTGTTTTATGCTATTGAATTGTAATTATGATGACAATTAATAAAAACGAGAAAGGTATATATAGAACAGCAATAGGACAGAATAGGACAGCAATGCTTCGTGCCTCATCCTCCATCCATCCTGTTGGTGATATAGTATGATGTTAGTAGTAATAACTGCATTAATAGTTCTTGGATAAATCTTATAAAAAGTGACGTCTGAAGACCAAAACTGTCTAATTACCTGATAGTTGTAGCTATATCTGTACGTCAGTAAAGAATTAATCTAACTTGTTATTACCCTTATGTAACACTGAGCAAAATCGTACTTTCAACAGTAATAAATATTAGCACTAATCACAATAACATGTTCACTAACAATAGCCTTAGAGAAGACTTATCCTATTGTTTTATACTTACCAGATGATGCATTAGGTCAAGGATTTGACACCTATGTGTATGACAAAGTATTACTGTATTTCGTATTGCAAACGAACAAAAAAAGAAAAATATTATTTTAATAAAAGTTAAATGAAAAATTTAAAAACGGTCGACACTAAATGTAAGAAAGGTCCAAAAAGTGATAAATGGATAGATCAACAATTATGCACTCTTCGATTTACATGGATTTTTTTTATTTGCTTGTCGTCATTTATTAATGAGAACAAGCAAATAAAAAAATTCCAGTTATTACTGGAAAAGATAGACAATAATTTAAATATTTATATATCTGCATTGAGCAATGTACTTTTATTAACAGAAATTATTATAGAATCGAAAAAATCTCCAAGAATAGTAAAATTGTCCTTCGGACAACTGAAAGTGCTTTGTCATTTAAAATTATATTTAGAAATAGGAATTTAGAGACAGCACTGAGACAGAAATAGTTAATCGACCCAATTTCTAATTACATTTCATTCATTGGTTAACAGTGGCGTCAGCGTGTTAATAAATACATCGCCAATATTCGCTATTTTCTTAGTTTCTAAAATGTTTAATTTCACTTTTATTTGACACTTTTTAAAGTCAGATACGGAACAACGAGTATCCATTTTACATATTAAATTAATGCGGTCATTACCAGACATTTGACAGCCAATAGAGATTAATCTCGAAGTTTTATGCAGCAATTGCGCCTTAGAAGATCGATTTACTTATTAGGATTCAGAGCTGAAAGCTCTGAAAGTGGCTGGACCGATTTCCACCAAATATTCATGAAAAATTAAGCTTTAGAACAAAAAAAAAACGCCATCCATTCGATTGCTACTATGCCACGGACAGATACAGACAGACAACAGCGTCTGATGTATGATGGGTTTATAACACCCCTCTTTTTTCGTAGGGGCTTATTAGAGGGTTATTAGACGGGTACAAAATAAAATAAATAACTCCACGCACTCTTTTGTGCTAAACACGTGCTTTCGTTAAATGACGTGTACATGAATAATAATAATATAAATAAATACATAATACGTGTCCGTTGTTACTTCTTTGGTTTTGTACAATAATTTTAAATAATAAGTTTGTGTGAATATATATAATTTCAGTTATATACATACACATTTACATAAATTTTTTTTATGTTAAATGGGTTTACATTCGATCACAGTCTTGTCTGATGGAAAGCAATGAGAAGACTCAAAATCAACTACGTTTTGCCAGAAGGTATCTATTCACTCTTGTCTCGAAAATCTCCAAGTTATAAGTATGGGGCATCCCTGGCGCTGGAAGCGTGTTCAAACCTAGGCTGTACGGTATATACGTGCTATGAAAAAGTACCAAATCGCTTCATGCGAATATACATATCATACATGCAAACATGTACATACAATTTCATGCCACTTCCAATAAGAGTTGGACAAAGCATTAAGGCACTACATATTAAATTGACACGTCCTTGTCTCAGATTATAGCAAAAACATTTGAGCTCGCAGGTACGCAAAAGTGGAACCAGGTAGAGATAGGTTGTTAGCCCATCGCCTATACGCAGTTTCTTATAATAAGTCCAATTTTCTTGACCAACACTACGTACGTGCAGGAAGATAATTGAAGAAAAAAGGAACAAGAATTGTATTAGGAGATGAATCAACCTATCAACTTAGTAACTAATTAATCTGTGCTATCACATACTAGGTATATTATTCTTTTTCTCCCAGTTCAACGCAGAAGTTCATTCAGCATTAAAATTAATATATTATTATTGGCACTTTATCCTCTCAAGCTTTACTACCCTTTATTGACTGATATTTATGCATATGTGTGTATCATACATGTAAAATTTAATTTTAATTATAATTTTCTCATAATTTTCTCTTACTGTGTTTTAAATCTTTTATCTTTTTTGGAAATGAAGGAAGGAATTCTTAAATGGTTCAACCATATTGAACTGAGTGACGATTGACTAACGAAGAAAAAAGACCGATAGTGAATGGTAACAGAAGACAAATAAGACGAGGCTGACTTATGAGGATCAAACAGCCCAGAGCGTAAGCTGATGGAAATGTCAGCGGCATTAGCATATATCGCCGAAAGTGTCTGAGAAGAACAATCAAGATTGAAAAGGTGAAAAGTAAAGATAGCGACGCTTGGAGTTTCGTCCTCGTTGTCTACTCCGCTAATGATAAAATAATGAACCTCAAGTCTATTGGCAGTATATCTGTCATTCTTTGATTATTATTTACCTGTCACCATACGTTTATTACGACTTCCTGCAACAATCTAATACACAATAAGAAGAGCAGGCGTTAGTAACTAACTCTAAATCTATACTCTACCAAATAAATCTTCCATTAAAAAAATAAACTTAAAGAATGCTGTTTACGAAATATATATATAATTATTAGTATTAGGGGTGTATTTAGCTCCCTTACGTCATGCGCGTATTTTTTTTTTAGAGAAATCCTCATTGTATGTGACCCAACAAGCAAAAGGGTTATACATAGGAAAATTTAAATAATTTTAAATCTTTTAAATGTTCTATGGAAGTGTTTCCGTAATCGAGAATATAACGCGATCAGTATGCGACTGAAATGTTACATTATTTGATCAGGTCATATAGACTTGTATGTGTCTGCTGTACTAATAACAATGCTGGCAACGTGGAAAAAAGCAACGAAAAGTCTGTGTTCTGTGTACTATTTTTCTCACAGATATAGCACTGATAGACATCGCCTTCACACGTCACGAATTGGTAGACTGAAAGAAATATACGGAACTATAAGAGAAAGGGACGGGAATACACTTATTTCGTCTCTATGGGTATGAACAGAACAAATTTTTGTTCATTAGTACTTTTAAGTTTAATAATTATTTTTTAATTGTATAAGTGAAAAATTAATATAATTTTATTTGTAAATGTATTTATATGTGAGACAGGAAACTCATTTGGGCGTGATGGTTGAATTTAGTATTTCAGACTACGAAGGCCGGTTTGATAAACATAGGTTGTCAAAGTGAGAAAAGCTATAGTGGCCACATCGATGCAATGTCTATTAGTAATAGATCTATGATTTTTCTGATTTATTTTTAGAAAAATAATTTAATTTTTTGATCCACCCCTTGGGCTTGTGCTTATTAGTAACTACTTTCAAATTATAAAAATAATGCCTCAATATTACCTTAAAAAATGTTGTCTTAATATCATATGAGTTTATATTTTTTTACTTTATTTATATTTTTACATTTTATTTTTACTTTTATACTTTACTAGCTGACCCGGCGAACTTCGTACCGCCTTCTTTCCGTAAATATTTTCAAAATTTCTTAATTTCAGACTATTTACTGTTTTGTACCCGCCTCAGCATCACATAGGTGGTGTACAGTCGTGGACTAACTAACACTGACTGACTAATGTAACACTTCCGGTAAATTCATATCGGTTATATTGCGTCAAACAATAAAGTATAGTATTTAAATATTTACAACATATCTATTGTATTGAATTACAATGTCGCGAGACTCCATATTCTCTCCAACAACCACAATGGCAACTTCATTTAACATTGGTGCGTTGAAGCGTCTCTCATGTTCTCCTGCTGGTCTTTTGTCTGCTCTGATCACTACTTTATGATTGGCATCATTTCTAAGGCTGTTTTGAACAATTGGATCAACTGATTATGTTTATGTAAGAGTTGTTGCAGTTGCATGATGATCTCTCTTCTAGCCGAACGATTGATAGCACAGCGTTGATTGACTTCAGCTTCAGAATTTCCGAGGAAATAAATCTGAAGAAATTTGTATTCACCATCAACTGATGGCAACAATGCTCCTGCACGGTGGTGAATTTGTCCTTGAATCTGTAATATTGTATTTAAGAAAATATTTAAGAAAAATCCTCATTCATGAAGTGCATAAAGTGTGTCACAGAATAAAAAAATACCTTAAAAGTTGGATTGAAACCACGTTCTTCAATTATGTTTGCACCAAATGATGTCATTTGAAACACACTATTGTAATTTTGAATATTCTGCAAGAAATGCTTTGATAAAGGTTCTTGCCATGAAAATAATGAATTCAGTGGTTCAGGTGGCGTCGTCAGTTGTGGTAATTTGACCTTTCCATTCGCACAACATAATCCTGTCGGTTCAAATCGAAACCTCAAAACATTACAATATTGACAAATAGTGCTCATTCAACCGATTTATCGCTGCCGTAATCAATTGTTCTATCATATCTAAATGCCAAACGTTCATAGCTAATTATTACGTTTGATCGTCTGTTTTGTTGCCTCTCGCTTGAAGTCGATACTATGGATTCGTCCGGAGTCGTAGTAGATCACACTTGAGATAGTCTCATTTTATTTGCTTCCAAACGCTGTCTACGTTCTTCTTCATTCTCATTGTCTCGAAGATTGTGCACTCGACTTGCATTACGTGTACGTCGACCAATATTTAGACGCCTTACTGGTGGCATTTTCTTATTAATAACATCAAATAAATTACGAGTAATATGAATATGAGCAATAAATAACACGATGATAATTCTCTCAACACAAACATAATTTGAAAAAACCGTTTGACGTATGGTCTGTTTGAAGTTGTCATTCGTTGCCTTAACAACTGACTGTCATTCTGTCTCACTCGCTCACTTTTCTTTATTATGAGATTTTTTAAATCAGATTTTAATAAAAAATAGCTTTTATTTTATTTTATTTTATATTTATACAAACCTTGTCCGAAAAATAACAAACACAAAAAAGGAAGAATCATCCAATTTGGTGCAGTATTTCGGAAGATATGCGCGTACATACAATTCGACGATTCATTTTTATTTATTTAGATTTAGTATACGTAGCTTGATTATGATATTTTATTACATATAATATTACGCCCATTGTTATACAAAAATTGCTTCCTTGCTGTTCTATTGTGTCCAAAGGACGTTGTAGAATATGCCAGCTGCTTTTCTTCTCGTTCAAGTCATTCAGGTCTCTCAAGGGTTATTCAGATGACTTATTTATTGCAAAGAACTTGTATATGTACTAGGTCCTAGGCTAGCAACCTATGACTAATTCTACTTTGACATTTGTAAAGTTAAATATGTTATGTTAAATCAACCCTGTGTTAGAAATAGCATGACATATGGATATATTATGTACCTATGTTTTATTGATATGTTAAAAATTATTATATGTAAGTAACGAGTAACAATTTCAGATGTTTATCACAAAAACAACAGGTTATTAGATATTGAGTAACTAGGGCAGAAAAATGACTATAATTTTTAGTAACAAAAATAATAATTTATTGTACTACAAGTATAGTATAATGATGCAATCACAATCTTTGTCTTCATTCTCGTTTATGCAATCTTAAACTCGCGTTAGCAGGTACAGTAGTATATATGACTTAGGCTTTAACAGTTTTGAGTTCGCTCTCGTACTTATTGACGTATTTGTGATCAGGGTCATATTTGGCAACCAGTTGAGTCCAGGATTCAGATTCGTGGTTGATCAGATGACCAATGACGCGACGAGTGCCTTTACTTTGGGCTTCAGTACATTTAGCGCAGTCGTTCTCAAGAGCTTCTCTTATGTGTGCTGTGAATAAAAAATACAAAAAAAAATGTATTCGCAACATGACTATTTACATTTCTTATAACAAAACTCTACAACGATAAAAACAACTATTTTTTTATTTGGTACGGACTATTTTTTATGTTCTCACGTAGTTTTTAATTTTGGAGCGAAATAACTCAATGTACACATAGATATCTTCACGCTGTATCCCTAATGGGGTAGTCAATGTTTCACGTAAAAGAAATAATGAAATTTACAGATGATCATACACACATTCTATCATACACAACGATTTGGGCAAGTACCTGTTTTTAATAGGGTTGCCAGCCATGTCATAAATATTTCACTTTTATTATTGAAAAGAAAACGGTTTCACCGAAAAGTGCATTGTTTAATAACATGTAAACAATAATACCAATACTGAACAACATTTGTACTACAATGAGATGATGTTTTAAACGATGTTTGTCTAACATTTAATCGCCTTATTAATAAATAATAACATACGTAATAATTTAATGTCGTGTGCAGGAACTATTGAGAAATAAAATAACTGTACATCTTCGGTGTATTTTCGATACATTTTATGTAAATTTTTTGTATCTTTAGTACTTTACTTTGTAATTTATAGTTTCATTCATTCATTAAATTATACCATTATACCTATAAGTGAAAATAACATGTTATGTTTCCTATACAAAAAATAGCCTGCAACTCTACCTTATAATTTATCAAGACTAGGATTGGATATTTTTTTTTTCATTATTTTAGCATACCTCCGAGTTAATAGAATCGTTAAACAATTTTAATCTTTACAAATTTTGATTTCGTATTTCACACTCTTAGTGACTTAATCGTCGTGTAAGGAACCTCTGCCAGATATCTTTGTAAGCTTTACAGTTACAGAGATTTTTGTTCAAAAATGAAATGTATATAATACTACTTACATTTAAGCTCCTTGCCATCAGGAGAGCATTTGCCCTGCTCGAGTATACACTTTACATATGGCACCAGCAGACGACGGTTGCTGAGAATCTCGTCCAGATTCACGTTGTCATAGCGGTCGGTGTAGCGACCCTCGTTGGGGCGGGCGAACGCCACAGCCGACAACGCAAACAGGCAGACGACAATTATGGCCTTCATTCTGTAATTACATATTACTTTTGCTAAAACTTTTCTACTACTTTTATAAAATAACCAGCGATATTACTCGTACCATCACATCGCACTTCAATTTCCTCTCCTTCCTTCCAATCGCACGTGATTTTTCCTGCCCATAAGTACATACTCGGGTAATATTTTTATAGAAATTATTAGAGAAATTCTTTTTTATGAAAAAAAAAACAAAAATACTACAGAGTTTAAATAAAATTGTTACCTTTACGCACAAACACACATACATGTACACACACACTTGATGCTAACTGCAAATGGAAAATAACATTGTATTGTCATGACTGCAAATGGAAAATGGCAATGTATTGTTATTTTCCATTTGCATTCAGCATCAAGGCACACAAAAATTACACTTAACGCTACATTTGGCAACAAATTTTTTGACTTGTAGATATCAAAGGCAAACCAAAATATACACAGTAACAAGATTTTAAGCTCATCTATAGTTCCTAGTGAGCCCTATCCCTTGTTAATTTTTTACGACCTGAGCGGTAAAATAAACAGAACTAAAGAACTTTGCTATATTGTGTATCAGGTTAACATCTTAAGCACCTACTCAACCACGGACATTCAAAACACATATTATCCCTACAATCCTGAATAATATAACGTTGTGATAAAAAAAGGGTTTTTTCCACTGCTATTGCTGTGCTAATTGAAATTGTTATATTTTATCAATAGCTGATTTCATCTATCTGAATCCATTGATTATTATATAACGTGTTTTGTACACATTTTACAACGAAATTTAATTAACGATAATTAATGATTTATCCAAAGTAATGTTATCAAATTACAAAGTATTTAAAATGGTTTACAAATTTACCTAAATTTAAGATTTGTACACTACAAGGAAACAGACTAACCTTGGAATTTTATTTTGAAACTCGTGTTATTTAATTAAAGCAGATGTCCTGTCGTCGGCTCGACGATTGCGTTGTGATCCGGTGCCCAGAGCCCGGTCACTTTTATACGAAATAGATCATAACATTAGCAGCAGTACGAAAACTAGTTTGACCATTAATACTTTTCGCAGAACGATGTCGTCACACAAATGTTATTAATTAATAAATAAAACTTTTTAATGCCAATATAACAATTTTTTCCGAAATGTACGTGTTATATTAATTTATTATTTAGAAAAAGCAGTTTACGAACGTCATCGTCTAACAGCAGTGCTTTCGAAGTAGTTATGTTCGGGATATATGTATATTTCTTATTTTTAGTATTTTACCGTCATGTCGCTTGTATTTTATATCAATAATAATATGAGTTTAAGTAACTAACGAAAAATGTGTTCACAATAAGAAATAACTATTTTTGTGTTGTGTTAAATCAGCCATTATGAATTATCATTGTCATTATTTAAAATTATATGCAGTTAATTGGTTTCTAATTAAAATTATTTAGTGAATATTAAAATGTTAAATTAATGACTGAAGTCTCAAAATAGTTCCGCTTACTATAATTTATAGTTATAATTTTTCAAAACGAGCCTAGTCATTTATCCCAGACTCTCTTATCCTCCTTTTATGTTGGCGATACTAATAATGATTTTAGAAAAAAAAGGACTTTTTTCTAATCATATTATGCACGCATTTATTATAATTGTTAGGCCTTGTTCATAATTTATTTGATATTTTTTGATTATGACTATGCATGACATTCAATAATAATTTTTGTATTAGACATTTTATAAATTCATTTTTAATATTTGATTGCATAAAGACAATGCTTAACAACCTAATCTTAGCAGAATATAAAGAGCCCTATATTTTGTGTACAATTTCAACATTATAATTTTATATTGATATTACATACAAATAAAATTATTATTATTATTATTATTATAAAGAGTTGATAAACCTGCAATAGCTAATATGTTTTGTCTGTTTTATTTTAAAACAAAACTCGAAATGAAAATGAATAAAAACATGTTTTAGCATAATTGTTATGATTAAGAGCCGCAATATTTAGTTTTCAGTGATATTTTGTTCAAAATCCATGGGTAGGGAAATGAATTAACAAATAAATAAATGACCCTGACATCTGCCAGTGACAAAAATAAATCTCGATCAGGAACAAATATGTACATACTTACCTTGTTTTATATATAGCCAATCATCCGAAGAATATACGTAAGTTATTAAAAGTATTTCAACTTCCTCATCACATTTATATATTCTTAACTATGAATCTTCAACGTAAAGTCATATGTTTAAAATTATACGATAGGGTACTAATGTTGTTTATAGTATATATGTACGTAGCAGTATAAGCAGTGATGTAAGAACTTAGTCAATATAAACGAATTGATTATATAAAAAAAATCTCTAGGCTAATACTTCAACACCACCCGGATGGTAAATATTATTTGTCATTTATCGTCAGAATACTATTAGTCACTTACCTACTAGAAGCTACAAAATTGTAAATAATTTTCTTTATCACTGTATTATCACTTAAGTGTGAAAAACACGGTGGTTGCTAAGATTAACATGATAATTTAACCACAGCATCAACGGAAAAAGATATTTGTGAGGATTTGCAACTTACATCTATACTCGTAAATATGGAAAGGTATTGGTGGTTTTAACAACCATACAGGGTTAATTTAAAAATATTAATAACCTCTTAGTATTTTGTACTAAACATTATCATCAATACCTTATGTTTTACGACTTTCAATAATTCATAAGTTTTTTCTTTCATACAAAAATAAAAATACATTAAATGTTTCTGAAAATGGCACCTACTCTACCCAGTCGCAAAAGCGGCACACACACAGCACGGCGCTGAGGCACAGTACAAGTGCTGAGGCCCGGTATGCTTGTACTGCACCATTGGAAATACATACAGAGTAGTCACGTTTCAGATAGTACAACAAAACTTAACAAATATTTTTTTAAGAACGTATTGAGTTTTGAAAAAAGTCGTAGAACAAAAGTTGTTAGGTATGTTGACAGGAATTTTGCACTAAGAGGTTATTAGTATTTTTAAATTAATCCTGTAGAGTTGTTTAATCAAAACTATAGATTAATTTGTAGTAAGTACCTTACGCTTACTTCACTACGTTCCTTTTAAAATATTTTAACTCCATCTAGCCACGGATCCACACAAGATCCTCATAACTATTCCCTTGACCGACTTGACCGACGCGGTTCTATTTACCAGAACTAATCTTTAATTTATATTTTTAATTTTTTTGTCCTAGTTTTTTTTAATTTCCAACAGTATCAAGTCGTTTTAAACTTATATATAACTTCAAAGCCGTTTTTTCAAATTATCGAAGACGAAACGTGCTATATTGATTACCTACCCTCTCTGACTACCCCGTTAGGGATACGGCGTGAGGATATTGATAAATTGATCACTTTATAGTTAGTTCCCTCTGAAAATGCAGGTTTGTAGTTATTTAAGGAATCTTTACATTGCATTGTTTTTTTTAATTTAGTATCTAGTTTCGCTCTACCATCTCCAAGCCAAAATATTTGTTTCTGAAGTAGCTTCGAGGTGTAAGGTTTATACACCTGAACAGTGTCTCCACCTCGAAAGGGAAATGGCGTGAAAATATAAATATATCTTTGTAATAAGTTAACTATTATTATTATTACACATAGGTACAAATGACACAACTGCATTAACGTTTATTATTTATAAATTTTATAACAACATGAGAAACATATTAATTAGGAAATAAATGTTTATGTAAGTACCTAATCGCTGGAGCTGTTAGTTAACGTGTAAAGTAAAACGGAATAGGTTTTTTTACTTAATTAAAAAATAATTAAGACTATATTTATGAATTTATTGGCGTATGTGAGCGTATTATTCTTGAATTTGAAAGTACCACTCAAAAACAAATACTACTACAGACGCAATAAATTACAATAACACACAATAATTTGATAGTTTGGCGACCTAGATGGCGCAGTGTTTTAGACGTTAACCCAAGCGCGGAAGATTCCGGGTTCGATTCCCCGTCGGATCAAATTAGAACATGAACTTTTATAAATTGTCTCTGGTCTGGTGTACTGGGAGATGCCCCCAGTAGTCATTGTCTGGTTCTCATAGCACAGGGAAAATACCCTAGTTTGAGATCAGATGATTGGTGTGTATCGTCTGGCGCATTATTATTATTATTATTAAAGTTATAGGAGACAGAGAAGAGACAGAATTAGGTACTTACTGTTCGCGAAAAAGAACAAGGAATGGTAGAAAACTTATACAATTGGCGTACAAGAACGATTTCAAAACAGTTAATATTCTGTAAAAAAAAACGCGAAAACTGTAGACGCATATAAATATCCCCAGGTAGCTTCTACAAAATTGATATAGACCATGTTATAACTAAGAAAAGTAAAGATTTCCAAAACTGAGGAATCATAAATTATTTTAATTTCGATAACAACTGCAGACTGTTCAGAGTTAAATTAAAATCATTAAAAATTGGAGAACGCTGAAATATTGGAAGAAAAACTGAAAAATTTCACTGTAAGCATGAAGGTACTAGGTACTTATGTTACATAGAACAAATTATAACAGTTTTTGCACATAAAGGACAGAAGTAAACCAGGAAAGGAACTGATAAAATCTCTAATAAAAGAAAATAATAAACTAGTGAAAATTTTCTGTGACTGAAAAGACTAAAATTATGAGAAGAGACACAGCCGAGATAAGCAAAACAATCAAATCAAACTTGATAAAGGTTACATTTACAAATACACATCACGTTCAGAAGAATGAAGGCAAGGGAAGGAAACCGCAAATGTTGTAACCAAGCCATTGCCAAGCTTAGCAGTCCTTAGGTACATAATTCTTTCGCCTCTTCGAATCTCAACATTCTCCTCACAAATTTTTGCCTGGGTATGCGGGTGCATTTGACATTACCGTCGTCTAACACTCTATCTATTTGTAATATAAATAGTAGTAGTAATATATCCAAGCGTCGACACGTCGGAAAATCGCTAAATAAATTACTTACATCTAAATTTCAAACCTACTTTATAATTTTTAGTTGTATTCTGTTTTTAGTTTATTTACTTAGTGGTTCCCAGATGCGACAACAACATTTGGGTTTAATACTACTACTATTTATGTAACAACTTATCATAAATGTAAAGGGCCAATACAGCAATGGCCTATTTGTTTAATTTTTAGAGATATTTTTGAGTCGGGGATTTTTATAAATTTCAATTTGTTTTATATCATGCTTTTTAAACACACTACGATCGACCTCTATCTACGCATTTACACAAATACTTTCCGAGACGTTACACGAAATTGCGGCACGAGATCTTGCCTCGCCGAAATCTGCAAATTCTGACAATAGTTGTCCGCTCCATCATATTTCTCTGATTACTATCGCTTAATCTATAACCTATTCATTGAGATCATTCCAATGAGCCCACATAAGATACTTCTGCTGTAAGTTGCTGATTCCAGTTGAAGCCGCAGCATCAGGTCAAAATTACCATGTTATTGTGATATCACTGAAACACAGGATACTAAATTTCGAAGCGACCAGACCAGTAGAAGTTGCTCACATCCCTTCAACGACTAGAAAAGAGCTGATGATCTTCAAACGACTAAATGGATTTTCGTGGATTATAGCTAAGAACACTCTCGATCAAGTTACCTTTCAAGCAAAAAAAAAATCAAAATCAAAATCGGCTTATTATTCGCTTAAGAATTATAATGCCACAAACATCACAGACAGGCAGATACACATGTTAAACTTATAATATCCCTCTTTTTGGGGTCAAGGGTTAAAATTGATATGCTTTTTGAATAAAAATCTACCAATGTTGAATTATGAATATTGAATTGATTAAAAATAAATAGTACATACTTTTTTTTAGTGATATTAAATCCACAGTTCTTTTAAAGTAAAAATCGTAAAGTATTCATATCATTCTTCGTAATCGTAATACAAATTACGATGTATTCGTCATTTGTAGGACCATAATAGTCATATCGCTTCATCACTAATAGATAGATCAACAATTTATTCAAGAACACAACACACGGTACTGGAAATAAGCAAATAAAATAAATTAAACAAAAAAACTAAAGAATACAAATGTGCCTGACATCTGCTGTGGCCACGAAGAGGCTCTCTCTCTAAAACGTAGTGATTACTTACTCAGTGGCTCTGACTCAGCATTGCGTTACATACTGCCTACAATGCTGATAGAATCTGCCAGCACTTTAAGTTGCCCTTAAGTCCTTAAGTCAACAAGGGCGTCATCGAACTTTATTTTAAAGCGACCACTGAGTAAGTAATTACTGAAGGTGACTATTTTGCTCCGTATTAGTATATATTATATATTCAGTATTTGCTCCATTAATTTTGCTAAGAAATCACACAGATGTCATAAATACTTCATAATATTCTCAACTGTTCCAAGAAGTTTGTTCGTTGAAAACGTTAGAAAAAACTTTTTACGTAAACGATATGCTGACGTGTTAAACATGTTAAACAGTGACCTCAGAGTCAAGATCATAAAAATGCACATCAAGAGTGAGTAACTCACAATAATAATCGGTGATTCTATTATAAAACTGAATTTTCGTTTTGTAATACAATTCTTTTTCTATTGCAGCTTCTTAAGTACATAAATATTACAATTTATTAAATACGTAAAAAATAAAGGTATATATATTTACACTGCGTCTCTAACGAGGTAAACAGAGAAAAGAGCGTCGAGCATTGCGGTCCGCCTCCTCAAATCTTATAACTCTCCTCACACACTTTTTCAATGCATCACATATGCGAGTGCTTTTTATATATCCGTTAACTAAATAGTGTTTTGGTTATGTGATTTTCCCGTCGGCCTTAGTCGTCCTTAACTTCTGCTACTATCACTTTAGTTTTTTTATAAGGTATGATTAATGAAACGTCAAATCTCAGCAATGCACGTATTAAAGTTAAATTGTAACATATTATGGACAACAAAAATAATGAGGTAAATGTTTTTTGTCAGTCACATAATTTAGAATGAAAAATTTTTTTAATACCAATAAATGATAATAAAGTTAAGGTTAGATATTTGCCGATCTAAAATTTTCACACGAATTGTGAAATCTACGTTATAATTAGTTAATTGGAGTACCTTGATTATGAATTTATTAATCCATTAAAGAAGTAAAAATGGGAAACGTAGCAATAATATTTTTCTAGAAAATTTTTTTAGTAGGTACACAGAACATCTTATTTTCGAAATTACTTTTAAAACAATCAGAATACGATCATTTGGTATCGAGGTTTCAGAAGGGCATTGAACATTTTTATCAACGATACACAAAATATATTATGTACATTGTACATACTCGTCGTAAATAGTTCGTTTCAATCCAAGTTGCTAAAAAAATTTTTTTTTCTGGGTCCTTTTGGATATAACGGGAATAAAAAACACGGCAATATTTATATCAATAAAAATTTATTGTAATATGTATTTAATATTATCTGTAATTTGTGTGAAAACCATTTTATGTATTTGAATATGTTTTGTCTCGTTCAAGTAAACAAAAGACTAAAATCTTGGCAAATCGGACGGAAACGAATTGTATGTAACCTCACTCAATAAGACCCCAAAGCAAAAACATTTTTTTTAATTCTTCTTTGTTTATCGACATAGTCTCTTTCAATAGTGATCATTCCAACGCTTCTCTAGCACTTCGATGTCTTTTTTATGGAATTTTATATCTTCACATTAAAGATTTGGCGCTTGTTCCGGTTATGTCGTCAGAATTTGACTCAAATTTCTTTCGCTGAAGCACTTTTTGAGGTCTTTGAACAGATAGTATAGTAGAAATAGGAAACAATTCAAACTTTAATTCATACAGTTTTGCCATCGTAGCCAACTTTTTGTGATACAGTGTCGTCACACAGGTGAAAGAAATTGTAAAAGAAGGAAGTAGTCCTTCTTTTACAATTCCGAGCTTTTTTTTTGCAATTTATTCCTTCAAACGCACCCACAATAGCATGTATTATTCGCTGTTGATGATCTGTCATTTCTCAAGATAGTCGACCAATAAAATACAATTTTAAAACACGGTGCATTATGACTTGGTAATGTTATCGTAAAATTTACAAAATAAACTGTTTTTTATTGAAATAAATCAGTGCATACATACATATGTTAGTTATTATTTACAAACTTAAAAACTAAGTATTGTTCATGTTATTTTAAAGCTTGTCGCGTTTTTTTTATTTTAAGGGGAAAGTTAAGGAAATTTCGCGACAAGCTTTAAAATCGCATAAGGACATGAACATGCAAATTATAGATAGTGCGTTTCTATTTATCTTACTTTTACTGATGACACTTCTGAAGAACAGCCATATTCAACACTTTTGTGGGTTTGGGGTTTACACGAAGTTATGGGTTTAATGAACTCCTTGGTTTATTTTTTCTTTTTTGTGTATTTTAATAAAAGCGTATTTTTTTTTAATATTTTTTTATTGTTAATTTATTTACTAAACGTTTCTAATTAGAAATGTTCACAGAAGTGGGAACTATATACATCTTCCTACTTCTATGGAAACGTTATCATATCATTTCTAGGAAAACTCCATAATCAGCAATCTATCTATATATTGATTTTGAGGGTTTCCTAGAAAGGTTGCAGACCAATCTCGCCGAACTACAATATTGGCCACAGCTTCAGGTCATGGTCCAAATCATGTTTAGCTACCAAAATTAAATCTATATCCAAAGTATTGAATCTCTGCTACTACTCGTCGAGGAGTAGTCTCATGAGGAAAAGCAGCATCAATTTGTAATAAAGATCATGTTACTACCCGATGGGGTTGCGTCGTTTTATTATTAAGTTCCCATAACCGCCTTCCAAGTTGCCACTTTCTGTCTCCATCATCAGACCCTGGATATTATCTATGACCCGAGTCCTAGTCAAGGCGAATCAAACGAGCCCAAACTCGATGGGGTTGCGTCGTTTTATTACAGAGTTCCCATGGCGACCTTCCCGCTCCATCATCAGATCAGCTCCACGTCATAATAATATTGCATTGTCATCCGATTTACATATGCATGCAAAATTTCAGCTCAATCAGAAACCGAAAAGTGGGTCAAATTTAACTTGCAAGATTTGATTACAGAATACAAACACCGGGGCAGGTAAAACTAAATAAAAGCTTGTAAAATACATAGACTTCTTCAAATTTGTAAACGTTTTATGTGCAAAAATAAGTTTTATGTGCAAAAATAACCTGAATAAATCTTTCATACTTAGTACGCCGATAGTATCAAAAAGTCCCCTTCTAAGTACGCATATCGTGACGGACAACAACGGTACCCTACAATGCACGTGGTCTGACACGCACTTGGCCGCTTTTTTTACCTGTTTTTCTTTTCGTGTTACAGTTTGATGCCCTGTCCACCACCAAATGGCAATAGCGTCAATTATGTATGTACCTACGCTTATGACAAATAAGGTGACTAGACGAATAAACCACTTCCTCATTATGTTATAATAAAACTGTGATCCTAAAATTTAAGAACAGAGAAATTGTACATTTTTAGGGTTCCGTAAAAACTAAACGCATTGGTTGTTAATTAAATTAAAATTCAAAATTGGAATTGTATGAAAATAAGGTACCTGTTCAATGCAAATTTATGCGTTTACTTATCGTTATCACATGAATAATTATAAATGTTTCTAAATGCGTTATAAAATTTAAAGATATCAGCTGTTATTTTTCTTTCCACTTTATCTTGTATAAACTTAAGACTGTCAGTATTTTGCAAGTAAAATGTAAAAATAGAGCATCTGGGTTTTACCTGTTTATTTATTTATTCAACATCGCTATGACGCACACGGCGTTAAAGGACAAGTTTGATTGCGGAAGAAAAACATAAATTAATCTGATTCTTACATTTCCCATTTGTCAGTGCCACTTGTTCAACCTATTTAAAATAAGATTGTGGTTTTGTGGTTTTATGCATACACAAGTACACAAACATCACAAAAGTTACAATATAATTACAATAACACCAACAAAGATACATTTTATACACGCGTTACTATCTAATTTGCTAAAACAGTAATTTACTTAATTTACTGTTTCATTTACTTATAGAAGATGTGTCAAAATACATAAAATAAGTAACCATCAAAATAATTGCAATAATTTTTAGGGTTCCGTACCTCAAAGGAAAAAAGGAACCCTTATAGGATCAATTCGTTGTCCGTCTATCTGTGAAAACCCTTTTTCTCAGGAATGTGTGCAGGTATCAAGTTGAAATATCAAGTACTCAGATCTGCAATTTCTTGAAAGCTGTAAAAAAATCAAGCTTCTAAGTCAACGCAATCAAAAAATACGGCCGTTTATGCCACATATTTTGACACTCGCAAGGGAATCAAAACCTTTGGGGTACTTTCCGTTGACCTAGAATCATGAAATTTGGCAAGAGCAATGTCTTATAGCACAAGGAAAGGAAAAAATCCGAAAACCGTTAATTTGTAGTTATATCACGTGAAAAAAATTTTTTATTTGTTTACGAACTTAAATCTTTGCAGTTTTTGAATTCGACTTATATTTTTTTATAAATACACAAATACATTATTTGCTGGTACGGAACCCTTTATTTTTTTTAAACATTAATACCGCTGTTATATTAATCAATCTGAAAAGGTATAGTCTAACAATTTTTGCCAAAATCTAAAATATAAATGTTATTTGGCAACTCACTGCAAATATTGTAGACGTTTGTTCTTACGCTAGTGATAAAAATTATTTACTAAGCATGTTAAACATAAAGCAGTTCATTTCGTTTTAAAAACTCATTCAAAACACTTCCACCTATATATGAGATATGTTTGATTTTTAAATCCGTTGACTTTTTCTTAAAATACTGGAAAATGTTCTTTACGTTTCCACGGAGATGTGGGGAGACAGGCGCGTTCAATAATCATAATCGACATTTATAAGTGGAGAGTGATTCTCTAACGTAAATTAGTCGAATTCATTTCTGAAACCACGATAAGTGCGGTGGCGCAGCGTACCATTGTATATGAAGTTTTTGACGCTTCGCTAAAAATAACAAACTAATCTATATAAAACGTATTGTTTAACGTAATTATCTCAGAGGAAGTTAAAATACACTAAGACGAAATATCGACTGAGATGTTTACTCTTAAAGCAATCCCTAACAAACTCGCATCCAAGATCACTTCACTTCGCTAGTATAATATGTTTGGTTTAGACAATTCTATTCGAAGGCCAAATGAGTTCGAATACGAAGTGAGGTGAATTGTCGTGCGAGCTTGAGCGACTCGAGTTTTTACAGAAATGCATGGCTGGTTAAAAAAAATATAACATTCATAATCAGAGAGATGCAAAATTTTCCTCTGAAACCGCTGTATAATATCTATATTTTTTCGCCTTGTTGTTTAGATAAGGTCTTCTTAGACCAGTTATTTCTTTTCTTGCAACTTATGTCCATCAAATTTAAAAAATAACAACGTTAAATTTTTTAATTTTGTATGCGGAACATAGAGTAAAATATTGCATTAATGGTTCGAGAATCGCAAAAAAAAAATTAGGAATTTTTTCTCACAAACAGTGATCACCTGTCGATATTACATAGCGAAACAAAGAAAATCGCAGTAGTAGTACAAAAGAGTCGGTATTAATTACATGTAAATGTGTGGGCAAAACAATGTTAAAAGAGAATTAATAATTAAGTTAATAATTGCAATGGCAAATGCTATTATGAAAAAGAATTGCTCAAGTTTTTAACAACTTGAGTCAGTAAAAGTTTTTGAATTGCGTCATAACCATTTAATTGCTGAATCATACTATGAAAAAAAAACACGAATTAATGTTTTTCATATTAGGTAACTATAACGTTCATGTAAGCTATTCCCTTTTATATGCAAATTCATGGTACTTCTACTTAAGTTCAGTTACATTTAATTATTATTAAGTATAAAGGGCGTGCCTTTCGGTTCGGTCGATTATTGCATTTTGTAGTCAGTGACCGCGGTTATTCACAAACGTCGGAAATTTTCCGTGGCGGAAAGGCCGATGGTCGAAAAGCATAAATTCAATCCGACGGCTTGGATTTGTGAATACGACTATTTATAATATGATATATATATATAAATCAAACAAAATCAAAAGACAAAATCATCGAAAAGTTTCCTGTCGGATACGGAAACTCGAGTTTCCGACGTTTGTGAATAACCCGATGATCCCGTCGCTGTAGAAATTTTTGAATTTTGTCCACATTTTGTTTCGCGTTTCACCACTATCTGTGGAGCTTAAAGTAAAATCAATGCTTTTATAAAGATCTATTTACAAACTTAAAACTACACATTATCTTAAATAATAAACTTCCTCAAAGTTGCCGCTTAGAAAGCTGTCATTGCTTAAGGTACCCAGCAGACTGGCAGCATTGCCTCTTTGAATAGCCAAACTGATTCGTTGGCGGAAGAAGCTTCCAGCCCGGCTGTCTCCCGAAGCCTCGACCAGTCTCTTTCAAATATCAGAAACCATTCGATGGGCTTCGGGGCCCCAGAGACCCAAAGTTTCGACTGCAAAGGGCGTAAATATGAAACTCTCAGAGAGAGTCGCATACTTACGCCGCTTCAAGTTCTCGGCAGTGCTGGCTGCGGCACCTGCTGACTTGGAAGTCGCCGGCACATGGGAAACAGCAAGTGTATCGACACAAGTGTCATCCCACACCAGCGATCTTCCAAGTTTCCAAGGAATGAGCGTCAAACCATCCGGTCTCCTGCCATCGCTGCGCGCAATACCTACAGGCTCTAAGACTGCAGGAACGCCAGCGGCGACAAGAGCCCGCCGAATGACGTCATTCAAGGCAGCATGTCGTGACATGCGGCCCGCACTACGTAAACAGGATAAACCGTGGTGATCTAGTACATCGACGAGATCACCACAGCGGCAACGGTGAGGAAGGTTAGTCCTGGCCCCCAGGCGAAGGGATACTATGAGAAAGCGTGGTATTGTCAATTAAGGGTCCTAAGTTTTATGAAGGTATTACCTTCAACCAGTGTCCTGACTCCTTCTCAGAAACAGCCAGGAGGCGAGACCGATCTTTTTCGGTTTTGCATAGGGGCTCATCCCAGTGTTTCTGATCTATTTTATTTATAAATTCTTGTCGTAAGTAATGTACTTCTGATCACTCACGATTAAATGTTTCAATTTAGAATAGAAAATCGTAAATACGAACATGACTCATTACGTTTCTTTCAATAGATCACGAGGACCTCGAACATCGAGATTTTTCTTGTACCTACTCAGACTTTTTCGAATGAATTAAAACCTTTATGTGCTCAATACCCAACTCCTCAGCAATATTATAAGAATAATAACTACTGATCTTGTTCCACTTTTTCAAAAATAGCAAAAACTTTATCTGTAACGGGATAACCGATGAGCTCCATCTTTCATGCTCAGAACTTTCACGTTATTTCTGGACTGAATGACTCGAACCAGCGTTCCACTACTAAATATTACAGAATTAGAGCTTTTACATTTTTACAGAACTAATAGGGTACAAATATTGGGTCCTTACATATGAAATTAGCGTTTTGTCGTACTGACCACTTTGATCTGAAATATCTCCTCTTTGGTTAAGAATTCCAAATTCAAATTTATAAATTCATTTAGCTGGTACATTTGAGTTTTGAAACAGTCATTCATTTGTTTTTTTCCTCATTATTTTTTTCTTTGGCGTCGCTTATTACCGCACAATGGAAAACATGAAATATCGGTATATTTACGATTACGAGTTCTACCGTGGCACCAGTGCTGCAGAAACAGCTCGAAGGATTAATGATGTGTACGGCGCTGGTGTCACAAAAGAAAGCACGGTACGTTTTTGGTTTCAACGTTTTCGTTCTGGAAATTTCGACCTTCAGAACCAACCTCGTGGACGGCCGGAGACCGGAGTGGAAAATGAAGAATTAAAGGCTATTGTGGAAGCGGATCCATCACAAAGCACTTCAGAGATAGCTGCAGGCTTCGGGGTAAGTGACAAAACTGTATTAATCCACTTGAAGCAAATCGGGAAAGTAAAAAAACTTGAACGATGTGTGCCTCATGAATTGAGTGAATCGAACTTGCAAACACGCGTCGACTGCTGTGTTACTTTGCTCAACCGACACAATAATGAAGGGATTTTAAATCGAATCATTACTTGTGATGAAAAGTGAATAATGTATGATAATCGAAAGCGCTGGAGACCCAGCCAAATCCTGCCCTAAACGAAAATTGACTCAGAAAAAGTTACTTGTGAGTGTTTGGTGGACTAGCGCCGGTGTCGTTCACTACAGCTTTCTAAAATCTGGCCAAACGATTACGGCAGATATCTATTGTCAGCAACTGCAAACCATGAAGGAAGAACTAGCTGCTAAACAACCGAGATTGGTCAATCGCTCTAGGCCACTGCTGCTTCTCGACAACGCAAGACCACACACTGCATAACAAACAACCACTAAGTTAGATGAGCTACAATTGGAATGTCTGCGACATCCACCGTACTCCCCGGACCTTGCTCCAACAGATTACCATTTTTTCCAGAATTTGGACAACTTCTTACAAGGAAAATAATTCAACTCCAATGCGGCAGTCCAAACCGCCTTCAAAGAGTTTATTGATTCTCGCCCCCATGGTTTTTTTAGTAAAGGGATCAATGAAACTACCTATGAGATGGCAAAAGTGCATAGATAACAACGGTGCATACTTTGATTAAGTAAATATATTTTACAAAAAAAAAATTGACTTTATATTCCTCCCGTACAAAACGCCAATTTCATATGCAAGGACCCAATATTTACTCGAGGTGAGTATTTAGTATTTACTTACTAATATTTACTATATAAATAAATCTTTAATTCCGCCTATCTTCAAGTTGACGCTAGTTAAAACTTTTGTTACAGATGACCTACTACTACTTGTGATCAGGCGCAGATGTATACTTGAGAGAGCTTGAGATGAGTATTTCCTTACCTACTAACTTTTACTACATACATAAACACTGAAATCTTGAAAACCTATCCTTGCTTCGCAACTTATCTTCAAAAAATACAGTTACTGAAAAAAAGGTATTTCACGTACTTGTAGTATATAATATTTTCCATAATGAATGTCTTATAAAATATAATAATTAGCAGTTTGAAAATTACTTCTAAGGAATAGATACAACTACGTCTAAGGATTTTGCGGCTGTCCCTATACTATGTCATTTGGCATAAGCTCGTGCCTACTGTGAATATGTATGTATGTATGTATATACCAATCGTTGCATGTATGCATGCAATTAATAGTAGGTATTTGGTATACTATTATAATAAATTGTTTTTTTTTTCGTATAGGTATGTTACGACGATCAAGTAAAGTAAAAGTAAAATAAAAGTAAATCTAATTATATCTTTTACGCTAATTAAAAAATATAATATCTAATAAGACCAACGATTTTATTGTTCATAATTTACCAGCTTAGAGGTAATTATTAATTATATTTCTTAAAAATATAATCATACGTATTATATTATCCTAAATAATGTTTTCTAACACTAAAATATTTATTTTAAATTTAAATTTCTCATTTCTCAGGTAGTCAGAGAGAACAGAGTGCCAAGCATCGCATCTTCAGTCCTTACATATTTTTTTACCTCATATCTTATTTTACTCCTCACACACTTTCGCCGAGGTATGCAAGTGTAATGTCAAAAGAACATTTCCTTCAGTTAACATTGGCTTTTTCATTTTCATGAGTCGGTCTTCATCTTACTCAACTTCAGCTACCACTCACTGTCGCTCTGTGTATATTCTTCGTCAATCGTTAACACTGTTCTCCGACAATGCCAAACTGCGTATCTCTTCATTGCTTATTTTGCTCACAAGGCTGCAGTGCACTTATTTCTGAGAGATAACATTTCCACTACATTCATTTTACATTCACTCGATGTCAGAGATGTCCAGGTCTACTACCGTCCAATAAAGTTGGCACCAACGCCGCATTGTAGGTATACGGCCAATTGGCCAGATTTAGATGTCATCTCTCCAAAATTCCACCCATTTCAAAAACACACTCTCCAGACAGTGAATGCAACTGTGCACAGTTTCATTCGCTTGTTCTAGACATATCCCATTTACCCATACTCGTATTTCACACTTCGTTTCCACGTCTTCTCTTTCAAGCATCAGAAACTTAATTCTGTCCACATTTGTATTCGATCCTTTCACTTCACATTGTTCTTTAACGCATGTGGCTAGAATATCCATTTCTACCTATATTTGGAGAACATGCAGATTCATAAATTCTAATATATTCATCAGAATGATCGTCTTGTTTTATGTGGCGGTTTTTCTGTTCAATATTTTCTTATTTGCTGAATGATAGTTCCTAACAAACGTAATACGTATTTTGTAGAATTACTATTATCATTTACTGAAATGACTCAAATTACACAAAGAAGCGTATTTTCTTTATGTGATTGTTTACAACAATTTCCTTCAATTTCCTGAAACTCCATTATGTTGAGTATAAAGGACAAAATCCGCTCAATACAGAATAGAAAAACTTCTGATACGGTGCATTGAATACTGACTTTTATTTCATTATTTCAGAAATAACATTGGTGAGTTACATACATATAACAGTATTTTTACAAAACGAAATTCGCTTTCTCAGCAGATTATTACAATATCGCACTTCTTGAATCAAAAGAGTGTCTTAGTTTCTGGTCTTCATGACAGCAAATATGGAATACGACATGCGTACAACCTGAAGAAAATAAACATTTATTTTCGGTACAAAATGTATATTTTTTTGAACTGCTAGCGCCCGTTACGTTATTTAAGCAAAAGGAGATTGCTCGTACAACATTTCTTTGCTGCGTGTGACGTGGTAGGCACTTTTAAAGAAACTCAGTATCAATTACTTTAACTTTACATAATATTCTATATTAATTTGACAAAACGGTGTAAGAAAAATAAAATAATGTGCTGTTAAAAGTTTATAAAATAAATACCGAGACAAAAGTTTCATAAGAAAGCTCTTGTATGCCAAATGCCTTCATTATTAAAGGCCTCTGCGCCTGCGTACAGCCCATGAGCACTATTCTCCGCAAATTATGTCCATGTATACCCTTGGTGTCATAACGTTCCCAGCCACAGTGAAATATTGCAGTTGACAATAAAGATGCCTGAGGAAATAATACTGTGTTATGATAATATGGATGTGTTAGAATCAGTGCCTATCATGACAAGTTAATTGTACTTTCTGTATTGTAATTTATAACGATTGACGTTTTTATGTATCAAATGCCATGGACTCCATAAATAAGTTTTACAGCGCGTATCATGAAAAATAATACCTACCTGATATGTAATTTCGCCAGCATTCCACAAATACAATGCTAACTGAACAAGAAGAGCGCATAAAAAGCAAATGTTCGTTGTAATATTTGTTACTGTGAGATGTGATGTTATCTGAAACAATTTATATTATGTAACAATTTACAAATAAGTACCTACTTTATATGTAAAAAGGTTTGATTAATATTAAAACTTAAATCGAGAAAATAAATCTTAATTTCTTATGGCATGATGATGCTAAAACGCTAATTATTTCACATACCGTACTACATTAATAACGACTAATTATTTCATTTATTATATAAAAATGATGATCAGACCAGTAGAAGTTGCTCATGTCGATTACAAAGAGCTGATAATCATCAAACGGCTGAATGTATTTTTTTGAATCATAGCTAAATACACTTTCGATCAAGTCACTTTTCAAACAAAAAAAATTAAATCAGAATAGGTTCATCCGTTTAGGAACTACGATGCCATAGACAGACACACAGACACACGTTAAACTTATAACACCCTCTTTTTGAGTCGGGGGTTAAAAAATGTTATTAGGGTTGTATTTTAATAGTACAAACTATTGCTTTATGAGAAAGAAACGCACCACTATTCGTTCATCAATTGTGAAAATTTGTATAAAAATAGCATGAACTTTATATAGCTTTATTAATCGCATAAATATCTATCATAAAATATATATTAAGATAATAAAAACAAACATCTTTTTAATAATAAAAACAAAACAAATTTAATAATAAAAAAAAAACAAGGAAAAGCGCTTCTCTCCCGTGTGTCTTGCGTTAGATGTACCACAGATGAGGAGTGATGCACCTTATCATTTGTACCCTCTTCTTCCTATTTCCATTCTTTTTCTTCTCTGCCGCACAAATGCATAATGGTGGGTACATGGTACCACTTTCATACAACCACTGAAGACAATCTAGATAAGAGATCCAGTCAACTCTGGATTTGGTTGCATAATAATTCTCTAGACACTCCGTGCAATAACCATCCTTGTGGTGTTTCGTAGGCTTAATATTTTCAGTTTGTTCTTCTTTATCTTTATTTACGCTCTTATATTTTGCTGGCTGTAGTCCCGATTTTCTCTTAATGGCTTTTACTGTCACTTTTTCTCCCTTCAATTGTTTAATTCATTTAAGATTTTTCTTTTGCCAATATTTACTGAACTAGTTAATATTCGAGCAGTATTTCTTCTGGAACCCGTAGATATAGGAATAAATAATAAATAAATATCTTACTAAAGTTCGGTCAGGTGCAAAACCAACAGATGCCAAACGCTTTATATGATCCGCCAACCTTTTCTCATGTTCAAAACCAAAAGTTGGAGGAGATCCTAAACCATGATTTTTCATATCTCGTGATCGTAGCCGTTTTGGTATTCCGTAAGCTTTATATGCAGCAGGCCCAGTTCCTTTGTTTTCAATTTTGTAATAGCCTCCCTAAGCGCCTCTTCTGACCATACTCCTCTAGGCGGAGCATCTATTTTTTTTTTATACACTCGCGGTATCACCTGAGATAAAATAAAAAATAAGGTGCAACTATCCCTACATGGAGGGAGTAATCCACTCTGTATACTAAAGTAATCTATGAGAAAAAATACGTCAAAACATTAAAACATTATAGGATTATAGGTTATAAGAAGAGAGTACTTCATCTACTCATCCCAGTAATATTCACTAAAAGTGCACGACACCGACGTAATCAGAATTTTACTTACCTGTCACATACATTTTTAAACAAAAACGTTGGTGCGAAATAACTTAAAAAATTTTTAACATAAACAATAGGTACATTTATTTCGGTATGATTATATATCAACACATCACATATTGAACTGAAATTTATAACAGATCTATTAGTGGTGCCTATTGTTTGGTGTGATCATAGTAAAAAATGGTGCATCTCCCCGATGGTGCGTCTCTCCCGAAATTACCCTATATTTATAGTACACAATTATTTTATGGCGTCATTATAATATTTTTAATGACATGGTAATGTTTTATTGTAGTGTATTACATTCCTTTAACGTTGACATGTACTATTGTTATTTTTACCGATTATAGTCTTTAAATGCATCCCCATGAATTTTCGTCTCATTACGTTAATTCCACGTTTCCGACCAAAGGTATTTTTTAATTTGATGTAAGTAAAAAAATGATATGTATGTTACTGCGATCAACATCTTTTGTGATCGCCACTATGTTGAAAAACACCATCAAGTTCCACTGTAGTCGAAAACCGCAAGGTATTCCTTGGAGTGAACTTCTAAACCTCTTCCGGACTCAGTAAATGCTGGCCGAGGCAGGATCGACGAGAGCATATCAGTGGTCCGCGGTCACGCAAAATGTACATAGGCGTTACATCCGCCTCTGGACAGTCCGGCACATTCTCGTGTTGGAGAGCCACATGTTAGACATGCGTTTTTTTAAGTAACAAGCCCAGGAAGTGCTTTAACCAAGATACGCATGTTTCTCCAGCTCATTACCATAATACTAGAAGCTACCTTGCGATTATATGGTTTTATTAGAGCTTTGGGATTCTCCTAGCCTGAAATATTCTCCCAATATTCGCAAAAGGCTTTAAAACAGGACTTCCACAAAATCAGTTGGTCCTTGCTTTTGGAATTCCACAAAAAGTTTCTGGACGCAAAAATGCGATTTTGGCTTCGACCCTCGCGAGCTTGTCGACATTTTAATTGCCCACGATGCCCGAATTACCATCTCCGAACACTCTTTTTTTCCCAGTTTTTATTTTATTTCAGTTTTTTTTCCAGTTTTTATTTCCCAGAATGTTCGAAAGAGTCACATAATTATGACTAGCCTTGAAGTGAATATTTTAGAGGCCAATGCTAAAAGAACTGCCTAACAGAATGTATGACTAAAGTTAACGACAATAGATAGTGATTTCTCCCTAGTTCGCGAGTACCTCTACTGATGGTTCTAGAGTACTTACATTTACCTAGATAGCGCCAAATAGTAAGATCACTTACAATCGGTAGTTGTTTTTTTAAAGTAAAAAAGCTTTAGCGTGTAGCATTTTCGACAGTGCCAACGTCATCAATTTTCCTCTTTTCCTCCAACTGATGACAAATTTGAAATTATCTTGAGGAATTGGAACTAGGAGCTATGAACGTAGTAGCACTGCGTAAAACACAAACAGACATGCAAAAGTGTACCTACGTGAAATGTTAGCAATAATACATACATGTCCTCGCGTTGTATCCCTAACGCGGTAGTCAGAGAGGACTAACAATAATGCTATCAATGCTATACATAAAATAACGTACATCAATTTTTCATACCGTTAATCTCAGTAACAGGAGCACAATAACCACAGAACCTTGACAAACCTGCATGGACATCATTACACCAAATGAAGAACGAACTTTGTACGTCATACTGGAATATAAAAATAGTTTGATATTTTTATTCGCATCATATTGTCTTCCCTAAAAAAATAGCCAGACATACATATGCATTTATTATAATTATTTCAAAGTATTGGTTTCAAATATTAAGTCTACCGTGCCGTGTCATCAATTGGCCAACTTCGTTTTTTGTAAACACGGTTGATATTCAGTTTTAGATAGTTCTATGGCCCGGAAAACTAATTGTGTTTATTAATCTTATTTAAGTTTCGGCCATAATAATAACAATAATGTAAGGAATATGGTGCATATATTTTAATTATTACTAATAAGTATATTTTAATTACGTTAATAAAATTAATGCGATGACTTTTGCAATGTTTTTGGACGTAATAAAAGGTAAAAAAAACTCTTAACTTCCTTGACTCTACAATATCATGAATTAATAAAAAGTAATTAAAAAAGTAATGTTAGTTGAAAAAAACAATCAGGTACTTATAGTAGTTTATTACCTTATAAGTTTTTGATGTATTAATATACCTTCTAAACAGCGTTCCTTCATTTCTTCGACAGTCATTGCTCGTTTCCGAATATCATTGAAATATTCTCTAAGTGTAATGAATTTAAAAAAGAGAATATTCAAATGTGCTACTACAATAGTATCTGCTGCTACCATGGAACACATCAAATAAAACATAGTCAAGTATAACAAAATTCGAACACAATAAGCTAGCGTAGTAGCATCTTCATATTTTGGCCAATAAGTTCCCATAATTATGAAAGGGCCATCTGAAAAGCAATATATTAAAATAATATAATGTCTAGTTCCATGGCATAAATAAAAGAACAATAAAAAAAATATTCAAGGTATTAGAGACTTCGACGAACGTATGAACGCAATAAAGATGACATCTAAAAACTTAAAAAAATTTATTAAAAAAAATGAAACCGCCTTCAAAAAACGCTGAAAGTATAAAATAACTATCCTTTACTAATCAAAACTGAAGTACAATTAAAATAATATATTTAAATAATGTATAAAATATAATAAGTAATCGGTTCATAAATGACGAAGTTATGAGGTAACAAACATACAAAAAAAAAACAACATACAGACGAATTTAGTACCTCCTCCTTTTTTTGAAGTCGGTTAAAAATATTTAAAAAATTATTATCATGAATTATCAAGTGTATGATTATAAATGATCTGTCGCATAAAGACCTGGAAACTAAAAGATACAACCACCAGGAATAAATATGAATAAGAAGTAGCCGGTAAGTTTGGCTAAACCTTCACCTTAGGAACTTAGTGATAGTATGATCGAGGCTGCGAAAGAAGTGTGCATATCGAACAAATGAGTTGGGAACTGTAAAAAGAGTGATATGTGGTGGAATTGTGAAGTAAGACTCCGAATTATTTTAAAAATAAATACGTAAGTACCGAAGTGGTCCGACATGAGGTGAACATGTGACATGACGAAGAGATCTTCTAGAATTAATAAAGTGCATTCAGAAAACCACCATCTGTTAAAAAACAAATAAGACATCATGTAGCAATGGAGTGAACATTGTAGGGAACCATATTAGAGCGATAGGGATATAGCGTGAAGATATATATGTATGATCGGTGATTCCATCTAATGTATTGCCATTGCACTGCGAGCAATGCTAATGTATTGCTATACTCGGATCTGGGATTGAAGGAAGTCATTAGTATGGAAGAGATTGAGAAAGCGATAAGAAGATTGAAATGTAGAAATGATACGGGATACGATGAGGTGATTGCTGATATGATCATGGATGGTCGTCCTAGGATCTGGTATACCTTTCGTAAACTGCAATCTTTGCTGATAGCAGGGAAGATTTCAGAGGAGTGGCGCACCGAAACCATGATACCACTCTATTTGGGTTCTCATCTAGTTTGTTTAAAACCTTCACATTGATAGAATGCATGAAAGGCATTCGTGAAAAATATTTATAGGAATGGTAAATGTTGTATGGATCAGACTTTCTCGCTCCGCATGATCGTGGGAAGGGTTCTGGCCATTGGAAGAAAATTATCTGTGCTTTTGTGGATCTAGAAAAAGCATTTGATAGAATAGTACGAAAGAAATTGTGGAGTCTCCTACCTGAATATGGCGTGAGAGGCCACATACTACGGGCTGTGTGGTCATTATTTGCAATTGCGATGATAAAACTAGGTATACAAGGACCGCGATGCGTGGCACTCCATCCTCATTGACGACCCCATTAGGGATACAGCATGAGGATATGTATGTATGCATATAGCATATGATTATAACATCTAAATTGATTGCGCAGATATAAAAAAAGAATTAATATTATATATACTATATATACAAACCATCCATAAACTTTCTTCTAGTCCCTTCAATTAAATAAAATAGCGTTCCTGGAAACACCGTAACCATTTGCAAAACTACAGACAATTTTATTCTTGTATAACGCTTCATAATAATGTGATTAGTCTCATATTCCTTACAGACTTCCACCATCTCCTTATTCAATTCTTTTATCACATCTTTTTTGTATATTAACATATGAAGTCTGAATATCACGACGATGTGTGCAGTCGACAAAGCCATTGTATCGTTATGTAAATCATTTGGATAGTTATTGAAAATCGATTCTAAAGTCTCGAGAATAGTCATAACGTAAAAGAAAATAAATAATATAGTTTGATAGCTTTGGTATCCTAAGAAAACCTGATTAGAACTTTTATACCAATAGTCACCTAAGCCTACCAACTTTAATATCTTACAAAGAAATTGCAAGATTTGCTCATTGTTAATTTTAAATGTTGAGACCGACATCTCTTACAATATGTCATCAAGTGTTGAAAACATAGTCAAACTGAAATTATTATTTCTTTCTTATAATTATGTTACTGTTAACTTCAAATAATAACTTCAATTAAGAAAATTACATACTTTCATAACTTTTTCAGCAATTATGAAATTACTATTGTTGTCACTCCTGTTAATTTATTTATCGAGTGAAACTGAAAGTAACGAAAACCAAGTATATACAACAAAGTACGATAATGTAAATCTTGACGAAATTTTGTGTAATGACCGTCTTTTGGATGGTTATGTCAATTGTTTACTAGATTTTGGCTCGTGTACACCGGATGGAAAAGAACTAAAAAGTAAGTACCAAGTACTGGCCCTCCAATATATTATATTGCTCTTACATTTACAGAAACAACCTTAGTAGCTATATAATTAAAAACAAAAAATAAGTTTTTCTTTAACCTTACCATAACATATATGGCGCAATATATGGTGCAAATGTTATTTATAAACTAAATGATATGGCATGAAATGGTCTAAATTAGATAAACTATTTTATTATCACAGAAAATTTACCCGATGCTGTCGAGAATGATTGTAGGAAGTGTACAGAAAAGCAACGCGAGGGTGCTAATAAAGTGATGCATTACATTATTGATCACAGACCAGATGATTGGAAAAAACTTGAAAACAAGTACATTTTTATTTATTTATCATCTGCATTTTATTTCTTATGGACAATCTATATGTTTAAACTTCAAACATACATTAAATTACAGGTACAACTCTGACGGCAGTTACAAAAAGAAATATTTAATAAATAAAATATCTGGAAAAAGTAAAACAGACGATACAGAAACAAATTGTGAAGAAGACACATAAATGGACATCGCTAAAGAGATAGAAAAATAGATACCTAGTAAATACATTTACATCACACTTTTACATATATGTAGGTACATGAAAACATTAAATATTGGTAAAGGGATAAAGAAAATAAAAAGAAGTCGCTATTAAAGGATATTAATTATTTAGACAACCACACGACACTCCTTAAAATTTAGACTTTATTTAATGTAGTATGGTATTAAAACATTGCATAATATATTAAGTATTTATCGGTGAAAATTTAAATACCAATATAGAACTAAATACTTAGGTACACAACACGAGAATTTCTAATGAATTTTTTCCATTTCATATCTTTTAACCCTAACTCGAAATCCTGGCGCAGTATACCTATTTCTAACATTTTCTACTTGCACTGGTTCTCCTACTATTCTATACATCGCTTTTTCTTCGTTATGAGGATTTTTTTTTTCAGGCTTTATTTGTAGCACAGTCCTACAAAAGTATTATTACAATTTTTAATTTTATTTATTATACTTGAACAGATTTAATAGTGTTATTTATACTCAAAGTAACAATAATTTATCCTAATATCCTTTGAACTTTCTTGAGTCCGTCGTACCTGGTGAGAAATAATTTCCAAGCAACAGGGTCATGAGCCATCATCGATGCAATAACTTTTCCTGCCTTTTCTTTCTGCTTATCCGAACATTTCAGGCAATCATTCTTGACAGCTTGAATAAGGACGCCTGAAATGTAGATAAAACTATATTGTTAACTAACTAATAAAAGAATGATCTGATAAACCACTTTTTTTTAGTCGAGTAGTAATTACCTTTGATTTTTCCCATATCTTTAGAACAATATCTGTCGACAGACATCAAGCACTTCACATCTTCAGCAGGAAGCGGAGATATAGCTTCATTGAGGTTTATTTTAGTTTTCAAGATGGAGTCTTCTTCGCTGACAACTTGATTGATAATCGTCATATCTTCATCTCCAAACACTATTCTATTAATTTCTATGCTCTTTACTCCATCTCTTGTTTTCACATCTATACCATCTTCAGACAAAATATTCTTTAAAAATATACAAATAACAAAAATTGTGGACCACATTGTTTGCGCTCTATGTCTTGGTTTAGTCTGAGGTAAATAATGTGATAGTTTCAATGGCAAAAGTGATGTAAGTATGCGTGATTTGTGTAGCGGTGTTTATTTGTTTATATCAACAGTTAAAAGATTGTCAGGAGTTGTAAACCTCTTGTAACCGACGGCAGTCATGCGAGTCTATTGTGATGTAAAATGCAACACTTATGTAAAATGCAACGATTTATCAAATAATTTCCGTATCAATTTAAAGCATTTGTTCATCATCATAAAGTACTCCTATATTTTACGATTGTACTAAACCGTTTACTACATTAATAAAATCATTACAAGTGAAAACAAAATGTTGAACTTCCCTGATGCTTGAAATATTCGGGGCGCGTGTGAAACGTAAACGTCAACAAACAACCTTCGTTAACACAGGCATACCAATTACCATGATAGTAACTAGATTATGTGTTCCTAAACCTACGATGAGTAGATCCTGTACCTGCAGTATCTACCATCTATAGGGATGTAAAGTAACAAAGTCAAAGTCAAATCAATTTATTCAAGTAAACCCAATTAAGTACAATTAAGGTAATTTTGAACGTCAAATCTACTTTAGTTCGATTCGAAGAGAAAACCTAAACACTGAGAAGAACCGACAAGAAACTCAGTCAGGTATCATTTTTTCAACATCATTTTACAAAAGGTTCATTAAAATACAATATTCAGAAAGAAAGTAAATGCATGTGCAGAGAAGATGATTTCCAGACTATTGTTTTATCTTAAACGAGATCGTTTATTTTATAGTATGATTGTCTAATCAATGTACATTTTATAACTAATCTAAATTTGTTTCTTTTAAGTAACTTTATGGGAAACTTTATTATAAAATGAATGCAAGTACCCAAAAATGAAACATTCGACTTACGTAATTTAAATTTTGGAATAACCAATTTATCATAACCTCGGGTTTCCATAACATTAATATCGCCTTTCTTTTTAAATATATATTTTTAATTGATCGATATATTTTTCTCGTATACATAATAATTTCAAAGATGTATAAGGACGGCACGGTGAGTACATTAATGTCTTTAAAATGATCTCTTAGTGATTCTCGTGCATTCATACTGTAGATGGCACGTATCGCTCTTTTTTGTATAATAAAAATGGAGTTAATATGTGCCGCTGATTCCCACAGCAGAAGACCATAGAACATTAGGCTATGGAAATATGCAAAGTACACCAACCTAGACGTATCCACATCCGTCAATTGCCTAATGCGTCTAATGGCATATATCGCGGAACCGAGCTTACTAGTCTGCCCACTACAACTTATTATCTACCGTTGAACCAAGAAAACTGGCTAACTTAACTAATGCTAATTGTTTCCTACCCAATTTTATCATCTGGGTACATTAGAAAAAGAAAATGTAATACATAATACATGGTTTTTTGTGCATTCTGTAGTAAATTATTCACAACAAACAATCTCGAGACGTCTGCTGGGATTGGATCCTGTTCACCCAGGTAGTATCTAGATACTTTTTGTTTAGTTTAAATAACAATGAAGTGTCATCAGAAAATATTACTATTTCGCATGTCTCTGAGCATAAATGGGATAGGTCCCAAAATTGATTCTTCGGGAACGCCTATTTTTAATTTTGAACCAACAGACAAAACCTCATTCACGCTCACTTTTTGCTCCCGGCCAGACAAATACGAGACCACAAGATCGAGAGCATTACCACTAATTCCATAGTATTTAAAGAGCCCTTTGATATTTTTGTGCAAAATAAATATATTTTGACGCTCTAATTCTCAGAAACCTTAAAATTTTTTAATATTCCGCTGGCAGTTTATAATAGATCAATTTCTTTTCTTAAATATTAGCGTTGCATATTTTCATATTTATTTTTTAATGTCTTACAATCACCATTCTACGAAGTCAGTTTATAAGGAAAATTAACAATTAATTACACAGGTATACGACTTAAAAACTGCCTCCGATTTCTCCACTGATTCTTATATTTTTCTGGGTGCTGAATCCGAGAAAAATATCCAAAATTTTCTATCACGTCACGATTTCTGACCAAATTGGTTTTTACGCTTCATGTAAGAGTTACCAGGTTCTTTTTGGAGCCGATAACAGTTTAAGTTCTACCAGTCAAAAATTTTTTTTTTTTAATAGTTGAATAAAAGACGATATCGTACAAAGGTTGTAGGATGATGGGAATGCAGAGAGGGGGGAGGGGGGCAAACCGTCTGGTTGGATGGTAAGTTTGCTGATGAATCGAATCACATGTTCTATTCTGTTTAAACGCAACAAAGCAAATCGCGCAAATTTGGAACGATAATACCAAAACTAAACCAAAAACGTTACGTTAGGCTCATCTCGCGCGCTAATAATTTTAACGAAAACGAATTAGCTATTTTTCGGAAAATACGTTAGTATAGCGATCAATTGAATTTTTTTTTACACCTTAGAAGAAAAATTAGTTATTTATTCTTATATTATATTTATTTAATAATTAAAGATATATTCGCGCATATTTTTTTGACAGCGATTGAAACCAAAAATGTTTCGTTGAGTATATCGTTTCCGCTGCCAAACGAACGTTTTTGATATAATTCGTGCTGAGCGCAATTTTCTGACAGCGTTTAAAACCTAAATCGTTTCCAAGGAGCATATACCGTTTCGTTGAAAATGTCGTTTCCTCTGTCAAACGAACGTTTTTGATTTAGTTCGGCCTGAGCAACTTTTATAATGTTTTGCGAGTCGTTATAAAAACAAAACTATTAAAATTATGGGAATTTATCTCAATTTGCTGGACAGTGCTCATGAGGTAGACGTGGCTGAAGAGAGAGCATCAACCCACAGGCAGAATACGAATATTAGACGATCATTGTTTACCATATCGCCAGAAAACGACATATTTTTAACAGAGTTTTGTGCCTGGCTGGTGAAGGAATGAAGTCCTCATAACTAGCCCCATCGTAAATCAAATGGATGAGATGTAGAAACAAAAGTGTTTATGGCGCACTCTAAATTATTAGGTAATTACATCATTATATATTTTAAGTAAATACAAATTGGTTATTACATGTTTTAGCTTTTGATAACTTTACGCGACTGGGTTCATAGCACAGATCGACTGGAGATATAAAGTACAACCCAGTCTCTTAAACCAGTGTCAACAAAACTGCAAAAGAAGTTACAATGGCGTACAAAATACCTACGGTCCTAAAGAAACACGTGGCAATCCCATCTAAGGCAAAAAGATAGAGAGAATACAATAAAAAGACGGTGGGAAACAAGTTGCAACAGTACATCATGTCATCTTCTACTGAAGACGAATGGGATAACTAACATAGAACTACTGTTCTGTATTAGTTATCTCTACAGAGCCACAAGGTTGCCAGGGGTTCTAAGTTGTGTAACGATAGCACCCATGCCATGTTGCCATTGTAACACAAGCGAAACATGACATGGTATCAGTTTTTAATTTTATTTGAAGACTTGCTCTACCCGCGACTTTGTAAGAACGGAAATTTTTTCCGTGGATTTGTATATATGTACAAAGTTGTTTTTGGAAAAAAACTACGTCTAGCCTACGTCTGTCTCCCGGCACATACTCTCGCTGTATCAAATTCATACGCAGGGCCACCGATGCCCCTCCTTATGTGCGCAACGTAGATCTGCACAACGATTTAGAATTGCCCTCTATATGGCAATATCGAAAAGAGGCGTCCCAACGCTTCTTTCACTGTTCCTCCCTACACCCAAACCCATAGTGGTCAGGGCGTCCTCTTACACCCCGAGCCTCGCGTCCGCAAACGCGACATGGATTAGGCGACAGCGATGGCGACATTACACATTCAAACTCGAATGTGTAATGCATTTTACATTACACATTACATTACATTTAAATCATAAGCAAAGGATAACGCTAAAAATTTGTACCATGTTGGGGCACTGGCATCACCAAGACGTCGGATCTTATATATCTATATATAGTGTATAATCGATGACGTCTGTCGTCAAGAATTTAAACAAACAGCGTGCGGCTCGCTAGTACTATCTCTCTCGCACTCGTCATTAAAAACGAGATAGCTATATTTTATATATTATATATAATATATATTGTATATTATATAATATAATACATAGCTATATAGCTATCAAAAGTATACTACACATATGTCATGTATAACCCGCGCGCTTATTACGTAACTTGCAGACAGCATGCGACAACCAATATCGCGCGATATCTGCTGTCAAAACGAGAATTTGTGTAATGTAAATTGTGTAGTGGCGCTAATTCTACCGCGAAAAGTGCATTTTACGGTCATACAATAATAGATACGCAATCGTCATAAATGATATTAATTTTTTATTGCAATTAGTCACCGGTCACGTAGTGATCGCGTGGCTGTCGCTGTCTGCAAATTTTTAGGTAATAAGCCCGCCGGACGTTGAAGGCCGAAGTGCTATTCGCGAGTATTATTTTACATGTAATCACGGCAGGCGTACATTAGGAAGCTGTGCTCATGTTATAAGTGTGATTTATTATCTAGGGTGAGCTGTGGGCTAGACACCAAGATGTGTTACAGCACCCTGCGCTAGGTATGGACAGTGTATTAATCGATTACGATACGCTTTAAAAATGTTAATAAATACTTAATAGTTATTTGCACAAAAATATGGTTTTATTAAAATAACTCCTTTTCAGGCACACGTATTTTTAAATAGTTAATTGGCCATTACTGATGTTATAATATATATTCTACTATTAGCAGTTCACCTCTATAAGAAAAGAAAGTTAAAAAACTATATAACCATCATACAGTACTTAATTAAAAAGGATATATTTTGTCTTCCAAAGCCAATTCAAATAAGTTACCCACCGAAATCGAAAAAAATTATATCTGATAATTTATGTACATAAAATAAGAAAGAAATTGAGACATGTTTCGGTTGCGCCAGGCTTGGCTTAATTTTGTATGGATTTGCCCTTCTTCTTTGCCTTATATTTTTACAATTTTATTAGCTACGCAATCCATAGCTAAACATTGTTTGAGGTATTTTTAGAAACACAACAATAATCAAAAGTAAAAACGCTATCGTACTTTCTATTATTATTTTTTTAATTTTTACTAGGCGACCAATGATGTTATATTTAAAGAAGAGGTAGATAGGTTACGTTAGTACTAATGCTTGTAAAATATTGTCCCGGTTACGCACACACTAATAAAATGATGAAGTCTAAATAAGATAGCATGACAATTACCATAAGCAAAGTGAGACAAATATACATCGCACTGCGTCGCTATGCAATGTAAGACTTCAATTGCATTTCAAACTAACAAATCACACGGCTCTCTAAAACCATTATGATTGGTTAATTTCACTTTCTTACTGCATTTTAAGCGAATCCGTGACTAATTCATAGAATATTAGTAATTAATGCCACAGAACAGACATTTTTGAAAAATATGATTGATGCCTAATGGTAAGACAGTAAAAAAGGATTTATGTTTGATTTTTAAATTTAATTTTTTTTGAGTCATGTACATTTGAAAACAGAATTATTTAAGTACATACATTTATAAAACAATTTAGTTATAAATTTGAAAATGATAAAAATAAAACACTAGGTATTTTCATGTAAAATATTTTTTACTGTGTGGGATTTTTGAATTATTAGACTCACTGCTAAAGCTTCTGATTCATTTTAAAAAATACGTATATTATAACTTATATACCAGCAAAATACACGTAATCAAATGTTTAATAGGCACTGCATGACATTGACGGTTCTGTAACATAACTTTTTATATTCTTTGACCAAATATAATATATTGCTCTCTGTCACACTTGGTAATTGGGGTATTACCTATCGCATTTCATTTTTTATGATTTAATATTTTACTGATATTTTAGATTATGGAAAAAATTGTGACATAAATGAATTAAATAAGTATACTTACGCATGATACGTGATTCGTGAACCTTTGGAAGTCTTGCTAGTATAGTTTCTGCAGTATCTAATAGTAATAACACAGGACGGCATTTTAATATTAATATTAGGAACGTACATACGAGTTGTCACTGTCACGTTACACGAATGAGCTCCACGTTGGCTAATTAGCAAAGTTTTGGGGTGCCAGTTTTCGAGCGCAATAACTCACCTACCTCTTAAATATAACATCATTGTAGGCGACACTATAGTTTATTTGAACTTGTTGAACCCACAGATCATAAACACAGACAGTATACCTAATTCGTAATTTTTAAGCCCGTTTTGTTCTTCGAATGTAAGTAAAATAATTTTCAAAAAATGTTTAATCTTAAAAAAGACTAAGTAATTTCTTTTTTATAATTATTATTTATAATATTTTACCGAATACATTGTGATTGTCAAAATGTCAGACCTTTAAACCACTAATATTTTCTACCAAAACGAATACAATTTCTACCATTTTGTAACATGGATCATAAATGCATTTTCTTTCGGATTCGTAAACTCCTTTCCCATGAGATTCCGATAGAGTTTGTGAATAGCATTTTCCAATCCTTCGGATTGAATTTAAGCTTTCCGACGATCGGTCCTTTCCGCCACGGAGTTTTCGAAGCGTTGTGAATAAACCCGCAGGTCTTACAATTAGATAGGTAACGTAACTATGTATTTGTTTTTTTCAGTATGTTTTGCTTTGATTTTGAATGCGAATGCTTATTTTCGTTACTTTTTAGTTGTTTTTTTATTATAATTTTAAATGGGATAATAGTGGTGCTGAAGAGTATTCTGTGGGTTATTCACAACCGTCGGAAACTCAACTTTCCGTATCCGACAGGAAACTTTTCGATAATTTTGTCTATACGCGATTCACAAATCCGAAATTGTATTATAATTATATTATATATCATATTATATATCATATTATATATAATCGTATTCACAAATCGAAGCCGTTGGATGGAATTTATGCTTTTCGACGATCGGCCTTTCCGCCATGGAAAGTTTCCAACGTTTGTGAATAATGGCCCTCGTAGAAAGAACGTTTATCCAGCAATAAAATCAAGGCGTAAAAACAAGCAGGCGGTGAACAGTGGTGAAAACATGGTGAAATATTTATTCCATGCAAATTGTTGTAGCCGCTCTGGGGGGTGAAAGCGAAATTGTATTTCAACTCCCATCTAGCGATTTTCAAACAAGTCCAGACGATATTAAAATTTTTTAAGATTTTGACGTTTCAGACGATATACATTAAGATTTTTGAAATAGTTTTACTCACTGACATGTATATATTAAGTGGTTTTACTATTAAGCACTAAATAACCAACGCATCCTCAAAACTGTTCTTATTGATTACTTTTTAAATTCCAATTAATTTTTATGAAAACGATTAGTAATTTTACATTCAGTCGTAGTAAACAGTATTAAAATTTAAATATATGTATACATATATACCTACAATAAAAGCATATGTATCAAACTGTCAAAGATACTTTCTGGATGAATAAAACACATGATCAAGATTGTGGAAAAACTATATTTCTATATCACTTTTTTAACAATTCTTCCAACTTTTTAGATGCAAGTGACATATCAATTTTACATTCATTATTCTTAGCCAATATTCCTAAAAAAGCTTTAAATACTTTCACCTTTCCCTCCTTATATTGTTTCACTAATTTAGGATTATTGTCAATTACTTCCATGCACTTTTTCATTATTTCTTCTTCATCTGACACTAAATTCCAGCATTTTTCTTTTATTACCTTTAGTGGCGATTTGTCATTGTCAGGGTCGCTAACGAGCTCATCAATAACTTTACGGTAAACGTCAAGATTTATTTCTTTTTGTAAAAGCATATCTGTTAACTCTGTCAATTGTTTTACAGTTATAGGGCAGTCCTCTAAATCTAACTTTTTTTTATTAAGTACAGTTAAGAGATCATTTGTTAGAAGATTAGCCACTTTATGAGGATTTCTAGAATTTCCTGATGTTAGTTCATGAAAATAATGTAGTAGAATAGGTTCATTTACAAGTTGAATTGCAGTCTCTGAACGGAGATTGACGTTTTCTACAAGATTTTTTCTAGATTCTTCTGGGAGTTCTGGAATTTTTTCTTGTATCAGAGGCACACTGAGAACATCTTGGGTCTCTTCTTTGTTCAGTAAATTAACTCTGAGTGGTGGAAGATTCGGTTCAGGCATAAACCTACAAAAATAATTATAATTGATTTACTAATGTTAAAAAATTATAACTAGTTATATGCAGGTACTTTCAACATTAAAAAATATCCCTTGAATCTATTGCACTCTTCATACTTTTTTACTTTTGAAATGTACATAATAATAAAGAGGTATATTTTATTCCAGATTCCAGCTTTCCATGGAAAAACAAGAATGTATTTCCCATCTCGAAACAAATTAACATTCTACTAATTAAAAAACTTCTTTCTAAAAATTCTTAGAATTTTTAGCTATCTTCCACCCAAGTTCTCGACATAGCATCACTTTACTTATTTACATAACTTTACTTATGACTTCTTCCATGTCAATTTCAGAGAAAATGGAGATAGGCGTTACATTTGCAGAGTTCAATGACTCTACCTCCTTAAGTAAAGTCTGGCTAATGAAAATAGACACTCGATTTTTTTGTAAACTTTCACATGGCAATGCTAATACAAACGTCAACGTCAATTTTGGAACTTGTCGGTTATTGTCAGCTTTGTTGTGTTCGAGTTTTTGGCGGGATTTTATGCAGACCTGTTGGGCGTTTACTTTAATTATTTGCAAATTGTTACTGGCGGATAATGTGATGTGAAATTGGCGTAGTTTTGCGTCCCAGTGTCTACACTATTGTGCATTAATGTGGAATTGTTGAAACAAGTGTTAATTTAGTAACGTGACGTTGAGACATTTATAGTGGCCTAGTCCGCCTCAGTGGAACCTACTAGAAAGACTGCCTCAATATATTTGTCGCCAGAAACTCCAAGAGACAAAATGTATTACGTCGACGTTTTAATGAAATAATGTGAAGAATTTATCTATTTACTACTGAAGACATCGGTTATATGGGCACAGAAAGAACCCTTTACCTTCCCTCCTAAGGGAGAACCGTACTAAAAAAAATGTCTATGTTATTGTGAGTTTATTTCAACATTTTACGAGTTCAAAAATGAATAAAAGCATTAAAAGCGGAGTACGAGAGATGTTGTTTTGCATGATTTGCAAGTTTCAAGAAAAACAACAGGAGAAAGACGCCGATATCAAATTAAACAAGATTGTTTGCGTGTGGTATTTAGTTTATAGACTTTTTAGGTTAGTGGACGCTATAATTTTGATCTTTGGTTTGAATTCAAATATTTCATAACCATAATTTTGAGTATTAGAAATAAGGACGGCACAAAGTCCCAAAGTGTATAGCTTGATCGGTGGTAGAAAATATTATATTGAAATTTTGAAATTAATTTTTGAATGTCATTGATAGACAAATTGGAGGATAGAGCAGAGATGGATGAAATATTGGAAACTATCAAAAATCTTACTGATTTAGAGCAAAAAGATCGAGTCAAAACCCAACACCAGTACTCGGAAGAAATAGCTTCAATCACTAGTAAGCTTTTATTGAGTACCTACCTACTAAAGATTTGTTTTGCTGATGTTGATGTAATAAAAACCTAATCATTTGGTTTAATCATTGTTTACAGATGTAAGTGTTACAACATTAAAAAGAATAAAAAAGGAAGGTCTGGAATACCCCTGGCAAAAACCGGCCACATAAACACACTGCCTCTGACCCAGATAGTTACGACATCGATGCTATTCGTAACAAAATCAATGACTTTTATATCGTCAGAAAACAAATTGCTACATTGAGAACATTGTTAGTGGAATTAAAAGAAAGTATTGGATTTGGCTCTTGGCTCTGGAAACTCTTCGTCGAATATTAACGGCCAATGACTTTGAATTTAAAACAAACAAGAATGAGTGTTCATTGTTAATTGAAAGTTATGATATATCTGCCTGCAGTCATCAGTTTTTAAGAGCCATAGCTTCAAAGCGTAAGGAAAGAAAACCAATAATTTATTTAGATGAGACCTATGTCCATCAAAACTACAAGCCCAAGAAATCTTGGCAAGACTCATCTACAAGCGGGGCCATTGAAAAAATGTTATCGGGGAAAAAGTACATAATTGTACATGCTTTCTCGGAGAAAGGTCCTGTGCCAAACTAATTCTTAGTGTTTAGCACTAAATCGAAAATGGCAGATAACCATCACAATATGCACGCCTCAAACTTTCATAAATGGCAACAAGAAAAGCTCATACCTAATCTGAATGAGCCGAATGTAATAGTTATGGATAATGCCAGTTATCATTCAGTCAATTTCAATAAAACTCCTACATCACAAACTTGTAAAAATGAAATAAGAGAATGGCTTACTTGAATGAAATTCCATTTGAAGACCACCACACAAAAGCGGAGCTGCTGTGTTTTGTAAAACAGCACATACCAGAACCATTGTATAAAGCCGATGAACTTTTGAAGAAGAATGGTCATGAGGTATTGAGACTTCTCCCCTACCATTGCGATTTAAATGCCATATAGCTTGTATGGAGTTTGGCAAAATGGAAAGAGGCAAGTAAAAATATAGGCCTTACTATGAAGAAGTAAGAAAAACTGATCAAATAATCTTTTGAAAGCATAACGCCAGAAGATTGGAAGAAAATGACAGAACACACCATGCGCATTGAAAATAAATACAAAGAGATAGAATTACTGAAGAAAATTTAAAAGCTTTATAATCAATGTGGGAAACAGTGACACCAGTGTATATAGAAATGCGGGATTCAAGTTTTGATTATTAAAAAAATACCATTGAAATTGTTGTTTTTTATTAATAATTTGTAATAGGTATTTTTTAATTATAATATAATAATAGTTATATCATGAACTGAGTGTTAGGTTTCTTTTAATTGATGTCACCTAGATAGACTAGTTACCACAAAACTGAAAACGAATTTTCCATATGTTTCTCTTGGCCCAAACTAGACAAGGCTATGGGAACTATACAACTGATAATCTTAGGTCATTAAATCACCCAGAAGAAAAAAAATATTCAGAAGTTTCAAAATAGGTTATTTCAGGTATTTCATATAAATTTCGGGGTGACTATGTGGATATTTTTTAAATTTGCCGCACTTTTTCAGTCCCTATTTTCATTAGCCAAACTCTTATTAAATATTATGGTTAGACTCATAACTTTAACAAATTATAAATCTATAACCATATGCATTCTGTACTTTTTGAATGACACTAACATCCAAAATTTTCAAAAATTCTAAAAATTAATTCATTCTGGATCCAAAAAAGCTTGAAACGCCTATCCCAATAAATAGTTAGGATAGGTATTTTGAGCATGATTTATAAACATGTTTTTCAAAATATCTTCAATATGGAGATGTACTATAAAAGTTATAAATAACATAAATAGATAGTGATTGTAATACACATAAGGAAAATTCTTAAAATCGAATGTACCTATAATCTTGAACAACTTCCTTGTCTCTCATGGGTATTGTGAGCTTATTTGTTGCATCCCAAGCACGTGTCTCATTGATAATCTGTCCACCATTTTCAAGCACAGAACATTGGCGTTGTATCTCATGCTGAATAGCTCTAGCCACACCTCGTACAGAGCCAATGTTTTTTATCTGAAATAAAAAACAAAATTAATGTAATATTAATAATAGTACAACTAATTTCAAATATTATTGTAGATATTGTACGATGCGAATGTATGTATTTTTTTCTTATTAATGAAATTTATTGTTTATGGTTTAATGTTACTAATTCCATGTAATGTTAATTAGTCCAATGAAGTAAACTCAATTGGATTATTGCTGATGCTATACTCCAATTCGGATAAAATTTTAATTGAATGTAGTTTAGTAGTTACACAAAACATGTAGGCCTGCAGCGATTCCTATTCAAGCCTCTGACGCTATGGGCCTGCGATAATTTAATATAAACATTGTTTTATTTTATGACATCTGTTTTATATTAAAAACATTGTTTACCTTCCCGTAAATTAAATTGATTTAAATTTGAAATGGACCATATACACATTGTATTTTAAAAAGTTATCTTTTGACCATACGAATAGATCATTCCAAAATTAACATAGGTAGCTCAAAATAAGCTTCAAAAGTATCATTTAAAATATTTTTCTAAATTTACGCAAAACAGGTTTTGAATAATAATATACTGAATTAAAAAAACTTATTGCTCATTTTTACTTTTCAAATATCAAAAAGTATGGAAGAATGCCACAACAATGGTTAAAAAAACCATATTTATAATATTTAAAATTGATATTACTTAAATATTTGACTACAGATATTTCTTATAATATTATGATTGAAATACGAGTATAAAATATAGCATCATTAGCATGCAACATTAAATAAATATTAAATAAACATTAACTCCACCTGTTTCTTGTTAGCTCTACTAATTACAATATAATTATCAGAAAGAATGCTACCTAATGTACATATTATGTAATAAAAAATTAGATATTTTATTAATTTTAAAATTAGTACATTGTTCGCTTCTTTTCTATGTAGCAATCATCTTTACTATTGACTGGACATACTTTTTTAATGATATGCACATATTATATATTATATCCTCATGCGCCATCCCCGATGGGATAGCCAGAGAAAATGGAGTGCCAAGCATCATGGTGCTTAAATACTTCTTTCGCCTCCTCAAAACTCATCATTCTCATCACACACTTTCACCGATGTATGGAAATGTTTTTGACTTTGTCATCAACTAACACACTGATTACGTTAGTAACTAACTAATCTATGACTGTGATGTTCATAAGTCAGCCTTGGTCTTCCTTGGCCTTCTGCTACCACTCACTTTCGGATTTTTTCATTAATAGTTTATCACTTGTTCCTGCTGTGCCTAAAGCATCTAAGCCTTCCAATCTTCGTTTTTCATTTTTACAATAACACTGTCATTCAACATTGTCCTATTGTGACACTACACTCTACATATATTTCTCAGAGATCACACTTGTTTAATTAACGACTAAATATTATGATTATATGATATGTGGTGTTTAATGTAAATATGAGGCTGTAATATGTACTCATGTCAATAAATAAATGAATAAATAAAATAAATGCCACATTCAATAGCATACATTACCTCAGTTCGAGTAGACAATGGGTCTCCTGGTCTTCTTATTGAAATATTAGCATCTACACGTAATGCACCCTTTTCCATTTGGCCTGAACATGCACCAAGTCGTTGAAGAATTAATATTAATTCTTTAACCAGGGCTGCAGCTTCTTCACCATCCTTAAACATACAAAAACTGTATTAGTTATGCTTTATACTCATAGTTTCCATAATGTACACTACAAGTTACCTATGATTCAACTACTCTAAAAAAAGATAATTTAGAGAATAAGTGTCTTTCTTTCATGGAATTGTCTACTTTCGTGGGTATGCTAGCAGAAACTAATACAAATAAGCTGCCCTTCACTCAAATTCTCTCTTTGTAACATTATTTCTGTGTATGTTGTGTGTGCAATAAATATTTAAATTAATAAATACAATAAATAAGTGAGTGTGATTAAGTATGTAATGGAATTGTAATTAAAATTAATAAAACACTTCTGTTATGTAACTTTAAAAACAGACAAATTTTTTGTTATAATAATACAGATATGAACATACAAATAGAGTATAGTAAGCCAGATTGCTAAGTAGCATTCATGATGATAATTTAGAACAAGTACAAAAAAGTATGTTACATAGTTACATTATGAAAATATTGGTAAATTGTTCAAACACTTGTTACCTCCAATAACAAAAAACCTTCATTTTTGTATTAAATTAAAAATAAGTATATATTAAAAATAAGTATATATAAAAAATGAGCTCAAGTGACATCAAGGTGTAATTGTGTTGTACATTGCTATGTCCACTCCAAATAGACAATGGCATGACATTGTGTATATGTATGTATGTATGTAAGTATGTACAAAAATATAAAACTGCTTTTACTAGACATTTATTTCCTGATTTACACAAAAAATAAGGTTACTTAAATGGCACATACTGTACTTATTCTTAATATTATATGTTTACTAGGAGACCCAACAGACATTGTCCAGCCTGAAATAAAAATAAAATTTCCTTGAACCCAATTGCACCGCCACCTACCAGATCGATTGTCAATCTAAATGATCCAGGGACGCACTTGAACAAACATAAAAAACTCATCAACATTTTGATTGCCATTTAGAGGAATTCATTGACAAACATACATAAAGGAGAATAACCCAATTGCAGCACCACCGTCCAGGTCCACTTTTAAATCTAAGCCATCCAGGGACCCACTCAGTGACAGATATATGTACAGGAGAATTATAAACATATATAAAGAATAAAGCTAAACCAACCTCCAAATCAGGTTCAAAAACTAGTTCTATGAGTGGTGCTCCCGCTCTGTTCAGATCTACCAGACTGCGCTTCAACTCTGCATCATGTAGTGATTTGCCACTGTCTTGTTCTAATTGAATTTGTTTGATCTTCGAAGTTTTTTTATAAGGTTTCTTGTGGACTCCTGGTGTGAACACCTAGAATAATAGTAAAAGTATTGAATTTTAAACGAATGGCCTGATAAATCAATTCCTATAATTCATTGAATACCTGAAAACTAATAATACCATCACTTGCTAAAGGAGCTCTTTGTTGAGTAATTTGATAACCAGATGGCAAATCTGCATAGAAATAGTGTTTTCTATCAAAACTTGATACTTCATTTACTTTGCAAGATAATGCCAATGCGGTTATAATACCTAATTCTACACATTTTCTATTTAACACTGGCAGTGTACCAGGTATGGCAGCATCAAATAAAGATACATAGTTGTTCACTAATCCACCAAAGGTATTCTGAGCACCAGAAAATAATTTCGATTCTGTGTTCAGTTGAGCATGAACTTCTAAACCAACAACACTTTGCCACTTCTTGACAGGAACCGAGGAATAATTACATTTTGTTATATTATGTTTTAGCATAGGACGCGATTGCCTCATGAATCTCATTTTCTGTCAGTCTTCAAGTAAACAACGACTTACAGAATCATAATCCTGAACCTATAATGTTAATAAATTATATTCAACACTGAAAAGCATTTTTTAAACGCCTTCGCTAATAAAAATATTGCTGATGTCATGGGACATTTTGTCTTAATGGTATCACTTCCTTAGTTTGTGCTATGTTCATTTAACCTTTATTTCCTCAATATTCATAGAGTACTTTGTGAACAGAGCAGAACAAAATTATACTTTGTATCTTCCTAAAAACAGAAAAAACGACTGTAAAAATCAAAAATCCAAAACTGACATCTGACACGCTTGACACGAGATATTTTTTTTTATTGAGGCATTGGCTTCTAGGCCATCATCAGTTCAGACGTGATATACTGTAACAGTAGATAATAACCGACAGTATCGTAGTGAAGCAAACTGACACCCTCTTCACTCAGAAGCTCAGGACTTTGGAGTATACATAAAAATATTGTCATGTTATGTGGTCAGAAGTCAGAACTTCAAGAGCAAGTCAAAATCGAATCAATTTATTTGAGTAAACCCAATTGCAACTTGTTTTTGAACGTCGAATATGCTTTAGTTCGGTTCGAGAAGAAAGTAACGAATGAGCTTGGAACAAGAGATAGTTTAAGAGAACAATATCTATTAAGTAACGGCAACGTTTCAAAACAATTATTAGAAAGTAATTTCGTAATTCACAAAATTCAAAATATAAAACTAGATGGAAAGTTATGAATTTAGTAGCAACTCCATTGCAAGAAAAATGTAGTAAGTACCAGTATTCCCAAATAGATGTCTCTGCTTAGACTATATAATATTGGAACGTAAACATACGCGCAATTTATATAATTACATGAGACTATGTATGATAGCTGATTTATGAACGAAATTAAGATATTTGAAATTAATAAAAGATTTGAGGAAGCGAATGGAGTATGTAAGGACCGCGACGCTCGGCGCTGCGAACTCTCTAACTACCCCCTTAGGGATACATCGTGAAGATATGTATGTATCACGTAATTTTAAACTTATTTAACGTCTTAAAAAATAATTCATAATTAAATAAAGTGTAGATGTACTCACATTTTGACGTGCACGGTGAAATCAACACACAAAAAAATTAAAAATAAACATTAAAATTATTGCATTGATAAATCGACTAAACTATTTGTAACCTAATTAATCTACATATAATAATAAGCATAATTTACGATTTATTATTTTTAATATCACATTCTTAAAAATAGGATAGTTATTATTTTGTTCATATTTATCTTCTATGCTATTAATCCCGTCACTACTTCAAATAAAAAGGAAAATAAATATAAAACGATAAAGGCTAAAGTGACTTCAGCGATGGAATACATTTTTATTGTCTTTTATAACGCAAAAAGTGAAAACTGCCTTCCGCTTTTAGCGAGTCGCAGAAAGAAATCGCGTGAAACGTACACTCCCTACTACCCACAGGCGAGATTTGATTGTGAGTTGCAGTAAACTATACACACACCAAGCCCTGTCATTGACAAACGACCAATTTTAATAGTAGCCTCAAAGTATAACTTAAAATGAGCTTCGAATAACATTCAAATATATCCTAGTAATATGTACTTAACGACTAGAAAATAAACACGTTTGTAGATAGATTAAATTGTAAATATTATGACGTCGTACTTTAATATCTCAGAGGACACACCTCCATCACATTCACACGGTCACACAGCACTTTAGTAGGTACCTACCTACGTATTATATATAAAATTATTTGTCGTATATACCTACTTAATTTATGTAAGTATAGAACAACATTTTGAAACTTAAAATATAAAAACAATAATCCGATTTCAATATCTATATGTAATAGAAATATGGTCATGGTTATGTGGTTACACATTAGAACACATATTAGAGAAGTGAGAACACATATTAGAAAAGTAACACAATATGTTAGACAAATATGTACCTAGCCTATATACTTACCTACCTACTCTACTTACGAAAACTCCGTAGTATTCATATACAATGTTTTTTTAACTGGTATGGAGGAATCAGAGTCCATTGGAGATACGGGGAACCTGTCTTAGGAATCATTTGTATTTTTTCTGAAAAGAGTTTTAGTATAGCAAATTTTTTGGTCAAACATGAGACATCCATAAAAATTAGTGAAATTGGTATATATTTTCTTAATGCAGATCGACTCAGTTTCATGTAAACATCATTTATTGTACCAGATGAAAAAATCTTGACAGCAGAAGTTGGTTAAATTTAATAAAATATTTTATCATGCAATACATATGGGGAAATCCAAACACTTAAGAAATATAAGCGAAATGCCTTAGGAACCATTTCCTCTCTCTTGTGAAAACAATTTGGGCATTATACATTTTTTAGTCAAGCGTGTAGAATTGGATGATGCTTACATGAAACTGAGTCCATCCGCATTAAAAAAAATTGCCAATTTTACAAATTATGGACATCACACGCTTGACCAAAAAATTTAATATTCCCAAGATTCCCTTTTCACAACAAAAAAATGATTCCTGAGACAGTTTCCTGTATTTTCAATGGATTCGAATTTCCCTGTATTGTCCCAGTTAAAAATAGCACCTTACAACAATGATGACCTCTACTTACAAAATTGCCCTATAGTATAAATCCATACTATCCATACTATACTAATATTATAAATGCGAAAGTCTCTGTCTGTCTATCTGTCTGCTTGGTTTTCACGGCTAAACCACCGGACCGATTTTGATAAAATTTGGCATGGAGATAGTTTGACACCAGGAGGTGAACATAGGCTACTTTATACTTCAAAAATCTACCCTTAAAAGGGTGAAAAGGAGATGAAACTTTATAGGGGAAATGCTAAACCGCTGAACCGATTAAGACGAAATTTAGTACATTGATAAAATCATTTCTTTTAAAAAACATGGACTTCTTTTTTTTTTTAAATCTACCCCTATAGGGGTGAAAAGGGGGATAAAACTTTGAATGGGAAATTTTTAACCGCTGAACCGATTAAGATGTAATTTGGTACAGAGACACCTTTTCTATTTAAAAAACATAGTTTTCTTTTTTATCTAAAATCTAACCCTAAAGGGGTGAAAAAGCGAATGAAACTTTATAGGGGAACTTAATTATGCTAAACCCTAACAATATGGGTATCAAATGAAATGGAATAAGCATGGAAGGTAGATACATATGTGACGTCACCATAAATCCAATATGGCGGATGTTCCATAACAGGAAATAACTTTTTGTTCGACACCAACAATGTGGGTATCATTTGAAATGGAATACGCAGGGGAATGTTTCTGGACATGTGACGTCACCTTAAATCCAATATGGCGGATGTTCCATAATAGGAAATAACTGTTTCGTTCGACACCAACAATATGGGTATCAAATGAAATGGAATACGCAGGGGAAGGTTTCTGGACATGTGACGTCACCATAAATCCAATATGGCGGATGTTCCATAATAGGAAATAACTTTTTCGTTCGACACCAACAATATGGGTATCAAATGAAATGGAATACGCAGGGGAAAGTTTCTGAACATGTGACGTCATCATAAATCCAATATGGCAGATGTTCCATAATAGGAAATAACTTTTTCGTTCAACACCAACAATATGCGTATCAAATTAAATGGAATACGCAGGGGAAGGTTCCTATGTATGTGACGTCATTATAAATCCAATATGGCGTATGTCCCATAATAGGAAATAAAATTTTTTCCAACACTAACAATATGGGTATCAAATGAAATGGAATACGCAGGGGAAGGTAGATACATATGTGACGTCATCATAAATCCAATATGGCGGATGTTCCATAATGAGAAATAACTTTTTTATCCAACACTAACAATATGGGTATCAAATGAAATGAAATACGTAGAGAAAGGTTTCTGGACATTTGACATCATCATAAATCCAATATGGCAGATGTTCCATAATAGGAAATAATTTTTTCATTCGACACCAACAATATGGGTATCAAATGAAATGGAATACGCAGGGGAAGGTTTCTGGACATGTGACGTCACCATAAATCCAATATGGCGGATGTTCCATAATAGGAAATAACTTTTTCGTTCGACACCAACAATATGGGTATCAAATGAAATGGAATACGCAGGGGAATGTTTCTGGACATGTGACGTCACCATAAATCCAATATGGCGGATGTTCCTTAATAGGAATTAATTTTTTCGTTCGACCGCAACAATATGGGTATCGAATGAAATGGAATACGCAGGGGAAGGTAGATACATATGTGACGTCATCATAATTCCAATATGGCGGATGTTCCATAATAGGAAGTAACTTTTTCGTTCAACACCAACAATATGGGTATCAAATGAAATGGAATACGCAGGGAAAGGTTTTTATGTACGTGATGTCAACATAAATACAATATGGCGGATGTTTCATAACAGGAAATAACTTTTTCGTTCAACACCCACAATATGGGTATCAAATGAAATGGAATGTGCATGGGAAGATTTTTTTATATGTGACGTCATCATAAATCTAATATGGCGGATGTTCCATTACAGAGAATAACTTTTTTGTTTAACACCAACAATATGAATACCTCGGGCAACCTCAGTAACCTAAAGAGGTCAAGGAAAACTTTTCCACGCGGACGAAGTCGCGGGTACAGCTAGTACATAATAGTTGTGTTCCTATTTTAACATCCATTCTATTTTATGTTAGTATTTAGTAACCTTCTTGACTTTTAAAGTTATTTAATTTATTGTCAATTATTAAGAAACCATTGTCTCAGTTAATTTAAATGTATAATGTAAATACCAATTTACATCAGACATTTTAGTCATACCATACCGCTCATACCTATACCTACTTACATGACCAAGGGCGTCGCCAAGGGGGGGCAGGGGGGGCAGTTGCCCCCCTCCTAGAGATCAAATGTAGCTAGCCGCAAAGCGACCAAAGTGCGAGCAATTGACTTCCTTCATTAAATATTATTTTTGTTAAAATAAATAATTATTACTGTGTTTAAAAGTTTGATTTAGTTATTGTGCTGTCGAGGGCTTGTGAAGTTTTATACATTGATATTAGAACCGTTCTTATTACAATCGTCATCGAGGCAAAGACTTCCAAAGTGTAACGCTTCATGCTCTCGGCGTTCATATTTTTTATCCTCCATAATATTGCCCCATTGCCCCTCCCCTTAGTCATAAGCTGGCGACACCCTTGTACATGACATATAAGTACGAAAACTGTTTAACACGTATATAAATATTGTAAATAAGCATATAAACTATAATTATTATTACTTATTAATTATTACACATCAGATTATTTGATTTGGACATCATTAAGTACATGTGGTAACACTTTTAACTCTTTATAAATAACATGAAGAATACAAAGAGAATAATAAAATGAAATTTGTACCTACTACCTACCTACTACAGAAACAATAACATAGACAACTTATCCTTATTTGTAAGAAGAATCACATTGACAACTTAACTCACTGAAAATGACATGAACAATATTTTCAATGCACAGACTACCTGCATGCTCTGCTACTGTTTTATGTTCAACTAGCGGAGCCTACCGACTTCGCCCGGGTTGAATACACAACATATAGACTATGGCTATGTCCTTCTCGAATAATGTACCTTTTAAATGGTGAAAGAATTATTGAAATAAATAGTAGTTCCGGAGATTACCCTCCACATATATACAAACTTACGTAATCCACTCTCTCTCATTGTAATATTAGTTTAGATAATATTCAATATACCTACATTGTATTTAATAGTATGATTTAAATCCGATAAAACCATTAATGGAAGCTCTATTAAGACTCCAAGCCAATCTTCGAGTGGCACTTTATCTCTTTTCTCTCCTTTTTTGGATGTCCCATGTTCGATTGCACCAAAAGAATGCTCAGGTTGTTTCGGACATATATGTTTGTATATGTATATGCCCTAGGCCAAAGACTTTTATATAAAATGAAGTAAATCCGCCTTACTCCAAGAAACCAACATTTTCATGCGATCCTTGAACTAAAACTTTAACAAGATTATAGTACACACAAACAAACAATATTTACGTAAGTGTTATTAGAAAGCAACATAATATATGAAAACAACAAGAGTAAAAGAGAAAGTTATTTAAGCTTTTTCTAATTTTAAGCAACACTTTTTGTAAGACCTCGCGACGTACACGGTAAAAGCGTTTCGCACGCACTGGTTTTAATTAACTCCTATTTAACGCTTCATAATTTCGTGTGTCGGGTGCGTCTACCTCAGTTTACGAAAAATAAGTCTTTGCCATTACTTATTTTTCGAAAGAACTCGAATATTAGTATTGCTTAAAAATATCGAAATATTCTTGTATTCTATGACAATAATTCCGTTCATTTGCTCGAGCTAAAATACATATTTGATCATTGAAACGACGAAAAACGAGTGATAATGACGTCTTTCTTTTTTTGTTTGTAAATGGAATTACTATTTCTAATGTTTAATGATTATTTGACAAGTAAATAATCAAAAATAAAATGTTAGAAAACTTAAAAAATCTTGCTCGCCTAGTTAATAGTACCTGGGCGACCGCACTTTACTCGGTGTCTTATAAACAAAAAACAAAATCCTTTGACCATATTGCAGGATTCGAACCCGCGCATTTCAGCGTGGTAGACATACGCTTTGGCCTCTGTTCTATCGAGAAAGTAAACTCTGTTGCGAAATTAGAAGAGTTTAGAGTTTAGAAGTTTTAAGTGTGTGAAAACATTGAGAAAAGAATTTTCCCAGAATTGAAACCTAGCTAGATCGATTTATCGCACCCGTAAATCCCTATATTGTAAATTTCATCGAATTCGTTAGAGCCGTTTTCGAGAACGCAATTTTGAATATAATAATATTGCTTGTATAATACTATTCTTTACAATACTATTCTTCTAAATAATATAGTAACTTAAATTAAAGGAAGCCCACGAAATTCAACAATCAATTCCCTGTTCAGGAAAATAAATAATAGACTTTTCTCCGTGATTTTTAAGCATAGACTTTATGAATAACTCCAGAGTCAGACGCTGTGTCCAAGCAACAACGGGGAGCTAAATCAGATAACCTGACTCACTTATACATACGACACACATTTATTATCAGATAAGCTGATCGGTCGCCATTTCGTTAGAAAACAGCACCCACACATCTACATTTTATTTGCCTCACTTCGTAGTACGAGACAGGCTGTCCGAAGTTATTAAGTTTTTATCATTATTTTTCATTTTATTTCATTATTATAAGTACATTATTATGTACTATGATATATGGTTTTAATAGGTACTTGTTGCAAACTGAACTTAGACATATTATTTCAAAATATTTGAAAAAAGCAAAAAAGGTCTGACCACATTGCAGGATTGGAACCCGCGCACTTCAGCGTTGTAGACCTACACGTACACTCAGCCACTGTGCTGTTGAGAAGGTAAACTGCTGCGAAATTAAAAAGTTTTGAAGTTTAGAGTTCAGAAGTTTTAAGTGTGTGAAAAACGAAGAAAACGATTTTTCACAGAATTGAGACCTAGCTAGATCGATTTTTCGCCCCCCTCAACCCCTATATTGTAAATTTCATTGAAATCGCTCGAGCCGTTTTATATAATACTGGATAAGTATGACGCTTCGCACATGACGTCTCACATAACGTTCTAGAATATTGACTTGCATATGCTTACATATAATGATGTTTTTGATGCTTGTACAATATTTAAACAAGTCACACCTTCAGAATAAAATTGACCTAATTCAAAATTTCAGAATTTTGAGTTGTCCTAATAAATTTAATCTACCTTCTGTCTAAATATAGTATGAATTGACCAATCTGTCTGCCCCGTTAGCTACATATCGTCAGAATAGTTAAACATGCATTTGTGTAAAATAGATTTTAATATTTTATGTGAATTCATTGTCGTAACTTACCAAAACTAAATTTCATAATTTTGAGTTAGGCCATTTTCATTCTAAAGATGTGAAGTTATAACCATAAACATTTTACTTGGTCTGGTCAATATAATATGAAAATAAAACCCAATGTTATTCAAAATAAAGTTTATGTCAGGTTCTGTAAAATTCATTTAGGTACCTACATAGATTGTGGCAATGACATGACAATGACTTAAACATCCACAAGCCCTCGTAAACAAAAACAGCTACTGGGATTGTTATATTTGTTAGGTAACTTCTACCTACTTATTGTTACACTTACTTAGGAAATGTATGAATTGTAGTTGTCAAATTATCATCACGTAATATCAATGTCGTTGCTAACAAGTAATAACTTGGTAATAACCAATAACTTATGTCACATCATAGTATATTTGCTTTTTCTATTAAGGTAGTCAAATATGAACGAAACGTTTTTAATCTAGTTTTCCCTAGTCTTGTGAAATTAATAAAAATATCTAAATAACTACTTGCCTTTAAAAAATAAAGGAATAAATGAGTGTAGGCAGGGACGGAGGTAGGTCTTGACGTACATATGTATGTTTGTACGTCACTATCTACTAATGAGTAGTTTTACATTTTTTTATAAAGGCACGTGCTATGTAGTGCTATCTGTGGTGCTATGTACTGAAATAGTACGTGTGCTTTTACAAAAAAATGTACCTAAGTGTCCTTTTACACATCATACATTTATATGTGTATAATTATGTACATAGGTAGCTATGTACATAGGTATGTGTAGGTAGGTATATTACTACATATAGGTATTGTATATGTAGATAATAAACGTAACAAATATCCACTAATCTATATCTCATGCACTGCAAGTTCTGTCTCTGATTCTTCCCAAGACCAAACATTGAATAAATTATTAAAAAAAACTACAATAGTAATAATAGCACGGTCACTCTAGAGCAGTGGTACTTAAACTTTTAAGACCATGGAACACACGATAAATCCCGTTTAATTTATGGTACCCTATAGCAAACTATAATAATAAAAAATACCTACCGCAATTTCAAATTAGAGTAAAAATCATTTATTACAAATATTTAGAATAAAGATTAATAAGATGAATGAAATTATTTCACTGCTTCCTATAAAAACTATTAATAAGTCTAAAATCGAGCATTTTATTGTGTAGGACCTCCTATAGAATAAAAATGGTACATGTTTGTTAATATGTATGCTTAGACCAAGTTCCGCGCAAAAAATAATGTCGCTACAAATGACGGTAAACAAAAAATTCCAACTATTTAACAACCAATGCAACATTCGCGGTACCTTAGTGTCTTGTATACGGAACCCTTGGGTTCTGAGGAACCCACTTTAGGAATCTCTGCTCTAGAGGGTCCATGTTGGAATTTATTTGAACTCATTATATAAATATTATGTATAAAATTGAGGTTATTATTAGCAATGTCCTAAAGTGTTAGTATTAATGTCGAAGTCCGTTTTACATACCTATGTACGAGTATGTATCTCGTATCTACATATATCACATACATATAGAGTCATTGATGTCTTACGGAGCTAACTGTTATTCGTACATATGAAAGTCATTATAATAAGACAAAACAGTCACCTACAATTATATTAATATTCATAATAGCCTTACAATAGTCAGTACAAAAATGTATAACACCCTAAAATCCTATTGTCGAATTAACGTTTTTCTACACAAACCAGGGGCTGCAGTCCCGACATAGCGATTATTTTCGTAAACTACCGATCGATAAAAATGACGGAAAAAATCGCTTACCATAACGATAAGCACGAATACTTTGCAAGCTGTCAAATTTGATCGTAAAAACATTATCAGCAATCGTAAAGTTGACAGTTAGATTCGATATGATACCAATCCCAATCGATAGTTTTAATGTAGAGACTTTCAAAAATCGTTAAAAATTAATCGTTATGACTTATCAACCCAAATCGGTCGTAAAGCGATCGCTATCTATGTCGAGACTGCAGGGGCTGGTGGTATCGCTAATGGCCAAAAGAGATTTGCTTATCGCTGATGGCTACATCCTTTTTAGACATGACAGAATGAAAGGAATGAGGTGGGGAGGAGTTACTATTTAAGTACCACGCAAACTGCAGAATAACTATACTTGCTTCCGGCGACCCTTAAAAGAATCGCCAGACTAGGGGCGCGGCCGCCCACACACTGTCCGGCAGTCAATAAGACAGCCCAGCGGAGTGGGGCAGGAGCTGGCCGAGCGGAGATGAAGAACCTGAGTTCCCAACACGCCACCAAAGGCAAGACGATATCGCCGACGACCAATAGGAAGTCACCCCCCAGTGACCCTCCCACGGAGGCGGGAGGCGAATGATGACCACCTCAGGGAGGCACATAGCCTCGGAGAGGTTTCCCCACGGCCCCCAAGAGGCGGTGAGAAGAAGAACCACGAGAATAACTATACACGTAACTTCATCCCACGTAAAACTGTAATGCTCAAATGGAGGCTCTCTGGTTTAAAGTATGGTCTTTTAGAAATAGTTGCAGGTATATATCGGGCGACACAGTTACACATTTGACGATACTAACCAATTACTGTATGACATAAACAAGGAAAACCCTCTTTTATTGCGGGACATTTCAACCTCCTAAACCTAGAGCGGCCATTGCACGACGTAGATGTCGAGCGGAACAACATACTTCACGGAAAATTTGCGAATATTCTGTGTTAACAGTGATTTGAATCAACTAGTAACTGGTACAACAAAAAAAGTGGAATGATGAGTAATCCTTTCTGGATTTATTTTTTTGTAATGAGAACAATCTATGTAAGCACCTTGTTCCTATAGCTACAATGCAAATACAAAACCATTATTTTAAAGAAGACCACTGCCATTCTAAAAGACGAAAATTCTTCAAGGCTAATACGAAAAAATAAATGAGTCACTCATGAAGAATATCATTATAGAATTATGTTATATTCTGATGCCGATCTTGCCTATTGAGATGCATATGTACCCTTAACAAACGGGTGTACTTATTAAACTAAATATATGTAATTAATCACTACTTATGTGTTAGATTAGTCATGATCGACAACAAAATGCATCTGTACAGAATATACCTACTTACTAAATTAATCTAATGTTGCTTATAAAAATTATCGCAAAATAAATAAGAAAATCATGACCATAGTTAGAAACTTAAGGATGGAATTCGAAGGAGGAACTGTAAACAGTCTATCTAAATCGATTTACTCCTACATACGCCGATAGCTTTTCTCGACAGTTACAGGAGACCTTCATCACTGAAGAACGACAGGTTGCGAGTATAACATAACCAACAACCAAAAGATAGTAGCCACTCTGTTCGACAAACAATTTTAAATATCATTTGTTATACAGCCACCAAATACAGTGGGTGATTATATTATTAGAGCCACAGCGTTAAAAACATAGTTTTTCAACTTTTATTATAATAAAAGCATGAAACCTAAAATAATTCTTTACTTAATGGTAAGGGCCTCATTCATCAATTAAAAATGAAAACAATATTTTTTAATTTTATATTTACATAACTAAGAATAGTTTAAGAATAATGTTCAGTATTTTGTATTACCACCTTTGGCAGCAATCACCGCTTCGACTCTTCTTGGCATACTTTGTATGCATTTGAAACAATTTTTTTTTACGGTTTCTTTCCCATGCCATATTTCTATTAAACGCTCTATTAGTTGCTGCTCCATCGCGATGAGTTCCCGGGAAATGTCCCTCTTTAGCCGTTCTCAAAGATTTTGAATGGGATTTAGGTCTGGAGAGTTTCCAGGACACTTTAAAATCTTAATTTGTTTGCCATCAAGGGATTTTGTGACTTTTTAGCTTTGTAGCACGGAGCAAAGTCATGCATGTATAAAAAATCACCACTTGGATACCATTCCTCAACCTGGAGGAATAATTTGGTGTCCAAGACTGATATATTGGTCCTGTTTCATCGTGCCCTCTACAATGTAGAAGCGGCCAGTACCTTGGCTACTGATGACAGACCACACCATAATACTAAAAGGGTGTATCACTCTTTTTATTATACAGTCATCGTGATAATTCTCCTCATTTCGTCTCCTCGCTAACCCTAATTTTTCAGACAGAATCTGAATGGAAGACTCGTCAGAGAAACATCCTTAAAAAATAAACAGTTTTTGATGCCTTAAAAATAATAATAAAAAGTTAAATAAAGGTTGTAATTTGTTAAAGACGATTGATTTATCTTTTCCCTATCTTGACTGTGTTCTTTCGCCCATTGTAAAGGCTTTGCCATCATGGCTGGCATAAGCAGCGGCTTGTTTACATGACGCCGAAAAGTGAACCCAAGTTTTTTATGACGACGACGAGTCGTCATTGCCGATATATTGATATTAGCATCCTGAATCTTTTTGACTAACAATTTGAGAGCTGCTTTTTTATTTTCTCTACAAATATTTCTTATTCGGCGCTCATCTCTAGATGAGATTCTAGTCTCTATCATCTCTATCTAACATCTCTAGTCTTTTTCGGGAGCATTTACCTTTTCGGTTCGAAGTTAAATTCACATTAGTGTTAAGTTTATTTGTAATTTGATCGACAGAACCCCTAAAACCCCGCTATTGATCCAATGTGTCCATTTGAATATTTAGTCGGTATTTGAAATAAAATCTTTAATTTCATTATTTTTTCTCTACAAGAAGGCAGGACACCAATTTTCCCAATGGCCAATGACCAAAAAAAAATAATTAACTCATGATTTTAAATACTAAATATAGTATAAATACGAAAAGAAATACATTTTGGCATTACGACATTTCATCACATATTACATACGTAGAATACATACGTTTATAATCATATTGCATACACTATAATTTAATAAAATATTTTTAAAACACAATGAAACAGGGATTGCGCAGAAGTACTGACATTGCGAGAAACTTGAATTATAGCGCACTCACATAATGATGTCGTTGTAATAGTCGTTGTAGCCAGTGTCAATTAATATGCTAGTTTGAAACGTGTTAATATACCTGCTAAGTACAATAAAAAGTTACAACTTATTATTATAATTTTATATTGATATGTTAACAATATAACTGGTTATTTAAAATTTTAGCAAGTGGCTCAAATAATATGATCACTGATGGTACTTCTATGCCTAATATACAAATGCCACGTGTTGGCAAGGTCATAGAAACTGTCACATTTTCATAAATATTATGCATAAGACTTCAATGGGGCCAGACGTAGACTTACTGCCCTGCAGTACTCTAGCCTTGTACTACTAAAATATTGTAGTAATGTACTCAGTTACCAATTGGTACACATAATGCATGTATCCCAAAAAACAGAATACTACCACAGGAGTGGAAGGAAACGTATGTTACTCCGATACACATAAAAGGTCATAATTTCCTTGTATCTTAGAAATATAATTTGTAAAACTATGGAAGAAATACTTTTTTAAATACTTGTCTCATGTTTGTCTAAAAGTCTAAAAATAAAATCCTACTCTGAGAATATCTACTGGGTACCGACTAAGTAAACATAAGTACATATTTTAACAACTATGTCAACTGTAGGTACGTTCTACAAAATTACATGTTTGTTATTAGATTATTTATTATCGTTAGTTTGATTACACTTAGTGTTTGTTGTTCTAATGTACGAGACTTTGGACTCTGATTAATTGTTTTAGATAACAAATAATTCGTAATCTTAATGATAATGATCATCAGCAAAATGGTTTCGAATTTATAATGATGCCGTCTTCATGGGAGATCTCGAGCTCAACGTGCGTTGACAACTAAGTAGGTACCGCGAGAAATTTTGTGGATAAGAGCCAAAACATCCCAATCTCACGATATCACCCCTGGTAAGTTGTGCGCCTTTTGAAGGTTTTTCGCATGTGTTACCAAATATAAAGGAATAAACTTGCGAATATGTTATATGACCAAAAAACGCTGAATTAATTCGGTCATATTCGGTGCGCTGATTACGAATCCGTCCGTCATGCGTTAAAACGAATGCAAATAAAAAGAAATGAACTTATTTTTCGACAGACTTCCGAAAAGTAAAATAATACTATGAAGTTTAAGTTCGCTACACAACGCTTCGCGATCGTTTTAAATTTCTAACTGACTTAAAAGTCGTTTTCGGGTTGAAAGAATTTCTTAAAGCGAAACTTTAAAGGAAAAAAACAATAACACAAATCAAAATGTATACTAAATTCCTTATGTTATACTAAATATCCAGTACAACCTGTTATTTTACTGCAGGGATGTTACGATACTTAAGGAAGAAGAAAAGAGAAGAAGTCTTACATCAAACATAGTTATTTTTTAATACTACGACCTCGGATTAATGTATGACCACTTATTAGTGTTGGGCAAAATGTAATTGTAAAAACATTTTGTAGGCAAACAATTACAATTACATTTGTCCCAACACTGGCACTTATGGTCATTTGGATCACTGATCGCACTGAAAGATTTGTCAGATACCTACTCATCAGATTTGTAATCAGCGTACGAAAAAACAGATACAAAAAGTAGGATAGACCATGTTGCAACTAGTGAAGTGCCGGATATCCGTATCCGTATCCGCGGATATCCGAGGGAGAAGAATGATCTGGATCCGTATCCGTATCCGTTACTTTTTTGGCGGATCTTTTACGGATCTTTTACATTATTAATTTTCAATTCATAGATTAAATTCTATATAAGTCGAAACATGTCCTGTCACGCAAAGCGTCAAGTGGCATCAACTATCGTTTCAAGGTCACGCGCACCGACACCGATCGAGTAAGAAAGTTGAGATCCGTATCCGTATCCGTAACCGCGGATCTTGATACCAAATATCCGTATTCGGATCCGTATCCGCAGATATACATTTTTAACGATCCGGCGCATCACTAGTTTCAACATATTTCGTTGAAACATGGTCTTAGGTACTCAGTATTACTCCAAAACTAGAATAATGAGTAAATTTACTGCATTAGATTAACAATTGCTTCTCGTTTCGATTATAAAAAATTTTTCACTTGTTCTTGGGAGCCAAAACTATTCCTATCCCTATATAGCTAATGTTTTAGGGTATTAATAATAATACATGTTACAATGTATGTATTAATAATAAATGATAATCTGTACATATCTTCACGCTGTATCCCTAACGGGGTAGTCAGAGAGGACGTAGCCACAAGCGTCGCGGTCCTTGCATACTTTTTTCGTTTCTTCAAATCTCATCATTCTCCTCACACATTTTCGCCTAGGTTTACGAGTGCTTTTGCTTTCGTATTAATAAATTCCAAAAACAAAGTTTCACTTTACGAAATCTATTATACCCAAAAACGACTTCTCACTTTTATGGAGCGATCGCCTGAGACTTCAGTGTCAGGTTTTTTAACTATTTGAAAGTCAACTATCAAAACACAAATTCTATCGCTGACACTTCAATAGTACACCTCATTATGTATAAAAAGACGTAAGCAGTAGATAGTAAAAAGTACTTAAATGGCATAGAGTTGAGTACAATTAGCCATCTTTACATTTACATATCCTTTCACAGTCGGCAGTCATTGTTCAGCACATTTTGAAATACATACCTGGGGGCTTACCATCATCTCTCAGCATTATTTTAATATTATTTGACTTGATTTACGGGGTAGTTAAGGTAGGTTGGACGCCTAAACATCGCGGTTCTTACGTATTTCTTTCGCCTACTGATGATTATGTCGAATGACTAACTATGCTATGTTAGACTAATCACTAACCAACTGTCAGAATTTCGAGCTTTTTAAATCAAGTAACATTAAAATTATAATGCTATAAGAGATGGTGGTAAGTCTTCGGTTAATGAAAATCTTTTCTTACGAGGGCTGCTATTTATGTATCCGGAATAACAAAGTGAAACAAACATATAGCATTTATTATAATTTTATTGCTTTTCAAAATATTCACCATGATGACTGATGCACTTTTGCATGCGTTGGAACCAATTTTCGTAGCACTTTTTCCATTCGAATTGAGGTATCTCCAAAACGTGCATTTTGAACGCAGCAACAGCCTATTCACGGCTCGAAAAACGTTGACCACGTAATTTATTCTTCACGGTTGGGAATAAATAGAGGTCGTTGGGGGCCAAGTCGGGGCTGTACGGCGGATGACCCGTTAATTCGATCTTTTGATCTTCCAAATACCGAGTTGTTTCGGCCGATGTGTGGCAGCTAGCATTGTCATGATGAAGAAGGATTCTGCGTTGTCGGTTGTTCTTTCTTATTTCTTCAAAGTCTTCTGGCAAACAAATGGTCGTGTACCATTCAGAATTAACCGTTTTACGATCCTCTAGTGGCACTGTAGCTACATGTCCATTTATACAAAAAAAACAAGCGACCATTTGCTTCAAAGTGCTTTTTGAACAAATGACTTTTGTGGGATCGGCTCATCTTGGAACACCCAAACCGTTGTTTGTTGTTTAGTTTCAGGATCATACGCATATATCCAGGATTCATCACCTGTATAGATATTATGGACAGCTTTTGACGCACCCTGATAGTACTTTTGTAACATTCTTTCACTCCAAATATGTAAGTATTCATTAAAATATTAACTTTAGATATATGGTATCTAAAAAAATAGAAATATTTGTATGTGAAAGCGTACTTTCCTTTCCATGTAAAACGATTAATTATATACGTTAATTACTTGAAGCACTCGCATACCTAGGCGAAAATCTGTGAGGACAATGATGAGATTTGAGGAAGCGAAAGAAGTATGTAAGGAACGCGATGCTTGGCGCTTCGTCCTCTCTGACTACCCCGTTGGGAATACAGTGTGAAGAAGATATGTATGTTAATAACTTTTCTTTTCATTGGAATACCCTTTTTTAAAGTTTTTGTTATAATGTAATATCCTTGTAATATCTAAACTACTTACTGACAAAAAATGTATCCTTGAAGTAATATAAATATAAAAACGAAGGGTCATAAACTGAACTTTGATTCTTGGACGATCGGTGTTGGTCCATTATAAACTGTTAGTATGGAAAAATACTAAACACAATATTATATTAAAAATTAGCAGTCTAATATATCGTCACTGCGTTTGTCATAGGTAAGACACAGAATCATAGAACATTTCATATTCTAAAAGAAATAAAAAAAAAACTCAGCAAAATGTAACATTGCTTGATTCCGATTATGCTATGATATGATATAATATTATATTAAGATGATATTATATTATATTAAGATATGATACAATATTATATTATACTAAGATATGATAATTATTATATTAAGATATGATATAATATTATATTATTATGCTATGATATAATATTATATTAAGATGTAAACTTTGTTTGTTTATATATAATGGTTAAACTCAAAAACTACTTAACCGATTTCAAACATTCTTTCACCTGAAGAAAACTTACATTATCAGTGAGTAACTGGGCTGTATTTTGTTTTCAAAAAAATTTCTACCCGTGCGATGCCGGAACGGGTCGCTAGTGTTTAATTCCAATAACCAAAGAATGTATAGTGTCAATAACTATGATGTGTACCTACTTACTTTATTGATTACCAAGTAAGTATGGCTGATTATTACTGATTTTGAATAATAAACAATTTCCATTTGCCTATGTAATATACTAGCGGTCCGTCCCGGCTTCGTCCGGATTGAATACGTAATATATAGCCTATGTCCATCTGGAACTTTTCTATTAGTGAAAGATTTTTTCAAATAGGTGTAGTGGTTCCGAAATTAAACCTTCCACCCAAAGTGAAAGTCAAAGTCAAATCAATTTATTCAAGTAAACCCAATCACAAGGTATTTTTGAACGTCAAATCTACTTTAGTTCGGTTCAAAGAGAAGAGAAAAGAAAACCTGGGCACTTAGTAGAACCGACAAGAAACTCAGTCAGGTATAATTTTTTCAACATCATTTTACAAAAGGTTTATTAAAATACAATATTCAGAGAGCCAGTAAACGCATGTGCAGAGAAAATCATTTCCAGACTATTGTTTTATCTTCAACGAAATCGTTTATTTTATAGTATGATTGTCTAATCAATGTACGTTTTATAACTAATCTAAATATATTTTCTGTTAATTGAGTGACTTCTTGAGGAACTTTATTATAAAAACGAACGCAGTTAGCCAAAAATGAAACATTTGACTTATGTAATTAAAATTTTGGAACAACCAATTTATCTCGACCTCGGGTTTCCATACCACCAATATCGCCTTTTTTTGTAAATCGATCTATATTTTTCCTCGTATACATAATAATTTCAAAGATGTATAAGGACGGCAAGGTCAGTACATCAATGTCTTTAAAACGATCTCTTAGTGATTCTCGTGCATTCAAACTGTAAATAGCACGTATCGCTCTTTTTTGTAAAATAAAAATCGAGTTAATATGCGCCGCTGATCCCCACAGCAAAAGGCCATAGGACATTAGGCTATGAAAATATGCGAAGTACACCAGCCTAGCCGTATCCGCATCCGTCAAACCCATAAACAAACTTACAAAATCGAGAAGAAAAAAATTTTTTTTGGCGTCCATTTTATATCTGCTCAAAAAAATTTGTTTGTGCTGCCGTAGTGGGTAGAAGTTTTTTCTAAATCATTTTTAGTCAATATTTCACTTAATATTTAGTGGTGTACGATCGAAATTGTCTTGGAGTGATTGTTAATACACACCAATGTATCATGAGATACACTGCACTTCGGGCATTCACAGTAACATATACAATAGGTATACTTATTATTATTATTAAGATTAATTATTACAAGCTTACGAGTAAGTTACCGTGAATGTGAAATAACCTAAAATGTATTATATGCATTAACTTAAAAAATATCGTTCTAGCCCATCGCTTGTTTACAGTAGATCATTTGCTAACTAGTCACATGTACTTGCAACATATAGTAATTTACCTACTGTCATTATTTTCGTATACAATCCTTGATCTGTAATTACTCCATAGTTTTGCATATTTTTAGTTTATTATTTCATATCTCTCATGTTATCAGCAATCTACGTACAGTTTGGTAAAAGATATGATTCGAAATTATCGAAACAAGCTTCTGGCTACCGACGAATATTCAGTTAAATCTCACTGAACCTCCATTGCTGATAAAATAATGAATTCACACTTATAACGACAATCGTAAATTTGCTATTCGTTTATTTCTTTTTACTATTTTATTTTTTATTTTTATATTTTATTATATTATACTCTTTTTATTTCTCTTCTTTTCTTTTTTATACGCCCTCTGCCTTTTCTTCATTAATTCTGTTTTTTTCGTTTTTCTGTTCCCTTCACTCGACAGATGTCTGAACGAAAAAGACTCTTTTCGTATCCCTTTGCTCTTTCTTAACGCGTTTTTGGTAGCACAATATCATGTAATTTAATATGTAGCAAATGTTAACGGCACCCACACACCACAATAAATATACGATATGCCTATTAAACTGCGAAATAATGGTAAAAAACAGTTGTTTCCAATATAAAATTAAAATCATTTCAATAAGTTTAAACAAAGGAAAACCTTATAAAAACATTATTTTTTTAATGAAATCACCCTTTTAGTTCATCTATTTTGACGACATAATACTTTTATTGACAGTTCCGTGTCGCTAATATGATAAACATCATAGTATACACTTAACGTTCCAGTAATTGGGTAGTTTACCTTTATTAAAAATTTTAATATAAATATGAAAATAACTGCTTGGTATTCCATTCATACTATAGAAGTTATGGGATTTTGAACTTCAACAGTGAGGATAGAGGAGGGCCATAGCGTCATTGCTGGGCAATGGCACTTCGAGTTTGCGTCACAAACTCGCAGTGTCATTGCCCAGCGAGTACGATCGTAATCGTCGAGTAATATGAGCGGTAGAGGCGGAACTTATCCTCATTCTGTTCCCACTACCTACTTGAATAAAAAGCGAACAACTCCTATATTTTCGTTTAAATTTTATTTATGGTTACTAAACTTATCTTTTGGAGAAGATGTTCAGAAATAGCCAACTACATAGTCTATTGAATATTGTGCCAAAAAATTGTAATAATAAAGAAATCGACAGTGAAAAATGTATTGTAATGAAGCTGTGAGCAGAAGTTACAACCTGGAATAATTTCATGCAAATCATACAACAGTACTCAATTTTTATTTATTAAATAATACTTTGACACCCTGCAGAATTGATATTCCCAAGTTCCCAACTACATAGATGAGCTCATATATAGATGAGCTGTAGTTAAGCTATAGTTCATAGTTGCACTGAATGATATGACAGGTATTAACAGAATATTTTATGAATGAAATGGTAGAGTTTCATTGACTAGACGGGAACATTATGGTTCGCCCAATTACGTACTAGCATTGCTACGACTACATATCTACATCATTTTATGAGCTCGACTGCTCGAATTGACAATACTAATTAGAAATGAATTGACATTAATTTCACATTCAGTGTTATTGAAATTCTACAGCTTTTATCGAAATTTGTTAACAGTTAGATCATTGTATAGATTCAGCTATTAATTTCCGGAAATCCGTTTCATGTGATGAATTCCTAAAATCTTTAGCTATTTCCGCTCAAACTCCAAAAACCACCACCGTTATGATTAACATTAATATTAATTATTATTAGGTATTTTTTATTGCACCATACGATACGTACAACGTACATAATTCGACTATCATTCTACATAATTATCGTACGTCAAAAGTAAATTATCTAACCGAAGTAACTGAAAAGTTCGGCCAAATTCCGGCTTTTTCACCGAACATTCGACGGAATTTCATTCGTTTCATTCATTCATTTTCACGGACGGAACGTTTACCAGGACACGCACTCGGTACATCTAATAATGATGGCTTGCTTAAAATTCTAATTTATTATTATTAACAAGAAGCTAAAAAATACTTCGTTACTGCTACTATATACTTAGTTACATATTTTTAGAAAATGCACAAAAGTAGTTGGTATGTTTTTAATTATCATACAGCAATCAGTACATCGATACTACTTGTACTGTGTCGATACTATGTGCGTGTTTATGCGTGACAGGGAAAGATACAAATATTTAAATTTGAAATTAACATTGAAATTGCAATTACATTGTCTTAGTTGCTGCCCGTGACTTCGTCCGCGTGGAACTAATAATAAATAGCCTACGTCCTTCCTCAGGACTGAATCTATCTCCATACTCGGCCCAGTGGTTTAACCGTAAAAGCATAACAGACAGACAGAAGTACTTTCGCATTTATAGTATTACAACTACCCTGATTCAATTTACCAGTACAGGACTGAAGGTCGATGATGCTGTAGATTATCCCATATACCTACTCTTTTAATACTTCCATGTAATATAGTTTCATACAAAGTTCCCTTGATTGCGAGTGGAATTTTACAAAAGCGATGTGAACCACGTTTATCATTATTCTTAATAAGCAATATTTATACTCAATTTCACAGCCGTGTTGGGTTCCATATAAAAGTTTCTTACTAAATTCAACACCTCCCTTTTCTCTTTTCAAAATCGTAGAACAAATTTAATGATTCTAGATTTAACAGTTTTTATGATTTCATTATTAGTCAATCAGTCAATGAGTGAGTGGTATTTCGCTTTCATATAGATTATATATTGTTATAATGTAGTAATATTTACGATTATACGATTATAAACTGCACAAAAAAGTAATTTGCAATACTCTACGTTAATATACACCCACTCCTAGAACAGTCTAATGGGTTACGCCATAACTATACCTTATTTGTACAAGTTTGTATCTACATATACAAACGCATACTGGCATACTGGTATGAATGTGACACTAAACAACATTCCACTGATTCCATTTTTCAAATCAAAGAGTATATAATATGTACTTTATGTAGGAACTTCAAATGTCTTAATTAGGTTTCTGATTATTTCGCGTACGCTTTCGCGATGATATTTCCATTCAAACCGCCACATTTTGTTTTCTTAAATATTAAACCAACTTCGAAATAAACACTGAAGTATACAATAATTATTCTTTACTAATCAAAACTTCCGTTTTGATTAGTAAAGGATACCTGTTGTCGTGTTGCTCCGCTATCGCTATTGCTGATTCGGTTGTTTGCCAAATTTTTACAGCTGTAATATCTAGTTAGCTGTAATATCTATCTATAGGCAGGTTGTCTACTCGACACCGGATGTCTGTACCTCTCTTTATAGTTGACCGCTTCGGTCGTCGGTTCAGTGACATCCGTTCTTTGCCAGGACTTCCTGAACATAATCGAGCTTCTGCTCCAGATAAACAGGGTTACATAGTTCGTATGATCTGTTCTTTATAACGAATTACTGGTGACCGTGATGGTGGTGCGCAGTAGCGTGCAAATATCTCTGTGGGTAGGCTTCCGATGTCCAGTGTGACAATATCACATCATGTCATTTAAAAACGACAGCGGTCTACCTAGTGGAGTGCCTGGAGATTTTGACCTCGGACTTTTGTTACAGTGAGTGAATTTATATGGTCGATGTGGGATTCTGTACTTTATACTATAAATTGCAGTTTACCAAAAAAATTTTTGTGCTTTTGATTTTTGCAGTATTTAATCAAAAAACTAGAAAAAATTAATATTTCACCATATAATTTTATTTTAAATAATATTTTTTGTTGTATACGTTGAATTTCAACTAAATAGACATAAAAATACCTGAGTGTATTTATCTTGTAAAGATACCTGAGTGTATTCATCTTTTAAATATACCTGAGTGTATTCATCTTTTCAAGATATCTGAGTGTATTCATCTTTTAAATATACCTGAGTGTATTCATATTTTAAAGATGCCTGAGTGTATTCATCTTTTAAAGATACCTGAGTGTATTCATCTTATAATGATACCTTGAGTGTATTCATCTTTTAAAGATACCTGAGCGTATTGAGAGAGTCGTAGCGACCTTGAATAGCAGTAAAACGTGGCGAGAACGGCAGAGACAGCTGCAATGTACAGCTAAACGGAATATTTGGGGCTACTTTAGTTATAAATGACACTGTTACATATACATGTTGTGTATATGTAACAGTTAAAATTGTGTAACTTTTCGAAATTTTTTTTGTATATTTCTGACGGAAGTTTTATTGAAGACGATTTTTTCCTATTGAACTTCCACATAAGATTTTTTATTTCTTCCTTTGGTAATATGATTAAAAATTTGCAGTTAATTATTATGATTGATGATTATATTTTATAATATTAAATATTAGAATATTAAATGCAACATTTGAACACATAAAAAGAGTGTACCTGCAAATCCAGATATGGCTAGGAAATGACGTAAATATTGAAAATTGGGGATGAAAGTATTCCAATAACATCCATCCCAATAACAATGAATCAATTATTTCTGGGTCAATTTAAAAAAAAATGTACATTTTTAACTGTATTCTGTCCCAAGCAGAACGTATCTTTTTCATAATTAGTAAAGACAACATATTATTCTGATATGTTAGAAAAACCCTTATAACTATATTTGAATACATAAAAAATTTTCGCTAGACGCTAGAAGTTTTATTATTTATTTACTAAATAGGTTATCATTGTAACATCTTAACATGATTCATACAAACCATTTTGTCCCGTTTCAGAATAAAACTTAACTTTACAGATTACAAAAATATGCTCTTGTTTATTAAGGAAAAATTATTTTGCGTTTCTTTACTATAAAATAAACTTTAAAAAAAATACGGAAATTCGTTTATCAATCTAAAAACTATTTAATTAAAAAAATCATTAATTTGTCCCGCATTATTTTCTTTTTCGTTATTCCATTTTGTTATGATTTCACCATTATTTCAGATTTCAGAAGAATGTATTTTCTACTACTGGTAACACTGAGAGCTAAAACATTGCTCTGGTAGATAGCGTCTCAAAACCATCGCCATTTTGTTTAGCGATAGTTGTAAGAGCGTGACAGTGTTTTCGATATAATATAGACAAATTTCGAGTATTGACTCTTTATTTACTACTGCCTAAAGCAAGTACCTTCTTAAGTTTTCTAGTTGTTTTAAGCTGTTGATAGATGCTGTTAGATGTATGAAAATTTATGGTATTATCATTCATGACGTCGAATATGTATGAATTTTAGACTATGCTAGACATGTTATTTGTATTCCTGTTTGTTACATTTTGTGACAATTTTTTTGTTACGCAACAAAAATGAACCGTAAGATAGGAGTCACACTTAGTGACCAAGATAAATATATGATTTAGACCCCCTTTACAATAAAAAAAATTTAGAGCGTAAAATATTTAATTTATGGTTGCTGTTCAGCCTCGAAAAATGAATTATTTTTGTTTGTTTGTATTTGAGTTTTTTCGCGATTATCTCAAGAAAAAAATGATTGGGTTGTGATACCATTATCACTTTTAGAGCTACATTCCGGGAAAATTTTTAATTGTAATGTGTTAAGGTGTCTTTCATATATTATGTATGTTATATGCATTATACTCGTATACGTACAGCTAAAGGCTGACTATACCGTGAGTGAACGTGGTATTTTCAAAAGTTTCTCCTCAAATATTCATTGTAGTAGCTAAAGTGTATATTATTAAACGTTTAAAATATATTATTATAAGTAAATAGTAACTAGCGCTGCTGTAAGAGTTTGCTGGTTATTGAACATGTTGGCGTATTAGTTATTAATTAGTCAAAAATAAGGAGATTTTTATGTGATTTGACTTTGATTATGTTCTAGAAGTTTGTGTTTTTTGTTTAGTTATTGTTTCGTAATAAAACCAATCAGTAAATAAATTATGGTGTTTTTTTTTTCATGTGTGTTCTCAACTTTACAATTCCATTTCGTTATATTTTTTTGTTACAACAACTATTTTTATTTTTTGGTTCTTTTTCGTCACGGTACAATTTTTTTTTAAATTAATCCTACTAGCTCTGGATAATCTATTGTAATTGTTATTTTGTAATTGCAAGAATGGATGTGGAACTGCTTGTGGATGCCGGAAACAACTGTTTTCGCTACAGTGCAACGCTATATCATTCAAATAAAAATGAAGTCGAAGAAAATATTTGATACACACAAAAAGAAACAAAATATTTTAGTAATAATTTTGTTTTTTATTTAATTTTCTTTAACTTACTTCTTTTTCGTGGTTACTTTCTCTATATAAATATATACGTTATTTATAACTTAATTTTGACATACAAAAATACTCTACTAACTTATATGTAATGTACTATTTGAATTATTGCAATTATAGATTTTTTTTTTAAATTAAGATGGCAGATTTTTAATACGTAAGCTTTTATATACCTCTATAATATTATTAGCTAAACATTTCATTTCGATTTTTATATTTCATTCACTGTAACTGAAATCCGAAGTTTTCATGTTTTTAACGCCCCAGACACCACTAACCGTTCTCAATTGATACCTGAACTTCACACTACGGTGAATGGAGTTCAGGCGTTTCACATATCTATTTCTTGCATACTTCTTACGTGCATATATAAAAAATAGTTTATAGTGTATTATCCTCTGTAACATAACACAAAACAAAACAACAAACGTCTCTTTTCTATATTAAAAAAAAAGTAGTTTAATAAAAACAACATTAATAAAATGGTATATTCCAAACTGGTCATAACCAAGTCTCGCAACTTTTGTTCAACAAGGTCGTCCAAAGTTCAACTTCGATTTGCGCCGCAGGCCGCAGGTGAATCTCAAACAAGGTGTGTCACGTATCACGATCAGCAATTTAAACAGGTGACGTTGATATGGAATAAAATCTACATACAATATGTTTTATTTAAACAATATTCTAACACTGAGAACGATAAACGATAGATATTGTGATCAACATACTGTTTTACAATTTTATTGGTCGACTCTTTCAAAATAGGTGTATTTTATCGTTAAATTACAATGATTATAATTTGTTTACACAATCAAAAAAATATATTTAAAATTATTATGTTTATCATGTAGCGACATCGAACTAGATATTATATGTAGGTAGCGGGGATGGAATGGAGTAGTTAAACTCTGTCCTTTTCTCCTAAAGGGCCCCATAGACGTTACAATTTGTCGGAACAATCAGCTAACCAATCCGATAAGTTGGCCTTTTATTATGTAAAATATTATCGCCTTCAATTTGTCGAAATAAATTGTTAGGTTTAGTGTCTTTCAACTTGTAGATATATTTATTTAAAATGCTTACTACGTAACCTACGGTAACTTTAAATTTTCTATTTTTATTCTTTACATATTCCTCATTTTGACTCGTTTCTTTGCTATAACTCAAAAATTATTTCTGAAAATCCCAAAATTACTAATTCTTTCCTTAGTCTACAAAGACTTTTAGCGTACGCATTAGTTTTTTAGTAAACGTCGCTCGCCAATGACAGTTTGTTTTTTTAATTTTATAAATTGTCAACAAATGAAGCAAAATATTTATGTATGTATGTGTGCATAAGCAGCATTTTCATTAAACGATAATGCTCGCCATTGGAATGCAGTATTAAACATTTTTCATCTTTTTCCAAAGAGTTACGATGGCATCATTTTATTGCACATATCGGCTTATTTTTTTTATTTGCGGAGATGCAATCGACAAATACTTGTCAGCAAAGAAAGCCATTTAAGACTCTCCAAATAAAATCAGTTTCATGTGTAAACAACAACATGCACAAGCTGGTTTTAGGAACGCTAGGAGTTGTATGGACCCGATTTTCGCGCTCCGCGTAATCGTGGGAAGGTTTCTGTGTTTTTGTGGATCTAGAACCAACCATTTGATACATTTGATTTTAGTCTTCTGGCTGAATAAGGCGTGAGAGGCCCCTTACTGCGGGCTATGCGGTCATCATATTCTAAACACAAAGCTTGTGTAAGGAAAGGTAGTGACATGTCGCTCTGATTCGAAGTCTGTTCAGGCGCAGGGCTGCATGATGTCTGCCTAGTTATTCGTGCTGTATTTGGACAGTTGCCTTCGTACACTGACAGGTGGTATGAGTAGTATGACATGTAATGGCACAGTAGTAAAAAGTCATCTATGTGCTCATGATGCTGCGCTTATAGCACCATCAGAAGCAGAGTTGCAAACCTCTAGTCACGTGCATGAAAGAAGAATGTGAAGAATGCGAAAGATTGAATACGAGTTTGAATAATTAAAGCTCTGGTGTTTGAAAGAGATGTACAGACGAAATGTGAAAATGAACGAAACTGTATATCTGAGGTTCTGGGAAGTGCGTTTTCGTGGGATGGAAGTAGCAGGTGACAATAAATTAAGTGGTGCTCCGTCCACATTAGTAGACAGTATAAATATATCTGATTCTGCCAAAATTGCCATCAACAATTCGATCAAGTAAGATAAACAAATGTAAATAAACAGAAATGGGATCTTTTTGAAATACGTGGAGAGTGAGCTTTGCGGTCAAAGTAAGCAATGAAGAGATACGCAGTATGACAAAGTAAGGCTTAGATGGTTCGGGTAGGTACATAGAAGGAATGAGTGAAGAAGACGGCCGACTGACGAAGAAAATCTACAGAGCAAAAGTGAGTGGTAGCAGTAGCCAAGTGAGACCAAGGCTTACTTGTGAAGATCAAATAGCCAGAGTATTAGCAGACGGAAATGTTATAAACACTAGCGTACCTTGGAGAAAGTGTGAGAGAAGATTAAATTATTAAAATCTTCGTGAGACATTATTAACAAACTAATTATTGAATACTGCTATACTCACGTCCAATCGGTATAGATACCGACTAGTTTCGGACCTATTGGAGGTCCATCATCAGGGTGAGTGAGCCGAGTTCACGGACGCACCCCGTCTCGCACTCTGCGAACTCATCCCACTCACCCTGATGATGGACCTCCAATAGCTTCGAAAGTAGTTGGTACCTATACCGATTGGACGTGAGTATAGCCGTATTCATAATAATAATAATATAATAATAATAATATGCTCAGACATTTCACACAACGCCATCTAGTCCCAAAGTAAGCAGCACAGCGCTTGTGTTATGGGTACTAGACAACTGATATACTACTTATATACTTTTCTTTTGTAAATAAATACATATTATACATAAACACCCAGACTCGAGACGGGAATCGAACCCGCAACCCCCGTTTACTTTCCGACGCGCTGAGCCATTGCGCCACAGAGGTCGTCATCCGATTATTCAATAATTCATTACTTCAATACATTCAATAATTAGTGTGTGAGAAGAATAATGAGATTTGAGGAGTAGAAGGAGAAGTATGTAAGGACTGTGATGTTTTGCCTTACAGCGCGAAGATATTTTATCATGCTTATAAGTACCGATAGTCAATGTACTTTAGCTTTGAAATAGGTAATTAATATTAATTGTACAAATACACATTTCAGTGCAAATACGTATGTTTATTGCAAAATGTGAACTGTGGTAAGCAGCGACTAATAAAGAATCGTTTCTTTTTTTGTGGTTTGTTGCACTTTTACGTCAGACGTTTGTGAGCGCAGATTTGACGTCCTTCAATGTTTAGTAAATAATTAAATTTATAAATAATAAATTACATGATTAAATTATTAAAACTTTCGTGAGACATTATTAACGCACTAATTATTGAATACGGCTTTACTCATCACCAATCGGTATAGGTACCGACTACTTTCGAAGCTATTGGAGGTCCATCATCAGGGTGAGTGGAATGAGTTCGCAGAGTGCGAGACGGGGTGCGTCCGTGAACTCATCCCATTCACCCTGTGAGTAAGTGAGTACGTGAGTAAAGCCGTATTCAATAATAAATTACATGATTATATGAGAGTAGGGAAAGGTATGATGTGAAGACCACAGAGCTGCATGGGATCATAGATGACATGACAGATATCAACAATAAGTACAAATTAGCTCAAAAGGAATATAATGATCTTAGAATCTTACCAGAAACATATGATAGGCAAACGTTATTATATAAAAATTGAAATACACCTAAATTGTCACTCAGTAGCTCAGAAAGTAATATCGCCATATTTTCGGATAGACTGGAATTAGTGTTGAACTGTCTAATTAATAATAATGTCAGTCAACCCATTACTAATTATTATATTCCAGATGCACCCATCTCACATATATTTAAATTAATTGTAAATAAAAAGTTTAATGTGAACACTACGTTAGTACTCATACTAGGAAATTCTATAAATATATCAGAACAGATATTAACTGATAGCATAGATTCTTTGTCTAGAATAGCAAACGTGAACAAAATTATATTATGTGCGTTCCCTTATTCATCATGGTTGCCAAAGAATAGCAATAATCATATTAAAAATTTAAATAATGTAATGAGTAGGATGACACTTTGCCATAGTAATTTTATATTTTTGGACACGAATTGGTAATATTTTACTCAAATTTAGACTGGTAAAAAGTACTTCGTACTTGTCTAAAAAAGCAAAAATTAAACTCCCTACATTTGTAGCTAAATGTATTGACTCTGTTATAGGTTCTATAACAAATCACGTAGGTAATTGAGACGGATCAGTACATGTTCTTATGTGTTTACAGACCTCTCTCGTCTGATTATTCTCAATTTTTAATTTCTGTAGAGGAGAGGCTTAGCAAATGTAACAAATCGATCATAGCATGTAGTAACTTCAATGTGGACTAGTAAATAGCTCTAAAGAAAGGGAGATACTAATTTGACTCTTTCTTTCATTTGATCTTGTGCACATTTTTGATGAACCGACTAGGGTTACATACAATTCGGCGACGTGCATTGATAATGTTTTCATGAATAAGAGCAGAATTAGAGAGCACAAAATAATTAGTGGTATTCGCTCTGATCACAAAGCTCAATTAATTAGAAATTAGAACGAAATAAATTAGAACGAATAATTGAGTTTAGACCATTAGGTGAGAATCAGTTAAAACGTTTTACTAACGAAGCAACAAATTTAGCAAACATCGTTCCCTCTGTTGACGATCCAAAAATCATTTGTGAGAGTTTTTCGCAAAATTTAACCTACTAATTTAATAACAACTGTCCAAAGAAGAAAAAAATAATTACTGACAACAAGTTACATTTTTCTGATTGGGCGACGAAAGGCATTAGAAAAAGTAGGGACAGATTTATGGAATTGTAAATTTATGGAATTGTAATTTATGGAATTGTAAATTGAAAAATCATACGTATCAGATGAAAACTTTCATCACTATCAAAGCACGCGAAATCAATTCATATCGCCAATAAAATTAGTAATGCAGATAACACAGTAAAAGTGATATAGAACACTATTAACACAACAAAATAAGAAAAATGAAGACTTCTCATTATACGTTAATAATAAAATCGTTGTTAATAAAAAACAGGTTGCTAAGGTTTTTGTTAATATTTTTTCAAATGCACCTGTAGAAATTACTAGTGGTCTAGCATTCTCTGCACATGCAGCACGGGCACTCTTAAGCCAAAAAAGTGGTTCCCTAGTTTTCAGTTCAGGTACACTTTTTCATTTGAGATAGGGAAAACTTTCAAACAATAAAAAAAAAAGTGATAATTTGTGAGAATTATCAGTTCATGTAATGGCTAATAATAATGCCAATAGTAACACCGATTTTAGTAAACATATTTATTAATGTGTTGATCAAGGCATGTTTCCTGATTAGATGAAGCATAGTAAAATTATACCAATATTTAAATTAGATTGTAAGTCAGAACCTACAAACTACCGCGCAGTGTCGATATTGCCAGCGTTGAGTAAAATATTGGAAAAAATAATGCTCAACCAAATGCTGGCATGTTTTACATATGCAGGATATTTAATGGTCAACAGTAAGGTTTCACGAGAGTGCGGTCAACAACTCATGCGGGAGCAAGCTTGATTTAAACTGTACTTGGGAGAAACTTGGGAGGGGTCACGGGATGCCATTGGCGTGTTTTGTGATCTTTCCTAAACTTTTGATTGCGTTTGTCACAAAACTTTAATTTCGTGATTTCATATCTGGCTTACCAAGAACAACAAAAGAGTGTAAATAGGGTTACATCTGTTGGTTCTAAATTAAAGACGGGCGTTCCTCAAGGATCAATTTTGGGACCTGTCCTATTTTTATTTTACATTAATGATCTTCCATTTATGCTTAAAGGCCTATATGAAACAATATTATTTGCTGTCGACACATTATTATTGTTAAAAGTAAATCAAAAATATATAGATATTAGCGGTCAGAATAGGACCTTGGCGAATGTCTCGAGATGGTTCGCTGCTAATAATTGACTACCGAATGCATAAAAAACCAATTGTGTCAAGTTTTTTCTAACCAATGTAGCCAGAATCTATAATAGACTAGAACTGGGTAGGAAACAATTAGCGAAATCAGCTACTTTTCTTGCTTTAACTGTAGATAATAAGTTACAGTGTGCGAACCATATCGGGACTTTGGCTAATAAGTTCAGTTCGGCAATGTATGTATTTTAGACGCATTCGACAGTTGACAAATGTGGCTACGGCTAGCCTGGTGTACTTCGCATATTCCCATAGCATTATGTCTTATGGTCTGCTACTCTGGGGATCAGCGGCGCATATGAAATCTATTTTTATTATACATAAAAAAACTTTAAAAAAAAAAGTTATACCGAAAAAAAAACACGGTAAAGTACAAACTATCCTTTACTAATCAAAACTCAAGTACAATAAAAATAACTTTGTAAATACGATACACACATACCTACCTATATAATTTAATTTGTCAGTTACTGAAGTCGGTGCTAAGCCTACAAAACTAATAAACTTTCTGTTGTTGCAAGGTTGTAGCACATTGATTTGACACCGACTTCAATAACTGTCAAATTCAATTATATAGGTATGTGTATCATACTTATAAAGTTATTTTTATTGTACTTGAGTTTTGATTAGTAAAAGATAGTTATTATGCACTTTTCAGTGTTTTTTTTGAAGGCGATTAAAAATTTTTTCTTAAAAAAATTTTATTTGCCCCTTTTGAGTGCCCTTGGCTTAAATAAATATCTAGGGCAGGTCTACAACTACCTTCTTTCTAATTCTGGAGTGCAACGGTTTACTAGAGAATTATCAATATAAATAAAGGTTATAACCAGAGGGGTTATTCACATACGTCGGAAACTTTCCGTGGCGGAAAGGCCGATCGTTGAAAAGCATAAATTCAATCCGAAGGCTTGGATTTGTGAATGCGACTATATATAATATGATATATAGATAATATAAACATAATACGATTTGGGATTTGTGAATCGCGTATAGGCAAAATCATCGAAAAGTTTTCTCTCAGATACGGAAGTTGAGTTTCCCACGTTTGTGAATAAGCCCGCAGGTCTCGTTTTTGGTGTTATTTGGTTTATCTTCGAAGTCCAAGCTCCAACACCGATGAAATTTAAATGGAACCACCTAAGAAGTATGAAGAAGTAAGAATATAGGCTTTCAAACAAACGAAAAATTTCGAAATCGGTCGTTTCGAATTGACGGAGTTATCGGTGAACATACATACAAAAAATATATGCATACAGACGAACATAAAACCTTTTCCTTTTTTGAAGTCAATACATACATATAATACATCTTTGAAATCAAAATGTACACTAAAAAAGTATAGATCTATTTCAAAAGAAAGGCGTTATTAATGGTATGGAAACTCATGTTTGTGATCAGCTAGTTATTCATAAATTTTAATTACCAAAGTCAAGTCGTTCATTTTTGTGCAACCTTGTTCGTTTTTATAATAAAATTCCTCAAGAAATTACTCAATTCACGGAAAAAAGATTTTAACTTATTATTAAACGCACACTGATTCGAAATCCTCTCTGCACATGCACTTACTGGCTTTATGGATATTGTATTTCAAATGACTACTATAGAATGATGTTGGAAAGTTGATACTGACTGAGTTTTTTGTCGGTTCTTCTCAGTGTCCAGGTTTTCTTTCTGAACTGAAATAAAGTAGCTTTGACCTTAAAAAATACCTTGCATTTGGGTTTACTTAAAGAAATAGATTTGAATTTGACTTTGACTTTGAGTAGGTATAAAGAGATATAAGATTATAGATGGACTAAATCGGGTGTACGCCATAGATAAAATAGACTGACTGACTGACAGAGGTGCCAAGCCCCAGGGTAGAGGCCCTGTAGTAGTATTCCCAGACCTCGGTGATAAAGAAAAATAAGGGATTTTTTTTTAATTTTCGCTATTTTGATAGCGAACATATGAGTAGTGCATGAATAACATCTGTTGTCATTATTCAGTGAACATAATAAGTACCAGTTCTTATGTTATCTTATTTACACAATTATGTGAACGCTAACTAAATTTTCTTTGGTTAAATAATGTAATTTTTAGCATAAATAATTGTACTTTAATTCTTACATAATACGAGTATTTCATCATCATCGTTCCTATAAATATTTTGTACTGAAAGGAGTGCAGTGCCAACGAACATGGTTTCCAATCGACAAATTAGAGATTTATAATGTTGTCGACTCTTCCATGTTCCATGCTTATACACAACGCACAACTGGCGAGGGAGGCGTTATAACTGGCGCTCACTCCATCATAAAACTTTACTCATGTCAGCACTGTACACAGACACGACAAAACCCAAGAATTTCGTTTTTACCATTTGGTACTGAACCCAAAAACATGACAAAACATAAATCCAAACGGAAAGTAGAAGCATTTCCAGGTAAAAGTATTTCAAAAATTACATAAGTTATAGTTATTAATCTGATTGACTTATTTAATTTTACTTCCACTTGGAAATGCTTCGAAGTACAAACATATTTAATAAATAATGTTTGCATTTAACAACACTGAGTCAACATTATGACGTAGATAACTTAATCTGCGTCATAATATCGACTCAATGTTTCTGTATTATATTTACCTAATATTTATGTTCACCACTTTGTATGATAATGAAGACGTAGTCTGCTAGTTGCTGCTATAGCTGCTCGCTAGACAACTTTCACAAACGAGGTTGCCGCCAATCATCAGCAAAACACAGAAAACTGTATATTTCATATAATATGTATGTCATTTACATATATTAAGTATTTGTTCTGTTATTATTTTCTATTAATTATGTTACTCGATAAGTCGATACATTATTTTTGTAAAAATATTTGAACTAAATATATTTATGTTATTACATGAATCATAATTAAGTATGAAATTATGATAAAAGAAAACTAATATTTATCATTTATACAAATGATCAAGACTGTGTACATAGATATATATTATATACTAACGACCCACCCCGGGTTTTCACCGGTAGATTTTTTTTTGAAAATAAAATACAGCCCATGTTACTCGCTAATAATGTAGCTGTCTATAGATAAAATAATTTTTGAAATTGGTCTAGTTTTTGAGTTTATCCATTACATACAAAAAAAAAATTACCTCTGTAATATTACTAGCGACACGCCCCGGCTTCGCACGGGTAAAAACTTTTTAAAATTAAATTGTAGCCCATGTTACTCACTGATAATGTAGCTTTCTATAGCTGAAAGAATTTTTGAAATTGGTTGAGTAGTTCTTGAGTTTATCCATTACATACAAACAAACAAAGTTTCGTCTTTATAATGTTAGTATAGATGTTATATTACACATATTTTCATATATATAATTGTTGGTGTCTGTTAGTTATGTTATATGTAACGGTGTAACTATTCATGACTACAAGTTGGGCGATTGAGGTCATATTCTCGCAATATGTTATGTAGGTATTTAATTTGTCGAGACTTCGAGACGATGGTTCATAGCTATGCAGGAGTCCGATAATAGTTAGCGCTGTAGTTAAGCTGTAGTCACTAGTCAGAGCGGCTATACAAGTTATTGCTAATCAAAAATACCATTTGGCTACATTTTATGCGGCGGATTTATCGCACGATTTTACTTTTCGTTTTAATGAATAGAAAGTTAACGTTTGAATATATATTTAAAATTCGTTATGCTAGCTCACGTGGTATTTATCATTCTATACTACTAGCGTTTACGACAATTGAACCACTTGTGTCAGGTTATTTACAAACGAAATCTGTAGAAACCACAGAGCACAAACAGTATTATTACATGTCTCTGAAAACTGCAATACATATTACATACACATCCATGCCTATTGCCTACATGTTGTAGTAACATAATTAATATCGAAACATGTTTAATTTCCACATAAAATGTAATGTTCTCGTTAAGATAAATCACACATGTATACTATATGACAACATTGTCATTCTACTTTAAGCAGTTTAATAAAATTAATTATTCTTCATTATTTCAGATATCCAATTGAATACGTAACATTCAATGATAATGTAACATTCATGAAAGGGGTACAAAATATTAGAATATTTTAAAGCAGAAAACGAAACCTTGACCAAAGTCTGTTGGTCAATAACAATTTGCGTCAGCAGTTTACCACAATATTGCACGTTAAATGGAAGGTACATACTAGTTGTTCGGAATGAAATCAACAATGTTTTATTTTTGTAGGTATGATGTGCACGATACACTAATTGTTTTTTACATTCGAAGTTTAATTATGTATAAATATTCCATGTTTATCGTTTTTTCTACTAACGTCAAACGTAGTTTTACCGCGTTATTTTCCAGAGCAGCTAGACAAGTGGCAAATGCTTTTAATAACCTTTGACTAGGTCCCAATTTAAAATTCCTTACAATAGAACATGTAGTATTTGTCACTATATTGTACTAGCGATTACGACAATAAAATTAAACCAGTTGTCTAGACCCTAAGGACTAAATAAGCCGCGCTCGCGACTCGACGGCGCAGCAGGGGCAGTACGTCGCTCGGCAGAAATCCCGATGTATAGTAGCATTGTACTGTGCTGCCGATGTACTGTACGTGTATGTCTGCCTATACATATACCGTATGTATATGTGTAGACTAATGGTCTACGGTTCAACGGTTGTCCATCCATGCGACGCCGAGAAGGACAACGCGCGTGTTAATCCCATCGTTTTCATTATTTTCATATGCTGTGCACGAGTTGCGCGCTGTCGTGACATTGCGAGGGTACGAAGCGAACGCACAGAGAGCGAGCGTTGCTGAAGTTTATAAGTTATAAGTTTATAAGAAAGGATAACCCAATCTCACCTCGCTACAAAGGGGTTGGGTACCCGTGTTATGATTTCTCTTGCGTCACTAAAAAGATACTTACCCAATCTCACCTCACTACAAAGGTGTTGGTTACCCGTGTTAAGGTTTCTCTTGCGTCACCAAAAAAGGTACTTCAATAAAATTCTACTTAATTATGTATGAATTCTATGCCTGAATGATATCTAATTTTAAGAATCTTTGAAAATAGGAACCTACATTGAATATAATCGGAACCTTATACATATTTTCCAATAAGGTTCACTTGTATAGAAATATGTTCTAGAATAAGAATATTGTACAGAAATATTTTCTATAAGAAAGTTGGGATCTTAGAAATCACGTTGATACGAAATTACGACACATGTTGATGTAATAGGTGTGTCGTAAAATTTATATTATTGTATATATTTATAGTTATAAATTTTCACAACTATCGCTACATTAATTGCTAATTAGGAATAGTTTGAATAAGTTTGAATGTACAAACACAAGCAAGGAAGCAAATAGTATTTTATTAGCTATTTAATTTAAATAATATAATTTTTTTGAGGAAATCTATTATTTAAGATAATGTGTAGTTTTAAGTTTGTAAATATTAACGTATGTATGTACTTTTTTGTTATTAATAAAGCTCTGTTAATAATATAAGTAAATGTACCGTAAACCCGTACTTTTTCTAGCTGAGCTTATACCTACTATAACGTCTTATTGCCGTTTTATTCTATGCTTATTGCCCATGCTTATTGCACCTTGAGGCAATTTAATATACGACCTTAATCACTATCACTTAAAATAAAGTACAATCAAACTAAGTAAATACGTATTTATAATTTTTTTATTATTGTCACCTTATGCATTGCTGATTGTTTATTCTAGGTATATTGTATATTGGTATCTACTTACTAAAAAAAATCTAATAAAACTGAAAATAATATTTCAGTACCCCATGGCATAACCTTAAACCAATTACTTTCACGATAAAAAAAGAAACATTTTTGTGAACACTAAATGTACGCTTCTCGGCCATTGACCTGCCTTTCGCTTCTAGAAGTTTTAATACGACCTCAATGTAGGGTTACCAACCGTACTATAATATATATATAGTATTGTACTGTATTTCGGATCTGCATACTATATACTGCTGAAGAAATAATTATAGTACGCAAAAATACTCTATTTTAGTTGCTATCAACAAACAAATTCCTCGTTTTTTAAATGTATGAAATATCTTTCAAGTTTCGACTGACGCGACAGTCTAGAAATGAACTTTTGATCTACATTATTTAAAAAATTGAATGCTATACGACATAGTCATTACACTTTTGTCGAAGACAAAAAATTGTTAAAAAATGCAAGTGCGAAAAAATATAATTTTTATGAAAATAAATAAATAACAAATATATCTTTGTCTATATGTACTCTTTACAAAATATATTGTACTATATTTTTTTTAATGTACTAATTTTTTTTTAGTTTATTCTGAAAAATACTATAATCAGCTCGAAGAAATGTTGCCAACCCTACCTCAATGCCACCATGCCACACCAATATAAATAATACGTTTCAAGCATGTGTTCATTTATGTAACTGGCTTGAAATGTTACGAACTACAATTCTCAACCTTGCGTATTACTGAGCATTACATACAAATTATATTATTAAATAGTTAATAGACGTAAAAAGTTCAAATCGTTTAATCCCAATGTAAACCTAAGCCTTGTTACGAGATTTTTTTAAATCATATAACCAATAAAATTAGTTTCTAGTTGCTACTATGAGACTCACTACTTAGATGGTTCGGGCACATAGAAAGAATAAGTGATGGACGATCGACGAAGAAAATTTATAGAGCGAGTGATGTTACGGGTTGACACCTTGCGATCTGTATCACATAATTATATATTTCATATGTTTACTGAATAAAATCCTGTATTCTAGTATTATTTTATTTTATTACTATGAACACGTATGTCGCACGTACTGTATGAATAGCAAAGTGAGAGAGAGAATGCTTCTTGAGAGAATGTAATGTCGGTGGTTGTGTTTCCACAACAGAATATCTGTTAGTGTTGCTTACAAGTGATATACAGTGTTTTTTAACTGGGACAGTATGGGGAAATTTGAATCTATAAGGGATACAGGACAACTATCTTAGGAACCATTCGGTTTTTTTGGAATAATAATTTTGGCATTATCAATTTTTCGGTCAAGAGTAAGTAAGAATGATGTCCATAAAAATTTGTAAAATTGGCAAATTTTTTTTAATGCTGTTCGACGCAGTTTCATGTAAGCATAATTTCATTATGCCAGAGAAAAAAATCTGGACAGCAGAAGTTGGTAAAAAAAAAATTCATTCTATGGGGAATTCCAAATCCATAGGAGATACAGAGGGACCATCTAAGGGACCGTTCGTCCCTTTTGTGAAAACAATTTTGGCATTCTAAATTACTTGGTCAAGCATGAGTTGTCCATAAAAATTAGTAAAGTTGACTATTTTTTTTTCTTAATGCAGAATGTAAGCGTAATTTCTGTGTTTCGGACGAAAAATCTGGACAGCAGAAGGTCAAATTTAATGAAAAAATTTTCTAATGTGCTAAAAAAATATAAAAATGTGCTAAATTATAGTAGATTTACACACACAGACTAACATTGTATTTTTATATATGTACTAATATGTAAATATATAGACAAAATAATTGATTAAGTAGTTATAAGGGATGCACTGAAAAGCACCTCGAAACTGGTGGAAGTAACTATAATAAGGCTTATAATTGCTAAAACAATATAATGCTCTGGCAACAAAATGTTATTTCACTATAAATTAACGAACTTAAAAAATATGTTCACACTATAAACAATTGCAGGCTATGAAAAAACTAAAACAATATGTAGTAATATTTGAAAAATTGATACTATATTTAGGTAGTCGTAGCACAGATTACTATTAGGTAGTTACTAGTTGACAAAATAATTGGCGGAAACGTGAGAAGTGAGGTTGGCGTTTGGCGTAAAAGTGTAAACAATACTATTATTTACACTTTTGGAAGTTTTAAAGTACAATAGTGATAGTATATTGTACATTAAAGTTCTGTATAAGTGAAAAGAATGGAGTAGGTCTAAATAAACATGTGTAGCTGAAGTTCTTGCGCTCTTCCAAGAAGTCCTTTATAACTTCAGTAAAGCCTACATTACTTTACTGGAGGAATTTTACGATAACAAAACACGAACTGACTTCGAACGTGCTTCATGTGTTCGTCATGAAATATAACAATACTTGTGCATTGCATTTACTAACTGTTTAAGTCATCAAGCGATTTTACTTATTAATACGTGACATTAGCAAATGCGCTAATCTGTGCGCACGCCATAAAGAAAGAATGAAAAAGAAATATAGCTCTCTTCAGATGTCACCGTTCTCAGACACAAAAATAAAATACGACACGCGGAAACATCAGGATCCCCAAAAAAGAAGAATAATAGTAATAATAATACATAACAGGTTGAGAAACAATGGCACGATTTTCCATAGATGGTTACATGCCATCGTTAACTAAAATTTTTTGTAATGATTTCTTATTTATGACCGAACATAGTTCAACATTACAAAAGCGCCTACCACTATCTATACATAATACTAGCTCTTGTCCGCAACTTCGTGCGCATGGTGACGACTTACAACGAAGGGAGTAACATAAAAACCTTCTCCATGGAAAAATACATATATTTACCTACATGCCCAACTTTCATGAAGATCAGTCAAACGGTTTTCTTGGAATTTAGCGATTACACATACTATAGAAACATCTATTTTTACTGCTCAATAAGGAGGGTTTTTCGGATGTATGTGTGTATAGTTTCTATTTACTATTTCTATTTAAAGTCAATAAAATTTGCGTTTTTTCTACTTTTATTATCCTATTCAAGTTTCCACAGCTGGGACACAGGTCTACCTTCACATGAAGGATTTCGAGTCATACTGTCCACTGTACTTGCCCAGTGAATTTTACTTGTTCTTTTTAAAATCAGTCGGAACAATGAAAATTTATTCTAACTGCAGAATTGGAAATAAACTGCTCCAGGTCTGTGGTCCTAGCTAATACTTATAAATGCAAAAGTTTCTTTATTTGTCCTTTTATCACGTCACAAGTCGCAACAGAACAACGGATTACTGTGATATTTTGCACCGAGATGGTTATACGGCCAAAAACAACATGGGCTACTTCTTTTACTTCTTACTTCTGAAACCACACGAGACATATTATTTTGACAAAACTAATATTATTGAAAGAAACTACACCACAGTCCTTAGAAAGGGTTTACACCATTCGAGCCAGTAAAAGCCAATGACTCACTAATAGATGATCAAGCGCTTCCAATTCTATGTCTATCTGATAGCTATTTGGAAGTCTGTGTCATAGTTTCACTAGACCAACTATACCAACTAACCACCAACTATAACTCCTAACTATACCAACCCAAACTAGTACGTTAAAATTAGAAAACAATGATCTCTTTGGTAAACATTTATTTGTTCTAACGCTAATGAAAAATTGAAAACAAGTATTAAATAGGTATACTTACTTGTTTTTCTAGGAAGTTCCGTGAAAATAAAGAAACATCAACTTAGAAAAGAAAGACGCATCTTAAAAGAAATAGTTGGAAAGAAGTGAGAATCACATATAGAAATTGTTGTTAATCAGAAAAAGAAGACGAAAGAAAGTGTTAAGAGAAAAGTTCAAGTTTCAAACAAAAACTCTAATGTTGAACATGATCACTACGACATGACGACATTATGACATGACTAAGGGGATTAACAAGTTGAAAAAGCTGGTAAACAAACATTGAAAGATCATGGAAAATTAAGTTAAGGATGAACTTTATGGGTGATAACGAGAGAAAAGTAATCGATAGTAATTGTGTTACTGATAAAATTGAAGAAGATTTACTTATACATATGAGAATAAAACCGAATTTTGTTATAGAAGATACCTACAGTAAGACGGATACAATTTCTTATAAAACAATAAATTAAGCGTGATTTTATTTGTAAAACTGAGTCAACTGAGACCGAGAAGTGGTATGGCCGAAAACTGGTTTAATCCTAGTCGAAAATTAAATTTTGTTTTCGAAAACTGGCGCAGTAGCTTAATTTTTGGTTTCATTTTTTTATAAAAATAACGTGAAAAGTGTGAAGAGATTTACTTCGTTCTTAATTAAAAATCTGATCTATATTTACAAGCATATTGCATATTTTAAATACATTTTTAATATGCAAAACTATTTTTAACTAATATGCAAAACTTAGCAACTCCACTAATCGGTCGAATACTAGTGCAATGACCCTTCATTTACAAAAATTTTTATATTAATTTTTCACTTGTAAAGTTCAAAAATAATTTCAAAGCTTAAAAGTATTACCGAACAAAGATTTGTTTTGTATCATAGGACTGTGAAACGCAACAGCATAAGTCCTAAAATATTGAGTATCCATACTGATAAAGACGAAATATTTATATTCCCATCCTTTTCTATTACAGGCGTACGCTATATATTTGTTTCAGTCTAACAATTCGTTATGTGTGAAAGGCTGTGTATTAGCGGTAAGTCAGAGCGAAAAATATAAAGAAAGAAACATGTCTCTTGACTGCGTTATCTATTTAATAAACATATTGTGCTACATCCAATGATCCAATCCCAATTGCTTTGCGACTTATAGTCGTACTGAATATTCCAAATATACTTACATACTATACTATACATGAACCAAGGATGTGGAAATACCATAATCGATATAAATAAATGTAAATAGTAAATCAGAAAATCATTAGGTAGCTTATCCGTCCTGATTTCCGTAAATATTTCCTTTTTAAGTTTTATGCCATATATATGGTAAGTGTCCTGTTTGGCAAGAAATGGAGTAGTAGTAGTACCTAATGTAAGTAATGTATATAGAGTAAAAATAAAAGTCGGAGAATTGTAAAAAAAGCTGTAAAATTCAGTTTAAATTATCACTTTGAATGTCATTTCGAAACTCCCCAAAGAACTACATTGTTTGAATGTTTTTATTCTTAAAACAATAAATATGTCCTGAGAGCCGAGACTGCCTGAGAGGTACCTCTACATCACAGATCTACAATATTCATCATTAAATTTTCATACATTCATAACGCATCTTACATACAATTATAAGTCGTAAACAACGTTTTGTATTCTACCATAAAAAAACAAGTCAGATCGCCTTTTGTTACGATCTATTTTTTTTTTGTTTCAGCACTTTCAACATTTTGTATTAGGTACATAAAAGTCCAAGGTAAGGCTCTTTCTTACTTTGCATTTTTTAGTCATTAGCTCATTAGTGGCGTTTATTTGTAATATAGTTAAGTTGCTAATGATAAAAAATACGATTGTAGTTTTTCAGACTAGGGATAATAAAAAGCATTCTCGGTGCAATGAGTTCTTATAATTTTTAGCTTTATTCCGCGCAAAATCTCAGACAGACATGCTTTGCCTTTCAATGAAGGAATATATTCAGGAAATTCCAGTGATCAGATTCGATCAGTTTACTAACCGAAAATAGCATTCGGTAGCAATCTTTCTAGTTAGCCAGCGAATTACTTACTTAGCACCTTTGAACAATTATTTGGCTATCCTTTAAAACAAATAGAGAAAAGAAACAAGTAACTTACCTTGCTTGTAATCTTACTTATCCAACAATCAGAATAGTATATTGTGCAACAAATGCGGTAATTTGTCGATTGCCCACTCGAACGAAGTTGAGCCCACGAGCGAAGCGAGTGCGCTCATTCGCTCGAGTGGGCAGTCGACAACACTGCACGAGTTGCAGCTTCTATTTTTTATTACTAATGCGGAAATAATTTCAGTACAAAGAAAAGTTATAGTATTACAGACAAGTAAACTTGTCGCACCCAAATTGCAAAATGAGAAAATTGCTACTTATCAACCACAAAAATGTGCGCTTAGATACTGTTTATCCCGCATGAGTAATAAAAAAATTATAACATTTACTAATGGCAACACCTGTTGAAATATTGTGTTCCAAGCACAGATTTTTAAATGGAAGCAGGCTATACCCATTGATACAAATTGCGTGGCAAATTCACACTAACAAATATTACTCACACACATGCAAAACTCAGGCCCGGATTAAGAAGTGACTGCTTATACTGCGTATTATTTTCGAGCGGGACTATTTGGGACACCCCAAATTACATATTTATGTGATAAAATAAGAATTAAATTAACTAAGTAATGTACTAGTATTAGAGATTATTACTTTATTACATTCTTTCTTTTTGTAGATTATATTTGTCACATGAAGGATGTAATTTGGAGTGTTCCCAATAGCTCCAAGATACAATATTATGATTGTTCGTTCGATACATGAGGCCTGACGGCTGTGCGCTGCTGGTCTTGGGCGACATGTACATTGTGATGACCTTGTTTGCGGTTCGATTTATGTGGGTACATGAAGTTTAATGACATAAATGATATATTTTTAAGTCGGAAAAGTTAATAATCAGGCAAGTCAAAGTTTTAAATTTAGACTTTTTGGCGCGAACAAAAGAAGCGTGGTTGGCATTTTATTCAAAATTTAGATTTGATATTTTTTGTGCTTTTGGGAGTTTTAAGTGGAAAAATTATAGTATATTGTACGTTAAAGTTGTGTGCGAGTGAGAGGAATTGGAGGAATTTCGTTTAACAGTCCTTTGTAACTCCAGTAAAGCCTACTTACCATTGCTTTACTGAAAGTGTTAGAGACTTGGTCATGAGAAAATAGAACAAGTTTTATATCAGACGAGTGTTATCGTTAACTATTTTTCTAAGGAGATTGAGCACAAAACACCGCCAGAATTGGGCTGCCGGTTTGTTCTATGTAGCCTTTCTTATGTAGTTCTTTAACCAAAAAATTTGAAGTTTTTCATCCTTTAGAAACCCGACATTAACAAGGTATACATCAAAATCATAAGATAGTTGCAAAAAATAGATAGTTGCTTAACCTTAAGTACCTGTCCGTTAATATTCAATTTCATTACGAAACTCACTTTTCTCTGAATTCGGCCCTCTTTAAGGTACAAGTACTAATAATGTCAAAATTGGTTAGGTACTTGATACAAAACAATAAAAAACCTATGAAAAAAACCTTATACAATATAACGAAACTTTAATTTTAATATTTTGCAACATATTTAAGTGTCGGAGCCAGGAAATACAAAAATATCAGCTAACTGAATGCAGTAATCAAACAATTTGCAACATCAGATTTACTTACCGATGGAACGTGATTTTCGGGGCTTTTCTGTATGAGGCGTTGCAACTATTGGGGGTACAACACTTTTGTACCATATTTTGCACTTTAAACAACCAAAATAATATTTATACACCAAGAAATATTTGATAATCAACCATGTGACGTACGACACAAGTAAACAGACGCCATACTTCGCTTATTTTGACTTAAGCGGAAGATGGCGGATGCCACGTTTTCGAATTTGTCTGTGTGTGCCATTGTGTTGCAACAAATGAAAGAAAAGAATAAAGATATACAACTTTAAACTACAATGAAAGTGACAGTGTTATTACTTACACGGTATCAATGTGTGAGTGAATTATGTTTGATCTGCTTCCATTTATAAATCTGTGATTCCAAGCAGTATCTATTTTGATTTATTGACATATGATTTTCTAAACTTAATTTCGTATGAAGCGTGATTCCATCTCGCTTTTTATTTTTCGAAGACTGGTTCTTGCACCCTATAACCAGACAATTCAGCCTTTTTGCTATAAATTTATAAATATGCCATGCTCCTTTATTAGACTACCTGAAACTACGGAACATAATTTGGTTGCATATTTATTGTAATTTTGCCGGTTTTACTGTCTCACTGTGTTATTGTATTTCTTTTTTTCGTAGCTTTTTTTATTTTGATCTGAGTATAATAATATGTAATTTATCAGTTAGGAAGGTACGTAGTAGATACTACCTATCCAACTATTTTCAAATATTTTAAAATGTCGATTCACTCACTTTATTTTTAGGCACGTACCTACGTTTTATCATGAATCTTATTTTTATCTGTAATAACTAATAAGTCATTACTACGTGAGTATCTTCTATTTTACCTCAATGATCACATCATTATCATTTATTCGTATCACTATTACACATCGAAACGAAGTAACAAGTAACGTCCACTACACTAGGTACTAGGGCATACAATTATCGAAATGTTCCGTTAAACGATTAAAAAAATTATCGATTTTTTTTCCATAAAAACCGATAATTACGGATTTTTAATTTAGCTTTTTAATTACCTAAAATGAACCACAATATTAAAAATTAAAGCATTTTTTTTTCTACCGGATCTGGGGAAACTAATGAATAACACCATGAAGTGACGACCAAATAGTTACCATCATCTTACCATCAACTTGACATTGATGTGGTGTTTGACATTGATTTACTTTACTTGAGTTAAATGGTAAACATGATTCTGACCTAAAAGTACTTAAAAATACGTAAAAACTTATATTTATAGACAAATATTATATTTTATGTATAATTTGAAGTTAGAATTTGATAGACAATCATTACGAACTATGTAAAAATTACCTAAGCAATTTTTTTTTCAGTTTTTAGGTTGGAGTCTTGTTTACCACACCTGTATATATATTTAATTGGAATTTACTTTAACAGACAGCTCTAATGATTGGGATATAATTCTTATACGATTTTATATATTTTTTATCGAATACCGATATTTATCGACTTTTCTTTCGATATATATCGTTTTTCAAAATGGACCGATAAATAATCGATAAAAAACCGATTACCGGTTATCGGTTTGCATGCCCTACTAGGCACTACGTAAACTTTTCTCTAAAAGGAAATACATTATTATATTGTCCAGCAACTCGAAGTGTAAATCATTAGTCGAGGACCCCATACAAATTAATTTTCATTCCTTTAAATGACTATCTACTCGTTTTTTACTTTCATATTGGGTGGATATTTTACTACATGAGATGATTCATTCGGTCCCCAAGCATCTATATCCTCTATATTTTAAAACCTATTGTTGTGTAGGCTCCCGGCATGGTAGTCTACTCTTACTCTTTCTTTTACAAAACAATAAGCGGTTGGTATTTAATAATAGGTATTAGAATTAAAAGGTATAATTTAATAAGGTATTTGAACAAAGATGTATGAACTAAAATAACTGGGGTATATGAACTAATAAGGTATAAATAAGGTAGCTGCTCGACCAGCTACTATGTGTAACGAAATTGTGTTGAAAACTACAAACTAATATCCGCTAGTTACCTCAAGATCACGGAGAGGGATGTGAGGGTATACTTCCCTGACCAATGGGTCTCGAAACTGACAATAAAGGATCGTAGGTGGGAGCATCCAACTACGAACAATTACACCATAGGAACAAAGGAATAAAGACGATAAGGAATAAAAAAGAATCCTTAAATGTTTCACCTATTTCTAAATAGTTCCCTTTACGATCGTGGAAATCATTTAGTTTGAGTAACTTTTATGGGCAGTAAAGCAATTAAGGCAATTCTCTTTGATTTTAGGAATAAAAAAAAAGGTATAATCACAAGGTATAAACATAAAAATAAACAATTTAAAATATAATACGAAAGGAATGAATAGGAATAAAAGCGGTGGCGTCTTTGAAGTAACAGCGGAGTACATTAACATCTTATAGATAATAAAAATGAAAAATACACAAAGGACTTTAAAACTTACAAGGGAATTTAAAATATTCCTTTGGTACGGAACACCTATGTTATATTTAAATATACGTAGTATAATATAATAGGTATCTGATTTCATAATATAGGTAATGCTTCATTATTCACTTGGTCCATACATAGATTCCCAACGGAGGCGAAACCCAGTGTCGCTGGAGCCTTAAATGGGAGCGGTAGCGGATCTTTTACTTTCGAATACGATTTCGATTCGATAATATTTTAATTCGGTAGCACGAACCATTACGCGTCGACTATCGTCAGCTCGAAACTCTCTCGATAGCGCCTCGATAGCAATACGATAGCAATTGAACGAACGAATCACAGACTCCTCAAAGTAGATTAACATAAAAGTCTGTGATTAACATATTGCTCTTTTATTTTCTCTTGACGTTTCGGCCGAGTTTCATCGGCCGTGGTCTCAAGTAAACTGTCGCAGCAGCAAGCTTCACTCCGTGTCAGAGGCAGATTTTATTTCATCTACCCCCGATATTTGTAAATAATTATTAGGATTCTACACACAACACTCACGGTGTCCACACACTGAACCGGATGTGAAAAACGAGGTTTTGTCATTTGAATCACAGGATTCTACGCTGTTGATAAATTGTATCCGCTTTCCCGATTGAAATTTTTGTGTCTCTTGATTTCAATTGCTTCACGCACGACTCTTGGATAAAAGTGGCGATCAGTGGAAAGGACTTGTGGGCGATAAAATTCTATCCAATGATTCGTATTTCCCGTGTTTTTAGATATTTTATAATGCAGCGCGAAAGTTTAAAAGTTTATAACATATTGCTCGTTCCGAAACTTATTTAATAATTTATTTCATTCATACATCACTTATAATAGCATAAATAACTAATTAAAAAGCAAAAAATCGGGTGAATTTTTAGTTTTTAATACTTGATTGAATTTTATATTATTTCTAACTAATTCGAAGAGCTTTTTTAATTTTTTTTTTAAATACGTTGCTCAAACGTGTAAATATTTTACTATATATTTTGAACGTCTAAACGTCAAAATAACATAAACAAATTTGAGTAATAACAATTAATCATAATTGTAACTCAAAAAAAGTTTTACGTGGAATATGAATAAAAATTCTCAAGTGGACTTCTCCGTGATGGTCCGCTGGCTGGGCTCACATATGCGCCTATGGCAAACTGTTTTTACTATTAATAAGTGAATAACGAGTGTAAAGTAATAAATAAAAATGAGAACCAGCTACGCGCAGTTCGCGATGATGGTGGATTTCATGGAGAGGTAAATACGTCTTAAGTATAATGTTGTAACTTTAATAGGGCCGTGGCTGACAAATTTCAAGTTTTGAACAGGTTGGTACCCTTCCTGCTTTTATAACAATTCAATAAATTCGTATTATTATAAAATCAAGCCTATACTGTGACATATTTTGTAAATACAATTAAAATTAAACCTAATTCTACAGTAATAGAAAAATTACCATGTCATAAGAAGCTATTTTCGAATTTTCTATCTGTATTCTGTATTTGTGTATGCCAAATGGGATTCATAATGCCCAAATAACTACTCGCATCAACAAGTAATTACTTCATTATTAGTTTTAGAAATGGAGATTTATAGAAACCTAGTGGTGGACCACGAGGACGTCACTAGTGCTTGCAAAAGTGGCAAGAATTAGCCAAGATGATGAATAGCGATGGTACAGGAGATCCACGTTCGGAAGGAAAATGGCGAAAGGTGAGTGAGAGGGAGAGTTCTAAAATTTCTTCATTCTTCTTACATTTCGTTTCCCTTTTAAGGTTTGGAGCGATTTTAAAAACAATACCAAAAAAAAAGTGCTAAATTAAACCATTACTTTGCCCGAAGTTTGTCCTAAAAGGAGATCCACAGGGCCTTAACTAGAAATTGTGTAGGAAATTGATAGTTATATATCATAAACATACTAAATTATATATTATATACATAAACCACACTAAATTAACTTACAACAGTTGATCCATATCATGTAGTATACATACATACGTATATATCTTCACGCTGTATCCCTAACGGGGTAGTCAGACAGATATATATACGAACCAAGTAACCATATATATTCATTATTCCTGTTTAATTCCTGCATGAATGTATTTACAGCACTATTTTCCCATATAAATGCATCATGAGTTGCACCACCATATTTAGAATTTACATTAATTATGCGACTTTCACTATCACAGACCTAAAAAAATAATATTATTAGTATTATATATCACATTAATTAATTGTAAGAAAATTGGATTTATACATTTAATATCTTACCATTTGCACATTCAGAGAATAATAATGTTTCCTGCAAAAGAAAAGATGTCGATCTCCGTTTTTGGAGAAAATATGTGAAAATGTGAACCGTCTATACAACCAATAACTCCTGGAGTGCCATATTGATCATAAAATCTGTAAATAAAACAGATATTTAGTATCTTATAACAAGTACACTTTCAATAAGAATAGTGGATGTAGAAATTGAACTTACTTCTGCGGAATATGGTCCCTTTCAGCTCTTGAAGTAGGAAATCTTATGTATACATTGAGTATTCCAGGGCTATTTAAAGCATTAGTCACTTCTCTCACATATTTGCTTACTGTGACCTAAATACTTAGTTTCACCAACAATTCATTGATACGAACCCGAAGCGTAAAAAGATAGAGCACAAATAACCTGTGAAAATATTTATACCTATTAGATATGAATCTACTCCTAAAGCATTAAGCACCGTTATGGAAAATAAGTATTTTTATCAAAATACCATTAAGTTTTTTCAATAATTATTTGGGACTATCTATACGTAATATAAGTATTTACAAGGTTTTTACCTTACGTTCCAAACTGACCCTTTTACTAGATCTTAAATCAGTGTTGTTGCGAAGAATTTCACAGACAAATTTAAACGCAGATTTACTAAGGCGATATCTTTTTACAAACATTTATTATAATTTTATAAATATTTATTTATTTATTACATTCCCCTTCGTTTATATTTTCTGGATTCAATACTTTTCTCAGCAAAGATCGTAGTTTATTGTCTCTATTGAAAGATATAAGTTATAAAACATTCATCATTGACTGAAAATATGTAACAATCAATATAATATCATTGGTAACAACGTACGTAACTTACTTGCGAATTGCTTGCTCTTCATTTCTAACACTCTATCAAACGCCAAGCGAGATAATAATTTATTGTAGAAGGAGCTGTTGGTCCTCTTAACATTTTTACAGTTTATAATAAACTAAAAACGATAAATTGTTCTCAAAATTGCGGTACGTACGTACGTACGGCTTTCACTGTAAAATCCTCGGTGAGAAGAAACTCGATGGTTGCTCGATAGCTTGTCGTAAAACGTCACGATACCGTAAGTCAAAATAGGATTCCTGCTACCGTTTTCCATACAAATTAATAAGTTCGTCGCTCGATTACGATTCGAAAGCGATACGCGGGAAATATCAAAACGTTCGTGCTCGAAACTTGTAGTTCCATTTACGTCCGCGAGTGCGCTCAACTCGCATATTTTTTTTTTCGAACTCGATACGAATACGATTCGATAGAAAGGATCGTGCTTGGATGTGCAATGGCTTTTGTGAGAAGATAGTATAATATAAGTGAATAATCTATGGAAGATAGTGTCATCGATAGTATTGATAATAGGCATCTTATAATATTCTCAAAATGGTATTACATCTACAGAGAAATATATAAAAATCCCCAACAAACAAAATCGGATTGTATTAAAATCCGTTTTTTTTCTGCTAAATCCAATTATAAACTACAATTTGATTTTTTCGACGTAATTGGATATTGTTATTTCCATGTATTATGATGATTCCATGCATGTACTCGGTAGATGTCGGTGCTATGATAGTATCACACCATCTAGTGAGTAGTTATGTAATTGTGGTCAAAAATGCTCAGCTGAGAATTGTAATTACTTCAAGACATGGGATTCGTTTAAAAAATTGTAAGATGGCGACACGCTATAAAGTTGTTTTTGTATGCCATACCACAGATTAATTAGTTTACTACCGTAAAGCCATACTATCATCCAGTGTTACGCTAAGTAATATTTTACGTTAGTAAACTAATTAATCTGTGGTAGTATTGTGAAAACAATTTTAATTATCTTTTGTAATTGTAATTGTTGTAATCATGTATCATCATGTTATGTGCCCTCTTCTGTTACGAAATTTTCCTTTCCTTAATTAAAAATAAAGAGAAATAGCACCATTTGATTGTATCCTGTGTTTTGATTGAACCGAACTGTATTTTAATTGGTTTAATCGGTAACCAAAATTATTTCACTTTATTCGAAACATTTGTTAATCAGTGAATGGAATAATTCCATTTATTGGTTAACTGGTTAATGAAGGGAAAGTTTCAATAAACCGAAAGCTGGGGGCACGGCAGTGCCCCCGCCAAGTTGAGCACAGCCGTACCATCCTTTTCTTGAAGCGACTCACGGCACTTTTGATCCCTCTGTAACTTCGTTGCGGATAACACTAGAAGTCTGAATTTTCTGATCATTCTGATCAATTCTAAGGTACTTCTAGCAGTCTCAAAAACTTCAAGTTTTGAATATTAGTTAGCGTTTAGCCTATAAAGGAAGGAAAAAATGGAAAATCCCGAAATTTCATTATTCATTAAATGAAAAATAATGATTAATAAAAATATCAGTGATACACTCACCAATCACTAAAATTCTAAGTTACTTCTAGCAGTCTCACAAACTTCAAATTTTGAATTTTAGTTAGCGTTTAGCTTATAAAGGAAGGAAAAAATGAAAAATCCCGAAATTTCATTATTCATTGAATTAAAAATAATGATTTAATTAATTTAATTATTAGTAGGAAAATACGTTACCTTTCTAACTTTTTAAAATGTCTACTTTCATCTGTTCTAAACGTGAACACTTTCATAAAATATATCGGAGTAGAAAAAATTATTGACCGTCAACTTTAAAAAAAAAACAACTTTTGGAAGATAATTATGTTTCATCAGTGATATTCAAAAGCATACTATTCCTTCGTTTAATGAATGATGGTCAGAAGAAGAAACATTTATTATGAAAAAGAATAATAATTGGTTGGAAGCAGAATATTCCATAACTTTACTGACCTCGGAATACGGATCTACACAATCTACTTCTTTCGATAAACAAAGAAGACCGTGTGTATTATGAAGGTTGAAGACTCTTTAATAATATAAGCAAAAAAAATACCATATTACTTACCTAACCAATATGAATTTGAGCACATACAGCGTATTTTTTATAATGCGAGCTGCTCTGCTGAAATTACGAGAGTGGATGTAGAGTTGATTAAACGACTTCACATATGTCTGCAAGCTCTGTCATGAAGTATTTATCATTGGAAGATGATCAAAAATTTGACAGTTACGCTTTGGAAAGTACAAGAATATGTTATGTGAATAAATATGTGTATGTGTATGTGAGTAAATATCAACAAATGCAATAATGCGCGTGCGTATCCTACTCATCAGGAACTTATGAATGTACACTATTCTGTTAGAATACATTATTTCGAATATTTTATTTCTGTAATATTGTTTTGTGAAAAGTCTAAAATAAATCCAAAATTTTTATATTTATTTATAATATATTACTTTATATTTCTACTAAATTCGAACAGTCTATCTTTAGAAATAAAAAAGTTACGGGTTTTTGATCCGAAACAGGCTTCGATTTTCCATAGTGCGCCGCTATGGAAAATCGAAGTCAAAACGAATCGATATCATGTGATACGTTCTTTCCGTGGGTTCTTTTCTTTTATTTTATTGTTTATTATGGTTATGGTTTATTTCTCTCATTCTAACGCACATACTTGAATGTTTTTTTTCCGTTTAGTCATACACTGCGCCGCACAGACAGAAACGACTTCAAAGTTCACATCGCGTAGTTTTGAATTGCATAGATAAATAAAATCTGCATGCGAGTTCGATCACAAATAAAATACTAGATTCACAATTTTATGTGTAAAATCTAAACGAAGTAGTGTTCGAATTGACATATATTATAAATATATGTCAATTTATATTATAAATATATGTCGATTTATATATGTATAAATTTTTATACATCGTAATGTATCATTGATAACATTGTGTTCGTTTAAAATAGACCTTAAAATTGTAAGTTACAATCAACGCAAAAAAGTTATGAAAGTTCGTAAAAGATATAAGTATCTTACATGGCACTGAAACAAAGTTGTGTACGTTGTATGTCGCCACCACGCGGAAGAAACCGCGGGCAAAAGCTAGTATATATAATTATATTATAGAACAAGATTTCGCACATTAGGCAACTCAAAAAACCGGTTAATTCCGATTAAAGGAACTACAATGCGTAAATAACCAGTTTTTTAATTAACCGGTTAAATTAACGGTACCCAAACCGCAATTAATTCCAAGTTCAGGGTCAATGGTTTCGAAAATTTACTGGTTTTTGAGCCCTGAATTAGCGATTTGTAGCGATTACACGTACATATCGGAGCTCTCCTAGTAAAGAATTCAGCACTTGAGACGCCACATTAGTACATTGCACTCGTGCGAAGCCGGGGCAGGTCGCTAGCATATGTAAATAAACTGAAAAATTCGAATCCATAAAATTATGTTTTTTCCAAATATTAAAATAGTTGGAGTCACTTAAAAAAGATGCCATTGAAATTACGCAATTCTTGTAGTCTACTTGTTAGGAATTACATAGATAAATGTTATAATATTGTTAGATATAAAATTGAACTACTTATATCTAATAATAATAACATCGTATGAGTAAACAACTAGACGTCTTCATATAACGTATAATATATCTATTTATATAATAGTTATCGTCATCATATCTTTAATAGAAACTCGTAAATTATGAATCCATGTGAGGTGAATACTCTGAGAATTATTTTGTTTTTATCCTACCGAATTTGCCCTATCATTCTGTTCTCTTATCAATAAATTCTTGTATGAATTTATGACTTGATTTAAGACTTTACAGCATAATTATAGATAAATAACATTATTTATGTTAGCATATGTAGTTAAGTCTAGAAAGGTACCTAATAGACATAATATAAAAAATAAGACAAGAGATAACATCAAAACATCGATTTGAATAATACGCTGGTGTTTAAAAATCGTAATAACAAACCCAATAACCATAAAAAATAACTTTAGAAGTCGTCTGAGACAAATATTTTATTTTTTTAGTCTCTAAAATAAGGAGATGATGCCATGTTTATAACCACTGTGACAAAAATAGTATTTTATGTGGAATAAAGGATTCTAAACTGTAGTGTCATTGAATAATTACTTATCTAAATTATCAAATTTTATTTCACAGTGAGCGAAATCTATTGCAATTACTGATAAAATAGGAAAGTATATTTCCAATTACCAGTGTCCTTTGTGCATATTTTCGATATTTTTAGAACAGAGATAACGCGTTTAATTCATTTTTCTAATTATTGAAAAGATTTCACTCCCATTTAAATCGTGTATACACGAATATAGCTATACACTACTGAAACAATTCGTGTGTATACTTGTTGATGAAATGTGTATAGTATTGTGTGTATAGTAAATATAGAAATAGCATTTGAAAAAATAAAACAAAACAAAAACGATTGAAAAACTACTAAACCTTACCATTCTAGGATTATATTTTCACATATAAGTTAATAATTTCACATTCTAAGCCTTATCAAAACATGACTTTATTATGTTGAGATATAATATTAGATAACACATTTTATAAACTCTTACTCCTATACCTCGAGGTAAACCAAAAATAAGAATAAAAATACCGTTATACATAGATCCTTATATATTATATTAGAAATTGATTCTCAAACTTCCTTCTAATCACAAGCTGTAGATAAAATAAATACTCGATTAAGCACTTTAATGTACTTACAGAGCCGACCCTATTATAGGGTGAATGGAGCGGCCTCTCTTGGTCCTGGCGCCAGGTCTCAGGGACACCTTAGCGGTAATGAAATTTCCTTTGCCTTTCGATATTTTCATTGTGAACGTGTAGCTAGTACCTATGTAAATACTCTGATAACATATCGAAATTGATTATGCTCATAAATCTCATCAATTAATGTGAATAAATTTAATTTTATTAGTTACTAATATAATACAAAATAAGTGAATGATCTCTTCATGTGGGTTATTCACAAACGTCGGAAGCTTTCTGTGGCGGAAAGGCCGATCGTCGAAATTCGATTTGTGAATACGACTATATATAATATGATATATTATAATATAAATATAATACGATTTCGGATTTGTGAATCGCGTATAGACAAAATCATCGAAAAGTTTCCTGTCGGATACGGAAAGCTGAGTTTCCGTCGTTTGTGAATAACCCGCATGAAAGTAATTTTTGAAATAACATTAATTAATTCATATTTTGTTTTTTATGGTACATCAACGCTGTTCCTATAGGATGCATTTAATGGCACTTCAAAATTGGTGAAAATATATACAAAATTGCTATGAACTGCTAATAAAAAATATAATGTTATGCAATAAAATGTTACTCCTTCATTAAAAAGATATTATCTTTAAAAAGTTTTAAACTCAATAAAATAATAATTAAGTTTTAAACTCAATAAAACATTCTCTATTAACTAAATAAATAAACTTGACCCCTTGACAAGCTGTCATCCTGACAACACCGACACATCCGGCGCCCAACGGCAAAAGATGAAAAGAGATGGAAAGATATAGAGATGCTTCAAGATTAAATTTCTCGACTTCAGATATCTGCTTAGAGTGCGGTCTCCTATTTCAACACTGCTCCTGGAAATAACTCGGAAATACACCTACTAGTTTATATAACATTGCTATATATGGATATACCAACAGCAAAAGATGCAAAGAGATGGAGGATTGTAGAGATGTTTCGAGATTAAATTTCTCGACTTCATCTCTTTAGAGCGCGGACTCCTGTTTCAATACTGTTCCATGTATAAAGAGGATTCCGATCTGGCGCTTCGCCGGCCGCTGCCGCGACGCGCTCACTTCATTCGCTCGGCTCGCACGTTGAGGTACAATAAAGACCTAACCTAACCTAACCAACAAAAGTGTTATAAATATGTCGTCGTGTTTGTATAAAGTTATATAAAAATTTACTCAAAATTTTACTCAATGTGAAATAATCGATTATCGATATCGAAATCGATACACGATTTCCTCCCAAGAATTTATTATTACCATTACACCACATTAACGTTTCAGTGATTGAAATTGTAACCAAAATTTTATTGTGAAAACTGATAATTATGAAGTATACCATTTTTTTATAGCAAAGACCATTAATTTTAAAAAGCTGTGATTTATATGTGATTTATATCAAGTAGCAAATTTATATAGAAAACCGTCAATTTTAAATATTGGGATTTGTAGATAAAATTACTAATTCTATAGCTCCATTATATACATCATCATCATACACATACATCCCTTTCCTATAGGTAATGTTAGGAGTACAATGCTAACAAGCACGACTATTTTCACTCATTATTCAAATTAGACAGAGACTTATGATTCTTATGAGGGCACCATAAGCGGAATTCGCTCCATCCTAAAACATGCCTCGGGACATCGCATCACTATGTATATAATTCGAAACGTCGCTCGCACCCATTTGCGGTGGACAAAGCATCCATGCACAACAAAGTCACCACTTGACACCGCTCTTAACTTGGACTTCATTAGTCATTTGGACTTGGGTACAGATTTCAAAGAGGTAGTACATAGTGGTAGGTGCCTATGGCCCACACAAGTTTCACACAGTAAAGCTTAATCCTTGGTCGATTTTTACGAACTGTAAAAGAAGAAAAAGCACCTGATTGTTGTATGTATCTATATTTTTCTTTCTTGTCAGTACCTACATACATTTTCACAAGAATCAGTAGCAGATACACTCATCAAAAGTGTCTAGGGATCAAGTACGTTTTAGAGTATCGCCGCAATTGAGGATTATTACTTTAACTTTTTTGGATCGTTATTGATTCTTTTTAGTGATTTTCACTATTTCAATAAATAATTTTCTTTAAATTTTGATTAAAACTAGAAAATGAACTGTCAATCAGGATTCCTATAAAAGTGTGTAATAGCGTTTTTACAAAACCATTATAATTTCTGCATCGGAACTGAAAAAAATTGCATCGATATGGAGCGACGACATCATTTGACACGAGAAGAGATCGTGAGAGCCGTCGGAATGTTGCAAGCTGGTTCCAGGCAATGTACTGTGGCTGTCGCTCTTGGCACTACACAGAGCATCATAAGCCGGTGATAAGCGACCAAACCATCCGAAATCGTTTACGTGAAGTGAGTCTGCGTTCCCAAAGGCTGCTGAGAGTTCTGCCTATAGCACCCTGCAATCGTAGGGCCCGTTTACAATGAGCTCGCGAACACAGAAACTGGGAGAAAGAAGATTGTGTTTGCTTTTCCGATTAATCTCGTTTCGGTATGAGGCCGGATACAAGACGTACTCGAGTTTGGAGGACCTCTGGACGTCAAGAACGTTTGAAATTTTGTCAGGAAATTCATTTATATGGAGGGGGAACAATAATGGTTTGGGCCGGTATTTGGATCGGTGGAAGAACCGATCTCATTTGGATCAGGGGCAACTTCAATGCTCAGATTTATGCGGAGAGGATTGTTTCAGACGTGATCATCCCTCTGCGAAGCCGGTTGGATGATTCATTTCGACTAATGCACGACAATGCACGTCCACACACGGCTAGAGTCGTAACACGCGCTCTTGCCGACACTCGCATCAACGTTCTGCCGTGGCCTGCTCAATCGCCAGACCTCAACCCAATTGAGCACGCTTCAAAGAAGAGCTCTGCCGAGTATGGATGCCGTGCATACCCCACAATAACTTTTTGACTTGTTAGAAAGAATGTGGGCGGCCATTCCTCAAAGTGATTTTGATGAACTGATTTTAAGCATGCCAAATCGCTGTGATTGTGTAATTCGTGTCAATGGTTAACAACACAGATTATTAATTTTTTTATCTTTACAATAAAACTATAAAAAATCCTCATTTTTGCCTTTTTTTGCCATTTAGTTGATGACATTAACTTAGGTTAATTTCCCACAATTTGCAAAAATTGTAATTTTTCTTAATTTTTACAAAATATAGGGATAAGTTGTTAACTTAAACATAGGAATTAAAGTAAGAAGCCAGTCTGGAAGACTAGATTTGATAAATATTAATTGGATAATTTTTTATAGTTAAAAATGTACTTGGTCCCTAGACACTTTTGATGTGTGTATTAACATAGTACCTGGGCGACCGACCTTTACTTGGTGTCTCACGAAACAAAAACCAAATAAAGCCTGACCACATTGCATGATTCAAACCCGCATATTTCAGCTTGGTAGATCTACGTTCTAGGCACCATACTACTGAGAACTGTTGTGAAATCAGAAGATCCTAGTTTGATTTTTGACCACCGTAAAGCTCTATATTATACATTTCATCGAAATCGTTAGAGCCGTTTTCGAAAACGCGGTTATAAATATACAAATATTGCTTGTATAATATCTTAAAATAAAGGAAGTCCATGAAATTTAACATTAAATTCATTGTTCAGGAAAATAAATAATAGATTTTTCTCCGTGACTTTTAGCCACAGACTTTATAAGTAAGTCCAAAGTCAGACGCCGTGTCCGAGCAGCAACGGCGAGCTAAATCAGATAAATAACCTAACTCACCTCACATACGACACACATTTGTTATCAGATAAGTTGATCGATCGCTATTTCGTTAGAAAACAGCACCCACACATCTCCATATGTCTGATGTTATTTGCCTCTCTTTGTAGTACCTACGGGACAGGCTCTCTGAAGTTATGAAGTCTGTTTTTATCATTATTTTTCATTTTATTTCCTGATTTTATGTACATTATTAAAGTGATGTGGTTTTAATAGGTACTTGTTGCAAACTGAACTAAAACATATTATTTCAACTTATTAAAAAAAAGTTGACTGCATTGTAGGATTCGACCCCGCGCATTTCGGCGCAAAAGAGCACCCACATATCTACATTTCATTTGAAATTTTATTTGCCTCACTTCGTAGTAGGACAGGCTGTCTCTGCAGTTGTGAAGTCTATGTTTTTATCATTATTTTTCATTTTATTTCTTTATTATAAATACATTATTAAAGTGGCATGTGTTTTTAATAGGTACTTGTTGCAAACTGAATTTAGACATATTATTTCAAAATATTACAAAGGAAACGAAAAATGTCTGACCACAATGCAGGATTCGAATCCGTGCACATCGATGTGGTAGACCTACACTCAGCCACTGTCCTATTGAGGAGGTAAACTGCTGCGAAATTAAAAAAGCTAAGAAGTTTAGTTCAAAAGTTGTAAGTTGTGTGAAAAACGGCGAAAACGATTTTTCCCAAAATTGAAACTTAGCTTGACCGATTTCTCGCCCCCCTCAACCCTTATATTGTAAATTACATCGAAATCGCTGGAGCCGTTTTCGAAAAAGCGATATCAATTAAAAATGTGTATATATTTATATACAGATATTGCTCATTTAACATTAATTGTTTAAAAATAAATTAAAATAGTTTGAATACATCTGCCCCATCCTAATGACCCGTGAAAATACCAATGGCACCCATGCATTACAAGTCAAAACTATAAAATTAAGTGAATAAACCGGTTTGTCTTAACTACTACAAGTCATGATGATTCAAAGTTATCCAACGAGGTCGGGAAAATTCTAACGAAACGAGATAGTCAGGACTACTGTCTCTGTCTCACGACATCCTGATCAGGGGTATATTAATCAGAATCCTACGAAAGACGCAACATAATTTAAAAACAAACTAATTCGAAAGGTGTTTTGACGGAAACTCAAATTATATCACTCAAATGGTAAGTGTACATACCTATTGATTTAACTTGGAAAATAAATTAAATGCGAGTTTATATTCATAAATTCTACAAAATCTTCAGTAAAATAACAACAATTAGCTTTCAATATCCAATTATAACAAAAACTTTATTTATCTATAAAGTTATAAATTTTCTCTATAACAAAAAAATTCAACTGTTAGTACGCTACCGTGGATGTGTGATATATGCGTCTACGATGTGACTGTATACTTGCTAGAATAACAATAATTTATTACTGCTAATAAAAGCAATAAAAATTTTTTTCTGAAGGAATAATTTACAAAATCGAAAACCTTTTTGTGTGACCATTGTCATTTTGTAGTTAGCACACCTACCTGGCTACGTCCATGATTACTCGTTACTTAAAAGTGCTACAGAATACTTATGAAAGCGTCTCTCCTCTCTGAAGGAAAGATCCCATCAGGAAGAGACTTTCATTATTCAAAACAGTAGCATAATATATGTATGGGTCCACGAAAAGTACAATAAAAGATATTACGAGTATGTGATTGGAATAAGATTGTCTGTTAGGTTTCTCTCATTCTTTTAAAAATATTTTGAAGAATTTTTGTCTGCTGTTCGTTTGTCGAGAGAACTGAATTTGAATATGGTCTAGTCTGTTTATACATGTCTAGAATTCTACGTAAAAAATATAGTAAATATTTACCGTGAAAACGAAAATATAAGACTTACATATATATCCCTACATATTTCTTTCGCTTCCTCAAATCTAATTATTCGCATATTTTCGCCTAGGTATACGAGTGCTTGGCGCTCAGTCCTCTCTGACTACCCCGTTAGAGATACAGCATGAAGTACGTGAGTATATATCATAACATCCTAATAACTTTTTCTCTTTACAGATGCTGAAAGTTGTGTCAGTTCTGGGGTTGATGGCCGTCTGTTCAGCAATTCCAGTGGACGAAAAAGAAGTTATAGCCGTCTCCCAGTCTCCTGTTTACGAACCGCCACCGCCGCCGCTCAGTGCTGTTGAAAGTGTAAATCCAACATCTGCTGGTGACACAGAAAATAACGCTAACGCAGACCTAAAAACTGATTCAAGTTTATGGTGGGGCGGCTACCATAGTTACCCCGTTGTATACCGAGTCAGACCCAGGTAATAAAATCTTTTTACTTCGACTGTTTAAAAATAACTATTTGATTTTTCTTATTTCAAATGCATTATTTTTATTTCACACCTTTTCTCACAAGATAAATTGTGGACAAATTGTATGTTTTAAAATGAATTTTTAATTTTAATTCAAGCTTTTGTAACGAAGTAATTAAAAACGAGAACTATAAAGAATAAATTATACCGTACTATTCTATTTGTTATTTAAATATGTACCTATTTTTGAGGGTTCCGTATCCAAATAGTAAAAAACAGAATCCTTATAATTTCGTCTTGTCCGTCTATCTATACGTATGTGACAGCTATAAAATTAGTTCAACATCGTGGACCACAAATGCAGAAAGAACTCTTACTATGGGTGGTCTAAAAGGCATTTGGCCGATTTTTTTTGTATTGTTTATATGTAATCTATTTTTCATTCAAATAGACGTTATGTGATAAAACTTTATTTCAGTTAACATGCATTATTTTTATTCATACAAGTACGTAGTAAAAATGGTATTGTTATTATATTTTTTGTTTTTCAGATATTATTACACCTATCCCACTTACAACTACTGGAGAACATACTGGTAAATCTGAAAATTACTGCAAAAATATTAATAATGTTTTTTTTTAAATTCATTGACGACGCTTTGTAATAGATATTATGCTTTTATTAAAAAAAACCTACACATCAAGACTATTATTTTTAATTTCCCATGCCTTTTTCAGTATTTAAATTTTGGTAATTGGAAAAACAGAAATTAATTTTACTTTCTTGGAAATTTTTCTATTTTTTAAATGATCTTGAAATATTTGTATTCTTTCTCACAGAAATTCATAGTATACTTTTAGGTTTTTTTATGAATAGAATATTTTCTTAGCAAACTGCAAAAGCGAATAGTTTTTAATAAATATGTAGATGATTATAAAACTGAATGTTAAAGAATACATACACATTTATGATGGAGGTTTAACATCGGTAGCTTGATATAAAGAATTAATGGCAATATCCGAAGATACAAATGCCATTGATTTAGAGAGGGTCACCAAAGACAGCGTATCCATAATAATTCTATTGGCAACATGGTTAAGTTTAGCTCCATGTGCCTGTGCTGTGTATTTTAAAGCAAGTTTTATGACACGTTCACAAGCTAGCGATTTTGAAGTTGCACTTTTAGCTTCCTTTCCAGCTTGTTGAGCAGCCGTTTTAGCTAAATTCATCATAAGATCCTGATGATTTGACATACCGTTCTTAGCAAATTTTACAGACATTTGGACTTCTATAGATGCAGTTAAAGCACGCCTCATAGCAACGACGCTTGCTGCACTCAAGTAAGCTACATCTCCTGCGTAAAGTATAGCTTTTTTAGCTTTCGCTTCCAGTCTTTCTAATTTTTGTTTTGTTTTCTTTTCGTTAACAGACTCTTCTTCTATATCAGATTGGTCTATTTCCATTTCAGCAACAACATCAGAGTTCATAGCAGTTTTATAAATATTATCTTTTGGATCCATCCAGTCATCTGCGAGCCCTGGAACATTTTGATCTAAGGAATCTATAGTTGAAGTTTCTGGTGCAATGTAATGTGTTCCGTTGACTTTCTTATCTAAAACTATTGCATTTGTGTCATTTACATTTGGATCATTAACATCCATATCCAAAGCAGTTTGATTTAGAAATCCTTTTAACAAACTTGGATTAACCGGTTTACTGCTCAAAATATGTACAGACGGCTTACTATTTCTAGAAATAACGGAATATGGAGAATTTGGTATCGGTATATCATTCGATCGAGGTACAATCGTAGAACTGTATAATTGTATATTACTTAATTTTGTTCTATTTAATAGAATACTGTATACACTAGATAATTTAATTGGACCTGAAGTGGTAAACGTTCTTTTAGATTCAGGAATAATAGATCTCTTTTTACGTAAGGTCAAATCTACAGATTGCTTTTTAGACAGAGCAGTTGCATAAGTAATATCTTTCAAAGCTGAAACAATAGAAACTTCAGCCGCTATTTGTGCCAATCCGTACACTAGGCGATGAAGTTCTGGTTCTGTTGATGCTCTCGTAATAGTAAGAATATGTCCAGACAACGTTCTTGATATATAGTCCAAAATACGCCTTGTTTCTATTGCTGTAATACCTTTGTATTTTCCTGGTGCGTCGAGAGCTTCTCTAGTTATTCTAGTTATTTTGTCTTGTATTTCTAATTTTGATAATATAGCAGATACGAGATCTTTCGATACCTGATACAAAGACTCTTCCATTTCTGAATTCTGTGTTACATTTTTAGTTGCTTTTAATATAGAGTTATCAAAGCTTGTCAAAACTTTGTGTGGTGAGCTTAATAAAAAACTCTCACCGACAAATTTCGAATTTATTTTGGCTTTTAGATCATGAACAGGTGATATTCCAGCAGATATTAAAATTACCTGTAATAAGTTGAAATTACGGAAACTGATAAATAATCCCATATTACCACATAAATATTGTAATATAATCGTACTTACATAAAAAGAAATAATTAATAATATTGTATGGATATTTGCACAGAAATTCATTGTTATTACGGTCCTGCTGAACTACATATGAGTTGGTAGTTCTCGTTAGTTTTAATTATTTCTGCTATTGTTAGCCACTAACAAGCAAATAAACTAAAAATGGTTTTAATTGGATTTAGATAATATGCGTTTTCTTTTACTCGATCTTACTACACAAAGGTTAACAAATGATTTTCCGATTTGAATTAATATTTCGTTCCCTAACATACGACGACCTCCGTGGCGCAACGGCTTAGCGCGTCGGGAAGTAAAATGAGGGGTGCGGGTAATTCCGTGGCGCAACGGCTATTAGCGGAAAGTAAACGGGGGTTGCGGGTTCGATTACTGCCCCGAGTCTGAGTGTTTATGTCCAATATATATTTATTTACAAAAGAAAAGTATATAAGTAGTATATCAGTTGTCTAGTACCCATAACACAAGCGCTATGCAGCTTACTTTGGGACTAGATGGCGTTGTGTGAAATGTCTGAGTATATTATATTATATTATTATACATTATATATATATAGACCAGGGTCGATAATTTTTGATACCAAAAAAAATAAAGGTAGGATGAAACCCATTGGAAAAGGAAGAGAATATAACAAAATAATTTACGGGCGATTTGACGTCGAGAAGTAGAAGGGGGTGAGTTTTTAAGGGTAAAAAACGGTTTATCTCGATTTCCGGCAGAACTACAAGTCCTATGGAAAAAAGTCACAGGGCGAAATTGTAGGTAATAAAAAGATCTACAACGTTTGCATTCGCACTTTGTTCACATAACCTCAAAATTTATGTGAAAAATTCAAATGACCAAGATTTTGGTTTTTTATTTTTATCTATTACACAAATTTTTTTTTCACGAAATTTAATGAAAATTTAGCTTTTTATGTCCCAAACACATTGTAATTTTTTTGATTTAAAATATTTATTTTTTCACCTTATTTTGACAACATCGAAAAAGCACCCTAATTTTCAATCGAAAATTCTCGTGTCAAAATATATGCTTTTTTAAAAAAGTCGGTGGGCTTTTTGTACGTTGAAATCTCTACTTTTTGATGGTGTAAAAAAAACATTACTATGGTAAATGTTCTTAGAAAATGCAAAGAAACGAAAAAAACTCCAATCCGAAATTTTTTTTAATCATTATGTACAATTTTGAGCTATTTATTAAAATTTACACTTTAATTACACGAAAAACGTAAGATTCCATATTACATTGATAAACAAAAAAATTACAAATCCATAAAACATAAAGATTGCAAAAAACATGCGAAAATAGTTGTTTTATTATTGTAATAGAAAGAATCTCGTCATCGTCAGTTGCAAACTTCTCGAAAAGTCTACTTTCTCAATCACATATTTTGATTCCTATTTTATAGATTCCCAAAATCTAAATACTACCCAAAAACCACACTAAGATTCGCACATATCATATGAAATGAAACCTCAAAAACTCTGTACAATAAAATCTTATTTATAGTACGACATAAATAATGACTAATTAGGTACTCTTTGCTAATAAGAATAAAACTGGCGCTTGTACTTTCTATAAGTAGGTAAAGAAACAGTTCCTCAAGACAAGCGAAATTAACAAAAGCTGCATCTAATTAGCAATCCTGAAATTAACAAAATTACTTACAGCTCCTTTTCAATGCATTTTTAACTGAAATATTTCGATAAGGACCTTTCGAAGTTAAATAAAAATAAATAATAATAGTCATATTTCTATATTTATTTATAACAATTTACAAAGTAAACAAAATTAATATTATAATTAAGGGGCTTAACAAAAATCATAAACCATAGAATACAGCCAAGAATTTCATCGTGTGAGTAAGTAGTAACTATCAAACCGCATCTGACATCGCAATATCGCTTTTAGTTTACCCAATCCAGGCAGGAAGCACCTTAACACGTCCACGGCCGGCCAGCTGAGAAGTCTCTCCGAATGGCGAAGCATCTACGTCTTGGCTAGATGGAAGTAAATCGCTTTCTTCCCCAGCCGCATCACGACGCACTCTCGCAGCTGCTAATGGCTTAGAAACACCAGACCCTACGCCCACAGCACCAGACTCCGAACCATCTTTTCCTGTAGCTGATGGTGTTTGAACGGCATTTGGGGGGATATGCTGAATCACCTGCTCCCCTGCTGGAGCGCACGCGCAAGCCGCTAGTAGCGCTAACGACGCGACGACAAAAAACATTGAACGCATTTTTAATAGATCCTATCTTGTTCGATTTATCACTTTTCAAACTGTTCACTCCCCTCGCCCAAAGCGGGCTTATATGAGCGACATTGATTACATAAAATATTACATTTATTGAAATTATACATTAAAGGTAATGCGCATTATTGTTTGTAATGGAAGTATTGACGCACGGATTCTATATATTTTATGTTTGCTGCGATGGGGTGCTAATGGGATACCAAATCAGAATAATAAAGTTATAAACGTAAAAAACAACAGCGGCAGAATTAGCGTCTGGTCATAAGACTAAAAATAATCCTTATTGGGATCATATTATATGCCGTAAACAACATACGTTGTGCAGTAACATGTTAAATATGCTTATTTACACTACTCTACCTAAATAAACCTACAATAACGTTTACTCTTGCTGTTGTCCCTATTTTATTATATTCTATTGTCATGAGAAAATAAGCTAAAGTATCAATATTGTACGGAATATGTATTTTAAATGTAATAAACAACTTTTTCAACGCTGATCAAGTGCGTTTCTATAACAACAATACAAAATTAATACATATGTAGGTACAAATAAATTCTACCAATGCAAGTTGAACTCGGAGATTGAGAGATTGGCAGCATTAGCTATTCTCAAGACACCAATTTAAAATTTAATGCGTCAAAAATAGGTGTTGTAAAAACATAATCACTATTATTAGCCAATACTCGTCTAATACTGAATATACATAGATCTCTTTATAGGGATGCCATGGAGCCTTGTATTGGCTTTCTCTACCTCGCGCGTACAGTTCTTTCCAGCGACATAAAGGATATGTGGAGTGACATAAATGATGTGTGTACCTTTTTTTACGTCGGAAAATGCTTTATGCATCCCTATCCCGCTCGGGGACTGTGAGGAGGGTATGTGGGACTCCTCTGGACTGAGTTTACCCACTTAAACCTCATCGGTGGTCGTCATCGGCACGTCGTCGAGTGTCTCTGGGATATCCTACGGAACGCAACCGGATGCCTCTCTCACGCTGTGCTGAAACACACACACATTCTCGGAGAACCTTTCACCTTCGCAGTGCTACGACAGCACGGTCACTCTAACCTTATTCTGGGTCCCGAACTATAGAGATACATCTCCCTATAGTTCGGTATATATATAAGTATACCTACTCCAAGGCAAATTGATTTGACCAAGTGACTGCTATGTCTTATCATGATTTATCAATACAGACTATTCACATTAGTTTGGATTCGTTGCATGGAAATAATTTACATATTCCAACCGAGTCTCTTTCGGAACGTGAAACGAAAAACGAACGAAAAACCTGGACGAAAAACGAACGAAAAACCTGGGGGCCTAGACAAGAGGCTCAATTGTCGTAAACGCTAGTAGAATAGAATGAGAAATACCGTGTGATCTAGCGTAACGAATTTAAAATTGGTTGTCAAACGTTATTAACTTTCTATTAAATCAAACGAAAAGTAAAGTCGTGTGAAAAGCGCTGTATACAACGTAGTCAAAGGGCACTTTTGACGAGCAATAACGCCAGCAAGCGTATCTATTTTACAAAACGTTTGCCACTTGTCTAGACGCTCTGATACAAAACCGTTTCGTGAAGAGCTATAATTAATTGTCGACAAACCGCGACAAGTGAGTCGTAATACCTTACCAATGATGGTAATATGCTAGAAGATTTTTTTGCAATAGAAGCTGCTCTGCTGAATTTGCAAGTGAAGTGAAATTGTAGTCGATTAAACGACTGCATAAATCTGCAAGCTCTATCATCAGATGTTATGACGAATAATCAAAAAACTTGTCGGTTATGCTTTGAAAATTGGAATAATATATAGAAATAAACACGATTGGTTCTACAGGTCATCTTTAGTTCACGAATTTTAAATCACGGAGAGTCAAAAGGAGTCAAAAGTATTTGAAAGCAATGCTTCCTTTGCTCATTGTCAATACAATATTGGACAGCTTTCAGAAGAGGCATAATATTTAATATACATAAACTCCTTGAAGACTGAAGTCAATTTCTTTAAAATAATTTTTGTGTAAACTTAAGACGTAATAAAAAAATAAGGTTTGGTGCAGCGTCACACTCATAAGGTGTGAAGAGGTCAAATTAACTGAACAAGAGGTGAAGTTAACTGAACAAAATCAAAACGTGGCGCATGGCGCTTCAGGTCGTCACTGTAATTGTTGTTTTTCCTTTGGGAGGACACACTCCTATGGAAAAAATTTATTATTATGTTTTGAAGACAGGAGAAATTTTGCCAGGTCAGTTCGTGGTTTGCTGACCAGAGGCCGAGCCCCTAGCCTAGCCGAGCCCTCCGATAGCTATGCCTCTGGGGACCACACCTAACCTATTCCAAAGTTGGAAAAGAAGAAAGCTTCAGAATCATTATAACATCCGCCCGTAATCAACCACAGCCGTGTGGATTAGTTATAATTAGGGGTGGCCCACTGACAGAACTTTAAAAGTTGTGTTTACGCTTCCAGGTGTTATTTTCGAGGACTTAAATCAAAAATTTAAACAATTTTTTTTATTCATCATGTGAAATATTCCCGAACTCAAGAAAGTGTAATATACTTTTTTCAAAATTACGCGTGTTTCTCATTTTCTCTTATATAAATTAGAAAAGGAAAAAAATCAATCAAAACACAACAAAAACAAACAAAACAAATCAAAAAAGCATTATAGTAGAAACATTTTCATTAGAAAAAAACTGAAATTAATGTTCAGTTTTCATAACGGAAATTGAATATTATTTTTGTTGTATACGCCATTCTCTATTAGGTTTTGTTTCTCTCCCAAACATGGAAGCAAATTATTATAAACAGTCCAGTAAAAAGAGCATTGAACTGTGCATTTCATATAGGATGCAATTTTATTATTTTCTTTATAAAACATCAACAACTTAAATTTGAGTTCTCGGGGTAGGGGGTTGTATACCTCGGCGGCCATCTTAAAAATAAAGGTGTGATTTGTTTTTCGTATTTATCTCGTGAACTATAAGGACTATAGATTTTTCGTAAAAACTTTTTTAGATCAAAATATAATCTGCAACTTTTTCTTACAACTTTTTGTTCTAACATTTATAATTAAAAAGTTATGAACAAAATTAAATTCAAAATTAAGGGATGTTTTGTTTCAAAGCGTTCTAACTTTATTTTCATTGATTCTATGAAAAATTGACATCAAAGCTTTTTTATAGAGAATTACTTAACGAAAAAAGCGACGAATGAAGCAAAAGAGGTGTGTAAGGACCGCGACTCTTGGCGCTCCGTCCACTGACTACCCCGTTGGGGATACAGCGTGAAGATATGTTATGTTATGTTACTTAACGAAAATTTTTACCTACATTTGTTTGGGGTAATCTTTATTGTGTTTTAGAATCTCAAAGCAGAGCAACCTGTATGTAGGCGAGATATACAAATCTGATTGTACTATAAATAAAAAAACCAATGACACCCTTATTTTCAAGATGGCGGCCGAGGTACACAACCCCCTTCACTGAAAACTCAAATTTAAGTTTACGGTAATCTGTTTCATGAAAGAAAAAAATAAAATTGCATCCTATATGAAATGCACAGTTGGTGTTTTTTTTGGCCCCAATTTACTGTACTAAAATGGTAATGTTTTAATTTATGCGTATAAGTACATTTACATTCCAAATGTACAGACCCTAGTTATATTTCTATTTAGTCCGCTTCTCTTATTGGTATAGGTACTTACATAACTACTTTTCATTTTTAATTTATAATAATATTATATATTATTGATTAATATTTCACATTTTATGCAACCGAATAAATGTTATATTAGTATGTACTAAACGCTTTATTTAATAATAATACTTAGGTAAGCTTATTTCTGCAACGTAAATAGGGCTGCCCTATAATTTATTCATCCTTCGCCAAAGATGCTTGGTTCTCATAAATAAAGATTATGAATCATGAATGAACGGAATTACAAAATGTGTTACGTACAAACTTGTTGTATATTTCATTAGCAGCTAGTAAAATATTTTTATACTTATTTAAGGTTACAAATAAATATTTTTTTCTTACAAGTACCTACGTACATAATGCATATTATGAAGATCAACACAAAATCCATGGCCATTATGTTATTGAAAGTATTTGCTGATCTGATTAGCATTTATCAGTTCACAATGCGTCAATGCCTCCGTTTCTGGATAAAATCTGTTAGCACATTCACTGGCTGACTAGTATAAAAACTGCAAACTGTCGAAAACTCACCAAAACTATAACGCAGTCGAGAATCAAAGCATCGTGTGCAAGACCTAGGGAGCAGATCCCATTTCTTCGCGGAGAAGTTACTCGAGGCCCAGCAAGAACATGGCTTCTTTTTTGTCTGTCCTTCTCTCGCTAGCGCTAGTCGCATGTGCCATCGCAAATCCTATACCTTCAGATAAAGATGGTGTACCTTCTGAAGAGATAACGACAGCAGTCGCCGACACCACGGTGGCTGCAAAGGACGGCGCTGTTCTAGTTGAAGTGATTGAAGTCCTTGAACCTATACCAGAGGTTATACCGATAGTAAAAGTTAAGGACACGACGGAGACTAACACCAAAGATTCCAAACATAAAGTGGCGAAGAGATCAGCACTTCGTGGAGATAATCCCAGCAATGATTTGCTTGCAAACTTCGATGGCCTCAAATACGAAGACGGGTTATCAAGTTTTGCTGGACGTAAAATTAAATTCCTTCCTACCTGGGCAGGTTAATAAAAAATTTGTAACATATTTTTGGTAATCTGGAGGGATTGATTAACTAAACTTAATTTAGCATGCATTTTTATGTTATTACTAGTTATTGCCCGCGACTTCGTTCGCGTTTTTTTTACTGAATTAAATAATTCATGAACCTTCAATGGCATGAACAGACCAACTCACCAAAGTTTCATCACTATCTGATGAATGGTTTGAGAACGCATAGAGGACAAACATACAAAGACACATTATTTTTATATATAAGATAGATAACATTGTAATAACATAAAGATGTATTGCGTATATAATAAACATATATGTATAATAAATACATATAAGAACATATCATAATGTACGTGTAATAAACATGTATATATTTACATTATTATTCTCAATAAATTAATTGTAAAATACAATAAAGTTGTTTCAAATTTTTCCTACTGAAGCTACTTTGGGGGAGGCCTTTGTCCAGCAGTGGACGTTTATCGGCTGATATGATGATGATGATGATGATGATGAAGCTACTATGGCTATTAACTATATTTTATTAACTTAAACATAAAGACGATTTCAAGAACATACACTAGTAATTTTGAAATTGCAGATACATTTTTAAAAATTATTTGTCAAGTCCACGTCGTCTTTATGCAAATGTGAATTGAAAATTTTAAATCAATAAGTACAAGTAAATGCAACTTACGTATTTTCCAAAAATTTAATATATGTGTATACATAACATACGTACAATGTGCATATCCTTCCGCTCTAACGGGGTAGTCAGAGAGGTTGATGTGTCAAGCATCGCGATCCTTACATACACTTCTTTTGACTCTTCAAATCTCTTTATTCTCTTTTCTTCATTTTTACAATAACACTATCGTCCAACCTTATCATACTGTTTATATTTTCATTCCTTATTTTGTCCGTGAAGGTATATTAGTATTTCTAAGAGATCGTATTTCTACTGTATTTATCTTAATTTCACTCGATTTCTGGAATACAACACCGCATGGCGGATGACCGTTTAGGCAGATTTATATACACACAGCTTAATGCTTATTAATGCGGACACAAAATATGATATATGTTAAATGTTAATATAAAAAATTATAAAAAATAATTTAAACCAATGCAAGATTTTGCAATGAGTTCAGACCAAATTAATCTAAGTAAATGTACAGACAAAACACCAAGAAGAAAAAATAAAAACAATTACCTATACAACATACCACAATATTGTGTTGAAAATAAATTCTAAAGTTATCAGGAAACATTTACTACACTTAAATTACCATGGCACCCTCAGATTTAAATGAACTAATTCAAACTATATTCTTTCGCATTTTGCGTTGTGATAAAATAAATAGTAATGAATCCACCTAAAATAATAAATATAGTAAATAATAATTTACTAATAAATACATAGGTAAATGTTATAGCTATATCCTTAATGAGACAGACAAAATAGCTGTATGTACACTGTAACTAGACTATTATAGATTGTACATTTAGGTTCACTATTACAATTCTGAATTGAGAAATTTATAACTAAGTCCTAACCTTTACTCGAAGAGAGAGAGAGGTATGTTTAGAATAAAACTAGAAAAAATATTCTTTTATTAATTACAATAAAATAAATTGACAATATCATTGAGATATAAACTGTTTCTCCTTAGTCATTGATTGGACCCATCGAGCATTGGACAATATCGACGTTGACATGAGATTTCTTCAGCGAAGACATCTTCGAAGATTTTATCGAAAACCACGGAGAAAAATGAAAAGTTGCCTCTTACACAAAAAATCGATTCCTCAAACAAATTTATAGAATTCATTTCATTTATTAAAATATATTTTAATCAAATATATCAAACCACGTTTATGACATTTCCTAGTAATTCATACATAAACAACAAGTAAGTTATTAGATAAACTTATTAAATAATAAAAGATAAATTCATTAGATAGTACAAAATAAAACACAATATTTTTTTAAATATCGAAAATAATTAAAGCACTCCTTTGCTTCATTACATTTTTATTACTGACAATTTTTACACAGTATTCACATATTTAAAAATTTTTCATTTCGTCTACAATGGGTTATTTTTAATTATTACTTTTCCGTAATTATTTTCAACTACGTAATCTTCTTTTTGTTCTTCTTGAAGATTTGTGTTAGGTAATGTTTCTTCTTTAATTTCTATAATTGTATCCACTTCGTTAGTTGAAAATACAGGCATTTCAACAACTGTTATATGTTTAGCGGCGTGATCTGGATTGTAGTCCATGTAATCATTGCCAGACCGAACTTCGATTCCAGTTTTCAATAATTCCGCATTCAAGAATAAACCATCAATCAAATATCCACAAGAAAACTTAAAAATAATCACCAGTACCAGCAGAATAGACAGATTTGCCATTCTCCTCAATGTTTTGTTAACAATTGACATGAAAATTTGAAATCTAAACATTTTATACAGCATTGGTGTGATAATTTCAATTTGAAGTGATTAGGTCATAAAAAGCTATAATGATGTACATATAAGGAATAAACAGCTATGATAACATTTTACATAAATATGTCAATAATTCACCAACACTATCCATCGCGTGCAACGCACGCACGAGCATAGGACATGATACGAGAAAACGAGTAAGTGATTCGACGTGAAATAGACTATTTGTCTATTTCATCGCGTAGAAATAAAATCAACTCAGATAAAATTAAATTCGCATTCATTAATTGGTTATATTATCCCCATACAAAAGACATCAACGAGACAAGAAACTATTATAAACTGTACTTCAAAAGCAGAAACTACATTTTAATAGAATTCTCATTAGATATGTGTAATAGTGCTTAAATAACTTAAAAACTACTATAGCCTATATCATTCAATTTTCAACCAAGTTTAATTTTCATGGCTGTAATATTCCTTCGGTAAAATAAAAATCTTGAATGTGTAGTATACTCGTACCTACGTATTTAATTTCTAGAAAACTAGAAATATTACTCATTCTTGTTACTCTCAAAAATCTCTCAGAAATGCTGGGTTATCTAAAACTAAATTAATCGTCCCTAAAATTTTTTCACCGTTATATATTTTGATAAAAAACGTAGGCTTTTAAAGCACTGATTAATCAATAGTTATTTCATTGGTAACAAACTTCGACATTGTAAATGTGCTCGCTTAAATCACTCAGGATTAACAAATAAGAATTCAATATATTTGAAATGTAGGTAAACGATTTGAAGTAAGTAATGTTTAATATTCTTCTTTCATGTCACCTGAATAAAAAACTGGCCAAGAGTGTGTCGGACATGTATTGACTTTGAACGAAGTAAAAGCTAAAACGAAATGTGTCCAAAATATCTATTACTTAGTTTTTTATCCCTCATTTGTTACGGGTTACCAATTTACATCTCTGTATCCGGCTCAATAGGTGTAAAGGTGACGGAAATAGCCCGTTGTAAAATACGGACACATAGACAAACATTAACTGAAATTCAATATGGCGGTAGAGTTGTAACCTCGGACCAAGAATCGTAATGGTCTGGAGCTTTTTCTTAAAGAGCGTGTCCGTTTATTGTTGACCTAGTTTATATAGACTTTTACTAACGTGCGTGACTTGAAGAAAGGGTCACAGTACAACAATACGCAGCCGAGCACGAGATATTTTTATTTATGTAATTAATGTTATAGAAGTCATATCACTTAAGATTTACGAGTATTTTGTAGATAATTACTTCAGTACTGCTATATTTTGTACGTTGATCCGATCATGAGCTGACACAAATTACAGTGACAGTGTGAGATTGCCAAACTTACTCTATCTGTTTTGCTCGTGATTACGCTCAATGAGATAAACAGAGGACATGAAAATTCTTTAACTCAAAGTGATAAGAGCGGCGACTGATTGTGGCTCCGTCCATTGAGTCTTGGTACGACGTTGTAACAATCGCAAAATAAAAAACCGCCCGAGAGCGTATCGGACACGCATTAACCTGCCCCTGCAATCTCGACATAGATAGCGATCGCTTTACGACCGATTTCGGTTGATAAGTCATAACGATTAATTTTTAACGATTTTTGAAAGTCTCTACATTAAACCTATCGGTAGTGATTGGAATCATATCGAATCTATCTGTTAACTTTATAATGTTTTTATGATCAAATTTGACAGCTCGCAAAGTGTACGTGCTTATCGTCATGGCAAGCGATTTTTTAATTTTTATCGATCAGTAGTTTACGAAAATATTTGCTATGTTGGGACTGCAGGCCCTTGGAGTTCAGAAGCAATTTCGAACAAAGTAGAAGTGTAGAAGTTAAATATAGGGCCCAAATATCCATTATTTAATTTTTTATTTCTCGTTTTTGGATTTGGAATGAATAATATGTGGTGGGATACGTCCCCAAAAAAATAATTAAATGTAGCACTATGGGCAATAACGAAAATTGTTACCCTTACCGAGTATTTCAATTTATGCTAAGACAGCATACTGGAATTTAATTGAAGAAATAAAATATTCACAATATTATAGGAAATATTTTCCCTTGTGTACTTATGCATTACAATTACGATTGGGATCGCACTTGCTAACATATTCAGCGACCTGTCATTTTTAGGATGTATACAATATAAGATAAATTGAAATAATCGATGAAAGAATTACATGTAAGTCATTGTGTATAATGCTACAATTAAATTTTTTTAGGGGTGCTATTACGTTTACATACCTCAATTCACTAGGTAAAAACTATGGAGTAAGTCTGCTGTGAAATAATATGGAGAGAACCCTAAAAATTAATAACATATTTATGTAGTGACAACACAGACTTTTCATTTTGTAAATTGCATTTACCGTCTTGTTTATATAAATACAATAACGTTATCGTCATTCACGCAATAAACAGCTATAGTCGTGCCCGCTTTTCAAAAATCAGTATTTTCTAATAGAGTACCGACCTAGTTAAAAGGGCATTTGTGAGATGAAAAATTTCTACTTCATAATTATTTCTTTACTATTATTAACTGCGTCAGAACAATATAAATTCGAAGCTATAACTCCGTCGCATTTAGAAGAATATACGTATGTACCCAACATCGCACATGGAGCACAAAATATAATTCTTGATGTAGAAAACGATACCGATACGTCATTAAAAACAGCTTTAATTCGAGAATGTTTCCGTCACCATTCAATAGTTTTATTAACAAAAGATTCGAGCCCAAAAATAATCACGAAATCATCTTTAATGAAATGTTTGAAGAACCGCTCAAATATTGTTATTCCAATTAAAAATTTAAATCCAAAAATACTTAACAATCTTTTGTTAAAGCACATTTTTAATTCCAAGTGGTCTTTGGTATATATCATACTTGCCACCAATGACGATCAGTTTAAATGTCATAACGGTGTATTTAATAATGAAACTTTCAAGATTATAGACGTTTTTCTTAACAGACTGTGGCATAAACATAAAATGATTTACGTTATAATGGTATTTCCTTTCGTTTGTCCAGATAGAGTAATTATTTATGACGGCAAAAAACAATCTAACGATTTATTATACAATCGAGGAATACGTGTCATTTGCGTTAAAAACTACAAAAACTTAGAGAATGCTTTGAAGAAAGATGAAGAATCGTTGATGCAAGGTTATCCAATAAGAGCGAATATTTTTTATAGATTTCCAACGGCCATCACTGAATGTTCTGGTTTCGAATATTATATTGAAAGGAAGGATTTTACTGGTGGCTTTTGTGGACTAGATGGGTTGATAATGCACGATGCTGTGGAGTATTTTAAGTTTAACTTATCTGTACCAAAACTCCAAGATAAAAATCGTGATACATTTGGCTATGTGACCTCAAATGGAACTATAACAGGAAGTTTGGGACACATAATACGAGATAAAACAGATATTTCTTTCAATTCAAGGTTCATGGTTCCATATTCAACTGATGGATTTGTATTTTTGCATTATATATCACGTGATTCACTTTGCGCTTTGGTAAAAAGACCCGAAGACGTACCTTTATGGCACTATCCGTACAATGCCTACGATATTACTTTATGGTTTCTAATTGTAGTGACATTGATGTCAATAGGTGGATTAATGTGGATATCGGCTTTAATAAATGAGAAAATGACTAAGGAGCCTGCATCGAAATGTTTCGTTTACGTTTTAGATTCAATAAATTCAGGATTTTTCGGGTTCTCAATTATGAGATATACTAAGTTTATGATACTGAGAGGATCGTGTCTCTTCTGTTCTATGGTCCTACTGGCTACGTATCAAGTAAGTTTTTTAAATTTACAGTTTAATTATGCGTATAAAACTAAAGTGTTTTGATATAATTTACGTCCTCTAACAATTAATTTTATACAGTAAATAACAAGATAATAGTTATTTTAGATATTTAATTCATAAACGTATAAATAACAAAAAAAATCATTGTTTTTGCTATCTTTAGTATTTGTTTTTTATATCCATCAAGTAAATGAATTTAGATCATCATTTTACCATGCATTTAGAAGATATGTATGTATGTATATTTATAATAAGTATGATATTATAGATAAAGATAAAGTTGAGATCCCGTACTTCAAAAATGAAGCAACCAAAATAATCATAACCGACACTGTTACAGTTACGACATATTACACTTACATCAAAAAAGCCGATCGCCCAACATTACGCTGGAAACCAGCGTGACAGCGATATAAGTACAGATACCTATTAAAATTATTGATTACATCACTTTTTGTCAAAACGGTTACTGACCGATTTATTTGTTGCTAGTAAATATGTGTTTGTTTATTTACGGGCACAGTTATTTTGGTTGCTTCAAGATCTCAGGCCTTCATATTCTTATCTTTTATTCATGTGTCTATGGTAAATATATTACGAATTTTTAAACCACACACGATGCATCCAACACTGATAAACAGCTTAAGATGCCTTTTAAATATTCATAAATTGTTGTATTATATTTTAAGGGTCATGTAAATTATGTGTTCACGACTCTTATTCGTTATGGAAAAATAAACACTTTGTTGGAACTATATGAGCTTGAGACCGTCATATACACATCCCCAGCGATCAAGGAACTCTTACTATCGCCTATTAATACACTAGAAAAAAGCCTACTGAATCGTATGCAAATATGGCCAACTGACAACGGGAGCTCTTTTGATTTTATCCTGGAACATACTAATACAGCAACTCTTCAACGTAAATCTGATGTTATATTAGAAACGCTTAAGTCTTACACTGACGAAGAAGGAAGACCGATGTTGTATTCCGTTGAACAATGTTTCATTACGTACTATTTGTCTTATATCGCCAGTGAAGGTAAGTTCTTTTTTTTTACAAAAGAGGGGGCAAACGAACAACCGAGTCACCTGATGGAAAGTGACCACCACCACCCATGGACACCCGCAATGTCCGAGGAATCACGGGTGCGTCGCCTTTAGGGAAAGGAAGGGAAGGAGGAGGAAGGGGGAGACGGACCACCGGCATTCTCACTCACCGAACGAAACACAACAGCAATAGATGCTGTTATTTCACGCCGATATGCCGTGAGACGGTGGTATTTCACCGGGCATGGCGGCCCAATTCGTGCTGCAATGCAGCATGACTCTACCACTTTCGATATAGTAAACATTTTCAATGTCATCATAAATGGAAGTTTTACTCGAAAAAATAAATTCCCGATTTTTAATTATCCATATTATCGGAACCGAAATAAAAACCACGCATTGCGAGTTTCAAAACTGTGCTAGTCAATCGCGCGCTGAGGCCGCGGTAGCGTACTCAGCTGCTGAGTCTGCGCCCACACCCTGGGCCCTGCATACTTCATGACACGAACAGAAGCGTTTGCCCTAAGAAAAGGGAAAGAACAAGAAAGTTGAGTTTTTAATGTTCATTTTAAAAAAAAATTATTAAATTTTTGATTTTAATGGAGACAGCCCATCTGTCTATGGAACACCGTTGTGTTGTATATGATTTTGTATGATTTTGTATGATTTTGTATGCATCGCCAAAAAGAAAATTTTTGATCTAGCTCAGCGGGATATTAAACTAGAAGGATTTTCTGAATTTTCTGGCCATATTTTGTCAAAATCCGATTGCCAATTACAAAAGAAATGGCGCATTATGCAACTAAGGCTAAAAAAAAATTTCACCGCTAATAACTCAAAAAGTTATAAACCGACCGGGCTGAAATTTTGTATACTTACTTAAGTTGGTAATGGTAACATTTTCCAAGATTGTTGCTTTTCTAGCTAATTTATTTTTTTTGTTATTATACGTTGAAAAAAAAGCACTTTTTTAACTTTCAATGTCATTTGCAAATTAACAATAGCACTTAGCGATGTTCAATTGGGCTTATTTTGTAGATAATTTAATCCTCTACAAAATCTATGTAGGCTATTATATTCGAAAAGTGCACTCCAACGGAGATATAGAGCGAAAACCAAAAAAAACACAAAATGTTGTCTTAATTGTTGAATAAAAAAAAACGCACAGGGTCTTTCTTTGGCGCAAACTTTTTACATATAGTTGACACCAAAACAAAGCGATTTCCGTCAAAAAATTTGATGGAGGCCATTAGTCCCGAATTTGATACTTTTTCTTCCCTGACAACTGGGCTAAAAAGCGGTACTTTCATTTTGCGGAGTTTCCTGTAAACTTAAACGTTCAGTTTGAAGGCAAAAAAGGTTTTGACGCAAATAGTACAAATAAGCAACACATTGAATAGTTTTAATCTATACTGCTCCATTTTTAAAGGTACGTGGGGCAAGAGCACAGCGCCTCCGGCCTGTAGTGCGATTCTCTAACGCAAATTAGTCAAATTAATCAAATTCACTTCTGAATCCGCGGTGAGATTGTCAACTGTGATTTGGTATTCTCTAAAGTCGACATAGATACTAGCGCCGCCTCGATGAGTTGAATGAATTTTATGAAGTTTCGCTAAATATAACAATCCAATCTAAATAAACGAGTTTTATTTAACGTAATTATCTCAGAAGAAGTTAAAATACTCTAAGACGAAATATCGACTGAGATGTTTACTCTTAAAGCAATCCCCGCTCAACTCGCATCTAAGATCACTTCACTTCGCTCCTAGAATGTTTGGTTTAGAGAATTCCATTTGAAGGTCAAGTGAGTTCGAATGCGAAGGTGGGGTGAATTGTCGAGCGAGTCTCGCTTTGGGTGGTTCGAGTTTTTACAGAATTGCATGGCTGATGGGGGCTCATATAAATGTCACAGATTAAGTATTATAAATGTCGAAATCCATGCCCGAACATTTTTTATTCTATTTAAAAAGAAACGTTGCTGTCACCCATCAAAGTTCCATTCGTGAAAGAGCAATCACTTTTAGTGTTGGTTTAATCAACAAAGTCACTGGATCATTAGTTACATATATGTATTGTAACATTTTTTTTAGATTTACTCAAATTGACAACGACGGCAAGGTGAATAAAATAATGTCACAGATAAATTGTGAGAATGTCATTGTGCATTGAAACCTCGATTCAAACTAAGATACGTATCTGGTGATATCGATTCGTTGTCGTAATCGATTTCATTTCCGTAGTTCAAAAAGAAATCTCAAATGTCAGCCGTATTAGTTAGGGCTGTCACCCAAAATAGTTTTGCGTAACCACATTCAATGTGGAACTTCATTTGATAGTGGATTTCACTGATTTGAAATACATTTATTTAAAATAAGTACCTATTTTTATTTTGTATTTAAATGGCTAATTAAAAAAGCGTATTTTATTCTAAATATTTTCACAAACATTAGTATTTTCTGTTTTCGAAACGCATAATACTTACCTATTACCTAAATTAAAATATTGCCAGCAATGACAATCAAACAAAATCAATTGTTATCCTTCCTTCTTTCGTTTTATTATTTTTAAAATACATATTTGTTTTTAAATAGTAAGATATCAAATTATTGCATATTTTAAATGGAAAAATTAAAAAGTGTTTGCATTTAAAAACTATTTGTACATTAATCGATCGATTACAATAATTGACTTTATAGCGATTAACTAAATGTCACTAAGTGCTACTAACCATAGTGAAAAAACTCTGGACTTACGGTAATGTTTGCAGAGTTTGATAGTCACACGAACACAAGATTCGTTGTGAACTTTGTTCAACACGATTGTTAGATTTTTTATTAAAAAAGTAAATAAATATTATTATTAATTGTTTTACAAATATAATTAATTATTATTGACATTGATTTAATGCACTGAATACAAAGTACTATCGCGGAAAGGAAATGTTGAATGGAGATAACACGATTGATGACGAATAGAATGACACGAAATGCAGGCGATGAGATGGCAGCTCAAATTTTGAAATTCTTATTCGTATTCGTTTCAAGGTCCAACCTTGAACGGGTGTTTCCTCATGTATGCTAAAAAAATAAGGCTACTTTCATAATAATTTCTAAGTCATGCATGACATAACTAAAAATAATAAGAAATTAAAGAAATGTTTAATTAATTTCCGTTCATTTATTTAAATATCATAAAAATAAAAACAAGTGTAAAAAAAATAAAAACAACTTCGTCAACCAAATTAAAAACTACTCTCGATAGTAATGTAGAGTCCAAGCTCATCAAGCGATACTCTTATTTTAAACAAATTCCTAAAGAGAAAATAAATGCGTGCATTCCACCGAATGCGCAAAACATTCAAAACACAAAATAAAATAGTTTTTTTCATTTGCGGCAGTAGAATGTCCAATGTGTTTTCACGTATTCAATGAATTTACATCACAAACATCCTGCTTCCTAGATCTAACTGAAGCTATAGAAACACGCATATTAATTTTGCACGGCAATATACGCCAAATGTTCAATAAACAGAATGTTAGATAGATAAATTCTTTGTTGCGCACATTCTAACAAAAATCGCATACAACTAAACTTAAAACTAATGTGTGCGAGGCGGTCTTATCGCTCAAATCGATCTGTTCCAGACTATCTTTGTAGAAGACACTTTGTATGAAACAGGAATGTAGAAGAATATAATACAGAAAGAATTTTTTATCACTACACAAACTTAAATATTATGATCTGTGATGAAAAAAAAATATACGTATTTTTTTTTAGTGTCGCTCAGTACTAAGATCATAAGTTATGATTATGACACAACAAAGTTGTCTCAAAACAATCGCGACGTTCACGCGCACCTCGGGCCAGCTGGGCCACTCGCCGCCGGGGTCATTCACCTCATTCATAAGTTGCAAATTTTCCCTTCATACTTTCACGGGCTTAGGAACGTCAAAATGCAAAAGGTTTGTTCATTTTTTGTGATTTGAATGTAACTAATAGGTAATTGATTAAAATAAATTGAATAAACGATTATTGTTTAAAGCAACAAAATCAGATAATAGCTTTTGCATTCAAGCGTATTTAAAAGAATTGAATCAACTTATGTACAATTAATTAATTAAAAATCAAATAATCACACCTTCACTAAAAATCAAACTTTCCATTTCTCTCTAAAAATAATAATGTGCGATATTAAATTTATATACTATGGCCGGTCTAAATAAAACCGTTCATATTTTTATTCTTCAAAATATTGTTAAAAAAATAAGTTAAGCACTTAATCGACGAGTTGAACCCAAAGACAAAATATAACAGCGTTTGATAACATTTTTAATCTGCTTTAATTTTTTTAAACCCTTAACCATTTCAATAATAATATTTTATAATTTCAGGATTCCCATTTACAGAACAATTAAAACTTTTTATGGAACGTCTCAATGAAGCTGGTCTTCCAGAGATGTACTATAAATGGACGCGTCGGGCTCTGGGTTTGGTAGACTCCCTAGAAGAAACAAAATCCGAACCGAGAAATGCATCCGTGATTAAGTTATCTGAACAATGTATCGCCTTCTGTTTACTAATGACGGGATATGTTGTCTCAATCATTACATTTATTGGAGAAAAGTGGTGGATTCGAAAAAAAACGCAACCATAGTAGGCACCATAAAACAAATACCTACAATATGTTATATAGTTGGTAACAACCGGCACAAAGTTCTAGTAGGTAATATGGGACGACCGGTACTGACACGGTCGGTCCCATAGAGTAACCTATCCTATTATATCCTATTATGTCCATAGATAATACATAAAATATAACCCTGGTCGGTCCGTCGGTGGAAGTGGTGGAAACCTTTTGCAGACACTGCGGATAGTACTTTCTATTAAATATTAAAATAGTTATAACAAATAATAATAAATATTAAAATACTTTATGTATCTAACACTTATATAATATAGGTAGTACGTAATAAATAATAATAATTAATGTAACAGAAGTGAGAGTCAAATCCACTTACTATACAATTAAACGTGCTTAGATACCATTCTCTTTGGAAATTTTTTTAATAAAAAATTCTGTTTTGAATCAAAAACATATAATAACAAAATTTAATATTAAACAATACAAGATTATTTTTATAAGTGAACAAAAAAATGTGAAAAAGGTGGTAGTGATGGTGTGGTGTTATGTAAATGTATGTGGTTACCCAATGGCGTAGCGTAGTGCCCGGGCGGCACCTTTAGGGGATGGCAAAATTTCACAATAAATAGTAATAATATCTTGTAAATATTTGAACCATTTCATATTTTTGTCGCACCTACGATTTGGACTGATTGAAATGAGTACGGAATTTTTCATTACTTATACTGTGACGAAATCGGGGAACATCTTGCTTATTGTAGCGACTGGCAACAAATATTACTGACTTGCAGGTATTCCCCGTATTTTATTTTGTGCTTGGACTGTTTATGTCTAATATTCAGCGAGAATTCTTCTATCATATAACGAATAGTGTTCACAGAGAAGATTCTTAAACATGTTTTACGGCTGTAGACCACCAGGGGGCGCTGCAGCATCCAGGTTAGTCGGCGCTTAGGTGTATGCCAAGTTTGCGATGCACATGAGGCAAGATTAAATTAAGAGTTCCAACTTACCACGCAACAAAGATATACAATGATGACATAAAATGTCAAATAATATACGATGTTTCCTGCTGAACTTATTCAGGTACGACACTATCGTCGTATCCAAGGGCGTCGCCAAGGGGGGGCAAGGGGGGGCAGTTGAACCCCCCCCCCCCCCCTAGAGATCAAATGTAGCTAGCCGCAAAGCGACCAAAGTGCGAGCAATTGACTTCCTTACCTATTAATAAATTCCGCATCGCATGACAAAACGTAAATAAATTCACAAGGTTTACAAGGGCTGCTATTTATGTATCCGGAACTCCAGTTACAGAACAATATTAAAAAAGTAATTATAGCATTTAAAAATGGAACTCTTTGGCTGAAGAATACAATTTATTTCATGTAGCTGTCATTTGTTTATCCTTTGGGGCGTCATTTTGAAAATTGCGAGTCTTTATCACCATGGATTTAAGTCGCGAACATTTTCGTGCTATGATTTATTACGATTTTCGGCGAGGGCTAACTCAAAAACAGTGCATCGATCAACTCACTTCGACTTTTGGGGACGACGCACCATCGAAAACTACTGTGTATCACTGGTTAAGTGAGTTTAATCGTGGGCGGTCTGTGCTCACGGACGAAGTTAAAGAAGGTTGTACCTCAAAATATTGATGCTGTGCGGGAACTAATAATGCAAGATCGTCATGTTACATATCGCGAGATAGAGGCGTCTCTGGGCATAAGTATGACGAGTATATATAAAGTATTACACGAACATTTAGCTGTAAGAAAAATTTGTTCACATTGGATTCCGCACAACTTGAGAATTGACCAAAAACGGGCTCGTGTCGATTGGTGTGAAAAAATGTTACAAAAGTACAATCAGGGTGCATCAAAAGTTGTCTATAATATCTACACAGGTGATGAATCTTGGATATATGCGTATGATCCCGAAACTAAACAACAATCAACGGTTTGGGTGTTCCAAGATGAGCCGAACCCAACAAAAGTCATTCGTTAAAAAAACACTTTGAAGCAAATGGTCGCTTGTTTTTTTGTATAAATGGACATGTAGCTACAGTGCCACTAGAGGATCGTAAAACGGTTAATTCTGAATGGTACACGACCATTTGTTTGCCAGAAGTCTTTGAAGAAAAAAGAAAAAACAACTGACAACGCAGAATCCTTCTTCATCATGACAATGCTAGCTGCCACACATTGGCCGAAACAACTCGGTATTTGGAAGATCAAAAGATCGAATTAACGGGTCATCCGCCGTACAGGCCCGACTTGGCCCCCAACGACTTCTATTTATTCCCAACCGTGAAGAATAAATTACGTGGTCAACGTTTTTCGAGCCGTGAAGAGGCTGTTGATGCGTTTAAAATGCACGTTTTGGAGATACGTCAATCCGAATGGAAAAAGTGCTACGAAAATTGGTTCCAACGCATGTAAAAGTGCATCAATCATCATGGTGAATATTTTGAAAAGCAATAAAACTATAATAAATGCTATATTCATTTCAATTTGTTATTCCGGATACATAAATAGCAGCCCTCGTAATGTATATTGTAGAAAGTATTGAAATATTCAGAATAACATTAAGATTTTGACATCCGTTTTTAAAATCGCCGCCATTTTCATCACGACTATGTCAGATTTGCCAAAACGCAAGGCCATTAAACAGTGTAAAAATATGTAGGTAGGTATGGTGTGTGTGTGCATTGCATTTCTTTCTACGACAGCCGTTCACCAGCATTCACATTAGTTTTGTATAATTTGTATGCGGTATACCTAAATAAAGTAGAAGTTATTGTTACGAACATACAATTTTAATTGGTTTTTTGGACAATGCCATCTGTAAGTGTTCATAAGAAACACCTACAGTTGAATAAATCGACTACAATCCTTGTAAAACCTAGTATTGCTAGTCGACGCTAGATGGCGCTTGTTCAATGAACTCTCTGGAATTTGGTAGCAGTTACTAGACCAAGTAGAATACACATACATTCTAGTATGATGTTCGTTTGGGTATATAAAGACGTGAGCCGCTGCGAGCGAGTCACTTTTTAATTGGAAGCGATCAACGAAACAAGCTAAATAAGCGAATTAGAAAGCGAATATAAGACTACCGGCTTGCCTGTGTTAGTCAATATTGATTTATATTTATTAAATAATAAGATCTCAGTGTTGAGTTGTGAAGTTTCTGAGTGTGTCTCCATTCATCATCTTATCAAAATGGACATCAGAAAGTGTTTTGGTAAGTTATGTACTGCTTTAATCTTGGACTTGGAGCTAGTATTTTTATTTTATTTCTCTTAGCCAATAGCTTTGGTAACGGATATACTAGCTAGAGACGTATAATAATCGTTAAGAATATCATTTTTAATTTTATCTGGCATATTTTTGATGTGGAAAGAAAAGATCGATTATGTGGAAGGGAAATGTTAAGAAAAACTATTATTTTATTAAAAACGAGTTTATTGATTCAATCTCTATGAATTTAACGTTAACTAAACAGTGGTTTCGTTTTCAGTAATTAATTATGAAAACAAAACATAAATTATATTTGTGGTTTAATTAAATACAAATTAAAACAGATCCTTGATATAAATAAAGCTAAAAAATGCAACTGAGTATTTATTTTCATATTTATAAGTAATTGAACAAAACTGCTCTCCCGTAAAAATTTAATTAATTACATAAAGTTTTATCAAAGCGTTTTGTTTTGCAGGAAGTTTGAAACGAAAAAAACTGATGGATCAAGTAGCGACAGCGATGAACAGGACAAAGTAACGACAATATCGCATGTATCTTCATCGGTTACCACAACCACAACAGGTTATATTCAGCCGCAGGAACTAACTAGACCAAGTTCCTTTAGATATCTGGCGCCGAATCCTGATTCATTGATGGATGACTGCAATGAAAATGATATCGGGCGATATGTTGGACGAGCACACATGTTATCAACCAAAAAGAAGAAGGAATTGATTGAAAACTGTTGGTCCCCTTCCGCGACCTATAACTTTGCGGAAGATGCAAAACATTTAAAGAGAAAATTTAATTATTCTTGGTTGGAAACATACTCTCCATGGTTGGTATATTCCAGGCGCCAAAAAGGAGCATTTTGTAAATATTGTACGTTGTTCCCACCAAATCCAAATTCATTTAGAAGCATATTGGGATCATTTACTATAAGGCCCTTTTGTAAGTTCAAAGATATTCACGAGCAGTGCAAAAAGCACATTGAAACCCACTTCCATAAGGAGGCATTGAAAGCTGCTAAATCTTTTCTCGAAGGTGTGCCTGTCGATTTGCAACTGAACAAATATTCCCAGGGAATTATTGAAGAAAATCGCAAAATTATAAAATCTATTATTTCCTGCATTACGTTTTGCGGGTCACACGACTTAGCACTGAGAGGTAAACATTATGGTGAAGGTATTCTCGAGGATTTATACAGGCTGCGAATTGACGCGGGAGATTTGATTTTAAAGAAACACATTGAGCAAGGGAAAAAGAATGCAAGCTACCGTTCAGTGGATATTCAAAATGAAATTATTGGTATTTGTGGAAGCGTTATTAAGGCTGATATTATGAAAAAAGTGAAAGAAGCAGCAGCATATAGTGTGCTAGCAGACGAAACAGCTGATATTTCTGGCACTGAACAACTATCGATTGGGATGCGATATTTTGATGAAGAAACACAGGAAGTCCAAGAAATGTTTGTCGGATTCATTGAGCTAAGATTTGGATGCGAAATCGATTGCACATAGCATAGATGAGTTTTTGACAAAAGAAGATCTGAATATAAATAAATGCTTTGGTTTTGGTTTTGATGGTTGTTGTAACGATGTCAGGAAAGAGGGATACAAGCGATCTTACGCAAAAAGTACACCAAAGCCCTCTACTTTCATTGCTCGTCCGAAATCCGGAAAAGTGACAGACGAAATTATAAAGGAAGCTACTGCTGCTGCGGAGAAAGTCGGACTGGAGGAGGACATTACATCAATGCCGCGTATTACGGGGAAACAACGTCATAAAAGCAATCATCCAGCAGAAAGCCCTTCAGAATACTGGAATAGGTCTTTAGTAATACCATACTTGGATTCAATTATCACCTCCCTTGAAGTATCGCCACGCCGCACGCCATCATTCGCATTATCTAAGTTACACCCGGCGCAGATGCAAAAGATGACAACTGAAAATCTGAAACAAACTTGTGAATCTATTGCTCAGTTTTATGATTTACCGAACATAAAGAATGAAATCGAACTTTGGCAGCAGTTGTGGCACGATAGGCTTAATCTAACGAATCTAACAGTTGTTGATGTCCTAAAAGAAACAAATTCCTTCTTTCCCGAAACGGAAAAAGCATTGAAAATTTTGATCGCTTTACCATGCACGACCTGTACAGTAGAGCGATCCTTTAGCAGCCTCAGAAGACTAAAAACATGGCTAAGAAGCACCATGGCAGAAGATCGCCTTAATGGTCTGGCCATGATGAGTGTACACAGAGCTATAATAAATAAAAACCTAAATAATATTAATGATAAAGTGGTTGAAAGTTTTGCCCGCAATCCCCGCAGGTTATGTTTTAATTAAATATTATTTTTGTTAAAATAAATAATTATTACTGTGTTTAAAAGTTTGATTTAGTTATTGTGCTGTCGAGGGCTTGTGAAGTTTTATACATTGATATTAGAACCGTTCTTATTACAATCGTCATCGAGGCAAAGACTTCCAAAGTGTAACGCGTCATGATCTCAGCGTTCATATTTTTTATCCTCCATAATATTGCCCCATTGCCTCCCCCCCCCCCCCCCCCTTTAGTCTTAAGCTGGCGACGCCCTTGGTCGTATCTGAAGAAATGTATTATCTGATAATACATAAAAATAGGTACTAATAATAAATATATATCGTCAATGCACTAAATTTTAACAATATTTCTATACTTTTACCTATTAGTCCATAGCAGTCCATAGATGATCAATCTATTTGCTCTTTACCTAAATCCAAACATGCGTTCTTTAAATTTTCGTCTGTTTGCAATCGAAACTCCGAAACGACTGTACCAATTTTATTGAGGCTTTTAATGGACAGATAAATTTAAACTTTTCAGAGAGTAATCTAGACTACTTTTTATCCCAAAAAAATACCTTTAACTCGGGTAGGGAGTATTGTATTCGTGAAAAGGTGAACCAAATTTGAAATGTTTATTTCTTACGCATGTAATACTTGTGACGACATCTATACAAATATTTTGTAAATGTGATAATCTCTATCTACATATAATTGTATGCAAATATCTCTGTAATATTTCACTAGATAGCACTGTACACAGTATATAAAAAGTAAGTTTTAAATTTTATCATGATGAAGTTTACACGATCGACAGCATTAGTTTTTTACAATAATGAATTATGATGATAAAATTGATAGTATTTCAGTTTCATAGCATTCTCATCCTATTTTGTCAGTGAGAGTAATACATAATCATTTCAGGGTCAATCATTCGTAGCCGACTAATAAGCTGCAATGTAGCCAAGCTGCGGGTTATTCACAAACGTCGGAAACCCAACTTTCCGTATCCGACAGCAAACTTTTCGATGATTTTGTCTATACGCGATTCACAAATCCGAAATCGTATTATATTTACATTATATATATACATATATCATATTTTATGTAGTCGTATCCACAAATCCAAGCCGTCGGATTGTTAAGCTTTTCGACGATCGGCTTTTGCGCCACGGAGTTTCTGACGTTTGTGAATAATTCCCTGGTCATGTAACCTTCGTCTATCTGCTCTATCTATATGTAATATTACAATATAAATCTGTAGAGTTCTGCACGTTTATTTTGTATAAATAATGAAATATGTGTAATTTTTCATACGCACAGAGCATCGATCATAAAAATGATTGTAGGCACAGCAGCTATTATAGTCATCTATAAAGTACAGCTAGCGAGCGAGAAGGTGGTTATTTCGAAAATAAAATGCATGTGTGACTTGGTCGTATATTTATTTCTAAAATATATTTTGAAGCAACAATATATTAAATTAATAACAATTTTATAACAACTCATACACATTATAATAAACAATCAATAAAAAGATATGAAAAATATATAAAAAAATATCACTTATTAAAAACATTTTGTAGTAATAAAAAGATTTCAACAAACTGAGAACCATCTCCTTTTTTTGAAGACGATTAATAAGTATGTAAATCATAATGCCAGCTGGTAAATAAAATAAGTAACAATTAGGGATGTCACGTTTTAGAAATACACCACGATAAAAATAATAATTTCTTAGTCTTAACCTAGCTAGGTATAAAATTATTCATAGGCTAAAAAATGTTTAAGCTAGTGTTTATAAAAATATTATAGATAATTTTACATTTTTCATCCCAGTGTACACAAAAATATTTAACCGAAGTTATAAATATAGAAATATCTCAATCTCATAATATTCGTTGTAATAACTTTCTATAACTGGCTTTTCAATGCACTCTCATATCAAAACATGATGATTAAATTATTACTTGACATCTTCTAATTACAAACATTATACGAAACTTACGACCGGATGAAAAATTTGAGTTCGTGAAATACACGTAAATTAATAAAAAAAAAACAAAAATTTACAGCAAAAATGCACACATCCCCAATTGCACTCCTCAATATTATACTCAAAACTCAAGTAATTGAAATTTTTGAAACTACATTTCAAAAGAAATGTGGATATACTCAAACAAAAAATAAAACCGAGTGATACATATAAGTATCAAAAATATATATTTACATGATATTCTAAAATATAATCCAAGTAATATTTACAACTCTTTTTAGCTAACATTGTCATGATAATAATCAATTCAGTTCTTGAAAGCAACATTGTTAAGGTCCACACAAACTACAATATATATTTACTTATATGTTGAACTAAGAGATAATAGTCGATCAGCCTCTAAATTATACATTTGTCAACTATTTTATTACATTGTTGCAATCACAGACATTAAAATAAGTAGCAGTATAAGGGTCTGTTTTACAATTCCAAATAACTTGAGAATACCTTAGTTAAACCACACAAAATAGACGTGAGGTGAGGACGACACAAAGACAGCACTCTTTTAATGTACCTAGTTTCATACAAAATGTATGGAAGCTCCGCGACACAAACAATACAGAAAAGACGGAACGCGTTGTAAAACACACAAATATAGGGCGTCGGGATGACAAGTGTACGAGCGGCGGGTGGGGTGCTATCATGTTCAAAAATGTGTGCCAATTTAGCATTTAGGGTGACCACACAATGGCTACTATCGCGTGACAGTTGCATAAGCTATCGTCCTGTCGCTTGAGCTACTGAGTGTTGTATATGATATCTAATCGCTTGGACGTCCATTCTATAGTTCCAGCGAACAGGCGGTATTAAGTATAGCTACTTAATCGATTTAATTGGACCGTTCCACAAATCGCGCATTTTTATCGACGCCTCTCTAGATGGGTTGCAGACAATTTGATTTTTTTCGAAAAATCAGATGCTGAAGCGACACGATCGATCATACACGCCTCTATACATGTGCGCTTACGACCGATTGACTACTATGTAGAAGCCTAGCAGTTGTTGAGATGCAATCGCTTGTCGCATTTACTACTTATTAATCGCTCGATCTACCAGTTGTTCAAGCGATAGTAGCCAATGTGAGGTTAGCCTTTCAAAGTCAAAGTCAAATCAATTTATTCAAGTAAACCCAATTACAAGGTATTTTTGAACGTCAAATCTACTTTAGTTCGGTTCAAATAGAAAACCTGGACACTGAGAAGAACCGACAAGAAACTCAGACAGGTATCATTTTTTCAACATCATTTTACAAAAGGTTTATTAAAATACAATATTTTCATTAGGCCAGTAAACGCATGTGCAGAGAACATCATTTCCAGACTATTGTTTTATCTTCAATGAAATCGTTTATTTTATAGTATGATTGTCTAGTCAATGTACGTTTTATAACTGATCTAAATTTATTCTCTGTTAATTGAGTAATTTCTTGAGGAACTTTATTATAAAAACGAATGCAGTTACCTAAAAATGAAACATTTGACTTATGTAATAATCAGTTCAGTCCTTTAATATTCAGTTTGCGGTCGCACCGTTTCTTATGTATAGTTTAAAAAGTCGCGGCCATGTCTCGATCGTCTCTCGTCAGGAGCTTACATCTCTTCCGCCTGACTTGTGCTTTACCTAGCAGACTTCTTCATACAAAAACTGTTCTATTTTAAAAGTTATATGCTAGGAGTGCCTATTTGAAAATTGTGAAACGAAACCTTTCCTACGTCATTAAACGCATACTAGAAACCATCATACACTACTAGCTAATCCATGAAAAGTTCTCTTTGCATTGTATGTATATTGTACAATTTATTATACCCGTGGGCACTGCATTCCATCATGTCTTTATTTGTATTTTATGTATGTATTGCTGAAATTGTTACAACAAATAACGTTTAGTCAAAATGTTAGTTGTTGTAGTTAATGACGTTCATTAAATGGCAGATAATACACAACATGACAAATTTGATTGTAAAAGCAAAACGAAAAAAGGGATGACACGATAATACACTGAAGTGTGTAATATACAGAGACGACATATTAATAGGTACAGATATCTGTACCTATTAATAAGTTTATGGTTAAATTGTGTTGATTCTGCTACTTGGTTTCATGTCTGTGGTCGTAGTAAATAAATGATTCATAATATGCGCATGAAGCGTTCTCTGCATAGGACCTTAATGTGTTACAGGTAATACCGCGTAAAACTTTAAAATACATTTAATACCAATATTAAAATAATGTAGAAAGTAGAATTTATACATATTGTCATTTAAAAACCGTCATCTAAACTCTATAAAAACTATAATAGTGACAAACGTAAATAAATATACATTATGAGCGAAATGATTGAGCAGACATCGAATTCAAAATGAAATTATAATATAGTTTACGATATTAACTAATTAATCTGTGATATAGCGCTAGGTAATTTTTAAAATGAATAAGTACCTCGGACCAAATATCACATCACCTTAAATTGTCATTTTTTGTTGACCGAGTTTCTAGATTTTTACTAATATGCGTGACTAACGAAGGTCACAGTACAACGATACAGAACTGAAGGTGACATATTGTTGTTTGTGAATACTAGTAGCCAAAATACTTCAAATTTACAAGTATTTTGCAAATAATTATTTCATGGAATTACTCTGACAGTGCGAGGTTGCCACACTTACTATAGCATAGCACTCGTGGTTACGCTCAATGAAAACGACACGAAAATGAGTTTGACACGGTGGTAAGAGCGGCAACTTATTGTGACTTCGTCCATTATGTTTGTTGGTCCGAGGTAAGTACAGTAGATTCGGCTTATAATGACATCGAAGGGTTTGTATGACGTCATACAAAGCATAGTCATAGAAAATAAACAAGTTATTTTTGTTAAGTATTTATGACAGTTTAATAGAGAGAAACGCTACAAATTGTATGTATCTATTAATAAAAAAAATGAAACGTTAACTGACAAACATACATATTAAAAACAGAACAAAAATTGTTGAATTGATATATTGTTGAAAAGTTAAACTCCTCACTCGAAATTAAATAAAAACGAGGCACGCGCCACGCACGCACCAAACGTCGTCGCAGGGAAAGGGGTGGGGGGGGGGGGGGGGGATCGCGAAAACGAGCGAAGGTGTTAGGAATCATGTCGGTCATTATAACCGGACATAGTTTCTTAAAAATAGGTCATAATAAGCGACATGTCATTATAAGAGAAGTCATTATATCCGAACTTTGTTATAAAGAATTTTATATGAAAATCAAACTACGCACTAAATAGGCGGAGTCGCAATAAACAGATTCCACTGTATAATATTTAGGAAAGCAGTGTATTAGTAAAGCTTTGATCTGATATATGATTTCATCCCTTTTAAAATATTTTGAAACGGTATTAAAATTGGGTCAGGGATATAAACCTTCGCGTTACGTGATAAAATATCTAAAACGCGATTCCCTTTTATTTTTTACTTGACATTTCGGCTTGCATCGGCCGTGGTCTCAAGCAAGCTGTCGCAGCAAAATGTCTCAAGCGAACTGGGTTAGGGATTTCAAATACAATCTATTTGGTTGGAAATAATAGGTAAGTATTGCAATAATCAGCAGGACTAAAACTAACTAGCTATCACATATTCACATTATAACAACATTACTGTCTTTTAATCTCTTCAGCAGTCTTACAAAATTTGAGCATTAAAAATTGTATTATTAGAAAACATTACAAATGAACAATAATATTAAATTAGACCTTTTATATAAGTTTTATCGAGGAATGAGGGAATAATTCAATTAAAAATCATTTGACCGCTCTTATAATATAGTATGTACATTGCACATACATAACTTTTTTTTAATACAAAATGTAAAACAATCATATCATAAAGTACCATAAATTCTCAAAATTTTATACAAAAAATTTCGTGTCCTTAGCATAAAATAATAACTCTATTTATTGCACTAAAAAGTGAAAATATAATTTATCATAATTAGATAATATTGATATTTTAATATTTATCATGTAAGCAAGATTTTTTATTTGAAATAATTTATTTTCAAGAATGCTTTTTGGCGTACAAACACTACGAAGTTGGTTGGTATGAATGAGAAAACACTTGATCCTCTCAAGGGGCTAAAGTCGTCACGTTTAAAGTTTTATCATTAGCAAAAACATTGACAAAAGACTGACAATCGATTAAAAATAAATAAGATATAAGAATTCCACTACCATCACCATACAAAAGTCGATATAAAATTCTTATTTCTAACTTACCCATTTCAACAACCTACTAATGTACCAACATTTGAACAAACTACTGTTTTGGCAAGGTAAATATCACCTATAAAATGGCAAGCACGCAATAAGGAATGCTAGCAAACATAAAAGCCACCGCTATTTAGAATTCCCATTTAGCTTCCCATTTTTCCTGGGAGTGTCCGAAGATAATTTGAAACTATTCTGTGGTGTGATAGAATTGCTACTAGAATCAGAGACGGTGGGAAGCGACTGGGTACTCAAATGTTCAGAGTACCAACCACACATTCTCTTGAGCGCATCCTCCCATCGAGACATATGTATTTCGTAAATCTTCTTCATGTTAGGTCGTGGATTGAATACACATCCTACTCTACGAAATGATTTGAGCTCTGTCTTTGACTTCCACATACCTGAAATGACAAATAATTACAAACTTTATAAACATATACCTGTAACACCAATAAACAGCTAACAAAGCTTCAATGTAAATTACAGATTAGACTGTTTTCATCTAAGAATTATTCTGTCAAGTCTTTTAAGTCAAGTCAATGCGTCTTGCATGCACAGGTTTATCGCATTGGGGTTTTCGAATTTTTAAGATCAAATATAGTAGTACCTTAAAACACGGGAAATTACTCCTAAACTATTCCTACCCAATATTTTATTTTTTTTTAATAAAAATTTTTATTTCTCCCCTTTGAGTGGTCTTGACCTAAATAAATATCTAGGGCAGGTCTGCAATTAACTTCATTCTAATTCCGGAGCGCAACGATATACAAGAGAATCGTCAATATAAATAAAGGTTATAACCAGGTCGTGTTATCTAGTGTACCTTCGAAGTCCAAGCTCTAATATCGGTGAAATTTAAATGGGACCACCTCTGAAGTATAACGTACCAAACGAAAAAATAATTTTCGAAATCGGTTCATAAATGACGGAGTTATGAGGTAACAAACATACAAAAAAAAACAACATACAGACGAATTGAGAACCTCCTTCTTTTTTTGTAGTCGGTTAAAAATACTGCCTCGGACGAGGGCGTGAATCTTGCTGTGACAGTTTGTTTGAGACCACAGCTTATGCAACTCAGCCAAAACATCAAGTCAATATAAAAGGTAGGTAATAATCGCGTGAAAATTTAAATAATTATGTTAAAATAAATATTTAATATAATATATTTTTCTTTCTATTTTTATATTCACACCACAAAATTATGACTGTGAGGACAAAATTTAAATATACCTACATGGAATATTTGAAACAATTTCATTTCAAATGAAATTTTTTTTGCTATTTTGCTATAAACGTATTTTCAACAAACATCTAACAACATTCTTTTTTGTAGCTTTCAAGCAAACAAAGAACACATGCAAATCTATTCATCCGTTTTGAGAGCAATGATACCATAGAAAAATTACTCATGAAAACATGTATAGCAGTTTTGCCTACTATAAATATGGTACATTTTACAAGAATAGTAGGAAAGACCTCTAATATCAACGAATTCAGAAATACTGTGGTAATTCAGACAATTATGGTCGTAAAAACACGGTACCGCGAGTATGATTCAAATACTCCGAAACACGAAAGGCCTGTAACAACGGTCTAATTTTAAAATGAAAATAATTTTAAACCCGTACGATCTTGTTTAGTCTGGCATTTAAAACATCTCGTATTACAATCCAAAGTCAACGCTGACTGGCTGCCCGGTACACGTGAGCACTGGATCACGTGATCGCATGGGAATGTGCTAGCAAGCGAGAATCTTTTTATGTATTACCACAGATTAATTAGTTACTAACGTTAAGTATTACTACGCATCGCAACGCAACTTATTGGTAATATTTATTTACGTTATTCACGTGAAGTTAAATAATTATTATTCTGATTATCTCGTATGAGAAAATATTTAACAATTATTTTAAAAGGTAGAAAGAGCATATTTACGAATTCATCTGCATTTTATTTACAAGTTTTTGATGTGCTATATTACCTTAGAGCGTAATTAATTTATTTAGTCTTTATCTTGTAGAATTTAATAAAGAATCTATTTTTTTATCAAACAGCACAGAGGAGCTCGTGATTATTACTCTTTTAAAATACTTTTTATTAAAATAGTGTCGCGCTCTGGTTTTCCTGCTTGTTTGTTTTTAATAACTGTAATTATATCTATTCATTCATCATACCATTATTGAGAAATATCTATTTAGAATCATTGTAAGATTTCAGTCTTCAATTAGATAACATGCGATGCTCCTACACAACAATAGATTTCTTCATTTTCAAAATGTATAGAGCACACCCTATTGGCATTTGTTGGTAACCAGTCATCTTCTCTTCTTTCTAAACGAACTGCTTATCCACCGTAATCACCGAAATTTATTTTTGGTAAAATGAAAAGAATAAATTTATAAGATCCAATTCAGTAAACAGTATTCCCATACTTAGCATAAAATACAATAAAAATAACTTACGTACTAAAAAGTGGCTGGCTACTAGTTGCATAATACAGATCACAATATTTTTATTTAATTTCTTGTAAACGTAAAAATATTTTATATACATATGACGAATTATCATATCATGACTTTTTCCTGTCTTCTACACCACTTAACCACAAGGGAGTTCATTTATAATTTACATTTCGCCAGTTTTCACGTCAACAAACCACTTTTATTTGCGACGGCTGACTGTCACTGAGCGCACGGTAGACTAAGTAGCGCGTTGATTGTGGTTTTTTAGCCACGGAGGGAAGAATGGAAATATGTTTTATAATATCGCTCGTTGTCCACCCATTTTTGTGTCTGTTCATCTGTCAGTCATCACCTCATCACAATGAATTTTCTCAGAAAGTATGACAATGGTACATTTTGTTATCACAAAAAATTAATACGTTTAATTAAAGAGGAAACGAATTGGGTACTCCGAATACTCCCGACTGTCCGCACCCTTATCTCTCAAACTACTGAAATCAGAATATTGAAAATTTCGGAGAATATAAAGGCTTACACTTTACACAAAAAAAATATAAGGAAAGTCTTCATAGATCTCCAGTAATTTATTTTATAAATTTACAATTTTAATTATTGTTACTTTATTGTTTGTCTGTTCATCTGTCAGTCATCACAATCAATTTTCTCAGAAACTATAACAAAATTTTTTGGCATAACGGATTAACGGTACGTTTTGTTATCTCAAAAAATTAATATACTTAATTAAAGAGGAAACAAATTGGGTACTAGAATAGACCTGACTGTCCCCACCCTTTTCTCAGGAACTACTCATCCCAAACACTACAGAAAAAGAATGTAAGGAAAGTCTTTATAGATCTCCAGTAATTTTTTTTTACAAATTTACAATTTTATGAAAATCGCACATGACTTGATCAACCATTTTTCGTACAAGTTGAATAGTATATTAATAAAGTGAAAATAAGGATAGATAGATAATTATTTGCTAATATCTAAATCCATGCTGATGCTGAGCAATGTATTTTTATTAACAGTAATTGTAATAACATCTATTGAATCTCAAATAGTGGTAACGCCATCTGTTGTTAGCTTCGATATTTATTTTTCAATTATCTAATTAGCGTGGTGTCAATCCTATCCTCTTACCCTCCTATTTCTTTTTCTTCTAAAACAATCATCCTTGGAACGGCATCAAAAAGAAATCCTATCATAGAGTACGGTTTGTAGCATCGTAATCTATGACAGGATTTTTTTTTCTACATGTAAAACAAAATATAGTGGTTCCTAATATGGTTTAAACCAGTGATTCGCTAATGTGGTGAAGAGAACTACGAGGAGCTGTACCCATACCACTGACGCCCCAGTCTCCACTGGTGAGTCCACTTCCCGTGATTTCCTTTAATTTTACAGCACGCATTACCATATTTAGCGAAACCAAATAGTATAATTGTCCCTTGGACAACTACAATGCTTTGCTCCTGGACCACCACCAAAGTAGTGAGAAATATTGAAATATTGTTAAAGGTAAAGGACGATGGGCATTTTTATATAAGCACCGTCCCCCTGACCAACAAACTTGAAATGTATCTCATTCGAAACATCGTAAATATTTTTTTACTAACACGACATAATATTGTAACAGACTGAAGTTTGAATGATGTTGATTCATTGATTGATGTTTGAATGATCTGATGCTTGTAATGAGACATTTCAAGTCTGTTGGTCAAAGGGACAATTCATTAAAAAAAAATTAACAATACCACGTTTTTCCTGGAACACCGAATACATTTCAAGGATGTCGTCATAGTAAAAAATTATCAACTTACTACGATGTATCGAATGAGATACATATCAAGTATGTTGGTCAGGGGTACGGTGTGCCCATTGTCCTTTAATATATTGATGGGATAGATAGAATATATTGATGGGAAAATTAGCTTTATGATAAATACGTAAGAAATGTATACGTAACTATATCGCACTAATTATTGGAATACGGCTTTACTCACGTGTAATCGGTATAGGTACCGACTAGTTTCGGACCTATTGGAGGTCCATCATCAGGGTGAGTGGGATGAGTTCGCGGCCGCGCCCCGTCTCGCACTGCGCGCCTGAGCTCGCAACGTGCGGGGTGCGGCGCGACAGGGTGGGGGGCGCGGGGCGCGGGGCGCGCCGGCGATGGTGACGAACTCCGCGAGACCGATGCGTCTACGTCAATATTGGTGTTTACGGGCGCACAAAATGTACTCACGCCGCTACATTGGTGTTTACGGGCGCACAAAATGTACACACGCCGCTACATTGGTGTTTACGGGCGCACAAAATGTACTCATGCCGCTACATTGACGTAGACGCATCGGTCTCGCGGAGTTCGTCACCATCGCCGGCGCGCCCCGCGCCCCGCGCCCCCCCGCCCTGTCGCGCCGCACCCCGCACGTTGCGAGCTCAGGCGCGCAGTGCGAGACGGGGCGCGGCCGCGAACTCATCCCACTCACCCTGATGATGGACCTCCAATAGGTCCGAAACTAGTCGGTACCTATACCGATTACACGTGAGTAAAGCCGTATTCAATAATTAGTGCGTTAATAATGTCTCACGAAAGTTTTAATAACGTAACTATATTTTCCAAATATTTTTTGTCAGAAATTTAGGAGCAGAAGTGAGACAAAACAGTTGATTAACTCTAATAGCACTAATTTTCATTATTTTACATAAATTCATTATCGCAATTCAAAATTCCAAAGTTTCAAGTGTTCTTTGTACTTACCTAATTGTAACCCAACGATGTGCGCGCAACCAAGCGATGACATCTCTACATGTACAGGCCTCTCAACCCTTAATCCCGTCAGATCCGCAACCAATTGTGCTATGAAGTCGTTATTTGACACTCCACCGTCTAATCTGAAAATATTTGTCATTTTTCAACATTAACCTAACACTGTTATTGGCTATAATATTAACACAATGGCGCGCGCGACGTCAGGTTTATAAATGTTCCTGTAAATGAACGAGGGACGTTCAATAAAAAGTGAAAATGAATTACAATCTTCGGAAGTTAAAAAAGTAAATACTGGCTAGCAAAGTTGGATTACCTTTTAGATACCACAAAAAAATTAACTGATTATCATTTGTTTTTTAAAAATAGGAGTCGTTTGATTGCTGTTTGTTGTAGCGTGTTGGCGAAAATGGAAAGAAAATGAACTACGCGCGGTTATTATATTAGTTAATATATTATTATATTAGACGACCCGTTAGCGGAAAGTAAACGGGGGTTGCGGGTTCGATTACTGCCCCGAGTCTGAGTGTTTATGTCCAATATATATTTATTTACAAAAGAAAAGTATATAAGTAGTATATAATTTGTCTAGTACCCAAAACACAAGCGCTATGCTGCTTACTTTGGGACTAGTTGGCGCTGTATGAAATGTCTGAGTATATTATATGTCTATGCTTGAAAAATTTTACTACGAAACAAGTCAATCAATATTTACGGGATACATTGTTGTTAACGCTCAGTTATGTTCCACAGTTGCACCTTGGAGTATTTAAACGTGGAAAAAGATCTATCAAAGATAACCCTCGTTCAGTTACCGAAGAAAAAGTAAAGTCGAAAAAGTTGTTTCTCCAAAACATCTCGTCACGATACATTTTATTGCTAAAGAAACAAAGATTTCGACAAGAAGTGTACATAAAATTTTACATTAACGCTTGGGGATGACCGGAAAAAAGTACCTAGAATGTTTACAGAGATCCAAAAATAAATCAGATTGAATATTTCCCGACGTTCTTAGAAATGTTGCAATAAGGTCCTGATCAATTTTTTGACTTTGTTTATAACAATGGACATAACGTGACTTCACCATTACGACCCCGAAACGAAATTACAGTTTATAACTTGAAAAAGATCATCCTCTTCAAAGCCTAAGAAATCCAAGGTGAGTCTTTTCACCGATAAGTTCGAGGGCTCTGTATTTTGGAACAGTCAAAAGGCAGTAATAATTAAATACGTGGAACATTGAGCGATGGTTACGGGCACGTTACATACAGAACGAATATAAAAATAACACAAAGAAATCTGCGAAAAACGGTGAGGCAAACTCGTAAAAATTATCTTGTTTGATTCTAGTGATTTCTATTTATTTTCGAGATTGATGAACTATCCGCGAGGACAGCAATCTTATGATGATTGATGAAGCAGTAGTTACTGCTGTACAGAAATTTCCAGGTATACACAGATGAAGAGTTTTTTAGGAAGGAAATTTAACGCTTAAAAAAAAGTTATTCTAAACTAGCTGTGCCCGCGGCTCCGCTCGCGTATTATATTTTAGGTTTTTAACGAATTGACTGAATATCGTCGGTCGAGAGCACGCGCGAATTGTGCTGCCCCCGCCTGGGTGCTTATATTAGGTGATCCTTAGAAGATAGACACACTATCATTGATTTTTTTGTATGTCTTTTTCAGATCTACAATTATGTAGTACATTAATTACATATCTCTCATGGTCTCAGCGTAAGCCATTTAAGCGCCTCAAAAGATTCTTTCTTCTAACTTGATTCACCTTTATCGTCACTGCTTATTTCGTACGTTACTTTATGTAACAAAATATATCCTAACCTGGCCAGATAACATAGCTAAAAATTTGAAAAAAGAACATAAACGGACAGACAAAAATGTTGAGTTTTACGATATGTATAGATTGTATTACACTAAAAAGTGACTGTCAAAAAATAGAATAATATTTGATAAAAGATATATAATAGCATACGTACTCGTTTGCTCTTTTAATTGAACGCCCGTAGAAAATGTTCTTAAAATAAGTTAGAAAAGGCAATTTTTATTTTCATAATAACATTTCTGATGAACTTACAATAACTTTGGAACATTTCTAAACTGAGTCAAATACATACTCTTGTATTAATGCTATGCTAAATTCATACAATTGTCAATGCAATTTTTAAATAACTATTTTAAACTGAACCTTTATTCATTTGTGTTGCATATTCTAATATTCTTGTATTTGACCACCAAAATCTTTAATAAAAACTATTACAGATGCGTAATTCTGATTTTCTTATGTTTTTTCGTTCAGTATCATAACATAACATAACATATCCTCACGCTGTATCCCTAACGGGGTAGCCAGAGAGGACGGAGCGCCAAGCGTCGCGGTTCTTACATACTTCTTTCGCTTCCTCAAATCTCATCATTCTCCTCACACATTTTCGCCTAGGTATGCGAGAGGTTTTGACATTGACTTTTGACTATTTGATCAGTATCTTTTCTTATTTTTTCGGTTTACGTGGATAGGAAAATTTCTTCGTCAGAAACTATCGTCCAAAATGTAATCTCAGCTTTTGATGTATTATTGACATTATGACATATTGGATACTTTAGTCTCCAAGGCAAATTCTTGTGATAGATAAACAGAGTAACATAACAAAATTTTAATTCAGTTCTATTGAAAATTTCAAACAATATTTTAAATGAATATACTTTATCTTCAGGTAGACATTCTGTGAAAAACGGTCATTCCATAAACGAAGTGAAATATCCAATAATCATAGGCTACCTGCCTAATTGTATTGAATGTGTGAGTGGTCTCTGCTCGAACACAGCAGTACAGTTGCACAGTTCTGAAAGCGAGCGATTCCAACACGGCACGAACTAAATGTGCTTTTGTTGTCGATGGTTTCATGCCAACAAATCCTGATGCAGCTGTATTATCGTTATAAGGCGGCTAAAAAATAAATTAATGTTAACGACAATAGAAAAATTTCAAATTATTACGTTAATTTTATTCAAAATAATAATTATGTTACTTCTAATGTTAGTGACACATACAGTACAGAAGCTAATGTTATTTGAAAATAAATTATATAAATCATTACCCCCAATCCACTGAAAGCAGGAATAAAGTAGACACCATCTGAATCAGAAACGGAATTTGCGATTTCAGCTGTGTCCTCAGGATTATCAAATAAACCTGAAAATATAATTGCACTCATTTATACGTACAAAACAATAATAACTGAGTTTTATTCCAAATACATCTCAGGAATCGTGAAATCTTAAAAAAGAACCCTATTTTATGTTCAAATAAATTTGTTTTCCTTTTAAATACCTGCAAATTAATATGCCTTCGATTTCTTCATATTGAATTATATGAAGCTTCTGATCACTGCAACTCGAATTTTAATATAATATTCTCTAACCGTGTGTACCATTTTTAACATCAAAACAAAATCAAATCAAATTGCTCACCTAAATTTTGTGCCCATTTTATAATAGAAGCGGTGTCATTGTTGGAACCTTCAGCAGAATAAATAAGTTCATTTTCAAGTCTCCAACCAACAACTGGGTAAAGTCCTGACACACTCGCGTGAGGGACTGAGCCCGTGTTCATATTGAAGAATGTTCCTGTCCCCATTGTCAACTTGACATCACCAATATCAAAACAGCATGAACCCCACATTGAAGCCGTTTGGTCCGCCATCTGGAAATTAAGAGAAAAATTTAAATAAAACTGAGTTTTAGTTTAATAAGCTTTGAGGTAAAGTGGATTGTTATAGTTGATGGACACCAACCAGTAATAAGTAACAATTAATAATAATAACAACTACTTTAGACTCTAGACAATTGTGTTACCTCAAACTGAGTACTATGCTTGTACTACAAGTATCATGCAAACGGCTGGGGGAGCTCCCAGTAACATACAGACTGCAAGACGATTCATGAAAGTGCCTTTCCTAAATTGACCTCACCGGAGATCGAACTCGGGGCCACGACTTGAAAAGCAAATGCTCTGCCACCGAGCCAACGGGCTAGTCACTAGTATAATTAAAATAATTTATCACGGCTCAAAATATATCCGCAAAATGCACTTTCATTTCTAAGTGTCTCCTATATGTTGGTGAAAACAGAAACTAGCATTAAGTATAACTTAATAGAGATTACTTAAAATTTAGATATCATTGGTGAAAACTGGCATTAAAGTTTTAAGACCTTTAATTTGAAGGAAACTGGCACTTTATGAATAAAATTCATTATGGCGCTATTCTCCATGATATACAATACGCATAATATATACTTACACGTATATAATGAACGTTATATGAAAATTAATATATTGTCAATCTGTTGCCTGAGTGCCAGTAATAAATTGATGTATAATAAATTAATTAAAGGAAAATATTTTCTTTGTAAGCACTTACGGAAATTATTTTAATCTAATTCCATTTTATTCGTCCCCTATCTAATTACGCCTAGAGTATAAGTCTTAATCCAAATATATTTAACGATTTGAACTAATTTTGCTTATTAAAATGTTATCTAGATATCAACATGGCCTTAATGTGTTGATAAAAACTGTTGACATCGAATGTTAATGATAGTAAAAATACATACACAACTCAGTATTTTAATCGGATGTCCCCAAATCTTTGGTGATGTACTAGTAAAATGCTCGCCAGCGGTGTCCACAACTTCGGGCAGAGCCGCCATTGGTATATGAAACAACGTCATCGCCCAACCAGCCCACTGCATGGTGAATGGATCGAAGAAACCCGTAGCTGACGCTGAGGACGCGTCCGACATGTGTATTTTACCGTCTGTGTAAAAATTCATGATATTTAATCATCAACAAGCCCATTAATAATACATTCATCTATGTATAATTGTATATAAATAAAAATGAATGTTTCTTTGTAAGTTTGTCCTCTATGCGTTCTTAAACCATCCATCTGGTTGTAATGAAATGTTGGTGAGTTGTTCTGCGTACGTCCGTGAAGGTTTCTGAATTATATAATTTAGTAAATAAAAGACTACGCGAACGAAGTTGTTGCAACAGCCAGTATTTTATATAGCGCCAGTGAGATGGCGCTACATAATCTTCCCGAGAATATATCTATATATAAAACATATCTATATATAAAATATATAGATATATTCTATTCTCTAACTGACTGACTGATTGACTCATCACGAGATCTCCGAAACTATAGGTCTGTTTGATCTGAAATTTAGCATATTTACTCCTTTCGCGGTGTAGACGTTCACTAAGAACGTATAAATAAATAAAATTATAGTGACCGTCTATGATTTCAAAACAATGGCTTCTTCTTACGCTCGTTTATTTTTTATTTATTTGTTTGTTCAGGCTAATTTCCAAAACCGTTGAACTGATTTTGACGAGACTTCTTTCATTGAAAGTAGAGAACTTTTGAGAAGTAATACAGGCTACTTTTATATTGGAAAAATATCAAATTCAACGCGAGTAAAATCGCGGAGCACAGCTATAGTTACAGTTATGAATAAAAATGATTAAAATTAAAACTATATAAAAATATCTCCAAAATATTAAAATTAGGCTATCTTTTCTAGGGTTAAATAGTTAAATACTATGTTTCATTGGTTATTGTTGGTTATTAGGTTATTTTACATGTAGATAATTAAGTACCTTGTTTTTTATTTGCATTAAATTAAAAAAAAAAATCTTGTGTTTTTTTCATTCATCTAAATTCCAGGGAAAACTGTCATTAACAAGTCGATGTAAGAAAAGTTACACAAATATAAATCGACTTCATATAACATCTTCATTCATATATTTTAAACTTCTGAGCTGAATTTGATGAATACTTACAAGTAAAATAAAAGCGACATCAGAAAAAAGCACCGAAAAACACAAAATAACTATACTTTACTAATATAACTACTTATAAGTACAAAAATAACTTCATGAATACGATACAAATACCTATCATGTAGCATAATTTTTGACAGTTACTGAAGTTTGTGCCAAGCTTACTACTTAAATTAGTAAACTTTCTATTGCTGCGCATTGATTTAGCACAGACTTTAATAACTGTAAAATTTAATTATATATTTGTATCGTACTTATAAAGTTATTTTTGTACTTGTGTTGTGATTAGTAAGGAATAGTTACTTCATACTTTTACATTTTTTTTTTATTCTAATTAATTTATTTCTCATTTTTTTATTATTCCTTGACCTTGGTGTAAAAAATATCTAGAGTAGGTCTATAATTAACTTGTTTACTACTTCTACTAATTCTGGAACAGGAATAATATACAAAAGATACATCAATACAAAGAAACGCTTATAAACCGTTAGGATTATTTGGTGTATCTTTGAAGTCCGAGCTCCAATATCAGTGAAATTTAAATGGGACCACCTTGGGGCTATACTGAACTCAACAGAGAAAGAATAATTTAAATCGGTTCATAAACAAAGAAGTTAGGCCCGTACATACTTAAAAAAATACATACGGACGAACATAGAACCTCCCCCGTTTTTGAAGTCGGTTAAAAAATGTTCACTGTTCCCTAAGTTGAAAGATACATTTAAATCGATAAAAAATAATTATTTCGATCCAAACAGTAGTTTCTGAAAAGATTTTGGACAAACATACATACACACAATTCATACATACAAACATGCATACATACATGAAAGGTACACTTGTTCAGAAACGCCAATGAACTAACAGAGTATGTGAATAATATATTGGGTCCTTACATATGAAATTAGCGTTTTGTCGTACTGACCACTTTGATCTGAAATATCTCCTCTTTGGTTAAGAATTCCAAATTCAAATTTATAAATTCATTTAACTGGTACATTTGAGTTTTAAAAACAGTCATTCATTTGTTTTTTCCTCATTATTTTTTTCTTTGGCGTCGCTTATTACCGCACAATGGAAAACATGAAATATCGGTATATTTACGAGTACGAGTTCTACCGTGGCACCAGTGCTGCAGAAACAGCTCGAAGGATTAATGATGTGTACGGCGCTGGTGTCGCAAAAGAAAGCACGGTACGTTTTTGGTTTCAACGTTTTCGTTCTGGAAATTTCGACCTTCAGAACCAACCCCGTGGACGGCCGGAGACCAAAGTGGAAAATGAAGAATTAAAGGCCATTGTGAAAGCGGATCCATCACAAAGCACTTCAGAGATAGCAGCAGGCTTCGGGGTAAGTGACAAAACTGTATTAATCCACTTGAAGCAAATCGGGAAAGTAAAAAAACTTGAACGATGGGTACCTCATGAATTGAGTGAATCGAACTTGCAAACACGCGTCAACTGTTGTGTTACTTTGCTCAACCGACACAATAATGAAGGGATTTTAAATCGAATCATTACTTTTGATGAAAAGTGGATACTGTACGATAATCGGAAGCGCTCGTCGCAATGGCTCAACCCTGGAGACCCAGTCAAATCCTGCCCTAAACGAAAATTGACTCAGAAAAAGTTACTTGTGAGTGTTTGGTGGACTAGCGCCGGTGTCGTTCACTATAGCTTTCTAAAATCTGGCCAAACGATTACCGCAGATATCTATTGTCAGCAACTGCAAACCATGAAGGAAGAACTAGCTGCTAAATAACCGAGATTGGTCAATCGCTCTAGGCCACTGCTGCTTCACGACAACGCGAGACCACACACTGCACAACAAACAACCACTAAGTTAGATGAGCTACAATTGGAATGTCTGCGACATCCACCGTACTCCCCGGACCTTGCTCCAACAGATTACCATTTTTTCCGGAATTTGGACAACTTCTTACAAGGAAAAAAATTCAACTCCGATGCGGCAGTCCAAACCGCCTTCAAAGAGTTTATTGATTCTCGCCCCCATGGTTTTTTTAGTAAAGGGATCAATGAACTACCTATGAGATGGCAAAAGTGCATAGATAACAACGGTGCATACTTTGATTAATTAAATATATTTTACAAAAAAAAATTTACTTTATATTCCTCCCGTAGAAAACGCCAATTTCATGTGTAAGGACCCAATACAATTCCAACAATATGTTATACATACAGGTCTAAACGATAACCACCTTTTTTATGACGATTAAAAATCGCACATCCCATTTCTGGTTATGCTTATGACGTGTACCATAAGGTAACATTGTAAAGGGCGGCAAATATTACTTTTGCCAGAAGCGGCTAAATAGCTATCAGGCCCTGGACCTTTGGCTTGGCTTGCGTAATAAAGAAAAAGGTCTAAATCCACATGTTTGAATCTGTGAACGTTTGTTAAGTTTACGTTAGTAACTAATTAATCTGTGGTCGAAGCTTGTCAATTGTGTAGTCGTACCATTAGTGATTTAAAGAAGAGACAACGTGAGTCCTCGAACTCGACAATTCTCACTGTCTTCTCTGATACTCTTCTTTTTTTATGGCGCTGCAAACGAGCAAGCAAAGAGTAGGCTTGTTTCTTGAAGATCCGTAAGTCGTAACGGTCCGAGAATATCGTCGCTATAAGCTGGCTCCACAAAATTAACGTACGTGGTAGGAAATGTTAAAAACGCACGGCGGCGGCGATCAAAGTATCGGATCGCCGGTAACCCAAACCGCTCTACATTGTACACAGTCAAAAGGAAAGAGTTAATATTGGGGCGCTCCAGCCCAGAGATGGGAAAAGTATTCCATGTGAGACCTAATATGTGCCTTGTAAAGTTGTAGGCGGCGTGAAATACTACCCCGCTACACCGAGCTCGCCCAACTTTTTTAAAGCTAACTTAGCTTTATCTTCCAGATGACTACGAAACTGAACGTCGCTCGAGATATCGACGCCAAGGATTCCAATAGTCGGCTTGGCATTAAGAAACAAACCTGAGGGACCACTAAGGGATGTCTTTTGCGGTTAACGTGCAAACTTGTGTCTTAAAGGGTTCAATTGGGCTGTTACCTTAATGGACCTTAATTTTTCTAAATTTTAATATAAAGAGAATATAAAGACTTATGGTTTACAGGAAAAATATAAAAAGAGTCCAAGAGTTTTCAGATATTTGGAAATCTTTTCTTATATTTTAAACTCACAATTTTATAATATTTAGTACGTAACCCTTCACGCACGTGTCCAAATATTTCATATTAATTTACATATTAATATACTTAAACGAAAATTATTTATCAGCAATCATGAATCAGCATACTTAAACAAAGTGCATTGTTATTATTGTTTATGGGTGGTCCATTTACCAATGTTTAAAAAATTATTTAAATATTTAAACAACTCGTTATTTATATTCTGATGTTCAACCAATGCCAATCGAATGATTTACCACCTTAATCATAATTAATCAGGCGATTAACTTAACCGACGACGGGGACATTGTTTAAATATAGATTATTGTCTTTTAGACAGTTCTACACGAAAATATTCGATTTCATATTTTAAATAATTACATTAAATAATTAGATATCTTGATATTTATAACTTAATATCTATTTTGTTAAAGTGGCACGATTATTTCAAATAAAATATGACTTATTATTTAATCAAGGAAAATATGGTTTACGTAACTTCTACAGAATGTTTAGTAGTATAGATTATTTATTAAAGAAATGGAAAGAAGTGGACTTACGACACAGAAAATGTTGCTTAATTTCTTAATTGACTCACATAATCTCTACTTGACTCATACATATGTATATTTCCTCATTAATTCAAGGAATATAGCTGTCTAGCGAGGTATTAAATAGTAATAATTGCAAAATTTGCGTATCATTCTACTTCCTTATTGTTACGGAACATTTGACGTAATAATACAACGTAGTCGCAATAAAATCTAATTTCTAAAACCTGAGATCATCGAACAATTCGTAGCCTCATAGATAATAATTTATATTTTTTCCCTTGACATACACTCCTCAAACTCAAAACCGCTCACAGCTCACAAATAACACATCTCACAGCTCGAAACTCAATCAGTCAATATGTCCGTAATTATTTGTATGCGACATTTTTAAATTCTTTGGCGACGATCTCTACTCTGTGCGACTATTTTACCAAAAATTGTGTTTGACATTGACAGTATAACCACAGATTAATTACTACCTAAACTAACGTAAATTACAACTATTATATTTGACATTAGCAGTATGAACGTAAACAATGAATGTTTTATTTAATGTATTTGTAACACATACATTCAGTCAAGAAAGTATCGGGAATGGATGATTTGTTTATGGTTCCAAATTCAATTTTTTGTTTTTTTTTTGTTGTTGTTAGATTGGCACAACTGTTTTCCATTTTGGCGCGGAGTTTGAGTTGCATCTGTTATTTAGATTAAATACAGTGCTGTTTTTAGTTATATCATTCTAGTGTGTATTGCGAATTTCATAATGGACAAAAACATCGAACAAAGAGTTTGTCTTAAATTTTGTATCGCCAATGGAATTTCGTGTTCGGAGTCACTGAAAATGTTACAGAAGGCTTATGGTGAATCGACTTTATCAAAAACACGTGCTTATGAGTGGTACAAAGCGTTGAAAAGCGGTCGAGATGTGATGGAAGATTTGCCTCGCTCTCTGGTAGGCCATCAACGTCTGCAACTGAAGTTAAAATCGCAAAAGTGAAGGAAATAGTGACTGAAAATGCTCATTCAAGTTTGAGAGAGATAGCCGCCGAACTTTCTGTGTCTCACGAGTCGATTCGTACCAATTTGAATAATCACTTGGGTATGAAACATGTTGCCGCTCGGCTAGTCCCAAAGGACCTGAATTTTCTTCAAAAACACAATCGCATAAGAGTCGCTGAGGACGAGTCAATTCCGACCCAACATTCATGAAACGCATTGTTACTGGTGACGAGACGTGAGTTTACGAGTTTGACATGCAAACTAGTCAACAAGCTTCGGAGTGGCGCCTTCCAACTGAACCGAAACCGAAAAAACCACGTCAAAGTCGATCAAAAGTCAAAGTCATGTTGACTGTTTTCTTTAACTATCGCGGTGTTGTGCACTCGGAATTCTTGCCGGAAGGTCAAACGGTAAATAAAGAAAATATTATTTGGGCGTTATGCGGCGTTTTAGAGAGCAAATTCGACGAAAAAGGCCAGATTTGTGGAAAGAAAATTCTTAGATTTTGCACCACGATAATGCGCCTTCGCACAAGGCCATCATTGTGAACGAATTTTTGACCAAAAACAACAAACACCATCGAGCAACCACCTTATTCACCAGATATGGCTCCAGCCGACTTCTTTCTTTTTCCTATACTCAAATTACCACTTCGCGGCACCCGTTTTCATTCGGTAGAATACATAAAGAAGAATTCGCGGCGAGCACTGAACTTAATTCCGGAAAAAGCGTTTCAAAAATGTTTTGATGATTGGATTATTCGTTGGCGTAAGTGTATCGTTTCTGAAGGAGCATACTTTGAAGGTGATAAAATAAATTTGAATGAATAACTAACATTTCGTGTATTATTGACCTTTTCCCGGTACTTTACTGGAAAATGGTTCCCTAATTTTCAATTTAGGTACACATCTTCACTTGAGATAGAAAAAATTTTCAAGCAATTACATAAAAAGAAAAGTGAAGATTTATGGGGACTATCAGTTTATGTCATGACTGATGTAATACCTTTATTATCGCCAATTTTGGTAGAGATATTTAATAAATGTGTCGATCAAGGGGTGTTTCCCAATTTAATGAAACACAGTAAAATTATTCCATTATTTAAGTCAGGTTGTATGTTGAATCTAACAAATTATCGCCCGGTGTCAATATTGCCAGCATTGAGTAAAATATTCGAAAAAATAATACTCAATCAAATCCTAGCACATTTTAACATTCACGGGATGTTTCACGGTCAACAGTACGGGTTCACGAGAGGGCGGTCAACAACTCATGCGGGAGCAAGCTTGATCAAGACTGTACTTCAGGCTTGGGAGGGATCTCAGGATGCCATTGGTGTTTTTTGCGATCTTTCCAAGGCTTTTGATTGTGTTAGTCACGAAATTTTAATTTGCAAGCTTAAATACTATGGAATTCGTGGTAACGCTCTCGATCTCGTGGTCTCGTATTCGTCTGGCCGGGAGCAAAAAGTGAGTGACAATGGGGTTTTGTCTGTTGGTTCGAGGTTAAGAATGGGCGTTCCCCAAGGATCAATTTTGGGACCTTTTCTGTTTCTAGTCTACATTAATGATCTCCCATTTATGCTCAGGAACTTATGCGAAATAGTATTGTTTGCTGATGACACTTCATTGCTATTTAAACTGGACAGAAAGAACTTAGATATTACCTGGGTGAACGGGATCCTGGCGGACGTTTCGGGGTGGTTTGCTGTTAATAATTTACTACTGAATGCACAAAAAACCAAATGTATTAAATTTTCTCTTTCTAATGTACCCAGAATCCAGGATAAAATAGAATTGGGTGGGAAACCAATGGTTGGGATCGTTTTAAAGACATTGATGTACTGACCTTGCCGTCCTTATACATCTTTGAAATTATTATGTATACGAGGAAAAATATAGATCGATTTACAAAAAAAGGCGATATTGGTGGTATGGAAACCCGAGGTCGTGATAAATTGGTTGTTCCAAAATTTAAATTACATAAGTCAAATGTTTCATTTTTGGGTAACTGCGTTCGTTTTTATAATAAAGTTCCTCAAGAAGTCACTCAATTAACAGAAAATATATTTAGATTAGTTATAAAACGTACATTGATTAGACAATCATACTATAAAATAAACGATTTCGTTGAAGATAAAACAATAGTCTGGAAATGATTTTCTCTGCACATGCATTTACTGGCTCTCTGAATATTTTATTTTAATAAACCTTTTGTAAAAGGATGTTGAAAAAATTATACCTGACTGAGTTTCTTGTCGGTTCTTCTCAGTGTCCAGGTTTTCTTTTCTCTTCTCTTTGAACAGAACTAAAGTAAATTTGACGTTCAAAAATACCTTGTGATTGGGTTTACTTGAATAAATTGATTTGACTTTGACTTTGACTTTCTTGACAGAGTAGTATTATACATATTATATAACTATTTGCACTCCTTCTACATATGAACTTTACTTATGCCAAATTTCACATTCCTCCGTGCGCGCAGTATGCTTAAAAAAGGATACAAAGTTTTCTCTTCAAGTATGAATATATTATATAGGTTAAAAATGTTACATTATTTTGAATAAATAATTAAATTATTTTAAATAGAAATGCGTGAGGAGAACGATGAGATTGGAGGAGACGAAAGGTGGAAAGGACCGCGAAGCTTGGCGCTCCGTCTCCTCTGACTACCCCGTTAGGGATTCAGCGTGAAGTATGTATTATTTTGTATAATATAACATAAGTATTACTTTTTGGAAAATATCAAAGAAATCTTATTGGAAAAAATTATACACGCAATTGTACTTTTTAATTCAAACAATTACTTTATATTGTTTCCAATCGTTTTTGTTGGGTATAAAAATTAATATACAGCGACATTATATTTCTTCAAGTTATTATATTAATACGAGCTATGGGTAGGCAAATAAATGCCGTTTAAGTATGGAAGAGTGAATGAGATTATGCAAATCGATATTGTATAACGATAAGTTTTAAGTACAAAAATTATTTTCGTGACTTTCTTATAAAAAAAAGAAACATAATAATCCCAACAAAATTCTTTATTTTAATATAAATGGTAATACTAATTTACTGGGTTTAAATCAATAAATTTTCAATTTAAAACAATCAGTCTAATCAAAAAGACATGTAATAAATATAAATATGTCAATTCAATAAAAGCTTGTAATTTCGGACCAATAAACATTATAAGTAACCTGCCACACATGCCATCTTCAAGCATCTTGTAATAGTGAGACGCGACATGTATCTTCTTGCTAGTTACTACTAAATGAGCATGCGCTTATGCTTCAATTTATTCCTATAAATTTAAATATATTCATTCATTCATATTCAAAATATATTCATTTGCGCACTTGCACGACAGACAACAGCGCCTTTCAATAGAAAATCTCGTGGGGTAGGTTATCTGTAGGTACCAAGTACATACGAACTCAATTACAGAAGTTGCCAGTTTTCGTACTCATCCTTTGAAGTTCTTGCGTATTAGACGACCAGTGACGAATGCAACGCGACGTCATTTTGCCAATGTCACGATCACTTTCCAAAACGACAGTCACATTCGTCGTAATACATAGTAATCACCGAAGGTGGTACACGTATTAGACACGAATATCAGTTCCAAGTAACAATTTTCAAGCTCGAGACCATTGCCCAGGAAAAACGAGTGCTTAACGAAGCTCCTAGGAAATTCCAATCACTACTAATAATAGAACATCGTTCTCGACGCCGCTAGTCAATTGTTTAAATAATTTGATTGATCACACATCGCAGAATTTTCGAATTAAAACTTTGTTTTTAATATTATTTTAACTCTGCCTTTACCAATCGATAATAATAGTAGACCATCATTGAATTTACGCAATGCGTTTTTAAATCATAGCTTCGTAAAGCTTAAATCTCGAAATATATGTCAGCTCTACAAGTTGAGAGTCATATGCCATTTGATAATCAACCTTGTCAAATGGGAACGGTATAATACAACGGTACAATAATGGTAACGGAAAGGCGTAATGAAGAATATATTTTTTTACAACTTTATAGTGTTTTTAAATGCACAACAACTTTTATGTAAAAAAATAAGGGGGGGGGGGGGCTTATTTTTTGACATAAAAGTTAAAAACAGATGTAAACTTTAAACTTTTTGGAATGTGTGGAATGTAATACGTATCCATGCTCTACAATATGTGCTTTTGATGTGCTAAGAAATAATTATGTACACATATGCTGTGAATATAAAATCTATAGAAAAAATAAGCAGCATAATTATTTGTACAAATTCCTGTTATCAGAACGCAAGGTGCAACAAAAAGTAATTAAAGTAATAGAAGAATCCTATGATGTATGATGGTAATATTTATCACTCTAAGAACAGTGAAAATAACAATAAAAATGCTAAATAACAATACAATACAACCTTCTTTATTACAACGATATTCTCTCTACAGTAAAGTTTTCTAAAATGTAATGTTACTTCTTTATTAATAATTAAATTTAAAATCTAAAAAACACAAAAAAACCTATAAAAAGCAAAAAAAAAAATTTTTATTAAAAAAAATTAAACCACCTTCAAAAAAAACACTGAAAAGTCTAAAATAACTATCCTTTACTGATCAAAACTCAAGCACAATTAAAATAACTTTATAAATACGATACACATACCTATATAATTAAATTTGACAGTTACTGAAGTCTGTGCCAAGCCTACCAAACTAAAGACTTCTGTTGTTGCACATTGATTTGGCACCAACTTCAATAACTCTCAATAACTCTAAGGTGGTTTAATTTTTTTTAATAAAAAATTTTTATTTCTCCCCTTTGAGTGGTCTTGACCTAAATAAATACCTAGGGCAGGTCTGCAATTAACTTCATTCTAATTCCGGAGCGCAACGATATACAAGAGAATCGTCAATATAAATAAAGGTTATAACCAGGTCGTGTTATCTAGTGTATCTTCGAAGTCCAAGCTCTAATATCGGTGAAATTTAAATGGGACCACCTCTGAAGTATAACGTACCAAACGAAAAAAGAATTTTCGAAATCGGTTCATAAATGACAAAGTTATTAGGTAACAAACATACAAAAAAAAAATAACATACAGACGAATTGAGAACCTCCTTCTTTTTTTGAAGTCGGTTAATAAAGTTTCTGGGCCTGGTCCTTTAACTTTAATATTTAAATAATTAATTTGTAATTATTTGTGATTCAAGCGCCGTCGCATCGCGGGACCGCTAAATAAATTGTTGTTTTGTTACTTATCTACATTGAGAGTAAAGAGATAGAGTACTTATTATATTAAAATTGCATATTTTTTTATATCATCTTCATTATTCTTTTCTCTTTGTATTCTGTTTTTTATTTTATTTATTTAGCGATCCCCAACGCGACGATTAGTAATAGTCGTGTATTAGAGTTTAGTTTTGTTTTGTATAAGTTTACTTTTGTTTTGTATAAGAGTTTACAGTTGTGAGCGTTATTCAGGGTATATTCAGATACCACATCAAATAGCGTGTTTATTGTTTACGTAATCTCGTATAATATTGCGTTTAGTTATTAACCTTTGTTTAAAATTATTTTAATTGTGTAATTAATTTATGTTACTGCCCTTTTTTTTTAAATTTTCTTATTAACTAGTGTGCTGGATATCCTGGCTGCAGCATTAGACCAAGAATTCTATAATCTTGCATAATTATGTAAGCATACATGTGTGTTTCAATTTTTAGTTCTCACATATGTTTGAAAGTAAAGTAAATACCCCTTATGCGTCCAAGATCCCTACCGCAGCTAACAAAGGAGCTAATGACCTTGAAACGGCTGCACCGATTTTGATAAAACATGTCTAAGAACCACCGCTAGAAAACCTGCTTTCAAATAAAAAAAAATCGGTTCACCCGTTTAAGAGCTACGGTGCCACAGACAGACACACACACACACGTAGCGGTCAAATTTATAATACCCCTCTTTTTTTGCGTCGGGGGTTAAAAACTAGTGGATCCGACGGACGGTGGTTCTTGCCCAAAATTTAAAAAAAATCTTAAAACCCGCTTGCAGCTCCCCCTACCTCATGCAATTGTGAATCTAAACCATCCAGAGACCCACTCAAACACAAAAAAAATCATCAAAATCTGTCGAGCCGTTTAGGAGGAGTTCAACAACAAACACACCTACAGAAGAATTATACGTATATTAATCTATACTACTATAAATCTCTATCGTCTGTCTGTATTTTTTTGATAGTCATTTTATGACTCCCTGACTTCGTTTCTACCATTTTTTAAATTTTTTTCTGTCTGTCTGTCTGAAGAACGGCTTGACCGATCTTGATGAAAATCGGTAAGTAGTAAGAACATCTGATTGCGCTCATGATAGGCTACTTATTTTTTAGAAAATCTACCCTTAAAGGGGTGAAAAGGGGAATAAAACTTCGTATGGGAAATGGTAAACAGCTGAACCGATTATGATGAAATTTGGCAGGGAGATAGCTTTACATCAGAGAACGGATAAAGGTTACTTTTTTTATCAAAAATTTACCCCTAAGCGAGTGAAAAGGGGGATGGAACTTTGTATGTGAAACCCTAAATCTTGTTAGTCATAAATGAAAAATCTACCTTTAAACGGGTGAAAAGGGAGATGAAATTTTGTATGGGAAATGGTATACCGTTGAACCGATTATGATGAAATTTCGCAGGGAGATAGTTTGACATCAGAGAACGGGCAAAGGTTACTTTTTTTATCAAAAATTTACCCCTATGAGAGTGAAAAGGGGAATGAAACTTTGTATGGGAAACGCTAAATCTTGGTAATGATAAGATGCGGTGATAAGACTCTTTTTTAATATAAATACATAGGCTACTTTTTTTTATCAAAAATCTGTGAAAAGGGGAACGGGAGGGAGGGGGACGAAACTTTGTACGGGTAATGCTAAACCGCTGAACTGATTATGATGTGGCATTGATATAGTTTGACACCTGGGAACGGACATAGGCTAAACTACCCCTAAGGGGGAAAAGGAGAACGAAACTTTGAATGGGAAATTTGGTACAGAAATAGTATGTTCCCGTAAACAGACGTAGGAAAGACGTAGGCTTTTTTTCAAAAACAATCTTTAAACATACTATGCACATGTACATATAACCTATCCTAAGCCACGAAAAAATTTTCCGCGCAGACGAAGTCGAAGGTACAGCTAGTAATATATAAAGATATACAACTTGAAAAAATATAATGACGTTATAAAATAACTAAAGCCGTAAAAATAAATTAAAATCATAAAAAATCATAGTAATAATTTACGCTAGTAAACTAATAATATTAAAACATGATTCATATGATTTACGTTAAACAGGTTTAGTGTGAAACCCGTTAATTTTATTGTTTACTATAGGTAATGTTTATATTAATGAAGTAAAATTCAATATAGAATTTTAACAACAATTTTAAATTTATTTACAGTCAAAATTAGATATAATATAAAGATATTGTTTAAACAACAAACTTATTAGTTTTAAAAACTCAGAATAAAAATCACCAATGAACCCCATATTTTTTAATGTACCGTCTACTTAAAGCGATATTTTTTTACGGCATTGAAGGCTTTCTGGTTTCCATAATTTCGGAGAATTATCGTTAACGGATTTATATTCATATAAATAAAAAGCAGCAGGTAGCCACTTCTGGTAATCCAATGCTGTATGTGTCTAACAGAAACTTGTCATTTGTAATTGTCAATGTCAAGGAGGTAATTTAGAAGTGAATAGTTTGAATGTAATGTTAGCTAGAAAATACATATTTACATATGTATGCACGTCTGAAGTGTTGCAAACAAATAAAAAACACAAAATATTTAAAATTAACACGTATATATGTACAATATCTATAGACCCCTAAAAAAACTAAATAACAATAGTTATTTATTACTAACCTGTAAGTTTATAAAGTAGCCAAGTATCCAAAGTTCCAAACATAGCATCATTGTTCTGCACTGCAGTTTTTAAAGAAGTTATATTTTCTAATGCCCAACACAATCGTAAAGTTGTCTGTAAAAATAAAAAAATTAAAATTCGTCAGTGTTGACTCTAGATCAGTAATTTCAACACGGAAATCACACAAAGGTGACCTTGGTTTCAAATGTTTTATTATATTACCAATGTTGCTGTAAATTAATCAGAACTATTATAGATATTATTAGAGACAACTCTTAAATTCAAACAGATAATTAGATTAACCATTGATTTGACTAAACCCAGTCTAAAAATAATTTAAATTTTCTTAATTTATGTGTATAGGACCCTATTACTCAATCACATAAATCTTGATGATGTTATAATATTATTTAAAGTTAAACATTGTCGCAGTAAAATATATACATAATATATTGTATAATATAATCATTCATTTGACTGCAGGTAATAATAATAGTTACAAAGTCCGTGTAGATGAAATTACAGGTGACAACACAGGCTTTGTTAGTTAATAAAAAATATAATATATAAATAGCAGCATATGTACAAGTAAATCAAAGACTTCATTGTGACAAGGTCAATGAAATCTTTCCTTTTGATTTCAAATTGAGGAAGTAACTTCACAAAAGGACTTATTTCCTAAAATTGATTCCTCTTACATGTAAATTCTTTTAAACAACATTTTAAATTATTTTCTGAAATGATATCGACCAAAACGATCTTATCTGTAGTGTATGTATTGTGTACATAAAAATAGATGTTTGTATATATGTAATCACTAAACTCCCACACCGTTTAACTGATCATTTATATGTAGTTGCCATGAAAGTTGGCACGTATATGTATTTTTCATCGAAGCCCTTTGTTGTAAGTTGCCACCACGCGGACGAAGTTCGCGGGCAAAATCTAATTTTCAGTAGATATAAAATCGAGTTCAAATACTACAATTTCTAACAAAACGGCATAATTCTGGCTCTTTTCACAACATATTAGAAAGCGGTTGATTTCCAATCTCACTGTGTAAGAAATCATGTTCAAGTGTCGTTAGGTGGCAGTTATTAAAAAATCCTGTCTTGCCAGATTACTGCAAACGGTAATGATGATATAAGATATTGATAGTTAAGGTTTATAAATCAAGACAGAAACATAATAGACGTAAATAAATTGAACGGAAATATGAAAAATTTAGACGTTATTCAACGAATGCAAAGGATTCCACAAATAAATTCATTGTGAGTTCAATTCTCGCGCCGTGGTATCACAGTAGGAAATGCTGCTGTCTTTTTCCATTGTTATTAAAGTTCTCATATATCAATCTTTTCCTGCGAACAACTCTGTAACATGACACTTCAGAACATAGCAACCTTAGTAATGTTTTGTTCATGTGTCCCCAATCGACATATATATAATATGTTACAATGTACGCCGCCATTTTCGAAAAACAATTAAAATGGCCGAGTATGCCGAAATCTTCAAACCCTTTATATCAAACACTGAGGTCTATAGTCCCTTGGAGATCTAAAAAAATCAAGCTTCTGGCCATTTATGTATTCAAACAAAAACCTATAGGGTGCCTCTGTTGACCTAGAACAGAAAATATATAGAAACGAAGGGAGACTCTCGCCTCATGCGTCACGGAATGCCTACTCTTGGTCGAATAGGTAGAGTTGTTTCGTTGGGTGTGAGATGCGGAGAGAATCTCGTTTAGTTATACATATATATAGTATGTAATAAATAAAAACAAAGCATACGAATAATTTTTTCATGTTTGTTAAATTTAATTTCTTGTAGTTAGTTAAAAAGCAATAGTCTGGAAATAATCCTCTGCACACGCATTTACTGGCTTTATGAATATTGTACTGTTGTAGAAAGATGTTGAAAAAATTATACCTGACTGAGTTTCTTATCAGTTCTTCTCAGTGTTCAGGTTTTCTTTTCGAACCGAACTAAAATAGATTTGACGTTCAAAAATATCTTGCAATTGGGTTTACTTGAATAAACTGATTTGACTTTGACGATTTGAAAAACATAATTCGTAATAAGACAAGGATAGCTGAGACATAACACAACCGTCGCTAACCAAAATGTCAAGCGAACTGACGAGATGGCATGATGCCACCACTCACGTTCAAGTATGCAGGACGCTAATGACTTGATCAAGCCGGTAGAAGCGAAAAACGATTTGCTTCAAGTAAAACTGATCATGCCATCGGCCGCCACACACGTTCCAATTTACTTGATGCAACCTCCGCTTCATGCAAATTGGACGGGCTTGGTCATGCATACTTGATCATGTGTGGTGGGCAATATTCGCCCAAAATATTGCCGTCATGTGTGTGCCACGGTCCGTGCGTATTAGCGCGCACACATACAAACCGCGTACGCCGGTTTTCTATGAAGACATCCTACTGTTATGTTTATACTGTGCCTAGAATCTTGTTTGGCAAGAAGCAAGGTCTAATAAAATGGGAAAATCCAAAAATTGTTAATTTATAATTATATCACACATTTTTGCCATTACATACTAACATTTGCAGTTGGAGAGTATGGGATAACATGTCTTTCAACTGTGAAGTTAAGTTTGTTTTTTTAATCCGACATATGTTTTTTGGTAAACACGTAATACGAATACATTGTATGGTGGTATGGATTCTTCTGTGCACGAATTCGACTCGCACTTGGCCATATTTTTACTTTAAATAAATAAAAGATAAATAAAAATGTCATTAAAGTTTGTTTCGAATGGCTTAAATGTCCAGTCTTAACCCTTACCCACCTATATAGTGTCAGTCAGTCACAGTGACTCCGGTGTTTTTTTGTTTTTCAAATATATCCGTCATTACGCAGACCGTGCTCCTGTGAGTCCATTTACTTTGTCCCTTCTCCCACCAGCACACGTTCTGTGCTTGACCACTTAATACTGCGTGCATTTAAAAATTACAGGTAATAATATTATGCGTGCGGTCATAGTGACCGACGGTAAGTAGTTAAGTTATTTTTGTTACAAGCAATTTGTTATTGTTTTCGTGGGTTTATAATGTCTGTTTGTGATCACGATATGGTTAGGTTATCGTAAAAACACTTCTACGTTAGAAAATTAAAAATTCATTTAAAAATTTCTAAAAATAATAAAATATAAATCTAACATATAAAAATCAGTGTTTATTTGTTCGTATTTTATGGGCTGCCATACTGTTCATCCTATTGCGATGAAATTTGGTATGGAGATGATAGATTAAGCCCCGGGGAAGGACATAGGCTACTTTTTTTTAATTCTACGCGGACAAAGTCGCGGACATCACCTATAAGCTATAAAAATTGTTCGTATTCGAATCTCGGATTATCTCAGAAAGTGCCTATATTTTGTCGTAATGTCTAAGCCAATGATGAATGTTGAATATTATTACGTAATTAGTGTTCTATTTCAGATTTTTTGTACATAATATAAATAAAAAATAGTAAAAGTATGATAAAGTTTATGACAACATTATACATTATATTTAATTTAGCACTGGAAATATGCAAGCGGTCACCATAACCGTCGTTAGGTGGCAGTGTAAAATATGTTAGGTGGCTAAAGGTTAAACAAAATCCCTTAATTCCCATAAAGATATTTCTTGGTGTACTGATTAAAACAGCTTATTTAATAATTTTTTTATACTAAACTCACATAATAAGTACATGGTGTTGCGTACTCTCTGACTACCCTGTTAGATATACAGCGTGAGGACATGTATATACCTACCTACTCTTTATACTAAACCTTATTACTAAGCCCAATTAAAAAAAACTAAAATACTACATACTAAATGTAGTGAACTATACCATGACTTAATTATATTTGTAATATAATAACATTTAAATCTCACAGTTTTTGGGATCTATATAATGGCACTTCAAAATTGGTGAAAATATAGACAAAATTGCTATGAATTATACAATAAAATGTTACTCCCTCATTAAAAATATTAGCTTTAAAAAATTTTTAAAGCTCAATAAAATAATTATTGGCAATAAAAAAATAAGCAATCATTTAAAACAATAGATTGTGCTATGAAAAATAAAATTTTCTTTAAACTGAATAAATAAACTTGACAAACTGTCATCCTGACAATGCCGACACATCCGGCGCAGTGAATGGAGTTGGCGCAATTCCTAACTCATGGATATAACTCGGAAATACACCTACTAGTATATATACTTCTCATCAAAAAAATCGAAACACCCCTGAAGTTTGGTTTTGAATGAGTGTTATGAATTTTTTACGCTAAAACAAAAAAAAGAAATAGTGCCAGTTGATTGCGGATATTATAAGGTAACGTTTAACAAACATTGATGTTTCAAATTAAAATTAAATTTCTTTAGCTAGCGTGTTTTGTTCAACAGGTATAGTTTTAACTTTTGAGAAAAATTTGTAAAATGTAAGAAACAAAGACGTAAGACAAAAAAATATTAAGAAAAGTTTATTCAGTATCTCGTATTTCCTCCCCGGGCTCTAATGACTGCTTCCATGCGGTTCCTCATGGAACGGATAAGAGTCACAATCTTGTGTTGTGGGATGTTATCCCATTCTTCTCCTATAGCTGTTTTAAGCTGGCCAAGCGTCTCCGGAGCAGGATCTCTCGCTCTTACTCGTCTCTTCAACTCATCCCATAGGTGTTCTATGGGATTCATATCCGGGCTTTTTGCTGGCCAGCCCATAACCGTAATACCGACTTTGCTGAAGTATTCATTTACAATGCTTCCGGTATGAGCCCTGGCATTGTCCTGCATAAAAATGAACTCTTCGCCAATAAAATGTGCGTAAAGTACCACATGAGGCTCCAGACACTCTTCGATGTAACGTGACCCATTTAATGATGGTAAGCAAGGTCCAGATACAAAAGCAAGTTCGGTTTTTCCATCGGCGCTTATGCCTCCCCAAACCGTCCATGAACCGCCACCGTAACTGACTCTTTCTTCAATGCAGCACTGTGCAAAACGCTCTCCCTCTCTTCGATACACCTTCTCTCTTCCGTCGTTACCGTACAGCATGATCTTACATTCGTAGGAAAAGAGAACTTTACTCCATTGAAGGTATGACCAATTTAAGTGCTCACGTGCAGTTAAGGCGCGCTCTTCGGTGGTCTACCGTCAATTTTGGGCCATTAGCTGGTTTATGAGGTTTCAGGCCACGCTCCGCCAATCTTCTTCTGATGGTATAATCGCTCACAGTCAATCCTCGAATCTCACGGAGCCGCTGCTGCACTTGAATAGAGTTAAATCGACGATTTCTTAGAGAAACTGATACAATATACCGATCATCTCGTTCAGACGTGACTCGATGTCTACCAGATACTAGACGGCGAGTAAACATACCAGTCTCCAGATAACGCTGATACACTCTATTGAAAGCAGAGAGGCTAAGATGCAATTGTGCAGCCACAACACGTTGACTAAGCCTGAATTCAGCAACGCCACGACTTGGGCGGCTTCCGTGGGCGAGGTATCCATATTTGTTAGGAAAATAATCTCCTTGGTAGGATGTTACAAAGCTTTGTTAACGATCTCTATTAAAAAACGATATTTTTGGCAAAAAAATGTGAATAAATGCAGAAATTCCAAGAGAATACACATTGAAAACAATCTCCACATTGAGCTCCACATTCATTTATTCGATGAAAATTCGAAAATTTAAATTCAAATTTGGAATTGTGGTACACCATTGTGTAGATTAAACTGCCAGCTATTTATTGGAGTATTTTTTTTAATGATATATATATATAAATGCCGCCTGAATAGCACTTGCAGTAGTGTTTCGATTTTTTTAATGAGAAGTGTACAAGATTGCTATATACACATATACAAACAGCAAAAGATGAAAAGAGATGTAAGGATATAGATATATAGTTTCAAGATTAAATTTCTCGACTTCAGCTACCTGTTCTCCTATTTCAATACTGCTCCTGGAAATATCTCGGAAATATACGTACCTACTAGTTTATATAAGATTGCTGTATATAGCTATACCAACAGCAAAAAATGAAAAGAGATGCGAGGATTATAGAGATGTTACAAGATTAAATTTCTTGACTTCAACTATTAGAATGCAGTCTCCTGATTCAATACTGTTCTTGGAAATAACTCAGAAATAGACCTACTAGTATGTATAACATTGCTATATATAGATATACCAACAGCAAAAGATGAAAAGAGATGGAGGTTTATAGAGATATTTCGAGGTTAAATTTCTCTACTTCAACTATCTCTTTAGAGTGCAGACTCCTGTTTCAATACTGCTCTATGTATAAAGTGGATTCTGATCAAGTGTTAAAAATATATCGTCATGTTTGTATAAAGTTCCAAAAAAATCTGCATAATTTTACCCATTGTGATCTAAACCTTAACCTTAGCCTGCATTCGTCCTCACTATTTCCTCCCAAGCATTTATTATCATTTATCACCATTACACCACATAAGTTTCAGTGATTGAAGTTGTAACCACAATGTTATTATGAAAACTGTTCATTTTGAAGTTTACCATTTTTTTTATAGCAAAGACCATTAATTTTAAAGATGTGATTTAAGTCAAAAGTAGGAAATTTATAGAGAACACCGCCAATTTTCAATTTTGAGATTTGTAGATAAATGACTAATTCTATAGCTCCATTACATAATTATTATATATACGTAAGTTTTTTGTACATACATACATATCTTCACGCTGTATCCCTAAACGGGGTAGTCAGAGAGGATAAGTATAAGTTTATAAGTATTTAATAATAATAATAATTTGTTTAATATATTTATTTTATTTTATAAGTTTTTTGTAATTTATGGAAATTATGATAGAATAGAAAGAAGTCCTTTTGGAAAGTCACTTCTCATTAATAGAACAAAAAAAATATTAGAATAATTAAAATTCAATTTTAAAATTACTTATTCAAACAAACCTGATTAACAACAAACAGTATTTTTAAGTCAAATCTACTAAACAAAAAAAAATCATGGATCCGGTATTATTTTTAACAGTATAATACAGTTGGAACATAGATCATAATTATTTAAAAGACCTTTGTACCAAGCTATGTTTTCTATCTTAAACAATGTCAAGAAAGAATAACATTATTCATGTTTTCTCATATTATATACCTTACAGTTAAAATTATTTATTTTTAAGTAATCTCAATTTAATAATAAGCTTAAATCTTCTTATAAGTATTATGCTGTTGATATAAAATAATATTTTCCCAGTTATATTATACAATAGTTATTTCAAATATCATTAAAGAATGGTAAAAAAACATCATTAACCTTCACAATAATTCTCAAAGCAGTATCAGGCAATGTTTCAAAACTAGTTTTATAAATTAGTTATGCTATAAGTACATGTTTTTTGTGATTAATTATGACATATCACATACTATTTTGCTAAAGAACTTTACGAGTATTATTCATAGTGAGTAATATAAAAGAATAAATATTACCTGCGTATTCATAAATTTTAATACACTTCCAGCTCTAAATCGTTTGCTCCGTAACACCAAGTATAAAATATAGGCACCAGCTCGTATTAACTTAAAAAAACAGGACAATGCAGTCAACGTAATAAAATTCTGAGTACTTTACAAGAATATGAAATAATTTATCTTCACCTTCCATACATATGAACTATTCCACTGTTTAACAAGTTTATCAGCTCTTAAGTCCTTCCAAGTAATAAATCTGTGAAATGGCCGTCCACTTGATTGCGACCATGTTATGAATGTACTCCTTTGTGTTGATATCCCCATGGCTGTCATCTGACCAGCAGAAAGACTGGCATCTATATACACATTAATATTAATTCTTAGCCTATCTATATTGCACAAAAGCGATATACCTCTCGCTCACCAACAGACTGACTGACTGACTGATTGATTAATCATGAAATCTGAAATACTACTAAACCTAGAATCATAATCATTCTTCAATCATTTGTTCTGATGATAATTTGTGTAATGTAGGGGCCTGCTAAGAATGGATTTTTAGGAGTTTACATGTTAAAAATTACAGAAAAAAAAAAGAGGGGTTGAACTTAGCATGAAATTTTTGTAAGGGATGGAATATGGCTGTGAATTTAGGTAAAAATATTACTTATTAAATATAATGAGACGTGTTATTTTATATATACATTTTTTATTTTACACTTTTGTAAAATTTCTCTCACAAAGAGTAAGGTGGGAGGCGGGTGTTAAACTCGTATGAAATGGTCTGTCACAGTTTCACTGCTAAATTGCTGGATAGATTTTTATGAAATTTAGTAAAGCGATAAATATAGCCCTGGGGAAAGGCGAATGCCACTTTGTTTTTAATTCCACGCCGAAGAAGTCGCAGGAAACAGCTGATACCTAATAAAACATTATTTTAGTAAAATTTTCTAGTTTGGTTACTTACTCTGTAAAGACTTTTTCACTACTGCAACAATTGAATTCCATAGTTCATTTGGGTCTATTTCCACAAAACCAGGGTTTGGATAATGAAGAATTACCTATATCAGACGTAAAAATTAGCATTACGAAATGTGTGAATATCATGCTAAATCAGTTTGCATAAAAATAGTAAGGAAATGTTCTAAAAGATAATATTACCTGATCTACAGCCTTTCCTACAATTTCTGTTCTAGAATTATATATAAAAGAACGAATAGTAGTAGTACCGATATCTAAGGTAAGTATGTATTTTTCCTCCATAACTATTTAATACCTATGTGATGTTACTTCACATTTAAATACAATGAATATAAACAATATTACGTACTGTAAAAGTCATTGGCCTTCTGGCCTATAGAACTAACGAAGTTTAAGATTTAGAGGGGCGTTCCATTAGAATTGGATAACTGGAACTTCCTTCACTTTTGTGCTGTGATACCATTGTCAATTTTCCACATTCCACAATAATCTAGGTCAAATTACCCAAAAGGGCGCAAAAGTCTTGATTTCCCACAATTTCCACACACAATTGTCACAAAAAGAAACAAATTTTAATGAAAATCAAATAAAGGTCTAATCATTGTCGACTTTTCGAAGGGAGTACCGTGCCCCTTTGGTAGAGACGTATGCGAGCTGTTAAGATTAAGATTTCAATTAAAAGTTAATACAAACTTACCTTAGAATTGTCTTGTGCCTTGAATGAAGATTGAATGAAATGAATAAATCAAAACATAAGGTGTCGTATGTCCTAGTGTCAATCCGATTAGACTGGCATATTTTCATATTGTTCTAAAAGAGGATTCTCGAACTAAAGTTTGTTTATTTTATTTGTCTTTGGCACACTAGCAATAACGATCGAAGGCAATTTATTTATATTTTTGGGAATCACAGAATGAACTAAACTGAACACTGAAACACTAAAAATAAGTAGCAATAATTGATTTTTAATCACTAATCATCAAACCATCGTTGTATCAGCTATCAGATAGAGTCGCAAATGGTAATGTGTGAAAATCACCACATTTTTCTCGCACACAATCCCCACAAAATTCCTAATTGAGTACAGATTCCCCACAATTTGGGGAATTCTCCGAGATGTAGCAATCCTGTTTTTGAGGCAGAAGATAACAGAGAAATAACAGTGACAGTGACATGTAGTTGTTAGTAAATTTATCCCTTTTGAGTTGTGAAAAAAGCCAAAGAAATCTATACCCATACAGCTAATATCTATAGTGAATAATAATAGAAGGTATCTACCTTCTATTATAATGAAATCAAAACTAAAATAATAATTCGAACAGGTTATGCGCCCAGAACCTCCTGTTTCGTACTAAAACAAGTAAAGTTATAGATACAGCGTAAAGTAAAGTTACAAAATAAAATCTTAAACGTAACAAAATTAAAAAGTGGTCAAGATGGCGGAAGGACTAAGTTCTATAATAAAATTGAAAAATTCAGAAACCTATCACTTGTGGAAGTTTCACCTTAAAATATTATTGAAATCGAAAGCCTTATTAAATTATATAGAAAATGGAAAAGACGTTAGAATTTATGTTTATTGGTAGCAGAGCGTGGTTAAAGCTAAAGACAACTGAAGTAGAGTTTATAATACTATTTTTGAAATAAGTAAAAGACATTCAGTTCGAATTTTGTAATAACTGTGACAATCAACAACATATCAAAACCATAGTGGGTAACCAATTCTACATTCAAAGTATATAAAAAATGTGTGTATGTGTCAGCTCCGACGCACGACTGGAGTTTACTGGTTTTTTCCGTATTTTATATATTTTTATTCACTTCAATGTATACAATAATATTAAATATCAATATTAATAGATATAAAAAAGTAGCATTTGCCATCTTCGATTTAAAAATGAACGTCATTTTCGTAATCAGTACCCCGAAAAACCTAGAACATGACACCCATGTAGATCTATCAAAAAAAAAAATATTCGCCATCTTGGATTTGAAAATGAAAGTCATTTTCGTAATCAGCACCCTGAAAAACCTAGAATTTGATACCCATATCTATTTATCCAATAAAAGTCATTTTCACCATCTTGGATTTGAAAATGAACGTCATTTTCGTAATTAGCACCCCGAGAAACCTAGAATATGTCACCCATATCGATTTATCCAAAAAAGTAATATTTGACATCTTGGATTTGAAACACCCATATCGAGTTATCCAAAAAGTAATATTCGCCATCTTGGATTTGAAAATGAAAGTCATTTTCGTAATCGGCACCCGAAAAACCTAGAATTTGATACCCATATCAATTTATCCAAAAAAAGTAATATTCGCCATCTTGGATTTGAAAATGAACATCATTTTCGTAATTAGCACCCCGAGAAACCTTGAATATGATACCTATGTCGATTTATCCAAAAAAATAATAATCGCCATCCTGAATTCGAAAATAAACACAATTTTCGTAATCAGCACCCAGAGAAACCTATATTGTGACACCCATATCGATTTATCCAAAAAAGTAATATTCGCCATCTCGGATTTGAAAGTGAAAGTCATGCGCACAATAGGTTGCGCACAAAAAACGTAACGAGGTCATTCGATGAGTAGATTTTACTCCTCATATTTTTTTCGTACCGGGGCCTTATTTGAAAATCGATTCTTAAGAAGTAAACTCCAAAACGCTTTCATTATTTTTTAGTCTCGTGCTGTATGAAACCTCCTTTAACATCTTCTCTCAACATTAGACCTAATAATTTTATTATTTTACGTAGCCTAGGTCTTGCTAAAGGTTTTACTAGTACGTCGGCTAGTCGGCTATCAACGTTCCTGATACCTAAAACAAATTCAATTACGTAAATGCTGAATAAAAAAACGTTATTTATTTTGCCCACGACTGATCAATACACAAAACTACTAACTTTGATTTCTTTTAGTTAAAAACACAGATATTTCCTTGTATATCTTCAAAAGAATTTTCTAAATGGACGTTGTTACAATGTAATATCACAAGGCGTATTGCTCTAGTACTGCTACCATTCGCAATCGTTTCGTTACCAGACGAAATCGATAATCGATTGAAATGTCGTAATAATCGAATAATTTAAAATTAAGATCATTATATTTTTTAATTAATTTTAGTTCTGTATTCTATTTTTGATGAGTTTACTAACAGAAGCATGTAATCAAATATCAAAGAATGACTGGGCTAAGGCGGTGGAGAAAACAAAAAAAATAATAAAGGAAAACTTTGAAAGAGACGTCAGAATAGATAATTTAATTGAAAATGAATTAATCATAATAGTGGGCGACGAAGATAGACATGGATCCAAGCTCAGAAAATGATTAAATATTTATTTTTCACCAATATTTTTTATTACAGTTTGCCTTTGTTTACTACTAATACGTAGTGTGCTTATTATAGTCTTGTCTTGTAGTAATAATGAAGTTTCTTAGACATTAGTCCCAAAAAATTATATACCGAATTAAGTTTATTCATATACTTAAATATGTTTTGCTGTAACAAATACCATATCTCAACAAACAATATAGCTAACAAACTAATAATCATAAGTGAAATATTATGATGTTATTATGAACATCAAACAATGATATCGATTTTCGTTAGATTCGAAAAATAATCGAGACATATTTCTTTGGTCCCATAACTAGTCACAGCCATGTGACAGATGTCAAATTCGACTTGTTAAATCTCATGGACTATAGAAACCTTTTTTACTTGGAGATCCTCGTTGGCCACAAGTTCTCTGACAAAGAAATGCCGAATTCGTATATGCTTAGTGCGGCGATGGAATTCTGGGTTTTCAGCCAATCTCACGGCAGCTTCATTACCGACCTGTAATTGTGGTATTCTTTCTAAAACACCTAGATCCTTTAATAAACGTGACAGCCATATCCACTCCCTGGAAGCTTCACTGGCTGCTATTAATTCAGCTTCGGTAGTTGAGATAGCAACACTTTGCTGCCTTTGACTTAGCCAAGTAATAGCACCACCAGAATATAAACATAAGACTCCCGAGGTAGACCTGCCCGGGCTTATGTCTCCACCATGGTCGGCATCACTGTAGCTTTCCAAGATATCTTTCTTGTAATTCTTCCTATAAAGAATTCCTAAGTCTGGACAATATTGCAAATACCGCAGTATTAGTTTCAATTTAATTCTGAATATTTTCATTTGAGAGATATGTGGTACGTACCAAAAATTAGCAAGAATTTATTCTCTGTATTATCAACACAGGATAGAAATCCAAATAGTATCTTTGAATCGAGGGTTACGACTTGTTCGGTGAAGATTGATGGAAAGATTGCTGTAAGAGGTACAAGACAAAGTTATGGAGAATTATACATGCTTGACATTCGAACAATTCCACCTAAGGTTTCAGTACCTAAGTCTAGTTGAGAAAGTAGATAAACTTCAGTTATATCATGAGCTTATGGGTCATCAGAATAAACGTCATGTAAGTGGTTTAATAGAACATTAGTTGGGAATTAAAACTACAATCAGCAATGAAACACGCGAAGGTTGTGTCTATGGAAAAACACACAAATTAAAGTTCGGTGTTCGAGAAAGAGCTTCTGCACCAGGAGAACTTATGCACACTGATGTTTGTGGTCCTTTTACACTGTCTCATTCAAAATATCGTTACTTTGTTTTATTTAAGGATGACTATACACGCTATCGATTTGTATATACTTTCTACGTAATAAATCAGAAGTATACGAGAAGTTGAAACAAATGTTAGCTGAAGCCGAAATTGCTAAACGCAGAGAAAAAGAGTTACTGACGCGACAATGGGAGCGAATATGACAACGAAAAAGTTAGAAAGATTTTAAATGTTCGCGGAATCAAACAGAGGCTGGTTATGCCATACACACCTGAACAAAATGGTGTTAGCGAACGTGAAAATCGCACAATTGTTGAATGTGCTAAATCTATGATGTACGCGCATGAGGAAATTCCTCAAAAGTTGTGGACTGAGCTGGTGAACACAGCTGTTTACCTTTTAAATAGGACAGGACCTACAATGGTAGCGAATAAATCACTTCATGAATTATGGTTTGGTAAAAAATCAAGAATTACACATCTGCGCATCATAGGTTCGACTTGCTACGCACATGTTCCAAAGTAAAGAAGAAAGAAATTAGAGAAAACGGCCTTAAAGTGTATCCTAATAGGCTATGGTAATGATGATGGATACAGATTGTGGAATAAGGAAAAAAATTCTCTGGTTCGTTCTCGAGATGTTATCTTTAATGAGAAATGGCGGAAGCCATCAATAACAATAGTAGGAGTATTGTTGAACCATCACAGATAAACATATTTGCAAAGTCCCCTTCGACGTCGTCTTACAGAACAACAATAATGCTGAAAAGTCGTCTAAAGATAACAAAGATTCTACCATTAATGATGATGAATTCAGTGATGCAGTAAGTTGTTCGTCTGAACAGTCAGTTGAATTAGAGAGAGAAATAGAAGGTGAAATCGAAGTTGAGCAGGATTTGTCTGAACGAGAGATAAGTGATCAAGGAGAGAGAATTTTGCGAAATCGATCTCCATTACAAGCACCAGTGAAATTCAATGACTATGTTCTGAACACAGAATCTGGAGAATTTTTCGAACTAAGTTGCTACGCAGAGGCTGTTCGATGTCCAGAAAGTGAAATGTGGGTAAAAGCAATGGAGAGTGAAATGAATTTACTAAAAGAAAATAAAACTTGGACAATGGTAATGCTACCGAAGAAAAGAAAGGCCATACCATGTAATTTATCGAATTAAATTAAAAGCAGATGGATCAGTTGACAAGTAGATAGATCTATAGGCTAGATTAGTTGGAAAAGATTTTACTCAAAGGAAAGGTATTGATTATGGTCGGACATTTAGTCCAGTGGCAAAAATGGGAACAATTCGATCTGTTCTAAGTGTAGCTGCAAATGAGCAATGTATTTGATGCAGTTTGATGTGTCTACAGCATTTTTGTATGAGACTAGAAGAGAAAATATTTATGAGACAACCTGAAGGTTATAATGCTCTGGTCGGGTTTGTTTATTAAAAAAGAGTTTGTGTGGTTTAAAGCAGGCTCCGCGTTGCTGGAATAAACATATTACAGATTTTTTAAGGAAACAGGATTCAAGGCCAGTGAAGCTGATCCTTGCTTATTTATTAAAAAAAAAAGACGGTAAAAAATTAATAATAACATTATACGTAGACGATGGATTAGTTGCTGGAACAAATAACAAATTGGTTGATGATTTCTTAAATGAGTTGAAAACTAGATTTATCATTACCACTAAGGAAGCGTGTTATTATCTCGGTATAGAGATTGAAATCAGAGAAGACGGTGTAATGATAAGTCAAGCTTCTTATACAAAAAAGTTGCTACGCAAATATAATATGGAGTTTTCCAGACCAGTAATGACACAAATTCTAAAAGATGGACAGTGTCAACACTCGGAGAACTGTAATATGACTAAGATTTTAAGCAATTACAGAGAGATTGTAGGCGCTTTGGCTTATCTTATGGTTGGAACTAGACCAGATATAGCATATGCAGTGAGCGTAGTGTCAAGATGTTTCGAAAATCCCACACAATTGGACTGTGTGAAATTGAAACGAATACTGCGGTATTTGCAATATTGTCCAGACTTAGGAATTCTTTATAGGAAGAATTACAAGAAAGGTATCTTGAAATTATTCAGTTCTGCCGTTAACATCCGCTGTGGCATTTATAGTGCCTTTACCAACAGCCTGAATAACGTTGCCGTCAGCAGTTGTAACTGTATGAAACTCACCAAAATGCTCGAAATCTTGAAATAAATCATTTCTCATAGTAACATGATTCGTAGCTCCATTAGCAACTTACCAATTTTCACGATCGGTCTGAGCATTTAAAGAGTCAACGAACAGTAACATCATGTTGATTCCGTTATTTTTATTTTCATCATGACAAGACTTAGTTTCATTTGGACAATCTTTTTTAACGTGACCAATCTCTTTACAAGCAAAACATTTTTTTAAAGTCTGTTTACTTTTTTAACACCAAATTTATTTTCTGTTTTAACTGCAAGAGCTTCTCCACTTTCGCTAGATTCGCCTTCTCTAGAAGCGAGCGTCCTTTCAAGAGCACAAAGTTGACTAGTAATACTCTCTACCGTCTTATCCTTTTTTGACATTAACATCCAACTCGATTTAAAAGAAAAATACGATTCTGGTATTGTATCAAGTATTTTACATATTAATAATAGCTCAGGTAATTCCATACCTTCTGCTTTCATTGATTCCAGTTTTAACATGTACCACAAATTTTTCACTTTCGAAATGTGTGTCACCATGCCATCTGTAGGATCCTTTTTGGATCTGAAGAATTCTAAACATAGGTCATATACCCTGTCATCATTCATGCCATCGTATATCCTATGGAGTTCATTCTATACTTCTTTCGGTGTAGAGAATCTTATTACTTTGTCTAGTGCATTATCACTAATGTTGTTTGTTATCACTAGTAATGTCCTACTCTCTGAACTCCTAAAGTCTTTCAAGCTTTAATTTTATTCTCCGGGTTCAATCTCAGGCTTTACCGGCTTTTGTCATACCCTCTACGATATCCATAAGTCCGTCCATACTTCTTAACAGGGTAATACGATACTTCCATGAAACCCAGTTGTGACTCTTTAGCTTTGGTATTTGAATTTTTGATAACTCCATTTTACAGCAATGACTGGGCCCATAACCCGTTAGAATTTATGAATTTATTGGTAGCAGAGCGTGGTTAAAGCTAAAGACAACTGATGCAGAGTTTATAATACTATTCTTGAAATAGATAAAAGACAATCACATTCAGTTCGAATTTTATAATAAATTTCTGTGACAATCAACAACTTAAGAAAGACTAAGATTAAGTACAGCATATTATATTTTAGCACAGAGTATACAGTACACACACAGAGTAACATCAAGAGCAACCACAGAATAGGCAACCTTTTTTTAGATATAATAACTCTATACTCTACAAAAATAGATTCAGCTCTTTTGGAGATTAGCCTGGACAAACAAACAGACAGACAAAAATTTAAAAATAGTCTATTTGGATTTTGTTTACTTGTAAATAACAATATAAGAACAATAAAAAGCCTTTATTTCGAAATCACAAACACTTCAATTCTATTTGTATTTAATTATTGTTACTTTCATAATGTTATAAATTACAACACAGTTTTTTTAATAACAACATTAATATTTTTTTTGCCACTGGTAACGCTAATGCTTGCCTGACAGGCAAGCAAACCGCGATTTCTTTTTACGAGCGAGAAAATTGTGATGTAAAAAGAGACAAATTACTGTTTACTGGCCATCATGGCGAATCCTAGAAAATTTAGTGAAAAAATTGCCCTCCATAATCAAAAGCAAGCCGAAGAAACGGCTGCTTTTGAAAAAATAATGCGTGAAGTTTCCGACGCAACCAATAAGGTATGTCGCCTATTTACTCAGACAATCGCTTCCTGGCCGTCAAATGTGCTCACAGACGTAAACAATAATCATTACATTAATATTGCGACTCAATAACTAAGTGAATAATTAGTTCCGTCCAAATAAAAACGATACAATAACAAACGATGTACTGTATACATTGCCTTTAGACTCATGTCATTGTCGAAATTGACCATTCAGTATTTACTTGAAATAATAGCACAGTAACTTCTTTTACTAATAATGTTATAATCTTTATCTATGTGTCATCTTACATATTTATGTCTTGGAAATTAATTATACCAATTGTGATCGAAGCAAAAATAATTATTTACTTATTCTAATGAAAGAAAACAAATATGAAATTATTTACAGGATTGTCAAATATTGTGTCCTGTGTTCCTTTTTCGAAATACAACTGTTTCAATACAACTGTGTGTTGAGATAAGTTGTTTATTGAGACCAGTAGTGATTACTTACTCAGTGATTGAGACAATTAAGTTGTATATTGGAAATTTGTGCATTTACTTGTACCTCATTTAAAAATATTTTTACTTAGGTCCCTGTTCATTAATCATAATCATAAAATCAGGTTTAGGTTAGGATATTTAAGAATCATGGTTACAGGTTAATCCAAGTACTAGACGTGCAAGAATAAAAGCACCACCAGAACCAGTGGAAAACAATGACTCTACGCTGAGACCTAACCAACAGGGTCTGGGCTCATTTCGCAGTGGCTCATTGCCAAATGTGGCTGCACCACAAGCCGCCAAAATGGAGCCAGAAAATAAGGTTCCATGTGTTTGGAATCATATTCTTATATCTGTCATACTTAGTGTCCGCTATTTTTACGGTAGTGGTGCAGTTGTAGCTGGCTGATATGTTAACGTATTAGATTATTTGTGTTACTTTAAAATTTATATTTTTTTATCTTATAGGTATGTATTTGTAGGTAGGTATTTGTAATTTCGATATATCTTGGAGATTGTGAATAAATGTTTTTGTATTAGCAAGGACACTCGATTTTCAGGATTCCATAGTCAAAATTACTAAAAGGGATCCTCATAGTTTCATGATGTCGGTCTGTAAATATATCACAGTCAATTATTCTGTCATCGTTATACCTACTTAGCTTAAATTTGGTACAGGTGTAAATTGGTACCCTTAACTCAAAAATGAAATATATTTGATATTTGAAATGAAAGATATTTTGGACTTTTTTTTTTATTTTTTATTTATCTTATGTTTAAAATTGCTACAAAACCATACTCATTTGTTTTCGAAACACTCTTGGCTGGTTTTTTTTCACTGTCACCAGTCTGTATAGATATTGCCATATTAAATTTGAATTACAGCTATTTTTATGAAAATGTACAAACCCTTTTTACCTATTGATGCATTCCGTGGAATGGTTGCATTAACTAAAGTAATAAAATCAATATTTATTTTATTTACAACTACTTATATAATGTAGATTCTGCAAAGTTTATGTATTTCAAATTATAACTGTCCTTAGGAGCAATGCCATGAGTCACTTATAAAGGAGTGTTAATAAAGTTGACACCATGTAAATTGCTGCTAAATGAAACCTAATGTTTGTAATAATAAACATGTATTAGATAATAGTTCTTGATTGTATAGTTTCATAGCTGAAAGCTGTGTTTAACTTTTATTTACATTATACCATATGTTAAAAGAATTTTTTTTCTTGTTAACCAACACGGGCATCATCTGCTCACTCTATAAACAGATTAATGAAATAACCACAATGCTGTGGGCTATTTTTATATCTCATAATGCTTAACATTGTTTATAGTATTTCAGTTATGTTTGCAAATTGCACATAAAAAGTGAATGTGAAACTATTAGAGTATTCATAGTGTTCTTATTTTATTTTGCTGTAGTATAACAATATTATGGACAAGCATGTTTATTTTAATTGGATAGTGGTTCCTAAATATAAAAACTGAACTATCAAATCTACCAAAAAATGTTAACTTTTTCTTGAAAACAATTCTAGTTTGATTCAATAAAATATATTTGTGGTAGATTTGATGTGATGTTATTTCTTGTCTAAAAAATCTAATTGACAGATTTATGTTTGCCTGCATATTGTAGGTAGGTAAATAAGTATGTAATCATCCAAGCCTTCCACTTGCTTTGATTAGTGAGGTTTAACTATAGTATATTGTAACGAACAATTTTTTTAATTGAAAAATATGTTCTATTCTTTATAGCCTGAGGAAACAAACCTTGTAGCACAGTATGGAGGTCGTAGTGGAGGTACATCACCCTCTCGCTCTCCAGGACAGAGAGGTCGAGCATCTTCCTCCGTAGGGCCAATGCGCCGCCCAGCTGATAGAAAACATGACAGCAGTCCTTACGGCAGCACTGTTTATTTGAGGTACCTATGACATTATTTTGATACATGTATCAATATAAAAATAATTTCAATTAAAAGAAAGGGCAATTGCAAATTGTGCTCAAGTAGTTATTCATACTGTCACTTCAAATAGCTTTCTTTTCAGAAAAAAGATTCTTCCATATCATTGTTTTTTATTTCAATTTTATAAGTTTTTAATCAAATGTTTTCATGAGGCTACAATCGCATGCATATTAACGCAGATCTACTACTAATAGATATTGTGTTGATCCAGCCACTATATTCTTTCTCGCTTTGACAAAATATGTTTATCAAACTGGCCTTTGTAGCCTAAAATACTGTGTTCTACCATCACGCCCGAAAGAGTCTCTGTCTCAAATACATTAACATAAAATTTTATATTAATGTTTCACTTGTGAAGTTCAAAATAACTACAAAACTGAAAAGTACTAATGAACGAAGATTTGTTTGGTTCTTATTTCTGCCAAATGTAACAGATTTAATAGTCTGAAAACATTCAGCATCCCTTTCTATTATAGGTTTACACCATATATCTCTGTGTAACAATTTGTGACATGTGATAGGCGATATCTATTATTGGTAAATCTAAATCTGTGCATATTATATTTATAAAATAAAATTCTAGTGTTGTAGTGGACATTAAAAACTTCTTAACTTAACACCCATATAGGTATAGTCAAGAATCATAAATTCTAAGGTTAATATTATTATTAGCATTAACTAGTGGGCATGTAATACTTAGGAACAATTTATGATTCACACACAATTATTAATTAATATTCTACAGTCACTTATTCTGGGAAAACTCATTCATTCTTCATTTTTGGGTTGATTACACATGTACACACAAATGTTATAGGAAATTGAAGTAAATATGCCACATTATTGTAAATTGCATGTTTTTTCCACTCTGCTGTCATGATGCATTTAACACTTTAAAATTGTTGAAAATAAGATAAAAATGCTATTTACTGCAATAAAAAATATAATGCCCTTAACTTAATGAATATAATATTATTTTTTCAATGTTCGTAATAGTATGACTAAAATTTTTAGGATAAGAAAAATTGGAAAAGTTGCCTGGAAAATTGCAAAACTCTGGAAGAACATTAAGTACTTTTCACTATGCGATTTTTATTTATTTTTTGGACAGAACAACGTTTTTTGGGTCAGCTAGTTCAAAATAAACATTCCGAAGAAAAAATCCTTTTATATTTTTTTTGTAATTTGGATGTAGGTATTATGTCTTATTCTCAATGCTATGATTTATTTTACATTTTTTTCGAGCAATTCCTTTTTTCAATAAGTTGATGAGAGTATAATAATTTTACAGAGATGTACAAAATAGTTTATTAAAAGTATTTAAATACAAAATGCAAATGATTATTAATTTTTTTATTTCATGTACAAAACGGTTTTGAATAAAAGAATTTAAATACAAAATAGGTATTTTCAAAATACTTTCTTCAAATAAAATACTTTTTTCATTGATTTTAATGCTAGTTTTGTTCAAAGAGTTCATCTTTCATGTTCCGTCTATGGGGCCTCATAATCCACCAAACCAAACGAAAATAGATCTGGAAGTGTTTCCAGGTCTATTGTAGTATTGCTATTATTGGCTTTAGCATTGGCACAGAAACAGTTTGACTTGCAATCTTGGCATTATTGTTGGCAACATTTAGGATGGATGCGTTCTTAAGTAAAGTAATAAGGAATTAAGAATGAAAAATACGTAATATGAATTAAAAAAATTAAAGAAACATTTTGCATTTTACGAATACTAAATATTTGTGTAGGTTATTTAAAATAAAATACAAAATGCATTTTGAAAAAAGTATTTCAAATGCAAAATAAAATAGGTATTTTGCATTTTGTATTTGCATTTTAAATAGATGTATTTGAAATAAATCACATCTCTGTAATTTTAAGTGTTTCTTTTAAAAGGGGTGAATGGAATGGATAACTAAATTTGCTCATGTCTCAAGTGCGACGCGCGCGCACGGCACCGTACGATATATAATTAATTTTTTGAGAGCGCTCTAATTATATTTTTCAACTTTATGTAAGCTTTATATATATTTTATTTTTTTTTTAGCGTTATATCTATATCTAAGGCTATAGATTTTTATTAAGATTATATTCTATTCTATAAGATAAGATTCTATTAAGATTTTATTAAGTCCTGTCGTTTTGGGAAAAAATGTGAGGAGAATTATTGATATGAATTAATATACAAAAGTGATTTTATACTTTTTTGTATGGAATTTTAAAATAATTTCACATCGCTAGGAGGATAAGTCCAGTTCAAGTTACCAATTGTGCCCCTCTTTGATTCTTCTCTCGATACATTAAAATGTTATCTATTATGTAGGTTAACAAGATTTATTAACTAAACTATGCGACATAGAAACTAATTTGGCATAAGTTTCTATGGCGCGTAGTTTATAAGAAAACCGCCTGCGACAAGCATACTAACGCGTAAATGATCTAAGGGTTCCGTTTTACCATTCGAGTTTCAGAATCCTAAAAATAGTGTCATTGGTTGCAGCCCTCCTCCGGACAGCAGCTGGCGACGTACCAACTCTGACTCGGCGCTGCACCAGTCGTGCGGCGGGGAGCAACCTGCGCCCGCGCAGCCGCTGTCGCCGCACCACCCGCTGCACTCGCCCTCGCACATGCACCACCCCCACCACAACCACCGCAGGGGTAACTAAACCTCTTATTCACTATAGCGGCCCGTCCCGACTTCGCCCGGGTTGAATACATAATATGTAGCCTATGTCCATTCGGAACATTGAATTATATGTTACACTAGAATAGTATAGAATAGTATAACTAGAATAGTTGACTGGCCCGTTGGCGCAGTGGCATATGCATCTGCTTTCCAAGCTTAGGGTCCCGGGTTCGATCCCCGGTCAAGTGAAGTTAGGAAATGAACTTTTCTAAATTGGCTTTGAGTCTGGGTGTTACTGGGAACTCTCCCAGAGTTCGTTGTGTGGTACTGGTACCCATAGTACACAAGCTTACTACTTAGTTTGGGATCACACAATCTGTGTCATTGTCTGGAGTATTATTATTATTATTATTATAATAGTACATCAAAACAATAATCGTGTCCCTACGCGTTGGCAGAGCGAGGCGCGGGTACTGTCGCTTCGCTATCAGTAAGAGCGAGACAGTGTTATCGTGTCGTCGCTCTGAATAGACGTTTTAATATTACTAATAATAAAATAAGTTTAATTCATTAAAAATCTGTTTTAGATGTATATATTGCAGTTTTATAATATCTTGTCTAAACATCAATTTTTTAATTATTTATTGTAAAAACATTACATGAGTGCATTAAATATGAAATGAAGTAAGGATACGCTGCATTGTTCACTGCATAAGCGTCGAATTGAAATTGAGCTAGGTGTAGTCCCTGGAGCCTCAATTGAGTGGAACATAGCAATTGTATTGTATAGAGAGTATAGACTCAGGTGCTACTTTGCGGAAATCCATTTCATATGATAAACTCCCAAAATCTTTGGCTATTTTCCGCTCAAACTCCAAAAACCACCAATCGACACGTGTCGCCTCTCAACGAAGCATCCTCAGGATATACCAGAGATAGGATTCGACCAGCTAATCAGCACTGAATCGGTGCTAATCGAATCAAATCGGTAGATTGGGTGCTGGTTAGCTGATGAATCCTATCTCTGGTATATCTTGAGGATGCTTCGTTGAGAGGCGAAACACGTGTCGATTGGTGGTTTTTGGAGTTTGAACAGAAAATAACTAAGGATTTTGGGAATTTATCACATAGCAATTGTTTCGAACACTCAATCTAGTATTGACATAGATATTGTTGATCTGGAATAATGTACCTTTCAAGTAATGAAATAATTTTTCAAATAAGTGCATTGGTTCTGAAGATCGCTCTCCACATAAACAAACATACATTTCCGTCTCACCCGTTTTATAATATTAGTATATATAATATATAAACAAACTATATATATATTAATATTAAATAGTCATGTGTGTTTCTGACTTTGACAAGTGAATTGAATCATTTAATCCTACCGACTCTTCTTCAAGTCATTTGACTCATCAACTAGTTTTCTATAATATTGAGTGACTTATTAGCTTTATTTACATAGTTTGCAGTATATTCAACCTGTATGTTTATCTGTAACACTGCACTAGTACTGTTCATTTTTTTTGTAGTTTGTTTAGTAGTTTCCTGATTCGTATCCCACTCATGGTCAAACGGAAAAGTAACTCCTCGTAGTTTATGAAAATTTAGAGGAATCATTACAGCTTTCGAATCTGCATCAATTTCATATCAACCGACTCACTGAATCCAGAGTTACAAATGGCTAGTCTAAAGTCTCCGGACATATGTATACTCATCTGCAATGACAAACTGACAAATCCTAGGTATTGGCAACAAATTGGACACTTAATTTTTTTTAATCTTTTTTCGCTTAAAAGTTTAAAACTGTACATATTCATATGTAATAAATATTAAATTTACTTCAATAGTATAAGTAACTTAGATCACTAATCTTCACTTTCCAATTAGCTGAAAAGTGAAAATATGAACAATTTGCAAACCTTCAAAAGTTTAAATTACTTTGCTTCAGTTTCTTATCGCACTGCCATTAATATATGGACACCTATAGAAATATAAAATTTATTCATATGTACTTTACTCGTACATTATTAACTTTGTATAACAAAGACACCATTCTTGACAACAGCTACTAAAATTTCGACGAAAATCGCGGATTGAGGCTTTTTTGTGCCTAGAAATAGATCTGTCTGAGCCTTATGTGATGCTTCCTGCATGTACAGCATTATCGCATCGCCTCACTGAGCAAAGTTCGACGAACTTAGTAGGTACTAAGAATCATCGATTCATGAGGTCTCCGGCGCGAGTATCTATTCGTGTGACTTATTCAAACTTTTTGGATTTGGAATACGTATTTGACTGCAATTGTTGTGATCTGCATTTTTCGAGAAAGGTTTATGTATAAAATAAAAATTTCAAAGCTAAACATATTGGCGAGTAGAAACTAAAACTAGCACGGTATCAACTTATATACATACATTACTGGCAAGTTAGAAAGGATTCAAAAATGTCCAGATAATTGTTTTCACTGATTATACTGGAGTATTAGAAGGTTATCCATCACTTTCACTTTGAAATGTCTACGAAATAAAAAAGCTATATTTTTCAAATAGTAATTTCATAATACATATTTAAATATCGTATAAAAAATTAGAGTAAAAAGTAATGGCATCTTTAACTAATTTACTAAGTTAAGTAATTCATTGAAGCACACAATAATAGATCAACAGATTATAGACCATGTTCATATTGTTTTCGCATATCTGTCGTAAAACTTGTCAAAGAACATAAGTCTAAAGATTCTTTGTTTCTGAGTTATTTGCAATTTCATATATGAACATTACTCTAATTAGACGTTTAATTGATTTGCCGAAATTATGCGAAAACAAGATGTACACGGTGTATATGAATACATAATTATGTATGTTATACTAGCTTTTACCCGCGACTTTGTTCGCGCGAAGTTCAAAAACACAATATCTTTATAAATTATAGCCTATGTGTTATTCTCATATATAAGCTATATTACTGTAAAGTTTCATCAAAATCCGTTCAGTAGTTTTTGCGTGAAACAGTAACAAACATCCATCCATCCTCACTAACTCACATTTATAATATTAGTAGGATAATGGCATACACTTATTCATTATTTAGCACAGAAACGAATTTTTTCATTTTACAGGATTAAACACTTATCCCAAACATTATTTCAGATATGCACCTTGATGTCTTAGCCACACTAGGAATGAATCCAAATAATCGTCCTCGGTCATCGTGCGAAATACCGAGAATACCGAACAATAACAAGTAAGTTTCCTTAAATTATGTCATTGATTGTATTGATGCTAATTAGATATATCTATAACTAATTAGCTATTCATTTCGTCATTCTGGTTACGGATTTTATTTAATACATGAGTCTAGTGTACAATATTTAAAGCAGCTGCTAGTTAAAAAGATATTGTGTATAATGTATTGTAATTTTATGTATATTTCATATATGTACATGCTTGATATTCATTCAATCAAATTCTTGGTTTGCGAAAAAGTTCATTGTACCCAGTCTGTACATATAGTCTAACGTTTAATACAATACAGTGATTTCACATTTGCAGGGTAACTAGTTTTTGCATGGTTTTAAATAGTGATGTTCTTTTATATCGATTTTATTAGTCTGTAGCGGTTGCCCCGCGGCGTTATCCGCACGAAATGAAATTTTTGAATACTTCCTTTCATAAGATATTGGTAGCGTTAAAAATGTATGAATATTTGTAGCACCAAGGAAAATAGCTGAAATACTAAAAAAAGGAAAGAAAAATACTGTTCATTTATTCTAATTATTTAGTACATTATGAAATGGCGATACCAGAGCGTAACATGTCGGCACCGCACACCGCCGGACTTTTAAGTACACCCGAAATATTAATAATAATTAATATTACGATAAGTTTTTTTAGTCTTCAAAATGTGTTTTTTTAAGGCCGTTCTACTAAAGAGCCGCTGTAAAGTTTATTTATTTGAAAATACCGATCGATTCAATTGAAGCGACATCGCCTCAACTCTATCAATTGTCATCACTGTTTTAGCTGGAAACATTGTTTAGAACTTCGACTCAATGAAACGTCAAAACATTCTATCGAATTAAAAATTAGACACGACGGTTTTTGCTTAACACACGTGTTTGTGGGGTTATTCGTGTTTAGTTCCTTTATTTCTTCTTATTCTGGTTTATTTTTCCATTTATCTGTTTTCTAGATAAGTATTATTATATGTTTGTGTTGTTGGTTTACTCTGGATAAGTGTAATAGGTATAAACCTATTACACTATTTTATTATTTTATTGCATGCATATATTAGTCATTAAAATAGATTTTACTTAGTTTTTTGTCGGTAGAACGCAGAATGACCTTTGGCTCCGGATCCGGAACCTCCCGACGGGATTAACATGGATACTTTCCTTCCATTGTTCTCACAATCTTTAAACAATAGAAAAATTATCAACTAGCTCTGTTGATGACTTTTCAATGGTCATCATTGTTTTATCAGTCGCCTCTACCTCCGTCCAATCAATGTATACGCATCTTAGTCTCTTACGAGAAACGAATGCCTATACTATTTCTGATCCGAATCCATGCATCATACATGTTTGCCGAATTGAGCCAGATCACCAAAATTTCAATTCCCAACCTTCATTATCCCCTCATCTCATCTCATCACTCATCTGGCCTAACAATTACGCCTATAGAATTTAGTCAATTTTTGTTTAAGAGTAAAAACAATATCAAGAACATTGTCACAGATGGTATAAAACGTGTAGATTGTAGAATATCTGTTGAATTTAGCTGTGCTACAGAAGCTAATAATTGCTTAAAAAATGAACTTTTGACAACATGTTATTACAAAGCCTCTGTCCTACATATGGTATTACATGCATGGGGTTTGTTAAGGGCATCCCGATCGATTGGTCTATGGATGAACTAGCTGATTCTCTAATTCTCCCTGATGGATATGGCATTGTATTAAAAACCAGGAGAGTTAATCGCAAGAAGGTAATTGATGAGAAAACCTCTTGGATCCCTAACCAGGCTTTAGTCTTGACGTTTCGTGGTCAAGTCTTATCCAAACATGTTTACTCTTTATACACTTCACTGCCTGTAGAACCCTACCAATTCCCTACTATTCAATGTCTCAATTGTTGTAGATTTGGGCATATTAGCGCTCAATGTCATTTCCAGCCAAGCTGTTATAAGTGTGCTCAGTCGCACACAGGTAACTCCTTTGAAGTGATTGAGAATAGGGCCACTTTCCTTTATTGTTCCAGAAGACTGCTTCAGACAAAGTCTGCCTCGAGCAATCTAGGCAAAAATCATTAAAGATAGTAATGTCTCAAGAGAGTATCTCGTATACCGAAGCATCATCCAGATTCTCAAATGTGCGTAGATGCTATGCAGAAACAACTAATCTTCCCTTCCCTTCTCACCAAAATCTCAATTCCCAACATTATCCCCTTAAAGTATTTCATATAGAAAGTCGGTACTACTTAAATCTCAATCAAGAATTCCTAAGCCAAAGGCTATAATAAACAGGCTCATCAGCCTATTATTAATAATGTCTCTTCCTTTCTTTTTAATGGTTGTGCTCTCCTAAACAAAGACTTTGATATTACTCCTAACGAGAACTTCCTGGAACTCCTTACTTCCTTATTCTTCAATGTCATTTCTAAATACAGTGACTGTATACCGCCCAACGTTGCCAAAACTATAAAATCAAATTTCCTTATTAACTAATAACGGATCAGTCCCCCAATCTCTCCCCGATTCACCTGTTACAATGGAACATTAAAAGTATCCTCAGAAAAAAACATGAACTTACTCTTTTAATCAATAAATTTTCTCCTATCGTTATTGCCATTTCGGAGACGTGGTTGACCCCTAATTCTCGTTTTCGGGTTACGGTTTTTCGTGTCTTTTAGATGATAGAAATGACGGTTATGCAGGTTGTGCTATACTTATCAAACACTCTTCCATTGCATTAAATTCCTCTTTCTTCGCATCGTAATTATAATGCAGTGGCTGTCAGAGTTCTTAATACTTCTATCTTTTCAATTTACATTCCTCATCCTAACAGTTCTATTATTGCCAGTGTGAAGTCCACTATTTCCTCTTTTCCTCCTCCAGTCATTATTATGGGGGATTTCATTGCCCATCATCAGTCCTGAGGAAGCTACTACAATGATTCTTTCGCTAGCGACCTCATAGAGATGTTTGACGATTTAACCATATGTGTATTAAATGACGGTTCCCCAGCAAGGCTTGTACTTCCTTTTCAAAATCCAAAACCTGTGGTCGACTTGAGTTTATGTCTTCTTTCTTGGAAAACCCGTCCTCATTCTTATGGCAGCGATCATTTTCCTATCATTCTTTTTATCTCTTACAACTCCCCTACTCCTAATAATCTCGCCCTTCTCTTAAAATATAGATTATATAAAGTAGCCTGGTTTGATTTTTCTCCACTCTTGATTTGAAAATTGATTCTATCCCACAGCTCCTGACAACCTTACTAATAATTACTGTTCATTTGTTGTAACTTTAACCTCATCTGCAGATTGCCATTTGCCAAAAAAACAACCTATTATTCGAAAAGCGTGTCCCCTCCTCGGTGGGACTCTGAATGCACTGCTCTTATCAAGCAGAGGAAAAAAGCAGAAGATTTACAATACTTCCATGACATTAGAAAATTATTTGGCTTACCAACAAATAGCAGCTCATACTAGAAGGACCTTGTCCAAAAAGAAAAAACAAGGTTGGATTGGGTTTTGTGAAGCATTTTCTCCAAGAATCCCTCCTAAAATGCGAAAAAATATTAAAAAATATCGGTGTGCCTTGATTTATGAAAATCTTTATTCTAATGACCCTTCCAAATGGATAGAATCCTTTGCTAATATAGTAGTTCTCAGTTCCGTTCCTAATTTTGACTCATTCCCTGTTCCATCCGCTTTTCTTCCTTCTTCAAATAATCTCGATTCTGCTTTGTCTTTGTCAGAATTAAATTGTGTTTTAACATACCTAAGGGACACTTCTTCAGGAATTGATGGGATCCCTTATTCTTTTCTAGTTCATGCAAATAATAAATCTAAAATATTTTTCTTAAATTTATTAAATTTTTTCTTTGATTATGGTGTTACCCCTAAGTCTTGGCACTCACAAATTATTATTGCTCTTTTAAAATCTGGTAAGGACCCCTCTGACTCTAAATCACGTAGATCTATCGCACTCTCTTTCACTCTTTCTAAGGTTATGGAACATCTTGTAAAAAAATCGATTAGAATGGTATCTAAAAAAAATAAATTTACTAGGCAAAACTCAATTCGGTTTTAGAAAAGGTATGAGCACAATGGGCAGGTTATCCATTTTAACTACGGACATTCATATAGCTTTCCAAAATAAGGAGTTCCTTGTCGGTTTCTTCTTAGACATCGCCTCTGCTTATAATAGCGCTCTTCTTCTTTTACTCAGGCAGTAGTTGTTTTGTCTGAGTATTCCCGACAAGATGACTCGCTTCATATGCAATCTCTTTATGGAAAGTACTGTTATGATTCGCTGTCCTAATTCACAAACTTCTCCAAGATCTATCTGGTGTGGACTACCTCAAGGATCAGAGCCCAGTACCTTATTATACAGTATTTGCACTTACCACTTGGAAAGATCCGTAGATTTCTTTTGCAATATATTACATTATGCTGATGATATTGCTCTGAATGTTTCCTCTAAGTCAGTAACAGAAATTATCAATCGACTTAATTCAGCTCTTTATTACTTGGGAGTTTGGCTTACGGACCATGGCTTAACTTTTCCAGTTTCTAAAAGAAAATCTGTAATTTTTACCAAAAAACGTAATATTCCAAATCTAAATTTACTCTTTGAAGACAAATTAATATCTGTCGTTAGTAATGTCAAGTTTTTGGGTATTTATCTAGACTCTAGACCACTGGTTCCCAAACTTATTTTGTCTACTGAGTCGAGAGCTCATGCAGTCGTTGTCTAAGATACCTCCTAGCTAAATGAAATTACAAATCACCCCCCAGGCCTCTACACAACGCCCCCATTTTTTTTTCTGGGTCTCTTACCGCCCCCCTTTAGGCCTGCAGCGCCCACAAGGGGGCGTTATCGCCCACTTTGGGAATGGCTGCTCTAGACTATCCGGTATCACTCAGGTATCACTCATTACAATTATATAAATAAAAAATGCGAGAGAGGTGTTAACATTCTTAGTTCTTTGTCAGGAGTTTGGTGGGGTCATCCTTATACGCATCCTTTGGTCATCCTTATACGCAAAAACTAGTCTACAATACAATCGTTCGAAGCCATTCCGATTATGGATGTTTCATTTTAGATCCTTGCTATAAAAGTGCCTTCGATAAATTGAAGAGAATTCAGTCAAGATGCTTACGAATAATCACTGATGCAATGAAATTTTCCCCCATTAACGCTCTTCAAGTGGAGTGTGTCTATCCTCCTCTTCGTTTGCGCAGCCATTTTTCTTCGTGAGAAATTCCTTTTTAAACTATTACAATGTTCTTCCCACTCCCTTTTAGATAAGCTTCACCAACTTCATGTTATAGTTAACTCTTCTGGATATGATTCTGTTTTTGAACTTCCTTGCCTTTTAAGAATTATTAATATTATTATTAATTAAATTTCAATATTGTATTTTCTTGAATTCCTGGACAAAGTGAGATTTTAGATAATGAAATTGTTGACTCTCGGGCTAAAAATTGTGTAAATTTAGGAATTCTTTCAAATTATGTCATTCATTCCCACGATTTATGCTCTATTGCTAAACACAAACTCCATAAGTCTTGGAGTGACGCCTGGCAGATATCTAGATCATTTAAGGGTAAATATTATGCCTCCATCCAGCCAGAAGTCTCTAGTAGACCTTGGTTTTTCGTAGCGTAGTCTCAGTAAACGAAATACCTCTACACTCTGTCATTTGAGATGGGGTCATGCGTGTGTACCTTTATATTTGACTAAAATACGCGTTAGAGATAACTCTTTATGTGAGTGTGGTATCGACGAAGGTACTCTGGATCATTTATTTTTCTGCTGCCCAAAACTAAAATATTCTCTGTATGATATTCTTTCCACTCTGTTCATCATCCTGTAAATTGGTTTCGTCTCTGGTAAATACCCCTTTTGTTAATGTGTTGGATACATTTTTGTGTGATAATAACATCAAGCTATAATGTGAAGTTTATTTGTGTTATGCAACTTTTTTTTTTGTTTGTTTCAGTGTAAATAATTTATATAAATACACTAGTTGTGGCTGTGTGTGTCATGTGTCCTTTACATAAACTTATTTATTTTAGGTATCTACATTTGTTTGAAATACAGCAAATCAAAATTTTTTTTTAATATTTACATCAACCTCCACTAAAATTTTTTTTTGCAATACATGACATTGATAGAATTAATGTGCTTGTCACATTAGAAGCTATCACTGGAAAGTTGAAGTTGAAAAATTATACATGACACACTGCTACGCGTCGGCGTTTGTTATAATCACTAGATATCTCCACCAAACATTAAGAGAGAATATAATCACCAAACAAATGCACAAACGTAGCCTGTGGCTTTCACAGGGGGGTTTTATCGAATTTTTGAACTGTTCTGCGTTTTGTTTTCATTATTGTATTCCTTAAAAAATCATGTCAAATGTAGAAATGTTCTGTGGCCCCAAACAATTGCAAGCGAGTGTAGAACAGTTTATTATAGTATTTTAGTTAGTTTTAGTATTTTTTAAATTCAATAGTTCAGTTTCGAATCTTATAGCATAGCAATAGTGAACCTATCTTAGTAATATTAATAAAATGAGTAGAAAAATAACAAGTAAAAACTTGAAAATACATGCGAAGTATACAATAACTTGTTTGTATAATCTGTTTCGCGATACCAGCGTCTAGTAATTTTATGTTTTTAACTTTCACGACTTTTACACATGTTACTAGTCTAAATTAAACGGATCTATGGGTCTATGTCGTGTTAATACTTCAAATAAGAACAGCTTTCAAGAAATAATTCAGAATCGCGACGCTGTCAAAGCGAGAAAGACTATAGTAGTTAAATCAACGCAATATCTGTTAGATGTAGATCTGTGAGCGAGAAGGACGGTAACCTGTGTAACTATGGCTAACACAATAGTCAATCTGCGGTCAGCCTAAAATATACATAGCAACAGTAAGGGATCGTCCATTAATCACGTAAGGCTCGAAAGGGGAAAGAGAGTTAGGAAAAAATTGTGAAATATCACAGAGGGGAGAGGTTGGTGTAGTGAGATATCACGTGTATTTATTTTTCGTAGAACGCGTGAATTTCCATGATTCTGTATTCAAAGTTATCTTGAAAATTTTAGATATTTGTACCAAAAAATACACGTGATTTTTTTTAGTCTGAGACCTCACCACAAATCACCAGTGTTGAGGGTGTTAAATAGTTACTAAAAACATGACGTGATTAATGGACGAGCCCTAATGTGGCCGCGGTTCGGTGGCAGCATGTACGAGAGCGGCGGCGACGGCGGCGGCGGCGAGGGCGGCGGGCTGGCGTGCGGCGAGCTGCAGGTGCCGGGCGGGTCGCTGCCCGACCTCACGTCCGTGCACTTCCCGCCCCCGCACTACCTGCCGCACCGCGCCGCGCCCTCCTACCACGCCCACCACGACCACCACGCCCACCACGACCACCACGACCACCGCGACCACCACGACCATCACGCCCAGCCGCGATACGTACGTACCCTACGACCGTTCTCCGGTGCGTTGTGCAAGAGATCCCGGAGCCTCGACTCTTTGGCGAAAACGGGAGATGTCAAGTTGGCATTTTATTTAAATTTTCTATTTTTTGCGTTTTTAGGAGTTTTAAGGTACAAAGGTGATAGCATATTGTGCGTTAAAGCTCTGTGTAAGTGGTGAGAATTGGAAAGTTTGAATAAATATGTGCAGCTGAAGATTTCGCGTTTTCCCAAGAAGTCCTATTTAACTGCAGTAAAGCCTACTTTACTGGGGAGTGTTAGACACTTAGTAATAAGAAGACATATATTTTGGATAAGATATACACTATTACATGCAAATGGCAGAAATGCTTCTATTAAATATGAAATGAGTTGCCAGTATATAAAAAAGAAGAAGATGCTGGAGCCCTCGACAACGTACCAATGACTGTACACTCATATTTATAACAAATAATACCGAAATATAAATTACCGTTACATTCTTATAACACTGTAGTTTTGGAATTATATACTATATGTTATTACACAACAGGATTACGACAGCTTCAGTTTTACAACTTAAGACGCGGTACCAGCGTCCGAATTGTACTTTTGAGGGGATGAAGGCGGGGCGAAGTATTCCTCTCCGCGCGGGGCATGCGTCTCATCCTGTTCTGCGGGCTTGTTATGACAATGCAGCGTGTTGAAAATAGAATTTATTTAAACTCACATAATATGCCACAGTGTAGTAATTATTATGTAGAATCATACATGAATTTTCCATAAAGTTAATATACCCAGCGGGAATTTTTAATCCATACTATAGTAGTCATACTATATCCGTACTTATGCGAAAATCTGTCTATCTGTACGTTTCACGGCTAAACCACCAGACCGATTTTTATGAAATTTGGCAAGGAGATAGTTTGACTCCAAGGAACGGACATAGGCTACTTTTTTTTTCATCTACCCCTAAAGGGGTGAAAAGAAAGGGGTTGCTAAACCGATAAACTGATTAAAATGAAATTGGATATTAAGATAAACCTTTTCCTTTAAAAACATAGACCTTTTTTTATCAAAAATCTACCCCTAAAGAAGTGAAAAGGGGGGATGAAACTTTGTAGAGAACATGCTAAACCGCTGAACCGATTATGATGAAATTTGATAGAGAGATAGTATGTGCCCAAAAAAAAAGTAAGCTACTTTGTTTTTTAAAAATGACATGTGTTTTTTTTTATATATGTGACGTCATCATGAATCTAATATGGCGGATGCGCCATATTAGGCAATAACTTTTTTGTTCAACACCAACAATATGAGTATCAAATGAATTGGAATACGCAGGGGAAGGTTTCTGTATATGAGACGTCATCATAAATCCAATATAGCGAATGTTCCACAATAGGATATAACTTTTTGTTTAACACCAACAATATGGATATCAAATGAAATGGAATACGCAGGGGAAGGTTTCTGTATATGTGAAGTAATTCTTAAATCCAATATGGAGAATGTTCCATTATAGAAAATAATATTTTCGTTCAACACCAACAATATGGGTATCAAATAAAATGGAATACGCAGGGGAAGGTTTCTATATATATGACGTCATCATAAATCCAATATGGCGGATGTTCCATAATAAAACATAGCTTTTTTGTTCAATACCAACAATATGGGTATCAAATGAAATGGAATACGCAGGGAAAGGTTTTTGTGTATGTGACGTCCGTACCGCATGATGTACCGCATGTACCGCGGATGTACCGCAATAGGCAATAACTTTTTGTTCAATACCAACAATATAAGTATTAAATAAAATAGAAACTCAAAGAAAGGTTTCTGGATGTTATGTGACGTGCGGTATTTCAACACATACTGTGCACTTGGCGGACATAAATTTTTTGAATAAAGAGCTAATGGGTGGTATTTTCGAGGTTCTCTGGGATCTAATTAGGACAAAGACGTTTATTTTCAAATTCAAGATGGCGCATATTAATTCTTTGTATGAGATGTCATGGGTATAATTTTCGAGGTTTCTCGGGGTACTGATTACAAAAACGACGTCTATTTTTAAATGTAAGATGGCAGACATGACTTTTTTCGATTATTTGATGTGGGCGTTATTCTTGAGGTGTTTCGAGGTGCTGGTTACGAATATGACTTCAATTTCAAAATCGAAGATGGCGGACATTAGTCATATATGAAGTTACTCATGAAAATTTTCAATTTCAAGTTTGCGGACATCATTTTTTCAGTAAAATTTTGTGGATGTCATTATCGAAATAACGATAACGACTGAGATTACTAAAATGACGTCGTTTTTGTAATCAGCACCCCAAGAAACACCTTGACAATGATACTCATGACATTTCATTCAAAAAATTAATGTGCCATTTTGAATTTAAAAATTATATTGAAATATATTATTATTTAATTTTTGAGTAAGTTTATATTTAAGTCTTTGTCATAATTAATTTCCAGATCGACCTCAAAAATACCACCCATTATCTCTTTATTCAAAAAATTAACGTCCGCCAAGTACACAGTATGTGTTGAAATACCGCACTTCTCATAATATACAGAAACCGTCTGCGTATTCTATTTTATTTCATACTCATATTGTTGGTGTTGAACAAAAAAGTTATTTTCTATTGTGGAACATCCGCCATATTAGATTCGTGATGATCTCATATATATAGAAATCTTCCCTAGTGTATTGCCACAGTACAAGTAAGCATACAGTATTCTATCTTCATACAAACGCTCCCAAACGACGCGCTCGAAATCTCGACATATCTCGACATACGACAGTCGCGAGCGCGCCGCGGTTGTCGTCGGACGGTATGAGATGCTCCCGCGCATTTACTGACTAAATATTATGTCAATCAAGTCTACGAGCACAATGTTCAGTGTATGGATGTTTGAATACATCTATATCGAAACCAGAAATATTTCTCTGTTGCTAATTTGTAGGAAATATATTATTTTAATGATCTAGTTAATTTATTGCTGATTTTTAATTATACTGCACATAAAAAAGCATTTTTTTTTGTCCATTTTCACCATACTAACTCACAAACTTTTGAAACAAGATATAAAATACTAGTAAAATTATATAAATAAAAACGTATTAAATTTGCAATAATATAAAATGAAAAGATAATATGACAATTTAATATAGTACCTATTATCAAATAAGTAACCCAAGAAAAACATTCAGTCCAAGTCGGTAGCCCTATTGCGCGTTTACGTACCAAACGACCGTAGGTAATTATCTCTAGGACACTGCCGAGATAGAATACTGTATGCTTACTTGTACTGTGGTATTGCATTTCATTTGATACCCATATTGTTTCTGTTGACCAAAAAAGTTATTTCTTATTATGAAGCATCCGCCATTTTACGATGACGTTACACATACAGAAACCATCCCCTGTGTATTTCATTTCATTTGATACCCATATTGTTAGAGAAGTTGATAGAAGTTACTTACTGTAACGCAGCATCCGCCACATGGGGTTTATGATGACATCACATACACAGACCTTCACCTTTATTTTCTATGTCATTTGATACCCATATTATTGGAGGTCAATAACACCATATTTTCGTCACATTTAGATAAATGGTAAAAACGCATAAAACACAAACATACAAAGAAACGTTCATCCATAAACAAACAGACAGATTTTCGCATTTTATTACAAAAAAAAAACAAAGTAGGCTACACATTAGTCTTCGGACACATACTATCTCTGTACCAAATTTCATCATAATCTATTCAACGGTTTAACATTTCCCATAAAATATTTCATCTCCCTTTTCACTCTCTCAGCCTATGTCCTTCCTTTAGTGTAAAATTATCTCCATGCCAAATTTCATCGAAATCGGTCTAGTGGTCTAAACGTGAAAACGTATCCGACAAACAGACAGACTTTCGCATTTTTAATTTTAGTATGGATTATTTACGTATACGTAATGATGAGATACGCAGTATGACAGGGTTGCACAACAGTGTTATTGTAAAAATGAAGAAAGGAATGCTTAGATGATTCGGGCACATGGAAAGAATGAGTGATGAAAGACTGACGAAGAAAATATACAGAGCGAAAGTGAGTGGTAAAAGAAGCCAAGGAAGACCAAGGCTGACTTATGAAGATCAAATAGCCAGAGTGTTAGCAGATGGAAATGTCAAAAGCACTCGCATACCTAGGCGAAAATGTGTGAGGAGAATGATGAGATTTGAGGAAGCGAAAGCGGTGTGTAAGGACCGCGACTCCTGGCGCTCCGTCCTCTCTGACTACCCCGTTGGGGATACAGCGTGAAGTTATGTTATGTTACGTTAGCATTATGCTATACTTCTTTTTTTCTACACTGTGACATTTTTTCTTACAGTAAAATATTTTCAAATACATATTGCCAGCAATTGTTATTGATAGTATTAAATAATCGATTATAATTGTAGTTTAGAATTTTCCATAATTATGTTATGGCGTTATATTGACATAAATTAATATACTTGGATAATTTCAGTTATTTATTATAGTACTGTTTATAAATTTAATATTTTTGATTCCTCTAAATAAATTATAACTGAATTCTCAATTTCATAAAATTACTTGATTATTCGCAAACTATTTTTAGCGAATAATGTAATCGAGTTTATAAATAGAAGAATATTGCCTTTGACAATTTTATGCCATAATGTCAAATTTACCGCTATTTATACAATTTTCTTACGAGTTATATAAAATATTTATGAAGTGAAATCGTTCTTTTTGTATTTATTATAATTTTATGTAGAAGAAATTTAAATTTTTAAAATGAAAACGAATGTGTTTTACACGCGATTATCCTATGAATGCGCCGCACAAACCGACAGCGATCCTACCTCTAACATGGTCCCGACGGGACTGTAATGAGCGAAATTGACGCCTCGAAGTCGAAATTGTACAGTTAAGTAATATTATGTCTGCTTGCTTTTCACGGCTAAATCGCCGAACCGATTTTGATAAAATTTGCCATGGAGATAGTTTGACACCAGTGGGTGAACATAGGCTACTTTATTTTTCTAAAATTTACCCCTAAAGGGGTGAAAAGGGGGATGAAACTTTGTATTGGAAATTTTTAACTGCTGAACCGATTGAGATGTAATTTGGTACAGAGATACACCTTTACTATTAAAAAACATAGTTTTCTAAAATCTACCCATAAAGGAGTGAAAAAGGGATGAAAATTTATAGGGGAAATGTTAAACCGCTGAATCGATTAAGACGAAATTTAGTACATAGATAACTTTTTTGTTCAACACCAACAATATGGGTATCAAATGAAAAGGAATACGCAGGGGAAGGTTTCTGTATAAGTGACGTGAAATCCAATATGGCGGATGTTCCATAATAGGAAATAACTTTTTCGTTCGACACCAACAATATGGGTATCAAATGGAATACGCAGGGGAAGGTTTCTGTATACGTGACGTCATCATAAATCCAATATAGCGGATGTTCCATAGTAGGAAATAACTTATCGTTCAACACCAACAATATGGGTATCAAATGAAATGGAATACGCAGGGCAAGATTTCTGTATATATGACGTCATCATTAATCCAATATGGCGGATGTTCCATAATAGGAAATAACTTTTTCGTTCAACACCAACGATATGGGTATCACACTTTTTTAGACTCTCACGGTTTGTATTCATTATAATAATATAAATTAACGGGTTTTTCTTACCGCGATATTAAATAATTTAAGTTTCCCGATATTTCGATGCTGTTACAAGCACCATGTTCACGAGTTAACTGGTGAGACTACGGGTAGATATTCGAGAGCACATATTTCAGTCTACCCTCTTTTTTCGCTCGTAGTTGTTATATTTCACCATCACTACTGGAACTCACTCGATAGTTCCCTCGGACAGTACACACTCACTATATCGTCACGATTTTTTGTAGTCGACGGCCCTATTGTCCTTAAGCCTATCACTGGATTCCACATATTGGACAATTTAAACCCGTCCCCCCGATTGAAGTTCTTATTCCGGGAGATTTCAATGGCTTCTTTGACCATTCTGGGTATGTAACGTCCAATTGTCCAATATGTGGAATCCAGTGATAGGCTTAAGGACAATAGGGCCGTCGACTACAAAAAATCGTGACGATATAGTGAGTGTGTACTGTCAACTATCGAGTGAGTTCCAGTAGTGATGGTGAAATATAACAACTACGAGCGAAAAAAGAGGGTAGGCTGAAATATGTGCTCTCGAATATCTACCTGTAGTCTCACCAGTTAACTCGTGAACATGGTGCTTATAACAGCATCGAAATATCGGGAAACTCAAATTATTTAATATCGCGGTAAGAACCCGTTAATTTATTATTATAATGGATATGGGTATCAATTGAAATGGAATACGCAGGAGAAGATTTCTGTATATGTGACGTCATCATAAATCCAATATGGCGAATGTTCCATAATAGGAAATAACTTTTTCATCCAACACTATATGGGTATCAAATGAAAGGGAATACGCAGGGGAAGGTAGATACATATGTGACGTCCCTATAAATCCAATATGGCGGATGTTCCATAATAGGAAATAACTTTTTTGTTCAACACCAACAATATGGATATCAAATGAAATGGAATACGCAGGTAAAGATTTCTACGTATGTGCCGTCATCATAAATCCAATATGGCGGATGTTCCATAAAAGGAAATAACTTTTTCATTCAACAACAACAATATGGGTATCAAATGAAATGGAATACGCAGGGAGAGGTTTCTGTATACGTGACGTCATCATAAATCCAATATGGCGAATGTTTCATAATAGGAAATAACTTTTCCATTCAACACCAACAATGTGGGTATCAAATGAAATGGAATACGCAGGGGAAGGTTTCTGTATGCGTGACGTCATCATAAATCAATATGGCGGATGTTCCATAATAGGAAATAACTTTTTCGTTCAACACCAACAATATGAGTATCAAATGAAAAGGAATACGCAGGGGAAGATTTCTGTATAAGTGACGTCATCATAAATCAATATGGCGGATGTTCCATAATAGGAAATAATTTTTTCGTTCAACACCAACAATATGGGTATCAAATGAAAAGGAATACGCAGGGGAAGGTTTCTATATAAGTAACGTCATCATAAATCCAATATGGCCGATGTTCCATAATAGGAAATATTTTTTTAGTTCAACACCAACAATATGGGTATCAAATGAAATGGAATACGCAAGGAAAGATTTCTGTATATGTGACGTCATCATAAATCTAATATGGCGGATGTTTCATAATAGTAAATAACTTTTTCGTTCAACATCAACAATATGGATATTAAATGAAATGGAATACGCAGGGGAAGGTTTCTGTATATTTGGGACGTCGTCATAAATCCGATACGACGAATGTTCCATAATAGGAAATAACTTTTTTGTTCAACACCAACAATATGGGTATCAAATGAAATAGAATAGTCATGGCAAGGTTTCTGTATATGTGACGTAATCATAAATCCAATATAGCGGATGTTTCGTAATAGAAAATAACCATTTTTTTAATATCAACAATATAAATACGTCGGGTAACCTCGGTAAGCCGGAGAGGTCAAGGAAAATTTTTCCACGCGGACGAAGTCGCGGGTACAGCTAGTTAAACATAAAAACATGTCATGTTCAGCTGTGTATTGTTGTACTGTAACCCAGTACGATGTAACCAATGGACAAGAATTTGACTCGCGATTATATGGAAACCTATTCAATCAAAAGTTAGCGGGGCGACGAATACGAACAACGCCAACTTTTACACCAATATACACATAACCTCTCATGCTGTCACTCAATGCACACTACGAATTGATTTTGTGTGATATGCTATTGTACTTTTTTTGGCATGAAGCGCTATTTCTCTCTAATTACTGCCACTATTACAATTCTGTACTACTGTTACATACTACATAGACAATTTCCTCCTTATAAACTAGTATGGTTTTAGAATAGTATAGAATAGACCAGGAATGGGGACGGCTACCGTTATCAATTTCGTTACCGGTAAATCAAAAAACATATCGTTACCTTACGTTAATAGTTTAACGGTAAAAATGCAGGTAATTAAAACGGTATTAACTTTATTTATTTGTTACTTACAACATAATTTTGCAACATCAAGCCACAAGCCGCGACTTTGGCAACGCGTGGGCGTGGGGCACTGGGCTCTTTCAAGCGGAGCGGCAGCGTCGTTATGAGTTATTGTATAGACTCAGGTGTTTCTTTGCGGAAATCCATTTCATGCGATGAATTCCTAAAACTCCAAAAACCACCAATCGATACGTGTTTGGCCTTTCAACGAAGCATCCTCAGGATATTTCAGAGATTAGTCTCGGTCAGCTAACCAGCACCGAATCGTTCTGACTGTATGTTGTATCGTTGTGAGTTTTATATTGGAGTATGAACAATGAACATTGAACTCGTCGCGTATGCCGAAGTTAAGATTAAGAAAAATAATGTAGTATGTACGTTCGCATACCTAGGCGAAAATGTGTGTGGAGAATGATGAGATTTGAGGAAGCGAAAGAAGTATGTAAGAACTGCGACGCTTGGCGCTCCGTCCTCTCTGACTACCCCGTTAGGGATACAGCGTGAGGATATGTATGTATGTATGTTATGTACGTTCGGCTTCGGCAGCCGAACATAATTACTGCATCACTTTTTTTCATTTTGTCGCGTTTGTGAACAAAAGGGGTCGAAAGTAACAACGAAGTATACTTGTATGTATTTCAAGCTTTTAAAAAAAAAAATTCCATTGCACTTTGTGCAACTGGAACGAATAAACAAACGGGCTTTTCGGCAGGAACGAACTAGAGAAGTGAAGTTGGCATTTAATTCAGATTATTTGTTTCCGTATTTTTGACAGTTTTAAAGTACATAATGATGTCATTTAAAAAATGACAACAGTTTGAGTAGAATTTGAGCTAAGCGTAGGTAAAATAGAAAAATGAACTTAAAAATTCGTAAATATACAGTTTTGTTTAAGGTGAGGGATGCGTTTAAAAAAAGGACTTTAAAGTTGATATAAATAAGAATAAAAATGCTATTTATCGCATCGACCTACAAGACAAGCAATTGCATACGAAAACTATTACGCATCAGTCATCACAAGTTAATTATCATACTTGAAATAAAGCACATAAATATTGCACGATATAACTTCAATAAGCAATTTAATAATAAACGCGTTTTTAATGAAGTGTTCAAATATTTAGCTCACAAAATAGACAACCTGTTCCTGTAGTTGTTGTGATCGACTAAATGAGTTGCAACCAGTTGATTACTTTTTAGGTGGTCAAATTTTAGTTTTACATTGCCAGTCTTGTAGGTCAATGATTTATCACAATAAAAAACTAATCCTATGCAACAAAATGTCACTACTTCATTAAAACTGTACAGACTTGAAAAAATACAATGTTGCTCTAAAATAATTGTGTGTATTATGTATAACGTATATTTGTATATGTATATTTGAATGCCAAAAAGGCTGATCACTTCATGTTCAAATAGGTTGTTGACTTTTTTAGCGGGAACGAGAGGTGAGGTTGTCATTTTATTTAGATTTTTTATTTTTTACGTTTTTGGTAGTTTTAAAGTACAAAAGTAATAATATATTGTGTTTTAAACTTCTGTTTAAGCGAAAAGAATGGAGTAGGTCTAAATAAGCATGCATGGCTGAAATTCTCGCGCCCTTCTTAGGAGTCCTTTATAACTTCAGTAAACCCTACTATCATTTTTACGAGTTACTATAAGAAGGAAAAACGAATTTACTTCGAACGTCCTTGATTTCGATTCTATTTATTAATACATGACATTGGCAAATGCGCTAATCTGTGTGTCATGCCATGAAGAAAGAAAAAAAATAGGTTGTTTTTTATTTTCAACATTGTATTACAAGTACGCAATTCTGTGTATCACGAATAAAACATTTTGATGTAATTTTAAAATATAACAACATAAAATAATAATTTAAAGCTTTCATAATACAACTCCACAAATAATTTATTCCAATATAATTTTTACTATCATCCTAATCCTTATAAAGGAGTAATTCCTAAATGATTCTTATAAAAGAAATTTTCGAAGTTGAATCCCTCCCACCATTTTGCGAGTGAAATTTTAAAAATAGTGCATATCCCGCCCGTCACACTGCGGCTCGCGTGTAAAAAGTTATAAGTGCCAAATTTCAAGTGTATAGATAAACAAATTAGCCTCATATCGGCTTTGCTACCGCTCTTCGTAAAAGTTGTAAAAGTTTCAAACAAAGTTCAACCCCCCTCCCCCCAGCTTCCCCCTTTTCGCGATCGGAATTTTACAAAAAGTGTACCCCTCACCCGCCGGCTTGAGTATAAAAAGTTAAAGAAATTTCATATAAAGTTCAACTCCTCCCTCTCTTTTTGCGAGTGCAAATTTGCAAAAACATGCGCCCCCAACTACATCGCGGCTCGCTTATTAAAAAGTATAAGCGCTAAATTTAAAGTCAATAGATTAAAACAAAATTTCCCATACAAACTTTGCCACCCCTTTTCATCCTCTTAGGGGTTGATTTTCGGAAAATCGCTTCTTATTAAGTCTTTGTGTCATGATAGGAAGCTACTTAGTGCATAGTGATAAATGCTGAAATAGGTGTTTAATTATATTTAAAACACAATGTTTGCATGATGCGTAAGAAATCAGGAAAGCAGGAAATCATATCATCATAATCATAATATCATATCATGCATAAGTCATATCATGCATCATATCATGCATAAGTCATAATAAACTCATAGAACAGAGAAGTCAACACTGAATCCAAACAAGTCAGCCGGCATATACGGGTCGCTATTTAATGTTCTCGCTTACGATCGCTCGTTATGAAGAGCACATAAATTTCTTGTACAGGTCCTACCTCCACAAGCGCTCGCGCGGGTCTGAAATACACGCGTAAACAATGCGTATTTTATACTGGTTTTATTATGTTTATTATATTTATTACACAAATGAATTAAAAAAAATACGTTGTGTCATATTTTGTACATTGATATCGTTTTTTTTACAAGACATTGCTCTTTTTGGAACTAAATCACTTTAATTTAAAATTAAGACACTATTCTTGAAATAAGCCTTTTTAAATATTTTTTTCTACAATAAGAAAGAAATTTATGACATTTCTACAACAGCAATATTCAATAAGAACATGTACTTGATCTCAACATAATTTTAAAAATTGTTAGAACTCGTCGAAACAATATTAATTAGGACGTCAAAGTAGCTCGTCTAAGAATTTACCTTGTAAAGTGACTTCGTAGGATAGTTATTGTAAGATATTATAAAATATTAATTATTATAAATTCGTTGAAGATAAAACAATAATAGTCTGGAAATGATTTTCTCTGCACATGCATTTACTGGCTCTCTGAATATTGTATTTTAATAAACCTTTTGTAAAATGACGTTGAAAAAATTATACCTGACTTGACTCTTGTCGGTTCTTCTGTGTCCAGGTTTTCTTTTCTCTTCTCTTTGAACCGAACTAAAGTAGATTTGACGTTCAAAAATACCTTGTGATTGAGTTTACTTGAATAAATTGATTTGACTTTGACTTTGAAATAAATATAAAAATATGCAACACCAATATTCAAGAAAGGAAATGGAGCTATTATAAACTTCTAGTAGAATATTAAAAAATCTTAAGGTTTCTGAGAATTAGAGCGTCAAAATATCTATTTCGCAATAAATGTCAAAGGGCTCTTAAAACAAAAGCTCGTCTACTCTTTTTATCCTTTGCACCTTGTTTCATATTTATTAGAAACATTTCTGCCATTCTCATGTAAAAAATTGGTGTGTCTCTAATGTAAAATGTCCGTCTCCTTATTACTAAGTCTCTAGCACACTCCAGTAAAACTAGAAAATGCTATAGACTAGTAATAAGAAGACATACATTGAAATCGAATTTATGCAAAAGTCTTACGCAAGCTGTTGTGGAGTGGTCTATAAATAACAAATAGCAAAAAAAAACTTGCCCTAACATGGTTGGAACTAATATTATTTCGTTCGATTGTATTAATATATGAGTAACAACTAACAATTTTGTATTTATCTCAATCAAATTAAACGTAGTAGCTTCTGCAAATCGCATCTCGCGCAACTCAGTGGTTGGATTTCTGTATGTATGTACATTTGGTAAATGGTATGTGGTTTGCAGAGCCCGACGTCCCCAGGCGCGGTGTCCCCGGGCGGGGGCAGCGTGTCCCCCGCCACGGGCGGGCTGTCCCCCGCGTCGGGCTCGCCCGTGGGCGCCACCGTCCCCCTGGCCCCCGCGGCCCCCGCGGCCCCCGTGGGCCCCATGCACCACCCACACGACCACGCGCACATATATGACACCCAGGTCTGTGCCCCCTCTTTGGGCTTACAGTGCATGCGTGATCTTGCCAATGAATCTTGCCAATCATAGTAGTGATTTAACGAAAATTTAATATAAAATTAAAAAAAGACCAATAACTAAAATAAAGACCATTTGCGTACTTAAGTATATAATTTAGACGAAAATGGCTACTGCTTTCTAAATTACGGTAACTAGTTGTAAATAGTAAATTTTAAACTAGTTCACTTTTTGTCGATTATGCGTTCTAATGAGCAAAATAAAATTTAATGTGTGGTAAACAAAATTCGACATTGCAAATCAATTAATTCAAAATTTATCTAAAATCGCTTATATAAAATCTCTTTGTTTACTTGTTCCGCGCGATATATTAGTAAAATTAAAAAATGTGTATAGATACATTATTTGGTAAGAGCGTAAATAAGAACACGAAATAATTATGCAAGAATTCATGTATATGATTCAAACTGAAACATTGTTTTTCAAATAAGGTGCTCCTTTTCCTATATATGAGATTAATATAGTGATGCATAATGTACTGTGATTAAGGAAAATTATTGTTAGTTAGCTTACTGTGTTATTGTTAAGCTATGGACTAGATATAATATTGGCTTCGAATTATAACCTAATTTTGTCCAATTTGGCCAAAGTAGACATTAACTTTTTTTATTTTACTTTTTTGTTTTTTTTTATTTGCTTTTTACACCAATCATTTTTTTGTTTATTTCAGAATCACTTATCTGTACCAAACACAAATAATTATCTTCATCATAATAAGGTTCGTTTTCTTTTTTAACCTCCTTTTAAATTAATTTTTCATTTGTTTGCTTTGGCTTAAAAATGCTGCATCATTGGTGCCAAAGTTTTATATTTCACAACACATTAACAGCTGTTTGTTCTTTACCGATACCTTTTTTGATTATATTATTTACTATTTTGTAAAAATGCATGTCTTATTATATAACAATATATACTTTTTTTATACATCAAATTTGGGACAGCACATTTGTATATATTTTTCAATATCATTGTACATCGCACGTGGAGGTTGTCCTACTTGCCCACTAATATTTTGGCTTCTACTAGTATTTAATTCATACATAATGAATAATACAATACATTATGTATTATTCTATGACCAAAGCGACTTCTTATGCCGTTCAGAGTTCATGTTTTTATAGTACTGTTTCACATTCATTGTATCCATGTATTCTCTTATGATTATAGTATGTATTAGTTATTTACGTATATTGTTGATTATGATGATACTTGGCAATAAAATCAAGTAATGTCATATCATCAAACTGAAGATTTGTCTTACAGTCACATGTTTTCAAACAAATATGTTTCAAACATATTTTAAAATATTGTCTATCATAACTAATTGATTTTTATTGACATGTCATTCGCTTTTAATTGCATGAATTAATTATATTACAGCCGAAAACAGTTGTAACTTACCCTATGGGCGTAAATAGATGGCACATTTAAAAAATAGTTTAATGTTTTATATGTTACCTAAAAACAATTTGTAGGCCCCCATTTTATACAAATATAAAAAGTATGTGAAAGATATTTGATACTATCCTAGTTACGCCCATACTTTATAAAATTTTACGTCTCGTAAGCCTGAATTATGCACTTAACCTATCACTTTATTTAAAAAAAAATATTTTTAATGTTTCCGGCTTTCATTATAATTTTTAAAGCTAAGATTGCACACTTGAAACTTACATTTTGACTAATTGCAGAACATGTCACCCCTGGACCACAGTTGGATCACGTCAAGTTACCAGTCCCATTGTAGTCCACCTTCACAATATTCATCGACATCGAATATCAACATACCTTCGCCGACTGTAAGTTTGAACTTATTGTAGTAACTAGTCACTAAACTTTAATTGACGGGAATAGGGTTGACAGTAAAGGCACATTAGACACATAACAATATGATGTCTTCAGAGAAAGCTAGCGTACGCGCTTTGTACGTGCAAGTTTGTGTGTGTTGATACGCACACGCCGTGACACGCGACAACGGAAATATTTAGGGAGATTATGGGTGATTAGTCGCTAATCTTATCCCCGCTGCACCGCACGACTACTTCCGTTTGTCTTTATTTCGTTCGTCAATCGACACAAATACAAAAATCTCTACATCGCATAAACAAACGTATTTTGATGTCTTTGAATGTCTACATAACAATTATTATATGGTAATACGTGAAGCGAAAACTTTGGATTACTTTTTAAGAATATTACGCGCACGGAGGAGTGCGAGATTTGGCATAGTTAAAGTTTATATGGAGAAGTACAGAAACCTTACATTTTTATGTTATACTAGATGACGCTCGCGACTTGATCCGCATTTTTTATTTTTAACATAGCCCATGTCCTTTCATCGCAATCGGATGAACGGTATAGCAGTCCATAAAATACGAACAAACACACAAACATTGATTTTTATGTATCGTATACAAATACATTAAAAATTAAATGAAACACTCATCGTGTATGTTCATACTGCCAATGTCAAAAAGTCCGGTAATGTCAAACTTGCGCTTAATATTTCAGTAGCACACTGGCTAGAGCGTAAGTGTATCGCGCTGAAGTGCGCGGGTTCGAATCCAGCAATGTGGTCAGACAATTTTGTTTTTTTTTATTTTTATATACAATCAAACCTAAACGACACCGAGCAAAGCAGGGTCGCGTAGGTACTGTATGACTAAATGAGATGCGGACCGCATCTCACACTCTACGTACAACAACTATACAAGACTAGGCAATTACGTTACGTGCGAGGCGGAAGTCGGGTCTTTTTATATACAATTTCTCTGGTAAAGATACATACATACATACAGATACATACATAAGTATACATTTTACTGGCCCATTGACATATTATTTAGGGCGTCTGTCTACCTTTCAGGCCGAGAATTCTAGAACCGATTCTCGGCCAAGTCAAACTTATTCGGTTATTTGCACATAATTAAACCCCAGTCACGCTTTTTTTTAATTTTTTCTGTTTGCTTTTCTAGGCTAATCTCTTAATTGGCTAAACCAATTTTGACGGAACTTTCATTGGCAAGTAGACGACTTTTCAGAGAGTCGGCTATTTTTTATACCGAAAAAATAACAAAAACGCGGGTGAAAATGCGAGGCATTGCTAGTTCATTTTTAAAGTTGGAATCCTATATCTGCTACACTACTGATCAGTGGTAATCATAGTGAGTAAATGTACTCTACTCCAAGGACGGATCTAGAAGGATCTAGTTACATTTCTCTGATTGGGCGACAAAAGGTATTAGAAAAAGTAGGGACAGACTTTATGAGTTGTATGACGAAAAATCATACACATCGGATGAAAACTTTCATAGCTATGTCCGCAATTACTCAAAAATATTTAAAAAAGTATCAAAGCACGCGAAATCAATTCATATCGCCAATAAAATTAGTAAGGCAGATAACACAGTAAAAGCGATATGGAACACTATTAACACAGAAGTAGGGAAACAAAATAAGAAAAACGAAGACCTCTCAATATACATTAACAATAAAATCGCTACTAATAAAAAACAGATTGCTGATGGTTTTGCTAAATTTTTTTCAAATGCACCTGTACACATTACTAGTAGTCTAGCATCCTCTGCACGTACAGCACAGGCACTATTAAGCCAAAATATAGGAAAGTGGTTCCCTAGTTTTCAGTTCAGGCACACGTTTTCATTTGAGATAGAGAAAACTTTCAAAGAATTAAAAAAAAAGAAAAGTGAAGATTTGTGGGGATTATCTGTTCATGTACTGGCTAATATAATGCCAATAGTAACACCGATTTTAGTAAATATATTTAATAAATGTGTCGATCAAGGTGTGTTTCCCGATTTGATGAAGCATAGTAAAATTATACCATTTAAATCGGGTTGTAAGTCAGATCCTACAAACTACCGCCCAGTGTCGATATTGCCAGCGTTGAGTAAAATATTCGAAAAAATAATGCTCAACCAAATGCTGGCACATTTTAACATTTGCAGGATTTTTCATGGTCAACAGTACGGTTTCACGAGAGGGCGGTCAACAACACATGCGGGAGCAAGCTTGGTCAAAAATATACTAGAGGCTTGGGAAGGGTCACGAGATGCCATTGGCGTGTTTTGTGATCTTTCCAAGGCTTTTGATTGTGTCTGTCACAAAACTTTAATTTACAAGCTGAAATACTATGGAATACGTGATAAAGCTCTCGATCTCGTGATTTCATATCTGGCTGACCGAGAACAAAAAGTGAATGTAAATGGGGTTACATCTGTCGGTTCTAAATTAATGATGGGCGTTCCTCAAGGATCAATTTTGGGACCGTTCCTATTTTTGGTTTACATTAATGATCTTCCATTTATGCTTAAAGACCTTTGTGAAATAATATTATTTGCTGATGACACATCATTATTATTTAAAGTTAACAGAAAAGACATAGATATTAGCGGACAGAATAGGACCTTGGCGGATGTCTCGAGATGGTTCGCTGCCAATAATTTACTACTGAATGCACAAAAAACCAATTGTGTTAAGTTTTCCCTATCCAATCTACCCAAAATTCATAATGGACTGAAACTGGATGGGAAAGAATTAGAATTAATGAAATCAGCTACTTTTCTTGGTTTAACAGTAGACAATAAGTTACAGTGGGCGGACCATATCGGGACTTTATCTAATAAGCTCAGTTCGGCAATATATGCTATTAGGCGCATTAGACAGTTGACAGATGTAGCTACGGCTAGGCTGGTGTATTTCGCATATTTCCATAGCCTTATGTCTTATGGTCTGCTACTGTGGGGATCAGCGGCGCATATGAAATCTATCTTTATTTTACAAAAGAGGGCAATACGTACCGTCTACAGTATGAACGCACGTGAGTCGCTGAGAGATCATTTTAAAGACATTGATGTACTCACCTTACCCTCGTTATACATCTATGAAAACATAATGTACACTAAAAAAAATTTAGATCTATTTCAAAAGAAAGGCGTTGTTAGTGGTGTGGAAACTCGTGGTCGTGATCAGCTAGTTATTCCTAAATTTAAATTACAAAAGTCAAGTGGTTCATTTTTGGGTAACTGTGTTCGTTTTTATAATAAAATTCCTCAAGAAATTACTCAATTAACGGAAAACAGATTTAAACTTGTCATTAAACGCACACTGATTGGAAAAGCATACTACAAAATTAGCGATTTCATTGAAGACACAACAATAAACTGGAAGTGATCCTCTCTGCGTATGCATTTACTGGCTTTATAGATATTGTATTTTTAAATAACTATTGTACAATGATGGTGAAAAAATGATACCTGACTGAGTTTCTTGTCGGTTCTTCTCAGTATTCAGGTTTTCTTTTCGAACCGAACTAAAGTAGATTTGACGTTCAAAAATACCTTGCATTTGGGTTTACTTGAATAAATTGATTTGACTTTGACTTTGACTTAGAAGGTGGTCATGGGGTTCATAATATAACCCTTTAAGCTTAAGTCAAGTGCTGTTTATTCTCTGAATTCTCTGCCATTTTTCTCCTTTTGTTAGGAATGTAATTACTAATTATTATTAAAATTTGTCAAATATCATGTGCCTTAGTTTATTGTAATTTTTGCGCCAATGGTCACCCTAACTCCAAGGCTGAATTCGCCCCTTCTTTTTTTTAAATATTTTTCGACTAACCATTTCATATAAAAGTACCTGGGCGACCGAACTTTTCTCGGCGTCTTTCAGGTTTGATTGTATTTAAAAAAAACAAGCAAAAAGTCTAACCACATTGCAGAGTTCGAACCCGCGAGCTTAAGGCGTGGCAGACCCACGCTCTAGCCACTATGCTATTGAGAAGGTAAACTCTGTTGCGAAATTATCAACCATATTTCGCGGGCAAGTTTTAAGTGTTAAAAACACGAATGAAATCAATTTTCCTAGAACTAGACCTAGCTAGATCGATTTTTCGCCCCCATAATCCCCTGTATTGTAAATTTTATCGAAATCGTCAGAGCCGTATTCGAGAACGCGATTACAAATATATATATTTGTATAAACAAAAGAATTTAACAAGAGAATATTGAGAGCAAAATATCTTATACTAGTACATGTGCAATATTTGTATATTGCTCATGTAACAGTATATTTTGCTACTAATATTCTCTTGTTAATATTCTTAATATTCTTATCAAATGCAATGAAAAGATATACAATAAACAATTACTATACTCGTACAATCCCTACACAATTATGATATTGAATTGATCATATGTTATACCTATTGAAAACCTGTTCAAAATGTTTCATTTATTTCTTAAAATTACGTATTCTTATCATGGCACTTAAAAAATTGTCTTACCAATGTACCTACAAATTAATCTCAAAATGATTAAAGTATGTAGAGTTGTAAATAAGCTGACTATGGATGTTCTGGTCACTATTGACATTATTATTTATCTGCTATAAAATCTCTATGTTGGAAAAAAAATAAACAAAAGTTTTTTGCACTTTTCGTTTGTACCTTAAATAAATATCCCTTATGTATTTACTTGACTGTCTATAGGTATATGTATATTGTAATCCTCCTGCGAATTGTTCCATTGTTACGCTAGTTATGTATTTTAAAATTATATTATAAATATGTATATATTTCCCAGATGGTACACAGCCCAGGGAGTCCTGTGGAGTCCCCACAAACAGACTATAATAACCTACATCAAGCACTACTACAACCTTTTGAGCAAATTACTATGGTAAGTTTCTGCAGCACACATTAAAGTCTTTCTCATTATTGTTGAGCTCGAAAACTAAACCATTTTGTAACATTTGTAAAATCGCTTTTCGCTGCGCCGAATAAGTTGAATAATTTATAACAATTGTATTAAAAAATCTTCAGCAAGTTGTTTGGTTATCTCTTGCATGACTAATATTTATTAGCGATAAATATTTATAACTATAAAATATAAGTATATATTTATATATATTTATTTATGAGTGTTTATAATATTTCTATGCTTCAATGGAGTAGCAAGGAGTTGTAAGTAACAGACAAACTACATTCACTACACATAAGATTTTTATCGTAATTTCTAAGTGCATATTCATAATAAATATTACAGGCTTAAAATTCACAATTATTACAGCACTTAATTACATAATAAAAAAAATTGAAATTTGTCTAACATGAGAATCTATATAATATTTAAGCTTCGATCACAAAAAAGAACTAGATACACAATCAACGCTCCAAAAATGTCCGAACCAAATGTGCGTTCAAATAAGTATTTGAACGCACTTCTGTTTTAATGGTATTCGAAAACGCTAACAGCGAAAATGTCAGTGCTCCTTCAAAAATTGCAAAAGTAACACATCTAGAACGCTAAAAAAAAGACGCGAGTTCTTATTTTCGGTTAATAAATAAATAATATTATTTACGTGTTCATTATTTCATTATAGTAATAACTTTACATAGCTCTTTTTTATTAAATTCATAATCATATTTTTAAATATTGCCTGACAATATTTGTTTTATCCTTGTCACTTTCACGTAACAAATCAACGTAGCAACATAGCAACACAAATAGATTATTTGAATTATATTTTATGCACGAGACGTAAGATTGCATTTTAAATATTTTATTTAACAAACTTCGTTTCATTGTCATGCAAGAATCGTTTATGAGCGTTTATAACCTTATGGTTTGACAGTAAGGTCTACTTTAGATTAACGCAATATTGCCAATAATACTTTACGATATTAAAAATATATACGTCAATTCGGACAATATTTTGTTTAAATTTTTTAGGAGATTGTGAATCTAGTTCTTTATTTGTGATCGAAGTATTTAAGTTAAATAATAAGAGGTCCATATGAAATGGAACTACTGTTAAAGAAAAACACAATGTGCATTGTGCTTTTCTTTTATCCTCACGACGTAATTTATGTACAGTCAACATCAAAAGTAATTGATCAAAATAAACTCTCAAAAAGGACATGATTGTGATTCATAAGTGACTATCTTACATCTAGATGTTTGTTTTGCATGTGTCCATAGGCAACGTAATCGTTCACCATCAGGCGGTCCGTATCCTATTTGCTATCTTCGTGGTAAAAACAAACAACAATAAAGTCACAACATTTTTTAGAAAAATTAAAATATGGTTACAATAAAAAAAAAATTATTGCTAAAAAAATATAAATTTATTGCATTAAACTTAATGCATTAAACTTATTGATGTTTAAAAAATATTCACTTGTACTTTAGTCATTGTAAACCATAATCATGTCTACCTTATTTTGAGAGTTCATTTTGTTTAGCTAGTTTTGATGCTGATTGCACCTACCGTGTATGATGGTATGCAAATAAACAAACTAAAGAAATAGTTTACATATGGTATGCATTCATAATAAATAAATAATCAATTGAAAAGTAATATCCTATGCAAGAGAACCTATCAAATGTAGACTAATGAATATTGGCACAAAACATGTTACTCGACAACAATATGCACAGATAAAAATAATTACAGCACAATATAATAAAAACTAGCACGTTAGAGATATAAATTTTAATGCAATATGTAATTTTTTGCTATACGATAATAAATCATGAACTTATTGAAACTGATACAACTTTTGTAAATATCTTACCATTAACAGCGCTCTTGAAATCCAGTTTCAATTTGTTGATATCTATATCGCCAGCTACTGGAGTTTACTAAAGATTTAAATCTGTCGAAAAGACCTTTTTTATTTGATTTCTAGCAAATAAAAACCTATCTCTGTTCCTCTATATAATACATATATTTCGGACTATCGGAAGTCATAATATCGTGTATTAAGAACTTTTTTTAACTGACCATAAGTATATATTCCATGTATATATACATCATCGTATATAATATCATCATAATATCGTCAATGAAGTGATTATTGATCAGAGCCATAACATAATAAACATTTATCATAATACATGTTATACATTGTACATACAAATCGAGTTACGGTGACAAGTTCGGAACTTATGGCCATACTTTACACTAATTTTTGGCTTTTCACGCCTAAAAAACCTAAACTTAGGTAGGGAGTAATTACTACTCCAAATCTAATAATTCCCTTTGACACCTGTGGGAAAATAAGGGCTGGGGATTGATACAAGTACTATCCGCGCGCAGATGGTTGGCCGACGACTACCCCTCCCACTACCGCCGAACGCGTCCCGCGCCACTGGTCGCTAGTCACTAGTCAATACCTTTAGTAACGCTGTCATTTACATACATTCATTTTATTTATTACTCTCGCTCCGAATTGTTAATCATTGTAATTTTTTGTTAAGTTTTACTTTGTTTTTTTTTGTTAATTATTCATTTTACTTGTTTGTTATTTTGTTGGTAAAATTGGTAAAGAGAAAGTTTTATGTAAAGTATATAGAATAATAAATTAAAATCATTAATTTATTGCAACAACTACGATATTTTTGTAATCCGTTTTTTTTTGTCAACCCTACTGACCATCGGCGTGTGACGTCATGATGCTATCAGCAAACCTTCTGCGCACGGATTGTTAAAATAAAAACTAATTTAAAAACTTATATGAACTAGTTGACTAGGGTATCTTTTTGACAGATCGTAATCTTTTGTCGTGGTAGTAAGTAAATGAGTGTAACGTTGGTGGATGTTGGCCAAGGACTGGGCGCAGTTGGTGCAGAGCCTCGTCGAGTCAGGCTGGACGGCACACGTCCAAGTCGCGGAAAATGTACGACACCCCTCACACATACACTCTGCCCATCACTCTTAAGGCCGAAACAGACTGAGCTGACACAACACTATTCGTCTTTATAGGACTGCGTATCCAGAGGATACAACGGAACGTTATTGTTGTCGCAACGCTTCACATTTATCTATCCATCTGAATGTTTCTAGCTGCTTAACCAAGTGGGTAGAGACTTTAAGTCGTACGTATATATATTTAAAATAATTTATGTACAAATGTGCAAAAGGGACCACGTCTTTTTCGTTAACTTAAATTAAAGCCTTTTTAACATAGACGTGGTAATATCGTAAATGGTATCGGTGAATCTCTTTAGGTAAAGTTTATATATAACATTATATAGATTGTCAAAACAGTGGTTTGGAGTGCCATTTATAGACATTTTGGTTATGCAGTCTTACTTGAAAAAGTTATTACCATTAAACTGTACTGTTAGTTCCACATTAATTTTAATCACATAAAGTACCCACGTGTGATATTTTGTAACATTTTAGTAACAAGAACGAGGGTAGAATGGATTTCCTGCGTGTAGTGGGGCTGCATAAAAGCTTGATTTTGGTCTAGTAAGAGTTCAGTTGTTGAGAAGTCGTCGAATAGTCAAGTGCATAATAGTTGAGATGAAGAATTGCTAACGTGTTCATAGTGATCAGTGCTCCCGTTACATTTCATATTTAACAGTACCTAATATCAATATTACTCACAAGTATTGGATATTGGAATAATAATTATGAAATCTTTTTTATGCGTACTCAAACTCGCACGTGACGATTTTTTACATTTGTACTCTACACTCTAAAGTAAAAAGTATTAAAACTCAAGATTTTTAACACTCGCAGAGTTAATAATAAATACTTAAACCGGTAATACGGTAACCCAATATAATTTTAACTGTGTTTATGACATCAGCTCTATCTGTTTCGATCTTAACGAGCTATCTAAAGGGACGATTTTTGCATCAATGCAGTCTCGCATTTGAAAATGTCGCGTATGTGGTGTACGTTCGATGCAAAAGTACCATGTGCATGATTTTTTATAGATGCAGTCATATCATCGTATTTTAACTTGTTTCCGACATGTGACGTTCTCAAAATTGTATTAAATCTTATGTATACGCATATAAATAGTCAAAGTCAAATCATATTATTCAAGTTAACTCAATTGCAAGGTATTTTTGAACGTCAAATCTACTTTGGCTCGGTTCGAATAGTAGGTACATTTATTCGATTTATTAAAAAAAAAAGTATTTGTCGTATTTTAAAATTTACGTCCTGAATGGATTACGTTGATATGAACATCACTAAGCTACGTTAATAAGGCCAAAAAATATAGTTTGAACATTTTTTAACTGTTTTCATTTTATAAAAATTGTTTTTATTGTTATTCTTAAAAATATATATCTTGTCTTAACGTGGCCTGCTACATAATGCACACGGACATTTTATGCATCGACGTTATCACAATATTACACTATACATATTTTTTTCTTAACATTCAAATAGCATTTTGTAATGTTGTATCTGTCGACATTCCGTTATTTCAATTGTGTAATGCAGAATAATCTACGGTGCATTGACTTCATTGATACGTGACAAATACACTTTTCGTATTTTATAGAGCTTTGTTTACAATTTTGCCCTTATATCGGTAGTTTATAAAACTGTCACAGTATCAGCTTTGAATGTATGGGCTGTAATATACACAACACATCGAAAGAAGTGAAACCATATTGCTTGAAAAGTTATTTTGCTATAACTAAGATGTAGTTTAAAATGTTTCCAATTATTCATTTCCTCTGTTGAAAACTTGAAAACAATACTATTGTTGTCGTAGTATTATTTGAGAAGTATTTTAATCTATATGAATCAACCTTTGATTTTTTATTTATCTAGAATCTAGATGGAACATTGTAAACAATCAGTACAGGCAAAAATGTCTGAAATTACTCTATATGCGTGCGTAACACCAGTGTATTTATTTTTATTCAACTGTCAATGTGTGCGTATTTGAAGATCACAACCTATATCACAGTATTTCTCCTTTTTTGTTATTAACTTCTAGTTATTTAAATAACTTAAAATATGCTTTTGATACGAATAATTAATAACATTTAAAACAGCAATAATAATCACGACTTTAAATTGTCGTTTAATCTTATTAAACGACAATAAAAATTAAAAATTACCTGTTTATTTCTAATATATTGTTACGAGCTGCGGGTAATCAAATGCTGGTTAAGGGTGCAAAGTGTTTATTTTCGTTCGTACACAGATGTCAAGTACACGTGCATTTATTTACGGCGGTTCCTAGTCTTCGTAGTCGCTCCTTGACGTAGGTACTCGCGTAGTAGTCACCGAAGGTACATGCTTCATACACAACTTTCCCGAATCACAGAAATCTTCTATCCAAAGTCGTCGCAGTAGTCGTAGTCGTCTTCATAATTCGCCTTGATGTCGCCTCGATATATCGCTTCGATCAATAGTCGAAGAACTAACTCAGAGGCGGACACGGAGCTTTATTTATAGTTCGATAAAATGAGGGTGGAAACTTCTAGAGCAAACCCGACTGCTAGTAATAATAACGCATAGAAATAAAGAGGGTGGAACTTTCTAGTTAATTACGCTCGCTAACAATTCGACATCGTTCTCGACACCGCGGTCTGTTTGCATGACTCATATATGACACGTCATCGCTGTACACGAATTTTCGAAGTACAACTTAGTTTTGCTCTTTCTTAATTTTGCTTATACCATTCGATATTAGAGCTTAAACCTAGCAATGCGTTTTTAAATCATAGCTCTGAAAAGCCTAGGTCTCGATATATAAGCACTAAAAGATGCGAGACTCGTCTCATATAAAAATCGACCTTATTGCCTGGACATAAGGTCCAACCGTAACAATATTCTTCTTAAAATATAAAACCTAAAGGACACAGAACTGAAGTCTAGTGAGGTGAAGATCTGCGGAGATCTTCACTTCATGTTCATGTATGACATCTGTGCAGCTATAAGCCAGTATAAGATCCGTAAGAAATATCAAACATTTAATTTGTAAAATACATACATATCCTCACGCTGTATCCCTAACGGGGTAGTCAGGGAGTAATTTGTAAAATGATTAGCAAAATGCTATTTTTAGCTGATGGTAGTTATTTTGACATTGTTCAGACGAATGGTGATATTATGAAATCGCAATGGTTACAAAGAGTCTGATCAACAGAAGGAATCTGTTGTTCCATTGTTTCGTTTGGTAAAACTACACATAGATCGATTGGAAAACCCTAATCAAAGCTGTATGAAATAAAAATATACTTAAAATTTGTTTTCAACCTAAAACCAATACATATTACATTAATTCATTTTTGTAAATTTCACATACAAAAAAGTGGTAAATGGTCACCGAGTAATTCAATTGACATAAAATGAAACAAAATAAATAATCGTTTTCCTCAAAAAAATCATTAAGAAATTTCAATATTTACCAATGTAAAGAAATCTTTGTGTTTTTAGGTGTTTTTCCCGCATAATTACAACACAATTTAGCACAAACCGGCGGCGTAATAATTTATTATTGACAAGATCTATCACGCATATTGTTTCAAAGGATCTATCTAAGGCGAGAAGCATGTCTACTACTTTGGGTATACATTTTTTAAGCGTTTCCAAGTACTTACGTGGTATCTAGGCAAATAAATAATCAAAGGAATCTACATACATTTTAAGATACTCAAATTAGTGCCTAATATTTAAATGATTTTCGATGACTCGATCCAAATATTTTAAAACATCAATTTTAAATTTGGAGATAACGTATTAATATTACCTACTATGAGCAACTCGATAGTATTGTTAGCCTTCAGTTTATTTGAAATATGTTTTATCTCAGCATGCTATTCCAATTCTGCTTGCCTTTATATTTTCTCTACGGAGGTTCATTGTTCAATATTTGGTAACAACTGGTTTCTGTGAAAAAGCACTAATTATTCCTTTAAAAAATTTACGTACTTAACACAGTACTTTATGATATTATGTTATAGCTTGTACCCACAGTAACCTTTGTTATTCCTAAAATAGGTAGAAATAATTGTTACAGATGGCATATTACATTAATTTAGTTTTGAGCTTTATTGGAACAGCTTGATGATATTCAAGGTTGCATGGCAACACACTAGATCATTTAGAATCCCTAAAATTAGCATGTTGTAATGAAATAATACCAATTTTTAAGAAGCACATTTTGTACCTTAGCAATACAATTTGTTTGTAAGAAACTACCTTATTTGTACTGGTTATAAGCATTTGTATTTGTAATGTTTAAGTTGATAGGTGGTCATGTAAACAGTTTAAAAATTAATATATTTTAAGTTTTTGCCTGCTTACAGTTTTGTGATCTGAAAAAAGCTTTTTATCCCATTTCTTAATTAATTCTAAATATATTAGTAGATAGAATAATTTTGCAGGTGTGCGTTCTGCATTTTTATTGTTTTTATTTTCCTGCTTACAATGATGTACCTAACGTTACACTTCAGTAATGTTGATCTAATGTCTTTGGCAGCTGGATCCGCCTTCGTCGAATTACAATGCAACCTATATTAACCACAATTCACCACACTCACAGCAAACAACGAATCCAACTCATACGTATTCCCAGGTAAAGTATCATATTATTTTTTGTTGTTAACTTTTGTGTAATTATAATATTTTACGATAATTTCATACTTTTTTCATATATGCGAAAGACCTGCGCCCAGTAAAGGGACGTAGCTATGTAAGTTGTTACAGAGTACAAAAGTTATTTTCTTTAAGGCGACGAATTTGAAATTTTGACAGCAGGGATCTCAATTTTACAAAACGTATGAAAGTTAAATTTTTAATTAATTTCATTTTGCCAGTCGCGTTCCGCGAATGGTTAACTTTTGTAATAGAAAAAAATATCAAAAAAAACCTCTTTTAAAACAGACATTTACATTTTTCGGACTAACGGAACCGTACTTTATTTTTCAAAATGCTAGTAAGTTTTTTTTAAATTAATTATAGTTTTCAATATAAACGAAGATAATTGTTTTTTCGCATTTTTCGTAAGCTCGTGCGCGTTTGTATGGTGCACGAGGTTATTTTAGATTAAATTTTTATTTATCACTGCGTTATAAACAAATCACTTTTCTGATTAAACCACTCGCTCGCTCATTTAAAAGGTCGAAGCGGTGTCGAGATACATATTCAAGAAGCGCGCTTAGTTATTTCCACAGAATCAAATGTAATTCACTCACTGACCAGGAGTTGAAGTGAGTTCAAGCCAAGGGCTTCGAGGAAACCATCTTGTAATATATTAATTGTTTCATGATTCCGTAACTAAGGTTCCGTAACCATCATGGCAAAAAACGGAATCCATATAATTTCGTCTTATACGGCTGTCCATAATACGTCTCAGCAGCAATTATTTTGTCATCTTAACACCTAAGATGTAGCATAACTCATCCCAACACCAGAAATGAGAAACAATAAATTAAATCATGAGTATTTTGGTTTCAAGTTAAGATAATTAAAACTGCGATAAAATATTCGCAATTCCATGTAAGAGTTATTCGTTTTTAAACTCGTGTAGTGGAATAGAGTGGGGATAAGTATAGTTTTTGTTACTACTTTTATTGGACAATGATTTTTCGATTTTGGGACGCCACAGTTCTGTAACGTCATCTTCCTCTAGCTTATCCTCACTCTGTCTCCACTACTGAAATTTAAAACTCAATATCTCCTATTTTTTCAATGAGTTAGTAGTTTTTCGCAATGGCATTAAACACTTAATGACTTTATTCTTGTGTATTAAATTTACCAATATGTATTAAATATACCAATTTTAAGAGCAGTCAACTAGCCTATTCTTCCTCAAATTGATAATGTATACAAAAATTGGTCCTGGGTCATTCAAGCACCATTCTAAATGAAGATGGCATAATGGTTCACACATACTCGTCACTCAATCATTCGTCACTATCGTTGTACTTTGGTTGGACCAAGGTTTAATTGACAACTAGCTGGGCAATCAACCTGGCGTGTACCTAATGATCGACTTGGTTGTTGTTGTTTGTAAGTTTCTTCCTTGGGCGGTAATGCAAATGGAAGCCCATATAGTCGATGTCTTTAGTAATAAATAAATAATATTCTAACTCATTATGTCCTTAACATTCCTCCAGTAAAGTGGTAGTAAGTATGTTTAACTTAAAAAAGGACTTCTTGGAAGAGCGAGAAAACCTCAGCTACTAAAAAGACTTTCTTAATATATTTATCGCCAGAAACTCCAAAAAATATTAAAATGTATTACGTCGACATTTTAATGAAATAACATGAAGAATATCATTTTATTACTGAAGACGTCGGCTGCTATGGGCATAGATCCTTTTGCCTTCCCTCTCATAGGAGAATTGTACTAAATGAAATGTCAAGTGTTCTCTTGTTCCCGTCAAAAAGCCTGGTCGGCTTGAGGTAAAAGAGTAAAGACGGTCAGGACTTTTTGGCGGGAACGGGAGAAGTGAGGTTGTCATTGTATTTAGATTTTCTATTTTTTATATTCTTAGGAATTTTAAAATACAACAGTGATAATATATTGTGTTTTAAAGTTCTGTGTAAGTGAAAAGAATGGAGGAGATCTAAATATACATGTGTAGCTGAAGTTTTCGCGTTCTTCCAAGAAGTCTTTTTTAACTTCAGTAAAGCCTACTATCACTTTACTGGAGGAGTGATAGGGACAGTTAATGCTCCAGAAGTTACGTCAATAGGCTGATGGTCTTGTTACCAAAGCCTTAAGAAATATAAATAAATAAAAAAGTAAAGACAGTGGGGTGGGCACGTGTGGTCGCAGCAGGCGGCGCGGTGCGGGGGCGGCGGGGGCGGGGGCGGCGCGGGGCGCGAGGCGGCGGGCGCGGGGTGCGCGGCGCGCGCGCGCGACCCCGTGCCGGGCGGGGGGGCGTTCCCCATGCAGCCGCTGGCCTCGCCCGCGCACCCGCCCACGCCCGCCACGCCGCCCAGCATACCCGACATCATACTCACAGGTATTACTACTACTAGTCCGTCTTGGGCAAAATGTTATTATACTAATAATTAGCTATTATTTCTACAATCGCCTCCTGGCTGTTTCTGAGAAGGAGTCAGGACACTGGTTGAAGGTAATACCTTCAAAAAACTTAGGAACCTTAATTGACAATACCACACTTTCTCTCATAGTATCCCTTCGTCTGGGGGCCAGGAGTAACCATCCTCACCGTTGCCGCTGTGGTGATCTCGTCGATGTACTAGGTCACCACGGTTTATCCTGTTTACGTAGTGCGGGCCGCATGTCACGACATGCTGCCTTGAATGACGTCATTCGGCGGGCTCTTGTCGCCGCTGGCGTTCCTGCAGTCTTAGAGCCTGTAGGTATTGCGCGCAGCGACGGCAGGAGGCCGGATAGTTTGACGCTTCTTCCTTGGAAACTTGGAAGATCACTAGTGTGGGATGCCACTTGTGTCGATACTTAGAGCACCAGTCGGTATATTAGACTAGTGCTCAATGTAAAACAAAAATAATATTCAGTTTTATTTCGCTTTGAGCACCTGTAGTAGTTTCTAGTAGTAATAATAATAATATTAATAACATAGCAATGTAACACATAATCGATAAAAAGCATTACCTACTTTATTAATTTAAATGAAACAAATTTTTTTTTACACAAAACTGAAACCATTTTTGTACAGTTTTTATTTTCTTTTTATATAATAATTAGTGACGAAACGATTGCGATTGATTACAATACCGTTACAAAAGACGAATACATCGTAATTTGTATATAACGATACGAATTCTTTACGATTTTTGCTTTTAAAGGGGCTGCGAGAAGAAAAAGGAAAAAATTTCTGTCAGTCGCGAGCGCGCCGCGGTTGTCGTCGGACGGTATGAGACGCTCCTGCGCATTTATTGACTAAATATTATGTCAATCAAGTTTACGAGCACAATGTTCAGTGTATGGATGTTTGAATACATCTATATCGAAACCAGAAATATTTCTCTGTTGCTAATTTGTAGGAAATATATTATCATAATGATCTAGTTAATTTATTGCTGATTTTTAATTATACTGCACATAAAAAAGCATTTTTTTTGTCCGTTTCCACCATACTAACTCACAAACTTTTGAAACTAGATATAAAATACTAGTAAAATTATATAAATAAAAACGTATTAAATTTGCAATAATATAAAATGAAAAGATAATATGATAATTTAATATAGTACCTATTATCAAATAAGTAACCCAAGAAAAACATTCAGTCCAAGTCGGTAGCCCTATTGCGTGTTTACGTACCAAACGACCGTAGGTAATTATCTCTAGGACACTGCCGAGATAGCATACTGTATGCTTACTTGTACTGTGGTAATGGTTTGTTTTATTCGGTGGTGTAACAAAAACAGCAAAAAATTAATCTATAAAACAGAACTCAGTAATGTAAATTGTTTTCATACAAAATAAATGACATTGCCATTCTATAGATTGAGTGCTCCATAACTTTTCTGATGGGTATTGCGTGCTGAATCTGTATTCGAAATTGTTCTGACAGCTTAGATTTTTGAGTTCCGAACTCCTCGTTATAGCACTTGAGAGTGCTTACTCTTCCAGTTAACAGTAATATGCTGAATTATATGCAAAATCGGTTACAGCCACTGACATGTATTACAGTACATTTACTACCTAAATCTAACGTAACTGCTGTTTGTACACGATTCAATTGACGGTATTCATTAACACCACTGTTATCTATTGCAGATTACTCGGGCGAGTTAGACGCAGGAATATTTGGTGGTGAGGAAGCCCAATTACGTGCGGGACTAGATTTAGATGACCTCACACTGTTAGAGGAGCCTAGTGCCCTACTACCAGATTCTGCAGTCGAACACGAGTTCCGCCTCGATCGCTTGTAGTACCGCGCCGCCACTGTCGCCGTCAGCAAATCCACCAACGCGCCCCTTTCTGTCGCTCGCCACTCGGTAACGTGGAACGGAAGCGGGTTGACAAACCACTTCTTTGGATGTATTCCCGAACTACCGTTTACGTTATAAACGCAGGCCGTCAGCGTAGTCACAAACTCGGTCTCCAGAGTACATCGAGCGACTATCCGACGATTCGCATTCCCAGTAACGATTCCCCGATGCCCGTTTCCGACAAGTCAGCACCGAAGCGTCAGACACAGGAAAACTATTGGCGCGACGCGAGACTCCCTATACTTCATGACAATTTCTACTGTTTCAAGTCTGAATTAGTGAATATAGGACTGAATGTAGCCGTCGTAAATAGTAGTTAGTGGAATGTAGCGGCAGGAGTCGCGGCGGGCGGGGCGAGGGCCGCGGGCCCTGGCGACGGAGGGGTGGGGCGCGGTGGAGGGGGGGGGGGGGGCGGGGCGGGGGCGGCGCGACTCGTCGACACATTCCCAGCGTGCGAGGTGTGTGCAGCGTTCGACTGTCAGTCTGTGAGTGCAAGTGTTCATTGTGGTTTTAAAGATTTTACTCATGTTTCTATTTCGAAGGGTTAGGTATATTCTAGTAATTAGATTTTTTAATAATAAACACTCGATTTATCGATAATTCGTGTATGTACAATATGAAGTGATTATTTTTAATAAGTATTGTGAATATTTACTCGAATATCATTAGGGAGTTTAATTCGGATTCGATGGATTTTCATTATTCTATGTGAGACCTCGTCGGTCGTTTCTTTGTATATAAAAATTGAAAGTGTTCACATATTGAAATTTGCATTTAAATCGCTAATGTTGCATGCTTATGACTACAGATTGTCAGTTGACTTTGGTAATTAATGGCACTTTTATTGTCTTGACTTTCTTAAAATTATTGTCATTCAGCGATTGCTCAAGCATTGACTGAAATTTACGATTTTAGCTGAAAGAAAGTTACGAATAGCCATTTTTCTAGCTTTAACTTGTCCTATGTCAAACAACATTCATAAATAGTTTCGCACGAGCTTTTCATGAAATGTTATTTAGCATGATACATTGTGCCCCAATTCCTTTAATATATAATTCTAGAATACGTTACTCTTTAGACAACACTTAGTAATTGTAGCGTTGTAAATAATGATAAAAATTGTTATCAAATTTTTAAGGGGAGCATATAAAGAACAGGCAATTATTTATTATTAACCTCATACGAAATGTGAGTTATTAACTACCCATCTAACTAAGACTTTAATATGAAAGGTGTAATTGTCTATAATGGCACAGTTAAGTGTATGCTCTTCTTAATAAGCTTCTTGTCGCAAACATATCTGTGTACTACGTGTGGTTGCGAAGCTCGTACTATGGAGGTCAATTTCTTGAAATACAGTCGATATTTTGTTACTTTTGACAATATTCAAGTAATATTTAATATGTACTTTACGTATATAACCAATATGTCCGCTATGGGGTGTTTGCGATGAATACTATGTCGTTAGAACACCAATTTTTAATGTTACATTTTCACGTCCCTATCTGAAATAAAAGTTTTAACTAGATGTTAAGTTTGAAATGTTTTAATTATAATATCAATGCATTCACAATATTTGCGTCAATATTCAATAACAGTACCACTGGAGCTTTTAAATTTAAAAAAACCACATATATACAAATAAGACTTAATGTTATTGAACACATTGACCTAATATTGACTATGCATTGATAAATCATGTAGACACATTTTTGTTTTGTAAATGCTCATTTATTACGTTTTAAGAGTCTAGTCATCAAGTTATGAGTTTCAAACGAAATATAATAGAAACCCCTTAATTGTACACCTCCATCGTGAGTGAACTAATATTCTATGTTGGTTTCCATACCATTCCACTACTTTGAGATCGTCTTACATATGCAGTGTATGTGGTAACCACGGAATGGTGCCGTTCTTCCTATTTTATTTTTAGATGTTGACAATGTGTGGTGTCCTTTATATTTTTGTTACTTTGTCGTAATTATTTTTGATTAGAAAATTGAAACCGTTACCTAAAAACATATTTGAGATATTTCGATGTACATACATACAATGTGTACTCTATTATTATGTACAATATTTTTCATATTGTTAACGTAATTCGAATGTTAATTTTCAAATTCCGATTTAAGTATAATACTGTAAAACAGATTATTATAATATATAATGTATAAAGTTGTTGTACTATAATTGTGATAAAGGGAAAAGCACAAGATTAATCATAGTGAAGCCTAATCAGATGTTAAAAGTAAGTTTTCCTCTTTCTTAAAGTTTTTCAGTGTTTTTTCTAAAAATATGTAAGATTATTAAGCTAGTATCTGCCAAATGCAGAAGTTGTGTTGGGCTAAAAGTCTTGGGTTATTTGAGTCAGAATCAGGTGCAATATGGTGTTTTGTTACGTTGAAATAAATTTGTTTTTATATTTCAACAAAATTATTATATAAATTACCAAATGTATTTAATACAGTAAGGCCTAAATCGCACAGAAACCTTACGCTGTTAACTTGATCATGATTGTCATAGACTCGCTAAAATAGGTACTTTTTAATTATTTCTTGTAGCAGTGGTTGTGTGTCTAATTTTTTCAAAAGTTATAATTAACTGTAATTTCTAGCCAGAGATATTGTGTCGTTGAACTCAAGATGTATGAGCGAATAAAAATGGAACTATTTCCAGAAATATTTTCGGACCCCTCAGTAGAATTCCTGCTCCATAGACTTTGTCTCTATCTCTATAGCGAGTACACCAACGTCCTTAGATTTAGAAGGAGAAGAAAAAGTTAACTACCATGACGACGCATAAATTATCTACATATTATATAAACAAAGCAAACTTTTTATATGAATTATTTGGAAATATGCCGTCATTTGTTTTTACTACTACATAATTTTGACAATACATCATTAAATAATATACCTATATAATATACGACTTCATAAAGTTATTATTTGGTCCCTTTTCTTACACCGCTACATTAAGTATCGGTAGATTTAGTGTTAAGCAGTCTCAAATGCGTTTTAGGTCTTATTATTAATTTATCGAAGATACTCTGTGCAATTTGTGAAAACAAAATTTGCAATTGGAACCGGCTCACTACCACATTGCATTTGACATGGACTCAGAATAAATTCTGTAAATGTTTTTTACATTTTTGCATTTTGGAATTTAGGTTAAACATAGAGATAGGTTTTATTGCATGAGCCTTGTATGAGCAGATATAAGTACGCTTACTCATGGAAGCAACAAGACACCAAATTGTGTGATCGAGTATTTCTACAATTGTTTAAAAAACGAATATTCTATGAATTTGTATGACAAAAATTTTATTTCTCAAATATGCACAAACCTAATAAAAAAAATTTCAGTAACAACCTTCAATGGTATGTTCTATTTAAACCAAATGTACATAATAAGTGTGATAGAGATGAAACGGTCTCATTTAAAATAAAAGTTGTTGTAAGTAAAATGTGTTTCTAATTCTTCCATCAAAGTTCTTCCATTTCGCATTTGTGTTCATTTTTAGGGTTCCGTAGACAAAATGGCAAAAACGAAACTTACAATTTTGTCGTGTCTGTTTGTATGCCTTAATTTGGTCACAGTTAAATTTTTCCGTCCTTTCGCTACGAAACAGTTACAGGTTCACAACCACAGGGCAACATTGACCGAATTATGGCTGCGTTTTTTTTCATGTTTAAAATTAGCTGAAATATATTTAATGCTGATGATAACCCAAAACAAATGAGATACATTGAAATTTAATTCTTTGTTCGACACGCTTTTGGCACTTTTTTTTTACTTTGGCTTACTTCAAGAACTTCAGAATTAATTACATACCAATTTAGGTTTTTAACAAGAGAATTTCAAACATTTAAATCTATGACCTATCTATGAAAAAATTCTGAAAATTTACCTATATATCTTGTAAAAGTACCTATGTCTTTGATGAGAACATTAGAACCCCTAATAGAACCGAATAAAAATTTCGGCGAAAATTGTAGGGAAAAGTTTATTGAAATATTTAGAATTTCATGCAGTCATGGTGAAATAGTTCTTTTTACAACCCCGTAACGTTCAATAAGTAATACTGCGGATGTAAACGTATCTAGTAGTGGTACACGGTAGTAAACTAATTAATCTGTGGTGGTACGATTCTCCGACAACCGACGTCTTCAGTAATAAACAGATACATTCTTTATATTATTTCATCAAAATGTCGACATAATACATTTTTGATGTCTTGTAGTTTCCAATATATTGAAGCAGTCTTTCTAATAGGATCCGTTGAGACAGATTAAGCCACTAAAAAAATCTCAATTCAATTCAATTTCACATAACAGCACAATAGTGTAGATACTTGGGACACAAAACTGCGCCATATTTACATCACAATATCTACATTTTAGTCATTTGTAAAAAACTAAAATGAACGCCCGAGCGCTCGCAATAAAATCCCGCCAAAAACTCTAAACGTATTGACACTCATGATCACAGAATAATATCTCGTAAAAATATCTGGCAAGTTAATTTCCAGACCTACCTTTTCCTATTGTTTTTTTTTTCGTAAATAGATTTGAATTTCGCCTCCGATTACTGTTGACATTTGTACATTTTTGTAAGCGATTTTTGTGAAAGAACAAAAATGCGAACTTTATTAATTTTTGTGTTGTTTGGCTGTTTTTTAACGTTAACATGTAGCAGACCGCAACCTGCAGAGGAAAATGATGAAAGGTAGATCGTAGATGAACAATGTTATTCTCATCGTCATAGCATTAGCCCTTATTCGCCTCGCCATAGCGCCGTTCGCGTTAAAATAATTCCATAAGAGCCTGCCTATGCAAATTTTGGTGTGTATGGTGAATTGGAAAAATAAAATGACAAATATTTGGATATGTAGGTACTAGAGGTAGGTATGTATGTAGGTACAAAATAACGTGATTTTGTTCTATCATTTGTAGTAGGTACATAATTCATTGTAGTAAACCTCTATTTTCGCCAAATCAATGGTCCTGAGGTAATTTCTCTAAACTGCTGTCAGACTATTGTCGTTCATTCGTTTGTCGGTCGTTTATAATAAGTACCATGAATACGTATCATTAATTTATCTTCTTTTCCATTTTCACTCTCATCACTTCATCCCTGAAAGTATATCTTACTTACGACGTTTTGTTTAATTTTTATTTCATCAGTATCTGCGACGTGTTTTTTTTTTTCAAAATGGTGGACAAACAGGCCTAGAAAGTCGGACGGTCGGATTTTGGACACATAAAAAAAATTTTTAGGCCATCGTAAATTTTACAAATATTTTTTCGTATTACTTATTTGACCCGTTTTCGAAAAAATGACTAAAACTTGACGCTCATTTAATACCGACTAACACCGCCTCGCCAACAGTTGCCGCCACGCGGCGTTATTGTCATTTGTCACCAAGTAGTTCATTCGCCGTTCGCAAATGGGTAGCTTGATAGCGAGACGTCTCAGTGACGATACGGGTAAGCGTATAAGTATGTATGCAACGTTCATAAAACAAATCCGAACCACTCGAGGAGAGATGGTGCTGGTCGGGGGCCAGATTGGTGAATGAGCTGCGATATTGGTGTCTATATCACTCAGAAAAAACAAAAGTAATTACGAATATAAAGGACAAGGTGCCTAGATTAGGAAATTGTCAGGACTGTATTCTTACTCTTTTTTACATAAAAAGAAAGCTCTATTGCAGACTTTGTTTTGCGGTTGGTTGTTAGCTGTGTGTGTCGTTAGTAAGTAGTAACAACTGATAACAGATAGGTATAAGTACACAAATATGCGCAAGTAGGTAGGACTTACATTATTCCCATTTTCTGTGCAAGTATAGTTATTAGTTTAATATTCTATTTCGTTTTAAATTTCTATAGCAATAAAGAAAAAACGGAATATGACAGTGCATACGGAGCAGTAGAAGACGACTCTCTTCGCAATAATGATAACACCAATGAAGAAAACGAGGTACCAAATACGATTCTAATTATTTTCACTAGTTTATTTCACTAAATAACTAGTTTCTTTAGCCCATGACGTGGTTTCTGTAACCTCTATGGTGGTGTTGCATGTTCATTTCCATCTTTCGAGCAATAATATCATAAATTACGAATATTTAAGACGACATATATCAGTGTATATACTTACATAATTTTCAATTTATACATTACGTATAATATAAAATAAACTTTTTGTAAATTTTGAAATCGCTATATCTACCAAAAATGCATTCGTAACTTAATAGGTAACATTGCTGCTGCTGTCAGTCTGATACCATCACTAAAGTTATAATACATACATACATATATATCTTCACGCTGTATCCCCAACGTTATAATACTAAGTAATAAACAACATTGCGCGGTTTGTGCGCACCTATTGAATGAATGATTGAATGAGTTGTCTAATCGTGACATCAATACCGAGCGCTTGTTTCATGAAGGCAGTATGACCACCACCGTAAAGCCAGCTCAAAGGTCATAGGTAATATAGAATGTTTGAGAAGCCCTGATTGTGCAAGTGTGTACATCTACCAAACCACGTTGGACCCACTTATTTTCGCCAGATACAATGACTGATAAGTCCAGAAAAGTCCAGCATTTAGTTGCTGTTCCCGTGTCCAGTACTTATACAATATTCCGGATATTCGTTTTTTAGAATAAGTCCCAATGATAAGTATATCAAAAATAGTGTCATACTAATTTAAACCTAAAGCTTTGAAGAAAACATTCGAAGAAGGCTGTCAAACTCACTATCTCGTTGGTACTATGTTAATTGTAGATTGCTACCAAAATATATTATAGTGTGAAAGAGACAGCAAAAATTTGTCAATCATCTCAAATATCTTGTACGATTACACTAGTAGATTAGTTACATCTGACACGTGTTGATTTTATCTACGTAAATTTAAATTTAATTGTGAGAAGTGTTACAGTTTTGTTTTAATATCTGTTTTAGATTAATTTAGACGAGATCATTATTTTGTAAAAATACATTAACAAAAATGCTGGGAATTTCCCTAGCCTAGCCTAGATCTGGGGAGAACTTAGCATCAAATTTTGAACGCAGACCAGTGTAGTGTGTAAAGAAATGAAGCAAATAAAATCAAAATCATGTAAACGGTATAAAGCGTCAATTCTCCGCATGCGTTGAACATAGAAAAGATGTTTTTTGGATAAACTACAGTTAAAAAATTAATGTTTATGATAAACTAATATTAAAAGAGATTATTTTCGTTTCTGTTATGTGACGTTCTAATAGATATTTTAATATGTTTTATTTTGTATTTATTGTTTGGTTTTTCAAAATAACAATGATGGGTTGGGAAAACAACCCTGTTGCTTTTCACGTAGGTCGCTGCTTAATATGCTGCTTGCCCTAAGCTTAACGGGTATCTACTCTCTACATCATTATAATCTATAAATTACATTGTATGGTGAGTGCATTTTACTTCATGCACATCGTCAGTACATCATATACCTACATCTCGTAAACTGCAAAACTAACAATTGTTTATTTTATTAGTTTTCAGATTATAATCCAGATGAGAAAAGAAAAATTCGCGATCATAAATTTGATGACAATGTAACATTTGAGAATTCTAAAAAATACAAATCAGTCTCAAAAAATCATCAGTCTAATAGATACATTGAAAACAATGATTCGGGTTTCGAAGAAGAGACCGCGAAAGAAATAGTTAATAGCGATATTGATAATAACAATTCGAAAATGCAGAATGAGGACGGAGAATTATTATTTGATAATAGCCGAGAACAAAGTAATAAAATAGACAAAAATGACAACGAAGCATCAGATTCTAAAGAACAATCCCGTTCTTTAAAACAGTACTATAATATCATAAGAGAAGAAAATAAAATAATCGATGAAGAAGACGCTCAAAATAAATTCAGTCGTAACAGACGTCAAGCTCTGTCAAATTATAATATGAAAGAGGATATTTCGTTTATGTCAAGTACTACTAGCAAAGAAGAAGACAGCAATATTGCTAAGAATGCAAGTGAAGAATTAGCTATAAAAAGACATATTAAGAAGCTATCCTCACAAGAACTAGAAGAATTACTTAACTCTCTTTCAGATGACAAAAGATCACTGTTAAAAAAAATAATCGATAGCGATATCATAGATAACTCCGACAATATTAACAAACGAGAAATAACTAAAAAGGCAGGCGCTATCGAAGAGAATTACCTCGAAAATGGAGATTCAAATAAAATTGAAGGCGGCAATACTGTTATTGAGGCTGAATCTTCGTTATCTCAAAATACCGAGACAACAGAAACCAATAAACATTCCGAAACACAAACCGAAAACAGCGATTTAAAAAATACGAAATCTGCTGAAACAATAAATACCGATAATAAATACGACAGTTCCAGAAATGCTAAACTAGTCAGTAACGCAGATGAAATATTTCAAGCTAAATCTAGTACCATCTTACCTAGCTCAATTTCGAAAAATGAAGAAAATTTAATATCAAAAACTGATAATAAAAGGGAAGCAAACTTTTATGATTTAACTAGTCCTGACGTATCTGTAGGGGATATCAATATTTCGGAAAATAATCCTGTGCAAAAAGGAGATAACCAAGGATGTTTTTGTTCTGAAGACGAAGATTTATCACAACTATTAGACAATGAATCTCAATCTCATAGTGATCGTAAAAGAGAAGCATTTTTTAACCAATATGCGGATATTTCCGACTCCGTTAAATCATTAGAAGAGTCATTCCCCAATCAGAAAGTATGTGATGAATCAGGTTCATATTATAGATCAGATATGGCACCATTAATTAGAGTCAAGAGGAAGAGTCCAGAAGTTATATTAAAAAAAAGAGCTGCTGCTTTTTCATCAGATGCCAAAGAAGCTTATTGCCCCTACAGAACTGAAAATGAAAATGAAGACAATGAAGAAGGAAATGAGCTGAATGATGATGGCTTCTATGACCATATGTCTAATTTGGAAAAAAGTAATGAAGATGAAGGTGACAGTTTAAAAGACGATAAAAAACTGAATTATCCAAACGATTTTGAAATGCATTCTCGGCAGTCAAAATCAGTTTCCAATTTTAATCCACAAAGTGACGTTACTGGGCATTCTAAACTCGCAAAGAATGGTGACACAGATACAATGAGTCTTGGATCAGATACTGACAATGTTTTAACTGGCGTAGAAGGCGTTGACGATAACTTAATGTTTAGCAATTTAAGGAATACACGAACTGCTGTGCACGAAGATATCTCTTATCGTGGATTACGTTCACCAGAAGATGATATAAAAGACGATGAGCGTGTTCGCTCTACAGGAAATAAAATAGACAATGCGGTTTCTGAAAACTTAATAAATGAGCCTAATTATCAAGAAAATGAAGCATTTGGACCGCTTCCTAGAAATTATGAGGGAGAATTAAATCGTTATAAAAGAATAAGGCGTGTAAAGCAACTTAATTCTGAAGAAGCCTCTGCTAGATTTTAATTTGATACATCATTATATCACAAATGACAAAGTAAATAATTTTCTTTATAACATTTGAAAAAATATGATTTTATTGCATAATTTTTAAGAATTTTTTAAATATACCTTAGTTTTAATATAATTTATTACTATAGCGAAACCATTATTATATTTAGATTTATTTATAAGTTTAAATTAAACGTAGCATGGTTACAATAAATATTCTATTCCACAACCAGTGTTTCATTATACATTTCTGTACATGTTCCTATAATGTTTTTATTTTCAAAATAAATAAAAACGACCTGTAGAATTATTATAAAATTTTATTACATGGCAAAGTTTGACAATAAGAAGAAATTAAATAAAAATCGTTAATATTACAATTAACATTATGCAATTACAATAAAAGAAGGCACGTTAATGCATATTAAGGACTAGCAATGTTAGTTTTGCATAAACAGTAAAAAAGCTCTACTTAATTCAAGGAATGAATAATAAGGAATTTTCAGTGTTACGGATTTATCCAAATTTTTATCGCACTGTTTTTGATGCATAGAATTTGTGTTCACGAGAATCTCTCGTGTGTTTGAAAGGAGTACGTGGAACATCAATCAAAGTTGCGGGGCAAGTTCCATGTACATGCGAGGTAAATTCGCGCTTATAACTGGTAGTGCCATCTCCCAGTACGAAGTGCGAAGTAGGTCCATAACGTACTACGCGTTCCACTTTTTCCATACGTTCAGATCGTTCAGCCCGCTGTGCTTGTTCCGAACGTGAAAAACTACCATAAGAACGAGCTTCGGATTGGCCATAAAATTCGCCTCCAGTTCGAAGGTTATCTTTAACGGTTACACGTGGTTGACGTTCAGTAATCATTGTTGATTGTCCATCTCTTCTTTGATTACGCACCGAATCTGAACTTTCCGTATGTTGAGAGATAACAGCCATATTATCACGAGCATGAGATCGATGCATCGAACTTATACTTTTTCTATCAGTATTGTGCGTAGAATTGCTAATAAATTCACCTCGTTCGGAAAGATTACCGATACTCTTACGTTGGGCAGCTGCAGTGGAACTAATGGAATGATGAGCTTCTGTATTAGAAGAAATACCTTTGCGATGAAGAACAGCATTATTAGCAGATGTATCAGTCACCAAATCCGATGTTCGTTTGTGGTGTCCACTACGTATCATAGTATCTGTAGAAGTTAAATCTTCACCACCATGCATCGCTTTCTGAAATTCAACGCTTGTTTTCGTTATACTGTCACTTAGCTGATTTCTACCGGTAACATGTGATTGTTGGGTCGATCTGGAAACGTTCTGTTCCATCTGACCTCTTATAACATTCCTTGTACCCGAAATGTTTTCTTGAGTATGACTATCCGAAGCAGTATGGTGATGAGTAACATTTTTATTTGAGGATGAAGACGATGTAACAGTTCGATCAGATGACAATGACTTTATTTTATTCACGGTGTCATCTAGTACTCCTCTGTTTGTAGTCTGTGTTGTATTTGAACCTCCCGTGTTACTTCCTGAACTGACATTTGATTCTACGTTTCTTGTTACCGTTACCCATTTGCCAGCTATTAATTTCTTTTCCGTAATTTGTTTGATAGTCTTAGTTGAAGACCCTGATGATACACTTCTGACATTTTTGGTATCACTTTTATTAATAACGCTTTTGTCTATGCTTCTGGATGTCGAACGTTCGGTTGTAGAATGATCTGTAACGTCTCGAGATTTTGTGCGATCAATAATATTCTGAGACGTAGTGCGTTCAGTTAAATTCGGAGTCGTTTCTCGGCTTACGCTCCTTTCGGATCCAGTTGTACGAATAATGTTTTGATTTTCGCTTATATCACTAATATTTTGAGTTGAAGTTGTGTGGTGTTTAACATGCGTACCAGAGTGTATATGTTTTGTAGCAACATGTTCAGCTGCGCTATGTTCACTAGACTGTTTAACATGTGTCTCCATATGACTAATTTGGCCATCACGGCGTATTTCGGTGTCATTTCTTGCAATGTTTGCCTGGGATTTGACGTTATAGTCATCGAAACCAGTGATAGATTTTGAATCAAGAGTATTCCTATTTATTTCATTAGATATTAATTTTGTAGTTTCTTGTCTTACTGTTTCTTTGTTTATATGCAAGTTGTCTTTTGATTTAACAAGACTAAGTTTGTCTTTTGGCAACCACGGCTCGGTTGAAGGTCGATCAAACTGACCTTCAGATCTTATATTGTCTTTAGGGTGTACTTGTCCTGGCGTTTCACCTGGAGCCCATTTTGTAGGAGAACGTGAATCCATTTCTCTCTCCGGATATAAGTTATCTTTAGGTTTCACAAGATTTGGTCTATCACCTATTTGCCATTTTGGTCTAGGTGGACGGTCAAACGAACCTTCTGGTTTTAAATTATCTTTTGGACGAACTTGAGCAGGAGTTTCACCAGGTTGCCATTGAGTCTTTGGCCGATCTTCGAAAGCACCTTCTGGATGTAGATGATCTTTCGGCTTAATTTGATCTGGTTTATCACCAGTAACCCATTTTGGCCTCGTAGGACGTTCGAAGTCACCTTCCGGTTTCAAATTGTCTTTAGGACGTACTTGTGTTGGTACTTCACTGGATTCCCACCGTGTCTTTAAACGTTTTTCAAAATCGCCATCAGGATAGAGATTATTATGAGGTTTTGTTATTTCAGGTCGATTTCCAGGAGTCCATTTTGGTCTAGAGGGTCTCTCGAAATCACCTTCTGGTTTCAAATTGTCTGTTTGTCGAATAGGGGATCGCCTTTCGCCGTTAGCAGGTTGTCCTTCTGGCCTTTTCTCGAAAGTTCCTTCAGGTTTTAAATTATCGGAATGATATACTATAGTTGACCTTTCGCCTTTGGTTGCTTTATAATCATTCCTTCGAGTATGATCTTCGAATACTCCTTCAATTTTCAGATTATCCTCTCTACGTGTCAGTTTCACTCTTTGGCCTTTGACTATGCGGTATGTATCAGATGATCGAATATTTTCCATTTTACCTTCCATCTTTAAATTATCTTGATGTTTCACCAAAGCAGCCCGCTCGCCTTTAACGGTATTGTAATCGTTTCTTTGCTTTAAATCGATAAACTCTCCTTCTATCTTCAGATTATCTTCTCTTCTAATAATATCGACTCTTTCGACCTTTTGTTTTCTAATTATATCAAGATCTCTTTCAATTGTAATGTTATCGACATGTTTAATAGGCTTGCGTTTTTCTGCTGGTTGAGATGGTACTACTTCAGGCTTGTAGAACTTTCCATCAGGTTTCAAGTTATCTTGAGGCTTAACAACTGAAGCTCTTTCGCCTTTTGTAGCACTGTAGTCATTTCGAATTTCAAGGTCAATAAACTCTCCCTCAGTTCGTAAATTATCTTCGTGTTTTTGTATAATTACTTTTTCCGTCTTTTCAATACGTTTGTAATCATCTCTAGACCTTTGAATGTCTATCTTTCCTTCCATTTTAAGATGATCTTCGTGTTTCACAACGTCAACTCGATCTCCTCTTGTAGCCGTGTAGTCGTTCCGTCGTATTACTTCCATATGGCCTTCTGGTTTCAAATTATCTTCAGGTTTTTTTTGCTGTGGTCTCTCAGCTGTTAGATGTTTAGGTTTTTCAGGACGTTCGAATTTTCCTTCCGGTTTAAGATTATCTTGGGGTTTCTTGGGTGTTTGACGTTCTGCAGGTTGCCATTTTTCAGGTTTGTGTTTTTCAAAGTCACCTTCTGGTTTAAGATTATCTTGAGGCTTCTTTGGTGTTTGTCTTTCAGCTGGACGCCATTCATCTTGTTTTGGTGTCTCGAATTTACCCTCTGGCTTCAAATTATCTTGTGGCTTCTTAGGAGTTTGCCTTTCGGCTGGACGCCAATCATCGTGTTTAGGCTTTTCAAACTCACCCTCGGGTTTCAGATTATCTTTCGGTTTTCTAACTTCAGGTCGTTCAGCTGGACGCCATTCTTTTTGTTTGGGAGTTTCAAAATCGCCCTCCGGTCTGAGATTATCTTGAGGTCTCTTAGGCGTTTGTCGGTCAGCCGGATGCCATTCCTCATGTGTGGGCTTTGCGAATTCACCCTCTGGTTTTAAATTATCTTTCGGTTTCTTGACTTCAAGCTTTTCAGCTGGCCGCCAGTCATCGCGTTTAGGAGTTTCAAATTCACCTTCAGGTTTCAAGTTGTCTTTTGGCTTCTTAGCTTCAGGTCTTTCTGCAGGACGCCATTCATCATGTTTAGGCTTTTCAAATTCACCCTCAGGTCTCAAGTTGTCTTGAGGTCTCTTGGGGGTCTGTCTTTCAGCTGGTCGCCATTCATTATATTTAGGCTTTTCAAATTCGCCTTCTGGTTTCAAATTGTCTTGAGGTTTCTTAGGAGTTTGCCTTTCGGCCGGACGCCACTCATCATGTTTAGGCTTTTCAAATTCACCTTCAGGTTTCAAATTGTCTTTCGGTTTCTTAACTTCAGGTCGCTCAGCTGGACGCCATTCATCATGTTTAGGAGCTTCAAATTCGCCTTCAGGTCGTAAATTATCTTGAGGTTTTTTAGGTGTCTGTCGCTCAGCCGGACGCCATTCGTCATGTTTAGGCTTTTCGAAATCACCTTCAGGTTTCAAATTGTCTTTCGGTTTCTTAACTTCAGGTCGCTCAGCTGGACGCCATTCATCATGTTTAGGAGCTTCGAATTCGCCTTCAGGTCGTAAATTATCTTTAGGTTTTTTAGGCGTCTGTCGCTCAGCCGGACGCCATTCATCATGTTTAGGCTTTTCGAAATCACCTTCAGGTTTTAAATTGTCTTGAGGTTTTTTAGGAGTTTGCCTTTCGGCCGGACGCCACTCATCATGTTTAGGCTTTTCGAAATCACCTTCAGGTTTCAAATTGTCTTGAGGTTTCTTAGGAGTTTGCCTTTCGGCCGGACGCCATTCATCATGTTTAGGCTTTTCAAATTCACCTTCGGGTTTCAAGTTGTCTTTTGGTTTCTTAACTTCAGGTCGCTCAGCTGGACGCCATTCATCATGTTTAGGAGTTTCAAATTCGCCTTCAGGTCGTAAATTATCTTGAGGTTTTTTAGGTGTCTGTCGCTCAGCCGGACGCCATTCGTCATGTTTAGGCTTTTCGAAATCACCTTCAGGTTTCAAATTGTCTTGAGGTTTCTTAGGAGTTTGCCTTTCGGCCGGACGCCATTCATCATGTTTAGGCTTTTCAAATTCACCTTCGGGTTTCAAGTTGTCTTTTGGTTTCTTAACTTCAGGTCGCTCAGCTGGACGCCATTCATCATATTTAGGCTTTTCGAAATCACCTTCAGGTTTCAAATTATCTTGAGGTTTCTTAGGAGTTTGCCTTTCGGCTGGTCGCCATTCATCATACTTAGGTTTTTCAAATTCGCCTTCGGGTTTCAAGTTATCTTTCGGCTTCCTGACTTCAGGTCGCTCAGCTGGACGCCATTCGTCATGTTTAGGAGTTTCGAATTCGCCTTCAGGTCGTAAATTATCTTGAGGTTTTTTAGGCGACTGTCGCTCAGCCGGACGCCATTCATCATGTTTAGGCTTTTCGAAATCACCTTCAGGTTTCAAATTGTCTTGAGGTTTCTTAGGAGTTGGCCTTTCGGCCGGACGCCATTCAGCATGTTTAGGTTTTTCAAATTCACCTTCGGGTTTCAAGTTGTCTTTTGGTTTCTTAGCTTCAGGTCGCTCAGCTGGACGCCATTCGTCATGCTTAGGAGTTTCGAATTCGCCTTCAGGTCGTAAATTATCTTGAGGTTTCTTAGGCGTTTGTCGGTCAGCTGGACGCCATTCGTCATGTTTAGGCTTTTCGAAATCACCTTCAGGTTTCAAATTGTCTTGAGGTTTCTTAGCAGTTTGCCTTTCGGCTGGACGCCACTCATCATGTTTAGGCTTTTCAAATTCACCTTCGGGTTTCAAATTGTCTTTTGGTTTCTTAACTTCAGGTCGCTCAGCTGGACGCCATTCGTCATGTTTAGGAGTTTCGAATTCGCCTTCAGGTCGTAAATTATCTTGAGGTTTTTTAGGTGTCTGTCGCTCAGCCGGACGCCATTCATCATGTTTAGGCTTTTCGAAATCACCTTCAGGTTTCAAATTGTCTTGAGGTTTCTTAGGAGTTTGCCTTTCGGCTGGTCGCCATTCATCATGTTTAGGTTTTTCAAACTCGCCTTCGGGTTTCAAGTTATCTTTCGGCTTCCTGACTTCAGGTCGCTCAGCTGGACGCCATTCGTCATGTTTAGGAGTTTCGAATTCGCCTTCAGGTCGTAAATTATCTTGAGGTTTTTTAGGTGTCTGTCGCTCAGCCGGACGCCATTCATCATGTTTAGGCTTTTCGAAATCACCTTCAGGTTTCAAATTGTCTTGAGGTTTCTTAGGAGTTTGCCTTTCGGCTGGTCGCCAATCATCATGTTTAGGTTTTTCAAACTCGCCTTCGGGTTTCAAGTTATCTTTCGGCTTCCTGACTTCAACTCGCTCAGCTGGACGCCATTCGTCATGTTTAGGAGTTTCGAATTCGCCTTCAGGTCGTAAATTATCTTGAGGTTTTTTAGGTGTCTGTCGTTCAGCCGGACGCCATTCATCATATTTGGGCTTTTCAAATTCGCCTTCAGGTTTCAAGTTATCTTTTGGCTTCCGAATCTCGGGTCGCTCAGCTGGACGCCATTCATCATGTTTAGGACTTTCAAATGCGCCTTCAGGTCGTAAATTATCTTGAGGTTTTTTAGGTGTCTGTCGTTCAGCTGGACGCCATTCATCATGTTTAGGCTTTTCAAACTCACCTTCGGGTCTCAAATTATCTTTAGGCTTCTTAACTTCAGGCCTTTCTGCAGGACGCCATTCATCATGTTTAGGAGTTTCAAATTCGCCCTCTGGTCTTAAGTTGTCTTGAGGTTTTTTAGGTGTCTGTCGTTCAGCTGGACGCCAATCGTCATGTTTAGGCTTTTCAAAATCACCTTCAAGTCTTAGGTTGTCTTGGGGTTTCTTAGGAGTTTGTCTCTCAGCTGGACGCCACTCATCATGTTTAGGTTTTTCAAATTCGCCTTCAGGTTTTAAATTATCTTTCGGCTTTCTGACCTCAGGTCGTTCAGCAGGTCGCCATTCGTCATGTTTAGGAGTTTCAAATTCACCTTCTGGTCTCAAGTTATCTTGAGGTTTCTTAGGAGATTGTCTTTCGGCTGGACGCCATTCATCATGTTTAGGCTTTTCAAACTCTCCTTCGGGTCTTAAATTGTCCTTAGGTTTCTTAATTTCAGGCCTTTCTGCGGGACGCCATGCTTCATGTGTAGGTTTTTCAAACTCTCCTTCTGGTTTGAGATTGTCTATTGGTTTTTTTACTTCTGGACGTTCTGCAGGTCGCCATTCTTCATATTTTGGTGTCTGAAAGTCACCTTCGGGTTTTAAATTGTCTTGAGGTCTTTTAGGAGTTTCTTTTTCGGCAGGACGCCATTTTTCAAGTTTAGGTGTCTCAAACTCTCCTTCGGGTCTTAAATTGTCATGAGGTTTTTTCGGGACTTGTCGTTCTGCTGGACGCCACTCGTCATACTTTGGTTTTTCAAATTCACCTTCCGGTTTTAAATTGTCTTTTGGTTTCTTAATTTCAGGCCTCTCCGCAGGTCTCCATTTTTCTTGTTTAGGTGTTTCAAATTCGCCTTCTGGTTTTAAATTGTCTTTTGGTTTTATAGGTGTCTCTTTCCTAACAATTTCTTCATAAGTTCTATATTCATCTTGTGAAGTAGTTACTTTTTGTAAATCCTCAGTGGAATAGAATTTCTCAAAATCTTCTTTTGTCCAAGTACGACGTCGTTGTGGGCGTTCCACAGGCGTAACTTTCTGTGTATAATCTTCTCGATTAGAAGTAACAAATTCAATTTCCCCTTCGCGTATTAAATTATCAGTTCTCTTCGCGACCACTGTTGTTCTTTCGACAATATCAGTAAAATCAATAAATTCAGATTTTGAAGTGGTATCTGTAGTCATTTCACCTTCAATTTTGGTCCAAGTATTACGCCGTACTGATTTTGGTCTCTCTGTGGGTTTGACGGTATACTCAGTGCGCATTGTTGTTGTATCTGAAAATGAGATTCATAAATAAGTTTTGAAACATCTCCCAGATTTAATTGTTTTATATCATAATTTACTATTCGAGTATTATTTAAAAAGTGGTTTAAAAGATTTTAAATATTACCAACTAGCACACTTAGTTTCATTACAAATAAGTCGGCGAAGTGCAAATCATAGTCGCTCAATTAGTGTTTCGCTATTACATACTGTCAGTCATAGTTATCAACCGTCAACCGCAAAATAAAGTTTAACGTAGAGTATCTTACGTTTAATGTAAGTGCAATCAAAACTTGTATTGAAACATTGATCTGTGTACTGTGTTTAAGTGTTAGCTCCTCATTTTTGAACGCCTTTACAGCCTGATATCTCCCAAAGCCACCGCTACTAAAAATTCGTAATCCTCAAACGTTCACCCGTAAACTAAATATATACTCAGAAAAAGTCTTAAGGTAATATGACGTAACTTTGGCCGTTGGTAATTCCTAATCCAGAATCCTAGACTTTGGTGTTAGGCTTTCTTTAAGTATTCGAAAATCTTCAATTGAGAAAAAGTTATGACATTGATACCCAAATTGACATCTCAAAAAGGCACCGCAATAAGTGTCAAAACAAATAAACCGTAGTGGAACAAATTGACTTCCAAGTACATATGTCTATAATAAATTTTTTTACTTAATGATATATTCTACTGGTTTTTATTTATTCTACTGTAATTAAATTCATTGCTATGACTATAAACATAATATAAGTATCTATTAACTTTAGGGCTATGACCATCATGCTATGAAACAATGAACATAAGTACCTACTATAAAAAACTAAGTAAAAAATAAGACGTCGACTCCAAGAAATCTCAATTCTAAATAGGTATGTTTAGACACTTTTCGTTACCCATATCTGCCCTCTAGGTTATCCAAAATAAGAGTACCTATATTTTGTTTTGTTATGATGTTTCGTGATAACTAAAATTCTCGATGTTGTCATTTATGTTATGTAACTTTACACTCAAAATGTTATATTAAAAAATATCGTATATCTCTAAAAGTTTAAAACGAAATCACAGTTTGCGTTTATCTATGTATTCACTTAAAACTCCTAAACTTCAAGTGTGTTTCGATGTTGTTTTTACTATAGTTAAGAACATTTAACAAGAAAAGTTTGTAAAAATATTTATGAGACATTAACTAAATACTGAGTACCTAACGTACAAATAAATACATTTGTTTCATAATCAAGTCCCCGTGCGAAGCAGAAGCAGATCACAAGTTCTATATAAAATAGCAATGACCTTTAATGTATGTAATATATTACCTATACTTTTATTATTTACCTGTGAATTCTCCTTCCGTAATGATGTTGTCAGTGCGCCGCACTATTTCAGCTCTTTCTCCAGTTACAACCTTAAAATCTTCAGTTATAGTTCTTGTCGTAGTGAATTCACCTTCAGGACGTAAATTATCTTCAGGTTTCTTTACTAAAGGTTTTTCGGCTGGCTTGAATTGTTCTGGTTGTCTCTTTGCAAATTCACCTTCTGGTTTTAGATTATCCGTGGGCCTTTTTTGATGAGGTCTCTCAGCAGGCCTCCATTCTTGCTTTTCCGGTGTAGTAAATTCTCCTTCAGGCCGCAAATTGTCTTCAGGACGACGTACAGGCTCTCTTTCACCAGGCTGCCATTTTTCTGGCTTTCTTTTTTCAAAGTCTCCTTCTGGCTTCAAATTGTCCTGAGGTTTTTTTTGTGTCGGACGTTCCGCTGGGCGCCACGCCTCTTTTTCCGGTGTTGTGAATTCACCCTCAGGTTTAAGGTTGTCATTCGGTCGACGAACAGGAGCCCTATCCCCTGGACGCCATTCTTCAGGTTTCCTTCTTTCGAAGTCTCCTTCAGGACGAAGATTATCTTCAGGTTTACGTACAGGCATACGATCGCCTGGGCGCCATTCTTCCGGTTGACGTTTTACGAAATCCCCTTCAGGTCTTAAGTTATCGTCAGGTCTTTTAGGTTTTTGCCTTTCAGCGGGACGCCAAGGTTCTTTTTCTGGTGTAGTAAAGTCACCTTCTGGTCTTAAATTGTCCTCAGGGCGGTGAACTGGTGCTCTGTCTCCAGGCCTCCATTCTTCAGGTCGTCGTTTCTCAAAGTCGCCTTCTGGCTTGAGATTATCTTCAGGACGATGCACTGGTGCTCTTTCTCCAGGTTTCCATTCCTCAGGGCGTCGTTTTTCAAAATCACCTTCAGGATGTAGGTTATCTTCTGGTTTACGAACAGGTACACGGTCACCTGGGCGCCATTCTTCTGGTTGTCGTTTTTCAAAATCTCCTTCAGGTCTTAGGTTATCATCTGGTTTTTTGGGTTTTTGCCTCTCAGCTGGCCGCCATGGTTCTTTTTCAGGTGTAGTGAACTCACCTTCAGGTTTTAAATTATCCTCAGGACGACGTACTGGTGCTCTATCACCCGGACGCCATTCGTCAGGTTGCCTCTTTTCAAAGTCACCTTCGGGTTTCAAATTATCTTCTGGACGCCGTACTGGAGCCCTATCGCCTGGTTTCCATTCTTCCGGACGCCTTTTCTCGAAGTCACCTTCTGGCATTAAATTGTCCTCTGGACGACGAACAGGCGCCCTGTCACCTGGACGCCACTCATCTGGATGACGTTTCTCAAATTCGCCTTCAGGTCTTAAATTATCCTCGGGTTTTTTCGGTTTCTGTCTTTCAGCTGGCCTCCAGGTTTCTTTTTCTGGAGTGGTAAATTCACCCTCCGGTCTTAAATTATCATTTGGTTTACGAATTTGCGCACGGTCTCCAGGACGCCATTCTTCGGGCTTACGCTTCTCGAAATCTCCTTCGGGTTTCAAATTATCTTCTGGGCGCCGAACAGGTACCCTGTCGCCAGGACGCCATTCTTCAGGACGTCTCTTTTCAAAATCTCCTTCGGGTTTGAGATTATCTTCAGGCTTTCTCACTGGAGCCCTTTCGCCAGGACGCCACTCCTCTGGACGTCTTTTTTCAAAATCACCCTCGGGTTTAAGATTATCTTCTGGTTTCGTTGGTTTAGGTCTCTCGACTGGTTGCCAGTGAGGACGTTCTGGAGTTTGGAATTCACCCTCGAGACGCAGATGATCCTCGTGATGGACGGCGGTGGTACGGGTTACATGCTTCTCGTCGTAGTCTTGTTTGTACGCGGAGACAACGCTCGTCGTGTGCTCCACATCGAACAATGGCTCCGGGACATCGTTGTGTGGGCAACGGTGACGCCTACGAAGACAAAAAAAAGTATTCAGTAAAAATCGAACAATAATATTAATATCTAACCTGTACTCTGTGTACATTTTACAGACCTCCTTTTGATACGATATGGATGCAATAAAATCGGAAATCGTCTTGGTAAAGGTAAAGGTGGCAGCGTGAGCGGTTCGGCCATAGCACGCTTCCATTGCGCTTGCCGGGCTTGCCTCTCTAACGTCTTTTTGCTAATTTTAATAACTTAAGAGATACTATGCAATGGTGCGTTGAGCACTTCACGGCTGTTCTCTTTTTTTAAGTAATATTCGTTACATTGTGCTTTACACTCACTATTTAAAGCCACTATGATAGAATTATGTTCTAGATCTTTAGTCCTTTCGTTTTTAATACTCATGTTTACATTATTCAGCACAAACTATTCTCATCTTCATAGCTCGTAATTTAGGTACCTGGTTCTGTATTATGGTTTATTTACTTTATAATCACTCACTTTTTTTCACCTTTATACTTGGTAATTACAACTAGAATGATAACAATAAATGATGAAATTAACGGTGATAAAATTTGTAGTAGTGTTTACGACTCAAACACCATTCACGTACTGCCGTAAGTGCCGTACAACGAATATGAGAAGCCTTCATTTATTACGTTAGAATAGTCGCTATTTCAGCCTAATCGAAAAGGGTAAACATCTATAATTGTATTTTCTTACTTTAATTGTTCAAAAACTTATATTCTTGTATTAATATAATGAGAACCTTCTGTTGGTCACTACGTAGTACATTTAAATATTTTTTAGTCATGTAAAAATTGCAGCCAACGACCGAATGACCTACTGTAGTTTCCATAGCGACGGTTACTGAACCTTTCATGAACAAAGTTCACAAACAGTACATATGCGTTGAGGCTCTATCTTGTATTGGCTGGTAGGATGTGCTAAATGAAAATAGATACGTATTACGTAATCCTCTCTTGGTATATATGTACTCGAGCGCTAATAGATTTTGCAATGTTTATTTCAATATTAACTTATAACTACAGATTTATAGCAAATAACTCTGAAATTGGACTCGAATGAGAAATTTGAAATTATCTTGAATACAAAAACATAGTGCTCTGTGAGCAACTGCATTACCAAAGGCAATCCCAATATAGCAATGAGTCAATCGCCTGAGAATGCGACGACCCCTTTTCAAGGAACCGAGGAGAAATATACCTAATTGCATGTCTGTATCTTTACATAACCGGTGAGCGAAATTAAAGATTAAAGTCCATGAATGCCCGATGGAACCACCAGAGAAAATATTCTACATTTGGTATTACACAAATAATTTGTAGCCATTTATAACATAATTTGTAAACTGGGTATCCAAGTTGTTGTAACTTAGGTACCTATCCAATTACATAAATATAAAATATGAGCATTAGACGCAATATAATTTATAAATTATCTGAAACAGCAAATAATCATGATTCATGACATAAACAAAACCTGAAATGAAACCATAAAGGGAGAAATGGGGGAAATATTTACAGTATGGGTACATATCCATATTATATTATTAAGTCTTTGATTATCGATAAATAAAAAATCAAAATATTAAACACCTAAGTATGGTTTACTTCGAGCACATCAATAGTAAATAATTATTCTTGTTTTTTTTTTACAGATTTACAGATAGACAATTATATCTATATAAATAAACGATGTGTTACATTTATGATAATTAGTTTCTGTGACACATATTAACATGATTAATATTGTAAAAAATAGTAAGTCACAGTTTTCCTTTATAAGACGCTGAAATGATAGTTAATGGTTTTGATCTAGTTTCGTCGCCTAGTAATGGAAACACAACATGTCCTAAATCCACTGACGAAATCGGATGGCGATCAATAACTGCTTACTCTTTAAGTATTGATCGACATCAGATTTCATCTATCCGACTTATTATCACCAAGTATAATTTTAATTTTTTCACTAGAATTTATCGACAAATTCTTAAAACTCTGAGGTATAAGAAGGGAATTTTATTTGCATATTTAAAAGACCTAAATACAGTTATTGCTCATTACCTCATTACGAACATTGTTGTTCGTCAACCCAAAATAGGCATACGTTTTCACAGATCTTGACAACTAGCAACTACATAATACGTCTGTCCACACGGCAAAGTACAAAAAAATAACAATTAATACAGAAATGACAAGTTACCACTCCGTATTGAATATAACTAGTGAAAGTTCAATTTGATGTACGACTACGTATTCGTACGTTAAATACCAAGAGATAAGATGTATCATTTAGTACATTTACGATTACAGCTTACAAAGCTACCGGGCATGTCAATTCGATAGCCCTTATCTATTAATATCATATGTTAGGGGCCGATGATATTACTTTATTAAAAGAGGTAGCTAACGTACTAACGTGCAATAACAAAGGCAATTAAATTAAGATAAATGTCGTAATTAGATTTAGTCGCAATACAGCAGCGAGGGATTGAGCGTGTCTGTCATATCGTTAATATTTCTAAAATACTGAGTTGGGTATTCAGGAAGCGTAAAAATTACGTTCAACAATAAAAACGATGAAGTTATGTAAGTACCACACGTAAAGTATTTTTAAAGTATTTTCATTTAATTTCTTAAATTAATTACGAAAATATATTAGGTATTTGAAACGATGGTTGAAAAGAAAAGAGAATAATGTTGGAAAATGCAGTGCGATAGAGAGAGATTGCGTGCATATTTCAAATGCAACTCTTGGTACACAACTGTCTCTCTCTTTATCGTTCGTTCAGTATTATCTTTCGCATTCATTGTTGTTGACGCTTGAAGGCCTTACTCACGGTGCAATCTGACTAGCAACTTCTTGCTGCAATCTGTTGCAAGGCAACTAATTGCATCGTAAATAGGTTGCAGGTCGCATGCAGCTTAAATGCAATTTGTTGCCTTGCAAAAGATTGCAGCGACTTGCAAGAAATTGCTAATCAGACAGATTGCACCATGAGTAAGGCCTTTTAGAGGTAAGTAGGTATGTACATTGTATACATATTATGGCATAGCGGAACAAATCTAAACGCCACGCAGTATGATTATTGTTTACACCTTACAATATTATGGGAGGCACATGAAATATTATTAGGATATTTTCATTCTCTAGATATATGACATATATATACCTACATATGCAAATACATAGGTACATAATACATATTATATAGTTAGGTAAGTACAGAAACTTGTAGTTTACGTTACAAAGGCATAGAATGACTAAATTAAATATATAAAAAAGGAGGACACCTACTGAAACAAAAATACTTATTGTAATAAAGATAAAATGACTATAATCCGTTTAATCCATTATAAAATTTACAAGTAAGGTACATAAATTGGTTTCTGATTTATAGAGAAGACTATCACTATATCTATACCCATTTACACTTTACAACCACCAAAAAAAAATATAAATATTGTATTGTGTTCACAAACAGAACAACAAAATAAAGCAAACAAACGAAATAACAAATAATAAAAGCAAGAAAAAAATTGGTGAATATGTGGTGAAGTCACTTTAATACATTTGATTTCTAGCATCTGCTCATCGCTTGAGTCATTGAGAGGGCATCGAGTAACGATGACAACGAATAAAGGCGCCTACTATATCGGGAGGATTACTCAACACGACGACTGCAAAGACTGCACAAGCGAAAGCTTACACGTGAATCAGAAATGACAAATGACCTTGTTTTGAATGTTCAATGAGTGAATATTGTATTTATATTCGAACATGATCATTCCTCATGATTTAATTCAACATCATTGATTCAACACTATGATAATACGAAAAAATCAAAGGAAGAAGTTACTTCGCAAAAAAAATTTGTTGGATTTTGATGTGAAAATATTACGAACCTTCATTTACTTCTATCTGATAAAAAATACCTGAAAATACCTGTAAAACGATAACGACAGAGTAGCACTTAATTAATATCTATACCTCTATCTTGAGCTTCACTCAAATCCTGCGCTTCTACCATGAGCTAAATTTAAGTCCTGCGCCTCTACCGGAAGCTAAACTTATATCATGTGCTTCCACCATGAGCTAAACTTATGTCCTGCGCCTCTACCATGAGTTTAGCTTATGTAGCGATCATGTCCAAATTGCTCTTTCACAATTAATGTGACGGAATTAAAAATTACAAACAAATTTAAAAATCGTTTAGTACGACATATCCAAGACATATTACACTAATAATAAGTAGAGGTTCAGCGGGGTTATTCACAAACGTCGGAAACTCGACTTTCCGTATCCGACAGGAAACTTTTCGATGATTTTGTCTAAACGCAATTCACAAATCCGATACCTTTCCGAAACGACATGATTTGACAGTTCATTTCGGGACGAAACCATCGGATGCTTCCGACGACTTTTTAGTGTCGAAAACGTTTCCGAGAAGAGTAAATTAATGTAATATGTATATAATCGACGACTTCTGTCGTCAAAAATCTAGAAAAATTGCGTGCGCGTATGTAATTTACACTTCTAGACAAATTCGTGCCCTTTTTAAATACATGGCTAAGGATTAATTTGCCTTATATTTTTATAACATATTTTATTAGTTACGCAATCAATAGCTAAACATTGTTTGTGGTGTTTGAGATATTTTTGGAAACAACAAAGATCAAAAATAAAAACGCTATTGTACTTTCTATTGCAGTTATTATTAATTTTTACTAAGTGACATCTAGTATAATTTATTTGAACTTGTTGCACGCACAGACGATAAGCACAGACAGTACAATTCGTATTTATAAAACCCGTTTAGTTCTTCGAATGTAAATAAAATAATTTACAAAAATGTTTTAATCTTAAAAAAGACTAAGTAATTTCTTTGTCTAAGTTGTTTATCTGTCTGTTTAAAATGATATTTTACCAAATACATTGTGATTGTCAAAATGTGATACGTTTAAACCACACTAATATTTTCTACCAAAACGAAAACGATTTCTACCATTTTGTAACATGCTTCATAAATGCATTTTCTTTCGGATTCGTAAAGTCCTTTCCGATGAGATTCCGATAGAGTTTGTGAATAGCATTTTCCAATCCGTCGGATTGAATTTATGCTTTCCGACGATCGGCCCTTTCCGCCACGGAAAGTTTTCGAAGCGTTGTGAATAAGGGGGCAGGTCTGTCTGCGTTCAATGTACCTACTTATCATTATTATAAATTGTGTTTGTATACCTAATCATTTTTGTATTTCTGCTCGATTTCTCTGCAGTGCTAATGCTTTCTAAGTTATACTAAACTATGATGTTTGATGTCACAGCACAGCGTCACGGACATGGCCAAAGCGTTACTGATACGGAAATGAAACTTACAAGCGCGACAGATTTGTCTTTAACTAGTAATTTTCATTAACTTAGCTTTCAAAGTTTTTTCAATGCAAATATTAAATTATTTACTGATTTTTATGATTCCAGTATAGACAGCGACTCACACACAGCGACGACAAAAAAAGTTCACAGCCTAGGTATAAAGCGGATGGACAGTCAAATTGGATATCCCAGCTTAACTAAACTGGTTTCCTCCGTTGCCCCGGACCTCTTATAAGTTAATGTTAGCTATAAGTTATAATGTAAATTGTATGTTTTCCGATTTTATAATTTCGCCATGCCTGTCATTGTTTGTATAATACAGCCAATTTATTCCGTCATTTTTAGACCTATAGTTATTGACAAGGACAGATCTGTAGGTAGGTATTGCACAAGAACGTGAACTACAGAAATGAAAAAAAATTAAACAATCATTGTTTTATTATTTTAAAACAATTTACTGAATCACATGATTTTTTAAAACGTATTTAAAATGCATTTAAAATTTCCGCCATCCTTACCAATATGGTAGTTAGCAAAAAGCTCGACCCCATTGCGCAGGAGTGAAAAGTTGTCGCGATCACGGCTCCAAAAATGGCATGGCTACAGCTAAATAAGTAGGCATGCACTGAGGCCGAGTCAGAACAAGTAAAACCACGAACAGGACCAGTCTTGAGTAACATTATTGGCAACTTTAAATACGTAGGTATACAATTCTGATTATTACAACAACAAAAAATTATTTACTTCGTTACTCAAACCAAAGATTTTGTATAAACCTCAATTTAAACTTAAGGTATGAGAAAAAATTAAATTCTAAAAAAAGTAGATTATAAAATACGTAACACATTAAAAAAGTACTGCCCTTCTTACAATAAATACTGTATTCTCAATGAAATGAAAAAATAAATCTACAGAGAATTACCTACAACAATTATGTGGTCTCAAAGTAAACATTAGGTTTGTACTATAAGTGTCAAACGAACTAGGATGTCGTCCCCATATCAATACAATTTAATTTCGTTTGCTAATTTAATCTAACAGGAAATCGAACTTGGCACTCTTACCGTAGTAAAGATTCTGTCTTAGCTTAAAAGGTAGATGACGAGCGCGCACCAACGAGACAGTTGAATCAAAGAAGTTTTAAATTCTACGATGTGCAAAAATTGTGTTCTATCAGCACGATAAACATAGCGTTGAAAGTACACATTTAAAACAGAAATTTTTATGATCGTGACACACCCCCTCAAGATAGTAACTGCAAACTCTTTATAGGTCATTGTTCTTTAAAAGTATGAGATAAGATACAAAATATACGAATACACAGTTTCTATACATAGATATGCGATGGTTTTAAACAATTGTTTAATTTCGTCAGTGAAGTGAAGAATCAGAAATAATAAGCGCGTAGGAGTAGAAACAGTTTGTCAATTACAGCTTGGCAGGCGACCAGACAAGGTCAACGACCATATGGCCTACCTGTCTAAACTATCACGCAATCTTTTCACGAGTACCTAAACTTTAGATAAAGCTCTGCGTAACTAAACTTATAACCTCCCAGAGCTGGAATAATTCAATTGAAAGACTATAATATACTCGTATGCTACGAGTATAATTACATATTATGTAAGTATATTTTATAACGAATTTATGTTACTGATAAGCACTATTTTGAGTTTGTAAAAGGTTTGAGCGGAAGCAGTGTGTATCAACCGCGAAGCTTGGCGCTTCTTCCTCTGACCACCCCGTTAGAGATATAGCGTGAAGATATGTATGTATCTAATAATTAACAAGTAGACAATATTTGTTAAATTGTTAATAGTAATAGTAGTAGTAGTTAATAGTAGTAGTAGTCGGCACTAGTTTGTGTCACGGCTTTGGTGCATAGTACTTGAGTATATACATTATTATTATGAATGTAAGTCATGTGAAACTACAGGTAATCTGTACAGAGCTCTATGTGTTAATCTTTATAATACGATGATCCCATAATATTATAAGTCATTCTTGAGTTTAGCCTAGATACATACATTCATCATATCGTCACGCTGTAGCCCTAACGGGGTAGTCAGATAAATAAGTATCTATGGTTTAGTGAATTCGATCTACTTGTGTATCAATGACAAGGGATAAAGCGTCAATTCGGGTATTTTAACATTTTTATCGTAAGTGCTTCATTTCGTAGTAAATATTAAAATACTGTGGCATAAAGGAAGAACGTAGTTGTCATAGTAAATATGCAAAATTTGATGAACTTAGCCATTTACCAAGGCTTTACCATCTCAAAAATTTTATACTAGATCGTCTATTAGACTTGTAACATAACATAACATAACTTCACGCTGTATCCCCAACAGGGTAGTCAGAGAGGACGGAGCGCCAGGAGTCGCGGTCCTTACACATCTCTTTCGCTTCCTCAAATCTCATCATTCTCCTCACACATTTTCGCCTAGGTATGCGAGTGCTTTTAACATTTCCGTCTGCTAACACTCTGGCTATTTGATCTTCATAAGTCAGCCTTGGTCTTCCTTGGCTTCTTTTACCACTCACTTTCGCTCTGTATATTTTCTTCGTCAGTCTTTCATCACTCATTCTTTCCATGTGCCCGAACCATCTAAGCATACCTTTCTTCATTTTTACAATAACACTGTTGTGCAACCCTGTCATACTGCGTATCTCATCATTGCTTATCCTGTCAGCAAGCGTGACACCACACACATTTCTGAGAGACCGCATCTCCACAGCATTTAACATACTTTCACTCGATTTTGGGCATATCCAGGCCTCACTACCGTACAACAAAGTTGGCACCAACACCGCATTGTGGATGGCCATTTTAGCAGTGTTAGATATATTCAAACTACCCACTAATGCGGACAGAGCACCGTTCACTTTATTGCCAGCTGCTACCCGTCTCTCCACATCCAACTCACATCTTCCATCCCTCGTAAACGCACTCCCCAGGTACACAATTTCATTCACCTATTCTAGACATTTTCCATTTACACAAATCACACATTTCTTTGGAACCGCTTCTCTTTCAAACACCAGAACCTTAGTTTTGTTCACATTCATTTTCAATCCTTTTACTTCACAATCTTCTTTCATGCACGTGACTAGTGTCTGCAACTCTGCTTCTGATGGTGCTATTAGCACAGCATCGTCAGCGTACAATAGGCAGTTTACCACTGTGTCACCACATCCCATACCACTCATATTACCTTTCAATCTCTGGAGGCAACTCCAAATACAGCACGAATAGCCAGGCAGACATCACGCAGCCCTGTCTGACACCAGAACAGACTTCAAACCAGGGCGACATGTCCCCGTCTATCCTTACACAGGCTCTGTGGTCACGATATAATGACCTCACAGCCTGTAGTAAGGAGCCTTCCACGCCATATTCAGGCAGAAGACTCCACAATTTCTTCCACACTACTCTATCGAATGCTTTTTCTAGATCCACGAAAGCGCAGAAAACTTTCCGACCTAAAGCCAGAAACCTCCCCACGATAACGCGAAGCGAGAAAATCTGATTCATACAACCCCTACCGTTCCTGAATCCACCTTTCGCCTCCCACAAATATCTTTCTGAAACGCCTTTCATACGTTCAGTCAATACTTTAGTATAGACTTTACTCGCTAAGCTGACCAAGCTGATGGCCCTATAGCACGCACAGTCTAGGTAGGAACCTTCCCCTTTATATAGAGGTACTATGACTGCCGTGCGCCAGTCCTCTGGAACCTCCCCCTTCTGCCAACAAAGGTTGCAGAGTGCACAGAAGGCATCCCAGACCCTAGGACCACCATACTTGATCATCTCAGCAGTCACCTCATCAATTCCCGCAGCCTTTCCACATTTCAAACTTCTTATCACTTTCTCAATCTCTTTCATACTAATGGCATCCTCCAGTTCCTGGCTCGAGTGTGGCAATTCATTAGAATTTGTAAGCAGGTTGTTTTCTTTCGAACGCACTTTATTGATTCTGCAAGGTGCCGGACCACTTCGGTACTTACGTACTTCTTTCCAAAATAATTTGGAATTTTCCTCGAAGTTGTCCGACATCTTGTTTTCATCTAACACCCTACACCTTTCACGCTTGTCTTTCACTAGTGCCTTCGTTTCTGCTTTCTGCAGCTTATGCCTGTCTTTCATCAAATTTTTCATACCACAGTTATTAGTAGCAAGGTAGTCTCGCCATGCTTTCTTTTTCTTATACACAGCCACTTTCACCTCATCATCCCACCACACATCACGCTTTTTGCCGTTCCCAATCTTATTCATTCCACACACTTCTTTCGCAGCCTCAATCATACTATCTCTAAGGTTCTGCCAGCATTCTTCAACATCATCGTTCATCACTTTAAATCTGTCATCAAGCTTACTGGATAATACCCTTTCATATTCATTCCTGGTGGTCGCATCCTGCAGTTTCCAGCTTTTAATGCGGCTAACCGCTGCAGGTTTGGACACTACGCGATGTCGCCATGCTGCGAACAGACCCCTTATTCTGGTTATCACCAGAAAGTGGTCCGTCCCGAGATCGGCTCCTCTATACGTTCTTGTGTCCATTACCTGCTTCTTAAGTCTGCTATCCACCAGGAATAAATCAATCATACTTCTCGCACCCTTTCTTTCCCACGTGTACTGATGGATCGTTTTGTGCCCAAACATGGTATTAGCCACAAAGAGATTCTTTTCCATACCTAGTCCTAACACAATCTGACCAGCATCATTCACTCTCTTATCTCCATATTTGCCTAGGACAGACTCAAATCCTGTTCGAGCTGTCCCGACCCATCCATTCATGTCTCCACACACAACAATTCTTTCGTTCTCTTCAACCGTCGCTAGAACTTCTCTAACATTCTCCCAGAACTGCTCCAGTTCAGCCAAACCGACAGAGGACACTGGGGCATATACTGCCTAAACAAAAATTCTTGTCAACCCAATCTTGAGGTGTACGCAGAGCAGTCTGGGATTTACACATTCATACTCAGTCATACAATTAACCATACGAGAGGACAGTAAAACGCCTACCCCTTGGCATCCCCTATCTCCTTGTGGTACCCCTGACCACAAAGCGATGCCTCCTCCGGGCAAGTCGGCAAGTTCACTGCCGCCTCGCTTGGTTTCACTCAAACATAGCACATCCAATCTTTTCTCTTCCATAATATCAATCACTTCATTCATCTTCTCGTCAATCCCACCTCTCACATTCCACGCAGCTACTCTGCACTCCTCCCTCCACTTCCCGCCGCTAGGTGCACAGCGTGTTGGGTGGCGGCCCCCAACACCGAACTGCACTCTGCACACACCAGCAGGGACAGACCGGTGTACGTCGCTTTCGGGGGACGCCCTAACATTATCATTGGCGTTGTCCCGCATGGTATGCACAGAAGAGGAATTGCAGCCCTGAAAAGGGCTGGCAGGGGTCGCGACGAGCACGCTTCCTCAGTTGACAATTATTACTCAGTTGACAATTAGACTTGTGTCGTGAATTATTCGGTCATTTGATTGCAATCATTTCAAATTATTGATGATTGCAATCACATTTGATCGTTCATCAATTCGACCGTTTGATGGTTTTGATCTCGGTAGGTAAGTACTAGTCGATATTTAATTGATTGCGTATACCGTGGAATGTGGTAAAATTTGGAATTGAGACGTTTACAAGATAAATTCACACACATAATTTTTTAAAACATAATTATTACAAATGCAACAGAATTATAGCAAAAATTTTAATAAATATCTATATCGTAAACTATGGGATTGCCCATACAATCGTTCGATCCTGCATTTGTTGTATCTGTGTGTAACAAAGAATGTGTGTAAAAATGCCTTACATGGATATTACCAAAAACAAGTCTAATTTTATTCTTGATAAGAGCCTCTCTTGTAATGTTATATAATTATATAGGACCCGTCGATATATCGATTATGGAGCAAGGACGATATAAGATATAACAAACCTTAATCGGGAAAAAGTAGCACTCTCAGAGATTAATTGAGCTATAGATCTACCAATGAAATTTTGTGGGGTAACAATTTATTTACTAAATAGTATTTAAAAACAACAAGAAAAGGATATATAATACACTAAATAACTAAGTATTTATTCGTGCTCGATTTGTCTCTGGCTGAGTTGTAGGCAATAAATATTCACTAAAAATTAAAGAAAAAAAATACCGATTTATCTCTGCAGTTCGTTAAAATAGTATCAGTAGTTAACTTAAAAAACTGACACGCGATCAGCTGTTTATAAACTGAATAAAAGCAACAGTTCTGTGTGATTCTCGTAATTTGCAATTGCAATTTCAACTATCATTTCGGACATCGAGATCAATTTAATATTACGTAAATTCGACCTTCACATGACTTCCAGTTCAGAATTTTATCCTATTTAATAGGCGAGTTATTAGCTGCGCTTACCTCACGAACACTGTAAAAACTATTATTCGTTACCTTGCTAACTTCCTCGCGATAGCAAAAACCTCTACTATTTACCAATTTTGTATATATATCGATATTTGCATTTGTTTGAATGACAGAAACTGGATTTGCTTTCAAATTCATAAGAGTTAAAAGTTTTTGTAAGCCTTGATTCCAGTCATTCATAATAAATTAAAGCGTATTGGAATATTTAAATGACCTTTCGAAGTAGAATACAACATGCTATAATTAAGTGTACTATACTCTACTACTCATAACAGAATATTACATAGATAAGGACATCACGAAACAGAACTTTTACTTGTCTTTTAATTTTTCACATGTGGAAATTCACAAGAAACATAAAAGCTGTTTTTGTTCTCTAATATAAGTAGGTACTTTAAGTTGTTAAGTACTAAGAGCCCCCGCAGATTGCAGACTAAACTATCGGCCGATAGTTTCCGCCAATAACCGTAAACTATATTATCCTTTTTACTGTTTTATATACCTCTATTTTTCGTTCCAAGTGTAATCAGTTACAATTTACATACAGAAATTACCAATAAATAGTCCAAAATTCTACTTAGAATAAAATATGAATAATCAATTTATACATTAACCTGTAAAGGTGGGCAAAATGTAGCAATTATTTTATGAATTATTAAAATTAAAACTTAATTAAATATTATTATAGTGTTTCGTTTGATTTCCATGAAATGACGCGACATATGCAAACATGTTCAACTAAGGAGACTGAACATGACATTACAATAAAAAGGAGAAAATGACAAAAGAATATTTTATAGCGTATGAATTGAGGCGCATCAGAAACCGTAAGGGTTAGATTAGGGGTTCCTACATAGATTAGTGGTTCCTACTTGACTTATAAACAAGTGAGGTATTGCCTAATAATAATGATTGAAACGAATAACCTAACGTCTTTTCAAGAATCTTCTGCCTACAACCGACTTACCATGACGTAATACCGTGGTAATACTTGTACTGCAATAATACAAAACGTCCTGTATTGCCAACGTTAACTTATAACGGAGTAAACAACAAACGAGTTTGAGCAAGCGAGGACGTGGGTTCGAACGGTGAGATCATCGCCGCGAATAGAACCGCCGCCTGAGGTCGCAGCCTGCACCACTTACCACGTCACGTTTCTTTCTAATTGGCGTTCCGATTTTGTTTACAATGTACACTTTATGTTCTGTACGGCTCTCGCGCGACGATGAGGGAACATGTGAATGAGGGAAGTATTTCAACGATACATTAAATAACATAGAGATTGAGGCACAAGAAAAGACCTGGGGGTTATTCACAAACGTCGGAAACTCCGTGGCGGAAAGGCCGATCGTCGAAAAGCATAATTTCAATCAGACAGCCTGGATTTGTTAATACGACTACATATAATATGATATATATATATATATATATATATATAAAAGTAGTCTAACTATTGATATATATAGATATCGTATTAGATTGATATTATATATATAATATATAGTATCAATATATACTATATAATATCAATATAATACGATTTCAGATTTGTGAATCGCGTATAGACAAAATCATCGAAAAGTTTTCTGTCGGATACGGAAAGTTGAGTTTTCGACGTTTGTGAATAACCCGCTGTTATGTTAAAATATAATCGTATCGTACATAGCGTCACATACGCTACACATACGCTACTTAACATTTTTATTTTTAACTAGCGAACCGCCCTCGCTTCGGTTCTTACCCCGCGGCTTTTTGTCGCAATAAAATGTAGCCTATATTAGACACGAATAAGATAGCTTCCTGTTTGTGAAAAATTTTTTAAATTCGATTCAGTAGTTCCAGAGACAAACAAATTAACACACAATTTTACCTCATTGTAATATTAGTGTAGATGTAAATGTTTCGTTTTTTATATTATTTTTATACAATTATGAGTATCTTATTTGTAGTCAAGAGTCTGGAATATAATTAATGTATTTACCTTCAGTAGTAGAGATAGCGATGCCATAAAGGTCAAGGCAACTTAATTAGAACAGAGAGCAAAGTATGATTTTTATAAATCATAGAAGTTAAACAGAAATATTATATCAAAAGTGTATCTATTTACAAGCGAATAAAACGATCTTTTCTAAGGTCAATTCAATGTAAAGGTATGTTTTTAAATTGAAGACGCGAGTGGGTGGACAATGTGCATTTAAATCGTTGTCTCTCAGCAACATGAAGCTATTTCATGCGCTCGTGACAGAAGGCTGATTTTCATCAACTGTAACTAAATTATTGTTTATAGCAGGAAATATTCACTATTGAACATTGAACTAAAAGTATGGTTGTCATTATATTAATAAATATTGTAGATAGGCAAGTTTCGTATTTCGTACATGTAATAATGAAATATTAAAAAATGTAGAGAGAAAAAATATTATTTAACTTACTACTTAGGTACATCATAATTCATAACGTTAAAACATATTAAAATTTATAAATATTTACTAATTATTATATCATAATCATAATGTAATATATATAATATTTTTTAAATTTTGTTTTTATTGACCAATGATAGGTAGGTACACTTGTATCAGGTACCACAAAGGAAAAATAGTGAAATTATGATCTGTCTGTTACATTTTCAAATAATTACATATTTAGTTTTCGTAAAAATTTTATGTAAATTCTAAAACCAAATTCTACATTATTTTGCCGGATTATCCTGTATTTTATGCCAACAAATAAAAAGCGAGAGATAAACAAATATACTAGTATCAAGTACTTGTCCAAGAATATCGAAAGTTTAAAAATATAAAATCAGTCAGGAAATTCTATTTTTAGGTTTTCCCTTTCCATGTATATTGTTTATATTACGTTTATGTGCATATATAAAAGTCTAAGCAATTCATTAATAAAACTTACAATAGGTGAGAAAATTCTTTAATACTAACTGGGCCCCTAAAATGTCACAGAATGTACCTATTTCTCTCACTAGAATAAAATATTTGCATACAATTGTAATACTCGCATACAAAATTCTCGGAATGTGTCAGTCGTGCTACATCATCGACATTTAAAGTAAATCGCGACTTAATATGTACATATTGCAATCACTGAACATTGAAAATCATGACACCACAAACCGTCATCAGCAGAAATAAATATTATTAACTCTCTGTTATTAACGTAATATTTATTGTATTTACTGTTTACTGAGGAATGATTCATTTTTAATGATTGAAACAAGTTCTTATGAAAATCTATGATTATTTACAATGACGATCTTTACATTAGCTACGAGCCGACAAGTATGCAAAATATTTTTAACTCATACATAAATTATATATTTATTAATAACAAAAAAGTACGTACATATGTTAATATTTACAAACTTAAAACAACACATTATCTTAAATAATAAACTTCCTCAAAGTTGCCGCTTAGAAAGCTGTCATTGCTAAAGGTACCCAGCAGAGTGGCAGCATTGCCTCTTTGAATAGCCAAACTGATTCGTTGGCGGAAGAAGCTGCCAGCCCGGCGGTCTCCCGAAGCCTCGACCAGTCTCTTACAAACTTTTTAACTCTAAATATCTATACTTTCCTACTTTAAGTATTTATATTACTGCTAATTATCCGATATATGCATAAATGTAGTTCAAATGTCATAATCTACATTCTTACAGAGAAACATTATTTTTGCTCGTTATTCTTATAGGTTCTAGTGACCGCACAATTCGTCAAATTATCAATAAAATAAGTATATAAAATCATTACAAAACTAGTAATATCCATTTCATTTAGAAAATAAAAAAACAGAAATTGAAATGCATGAAAAATTGTTCATCCCAATGTTCGTCCCATTAAATATTACATTAGGTACCTACTTTTAACTCATATTTTGCCATTATTTTCAAAGGATTCTGAAAACTTTTGCGCGTCTATGGGGAACCAAATATTTCTCTTGTACCTAACTGTTCCACAGCTATTCACATCAAATAGTTACCGAAGACAACGGCTATAATTTCAATTCTGGAACGAACACTAATAAGGTAAAAACTATAATATTTATTTGATGTAGGTACCTATTATTGATTCAAAAGGTGTCATTGTTTGTCAATGAGATTTATTCATTGGCGGTTTCCTTGAACATATAACTATCCAACGTATCCAACGAAATCCAATATGGACAATGTACTTGTCAAACAGACTTTACAGTTCAAACGCGCTGAGAATGCTATCACGAGACAAACCGGGCGCCAATCAAGTCACGTATGAAGATAGGTAGCAGCAACAAAGACTTGCTTATCTTGAATTTTATTACTAGAATAGAATAAACCAGTTAATTAGCTAGTTGACTCAACCCTTATAGTTTCTACATAATAATTATGTAGTTGCAGTTAATGTGATTTTTAATTTCTAAACCGAACGTCCCAAGTTCAATTTTATGTTAAGTCCATTTATATTATAAAACGAATTTTTCTAAATTGTTACTGAGTACTCTTCCGATATTCGTCGTATGATATACAAATACAAAACAGATTCACATTATTAATATAATTATTAATGTCAATCCACATTGAATATTATTTACGGATATTAAGTACGTTCTATTATTATGCGCAAATATATTATGTATGTTAACACTTAAAAACGTTTAGGACAAAAGATGAGATACCACTCTAAAACTCTTGTACCAAGAAACATACTGGTCAAGACATTTCCTTCTAGACCAGCTATACTCAATCCGCGGTCCGCGAGCCGCATGTGGCCTGCGATAAGTAAAAAAAATTATCTATCCAAAGGCACTAAATTTTCAAAAGTTGGCGAAAATATCTAATCTAATATCGCCTTTTTGTTAAGCAAATGAAGTGTATTTACTTTTCTCAGGTAAAAAAATAAAATGATGTGTAAAAATAAAATAACTATTATGACTATTTAATTTGTTATTTTTTTTTCAATAAGTAAGAGTATGTATTTTTCATTGCTATTTTGAAACTTTTTTGCCACGTTAGTAATGTAAATTAGCACGGACGTTTCAGGTAGCGTTCAATAACAAAATCAGTGCTCATTATAATTATTTATTGAAGCGATCCGTACTTTTACATGCATAAATCGCATACATGAACAATTTAATTCCTTTTAGAATGAAACCTTAAAAAGTGAAAATAAATAAAATAAAGCACTTTCGTGTACTTTAACGTTCTCTTAAAGTATAAGATACGCGTTTGTCCGAAATAATGTACAAATACAATAATTAATTATGAAGTGCGGGTGGCAACACTACCAGTAAGAGTGGGCGAGATGCGTGCAACCATAATTACGATGTTATAAACGGTCGACTATTCAAAAATGAAGTACGCGAAAAATAGTAGTATTTGTGTATAATATAGAAGAAACGGCTGAGTTATCACGCAAAGAACAATAGCTGCGCCGCAGTCGCGCGATGATTGTTTTAAATTGGTAATTACAGTGCCATGCGGTAAAATGCCTTTTCGTAGCATAAACTAGCTAGCTAAAATATTGTGTTCATCATCGGAGTCGGAGGCCAAGAACAGTGGTAGTGGTAACCCATCTTACCACTGTTCATGATTCGATCATACCCATCTTCGATCGGTATGTTTAAACCTCTAATTATATTTACCTTAACGTTAAAAACGCCTGAATTTTTAACTTTCATACTTTCCATCGCAGTAAGAACGGTCATATCATACAATGGATATAAACCGTGATATTCTAAAAAAGTAGTCTAACTATTGATTCGCATTTGTGTACCACATTTAAACTACATAGAATAGGGTATTTAAGTATTATGCAACTAGCTACATAACTTACAGATACATAGAGCTAACTGAGCTAAGTAACTAAAATTCAACATCAATGGTGCTTGTATTTAGCAATATATTGTTACACAAACAGTAACGAACAACAGACCGAATAAAATAGGCGGATCATTCAACTCTGCAATAGTGAACGATGACATACACAGTGACGCTTTTATCAAGCCCTCTTACATTGCAGAACTAACACTAACAGTGTGTTGTAAACCATAACAAAACTGTCTCGGTCACGGTAACGAGCACGTGAACTACAGACCATGTGAACCTCTCGTCACGTGTCATACTTCAGTACCTACATATTAATATGCGTGCGCGCAAACTAACCGGAGAATCTTGAAGTGTATATATAATATGCAGTATCTTAACTAAGGCGGTGCCCGGTAACAGGGCGCAAACCTTCAAAGGGCACCAAAATGACCAAGACCAAATTTTGGGTCATACATAGTAGTAGCTAAAATACAACTCGCATTGGGCGCATAAAAGACTAGTTACGACACTGTACATAATACGTATGTAATGTGCGCGATGCCAAAAAAAATGATTTTATAATTTTACGACTAAAATTTGGACGTGTATGTATGTATCTATAATAATAATGGTGCAGACAATTACACAAATTGTGTGATCCCAAACTAAGTACTAGACTTGTGCTATGGTTACCACACAACGAACTGGGGAATCTCCCAGTAACACACAGACTCCAAGCCAATCTAGAAAAGTTCGTTTCCTATTGACCTGACTAAGGATCGAACCTAAGACCTCGGCTTGGATCGCAGGTGCTCTGCCACCGCGCCAACGATCCAGTCAATATTTACTCTGTACATTATTTGTATTATTTATTAACTAGCCCGTTCGTATGGTAGTTCTACATTCCACGCTGAGGATCCAGGCTTCGATTCCCGGCTAAGTCAATTTAGGTAATGAACTCTTTTAAATTGTCTTGTAGTTGAGTGTTACTGGCATTTGCTTCAGTTCATCGTGTGAACTCATAGTACGTACAAATGGCTTTTATAGTTTAGAATCACATAATATAAGTGACTATTATCTGGATACTATTATTTATTTTATTATGCTGTAAAAACATTCTGTGATCGTGTTTTTTATAAGTAGTGTGTATTTCCTTTTAACTTTTAACGATAATAGTTATAACATTTGGTACATATACTATATGTATATTATGTAAAAGTATCATTATCATAGGTATGACTACAACATCAAAGATAAAATCAATGTTCAATTGTTAACAATCTATAAAAGATTATATAAGATTTTTATTATCTAATGTATTATAAAACAATTATCAACAAAAAAATATCTAATACATATAGTTACATAATTATGTGTGCATAGCCTAATGTAAGTGCAATACAGTGCTCGCGATTACAGCTACACAATGTTATCAAGATTTGTAGTATTCAGTCATGCAATAAATCGCTGTGAACACCACGTAATAAAAAACTGTCATCATTATACTCAACTACAAATAAACACAATTAAATAAATATAAAATCGAAGGAATAATGAAATCCAAAAATGTACATTTACATATACATAATAGATTTGAGAAGACGAAAGAAGTACATTCAGTCAAGAAAGTATCGGGAATTGATGATTTGTTTATGGTTCCAAATTTCTTTTTTTTGTTGTTGTTAGATTGGCACAACTGTTTTCCATTTTGGCGCGGAGTTTGAGTTCCGTCTGTTATTTAGATTAAATACAGTGCTGTTTTTAGTTATATCATTCTAGTGTACTCGTATATTGCGAATTTCATAATGGACAAAAACATCAAACAAAGAGTTTGTCTTAAATTTTGCATTGCCAATGGAATTTCGTGTTCGGAGTCACTGAAAATGTTACAGAAGGCTTACGGTGAATCGACTTTATCAAAAAAACGTGCTTATGAGTGGTACAAAGCCTTCAAAAGCGGTCGAGATGTGATGGAAGATTTGTCTCGCTCTGGTAGGCCATCAACGTCTGCAACTTAAATTACCATGGCAAAGTAGAAGGAAATAGTGACTGAAAATGCTCATTCACGTTTGAGAGAGATAGCCGCCGAACTTTCCGTCTCACAAGTCGATCCGTACCATTTTGAATAATCACTTGGGTATGAAACATGTTGCCGCTCGTCTAGTCCCAAAAGACCTGAATTTTCTTCAAAAACACAATCGCATAAGAGTCGCTGAGGACATGCTAGAACGAGTCAATTCCGATCCAACATTCATGAAACGCATTGTTACTGGTGACGAGACGTGGGTTTACGAGTTTGACATGCAAACTAGTCAACAAGCTTCGGAGTGGCGCCTTCCAACTGAACCGAAACCGAGAAAACCACGCCAAAGTCGATCAAAAGTTAAAGTCATGTTGACTGTTTTCTTTAACTATCGCGGTGTTGTGCACTCGAAATTCTTGCCAGAAGGTCAAACGGTAAATAAAGAATATTATTTGAGCGTTTTACGGCGTTTAAGAGAGCAAATTCGACAAAAAGGCCAGATTTGTGGAAAGAAAATTCTTGGATTTTGCACCACGATAATGCGCCTTCACACAAGGCCATCATTGTGAACGAATTTTTGACCAAAAAGTCAACAAATACCATCGAGCAACCAACCACCTTATTCACCAGATATGGCTCCAGGCGACTTCTTTCTTTTTCCTAAACTCAAATTACCAGTTCGTGGCACCCGTTTTCATTCGATAGAAGACATAAAGGAGAATACGCGGCGAGCACTGAACTCAATTTCGGAAAAAGCGTTTAAAAAATGTTTTGATGATTGGATTATTCGTTGGCGTAAGTGTATCGTTTCTGACGGCGCATACTTTGAAGGTGATAAAATAAATTTGGATGAATAACTAACATTTCGTGTATTATTGATCTTTTCCCGGTACTTTCTTGACAGAGTGTATGTAATATGTAACGACCGCGAACGGCGATGCTTGGCGATCTGTTTTCTCTCACTACCTCGTTATGGATACAGCGTGAAAATGCGTTAAGTATATAAAAAAAAATTTAAAATAAACAATGAGGGAATCAAATATTTCTTTCAATGTCACTTCTTTAAATAAATTTATTGTAACTATTACATATGTATGTACACAATATCGATCACCTAACTACATATATTTAAACTCCTACTACAAGTACTTATTCAGTGTTGATGTCCACTCACCGCTATCATGAACTTAATTATTCAAAACGTCAGTCTTTCAATCGATAGACAGAAAATAAACGTAATCTTTGAAAATAAACTGCGTGATGCATAATGCGTAATAAATCTGTTTTGCTTGAAGTTTAATACATTATTTATGTAGTAGACTGATGTACATATATGCATGTAGGTATTGAAATAAAGATCTGGTTGTGGTCAAAGGTTTATCTGTCGCAGTCAGATGGCTGAACCACGAGTGATGTCATGCTATGCGAATGATCGGTGCTCTTTGTTTTTGTATTTCCAAAGATAGTTTGAACACTAGCCAATGGTGTGCCCTAAATGAATAAAATTGTAAGATCAAATTACATAGCGTTTACAATATAATTTATCGATACTGTATAATAAAGGATTTATAAAAAAGATTTAAACGAGAAGGTCACGACTAGCAAAACGAATAGGTGCCTACGTCATGTTTGACGACAAGTATGATCAAAATGTGATCAAATGAAGAAGAATAAAGAATAAAAGAACAATATTAAAATGAAATAATATTATTTTAAATAGGTATCTAATATCTATGTGCAACATGATATGCTATACATAAACACACATACTTATTAATGCTTATATTGTGGGACTATCGTTTTTCAACCTTATGCTTGAAGAACAAAGAATAAAGAACACAAAAATAAAGTTAAGCGAGAAGTATATAATTTCCTGTGATGATATGTCATCACATGAAAATAATTTAGGTACGAAATATATTTTTTATCATAACATGCATGTAATATGTACCAATGTATGGATATGTAAACTTCGCAGATGTGCAATGCGCTTACACTTGTTTTTCATTTTCGATTGATTCGACAAAATAATTTATAATGGATCTTTACTAATGAAATACAATATTATTATATCAATATCAAATGATATAGGTTCAATTTTCATTACATTGCGATGTAGGTTTTTCGTACATTGCGATGTAGGTATGATTTTCCATGCGAGGTGTTTTTTTTCAGGTGCACTCGTAATGTATCTATCACGATTCACGACCGCTATGACTTAAGAAAGTATATCCTGTTTCCATTAAATAGATCCGAGTCTAAAATGTCAAGTTAATACCTAGTAACTAATTAATCTGTGGTACTACGTTCCCTAATCAAATTGTTTCCGCAGCTGCTCTGGAGTTATCGAAAGAACAGCAATGTCATCGTCGTAGCAGCATAGCCTCCCTATAATGTAATATTTAAGATATATGAGTACGTATTAATTATATTGTATTTAAAAAGGTGACTCATTTAGCTTTATAATAGAAACATTATGAATTTCTTCCGCTTTTTAGTTATGCTAAATTTAAACGATTAAGTTTAAAAATCGAAAAGACGTTGAATTATTATTATTGTTCCTTGCAATTGTCTAATTTCATTTAGACACTTAATTAAAAGGCTGAACAATATTTAGCCAACCATAAAATTAAAGGACTAGGTGGGTGGTTAGCTAACAAATTAAGCTAAATGACTAGGATAAGTATCGTCATTATCTAAGTATAATGTGACTGTAATTGACTGTATCTAAGTATAATGTCACCTTCTCTCAAGTATATTGGTTTTGATCTTTGCTAAAAATTCATTTTAACAAAAAATTCAACTAATCCACATGAACGACTAAGTTTTTATTTATATACTTACAATTCAGAATGGGCATTGTAAATTGATAAAATTATACATACATACATACATACATATCTTCACGTTGTATCCCTAACGGGGTAGTCAGAGAGGACAAAAGTAAAATGATAATAATCGTATTTAAACTGCAGGTATCAATGAAGTTCCTTTGATGTGTGACATTTTATAGTGTAAATGTTCTGGTAAATGTAGAGAAAACAGCTACTTTCTAGATAGAGAGATCGCTTAGATATTCTATGCGGAACTTGTTCATATTCTTGTTTCTTCCTTTCAATACTTTATAGGTATATGGCGTCTGTTATCTGTTGATACAAATAAAAAATAAACAAGGAAATAATAATATGATAATCATTTCCCATAGGTACATACGCATATGATGAACATATTTGTATTATTAAATAATAAATAATTTATCACATAGATAAATTTTATTTTTTAACATATATGTTTTGACTCGCACACATATATAGGTACATATTATGTATCTAAGTAGGTACATATAATACATTTGTAAATAACGATCATAATAGTAACTTTTTATTATTTTGTTCGTAATATTAATTTAACAACGACTCTACCGAAAAATAACTCTACTGAAAAATTAACACCTAAATATCCATTTAGCTTCCTATAACATGATATGTATGCACATCGATTAGGGTTTAGAGGGGTTATGATGAGAAAAATATTTACGCCACTAACCTAAACCGTCTTTTTATGTTGTACACATTATGATCAGTGAAAGGAACATTCCCATGGTCATAATGTGGTGTAACTTCTAACCCCATTTCAAACTTCTTTTGTATAGTAGAGAATAAAACAAAGAAGCACTTTTTTTATTATTTCGTTAACTGTTAATAGATAGCATGGAGCCTAGCACAGTCAGGCACGACGTGATAAATTAACGGCCTCTGCTACTTCTTGATGTGTAGGTGTAGTATATAGATACGTAAGTATTTATATATATCTTTATACCTACGCAGTGTCCATGGGTATAAAAATACATACATATATAGTATGTACAGTAGAAAACGAGAAACCTTTCGTTACTGTCGCGTAGTCGTTTTTTGATGTCTATATAATTCAGTCTCTTTTAAGAAATAGTAATGCGAGTTTTAAATAAAATATAAAAAAGCGATAAGCCTTAGTATTTTTTGCTAAATACAACGATAAAAGTAAGTTTTTCATGCATAACTGTTTCTAAACTCTGCATATATACTCTGAGGTATTTACATATATTATTTATAATACTTGCAATCTTTCGCATAGAGATGTTTAATATGGTCGATGAACTTCTAAATATGCAATAAGTATTAATTATTTGTTGAAAGTTCATTGACTGTTTGTCTACAATATTATAGATTTCCTTGCAAATTTTCTTATTTTTTCGAATACCTGTCTTCAATTAATATTTAATCAGTTAGTTCTAGCTTCTAGCTTAGAAGGAATATAATTTGATTATGTATGCAACAACAATCTACTTTTATTAGGAAAACAGATAACTATGACGAGTAGGAGTAGGTACGAGAATGGTTACCCATTACATACATTCTTATTACTATTCTACTCTACTCTACTCTACTACTATATATACTCATTCTTCGTAAATGACTTTTTACTTGATATAACCTTGTTTCGATCAACAGATACTAAATACTCTTTATAATATATTTACAATAAGTACATCATGATCATTAATTCATAATTAGTTTCAAATATCTTCAGTTAGTTATAGCGATAATCAGTTTCATATATCATCAGTTAGTTATATCGATCTTCAGATCAAATCTTACAGGCCTCAAAGTTTAAAAGAAATGGCTTCGAATTAATTACAAAAAGTTCAAATCAGGCATATTATCTAATTAAAATGTAAAATTAACTTAATCAAAATAACGGATTAACTAAAATATGATGTTATGTTTGATTTATGTGTACAAGGGTTGAAGGCGCTCCCCCAGGCAAACAGGCAACCGCGTAGTGTTCCTCATTCTAGAACTCGTACAAGTCGTCATACATTTTAATAATAATTGATTTTATTTATGAAAAAAAGGTTTATTGAAAATATTCCTTTGAAAATATTAATAGAAAAAAGGGTCTATTGACCATTCAGGTCAAGATTTATATAATAAAATTATAATTATGTTATATACTATTATCACAGATTAATTAGTTTACTACCGTAAACTATTATGATGACATATTTCAAATTTTAAGGCTTTCTTTTGATTACAGATTTTATGTGTATTTTATATATAAATGAAAAGAATGAGACGACGAAAGTGTTGTTAGAATGTTGAAGATTTTTACAACATTTTTATTATATTTTAAATAATATTTTTCAAATAACTAGAAGATAGCCTCTAAAACTTGGTCTTTGGAAACGCCTTAATAATGATTATTGTCACTCATTCATTCATTCATTGAGCTACAGGTTTATTTAAAAATAAAAAAATAGGTACGAAAGTTATACTTACATCTATGAATTTGAAATTATTCATGAAATAAAATCGAAGTGTCTGTCTGTGACTTCGAAATAAAGGTTTCTTCTTAAACTTACGGTATAAGAAACACGTTTTTTTTTAATTTTTATCTGTCCGTTTGTTTGTCCGAGCTAATCTCCGAAACGTATGAAACGATTAAGACGGTACTTTCATTCGCAGGTAGAGGACTTTTCAGAGAGTAATCTAGGCCACTTTTTATACCGGAAAAATACCAAATTTAATAATAATTCGGTAAAACCGATAGGCACCACTAGTTAGAAATAAAATTTAAGGCAAATTTTATTTCTGTACTGAAACTGTAGCAATTTACTCGGAGCCGTAAGTCCATCTATCGAGTAAGCATTTTTCGATTGCGTCTATCTCAAATAAAATAGAAAAAGTGAAATGATGTCATAACTCATAAGTCTCATAAGCTCATAACACATTGAAAAAGCTTAAAAAGATTCTAATCTAATATTGCATTCGACAGGTAAGTACGAGTTTATATTAAGTAGTAATACATATGTATATCTACATATAATACACATAGTCTATTATAAATTTTAGTTCTTTTTTTCAATAATTCGGTGTCACTATTATTCCAAATCCTACCCTTTCTGCTCATCACTTGCGAGAAATTCAATTCGCATAAAATATACGTTAGGTAACCTGCATTATGTAAGGATACGTTATTGCTTATATACAACTTGTATAAGCTGCAGCTTTTTAATAAGAAAATTCGTTTATGTGTACTACTTACAAATGAGACTGAACCATCTATAATTATCCTATCATTATCAATAACATAAGTATAACGCGTACCTAAATACATAACTTCGCGCCATTTCCTACTCAGGGTGGACAGATAAGATGCAAGAAACTCACAATCCTAAAGTCACTTCTAAAAATAAGTATTTGAAATGAACTGTTTTTATGTTAATTAAATTTAAAATGTCGATAAGTGGCTAGTCAGGTTAGTTCCAGTAGCGTATTTTAAGATTTGGCTACTTGGGCCTATAGGATCTGCCAGCCTATAAATTAACAAAAAAAATCAAAAATCTTTTAATAATGAAAAAGGCAATATAAAAAAATAAACATCGTTTATTAAATATTTACATCTTTTTACGATGCATAAATTGATCGACAAATTAGTCAACGACACTGTCATAATATTAACGGACTTCGTTAAATCAGGCCATGGCCCCCATGGCCTTAGGGTAAATACACCATTGGCTAACCCACAAAATAACGCGAGCTAGTCCAAGCTAGCCCATCGCCTGTAGGTACAAATTCCGTAAAAACTTAAAATAAACCCTTTTCCAAATATAAAATGTAACAATACAAAAACATTAATTTACTTCTAATTCATCTAAATGTTTTACTTATATTTTTATATTTAGGACTCAAATTATTTTAAATGGTATTCTTCATTACTCCTACGAGATTTTCATGAGATGTTATCTAAACAAGTTTCGGATTGAGGGCGATACTAATGATACTTAATTTGATACAACGCCAACGCTTTATCCTAGTGAGCAAACTTACAAAATCGACGATAAAACTGTGACTCAATTTGTCTTGGTTTGTTATGGTAGTCGACAACCATCGGTTAATTTTAACAAATAAGTAAATACGCGATCTAATACTACAGGCACACCGATACATGGAAATTGAAATTTCGTTTGTCGTAGCAAAACAACTTTCAACCTACATTTCTATAACAACATTTCGAAAAGTAAAACACTGACATGAAAATGCTATGTTAAGTAAAGATGTGGGACAGTTTTGTTAGTAAGACGTGTACTAGACATTAAAGTCGTTAGAAGGTATTACGTAAGCGCTCTTACGGTTACATGACCTCGACAAATCGTTGCACTAAAATATTCACATAATTATTTTAAAATTATATTAAAGGAATCTTCAAAGATTATCTATGTAGATCTTTAAAAAAATTTTGAAGATTATCTAACTTTAAAGATTCGTTCAATATAATTTGGTAAGTATATAAAAATCGCTTGTTTATTTGATCCCTAAATGTAATTTTAAAGTAATTCTAATCTGACTCGTCTATATTGACTACTTCTTTAGATTTCATCTCAATTATTAAAATGAAGGTACCAATACATGATTCTTTTAATATGTCAAAGTACACATCACTCGGTCAATATCGAATAGATTTTCACGGTCATGTAGACATAAGATTACAAAGAATGTTTTCCGAAAATAACTTGCCGGCTACGTCACGCATCGTGAATTGAAGTCGTAAGAAGCGTCATCATCAGTGATCAACTCATAAAATATATTGGATAATATTACTTTTACTTTATTTCATAAAGTAAAAGAAGTTCAACATTCAACAACTATTTTAAAAATCATCTTTAATTTTTTTATCGCAATCATGTTATCGTAATATCAGTGAAATCCTTGAAGATATTATCTTACTTATTACATGTGTAACAAGTAACAATGCATTTTATAATAAATACATCTTTACAATTATCATTATTTACGATTTTGCTTTCTCATATTATGTGTTAGTCCTACATACTGCCCAATGAGCCGGAGGGGAGCAAAATAAGAGAAAAAATAGGAGAAATATAATGTAAGTACACATAAGTATTATGATTTAAATTATAAAAAAAATTATAAATTACTTTACTTATAATTTTAAACCGGTCATGACCAAATGACTGTTGACGACAGCAGTACACAGTTTTGTAATTTTCTCGTACATAATAATACAATTTGTGTTCATCGGATTATGTTAACCAGTATGACCCACAGATGTAATCCATTAACTCAGGGACGCACAGCGGACCGCGACAAATAATAAACTAACACTTATTATACTAACACAACTCCTAGTATATGGAATGTACGTAAATATTAAATCCTGCTTCGTATTTTCCGATATCATTACATCCTACCGCTCCCAAAAAATGAAAAATCAATAACGAGTACATCGATAATAGTAATAAGATAAAATTCTCTTACCCACAAGTGCATATTTCGCAAATGCACTGTTCCTTGACAACGACCTTTTCCGGTTTTTTAGGGCCACCTCTTGGCCTAGTCTCGTCTGTTATGACGGTCTCTTGAACTGTAGTTCTGTCGTCGCGTACTGTCTTCCGATCATCTATAATGGTCTCATCATAGATGGTGGTGACAGTGGTATCATCTCTTGTGGTGTCGGTGATTCCACGATCAACCACGTCATACTTGCGTATAACGTCTTTCGTCGTATGGACATCGCTCTAAAAAATTAAATATCATATTAACATTACAAATAGTTGTGTTAAAAATATTTATAAAATACATTGTTTTCTTTTGACTTTTTATTTTTACATAAAACTTACCAAATTTTTGATGTCTAACGACGAACTTTTATCGACAAAAACGTTCGTCTTCACTTTCTCGTCTTCTTTTGCATCTTCGTATGTTGTTTCTTTTCTAGTAACTCCGTTCTCGGTAATGTATCGGGTTACTTCGACCTGACTTTTAGATTTTTCAACTTCGTAAGATTTCTTAGTGATATCTGCTCCAGTAGTGTTTATTATAGTAGTTTGTTCAGTATCAGCACCTTCATAAAGATCTTTAACGTCTTCTTTAATAGTTGTGCCAAATGTAACTTTCTCAATCCTTTTAAAAGGATATTTCTTTACTGTCTCAATAATTTCTTTCAGAATTCTGTCATCAATGTTTCTATTAATAACAATGCTTTTGTCACTTACCTTCACGTCTTTTTTGTATTGAGACGTTTCTATAATTTTACGTAGATCACTGATTGATGTAAAATCTTTAATGTCCCTTGATGACAAGATTATATTCTCTTCAGTGTCCTGTCGTTTTAAATGATGTCTCGGTTGTTCTGGTCTGCCGAAAGGTGACATTTCTTTTGGTCTTTTTGGTCTGTCATCATCTTTTTCATAGATAAATTTACCATTCCAAGTACCTGTACTTCTCTCGTAAGTAGTTAAAGTGTCCTTAGTTTGTGAAGTAGAAGAATTGATCTCTTTCTGTAAGTTTTGCTTTTCGGTGTCTAAAAATTCAGTACTTTTGTTAACCTCCTTAGAATCTGTAATATGCGACTGATCAGTTGACGTAGTTTGGTATGTAGTAGAGTGGACGGTTTGATCCATTGTATCTTGAATACGCTTGTTATGTACATCCTCTAAATTGGTTGTATGTTCAGTTATTGCCTTTTTCTTAGTAAAATCGCCAGAATATACGTTTCTTGTAGATGCAAATTCTTTACCATCTTTCATCAAAAGTGATTCCTCAGCAACGTGAGTAGCACTTTTAGGTACTCCATCTTTACCAGTATCGTAATGAGATTCTTTGTCTAATACGTGCCGTGTGTATTCATGCTCAGGCTTCAAACCTGTGCCACTGATATTGTGACTCTTTTCATAAGTAGAATGGTCTTTACTATCTCCCCATTCCCTATGCGAACTGTCAACAATTCTTTCTTTTCCATCAACAACTTCAAATTCATATGAAGAAGTAGATGCCTGTTGAGCGCTACTGGTGTTACTTTTCATAATTTTTGTAGAAAAATTGATGTCTGTATCACCAACTTGCAAAATGTCTCCAACTTTTCTTAGTTCGTTTTGAATAGTAGAATCATAGCCGTAAAAATTTGACGCATCTGTTTTGTTGGCATTACGTCTATTATCAATTGCAGTTTCATGACTAGTTTTAATGAATTCCTTCGTATTTTTATCGGTATGAAGTGTGCTCTGCTGGTCTGACTTAGTCGTTGTAAAACGGTGATCTTTTGAAGTTGTCTTATCGTGATCTTCAGAAATTATATGTTTTTCAGTAGAACTAATTTGTTTTTGCTTAACATTATCTTTCTCAGAAATAAGACTTGCGTGGGTACTGATTTGATTCCCATCTTTAATGAATTCAGAATTTTCTTTTACCATCATTTCGCTTGTTGGTTTTTCACCCTTTTTTCCCGTATCATGTTTAGATGCCATCTCGTAATTTTGAATACTATGTACTGATTGAGGCTTTATATTCGTACCGCTAACACTGGCATAATGTTCTTTATTAGCATATTCTTTAGCATCGCCCCATTCTCTCTTCGAACTATCTATAACACGCTCTTTTCCATCTACTATTTCTACGACATACGATGACGAAGACGATTTTGTGACACTGCTGCCTTTATTTTCACTAGATTGCGATGAACTTACATACTCTTTAGTTTTAACATTTTTATCGAGACTTCCCTCACCTCCATAAAAGTTAGAAGTATCCGATTTAACTGTTTGAATCCTTTTTGATGATTGAGGAGAATTTTGATAATTTGTTTTCTCTCGCTGATTAATATTTTTTTGATCAGACATTTTCGTTGTTTGAGAACTGGTTGTCTGTTGTTTTAATTCCGTATTTGTCAAGTTTTCTCGTTCTGATTGGAGAAGACTGTTTGTTGCTTTAGCACCTTGAGATTTTGTTAAGAAAGCAGCATTAGAACCATTGACGTTTCCTTCAGAGTGTTCTATAAAAGCCGTGTTAAGTGTCTGATTTCCAACAGAAGAATCAACTGTTTTGTCAAACGTCTGGCTATGGCTAGATCCAGACTGTTGGACTGAAGTAGAGGAAGATTGGAAAGTTTCGCTTTTGGAACTCTGATGTTGCGACGTAGATGATTCTTGTACGTTAGAGTTGGACACAAATTCGCCGGTTGTCGAACGAGCCATATCACTTACAAAGTGCTCATGAGATCTAATTTGCGAAAGGTCAGTTATAGAAGGTGCTTCTGTTATTATATAGTGAGGGTGACTATTGTAGTGTTCAGATATGGTAGAGCCGCTAAGCGACGCGTGGTCCGTTACGTCGGTTATCATCAAAGGATCGTCTTCTTCAACTTTTACCTCAATATAGCGAACTTTCTTACCAGTTGAGAGAAACTTATTGCTACTTTTCTGTACCGATGTAGACGTACTGGTCTTCTGAACACTACTCGACGCACTCGTATTTGATGTACTCACTTCGGAAGCTTTTGATTGTTTAGTCTTTTTATTTTTTATTGTCATTTTGGTACCACTATTTTAAATAATTTAATATTATAACTATTATTACTATGATTAAATATTTTTAAATCTAACTATAACGCGTATCACATACAGTAGTCAAACAATGCCATATAGTGTATAATAAACAGTAACTAACAATGGTCGCGAGAGTCGTTCGTTATCGAATGTCGCTGCGTGAGCGCGCGCGCCGTCTGCGACTGACTCGCGGATTCTGTGCCTGCGCAAGCTAGGTGCCCCCCTTACACCTTGACACATCGCCCACCAGAGCTACCTACGAGACACGTAAGCGCTTACATCTCGCCGTTGGAGTCATACCAAAAATGGTGTAAATAAGCCACAGTAAATTTTACTTTATCCTGAATCATAGTCAGCGCTAAAGGTCACAATAATATATATAAATTATGTTAAGGACCTGACTTGACACTTTATATATAAAATTGGTAATAAAACACAATAAAACGTTGTTAATTTCAATACAAACAATTATTATTTTAAATTAAAATTTAATACCATGTTATCATTTTTAAGAAGAAATTGAAAACTGCCTAACATATAAACTGTTTTATTCGTGTTCCTGTCTTATATATCGTTATGCTGTATACCTGAGGGGCAGTCAGAGATGATATGTATGAATTTATACATAATTACATAATATGTATGTATGAATTTATAATAAATAATAATAAATACTCCAGGCAATTATACTATCGCGTAATTATATTGTGTGACCCCAAACTAAGCACTAGAGTTGTACTACGGATACCATACAACGAACTGGTGGAGCTACCAGTGACATCTAAACTCCAAGCCAATTCAGAAAAGTTCATTTTTCTAAATTAATTTGATCGGGGATCGAACCTGGGATCCCGGCTGTGGAAAGCAGATACTCTGCCACCGCGCCGACAAACCAGTCTATTTATTTTTGATTTATTCATACGTTTTAATATATGTATTTATAAATCCAAGTAGAACTAGAAAATAATTTGTTTTGCAAGCAATTCTATAAGACCTAATATAAACCTTGTTACTTTTCATATACCTATGTATGTATATTAATTAGGTACATATTTTTATGTATGTGACACAGATATTTGTATGTACCTTGCCTTAACACAGCGTTTGCAAATAAATTAAGTACTTATTTAGTACAATACTATATATGCGGTAATTCCAATAGGTCGCTCAATATTGACCTAATTAATTATTAAATAAAATATCGGAAAACCACAATATACGTATATTTAGGTACTCCCAATTATAAAAAAGTACATGACCTACTTGCCATCTGAGAATAAGTGTAGGGTAAGTTCGGGAAACTCGCTTAGGTAGAACAATTGAACTGCTGCAACTGGAATTTTTTTTTCGTTCTAACGTCCCGTACGTAGAACTATAGGTGTGATCGCAATCAATCATTGAAAGTAACATGGTTTTCTGCAATCCAGGTAACTTTTTTGTAATTTAGAATTTTGTTCGTTTCTGACACATTTATCAAGGTATCTTATCTAGCACATTACTTACAGTACGTATTGCGTGATTTGATTACAGTAGTTTAACATAACGTAAGTGACATTTTCCTGTAAATCGCGGATTTTAAGCAAAAAATCCAAATATGGCATTCGGTCGGGTGCAAAAGATTTGTATTACTTTGCAAGTGACTAGTGACTTGTGTTTTAACTTTCCCTATTCAAGTATAATTATTTATTTTATTGTTTTTTTTTGTTTTCAAACGAAAAGGCTGTTCCTCTGTAAATGAAAAAATGCTGACGAATTTTCTGAACTCTACATTTTTGCGAACCTGAAACACCAAAAATATTAACACCTACACGTGAAATTTCTCCATTCCTAGTGGAGTCAGTTGAATTTCTAATGGGTTTTACTGATATTTCTCATAAATCCTTAATAATCAACAGAATTTCTACACAATATATCTACTGTCTTGAACTTCTGATGAACTTCCACGAAACTGTTCTGGTAAACAAACACATTAATTATCTGGGCTTAGTTAAAAGACTACCAGAGAAAAAAAAAGATAAAAAGAGCTAAAACACAAAAAGAACAAAGGTTGAACAAATGAAGAAAGACAATGAAACAGAATCAGAGGAGTCGAATGTCACATATGACGAGAAGTCCTTTGAAGACGACTGGGAAGGAAAATGAAACACAGATTGGTATTTTAGCCAATCGAATGAGATAATAGATATTATATGCATTTATGTATCACTTTGCGACGAAATGTCCATGAATTATGTGTTGGCCTTATTAAAAGTGACATTGAAGACTATAATTTATGTGCTATGAATGCACAAAAAAGAATTGCGGCAACAGTATGTTCTTCTAAAACCTATCGTAATTTTGTAGTGCCGTACTAAAATTATTTATGACTGAAGTCATCTCTAACTGTATGTAATTATAGGTAAAAGTACCCTTTGAAACATTTTTGTTTGTAGCGGACGCAGGCGAATTGGCGGTGACAATTATGCGACGAGTGTCGGCATCGGTGGCATTGAGTTACGCCGCGCTTTCCTCGCCAGGCTTCGATTTATACTCCCGGCATATAGAGAAGCTGTCTGACGTCATATATGGCTGGGGAAGTCTGTGGTCCGCTCTTGACCTTGGCGAAGAATAGGCATCCCATTCTGCCTCGTCGTGCGCGAATAGGGCGCACGTAATACGCCGCGAATCCGAGGCTGCACAACTCCTCCTTTAGATCATCCGGGTTGGTGTGGGCTTAGATGCCTCGGATTGCAATCTTGAGATTGCGCTGATTCGGTTGCGAGTACATGAACCAGCTTATCTCGTCGGCCTCATGTTCGACTAGGTATCGCTGGATGACTCTGAATTCTTGATCGTACGTCGGGAGGAATCTGAAACACTTCCCATAGGGGCGGAGGTCTTCCTAGGACCTCCTTATATATACATATAGGGTATAGACCTTCCGACTTTGTTGTTGTCCGCTTCGTTCCGCGCTGAACTCCTTCCGTTTTGGAGCGCGATCAACCCTCGGGATGCAGTCGACACCCATGTCTAGGCCTTCATCGCCCCACATGATGTTTTCTAGTTTTTCTTGTGAAGAGATTTGGAAATTCTGACTGAACTTCCTAAACCCCTCCACCACGGATTTTCTATTGTCGATTAGTGGCGCTGTCTGCTTAGCAGGTGGCGCTCTCTCCCGGGAGTCCCGGGAGATGAAGCGATAGATGGTGTGGGAGTGTAGATATGGTTATCTAACTACACCACACACATAAAAAGAAAAGGACACTTAGTTGACGAGCGCAAATAACTGAGACGAACACTTCACAGAGTCAACAATATATTTTTGAGGAACACGATTTACAGTAACAATTACAGTAACATATAAGCGACACGCAGATACTACAATAATAACGAAATAACAACAAATGTCAAGGAATATAAACAAGGCGAATAAAATTAGTACGATTTTAACAAGTAATAATCGTAGAGAACGAACACGGAATGTCTTTTGTGTGTCACTGTGTCGGCGCGACCGTCAGCATTTTTCGCACGGGCATGCACGGTGTCGTGTAAAATGTTAAGTGTCGGTAGGTGTAAAATAAAATACGTATATGTTTGTGTGTTCATAAATTATATTTAATTATTTTAATATATGGAATTTATATTTGCGTATGTTTGTGTGTATGTATATTAATGAATATTCTTATAATATAAATAGTTACATAAAATATAAATAAAGTGTAAGTATATATGTATGTAGTGTAGTGTGGTAAGTATGTGTCCTACAATGGTGTTATATACTGCGAAGGCGGCGTCTCTTCACGCGTTTTGGAGGAGCTAGCGGAGATCGATGACAATGACTTCATCAATTCTGCGAATTCTTCTGGGACTGCGTGTGGACGTGGACAGTGGACATCCTGTCAATCGCGGTGGCATCAAGTGTTATCCTCTACGATTGCGCAGAGGCTTCAAGAGTCGGCTGTCGTCCTTCGGCCGTAGACAAAGGCGCCGTGCAACGGATGTCAAAGTAAGCCATGCTCGGTGGCACCGCTGCGGACAAAGGCGGAGGCTGCGTAGACGGTGGCGCCATGCTATGGATGTAGCTGGAACTAAAGGATGGGAGCGGAAGCGCCATTGCGGACGTCGGCGGAACTACCGCAGCTGTCAAAGTACGCCCGGAATCACATATTCGAGGGTCTCGGCGCGTTGTGTCCTGAAAATGGCGATTTTCATAGACCTGAAAAGTGCTGTTGGGATTTTACGAGTCGCCACTTATCGTGGGAGATCTCGAGGCGACACGCCGAAACCGCGACCTGTCGGTTCGTACGGCCAGACACCGAACCCCCTTTCTCGGTGGTTCCCGCTGGTGGGAGGCCGCCGGGGTTGGAAGGGATGGCGTGAGCCGAACTGAACACCTAGGACGCACACGAGATTAGGTACTCCCCACTACGCTTCACGACGAGAACGACTACAGGAGCGCGGTGGTGTATTCAACAGACTATATGAATGATAGTTGCTGCACGACCGAGAGTGAGCGAGAGGTTCGAGCGATGACGGAAGGCTGCATACTACCAATTACGTTCGTTTAGATTAGACCCACTACGGCGGTAATACCTTAAAGATAAGTCATCCGATATTTTTCAATTCGATTACATAACGTTTATTTGTTTTTTATTGCTAGGGTAATAAAAACGAAAATATAATATTTATTTACAAATAATTAAATATAAAACTAAAAATTATTACTAAAACAATGAAATATCTAACCAGATCAGTTACAAACCGCGGGACTTTAAAAGAAAGTGTAACTATTATTATATAAGTTCAAGGTAGCGATTCTTAAAATATTTTGGTTGTTTTGCGTGGTATGTCATCTACATAATAATATATGTTGTCCTATGGTATGTTGATTAGCAGAACGGGTAACAGTAATATTGTCATTTTAATTATCAAGAAAATGTTATATTCTTTTAACTTTCCTTTGCCAAATGGGTAGGTACAGTCGTGTGTCCCACACCTCATTGCCAAGTCAGGAAATTTGAGTCAAATCCGAGTTAACAAAAAAATTGTTCGTCACTTTGTCTTTAATATGCTTGCATTTAAAATAATATGACTTTCTAACCAAATAGTGAGGGAGTAGGGTTTTATTAATGATTATAGTAATGTTTGAGTATAAAGCGGTTCAACTCCCCCGAACTCCCCCTACACGCAAATATAAATAACTCTTGAAGTCTCAGTAAGTAAAGTTGGCAAGTAGCTGTTTATCGATGCAGTCTTAAGAATATGGAAATGGAATACCTCATTAGGCACACATCTAAACCAGTTTACCTTAGTCTAAAGTCTCAGGATTTCGAGTTATCATGGTAAATACGATTTTTGGATTTCTCAAAATTTGGCACAAACATAAATACATATCTTCACGCTGTATCCCTAACGGGGTAGTCAGAGAGGACGGAGCGCCAAGCTTCGCAGTCCTTACATACTTCTTTCGCTTCCTCTAAGCTCATCACCCTCCTCACAGATAAGTTGGCGCAATCTATATTTTTCCTGCTCTTCCGGACTATCATGGAAGAAAACAAAATAGGAGAAAAGAAACCTGAAACAATGCGTTTCTATAATTTGTAAGAACTGTAGTACAGGTACAGATAACCTATACCAATAGCGGAATAGCAACTAAAATACATGAGCGTCACCACCCATGAAAGAGACTGAAAGACATCAAAATAGGGACACTGACAATGTTTTATAGAATGATTTTAAATATAAACCATTTTTAATCGATACGAAAAAAAGGAGGAATTCCTCTCGATTTACCAGAATCTTTTTTTTTATGTATGTTCACCAATTTCATCGCCATTTGTATATGAACCGATTTTGATGATTCCTTTTTTATTTGAAAGAGGATGAACAAATCTATTATAAAATCTACTACCTACTATATAGCTTAGTAGGCTTAGCACAGTTACAATGTGTAGTATTTGTATCGTATTTATGAAGTTATTTTTAAGTATTTTTCTGTATTCTTTCAATTTCTTATGGATCAGCTGCCCTCTTCACAATCATAATCTCTTCACGGGCGTTGACAATACACCTTTGTCGACACCCGTGAAGAGATTATTGTCTTATAATAGGTACATGGATATTAGCATTTTGAGACGTATAGTAAGGAAATAAAACATTTACAAAATGTTTAAATATATCATTCGCAGCATGCTTGATATCAGGATCTTGTACAAAGTGTAAAAGATCAATTTGATGTGCTGTATTATATGAATAAAGAAATCAGTTTATTTATTTACAATATTTCTTAAGATACTTATATAAATCTATATACATACTAACTAGAACAATGAACCTAAAACTAAAAACCTTAGAAAATATAATATAATAATTAAAATATATTTTTAAAAGAAGTCCCTTTAGGCAAGGTTCCAAAGATACTGGCAGCGTTCCCCCTTTGAATAGCTAGACTAATTCTTTGTCCGAGGTAACTGCCAGCTTTTCGGTCTCCTGTGATGTCGACTAACCTTTTTGCTATTTCCTTAAAAAGCCTTATGGCGCTAGGACCCCACGGACCAAGGGTCTCGACACCGAATGGGACAAAATCATATTCGGAACCTAGACCCCTGTATTTGCATGCTTTAGTTTTTTCAGCCGCTTCACAAGCCGCACCAGTTCTGTTGTTGGTTCCATGTAGATGGGAAGGGGCCAGCGTGTCTGATCAGGTTGCATCCCATACCAACACCCGGCCCATCTTCCATGGAATCAAACTCATACCGTCCGGTCTCTTGCCGTCGTCTCTTGTAATACCAATCGGCTCAAGTAGACTTAGCACGTTGACGGTGGCAAGGGACCGGCGTATGATATCGTTAAGTGCGGCATGTCTCGAGAAGCGGCCCGCACTTTTTTGGCATGACAGTCCGTGATGTCCTAACTTGTCGACATCACTGCCACAGGGACATTTATGAGGAGCGCAGACCGGAACCCCAAGCCGTAGACAGATTGCGATTCGGAGCGTGTCAGGCTCAAGAAATGTTCCTGTATTTGACGAAGGGTACGCGTGAAGCCAGTAGCCGGCCTCATGCGCACCCACGGCCAAAAGCCTAGCACGCGCCGAAACTGTACTACAGCTCAAAAGATTGTCATAAGTCAATTTGCAGTTTATGTCGTCCCAGCTCCTCTGTGAATTTGGAGAAACTGGAAAATTTTGACCTGGGCATGCAATTAAGAAAACGTTTCTAGCTTCTTCCAAGCGTTTGCTAAAATTAAGCTCCAAACCAATGGCTTCAAATTTATTTTTGATTAAAAAAAGGTCCGAAAACACAGTATCCACATCACCTCCTAGGTTTCCGTCGTCCAAGTACCAAACGTTGAATTTAGAATTTAAATTTTTGATTATAGGATTTAATGCCAAACTAAAAATTGCAGGCCCAAGGGGATCACCCTGTTAACAATCTACTTCCGAGGAGAGTTCATTAGAACGATATAACTTTACGGTAGTAAACTAATTAATCTGTGATATAACCATTTTGTTGGGTCAGCGTAACTGAGAAGAAGATAATTGTATATTTCCGGTATATGTTGTTTTATTTCCGTCAGCAGGGTATCCCTATTTACCGAATTGAATGCATTTTTGACATCAATTTTGAGCAATTTTGAGCTTAGAAAAGAGCGTAGGGCATGGACGGCTGCCTCACACCCTCCTTTTACACCGAAGCCTAACTGTACGGGTTCAAATTCCGAATTTAATTTTGGTAAAATATGTCAACAGCAATTTTGGAGGCCAGACGTCGTAGTGTTGATCCAACAGCAATTGGTCTCACCCCTCCGTCCTTTTTGGTGAGAGCAATGAGGTTCGCACCGAAAAGAATGTGAACAATTTCTGGATTGACATTACCGGAATACATAAAGTTGATTAATTTAGTGATCGAATTTACAAGTTGCTCGCCTGCATCACCCGCAAAATGCGATGTTAAATCTTTCAAATGTTGGGGTCAGATTCCATCCAAACCTGCAGCCGAACCTGGTTTAAAAGATAAAATGGCATTCGTAACATCTTTGTTTTGAATTTGAAGGCATGCTTGCCCTGCTTTTGGTGGGTCGAGAAAATATGGGTTTACTGAAGCTGGAGGATGTTTTGTCCGTAAGGCCTGAGGGGTGTCAGGGGTATCTGGTGATAGCACGTCGTTGGAGAACAAAAGGCGAGCGGCACCTGTGAGATCTCCGTCACAGATTTTGTATTCAATGAGTTTGTTGCGATTACGAGGGGCATCATGTTTGATTAGAGGTGTGGGAGAAGGCGAGGAACTTACAGCACAGTTATTCTTAATCTTTTGTGTCAAGGATAAATTCGGTTCATCAGTTTTTAATATATGTAGTGTGCTGTATAAAAATAAAAATAGGTTCTGCCAGTCTTGAGTACAATTGCTTTTATGTAACATTTCTGGATTAATTGTGACAAATGTGTAGCAACGGTTATTCGAGCTCCTCGAGGGATTCTTTTATCTATGGGTATACTATTTTTCAAATAGCTAAGGAAAGGAGTTGGATCATTGGCTACATAAATAGGCGCACTCGGAATAATCGGATGGATGTCTAAAGGTGAACTGTTTTGGCTAATACATTTTCTGTGTGTTTTTGTAGTGTGTATGTTGAGGCCTTTCAAGGATTTGAAAGACTTGTTGCACTGTGTACATATATGGGTCGCGATCGACGTGCCATCACAAGATTGGGTCACGGACTGCATTCACAACAGTTAAATCCATTCACAAAAAAGAATAACTTAAAACAAATTTAAGAAAACAATAAAGTAACTTAAAATGTACACTGAAAACATAAAAAAGTCAGTCAAAATATGACAGCTGCTTGTTTTGGTAACAATACGCATGCGTTGTTACGTAGGTGCGTCACAAGATGGTCTTGCAATCGGACGTTGCAGTGGAAGAGACCTAGCGACGCATGTCGTCGATAGGACAACCGATGGCGGCCTTAGCAACCGCGACTTGAAATTATCACACGCGAATTAGAAGTTTTTAAAGACTGAACAGGCACTGTGGTGGGAACAGCAATAAAATCCCCATGCGTACATATGAAACATATCTTGATAAATTTTTATATGCAGGTCTGAGCCGTCAGGAAATTAAACTGGCTTAAAAATAAATATTTTAAGTGACCTGAGCCTGCTTGTCACTCTGATTTGACAGTTATTCATTAATTTCATATTTGAGTATCTTTTTAATTATTTTATGTGCAGTACATCACATTTTTTGAAGCAGTCTTCTTACACTCTTGAATATGATACTAATCATGATGGGATCCGAGTCATTTTTTCCTTGTCACTTACATTATTGAGACTAATCCAATGACATGTCGTTTCTTTGCTATTTGTTGTGGCGTGTTGACAATTTTAGATCATAGATGGGTTGTTTAATTTTATGATTTTATCGTTATACCTACCTATTGTTTTTGTACCTTACTATCTTTTAATATCGTTATATTACGTTCGTACGAGACTTTGAAAACCTATAGGTAATTATACATACAACCGTTAGCCTATATCCTACAGGCATTACGAATTTAACGCGTGGGTCGCGCAAGGCTCGATATTGCTGTTTCCATAATAAGATAATTGTGGGCGAAGTCACCTTAGATTAGAAAATCGTTCGCCCACGATTCGGTTGTCTGCAATTTGCAACAGTGGTACAAATAAGTCTATTAATCACAGTCTTAGTTTTTAGACACCGTCACCTTATTTTTACATTGAAAAGTGTGCATTGATATGAAGTTAAGAATGTGTAAGCTTCGTAGCAGCTCCTCTATTTATTATGATGTTTGGTTCCTACGTTGTTCGTACTTCCTGAAATTCTTTGTGATTCTCATGAATGTACATCTTTATAAGTCGTATCTACTATACCCAAAATGATGAATGCAAATACAGTTTCAAGGAACAAAAAATTGCAGTAAGTAGCATTTTATGAAAAGAAAGCGATTTTTGAAACTTTATTGTGTTTGCAACACCGACGAATAAGCATAAAGGGGAACACTGGCGTCACCGGCGTCCTGTAGCAGAGCACGACGGTGTTCGCGACATCATAGAAAAGAACTACCGACGGCTTGTTTCCCACTACCGCTCGAGATTATATAAGTTAATTATACAAATTAATTAATTATTAGTTGATATTAAATATGAATAATAATCGATAATTTAAGTAAAGTTTGGGGTGTTCCATTGCTATAAGTATCTAACTTACTATTTAATTTTATCGTAGCTAACATCAGAAGTGGTATTAAAATTTAGAAAAATCCTACGCATCATGCGTCATGGCCAAGCTTAAAAATTGACATGCCTAAGGTAATTCTGTCTAATTCAAGTAGCAGTTGCGGCAGAACACCGTATGTATCGGAGACAAAGGAAGGTATCAGGTAAAACCGTTGCCAAGACCGTGAGTACAAGTAAAACTACTGGGAGTTAAAGCCAAAACTGTGAGTACAGTAAGAAGTAACATGTGTAAATCTGTTGCAGAGATCGTTACTGGTAGTTTAATTACTATAATTTATTTGTGTTAGTTTATAATAGACCGGAGTAGTAGATCAAAACTAATAATGTTCTGAAGTCGGAAAAGATATTTAAATTGCATACGTGTCTGGTCTTCTCAAGGACCGGAATGACAATACCAAAGCTCAAACTGTCCCTATTAATACCAAGACTACCAAAAGAGAATTGACTTACGGGGGGTCTAAGCCTAAAGGAACTCTTAATGTCAATTGCAGGCGTTTCCTAAGCCTAAAGGAAGCCTGTTCCTGGCTTTGGGTAATCTGGTGGGTAGTTCTTCACAACAACTTTAGTTGAATCGGCCATCCGATAGACCATTCGTGATAATTTTGTAACATTTCAATGACTTCTTAATGAGGCTATATATAGTCTGACTTATAAGTCTGTGAAGTTGATGTCGAGTTAGCAGCCAAGTGATGGTGCAGAATGTAGGTAAATAGAGGTAGTCGGAGGTAGTTTAATAAATTCTAACCACCGCCATGCGATAATAAATAGAAATATTGTGTGCACTCAGAAACGATATATCTTTAGCCGTAACCACAAACGGTAATTGGTTAAATATAGTCCAAAATTAATAAGTCAATGACAAATTAGTGTATATGTCTTGAAATTCTTATTAAAGCAAGATTAAATTAAAATATTGTGATTTAATAAATCTCTAAATGTATATTTTCATGAATTCAAAACGTGTTCATAATAGTGAGTTTTTGAACGTGGTATTGTAGTAAAGTTTAAACTGTCCATAGCGTTATTGTAGAACATGATGTTCTAGTGAGTTTTATACAAGTGTTTTAGTGCACGTTCAGTAAGATTAATAGTATGTTTATTATGTGCAATGTTATAGTATACACAGTGGTACAGTATGAAGGACTATGGTATGTATGGGTAATATTATGTTTAATAAATCCTGGTAATACTGTTAAAATAAAATTAACGCTTCAAAACAATGATTTCCTAACCTACTAGGGTATTGACTGAACGTATGAAAAGTGTTTCGGAAAGATATTTGTGGGAAACGCAAGGTGGTTTCAGGAACGGTAGGGGTTGTATGGATCAGATTTTCTTGCTCCGTGTGATCGTGGGGAAGTTTCTGGCTATAGGTCGGAAGGTTTTCTGCGCATTCGTGGATCTAGAAAAGGCATTGATAGAATAGTGCGAAAGAAGGTGTAGTCTTCTGGCTGAATATGACTTGGGGGGGGGCCTTTCTGCAAGCTGTGAGGTCGTCATTATATCGAGGCCTCGGAGCCTGTTTAAGAACAGAAGGTGACATGTCGCCCTGGTTCGGGATCTTTTCAGGCATTAGACAGGGCTGCGTGATGTCTGCCTAGCTGTCCGTGCTGTATTTGGACTGTTTCCTCCAGACATTGAAAGATAGTATATGTGGTATGACATGTGATGATACAGTGGTAAAGTGCCTGTTGTACGTTCACGATGCTGTGCTTATAGCACCACCAGAAGCAGAGTTGCAGACATTAGTCATTTCAATGAAAGAAGAATTTGTAGTGCCAGGATTGAATAAAAATGTGAACAAAACTAAGGTTCTAGTGTTTGAAAGAGAAGCGTTACAGACAATGTCAGATTTGGATACATGAAAAATATCTAGAACAAGTGAATGAAGTTTCGTATCTGGGGAGTGCGTTTTGGAGGGATGGAAGATATGATTTGGATGTGGAGAGACGTGTAACAGCTGACAATAAAGTAAACGGTGCTCTGTCCGCATTAGTAGGTAGTGTGAATATATCTAACACTACCAAAATGGCTATCCACATTGCAGTGTTAGTGCCTACTTTATGGTACGGTAGTGAGGCCCGAATATGCCCAAAATCGAGTGAAAGTAAGATAAATGCAGTAGAAATGCGATCTCTTAGAAATATGAGCGGTGTTACCCTTGCGGACAAAATAAGCAATGGAAGAGACACGCAGTGTGACAGGGTTACACGATAGTACCAGTGTAAAACTGAAGAAGGGAATGCTTAGATGGTTCGGGCATGTAGAAAGGATGAGTGATGAAAAACTAACGAAGAAAATGTACAGAGTAAAAGCGAGTGGTAAAAGAAGCTGAAGAAGACCAGAGCAAACTTACGAAGATCAATTAGCCAGAGCTTTAGCTGATGGAAATGTCAAAAACACTCGCATACCTAGGCGAAAATGTGTAAGGAGGTTGATGAAATTTGATGAAGCGAAAGAAGTATGTAAGAACTGCGAACCTTGGCACTCCGTCCTTTCTGACAACCTCGTTCGGGATACAGCGTGTAGATATGTATTAAGTGTGTACGTAAAGGATATGTTTTAGAATGTTCCTATTGGTGCCGAGACTACTTAATCACAGTTACCTTAAGAGTTTCCTAAGCCTAAAGGAGCTCGTTAAGTTGATTTCAGGCGTTTGCCTAAACCTAAAGGAACGTCCTGGATTAGGGTAGTCTGGTAAAATAAGACTACTACTTAAAAACGATGGTTACCAAACTGTACAGTCTTTTCTAATTGATTCTCAATGTTGTAGAAATCATGACCTAGCCGAGCGATTTGAAAATGGAAAATAGAGAAAGAAAATAATATTATTTATATTGTTCACTTTCTGTAATTGTGGACAACGTTTAGAGTCTGGCGCCAAAGGTGGTGATGAAGAACCTTCCACGAGAGGTGCCCGAGGGCAGGCAGCAGCATGGCCGTGTTAGCAACACCGACGAATAAACATAAAGGGGAACACTGGCGCCCTCTATCAGAGCGCGACGGTATTCGCGACATCATAGAAAAGAACGACTGACGGCTTGTTCCCCACTACCGCTTGAGATTATATAAGTTAAAATTCCAGCGCTCCACTCACTCTATTGCTTTTTACCTTCACGACTGCAGCACGAAGTGTTCGAATAGAAATTAATTAATTATTAATTGATATTAAATATGAATATTAATCGATAATTTAAGTAAAATTTGGGGTGTTCCATTGTTATAAGTATTTAACTTACTTTTTAATTTTATCGTAGCTAACAATTGTTTATAAGTGGAGGGTAATCTCCGGAATCACTGTACCTATTTGAATAATACTTTCACCATTTAAAAGGTACGTTATTCCTGATGGGCATAGGTTATATATTACGTATTCGACTCGGGCGAAGTCGGGACGGATCGCCAGTGTTATACACAATATAATAAGTAGAGGCAGAAAATTATAGCAATTTTAAAATCGAAGCGACATCTAGTGTGAAACAATATAAATATTATACGTTACCAACAATAACAATCTTAGAGCGACAACTTTACATTTTATAGCATCTCGCGACATCTATGGTTCATTTCTGAACATGTCATACAGCGTATCGGGGAATATTGTCACGTCGCAAGGAGTTTTTGGCGGGATTTTATAAAGAGCAGTTGAGCGTTTATTTTAATTATTTGAAAATTGTTTCTAGTAAACATTGTGATATAAAGTTAGCGTAATTTTGCGTCCAAAGTACCTACGTTGTTGGGCAATATGTGGAGTTGTTAAAATAAGTGCATACTTAGTAGAGTAGTGTGACGTTGAGATTTATTTTTTGTGACTTAGTCTGCCTCGGTGATCCTACTAGAAAAACTGCTTCAATATATTTGTCATCTGAATCTTCAAGAAACAATAAAATATATGTTTTACATTGACATTTTAATGACATGATACGAAGAAAATGTCCATTAATTACTGAAGACATCGGCTGTATGGGCATAAATCCCTTTGACTTCACTCTAGAGAGAATCCGTAGATAGCGCTGGACGGAGAATATATGGACAAGTCACTGAAATAATAACAACTACTAGAAAAAACTTAAGCGGCGCCAGGAGTGTGAGTAAATGAGAGAGAATATTTTTATGACTTTTTAATTTTAATTTAACATCAATTTCATTGCGATATTAGTGATCAAACTAATTTTTGGCGCCAAATATATTTTTTTTGCAAAAATGTTGTATCTCCTGATTTTGTGGACTTTATACATACATACATATCCTCACGCTGTATCCCTAACGGGGCAGTCAGAGAGGACGGAGTGCCAAGCGTCGCGGTTCTTACATACATCTTTCGCTTCCTCAAATCTCATCATTCTCCTCACACATTTTCGCCTAGGTATGCGAGAGCTTTTGATATTTCCGTCTGCTAACACTCTGGCTATTTGATCTTCATAAGTCAGCCTTGGTCTTCCTTGCCTTTTTTTACCTCTCACTTTCGCTCTGTATATTTTCTTCGTCGGTCTTTCATCACTCATTCTTCTATGTGCCCGAACCATCTAAGCATTCCTTTTTTTCATTTTTACAATAACACTGTCGTGCGACCCTATCATACTGCGTATCTCTTCATTGCTTATCCTGTCCGCAAGGGTGACACCGCACATCTTTCCAAGAGATCGCATTTCTACTGCATTTATCATACTTTCACTCGATTTCGGGCATATCCAGGCCTCACTACCGTACAACAAAGTTGGCACCAACACCGCATTATGGATGGCCATTTTAACAGCGTTAGATATATTCACACTACCCACTAATGCGGACAGAGCACCGTTCACTTTGAAGTCAAGTCACATCTTTCATCCCTCGAAAACGCACTCCCCAGATTCACAATTTCAGTCACTTGTTTTAGACATTTTCCATTTACTCAAATATCACATTTCGCTTGTATCTCTTCCCTTTCAAACACCAGAACCTTAGTTTTGTTCACATTCATATTCAATCCTTTTACTTCACATTCTTCTTTCATGCACGTGACTAGTGTCTCCAACTCGGCTTCTGATGGTGCTATAAGCACAGCATCGTCAGCGTACAATAGACAGTTTACCACTGTGTCTACACATAACATACCACTCATACTACCTTTCATTTTCTGGAGGTAACTGTCCAAATACAGCACGAACAGCCAGGCAGACATCATGCAGCCCTGTCTGACACCTGAACAGACATCAAACCAGGGCAACGTGTCACTCTCTATCCTTACACAGGCTCTGTGGCCGCTATATAATGACCTCACAGCCCGTAGTAAGGAGCCCCCCACGCCATACTCAGGCAGAAGACTCCACAATTTCTGTCGCACTACTCTATCGAATGCTTTTTCTAGATCCACGAAAGCGCAGAAAACTTTCTGACCTATAGCCAGAAACTTCCCCACGATAACGCGAAGCGCGAAAATCTGATCCATACAACCTCTACCGTTCCTAAAACCACCTTGCGCCTCCCACAAATATCTTTCTGAAACGCCTTTCATACGTTCGGTCAATACCTTGATATAGACTTTACTTGCTAAGCTGACCAAGTTGATGGCCCTATAGCACACGCAGTCTAAATGGGATCCGTTCCCTGTATAGAGAGGTACTACGACTGCGGTGCGCCAGTCCTCCGAAACCTCTCTTTCTTCAGCCAGCAAATATTGCACAGTTTATAGAATGTATCCAAGACCCTAGGTGCACCGCGTATTGGGTGGCGGTCCCCAACGCCGAACTGCACTTTGCTTACACCAGCGGGGACACACTGGTGTCCGTCGCTTTCGGAGGACGCCCTAGCATTTAAATCTGCGTTGTCCCGCATAGTAAGCATAGTAGAGGAATTGCAGCCCTGAAAAGGGCTGGCAGCGGTCGCGACGAGCACGCTTCCTCAGTTGACCCCCTAACTTGTGGACATTATGAGACTATTATATGTGCTAAAGACTTAGTGAAAGTATGTAATCATAGTGGATTGCAGCGTATGAGGCTGCAAAATCCGCAGTATAAGCAAAACATGTTAACATAACCTTCCGTCAGTAAATACCTTTGTTTTATCATTATTTATTTAATCCGACTATTACAAAATTAAGTAAGTAACGTCATAGTATGCTGCGTCATAATACTACATATTAATTTTTTCTTTTTTTCTTTTCTTCATGGCATGGCGTACAGATTAACGCATTTGCCTGTGTCACATATTAATATTTAATAAGTAAAATCGCTTGACGAGTTAAACAGTTAGATAATGCAATATACAAGTCACTGTATTGTTATAATTCACGACGAACACATGAAGTATGTTCGAAGTAATTTAGTTTTATCTTCTTAACGTAAAACTCCTCCTTTAAAACTTCATTAAAGCCTACTATCACTTATAGTAGGCTTTAATGAAGTTTTAAAGGACTTCTTGGAAGAGCGCGAGAATTTCAGCTACACATGTTTATTCAAACTTATTCTATTCTTTTTATTTTTAAAGAACTTTAAAACACAATTTACTCTCACTTTTGTACTTTAAAACACCCAAAACTTTAAAAAATAGAAAATCTTAATAAAATGACAACCTGTCTTCTCCCGTCCCCGCCATAAAAACCATAATTTTATTAGAGTAACCATTCGTTTAGGGTTACTAGTACCGAGTAATTTTTACTCATTTGCTGTTTATTTCACATTTCCCGAGAAACCACTTTTAAGGAAAAAATGGATAGCGATAGCTGGGCGGAAGAGATGGTTACCTAACAATAAATCCCAAATGTGCTCCATGCATTTAAATCTTAGTTGTTTTCGGAAGATAAAATGTACTACTTACCTAAAGTTACATTCGATACCTACCACGTAAGCGTCATTTTTGTTAAAAACCAATCGAAATAAGAAATGAGCCTATGATGGCGTTCTGCAATTTATTTACTCATTAGTTTTTTATCGCGTTTTCGCTAGTTTTCACATGACAGCCAAAGATAACAAAACGGTTATAATATTAGTGTCTAAAATTAATGATTTTCTCCACTCTCGAATATAAGTCAGCAAGCGCTCGCCTTCATGTCGGTCTTCTGCTCTTCTCAACCCGCCACTGCCCGCGACATTTTTGAAGGTGTATGTTCATGATCAGAGGGCGCCCCATTTTATGTAAAACCCATGTAACGAATCGAAATCATAATTAAAGTTATGGTTATGCTAAATAGGCAAAGATGGTAAACAACCTCTCCTACAATCGCTCTTCTGGTTTAGGTTGACACATATTATATTTAGTTAAAATTAAGGACCAATGTTATAAATTGATTGTGATTTAAACTATTCAGAAGTTAACATTACATTAATTTGTTGTTTTATTTACAGTATAATATGCCCTAAATTTATGGTCAAAGCGAAACTTGCCGTCGTATATCAACGAAATACATCTACGTGTGCACTGGTGAAAGCGGCTTTAGAGGCTGAAATTTTATTGGTATTTGGATGTTCTTCTATAGATTTCATGTTTTATTATGTTTTGAATTAATAAGTTTTTTTCACTGTTCGCAAGTTTCAAGTTACGTATTTCAGTTAGTAATTGAAATGCAAGACGACATTACTCATGCGTTCATTTACTTTAATTTTTCGTGGCGCATTTCCAGTTATGAACATTTTTATTATCAACAGATGGACATTGTATTAATCTACAAGTCAAATAAATGTTTGTTTTATTTTAAAAATAACTGTCTCCTCATTTTCAGTGTTACTCTCCCAAATTATTCGCATTACTTTAAGTAACTGACTTACCCATTTCTACCTAAAATGTGGGTAAAATAATATTAGTGCAACTACAGTGCCATATTATAGTATAGCATGAATATAGTTATGCCACAGATTTCCTATAAACTAGCAGACCAAACATCAATCACACTTACAAGTGTTAATAAACAACATAGCTCTCTCTTTCTCAAAAACAAAAATTCGTATAATACTTTCTTTTTCTCGCCAGTGTTGGCATAACGTCGTCCCACATCAACAAAACGTAACCGTGACAACCGTCATGACACAAAACAACTTTAAGTGACAAAATGGTGTTCTCAATCCGGTTTACGACGTGAGCTTTTTGAATATTTAGTAATTTGGTGTTTTAACTTTTCGATAAAAAAAAAACTGTTAAATACGATGATTAAGTGCCGTGTCTTGATGTGTGATAGTGCCACATACAAAAATATACCAATAACTCCATCGGTAAGTAAATTCATAATCTAGAATTCTTGCTATGAAGTATTTGTGTTAGTTAGTTCCTACATTGAAGTAATTTCACAAATTGTATACTATGACTTTTAGTTTTAGCGCTGTAAAACTAAATTACAAACCATGATTTAGTTTGGGGAGGATATTTTATAATTACGAGCTGACTATTTGTAATTACGAATAGTTTGATGTTTCTGGTACTAGACAAATTTACAGGGACTGAAATCAGGGTGATCTCTACAAGTTTAATATTTAATTCTGTCCAACATCACTATTACACTTATCAGAATTATGAATCTAATAATTAAATACGTATAGTTATTTGAAAAAAAGTTATAAATATCAGACTTTATAGACATAAAATAATTTACTTATTTATATTTCTTAAGGCATTGGTAACAAGACCATCAGCCTAATGCCGTAACTTCTAGAGAAACATTAACTGTCCCTAACACTCCTCCAATAAAGTGAGAGTAGGCTTTACTGTAGTTAAAAAGGACTTCTTGGAAGAGCGCGAAAACTTCAGCTATACATGTTTATTTGGATCTCCTCCATTCTTTTCACTTACACAGAACTTTAAAACACAATATACTATCACTGTTGTACTTTAAAACTCCTAAAAATGTAAAAAATAGAAAATCTAAATAAAAATGACAACCTCACCTCCCGTTCCCGCCAAAAAGTGTCCGAAGACATAAAGCAATGAAATTTAACACAGTTCACAGTGTAGTAATATACTGACGGTAAAGAATGACATACACAATTATGAATAGACGACTTGAGAAAGCGACTAGTGTATAGAATCGAAAAAGACAGAGGTAGCCGCCATTAAAGTTAGCACAAGTTTCTTTATACTTTATGTTTGTTTTTTAGTATCTTCATGTTTATTGCTGTATGGTTTGAAAATTAAACGCTAAATAAATGCATCTAGATTATATATAGTACTAACTCATTCCGTATATCTCATATTTTTACATTATTTATATCATACTAGTTGCGAACCGTCATTTTGTTTTCACAAAATTTTAAACTTGTATAGTATCATTCACTGTTTATTCTTGCATAACGCTTTGTATCTACTGTTGTAAATTACTGCTAATTTTCATTATCTGGACTGCCGCATCACCCAGTTTGCTTCGTTGCCCGTTGCATTGTAAACCCACCCCCTTGTATATATGATAATCGGCTATGGCAGTCCAGAACGGAGAATGTACTTATGATACCTCGATCCACGCACGTTCCAGGAACTCCGTTGGGATTGGGCTCTGCGGACTCTGCCCCTTCTACCTACATCGCAAACACCAACATCAGTCACCAACCAACAAACTACAACAATCTACCTACAGCGCGACTGTACGGGTTGCAACATCCGGCCATACCCAGATTAAGAAGACAAGGAGAGTACGGCGTCGCGAAAGGACGGTGACCGCAGTAGATCCAAACTCATTGCTAGCCTGATCCGCGACCTGCTTATTTTTATTTTCAAATTATGACTTATTTCTTAAAATAAATGTAACAAATTTTTGTTTTGACAATAATTTTTTAGTTTAATTTTTTTTAACTAAATTTTCTTATTATAATTATTTTGCTCCCTCAATCTCCCCTAAGGAGCAGGAGGTGACAAGTGGATATACCTTTTGGAGAAAAGGCGACCAGCCAACCAATATTTCCGTCTGGTATCAACTCCGACCGCACGTCACTTCACATTAGAGGGTTAAATATTACCACAGTCCAATGTTCAACGCAAAATCTGCAATAAACGATAATAATTATACTACAATAAAATTACACTCGACGCGCTGGATTAGAGATCCATGAAACTACCTTACATCAAAAAAACATTCAATACGTACCGATGAAAGACGTCGATATTATACAAAATCCATTATAAAATGACACCATTATCTCGATGAAATCAACACTTACTAGTTAGCTAGCTGGAGCTAGGTACAATATCTAAACAATAACAATGTAATGTAAATATTTTTCAAATATTACATTATAGATAACGTATGGGTCAAAAAGTCCCGGGACTAACCAATAAAAATAAAATTTTTTCGCAAAATTCGAATTTACTCATCTATATACTCTCCTTCTACAGTGATACAATCATTCCAACGCTTCTCTAATATTTCTATGCCTTTCTTGTAGAACAATATATATTTGTCCTCAAAATAGGCGTTAGTTTCGGCAATAACCTCTTCGTTCGAGCCAAATCTCTTTCCCTGGAGCATCTTTTTTAAATCAGCGAAGAGCCAGTAGTCGCTGGTTGCCAGATCTGGAGAATAGGGTGGGTGTGGCAACATTTCCAAGCGTAAATCGTTGATTTTTGCCATGGTTTTTATCAACTTGTGGATTGGTGCATTGTCTTGATGAAACAATATTTTTTCTTTGCCATATGAGGTCCTTTGCGCTTAATGTCGTCATTCAATCGGTCGAGTAAGGCTATATAATAGTCACTGTTGATTGTCTGGTCTTTCTCCAGATAGTCGATGAACAATATTCCATATGTATCCCAAAATACAGACGCCATAACCTTACCATCCGATTGTTGGGTTTTTGGACGCTTTGGACGGCTTTCGCCCTCTGCTCTCCACTCAGCAGATGCTCTTTTCGACTCTGGCTTGTAGTGGTGGATCCATGTTTCATCCATGGTCACATACCGATGCAAAAAATCCTTTTTATCGCGCTTTAAAAGCTCTAAACAACGCTCAGATTCGACAATTCGTTGTTGCTTTTGTTTCACTGCGAGCAAACGCGGCACCCATTTCGACAAAAGGTTTTTCATGCCTAAATTTTCGTGTAAAATGTTGAACACGGTGCCTTTTGATATCACCCATAACAATTTTCAACACTTTTTTGATGTTTTCTGGCGAAGTCACCTCTGTTGGCCTTCCAGAGCGTTCTGCGTCTTCGGTGGTCGTACGACCACGTTTAAAATCAGCATACCATCGGCAAATGGTTGTTTTCGACGGAGAATTTTCCCGGTAACATTTTTCAAGCCATTGCTGGGCTTTACGGTATTTTTACCCATCAAATAGTAGTGTTTTATTAAGACATGAAACTCGTTTTGATTCATTGTTTGTCAAATTAAAAAAGGAGCGTCACTTCAATCTCAATATCTTGAAAACAACTGAATGAAATGTCATGAAATTTTGACACGTTTCTTTTGAATGTTAGTACTAACTGAAACAATAGTGCATTCGATATTTCTGGCGCAATCTATTGGTTAGTCCCGGGACTTTTAAGACTCATGGATTATATGGTTGGCCGAACCATACCGAGGCTCCTTCCAGTACCTCGATCGTCTGGATCTCCGAAGAAACAGCCAATGGGCAATCGTAGGCTGTCATTTTGGGAAATTTCCCTTATTGCAAGGAAACTTGGCTAATATAATATAAAACAATCCACGTAAATTTTAATGTAAAAGAGAGAATATTTCACTATTAAATTAAGTATTAATCTGCCCAGACCAAAACCACCACAAACTTTTAGAATTACTAACAAGAAGTACTTAGGAAAATCAGGCAGCACATAAGAAATTAGCGGTAAAACCGTAAAGAATAAAAGGATGCACTAAGATACAAAATCTGAACTATAAGCATCTGAAAAATAAATAACTGCAGTAAAATAAAAGTTTCGAAGATTTTCCTATAGTACACACATCAAAAGAATATAGGGATCGAGTACGTTTTTAACTATAAAAAATATCCAATTAATATTTATCAAATCTAGTCTTCCAGATTGGCTTCTTACTTTAATTTCTATGTTTAAGTTAAAGAATAGTTGCAATTTTTGCAATAATGTCGTCAATTAAATGGCAAAAATAGGCAAAAATGAGGATTTTTTAAAATTTTATTGTAAAGATAAAAAAATTAATAATCTGTGTTTCCACCATTAACGCGAATCACACAATCACAGCGATTTGGCATGCTTGAAATCAGTTCATCAAAATCACTTTGAGGAATGGCCACCCACGTTCTTTCTAACAAGTCAAAAAGTTGTTGTATACTCGGCAGAGCTCTTCTTTGGAGCATATTCCATCATGCTCAATTGGTTTGAGGTCTGGCGATTGAGCAGGCCACGGCGGAACGTTGATGCGAGCTTCGATAAGAGTGCGTGTTACGACTCTAGCCATGTGTGGACGTGCATTGTCGTGCATTAGTCGAAACGAATCATCCAACCGGCTTTGCGGCTTTGCGGCTTTGCGGCTTTGATCACGTCTGAAACAAGCCTCTCCGCATAAATCTAAGCATTGAGGTTGCCCCTGATCCAAATGAGATCGGTTCTTCCACCGATCGAAATACCGGCCCCAAACCGTTATTGTTCCCCCTCCATATGAATGAACTTCCTGACAAAATTTCAAACATTCGTGACGTCCAAACTCAAGTACGTCTTGTATCCGGCCTCATACCGAAACGAGATTCATCGGAAAAGCAAACACAACGCCAGTCTTCTTCCTCCCAATTTCTGTGTTCGCGAGCCCATTGTAAACGGGCCCTATGATTGCAGGTTGCTATAGGCGGAACTCTCAGCGGCCTTCAGGAACGCGGACCCACATCATGTAAACGATTTCGGATGGTTTGGTCGCTTATCAGCAAGCCTGAAGAACTGTGGAGCCTTGTAGTCAACATCATGGCGGTTGTAGTATGATTCCTTTGAGCAATATTTTGGATGTACCGGACCTGTCTGCGAGTGGTGATGCGAGATCGTCCTCCATGTCGCTCGGCCACGCTGCCCGTGATACGATAGCGTGTCCAGAGACGGCTTATGATGCTCTGTGTAGTGTTAAGAGCGACAGCCACAGTGCGTTGCCTAGAACCAGCTTGCAACATTCCGACGGCTCTCATGATCTCTTCTCGTGTCAAATGATGTCGTCGCTCTATATCGATGCAATTTTTTTCAGTTCCGATGCAGAAATTGTAATGGTTTTGTAAAAACGCTATTATACACTTTTATAGGAATCCTGATTGACGATTGATTTTCTATTTTTAATCAAAATTTAAAGAAAATTCTATATTCAAATAGTGAAAATCACTAGAATCAATAACGATCCAAAAAAGTTAAAATAATAATCCTCAATTGCGGCGATACTCTAAAACGTACTTGATCCCTTAAGACTTTTGATGTGTGTGTTATGTACTTTTTAAGTGGGAAAAAATAGAAAGGGTCACGAAGCGTAAAACAAAGGCAGTCGTCGTGGAAGCGAATTAGCATTTTTAAAGAAATGGTTAAAGGTAATCTGTTGGAGCAAGCTCCGGGGAGTACGGTGGATGTCGCAGACATTCCAATTGTAGCTCATCTAACTTAGTGGTTGTTTGTTGTGCAGTGTGTGGTCTTGCGTTGTCGTGAAGCAGCAGTGGCCTAGAGCGATTGACCAATCTCGGTTGTTTAACAGCTAGTTCTTCCTTCATGGTTGCAGTTGCTGACAATAGATATCTGCCGTAATCGTTCGGCCAGATTTTAGAAAGCTGTAGTGAACGACACCGGCGCTAGTCCACCAAACATTCACAAGTAACTTTTTCTGAGTCAATTTTCGTTTAGGGCAGGATTTGGCTGGGTCTCCAGGGTTCAGCCATTGCGACGAGCGCTTCCGATTATCGTACAGTATCCACTTTTCATCACAAGTAATGATTCGATTTAAAATCCCTTCATTATTGTGTCGGTTGAGCAAAGTAACACAGCAGTCGACGCGTGTTTGCAAGTTCGATTCACTCAATTCATGAGGTACCCATCGTTCAAGTTTTTTTACTTTCCCGATTTGCTTCAAGTGGATTAATACAGTTTTGTCACTTACCCCGAAGCCTGCAGCAATCTCTGAAGTGCTTTGTGATGGATCCGCTTCCACAATAGCTTTTAATTCTTCATTTTCCACTTTGCTCTCCGGCCGTCCACGGGGTTGGTTCTGAAGGTCAAAATTTCCAGAACGAAAACGTTGAAACCAAAAACGTACCGTGCTTTCTTTTGCGACACCAGCGCCGTACACATCATTAATCCTTCGAGCTGTTTCTGCAGCACTGGAGCCACGGTAGAACTCGTACTCGTAAATATACCGATATTTCATGTTTTCCATTGTGCGGTAATAAGCGACGCCAAGAAAAAAATAATGAGGAAAAAAACAAATGAATGACTGTTTTCAAAACTCAAATGTACCAGCTAAATGAATTTATAAATTTGAATTTGGAATTCTTAACCAAAGAGGAGATATTTCAGATCAAAGTGGTCAGTACGACAAAACGCTAATTTCATATGTAAGGACCCAATATTATTTGCTGATGACACTTCATTGCTATTTAAACTGGACAGAAAGAACTTAGATATTAACGGGATCCTGGCGGACGTCTCGGGGTGGTTTGCTGTTAATAATTTACTACTGAATGCACAAAAAACCAAATGTATTAAATTTTCCCTTTCTAATGTACCCAGAATCCATGACAAAATAGAATTGGGTGGGAAACAGTTAGAATTAGTTAGGTCTGCCAGTTTTCTTGGTTTAACAGTAGATAGTAAATTGCAATGGGCAGATCATGTCGGGGCATTGGCTAGTAAGCTCGGTTCCGTGATATATGCCATTAGACGCATTAGGCAATTGACGGATGCGGATACGGCTAGGTTGGTGTACTTCGCATATTTTCATTGCCTAATGTCCTATGGCCTTTTGCTGTGGGGATCAGCGGCGCATATTAACTCGATTTTTATTTTACAAAAAAGAGCGATACGTGCTATTTACAGTATGAATGCACGAGAATCACTAAGAGATCGTTTTAAAGACATTGATGTACTGACCTTGCCGTCCTTATACATCTTTGAAATTATTATGTATACGAGGAAAAATATAGATCAATTTACAAAAAAAGGCGATATTGGTGGTATGGAAACCCGAGGTCGTGATAAATTGGTTGTTCCAAAATTTAAATTACATAAGTCAAATGTTTCATTTTTGGGTAACTGCGTTCGTTTTTATAATAAAGTTCCTCAAGAAGTCACTCAATTAACAGAAAATATATGTAGATTAGTTATAAAACGTACATTGATTAGACAATCATACTATAAAATAAACGATTTAGTTTAAGATAAAACAATAGTCTGGAAATGATTTTCTCTGCACATGCATTTACTGGCTCTCTGAATATTGTATTTTAATAAACCTTTTGTAAAATGATGTTGAAAAAATTATACCTGACTGAGTTTTTTGTCGGTTCTTCTGTGTCCAGGTTTTCTTTTCTCTTCTCTTTGAACCGAACTAAAGTAGATTTGACGTTCAAAAATTCGTGATTGGGTTTCCTTGAATAAATTGATTTGACTTTGACTTTGAAGTTATTCTTTCTTTTTGGCGGGAATGAGAGAAATGAAGTTGTCATTTTATTTAGATTTTCTATTTTTTATATTTTTGGGAGCGTAAAGTAAGTCTAAATAAACATGTGTAGTTGAAGTTCTCGCGCTCTTCCAAGAAGTTCTATCAAACTTCAGTAAAGCCTACTATCATTTTACTGGAGGAGTTTTACGATAAGAAAGAATTAATTTACTTGTGATTCTAGTTATTAATACGTGTTATTGGCAAATGCCCTAATCTATGCGCCATGTCATACAAAAAGAAACGAAATAAGTAGAATCGTTGTCGTAAAACTCCTCCAGTAAAGTGTTAGTAGATTTTACTGAAGTTTTATAGGACTTCTTGGAAGAGCGCGAGAACTTCAGCTACACATGTTTATTTAGACCTACTCCATTCTTTTCACTTACACGGAGCTTTAAAACACAATATACTATCCCTTTTGTATTTAAAACTCCAAAAAATGAAAAAAATAGAAAATCTAAGTAAAACGACAACCTCACTTCTTCCGTTCCCGCCAAAAAGTCCATATTTATCTCTTTTCTTGTTACAAAATTCAGTATTTTTATAATCATTCATAAAGAAAATTACGACAATGACTTACGTATGAAATGATAATTCTGGGTTTTACACCTCTTATTGTTGTTCTTGATAAACAATACACAGCTGAATATGACATATTTTCATTTTTGTGAATATTATTAGCCAAAACACTTAAGATTTAAGAGTATTTCGCAAATAATTATTCCAGCACTGCAATATTTTGACCAACCCGCCAAAACGTAGTGATTTTTTTATTATTATTATTATTTTTAAATGGCACCGTACGTAAGTACATTGCCAACGTCAAGTAAAGCGAGAAAACAGTTCAATAGATGATTAGCGCATTTGCCAATGTCACGCATTAACACAAACTAATAAACACACAGAATAAGTAGAATCACAAGTAAATTAGTTCTTTCTTATCGTCAAACTCCTCCAGTAAAGTGATAGTAGGCTTTACTGAAGTTATAAAGGACTTCTTGGAAGAGCGCGAAAACTTCAGCTACACATGTTTAATTAGATCTCCTCCATTCTTGTCACTTACACAGAACTTTAAAACACAATATACTATCACTGTTATACTTTAAAACTCCTAAAAATGTAAAAAATGGAAAATCTAAATAAAATGACAACCTCACATCTCCCGTTCCCGCCAAAAAGTCTCAACGTAGTGATTATATTGTCTTTGGACCAGCCCATAGAACATAAATACTCCAAGGGACCCTCCAGTCATGAGCTGACACTCTGTGGCTGACACAAATTATAAATTACACTGACAAGGACTTTTCGGCGGGAACGGGAGAAGTAAGGTTGTCATTTTATTTAGACTTTCTATATTTACATTTTTAGGAGTTTTAAAGTACAACAGTGATAGTATATTGTGTTTTAAAATTCTGTGTAAGTGAAAAGAATGAAGGGAATCTAAATAAACATGTGTAACTAAAGTTTTCGCGTTCTTCCAAAAAGTCCTTTTCAATATACTTTTAAAGTTTCGCGTTGCATTGTAATATATATATCTAAAATGAGAAATTTAACGCGATTGACGTTTCGACCGAGTTGCACGACCACGGCCGATCGCAAAAAAGGTAATCGCGTTAAATTTCCCGTTTTAGATATATATATTTTATAGTCCTTTTTAACTTCAGTAAAGCCTACTATCACTATACTGGAGGAGTGTTAGAGCTTAGTTTGTTTACATTTACATTAAAGTTTACATTAAATGTTGTTTACATTATTAGGCCTTGTTGCCTATGGTGCGAGGTTGCCATACTTACTATAGCTGACTATAGCTGTTTAAATCGTGGTTAAGTTCAATGAGATGAAAAGTAGGGATACGGAAAAGGAATCGATTCCTGTAAGGTATCGATACTTTGCTTGCGATACCAAGTATTTTAAGTATCGATACTTTGTTTTCGATACTGAACCGAGTATCGATACTATTCGTAGGTATCGATCCTTTGTAATCTCTCTCTATATTGTGCGTACTGTCAGAGTTCTACTTATATCAAGGAATATATTAATTAATTAATGCGGGTAATCACATACATTTATACATAGTTTATAGATTTGTGAATCTAAGTACGAGTGTTAATATTCCTATACAATTGCAAGTATTGCTGTTAATATTACATTTTTGAACTTTTAATTTTTATGACTTACATCTGTTGAAGAATCTCCAAATAAAAGTTTACCGCTGCGGAATTTTTCTCATTTGAGATGACTAAGGACAAATATATTAGCAGTAGTGTGACTGTGTAACTTTAGTAAAAGGAAAACAGGAATTATAATTTGATTTGATTATAGCGTAAAAAATCAATGCGAACAATATAAGCTAAAAAAAATATTTTCATGGCAGTTGTCGGCGTTTTGATAGTAATAATTTCAAGAATAAGTAGCAAGTAACAACATTGGATTCATTTGGCCTGCATGTCATGGAAAGTTTTTGAAAATTGTTTTTAGGTATTTAGTATTTCATTATCCGTTATTATGTTATATTACATTTATATTCTTGTTAATGTTGACTGAAATAAATTAATACTTTTATTATACCGCCTCCATTATATATCTGATTGTTAAATCTGAATAAAACTTAAAATTAAGCTTGAATACCATTTTTTTTAATAATAAAATCCAAAAGTATTCGATACCTTAAAGTATCGATACTTCTCTTTCGATACTTTGCATATCATCGATACATTTCATACGATACTAGTACTAAGTACAATATCGATACTTTCGTCACGATACCGTATCCCTAATGAAAAGAGAAACACGAAAATTCGTTTGACATGGTGATAAGAGCGGCAACTTATTATGATTTCATCCATTAAGTTCCTTGGTCCTAGGTACGAATGTAATGAAGATTACGAATGTCCGTGAAACTAAAATTAGTGATATCACATTTCTGATATTTATTAGTGGATAATTAGATCTGCAAAATAAAAAACAATATTAAGAACGTCACGTTTAATTTAAAAATATACTGTAGGTACTGTACTGTACTGACACATCTAAATAATTTGCAGTTCGATATTTTTTATCTTATAATTACTAACATTCATTATGGACGAAACTGTGGATGGAACCTCCTTTGTAAATGTAACATCATTGATGAAACCTTGCTCTGTGGATGAAACCGTAATGAAGCGATAGAAAACGATGAAACATTTAGCTCTTGTTACACCTTCCAATTTCTTGGAACAACTTTCCTAGGAATGGCGATCTGATCGATTATGGAAAAATTGATCGACCGATCTCGAATAGAGAATCGATTTAGTGAATTGATGGCGGACACCCAAAAATAGAGTTTCCTTTATTTTTGTATTGGTAAAAAACGCAACTATAAAATATTGAGCTAGCGTGGAATTTTTTAATAAATTATTTATTCATAATTTTTAATAAATTATACATACCAGCTCCCTTATTCACAACGCTTCGAAAACTTTCCGTGGCAGAAAGGGCCAATCGTCAGAAAGCATAAATTCAATCCGACGGATTGGAAAATGCTATTCACAAACTATCGGAATCTCATCGGAAAGGACTTTATGAATCCGAAAGAAAATGCATTTATGAACCATGTTACAAAATGGTAGAAATCATTTTCGTTTTGGTAGAAAATATTAGTGTGATTTAAACGTATGATATTTTGACAATCACAATGTATTTGGTAAAATATCATATATAACAATTATGAAAAAGAAATGACAAGTCTTTTTTAAGATTAAAGATTTTTGTAAATTATTTTACTTACATTCAAAGAACTAAACGGGCTTTATAAATACGAATTATACTGTGTGTGCTTATCGTCTGTGCGTTCAACAAGTTCAAATAAATTGTACTAGATGTCCCTTAGTAAAAATTAATAATAACTACAAGAGAAAATACAATAGCGTTTTCATTTTGGATTGATGTTGTTTCTAAAAATACCTTAAATATTTCAAACAATGTTTAGCTATGGATTGCGTAGCTAATAAAATATGTTATAAAATTATAAGGCAAATTAATTCTTAGGCATGTATTTAAAAAGGGCACGAAATTTGTCTAGAAGTCTAATTACATACGCGCACGCAATTCGTTTAGATTTTGACGACAGACGTCATCGATTATACACTATATACATAGTATATGAGAACCGACGCCAGTGATGCCAGTGTCCCAACACGGTACAAATTATTAGCGTTATCCTTTCTTTATGATTTAAACGTAATCTAAGTAGTAACCGACAATAATTGTTTGCCAAAATTATTAATTTACTCGTCTCGGAAACGTTTTCGACACTAAAAAGTCGTTGGAAGCATCCGAAGATTTCGTCCCGAAATGAACTGTCAAATCATGTCGTTTTGGAAAGGTTTCGAATTTGTGAATTGCGTTTAGACAAAATCATCGGAAAGTTTCCTGTCGGATACGGAAAGCCGAGTTTCCGACGTTTGTGAATAACCCCGCCGGTCGGGTCAAATTAGAAAAAAAATGTACTTTTCTAGATTTTCACGGGTCGGTGTACTGGGAGACGCCCCCAGTAGTCGTCGTCTGGTTCTTATAGCACAGGGAATTACCATTGGTGTGTATTGTCTAGCGCATTATATATCGAACACTGCCGTCACCTTAGCGCTTTCAGAGCCAGATTTAGCGTTTTTTTCAGTCGTGTAACTTTTATTTATCCCATGCAAAATTAAAAAAAACCGTAGAACGATTTTATCTTGTTGAAGTGTCTGTCGTCTATTCACTGGATCGATTCACTGCTTGAGATCGAATTATCGATTCTTCCAGTAATCGATCTCAGATCGCCATCCCTAGGAAAATTGTTCCAACAAATTGGAAGATGTAAATGCTACTTTTTCACTAGTGTTGCCATTTAACATACTTAGAAACCAACTAAAAACACGTGCAGATGTCGCCACATATGTCAAAAGTCGATAAATAGTTGCTTGCGTCACATCGCTGCGCAATCAACCAACCACGGAAATAACAGCTGTTCTACAATATTCGTTCGGTCGGCCAACTCAGGCAGCATCTGTAGAGACACGCAGCCGTTTTCCTTGGATTGTGTTTGTTTAAACAGAGTTGCAGTGATTTCTCATTGTTATACTAATCGCTTCCTAGTTCGGACTATTCCACTTTTGAGCGTTTATTATTGTCAGCGAGAAACGCTCTCAATATTGGCGTTTATAGTGTGCGTATCTTAAATTAGTCCCTAAGCTATGTTGGCGATATGTTTACCAAAATTCTTCGTTCATTGTTATTGTGACTCGAACTGAAATGCCTCGTGAATACGTGGATCGCGAGTAAAGTTCCGCAGTGTTATGTCAATCATCTCTTTCCCTTTGTAGATAGTGATTTTTAGTTTTATAGACTTATAGTAAGAAAATTATTACTGACGATGTCTAATAACACAGTTCCAACTAGTTCGGCCCTGAGGGCTTTAGCTTTGGAATACAAAAGTTTACAAGAGGAGCCCGTAGAAGGGTTCCGAGTGAAATTGTTAGGAGAGGACAATTTGTTTGAGTGGGAAGTTGCAATTTTCGGCCCACCAGACACGCTGTATCAAGGTGGATATTTCAAGGTAAGTCATACAACAATGAACAGATTTTCCTCTGTTTGTACTAGAATATCAATATTAAAAACACAAGCAATAATACTGTATTTAAACTTAGAAATTAATATTGTCAAAGTCTAATAATCTCTAAATCTACCTACATATTATCTGTCGTTTATAAATAAAATGTTCACAAAGCATTCAATTTGCTACTGTATTTTACTGTTAAAAATTATTATTATGATAGTAACAAATATTTTCATTGTAAGTACATACTCGGCTTATATAAACAATACTCTTAAAATCACTTTGTAAATATCACAATTTATCAGTCAATCACTAATATTTTTATTAACATATTCTGATTATTAGGCTTTAGTAGGTAACACCATTCTTTAATTAACATTAACTTTCATTCTTTCCGGCAACTAAATGGACCATTGTCAATAGCTTTAGTTTTTGAAACATACCCATAGCATTTGAAACATATACATTTTAGTAATTTGGTTGAAAATGCTTCATTTCTAATTTTCTTACAATAATAAACAAATATATTTATTATTTATATTATTTTTAAATAAATCCAAATTCCATTGTTCATCTTAAAATATCAATATCTTTTCTTGAAAAATCAATGTCTACTATTTTTTTTTAATTTATATGATTGGTGATTCTTTTATTTTTTTTTGTATTCCCTTTCATACATTATCACAAAGACAAACATTTTGTTTGTAAACTTTGCAATATATTTTAAATCAAGGTAGTAATAATTCTAATATGAAAGTGCTTATTATTATCATAGGCAGATATTTTCCTACAGTTGATACCTTTATTGTCAATTGTTTTTTTCTGATTTTAGGCACACATGAAGTTCCCACCAGATTATCCGTACTCACCACCTTCAATTAGATTTTTAACGAAAGTATGGCACCCGAACGTGTATGAGGTAAGAAAGTAGTCTCTTTTTTATTGTAAACCATAATATTTCTAAATGCACTATAGACATGTCATCAAACTTGCAAACTTTTTTTAGACCAGTACCCATAAAATATAATAGATTGGGAAGAAGTTAAAAATGATACAGTGTAGTTTTTTTTTATATGATTAGTTTTTGCTACTTCTGCTTAAACATTAGAGCTAAGAATGTTCTCGAAAGTCATAGCTTTCAAACAAAAACATGGTTTATTTTATTGAGAGCTCTGATGCAAAAGACAAACGTAGATAAATAGATAAATTGTTCATGAAAATATAGCAGTGTTGCCTGCAATGTATATTTTTTAGATTTATATTTAATAGAACCCATATGAGACAAAAGGATACTAATGCAGAAGGCTTAATTATGTTAGGTATTTCTGTAATGCTAACATAACTGTATGTACACACAATCACAGTAAACTAAAAATATAGAAAAAAACATAGAACAATAGCATATTGTTCAATGTTCATGCAAAAATTTAATATTCAATGGTTTGTTCTCAGAACAAACATTTTTACAAACAACAACAAACAAATATTTCAGAACAAACGTTTAATATCTAATGAAAATTTTAGATAGTCTTCTAGTTAATGTTATATATTTAAATGAACATACATACATACATACCATACATATCTACACGCTCTATCCCTAACGGGGTAGTCAGAGAGGACAGAGAGGTCCTTACAGACTTCTTTTGCTTCCTCAAATGAATAAATAAAATATTCTAAATCCTCAGTATATATATTTATAATATACTATTACTTAAAGATTATTGAGATATCGGCTTAGATTTAAAATTATTTTTGTAAAGTATGTCTCACTCAGTCACTGAATATGTATGTAGATAATATTCTTATGGGATAGTATTCATACTGGTTAACCAGTACTTACTTACATAATAATAGGTACTTATTATGTAAGTAATATTAATCTTTTGGTCAGGAAATATACACCAAACAGCACCGCTCAAGCAAATTTCGGCGCCCTAGGCAAATGACTAGAATAATGTCCCTTGAAAAAAAAAATTTTGATACAAAATAAAACAACTGCAAAACAATAATTAATTTTTAATCAAATAATATACTTCAATTAATGAAGCCAGGAAAGAGATAATAAGTGTTGAATGCAAAATTCATTATCATTCAGGAAAGCCGGGCGTGCGGATTTTCTAGTATTTATTAATTTCAAAGTAACAATAATCACTGTGACTGCGCCTTACAAACAATAATGTTTGTTTAACAAACTTTAATTTTGATATAATTGTTATCTTTAGAATTGATGTAATGTTCAAAAAAGTTAATTACAACTAAATAACCGGTATCAAAAGAAAAGTTCGAAATTTTTCAATTGACAGAAATAAAATAAATAGTGTAATGAGATGAATAACAATTTTACCTAATATGATGGACATAATAACAAACTTTTTCATTATTTCACTAAGTACCCCTACCATACCCTCGTCATGCTGCCCCCATATTCGAGGGCCTTAGGCCGTGGCCTAATTTTGCCGGCTTTGCTACCAATTTCACATAATTTACTTGTCTATGTATGCACAATATACCTACATTATTCTCTTCTAATGAATGCTATTGTGTTGATTACAAACTTAGTTAAAATGTTAGTTTTATTATTATCTACCTACTAACTTGGATACATAATTAAACAACTGACATACTTATTTACTTTTACATATGTAACGAAACATACTTCATAGCAATGATAGTAGCCCCAGTTTTCACACATTACATGGACATGACCTTATTTCATAGTATCTATATATACATATATTTACGAGAATGATGAGCTTTGAGGAGGCGAAAGAAGTACGTAACTCTGACTACCCCGTTAGGGATACAGCGTGAGGATATGTATGTATATATTTACGAATGCTTATTTGAATTAAATTGCGATGGTAGTTGCCTTGTAAGCAATAACCAATTTAACTCGTGGTTGTATATTCTACAAAAAATCCAAACTTTGGAATTCAATACTTACTGAATAACCATCCTCATTACCAAAATCGTATGCTTATAATGCAAAATTTCTCAAATTCTTGCAAATCTATTTCTTTCTAAGTTGTACCGTTTCTGTATTGATATTGTTTTATCTATTATTAGTCTTTCTTAATATTTTTTTTTTATTTTAACACAGTTCTAAAGTTTAGTTTTGTTGTGGTAATTCCCCGAAGTTCTCCAACGACTTTGACTGTGCTTCGTCGCTTTTTAACCATTTAACTTAGATTAAAAATAAAAATAAACATATAGATAGGACAACAGAACCGAAAAATTAAGCTTTCGAAGTCAGTGAATTCACTTATTTGTCATGTCATTCTAACAATGGCAGTCACATAATTCACGTGATTTTCATGCAATTCGTATTTACACCCAACATGTCAGATTCTATCTCAGAAACATGTAAAATTAGATTAAAGAACGCAAATAAAACCGATGGAGTAACAAATCACACCTTATTCAACATTCTAAATTATTAATTTTCAAAAGAAAACTAAATTTAAAACTATAGGAATGATTCTCATATCACTGGAAAAATAAGCTAATTTTGAGAATTTTTTTAATCAGATTATGTGATGGGTAAAGGTACAGAAGAAATTTGAATTACAAACTACTTTGATGCTAGAGGCGTTTAAATCTGTTAAATAGTTAAAAAGTTATTCACATTTACGTTTTGAGTTTTTTGGGGAATAAAATTTTTAATTAAGGTAATGAAACTGACTTTTTGAATGAGGAGCATCAAGAAAACACAAATTTAAAGAGTCAATTATAATTTTTTTTTCCTCGAGTTCCTTAATGTGTCAGATAAATATTATCTCTTTGGCATCATACACCTACCTAATCATTTAATAATTTGTTTTTTACCTGGGGCTGGGGCATTCATTTAAATCAGACTCATAAAACTTTTAAATTGTGAACTTGCTATTTCTTTTGTTTCTTATGTCTTTCGTAACTGTTACTTCTTTTAGTTCTACTTCAATTCTTGTGCATCAATGCCTGCTTTAGTTTCTTCTCTATTCTCATCTGTCCTGCAGGTTGTAATTATTTTTCTTTTTAATTTTCTGATTTCGGCTTTAAGAATTAAAATTGTCTTCAGGGTGAATCTTTTTCTATTTCCACTTTAAACCTCATTTTCCTTATAATTTTATTGGTTAGTTGTTTTGTCATGGGCGATAACGGAGGATCAATACTCTGTTAATGAACCACAAATAGACACTTCTGTCTTGCACATCAACTGCTCAGATTGAACCTCTCTTGTGTTATTGTGGTATCATCTTGAATATTCTTGCCATTTTTCCCTTTGAACTTTTTGGTCGGGGCTAATGTTACAATCGGGACCAATGGTTCTATTCAGTTATACTTCTTTTAACTTTCTTTTTTTTTGTTCTTCATATATCTGTCTATTTTTTTTTGTATTTTGTGTAATTCGTGATTCTTTTTTGTGAGTTTGTATCTTTCTCTTTTATACAATCGGTTGACTGTTCGAACTTCTTTAGTATTTATCTTTGAATGGGCCATTTTAAACTGAAATCAAAAACTGAACCGCTTGCCAAAGTATTTTTTTGCTGAACGAACACTAGTAACATGAATTAAGTATAAGTAACACATTAGAAATCCATGAGACACACGACATTAGAATTTATATTGTTATCCGATTCATGGGTAGTTCGTTAATTAATTAAATTAGGTTTCATTACTGTAAATAATGAAAACTAAGAAAATATCATTCTCCTCGAAATATTTTTATTCTCCTAGTTTCAAGAACAGAGGGAATGATATATAGTGGAATGAAAAATCTTACTTTGATCGAAGGTTTAATGGAACGTTGTTGAAATCATAACAATTAAACACGTATTTAAAAGGCTACCTAAATCTATGAATATAATTAATACTTTAGATAATTTTATTAGAACAACTTACTAGAGTTTTTGGGCCGAGGCGAATGATCGTCCACTGTAATGTACTTATGAAGATTTACAAAAAAATATCGCGCTCGTCAAATGACACGATGTTTCACTGCAAAAGCGCGCGAGAAAGTAAGCCGAATACGTAATGTGTAGGGTTTCGCGACTGGAGGAGAGGGAGAAACATGGGAGCAGATAAAAAAAAATATAATGTCGTGTCACAGAGGGGAATGATCAATCTAGCGTAACAATACTTTGAACCCTTATTACAATTATTATAATAAGTAGAAAACTATAATATTTTAGGCAATAAATCTGGGTTTTTATTAGAGTACATTAGTAACCATTACAAAACATATACTTTTAAAAACTAAAACAGGAGGCAAATGTGATGGACTATAATGGGGTGGTACAAGTAGGAGAATGATTTTTATAACCTTATTTTCCTACATTTTCAATTAATTACTTAATCATTTTAGCAAAGTTTTGTTTGCATTTTTTAATTATTCCATTTCATTAATAGCTCGTTTCGTTTTTAAAAATTTTGAGTAATGTTGACCGCATTTCCTTGGAAACGGGGTCTAAAGCGTGGTATGAGAATCGCTCATGCGAAAGTCTATCTTATATAGTTTACCAACATACATTTTATTTAAAAAGTAGACAGGTAGCTAAACTAGATTACACGTGCAATAGAAGTTGGTGAATAGTAAATACAAGTGTTATTACGCGCAAATTCTAGATCATGTTGTGCACTCAATTGTTGACGTAAATAATATGATTAAAAATACCATGTTAAAATATTGTGGATATGTATAATCTTTTTTTTTCTTCATACGTTTAGATATTGACACACACTATCTATAGAAACATACATACATATCTATATAGTAAACATTATATATAATTTCTCAAAACTTAAGGCTAGCTGTTTTTCACGGCATAGGTTACCGTTAACTTTTAGGAGAAACTCGTACGACTCGACAAAATGCGCTGTTGGAAAAAGCGGGGTCATCACTCCAAATGTCTGATTCACGCAATGACGCGATCAACAATCGTCCGTTCAAAATTTCTCAGAAACATTTTTCAACAGAATCGCAAAATTTTAAAGCGAATGTTACTTTTTTTTATTTTTGTAACATCTAGTCATAACTTAAAATTAATACATTTTATTACTAATTACTAGTAATGACTCGACAATATTATTTTGTAAAATTAACGCTATCGCTATTTATATGTACCTATATATTATATTGTACATACATAATATATATTTAACTATTTGATTGCAACTTCAAATATTAATCTATTTAAGCATTAATAAAATTAGCTGTAGGTACATTGCATGACTTCACGCAATTTCTCTTTCATGGTAGACAGACAAGTGGACAGAGCATGAAGGCAGAAAGTCACAAGTTGCTAGCTCATCGCTTAAATACACTCATCAAAAGTGTCTAGGGATCAAGTACGTTTTAGAGTATCGCCGCAATTGAGGATTATTATTTTAACTTTTTTGGATCGTTATTGATTCTTTTTAGTGATTTTCACTATTTGAATAAAGAATTTTCTTTAAATTTTGATTAAAAATAGGAAGAAGACTGACGTTGTCTTTGCTTTTCGGATGAATCTCGTTTCGGTATGAGCCCGGATACAAGACGTACTCGAGTTTGGATGACCTCTGGACGTCAAGAACGTTTGAAATTTTGTCAGGAAGTTCATTCATATGGAGGGGGAACAATAATGGTTTGGGCCGGTATTTGGATCGGTGGAAGAACTGATCTCATTTGTATCAGGGGCAACCTCAATGCTCACATTTATGCGGAGAGGATTGTTTCAGACGTGATCATCTCTCTGCGAAGCCGGTTGGATGATTTGTTTCGACTAATGCACGACAATGCACGTCCACACACGGCTAGTCGTAACACGCGCTCTTGTCACATCAACGTTCTGCCGTGGCCTTCTCAATCGCCAAACCTCGACCCAATTGAGCACGCATGGGATCTGCTTCAAAAAAGAGCTCTGCCGAGTATGGATGTCGTGCATACAACAACTTTTTGACTTGTTAGAAATAATGTGAGCGGCCATTCCTCAAAGTGATTTTGATGAACTGATTTTAAGCATGCCAAATCGCTGTGATTGTGTAATTCGTGTCAATGGTGGAAACACAGATTATTAATGTTTTTATCTTTACAATAAAAATTTAGAAAATCCTCATTTTTGGCTTTTTTTTTTGCCATTTAATTGACGAAATTAACTTAGGTTAATTTCCCACAATTTGCAAAAATTGAAATTTTTCTTAATTTTTACAAAATATAGGGATAAGTTGTTAACTTAAACATAGAAATTAAAGTAAGAAGCCAGTCTGGAAGACTAGATTTGATAAATATTAATTGGATAATTTTTTATAGTTACAAATGTACTTGATCCCTAGACACTTTTGTGTCTATGGATGTGTGTATATACCAGTTACTTGTAATGAGCCTTATCCATTGGACGACCTTTACGGCCTACACGGAAAGATAACCAGTTGGCACATTTTTTCTGTTACGTCCAGAGCATCATGGAAGTGAGAACAATAAAACATATTATTATATTATTTAAACAAATAATATATTTTATCAAAATCAAATGCTTTATACTAATGCTTATAGTATATTGTGCTTTATAAAAAATTAGGTATTGTCTATCTATCTATGTATGTTTATAATTAAATAAACAATATCACACACTTAAAAATTACTGCGCATACCTAATTCGCCACATTAGGTACTTTTATCTGTCTACAAAATGATACATTAAACAGGATGTAATACAAGTTGAACGACCTTTAACATGAACTTGGTTACCAACCAACTTGTTATAGTCGTATTGGTGTATAACGTGCCTACACATTAACAAGTATAATTCAAACTGTAAAAACTTATGAATCATCTTTGTCAAAAATGAAAATTCTTCAAATCAAATGCTGAAAATGGCGTCCAGATTTAATTTTACTGCGCGTCGATGCTCTTTCCAACTCTAAAGGACAAATGGCGTGAAGATAAGTATCGTACAGTATGTAATGAACATTCGCAATGGAAGTGTCATTTATATAAATATAGGTACCTACTTTTCTTTTTCTTTGTTTTTTAATATGACTGGAATTCTAAATTCAAATACCACCATCATGGTTTCGATATACCTACTAGTCCTAACGTTGACCTCGCACAATCAGACTGTATATTGTAACAAGCGTAACTGGCGCAATGTCAAACGGAAACTGAATTTTGCACAAGAAATGTCCGATGTTGGCTCTCCCCGGCCTTGGGGTAATTAACCTTATTCCCAACGACCTGCGTCGCGGTGGCTGCTTTGAACTTGTGCTACATTCACACACGTTTCTTTAAATAACGCCCCAGAGACGCTATCTCATCCCAACGGGCAGACACCTGTGCCAACATTTCAATCGAGTACTCTTTTTGTACTGACCGCATGGTCGTCGTTTTTTTAGCGTCTACATACATAGGTATTTACATACGTCGGTTCTCACGCGACATTGATTTAAATATTGCCGATGTGACCCTTAGCTTGACATTGTTAAACACGCAAAATGATAACAAATGCGCATTACACTTTATTATTATATTTTGTTTAGCACCTCTGGTTCAGTAGAATTAAGTAGAATACGAGATGAGGCAGCATAGGAAGGTGCTATAATGAAGTGGAGGCGCTTCCGTGGATAGCATGCGTCAGCATTCTGCGGGCCTTCAACCCGACTGCGGCCGTGTAGCCAAGGTTTTACGTAGAATTAACCGATTAGACTCGACAAATATGTATGCTAGATTCTAGACAGCACTGTAAATGTGCAATTATTTATTCCACATATCAAAATAGCAGGATGGCGTATGTTGAAATAACAACGCTTCCCAATGTAAACTTGTATTCTTTCTTAGACTTAAAACAAAAATAATATACTCATTCTATAAGTAATATTAGTCTAACAAATAAGTGAATATACAAGATTGTCCTTATTTTCTCGTTGACTTATATCCACAATAATTGTAAATTGCAATTGCACAATTATATGTATGTACATGGGTAAGTAATAGTTCATGTATGTATAATATGTACTCGTATGTTATAATAATATTTTGGCTTCTTCAGCAAACTGCGCTTTGAATTTTTCTTAATTACAATACAAATTAAATCTCTTAGATTTCACTTCCTTGACGTGAACATAATATTTTCAAGTGTTTCCCGATTTAGAGGTCAGAACGAGCATTTTCTTTGTGAGGAAGCGCGCAGTGAACCGGTGGCATATTTTTAGCCCAGGGCGACGATCGAACCGAGGCACGGTAAGGTGTTTCTACCTCTGTGCATTAACATAACCGTTCGTCAAATCTGAATATAATCAGAATAATGCATTTCAAGAATAGGATAAATTCTAAATACAATACAGTTTAGAACAATACACGAGAAGAGCTATTATAGTGGGTACATCAACACATAAAACAACCAAATCCGATAGGTACCTATTCCAAAAACTAACAATCAATGGAATTATGATGTTTTGATCATAATATTATGTTTTTGTGTTCTGTTATCTATTAAGAACATTATTATATGTGTTTTTTAGGGAAATTATCTATGTTTGGTAGTTAAGCTCTTAATATGTCGTTCTGACTATACTTGTATATCTAATTAAGAAAAATCGTGTGCTTTTATAGCTTTAGCATCAGTTATCATATTTATAAGGAATTATAGAAATTAAATATACATTTGAAAGATTCGCTTCTAGAAATCAAATTCGACTCATGTTAAAACTGCACCAGAGCTAGTACCGTTAGATTAGATATACTTTCACTATCTATTGTACTTCAGTTAAACAGTTTACAATTCCTATCGAATTTAACAGTCTTCGATACAAAATATTTTATATAAAAGTTATTTAACATTATAATGAATTTTTACTTATAATTTTTGAGAAAATTGCAGAGGAATATTTATTTATTTTCTGACTTCAGTATATAATATTACAGACTGACGTTACACATAGATGTAGATTCTGAAAATTTAACACCTTTAATAAGTGTGTAAATCTTCGCAATGATTTGTTTTTAATAAGTATATATTAAGGTATAAGCTACCTATACTATGAATCTATGATACAAATCATTTACAACTGAATAAATATTTTTCTTAGATATTTGTGATTAATTATATTTAATATTTAAATATTTAACACACATTACATTAAAACATATGTATATATGTGAATTTAAACAATATATATACCCAGTCTTGCCATAAATATTGTTACAAGGAAAACATCGTTTTTTTTTCTATTACATAAAACGTTTATTACTGCAGTGTGCGTTAGCTTGCTTTTAATTTTAAAATGCTATTATATAAATATACAGTAGAATCCGGTTATAACGACGGCCAAGGGACCGGTGATATTACGTCGTATTAACCAGAAGTCGTACTAAACGAACTGACAATTTCAATTTTTGTTTTTATTAAAATAATCACATACATATATAATGTATTTACATATTAATATTTATGTGACCATCAGAGAAAAAAAATATTTAAATCAAAATATTTATTGCATAATGTGCACGTACATAACCTCTCTATATGTAATTATATAACTAATAACGAAATATTTAGTGCAAGTCTGTAATTTTTCATTGTTTTTGGTTTTTATTTCTATAGTAAGAAGTACGGACTGCATTATGCAAACGAAACATAATACTTGTTATAGTATCATCTTCAAGATTAGAAGTTCTGCAGTTTTTAGAGCTTCAGATACACTCTGAGTGGTACAATTTCCTTCCAATCAGCGAAGTGATCAACGACGTGCAGGCAAGGGGTACACAGTACACACGTCAACGCTTGTCGTCGTTGTAACTGGACAATTTTGTGTGAAATTCCGTCGTTAAAAGCGGTCGGTCGTTGTAAGCGGAGTCGTAATAAACGGATGTACTTTCATAGTGGCTCATATTAAAACCAAACATATGCCTATACTTACGTCGCTAAAACTGTTGGTTGTTATATGCGAAGTCATACTAAACGGACTACACTGTAATAGCATTTTAAAATATCTATAACCAAGAATGGTCCAAACGCCAGATGGTTTTAACGATATAATATATGAATGTATATTCATATAATAGCATTTTAAAATTATGAATCTCATTCAAAATGATCTCCATTGGCCTTTAAACGTTGTGGCCAGTTATCGATTGAAACGCACTTTCTCCATGGGAAAATTCGCCACTGCCAATCTTATGGAGTGTTTTAGGGACTCCAAATTATCATGCCGTTTAGAGCATGATATACTCTCTAAAAGAGACCATAAATCATATAATCAAATGTATTAAGTTCGGGACTAGATGACGGCCAGTCTTCAGCTCTGATGAAGTCAGAAACGTTCCTTTCCAGCCACGCTTGCGTGGATCGAGCTTTATAATCCGGTGCTGAGTCTTGCTGGACGGACCATTCTTGGTTATGGAACATGGTATTGTTAAAGTCTTAAATATCTTCTCAACAATCGTATCATGATACACCTGGGTCGACGTTTTGATACCTTTTTGACAAAAATATGGCTCAATCACTCCTTGATAGCTAGCACTCCACCAAACCATTACTGACGCCGGATAATGCCCACGTTGTGCCCTACTGACCATTTGAGAAGGTTCCTAGAGCTTTGAGCATAAACTCAGTCATGCTGCTTATTAAAATGTTGCTCGATAGTAAACATTTTCTCGTCAGTAAATAAAAATTTTCCGTGACCTCCCTTGCGTACCGCCTAAGACGTTGCTTTGATTTTACCACTCTATTCATTTTTATGTTCACCGATAACTTCGTCAATTGTGGACCGATTTCGAAAATAATTTTTTTGTTTGAAAGGATATAATTTCCGAAGTGGTCTCATTTTAGTTTCACCGGTATTGGAGCTTTGACTTCGAAGATACACCAAATAACACATACTTATAACCTTTATTTATGTCGATGATTCTCTTGTATGTCATTACGCTTCAGAATTAAAAAGAAGTTCATTGTAGACCTGCTCTTGATATTTATTTAGGCCAAGGTTACTCAAAAGGGAGAAATGAAAGAAAACCTATATTGTATTCATTATCTTAAATAAAATGTTTTGGATTATATTATATTATATTATATTATAATATACAGGGTGTATATGAAAACGGGACAGTTACTTTAATGGATGAAAGGGCATAACTTTAGTATGTAGTTATAAAAACAATTATCGAAAAAAACGTATCCGTTTAAGAGTTATGACCGTTTAAATTTTCAAGTGTTATCCCCACCATTTCTCGTAAAATTGGGTTGATCGTGTACAGTTACAGATTTTAAATCTTACTTTTTTTTTAATTTGTAATAATTTCATCCGTTACTGAAATACAGCCTGAAAACCATTTTCGAAAATAATGCGTATACCCCAATGGGGGTTTTCAGGCTGTATTTCAGTAACGGATGAAATTATTACAAAATAAAAAAAAACGTAAGATTTAAAATCTGTAACTGTACACGATCAACCCAATTTTACGAGAAATGGTGGGGATAACACTTGAAAATTAAAACGGTCATAACTTAAACGGATACGTTTTTTTCGATAAGTCTTTTTGTAACTACACACTAAAGTTATGCCCTTTCATCCATTAAAGTAACTGTCCCGTTTTCATATACACCCTGTATTATATTTGGATTTGGATAAATAAAATCTTTTGATGGAGAGTTTCAAAATGTGCATTTGGTTCCATACCTACTTTGTATCACAGCAATTCGGTTCTCTTTATCACCCCACTCCATTTTACTATCACAAGAATATTTACCAAAGAGTGGCGAGAATGAGAAAACACTATGAATATTCAAATGAGAATGTCATGTTCCAAATTCAAATGTAATATTATTGTTTTTTTTATCGTAATAGTATTTATGGCCAGACTGGTATATTTATATGTATGTGCATATGTCTATGTAACTTCTTACAGCTATAATTTTTGGTTTTTAGACTACCTACTTAAAAATGTCTATTTCGAAAACAAAGAAGCAATTCAAATTAAAAATAGAAACAGAAAAGTTCACACGTGGCTCAAATAATCTGTACTCGTGACTTAGTGTGTAGATACATGACAAAGCGATGCTTTTTCTTTAAAAGTATTTGGTCAAAAGATCGGTAGAACGTTTTCTGTTTTTAGATATGCGTAAAATATAGGTATATGTGGTGTATAATTATGTTATTTACAAATATTATCGACAATTGATATCAGTTTGATTATGATTGTACTTGAAATCAAAGGAATTGTAACGAACTAGTATAGGGGCCTCAAACCAAATAAAAAATAAAGACAACGCCACCAAAAACACAGTGAAGCCGATATAACTACGCCTCACCATGTATACATGCAGAGCAACACGCGCACACACTTGCATAAAACTATGCATCATTACTAATAATGAACTAGCTCAAACTAAAATTTATTTGTTTGCGCTAGTCCGTTAGAGAAACGTGACCGAACATACCGAATTGCGTGGTTAAAGGGTGCAAGAAACAGTTTCGAAAATTAAAAAGTAGGATGGAATCACATTTCATACTTAAATAAACTTAGAAATCCATATATTAAGTGAGGTTACATGCAAAGTAACATTACTCGTTTATTTTAAAAAAAGAGGATGGCCAAATTTGTCCAAGACGCAACTATGTAAGTGGCAGGCAAATTTTAGCATTATTATAAAACTAACGGGAATGTTTTTGTACATTAGAGATAGTTTTGAAAAATTAAGCGGCATTGGCTATTTATTTTGTTCCTGAACTCAAAATATTTTTTTATAATTTTCGTCTTTTCGATGTGGTAAAAACTACTGAACAGATTTTGATACATTTTCGATCTTTGATAGCCTGGGCATCCAACTTAAATCATGAGTCTTTTTTATTGATATTCACTCAATAAAACCGATAGATATGATGCATAGGTAACCGTGATCCACACGTCGGTGAAGACTAGTATATAATTACTGGTTTCCATACAAACATTAATCAATATCATTAAAGTTATTTACTGGTATATTGGCATTGTAATGGCACAGGAGGCAGAGCTTCAGTGTTTGGTTACAGCATATCGTAGCGTGTTAATAGAAACAATTTTTTATATGAAGAGTAGTCAAAGTAAGTAACGCAACGTGTTGCTAACATATGTCGTAAAAATATGTTACTATTAAAATTGCTACCCAGTTATGTGATCAATAAAACAATGTTGTCAATGATAACGTTATTTTTATGGTAACTGGGATACTGGGAATCAGTATGGTAACACTGGTCTACGTACCACGTGTCTGAACGACTGGCCTCAGTGTGTTATTGTTATCTGTGTGTGTTTTTTATTATATTGCGTGTATCAGTGTGTTATCTTTCTTTTTTATTTAGTCTAAGATAGGGGCGAAGTAAATATTGATATATACGTATACGTAGTACCTACTTACATATACAGTCTGACAAGGGCGAGTCACAGAGGCAAACCACTCAAGTGACGTACTTTTCCTATTTCCGCAGTCTCCTTAGAGAGATAGTGAAGTAGTGTTGCTAAAAATAACGAAGAATATTTTTAAAAACTATCCGATCGTTCATAATAATTATCAAAATAAAAGCAATTATACTCAAATACCATTTTACCTGAAAATAGGTTTGAAAGCAATATTTAGTGATTCTCTGATCAGATATTTTTATCAGATCAAAAAAATACATTACCTACTTGTCATATATTCTATAAGGAATGCATTTAACGGCACTTCAAAATTGGTGAAAATATAAACAAAATTGCTATGAATTGCTATTAAAAAATATAATGTTATGCAATTAAATGTTACCACTTCATTAAAAATATATTAGCTTTAAAAATTTGAAAACGCTGTAAAATAATTATTGCCAATAAAAAAAATTAGCGATCATTTAAAATAATAGATTGTGCTACGAAAAACACATTTTCTATAAACTAAATAAGAAACTTGACAAGCTGTCATCCTGACTATGACGACATATCCGGCGCAGTGAATGGAGTTGGTGCATTTGCGCGACGTCTCTTCCTAACTCCTGGAAATAACTCTGAAATACACCTACTCGTATATATAAGATTGTTATATATACATATACCAACAGCAAACGATGAAAAGAGATGGAAGGATATGGGGATGTTTCACGATTAAATTTCTCGACTTCAACTATCTCTTTATAATAATAATAATTTTATTTCGAATTTTTCATTCATTCATTCATTTCAAAAGTTTAAACCTAGTGTTAGTAAAAAGTTAGGTACATATTTACAACGTAACAATGACTCAGCTGAATGGCGGACGCGGGTACGTCGGCTCGCACACGGCGTGCAGGCTCACCCAGCGCGCCAGTTGAGGCGAATCCCAGCGCTGGGCCAACGCGTTCAGGATGCTGTTCTTGCTGCCTCTGATGCGATGTGATAAGGAGGCGGATCGCTTTCTTATTATCGCATAGAAGCAATCGTTATGTGCTTCAGCGAACATTAGCGAAGCACTGCAATATCGAGGCAGGCGGAGCACCACTCTGAACGCGTTGTTGTATTGTACGCGCAGGGCGCTGTATGCCCGCTGCGTAAGGCGAACCCACAGGCTGCACGTTTTCACGTCCCTACTACAACGCGCAAACAAAACGCGCTCTTTAGAGTGCGAACTCCTGTTTCCATACTGCTCTATGTATATAGCGGATTTCGATCTGGCGCTACGCCGGCCGCTGCCAAGGCCCGCTCGCTTCGCTCGCTCGGCTCGCGCGTTGTGGTATACAGAGCTAACCTAACTTAACCAAAAAAAGTGTTATAAATATATCGTCGTGTTTGTATAAAGTTACAAAAAAATTTACAAAATTTTACCCAATGTGAAACAATCTAAACCTTAGCCTGTATTTGTCATCACTATTTCCTCCCAAACATTTATTATCACTATTACACCACATTAAAGTTTCAGTTCTTGAAGTTGTAACTTTTATTGTGGAAACTGTTAATTTTGAAGTTTACATTTTTTTATAGCAGACTATTAATTTTAAAGAAGATGTAATTTATATAAAAAGTTGCAAATTTGTAGAAAAAACCATCAATTTTAAATATTAAGATTTGTAGATAAAATTACTAATTCTATAGCTCGAATCTCTATAGCCCATTCTATTCTAGAATTCTATTCTATAATTAATCGCACAGTTTTCGTACGATTTGTGTATGTAATCTTTGGCTTAGAAACATGCAAAAGTATGATAAAGAAGGCAAATAAAACAGTTGGAGTAACAAATCACATATGAATATTTAAAAACAAAATATAAAATTGTAAACTTAAATATGAATTTGTTCAGTGTTGCCCTTTTTCCTGTAGAATCTTTTTACCCAGTTTTACTTTTTGCTTGAAATGGTACCTAAAGTAACAAATCACATATGAATGTGTAAAGATAAAATATAAAATTATAACCTTAAATATGAATTTGTTCAGTGTTGCCCTGTTTAGAATTTTTCTACCCAGTTTATACAATAACAGATGGGAATGTGATTTCTTTTTATAGTAAAAAAAAAAATCAAATATTTATACACGTTTCGCTTTTTGCCGAACTGTGTTAACATTTCCAAACATCGTCCATTACTTTTTCGTAATGTAGAAAACACTTTTTGGAGATTTTATCCATTTTTAAAGGAGACTGAAATTCACTAAATATAATTTATTGTTATAGGTTATGGAAACTACACAAAACTGGAACACTGTCCACATTACTACAGAATTTTTAGAATTGCTTAGCCAAATGGCATAAAACGGTACTTTGTCAAAGTATGCTCCTTCAGAAACGATACACTTACGCCAACGAATAATCCAATCATCAAAACATTTTTTAAACGCTTTTTCCGGTATTGAGTTCAGTGCTTGCCGCGAATTCTCCTTTATGTCTTCTACCGAATGAAAACGGGTGCCACGAAGTGGTAATTTGAGTTTAGGAAAAAGAAAGAAGTCGGCTGAAGCCATATCTGGTGAATAAGGTGGTTGCTCGATGGTATTTGTTGAGTTTTTGGTCAAAAATTCGTTCACAATGATGGCCTTGTGCGAAGGCGCATTATCGTGGTGCAAAATCCAAGAATTTTCTTTCCGCAAATCTGGCCTTTTTCGTCGAATTTGCTCTCTTAAACGCCGCATAACGCAAATAATATTCTTTATTTACCGTTTGACCTTCCGGCAAGTATTCCGAGTGCACAACACCGCGATAGTTAAAGAAAACAGTCAACATGACTTTGACTTTTGATCGACTTTGACGTGGTTTTTTCGGTTTCGGTTCAGTTGGAAGGCGCCACTCCGAAGGTTGTTGACTAGTATGCATGTCAAACTCGTAAACTCACGTCTCGTCACCAGTAACAATGCGTTTCATGAATGTTGGGTCGGAATTGACTCGTTCTAGCATGTCCTCAGCGACTCTTATGCGATTGTGTTTTTGAAGAAAAAATTCAGGTCTTTTGGGACTAGCCGAGCGGCAACATGTTTCATACCCAAGTGATCATTTAAAATGGTACGGATCGACTCGTGAAACACAGAAAGTTCGGCGGCTATCTCTCTCAAACTTGAGTGAGCATTTTCAGTCACTATTTCCTTCACTTTTGCAATTTTAACTTCAGTTGCAGACGTTGATGGCCTACCAGAGCGAGGCAAATCTTCCATTACATCTCGACCGCTTTTGAACGCTTTGTACCACTCATAAGCACGTGTTTTTGATAAAGTCGATTCAACGTAAGCCTTCTGTAACATTTTCAGTGACTCCAAACACGAAATTCCATTGGCGATGCAAAATTTAAGACAAACTCTTTGTTCGATGTTTTTGTCCATTATGAAATTCGCAATATACACTAGAATGATATAATCTAAATAACAGACGCAACTCAAACTCCGCACCAAAATGAAAAACAGTTGTGCCAATCTAACAACAACAATAAAAAACAAAAAATTGAATTTGGAACCATAAAAAATCATCCATTCCCGATACTTTCTTGACTGAATGTATTTCCACAATTTTTTTTAATTTAATTTAATAAACTAAGATATTCTACTAGAAAAAAGAAATTATTGTGCAAAATGATTTTTTTTTCATTACGACCCTTTTTCAATTTGTTGTCCTTCGCTGGTTTTGTATGTCAGACTCAATCTATGTATTTTTTTATCTAGGATGTTTTTATTATGTCATTTTCATATCCCTAATACATAATATTGTTACTGTTCATGACAATTCCATCGTAATATTGTTTTTTAAATATATGAATTATGGACCTACTTCGCGTTAGCAAACTTCAGGTTAGGTTGTGGCTATTGTTTGTAAAATGTAAGCAGTTTACGAGGTCTTAATCGAAGGCTACAATGCTTTTTATATAACAAAAACGTTACGTTACTCCATTTCACATAACAGAAACGTAATCTGCCTCCAAGCACGAAGCATTAAATTTTTAAAGCTGTAATAAAGTATGTAACTCTCGCATAATTATAATTTTCAAAATGTAGACAATCAATGCAAAATAAGTATTTCTCTAATCATTTAAGTAGGTATATTATACCTTATACGTTAATAATCTCATCCTCGCATAATAATTTATACTATCTAATATCTGTACCAATAGGTACTAATCTATACTAATTTTATTAAAGCGAAAATGTCTATCTTTTTATCTGTTACGTTTTGACGTCTAGACCACTTAACCACTAAACCGAATTTAACGAGATTTAGAATGGTGATAGATTAGCCTCTGGGGAAGGATATAGACTACTTTTTTTTAATTCCACGCGGTCGAAGTCGCGGGCAATAGCTCTTCTTTGTATAATATAGTAATAAATAATCTTCAAATAAAACAGAAATCTTTAGATAGTACCTACGCGTGTAATTTCCCCTCTAATTTTTGTCTATTCCAATTGTTTAATACTTTTGATGATGAATGATGGCTCATTGAAATAGTTCGGCGGTAATTAATTAATTAATTTTTTTTTTTCTAATCAGCCTAAATTTTTTTATCCCCTCGATTACAAAATTATTGTGATGATTTTAATCGACATAAATACGTTGGTGAATGATTAGTGATCTATTATTTTTATTAAAACAATTTCATTGGTAGACGAACAGAATCAACGTGAATGCGCTGTTTTCTAACGAAATGGCGGCAGATCGGCTTATTATAAAAACAATAAATTGTGAAGTCAAATATCTGTAATTCCGATGGTTTTCCTCTGTTGTTTCCATAATTCATAGTATTTCAAAATCATGAACACTCGTTTCTAAGAAAACATTTGACTTTAATATTTTTAAATTGTTTTGTTGTTTGACTCATGAATTTTTAAAATTGTAATACGTCAGCAAAAGGTTTTTTGCTCAACATTTAGGATTAATCACTTATTTTATTTAAATTTTATTCTTATTAATTTCATAAATTTAATAGAAACATGTTATGATTTTTTATGGAATTTGTGCATTTTATCCTCTAAAACTAAGCTTTAATGTATTAACAAAGTAAGGCTGGCTTGCACCAACAATTAAAACTCGATTTAAGGAATTGACATCTCACTTGCACCGACTATTTATAATAATAATAATATGCTCAGACATTTCACACAGCGCCATCTATTCCCAAAGCAAGCAGCACAGCGCTTGTGTTATGGGGACTAGACAACTGATATACTACTTATATACTTTTCTTTTGTAATAAACACATATTATACATAAACACCCAGACTCGGGGCGGGAATCTAACCCGCAACCCTCATTTATTTTCAAACGCGCTTAGCCGTTGCGCAATGGAGGTCGTCTAATTAAACAATAAAAATTTAATAATTGAATAAGTTAATTAATTTGTGCACATGTTAGGTACACATTTTAAGAAAACAAACGAGCTTAATAAAACGAAGGATAAATAATTAACATGAACACCTTTTATCAACTGTTTAAAAAATAAATGAAGATTTATTTTTTTAGGGCGAAGGCCCTAAGGATATTCAACTTCATATAGAACATTCAAAATTTCTAACATAGCGTACTGTTTTCCACTATTCTATGAAAAAAAGAATCTCGAATTCTGGATGTAATCTTACAGAATGACGACGTAGGTAAAAACCATGTAGGATAAGGCAAAGGATAAAGGAATGAATAAAAAGTAACTTTGTTATAAAAAATCATTTAAGTGAAAGCCGTACTTGCACAATTTGTGTTACATAGGAACTGTTGTTTTTTTTTAAATTAATCGTATCCTACGTAATGCAATCCTTTATAATTTTCCATCATTTTATGCCTTGTAAATGTAGATTTTATGTAGGGACGTCCGCTAGCTAGACTGCAGACGAGATGTCAGTCTTATAAAAAGTGGCCATGCAGCCTTTATATTGATAAAGTAAAGTAATTCGTGATTTATGTAGCTTTCATTCGACATCCCACAGGAAGTCTCAAAGAAAAACTTTTTCTTTCTTTAATTTTACTAACCCTTGTAAGTGAAAACTCAGCTTTTGAAGTTCAAGTCTATGTTTGAACCATTACTTACTATAACCAGAGAAGTTTAATTTCTCTATTAGAACCGATGGCTATTTACATAGATAAGTGTTCAAAATGTGTCGCATAGTCTTTAAGAAAAACTACTACGACAGATAGACACCGAGTTGTACCGTTTTTCGAACGCTAATAATGTATAGCGGGTGGTAGAACCTTATGCGGGATATCTTACTCGCTAATCCTGCCGCCAAACGGCAGTGGTTTGCACTGCTGCTGGTGTAGACGATTCATAGGACGGGGCCATTGTTGGGGCCCTCCCTTTATGTAAGGAAGCTCATCCAAAGTTGTAGTTTCTTTTCAATAAATTACTACGTATAGTACTGTACACAAAACACTGTTATAATATTGTGTGCATTTTTCGATGATTTTCTAGTAACTTCTTTAGATTGAAATAAGAATTTCGTTTTTACTCAAAATATAAACTTATTAAAATTGCTTTTTCCGTGCTTTCGGTTCAGCAAGTGTTAATGACATCATCAAAGTTTAAATTTCGGGCCATGGACTGTTCTATGGATAAAATAGCTTTAGAAGGTAACTTAAATGAATTGAAAACGAAACAATTTTTTTATTAAATTTTATACATAAATGTCAGGACCCTCTCACTATCCGCTATGCCACTCTATTATTGTTACGCCACTGGTCAAAACCGGTGAAATTTCAAGCATAAAAGGCACAGTAGGGTTGCCATCTGAAGTGCTTTCTTGATATCTTCTGTTCATGGGCACTTAATCTACCATCAGCTCAGCTAGTTTGCTTGTTTATCTCCTCAGTAGTATATAAAAAAACATACAAGAATACAAAATGCTGAAGTTTAATAAATAAATAAGTAATATTAAATATAATATTGAGGATAAAACTGACATCTGTTGATTACACAGGCCGATAACATTTGACTGACTTTGTAAAACAGAAACTAGTGATCTTTTCTAAATGTTTCTGATGTACAGAATCTAAAACCAGTTTCTGTTTTTAGAAATTCTATTGTAAATTATCTTCGTTGTTTACCATATAATAAATATACTTAGAATTTTTCCTATATATGTTTTGCTTTCTGAGAAATCATTAATTGAGGTTTATGAGTATGCTGTGTTAGTGAGTATTCCGATTATTTATTATTTCTATAATATACTAAAAGTATAACTCTTTCACTTCGAAATCCTTTTTTTTGTGATCAGTCTTCTCTGAGACATCGTCAGTTTGAGTTTGGTTATTAGCGGGTGTTCGGAATACCTATGAGATAGATATTGCAATAATTCTAGATAATGCGTAGGATTTTGGAGTGAAATACTTTTACTTTCAGATGGCCATAACGAGATTTCAGAGGAAAAAATATAAATTTAGTATATTAGCGGGTATTCGGAATACTCTCCAATATGCCAAACTGGTAAACTTGTAACTAATGGTTTTTCAGAGAGCAAAAAAAATACTTCTGGAAAAAATCTAAATGTATTTTAACGGATAAAAGTAGTACTTTCAGATGCCGCAACGAGTTTTTAGGAGAAAAATCACCACGAATGTGTAATACACAATGATGTTATTTTTTAGAGCTGATTTCCTTCGATAGATAGAGCAAAAACCTTCGGAAAACTATACGCTGGTCTCAACAAAAAAGTATATTATTGGCCGGTTTTGAAATTTGAAAATAAAATTTAATTAGGAATGTTTAATATTAACAATTAGTTAACAATAACGGCATTGATTTCCTTCATTTTATACTTTTGTCACACGTGTTTTTCTTTTAAATTTCGAATTTAAGTATTATTTTATTGCGTTACAGAATGGTGACCTATGCATATCCATCCTCCATCCTCCTGTAGATGATCCGCAGTCAGGTGAGCTGCCTTGTGAACGCTGGAACCCCACGCAGTCAGTTCGCACAGTACTATTGTCAGTGATCTCACTTCTCAATGAGCCAAACACATTCAGTCCAGCGAACGTCGATGCAAGTGTTATGTACCGTCGTTGGCGTGACTCAAAAGGCAAAGATAAAGAATACGAGAATATAATCAGGTGGGTGAATTATAGTGTTTTTTCAATTATTTTTGGCAATTTGTAAGGTATACGGGTATACAATAACGAATAAAATGAGCAAAATAGAGCAAAAGAACAAATTGGGTTTATTGACATAGAAATATCTTACACAAAAACCTTTTCATGTCTTATTACAAGCTTTAATTTAACTTGCCGTGTTAGTATGTATGTGTGGGTCAAATCTTGAAAGCTAAATTAGAACCACTTCCTAACGTTCGATTAGACTCAAATTTGGTATACTTTCGTATCTTCGGTGACAATACAATAATATGGTACCATGGAGCTCTATGAAGATCTATTTGCGCTACAAGTTTTTGAAATTATTTGACATAATAGAATATTGGGTACAATTATGGATATTTATTTTTTCAGTGATTATCCTAACATCGTGCCTATATAAGTAGATAGTTTTATGCAGGATTTCGATCGATCTATTTTATTATATTCATCTATATAAATAACATTCATCAGCACAATTTTTGCATAAAATTATTATTTTCGTTTTAGTACAACTGAATTTTTGAATAAAAGCTTGTTTTTAAAAACGTTTTCTTTTAACTATAAATTACGATATTTGACCAACTGTTATTCTTACCAACGTACAGAGTTCATACCATTTTGTTTAAATAAGTTGTTAATCTCGGTACATTTATAACACCTAGGGCTTTACCGTTGTAATTTACCTGCGAACGGTATTGCATTGTATTTCCTAATACAGTATTTCAGAGACAAGGGAAATTCTCGAGTCAATTTTGAGTAAACAATGTGCTTCCTATTTAATTTTAAAAATCATTACACAACTCCTACACAAATATATGTATGTACTTATAAATGTATGTACGTTTACAGTTTTGAAAATTATCATTATTTAATTACGATAATGAAAACGGGTCGTGGTCAAAACTGGTAATAAAATGTTCATGGAAACTACGTAGTGTTAAAGAAGATTTTTGTGACCTTGCAGTTTCGTTCTTTCACTTACAACTTAGTCTGAAAGTTACCGCCAAACCGACGTTTCATTAAGTGAAGGACAATAATTTAAAGTAATTAACTTGAACAAGTGCTTAATATAATACATTGTAATGAATTTGTTTCATTCCAGGAAACAAGCACAAGTGGCGCGTATGGACGCCGAAAAAGAAGGCATAGTAGTACCACTCACATTAGAAGACTATTGCATCAAAACGCAAACAACAACGCAAGAACCACAGGTACTTAATGTTAGTTTTTATCCGACTACGAGGGATTCGGAATGAGGGCTGTGTCTTTCATCGCATTATATATCTGTATTTACACACCATACCCACCATAAAGTTAGTATACCTAGCGGAATAGAGGAACAAACATGAGTCGTCAATTGGAACCGAAATTGAATTGCATTTGAGTGCGTCTTTGCTTACGACTGAGTGTTTTTAGAGTCTTGGCACTATCGACATTGTAGTATTTGAGCTGAAACTGCGGGTTAAAGCTGTTTCCACAGACGCCATGATTATTTTAGCAAAGTATTTATTTACTTACAAAATTTAAAGGTTATTCGATGATTTTTAAGCAAAATTAGACGACTTTTACTAACATTTCTTTTAATTAACGAACACACAAATGGCGTTTTGTAGATAGTAAAGCTTATAGTACGTAAAAAAATAAAAGAGAATATTTAATTTTAATATCACATAAAATTGTTACATATTTTTTTAATATTTTGATTTAATTTTGAAACCGCTTTAAAGTTACACAAATAAATTCAACTTTGTGCACAGTAAACTTGACTGCGTTTTAAGCAGCTTGAATATAAAATATTATCAAGTACATAAACATTAACAGTGTATATTAATTTATAAAATATGGCGATCATGTAGCACTTCACTGTCATTTTTATAACGAAAAAAAGATTTAATAAAATGTAAAGAAAAGTTAACGTGTTTAGTTCATTCACTCGTTCAAACTCATTCCAGATGAAGTGGCACAACAACTGTAGTAGGGAGTTAATCATTAGTTGCAGCTGTTGTGGCACTTTTTTACCACCGTTATGTAGTTGAAATCGAACTGAGAGCTGCATAAAACTGTGCCCAAAATGGTGCTAAAGCTGCTGCACTAAGTCTGTAGAGCACGCTCTATCGCTTACATCTAGCACCTTAGGGAATAATATAATAGGCTCCAAAGCCCTAGAGCAGCTGTTTTGTGTTACTTGGGTATATACGACCGCATGTTAGCGAAACGTGTTTACAAACAAATGCGCTCATTGAAGTGTACACTACACATTGTTTTACGAATGTTGGGCGTACACTTTTCAATTAATCTTCGGATCGTAAACCACGCGTATCACAAACGCGCGGTCATATGTCTAAGGGATGTCAAGTTCTATGATAATGTGCAATAAAATAATGTATGTCTACCGCCGCTTAATTAACCAATACTCCTTTTGACATGCACATTAAACATAACACACTATCAATGTTATAAACTACTGAATAACTACTGAAAAAACTCAGGTACACTGAATAAAACATTATCGTGCAACGGACAAAGACAAACAAGATTTAATTACACTAAACATTTTTTAGACAGTTGGCTGTGATGTTGAAAGTTCTTGCGAAATGTCTCTGTAAGCGATCAACACTACAGGTCGCCTGGGGGCTGAGATTTACAATCATCTGTAACAAGAAATAATTTTATAACACATAATAACCTGTACACCTGTACACATTAAATCCACTGTCGGACAAAGGTTTGCTCTAAAAGGAGGAAATCATCGTATTCACCACGTTTTGAAGAAATGTTGTGGTAATTCATTGGCGGTAGCCATTACCGCAATGAAAATCCACCAAAAGAAAAACTAGCTCTAAATGACATGTAAAAACTACGCTGTATCTCTAACGGGGTAGTCAGAGAGGACGAAGCGTCAAGCGTCGCGGTCCTTACATACTTCTTTCACTTCCTCAAATCTCGCCATTCTCTTCACAAATTTTCGCCTAGGTATGCGAGTGCTTTTGACATTTCCGTCTGCTAACACTGGCTATTTGATCTTCATAAGTCAGCCTTGGTCTTCCTTGGCTTCTTTTACCACTCACTTTCGCTCTGTATATTTTCTTCGTCAGTCTTTCATCACTCATTCTTTCCATGTGCCCGAACCATCTAAGCATTCCTTTCTTCATTTTTACAATAACACTGTTGTGCAACCCTGTCATACTGCGTATCTCATCATTGCTTATCCTGTCAGCAAGCGTGACACCGCACATATTAAGAGATCGCACTTCTACTGCATTTATCTTAGTTTCACTCGATTTCGGACATATCCAGTCCTCATTACCGTACAATAAAGTTGGAACAAATACCGCATTGTGTATGGCCATTTTGGCTGAGTTAGACATATTCACACTGCCTACTAATGCGGACAGAGCACCGTTCACTTTATTGCCAGCTGCTACTCGTTTCTCCACATCCAACTCATATTTTCCTGCCCTCGAAAACGCACTCCCCAGATACACAATTTCATTCACTTCTTCTAGATTAGATTTTCCATTTACCCATATTTCACACTTTGTCTGTACATCTTCCCTTTCAAACACCAGATCATTAGTTTTGTTTACATTCAAATTAAATCCTTTCATTTCACAGTCTTTTCATGCACGTAACTAGTGTCTGCAACTCCGCTTCTGATGGTGCTATATGCACATCATCAGGGTACAAAAGGCAGTTTACCACTGTATCATACCACTCATACTACCTTTCAATGTCTGGAGGCAATTGTACAAATGTAGCACGAATAACCAGGCAGACATCACGCAGCCCTGTCTGACGCCTGAATAGGCTTCGAACCAGGGCGACAAGTCGCCATCTATTCTTACACAGGCTCTGTGGCCCTGATATAATGACCTCACAGCCTGCAGTAAGGGCCAGAAGACTCCATAATTTATTTCGCACTACTCTATCGAATGCTTTTTCAAGATCCACGAAAACGCAGAAAACTTTCCAACATATGGCTAGAAATTGCCCCACGATACCGCGGAGCGAGAAAATTTGATCCATACAACCCCTAGCTTTCCTAAAACGACCTTGTGCATCCCACAAATATCTTTCAGAAATGCCTTTCATACGTTCAGTCAATACCTTGATATAGACTTTACTTGCTAAGCTGACCAAGTTGATGGCGCTATAGCACACGCAGTCTAAATGGGAACCGTTCCCTGTATAGAGAAGTACTACGACTGCGGTGCGCCAGTACTCCGGAACCTCTCTCTCTTCAGCCAGCAAATATTGCACAGTTTATAGAATGTATCCAAAACCCTAGCACAACCATACTTGATCGTCTCAGCAGTCGCTTTATCATTTCTCGCAGCCTTTCCACATTTCAGATTTCTGATCACTTGCTCAACCCCTTTCATAATGAATTCCTCTAGTTCCCGACCCGAGTGTGGCAGTACGTTAGGATCGCTTTTAGTGTCAGAGACAGATTCGTCACTCTTATACAGTTCTCTATAATAATCACTCCATCGTTTCAGAACATCTTTTTTTGTCATTTAATAGATGATGTTCTTTCGAACGCACTTTATTCATTCTGCGAAGTGTTGGTCCACTTCGGTACTTACGTATTTCGTTCCAAAATAATTTGGAATTTTCCTCGGAAGTTTTCCGACATCTTCGGGGTTATTCACAAACGTCGGAAACTCGACTTTCCGTATCCGACAGGAAACTTTTCAATGATTTTGTCTAAACGCAATTCACAAATCCGAAACCTTTCCGAAACGACATGATTTGACAGTTCATTTCGGGACGAAACCTTCGGATGCTTCCGACGACTTTTTAGTGTCGAAAACGTTTCCGAGAGTAGTAAATTAATGTAATATGTGTATAATCGATGACGTCTGTCGTCAAAAATTTAGACTAATTGCGTGCGCGTATGTAATTAGACTTCTAGACAAATTTCGTACCCTTTTTAAATACATGCCTAAGGATTAATTTGCCTTATATTTTTATAACATATTTTATTACTTACGCAATCAATTGTTTGAGGTATTTGACGTATTTTTAGAAACAGCAACAATCAAAATAAAAACGCTATTGTACTTTCTATTATAGTTATTGTTAATTTTTACTAAGCGACATCTAGTTGAACTTGTTGAACGCACAGACGATAAGCACAGACAGTATAATCCGTATTTATAAAGCCCGTTTAGTTCTTCGAATGTAAGTAAAATAATTTACAAAAATGTTTAATCTTAAAAAAGACTAACTAATTTCTTTGTCTAAGTTGTTTCTCTGTCTGTTTAAAATGATATTTTACCAAATACATTGTGATTGTCAAAATGTCATACGTTTAAACCACACTAATATTTTCTACCAAAACGAATAGAATTTCTACCATTTTGTAACATGGTTCATAAATGCATTTTCTTTCGGATTCGTTAAGTCCTTTCCGATGAGATTCCTATAGAGTTTGTGAATAGCATTTTCCAATCCGTCGGATTGAATTTATGCTTACCGACGATCGGCCCTTTCCGTCACGGAAAGTTTTCGAAGCGTTATGAATAAGTGGGCTTGTGTTCGTCTAACACCCTACACCTTTCACGCTTCTGTTTCACTAGTGCCTTCGTTTCTGCTTTCTGCAGCTTTTATCTCTCTGTCATCAAATCCTTCACACTACAGCTATTTTTAGCAGCAAGGTAGTCTCGCCTACTTTCTTCTTCTTGTACACAGACTCTTTCACCTCACCATTCCACCACATATCACGGTTTTTACCATTCCCAATCATATTTGTTTCACACACTTCTTTCGCAGCCTCGATCATACTATCTCTAAGGTTCTGCCAACATTCTTCAACATCCTCGCTCGTCACTTTCAACCTATCGTCAAGCTTACCGGATACTACCCTTTTATACTCATTCCTGGTGGTCGCGTCTTGCAGTTTTCAGCTCTTGATGACCTCTGATGGTTTGGACGCTACCCGACATCGGCATGCAGCAAACAGAGCCTTTATTCTAGTTACCACTAGAAAGTGGTCTGTTCTTAGATCGGCTTCTCTGTGTGCTCTCGTGTCTATAACCTGCTTTTCGAGCCGGCTACATGACGCCAACAATAACTACAAATTAGCTACAATTGCAAATATTAATGCTTTATTATGTAAGTACTGTAATACATATAAAGAAATGCCAATGGGGACAAATTCTGTAAACATAGATTTCATTCTTCAGACTATGTCTGTGATTTCTTTGATTGAACCAGTTATGCTTGAAATGTCTGCTACACATCAATTAATTTTTGTGAGGCTTCCAGTCTATTCGATTTAGTATTCGTATCCAATTTTATCGAAGAATTGCATTTACAGGAAACCTGGAAATTATTCACAAACATTAAATCATTTTTTTGTATCTGTTTAACATAGTTATGAAGAAAAGTTAATGTTTTCACTATTTTAAAAATAACATGGACAAAGACCGCACAAGACAAAATAATAGGTTGTCTGAATCAAACTTGTCGGTACAATTATACCAAAAAATTAAAAAGTGTCTATATGTATTTTAGCTATTTATTTATTAATTTAAATTGGGAATTTTTAACAACTGCTTTCCCACGTTGTGGCCGCAAATGCATCAACGCCTCGGTATTTACAAATTTGTGAACTTTTACTATTTTCAATTTTCAAGGCTCTTATGAACTCTGCTCGTGTTTTGTAACGCTCGCCACCTAAACTTCACTTGTTGAAAACAGTTGTAGCCGTAAAGCTGTAGTCTCAGACAACTGCACGATAATAATCAGTAAATATCTGTCTTTCATGTCGCTGTAAACAAGAACAGTTTGAAATGTAGCGACAAGTTTGAATCAGACAACCTATTATTAGAAGAATAGAAGATATCGACTTATCGATTTTTTATTCAATCTCTACGATATTTCTACGATACCGTTACTATTTTTGTTGTTTTTGCAATAAAATTCAGGACAGTTGCGAAAAAGTGCACAAAATACATGTGTTGCGATTTGACAGGAGACTAACAGAAACTCACAGTTGAATCTGATTCTACGAACATTTTGTCAAACAAAGATACGGATCCAAATTATTATGATTAATATTATAATAAGCTTATAGTAGGTGAAATTGTCTTTGGAACGGTGAAATAATTACTACCAAAGATCATATTTCAATCATATGGCAAGTGTTAGAAAGGGACAAATAGCATCCCTTGTAGCTATCCCTCTCGGCTCGTTTTACCTCTATCTATGTCGGTAGCCTAAATTGAGTCTTAAATCTAATGTCATAAGTTCTGTTTTTTCATTTATCACTTTTGATAGTCGACGGTCCTGTTAGAGTGGTACGTCCATGGTTGAGGTCAAGTACATATTCTTGTTGAATATTGCTGTTGTGTAAATGTCATAAACTTCTTCTTTTTTATAGAAAAAAATATTGATAAGGCTTATTTTCAGGATAGTGTCGTGGTTAATCGTCGATTTATTTCTAAAAAAAGTAATAACTTATAAAAAAACGGTATGAAATGAAACTTCATTCATTGTAAATTATATGACAGAAATTTTTTTTTTTTTAATTAATCAGTGTAGTAAATATAATAAACATAACAAAATCAGTAAAACACGCGATGTTGACGCGTGTATCTTAGACCCGCACGAGCGCTTGTAGAGGTCGGACCTGTACAAGAAATTTATGCGCTCTGCATAACGAGCGATCGCAAGCGAGAACATCAAATAGCGATCCGTAAATGTCGACTGACTCGTTTTGATCCAGCGTTTACTTCTCTGTTCCATGAGTCTATTGTGACTTTCTGATTTCCTGCATTTTTAAAATATATAAAACGGGAAATTTAACACGATTACCTTTTATTTTGGCTTGACATTTTGACCGAGTTGCATCGGCCGTGGTCTCAAGCAAACTGTCGCAGCAAGTCTCACTCCATGTCTGAGGTAGAAGTTTTGTCATCTACCCCCGATATTTGTAAATAGTTTTTCAGATACCTACACACAATACTCACAGTGTCCACGGGTTTAACCGAGGCAAAACACGAGGTTTTGTTCCTTGAATCACAGGATTCCACTTCGTCGATAAATTGTATCTGTGAATACCAATCACTGGATTTAGTTTCATCGCCCACAAGTCCTTTCTACTGGTCGTCATTTTTATCCAAAGTAGTGCGTGAAGCGATTGAAATCAAGAGACGTAAAAATTTTAATTGAGAAAACTGATACAATTTAATAACAATGTGGAATCCTGTGATTACCTAAATTCAAGTGCTTACGATTTGTCATAGGGCTCTTAAGAACCAAGACTGTTTGTTCCCGATAGCCCGATACACTGTATCACAGCACACACTACGATTCTCAGCAATATTTCCAACGCATATACGCCCACTGTAGTACTGTCATAATTACATAAGCTTGTAGTGCGACAAAATTGATAGCGACTCTTTTATGCCTTTTCGCTCACAATTGTAAAATATAAACTATGAAGAAAAGTTTTAAGATACAAAAGTGGTAGTATATTGTGCGTTCAAGTTCTGTGCAAGTATTAAGTACTGGAAAGTTTGAATAAATATGTGCAACTGAGCTTTTCGCATTCATCCAAAAAGTCCTTTTTAACTCTAATAAAGCCTACTGTCACTTTATTGGAGAGTGTTAGGGAATTAGTAATAAGAAGACAGACATTTTACTTAGGGGATACACCAGTTTTTTACTTGAGAATGGCAAAAATGTTTGTAATAAATACGAAACAAGTTGCCAGTAGACATAAAAGAGAAAAAGAACAGGTCAGTTAGCTTATTAAAGCGTCACCGTCGCTGCTGGGACGGCTTCTGGACTCATTTATGAAGTGGAAAAATGCAATGCAACTCATAGATTTTTTTTACTTTGCAGCTGGATATGACCGACTTCTACGATGACGACTATGATGACATCGATACAGACGAGTCCGACGAGGACATCGAGGGCGGCGACGGCGACGGGGACGACAGCGGCAACGGCGAGTCGTGAGGCCGCGCCCCCCGCGCGCCGCGCCGCCCCGCCGCGACCGCCCGCTCGCCCGGCGCCTCTCGCCGCCTCTGACCGCCTCCGACCGCCTACGACCGCCTCCGACCGCCTCGCCACCACCCGCCACCACCCGCCACTGCATTGAGCCGCACAACGAACTCCATTTAACACATGCTGACCCAGTCTTAGGGATGTCGGAAGTGCAGAAAAGTATCGATATCTTATATCGTATCGATATTTTTTTTGATATCGATGTCGGTATCGATATATCGAAAAAATAATATCGATGTATCGGGAAGATTTCATTACCATTTGAACGTTTCATTAAATGTTGAAATAAAACGTATTTAGTATCAATTGCATATTAAAATTATATTGTGCAGTGTGTTATATGCTGTATTTAAAAATGTTCATATTTAATTTATTTCGTATTTTACAATAAAATTATATTTAGTAATTGAAGTCCTTGAATTGAAGTGAAAAATTTCGTATTTGATACGTTTTCGATACTTGATATTTTACATCGATATATCAAATTATAATATATCGTCTGATAATTTCGTTATATCAAAAAAGAAATGCCGATATAATACATCGATGTTTTTTCACCATCCCTACAAGCACGAACTGTGACCAGTGTTCAACATATGTTTCTCATGATCTTGTTCAGTGATGGAAGAGTCTCTTCGATTCAAGTATATAATACCGAGATGCCGTAGAGAGGCAAGCAACGTCCAAACTAGCGCAAGTTCACCATTTTGCGCTTATCTATATTTCACGTAAACTAGATCAGTAAAAGCCTTTACATTGCTGTTAAAATAGATTCTGATGACTACACTCCACAGTCATCCTAGATAGGCAATATTAAGCTAGAAAAAGGACTCGGGCCCTTAACTCACTTCAAATAACATTGAACAAAAAGAGAACAGAACAGTTAAACTACAGTTTTTTATAGGATCAGAGGAGAAACTTGTCCAAAAATTATGCGCTCTCTCCAATATCATATCATTCATAAACATAATAGTGAGCATACAATTTTAGTACCTACAATAATTTGTATACAAACAGACCACCACCCTGAACCTCGTCATATAGTATGTACGTATGTACATTGCATTAGTGAAGGATTTCATTACATAGAGGTCTTTCTAATTAGTTTTATTAGAAAATGTATTAAAACAAACCCAAGTTAAAAAAAATTAAAACATTTAATATGTTCAATCAAATTTTGGATGTTTGTGTTTCGACGAATGTATTTCCAAATATGTGTAAATATCGCAATGAATTTATTTAATGTGTAGTGTAAATTTAGCGTATTGCAATCTTAAACTGGAATCAAGCCGATGTCACAAGGGAATAATGATTGAAAAATATTTTATACTAGTGACTCGCCCCGGCTTCGCACCGACGGGATGTTGAATGTCCACACAATTACGAGCACAACAAAAAAGAAATCAACACATCGCACGAGCTGTTCTCAAGTGATGTCCGTCATACATGTGGCAATTGATTTTTATTTATATACATTCAGTACAGAGGTAATGTTTTGACGAGTTTATTCGAGACTCATTATAGTCATTCTATAGCATTAATTCTTGAGCTCAGCATTGTAGATAATATAATCTTTTTATTAAGATTTTATTTATAAAGCAATTTCAGTGATATTTTCAGTGACTTGATTTACATACTTTCTTATTAGTCAAAATGATATTTTAACCACAAAATTGTAGTACACCATTTTATTCCACTCAATGTAGTTATTACCTTCTACACGAATATTGAAATAAATATTTTATTTGGTACATAGATAGTATTAACATCGATCGGTCAGCCCTGCGAATATTAAAACAAGTTCCGAGTCACATAATTATACAAACAGTATTACATTATTAATAGCACATAATATTACGAACTCCAGAACAAAACTAGTGTTCATTGTTTACTAATTTTGATTGTGACATAATTTACATTACAGAAATGTGGTGGTGAATTTCGAGGTTGCATTAGGTTTAATACAAAATAATTTTACGCTGGTACTACAATAGGCGATTGCAGTACAATAACGACGTTGTTTACATCACAGAAATTGATATAGTGTAGTACTAACGTAAAATCTTACAATTATCTTGTATAGTTAGATGTTCAATCGTTATCAATATCATATTGTCATTGTAAAAATTATAACCTGGCAAAATGTTATTTATTTTTGCAAAATTCAGTCAATTTAAAAAATGTTTACCTTAAAACTTAATCAAAATGATCAATGCGATGTTAAAACTAAAATATGAAGATGTGGTAATTTTGCAAACAGTCATGACTTTCAATAAAAATGACATCAATATAGAAACATAACGTTAAATTATTCATTAAAGACGCCCGATACGACTTTTATTATATTGTTGGCTTAGAGATATCAATGGACTGATTTGAAAATAATCATAGTGGAGAAGTAATAACAGTAGGTATATGTAGGCCTGGCTTGTAATTAACATCCCAAAATGAATTTTGATTTACGAAGTGTGACATGTTTTTTCTTATAGTATTACTTACTTATTTGAAATGGATACTTAATCATTTTTATTATTTGAACAAGCATTGGGTTGACATAATAAATATAATGATAAAGCTTGTGCTTTCTTGTTACAATAGGAACTTTTGTCTAAAAATTGCAATAAACTTATCAATAATTATTATTAGTAAGTTTCTGTGATTATAAAATAAAATATTATCTATTGTTTGTATTTATATATATATTATATATATAAATATATATGTATTATTTTATTTTAATTATTGAGATTAACGTAATTTCAGACACATTATTATACTATTTATGCATGCCCAGCGGCAATGCTTGACTTAAATCTGTGGGTAAAACCTTAAAATGTGTTTCGTAGGACCCCCTTGCGAGGCGAGGGGCCCAGGTGGTCAGAGGTCAGAGGCACAAGGCTGTGGACGACGGCCCACATTGGCCACACCTTGCCCTGCTTCTATATAGGCCACATGGCCTTCGTTTACCTACTTCAGTGTAACTACATAGAGCTCGATTAATACCTCGCACCACTTCTATGTACATACACTCAAAAAACACTCAAAAAGTGGTAATCATGCATACAGAAATAATAAAAAATTAAATGGGTGCATGCTCAAATCGTACATTGTTTCTAAAAACTGTTTAACGTTAAGTGATAGAGTGAGTACACATATAAACATATATTTTACTGATTTATAAACGAAATTATTTGTAATGTACATTAGTAAGTAAAAATGAATCTATATGGTTAGTGTGCACTAAGATAGGGACTATACTTGTATGGATGTGTACCTACTTATAAGGTTTAGATTATCATAATAATACAGTCTCGGCTTCTAAATTTAATAATGTCTTCAAATCCAAAAAAATATTGTTTCTATTAATCTGTTGGATGTATCATTCATCACATTCATTACTACATTTTGCCTGAATATTTGAGGAGTCGTCCAAACTTATAATTAAATTAGTATTAAGTTACGTAGTAAGTGGTTTGGAAAATCATTGTAGGTAAATTCATGAAAAGAATGTTGATTACTTAATAATATTTAATAAACAGAACGTGTTTGATTGCGAAATCTTGTTTCATTTTTTTTTCACATACCTAAAAAAATAACTACCAAAATTAGTCTGTTCTACAAGTTCAAATGGTGTTCATTCTTGATAAAGGTCCTAAAAATATGTGCGATAGCTCATTAGATTCGGAATGACGTCTAGAAAAACGCATTTTAAGGATTTTACAGCACATAAAAAATTGCAAGAGGTATTTAATTTTTCGCCTATAATTCAAAAACTATTAATATTTAAGAAATTCAAAAAAAGATTCTACTTTCACTTTCAGAACAAATTTCTCTTCCTGGTGTACAGCGTCTGCTGGCGTAAAAAACAAATAGTGATTATATACTACATAAACTTGTGAATTAAACTAGGAATTATTAATTGTAATTTGAAGATTACATGCTTAAGTTATACCTTTGTTTATTGAATCTAATCTATATATACTCTACAGCAGGGGTTCCCAAACTTATTTTGTCTACTGCCCACTTTGAGAATAAATAATTTTTTAGCGCCCCCATTTTTTCACCTACTGAAAAACCACTATAACTTCAAATTAAATTAATTAATTATTGTGAGCCAGTGGCTAGACACTTCATACATTCTGACAATGTTTCATTGCATAGCCACAGTGAAATGTAGCCAACTTTTACAAAAAAAAAAAATTTCATTACGTTGCCTGCTTTAACTGTCAATAATTGACAAATTTAAAAAAATTTTCGTTTCGTGTTTTTGTTGCTATCATGTTATTAAAGTGAATCGTTTTAAGTATTGCTTGTTTTTAATGATATGTGATTTAATGTAAGTAAATACCTAATTGCCTACTTCATATTTATTCTATGGGGGCGAAGTCACCACTGAGGAAGCCACGAGCTAAACTATGGTATATAAAAATTTTATGGATTTGTTTTTGTTGGTATTTGTGTTGTAAATTTATATTTTTTTTAATATTAACACTATTTTATTCCAGGTTTGCAAAATACCCGATACTGAGTGTGATTTATACTCAATACCGATCATCAAATAAATGTACCATTTGTAATAAACGGAGAACGTCTAATTCTGGCATATTTTTAGCTCGTTTGCCTATTGAACCTAAAAGGTATTTTTGTTTGTTTTTTATTAATTAATTACTATCTACGCACATTATTGACACTTGTGAGAATGATGAATGAGATATACATACAGTTAGTGATAGTTTGATATGTCTCAGGCTGTCCGAGTTTAATTCCCGGCCGGGTTATGTATTTAACGATATTTTTTAACATACACTTTATGAATTCTTTAAAATAAAACAATACAACGTGATGCAGTGACTACGGCCTAGAACAACAGCTCGAAAAATATGACATCTCCACTTCAGACATGCTGCTATCGTAGCATCTAAGTCGCCTCATTCTCCTGGTGTCTCTTGATAGGAATGTATAAGACAGAATATGATTATAATTACATTCAACAATATTTGTTAACTAAATGCCTATTTTACAGATGTAAATTGTGCGTACAAGCAATTGGACAAGAGGACTTGGTGTATTTACCAATTGAAAAGTTAAAGTTGAAGTTTGTCTGTGCACTTCATTTAACTTGTTCTGCTTTTAATAAAAAAGGAAATCAACTACTGAAGTTTGCCGTACCATCATTGTTATTGCCATTCCATCTCTACGAGAAGAACTATTTAAAGAGTTCCCTTTACATGTCGGATATAAAAGAAATCAACTGGACCATGTAAGCAGCATGTAAAACGTAGCGATTACTTACTCAGTGTTGTGAGCTATATTAGCGGAGATTAAACATTAATTCCAAACGAGACTTTTACTATAACCCGCAAGAGTTAACTTGAAACCTGAGCGCAGTAGGTAATACACAACGGCGCTCAGGTCTCAAATTAACTCTTACGGGCTACACCTGCCAATGAGAATGATTATTGAAACGCAACTTTATAGTATTCAAACAGAGTATCTTTTATTCAAAATAAAACAAATATAATCGATCCTTATATAAAAACTAATGTGAAGGATGAATCTGATGCTGTTTAATAAGTTTGTTGATATCAGGTTCCAATTTACTCAAGAACAGTCGCAAGTCGCCACGTTTGGTAACATGCAAACGATTTCTCTTTTTAGTAAGCAGTGTTGCCACAGCACTAAATCCACGTTCACACAAATATGACGATGGGAATGCTATCAAGAATCGCTGAACGATTGACCACAATCCAGGGTACAATTGCGGGATCGGTTTTTGGAGCCAAAATTCTTGGTAACCATTTTTGAACTTTATTTTTATTTCCTCTTTTGTTGTCAATTCTATAAGTTCTTCTTCCAGCTGAGGTGACATTGCTGTGTTGACATTTGAAAACGGATCCAACAGCCAGTCTGGTATTTCCAAGTTCAAAATGTCCTGGTATCGTTCGGTGAAGTCAATGTGGAGGTTTTCCAAATGTTGGCAGTAGGCAAACAATTCGTCGTTACTGCATGATACTGATAAATTCGGAAAATTGTGAAACTCACGTCTGCCCATATTCTTTTTGTGTAGAAGCAGTTAGGCTGCGAAAGCAGCAACGACGTTTTTTGTTTTAATTAAATTTAGTTCATCGCCTTGCAGTTGGAGGTTCATGTCGTTGAACAATTTATACAGGTCTGTCATGTAAGCTATATCATTCTTTGATGTAATGAGCTTGTTGTGCAATTCTGTATCTTTAGTTTCCAAGAACTCTATAACAGAGTCAAACAGGTTGTAAAATCGAGACAGACAATTGCCTCTTGATAGCCAACGAACTTCAGTATGAAACAACAAACGGTTGAAATCCTCGCCATTAGTAACACAAAGCTGATGAAATAATCTATCATTCAAAGAGCTGTTGCGGATTTTATTGACTGCTTTGATGACATATTGCAGTGATTGAAATAGTCGTTCACTTAAGTTTCTAGCGACCAAATGTCTATGAATAACGCAATGTACAGCAAGGACATCTGGAATTTTATTTTTTAAGTACGCTGTGAAGCCACCCTGTCATAACCGGAGCGCCATCCGTAGCAACTGATATAATATTTTTCAAGGGAATTTCTTTCTCATCACAAAACTTTTCCAATATATTGAATATGGTTTCGCCTTTTGTATCGGTCTCTAAATTTCTAGCAAAGAATAGTTCTTCACATATTTTCTCATTTTTAATAAACCTCACGTAAGACAGCAACAATGCTTCATTAGTTGGTAAAGTGGACTCATCGAGCTGAATTGAGAATTGACTTGTCCTCAGGTGATCCCACAATGATCCTTCAATGTTTTCAGCCATTTCATCAATTCGTCTTTGCACAGAATTATTACTCAAAGGAATTTTTCGGATAATATCTGCGGCTGGTTTATGAAGCACAGTAGTTATTACGTCCTTTATTGCTGGCAAAATTAACTCTTCTCCGATGTTATGTGGTTTGCCTTTTTCAGCAATTAACAAAGAGATATTTTACGAAGCTCGAAGTCCGTCGTCATCTTGCTTAGCAGCCGCCGAAAATAGTTTTGCTACACTTGGCTGAGTATTATGCTTCTTCTCTAGGTCTTGAAAATATGCTCCATTCTTGTCTTTCTTATCTGGATGCATTTTATTCAAATGATCTTGCAGTCTTGAAGGCTTCATTGCTTCATTCGAAAATGTTTTTAGACAAAGGCGACGATGGGTTTGTCGGATTTTCAATGAATCCGAATTTAATATATTCCGCACAGTATTGCCGTCTCTTCTTTTTTACTTCCGACATTGTTTTGTTTTGAGAAATACGTAAGTAAGTGTTGAACTTAAGTACTGCTCATCTATTGCGCGCAAAACCGCAAATGAAAATAAAATAAATATTACGTTGTTTATATAGGATTGCATAAGCAGCACGCACCGACAGGAATAAAACAAACATGCATAAACTCGTTTATCTCATTCGACGCTCAATCGTACTCAACAAGTCAGAACAAGTATTCTATGAACCAGCCGATTGATACAGGAATGCACAATTCGGGTTATTTAACAAAAACTTGTTAGAACATGATTGCCCGCGGTCTATTATCTACGAAAATTACCTATCTGGGAGTACTAATAACTATTAAAATGCGAAAGTGTGTCTGTTGCCTTTATATTTGTTTGTTTGTGTCTACTTTCATTTCGAAACGGAACGACCGATTGACATGATTTTTATTTTGTATATAAACACATACACTAAAACAGGACAGATATATGAACTACGCGGAGAGAAATATTGAACCGAGTTTGAGCAATCTTTTAATTAATATTAGTTGATGTTCACAAGTTGTAGTTGAGAGTCGAGAGGTCATGCAGTCGTTGTCTAAGATGCCTCCTAGCTAAATGAAATTACAAATCACCCCCCAGGCCTCTACACAACGCCCCCATTTTTTTTCTGGGTCTCCGCCCCCCTTTAGGCCTGCAGCGCCCACAAGGAGGCGTTATCGCCCACTTTGGGAAAGGCTGCTCTACAGGGATTACAAATTCTATAAATTTAGTCTCATTCTTACTGGATTTATGTTATCTTAAAGAGAAGTGTACCTAGTTATAAAGACAGACACCATTACCTTGTTTATGTACTGCATTTAAACTCTTAGTTTTACAGATACATAAACCCAAGTACATTTTATACCTTATTTATCAGTATTTCATTTCACAGAGAAAAATATATATTATATACACAATACCTTTATGTGGAGCTAATATCTAACAGAGAATCATTTATTAGTTACAAGCAGAGTGTTATCAGTTTTATCACTGATCAATCTAAAGAAGGAGGTGGTCATCCACCAACTGCACCTACTCCTCAGTCTTCCCCTTTGTCGAACATCTACTGACATCACAGCACGCACATGCCCCGGTCCTCAAAGATTCCCCTTTAACAGGAACTGCGACCTGGCCACGCGATATAGTACCCAAGTGAAGAAGACTTAGACTTCTTGATAGAGTAGTGCACCAAACCATTCTAAGAACTATTTTGATTAGTTCATACTGAAGTTTAGATGAATGTTGAATAGATTTTACTACTATTCCAAAGTAACCATTACATATAGGGACAGGAGGTCCACCTGGTTTCTTTAGGTGTCCTTTGAACTCTGTAACAAGCACATGTAGACATTAGGATCCTATTCCCTAGTCCTATCATCATTGCTTGCCCTTATCTACAGCTATAGTACTCACCATGGGATCCACCATGAGATTACCTAACTCATTTAACTAACTAATAACTAACTCATTTATTCTAATTGGGGTTGCTACTCCCAAACAAATACAGCTAAGACTATCCTAGGCGACATGGGGCCTAATTTTAGTTTACATTATGAGACCTTGATGAGGCAGCTTGTCCCGCAGCAGAGAGAAAAGAAAAAGGAAGCTGTCGGATACGAGACGCTTTTTATATCCCACGACAAAGGTAACCTATGATCCTACTCCTGGAATAACTAGTGCAGAGACAGTGGTCGACAAACCCTATCTAAAATTACACCTACCTAGCGAGTCGATAAAATTCATTAATTCTTTCTAAGTGTATGACGTTTATGTCAACTATAGTATTATTATTATTCGTTATTACTAACAAGTTTATGAACTTGAGACCTAATATTTCGTTAATTTAGAGCTTATTCTATCTGAAAACAAAGGCTACATATTTAGAGTCTATCGATATGTTTATCGAACATATCTTTACATCCATACTTCTAAGTATAGATAATCTAGACCAACGGTACATTTGTCATCGAAGCCGTGTGCGTGTTCTAGAATGTTGTAGAAAGTTCTATTTACAAACGAATTATTAACAATAATATTACTAAAGGAGGTCTAGATAGTTCGTAAGTTGTTATTTTTACATTAATATTACTCAATACTCAAAGATACTATATTTATGACAAATTTATTCCTGCTGAAAGGCTTACGGTCAATGCTGCAAACGTGATTTAAGAAAGCTCAACTGGTCTACGTTGTCCATGTCCGTCTGTCACAGTGAATGTTGTTTGTAAACAATTAGGTTAATCAAGGAATGCTTTATTTTTCTAGATAACAGAAGTTAAAAGTTAATTTATCTTTTAAGTAATTACGTGCATCTATAAATATTATAAGTTATTGTTCTCCATGTCGATGGAGATTCTATATGACTGCTACCAACTTAAGCCATTGTTGTTGGTAGTTCCAGAATGATATTACAAATCAAGTGGTCGCTTCCTCCTATTTGTTGCGGTGATGAGGTTGTTCCGTACAGTGACAAAGTAAGAGACTTAGGTATTTTCATTGATAATAATTGTTTGTCTTAGCGTCCTCAAATCCAGACTGTAATTCGCAAGTTATTTACGTCAGAAAGATTTTTGCGAAGATTAGGTAAGCAATTTCTTGCCTACAACCACGAAATTTGCGCTAGCTCAATCACTTCTTCGTCCTATTCTTGATATTCTTGTTATTAATAAGTTGGTACGTCTATGGGTTTAATATAAAGATAATGATGCGGCGGGTGTGTGCGATAATTTAAAAATGAAAGTAAACGGCGATTTTTTGTTTATATAAGCTTGCGGGTTAGGAATATCATTATTATAATTTTTTAACTTTTATGTATTTTGTTGAAAGTATTTTGAATGCGAGTATTTGTTTGCGGGTGCGTATTTTGATAAATCTTACACTGACACAACATAATCAATTAAATTTCTCAATGTGGATATTTTCTTATCACGACAGTCCATTTCAAAATTACGAATAATTTCGGCGTCTAATTTCTTTAATGCGTTATGTAATAAGATATATTCAGAAAGGTCATCGACCTTCAGACCTTTTAAGGCGTTAGCTGCGGTTACGAATTTATCTAAAATTAATTCGAAATTTGCAACTGACGCGGTACCCGACAATTTAAAATTAATAATTTGATCTAAGTATACGGATGCCAGTGTACGTGTGTCGTGATATCTGTCAATCAAAGACTGTAAAATAAGATTGCAATTTTTACCACACGGTGTAATACCGGCAAAGACAGATCGTGCTTTGTGCGAAAGTTTACCAATTAAATAATACAAATTTTTCGAATCTAGTAGACACGGGTTATAAAGTACAGTAGACTTAAATGACGCATAAAATAAAAGCCAATTTCTAATATCACCATCAAACTGCATCAGTTCTATAGGTGGTAATGAAAGCCTCTGTTTGGACTGCGATGTCGTGCTAGCATTTTGTGCAGAATGTTTACTATTTAATTTAACAAAAGAATATAAATCAACGAATGAAGAAAGCGGTTGGTAGTCTGGCATTGCCTGCGGGTTTACATACAACATTGTCATATTTAGTTCATTCGAAACTTACGAAAACTCAGAACGAATGTGATCAATTGTTTGAATAGAACTTAAAAATTCTTCTTCATCGGAACTTGTACTAATTTCGCTAGATCATAAATTCGTTGTATGAGTTCAAAGTTGCATTTATCTTTGATTCTAAAAGACGTAATTTAAATGCATTTTCCGATAAAGAAACGGAGAGAGGTCCTTCAATGTCTTCGGAGGCATATTACACTATTAATAAATATTAATGCGGGTAGTGACAAATAATTAATGTAATGCAATATACGTTGCAAAAATGTACTCTACCTCAACCTAACAGCGGGATGTATGTGTAATTGTGTATGTATTTTAAAATATGCGATGAGAATATTGTTAAATATGAAATGTAACAGAAGCACTGATCACTATGAACACTATCAATTCTTCATCACAACTATTATGTACTACTATCAAATATATTCCTTGCTACTATTCGACGCACAGAACACATTCGACGGCTTCTCAACAACTGAGCTCTTACAAGACCAAAATCAGGCTTTTATGCAGCCCCACTACACGCAGGAAATACATTCTACCCTCGTTCTTGTTACTAAAATGTTTTAAAAAAAATTAATGTGAAAGTAACAATATATATCAGCGGGAATATTAAAAGTTATATCAGCAAAAAAAATATAAATTGCGAATACGCACAATGTATTTTAAAATATGCGATGGGAATATATATCAGCGGATAATATAAATTATACATGCGGGAAAAATATATAATATGTTAAAAAGTACTTATCCGGAAAAACTAATAATAATAAGTAAGCAAGTACTTTGGCTTATAGATGTTTAATAGTCTTATCCCTCGGTCGACTCTTACGACCTGCCCGGGAAGATAAGGAGCTGGACCTTCTATGTTATTATTTATCTCCTAGTCACAGCGTGGAAGCGTTATATAAGCGTATTATGATTATAAACATACGACAAATAGATACTTTACAGAATAGACCTAAATAATATAAGACAGCGATTAAAACAATAAATAAAATTATTTAGGCGACCTATAAGGGCGGGTGAAACGAATATCTATTTGTTAGCTTAACCACGAAGGCGGAAAAAACCGTTAAGCGGAATTTTGAATTTTGAAAGCTAAACGGTTATATCTAAGGAAACCCAACATAAGATATTCCAGTGAAACGAACTGGAAATTCGGCTCGAAGGACCAAAATGATGTGATGGGTGTACGATAATTTAAAAATGAAAGTAAACGGCGGTTTAAAACAGTGGGCTGTATATTTAAATCAGGTGCTTGTCCAATACGGCGGAATATTATGGAATTTGTAAGGGAAACACATCCACTAAACTTTACCTCCGGCTGCCGGTCTCTCGAATGTCTTGTCCAGGGCACAGGGAACCCTCCAGAGGACCTTGTGCTAAGTAGTGTCCGTGCACGGACTTGGCACCTTATTTTATTTGTAGCGCAACGTTCAACAACACACACATGTGAGTACAGTTATAACAACAGCGGTACAATCACTTGTCTGCGAGATAATTAATATATTTTGCGTAATAACGAAAACAGCGACTGGTTCGCGCGATTGTCCAACTCGAACTTTTTTATGGACGTGCTAAGGGAACAGGGAAAAATAAGGGTATGTAGGGAATTTTCTTACCCCACAAATGAACAGCACCTACTTCACATACGAAGTTATAGATGGCGTAACAGATACGTATCCAAATTATTACGAGTAATATTAAGCTTATGGTCTGCCAAAAGTTATTTGGAATGGTGAAATAATAATTACCACCAAAAATCATCTTTCGCTCGCATGGCCGCATGGCAAATGTTAGAAAGGGACAAACGGCATCCCTTGTAGCTATCCCTCTCAGCTCCTTTTACTTCTGTTCTTTCTCCGCAGTCCTAGATTGGTCCATGCTATTTGGTTCAACCACAGACTTTTAAATGGAAGCAGACTATACCTATCGATACAAAATGCGTGGCAAATTCACACTAACAAATATTACTCACACACATACAAAACTCAGGCCCGCATTAAGGAGTGGCTGCTTATACTGCGTATTATCTTCGAGCGGGACTATTTGGGACAACTCAAATTGCATTTTTATATGATAAAATAATAATTAAATTAACTAAGTAATGTACTAGTATTAGAGATTATTACTTTATTATATTCCTTCTTTTTGTAGATTGTATTTGTCACATGAAGGATGTAATTTGGAGTGTTCCAATAGCTCCACGATATAATATTATGATTGTTCGTTCGTTACATGAGGCCTGACGGCTGTACGCTGCTGGTCTTGGGCTGCATGTACATTGTGATGACCTTGTTTGCGGTTCGATTTATGTGGGTACATGAAGTTCAATGACATAAATTATATATTTTTAAGTCGGAAAAGTTGATAATCAGGCAAGTGAAAGTTTTGAATTTAGACTTTTTGGCGCGAACAAAAGAAGCGTGGTTGGCATTTTATTCAAAATTTAGATTTACTATTTTTTATGCTTTTGGGAGTTTTAAGTGTAAAAATTATAGCATATTGTACGTTAAAGTTGTGTGCGAGTGAGAGAAATTGGAGGAATTTCGTTTAACAGTCCTTTGTAACACCAGTAAAGCCTACTTACCATTGCTTTACTGTAAGTGTTAGAGACTTGGTTATGAGAAAATAGAACAAGTTTTATATCAGACGAGTGTTATCGTTAACTATTTTTCTAAGGAGATAAGCGTCAGTGAATGTTTTATAAAACATTAAATAACTCTCCATCGCTATACTTTGTCTTTTGATTATTATATTCTCTAAACTACGCATAAAACTCAAAAATTAAAAGAAATCGAGAGTTAGTCGATGGGTGATCGATCACATTGAGAATAAAAACTAAAATAGCTTACACAATTAAACAAACAATGTTTTCAGTCTTTTATTTATTAATCGGATTGTTTTCTTATTACATTATCTAAGAACTCATTATAGATGTGCATCAAACTCATCATTTCACTGTTTTTCAATGTGTGCCAGAAGTAACTAGTGCAGAATGTCAAATATGCTAAGAATTACAATTGCAAGTAATCGTAGGTATTATTTGTCATTATTCGTCTGGCGATATCCATATTTGTTTTCACTACTTTTACATGTGAACACACAATTTATGCATAATAAAGTCCATCTTCGATTACCTGAAGCAAGAAAGTTGTATTATTTTATAAATAAATTAAAAATTATTTTGTAGTTATGAAGTATGGCTTCCAGAACTGGCTTTTTTCTAAACAACACTGGCCCAGGTTCAGTTTAGCATAGCGACTAGAATTTAATTTGGTGATAGCCTGTTCATTTTTAATAGGTATGTTAAATTTCATGGTCAAATAACAACAGGGTTTTACAGGTATCTCTTTAACATAATAAATGGAGTTCAAAATGTTTTGAACACAAAACACCGCCAGAATTGGGCTGCCAGTTTGTTCTATGAAGCCTTTCTTATGTAGTTCTTTAACAAAAAAATTTGAAGATTTTCATCCTTTAGAAACCCGACATTAACAATGTATACATCAAAATCAAAAGATAGTTGCAAAAAATAGATAGTTGTTTAACCTTAGGTACCTGTCCGTTAATATTTAATTTTATTACGAAACTCAGTTTTCTCTGAATTTGGCCTTCTTTAAGGTACAAGTACTAATAATGTCGAAATTGGTTAGGTACTTGATACAAAACAATAAAAAACCTATGAAAAAAACCTTATACAATATAACGAAACTTTAATTTTAATATTTTGTAACATATTTAAGTGTCGGAGCCAGGAAATACAAAAATATCAGCTAACTGAATGCAGTAATCAAACAATTTGCAACATCAGATTTACTTACCGATGGAACGTGATTTTCGGGGCTTTTCTGTATGAAGCGTTGCAACTATTGGGGGTACAACACTTTTGTACCATATTTTGCACTTTAAACAACCAAAATAATATTTATACACCAAGAAATATTTGATAATCGGACATGTGACGTACGACACAAGTAAACAGACGCCATACTCCGCTTGTTTTGTCTTAAGCGGAAGATGGCGGATGCCACGTTTTCGGATTTGTCTATGTGTGCCATTGTGTTGCAACAAATGAAAGAAAAGGATAAAGATATACAACTTTAAACTACAATGAAAGTGACAGTGTTATTACTTACACGGTATCAATGCGTGAGTGAATTATGTTTGATCTGCTTCCATTTATAAATCTGTGGGTTCAACACCTAGGTTCTACAATTGTCGAACTGACATCTGACATTTGTTGTTTTTTTATTTATATTTCTTAAGGCATTGGTAACAAGACCATCAGCCTAATGACGAAACTTCTGAAGAAACATTAACTGTCCCTAACACTCCTCCAGTAAAGTGATAGTAGGCTTTACTGTAGTTAAAAAAGGACTTCTTGAAAGAGCGCGAAAACTTCAGCTACACATGTTTATTTAGATCTTCTCCATTGTTTTCACTTACACAGAACTTTAAAACACAATATACTATCACTGTTGTACTTTAAAACTCCTAAAAATGTAAAAAATAGAAAGTCGAAATATAATGACAAACTCACTTCTCCTGCTCCCGCCAAAAAGTCTGACATTTGTTGTTTTCATATTATCCATAGTTGGGAGTTTTTGGCGGGATTTTATAAGGGCGATTGTGATGTAAAATTGGCGTAATTTAACGTCCTAAATATCTAGCTGTTGTACATGATGTGGAATTGTTGAAATAAGTGCTTATTTAGTATTGTGAAGTTGAGATTATTTTAGTGGCTTAGTCGCCTCAGATGATTTTACTAGTAACTGCCTAAATATATTTGGTATGCATTTAACGGCACATTAAAATTGATGAAAATATAGACAAAATTGCTATGAATAGCTAATAAAAAATATAATGTCATACAATAAAATATTACACCTTCAATAAACCAATATTAGCTTTAAAAAATTTTAAGATGCTGTAAAATAATTATTGCCAATAAAAAAAAAGTAATCATTTAAAATAATAGATTGTGCTATGTAAAATAACATTTTCTATAAAATAAACTTGAGAATCTGTAATCCTGACAATGACGGCACATCCGGCGCAGTGAATGGAGTTACAGGAGTATTACATTTCTTGATGGAATTGGTGCAATTGCACAACGTCTCTTCCGACCTAAAAATAATTCGGGATACGCACATACTAGTATATATAAGATTGCTATATATACATATTATACCAACAGCAAAAGATGAAAAGAGATGGAAGGATATAGAGATGTTTCAAGATTAAATTTCTTGACTTCAACCATCTCCTCAGCATGCGGACTCCTATTTCAATACTGCCCCTGGAAACAACTTGGAAATATACTTACTAGTTTATATAAGATTGCTATATATAGATATACCAACAGCAAAAGATTAAAAGAGATGGAGGGTTATAGAGATGTTTCGAGATTAAATTTCTCGACTTCAACTATCTCTTTAGAGTGCGGACTCCTGTTTCAATACTGCTCCATGTATAAAGCGGATTCCGCACGCTTATTACGTTACTTGCAGAGAGCATGCGACAGCCAATGTCGCGCGATATCTGCTGTCAACTGCTCTATACTAAATTGCACTATACGAGAATTCGTACAGTGCAATTTGTATAATGGTGCTAAGTGTACCGCGAAAAGTGCATTTTATGTTCATAGAATAATAGATACCCAATCGTCACATACAGATACATGATACCAATTTTTTTATTACAATTAGTCACCGGTCGCGTAGTGATCGCGTGGCTGTTACTGCCTGGAAATTTTTAGGTAATAACCCCGCCGATCTGGCGCTTCGCCGGCCGCTGTAGCGGCTTGCTCGCTTCGCCCGCTTTGTGATAAATAAACCTAACCAAAAAAAGTGTTATAAACATATCGTCGTGTTTATATAAAGTTACAAAAAAAATTGCAAAATTTTACTTACTGTAAAATAATCTAAACCTCAGCCTGCATTTGTCCTCACATTTCCTCTCAAGCATTTATTACCACTATTACACCACATTATACCACAGTGATTGAAGTTGTGACTAAAATTTTATTGTGAAAACTGTTAATTGTGAAGTTTACCATTTTTTTATAACGAAGATCATTAATTTTAAAGATGTGATTTATATCAAAAGTAGGAAACTTATAGAGACCGTCAATTTTAAATATTGAGATTTATAGATAAAATTAGTAATGTATAGCTCCATAATCCCAATAAATTTGTCGCCAGAAACTCCAAGAAACATTAAAATGTATGGGCATAGATCCCTTTGCTTTCCCTCTCAAGGGAGGATTGTATAAAAAAAATTTATCCAGTTGCATTTTGGTAGAAAATCAATGACCAAGGAGCATATCGTATCGTAAATCACTACGTTTAATGGCTTGCACCAAAATTCCTTAAAACTAGATTTTACTAATTCTGATTTAGAGGCTAATATCGACTTAGCTTAAGTTGGATTTAATTTTCGCATAATTATTGTATTTAAAGTTAGAATCAATGACAAAATGACGTTACGGAACGTAATAGCTGTCAAATTCTACAATATTATAGATTTCTATATAGCTATGCTATTAGTGTTGCTAGTTAGCATTTATTATCATGCAGGGAATGGGTTTCTTGCACAGGTTTCTTTAAAATGACGTAGTCGAAAGTTAATGATGTGCTTAATTGTATGACGGTGTTTAGCAATGAAACCTAGAATCACAATGGACGGAGCATTTGCTCTAAAAGCTTGGTCTTATGGTGTCCTTTTTCATTGACTGAGTTTCTAGATTATTACTAATGATCACAGTACAACGATACATAGCTGAACATGACATATTTTTATTTTTGTGAATACTAGTAGCCAAAATATTTAAGATTTACGAGTATTTTGCAAATAATTTTTTCATGACTGACTTATAAACTGACACGAATTACACTGATAATGCGAGGCTGCCATAATTACTATAGCTAACTGTTTCACTTGTGGTTACGCTCAATGAGATACCCCCCCTTTAACCACCCTCTCTAATATCTTCGATGTGCAACGGAGGATACTGATAAGACGAAGATGAGACATATGAATAAGATTAGATTTTTTGGGTATCGGAGTGACTTTGCCAGTTTTCTAGTCAGTCGGGTAAGTCAATGTCTCTATACTTTTATTAACAATTTCAGTCAAAACCTCTAGTCGTCGGCATAGTCAATAATAACGTAACAATTGCTTGTCAGCTTGCTGTCAATCTGACTCATACTCAGACTTTCGCTACTTTTCTATTTGATTTGTTTTGGTTTACCTTGCGTTTTCTTCGATTTTATGCTTTAGTTAAGAACCTTGAAATGCCTATTCTTCTCTGTTGTTTGATGTTAATAATCCCCTAAACCGCAGTGTTGGTGGTTTTTTGGAATCACTAGGATATACCTACATAAAAATATATCAAAAGTATTGGTACGTACGTATAGTAAGGTTGTCAAAAAAGTAAGCGATAGTATCGCCCAAACGAAATACATAACAATTACAACGAAGTGACTGTCGCATCTGTAGCTTGCTACAAAAACTTAATCTGTAGCGGAGATACTAAATACGATCCACCACAAATTATTTGTTGGAACAACTTTCCTAGGGATGGCGATATGATATCGATTAAAAAATTGATTGCGGACACCCAAAAATGGAGTTTCCATTATAATTGTATTGGTAAGAACGCAACTATAAAATAGTGAGCTAGCGTGGAATTTTTTAATAAATTATACGTACATATATCGAACACTGTCGTCACTTAGGGCTCTCGGAGCCATATTTAGCGCTTTTTTGAGTCTGTATAAACTTTTAAACTTTCGCGTTGCATTATAAAATATCTAAAACGGGAAATTTAACGCGATTACCTTTTTATACTGGCTTGACTTTTGAACAGAAGGTTCTCAGCTTGAGACCGAAGACAATTCGATTTTGGAAAAGGTACGTGGATGATATCTTCTGTATCATCAAGGGAAGTACGCAGGAAGTAGACCAATATACGGAACACCTGAACTCCATTCACCCAAGTATGAGGTTCACATATGAAATGGAGAGTGGTAGGTCACTGGCATTTTTGGATGTAATGCTAACCGCGAAACAAGATGGAAAGTTAGCACACTGTGTATATCGGAAGCCTACACATACGGACAGATACCTGCACGCTACGCCTCACCACCATCCTAGTCACCTGCAGTCTGTTATGGCATCATTGAACAACAGAGCTTAAGATATATGTGACCTGGAACATCTAGACCAGGAGCTCGATTATGTTCAGGAGGTACTAGCGAAGAACGGATATGGGGTGAACCGACGACTACGAAGGGCTAAAGAGAGGTACACACATCCGCAGGTGAGCAGACAACCAGCCTACGTAGCATATGTGAAAGGTGTTACTGATAAAATTGGATCAGTTTTAAAAAAGTACACTATCCGCACCATATACACCTGGATCAAAGGTGAACAACATAGTGGGCACACCAAAGGCCGTACAGACGCCAGGAGTCTATAAAATAGATTGTAGCTGCGATAGTTCATACATTGGTCAAACGAAGCGCACTATTGCTGAAAGAGTTAAAGAACATATTGCAGCGGTGAAAAACCGGCAAACAACCAAATCGGGGATAGTGGAATATCTGCTCCAATCAGATACCAATCGCTGGATTGAGTTTCATCGCCCACAAGTCCTTTCTGCTGATCGCCACTTTTATCCAAGAGTAGTGCGTGTAGCGATTGAAATCAAGAGACATAGAAATTTTAATCGGGAAAACGGGTACAATTTATCGACGAAGTGGAATCCTGTGATTCAAGGAACAAAACCTCGTGTTTCGCTTCGGTTAAACGCGTGGACACTGAGTGTTGTATGTAGGTGGTATCCCGAAAACTATTTACAAATATCGGGTAGATGACAAAACGTCTACCTCAGACACGGAGTAAAACTTGCTGCGACAGTTTGCTTGAGACCACGGCTGATGCAACTCGATCGAAACGTATAAAAAGGTAATCGCTTTTTTGAGTTGTCTAACTTTTATCTATCCCATGTAAAATTTAAAAAAACCCGTAGAACGATTTTTGAGTGTCTGTCGTCTATTCACTGGATCAATTCACTGCTCGAGATCGAACGATCGATTTTTCCATTAATAGATCTCAGATCGCTATCCATAGGAAAGTTGTTCCAACAAATTGGAAGGTGTAAATGCGCTTTATGACTCTACAAGAGTTTTTGGCAAAATTTTATGGGGAGCTGTTGGGCGTTTATTTGAATTATTTACAAATTGTTAGTGTCAGTGTCTACACTATTGTGCATTATTGTGGAATTGTTGAAATAAGTGCTAATTTAATAGCGTGACGTTGAGACTTTTATAGTGTCTGTCCTAGAGGTCTAGTCCGCCTCAGTGGAACCTACTAGAAAGACTGCCTCAATATATTTGTCGCCAGAAACTCCAAGAGACATTAAAATGTATTACGTCGAAGTTTTAATGACATAATGTGAAGAATTTATCTATTTACTACTGAAGACAGGGCATACAAAGAACCATTTACCTTACCTCTTAAGGGAGAACCGCCCTAAAAAAAACTGTGATCAATGAAATCACAGTGAAAATGAACTACATATGGATTTTTAGACTTTTTGGCGGGAACGAGAGAAGTGAGGTTGGCATTTTGTTCAGATTTTCTATTTTTTACATTTTTGGGAGTTTTAAAGTACAAAAGTGATAGTATATTTGTTAGTATATTGTGTTTTAAAGTTTTGTATAAGTGAATAGAATGGAGTAGGTATAAATGAACATGAGTAGGTAGCTGAAGTTCTCGCGCTTTTCCAAGAAGTCCTTTATAACTTCAGTAAAGCCTACTATCACTTTACTGGAGGAATCTTCCGATAAGAAAAAACTAATTTAAATGTGATTCTACTTATTAAGCCGCTTCAAGTTCTCGGCAGTGCTGGCCGCGGCACCTGCTGACTTGGAAGTCGCCGGCACATGGGAAACAGCAAGTGTATCGACACAAGTGGCATCCCACACCAGCGATCTTCCAAGTTTCCAAGGAATGAGCGTCAAACCATCCGGTCTCCTGCCGTCGCTGCGCACAATACCTACAGGCTATAAGACTACAGGAACGCCACAACGCCAGCGGCGACAAGAGCCCGCCGAATGACGTCATTCAAGGCAGCATGTCGTGACATGCGGCCCGCACTACGTAAACAGGATACTGATAACTACTGAATTGTTTCCTCGCTTTACTTGATGTTGGCAATGTACTCACGTACGGTGCCATTTAAAAAAATAAATAAAAAAAAAGTTCCTTTTTAATGTTGTCAATTTTATTCCACATTTATTGTTACCAATTATGTTTGTTTATTACCTATGACGTTATTGATAAGATCTCTTATTACATTTAATTTGAATATTTAATTAAAGATCTAAAATTTCAGCTGTTTAAAGAATGAGTTGTGTAAGTGATTTATCTCAATCTAGTGAATATTTAAGTTTCAGAAGCAGCATTCCTTTGAGGAAAATCGTAGTTGACTCAGATGGTTCTAAGGTAAACATGTTTTGCTGAATTGGTAGATACTTTTTTCTTATTTTTAATGAGGTGGATAATGTAATTTGTTCATTTTCAGGCTTGGAGAATATTTGATTCTGGTCCAAAATCAGTTAATTGTCCATTAATCTGTTTACCACCAGTATCTGGTACTGCCGACGTATTTTTTAAGCAAATTATGGGTTTAACATCAAGAGGTGTACGTGTAATAGCAGCTGAAGCCCCACCTTACTGGAATATGAAAGAATGGTGTGATGGTTTCAAACGTCTAATAAACTACCTAGAACTTGATAAAGTACATATTTTTGGAGCATCCTTAGGTCAGTATATTCAAATATTTGTAAAAAATAATGTTGGAATACATATTATTTGTTCCTTCTCTTATAAAAATGTGAATTTGTAGTTAACATAAACCTCTTGATAACACTAGTGTGGTACACTTGGTACCACTTGATGAGATTGAATTTAATATTAACTTCAAAAATTACATATTATTACTTTATGCTTGTTCTTCGATTAAAGAATCAAAGCTTTATTTATTTAATTTTTTTTTTCATGCAGGTGGTTTCATAGCACAGAAATTTGCAGAACTAACGAAGCATTGTCCTCGTGTGGCTTCATTAGTTTTGTGCAACACATTCACAGATACATCTGTATTCGAGTACAATGACTCTGCTGCATTGTTTTGGCTCCTCCCTTCTTTAGTACTAAAAAGAATGCTGATGGGAAATTTCACTACTGACAATGTTGATAGAAGGATTACGGAATCTATTGACTTTATGGTTGAAAGAGTGAGGCCTTTTGTATATAAAATCTTAGTAATATTATTTTAATACAGTTACATACTCATTGTATATTTCTTAAATTCTGGTATATATTCTCACATTATACCTATGCTTCTATTCTTACTATATTATGCTATATTAAGCTTCCATTTCATAGTGGTCTGGGAAGAAAAGAAAAATATAGTTTGTGCCAGAAGCTTATCTGCGGGAAACTTGTTCAAGATATTATAAGGAAATTGTATAGGTGTTGGCCAGCAATCTGCCTTCAAAACTGTCAAATTCGGATTCCATTTTACCATCCATAAACCTTAGTGATAAAAGTTTCATCAATATGGTTTTGTTGCATGTTGATTAGTGAAGATGTAAAAATTGTTGGATATCTTGCATTCACAAACACAAATATTCATCATATACACATTATTTGTGTATGTTGTACCTGATAATAGATAAGACTAATCTTAACTTAGTAAAATCAAAGCTATTCTATAATTAAAACTTTATTCTTCAAATACCTACAAACAAATATTATGGATCTTAGCTATTTCTTTATTTCATCAAAGTTCACCCTTTTCAATAAGAAATAGATTAGCAAAATTATTTACGTAATTTTTAAAACATTACGAATGAATATAAAAAAATGTGAATACTCTAATGCAGCCTTTCCCAAAGTGGGCGATAACGCCCCCTTGTGGGCGCTGCAGGCCTAAAGGGGGGCGGAGACCCAGAAAAAAAATGGGGGCGTTGTGTAGAGGCCTGGGGGGTGATTTGTAATTTCATTTAGCTAGGAGGCATCTTAGACAACGACTGCATGACCTCTCGACTCTCAACTACAACTTGTGAACATCAACTAATATTAATTAAAAGATTGCTCAAACTCGGTTCGATATTTCTCTCTGCGTAGTTCATATATCTGTCCTGTTTTATTGAATATACAAAATAAAAATCATGTCAATCAGTCGTTCCGTTTCGAAATGAAAGTAGACACAAACAAACAAATAAAAAGGCAACAGACACACTTTCGCATTTTAATAGTTATTAGTACTCCCAGATAGGTAATTTTCGTAGATAATAGACCGCGGGCAATCATGTTTTAACAAGTTTTTGTTAAATAACCCGAATTGTGCATTCCTGTGTCAATCGGCTGGTTCATAGAATACTTGTTCTGACTTGTTGAGTACGATTGAGCGTCGAATGAGATAATCGAGTTTATGCATGTTTGTTTTATTCCTGTCGGTGCGTGCTGCTTATGCAATCCTATATAAACAACGTAATATTTATTTTATTTTCATTTGCGGTTTCGCGCGCAATAGATGAGCAGTACTTAAGTTCAACACTTACGTATTTCTCAAAACAAAACAATGTCGGAAGTAAAAAAGAAGAGACGGCAATACTGTGCGGAATATATTAAATTCGGATTCATTGAAAATACGACAAACCCATCGTCGCCTTTGTCTAAAAACATTTTCGAATGAAGCAATGAAGCCTTCAAGACTGCAAGATCATTTGAATAAAATGCATCCAGATAAGAAAGACAAGAATGTAGCATATTTTCAAGACCTAGAGAAGAAGCATAATACTCAGCCAAGTGTAGCCGGACTTCGAGCTTCGTACAATATCTCTTTGTTAATCGCTCAAAAAGGCAAACCACATAATATCGGAGAAGAGTTAATTTTGCCAGCAATAAAGGAAGTAATAACTACTGTGCTTCATAAACCAGCCGCAGATATTATCCGAAAAATTCCTTTGAGTAATAATTCTGTGCAAAGACGAATTGATGAAATGGCTGAAAACATTGAAGGATCATTGTGTGATCACCCGAAGACAAGTCAATTCTCAATTCAGCTCGATGAATCCACTTTACCAACGAATGAAGCATTGTTGCTGTCTTACGTGAGGTTTATTAAAGATGAGAAAACATGTGAAGAACTATTCTTTGCTAGAAATTTATAGACCGATACAAAAGGCGAAACCATATTCAATACATTGGAAAAGTTTTGTGATGAGAAAGAGATTCCCTTGAAAAATATTATATCAGTTGCTACAGATGGCGCTCCGGCTATGACAGGGTGCCATAAAGGCTTCATAGCGTACTTAAAAAATAAAATTCCAGATGTCCTTGCTGTACATTGCGTTATTCATAGACAACATTTGGTTGCTAGAAACTTAAGTGAACGACTATTTCAATCACTGCAATATGTCATCAAAGCAGTCAATAAAATCCGCAACAGCTCTTTGAATGATAGATTATTTCATCAGCTTTGTGTTACTAATGACGAGGATTTCAACAGTTTGTCGTTTCATACTGAAGTTCGTTGGCTATCAAGAGGCAATTGTCTGACTCGATTTTACAACCTGTTTGACTCTGTTGTAGAGTTCTTGGAAACTAAAGATACAGAATTGCACAACAAGCTCATTACATCAAAGAATGATATAGCTTACATGACAGACCTGTATAAATTGTTCAACGACATGAACCTCCAACTGCAAGGCGATGAACTAAATTTAATTAAAACAAAAAACGTCGTTGCTGCTTTCGCAGCCTAACTGCTTCTACACAAAAAGAATATGGGCAGACGTGAGTTTCACAATTTTCCGAATTTATCAGTATCATGCAGTAACGACGAATTGTTTGCCTACTGCCAACATTTAGAAAACCTCCACATTGACTTCACCGAACGATACCAGGACATTTTGAACTTGGAAATACCAGACTGGGTGTTGGGTCCGTTTTCAAATGTCAACACAGCAATGTCACCTCAGCTGGAAGAAGAACTTATAGAATTGACAACAAACGAGGAAATAAAAATCAAGTTCAAAAATGGTTACCAAAAATTTTGGCTACAAAAACCGATCCCGCAATTGTACCCTGGATTGTGGTCAATCGTTCAGCGATTCTTGATGGCATTCCCATCGTCATATTTGTGTGAACGTGGATTTAGTGCTGTGACAACACTGCTTACTAAAAAGAGAAATCGTTTGCATGTTACCAAACGTGGCGACTTGCGACTGTTCTTGAGTAAATTGGAACCTGATATCAACAAACTTATTAAACAGCATCAGATTCATCCTTCACATTAGTTTTTATATAAGGATCGATTATATTTGTTTTATTTTGAATAAAAGATACTCTGTTTGAATACTATAAAGTTGCGTTTCAATAATCATTCTCATTGGCAGGTGTAGCCCGTAAGTGTTAACTTTAGACCTGAGCGCCGTTGTGTATTACCTACTGCGCTCAGGTTTCAAGTTAACTCTTGCGGGTTATAGTAAAAGTCTCGTTTGGAATTAATGTTTAATCTCCGCTAATATAGCTCACAATAATTAATTAATTTAATTTAAAGTTTTAAGGTTTTTCAGTAGGTGAAAAAATGGGGGCGCTAAAAAATAATTTATTCTCAAAGTGGGCAGTAGACAAAATAAGTTTGGGAACCCCTGCTCTAATGTAAATGTGCAAATACTTATATTTGTTACATCACTAATATTGATACTCCAACCTAAATGATAATTGGACTGAATATTTTAATAAATTTATATTCTTAAAAGCATACTGTCGACATTGAGTTTTCAGTCATATATTTTCTTTACAGCTGGAATCACTCACACAATCGGAATTAGCATCAAGACTAACTCTTAATTGTACACCATCTTATGTTCAACCACATTTGCTCAGTGACCTTCCAGTAACTATTGTGGACGTATGGGATGAAAGTGCTCTAAGTACCAATGTTAGAGAAGACCTTTACAAATCATATCCCCATGCTAAATTGGCACATTTGAAAAGTGGAGGCAACTTTCCTTATTTAAGTCGAAGTGATGAAGTTAATTTACACTTATTGGTAAGCATAATTACGTTATTTATATAATAATATATTATGTTTATATATGTACAAGAAATATACTTAATATGTTAACATATTATATTTAATTAATGTTATTGTTTTTAAATGTGACAGTGCTGCAAATGGTAGTGTAACAATGATCTTAACTATTAATTACAGCAATACTTGTTAGTTTTTATGCTACGTATACACACTTGCCGAGGCTTGGCAGACGTCCACAAGCTTTAAGCCTGGACAAACGCCGCTTGGATGTCATTTACACGCTTACGAGTGCGTATGTGTGTTCTGGACAGGCAAACATGAAGTTGTGTCGGCTATTGCGTTTGGCTTGACGTGTTTTTATTCAAAATATAAACTAAAACAAAAGAACTACTCATGATCGATACGCGGTTGTATATCGTATATAGCGCGAGCTCGTGAGCGACACTAAACACGCGCCAAAGTGTAAATACGTCGCAAGCGCTTGCCGCAAGCTTCTTTTGATCTGTGTTCAAAAACCGACACTAGCCCAGATTGGTGACAAGGTCACGCAAGCCAAGGCAAACATCCCGTTCACACGCTTGTGTTTGTGGACACTTGTCGAGACTTGCCAAGCGTGTAAAGGCCCTATTAGACCAAAGTAGTCTCATGATACATACAAGTACCTGGGCGAACAAACTTTACTCTGTGTTTTATAAAAAAAAACTTCCGACCACATTGCAGATTTCGAACCTGCGCACTTCAGCATGGTAGACCTACACTAGCCTATTAAGAAGGTTAACTCTGTTGCAAATTGCAAAAACAGCACGCACACATCTACATTTTATTTGATTTTACTCGCCTCACTTCCTAGGACAGGCTGTCTGAAGTTATAAAAGTCTATGCTTTTAATATTTAAAAAAAAAAGGTCTAACCACATTGCAGGATTCGAACCCGCGAACCTCGGCGCGGTAAACCTACACTCAGCCACTGTGCTGTTGAGAAGGTAAACTCTCCTGCGAAATTAAAAAAGTTTAGAAGTTTAGAGATCAGAAGTTTTAAGTGTGTGAAAGTCAGAGAAAACGGCTTTTCCCAAAATTGAAACTTAGCAAGATTGATTTCTCGCTTCCCTCAACCCCTATATTTTCAATTTCATCTAAATCGCTAGAGCCGTTTTTGAGAAAGCAATATCAAATATACAAGGTGTTACACGAGTCCACCAAATCCCGGAAAGGTATTGTAGCATGTCAAGTAGAGAGTGCACCTATGAGGTTACAAAAGTCCTCCTGTGATATTTTTATTTTGATAAAATTTAAATAATTTTAATGATAAATGAAAATATCGACTAAACTGCCGGCATCACTATTTTGAGTTCATGACCCATATACAACCCCAGGGAGTAGTGAATTACCAGCTAACTACCTCCTTTGCTAGGCATCTACCAGGCTACCAGCGGACCACGCCCACAGCTAGATAGGGATAGCTATATGTTTTGTTAAATGCAATGTACCGTCGGCAAGCGGCTCGCGGCCGCTACATTTAGGCCTACTGTAAGCAATTAAATCGCACGTTACTTAACAAAAAAAAATAAAAGATACTTCGCCTAGGTATGCGCATACCTAAGAGAAAATGTGTGAGGAGAATGATGAGATTAGAGGAAGCGAAAGAAGTATGTAAGAATTGAAAAGCTTGGCGCTCCGTCCTCTCTGACCACCCCGTTAGGGATACAGCGTGAAGATATGTATGTGCAAAACCTACTTAATAAATAATAGGTGTGGTTATACTGTACAAGTATGTGTTACTTAATAAATAAATAAAAGCTACTTAATAAAAATACGTGTTGAAATACTGTTCTGCTACGTTCCGACGGCAAGTGGCTCGCGCCCGTTACAAAGTAGAGGAAGGTGGTATGAGATGATCCCTCTAAGGGAGAATGCTCGTAAATCCGAAAATATACAACCTAATCTTAATGTTAAAGCTGTTTTGAATAGTCACTGTTTTATCTATCTAGGTATTGTCATACTTTATGTTCTCGATATCCATTATCGATTAGATTTTATTAATTAGACTAAAAGTCTTCTAAAGGATCATCTTGCACACACGGGGGTATAAGATGATTCCAGGGGATCATCTTACCCCATTGAGGGCCAAGCTAATCAAAATCATGCTTTTTATGAAATAAAGAAAACAAATATATACCTAGGTACTTTAAAATGATTTTACTCAAATAATAATTATTAAAGGTTTTATTCAAATGTGTTTTGAACACTGAGATCAATCTTTATAATAAATATCAAAGATATAAAATTTTTCAAGATTAACAATTAGAATCTTAACTTAGAACAGGTAAATATAAAAATTATTAATCACACGGTAAAGAAACAAAGACATTCATATTCAATCAAAAGTTCAAATATCTTTTGCCTGGAGTAGTGTTGCACAAATCGCAAGTAAATTCGTCAGCATCGTCTTTATCAACTCCTGCGCACGCTTCATGGCCCCATCTTCGACAGACACAACATCTAATCCACCCTTCACCCCTATTGTCTTTTGAAAAACTTTCGGTACAGAAAATACATTTTGTGTCATCCTCTTCAGATGACTCAGATTGAACACATTTTTTCTTTTGTTTTGATATTCTTTTTCCCATATTTTTTTCTTTTCCTGTCTTGACACTTTGTTTCTTCGCTTTTCACTCCATTTTTCGATTTTCTTTGTCACTCTTCTTTGTCGCTTCTTCCTCTAAATATTTTTTATATGGTGTGCTAGTCAATAAAAACCCCAAATGCCCAAAGTTTTGACACTGTCCACGTTTGGTCTTCCTTTTATAGATACGTGGCATTGTTCTGTGAAAAAAAAACGTATAAGTAAATACATTGGGGCGAGATGATCCACGGATTATCTTATACACAAGCAGACGAATCATCTTGACCCAGAGCTCACTTTTTATTTGAAATTCCATAACCTAACCTATAAATATCCTACAGTTACCGCAACACGTTTTTATCACAAATGTACATATTTAGAAGCTACAAATATAATAGTCATTGCATAAAATCGAATACGAAAAAGTAAAGTAGTTTCAAACTCAGGCTTACCTTAGATAAGCACTACACAATTTAAATTTTTTCACAAAACACAGCAATCGTCCTTCACGCAGCCATGACGGTTTGACTGGTGTCAGTGGGGGCGGGAACCTACACTTTACTCGAAAAAACAACTAGATGACTAGTATCGTCACAAAATCGAAAAGGATCGTCTTACCTCAGAGGATCATCTTGTACACCTTTCCCCTACATATGTATCTACTGTTTAGGTATTTTATCGCGCGAATACAATAAATAAAAGCTACTTAATAAATAATAGGCGTTGAAATATTGTACAGGTGCGTGTCTAGTAGCTCTCGCAATCTGTGCTGGTGTCTTGGCGACGGCACGCCGCGGTCTGCTATACATACCTACCTATTGCTTGCAATTATAACGCGCACTAACCTATCGCTAAAGGTACATAGTTAATAATGTGAAATACATACTGAAAGTTTGATGACTCACAAAGCAGCCGCTTTGAACCCATCCGGCATCCTTTCGAAAGAACACGTAAGTTGCCGTTCGATTAATCGCACTAACACAAACAATAATACACGCACTCTTTAAGTCACAAAAGCTGTCTCTCTCGCCGTTCAAAACAATGCGGTTCGCTCCGATATATTGAAATTGATGTTTAGAATCCGCCATACGGTCATGTGATTCGTGCTGAGGATGGCGGCAGCGCTTCGTTTATTACTTCTGGGCTCAGTTGTAGTGTCCTAATATCTATCTGTTCTTCGAAGTCTACATTTGTGTGACAGAAAGTCCTTCTCTAGTAGAACTGAGAACACTATCAGCGGTATGCAAACGTTGTGTCATCTTGCGAAACATTTCCAAAAACATAGAAGCAGCCTCCCATCTGCTTCTGATTTGTTGAGGCAAAACCGATATTCGTAAATTCGACAAGCGGCACATAAGTTTCCTTTAATGACTCCGAGCACAGCATCATGTCATAGTAGTCTCCTTTAGTACTATCACATTTTCACTCACAATTAAAATAAATAAAAATTAGATGTTTACGTAAACAGCTCAGAGCTCTGACTAAAGTAATAAGTTCCGCCTTCCGGCAGTCAAAGGTGCCGACAAACAGTTGCAATTGGTCGAAGCAAACCAATGAAATTATTGTGCATATTTTGTGTGCAATTTGGTATTATAGTTTTTGTGTATTATAAGAAAGGGGAGAACTAATCATTTTTAGGGTCCCGTTTTAAATTTTTATAATTTAATTACATTCGATTTCGTAGTAGGCGTTCGGAACTAGAATTTCAATGATTAAAAACAGTAATTTAAAATTAACACGATGAGTACCATGACCCCGTTATAACCGTATTAACAATGGAACTACACATTTTAAAAATCTTTTGGAAAAACAAAATTTTTGCCGTTTTAGAGTTAAGAAACTGATTTTTTAAATACGATACAATACCTAAAAAACTCGAATACTAAAAAACTCGATACAATATTAAAAAAAAAAATAGAATCTTCAAAGTTTCAAACTCATATTTCGTATCGAGTGCTTCATTTTTTTTTTTTATTTGACAGCAACGATTGTACGTCTTTTTAATGTACACTAATATTATAAAGAGGTTAACTTTGTTTATTTGTATGTTAATGGATAAACTCAAAAACTACTAAATCGATTTGTTAAATTCTTTCACCTTAGAAGGCTACATTATCAACGAGTAACATGAGCCGTATTTTTTTTTAATTCTACCCGTGCAAAGCCGGGGCGGGTTGCTAGATGTAAATAAAAGCGACGAGAACAAATCATAAGTAAATATTAGAAATAAATAATAGCCATGAATAAACAGTCATCTATGAAAGAAAAAATTGTACGTCTTTTTAATTGTAAATAAAAGTAACGAGAAGAAATCATAAGTAAATATTAGAAATAAATAATGTATAAAATCAATATTACTTACTATTTTGAAAATGTGATTATCCGGGTAATTACGATTCGAAACTAAATGAACAATACTTATCAAAAATCATGCAAAAGTACGAAACCCTTAAAATTAATTTAGGAAGCCAAATACCAGGAGAACATGCAATTTAGCTGTGCTCTGTGGGTTGTGCAATTGTGCAATTTAGCTGTTGAGAGGCCGGATTATCGAACCCTCCATAATACTATTAGGGTCCCGTTTTTAAAATAACTTTAATGCGAAATGAATTTATTAATTTTAAAACAGTAAAGTAAGGGATATGTAAAAAAGAAGATAATTGCTTTGTATTATTGATTACTTTCGAAAATCAATGAAGGAAAGTTTTAAGTCACTACACAAACAGACAAACCATCTACACCAAAAACGATAGGTACATTTCTAAGTAATTCAAAATTAGAGGAGAGGTTCAAAGTGTCGTCCTTTGTCTTTTACGCACAATCTCGCCTGTCGAAAAATGGCTGCGTTGCTGCGTTTGGTAGGTATTCATTATTCACTACTCTACTCACACTCAAGAAAACAACTACAACAACGGTATTTCTATCGTAAGCTAATAAGATACGATAAATATTTTAACCGAAATGAAATGAAAACTATTGTCTTCCGAAATTCGATATTGATGCGTTTGATTGATATGAAAGTGAAATTTAAAAATGTCACAAAGTATCCTGCAATGTAACTTGGATGCCTAATTGATGTTGCTGAGCAAAGAGAGTTCAATTACTTATTTGCATTGTTTATTTTGTTCTTCGTAAACTGTAAAGGTCGTTCCTGGTAAACATCTTCTGGTCTAGTGAACGAAGTTCCATATCAAGCAAACCATTGTATCATATTTTAATTATTATACGGAACCCATGTAGAAAAAATAAAAAGCTTTGAAAAAATAGCGCCAAATTCTAATTGCCTGGTATTTACAAAGATTAAACTATAGGAGATGGGTCTGTGTGAAACAGCTAGATAATACGCGTTCCTATGGAATAAGTGCGGTATCGTTAAAAGCCGAAGCGTAACAATCCGTACTTTAATTTTCATTTTCTAAATCTAATTAAGATAATTTGCCGAAAAAACTTTGATTACATCTTTTAGTGTTAGGTGTTCGGTTATTAGCCTTGCAACGCAAAAGACACAGACATAACCACATACAGACACTAAAAAAGTCAAAATAGTTTGTTCAATACAAATAGCGCAATTACATCTTGCACACGAAAGCTTAGGCAGAAATTACTTACAAATGTCCCCAGTCTGAAAAAATATAATCTATGATTTTGAGGTTGATGACCTTGAACTTGACGAACAGCTGATCACTAGGGATGGGATTCTTAAGAAATTATGTCGATTGTTTTGTAAAACTTCGATAGTAATTATTTCAGAAATCCTAACAGTTAAAACAAAAATAATCGCACTTTTCGTTTCAGTGTTTGTAACATTCTATCGCGCTTTAAGCATTACCCGAACTCGTGTAACACCTTGTATATACAAATATTGCTCGTTTAATTAATTAAATTACAATTATTTATACATTAAAATTAAGGTATTTTTTTTTATATCTATTAATCAAAGTATGCACCCATGCTATCTTAATATAATCTTAAAAATATTTATCTTCAAAAGCTCCATTTTATGTTCTTTTATATTACTTAATAATAATGTAACACATACATAAATATACTCAGCCTTGGTTTTCCTTAGCTTCTACAACCACTGTCACTGTAAATTATCTTCTTCAATTGTTAATTGATTATTCTTTCCATGTGCCCAAACCACCTAAGCATTCCTTTCTGCATTTTTACAATAAGTCTTTTAACTCTGTTGCACTGCATATCTCTTCATTACGTATTTTGTCTGCAAGGGTGACACTACACATATTATGTATCTTTGAAAGATTGAATCTCCATCACATTTATCTTACTTTAGTCAATTTTGAAAACATATCCAGGCCTCCACTACCTTAATAATATTATAATAAATAGGTACCTAATAATAAAATTATAGCGTCCTTTTGTAATACTCAATAATATGTAAATGGTGGAGCTTTTTTCAAAGGATGTTCTAAGGTCAACACTCATTTACCAACCCTACCAGCACTGCCTTTTCCTAAGTGGTTGGGATTTTATTTTGTATATGGATGGGTGTTATATGGATTTCTCATACATATACATAGTGTATAGATACTTACGTATATGCTCACTTAACAATTCTGCATCGTCATTGGAACATGTCATTCGCAATCTGTGCATAACGACGACGCGACAAGTGAACCAACAAGGTTACGAACTCGTCATCAACTTGCTTGCAACGTGGCGATACTGAGTGGACTGCACACCGCCCGTACGATGGTCGCGAGTAGTTCTAACATCAGGTTACCAAACCAAATTTTCGGCAATTTGTGGACTATGCGGTGTCCAGCCGTTGACCGCGTGCGTTTACACGCCGCGCAACACCGCTCGGTATCGTCGACGAGCGGTCGATCGAGGTATCGACAACGACTCAGGCGTAGTCGCAGCCAAAAACTCGCAAAGTTGAGCAAATGAAAATTTATTACATAAGAAATTATGAGAAATTAAATAACCTGTTTGTCGATTTGATGTGTATGATTGGAGGGGGTCATGACCCCTACGACCCCCAAGTCGATTCGAAGTCGTGGTAGGAGGGGCCTCTTCGGATCGCCACTGCCACGACTTCGAATCGACTTTAATATTGTATAGTGTGCATATTGAATATTGTATACTTACATAAACATTCTCTGCTCTGCATTAGAGATTGATAGAGATTTAGTAGCAATTATTTATTATAATATTGTTACTAGCACTGATCTAAAAACTACCACTATTATTTTTAATATTACAGATACATTTACGACAATTTGATGGCACTGAACTCTCAACGTCATATTTGAGTCTACACAAAACGCCCGTTTCGTCGAGCAGTCAATCAGAAGAAGGCAGTGTTAGCTACTTCAACCAACCAGACAGGGTTAAAATCTCTTAGAATTTATTTCATGAACATCATTCATTGTATTCCATAAATAATTATCTGTTCCCGGCCACGCGTTACTGTGGCGCGCGTCGAACCGATGAACATTTACGTTTTTATTTATGTAGATATTATTATATAAAAATACGTGCGCATCCGAATGCAACGTTGCGTGTTGTGTCAAAATTTCAAGTCAATCTATCGACTGCGCTTTGAGTTTTACGACCAAAAATATATAAATTATATTATATGACGATTATTGCAATGTTTTTGTTGTATTATAATCACATATGTACTATAGCTTGTAACCAATATTGTATTATTGGATAACTTAATAAGATTAAGATCGTTTATTCAATTGGTTAATTTTTAATCTTATGTTGTGAAATTAATTTTATTATCAGATTTTAGAATGTTTTAGTCATAAAATCATTATTACACTAGTTTACTATGTTTATGGTTTTAGTAGTCAAAGAGACACAAAGTGCCTATTTTGACATTATCAAAAACAAATCAGATAAGCTTTTTTAAATATACTTAATGGAATTATTGCTGCTGTCTTATTCAATTCACCAACATCAAGCATTCGTTTTTTATGAGTAATGACAAGAAATAACATTAAATTAATGTATTCAATAACAAGCACTAATAATAATAATATTAAAAACTTCATGTATCTCTTTCTAACTTTTGTAACTGTGGATCTTTTTTTTCCTTTTGTACTTTTAATGCTTTTTCTCTTTCTTCATCATCCGAAAAATACTCTGCCAAGCTATCGTCATCTTTTGGCATGGGCTGTCCAGCCATGGTGGTACCTTTTTCTGTTAACGCTTCCAGTTTAACTAGAGGCTCATTATATATTTCTGAGACTTCAGGGTGACTTTGTGAACTTTGTGTATTGCGTGCCGTCACTGTTGAATAAATTGATAAAGCCTGCCAAATAACATTTATATTAAATAAAATATTGAAATTCAAATACTAGGTATAATGCCTTATACTACTACTACCAACATTTAAAGTGTATTTTGTAATTTTTTTATTTTATAATCCTTAATCAATTATGTTATATTTATAATAGAGGTAGATGAGTTACTTGCGCTCGAAATGTGGCACCCCAAAGTTTGCTAATTAATATTGCCAAGTTTGCTAATTAGACAACCCGGAGCTCATTCCTGTAAAAACTTGACAGTGTCAACTGGCTTGTGCGTTCCTAATATGTATTATTATTAAAATGCCATCCTGCGTTATTAGATACTGCAGAAACTATACTAGCAAGACTTACAAAGGAATCCCGTAACATGCGTAAGTATACTCATTTAATTCATTTGTGTCACAATTTTTTTCAAAATCTAAAATATCTGTAAATATTAAATCATAAAAATGCGACAGGTAGTACCCCAGTTACCAAGTGCGACAGAGAGCGATATGTTATCTTTGGCCTAAGAATATAAAAGTAATGTTACAGAACCGTCAATGTCATGCAACGTTCAACTATCGATCAAAGCGATATATCAAGACGACATCGAGGCGATTTACGAAGACTTCAACGACGACTTTAGATAGAAGACTGCTGCGATTCGGGAACGTTATTTGTGAGTGAAGCGTGTACCTTCGGTGACTACTACGCCCTACGCGAGTACCTAGTTCGAGGGGCGACTACAACGACTAGGAACCGCCATAATTAAGTTCACGTGTTCTTGACATCTGTCTGTACGAACGAAAATAAACTCTGCACCCTTAACCGGCGTCTGATTACCCACAACTCGCAACAATTGGTGTCAGAAGTGGGATGCCGGTCACACCGAGGAACGGACAGGGAGTCCGTACGAGACGTCAGGCAACGATGGATTTGGTGCGTCGAGAGGAGGCACTACTTGACACACCTACCGAGGAAATACCCGCTGCCGCAGGAACATCAGCGACGGCACGAGAGCCCGTTTCCCCTGGAATACCCGCTAAAGTTGGAACCTCCGGGATCGTGAATTTTGATATGGCACAGTGTTGCTAGCTAGCTTGGCGGAGATGAAGGTACGTAATGGAAGATAACGATACGACGCAAGCGATGGAAGCTAGAATGATGGAAGCCACGCAAGCTAGCATTAACGAATCAAAAGTAGACACGCAAGCGACGGCAGCTAGGATAATGGAAGCCACGAAAGCTAGCAAAGAGGAGATATTGGATTCTATAGATTATATGATTACGGCGTTAGGCGATGCCATAGGTTAGCTGGATACAGAGTTTAAGGGCCTTAGGTGCGATGTGGAAAAGCAGGACACCCGCATAAGTGCACATGACAGTATTCTCTCCGAGCATAGATCCTACACGAGAAGGTCCAAAAAGTCGGGGTGAGACGTATCGTAACTGTTACCAGTGCTCTACCGAAGTTTGAGATATCTCACTTTGATGGCACGTCATGAGCAGCTTTCCGGCTACAGTTCGAGACAGTGGCTGAGGGCAACGGTTGGAGCGATACATAGGCACTAACAGCCCATACACTTGCTTTGCGAGGTGATGCAGTGCAGGTATCGGAAAATCTTTACAGTAAAGGAAGGACATTAGCTGATATGCTCGAAGCATTAGAGTCCCGATACGGAGAGAAGCAGTTCGAGCATGTTTATAAAGCCCAACTACGACACCGTGCGCAGAAGAACAGTGAAAGTTTGCAGCAGTGGGCCATGGCAGTTAAGTGTATGATTGGACGAGCGTATGCGTCTACACCTGCGTTTATTGATAGAACTGTCGTGCAAGCATTCGTTGATGAAATCCGCGACACGGAAGTTAAAGCTGCAGTCCGCCTAGGACATCATCAGACTCAAGACAGCCCTGATACACGCACTTGAGGTAGAGGCAATCCGAACTCATCGTGTGCGAGAAGTCACGATGCAGGAGGACCAACCTGTTAAGAATGCGGTGACAGGAGGACATCTCCGCATCAATTGTCCCTGTAAAACAACGGCTGGGACGTAAGTGAACGTCGAAAGTTAAACCAAAAACAGCCAGAGTTGCGGGGTAAGCGCTGGCTGGTCAGAGGCAAGCCCCTATTGTGATAGTCTCTCAAATGCATGATAGTAACAGCCTGATCGTCGAAGGAGAGTTAAACGGAAATCCATGCAGCTTCACATTGGATACTGGTGCTTCACGTAGTATTGTTAAACCTGAACTATTTCCACAAACCGTGATATGGGGGAAAGCATCTTCACACTGCCGGTTACAGATTGCCACGGGGCAGCCGGTGCTTGTCCTTGGTAAAACAAATGCGACATTGAAAATGGGTGATAAGACGGTGACACGTCCAGTTCTTATAGCTAACATTACAGACGATTGCATTATTGGGTTAGACTTCCTGGCAAAGCAACGTTGTGTTCTTAATGTAGCAAAAGTGGTTTTAAGGTTTCCAGATGAAGAAGTTTTTTTTTCAAGGCGCAAAGCAAGGGTCAGTTTACAGTTTTAAAAGAACTGTTTTGCCACCGAGGTCGGAAACCTTAATAGAAATACGATTCTCACCGACAGTATGCAGTAAACGCAGTGTTATAATAGAAGACATCGGAAATCACCCCGACTGGATAACTGCGCGAAGCCTTGATGAAAAAAACTCGGGAAAACCCAGAGTACGCGTTATCAATGTCAGTAATAAAGAGGTAGTTCTAGAAAGGAACTGCGCGGTAAGTAGATGCGACCCTGTTACATCCCTGAGAAGAGTAGATATGCATTAAACGGACCAAGGTAATCATGCTGCAACACATATATATCGACGTTACTTAAAAACTGTCCGAGAAAATTTAACCAATCTGGAATGTCGCAAGATTGAACAGTCATTATTGCTAACTTTTCAAGACATCTTTCCGAGAGACGATGACGATTTAGCCCGTACTGTGCTTGTTAAGCACCGCATAGATACGGGAGCTACACAGCCAGTAAGACAGAGACCTCGACGTATTCCACTAGCAAAGGAGCCGGAGGTATCAGAGATGTTAAGAGAGATGGAGAAAAATCGCATCATCGAACCTTCGACTAGCCCTTAGTTATCTCCTGTTGTTCTGGTCAAGAAAAAGGATGGCAGTACAAAATTCTGTGTTGACTACAGAATGCTGAACAGTGTTACGAAAAAGGACAGCTATCCCTTACCACGCATAGATGATACGTTAGACTTGCTAAGTGACATGAAATGGCTCCACGGTCGACCTTAAAAGTGGATATTGGCAGGTACAACTCAGCCAGGAGGATAGGAAGACTTCGTTCACTACTGCCCCTGGAAATGGTCTCTGGCAGCTCAATGTTATGCCATTTGTACTGTGCAATGCTTCGGTTACATTTGAGCGCCTCATAATGGAACGCATTTTAATGGGGTTACTCGGCGATACATGTTTGGTCTATCTGGATAATATTATCATCATGGGACGCAGCTTCGCAGAGCACCTGCGCAATTTGGAGAAAGTTTTTCAACGAATATGGAAAGCTAACCTGAAACTTAGTTCTAAAAAATGCGCTCTGTTCCAGAGAGAGTTTGGGCACCATCTCGACACAGGGAATTCGGTTCTTATTCGGATCTTATTTATCTCGGACCCCGAGAAAATAAGAGCTGTCCAAGAGTGGCCAACTCCTTCTGACAAAACTGCCGTGCGATCTTTCTTGGGGCTTTGAGCGTATTAACGCCGATTCGTGGGGAATTTCTCTGAGGTGGCGAAGCCCTTGCATCGGTTAACAGAAGACAATTGTCAATTTCAGTGGAATCCAGAATGTGAACAAGCATTCACATTACTTAAGCAGCATCTGGGTGAGACCCCTATACTCGGCTACTCTACTAGAGTAGGACATTTTGTTGTAGATACGGACGCCAGGAGGTATTTTGTCAGTTTGGCTATCTTTGGAGATGCATGCTGATGAAGGTAGGAATTTCGAGTCAGCATTATTCTAAGAAGTTTGCCGACTAGGGATATACAAAACGCGTAGGACACCAGGTCATCCATAATCCGATGGAATGGTCGAGAGATTTAATCAGACGTTGAAGAATCACTTGGGCAAAGTGGTAGAAGAACATCAAAGCAACTGAGACCAATACATTCCGCTCTTCTTAATGTCTTACCGCTCCGCTGTACATGATAGCACAAATTTCACACCATCTAAGATCACTTTTGGACGAGAGATGCGACTATCAATTGATGCTCTAACCGGAATACCACCTGACGCTCCAAAGCCAACTACCGATTACGTGTCCGGCCTGGACAAGAACAATGTCGAATTATTGTTAGCGAGCGTAATTAATTAGAAAGTTCCACCCTCTTTATTTCTATGCATTACAAAGTAACGTCTCTACCTCTTTTGTAAATATAACGTCTTTGTACTGTCAACATTGTGCTTGATGCATATTGATATAGCCCGCGGCACGAAACTTAAACATAAAGCCATACCGCATTACGCCTAGCTTAAATTATGTAAACCATGTTTTACATATTGTAAAATTAAAATTTCATTCATTTAAATCAGAGGCTCCAGATTCTTGTTTTTTGTTAGAGAAAAAAAAGAATACACATAAAAACTCATTACATAACTGAAATTATTCAATGAATATACTAAATCATTGAACCGATTATGATAAAATTTGACATGGACATAGTTTGGTATCAGAGAACAGACATAGACTACTTTTTTCTCAAAAATCTGCTCCTAAAAAGGTGAAAAGGAGGATGAAAGTTTGTATGGGAAATGCTAAACGTCGGTAATGATAAAATTTGGTGCGGTGATAGACTTTTTTATAAAAATATATGGGATACTTTTTATAAATAATCTACCCCTAAGGGGGTGAAAAGGGGTATGAAATAATAAACCGCTGAGCTGTTTATGATGTGGGATGGAGATAGTTTGACACCTGGGAAGGACATGGTCTACTTTTTCATCAAAAACTACCCCTAAGGGGGTGAAAAGAAGGATGATTTAAAGGGGAAGTGGTAAACCGCTGAACCAGTTATGATGAAATTAGGTACCGAGACAGTACGTGCCCGGAGGAAGACGTAGGCTAGACGCAGGCTTTTTTTCAAAAACAATCTGTATATAATATACATATACATTTAGTCTAAGCTAATCCAAGAAAGCCACGAAAAAATTTTCCGTGCAGACGAGTCAGAGTCACGGGTACAGCTAGTACACATATAAGTGTGTCTGTTTTAAATTGCAATAGGATAAATAACCTAATAAAAGACAATAAAACTTACAAATAAATATAATCTATATTCCTGGAAATATGTTCTTTGTGATGAAAAGTGAATAGATTGTGCCAAATAAAGGGCCAAAAAATAATAGAATATTGTGGATTATTTTGTTTTGCTAAATTTATTTTTTTATAGGAAACTTAAAAGCCAATAAATAAAATTTTCCTGAATAATGTATGGGTATGACTAGAAATTATTGTTAGTTACCTGAGCAACCAAATTGGAGACATCTCCCACATTCGCTGGTAAAATGAGAGTGTTGTTTGTCCTGGCTAATTTATTAAACGCTGCTACATATTGTTCAGCCAAAGTTAAAGATGCGGCTTGTTTGCTGTCCTGAGACAATGGATGAGATGTTAAAAAAATAGAAGCATTACTAAATATATAACAATACATAGGTTTTGTAATGAATTAGCATTTAATTCACGGCAGCACTCGCGTCGTACTGGCAAATGGTATCTTAAACTGTGACCAGAAGCAGGGTCACTCCGCATGCAAAAATTTGAGGGTAATCGTATCAGTTTTCGCATGACAAACAAATAATCAGCAGATTCTCGTTTTATAATCATAATAGGTAGGTAAGGGTACATGTATCTATATTGTTAATTTTACATTCTAGATATTATTATTTATTATCAATTAGAATTAAAAGTTAATATATTAGCATTTAAATAAGGAGAACATTCATTGCACATTCTAATTGGCTTCTGATATGCACTTGTGGATCTGTGAGGCTGCAGTATGTGCAGTGTAATACCACAGATTAATTAAGTACTAACGTTAAGTAGTACTTTATTTGCGATCGAAATACGTAAAAAGTTTGATTGTAGTATTACAAGTCCTATATATAAGCCTGCACAGCCACTTCATTAAAAAGTCTTGATTTCCAACTTACCGGTTGTGCGAGTGCATTAGCTACAAGTTTTAGGCCCTTTGCTCTTGCATCAGCTATGGCCAACATTCCTTGCGCTTCACCTGACGCTTTGTTTATTTGTTCTTGTTTCTCAGCCTCTAAAATAAGCATTATCAATTTATGAATGACATAAGCATTATTATCAATACATTTTATTATTTCAACAATTAAAAGAACAATAACAAAACCAAAATACATACTCATATGTAATGTAACAGTTGTGAAGACTTTATGAGAAAAATTTCACATTGAGGCTAAGTAGTTCACCAAATGTAATGTTTTTTGAAAGTAAAGTGTTATGCCTAATAACAGAGATATACATAATTTACACGACATTTCTCATTTGGGATGGAGAGATAAAAAAGGCGCAAGAAAATCACAGCTTAAAATCGTGTTGAAATAACATAAAAATAAAAATGTGAATACATACTTAAATCAATTTAAAGAAAATCGAATTTGAAGGATCAACGAAGTACTTCCATTCTTACATATGTAGTTCATGATTAGTAATCTGCAGATAAATGATTATGGGAAGAAAATTGGAAAAGCTAATCAGTTCAAAATGAATGCGAAAATACCTTAAAAATTAAGAACATATTATTATTTTGTTCAATGTCTAATATTCACTTTTATAAGCTCTAATTTACCTGAAGCCAATATCCTAGCCTGGCGCTTGCCCTCTGCGACATTAATATCAGCGGCACGAACTCCCTCAGATTCCAATATAGCAGCACGCTTTCTCCGCTCTGCTTCCACTTGCATTTGCATGGCTTCGTGTACACGATTTGGAAGTTTTATATCACCTGCCAAAATAAATATTATTTAATGAAAATTAATTTTGGAAGCTTTATTCTGAAACAGTATGTGTAGGATAGGTGTCGCCTTAGGGTTGGGCAGTCTAATTAATAATAATGTCAGTCAGTCCATCACTGAAACTTTAATGTGAACACTACCGTAGTACTTATATATTAAGAAATTCTATAAACATTTCAGAACAGGAATTAACTGATATCATATGTTCTTTAGCTAGATTAGCAAACGTGAACAAAATTATATTATGTGCGTTCTTTATTCGTCAAGGTTGCCAAAGAATAACAATAATCATATCCAAAATTTTAATGATGACATTTAAATGATGATGATGATGAGTAGGGTGACATTTCGTCATAGTAATTTTATATTTTTGGACACCGATAAGTATACTGGTAATATTTTACTCAAGATTTGACAAGATGTACTTTGTACTTGTCGAAAAAAGCAAAAAGTAAACTCGCTGCATTAGTAGCTAAATGTATTAACTCAGTTATAGGTACTATAACTAAGCATGTAATTAAAGACGAAGCAACTTTCAGTAGTAATAGTAATGTGAATAAAATCTTTAAATTAAGTAATAAGACAAAACCTACATAATTTTATTATATTTGCACACCAAAATATCAATAATGTTACGAGCTGTGGATAATAAAATGCTGGTTAACAGTGCGAAGAGTTTATTTATGATCGTAGAAACAGATGTCAAGAACACGCGAACTTAATTCCGCCGTTCCTATTCTTCGTAGTCGTCCCTCGAAGTTGGTACTCGCGTAAAAGTCACCGAAGGTACACACTTCACAAACAAATAACTTTCCCGAATCGCAGCAGTCTTCTTTCCAGAGTCGTCGCAGTAGTCATTGTAGTGGTCTTCATAATTCGCCTTGATGTCGCCTCGATATATCGCTTCGATCGATAGTCAAAAAACTGACTCAGCGGCGGATACGGAGCTCATATCTTAAGTCCGATAAAATGAGGGTGGAAACTTCTAGAGCAAAATTGAATGCTAGTAAAAATAACGTATAGAAATAAAAAGGGTGGAACTTTCTAGTCAATTATGCTCGCTAACAATAATTCGACATTGTTCTTTTCCGGTCCGGACACGTAATCGGTAGTTGGCTTTGGAGTGTCAGGTGGTATTCCGGTTAGAGCATCAATTGATAGTCGTATCTCTCGTCCAAAATTGATCTTAGATAATAGTCTGAAACACAGCAAATCAAAAACTTGTTTTTTTCCGTATTATGTCAACCCCTTTATAGTGTCTTTTGCAATACGTGACTTTAGCAGAATTAATGTGCTTGTCACATTAGAAGCCATCACTGAAAAAAAATTGAATTGAATCAATTTTGCTTATACCATTCGATAGTTACCCTTTAAACCTCGCAATACGTTTATAGGTCATAGCTCTGCAAAGTCTAGGTCTCAAGATATAGCACTAAAAGATGCGTGTTTCGTGTGATATAAATATCGACCTTATCCCTTGGACATAAGGTCCAACCGTAACAATAGTTTCTCTGGCAAAATATTAGATACTGACTTATTAGTGGACAAACATAATATAGACATCTTGTGCCTCACCGAGACATGGTTGAAGGCTGATAAGATATCTTTTAAGGTAAATTATTTTAAGGCGGCCACTGTGTCCAACACAGCGTCGACAGATAGCGGTGGTAGTATGATTTTGGTTAAAAATTAACTTCAAATAAAAAATTGCAAAGACATAGTTGCTCGCTCTGTTGAACGTGTATGTGAAATGTCGTGTGTGGAGACGGATCAGTACATATTCTTATGTGTTTACAGACCTCCCTTATCTGATTATTCTCAATTTTTAATTTCTGTAGAGGAGTCTTACCAGGCTTAGCAAATGTAACAAATCAATCATAGCATGTTGTGACTTCAATGAGAACATAATAAACAGCTCTAAGTAAAGGGAGATGCTGATGTGCACATTTTTGATGAGCCGACCAGGGTTACATACCATTCGGCGACGTGCATTAATAATATTTTCATGAATAAGAGAAGAATTAGAGTGCTGATATTAGATAAACATAAGTCAATTATTTTATTTATATATATTTTTGGGATAACTGTAACCGTGGCTTTAACGACATTAGCTCTAGTAAAAATTAACAGTGAAATGAGTGTTTAAACATAAGCACAACATGTGTAGACACAGTGAAGCGAATGGTAATTTCTCGAAAAAAGAGAAGTCTATCAAATCATGACATTGTCACCACCTTGTTACTTTATTTATTTATTCACCTACCAAGATTTTAATTGCTGGTGATCAACGTTTCAAACGTTTCTAATGATCAAAACTTAAACATTTCTCGTGCAAAGCTAATCACTTTCGGATAGTGATCTAGATAGAAACGAAACTCTGTCAAATAGTGTGTTACATTGTCGATAAAATTTGATTACATTACCACGTTGTATTCCGTGGTCGCTCAGTACAAACATTGACGTATTTGAACGTAGTGGAATAGTTTATAGTCGTTTCCAGTGGATACTTTGATACTGCTATCATTTTTGATTTAAAAGAAAATTTCATGTCTATGCGAGCTCTATTTCATTAGTTAAAAGACAGTTTCTAATAGAACTACAGTTTATGTAAATCCCTGAATAGAACCACTGATGAAGATTGCTATTCTTTCTTTTTAATAAAGATTTGATATGTTGAAATTTAGAACGTTCAGCTCTACAGACTGACACCCGAGTAGAAGTCAGGGCCAAGCCGGCCTGTTCAAGTGATCCCAGTTGTGAGGTGCCTTTGGGTATCGAATCTGCCATTGGTCCGAGGAGAGGATCTGTACTGGAAAGAGCGACAAGGAACCTGTTCAGATAGTAGTCTATCAAAGCATAATGAGTCTCTAAATCCTATATAATACTGGTAAGGTTATATAATACTGGTAAGATCCACATTTGTTTATAACTTTGTTATAAAAGAGGTTGATGTTTAGTAGATCATGTGAGTAACCTTGATACTGTTTAAAGCCACCTGTCTAAAATAAATTGTTTGAAGTTGGCTGTAAAATCAATTGTTCGAAGTTGGCTGTATAATCAACTGTTCAAAGTTGGCTGTAAAATCAACTGTTCGAAGTTGGCTGTAAAAATCAACTGTTGGAAGTTAGCTGTAAAATCAACTGTTTGATGTTGGCTGTAAAGTCAATAAAGTAAAGGTAGAAGGTAATGGTAAAGGTAATAAAAAGGTAAAGTCAAATGACTGCGTAACCAATCACAGAATACGTTTAAAGACGTCTCTGATGGTCAGGTAAGGTCGAGCGTTCTATAGCTCTCGTCAAATCTACTGCTGTTACCATGTGATTTGGCAATGGTCATGTGATTTAACCGCACAGCTGTTGCTATGTGATTTGGCATTGGTCACGTGATTTGACCCCACAACTGCTGCCATATGATTTGGCATTGATCATGTGATTTGGCCGCACAACTGTTACCATGTGATTTGGCACTGGTTATGTGATTAGACCGCACAACTGTTGCCATGTGATGTGGCATTGGTCATGTGATTTGGCCCCACAACTGTTGCCATGAGATTTGGCATTGATCATGTGATTTGGCCACACAGCTGTTGCCATGTGATTTAGCTTAGTCATGTGACTTGACCAATCTAGCTGTTGCTATATTAAATTAAAAATAAACTATTAAATTATAATTGACTAAAATAAAATGTTTATCTTTCAAATAATATTGTAATATGATTACTGTGATATGTATTAGTATAGTGTCACTTGGTTGGCACACATGTACTATATTTAATTATTGTAACTTTAAAAAATTTGTTTATATTTCGTGAGCCATGAAGGCTGCTCGTCAGAATGACCGTGTGGAAAATCATTCATTATTTTACACAAACAATTTACTATTTCGAAAAAACTCATTAGTACAACGAAAACATAGTGGCGATCACAATAGATCAATATGGTCGAAGTGATACAGGTCTGGTGGGACCTGCACGTACATGAAATAAAAAAAAATAGTACAACGAAACACATGTATCATTCTACGCTACACTACGCCATCTCTTTGTTCATTGGTATAAAAATACCAGACAGATTATCGACAGATCAAACGTTATTCAACTGCGATCACGGCAGATCATTCTGCTCTGAACTGTCTTCGCCACCATCTTTGTCTAAACTTGCTATTGAATCATTTTCAATATGGACAGGCTTATTTGTTTCTTATTCTCTCACACCAGTTATTATTATTATTACTATAATTAATATGGAATAATGTAATGGACCATATTAACAGGATATTGTTATTATAATATTGGATTGGAATGCATTTATTGAGTTGTTGAGTAGAATACGAGGGCTGCTATTTATGTATCCCGAATAACAAAGTGAAACAAACATATAGCATTTATTATAGTTTTATTGCTTTTCAAAATATTCACCATGATGATCGATGCACTTTTGCATGCGTTGGAACCAATTTTCGTAGCACTTTTTCCATTCGGATTGAGGTATCTCCAAAACGTGCATTTTGAACGCATCAACAGCCTCTTCACGGCTCGAAAAACGTTGACCACGTAATTTATTCTTCACGGTTGGGAATAAATAGAAGTCGTTGGGGGCCAAGTCGGGGCTGTACGGCAGATGACCCGTTAATTCGATCTTTTGATCTTCCAAATACCGAGTTGTTTCGGCCGATGGGTGGCAGCTAGCATTGTCATGATGAAGAAGGATTCTGCGTAGTCGGTTGTTCTTTCTTATTTCTTCAAAGACTTCTGGCAAACAAATGGTTGTGTACCATTCAGAATTAACCGTTGTACGATCCTCTAGTGGCACTGTAGCTACATGTCCATTTATACCAAAAAAACAAGCGACCATTTGCTTCAAAGTGCTTTTTGAACAAATGACTTTTGTGGGATCGGCTCATCTTGGAACACCCAAACCGTTGATTGTTGTTTAGTTTCAGGATCATACGCATATATCCAGGATTCATCACCTGTGTGGATATTATAGACAGCTTTTGACGCACCCTGATAGTATTTTTGTAACATTTTTTCACTCCAATCGACACGAGCCCGTTTTTGGGCAATTCTTAAGTTGTGCGGAATCCAACGTGAACAAATTCTTTTTACAGCTAAATGTTCGTGTAATATTTTATATATACTCGTCATACTTATGCCCAGAGACGCCTCTATCTCGCGATATGTAACATGACGATCTTGCATTATTAGTTCCCGCACAGCATCAATATTTTAAGGTACAACAACCGATTTAGGGCGACCTTCTTTAACTTCGTCCGTGAGCACAGACCGCCCACGATTAAACTCATTAAACCAGTGATACACAGTAGTTTTCGATGGTGCTTCGTCCCCAAAAGTCGAAGTGAGTTGATCGATGCACTGTTTTTGAGTTAGCCCTCGCCGAAAATCGTAATAAATCATAGCACGAAAATTTTCACGACTTAAATCCATGGTGGTGAAGATCCGCAATTTTCAAAATGACGCCATAAAGGATAAACAAATGACAGCTACATGAATCAAATTGTATTCTTCAGCCAAAGAGTTCCATTTTTAAATGTTATAATTACTTTTTTATTATTGTTCTGTAACTGGCCAGTTCCGGATACATAAATAGCAGCCCTCGTAAGTAGATGCTTAACAACTCGTTTTTTTTTGCCTTCATTCACTAGTTATAATAGTTCAGATTCCCTACTTTAAGTACTATACTTACGAATTTCATATCTAAGACAAGTAATGCCCCATGCTTCACTAGCCTTGTTGATAGACTCTACAATTAAGACATTGAGTGATTCTCTTTCTCTAAACACCTTATCCAATGATATTTTGCCAAGTTCTGATCTCATAGTTGTTTGTGCCAACTGCGTTATTGCAAATTCAGGATCCTCAACACCATATGATGCTGAAATAAAAATCAATTTTTAGGGACAAATCTAAAAAAAAAATACATTTTAATGTCAATGATGACACTAGGCACTGGTGATGTTGGTCATACAGAAGTCCTTGTACCAGGCAGCTCTTGCAAGAAGTCATACGATAAAAAAAATTAAATGTTCAATTATGATACGAATAAGTATTTACCTAATCGTCTAACTAATTAAAACTATTACATTCTGGTCATATAGTTAAAGTTTAAAGCTTTTCATGTACTTGGCCTTCAGTTTTATGTTACTATGTATAGTTAATTAGTCGAAACATTAGTGCTTGGTGCTCCATCCTTTCTGAATATTCCATTAGGATAAAGTATGAGGGCAGTGTTGGGCAAAATGTAATTGTAAAAACAATTACAATTAAAAACTGGAATTGTAAAATGTAATTGTACAAATTTGTAGGCAAACAATTACAAATTTTAATTATAATTGTTTTTGCAATTACATTTTGCCCAACACTGTATGAGGGTATGTACGTATGTATTAGTCTATTATAATATCTTTGTTATACATTATCATTCATTTCTTAGCACAGAATAATTAGTTACTAGTGTAAAAATGTAGTACCATTCTAAGACATTCATGAAGCCTCTCAAAGCTGGTGTCAACAATATTCACATTCGTACAGCACTGTCCCTGTTAGGTATACATCTTTTATGACATTTTCCAGACAACAGATCGCTATAGTGTGTCCTTTTTTACCTTTGACAAAGTAAGAAATACCAATGACGATTTATTGCGATACAATTCTTGTTTCAGATTAGCAGGATCTACTTACCTAAATATGGATCAATAATACGTAAATATAACACTCCATCAATGCTAAGTGTGACATTGTCTGATGTGATAGCACTCTGTTTTGGAACATCTATTGCAATTTCTTTCAAACTTTGCACATATTTAATTTTGTCTACTATTGGCCAAAGTAGATTCAATCCTGGTTCGAGCATTCTGTGGAATTTGCCCATTCGTTCTACAATCCACGCCTAAAACATTTCAGTAGAAATTATTGTTTTATATTTATAATGTATTATTTTTGACTTATTTTACTTTCAAAGCATAGGGCTTACTCAAATAAACTAGTATGGGAAATGGACTAGCAACCTGGAAATATCCTAAAATTATGTAAATCTATAACTATTATTTTTTCGGACATTATTAGATTTTTATGTTATTGTTAGTACATATGTAATATATTCTTGTCACAATAAAAATATAAAATTAAGTAAAAGTTTATTAAATGCATAATATATAACACAAGTTAGTCAATAATGTAAATAATTAAAATACAGTGTAAACTCTTTATAACCTTATTCTTTATAATGATAAACTTGATAAACTCTTTATAACGTAGAAAAGAGCACAATTTGGTTGGTTTACCTTAAAACTCACACATTGATACACTTTTTATACCGCAGCAGACATTCTCTATTACAAAGAATGTGTTCATATTTAGACAGAAAATATGTATTCATTATCCGTATTATTGTTTATGTTATCTTATTAGGTTACAAAAGACGCCGATTAAACTTCTGAGGTCGTAAACAGACATCTTTTGTTATTGTTAATTGACCTTGAACACATACATCATTATGCTTGGTTTGCTTGAAAATGATGATCTCGAACTAAACACACCAGGTACCTATCGTATTATCAGTCGTAAACCAACTTTGAAACTGTTAACACGGCCAGTTAAAGAAAAGCGTGAAAAAGTTTGTCTGATAGCGATTGAAAAGGGAGAAAAGAAAAGTGACGTTCGAAGACATTTTGAACCAAGTCAATCTACTGTTGCTACCATTTGGAAAAACAAGGAAACAATTCTGCGGGCGGTACTGGAGGGAAAGTCTCCTAAAAAATTAAGGAAGCCAAAATTCGAAGAATTGTATCAAGCAATGTTATCATGGTACAATAATCAGCGCCAGAATAATGTACCTATCTCAGGTCCAATTGTTAAAGCCAAGGCTGAGAAGTTTGCCGAACAACTTGGCATAATTGACTTTAAAGCATCAGAAGGTTGGCTCGGAAAATTTAAGCACCGTCACAAAATTACTTACGGTAAAATGAACGGAGAGGCGCGAGATGTTGATATGAATGTGACTAATGACTGGATAAATAAAGGTGTGGCCTAAATTAAAGGAGAAGTACTCTGCAAATGACTTTTTCAATGCTGATGAAACTGGACTTTTTCAAGCTGACTCCTGACAAAACTTTAAAATTTAAAGGAGAAAAATCTGTTGGAGGAAAACTCTCTAAAGAGCGCATTACTATTCTAGTAGCTGCCAATATGAATGGCACAGAAAAAAGAAAGCTCTTAGTTATAGGCAAATTGAAAAACCCTCATTGTTTAAAGATAAAACAGTTGCCAGTCACATATAAAGCAAACAAGTCAGCTTGGATCACAGCACAGTTATTTGAAGAGGAAGTGAGAAAATGGGATGCTGAATTGAAAACACGAAAAATCTTGCTTCTAGTAGACAATTGCCCTGCTCACCCTCATATATCCAATCTTCGAAACATCTTCGAAGCAACAGTATCTTGCAGCCACTGGACCAGAGTGTGATTAAAAACCTTAAGGGTCACTACAGAAGGAAAATGTTAATGGATCTGATCGAAACTGACGGCAAGACCTCGATTAACATGCTACAAGCAGTGAACTTTATATCAAAAGCTTGGAAAGAGGTAACAGCAGCTACTATACAGCATTCATTTCATCACGCGGGACTTTGTAATGATCACAGTAGAAACGGATCCGTTTGATAGTGAAGACAATCTACCAATGAATGAATGGATAAAACAGTTCAACATACCAGAAAATTTTAACGAAGATCTCCAAACATACGAAAATATAGACAATGTGGCCACAACCGGTTCACTTAATGATGAAGAAATTATTGACTTAATGTCGAAAAGTAAGGAAAAACTGAATGAAGATGAAGAAGATGATCAAATTCTGAACCACCACCAACTATTCAACAAGCGCTTGATGCCGCTAAGTTACTTGAAGAATTTTTGTTTAATCAAGACGATTCCACCACATATCAAGAGATGGATAGAATACATAAGAAAATACAAAACAAGTACTGGCAAAGCAAAAAACGTCAGGCAAAGTTAACCGACTATATTTATTAATTTTATCAAATACATATTAAAAATTATTGTGAATTTGGTCGTTTTTCTTTCTTCACTGCATATAACAGTAACTCTATAACGATAAAAAATGCTCGGTCCCTTGAGTTTCGTTATAAAGAGTACACTGTATATCAAAAATGTGAGGTACACAGAAAACTACAAACCTCTTGCTGGGGAACAAACATTATGATGGTATTTAGCGGTGTAGTCGAACGATATCTTGTCGAAGTTATGCTATATAAAATACGAGCATCATTTGTAGAATCGGACTTATGTGAAATCTGAAAAAATATACGAGGTTATATTTTCATTTTTCATTAATGATGTAGTACAAAATGTAAATTACATACTCGCAGAGGCAGAGCTTTTGAAATTAACAAAGATCTCGAACGAGAGAACATGACGAAATAGTTATTTAAAATTATTTGTCTAACAAATATTTCACAAGACCATCATAAAATTGGAATATTGGAATTTTAGTAACCACTGCAAATATATAAAGTTTATATAGAGTACACATAGTTTCAATTTGTTAGGTTGAAGTACCTTTTTTTTTCTTTATGGCATGACTGTGCGCCATGTATTTAACGCATTTGGCAATGTCACGTATTAATAAGTAGAATCCACATAAAGCACCTTCGAAATTAAATTAGTTTTTCTTATTATCGTAAAACTCCTCCGGTAAAGTGATAGTAGACTACTGAAGTTATAAAGGACTTCTTGGAAGAGCGCAAAAACTTCACCTACACATGTTTATTTAGACCCACTCCATTCTTTTTACTTATACAAAACTTAGAAAACACAATATACTATCACTTTTGTACTTTAAAACTCCCAAAAATGTAAAAAATAGAAAATCTAAACAAAATGTCAACTGCACTTCTCCCGTTCCCGCCAAAAAGTCTTACTTCGCCTTAGTCTGTGGGTTGTGTTGTAGTCACAGACTACTTCGACCACAAATATATAACTAGATTCACAATCCTTTATAAAATTTGAACAAATTATTGTCTGAATTGACATATACATTTCTAATATCGTATAGTATTATCTCAATATTGTGTTAATTTAAAGTAAACTTTACTGTCAATGCATAGAAAGGTTGTAAAAGCTTGTAAAAGATTCTCCCATGGCATTGAAACGACGTTTGTTAACAAAAATATATTTAAAATTCAATCGCTTTATGCTGAAAGTGTAATTCACGTAATTTATTTGTTTCGCTATTTACGTCATTATGATTTGTTAGATGAAAGTGACAAGGATAAGACACATAGAAATTATAATATCAGACAAGGAATAAGATGTTGCATGTCAGGCAATGACATATTCAGACGCAATGTAAGAATAGAAAAAGGGAGGGAGCAGCATTGTTACACAGTTATTAATATTTTTTTATTTTTGGTTCTTCGATCACAAACAATAATTCATAATTTTCTTTAAAATCTAAATACATAATTACTGTCCGAATTGACATATACATTTTGAACATCGTACAGTATTATTGGTAATATTCTTTTAATTTAAAGTAGACCTTAAAGGTACAAAGTTGTAAAAGCTCGTATAGATCCTTGTAAAGCATTGAAACGAAGTTTGTTAAAAAAAAAACTTACGTTTCGTGCTTAAAGTATAATTCACGTAATATATTTCCATCGCTGTTTACATCATTATTTTGGTTTGTTACGTGAACGTGACAAAGATAAAACATAATATTTAGATTAGGCGAAACAAGGAAAAAATGTTGGAAATCAGGCAATGACGTAATCTAGGAATACAGAGTGAAGTAGCAATAAAGTGCTGATATTTTTTTAATTTTTCAATGGGAAATCGTATGCTAGTCATTATTTAATATACATATCAACATGTCGTATCCCTAACGGGGTAGTCAGAGAAATATGTCATGACCTAATATGGTGATAATAAAGTATTTTTAGGAAACATAAATGTACAACTTAAGCCTTTATTTTTTAAAATCAGTTAGATGTACATTAATTATTATTAAGTCACCCAGAGAAACTCCGACGACAAAACACAATCAGGTCTCATTTTTTCAACATAATTTCACAATAGGGTTTATTATAATATAATATTCAGAAAGCCGGTAAACGCATGTACAGGGAAGATTATCTCCAGACTATCATTTTGTAATCGAAGAAATTGTTTATTTTATAGTATGTTTGTCTAATTCATGAACGTTTTATAACAATCTAAATCTATTTTCCGTTAATGGAATAACTTTTTGACGACTTGTAATATAAAAACAAATGCGGTTATCAAAAACGAAACATTTATTTAATGTAATTTACATAAATCATGCATAAATATTTTAAATATTTACATTCCGGTCCTGGACGGCCGGAGCGAAGTAATAGTTTAATTATAGTTAGTACAGTAAGCCTGTTTGGGTAAACAGGTTTATCTATACAAATAAAGGTGTATTTATTTGTGTTGATTTAAACAGTAATTTTTTTTATAGTTTTAAGAAGTTTACAATAAATATTTCTTTATTCGTCTTTTAATTTCCCGATAGTACTATATATATACTACTATATATAAATCTCTAGCGTCTGTCTGTAATTATAACTTTACTGTCCAATATTGTGATAGACAGTAATTTTAAGACAAACTGACGTAGATTCTACCACTTAAATTTTTTGGCTGTCTGTGTCTGTATGTCCTTTTATAACTGAAGAATGGCTTAACCGATCTTGATGAAAATCGGTATATAGCGAAAACATGTGATTAGGCTCATGATAGGCTCCTTTTTTTTAAAATCTGTTCCTAAAGGGGTGAAAAAGGGGATGAAACTTTGTATGGGAAATGGTAAACCGCTGAACTGATTATAATGACATTTGGCAAGAAGATAGCTTGACATCAGAGAACGGACATAGGCTACTTTTTATAAAAAAATCTACTCCTAAGAGGGTGAAAATGGGGATGAAACTTTGTATGGGGAATGCTAAAACTAGGTAACGATACAATTTGGTGCGGTGGTATTATCAATATTCTCGATTAATTGTTCTAATCATAATCGTTAACAAATGGCAACACTGTTTTTTTGAAAGTGTTGCTACTTTCATAATAACATGATATTTTTGAATGTCAGAAAATAAGTCAGTTGAGAATTTCACGAGTTAGCGAAAGCATGTCTTTTAATTATATCTCCACATCCTACGTTTCCATCCAAGTCAACATCCTAGAAGAACGGTCATCGATGATAACTAACCGTTCTTCTAGGATGTTGACTTGGATGGAAACGTAGGATGAGGAGATATAATTAAAAGACGTGCTTACGGGTTACGGGTCAAGAGTGCCCCCAACACTTAACTGCTACCACTACGTGACTCTAGCCACATCGCCAGCTACCGGCATCACTTCGTCTGCCGACCGCGGACAATCAGGGAAGTGCTGTACTGCGGGACACGAACAATTAGACGGGCAACCATCCCCGACCCGGAGTACATCACGCTCAATAAAAATGTGTGTTCGCGTGCTTCTGATTTTTTTTTAATCCCGTAGCCACGCCACAATGTAGATTTAATTTTGTAGCTAAACATGATTCTCACCATAAACTGATGCTGTAGCCAGGATTGTCTCTTCATGAGTGTATTCCTCGACGACAAGTACCGTCAATAGGGGATACTTAGGACAGTTTTCAAATAAAACCCTTTGCCACTCAGACAATTTTGGTTGCTTAACCAATTTAAAAGCATTGTTAGGTTAGTCTATACCTGTATTTCAAACTTCATAATGGTTTGTAAATATATAATGCGAGCTAAGATTTTTTTTTTTTAAATTGTGTGTCCCAAGTTGCCCACTAAAGTGGGGTAACTTAGAACGCCATCGGGTTTGTCGCTATAAATCGAGATGGACTCACTATATGGTAACTTAGGACACCAATTTTGTTTTAAAAAAAATAGTTTTATTCTAAATATTTAATTCAAACTACAAAAATCACATTTTAATCAGGCGAAATTCGGTAGGAATGTTTTGAACTTATAAGCTATCAGCAAAAACTTTTATAAATCTTTTTAAACGTAATAAATTCTTAAAAAATATAGAAAAGAAGCTTGAAAAGGGCTAAAGCTTACCTAACTATACAATATTTTTAATTTAATCTTATGAATAAATGGTTTCGCAATTGACATCAGTAATTGAATTAAATGACTGAAAAGTGTATGAATATAGAAGAACAAAATTACGAATAATTAAATTTGGAAACTCTCTTATCGAATAAATATCTGCCTCTTGTTATCTTTAGAGGCTGAATAGAGGTTATAATGTGGATACAATTTGGATATCATCCACCAAAGGAAAAACGAAAGTGTAATCGACTTTTGTAGACTTTCTCATAAATTTTACAGTTATGCCTTGATTATCTCGTTCAATTATTTTTCCTACAAACCGTTTTTCTGTTACTTTTTTTGTATTTTCCCCATATTTCCATTTAGCAATTATAAAGGAACCCACATTGAATTGTAGGCCATTTTCTCACAATCGTTTGAGAGGTCATTTGATGAAGGGGTTTCCGATATTGCATTCCGATATTGTCTTTGTTGATCATTGTATAAATAAGAGTTTAAAAGGTCATCAGAGAGTGTATTACATAATGGATCATTTCCTGGTTCCTCCTGTACAAAATCATTATGAAATTCATTATTAATTCCCACAAAATGCTCTTCATCATCAGCATCAATGTTTGGTACAGAATAATGATCAGCAATAGACGAATCATCGTGAATTGATATCGTCGCATCTGTGTCGACTTCGGAAAGAGCATCATCCTGTTTAGATGGTCTTGACATGCGATTTCGGGTTGTCTACTTTCGATCCTGTAAAGTGGACGACGTAGCGACATCTACATCTAACTCTAATATCGACCCAGTAATGCTTTTTCCTGGAGCTACATTTAATCTCCTCTTCCTTAACTTTAGCTGTTGCGTCTCTTTCACTCTTGAATTGCGAAGGAACTATTTAAACGAATTTACCCATTCTAGAGACATATCAGGGGCATCATTAGACGAAATTTGTTTTGGCATTCTTTTGAGGACTTGTTGCCTATCTAACGGAATCAAGCCAGAACCTCTAAAGCCTGCTCGGATGTTTTCCGAATTTTTATCATTTAATTTATCAAGGCACTGTTTCAAGAGTCTTAGAAATGTGTCTTTTGGTATGGTGTCCCTATGTTTCATATTCCAGGTGGTCAAGACTTCACTCCATTTGGTTTTGAGCGGCTTGAAATAAGCTACATCTAAAGGTTGACACAGGCCGGTGCTGTTCGGTGCCAGTAGAATGAACTGAATGTTCTCCTGCTCACACTGTTCTATTATCCATTTTGAAATATGACTGGCTAGGTTGTCGCCAATAAGCACCTTCTTTTTTCTTTTTCAAATTTTTGGAAGTAAGGTAGTGCAACAGTTCGGAACCGGTCCACAAATATTTTCATAGTGAACCAGCCACTCTTAGAACGGTTATATATTGTCCTGGAAGGACCTCCTGTAGTCCACGTTGAGTAGAGATGCTCCGCATTATAATTTACATAAGGAGGCAACAAATGCCCGTCGCCTGCAGCAGCGAACATAACCGATGTACTGAATTTGCTGCCATCAATTATTCGTTCTAGATGGCGGCATTTTCTACGTACTATAACCCTTTGTCTTTTAGGGTCATCAGTAATATTTGTTTCATTGTAATTTACAATGAGAGCTGGTTCTACGTCTAAGAATGTGGTTTCTAAATTGTCAAAATATTTATTAATCGCAGTTTCATCTACTGAAGTCCGGGATCGTTTGATATTTTGACTAAGCCTTGAAGTTAATCCCACACGATTTCGTTTAAGAAACGATTCTATCCAATCAGGCCCTGGGGTATTATTAGAAAATCTTGGCTCTTTATACCTTTACGGTCCAAATGTGCTTCTACAATGCTACAATATGTCGTATTTTGTTAACGGAAAACCCAATCGCCGGCCAAAGATATACATTTAACCAAAACTTGTTCCTCGTCTTCTGAAAATACTGGAGCTCTTCCATACTTTCCAGTGTTTTTACCGTTTTTATGTGTACATAGGGTAAATCTGGGGATGCCAAATTCTTCCGCTACTTTCCTTAGTGAGTATCCTGCACTTATTGTACTTAGTATTTAGTAGTATTCCTGTAATTTTCCAGGTTCATAATTAGCATATGGCTGCGAGCTAAGTTGTCGTTGATGCGTCCTCGGCATACTTAATAGCCTGAAATAACAATTTAGACTGCAGTTTAAACTACAAGGGGTAACTTAAGACGAACAGGGTTACTTGAGACAGTGTCTCAATTTACCCAAAAATGTATGTATCCGAATGTTTCTCTTTAAAAAAAACACGGTTGGCTGCATTGCTAATCTGTCACTTAAAAAAAAAACAATAATTTTCCTAGTATTTCGTATAAGTTCTGTTCGGATAACTATTTTCGTTTTCAGTATAGAGACAAAGTTTTCCGCTTAATATTTTTATAACTAAACAGCTATTTAACAAAATAAGGATTACGAATGCAAATTAAGTAGACATAATAATTTTTTACATAGGTAACCATCGAAAAGTTTACTTCTCCGCAAAGTTTTGACAGCAAATTGTCCCCTCTAGCGATATTTTAATGTTGCCATATAATTAACCGAAAACTCTCCTACCAAATGTCCCAAGTAATACCGTAGTTCTGTATATCCCCTATTGACGGTAGTAGAAAATTAGAAATACAAAACTTTGCACATAGATTAAACTCTGATTTCTAAACATGATTTTTACCATAAGCTCATGCTGCAGCCAGGATTTTCTCCTCATAAGGGTACTCTTCTACGATTAGTAGTAGAGATACGAAACTTTGCATATAGATTTAATTTCATATTATTTCAATAAAACGTCGACGCAATACATTAATGTCTCTTGGAGTTTCTGGCGACAAATATATTGAGGCAGTCTTTCAAGAAGGTTCCACTGAGACGGACTAGGCCACTATAAGAATCTCAACATCACGCTACTAAATTAGCACTTATTTCTATAATTCCACAATATTGTACAATAATGTAGACACGGACGCAAAACGACGCCAATTTTACATCACAATACTATGCGCCAGTAACAATTTGCAAGTAATTAAAATAATCGCCCAACCGCTCCCCATAAAACTCCGCCAAAAACTTCTTAAGAGATTTGGGTACACTTTTGTCAAAATTGACAATTGTGGTCGCAAATTTTCGGTCACGATGATAAGGACAAAAAATCATATTGGCATCTTCTTCTTTCTAAAGCATCACGTATTAAATGTGCTCGTTCTAATAATTAAGCGACATCAGATACGCTACTTTTATTAGTGCTTGTTCTTGTTGTAGTAGTAGTAGTAATAGTACGATTTTCCCCTGGGAGGAAGATAAAGGGATCTTAGCCCTTACAACTGACATCTTCAATAACGAGTAGATAAATTCTTCATATTATTTCATCAACATAATTTACTACTGAATGCACAAAAAACCAATTGTGTCAAGTTTTCCCTATCCAATGTACCCAACATCCATAATAGACTAGAACTGGATGGGAAACAATTCGAATTAACGAAATCAGCTACTTTTCTTGGTTTAATAGTAGACAATAAGTTACAGTGGGCGGACCATATCGGGACTTTAGCTAATAAGACATTAGACAGTTGACAGATGTGGTTACGGCTAGCCTGGTGTATTTCGCATATTTCCATAGCCTTATGTCTTATGGCCTACTACCGTGGGGATCAGTGGCGCATATGAATTCTATCTTTATTTTACAAAAGAGGGCAATACGTACCATCTACAGTATAAATGCACGAGAGTCGCAGAGAGATCGTTTTAAAGACATTGATCTACTCACCTTGCCCTCGTTATACATTTATGAAATCATAATGTACACTAGAAAAAATATAAATCTATTTCAAAAGAAAGGCGTTATTAATGGTGTGGAAACTCGTGGTCGTGATCAGCTAGTTATACCTAAATTTAAATTACAAAATTCAAGTAGTTCATTTTTGGGTAACTGTGTTTTTATAATAAAATTCCTCAAGAAATAACTCAATTAATAGAAAAGAGATTTAAACTTGTCATTAAACGCACACTGATTGCAAGAGCATACTACAAAATTAGCGATTTCATTGAAGACACAACAATAGACTGGAAATGATCCTCTCTGCACATGCATTTACGGGCTTTATGGATAATTTATTTTTAAATAACTATTGTAGAATGATGTTGCAAAAATGATACCTGACTGAGTTTCTTGTCGGTTCTTCTCAGTATCCAGGTTTTCTTTTCGAACCAAACTAAAGTAGATTTGACGTTCAAAAATACCTTGCATTTGGGTTTACTTGAATAAATTGATGTGACTTTGACTTTGACTTTTAACATGTCGACGTTATACATTTTAGATGTTTCTTAGAGTTTCTGGCGACAAATATATTAAGACAGTCTTTCTAATTGGATCCGCTGAGGTAGCTTAAGCCACTAAAAAAATCTCAACATCACTCTACTTAAATGAGCACAACAGCGTAGATACTTGGGACGCAAAACTACGCAATTTTACATCACAATATCCACTAGAAACCATTTGCAAATAATTACATTAAAATCCCGCAAAAAACTCCGTTCTTTCGTTGTTTGTAAAATTGTAAGATTCTTCCTTCGATCACAAATAAAAAACTGGATAGACAATCAACACTCAAAAAAAGTCAGAACCAAATGTGCACTGAAATCAGTATTTGAGTGCACTTCTGTTTTAGTAGTATTCGCAAACGCTAACAGCCAACATGTCAAAGCGGTCCATCAAAAATTTTAAAAATTACACCAATCGTAATAGCACCAATGATGTTGTCTAAAATAATATCAAAAAGCGAGTCTTGTTATTGCCATTGCTGCATTAATTGAACCACCTAAGAGAAAGAAAAATATATTTTGGGTTTCTTTCTTAGATAAATGTGGTGAATCTCTGTACGCTTCTAAAAGTTTTGTCCATACAGATTATTCTCTGCTGTTCATTTTTGTGGCACTAACAGTGAAACAGATAAGTAGTATTGTGTGGTACAGCTCCAGGCACCACCACTGCGCGTGCTGGGCCCTTTATCATTTTCGGCAGGATAGCAAACATGCCGGGAACTGCGTCGACATCGATCGCGATACGCGGCGCTGAGCAACGATATTATACCAATAGGATAGGCTTGCTACCTTTAATGTCCGTTAGTCTTCAGGATGGTGAAAGAAGGAGGTGGCGCCGTAAAGCCACAAAACGGAAGATATACTCACTTCTCACTTATCTTATTTTTTGGTCTAACGCTTTTGAATTATAAAGTAACAATATAATACAATACGATCAACTGCTAATTTCAGTCGGCGAACACACAATAACACGACAGAACTTCTTTTTGCTACAAATCGGTTTACAGGGATTTACAACCAATTTTCAAACAACTTTTTCGCCCTTTTTTGGCAAAAAGCGACCGGCGTTTATTTTAGACTTCTTCATTACAAAATTCAATTTACACAGACTAAAATACCCACATACCAATAAAAACATAGACTAACCAGCACTGAACGCGACAACCAACGCGATCTCTCGGCATCGTAAGACAACAGTAATAATAATACGTTTTATTCCTAACGAGTATGTATAAGTACTATTCCGTGAACGGTATGGCCACGACAGCCTAAATTTCACGCAACCGCACTATACACGTTCAACTTATTGTAGCAATAGTAGTTGGTTGTGGGTGCGGGCGATGTGATTTGCTATAAGTTGCATGCGACCTGCATTCTGCCTAATTACGGTACAATTTGTTGCCTTGCAACAGATTGCAGCAACAAATTGCTAGTCAGATTGCGCCGTGAGTAAGGACTTTTATACTTTACGCACGAGACGTAACGTCAAAAATTCCATTAATTGCAGAATTGATTCGAGTGATTTCAATTTTTGTACGGTGTACTATAATTTTCAGGCGTGCGCTATAATTTTTATAGTGAATTTTTAACATACCACTAGAGACCATTTGCACACCATTTAATATTACACGTAGATAATTTAACGTGGATTTAAAATCGTATAAGCCCAAAAAGGGTAGGAGCGCGGTGCCAACTGCCGCTGTCCTGACAGCCCCCACTGCGGTGGAAGGAGAGGGGATGGCCACAGATTAGTGGGCTCCCTGGTGACCATCGCCCATAGGCGAGCATAAACTCCACCGATTCCAACGGCAGAATTTCCACGGAGGCTTGGGGTGACTTTTGAGCGAGATTCACCCCTGTGATAGCCTCGAGATGGCGCGCGCGGTATTCCTGCGCGCCTCTCACGCAATTTGGGTGGGGGTTTTGCCCTCCCGTTCTCAAAAAAGATGAGGCCGGTGGTTTAGCGCTGGCCGTTGCCTGCCGGGGTTTCAGACGAATGCGAAAGCGCCCCCGTTGCGCCGGTTTAAAGGCTAAAGGAACACCGTCTCTCCAATCCAAGGTGTCAGTCGTACCGTGCCGATGGATGCGTGGCTGAGGGGGAGCTCAGTCGTGAACGGTGTCTCTTCGATAACAGGGCATCTCGAGGAGTAATCTTTGCCCTTCTTCCGACATGCGGGGCTCTGCCGGAGGTGACCGCTTATTTCCCTAGCTGCTCGTGGGATTTTCATGGATATCGATATTGACATTGAAAAACTGCTACTTTTATCTCCTTTAGAGAAATCTGAAGGAGAGCAACTGCAAATCGCTGGGACGAAAGGTGAGCCCATGGCCACCCAAACGACCAGTGCTCTTACGTCTAGTGCTGGGACGAGCCAGGCTGTGGCCGGTAACTCCGGATCACAATCGGTGACGAACCTACGCACGACGGCTACGCACAGACCGCTAACAAACCTCGCAAGAGGAAGTTATCGGGAGCCGCGCGGAAAAGGTTCAGAAGGCTAATAGCCGCGAACGTAGGTGCCGAAGAGGTCCTAACTTTGTGCATAAAGCCTATCGCCAATCTCCCGCAGCTCAATACTACTCCATCGAAGCTGGTCAAACGAGTTCGATCGGAGGAGGAATCCCCTTCGGAGAGTGCTACCAAGGCTCCAAAGATGGACCTAGGTATGAAGGCTCCAAAGGCGGACAACAGTAACAAGGGCGCAACAGTGGAACTTGTCAAAAAACCGAAACCCAGTTTTAAAAAAATCGCTGGGTCCTCGCGAGTGGGAGTTCGTAATACGACTCCTATGAACGAGGAACAAATGAAGATGGTTTGAAGCACACTGATCCAAGAGATCGCAAAGATCTCGGACAGTGGAGCAGGACCCAAATTTGTAGGCTTCATGCACAGGCCAGGCTGGATACTGATTACCTGTGAGAATCAGTCCAGCCAAGAATGGCTGGTGAATGAAGTGCCGAAAATAAAACCGTGGCCTGAGGCTGAGCTTTCTGTAATATCAGAAAGTGAACTGCCTAAGCCTTCTGTCGCCTCGACTTTTGTACCGAGCAGTGACGTGCGGTCTGTAGAAGACGCTCTTAAACTGCTTCGGATACAGAATGAGGGGCTGAATACTCGGCTGTGGAAAACTCTAGCAGTTAGGGGCGAGGAGAGTGGGTTCTTTGTGACCTTCTCTGTTGACGACCCTTCCGCTGAGGCTCTAAAAGCCATGGAATGCAGGGCTAACCTCGGCTTTAGAAAAATAGTTTTTAAGGTCAGGGGCGGCTCTGATAATAGTGAGTCTACCATCAATGCATCGGAAACCTCACAACCCTCCACTTCTAGTGTCCCTTTGAGGCCGGTAAGAGAAGAGTCTAAACCCCAGCTCAAACTGGGTAAAAGGCCTTCTGGATCGGTAGCGAAGGGTGGGGGTGCAGGTAGAGGGGCAGGTGCAAGTATCAGAGGTGCTACGGCGACCGGGCTGCCCCCTACTCGTGGACGACCACGTCCGCAGAAAAGGGGAGCAAAGCCCGTAAACCCAAAGCTGTCAAACGCTGTCTTGTTGAGGACAAAGTAAGCCTTGCCTTGATTCAAGAACCTTGGGTGGTAAATTCAAAAATCCTAGGTCTAAATGCTGCCGGTAATATACTTTATAATACCGGTAGTAAAAAGCCTAGAGCTTGTATCATTTTCAATAAGAAAATTGATCTTTTAGCCGTACCAGAGTTGTGTTCTGACGATCTGGTTGCAGCGTTCGTAAATCTCCAAGGCTGGCATGGGGCTAGAGTAATCTTGTGCTCGGCCTATCTGCCTGGAGAAAAGGAAGACCCAACGGATGACCTACGGCGTGCAGCGGCCTACGCTCGAAAACACAACGCTGAGCTTCTGGTGGGCTGTGATGCCAATGCTCACCATACCACCTGGGGGAGCACGGACATCAATACTAGAGGTGAGTTACTGCATGATTTTCTAACTGTTAACTGCTTTTACACGTTAAACATAGGCTGTAAACCGACTTTTGCTACGCGTGTCAGACAAGAAGTGCTAGACATTTCCTTTTCCACTGGCAACATAGCCAGACACGTAGTTGGATGGCGGGTCAGTGACGAGAACTCTATGTCTGATCATAGACATATTCGCTTTGATATCAGGACTTCATTAGCCAATCAAACTATTACATACAGGGATTCTAGGAGAGCGGACTGGGACTTATATAATGAAAGACTGGTGCTAACCTAGAAATAATGCCTAAATGTCTTAAATCGTGGGAGAGTCTAGATTTAGCAGTGCACATGATCACGAAAGGCATTAGAAATGCCTATGAAGACTGTTGCCCGCTAAAAATAAAGACCTCCAAAAGAGTAGTATCGTGGTGGAACTCTAAGCTAGGGAAGCTTAGAGCAAAGACACGCAAATTATTTAATAAGGCTAAAAGGACTCGTGAATGGCAGGCCTATAGTGAAGCCTTAACTGATTACAATGTAGAGATTAGGAAGACAAAGAGAGCCTCATGGAGGAGACTCTGTGAGGAAATTAATAATATGCCTCAAGGAGCAAGGCTCCATAGAGTGCTCTCTAAATCCAAACCTAATCAAATTGGGCTGCTTAAAAAGCCAGATGGTTCATTCACAACCTGTGAAAGTGAAACTTTAGAGTTGTTGGCAACGACCCACTTTCCCGGGGCAATCCGTAAAAGATCGGAGTCTGCACCACTGAGCGCCTTGTATAGACCTCAAAAGGAGGATTGGCAAAGAGCGGTCAAAATAATAACAGCCGACAAAATAAGGTGGGCGATCAACTCCTTTAAACCACATAAGACTTGCGGAGAGGATGGTGTACGTCCCATACACCTACAAAAAGGGACTGACGTCCTCCTGCCGCACCTTACTAAAATCTTCAGAGCTAGTTATGCCTGGGGGTACATACCTGATTCATGGTCTACAGTAAAGGTAATATTTATACCTAAAGCGTGGAAAAGGGACTACGGACTACCAAAGTCCTTCAGGCCCATTAGCCTTAGCTCATTTCTGTTAAAGACCATGGAAAAGGTTTCAGACAGATTTATTAGGGTAGGGCCATTGGCTTCAATACCTATTCATCATACTCAACATGCCTATAGTAGAGGCAAATCTACAGTAACTGCTCTGCTCAGTCTCATTGACAGAGTAGAAAAGGCAGTTGAAGATAAGGAAGTAGCGCTTTGTGCCTTCTTAGATATAGAGGGGGCTTTCGATAATACCCCCATCAGTACATTGATTAGGGGTCTTGAATCCAAGATGGTCGACCCTACGACCACTAGATGGGTTCGCTCGATGCTCTCTAATAGAGGAGCTAAATTAGCCCTCTGTCAAATTACCTTGACTTTTTCCACAATGAAAGGATGTCCTCAAGGTGGCGTTTTATCACCCCTTCTATGGACCCTCGCTGTGGACCAGCTCTTGCATGAAATGGCTGACCTTAGGATTGACACTCAGGGATATGCAGATGACCTGGTAGTTATGGTCCGAGGTTTCAGCCTAACCACTATTTCTTGTGTTATGCAACGAGGCCTCGACACTATCAAAGAATGGTGTAGAGAGAACGAGTTATCGATTAATGCTGATAAAACAGTAATTGTGCCGTTTACGAGGAAGCGTTGCCTGGATATGTTGGTAGCTCCACGACTAAACGGTAAATCGATACATTTTTCCATTGAAGTTAAGTATTTGGGAGTTATAATTGACCAAAAACTGACGTGGAACAGTCATATCACAAGTACCTTGCAAAATGCAAAAATTGCCTTAGGTACCTGCAGTCGGATGGCAGGGAACAACTGGGGTTTGAGCCCAAAAGTTGTACTGTGGCTGTATACAGCCATTGTGAGGCCGACAATTAGTTATGCCTCTGTGGTCTGGTACGAGAAAGCCCACCAGAAGACTGTGATAGATAGGCTAGGTGGCTTGCATAGAACCGCCTGTCTATTAGCAACCGGAGCCATGTCGACCTCGCCGGGTGCGGCGTTAGACGCTTTACTGAGCCTACCGCCCCTTCACTTGTTATATGTTAAAGGAGGCGAGGAGCAGTTTTTACAAATTATCCGCCCAGGACGGAACGAAATGGCTATCGCAGAAACTGAGATCTTTTCAAGACTCAGTAACGAATATTCCGATTCTGAGTATGCCAACTGACGTTATGCTCCCGCGGTGTACATTCGAAAAACATTTTACAGTAGAGATACCTTCCAGGGATGACTGGATTCAAGGTAAAATAACCTGGAAACCTGGCGGTCTACTTTGGTACACCAATGGCTCAAAATCGGACAACGACGTAGGATGTGGAATTTTTGGAGAGCGCCCAGGTTTCAAGAGGAGCCTGAATCTTGGGAGGTACGCCTCCATTTTCCAGGCTGAAATGTTCGCCATTATTGAATGTGCGGACATTAATGTTAGAAAGCACTTCGTTAACCAAACCATATACACATACATTCTGATAGTCAGGCAGCTCTTTTGGCATTGGCCTCGAATGTAATCACATCGAGGCTAGTTAATAACTGCGTGACTACTTTAAACACTCTGGGAAATAAAAACAGAGTAATTCTATGATGGGTTCCTGCCCATGCGGGCATCGTAGGCAATGAAAATGCCGACGAACTCGCAAGGGCCGGCACCAAAATCACATTTATTGGTCCAGAATCTTTTTGTGGTATCCCCAAAAGCCAGGCTCAACTGATTTTGTGGAAATCCTGCTTAAAAGCGTCTTGCGATTACTGGATGAATATTCCGGGCCAGGAGCATTCCAAAGCCCTGATAAAGCCATATAATCGCAAGGTGACTTCTAGCGTCACGGCAATGAGCCGGAGCAACTTGCGTATCTTGGTTAGGGCACTTACTGGGCATTGTTGCCTAAATAAGCACATGTTTAGTATGGGGCTCTCCAACACAAGATTGTGCCGGTACTGCCGGGAGGCGGATGAAACGCCTATGCACATTTTGTGTGACTGCGGACCACTGATGCGCACTCGTCGATCCTGCCTCGGCCAGTATTTTCTGAGTCCGGAGGAGGTTCAGCATATCACTCCAAGGAATACCTTGCAGTTTTTGACTACAGTGGGACTTGGCAGTGTACTGTAACACAGTGGCGATCACAATAGATCAATTTTGGTCGCAGTGATACAGGACTAGTAAGACCTGCATAGCCACTTACATGAAATAAAAAAAAAAACACCGTCATGAATCAAGAGATGGCACGTGCGTAGCATTATCTCTTACACAGCTATTGCCGATCATCTATTACGCACTCGCTCTCGCTCTTCTGCACCATTAGAACATTGCGTACAGTGCGGTATTGACGAGGCTACTTTAAAACACCTGTTTTTCTGCTGCCCGAAATTACGGTATTCTTTATATGATATTCTTCCCCCCTCTATTCCTTGTCCTATAAACTGCAATTTTGCATTATCCTTGGTATATACTCCTTTTGTTAATTTGTTATATAAATTTTTACCTGATAACAGTATTAAGTTGTAATGAGAAATTTCCCTCTGTTACTGTGTTGTGCTTTGTTTATTTCTGTTTGTTACTTTGTTTGTATAAATGTAACTGTATTGTAATCGTCAATGTGTATGTCGTGTGCCCTTTACATAATGCCTTTTATTTTAGGTACCTACATTTATCTGAAAAACAGCAAATCTAAATTTAAATAATTTTTAACAAACTCTACTATAGTGTCTTCTGCAATACGTGACATTGGCAGGATTAATATCATTGACACATTAGAAGCCGTTAATTAGAAGTTGAAGTAGAACATTACTGACAACTGACAAGTAACAAATCGCGATAAACTGTCCCTCATTATAATCGAGTGCGCGCTGTTCATTATAATGAGACATACAATATATGTTCATAATGAGGCTTACAGTACATCAGTATCGAGTCGTCATTCGATAACACTTTACAACGATAAACAGGATAACAGGGTGTTTAGCAATGCATTATTCATTACGTCAAAAGAATGAATTATATTATCAGCTGTTAAATAACGACCACCTTTGTACATAGTATAGTAAGAATTTAGTTATGTAGACTATTGCTATCTCAAATATTGTACGCCGAGATTTCTGTATTATACTCCGTCTACGGTCACTATGATATTCAGACCAAAAATCAAAATGGACGGAGGACATTTGCTCTGAGAGCGTATCCTTTTTTGTTGATTGAGTTTGTAGACTTTGCTAATGTGCGTGCACAGTTTAGTGCGTACAATACAAAGGTCTGTATTGTACGCACTAAACTAAAAATAAATATGTATTTATCGTCATAAATAATTTATTGTTTAATTAATTTGACAATTAAACAAATCTATGTGAACTTTGTTATTTTACCATTTTAAGAGATATTTTTATTTTTGTGAATACTCATATCCAAAACATTTAAGATTTACGAGTATTTTGCAAATAATTATTTCGGTACGTGAAGTCGGTCATGACTCATGAGCTGATTCGAATTACATTGACAGTGCCAGGTCGCTATACTTACTGTTTTACTGGTGGTTACGCTCAATGAGATAGAAGGAGAGACACGAAAACTCGTTTGATATATGGTGACAAGAGCCAACAGTGGTAACTCATAGTTATTATGGCTCTGTTCATATAGTTCATTATGTTTCTTCACGGAGGTCCGAGTGTTTCTTGGTCCGAGCTGTAGTTCGGCATGGAGAGGGAGGGGGAGTGTTGTCTTTTTAATCTGTTCTGATGTGGTACACTGTGGTATCTAGACGGGAAATTTGAAAATATTTGATCAATAACATAATCTTATCGCGTGTTTTGAGTAGACAAAATGGTTAATAATTCTTCTTTTTTAATAAATTCAGATACTTTTTCGTCTTCTAATGACATTGCAGATGTAACATCCAAATTACGTAGGCTGAAAATCCAAGAGAGTTTGTTAAAAAATGATCTAAAAGGACATTTGAAATCCAAAGATAATAAAAAAAGCGATGAAAACAGTTATTCAAGAGGCATTATGAACTTAGAATTCAATAAGTATTTGGTAAATATTAAGAATACTTATACAGACATCAAAAAGCTGTTCGAAGAAATAAAAGCTAACACTAATTCAGAAGAACAATTAAATATTATAGGTTAGTTACATGCAAATACATGTTATTAATATTGTTAATTCCTTATTATTACAGAAATAATTTTTCATAATTCATAGTGTATATTAATGATGTATAAAGTATTAATGGAACAAATTGAATCGTAGGTCAAAAAAAGGAGGTTCTAAATTCGGTTGTATTTTTTTTATCTGTTACCTCAGAAGCAGAACTCCGTAATCTATAAACCGATTTGGAAAATTCTTTTCTTTTTGAAAAGAATCCCATTTCATTTTTACTGGTATTGGATCTTGCACTTCGAAGATACACCTAATAATACTAAATAACACCTAATGCTTTTAGCTTTATTTATATAGAGATTCTTTTGTATGCCATTGCGCTCCATAATTAGAAAAGAAGTTAATTGTAGACCTACCCATTTATTTAGGTCAAGTTCACTCAAAAGGGAGAAATAAAAAAAAATAAGAAAAAAATTTAACCGACGTTAACAAAAACAGGAAAGTACGAAATAACTATCCTTTTGCAAACCAAAACTCAAGCACAAAAACATCTATAAATCCGATATAAATAAGTGTAATATAATTTTTGAAAGTTATCGAAAGGTTATCGAAGTCGGTTCAAATCAATGTGCAACAGAAAGAGAAAGGTTATTAGTTTGGTAGGCTTGGCAACTTGACATCAACTTCAGTAACTGTCAAATTTAATTAAGTAAGTATTGTTAGAGTTAGTTGACAACCCTGTTGTTACATGAATATGTTTTAACAACCCTTTTTTTTTTTTTTTTTTTTTTTTTTGCGTCAGGAAATGCTTTATGCATTCCGTCCCGCCTGGGGGAGGCAGGGGGATATGTGGGACTCCTCGGCTGATGAGTGCAAGGCCGAGTCTACCCACTAAAACCTGACGGTGTTCCTCGAGAGCCTTTGTACCGGGGCCACGGGTGTACTTACGTATTCTTCCGCGACCCCGGCAGGCAACGGCCGGCGCTAAGCCGCCAGCCTCGTCTCGTTTTGGGTGAGAGGACAGAACTCCCACCCATAATGTCATGAGAGGCGCGCGGGAACACCGCGCGCGCCATCTCGAGGCTGTTAGAGGAGTGACCCTCCCCCGAAGATCACCCCAAGCCTCAGTGGGCACTCCGCCGCTACTGTCGGCGGCGGAGGAAACGCACGCCAGAGGCGTTGGTCACGTGGGGAGGCCACTAGTCCGTGGCCATCCCCTCCACTCCCGGCCTGGCAGGAGCCACACGGGCGGCGGCAGAAGCCACCCTTTCGCCCTTTTTGGGCTTTGCCCCCGCGCAGGCTTTCCCCCCCGTTAGATGATCGGCCGGCTGGCCGCTGTCGGCGCACAGCGTGCAGTTGGGCGCCGCACTGCACCCGCCGGCCTTATGACCCTCTTTACCGCAGCGGTAGCACTGTCCGCTGCGGTCCACCTCTGACGTGCAGGAGACCCGCACGTGCCCAATCTTGAGGCACCTATAACACCTCAAGGGCCTCGGCTCAAGGAGCTGCACTCCGGCCGAGACCCATCCGACTAGCAGTCGGGCACCCGCCACCTTCTTCGCTGCATCCACAGGGCAGCGGACCCAAACTGCACCGAGCCCCGAAGGGGCGCGGCGGATTTCTCCGACCTTTATTGCCTCAACGGCACAACCTCCATTCTTCGCGACGGCTGCGGCAACATCTGCAACCGTCGCCGAGTCATCCAGACCCGATACGCGCAGTTCTGCGCACTTCGTGGGCCTGGAGACTCGGACGACCTCGGGGCTTAGACACTCCCGCAGCTTGGCCGCGAGGGCGTCGGCCTTCTCCTTGTTGGAGGCACCCGGCAGTTCTAAAATGCCGGCCCCCGTCACTCCCTTCCTATATAGTAAGCCGGTAATACCCAGCTGGTTGAGGTCCACTCGGCTTTTCGCCTCTGTGAGGACGGAGGCATACGTCGCTCCTTTACGCTCCGCCTCGGGCAAGAGCGTCAGGACCACCGCCGAAGTCCGCGGACTTGTGAGTTTTGACTTCTTCTTCTTGGCCTTGGACTTTTTGCCCTTGGCCTGGTCCTCTTTGGGTTTTAACAACCCTAACTTAACAAGTATTTGTATCGTATCTATAAAGTTAACATCATTGCTTGAAAGTAGTAAGTAAAGTATAGTTATTTTAGGTTATTTTGTAATTTTCTGTTTTATTTTTGAAGTCGGTTTAATTATTTTTTTCTTATGTCAATTCCATACAAATAGGTCGGAATTCGCTTAAACATATTTACACTTCTTTAGAAATGATCTTGTTATATTATTTTACATTTTATTAAACAATGACAGTTACCTACTGAGAAATAGGATGGATTTTGATGTCTTCATAGAAAATTAGCATACGCGGATTGTATGTGTGCGCGCATATACGCACGCACACAACGGCAATATTCTTGGTAAATAATACATCAACTCTATTATAGTATATTCTATGAAATTGTGATTAAACGTAGATTCAACCAGATTTACTTGCATCTGCTATAGCAAAATTGGCAAAGTAGATGATAATTTCAAAAATTAATTATGAGTTACGTAGTCATTTGTTAATTTTTTGAAGGTGATACTTCTTTCTTGGAATAATAGTCGTGTAAATATTTGTGTAGTACCATTATACTCAACGTTTTTGTGGTATTAATTAATACTTGTATTATAAAGGAACTTCTAATGTATATGGTCCATACCATAAGTTGGTCAGAGATCATAAGTTCGTAAGTAGACCGCACAGAACACTTAGTCCTTGCGGGTAGACCGCATAGTAGGAAGTTAGAAATGGCGATGTAATGATGAGGGAGATGGTAATTTAATTTCCTTTTTCTGGAGATGAGACGGACAAACGACAGTGAATAATACAATTAATGCAAGATTTAAAGTGTTACAAGTGTTAAATTTGTCCTAAAATTTTGGTTAATTTTAAGATCTCGAAGACATGAAAAAAGATATTCTCAATTTGGAAGTTGAAATAAAAAGATTCAAACATCATATACGTTCGGAATTAAAAATACTGCAAAACAATGAAATTCAATTAGTAAGCGAGGTAGGTAAATATTTTTATTTATTTTATTCTATGGTCACATAATGTCGTGGTTATAAATAATTTCGCTATTTATTGCTATTGAAATTGATTTAACTAACGTTACGAAATATAATGTTTCAATTTTTCACAGTTAACTAAAGATTTAAAGAACAGTAAGCAACAAACAAAAGTGAAAATTAAGCCATATAATGAAATTATTCCTAGTCCAGTAAAAGCACTCATTAGGTCTCCATTTAGATGTTTCGTAAGTTTTCGATCTATATATGATAGCCATGTTTTTACAAATCCAACTAGTATTTTCATTAATATTGTGACATAAATACAGGAAATTCAAGAATTTTTAGACTTTATGGCGAAAAGTGGAAATAGTTCTGGAGGATGGAATGAATATAATCATAACATTTTTACGAAATTGTGGAATAAATTCTGTTCAAGAAATGGTTACGATATATCTTATAATCCTACCATAGATATCGAGAATTATACCTTACCAGAAGAATTTGTGAATGATGTACTTCGAAACATTTCAGGTGAAATAAATTCCTAATATCTTTTTATATCGATATAGTAAGGCTTGCAAAAAATTAAAAAATTACGTTTTAATTTCTCAGGCATTAGTTACGAAGATGTTATTGCACATTTTAAATGGTATTCTCAATACATGTATCTTAGAAAGCGACAAACAGAAGCATTAATTAAATGGAAAACAAATAAAAGAATAATAAAAAGTAGTACATATTCCCGACAGGTAGGTTATTACGATATAATATTTTTTTATAGTGGTGTTCCACTTTTGGGTAAAGACCTCTCATGGGTACGTAACCAGCGTTATCTTTACAGGTATGCTTCGAGGTCATCACATCACCCTCGTAGTCTGCCTTTACGACATACATTTTATATTGTCCAAAACGTGACAGATTTGGTCTTATCTGTTCAATTACATCTAACAGACATGATAAGCGGTTAACGTCTGTTTCAGCTTGGCCTTCTTCACATCCGCAATTCCGCATCCAGTACTCAAGTTCTGGAGCGCACTTTCGTGTTTTTGATTTTTTCAATATGACATATGCCGAGCATGCAGCGTTCCATTTCTTGTTATCAAACCTGCAGCCTGTACTTTTGCAACACATTGACTAAGTCCGCACTGTAAATGAGGATGGGCAACATATAATATGTCAATGAGTTTTAATTCAAAGTTATTGAAAGTGTACCCTTCATCAGTTATTTCGTGTACCATTAGCTCTTCCAGGTTTTTTTGATACGGTGAACGACGATCAATCTCCTTGTCCTATCTCTTACAAAAGGATGCTATCTGTCACAAATATCTTATCAACATAAGTGCCTGCCCATTTTTTTTTTAAGTATTTGACATTTCTTATTGTCGGTCGTTAACTGTCTTTGTTGTAGATCGTTTCATCACAAGTTCAACCTCAATGCTTGCCGCGTTTTGGTCATATACTCGTAGCGTTTTTCCCAGATAGATACTGTACAAAATTTTGCTCGCTTAGAGCTAATACCTAATTGTAAAACTTTAATATTATGTGATAATGCTCTTGTACTGTAATTAAAGCAAATAATATTTTTATGTACAGGAAAGAAACAATTGTCTACAAAAAAACATAAAATCACCTCTTTTGTACAAGACACATCGAAGAAAAAACATTACAGATGTTAATGAAAAGGATTCCAATAGTGTAGAAACCACAACTAGAGACTCCAATGAAAACGTAATTGAAAATATTAGTATGAAAGGGCTCCTACATATTAAACAAAAGCGTGAACGGGATCTTTTGTTGAGACTCAATCAACCTACTATACAATTGATTAATAGGTGTGGTGAAGAAAATATCACTCAAAAGATAAAATTATATTATGGCCCTGAAAAGATTGAGAAACTGTAAGTCTTTTAAAATTATACAAAGCAAAACGATTGAACTAATTTTTGTTTGAATCGTAGAGGTTAGTCTTATTTTGAAGGTACGTTCGTGCTATTAAAATTTTTGAGTAGCCTGATCTGAAATATAATATTAAAACGGTCGGCCATATTGCAAAAATTAAAGATAACATTACCGAAGGTCCCAGATATCTTCCGCCAAACTTTATCAATTAATAGTTCTACTCAGCTATCATAATAAAATAACAAATAAGTATAAGTAAAAAAGCAATTAAAGGATTTCCAGGTATTCGTATTTTTATGGTTTTTATTTATAAATCTCTAACACTAACTTATTATACTTATGTCTGCGATTTCTGAAAATAATAATAATGAGTTAATCTATTTTCTGGATAATATTTCTGCATAGTGTAACTATCGAATAAAGTTAAAACTATTTTAATATTGCTTTACAAGAAAAAATCTCAAGTACAAAAATAACCAAATCAATTTATTCAAATAAACCCAATTACAAGGTATTTTCGACCGTCAAATCTATTTTAGTTCGGTTCAAAGAGAAAATCTGGGTACAGAAGAACCGACAAGAAACTCAGTCAGGTATCAATTTTTCAACATTATTTTACAAAAGGTTTATTGAAATACGAGTACAATATTTAGATAGCCAGTAAATGCACGTGCAGAGAAGATCAATAAAATTGCAGACTATTGTATTATTTTCAACGAAATCGTTTATTTTATAGTATAATTATCTAATCAATGTACATTTTATAATAAATCTAAATCTATTTTCAGTCAATTGAGTGACTTCCTGAGGAACTTTATTATAAAAACGAATGCAGTTACCCAAAAATAAAACATTTGATATATGTAATTAACATTTTGGAATAACCAATTTATCGCGACTTCGGGTTTCCATACCATTTATATCGCATTTCTTCTTAATAAAACGACCTCTTAGTGATTCTCGTACATTTGTATACTGTAGATGGCACGTATTGCTCTTTTTCGTAAAATAAAAATGGGGTTTGATCCTCCGCCGCTGATCCTCACAGCAGAACGCCGTAGGACATTAGACTATGAAAATATGCAAAGTACACCAACCTAGCCGTATCCACATCCGTTAATTGTCTAATGCGTTAATGCATCTGTGGTCTAATCTAATGGCATATATCGTCTTAACTTCTAGCCAACAATAGCATACCATGCAAATACTCTTATACTTAAATTCGACAGTTATTGAAATGGGTGCCAAACCTAGAACCAATAAAATACTGCACTTAGATAATAAAGAAAAAAATATATGTCTGATAAAGGAAAAAAAATGTAGTTATTTTTAGTATTATTACATTACGTGCGTAAAAAGAATAAAAAAATTGTAGGTAAAATTTCATAGATAGGTAAAAAAATAAAGGTTAGTAAAAATTCGTAGGTAGATAGTCCAGTAAATAATGCAAAAATCAATAAAAATTAATAAAAAAACAAGAAACAAGAATGGTTGAAAATCTGTGAAGTTTTTGCTCATCCTTTTTTTCGATGTTAAGCTTATGAGTAACACGTATATGAGTGAAACTATTACTACATACAGTTTGGTGGAACGTTTCTGAAACACATTGCCACCAACCACCACCAAGATGAATGAAACTAAAAGACAAAAGTTACACCCTCATGACTGTGATCGGGCGCTTTTCCTTTTTTTATTTATTTGGGATAACAAATAGTAATGCATTGTACTAATTTATAGACAGAAACCTAGAAACAATTTAGATACATGACGCAAAACCTGCCACGTTTTCTACTATTGATCTTCATGTAATATTGAACTTCGTTAGTAATATTATAACATAATTCGCAATTATTCATTTCAACGAGTGATACTTATTACTTTTGAATTAACAAGACCATAGAGATTGTTCATAGAACATGTAAGTATTACCCATAAACACAGTATATACTAACTTTATGGTATTACCTAAAGTTTCTCCCTCCACCCTTCATGATGCCTCCATAAGCTCATGAGGTCAACGTCTTGTGATGCCGTGTATACATTTATCTTGACACCTCCCTTTTTAGGTTCTGTAACTCAAAAGACAAAACGGAATCCTTATGGGATCACTTTGTTGTCCGTCTGTCTGTCCGTCCGTCCGTCCGTCTGTCTGTCTGTCAAGACCCTTTATCTCGGAACATGTGGAGGTATCGAGTTGAAATGAAAATCATATATTCAGATCTACAGTTCCTTGAAGCAGTGAAAAAATCAAACTTCCAAGTTAACGTAAAAAAAAGATACGGCCGTTGATGCCGCAAAAAACGTATATTTCGACACTCAAAGGAATCAAAATTTATAGGGTACTTTCCGTTGACGTAGAACTGTGAAATTTGGCAAGTAATACCGTCTTATACTACAAGTATAGGGAACAATCTGAAAAATATACATTTGTAATTAAATCATAAAAAATATAGTCTTTATTTAAAGTACGTAATCAATCAACGAGGTTAAGCAACGGTATGCGCGGTCATAATTGTCTGGGTGACCAAATCTTTTTGTAGATTTTTTAAAATTTTTACTAATTTGTACAGAAGAGAAAAATCTGAAAGCTGTATATTTTTAATTAAATCACAAAAAAACAGGGTCTTTATGCAAGGAACGGCGCTCCAAATTTTGAATTGAGTTAAAGACTCGATTCCTGAACTATTTATAATATGTACCTACAAAGTTGTACGGAATCCTCGGTGGGCGAACCCGACTCGCACTTATCTGGTTTTTTGTAGGGTTATGTAACTATTTACATTAAAATTAAATGTAATGAAGTATTTAAGATTAACGACAAAAATAAAATGAATTATTAGGTACTGAAAGATTACTGAATTAAAAAATATTCTAAATTAATTTATCATTAAATTAAATTAACAACGGTAAACTTCCATACACTTTTTGAGAGAGGAATGTGTTACGTAAGTTACCCTATGGTGTTATGTACCTTAGTATTTTATTATACATATGTGCTGTATTAGCTGTGAGCCACGGTTTCACCCACGTTAATGTTGAATTGCTATGAACCGTTATCTCAACAAAAGAAATATGTTGTGTCAATATAGCCTCAGTCACTTGAACCGTTCAGAGGTTACACGGCAATTAACAGACACATCAACGATTTATATAGTGTTCGTATAATATAGAAATGTAAATAATAAGGTATTTAGATTATGATTCCCTGCATTCATGCACACCTAAACTTAGTAATTACTTCTGGAAATCTTATAATTGTCTTTGATACTTGTGGAAAATGGCCGCTTTTGTAATTTTTCGTTGAACGTTTATGTCGCCACGTTTTGCCATCCACGTTGCAATACGGAAGCAAAATGTTTGCAGGTGTATCGAGACGCTTTTATATTTCCGTGCACGATAACGTTTCGCCGTAGACGTCCACGATAAAACGTGGGCAGTTGGGCACGCTAGGGTCTCTATTACCACAGTACAAGTAAGCATACAGTATTCTATCTCGGCAGTGTCCTAGAGATAATTACCTACGGTCGTTTGGTACGTAAACACGCAATAGGACTACTGACTTGGACTGAATGTTTTTCTTGGGTTACGTATTTCATAATAGCAATTAAATTGTCACATTATCTTTTAATTTTATATTATTGCAAATTTAATATGTTTTTATTTATATAATTGTACTAGTATTTTATATCTAGTTTCAAAAGTTTGTGAGTTAGTATGGTGGGAATGGACAAAAAAAATGCATTTTGTGTGCAGTATAATTAAAAATCAGCAATAAATTAACTAGATCATTATGATAATATATTTCCTACAAATTAGCAACAGAGAAATATTTCCGGTTTCGATATAGATGTATTCAAACATCCATACACTGAACATTATGCTCGTAAACTTGATTGACATAATATTTAGTCAGTAAATGCGCGGGAGCGTCTTACACCGTACGACGACAACCGCGGCGCACTCGCAACTGTTGTATGTCGAGAAATGACGAGATTTCGAGCGCGTTGTTTGGGAGCGTTTGTATGAAGATAGAATACTGTATGCTTACTTGTACTGTGCTATTACCTAAATCAACACGGCAATGTTGCGAGTGTAGTGTGTACCTACACAAAGTTCAATGTGTGAATCGGGAGTCTGCGCTCGCAAAGTGTGGTGTATGTATTTTTGTATTACGTTTTAATTTTCGTTACATTTATAGAACGGAATAGTAAACAGCCTAGAACTATAAATATTTTACTTTTAACAGTGGATGCTGCCAGTATATAAGAAATATATAATACATAATATAAATATATAACAAAAATCACGCAAAAATGGCAGAAATGATTTGAATGAAATTTTGTACACAGATTCAAAGTCAAACCAATTCATTCAATTAAACCCAATAACAAGGTATTTTTGAACGTCAAATCTATTTTAGTTCGGTTCAAAGAGAAGAGAAAAGAAAACCTGGACACTGAGAAGAACCGACAAGAAACTCAGCCAGGTTTTCAACATCATTTTACAAACGACTACAGTAATGTTTTTTATCTTCAACGAAATCGTTTATTTTATAGTAGGATTGTCTAATCAATGTTTTATAACTAATCTAAATCTATTTTATGTTAATTGAGTGACTTCTTCAGAAATTTTATTATAAAAATTAACGCAGTTACCCAAAAATGAAACATTTGACTTATGTAATTTAAATTTTGGAATAACTAGCTGATCACGATCACGAGTTTCCACACCATTAATAACGCCTTTCTTTTGAAATAGATCTATATTTTTTCTAGTGATCATTATGTTTTCAAAGATGTATAACGAGGGTAAGGTGAGTATATCAATTTCTTTAAAATGATCTCTCAGCGACCCTCGTGCGTTCATACTGTAGATGGCACGTATTGCCCTTTTTTGTAAAATAAAGATAGATTTCATATGCGCCGCTGATCCCCACAGTAGCAGACCATAAGACATAAGGCTATGGAAATATGCGAAATACACCAATTTATCACGACCTCGGGTTTCCATACCACCAATATCGCCTTTCTTTATAAATAAATCTATATTTTTCCTCGTATACATGATAATTTCAAGGATGTATAAAGACGGCAAGGTGTCGATGTCTTTAAAACGATCTCTTAGTGATTCTTGTGCATTCGTACTGTGGATGGCATATATTATCGTTCTTTTTTGTAAAATAAAAGTGGAGTCAATTAATTATAATAAAAGATTTTAACCTGAATTTCCATATAGAATTTGTTTTTCATTATTCCGCGCGGACGAAGTCTGTAATATATAATAAATATAAGAGGCGTAGCCATGATAAATCAATGGTGTGCTCTCTGGCACCCTTAGATAAGGGTGCCTATGCTCTCTGAAATTCAAAACGACGTCAATTTCCACGATAATATCGTGAAAATTATAAACCTTGTTGAAATAATCCTATAGACTAAAGCCTTCCTCTGCACGGAAGTCCACGTTTTGCCGTCCACGGAGAAAACGCGCGATAAAAGCCCCCATACAAGTACTATACACGTGCAGAAGGTTTGCCGGTGACTACCCCTCCCACTTCGACCGAGCGCGTACACGCTAGTCTGGACTAGATAGTAGTTAGTACCGCTAGCGACGCTGTCGTTTATTATGTACATTCGTGTTATTTATTACTCTCACTTCAAATTAATTTATCGTTATTATTTTTTGCTGAATTATACTTTGTTTTTTGTTAGTTGTTTTCGTTGTTTGTTATTTTGATGTCAAAATGGGTAAAGAGAAAGTTTTTGTAAAGTAAAATAGAACTTTTTGAGCTTTGATTTTTTTTAATATGTAAATAACTATGTTAAATAACCAGCTGCCACATCCACAACTCGATGTTGACGTTGATAGTCATCGTTTAAGATCTTTTAGCTACTGCCCTGTTTTGTCTGAGCACAATGTAGATCTCGAGCTAGGGCTCTTAACGTTGCAGATTTTGCGTCTCCTACCTGCTTGAAAGCGTAACACGATTTATGGACAACCTTGTGCATATGAAGCACATTGTAACAAAAAAATTTTGTTTCAGAAAAGTTCCTAAGTGGAGATTGGGCTTACAACAATATCCGTAAATCGATTTTTATTGTGGAATGTTACATTTTCTGATGTCAATATAATATAAATCAAGTTTTAAAATATAACTAGCAACATAAAACTGTTTAATGTCAATTAGCTCAATCGTAATCTGTATTGTAGGCTGTGGTAGGTACTCAATATTATACTGGGATGTCGGAAACGCTGAAAAGTGTCGATACATATCGTATCGATATATTTTTTAATATCAGTATATCGAAAAAATATCGATATATCGGTAACATTTCATAACCATTTGAACGTTTCATTAAATTTTAAAATAAAACGTATTTATTATCAATTGCGTATTTAATAAGTGCAGTTTTTAAATGCTGTATTTCAAGATTTTCATATTTAACTTATTTCGTATTTTGATTGTATTTAGTGATTAAAGTGCTACTCATCGGTTAGAAAAATATCGTATTTTATACGTTGCCGATACTTGACATTATACATCAATATATCGAATAACAATATATCGTCGGATAATATCGATATATCGAAAAAGAAATATCGATACATCAATATTTTTACATCCCTGACTGGTCATTTGCCTTTTCACTGACGTGTAATTTATTTTCATTCATTTTGCTTTGCTAGGATTTACGTGGTGTTTGCTGTATCATTTTCTAGTACTAATTTGTTAGAAAACTTTTGTTATACTTAATCTCAGTTGAAATTGTAACATAGTAATTTTGTAAATATAACAAGGAAAAGGTTTAAACTTTTTTTAATAATGGGTGCTCTTGTGACTGCCCTTTGTCTTCTCTTCTTATTTACCATAGCTCATTCTGATGACACTCCCAAAGGTCCTAAAGTTACTCATAAGGTATGTATTAGTAAATTAGTGTTTCTTTACTTTTTAATTTCATTTTATCCACAAGTTTACCAGCCGTTTGCTTTATTGCAAGGGTTATTGACCTTAAATTATGATAAAGTTTTTTGTTTGCTGCTTGTGCACTATCATCCGTACATCTCAATTTTAATAACCGGTTTCTAATTTACGTTATTAAATAAAGTTAAATTAAATTTGATTTATCCTTTAATATAATGGAATGAATATTTACTATGTAAATTGAAAAATTATGGTGCCATTGTGTGTCAGTTTGTGGGTTAGGTACATACTAACGTTATCTTCATTGTGAACACCTAGATTTGACCTCTCAGTTTATATGTGCTAAATTTTAAAGGATACAATAATAATATAATATTATGTCCATCCTATCTCTTTATCTCAATGTTGTTGCTACATTGAATGATTTATCTCAATTTGTTTATGTTCGTAATTAATTCTAATGTCTTGTTGTCATGTGGCATTACATATGTATACTATGTAGGTTTGGGTTCTGCTAGAATATTCCTTTACAGCACTTGCACAACACAAAGCACTTATTTGAGTTCGGATCCTGATACGAGAATAATTTCGAGCATAGGAACACTTCCACGATTAATGCGCGCGCCACAGGTCCGCCCATTATCAGTTTTTTCTTATCACTCACTAAAGGGAGGGGGAAGGAGAGGGCGAGGGTGCATGGGACAGTTAACAATTTACTAAACGCGATTTTTAAAATTTCAAAGTTAATATATTCTAGCGGCCTGCCCTGAATTCGTCTCAGTTATATACACAATTCATCTAAAATTAATGTGGCTTTCAAACAATTAAATAATTTTTCAAATAAATGCAGTGGTTCCGGAGATTACCCTCCATACATAAACACACTTACAAAATCCACTCTCTTTATAATATTAGTATGGAATATTTTTAACAAGAAATTATTAATTTTATTTTTCTCCAATCATAATTTTATTTTTCATGTAAACTAAATATGACTTGTTAATAGTCCGGTGATGAGATTGAAGCCCATTATTTTCATTGTAAAATTATTGAGTTTAAAGTACAACCTACATTGTACACATATTTCTATAAAGTACTTAAATGTTTGACATATAATTTTGTACTTGCATATTGGTATAATATTTAGTTACACAGGTGCTCATCTGATCTCAAATTCAGTATTCTCTGTGCTGTGAGAATCAGACGATATGAGGACTACTGGGGACATCTCCTAGTACACTCAGACCTGAAAAAATTTGAAAAGTTTGTTTTCTAAATTCACTTGATCGGGAATCGAACTTAGAACATTCTGTGCTTGAATGCATTGTCTAAAAACTACTGCATCATTGAGGTCATCAAATATGTGAAGTTGTAGTCAATACTGATTTGCATTATTATATTTAAAGCTGGCCATACACGTGGTACAGGTGCCCCTGTATATGTTGACCATAGTGTTTGTTTTTGAAAAATTGCACAGGGCTTTAATTTACATACACATTTTGTTGACCTACACAGTCACATCTTTCCTGTAGATCATAATGCATATGGCCGGCTTTAAATATAATAATGGAAATTAGTATTGACTACAACTTCTCATACTATACTTGTAATTAAAATACTACATAGGTATGTTAGTGCAAAATTATATTTTATATTTTAGTATAAAGTACAGCAGTGAAGTCGCTAGTGGTATTAATGCTTGCTTTTCAATAGAGATGGTAAATGATAATAATATGTATACAAGAAAGTATGTATACATTGTTTCATAGCTTGATTTTTATTGAGGTTGACTGTACATATTATTTTAATTTGTATATTGTCAAGGGCGTCGCCAAGGGAGGGCAGTTGCCCCCATTAGAGATCAAACGTAGCTAGCCGCAAAGATAACAACTGAAAATCTGAAACAAACTTGTGAATCTATTGCCCAATTTTATGATTTACCGAACATAAAGAATGAAATCGAACTTTGGCAGCAATTGTGGCACGATAGGCTTAATCTAACAAATCTAACAGTTGTTGATGTCCTAAAAGAAACAAATTCCTTCTTTCCCGAAACGGAAAAAGCATTGAAAATTTTGATCGCTTTACCATGCACGACCTGTACAGTAGAGCGATCCTTTAGCAGCCTCAGAAGACTAAAAACATGGCTAAGAAGCACCATGGCAGAAGATCGCCTTAATGGTCTGGCCATGTTGAGTGTACACAGAGCTATAATAAATAAAAACCTAAATAATTTTAATGATAAAGTGGTTGAGTTTTGCAAAAAATCCCCGCAGGTTATGTTTTAATTAAATATTATTTTTCTTAAAATAAATAATTATTACTGTGTTTAAAAGTTTGATTTAGCTATTGTGCTGTCGAGGGCTTGTGAAGTTTTATACATTGATATTAAAACTGTTCTTATTACAATCGTCATCGAGGCAAAGACTTCCAAAGTGTAACGCTTCATGCTCTCGGCGTTCATATTTTTTATCCTCCATAATATTGCCCCATTGCCCCCCTTAGTCATAAGCTGGCGACGCCCTTGTATATTGTATTTGTACCCTTCATTAGGTCAAGTTTGACATCAGTATTGGTGACCAACCTATTGGTACCGTTGTGATTGGCTTGTTTGGCAAAACTGTACCAAAAACTGTAGAAAATTTCTATCAATTGGCTCAAAAGCCTGAAGGTGAAGGCTACAAGGGCAGCAAATTCCACAGGGTGATTGACAACTTTATGATCCAGGGTGGCGACTTTACCAAAGGGGATGGAACTGGTGGTAACTATGCTTAACACATAATATATATGTTTTCATAATTTCTACCATCAGTTTTAACAGATCAGCAAGGATCAACAAAATTACACCTTTGTATTTATTTACACATTACACTTTCTCTGACCAAAATGAAAGGATTCTTAAAATATTTGTCTAAAATATTATTATTATTTTTTTACAAAGAATGGACTGAGTTAAAAACAATTAACCTTTAGGGTTAACTGTTTCTAATGACATACATACAGTATAACTCGTTATCACTTGGTGTGCACATGTTTACAATTTTAAAGAAGTGTCACCTTAAGCCCATTGATTTATTGATAACGATAAGAAATTATTAAAAAAAAATTAAACCACCTTCAAAAAAAACCACCAAACTAATAGACTTTATATTGTTGCACATTGATTTGGCACCGACTTCAGTAACTGAAATTTAATTATATAGGTATGTGTATCGTATTTATAAGGATATTTTAATTGTACTTGAGTTTTGATTAGTAAAGAATAGTTATTTTATACTTTTCAGTGTTTTTTTGAAGGCGGTTTAATTTTTTTTAATAAAAATTTTTTATTTCTCCCTTTTGAGTGGTCTTGACCTAAATCAATATCTAGGGCAGGTCTGCAATTAACTTCATTCTAATTCCGGATGGCAACGATATACAAGAGAATCGTCAATATAAATAATAAAGGTTATAAACAGGTCGTGTTATCTAGTGTATCTTCGAAGTCCAAGCTCCAATATCGGTGAAATTTAAATGGGACCACCTCTGAAGTATTACCTACCAAACGTAAAAAGAATTTTCGAAATCAGTTCATAAATGACGGAGTTATGATGTAACAAACACAAAAAAAAAAATAAAAAAAAAAACTACATACAGACGAATTGTGAACCTCCTTCTTTTTTTGAAGTCGGTTAAAAAACAAGACTAAAGAAATAAAACATGCCTTTTTTTATGTTGCTGACAAAATTTCATTCTTCAGAACAGTCTTCAATATCTCGCTGTAGAAATAAATTCTATGGAGTATGAGCAATAAGAAAGTGACAATGAAAGTGAATCCATAGGTCCACCAACGTAAAGCATTGGACAATTTAGAAATTACTGCTCCATATCTGGTACTAGAAAATGCAGTTATTCTCTTTACAAAACTTTAAGGCCTTTTTATTAACTATACTATAATTATTGTTCACAATATTATTATTATTATTATTGTTGGTGAGGGACGTCTGCCAGGCCCAGACGGGTGATCAGTCCTCTTTTGGACCATTTCACCCATTTCCCTTTGTTCGCAATATAGTTTTGATTTTTTTATATAATAGTATCCTATTATTTTTAACACGTGTAAATTTATATTGTAATATGTTTAAGGCGTTAATGTACAAGTGTTTACTTTTAGATATTAAGGCGATGTATTGACAAACAATAATTTAATCTAAAATAGACCTTCTGTTCTATGCAAACGTGCGCGCGCTACCTTACGAAAAATACGAAAAAACAGTTTTTTTCGTTTATTTTAAAAACTATAATTTTAAAAAATCCGACTCATTTTAAGGAAGTATGTTTAAAGGAAACTATACAGAAAATTTTGAAAAATGTTACGGTCCCGTTGCTCCGAAAAATGTAAATTTCTATTTTAAGAGGTTTCTTTGATATTTTTTTTGTGTTACAAAAGTTAACCAACCGTGTATCACAACTGTCAAAATAAAGTCAATAAAATGAAGAATCAGGATACCAAATATCACAATCATACGTTTCGCAGTCACTTAGAAAAATTGAGATTTCTGGCGTCAAAATTTCCAATGCATTGCCTATATAATACTACTAGACAATTACACAAATCGTGTGACCTCAAACTAAGCAGTTAACTTGTACTATGGGTACCACATAACGAACTCTGGGGCAGATCCTAATAACTCCAAGCTAATTTACAAAAGTTAGTATCCTAAATTGACCTGACCGGCGATCGAACCTGGGACTGCCACCACCCTACTACCACAAAACGCATAGTTATGCAGTAAAAGTAACATTTACAGTCTGCTGCTAGTAATACTAATGCCCGCCACACACGATCAAGTATGCATGATCAAGCCCATCCAATTTGCATGAAGCGGAGGTTGGATCAAGTAAATTGTATAGTGTGTGGCATTGTAAGGGCGCTATGCCAAACAACGCTTCATGCCAATTGGACGCGCTTAATCATGTATACACTTGATCGTGTGTAGCGAGCATTAACAGACCCGTAAACAGCCATATTTAAACCGCTTATCTGCCATATATAACGCCATCTCATCTATAACGCGTTTTTGTTGAACCCACTGAAAAAGCATCATAATGAAGTTTCACTGTATATGATTCATCTCTCCAGTCTTGGAGATCTCTCCCTCTCCACATATATATATTATTATCATCCCTATTACCTTTTAGTTATTTTTAAAATGCAGCTAAAATAAAATATGGAAAACAGAAGAATTCATTCTTTGTGTCAAGTGCTTCTGACAGGAGCAAAATATTTTAATGACAAATTTTATCTATTTTAAATATAAGCAATATATAGTTTATCTTTTCAAATATACGAGATAATGTTTGTATCCATTATGAACACACGGAACATTGTACATTGCAGTGGCAGTGTTCCAAGTAAGACAAAAGACAAAGAAGTATTATAACAGAAATAAATTGTGTCCTTCGCCACATCCTTTTTTGTGCCTCTTTGTTTTGTATCATGTTATTATTATAAAATATAAATAAATAATATATATTTTAGGACGCAGCATCTATGGTGACCGTTTTGAAGATGAAAATTTCAAGCTTCGTCATTATGGTGCTGGTTGGCTTTCAATGGCTAATGCTGGCAAAGACACAAATGGTTCTCAATTTTTCATAACCACAACGAAGACACCCTGGCTTGATGGCCGTCACGTGGTTTTTGGAAAGATATTAGAAGGCATGGTATGTAGTTTTGTGATATCTTGCAAATGTAGCATGAGATTTACTTGATATGATTAATCAAACTAACGAAAAAATTAATTTTTGACCTTCTGTTTAGGTATTTAAATATTGTGAATTGCATGCAATATTTACGATATAATTCATAAAAAATAACATGGTTATAAGACTTAAAATACTTCGATTAGGTTATCTAGAAAGCTTAAATTTTTTTATCAATTAAAAATATATAAATATATCACTAATCCTTTAATTGGCTAACATACAATTATTAACTGTATGTTGATTGCTATTCTGATAGGCTTGTTTTTTACAGTAAGAAAAAGAAAGCACACTGAATGAATACAGTACAAAGGTAGACTTTATGGCTTTTCTACCAGACAAATTCTTTTAAGCCTTCAATTTGCAGTTCACTCACCAATTTAAAAAAAAAACTGCTGATGGGGTCTATAACTGAAAATTAAATTTTTTTAAATGTTTTGTTAGTTCCAACATGCGGATATAACAATTTTTGTTATGTAACATTGTGTGGACTTTGAATGGCAATGTTTTTCTTAAATTATAATTCTTGTAATGCAGCCATTTTGAATATAGTAATAAAAAAAAATAAGGAATTGCACTTTTGTTTAGAATTGTATACTGTTTTTTGTTCTAAGAATACAGTGTTTGATTTGATTGTGCAGGATGTTGTTCGCAAGATTGAGAAAACAGTCACTGGAGCCAACGACCGTCCCGTCAAAGACATTATGATTACAAACACACATGCAGAAATTGTATCAGAACCATTCAGTGTTACAAAAGACAGTGCTCAATAATACATAAGGAATGTTATACATTATTAAAATAGTATGTAATAATATCTCTTTTCCAGTGCATTTACATTTAAGGTCACAGATTTTTTTATATATATACAATATCTACTTGTTTTACATAGCCAAAATATTCATTTTGTAACAATGCCTTTAATCTGTAAATGATGAATGATGTAAAACTTTTTAACTCATATTGTTTATTTCTTTTATACATAGTTTAGCTTCACGTTTAATGCTTTCATTTTTAGATAATTTTCCTAGTTTCCAGCCATATCCACAATTTTTCCTAGCATTATCCAATAAGTTTTTTTTCATGTATGCTCTACCAAGATTAACATACATTGCTCCCAGTTCTTTCATTTCAGGTAATTCTTTTGCCATTTCTATTGCCTTTTTGAAATAATTTATACTTTCATCTGCTTTCCCAATCTGGTGGTACACAGTGCCAATATCATTAATTTGAATGACTATATGCTCTTTTTCTAACTCGGAGACTTTTTGCATTCGCTCTAATGCACTAATCATTAATTTTAATCCTTGATCAGTTTGGTTGCAATCTAAAAATAATCTGCCATACCAGTCTTCTGTCACAGCTATAAGCTTTTCAATATCTTCAGAAGGTTCGTTTTGGAGTGTCTTATGTAGTTTTTCTAAACACCAATCATAACCTAATTGGGCTGTCGTATATTCTTTTTGTAAATGGCTTATTCTTGCTAATTTTACACTGATATGAACTACACGCGAGTCATCTTCTTTGACTCCATCTGCCATTATTCTTTGTGTGACAGCTACAAATAATTTTTTTGCCTTTTCAAGCTGTTCTCTTTCAAGTGCTAAATTAGCCATGACATCATAAATATATGTTATGCCAAGTCGGTGTTGAATGTGTTGTGCTTGCCTTAAAGCTACATGCAGTAATTGTTCGGCTTTATCATACTCAGTTTTCTGAATAAAAAGTACACAATGTTTTATTGTCTGGATCAACTCATCTTCTACAGTATGTTCCTTTTGAAATCCAAGCCATGTAAATAATGAGAATCCAACCGCACATGGTACTGAAATATTTCTGTTAGGGATTTTAAATGTAGAGATTTCAATTAATTTGTGAAACTTCGTTCTAGATAATCTGTTGAATAAAAACATTAAGCGAGCAGACATTGCTTAAAGATTGATAAATTATATAATCTTCTAGGTACTCAATGCATTAAAAAGGTAAAATTTTGTTCTTTTACTCTCATAGCACTACAATGGATAGATATTTAATTGAATACTGAAGATGTTTTTTTTTTTTTTTTTCTTAAATGGCACCGTACGGGAGTACATTGCCAACGTCAAGTATAGCGAGAAAACAATTCAGTAAATGATTAGCGCATTTGCCAATATCACGCATTAACAAAAACTAGTATACAGACACAGAATAAGTAGAATATGTAGAATCACAAGTAAATTAGTTCTTTCTTATCGTAAAACTCCTCCAGTAAAGTGATAGTAGGCTTTACTGAAGTTATAAAGGACTTCTTGGAAGAGCGCGAAAACTTCAGCTACACATGTTTATTTAGATCTCGTCCATTCTTGTCACTTACACAGAACTTTAAAACACAATATACTATCACTGTTGTACTTTAAAACTCCTGAAAATGTAAAAAATAGAAAATCTAAACAAAATGACGACCTCACTTCTCTCGTTCCCGCCAAAAAAGTCTGAAGATAAGTTATAGATAAAGTACTTAAGTAAATAACTCATAACTTTCAATTTGATATGATCTGTGGAGAATATAATAAACAAAGGTACTCTGTGACAATCACTAGGTCAAGGAACTAGTTCCTTGCAATAAGTAGGTACCAAAGAGAATAATATAATCACTATGTTTTGTAGGTACTTTTCAAGAGACGGAACTTCATAGAAAATTTTTTTCCGAGATCATTTAACAATTAACGCCAACCAAATAAGCAAAAGGATGTAATGCCAACATATAGAATCTTTTTTTTTTCTTCATGGCATGGCGCACAGATTAGCACATTTGCCAATGTCACATATTGTATTAATAATAAGTAGAATCGTTATCGTAAAACTCCTCCAGTAGTGATAGTAGACAGTAGTCTAGAAGTTTTATAGAACTTCTTGGAAGAGGACGAGAACTTCAGCTATACATGTTTATTTAGGCTTACTCCATTCTTTTTACTTACACAGAACTTTAAAACACAATATACTATCACTTTTATACTTTAAAAATCCCAAAAATGTAAAAAATAGAAAATCTAAATAAAATGATAACCTCACTTCTGTTCCCGCCGAAAACAACGTATTTAGATTTTTTTAAATTTATTAAGGCATTGGCAACTACACCATCAGCCTAAAATCTAACAAAACAAAAGATGATAAGCATTAAATGACAATAATAATCGTATTAAATATTATGACTATTTACAATTTATATGGAGAAAATGGTTAGCTTAAATCTACTTTACTAATTTAATTTTTACTTTAGTAATATTTACTACAAAAATTGGTAAAATTTTCTCGAAGTTGTATCAAAATCTAAGGATTACAATTTTCCAAAGCATAATTTTACATTCTCTTTGCGACGTATTTAGACAAAGGTTCTCTGTGGTACTGACCACGAAGTAAAAACAAAGATGAGGCGCCGTAACGAATTTTCCTCATACAAACCAGTGTAACAACATGCGGGTTGAGGGGGACGCGGAATAAATGGAGGGGGATGTTGCGAATCTGCCGCCATCTAGCGAGTTGTAGCAGTCTCTTTGTGTTATCATTTTTCAAGTAGTTTTATTATTGTCCACCAGATGAGTAAAATAAATTCTTGATACAGAGACGTACTTAGTGATTAATCGGTAACTTGGAATTGCACGATTCAAAAATTTTCACATTAAATTATTAAATACCACTTGTATTTTTATTTAAGGGTAAATTGATATAAATCCATAATGTGTATTATGATGGAGCAGTAAAGCGGATGAGATCTAGTTTTCCATTTGTAAATTTTTTTATCATAATACAACGTATCGTTTGATACAGCGTGAAGATATGTATGTATGTATCGTGCGTTTTGGGGACCGAATAACGGTCTAAAATAGCAATTTTTAAATTAACGTTTGTCGATTTGTTTGTATGCGCATCATGCAACTGTTACTGTCTCTTTATTTAAATAGAATGATAATACAGATCGCGCCCCGAAAGATGTAGCGAATGCGAAAAGATTGTAGTGGGGAATCCGCCTAGATACGCTCTTACGAAATTGTAATGTGTTTTTAGGGAGTTTCTTAGTTTCCATTCTCCACATATTATAAATCCAAATAAATTAATTACATATTGGTGTCGAACTTTTATTTTCTTCTTACACAATTTAACTAGCACGAAGTAGTATGGCAGGGCGATGGTATGAAAGCGACTGGCGAGCCACGCGTCCGAATTGCTTTATACGTACATACATACATATCTTCACGCTGTATCCCTAAAGGGGTGGTCAGAGAGGGCGGAGCTCCAAGCGTCGCGGTCCTTACATACTTCTTTCGCTTCCTCAAATTGCTTTATATTCTACTAAAATGCAATTCAGCACTTTTAGCATCGCCAGGTCGCTACGTATTTATTATTGGTAAGACAATATATCGCATCTTTATAATGAAAGCGGCTTAATTTAAAATTTCAGAATTTCGGATGAAAATATTAAACTTAAAAATACCTACTACTTAATTTAATAGATAACAGTACAAACTTGCCTGTCCCATTAGCAACATATCGCGAGAATATTTAAACATGTATTTGTGAAAAATCCATTTTATTATTCTATGTGAATTCAATGTTGGAACTTGCCTAAACAAAATCTCAAAATTTCGAATTAGACCAATTTCATTTTATGGTCTATGTAAGCAGTTCCCATTACTATAAAACTGCTACACCAGTATATGCATAATTTAGTTTCGGTTAGTTATTTATTACGTTATAACTTTGTTATAAAATACAAAACATGAGTGCATTATCAAATAATAGTTATTATTAAATGAATTAGTTTATGAAAAGCATATAAAAATTATCCTTTATACAACAACAACATATTATCCTCACGCTGTACCCCTAACAGGGTAGTCAGAGTTACATACTTTTTTCGCTTCCTCAAATCTCATCACTCATTATCACTCCTCACACATTTTCGCCTGGGTATGCAAGTGTTTTTCACATTTCCGTCAGCTAACAGCTCTGGCTATTAAATATTCGTAAGTCAGCCTTGATGTTCCTTGGCTATAATTATCCTTTATAAAAGAGTATATTAGTATTAATACGTCTAGAGTGCGGTCCTTATAATGTTTTGTAAAGTAACTTCTATTCTATTCTCCAACTGAAATTATCCGTGACAAAAAAAATACGTTAGTATTATTGTAATACGTCTACCTCCTGCGTGCGGTCCTGCTGATAATGTCAGTTTTAGCTAGAATTTTTATTCCCCAACAGAGGTCACTTCACTCGGTGTAAATGAATCGATGTAGCTTTTTTACAAACAATTTCATGAATTAAATTAACAATTGAGCAATGTTAGGAGTAAACAGGTAGGTTTTTAATATGCTTAGCGATATCTGAGTGCAAAATGTGATTTTAAAGATCGATTAAGTTGACATCTGTCGACGAATAGTAAAACCTACACGAACAAGAAAACTTTTTAGAACTGTCGATGTAATATTGTATAATATGATGCTTATACATGAAATGTGATATTTTTTAGAGTATCACAGCATCCATCTAAATGCAACTTGCAACCAACCACACGGCACTTCATTTTTCTATTGTAAAATCACTGAAAATATTTTTTTTTCGTAAAATAATACGTGTGACTGTCAGGATCGAACTGGCATACGTGTAGTCGATACACCCCTACGTAATGTTCTGTGCCCCTACGTTTTAAAGCTGAGCCTATATTTTTTTACACACAGGCTCAGCCCATTACACCGTCTCCTCTTTCCTTCATGGTACTGACACAACTAGGGCGGTCTTAATTCGATATATTAGTGACGTGCTTAACTTTTAAAGATATCGATAAAATAAGAAATTTTACGTAGGTACTAGGCACTCCGTACACATTACATATTTTTCAGAACATTAAATGAAACAGCAATTAGTAAAAAACTAAATCTTTTTTTTTGTTTAACAGGAGTCAGATCTTGTTGTATTACATTTTGGCCATTAAAAATGTCAATGTCGCATGTACGAATTTCTTTAAACAATTATTTATGTAGTTTCAGTTGATGTTGAAAGTTTACATTATTACAATATTATATTAAAGAAATAGGAGTACATACTTATATGTTATAATATTTGAATGTCACATTCTAACGCGTGCGTCGGGTTTTTTTTTTGTTTCTTAGTAGAAAAAACATCCCCACGGCCGCTCAGCCGGGCTCTACGCTGACTAAGTAGTATCGGGCTCGAACCGACTAAAAACAATCCTCATTTTTAGCTATTAACCCTAGTGGTTTTTAGTGTAATCAGTCACGTTGAGGTGAGCACAGAAGGCGCACTGCCAGATGGTCGACTGCCTGAGGATTCTTCCAGCCAAGGTATAACTCGTGTATGGGGGCTGAACCTTGGGCTCAGGGCGTCACCAAAAAAGTTTCTGGACCTGCGTGCATATTAACGGGCTTTCTATCGGGGTATGTGTTGGGCCTATAGCGGATCCGGCCCGCATGACTGAAAGCCGATTCCTGTGCCTAGATTTTTAAATGCCAAGTTTACAATGTGGCTTAAGGCCCGTGTGTGTGCGTGTATTACGACGTGATCGAGCTACTAAACGTTAGACCCTACGAGTGTCGCACAGGATGCTGTCTGTAGTGTTAATGCGGGCATGTTTGAGTTCGAACGTGTAATGTCGTCGTCACTGACGTGTCTAGGCCTACGGTGGCATTTAGGAGCGTCGGTCTCGAGAGAGTACGATGACGCCCTGACCATTAGGGGAGTCGGGTACAGGGAGGAATAGTAAAAGCTATTGTGAGCAATTCTAAGTCGTAATGGAGATCTACTTTACGTACGTAAGAAGGGCACCGGTGGCTCTATGCATAAATCTATTCTGTATTACTTGAAGGGAGTTGATATGGACGGGGCAGGGAGAGGAGAGCACCCCTTCAACTCTATAGCGGAAGGAACAGCTGTAGTGCGATTCTCTAACCCAAATTAGTCAAATTCACTTCTGAATCCGCAGTGAGATTGTCAACTGTGATTTGGTATTCTCTAAAGTCGACAGAGATACTAGCGCCGCCTCGATGAGTGGCGGCGGCGAGTTGTACTATCGTAAATGAATTTTATGAAGTTTCGCTAAATATAACAATCCAATCTAAATAAACGAGTTTTATTCAACGTAATTATCTCAGAAGAAGTTAAAATACTCTAAGACGAAATGTCGACTGAGATGTTTACTCTTAAAGCAATCCCCGACAAACTCGCATCTAAGATCACTTCACTTCGCTCCTAGAATGTTTGGTTTAGAGAATTCCATTTGAAGGTCAAGTGAGTTCGAATGCGAAGTGGGGTGAATTGTCGAGCGAGTCTCTCTTTGGGTGATTCGAGTTTTTACAGAATTGCATGGCAGGTCCCGTACTATGTGTGCGAGATCGTCCGGCACATCGAGCTGGCGCAGCTTGTGCACCAGTCCGGTGTGTCAGACTGTGTCGAACGCCTTCGCTACATCGAACAAGAGAATATTCGAATAATTTCTGACAATATGGCAGTTTAGTCCAGTAGAATTAGCTCAAAATAAGGCATGATTTTGCATTAATTGTGGTACTAATGATTTTTAGCACATCGATGGAGTTATGTGTGTGTATGATTACCTTAAATTCGCAATCGATTTGGAAGTACGGAAAATGGTGAAAATTGAGAAAATCTTTGATTTTTGAATAATTCCAAAACAAAAATTGTGATACTAGTTGCGAGAATACCACGTGTTTGGAGTACGAATACCTACCTACCTGCTCAAGCAATTTGGTGCGGTTGTGATATACGGAACATACCTAAATTTAAAAAAAGTGATTTTTCGTCTTTATCTCCTAGGCAAAATTTGTGGTACTAGTTGCGAACTCATCGGACACTTGTTTTAGCTTAATATACTTAGTTTTAAGTTTGCAACCGGTTGCGACCTACGGAATAATAAGAAAATACTTTTTTCAAAATTCTACTTCCAGCAAAATTAGTGGTCAATATTATTGCTTATTTCACATGTATAGGTCGTATTCCAACTGCATTGTGATCGCAACCTCTGAAAACACTACGGAACATAGTCTATTTTGTAAATAAACGGTACGTATAATTACGAGTCTTGCGAGAGGAATGCGGGCGGCGCGCGGCGGGCAATACAGATACGGGACTAGCGTTGAAATTAGCGTTGCGTATGATAACACTTTTTAATATTTGAAAGGGTATATATTCCAATAAAAATTTAGTTAAGACGGGATGTCGGTGAGTGATGAGTATTGTTTAAGCAAAAGAATTTTTATATCTTCTTCTTTTTTCGAAAATCAATTTAATTTTTTTTTGTTTTAAAAAAATTCGGCGTATCTGTATTTTACTGACCATACAGGACAATGATTTAAAAAAAAAGCTATTTATCGTCCTAACTATAGTCTAAAGTTTTTACAGAGCTTAGAAGCATTTAAAATAACAATTAACTCTTTTTATATGCGTATTTGAGGAAGCTAAAGAAGTACAAGGGCTGCTATTTATGTATCCGGAACTGGCCAGTTACAGAACAATATTAAAAAAGTAATTATAACATTTAAAAATGGAACTCTTTGGCTGAAGAATACAATTCATTTGTTTCATGTAGCTGTCATTTGTTTATCCTTTGTGGCGTCATTTTGAAAATTGCGAGTCTTTATCACCATGGATTTAAGTCGTGAACATTTTCGTGCTATGATTTACGATTTTCGGCGAGGTCTAACTCAAAACCAGTGCATCGATCAACTCACTTCGACTTTTGGGGATGAAGCACCATCGAAACTACTGTGTATCACTGGTTCAGTGAGTTTAATTGTCGGCGGTCCGTGCTCACGGACGAAGTTAAAGAAGGTCGCCCTAAATCGGTTGTTGTACCTCAAAATATTGATGCTGTGCGGGAACTAATAATGCAAGATCGTCATGTTACATATCGCGAGATAGAGGCGTCTCTGGGCATAAGTATGACGAGTATATTTAAAATATTACACGAACATTTAGCTGTAAAAAAAATTTGTTCACGTTGGATTCCGCACAACTTGAGAATTGACCAAAAATGGGCTCATGTCGATTGGTATGAAAAAATGTTACAAAAGTACAATCAGGGTGCGTCAAAAGCTGTCTATAATATCTACACAGGTGATGACTCTTGGATATATGCGTTTGATCCTGAAACTAAACAACAATCAACGGTTTGGGTGTTCCAAGATGAGCCGAACCCAACAAAAGTCATTCGTTCAAAAAGCACTTTGAACCAAATGGTCGCTTGTTTTTTTGGTATAAATGAACATGTAGCTACAGTGCCACTAGAGGATCGTAAAACGGTTAATTCTGAATGGTACACGACCATTTGTTTGCCAGAAGTCTTTGAAGAAATAAGAAAGAACAACCGACAACGGAGAATCCTTCTTCATCATGACAATGCTAGCTGCCACACATCGGCCGAAACAACTCGGAATTTGGAAGATCAAAAGATCAAATTAACGGGTCATCCGCCATACAGCCCCAACTTGGCCCCCAACAATTTCTATTTATTCCCAACCGTGAAGAATAAATTACGTGGTCAACGTTTTTCGAGGCTGTTGATGCATTCAAAATGCACGTTTTGGAGATACCTCAATCCGAATGGAAAAAGTGCTATGAAAATTGGTTCCAACGCATGCAAAAGTGCATCAATCATCATGGTGAATATTTTGAAAAGCAATAAAACTAAAATAAATGCTATATGTTTGTTTCAATTTGTTATTCCGGATACATAAATAGCAGCCCTCGTATGTATCGATCGCGAAGCGTGGCGCTCATTCCGCTCTGACTACCCCGTTAGGGATACAGCGTGAAGATATGTATGTATGTATATATACGTGTATATTCATTTTAGTTTACGTTTATTTTTATTATCTTTTCATACATCTTGCAATATGCAAAATTTATTAATAATTAATTTACGTCCAACAAGTCAGCTTGAAATAAAATGAATTGAAACAGAGTCCACTTGCATCAAATTTTTTTGAATAAGCTATACACGTAATAAAATCATAGACTGTCTTCATTTGTAATCACATCACGCAAATACTACTTATTGAATTAAAAATCTAATTTCTGAAAAAAATGAACTTTCTATCTGAGTAACAAATGGTGTTTATTTTATCGAAATCGACCTACTCAAACAAAAGATTAAAAAAAAACGAAACCTCACAGATCACCGTGCAACACGTCACCGGGAGGAAGTACTTTTTTCGTGTATTATGTATGTACAATGAAAATGTAGTACGTACAATCAAAATATATCTGGAAATAAAACTGAGACGGCGTTATGTTTTGTCTGAATCGAAATAAATAAAAAATTATCTACATCCATACTAATATTATAAATGCGAAAGTCTGGATGTCTGCGTTTTTACTGTTAAACCACCAGACCGATAGATAGTTTGACATCAGGGGACAGACTTAGGCCACTTTTTTTTTTAAAAAATCTATCCCTAAGGGGGACGAAACTTATGGGAAATGCTAAATCGCTGAACCGAAGAGATAGTAATTGCCCGAAAGCAAATGTTTTTCAAAAAATTTTGTTTTTCAAAAAATGATACGGTTTTTGTATATGTGACGTCATCATATACAATATGATATGCCAATATGACGGATGCTCCACGATATGGAATAACTTTTTTTCAAGACCTTTATCAATATGGGTATCAAATGATAAGAAATACACAGAAGGTTTTTGCATATGTGACGTCATCATAAATCCAATATGGCTAACTTTTTTGTTCTACAACAATAATATAGGTATTAAATGAAATGGAATACACAGAATGTTTTTATATGACATAATCACAAATTCAATATGGTGGATGCTCTGCGATAGGGAGTACCTTTTTTTCAACACCAACAATATGGGTATTATATGAAATAAATACACAGGGAAAGGTTTCTGTATATTTGACGTCCTCATAAATCCAATATGGCGAATGTTCCATGATAGGAAGTAACTTTTTTGTTCAACACCAACAATATGGGTATCAAATGAAATGGAAGACGCAAAGGAAGGTTTCTGAACATGTGATGTCATCATAAATTCAATATAGCGGATGGTACGCGAAAGGAAGTAACTTTTTCTTTAAGATCTATAGTATCGGTATCCAATGTAATGGAATACACAGGAGAAAGTTTCTGTATATTATGTGATCTGCGCACGTGCGGCATTGCAACACATGTTGGGTACTCGGTGGAAATTATTTTTTTGTATAAAGTGATAATGGGTGAAATTTCTAGGTTCTTCGAGAAACTAATTATGATAAAGATGTCTATTTACAAATCGACGTCTTTGTCATAAGTAAAAAAATTAATAATGCATGTTCATTTTATGAATGATATGACATGGGTATCATTTTTGAGGTTTCTCGGAGTACTGATTACAAAAATGATGTCTATTTTCAAATCTGAAATGGCAGATATTACTTTATTCAATAAATTGATATAAGCGTTATTTTTAAGGTTTTTCGGGGTGTAGATTACGAAAATGACGTTGATTTTATAATCCAAGATGGAGGACATTATTCTTTTAGTAAAATTATATGGGTGTCATTTTTGAAGTTGCTCCCGGTGCAGATTACGAAAATAATATTTATTCTTAAACAGAAAATGTACATTAAAATGTACATAGTACGCTATACGATCCATTCTATCTCATAATAATAAGTATTGTTACGATGGTTATGTCCGTAAACTAAGGATCTCTAATAAGACACAGATTCGTGCATACTCGTTTATTCGCCCAGCGACCGGAACGTGTCGCTGCGCGCTCAAGACTACTTTTCATAGATACAAAGCTTATGACTAAAACACAGATACATCGTCTACAATTAGATTACGCTTACGTCTTCTAGCTCGCCGCGATCAAAGTTCGTAGTCATCAAAACTACTGTGACATGGCCCTACAGTATTATTCTTGCAAAAGTATGTCTGTCTGTCTGTTACGTTTTCACGGCTAAACTGCCAGTTCGATTTTGATGACATGGATCTCCGTGCCATCAAAATCGGTCTGGCGGTTTCAAACTATCTAGTTTGAAACCGGGAGACGAACATAGGTTGCTTCGTTTATCAAAAATCTTTTCCTAACGGGAACTAAGTTTTAACGAGGATAAAACTTTGTGTGGGAAATGCTAAACTGGTGAATCGATTACGATTTTTAAGACAGTGACAGACTTTTTTAAGGAAAAGACAAAGGCTACTTTTTATGAAAAATCTACCCATAAAGGGGTGAAAAAGAAACACTAACTCGGAGAAGTCATGGATAAATTTTCCACGCGGACGAAGTCGCGGGTACAGCTAGAACATCAATAATACAAAAACAAAGAAGAAGTAAACCCAAAGTCATTAAACTTATAGCACTAAACTTATTCTTCAAGAATTTCTAATGACTTCCGGTAAATGTCGCCCATTTTTTTTGGATTATTCTCCCTTGAGAAGGAAAGCAAAGGAATCTATGTCCATACAGCCGCTGTCTTCAGAAATGCATAGATACATTTCGTGTATTTCATTAAAATGCTGACGTAATACATTTTAATGTTTCTTGGAAGTTCTGGCGACTAAGTTATTAAAAAAATATCGGCATCACACTGTTAAATAACCACTTTATTCAACAATTCCACTAATGCACAATAGTATAGAATAGATAGTTGAAACGTAAAACTACGCTTTACAACACATAATGTAAGCACATTACAATATCCATTAGAAACAAGTTGAAAATAATTAAAATAAACTTCCAACCGCTCCCACAAAACCCCGCCAAAAACTTCTTAAATGTCCCCTACGATAACATACGTTTAGAAACGTAACGAGTGAAACATCGACTACTATTTTTCAATTATTCTAATTATTATGAGAAAAAAATAGAGCTAGTTTTGTTATTAATTTCGAACGTCATCAGGAATAACGTTTGACAGAATATGTCACGGACCAAGAAACAAAATGGACTAAGCATTTGCTCTAAGAGCGTGTCCTCACGGTATCCTTTTTTTGTTGACAGAGTTTCTAGATTTTTGCTTAATGCGCGTGACTAGGAAAGGGTCACGCTACAACAACACACAGCTGAACATGATATGTATTTATTTTTGTGAATATTAGTAGCCAAAATACTTAAGATTGACGAGTACTTTACCGATAATCATTTCATGACCGAGTCATGTGCTGACACGAAGTACACTAATAGAGCGAGGTTGCCAATCTTACAGTTAACTGTTTTACTCGTGGTTACACCTAATGAGATCGAAAGAGACACGAAAATTCGTTTGACACACGGTGATAAGAACATCAACTTGTTATGGCTCTGTCCATTATGTTTCTTGATTCAAGCTCGTTTCGTTACATGCATGTCGATTCAGGCGTTTACGCGATTTTTCGTCAATTATACCGACGATGTCCCACATTCTAAATAATAGTTTTTTTCGTATTTGTAAACCATAATACCTGAGCTTTAAAATGATATATTTGTTTTATTTGTTCATGGAGATTTTTGGTGAGACAGACGCCCATACAAAGATTGGCATTGTCTTATAAGAAAATCTAAAACCGAACGAAAAATGTTTTCTACTTCTTAACCTGAACATAATATTAAATATCAGAAATAATAGGATCGAAAATAATAAACATTAATGTACAATAACTATTTATTAACATTCGATTTAATTGGCATCGTATATTCGTCACCAATATTTTACCTACTCACAGGTTTGCGACATCTACTCTATAATATTAACGCTCTATCTCCTCTAAAGAGTGGCGCTTCGCCATAAGTAAAAGCGAGACAATGCTATTTTTGCGTCGCTCTATGTGCGCATGTCCACGAATGCGCGCGTAAACAACGAACTTGTTCATGACGTTTTAATTATTTATATTTATGCAATCTAGTATTAAATAAACTATTATTCTTCTTTATTACTTACGTTACGTTTGATGTCATGTTCACCATATTATTAGATGCTGTTAACGCCAAATAATATATATCTTGTTTTGTTCTACCCGCAATAATTTTGTTATGTCATTCTGTCCGCTGCATCTTTCCTGCTAATTGTTATTAGTAGTCTACGATCGACCTCTGACGTCGCCGCGCGTTGGTCGTAGTACCGTCCGCACCGCTTCGGTCACCTTTGACCACACCCACATTGTTTGGGTTCCGCACCGCTCCACTTCATCATTTAATTACGCAAAATACTGTCCACTTAATAAGAAGACCGCTGCACAAGAAAGGCCGAGAAGAAGCGCTGCCAGACCCAGGATCACGACAGGACGCGTCATCGACACCTCCGAACATCTGAAGTATAGGTCGTAGTTGTCTGGTGCAGCACTTTTGAAGGTACGCTTTTCTTGTCATAACTATAACCAGCACCTCATCCCGCCAAGCGCGTCGGTGTTACCGGCTGTATTGCTCAGCCGCCATTGGCGCGCACAGATGCCGAGGATGACTGGAGACAGTAATTCGGAGATCGTGTTGGAGTTCGAAGAATAGGCGATGGTGTGGGAGAAAGAATAATAAAACTATCTTGTGGTGGCGAATTAATCTGAACTGAGTTTCTTCCTAAATTTCCTTGTTCAGCTTCAAACAATATATCATTAATGAACTTTTCAGTGTACATTCTCTGTGTTTCACTTAATTTATCCAATTTCTGAGTCCAATACAATGCTGTTGGATTCGATGTTTGTGTATTACTTGATGAATTCACAGATTGAGATAAAAATAAACGTGCTTTGTCCAAAAGTTCATTTTGTTTGGATGTTGTTCCCATTTTCCTTTGTTTTATTGAGGGCTGTGGGACATTGAGAGAAGTAAAAGATCTTGGACTCGGTTCCTCTTTATCACTTTCTGGACGTAGCTCTTGTTGCGATTGCAATAGTGCAGCAGAAGTGCTCTGAAATAAAACATTCAATTTATTATTTTTTTACAGATACCTACTACAACAGAAGAATGGAAAAAATATTGCTGATGACTTTGCAACATTACATCATTTCTACAACTGTATAGGAGCACTTGATGGAAAACATATAAGAATTAAACATCCCCATTACTCGGGTTCCACAGAGCAACAAATATTTAACAAACGATTGCCGCGGGCCCGATGTACAGTTGAATTTGTTTTGGAATTTTAACAACTAAATTTCGAGTTTTCCAAAAAGCCATCATCAGTGTCAGTCCTGAGAAGACTACAAAGATTACAGCAGCATGCTGTTATTTGCACAATTATTTGATGAAAACGGTGTCGCAGGTCTATCAAACGTCAAGTTCTGATAATCAGGATATACAGTTGCAAGAATTAAGGCGATCAACAAATCGAAATGCAAGTACAGATGCAAAAACTATAAGAGATAATTTGTGTCATTATTATAACAATGAAGGGCTTTTATATCTATTAATATCTATTAATAAATATGATTAATATTTATGAAATACTTGGTTTTATTAGACGCTATCCAAAACAGACACTTACCTGTTGCTTGCTGAATAATTGTCGTTGGCTGTTCTGTCTTGTTTATGAAGTGTAATAAATGGAAAACCCATGACTTTGGTTTATAAACATCATCACTACTAGCTCCCGAACGTTTTGAGATAAGGATTTTTTTGAATTCCTTCTGGTAGTTTGTAATTGTGGCATCACTTTTCATTTTTTTTGTAAATTGCCAGTAATTTTTTCAGTACTTCTCCTTTTTTTATAATGTTTTTATAATCTTTTGCGGAACTGTCCCACAGTTCCGGCAAAACTTCCAAATTTAAGATGAACTCTTTTAGAACTTCCTGGTCTTTAGTAGAAGGTTTGAACAGGATGCGGGGTGAGGATAGTGACGATGATGCCTCCACCTCCACCTCTGCCTCTGCGAGATCCAAACAGTCGTCCGCCTCCATCGCTAGCGTAATGCGTACTGACGACACTGACGTGATAAATATTGACGGGAGGCTACACGTTCAATATTTATCACGATCCAAAGGGTCCGACGAAAGGATAATGACGTCCATCAATACTCTAGACTACACGTTCAATAAAAATCACGATACATCAGTATTTCTTGACGGATGACAGTAAATACTTTACGTGTAACCGTCGCTTAACAACTCGTGACTTACGTAAGGGGTATGCACATACCTACCATCGTACTTGTTTTATTCTCTTTGTCGACAATCGACAATTGTCATTGGTTATTTATATTCTCTTTGCTTCTGCGTCATTCGTATTTCATTTCATTCTAAATTAGAAATCTCAGAACCATTGTTTATTTAATGTCATATGTTAAGGGATTTGTGTAATTATTTTAATATAAATATTATGTATATAATACATATATAGTAACTTGGCGTTATGTTATAGAATAACGTTAGTTTCCTATTGTCAATATACTAGTCGAGCAAATAATATGTTACTCTTGCATAGTTTTCAGGCTTTCGTAATTCATAAAAACTAAACTGTTTAGCTATGTATTAAACTCAATGCAAAATGTATGGTATTAATGGATCAGATTTTCCTCCTGTGAAAGAAGACACCTTTTGTAAATATGTTTTATACTATGAGATAAATAATTCAAGGTAAATAATAACGTTGGTAAAAGTGGTTTCTCACAATAGCTTTTTTTGTATCGTCTCAGTGCTTATTCTGTTTTTTTTGCAGGGTTCGCATTTGGGATCTGATTATTTTGATACCGAATGCTTTGTTTGTCCTGTTCTTAGTGATAAGATTTAACAAAGCTCAGTTGAAATTGCGTGCTACTAGTAGTCCCATATTTTTGACATTTTATATGCTTGTTTGGGGAAATGTTATCATCAGTCTTGTTCGATGTGCTGTGTCTATGACAGTTAATGCTGCTGTGCCACTTGGAGGTCTTATTGACAAGATACTATGGGTCACTGTCAGATTCTTTTTGCTTGCAACGGAAATGAGTGTAGTTATATTTGGATTGGCATTTGGTGAGTTTCCTTTAAATCATTACAATTAAAAACTAAATTTAAGGTAAAGTAAAAAACATGGATTTCACTGTCAATTCAAATGTAATAGACATATTTATCTACTTCTAAGTAAATTTCAGTGAAGTTTAGATCATTGTTTAGAACATTATTTAATGAGAAAGATTTATATGTAAATGTAAATAAATTAAGTCTATAGAATTCGAAAGATATTAAAATTTAATACAATGGTGTGCCTAGGGATTCAGAATAGCCCACCCGACATATATGTTCTTTATTGTTTTTGTAAAAATAGAAGCAAGTCATGTTTTTGGAAATGTGCTCAGAGACGCTCTACATACTTAAAAAAACTGGATCCTCCTCATAATTAACTAAGATTATGCGGACAGTCGCAACTATATAATTGGTAAAATATATCTAAAACGGGAAATTTAATGTGACTACCTTTTTATTCTGGCTTTACGTTTCGACTGAGTTGTATCGGCGGTAGTCTCAAGCAAAGAGTTTGCTTGAAACCACGGCGGATGCAACTCGGTCGAAACGTCAAGCCAGAATAAAAAGGTAATTGTGTTAAATTTCCCATTTTAGATATATTTTATAACGCAACGTGAAAGTTTAAAAGTTTATATATAATATTTGGTAGTGCAAAAACAGTGCTTTTTTCAGTCCGTCTTGTCAATGCAATGAAGGTTTATAATTTAGGGTTAATCATTCTAATTAAATATATTATATTTTTTACAGGTCATATGGATAGTCGCAGCAGCATTCGATATGTATTACTGGCAACTTCACTCATTTCTTTGGCTTTCACTATAACTCAAGGCACTTTGGAGATAGTTATGCCAGATGACATGTTTCATATTGACACTAGAGATTACGATTTGTTTGGACATGGAGGAATGCTGTTTTGGTTTACCTCATCACTTGTTTTTGGACTTATCTACTTCATTATACTGTTACTGCCATGGACTCCACTTAGAGAATATTTAGCTTTACCATGTTAGTTAATTTTTTACCCTAGGTTTTATCTATCATTTTTAAATAGTGTCATAATATGTATTGTTGACAACTTAGAGAGTATAATAGTGTAGATTTCAGCAAAACTGGTGAAATAATTTCGATGTTAATTATTATTGTTTAGTATCTCAAACTAATAGAATTTTGATATGTTTTTATGGGGTACTTAATATATAATATTATATTTGGGTAAGAATATTGTTGGAACTAACAAATCTGTTAGGATTTTATGTTATTTTCTAAGCAAAAGAAAGTAATAGGTCATAAAAGCAAAAATTAAAAATTTAGAAAAGAACATTCTGAAAAATAGCTTACAAAAAAAAAACTAATTACATGCAAATTGGTTTTTTCGTTTAACAGCTATATGCCACAAACAAGCACAGACAATAGTGTCAAACTTGTTACACTCCTCTTTTCTGTTGGCAGTTAAAAACTCAAAATTTTTGACATAGTTTACTGTTCTATTCAATTATAGTTTGTCTCAATATGATTATATTTTATATGGACATTATCAATCTTATACTTTTCACTGGGATGGATGTAGACAATTCTGAGGAATTTTGATGTTTTATATTTTCATTATGAAAGCATTTTACAGGCTATAATAATAACTATTCATTATAGTTGTTTTCTAAATCTATGACAGGTTTTTTATTTTTGTGATAGTTGGTACAAAAATAGGACACAACATCATAAATTGCTTGATTTACTTGTCTTTGTGATCCCCGTATAATATATTGAATTGTGAGTAGGACAAGGGAGTAGAATATAAATATATAAACACACTTAGGCTGCACATTGGATGGCAGCGGGCGGCATGACAGCTTCTACAGCGGCCTGGGTGCGAGCTGATCGAATATATACGTCAGTATGCTGTTTTTAACGGCAGCGGCGCAGGCGGCTAGACAGTAATGTTGCGCCAGGAGATGGCCATTTTAAACGCGTCATCGCCTGCGTTACTATCGCCGCCGTCCTGTCGCTCGCTCGCGTCCAGTTTGCGCCCTATGGGCGCAAACGTCACCATGACTACTCGAATGCGCATCCACCACTCTAAAGGACCGCGACGCTCGTGTCCCACCTTCCACGTCGCTGCCGTCGAGAACAGCTCCATACAAACCTATGTATTTGATCAGCACGCACCCGCGCCGCTGCCGCCGCTGCGACGGCTGCTGGCTTCCAGTTTGCAGCCTAAGGGCGCGTTTATTTGATACGACTTTTTATGCGCTAACAAAACGCGGTCGCCACGCGCAATCGCGTGCACGTTTCTAGAGACCACACTGTTAGAGCAAATTATGCTCTACTTATTTACACGTCTAAGGTCACACGCAGGCAATTTCGTTGTCTAGAGCGGGCGGGGAGGCCCAGAGGGGAATGGAATGCACTGCCGAGGTAGCATTCCGTAGGGATTCCGTAATGAGGTTAGGTGGTTCCAAGATATTTAAATGTTGTCTAGTAAATAAAGATCACTCTTGCCATTAATGAAAACAAAAGCGCGGCGATCGAGCTGCTATTGCACGTGGTGGCCGCAAGAAAGTTTTCGCGTCATATATCCGCAGCTTTATTTACATTTTTTCTCAAACTAAAGGTGTAATTAAGTTGTAGTCAAATTATTTGTTATTGTAGATAATTATTGAAGTTAAGTGAAGGGATAAGAAATCGTTTATTTTAGGCCATTATCTACATTAGAAATACAGATTAGCTTAAAAATCTTTGGAAACACTTCAGTGTTCACATTTGTTTGCCTGGCTAATTTGTGTTTTCAAGATTGACCTTATGGAGCAGTGTGACAGTATAGTCAAGTTATATTAGTAATTAATTACAAATGTATATATTTTCAGCGAAGCTATCCTTCTACTTGTACGTGCTATTGTTAGCACTTCTCGACTCAGTACAAGCGGTAGGTGCTGGTTTGCTCGCATGGGGCTCCATGCAATCTGGACTTTGTGTTGTTGACGTCACTACGTGGTTGTATTTTTCTCTTTACACACCACTTGTGTATCATACATTCCTCAGCGAATTCTTTAGGTAAGTGAAATATATTCAGATTATATACATAGTAATCCTTAAAATTATATTTATATTTCTACATAAGATATTTTACATTTTATCCTCTTAATTAGTTACTAACGTAAACTAATACTGTTTTCAGTAGGTTTGTAGCCTTTTTCATGTCAAATTAGGGAAGGAGAAGTGAGCGGTGTACAAGAGAAGTGACGTATGTTGTGATGTGGTTGAGACTTGTGACGTTACACCTACAGTATGAAAACAATAAGTATGGCATTGACAGGCTAAGATTAGGATCTTAAAACATGAATAGTTTGTTTTATGTTTTAATTAAAATGAATTTTAAAAAGTGATAAGAGTTATGAAATCACAACAGTCAAGGAGGCGGATGCATCACACGATTGTGACAGAGAGGAGGGAGGTAACTTGGAAATAGTATATGGATGGAGTAATATATGGATGGCCGATGGCTACAAAGGGACAACAAAAGTAATCAAAAAATTGAAGTCTGTTTTAAATTGTTTTCAGCGTATCTCAACCGAGTATCATGTTCTCATACAAGGCTCAAATGGATGAGCCCATGGATGACGATCAAGTGTCTCTGCCTCACCAGCAGAGCTTTAGTTCACTGAAGACCGATTCGGACTACATTTATCAGGTATTGTTTGCAATAATGCACAATACATACTAATTTTAATCACAACTTCATCTGACATAAAATATGATCTGTATTCTATAATAATAAGAGATCAATAGAATATTCATCAAAATTGGATCAATATTTTTTGATATTACTTTATCTATAATTTTAATAAATTAATAAATTTTGATATAGACTATAAAGTTCAGATTTTTACGATATTGAAAGATGGAAATAATAATTTGTTTAATATCGTTAATTCTATGATCTTTATCGTTATGAAATTGATGATAGGTATTTCAATATTATGGCAATTACATCATCATTTCATTACACAATCAATCTGATGGATAGACTGATGGAGTGAACTAACCCTGAATATGTAGCCTCAATCTTTAAATATCATCACTTTGCATAGAAAAAAAAATGAATAGATCAATGTTATACTTTACCCCTAATGATGATGAACTTGATTGATGACGTCTTTGAATTTATATATGTCGGTGGAAATAATAAAAGGCAACCATTTGACTATACAATGGCAAAGCGCGACTTCCGGTTTGAAAGGGATAACGCGCTAACGGGATGTCGGGGCTGCCGCTGAGTCTGTTAGACTACAGCCGCCGGTGCGATAGCATTTCTCCGACGGATCGTTTGCTTATTGTTACAAAGAGTTTTCTGTTGTTTGCACATTAACTTTGTCTTAACATTGTATTTTATGGAGTAGTGCGCCTCTTGTAAGATTTGGCACCTATTTCTCATGGCTGAGTCGCAAAAGCATGAATTGCCCCGTGTCTTTTCAGACATATATATTTAAGACCTCAGAATAATGACATAGCATAGAAGCCAGGCTAAAATAGCTGCAAAATAAAGCAGTTCATTTTAAGTAATTTTATTTATGACGTTTGTAATTGACTAGACAGATTTGTATTAATTTTATTGTATAGGTGGTGTAAAAACTGTCCTAGGTTGACATTTCTAGGTGAGGTAGAAATGTCAAGTCAATAAGTCAAAACTTCATATGTATGTAAGCTTCTCCTGTGTATCCCATTTCATTTGATACCCATATTGTTGGAGGAGGTCTTGAAAAAAGATATTTCCTACTGCGGAGCATCCGCCATATTGGATTTATGATGACGTCATAATATACAGAAACTCCCCTGCGTGTTCCATTTGATTTATTACCCATATTGTTGGTGTTGACTAAAAAAGTTATTTTCCATAATGAAACATCCGCCATATTGCATTTATGATGACGCCACATATATAGAAATCTTCCCCTGTGCATTCCATTTCATTTGCTACCCATATTATTGGTGTTGGACAAAAAAATTATTTCCTTTAATGAAACATCGTGAATAATAATAATAGGTACAAAATATTTTAGTAGAATCCTAATATTAAAAAGGTAAAATAGATTTTGTTTCATTAAAAAAATGACTTCGATTACGCCATAAATATACCGAAATTTACGTAAATTACTACTTCACATATTGAAAATTAAAAATGTAAATCCATATTTATGTAAACATCGATAATAAACGGCACTATTGCGCTTGGTTGTAAATAAAAATAAAGGGTGTGTACTAATCTGTCTTCGTCTAAGGGAAATTTCGCCATAAACAAACGTTTTTTATCGTTAGTCCGGCCAGCTCTTAAACCACACATTTTACAGGTTTTGTAATGCATTTTTCTTAATATACGGAACACTGTATTACAATTTTCAGAGTTGTGAATCCAATAATTATATAGGTATATTTGAAAAAAGTTATAAATATAAATTACTGAAAAACCATAAGACAACGAAATTAACGCTGATCATAGAGTACTAATATACTGACGGAAAAGAATGACAAAGATAATAATCGACAGTTTGATAAAGAGACGGGTGTATGGGATCGAAAAAGACAGATAGCCGCGATTAAAGCTAGGACAAATTTCATACAAACCTGTTTTTCTGTATGGTGTTTCATCAGACTGGGGGCAGTATTGGAATAGGAGTCCGCACTCTAAGGAGATAATTAAAGTCGACAAATTTAATCTTGAAACATCTCTTTATATCTTTTGCTGTTGGTATATGTATATATAGCAATCTTATATACAGGGTGTCCCGTAAATAATGGATTAACCTTAAGGGAAAGGTAGAACACCTAATTACCTAAAACCTATTTGACTAGTTTTAAAACCTTAGGGTTACCGAGAATTTTTTTTTAAATTATTTTGACCATTTTCTCCGCCTGGCTTCAGTTTTTTTAATATTGTCGTTCCAAATGGTAACATTTTTTCAATCTGATTTTTGTAAAATATTGCTAAATAATTAGATTATGTAGCTTAATAACGATTTGGTTAGCTTATCTTCATTTCTAAAAAAAAGAAGACCACAAACGAAGAAATTATTTTTTTCAGATTATGATAACACAAATTGGTACCACACTGAAGTGGCCCATTATTTTAAAAACTTGAACATTTATTAAAGTTTCTAAAATGGTATAAAACTTTCGTCTAGTCCTTCTCATTACAAAGTTATTGCTATTAATCTGATGAAGGGGCTACATCACCAAAACTTTTAATTTAAAGAGAATGGTCTAATTGTGTGTTTGTTAGGTTTATTATTGTATGTTTTATAATCCTTTATCTGCGTGATAAAATTGCTATAGGACTTAAAACAAAAAAAAACTTTGGAAAGAAAAACAAAAAAATACAAAAAAAGTATTTATTACTAAAAAGTTACTTTGGAAAGAAAAACATAAAATTATAAAAAAATTATTTATTACTAAAAACTTACAATAGGTCTTCGAATTGTTTTCCCTTTGCTAAAATACACACCCTGTATCTTTTTATGAATGAAGCCCTTACACGGCGTATGAAATTTCTACGGTTAATGGACTCCACGGCAGCGCTTATACGCTGGCGCAATTGGTCTATTGACGCGATTGAGTGTTCGTAAACCAAATTTTTAAGACTTTCCCAATAAAAAAAATCCAAGGGATTTAGGTCAGAAGACCTGGGCGGCCACAAAATCGGTCCTAAGCGGCCGATCCATCTGTCAGGATAGGCTACGTTTAAGTGTCGCCTTACTGTCGTTGCATAGTGTGCAGGACATCCGTCGTTTTGTAGCCACATCGTTTCTCTCACTTCTTCCGGGACATCTTGCAACAGTGTGGGCAATTCATTTTGTAAAAAATGCAAATAATAATCAGCAGTTAGAGTTGCTGGCAATTCAAATGGACCTATTATTTGGCCACAGATAATACCAGCCCATAAATTTATCTTAAATTGGTGTTGGCTCCTTTCTTCTCTGATCAAATAGGGGTTATCTAATTGCCAACTATGTAAGTTGTGCATGTTGATATAGCCATCGCGTCTGCAGGAAGATTCGTCGGACCACAAAATTTTATTGAAAAATTGCGGATCATTTCGAACCATTCTTAACATTCTTCGGCAAAACGTAACTCTTAGAGCGTAGTCTCTCGGCTGTAACGTTTGAACACGTTGATAATGATATGGGTGCAACCGATATCTTTTTAATACTCTATGCACCGTTGTTTTAGGCACACCAGTGCGTCGTGCTATGGCACGAACCGAAGTCGTCGGGTCATTCTCAATTTCCTCTCTCGCTCAGGCTCAGGCTCCCGCATTACCTCTGCATTCTCCGTAAATAAAATGCATGTTACAATAGTCTCGTGCCGTATACTGTTGACGCGGCATTTCTGTCAATGTGTACTAAAACACTACAATAGATAGTCGTTCACAATGCTTTCAGAGTCCTTAAGATCGCCAAGTCGTAATTTCAATAAACAGAGTCCAAATCGTTAAGCAAAACAAGGTCCAAATTCACAACACGTAAAAATCGAGAGAGAGCAACACAAAACGTTTGTCGTAATCAATAGTACAAGTCGCACTAAGCGAGAAGAATAGCCGTATGTCCTATAAAACCGGTGCTATCTACAATTAGCAGTCATAAAGGTCTTTTGTTATCGCCGTCCCGCTCAGGTGCAGGTATCTGCCCAGATTGCGAACTTATTCACTAAAAAGAAACAGAAACACTTCTTGTACTGAGCTCGCAAACATAACAGACATTAAAAAAAATACTAGGAATAAATAACATGGAATCCACATCTGTCTACATTTTTGAATTATAACAAAAATTTGTCTAATTAGCCCCTACATCAGATTAATAGCAATAACTTTGTAATGAGTAGGACTAGATGAAAGTTTTATACTGTTTTAGAAACCTTAATAATGGTACAAATTTTTAAAATAATGGGCCACTTCAGTGTGGTACATTTTTTTTACAGGAGAATTTATCCAATTTGTGTTATCATAATCTGAAAAAAATAATTTCTTCGTTTGTGGTCTTATTTTTTTAGAAATGAAGATAAGCTAACCAAATCGTTATTAAGCTACATAACCTAATTATTTAGCAATATTTTACAAAAATCAGATTTAAAAAATGTTATCATTTGGAACGACAGCATTAAAAAAACTGAAGCCAGGCGGAGAAAATGGTCAAAATAATGATATATATATATATATATATATAAGTACAAGAATTATTTTCATAAGCTTATTTGAAAAATAGAATTAATAGAATATATATATAATCAAAACAAGATTCTTTATTTTGAAGTAGTCACTCAAAAAAATCTAAAATTTAGAATTGAAATACAAATCAAATTCGTTTGGGTAGTACGTGTTTTTCTTGATGTAAAATTTTTCAACAAAAAATTAAATTGATAAATTGTGGGTGCTCCGGAGCTAAAACATTACAAGGTATAGCACCCTCTCCCAGGTATGGAAAAATATTCCAAAAGCGAGCAACTGTGGTCAGCACTCAGTACCTACTACTTTGAATTAAAATGAAAAATATAGTTATTTTATTAGTATTCTTATAAACTTGAAGAAATCTAACGAATGTCTTTTATAGAAAATTTACACCCCCAAGTCGTAAAAAAATAGCACATAATTTATATACCTACTCATTTATATAACACTTTTATAGGGACAGGCATTCGTTTGCAAGAACAGGGTTACATTATACACTTAATCTACTTCTGTATAATATAGTGACAGTACTCTCTGAGTGACGAGGCTATAACTTGCTGATCGACAGATAAACCAGGATGAAATTACAAGGGTCCGTTTTTGTCATTTGGCTACGGAACCCTAAAATGTGCGCCTTTATTCATTTTAACTATTTTTTTGTTGACTAATTTATTATATGCTAGCCGTACTCGCGACTTCGTATTCGTGGAAAATGTTTCCGTGACTTTTCCGGGTTAGTGTTTCCCTTTCTCTTCTTTAGACGTAGATTTTTCATAAAAACTAGCCTTTTTATTTTTGTTAGTTACTACCATGGAGAATCTGCCACATCCGATTTATGACGATGTCACATACACAGAAACCTTCCCCTCCTTATTGCATTTCATTTGACACTCGTATTTCTGGAAGTCTTAAAAATGTTACGTCCTATTACGGAGCATCCGCCATATTGGATTTATGATGATGTCACATATACAGAAACCTTCCCCTGCTTATTCCATTTCATTTGATACCCATATTGTTGGTGTCGTACAAAATAATTACTTCCTTCAATGGAGTATCTGCCATTATGGATTTATGATGACGTCACATATACAGAAACTGTTCCCTGTGTATTCCATTTCATTTGATACTTATATTCCTTTTACTTTATAACACGGAGCATTCGCCATATTGGATTTATGATGACGTCACATATACAAAAATCTTCCAGGCGTGCGCACAACTCACTAAAGTTTCATCGCAATCAGATAAATTGTATAGGAATGCATAGAAAACAAATGTACAAAGAAACATTCATCTGTAAAGAAACAGACAGACAGACTTTCGCATTTTTTGAAAAAAGGAAACATTTATCATTAAATAAACAGATCGACAGACTTTCGCATTTATAAAATTAGTACGGGTATCTGCTTTTATTTATTTTTATTGGTTTAAAATCTTAAATCATTAAATTATCAATTTAAAACAATCATTCAAAAATGTATGGAATAAATATTTTAATGACCTAATTAAGTTTGTAACAATAGTAGCAAAGAAACAAGATATTATAACATGGAACTAGGTACATAATTTCAAAGAATGGTAGTCATTATAAATTCTCAAAATTAATGGAAAAGATATTGACAATCGATACGTTTTTACACATCCCTACTTACACGTGCCATCTTGCAAGAGTGAGGACGCAACATGTAATTATAGCTTGCTAGACAAGGACAAACGCCTACTCAAAGTTACCAGCAACCAGTATCACTAGAGCTCTGCATTTTTCTGTTATAAATGTTTATTATTAATTTTATACTTACCAATGAAACGTGATATTGTCGTTTTTCATTTCATCATATTGTCACTACCACACCACTTTACAGCGTAATTTGGCATTATTTACGTATTATATTCTATATTTTTTAAAACGATTAGACGCAGGTCACGGTTCTGCTTCCTGGTTAATATTAAGGAGTGCGCGTTTGTGTTTGAACTTATATGAGCATTTGTGCTAATCAATGGCAGAAAACGGTGCCTTTTCATTTCCTGTATTTAGGCTAGTTTGTCTGTGACTAAACCTAATCCAGTTTTTACTGCAGAACTACCGATAAAATAAAATAGATTAAAAGTTGTGTAAAACATTACTTTTTGTTCCAGCAGAGCAACAGCGTTTACGACAGTACTTTATTTGAGGCAGGTGGCACGACTCCAATGAACCCTGTGTACAGTGCTTCCCTTCAGAGCCCCGATTCTATAGCTTCTGGACAATCCGTAGACATTGGCGGCCCGATATCTGGTTTCCAAAGCCAGAATATGCCTTCGACATAACATTAATGAAACTGACGTATGGTTTAACTTCATGTTACATTATTTAACTCCAAAGAAAAACATTACTAACTTAGTTCTATACATAAAAATAGTATAGAAAATTTAAAGTTTTAGTGCATACAAAAGTTTCTCTACCTAATGTTTTTTTTTGTCATTTAAAGGAATCTCCATAATTTTTCTATCTTCTCATTTGTTTCATTTACTACCAAAACTAATGTACCAATTTTTGTGATAGGTTGAGCCAGTGATCAAATTATTAGAGACTGCATTACATCCCATTTTTGCTTTAAGATAGTCTATTTAATGGATCCATCCACGTTTCTTGACATTAGAGTTATATATAATGTAGTTATAGTATAATTATGCTACATTGCTGTGACGTTAGTAACTTGTGATTTTATTTTATTAGTCTTATAACATAGCTTCAGTTCAATCGAAACTGAAAGAAAATTTATTAAGTAGGATACTTATTTTTACTTAATAAGAAAAACATATTATTTCACTATGTTTTAATTAAATAGATTTATGCTCTAGTGGTAATATTAACAGAAAATTGAGAGAATCGTCCACATTAATTTTGTTATGCTATTTATAAAGTCAGGAATCCTGTTCACGAGTACGAATAGGGTGCTTCGGCGTTGCGCTGACTACGTCAAAATTCCTTAATTTTTTTGAATTACATTATCACTTGCTATCTCATAATATTTACATATCTCGGACGCGAATAATAAGAAAAACAATTATTACATATTAGATGTTTTAGTATTTTTGAGTTATTTATGGAAACTTGCAATATTGGTTTGAAATTGCGAACATAGAATGCGCTACAAAAGTTATAGGGATGATAACGTTTTGGATAGAGGAAAACATTTTTAAGTTTAAATGCATATATTGCAATGTAAGCAAATTTGATTATTCTTTAAACGTACTCGTGTTACTTAAGATTATGTTGTACCCTCAGGTTGTGTACCTATTGCAAGCTCAGACTAAATAAAGAAGCGACCAACACAGTGAGGCCTGGTTTCTAGTTATGTGATACGTAGACTACTGTTGCCATATCGCTTCCTAGTACCAAAGTTATTATAAAATAACTAATTCACTAATAACCTATTTTTATATGTTGCATATTTTACATTGCACAGATACGTCCCCATATAATTATTATTAGTATTAGAATTTGCACGCTACTTGTTTATACACAGTTGCATCTTGAAACAATTTACTAATCCTTTAACTAAAACAAATATGGAAACAAGTAACGTGACCTTGCATGTAATGTTATACCCAATAATAGGAATAATATTATAATTTTCTAATGGCAACACTTATTGAGGTTTTATGTTCCAAGTAGTTTTTATTTTACGTATGAAAGGTGACTCCATCCTGCTTTTTAAATTAGAAGACTGGTACTATTCGGCATTTTCGCGGTAAAATAATGTTATTTATAATAACGTGACGCTCCTTTGATAGCCCAGCTGAAACTAATAATGTGAGTCGGTAGTTTTGCCGTCCTCACTGTGTCGTTCGTGGTTGCGTAGTTTTTCTATTTGGTCTGAGATGCAAGTCTAAGAGTCTAACTACAGTGTATGTTACATTTTGTATGTGTCACTGATACCAAGATACCAATTGGTTTTATATAGTTATTTCTATGATTATTATACTGTGATCGTAATGATTTATGTTTTTGTTGTTGATGTTTTTTTTTTAATCTTAAGGGTTTACAGTAATAGAATTTTTGTTTACTACACTATATTATATTAATAATAATTTATATATTTAATTATGGATATATCTGATATTTAACCAAAATGTAAAAAAATCATAAAAAAGGGTAGACAGTTGCTGGTCTGTAATAGATCATAGAACACCTAAAAATGACTCTTTAGTTGGTTGTTAGAATTTTAATTATTACAGTAATTTACATTCTCTTTGGTACCTACATGTATTTTGTAGATATAACATTTCATCATTTTACTTTTCTTATGACAAATCTTAAAATTGGGGTGATTATTGTCAATTTCTTTTTTGTAAGATGTGATATTCTACATGTCATACCTGCCTATACAATTTCATTATTATTTGATCTTTTAGAAAATAAATAAAAATATACTTTTATTGAAAGTTAGTTTTATTCTTATTATTATGTATTGAGAATTTTGTGTAACAGTGTTTTCAGATTTATCAACTTTTTACAAATTTTCTGAAATGAAAGGATGTCTTAAACAATCTTTTATTTTAATTCTTTGACTAGGATCAATAGTCAACATTTTGTCTAACATATCCTTAAATTGTGTTAATTTTTTTTCTTCATTTGTTGCTAAGTTACGGCAATATTTTTTGAGTTCTCTAAATAAGTCTTTAACAGGATTGATATTAGACACTTCAACGAATTTCTCCCTCCCAGTAAGTTCATCCTTTTTATGAAGTATATAATTATTATTGTAATTGAAATGTTGGTTTTTGAATTTTCCTTTACGTATCAATTTGTTAGGGATTTTGCCTTTTAGATCCATAAAACATTTGAGCATTTTATTATTGGAACTTCCAGTAAATAAAATTCTTCCTGTTGCCATTTCAAACACTGTGCAAGCTGTCGACCATACATCCACACTATGGCTGTAAGGTATTCCTAGAATGATCTCTGGTGCTCTGTAAAACCTTGACACCAAATAAGGTGTTGCTTCATTATCTTTAGCTTCCATTGCTGATCCGAAGTCTGACAACTTTAAAATATTTTTCTTCTCATTCACTAAAAGGTTATCTGGTTTAATGTCAGCATGAATAACACCAATTCTTTCCAAAAACTTCAAGCCTGTTAGGATTTGCCGGCTGTAACTTATCAGTGCTTTCATATTTAGTCCATGTTTTCCATATTTTTTTAATATTTGCCTTAAATCAATATATAATGATTCTAAGACAATGCAGAGGTGTCCTTTATGTGTAAAGTGATTCAACATTTTGATACAGTGATATTTGTTTTCTGGATCTGCGTCAGTTATTTTCTTTAAAATTGTAATTTCTTTTAAACCAGTACTATACATTAAGTCATTATTTCTAATAATTTTGATTGCTACAGTACTGTTATCTTTATCTTCTGCTTGAACCACATTTGCAAACACTCCTTTACCTAGTATATTTTTTATAACATATCTTTTGCTATTAAGTACATCTCCAATTCTAATGTTATAATATCCTTCCGAGTCATCCCAGTTATCTGTTAAATTTATATTACTCTCATTATCTTGTAAGAGAGGTTCTGATGCATTGTTTGCAGCAAAATCATCAATTTCTGAAAACATGTCAGGTATTTCATTAACACTTTTGATATTTGTGTCTGAAATGTTATGATTATTGGTTTTGAGTTCTTTATTTTCATTATTTTTTTGGTCAATTCGATGTTTTTCATTTGCAGAAGTCATTTGTTTACAATCTTCCTCTGATATATTTGGAGCATTTTTGTCATTAAATTTCTCTAAAATTTGTTTGCGTTGTTTCCTCCTTTGTTCTATGATCATTTCTTCATCTTCTGAATCTATAACTGTTGGCGATGATTCTCTATCCAGTCGTTTTTTTCTTTTTGTTTCTTCGGTGGGTTTTAATAGGTATTTGATTTGGTTATCTTTGTGATAATTTTCTTCACTTTTATAACACTTCCTTTTTGATAAATCACTATCAGAACATTTTACGAATTTTTTTAGTTCATCTTTTAAATACTGTCTTTGTTTCAAAAGTTCTTCTATACTGTTGCTTTTTGTGGGTAATGGAGGTGTACGCGATTCACATGTTCTAAGATCCTTGGAGTTTATGCTATGTCTGCTTCTAGTTGATTTTATGTTTTCTTCGTGTCTATGATGTTTGGAGTATTTACTTTTGGAATATCTATCACAATTGTCCATTTTAGTTACTGATAACAAATGACACTTTTTGTTGTTAACTAAAAATTTGACGACTGCAGATAGTACTATCTGTAATGATAGAAAATGTAAATTAATTTAGTAAAATATTTTACAAATTTATAAAAATAACTGTATAGGTATAAACTCTTTTTAAGGGTGTTATTTAAAAGCATTGTCACTTTCATGAGAAATATGATAACTAGAGCATGTTGGCGAGTATTGAATGTATATACTCTCATGAATTTGACATAATGTTGCATTCAATATAGTTGTTAACCATTATCAGTGATTACATTTCCACCCTGTGATATCTCAATTCATTTCCAATTTTTAGATTTCCAAAACTTGAGATGCAACATATCGTCAGCTTCTTCTGCCTTTATTATTACATTCTTGATTATTCATTTTATGTACTGTCTGTTTTTATTCATCTAACTGTACCATTCATAGGTTTTCTTTGCCTAATTTTAAATATTTCTAAATTGATATTAATCATTTTGATGAGCTAGAAAAAAATTCAAATAATGTTTAACTAAATTGCATATTGTTATAAATTTGATACAGTACTGGGGCCATCCATAAATTATTTAATGTAGGATAGAGGAGAGAGGGTATCCTAAAGCCCAGTATTGACAATACATTCAAACGGACATCTAATAATGGATTCACCCAAATGGACTCTGTCAGATTATTTGTTTAGCGCATTGACAATTGATCTATTGCATATATTCACAGTACCAGTTTCTTCACTTGTGCTCTATCGGTAGTACCTACTTCTGCATAATTATATGTATAATAAAATGGAAATTAGACAAAAAATTTGTTACTGAAAATAACAATTCCTAAAATCTTTAGCTATTTTCCGCTCAAACTGGAAAAACCACCAATCGACACGTGTTTCGCCTGTCAACGAAGCATCCTCAGGATATTCCAGAGATCAGACTCGGTCAGCTAACCAGCACCGAATCAACAAATGAGTCAGCGTACGACTACACTAATTGCCCTAGCCACGACCAGAGAGTGAGTGATCAATCAGAGCTCACTACTAATGGCCCCGCTCACTTAATGTGGACGAATTGAGTTTAAATTCAACTACTGGTCGTTCAAATTAAGTGGGCGGGGTCATTGGAGGTGAGCTCTGATTGGTCACTCACTCTGTGGTCGTGGGTAGGGGAATTAGTATAAATCAGTGCTTCCCAAAGTGGTCCAGGTGGACACCCATGGGTCCACGAGAGACTCGACGGGGGTCTACGTTGACGTGAAAAAAAAGGGGGTCTACAAGTTGTAAGTGGGGTTCACGAAAATATATCTGGTTTCGATAGGAAAGAACAAAAATGTTGGCTTGGTTTTATCTATCAATGTCAGTTCAGCAACAGTTACTTGTAAAAACTTGCATATTCGATATTCAGTACAATGCATATCAAGACTTGCAAAGCGCCGCCCGCCCGCAACGCTTGACAGATGTGCAAAGGGACGAAATACGACTTCTACTGTGCTTGCAATCTTGCATGAACTTGATTCACCAATATAAATACAAATACCAAGGACAAACGTTACTCATCAATGTCAGTGTTTGCCAGTGCCGGAAAAAGTAAGTACCTGCCTATTTGTTATACATACTTTTATTTTATATTGTAATAATATTATATTTGTTGTTTGCGTGTAGTAGGTACGTAATAAAAATTACATACTGAACAGGGCCATTATTCAATACTTCTATAAAAGAACAGAAAGCCAAGAAACATTGTTTTATTCTTCTTCTTCTAGTATTGTTTATTACAAAATTATTTATTTATCAGACTGGTGATTCACTAAAGGAGAGAGATATGATTGACCTGCATGTTTGTACATATTTCAGTGGCCTCGTAGATGCTAATGCTAAATGATTAAAAATACTTTCACAAATTGTACGTGTCTATATGTACCACTCGTAACGTATATCAATGTAATAAATAAATCATTAAAATCGCGGAGTTTTCATGTCAAAATATTCTTTAAAAGTATTTTCTCTCGAATTTACAGAAATGTATCAAAATATAATTAATCAAAAAATATATTTTCAAATATATAACAGGTTCAGACGTTTTGTAAAAACCTCTATATGGGTCTTAGCGGTTTATTGCTTTTAATAATTAAAATCAGTTTTGCAGCCGGCATTTTGGTTTTTTCATTGCAATAATTAATTAATCCTATTCCATTCAATAATTTTTTTTCTTTACAATTAGGTAACTGATACGAAACATGGCTGAATCTAAGACGAAATGTCAACAGTACAGTATTATTTGAAATTTGGTTTTCTTCCATCAAAGGCAGACAAACGATTGCCCATATGCCTTTTATGCAACAAAGTTTTGAGTAATGATTCTACGAAACCATCGAAGTTCGAGGATCATCTAATAAGGTGTCATCCTGATAAAATAGGTAAAAATTTAAAATATTTTCAAACCTTGAAGGAAAAATATGAAGAGACCCACCGTGCACACTACGTTCGCTTCAACGTCTCAAAGTAACGATGATGGCTTGCGGACATCTTACAATATCTCAATGCTTATAATGAAATCTGGAAAACCGCACACCAGTGGAGAACAGTTAATTTTACCCACTGTTGAAGAGGTTTTAAAAACTGTTATCCAGAAACCTCCCTTTGACATACTCAAAAGAATTCCTTTGAGTAACAACACTGTACCTACAAAGACGTATTGTTAAAATGAGCTCTGATATTGGAAGCTTCTTGTGTAATTATCTGCAAACAACTCATTTTTCTATTCAACTGGACAAGTCAACTGTACCTGGCAATGAAGCATTATTATTGGCATATGTTCGATTTGTTATGGACGAACAAATCCATGAAGAGCAGCTGCTATTTGCGAAAACTTTGGAGACGGACACTAAAGGTGAATTAATATTTAATGTCTAAGTGATTTTAAAAATCGATTCCATTTACAAACATTATTTTGGTGGCAGTAGATGGAGCTGCTGCCATGTTCGGGCGATATCATGGGTTTATAAGCCATCTTAAAAGAATTATAACAGGAGTAACTGCAATTCACTGTGTCATCCACCGACAACACCTTGTATTTGTGATTAAAGCAGTTAACAAAATAAGAAGCAATGCGTTGAATACCCGTTTATTTTCACAATTGTGCGACAAAAATTATGAAGACTTCCTTCCTTTGCTCTTACACACTGAAGTACGCTGATTGTCAAAAGGTGTATGTTTAACAAGATTTTACTCACTTTTTGAATCAGTTTTAGAGTTTCTGGAAAGTAAAGATCCAGATTTAAAAGAAAACCTGATCAAATTGAAAGCAGACATCGGGTATTTGATAAATTTGTTCAAAAAAATTAATGACGTTAACAGTTACAAGGGCACAGCCTAAATTTAATAAAAACAGAGTACAATTTCAGTTTTTCTTGGAAAATTGAAAATTATGAAGCAAAATAATAGTCGGCGCGAATTCTGCCAGTTTCGAAACTTGTCACAGGTAGAATGTTTTGATGAGGATATTCAAACATACATTCAACATTTAAATGCCCTGCATGATGACTTCAAAAATAGATTTGAAGATATTCTGACAATGGAAATACCACCATGGATCATAAATCCATTTGATGAAACGGAAGTGGTAAATTTGGTATCACAGGTGTAGCTACTTGAGCTTAGCTGCTAAGCTTTAGCACCAATGAGAAGCTGAAGGTGAAATTTAAAAAAGGCTATCAAACATTTTGGGTGCAGGCAGAAATACCCGTAAAATATCCTGGGCTGTGGGAAATTGCGAGAAAACTTTTGATAGCTTTTCCTTCGTCATACCTTGTCCAAAAAAGTTTTGGTTAGTCGTTAGAAACCTATTAACAAAAAAAGGAGCAGATTGAACATCACAGAACAGGGAGATTTGCATTATTTCTTACATAAACTGAAGCTAAATATTGATAATTTGCTGTCAATCCATCAAGTACATCCCTCCCATTAAAATGATGACTATTTTTTTTAAATTATTGATATGCATTGTTGAAGTTACGGTACATTATTACTGTTTCATTTTAATGTTACGTTATTAATGTTTAATTTTAATTCTAATAATCTGTAATCATATTATTTTAATAAATAGAACACAGCAAAATATACTATTTTACTATTTATTTTTATCAATTTAGGGTTGGAACTCAGCCGCAACACAAAATTTCTGTGTCGTTAGATTTAACATTCACATTTTTTGACAAGTTTTGGGAATTGGTAGAAATGAAGCAGCACGCGGTCCACCCAAAATCAGTAAAATTTTGAAAGTAGTCTATGAGAAAAAAAAGTTTGGGAACCTCTGAGCATAGTCGTGCAGCTGACTCATTCGTTGATTGTCGCGACCGGTGATGCTATAAGAGCCGCTAGGGCTAACAACAAAGAGGGATTTTTTTAGTCCGTTCAAGTCCGACACTACTTAATCGGCAAAGAGTCCAGCTGGGGATTTTTTTGGCTTCTCAGAATACAAAAACTCGTTGAATCGGTGCTGGTTAGCTGACCGAGTCTGATCTCTGGAATATCCTGAGGATGCTTTGTTGAGAGGCAAAACACGTGTCGATTGGTGATTTTTGGAGTTTGAGCAGAGAAATAGCTAAAGATTTTAGGAATTCATTACATGAAATAACTTGGTAGTTGTCCAGATGGTTTGGTGCATGATTTTTCGCATTGATGATGACATCAAAGATGTAATGCTGATTTGTCGAAACGGAGTGGCATGCTGGATTTCAATTCTTTTGGAAATCCACTCGTGACGTCTGCACCATTTTAAAAAGAGCATACCCTTACAATATTCATGGGTAGATTTTGAAATAAGGTCACACCATTTGGACTGTTGTAAGGCTCGTCAGTGGCCACTTTGTATAACACACTGCGACAGTGGGTGGAAAGGGTTATAATTTTAATGATGTTACATCCACAATATGAAAGCTAATGATGGCAGTGCTGTTACAATCAACATTAAGTTTATACTTAAAGGATGTGACATTACAGGAAAGTTTACAAAAAATGTGATATCTGTAGCACAAAATAGGATAGTGCAGATCACTAATATTTATAGTAAACTGAGGATAGGCCTCACAAACCGTAAAGTTTTTGTGGTATAATTTATGGAAAGCTCATATTAGAAAGCATCATGTTCAATGTTAAATAAAATAAAAATAAATAAATAAATGAAACTTTAGATAGGTAAGTAGCAAAATAATTAGAACATGCTTCTTATCTGAAGTCTCATTAAAAAAGTTTTCAAATCGAGATTGTTCTGAAAATAACGTCATTCTTTTACACACGATAAAGCAGAAGGCCTATGACCTATATCAAAAACTATGTAAAATGATAATATCATCTGCTACTTAGAACTTAGATTAGCAGATAATGTTATCACACGATGTCGTTATTTGGAGTATTAAACGCAGTCATATTACAAATAAATAATAACTTTCACTTGTCTAAGCCTGTCTAGCACGACTTAATAGCACGTTTTTGGGAATCAACAATTGTTAGCATTTACTTTTCTGTAGAATTATAAGTATGCAAACTTTTCAAAATACAATGACACGAAATCACAGAACAGTATTTACGATATAATATTTAATAACATGAATTTTGGAATTTTGATAGGTTTATGTAAAAAAAATTGGCACACAAATCCACAAATTATTAAGAGTATGTCTCACAAACAGGGGCTTTTCACTTAGTACAAATTTGTGTTAAAACATTTTTATATGGTATTTTTAGTTCGAGGACTCCTCAAGTGATGGCGCTAGTGTGTTGGTTACAATATTTTGATAAAAATATGTATATTAATATTGAGGTAATGTAATTTGTTTGCAATAATAAATTACAACAATGACGGATGATATAATAAAAATACTTCACGAGTTACAATTTTTTTATCCTTTCAATTGATTGACATTTGATTATTTCGTTGAAGCAGTTTGTTTATTACGAAATTTTAAATGATAAATAACGTTTGAAAATAATCAAAATAAAAAATATTTTACATACATCTAGATGATATGAAATTGTGTATAAGATAATGTGAAATGAAACAAAATAGCGTGAAACGTAACGTTTGCTAATTTAAAATTTTTTAAATGTTCTGTTTTTTCATCGCTTTCGTTGTGAATTAAAATTTTATTTTGTTTTTATCTAATTTTTGTGGCTTTTTTCAATGACTTTATGGATCCTGGAAAATCTGCTTTACTTTGTGACTATGCTCTGTTTTTGACTCCTACGATCAAGTGTATTCATTGTTGACCCCGGCTACTACCCAAGGACTTGATTTAAATATAATGGCTGGCTTTAATATAATACCTGTCTCACAAAATGACTAAATTATTAAAGTATTAAATAAATGCTGTAAGATTGCCAGAGGTAAGGATATATGTCCGGAACATATTGTTCTATATTGACTAAGGAAACTAAAGGACATGAAACAAGTACAAAATAAACGTGCATACCTAAACCTCGACTGTCGCAATTAATGGCTGCCGATTAGTGATGTACCAAATTTCTACTATGTAGATGTCGTTAAGTCAGTTGTTGAAAGAAGTTTTGTTTCAGCATCAGTATTGAAATAAAAATCATTTTGTATGATATCTTCAGAAAAAGGAAGGGCTTTTTTTTTGTATGTCATAGATTTAAACAAAAGTACTGAATTATTATTCAAACTGGAAATAGCAGTCAGCGTAGTTCGACGCTGTCGGCATATAGTTAGAATCTGCGCTTAAGGCGATTTAAAGGTGTTATTAGCAACAATAGCAACAGTCGCCTTCAAGGATAGCCCCTTTCTGTCCTTTGATCATTTTTGTATGGAAATTTAAATGAACCCTACATACAAACAAATTACTTAGGTACCTCTTTTTGTAATACTTAATAGTACGTCCATGATTATTACCGAAATACAACGCTTTTTAAAAGAAACCCATATTTTCATGAAGCGCTTTCATAAATGTTGAAGATCAATGAAAATAGTAGTAGACTAATGAACAGTGCAATGAACATAGATCAATGAACATTGTCAAAGTACTCGAAGAACAGCACAGTCCTTTTAATGCTTTTCTTTTGTTTACATGCATAACGTTACTTCTTTTAGAGGTGATGGTGAAATTAAAGTGCTATGAGAAACATACATACGGACCGACCAAATCTATAGCCATGGCGTACTGTAGCACTTTGATAAACTAAATACTAGAATAATTAATTTTATAAAAATTAGTAGCCTTATCACATAGTAATTGGGAATAACATTTCAATTGTGAATAGAACACTGTGGACTGCTGTTAGTCGAAGAATTCTCAAACTCAGTTAAGTACGTCCAGAGGTTATCCCATACATACAAACAAACAAATTTTACATTGTGAAGAAATAAGTAATATTATAGTTTATAATATTATCTAGCGTAGAAAATCCACAACATACCGGCCTTTTGAATAAATCTTTTAAAAGTTAAGACAGTAAATTGCTATAGGCACTGCAACGGTGGCCAATGTCAGACTAGTCATATCTAATGTACCTATGGTAACATACTTTTACTGGGTTTTACTGGGATTATTAGTAAAACCACTACAAGCTCTTATTGGTCGCAAAAATAACTCGGCGTGGTCTTGATTCACATCATTCAGAAGCAGATATTTAGAACTATGAGCAGATTTTTCTCTCTCGGAAACATGAAATCAAAGTTCAGCCACATTCTGTAAACAATATTTTCCTGTTACTTTTTCACAATAGAGGATTTATATGGTCAGGAAATTAAAAATTAATTAATTACCACTGTAAATATTTTCTCTGATTCCCAATTATCTTTGCGAGGGTAATGCTTCATACCGTAATATTATTTTCTTAATGTTCTAATTAAAGAAGCTTCTTCGAAATGCAAATAACATAAATATATATCATGGTAACCCCGTTGGGGATACAGCGTGAAGACATATATGTATATATCATGTGGGTTCAATTTTCTTTTCCGATTATGTGAAGCCACTCTTTTCCTCTAATAATACATGATGGTAATCTGAAACGAGATAATTACGACATATAAACATGATACCTGTACTTATCGATATTTTTTTAAAATTGTTACATGAACAGCCCTAACTGCAATAACAACAAAAATGATATGAAGTAATTTACTATATTATATGAATAAAAACTGCTAATAACTAAAAATAAACATGACTATAATACAGTAAACTAAGAAACAGTAATTACGATGGAAATATATACATCTGACTAAATTAATGAATTTCTGTTACGTACCAGTGCAATTATAGATTTCGTTGATTATTGCTTTTCCTCGAGCCACACTTGGAAATTATCGTGGCCTTATGCTAGCTTCTCCTTTAACAAAACAATTCCAATATCCAGCACAAAATCACAGAAACATTAAAAAATATTAAATCCATTGATATGTTTTGACACTTCGTGTACTTGTCAGCGTGTCGCAATAAATGACGGACCGGCACGTTTTGACATTACAATGATATCACATAAAAAAATTAATCTTTGAGAAAAGTACTGTTGTTTTCTCTTACACACACAAGAGACCGTAAGTCAAAAAGAGACAACGCTACGTTTGAATGTTATGCGTTAAAATATATGTAACTAAATGTTGCTATAGATCAACATGCCATGTCCTTTAGTTTCCTTAGTCATTGACTTGTCAGCGTGTCGCAATAAATGGCGGACCGGCACGTTTTGACATTACAATGATGTCACATAAAAATTACTTTTTGAGAAAAGCACTGTTGTTTTCTCTTACACACACAAGAAGCCATAAGTCAAAAAGAGACAACGCTACGTTTGAATTGTATGGGTTAGAATATATATAACTAAATGTTGCTATAGATCAACATGCCCTGTCCTTTAGTTTCCTTAGTCATTGTCCCTCCTAAGGGAGAACCGTACTACGTAACCTAACAAAGTATATAAGTTGTAACCATAGAGTAACCTATATATTATGGAATAGAGACGTCAGTCATTTTACCTGTTAGCGACATTTAGTGCGGTATGTTCGAGTCGTCGTGTGTAATACATAATAACACGTATATGAAGTACGTACAGATTTGTAAATACGTGTACATATAGCCTCACTATGCAGGCGCTAGGTACTCAATGCAAGTTTGATTTTCTATCTGTGATTTACATGGTAGACTACTGGTAAAATAAATAACCACATAAATAACATTTTAGCAAATCAAACTCACGGAAAATAATAAAATTAATGAAATAAAACAATGTAATATCTTTTACTCCTTTTATAAAAGTACTATATTTACATACGTCAGTACATACATATCTTATCCTTAATATTTACGAACTTAACACTAAGCAATATCTGAAATAATATATTTCCTGAAAGTTGGCACTTAGAAAGAAAAAAACACACTAAGATAAACGACAAGTGACAAACAATATGGCGGTTGGCACATTCAGAACAGAAATTTTTCAAAACAACAAGATAATATAAATAAAAAGTTATTTTTCGGGAAGTTGAAACTATTTCTTTTAAGTTATTTTTTCAGTTTTTGTGTGATAGTTGTTTCATTTAACTTATAGAAATTGGTAGCAGTTATTAAATAACATTGAGTGTTACTAATATAATTTTAATTTCTGAACACACTTTATACGCTAGCAGCATCTATTGGGAAATGTTCTAACTAAATGTACCGACTAAATTTCCCACAAGACTTTTTGGCGGGAACGGGAGAAGTGAGGTCATTTTATTTAGATTTTCTATTTTTTCCATTTTTAGGAGTTTTAAAGTACAACAGTGAGAGTATATTGTGTTTTAAAGTTCTGTGTAAGTGAAAAGAATGGAGATCTAAATAAACATGTGTAGCTGAAGTTTTCACGCTCTTGCAAGAAGTCCTTTATATCTTCAGTAAAGCCTACTATCACTTTACTGGAGGAGTTTTACGATAAGAAAGAACTAATTTACTTGTGATTCTACATGGATTCTACTTATTCTGTGCCTGTATACTAGTTTGTGTTAATGCGTGACATTGGCAAATGCGCTAATCATCTACTGAATTATTTTCTTGCTTGACTTGACGTTGGCCATTACTAACGTACGGTGTCATTTAAAAAAAAAAATTCCTACAAAAAAAAGAATGTATTACGAATAGGCACGCTAGTATATTAGTATTCTGTGGAATAGGCCCTGGTTATAACCTAACATTTCAAGATTTCGCCATTCTTCTCTATAGTTCATATTGTGTATATTATTTTTGACTTGTTATTGTTTTTGGAACTAAGGTTATTTAATTCTGGTTTCATAATGAGTTTCGTTCTAAAATCGCTTTTGAAATATCGTTTAAATTCTCAATTTCAATTATTATCATTATATAGACCAATTCATTTCACACAAGGTTTGTACATTTTTATTTAATAAAAATCGATTCTTAAAATAAGATAATTGTAGTTATCATCAGGTACATGATGTATCCGGTATGTTTAATGTACTACAATACATAAATCACCTTTGTGCGGCCATTATGTACTTTATAGTAATTTTCGTATTTGTCTAGTGCAATGTCTCTATTCTCCGTCTACTTTGGGCATCGATGGATACCTTCAAGCCAGAAAAAGGACAAAAGAACAATTTGCAAATTTTTCTGATAAGTTTCGAACTAAAATGACTGAATTTGTATCTGATTCCAAAAATATGATATTTACTGAAGACTTGAAAAACATGGTACATTTGGCTGAACCTACAGATTTGGAACTTATTCAGAATATGGTAAAGAAGTAAGTAATAAATATTTTTTTAGGAATGAATATGTATGTATCTAGTATTAATTTATGAATGAGAGAAAGGTGATGTTTCCAAAGGTGGGCATTAACTCTGTAATCCGTTAATCGTTAGTTAACGAAGATAACAATTTGCAACAGATTTTTTGAAGTTTACTTAAAAGTTGTTTTAAGTTTGTTGTAATGTTTACACTCTTGTTAACTTCTGTTAAATTAAACTTCCGTTAACTTTAGGCCATTACATTGGTTGTTTGTTGATATGTTATTTTTTTGTTTGAATTATGCGCCACGCCACACTTATACATTCAGCGAGTCGAATGGTGAAAGATTATGCAGTGTGCGAGTGTGATGCATTTAAAACTGTAATGTAAGGCATTGCATGGGTGGGAGAAGGAACACGAGTTGTTGTGGAGTTGTTGAGAATGTTAATGAAGGACCACATGCACATTATGCAAAATTATGATCAATAATAGCTATCTATTTATACTACTTTATTCCTTATATTATCAGACCAAATACAGAAGAATACAATTCATATGTCGAAAATCATCTACAAGACTTCGAACATAATTATGACATCTCTGCCAATAAATGACCTAAATTAGCACCTAACAAAAGTAATGATTGAAGCATTGAATAAAGTGACACCTGTCAATATAAATTTCAAGTATAAGAAATTTACAGATGACACTCAAACTCGTACAGAAACGCCATCAGATGAGGCTGGATAATCAGACCGATATTCCGGAATACTGGACTCTACTTAATGATTTTCGCTAAAAGCTGAAAGAGGATTTGCAGCAACACCAGAAAGATGAGTTTCAAAGGTAATCGAAATGAACACCAGCAAACAAGTACTGTGTGCGGAGTGAAGAATGTTTACTAATTTTGATTGTGAACTCTCCGTATTCTCTATTGAAATTAAAAAATGTGTATGAAAAATTATTTCAATATATCAAGTAGCTGCTGAGTATGCTGAGAAATTGAATTTTAAAAACAAGTGTGCAATGCGGGATTTTACCAACCGGTGTTGGCTGCATGTGACGTCATAGTTCAACACTCGCTCAGTTCGTCGCGCACTCTCGAATGTGCCCGTAAGGTCACTAAGATTTCGCAACAAAATAATTAATAACATCTCTAAAAAGGAAAAAGATAATACATGTACCTTTTAAGTTTATGATAGATTTAATATAAATAGTAGTAACATATCCAAGGGTGTCCCATCGGGGGACCGCTATTTAAATTACTGGAATTTAAATTTCAAACCTCCTTTATCATTTTTCGTTGTTTTCTGTTTTCAGTGTACCGATTTACTTTAATTCGGGCCCCGACGCGATGACTCTGGAATATATTACTAATACTATTTATATTACAACTTATCAAAAACTTAAAGGGCCTATGGGTAGGTATTATTTCTTATTATATATTTCATATGACATTATATATTATTTCTTTTTACTTTTTAGAGGTTTTTTTGAGTCGGGAGTTTTCAAATTTTTCATTTAAATTTTATTTCATGCTTTTAAACGCTGCGATCGACGCTATACCCACATTCACATAAATACTTTCCGGAACGATAGGCGAAATTGGGGACGCGACGAGATTTTGCCTCGCCGAAATCTGCGTATTCTGGCAATAGTTGTTTGCGCCATCACCAGATCCTGATTACCATCTATCTATTTATTTATAATAATCCACTAGCGACCCACCCCAGCTTCACTCAAGTAGATAATTTAAAAAAAAATGAAATACAGCCCATGTTACTTGCTGATAATTTGGCTTTCTAAAGGTGAAAGAATTTTTGAAATTGCTTGAATAGTTTTTGAGTTTATCCATTACAAACAAAGAAGCGAATTTTTTCTCTTTATAATATTAAGTATAGATTCTTTAAAACCATTCCAATGAGCCCAAACACGATACCTCTTCTGTAAGTTGGTGAGTAGTTGGGTATCCTGCTGATACCAGGTAATGCTGTAGCATTAGGTTAAAGCAATGATGGGTCATTGAAATTTTTCAAGAATTTTTCATATTTTTCAATTGTTTCCGAAAATTTTCCGATATTTTTCTATTTTTGAAATTTTTCCGAAATTTTTCTCTTATATTTCTTGAAATTTTTCAGAAAAAAATCAGAAAATTATCCATCATTAGGTTAAGGTTAGCATGTTATTGTAATATCATTCAAGTTACATGATACTAAATTTCTAATCGATCAGACCAGTAGAAGTTGCTCACATCCCTTCAACAAATAAAAAGGAGCTGATGATCTTCAAACGGCTGAACAGATTTTCTTAAATCATGTCTAAGAACACTCAATCAAATCACCTTTCAAACAAAAAAACTAAATCAAAATCAGTTCATCAAAGAAGAGCAAAATAACATCTTGTGCAGATAAATTACTTAATTTATTGAATACTTAATTTATTGAATACACTTAATTGCGTTTAACTTAATTAATTGAATACACACTCAAACTATGAACGTAACAGCAGACTAATGCACGGGCGAAACAACAAAATACTATCCATTAATAATAACGCAAGACCCAACTACCACTGAGCGCGAGTTGCGAGCAGTGTTGGAAAATGACGTCACGCTCGAGACGTACACTTGCTAGCGGGACTCTATATTCACGGGAATTTTAAATTACAGTAAAATCATAACTATTTGGTCTTATTGAAAGAAACAAAAACTAGTGTATTTCTATACACATATGCTCTAATGTGATAAAGTATCAAACTATTTTGCATACCTATTAACGATTTTGCATACCTATTAACATATGCTCTACTGTGATAAAGTATCAAACGATTTTGCATACCTATTAACATTCTCCATTATGTAATGGTAGAAAGGCAATATTCCATATATTCGACAAAAAAGGCGATATTATCACGAATAGAGAGTATCTGTGTACAAAAGTAAAGTACCTACCATTCTCTGGATCACAGAGCAAGAGATGCAGGCCACCTGTTATTAATGTCGAGTCGGAAGATCCTGACATGTCTGTAAAAGAGATACAGCTAGCTCTGAGCTAAATAAAAAACAAGATTTCCAGACCAAAATAATATCATACCCGAGATGTAGAAGCTAGGGTCAGAGGCGCCATGGGGACCTCTAGCACTGCAGTTTACAAACTACATATTAAACCGCAAGGTACCTGAGGCTTGGCACAACGCAGTGATAATCGCTCCACTAGAAAGGGGAAATTCGAAAGCTGGATAACTATCGCTTTATTGTAGATGTAGATTCCATGTCCATGGGACGTCCGCTAGGCTGCAGACGGGCTGTCAGCTTTCCTCAATGGGCAGCTATTCAGCCCAACTATCGCCCTGTTAATCTCTTGTCTAATATTTATAATGTTTACCAGAGTTGTTCTGAATAGACTAGCTAATAAGCTCGACAATTATCAGCAGAGGGAGCAGGCCGGTTTCTGATCTGGATACGGCAAAAATGACCACCTGCAAACGTTGAAGACACTAATTGAAAAGTGTCAGGAATACCGAAAGCCAATCATCACCTTCGTTGACTATGAGCGGACGTTTGACTCGTTAGAGGCTTGGGCAGTTGAGAGGGCTGTAGTAGACTGCAGAGTTGACGAAAGGTACATCCAGCTTATGAAACATCTACAACAGCATGAGACGTCATCGGTCAGTCTACAGAAACTTACAGCATTTTAAACTGGAGCGAAAAGTGCGCCAAGGCGACACGATTTCACTAAAATTGTTCAATGCTACTCTCGATAATATCTTCCGAGGCCTCGATTGGAGTGACAGAGGCATTATTATCAACGGATAGACTGAATAACTTGCGGTTTACGAATAATATAGCACTGGTGGTAGATAGCGTCGAGGACATGCTCACTGTTTTTTTTTAAATTTTTTTTTGTTCGGCGACTTGGAGAGTCAATCAGCCAAAAAAACATCCCAGCGGCGAAAAATCACCCACTACCTGTGTGGTGTTGTCGACCATTATATTTACTTGGGCCATAAAATTACCCATAAAATTACTCTTACCCCAATCATGGAAGAACCCAAAAGAAGAAAGAAGAAATTGAGGAAAATATCAAATTAATTTTGCGTATGAATTTTTTGCATTTAATTATTTTAGAACATATACTTCTCATCAAAAAATCGAAACACCCCTGAAGTTTGGTTTTGAATGAGTCTTATGAATTTTTTTACGCTAAAAAAATAAATAGTGCCAGTTAATTGCGGATATTATAAGGTATCGTTTAACAAACATTGATGTTTCAAATTAAAATAAAATTTCTTTAGCTAGCGTGTTTTATTCAACAGGTGTGGTTTTACCCTTTGAGAAGAATTTGTAAAATGTTAAAAACAGACGTAAGTCAAAAAAATGTTTAAAAAAAGTTTATTCAGTATCTCGTATTTCCTCCCCGCGCTCTAATGACTGCTTCCATGTGGTTCCTCATGGAACAGATGAGAGTTACAATCTTGTGTTGTGAGATGTTATCCAATTCTTCTCGTATAGCTGTTTTAAGCTGGCCAAGCGTCTCTGGAACATGATCTCTCGCTCTTACTCGTCTCTTCAACTCATCCCATAGGTGTTCTATGGGATTCATATCCGGGCTTTTTGCTGGCCAGCTCATAACCGTAATACCGACTTCGTTCAGGTATTCATTTACAATGCCTGCGGTATGAGCCCTGGCATTGTCCCGCATAAAAATGAAGTCTTCGCCAATAAAATGTGCGTAAGGTACCACATGAGGCTCCAGACACTTCGATGTAACGTGACCCATTTAATGATGGTAAGCGAGGTCCAGATACAAAAGCAAGTTTGGTTTTTCCATCGGCGCTTATGCCTCTCCTAACCGTCCATGAACCGCCACCGTAACTGACTCTTTCTTCAATGCAGCACTGTGCAAAACGCTCTCCCTCTCTTAGGATACACCTTCTTTTTTCCGTCGTTACCATACAGCATGATCTTACATTCGTCAGAAAAGAGAACTTTGCTCCATTGAAGGTATGACCAATGTAAGTGCTCACGTGCAAAGTTAAGGCGCGATCTTCGGTGGTCTACCGTCAATTTTGGACCATTAGCTGGTTTATGAGGTTTCAGGCCACGCTCCGCCAATGTTCTTCTAATGGTAGAATCGCTCACAGTCAGTCCTCGAATCTCACCGAGCCGCTGCTGCACTTGAATAGAGTTAAATTGACGATTTCTTAGAGAAACTGACACAATATACCGGTCATCTCGTTCAGACATGACTCGATGTCTACCAGATCCTGGACGGCGAGTAAACATACCAGTTTCCCGATAACACTGATACACTATTGACAGCAGAGAGGGTAAGATGCAATTGTGCAGCCACAAGACGTTGACTGAGCCCTGAATTCAGCAAGGCCACGACTTGGGCGGCTTCAGTGGGCGAGGAATCCATATTTGTTAGGAAAATAATCTCCTTGGTAGGATGTTACAAAGCTTTGTTAACAATCACTATTAAAAAAACTATATTTTTGGCTAAAAAAATGTGATTAAATGCAGAAATTCCGACGGAATACAAATTGAAAACAATCTCAACATTAAGCTCCACATTCATTTATTCGATGAAAATTCGAAAATTTAAATTCAAATTTGGAATTGTGGTACACCATTGTGTAGACTAAACTGCCAGCTATTTATTGGAGTAATTTTTTTTATGATATCAAACTTCTTTTTTATTTATGGTGGCACTTCACATGGCTATTTGTGTTTGCTATTGGGTGTTTGTTGTATTTGGAAACATATATGACGTACTCGCAAACATGCAAATACAGGCAAATACGACCATCCATACATGGCAGCCAAATAACAAACACACAAACATTTGGCAGCAGAAGAAAATGTGTTCACCAAATCTATTAGACCGGCAGCTAGGTGCAGATTTTTTCGATCAATCGAATCACGTATGCCCTTCAGGATTTTCGTCATTTAGTAGGTGTAGATTAACGACGCGGGTGTGCGAGATCGTGATCGCGGGACATGCCTCGTAAAATTGAGTTTCAAATTTATAAAAAAAAATCAATTTTTAATCAATTGAATCACGTATGCCATGCACGTTTAATGATGATTTGTAAAAATAAATCCAGCGGAAAACCATCGGCATACGTGTAGGGCGGGTCTTTTGGGCTAAGATCGTCGCTTACATTTGAAAAAAAAAAAATGCTTTTTATTAATCGAATCACGTATGCCATGTGTACCAAATAATCATTTTGATGACAAAATTCAGCGGAAAACCGTCGGCATACGTGTAGCGCGGGTCTCGAGGATTAGTGCCTACTAACATTTGTAAATTTTTTTTCTTTTTTAATGAATCGAATCATGTATGCCTTGGAAACACTCAGTTATTCTTTGTAAAATGATTTATATATTTCAACGGCATACTTATTAACGAGGTCTAAAATGGCGGCATACGTTAAAAAACACGCCTAAAATAGGGGTCATGTCTTACCCATCGAATCACGTATGCCCTTCGACATTTTACCTTATAATCATGCAATTGTTCCAAGTTTCAAGGGGCATACAAATCGTGCTGGGCAAAAATCGTATAAAATTCGAATAAATGCTTACGACTAAATACGATGTATTAAAAGATTCGATATTATTATTTATCAATGTAATCACGTATGCCCTTTGAAATTTAAACGTATAATCATACAATTATTTTAAAATTCAAGAGGCATACGGATTTAGAGGAACAAATGTATAAAAAAAGCAGTATACCACATGTGATTTACAGAAAATGAAAGTTTTGTAGTTTATTTAAATTTTGGAAGATTCAAAATAAACACGCCACTGGGCGAACTAGCGTCATGGTTTATTGACCTAAGACCTATTCTACATATCTACATATTTACATTGCAAAGGTTCTCTTTTTGTTTTATGGCCGGGCACTGCGGGGGGTAGGGCTCCAAAGAGAATCTTTGTATTACTACAAGTTTCCACCTTCTACCTTCCTACGCTGTTCAAAAATTTATCATATGAATTTTTGTAAACTTAACAAGATTTTTGTTTTAAATGGTTAATATGTTTTTTTTTATAATGACATCTGTTGTAGAAAATACAAACTATTAACATGTTATTTGCAGGAGAAAAGCGATGAAGTACTATGTATATTATAAAATTAGATATATAAGTATATGATATATATATTATAAGCTCAAGGTAATAAACATGATCAACCCGTTTACTATATAAGTACAATGATTGCCCAGCATCATTCGTAGTCCTTTGAAATTTTAAATAATTGTATGATTACACGTTAAAAATTCTAAGAGATACGTAATTAGATTGATGTAAAATAATATCGAATTTTATAATATATCTCTTTTATTTGCACATGTTAATTACAATTTTATACTATGATTGCCCAGCACGATTCGTATGCCTCTTGAATTTTAAAATAATTGTATGATTATACGTTTAAATTTCAAAGGGCATACGTGATTACATTGATAAAGAATAATATCGAATTTTTAAATATATCGTATTTAATCGTAAGCATTTATTCGAATTTTATACGATTATTGCCCAGCACGATTTGTATGCCCTTTGAATCTTGGAACAATTGCATGATTATAAGGTAAAATCTCGAAGGGTAAAACAAAATTCAAAATTTTGCAACTTTTCTGAATTTTTTTGCAGTTTTGACCCATGGTAATTGTATGCCATTTTGTATACCTTTATTTAAAGGTATAAACTGAATTTTGCAATAGGTTTCGTAAATGATTCGATTGATTAAAAAAGAAAAAAAAATTTACAAATGTAGTAGTAGGCACTAATCCTCGAGACCCGCGCTACACGTATGCCGAGGGTTTTCCGCTGAATTTTGTCATCAAAATGATTATTTGGTACACATGGCATACGTGATTCGATTAATAAAAATCTTTTTTTTTTTCAAATGTAAGCGACGATCTTAGCCCAAAAGACCCGCCCTACACGTATGCCGATGGTTTTTCACTGGATTTTTTTTTACAAATCATCATTAAATGTGCATGGCATACGTGATTCAATTGATTAAAAATTGATTTTTTTTTATCAATTTGAAACTCAATTGTACGAGGCATGTCCCGCGATCACGATCTCGCACACCCGCGTCGTTAATCTACACCTACTAAATGACAATAATCCTGAAGGGCACACGTGATTCGATTGATCGAAAAAATCTGCACTTAGCTGCCGGTCTATATGGACGTGTTTCAACTTGCAGCGGGATTTTATTATTTAAATGCATGTAACTATTACATGCAGTGCGTGAAAAAATACAAAGTAGTGAAAAAATCATGGAGAGCAAGGCGCTGATGGATGCTGACTATGCATAAAAATTTGCATTTTCAATAATTGTTCCAGTTCGCGCTCACAACACAGACACAAAATACTGCACGTCCATACAGATCCACGGCGCGTGCTCTTCTGAATATGGCCATTGTGTAGACGGTTTATTTGCGTATTTGCCTATTTAACCCCTTTGATGTGCGTCGAAAAACCGACAAACGCACGGTAACGCGTATTTGGTATTGGCCATATTTGTCAAATAGGCAAATAAGGCCAATACTTTGTCAAATATACTCTCCACATGTGGTAATTGTTTGCCATATATGCCAAATACGCAAATACAAATAGCCATGTGAAGTGCCACCTTTAAATGCCGCCTGAATAGCACTTGCAGTAGTGTTTCGATTTTTTTGATGAGAAATTTATAAATTTAAAGTTTTTATCAAAATCATTTATATTAATTTGTTTACTTCCCTAGGGGCCTAGGCCTAAAGTTTTATACTTTTTACAATGACGGTTTCGCTTGTTACTTCTAAATCTTCTTGAGCGTTGCTTAAACTCGTTTAGTCTACTCCACTGTTTCTTGTGTTTATTTTACTTCTCTTAAAGGCTTCAGTATAACACTTCGGACAAACTTTTGAAGTATTTTTAAAACGCAGATTTTTACTCAATAAGTATTGAATAGCATTAGGACTGGTTACATGCCTTGCAATCGCCATAATTATTCTATTCGAACAACTGCCGCAGAAAATATTTTTCATGTTTACAAGATTCACTTTTGATCAATATAACGAACACCTTTTTAAACTTAGATATAGAAATAATCAGAACTATTTAGTATTGTTTATAGATGCAGAGCAATTTTTTTGATTTAATGCTATTAAAGGGGTTTGAAGATTTTAGTATGGAAGGTGGCCTATGGCTATCCGCTATTTTGAAATTTATGAAATCGCTGTCTCACCTTCAAACCTTTATACATCGCTAGAGGATACCCAAATGAACACAAAGTAGAATAAGTCGTTTTGTGTGTAAGCTACCAGTTTCAGAGATATTTCATGTCAAAATGGCCTTATCAGAATGTATTTCAAACTAAGTGTACTATCGCTAATAGGATTCCGTTAAAAAGTTTGAAAATCTTAAAATAAATGTGTAGTCCTCAGAGGACTACACATTTATTTTTGATATGATTATGACATAAGACATAATAATGTATGTCTAATTTACCTTCATCAATACCCATGATCATAGGTACCTGTGCCGCCACAGTGCGGTTGTTTTTTTGAATTGTATTTTGGCAATGTCCTAGCAGATTTATATATGAGTATGTTATATTAAATATTATGTAGATTGAATGTTATTTCATTGACTTGCATCATTTTAAAACTAACATTTAGGTCCAATCCAACCTCCTGTTGCGTTCTTAGACGTAATACGGGCTGACATTGAAGATGATGAAGATAATTTTATTTAATAAGGATTAGTAGAAGTCCAACTCGTTCGCTTGTCATTCTGACGACAATAGATCACTTTTCCACTCATTCACTCATATTTTTCCACTCGTTCTTTTCGAAACCCACGCTATTCGCGTCCCGTCGTGAATAGGAGTTACGAAATGAATGATGCGTTAGCGAACCGGGTTTGCGAAGGGGACGACGATGGTGATAAATGTGTATTCATTAATTAATTAATTTATTTAACAATTTATTGCACACACAACGTCATATACAAAGAGATACATATAGGAAAAAGAGCAAAAGGTACCGCTTATTTCTATAAGAAATTTCTCCCAGCGGACCCGCGAGTGAGAAATTTTATAAAGAAAGAAAGAAAGGTAGACACTGTGTAACACAATATTATCAAACTAAATATAAATAATAATGAATACGAAATACAGTAACAAAAACATATGCAATCAATATATCAGTACATATAAATATATAAATTTGACATATATAAATACAAATATATATAAAATATACATACTTTCAATAACGATATATATTATATACATGATAATTATACCCAAGTGAAATATTTGTTTTGAACTAACTCTTCATATAATGCTCTTTAACTGCTCGTTTAAAGGATACTAGGGATGGACTCTCCCGAACGCAGGGAGGAAGATCGTTCCATAGTTTAACGGAAAGTACAGTGAAGGAATGAGAATAAAAGTTTGTAGAATGGGAAGGTGTTTGAAGAGAAGTAGATAAATGACTACGACTTGAAGTTCCAGGTAACCTTAAAAATTGAAAACGCTCCTTAAGATAAGATGGTGACGATGGGGAATGCAAAATATTATAAAGTGAGGAAAGAATATGCATATTCCTGCGTAAACGGATGGGAAGCCACTTTAAACGCGTCCTAAATTCGGAGATATGGTCGAACTTACGTAAGCCAAAAATATAACGAATACAGAATTTTGAAGTCTCTCTAATTTGTTCACCAACTCTTCGGTAGCATCGAGGAAACAAACGTCAGCATAGTCGACGATAGACCTGATTAAAGTTTGAACTAAATATATTTTGCTATGCAAAGGCAAAAAGTATTGGAGACGTTTAAGGGAGTGAAATGTATAATGTACTTTTTTATTAATGTCGTTAATATGTGGTGCCCAAGATAGATTTTTGTTAAGAGTGATACCTAAATTTTTAACTGAATCAGCAAAAGGAATAGTGGTACCGTCATAAGTAATCTGAGGTAGAGAGGAGTAATCAATTAAATTGCACATATGCCTACTGCCAATTATAATAGCTTGAGACTTATTGGGATTAACTAAAAGCCCATGCGACGCAGCCCACACTTTCACACGTTCGAGATCCCTATTAATCTCAGCAACAGTCATATCCACATCTGCTACAGAGAAATGTCGATATAACTGCAAATCGTCTGCATAGAGATGGAAGTTACAAGATAAAACGTTAGTGATAGTATTAATGAAAACAGAGAATAACAGAGGAGAAAGCACACCACCCTGAGGTACGCCCGCAGATAGCTCGCACCAATCCGAAGCAGAATCATCCGAACGAACACACTGCGAACGACCACGAAGATAGGATTCAAACCAGGAAGAGGTTGAAGGAGAGACATTTAGGGAACGAAGAATACCAAGAAGAAATCCAAATCAACGGAATTAAAGGCGTTACTAAAATCAAGAAGAATGAGAATAGTGAGACGTTTATTTTCTAGAGCAAATCTGATATCATCAGTAACTTTTAGCAGTGCAGTGGCTGTACTATGGCCAGGTCGAAAGCCAGACTGGAAGGGATTGAATAAGTTGGAAGTGAGATAAGACGCAAATTGTTGATGAACAATGTGCTCTAAAACTTTAGATAGAAAAGGTAAGATAGAAATCGGATGGAACTGTGATGGGGACGTAGGATTCGAAATTTTGGGGAGAGGTAAAACGTGGGCTTTTTTCCAGATAGATGGGAAAGTGTGAAAGAGTAAAGAATGATTAAAAATGTGAGTTATAACAGGTAAAAGTTCAGGTAGAAGAATTTTTATCATTCGTGAGCATATTTGATCAAATCCTACAGCTGAAGAAGTAATAGATAGGATACGCTTGTTGACACCCTCTTCAGTCACAGTATTAAATGTAAATGGAGAAGAAGAGGAAACAAGAGGGAGGGATAGCTCTTTAAGAGTTTTGTCTTTAACAAATTTGTCGAGAAATACAGGTTGTTTAGAAAAGTGAGAATTAAGAGCATTGAGATTAAAAGTATACGAAGATAAAGTAGAAGACTTACCAAAACCTTGGGAACGAAGAAATTTCCAAAGTTTTGCAGAATCAATATTCTGCATGGAATCATGGAAAAATCAAATCAAAATCAAAAATCATTTTGTATCGATCCAAATGGTTAACCATTCAGTTCAATTCAGTTGATTGTTATTAAAAAGTGGTTAGGTTAAATAATAATTATAATTAATGAGATAATTCTAACATCAGAGTAAAAATTTTTTTATTAGTATAATATCTTAAAACTTATAATATAAACGTCTTTGTACAAATGTAATAAACATTACATCCGTCCATTATTCATAATTAATGTCATAGTCAAGCTTGATGTGAAATTGCATCTACTTAAACTAAACTTACGTTACTTACGTTACGGTTCTTACTAATAATAAAAAGCGTATATCGTAGGTATATAATAATAAACATGATTTGACAGACTTATTGTGATTAATAAAAAGTAATCCAAAAGCGGCAAGTCAAAATATCTTTGTAACTGGCGATTTTACGACAAAATGACCTATTATGTTTTGTGATCGCCTAGGTATTCTCCGATATAATTAGGTTTCAATGGGACTGCGGCACCATTTTTGTGAAAATTCAAAATGGCGCCGGACCATAGGCCACTAATCTTCAATTCCCTTAAGTTTTCATCGTAAATATTAAGACAACTGACTCATTTACATAATTTTGTCCTTTAGGTTCCTATCTTTCAAGTCATAACATAGTATATTTGTTCTGTGTATAACATGTTAATGTTAACATGTTACAATAATAGTTTCTTATCCTTCAAGGCAAAACATGTAAACGTCGTGGCGCGAATTCATCTGTGTATAACATGTACTCAATAATAGTTTCTTATCCTTCAAGGCAAAACATGTTAACGTCGTGGAGCGAATTCATCTGTGTATAACATGTACTCAATAATAGTTTCTTATCCTTCAAGGCAAAACATGTAAACGTCGCGGCGCGAATTCACAAAAAACTTTTTTTTACTATGAGCGCAGTGATGCAACACTTTTAGCTTTAAGTATAATTGGTATCATAGTGTACTTCATTTAGAAATATTTATATATTTCAATTAGAATGTGTTGCCCTCCTGCGTTCATATAAAAAGTAGGTAAAATCTCTAAAAATGGGCGGATTTTGATCAAAAATGCAAAATTGTAAAACTTAGGTTCCTGGGAAATAAACGATTACTATAATTATAGAAATGATATTAATAAAAACTTGAAATATATATGTTGAAAAATAATTAAATGCAAAAAATTCATACACAAGATGAACTTGATATTTTCCTCAATTTCAGAGCCGAAAAACCTTCTTATGGACCCTCATCTTTTAACGCTTTAACGATTATCGAAGTTAAACTTTTGATTAACGATTGATGAAGTTAACTTTTGGATTAACTGTGCCCACCTATGGATGTTTCTACTAAGATCTTACTCATCTAATTTTTTAAAATGTGTTTGTACCTTGAATTTTACCTAATTATGCAATGTTTGTTGTTTTTTATTTAAAAAATCTATTGATTTTGATTTTCTGTGTCGATGTTTACATATCTATTTAATAATAATTTTATTTTATTTTTTAATGTTTGTATAAAATTTTATTTTATTTTTTTTGCTTCACCTATACAGAATATGTATATTATTCACATGTCATTTCAATATTGTTAGGTTTAATACACAGAGTACAGAATTCAGATTTGGATCCTTTGTCTTTGGACCTGTAATAATGAGAATGTTCCATTTTTTGGATGCACCTAAAGAAGCATTACAGGTAACTATGTAAAAAATGTTTAATTTTTTGAGAGTCAAACATGACATTTTAAAGTTTGAAAGACGTGGTGTATGAGGGATGTGGAATTTGCAATTTTTTTGGTGTTATATCTACGAGAATTAGTTAAAAATTATCCAGACTGGACTTTTCGTAAAACAATTTATTTGCATAAAAATACAGTTTGATTTATTCAATATTTTTCAATATAATCTCCCTCCTTTGTAATGCACTTGGTCCAGCGGTGCACAAACTTGTGTATTTCTGCCAAAAAGAAGATTTTCGTTTGGTCGCATAGCCACTGATGCATCACTTACTCCCTCTTGGTCTGTCAAAAATCAATGACCTCATAAAGCCAGGCCTGAATGTATGAAAGCCTGTTGGAGTAAGATCTGGACTGTAAGGTGTATGTTCCAGCACCTTGAGTCCCAATTGGTTGATGGTTTCAAGGGTGAGCCGAGACGTGTGAGGGCTAGCGTTATCGTGCAACAGCAACACTTTCTTTGACAAAAGACCTCGTCATTCACTGCGAATTGCTGGTTTACGTTTGTTCCACGACAATGTACTGTCCCCATACTGTGCGGAAAGTCGTACGATTAATTTCAACCCCTTTTACTCCTTCTAACCAAAGTAATTGTATCACTGCCCTTTGTTCCTCCTTCGTGCAAACTGCTCGTATAGTGGATATGTTTATGCTGCTACAGCCGACTCAATATTGTTGCGATCAAGGTCGAGTAAGGCTCACATCACCACAGTAGTACCAACTGTAAGCATGCATTCACGGAACGGAAAGTCCAGACAATTTTTACTTCTCTCATACAATATTAAAATATATGGATTGGTATTATATGCATAAGAAAATTTGGCTGAGGTTTAGATCAACTATGTTTTCAGGTTTTTAATTTAATTTAATTTTATTTTAAAAAGGCACATCTACAGCGCACACATTATACATTCTTACACAAATTTATAAACTCTTAACAACTAATATGCATGCCAATAAAAGATATACACGACATTCAATATGCTTATGTACATAGTCAACACAAATAAAATACAGCACTACCAAAATAAAAACAAAAAATAAAAATTGCAACGGAATACCACATTAGAAATACACTAAAAAGCAAAAATGAAATTAAGACAGTAGACGGTCCATCCTGTTCTTATATTTTGGAAGGGAATCACAAACACATCCAAATCAGGCAATTTTGCTTGCACTCTACCAAACTCATCACAAATTCTAGAGATTGGTGAGTGCCTGCCAACATTGAATCTACTATAGGGTGTATAAAAGAGTTTAGTGATTGGTGTCCTGGGTAGCCTATTTGGAACAGGTAATGGGAAAAGACCAATCAAATGCTCGTTTTTGATCTGACTATTCCAACATTTATACAACAAAAGTCAAGTCTTGTATCTTCCGACGATCCCGCAGCGATTTCATTTTGAAGAAAGTCAGACATTCGTAAAGGCATTTATGTGATATTCCCTGAGATATGTAAGCAATATGTCTGGTAAATGCACGCTGAATATCTTCAAGACGCTGCGAGTGTAATCTATACACAGGGTTCCATGCCACACTGACTGTACTGACGACACCTTTTTACAGCAACCATTTGAGGTCTCTTGTCCAAATAAGAACTGAACCAAGTCAGAAGTGAGCTATGTATCCCATATGCTTAAGTTTTGCTAGCTATATTGGATGACTAACTTTATCAAATGCACTGCTAAAATCTGTGTAGATTGCATCTACCTGAGAACCTCTATCAACCACCTGAGAAATATCAGTGACCCTTTATCAAATACAATTTTAACTAATGCTTTTGAGGCAAAACTGGTCATATACATAGCTGATATTCGGTATTATTTAGATTCTAAAAGCAGTCTCACTTCACAAATTCCTGTCTCCCTAAAAATAACTTCTAGTAGCTATGTTACAAGTACAAGGCAGCACATCGTAGCCGAGTGATCACCTTAGACTTTGGTGTGAGGTTTCTTTTTAACTCTATTTGAAAGTCTTCCATATGATACGAGTTCTGTTATTGACACCGCAGACGCTTCAATAAGTATCAAAACATGGAAGTCTTAGTAAAATTTTAAATAATAATAATAATACTCCAGAAAGCAGTAAGCTTGTACTATGGGTACCACACAATGAACTCTGGGGGAGTTCCCAGTAACACCCAGACTCCAAGCCAATTTAGAAAAGTTTGTTTCCTAAATTGACTTTACCGAGGATCGAACCCGGGACCCTAGCTTGGACAGCAGATGCATATGCCACTGCGGCAACGGGCCAGTCAAATGTGTGAAGGGAGTTATGCGTGCTACCATATACAGAAGGGGCGAACATATTTTATGTACAACTAGCTGTATCCGCGACTTCGTCTGCGCGGAAAATTGTTTCGTGGCTTTCACGGATTAGGTTAGATTATATGTACATAGTATGCTTAAAGATTGTTTTTGAAAAAGTCTACGTCTAGCCTCCGTCTGTCTTCGGGCACATACTATCTCTGTACCGAACATCATAATTGCTTCGGCGGTTCTGCATTTCCCATTCAAAGTTTCATCCCCCTTTTCACCCCCTTAGGTGTAGTTTTTTGATAAAAAAGTTGCCTGTGTCCGTTCCCAGGTGTTCAACTATATCCATGCTACATCTTAATCAGTTCAGCGGTTTAGCATTTCCTGTACAAAGTTTCGTCCCCCTCCCTCTCGTCTCCCTTTTCACAGATTTAAAAAAAAAAGTCTTATCACCGCACCAAATTGTATCATTACCTAGTTTTTAACGTTTTCCATACAAAGTTTCATCCCACTTTTGAACCTTTTAGGGGTAGATTTTTGATAAAAAAAGAAGCGTGTCTGTTTTTTGATGTCGAAACTATCTTTCTGCCAAATTTCATCATAATCGGTTCAGCGGTTTACCATTTCCCATACATAGTTTCATCCCTCTTTTCACCCCTTAGGGGCCAGATTTTCTAAAAAACAGGTAGCCTACATGAGCACAAGCACGTGTTCTTACTACGTACGAATTTTCATCAAGATCAGTCAAGCCGTTCTTCAGTTATAAAAGGACATAGAGACAGACAGACAAAAATTTTCAAAATGGTAGAATCGAGTTCAGTGAGTCATAAAATGACTATCTACCCAAAATTTGATAGTAAAATTATAATTACAGACAGACGCTAGAGATTTATAGTAGTTTTAGCTGTACCCGTGACTTCGTCTGACGTAACATTTTTTTTGGCTTTTCCGAATTAGGTAAGATTATATATATGTGCATAGTATGTTCAAAGATTGTTTTTGAAAAAAAGTCTACGTCTAGCCTACGTCTGTCTCCGGGAACATACTATCTCTGTACCAAACATCATAATTGCTTCGGCGGTTCAGCATTTCCCATTCAAAGTTTCGTCCCCCTTTCACCCTCTTAGGTGTAGGTTTTTAATAAAAATAGCCTATGTCCGTTCTCAGGTGTCAAACTATATCCATGCTACATCATAATCAGTTCAGTGGTTTACCATTTCCCGAACAAAGTTTCATACCCCTCCCTCCCGTCCACCTTTTCACAGATTTTTGATAAAAAAGTAGTCTTATGTTTTTTGATAAATAATGTCTTATTACCGCACAAATTTTATCATTACCTAGATTTAGCGTTCCGCATACAAAGTTTCATCCACCTTTTCACTCTCTTAGGGGTATATTTTTTATAAAAAGTAGCCTATGTCCGTTCTCTGATGTCAAACTATCTTCTTGCCAAATTTCATCATAATCGGTTTATCATTTCCCATACAAATTTCATCCCCATTTCACCCCTTTAGGAGCAGATTTTCTAAAAAATAAGTAGCCTATCATGAGCGCAATCACATGTTTCTACTACGTACCGATTTTCATCAAGATCGGTTGAGCCGTTCTTCAGTTATAAAAGGACATACAGACAGACAGACAAAAATTTTAAAAAATATAGAATCGAAATCATTGAGTCTTAAAATGAATATGTATCACAAAACTGGACAGTAAAATTATAATTACAGACAAACGCTAGAGATTTATATAGTAGTGTAGATGATATGTCAAGATATGAACACTGTTCTTATGAGACTAAGTTAGGAGATGCAACTATGGAGAGACTTATCAGTGTCTGGAGAGAAGCTCTAATTTTTGAAACTTTATCACGACGTATGGTAAAATTGAAGACTAATTTATCTATCATAGTTTGTGTATGTGTGTTTGTTGACTAGCTGCAAGATAGGTGTTGGTTTGGACACATAAAAAGGAAACCTAAAGATTATACCTATTGAAAATTGTGGGCAATTTCTATTTCAAGAAAAGATCATGAGGAATACCCAAAACGAGATGGAAAGATGTGACTAGAAGGATCACTTCCTTAGAGGGGTTAGATACATTGCAGTTCATACAATGTGTCTAAAGACAACACTTTCAAAGTGAAATGGATAGTGTAGTTATGTAGGTATGTACCATGCACTGTCTCCTGTAACCTATGTACTAGTCGATACGTCAGTATCGCGGGAGCTGGAGGCGAGAGTGGACGTAGTGCGATGTTATACATATACGTTGTCTGCCAGTCAGCCAGTCGAGCCAGTGTATCTAGGTTAAGGCGAAGACGACGGCCACAGATAGGTACACCAGAGAGGCAGGCTTTCTTATGCTACTGCATTAGCACAGGAAAGAGAGGGTTCTTCACTAAAACAATAATTTTGGTTGCAGTGTTTTGAGGATCCAGCTAATAGTGGATTTTTTGATCAGTTGGTTTCATATCAAATTTTGCTCGACCTTTTGTATAATAATGCAATGTATGAGGAAATGTATAAAGTTTTTGAAAAAGTGCAAGAACGTCAGATCAACATGACAAAGTTTCCCAAATATCCAGTTGTGCTTATCCTAGCAGCATGTTATAAACAAGTGAGTAATATTATGGCAGTAATTATTATACCTACTGAATTAACTTATTTATGAAATCTGCCATCTGTTCTGGCTTTGCTTAGGTGGCTATTATTATGTATATATCATTATATTTATTTATTTGCTTTAAGCACCACTGTAACAATTCGTGAAACTAAATATCTTAATTATTCAGTGAGAAACCACCATTACGTTACAACTGCTTTACAGGCGCAGCTTGGTAAATAACTTGGCTTAAATCTCAGCTTTTGGATGGTGAATCAAAATAAAAGGACACATGTAATTGAGGAAAAGTCCTTCAATTTCGTTTGATGTTTTTATTGTGACGCCTGTGCAGACAGAGACAAAAAATCTAAAAACAATTGCTTTGGCTTCTGTTAAGAGAACGTCTATGCAGACTTTGGTGTGTTTTGTGACCTGGATCTCGATATCTAAGAAGACTAAGAGTTATTTGGACACATACAACTATAACTCTTGAAATCCTTAAACACGGAAGCAGAAAAATCTCGATAAAAAATCCAGAAAAAGCCCTGTTTTGTACAAAGATCCAGTTGTATCTCCGAAATTTTACAAAATCTAAAAAAGATTTTTTCTGAAATGGATAGGTAATATCTCAAATCTCTAAAACCAGTTTTTTAATTGGTAATCTTCGATCACAAATAAAGAACTAGATTCACAATCTTTTGTTAAAATCAAGAAAATTATCGTCCGAATTAACATATATATTTTTAATATTGTATAGTACTCTATCGGTAATATTGTTTTAATCTAAAGTAGACCTTACCGTCAAAGCATAAGGTTGTAAAAGTTCGTAAAAGATACTCGCATGACATAAAAACGAAATTTGTTATAAATAAAATATTTAAAATTCAATCTTACGCTTCGTGCTTAAAGTATAATTCAGGTAATACATTTGAATCACTATTTACGTCATATTGATTTGTTACGTGAACGTGACAAGGATAAGACATATACAGGGGCCTAATTCACTATGACAATATAGATTTCGCTCATGTCTTACCACGCGTAAACCATGTCAATATCGTGTCTTCTTTAAACCATGTCGCGGTAAGGAGTCGAGTACTTTGTATTCTGTACGCCCCAAGACAAATTGTCTATAGTACATTATAAATTCATTAGTACGTTCTGAACTTAATTTCTGTTGTATTTGATCTTAAATATTTTTAATTGATATTTTATTTATTTAAATGAACAATGTTATTAATAGCAGTAACCTTACGAGTTATTTATTATTTTAAAGATTAAAACCATAGGAATGGCTAGAAATGTAACATATTTGATAAACAATTCACCGACAGCATGACAGACGTACCAAATCATAAATGACATGCTTTTGAACATTTTTCTACAATGATGTTATATTTACAAAAGAGGTTTTTCTACCAAACTTTACCTAGTATCTTCTCCTTAGTTTGTGATTTTACCAAAGTGATGTTGTGAATATTATTTTATAACCAAATAATTCTTAATCAATTACTGAAATAATTGTAACAAAAACGTAAATAGTAAACAGTTTTCATTGGAAATTTAATCGTAAGTATAATAATTTGCAACTACCTACCATAATAGATTTTAATTCTATTAGCGGGTTTTCAACATAATCTAGTCGATTATCTATATTTTGTTAATATTTACATTTGTTCGCAGACTGTACGAAAGATGTGGGTACGCCGTTGTGCGGCAAGTAAAAACAAATAAATTTTTCTGCAAATCAAGTAAAAGTCACAACAGACATAATCTTACTAATTTGTGATCACAGCGATTCCACGCGATTGTCTAACGTGGAATTTTTAACAGTTCAAATCACGCTAACGTCGCGATCATTCCGCGCGAGATCGTTAAATGTGTCATACGGGATACGCTTTTTGCAGATATCGTAGATAAGTATAGAATTGACGTGGTTTCGAACCAAGGAATCGCTAAATGGTCATAGTGAATTAGGCTCCAGATTAGAATGCTAGACAAAGAATTTGTTCTTTGTCTTGCACGTCAGGCAATGGTGTATTCAGACGCAATTTAGAAACAGAAAACTTGGGAGTTTCATTATATGCAACTATTCATATATATTTTTTTCAAGTGGAAAATTATAAGCGAGTTGTTATTGAATGTATCAGGTTTGTTCTAGTTTATTAATTATCTAATATAACAGAAAGACACAGACGAACGAGGTACAACCGTTTCGTGTACTTTTAGTATTTATAAAAATCCTTGACTGAAAACTAAAATTAATAAATATATAAAAAAAAAAAAAAAAAAGTACATACATATGTTAATATTTACAAACTTAAAACTACACATTATCTTAAATAATAAACATCCTCAAAGTTGCCGCTTAGAAAGCTGTCATTGCTCAAGGTACCTAGCAGACTGGCAGCATTGCCTCTTTGAATAGCCAAACTGATTCGTTGGCGGAAGAAGCGGCCAGCCCGGCGGTCTCCCGAAGCCTCGACCAGTCTCTTACAAATATCAGAAACCAGTCGATGGGCTTCGGGGCATATTAACATATGTATGTACTTTTTGTTAATAAATAAATGTATACATAAATATATAAATATAATAAGATACACAAACAAATAAACAATGAATAATAAAGTTGAATCGTATTGTAGGCTATTCATATTTCATTCTTGCATACTGTGTGCATGTTACAATGAATCTCTACGAAGTGCACTAGGAAAGCCGGATTTTTAAACAAGCTTACAAAGCTTGCTTGGCAATGACAGCGTGTGAGAGCGAGACAACTGATTATTCTGATTATGTCTTAACCTCTCAAGACATAATCATAGTAATCAGTTGTCTCGTTAGTGTCTGTTGGCTGGGTGTTGCCATTTTTTGGTCGCGACTTGGGGTTAAGAACTTGATTCTCTGCTATTTTCGTTTGACAAGCCAGTTACGGAAACTTTTAAAACCGTTTGATTTGCTTTAAAGTTGATACCTATTCATCATTTATTCTTCACTGAGCATTTCAGTAAGGCGAGCCAGGCTTTTGGGTTGTTTGGCTGGGTTTTAGAGGTAGAGTTAGTGGAGGAAAGCTATATTTATTTTAGTTATGAGAATAATGTTACTATGGTCAATTTACAGTGTTCATAAGTTCCTAATTAGGTACAGCAAATCCTTTTTACATGCAAATTCGACTATTATTCAGAACAGAAATAAAAGTATACAGACATACATAGATACATATCCTCACGTAGTATCCCTAACGGGGTAGTCAGAAAGGACGGAGCGCCAAGCGTCGCGGTTCTTATAACCCGTTCGCGCTAAGTTTGCCGTTGGCGATATGACGTCACTCGAAAAAAACAAACTATATTTAAAATATTTTTTATTTATTATAATTAATAAAAATTGTGTATTTGGGTAAAATTAGACACATTAATTGCGTTTGATCACTAACGTCCATAGGTTCAACACCGGATATTTCACTCTCACTGTCCCTAAAAATTGAGTCCGTATCACTCTGAGTCTGCCCCCACTGAAATTATGAGTTCTCTCTCGTTTAATTCTTGCAGTCGATCACTTTCCCAATATTGCTGTCTTAATCTATCAACATGGTTTATTTCTCTCTTCCAATCATCTGCAGATATACTTCTTATAGCATCGCGTGTTAACTTTTCAATTTCTTTTTCTGATTGTGATACGTTTTTTTCGGCCACTCGCTGTTTCATTATATTACAAATGTACTCTATTGGGTTTAAATCACATTGATACGGCGGTAGCTGCAATACTTCGTGACCATGACTTAATTATTTCGTCTATCTCATATTTTTTAGGTGGCGCGTTCCGTTTAATAAGACAATACAGCTCAGGTTTTGTAAGATGTTCTTGGAAGTCAATGTTCCTTTCGCGTAACTGCGTTTTGGATAAAGCCATTGTCACCTCCAGCATGCACAATTATCCAGCGCTGCCCAGGGTTATGGTTTTTTTTTACACTTGCATCAGTAGAATTTTGCCAACATTTTGCCACGATGTAGTGACTATGTATCCAAGTTTCATCTAAGTAAAACACCGGTTTTTTTCTGTTCCGAATTCATCATTCTCCCGCAGTCGTCGTAAATATCTTGCCCTCCAGGCAGTAATTTCTGGTTTCTGTATCAAAAAATCGCGAGCCTTTTTACATTTTTTGAACTTATAGCCCAGCTTGTCCTTTAATATTTTCCACAAGGTGGTTTTTTGCCCAGGAAAATTTAATTCCGCCTTTGCAGCGGCTAGAATTTTTCGCAGTGTAGGTATTTCTTTTTTCACCGTATAAAAGCTGTTTATTATATTTCTTATAGCGCAAATCATAAAATCATCAATTTTTAATGTTGGTTTCCTTTCTTTTTTTTACGTGGTGTCGAAAGTTTAATACCTTCTGTACTCGTACTTGCACCAGCTTCCGACGATGCTGACGCTACTTTTTAACCTCTTGTTTTATGTTTCGTATAGGGCATGCAATTATCGAAATGTTCCGATAATCGATAAAAAAAATTATCGTTTTTTTTTTCTCGATAAAAACCGATAATTACCGGTTTTTATAATATTTTCCAAAAGGTTGTTTTTTCACATTTACGTTAACTATACAATTATCTAAAATGAACCACAATATTAAAAATTAAACGTAAACTATACAATTACCTAAAATGAACCACAATATTAAAAATTAAGCAATTTTTTTTGTAGGACGAGATATATTTATTTAATCAAAGTAATTACCCCTCGTTGTCTATACATTTTTGCCATCTAATCAAAAGTCCATTTAAACCTTTGCGATAGAACTCTGGGGAACTGGAATCCACAAACTGTGGAAGAGCATTTGGTACTGCTTCCTGGGAAGAAAATATTTTCCGTACAAAATATTGTCCAAATCGCGGAAAAATGGTAGTCGGTTGGGGAGTACGGAGGATGGATGACAGATGGTTTCTAACTGCAGGTTATGTAGTGTTAAAACTGCTTCTCCAGGAGTGTGAGGTCTTGCGTTATCATGGAGCAATAATGGTGAAGATCAATTGGGCAATTGGGATCGGGGCTGTTTTGCTGCGAGTATCGCCATCGTTGTTCAGAGTTCTGCACAGTAGATATTTGCTGTTATTGCTTGACCGGATCGGGGGAAGCTGTAGTGATTTACACCATGAAGTGACCACCAAACAGTTACCATCACCTTTCTATGGGTAAGCTTCGCTTTAAGGCGTTGGTGTGGCGTTTGACCCGGAGTCAGCCATTACGTTGTTTGCTCGCGATTATCGTAAAAAATCCAATTTTCGTCACACGTCGCAATTCGGTCCAAAACCCCTTCATTTCTGTACCGGCTTAACAAGTTCAAGGTAGGCAAGTATCAACGCGCGCTGCTCACTGCAGATCAGTCAAATCATGAGGCACCCATTTTCCAAGGTTTCTAATTTTACCGATTGGCTGCAAATGGGTCAATATTGTGAGTATGTTAACGTCAAACGATGCCGCTGATTCCTTGGTAGGTTGATACGGATCGGCTTCCACCATAACCCTTAGTTCAACGTTGTTTACCTTAGTGGCTGGTCTTCTTTGTGGTTCATTCTTCAAGTCGAAGTTTCCACTACTAAAGCGGTAAACCAAAAACGCACGGTGCGTTCGTTAACCGTATCTTTTCCCAACACAGCATTGATGTAACGAGCTAGTTTCTGCTACGTTAGTTCCACGTCAGAACTCGTATTCGAAAATTACTCTGGTTTTCGCTGTGTCCATCTTCTTAAAAGCCGAATGTAAAAACAATTGAAAGTCCAAACAGTCAAATGTTATGGTTTAAAAAAAATTAAAATATAGTTTTCGTGTAAAAAAAGTTACTCTGAAATCTGACACTACGCAGGTTTAATTTTAATTCAAAGTGGACAGTGCGTTAAAACGGCAATTTCACACTTTAATCCCTATTACATACCGAAAAATAAATATTTCAAAAATATAGTATTTTTTTAAATCAACGATTGTATTTCTGTATTAAATTAAATACAAAATATTGAAATCAACATTTTGGAATTATTATAATCATTAGTTATTTTCTTATACATACATTTTATATTTATATAATATCGTGATCACAAGGTACCACCATAAGGTAGTTTTAATTTTATCTAATTTTATTTTAACGTAAAAACAACTTACTGAACTAAAAGTACATGAAAATATGTAAAAACTTAGATTTATAGAAAAATAGAATAGAATTTGATACACAAATAATACGAACTATTTACACATTACCTACGCAATGTTATTTTTTCAGTTTTTAGGTTAGTCTTTTTTAGCACTTCCCGAATAATCGGTGTTTTATTCGGAATCAGCTCTAATGATTGGGAAATAATTCTAATATGATTTTATATTTTTTTATCGAAAACCGATATTTATCGATTTTTCTTTCGATATTTATCGTTTTCAAAATGGACCGATTATCGATAAATAACCGATTATCAATTACCGGTTTGCATGCCCTAGTTTCGTAACGTGTATTCTGATATACCAGTCGCCATTGCCGTGCGTTTCATAGCTTGATCGACAGGTATTATATAAGAACGGTTTTTCTTCTCATTTTCGAAATAAATCATAATCTTTAACACCATATTTCGTACATCACTTCTTAAAGTTTTGCCTTTACCCATAGTTTAAACAAAGCGAAAAACTAAGAAATGTCAAAAGCAAAGAATTTTTATGAATAATAACATTACAGCGCGTGGTTAACGCGCGCATGCGATGACGTTGCCAACGATACTGAGACGGCGATTCAGCGGTGCGGTAGGCGGTTGGGGGAGGGGACGCGCATTCCACGGACCGGCAAACTTGACGCGAACGGGTAGTACATACTTCTTTCGCTTCCTCAAATCTCATTCTTCTCACACATTTTCGCCTAGGTATGCGAGAGCTTTTGACATTTCCGTCGGCTAACACTAGCTATTTGATCTTCATAAGTCAGCCTTGGTCGTCTTGGCTTCTTTTACCACTCACTTTCGCTCCATACATTTTCTTCGTCAGCCTTTCATCACTCATTCTTTCCATGTGCCCGAATCATCTTAGCATTCCTTTCTTCATTTTTTTAATAACACTCGTGCAACCCTGTCATATTCTGGCTAAGTATAACCCGAGTAAATTAGACGTGAATGCGGTAGTATGGTTTTAAACTTCTTATCCATGATTTTGTACTTAATGGTGTTAAGGTCATGTCATTTAGAAATTATAATTACAAATTTAATAAAAAAGAGCTATTTAACGTATTTTACTACGAAATAATGAGAACACGTCAATAATACGATATTAATTATTTGCCAAAAATAGGAATCTCCGGCTTTTTTTAGCATTCTAAATGTGTTGTTTTTACAAATTTTGAAGGAGCAATTTCACATGTTTGCTGTTAACTTTTTCAAATATTACTAAAGAAATGTGCACTCAAATACTCATATGAGTGCACGTTTGGATCGACATTTTCGGAGCGTTGATTGTGTATCTTGTTTTTTATTGGTGATCGAAGTTGATAATGTAGTTTCGTTGTAAATAACAATTATGTGCAAAAATAAATGTTGAGATTTCTCCGCCATAAAATATCAAACCGCAATTGTGAAACTCAAGTTTATTGTTATCGCCATAGGGCGCGAGGGCAGTGAACGAATTCGGTTGCACTAGGCTGCATAGGCGGACTCTTCATTAACACTATCTAACACATGAACACATCTAATGTAATTTACATAAAGATTTTACAAATTTTAGAATACGCCTAAAAGTCTGGAATATGCTACTAAACTGTGGTCAGAGATGACTCAGGTTGGGACATTTCCACTTAGAAGATCTGCAACATTTTTCGCTGGTTTGTACCTGTCATTAATTTATATTTTTATCTATCACGAGCAGCGAAAATCACTTAATGAAACAGCTGGCTGATTTGCCTTGTACGTTTTCGAGTTTATGTTATTTATGTGGTTATGCATACTTAAGCACAGACATATTAACCAGCTAAATGTAGGAAAGAAAGGAGGGTAAAGGGCCCAGGAGTGGCAGTCCAGGTCCAAGGGAGCTGCTGCCTTCCCCTGCTGCCCCTTGGGTACGCCCACGTACTATGTGTCATTTGTTTCCACGCTGTTCTGAGAGAGAACAAAAATATATAATATAGCAGTTGCTTATCTTTCTCCGCAGGTCGTAAGAGTCAGCCAAGGGCTCACTGTACGGAAATGGTGTAGGCGATAGTCTGTCACTAACTGGTTTAATTGTGTCATGTGTTATCTCAATTATAATGTTTTTAAAAATTTTTAGCACTGGCATTAAAGCAAGGCGCACCACACATAGCGTTGGAATCTATTTCTATGCAGAAGCAGCATTATGTTACACTTAGAAATATAAAGGTTAGTATTTAAAGTTAAGATCTGGAAAATTTTAGCAATGACATTTGTCACATTTGACTTGTGCACAGGTCTTTCCATAGGATATTTGTAAAATGGTAACTTCCAAATTGAATTACTGGATAAGATCTAGGACTTTCATTATGATTTGTGTAATAAAAATCGTTATAATTTGTTTAACTTGTAAACTTTAGCTTTCTAAATTTTTTAAAATTTTTGTGTGGGGGAATGGACAAGTCGAATTCGAGTACCCAATTCTCTCCTTTTTAATTCTGTTATGAATTTTAAAATGTTGTGTTTGTGCAACAGGTGTGGGCTAATAAGATGTATCAGTCAAATTTTAAGTATGTGCGCGTCGATCACATAAAAAAACAAGAAACAAAATCAACGTTCTAAAAACGTCCAAACAAAGTGTGCACTCAAATGAGCATTTGAGTGCACTTTTGTTTTAGTAGTATTCGAAAACGCTAACACGTCAAAGTGGTCCTTATTTTCGGTAAATAGATAAATAAATAAATTCTCATTATTTCTTTACAATAGTGAGTTACATACCTCTTTTTCATTAAATTCGTAATCATATTTTTTAAATATTGTTTTACGATGTATTATGTCTTATCCTTGTCACTTTTATGTAACAAATCAAAATGACGTAAACAGTGATTCAAATATATTATGTGAATTATAGTTTAAACACGAAGTGTAAGATTACATTTTAAATATATTTTTCTAATGAACTTCGTTTCAATGCCAAGCAAGGATCTTTTGCCAGCTTTTACAATTTTAGGCCTTGATAGTAAGGTCTACTTTAAATTAACACAATATTACAGATAGTATACGACATTAGAAATGTATTATGTCAATTCAGACAATAATTTGTTTAGATTTTACAGACGATTGTGAATCTAGTTTTTATTTGTGATCGAAGTATGTACGTCACCAACGAATTCGGAAATACTATAGAAGTGTAATTCAGAACAATACGACCGAAAAACACGGTACCGCGAGTCTGCTTCAAATACTCCGAAACACGAAAGGTCGCAAACTCAGCAGTCAACTTTTAAAACGAACTCTATTTTAAACCCGCATGATCTTTATTAAACTGTATCCTGGCGTTTAAAACGTTTCGTATTACATTCCAAAGTCAACGGTGACTGGATCACTAATCACGTGATCGCACGGAAAAGTTTCTAGCAAGCGAGATTGTTTTTATACATTACTACGCATCGCAGCGCAACTTATTGGCAATATTTATTTAAATATTTACGTGAAGTTAAATAGTTTTTTATTTTGATTCTTTCATATGAGAAAATATTTAAAAATTATTTTAAAAGGTAACAAAAGCATACGAGTTCATTTGCATTTTATTTACAAGTTTTTGATGTGTTATGTTACCTCAGTGTAATATATTATTATTATATATGTAATATTTATTTAGTCCATGTTTTGTAGAATTTAATAAAGAAGTAGAATTGATTAAAGAATATTTTTTTTATCAAACAGCACAGAGGACCTCTTAATTGTTACTCTTTTAAAATACTTTTTATTAAAATAGTGTCGCGCTCTGTTTTTGCTGTTTGTTTGTTTTTAATAACTGTAATTATGTCTATTCATTCTACAGTTTTTGAGAAATATCTATTTAAAATCACTGCAAGATTTCAGTCTTCAATTAGATAACATGCGATACCTCTACAACAAGAGTAGATTACTTCATTTTCAAAATGTATAGAGCACACGCTATTGGCATTAGTTGGTAACCAGTCATCTTCTCTTCTATCTAAGCAAACTGCTTTAATCCACCATAATCACCGAAGGTCATTTTTGGTAAAATTAAAGGAATAAATTTTTAAGATTCAACACAGTAAAGAGAATTCCCATATTTAGCATAAAAATACAATAAAAATAACTTACGTACTAAAAAGTGGCTGGCTACTAGTTGCATAATACAGATCACAATATTTTTATTTAATTTCTTGTAAACGTAAAATTGTTTTATATCGATATGATAAGTTACCATATCTTGACTTCTTTCTGTTTTCTACAACATTTAAACACACAGGAGGTCATTTTTAATTTACATTTCGCCAGTATCACGTCAACAAACCAATTTTATTTGCGACGGCTTATTGTCACTGAGCGCACGGTAGTAGTTTAAGTAGCGCGTTGTGGTTTTTTAGCCCCGCCCACTGTATTGGGGTTTGCGTTGTGTCATGTTTTTAAATGAATGCGAGTTCCATAGTATTTCTGAATACGTTGTACGTTACATAATTTTTGAGAATCGACTGTAACAGACGAAACAGAGAGACGAATGGACGCATGAGTAATCTTATTAGGTTCAATTTTTCCTTAAAAGAGAATGGAACTCTCATATCTAGGCGAAAGTGAGTGAGGAGAGTGATGAGTTTTAAGGAAGCGAAAGAAGTATGTAAGTACCGCGATGCTCGGTGCTCCGTGCTCTGACTACCCTGTTAGGGATACAGCGTGAGGGTGTGTTGTTGTTGAACCGTAATGACTATAGTGATGAAAAATACAATATCTAGGTGACATCGATAACTAATTGCTCTTTAACTGGAGCTGTACTTTCATTGTAAATTTTTCGTGGTTTTTAGTTAAGAAGATTTCAGAAGAATGAATAAACTAAATAATTATTTTAGCTTTGGCCTTGCTATACTTGCATAAAAATTTATAGAGTTGTCCTATAAATGAATCTATCCTAAATAATCATTTAATTATTATTGTATTGTTACGGGGGGGGGTGAATAAATAAATGGTTGTATTGGAGTTACATGCCCGAACTTTCTTTTGTTTTGTAGTTTAATGTATCGAGAACAGTTTGCAATTCTTATATTTTCCTGAGTTCACAATTAGTATATATGTACATATAAATAATCGGATTTACATCTGCAAACAATATTATAAATGAATCATTGGATTTATTCATAAAGAAAAATAATAAGTATTAATAATAATAATACTCCAGACAATTACACGGATTGTGTGACCCCAAACTAAGCAGTAAGCTTTATCTATGGGTACCATACAATGGATTCTGGGGGGGAGTTCCCCGTAACACCCAGACTCCAAGCCAATTTAGAAAAGTTTGTTGTATAAATTGACCTGACCGGGGCTCGAACCCGGTACCCTAGCTTGGAAAGCAGATGCATATACCACTGCGCCAACGGGCCAGCCTAAATTAATATTTGCAAATACTTGTATTTAATGCCATTTTTTTTATGTTCAGTTCTGTGTGTTTGTCCCTAAAAATTGTACTTTATTGTATTTTGGAAAAAACTTGTTTAATTAATTTTTTATCAGCCCTAACCTATTAGATGGCTGATCTATTACTCGCTACACAGTCATCCTTGTTTTGTCTCCACTATGCTTGCCCCATTATTTTGCAATAGCATTCAGGGAGGTGGTTGTCTATTTACGTATGCTCTGCTTGCATACTTCTCTCATCTCTCTTCCTTATTGTAATGTTTTTTCTAATTGTGTTCCTGATTCTATCTAGTATTTCCGCACTTTCCAACATCATTCGTCTGTACGTTTCGGAAGGCATGTTAAGCCTCTGGTTCTAAAGGCTCTGGTTATACATTTCTGTAACACGGCAATCATGAAGGCAGGTCAGAGGTCTTACCTCTCGCCTGTCAATTGAAGCGATTAAAAGAGGGCATTCGCGGTCGCGTTCGATCGCAGTATGAGCTCTGGTCGTCGATAGATGCGATCCCGAGGAGGATAAAGTACAGCGCGAGAGGCTCCAGCGCGTTCCGTCGCAGAGCCCCTTGGTAATGTATCGAGGACAACCACCGCAAGAGTTTTAGTGGGCGAAAGTACTACATAATCCATTCTTACCCCCAGAAGGTGAGGTCTTTTTGAAGGTTTCTTTTGCATTACTCAAAAAAGGTCTTAAAGAACTTGTGGAAGTTTCTACTGTAATTCTCTACAATCTGCATTGCCCACTGGGCCCGCGTGATGCAGTTTAGTCCATCTCGTTCTCGCCTCATTTGTGAGAAGAGGCATTATCGAGCAATGTAACTAGGTTGACAGAGTTATGATATTACTGAAGTAAATAGTGGAATGGAAATGACGAATTGGGGCGTGAGTCAATGCGTCCCTTACGCCCGTGGTTCTCTCAATTCGAATCAACACGAGTCCAGGTTCCCCTACTGGTTTCAGTGAGAAATCTACGACGGTCGCTCAACCTTATGAAGAGACCTAAATAATGAACGGACCTTTTAGAATACAACTAACGTTTTTTCCTAAATCAATGCGCTCGCATCCTAGCAGTTCGCTCTGAGCAGACTACCCATCTCCACTTGCGGTTCCCTCGATCGCCACGTGTTTCTCTTTCTTTTTTGGATGCGAGGCGAGTAGTCAGTAGACCGAGTTGTGTGGGGTATTTGATATAATGCAATTGCTAACAATTAAAAATATAAAAATAGATAATTTAAAAGTTTTTTTTCTAATACTTGTTGTTTGCCATATTAGGCGAGAGCGTTAGCAGAAATGGGCAGAGTGGATGATGCTTTGCCAGTCCTTAAACAAGTCTTAGAAGTTGATAGCCCAGATCAGAAGACTAAACACACTTTCTTTGAAGAAACGGTTCGTATTAATAAATAATTTGTGATTGTTATCATAAGGCAAAGCTGGAGGGAGAGGGGCAACGGTGGGTACTGCTTACTCTAGAAAACTCGTTGGCTCCCTAGGAAAACCATTTGAATGTCACACGAGAAATAGTGAATTAAGAATTGTTGAAAAAAAATTTATATTAATGTTTTATAGTCGTCGCGGCCAACGAGTTTCGCGCGGACTATGTCATTAGCGGGACCTTCATACAAGTTCAAAAACCCTGATTGCCTTACTAAAATGCTTAATCATGATTATTTTTAAATATCAACCTAATTTAGTTTTAAAGTTATAGATAGAAGTTATGGATTTACTGAAATCTAAAGCTTGCGGTGGCTGATCAGCTGGCCGGCTGACCCCTCTAAGAAAAATCTGTAGTTGCGCCTATGAATATTATTTTATTAAAAATCATTCACTTAAATTGTTTTTTCGTATAACAAATCACTCTATATCGTTTTCGTTTGCTTACTTTCAGATTGAAGCTATTCGACAAGCTGCACAAAAAACTAATAATAAGGATATAGTGAAAGAATTTGAAGATATTGAGACAGCGTTGAAGGATCGCGGTCACATAGATAACCAGGTAACAATAAAGACCAGTGTATTTTATATAGGTGTTTCAAACTTCTTTCGACAGAAAAAACTGACCAAGTGTGAGTCGAAATCGTTCACCGAGGGTTCCCTACCACCATCAAAGTATTTGTGATTGTGCAACTGTTTGCAACTTTTCAAAAAGTCACCAACGCTAGTTCATATTTTGTCCATACCAATTTAGAAAAATTGCCAACAATTTGAGGAACAAAATTGAAAATTGGCCTTTTCCACCAAAACTGTTTAGTTAGAAACATGTTCTCGGACGAGAATGATATTATGCTGGCAGCTGCAATCTTAATTATTTTAAGCAAAAAAAGATGACAAAAATATTGGATAGGACTTCTAATTCTTGTAGTCCTGTTATATAACAAATACTTTTCCAAGCATTTTTTTTGTAATTAACATCGAATGAGTCCAATAACACACTTTGAGATACATATAATTCAATTAACATCTCAGTTAATTCATTAGCCTATGTACACATGTTTTCATTGTCAACTTTTGTTCCCAACTGAGCAAGCGTACACAGAGCGATGAAATATCGGCAAGGAAAACTCCTTTGATGTCTATCGCCTAAAACGGAAACATGGTTTCCGACATTTGTTTACAATTTTTGTTGCCAAGTTAGTGTACTTCAGGAACTTGTCTCCGAAACAACATGTGAACACAAAAGGTAATTTTTCTTTAGTGGAGACTTAACTTTATGTATTTAGTAAAAAATATAAGTGATTCAAAAACAAACTAACTTTGTATTGTCAAACTGCAAATGTAAGTCTGTTAATGCCAAAGAAGTGTAATGGAAAAAAATACTAAATCACAATTTTTGGATTTTTATCTTTATCGTGCAGTGAGACCATGCTTCTTGTTTTACGATTCTCGGTCAACGGCAAGTACCCTATAAGATTTTGTATGAGTACATAAATGGCAGTGTCTTTTGATTGCATTGACTTAGAAGCTTGAGTTTTTACGCCTCCAAGGGACCATAGACCTTAGTGTTTCATATAAAGGAGACTAGCAATATAATTGTCCGTACAAATATTTCTGAAGCAAATGTAATAATATGTTGTTTAAACTTATTTTGTGAAATATCAACAGATTCCACATAACATAAATAAGATTTTATTTTATTGATTAATATTCGAAGACTATTTTATAAAATATTCGACATACACTCTCTTTTACAGCATGTCTTCTGAAAATAAAGCCATTGGGCGCTTTTATAATTTGCCGTAGACCGTTTTTATCGTCACAATTTTGCTGTCCACAGTACAATAGGTAAGAAAAATTTCGCAGAAAAGTCGCTTTTTCTGTTGACGATAATGTCTCACCGTAGACGTTATCGTCGACGGAAATATAAAAGCGTTCATACAACTGCATACATTTTGCTTCTCTATTCTATTGTACCGTGGACGGTAAAATTGTTGCGATAAAATCTTTCAACGGTAAAATATTAAAACGGCCTTTAGGTTATAATTATTTATAAACTGTACATATTTTCCGGTAATCCATTTCAAAAAAGTGCGTCGTTATTTTTCATTAAATTTGACAGCGACATGGTATCGTAATCGTACTCGTAATAATCGTAGTTATTGGTCGTTGGTGTGCGTGTGCTGTTTAGATTATATGAAATAAAAACTGCACATGACAAATTATAGACTGTATTACCTTTTTTTACATAAATATTAAATAGGAACAATAGTTTAATGTGGCAATGGCGCACATTATTAGAATTTAATTACGATGGCTAAAGCCCACGTTGACAAAAGATAATATGTAAATGTTTACTAGGCACAAAAATAAGTGTGGCAGCCATAAAAAAATACGAACAACGGCACATGGGCCTTGCTCATTCTGCCAGGCAATGCAGTGCCTGCCACCTTTGTTCGCACTCGAATAGTTGACGAATATAAGAATGAAGTTTTGGGTGCCTTAACAAATATTCCCTAAAAATCCCTACAAAAGCTATGAATAAAAGTTCATTTTTAATTAGCATCCCGAATAACAGTAACGAGCTGTTTTTTTGACAATAAAACGTTTTCATGTTAACGATCGTCAAATATCGTACTTCGTAACTATACATTTTAACAAACGCAAGTTAAGTCAACTACTGCTTTGAACCAATCGACACTTAGCGACAGATTTTCGACAATTTGTAAACCTCGACCTCGCGGCGTCCATTTTATGAACGCCCAGCGTTCACTTGTTGACCATAAAATGTGAACTCGCCATCACCCGTCACCTATTCGACCACCCGTTGACGACGAGGTGCTAGTTGGGTGTCGGGGTAATGAGTGAGTGTTGTCCTTAAATCTAAAACAGTTATTCAGTATGCACTATAATAATATTATCAAGTTAATTCCATGAAGTATATATTTTTACTGACTGGTAGACTGAAAATTATTTGAGTTCTAGTTTTTAGGTAATATTTAGTTGTTTAGTAAAAGCAAAGTTATAAATAGCCATAGTAAAGTAATGTTGACGTTTCAGACATTAGATCAGTTAGTGAACAATGAAATTACGCTTTCACCGAAGACAAATGTGCAACCTCGGGGTATGCCTTTCCAGCGAACGCCATTTGGAAACCGACAGAGAAGAAACGTATAATATGTGAATCAATAAAAGTAAATATGTATTTAGTAACGAATGAAAATGGTTCTAATTTAGCATGATTGTGTATTTGTACATAATATCGTTTGAGGGAGTCTTGTCGATACATGAAATGAATGTGAACGTTGTATTTATTTTAATATTTTATTAAAATTAAATACTTGTAACTATTTACTTTGTTTTCTTTTACCAACTAGTATTTATTAATACACAAAATTTCAAAAGCAATTGTATTTATATGGAGCTTGCTCCATCCGTGAGAGCAAAAGTTAGGTGAAAGCTGTTTTCCAATCATTTCCGAATTTTTCTTTTTTTTTTATTAGTAAAATTAATCCTGTCATTTTTGTGATATAATTTGTTCATAGGGAGCGATTGAATTTGTTTAGTTCTATAAAATATAAAGTTTCGAAACATAATTTTTTTTTAAAACCCTCACTAAATCGGATGCTCTCTTTCTCTATGCTGTATGTGTATAATATGTATTATTTTGTACTGAATAATCTATGTCTCGTATCATTTTGTATAAATATCTGTATGAATTCAAAAGTGATGCTGTACTAAATAAATATGTATTGCAATATCGCAATTATATTTTTTGCTTATGCAAAAAATCGTCAAAATTAAAAAAAAAAGCTGCTCTGTCAAAATTATTGAGCACGCAGATATAACGCGGACTTATGGTAGATAGGTGGTAGTGTCGGCTATGTGGTGATAATAGTAATTTGTTGGAATGGAAATAAATTTGTTAGAAACTTATATGTGGTTCTTTTGAAAATCCTGCCGTAGATGTTCTTTGGTACCGTAATGTAAATTCATCAAATTCAATTACACTGATTGAAACGTTGCTCCGATATTTGCTTTTAGGATTGACGTGTTTAAGCTTTACAGATATTGGTTACGTGAGGTATTTTATCTTGTCAACTGTGTTGTAGCAGGTATTGGTAAAACTATAGTAAAGGTGTCTAAATTTAGTGCAATATATTTCGGAGAGGTACTATTTTCATTTTGTTTTTTTTACGAACTTTATTAAAATAAACCAGTACATACCTACATATGGTAACTTAACGTTAATATTTCCAAACCTAAAACTAAACGTTATCTTTAATAATAGACTTCCTCAAAGTTGCCACTTAGAAAGCTGTTATTGCTTAGGGCACCCAGTCTGCTGGCCGCCCTAAGTTCTCGGCAGTGCTAGCCGCGGCACTTGCTGACCTGGAAGTCGCCGGGACATGGAAAACAGCAAGTGTATCTGAACAAGTGGCGTCCCACACAAGCGATTTTCCAAGTTTCCAAAGAATGAGTGTTAAACCATTCGGTCTTCTGCTGTCGCTGCGCACAATGGCGACAGGCTCTAAGACTGCAGGAACGCCAGTGGTGACAAGAGCCCGCCGAATGACGTCATTCAAGACAGCATGTCGTGACATGCTGCCTGCTCTACGTAAACAGGATAAACCGTGGTGACCTAGTACATCGACGAGATCACCACAGCGGCAACGGTGAGGAAGGTTAGTCCTGACCCCCAGACGAAGGGATATTATGATCTATGACTATGGGAAAGTGTGATATTGTCTATTAAGGTTCCTAAATTTTTTCAAGGTATTACCTACAACTAGTGTCCTGACTTGTTCTCAGAAACAGCCAGGAGGCCAGACCTATGTTTTTAGATACTACAAGAATCTAAAAGTTGTAAATGAACATTTTTACATAGAGGCTCATCCCCCAGTGTTGCTGACAAAAGATCGAGGTTAGTACTCGGACAAACACATAAGCAGGGATTTCGAGCATCAGTCAAGCACGTAGGTACCTCAACCAATCCTAAGGAAGGGCGAATAATCGATAGGAAAAGGTTTTCCGTGATGTAGGCTGACGAAAGAAAAGCATGCAGTGACATACTTGAGATTTTGCGTATGCCCAGGACTCCAAAACGGATGGGAAGCGAGGATTGATTCGAGATCCTGTCGTCAACAAATGATCAATTAAATATTTTAGATAATGTAGTTTTGAGAATATTGTCTACGGATATTAAAAAGTTCAGAAATCGATTTCGTCGCATTGCTAGTTTAGGCAATTGTGATAACACAGTGCGTGTGTTAGTGTACGAAATATCGCTGGCGATCGCAGTGTGCGTTGTGATATGGTGCAGCGGCTGGGTACATGGCGGGAACAAGCGATCTTTGTTCGTAAACTGGTAGTACGTAACATTGTAATTTGAAAAAACTTCCGCATAATATATCTATCTGTCATGTATGTCTGTCTGTCTGTCGAAGATGTGCAAAATAGTTTATTAAAAGTATTTAAATTCAAAATGCATGCATGGTTATTTTTCGTTTCAAATACAAATATAAAATGGTTTTAAATATAAGTGTTTGCGAAGTAATGTAAAATGCAAAATACGTATTTTCAAAGTATCTTATTCAAATAAAATACCTTATTTCACTGATTTCAACACCAGTATTTGTTCAAAGTGTTCGTCGTTCATGTTCTGTGTATGTAGCCTTATAATCATTACACCAAACGAAAATAGTCGTTCAACAGTTTTTTTACATTTGTATAGTCATATGTTGCAGAGGTGCGTTACATTTCACTACGGTTGACACTAACTTGTACCTATAATTGAGAAAAGAAACGTTTTATTATAATAATGATGAAATGCAAAAATTACATTAGAAAACATTTCAAAATCAAATTAATTTATTAAGTATACCCAATGAGGTACAAGGTATTTTTGAACGTCAAATCTACTTTAGTTCGGTTCGAAAAGAAAACAAACACAGAAGAACCGACAAGAAATTCAATCGGGTATAATTTCTTCAACATCATTTTACAATAGATTTATTGAAATACAATAGGTATTCAAAGCCAGTAAATGCATGTGCAGAGAAGATTATTTCCAGACTATCGTTTTATCTTCAACGAAATCGTTCGTTTTATAATATGATTGTCTAATATAAAAAAAAAAGTTCGCCGCCTTGGACTTGAAAATCGACGTCATTTTCGTAATCAGCATCCTGAATAATCCAGAAAATAACAACCATATCAGTTAATTATAAATTGAGGTATTGAGTCCGGGCAACAGTATGCTAGGCATTATCTATAACGTAGTTATAAGTGACCAAAGGCAAAGTTTAAAGAAAGAATATTAGACTTAGATTTTATTATTGGTTTTTTAAACTTTTACGAATAAATGCAAAATTGGTTTTAAAATGTTAATAATGCAAATTTATTTTTCATTTGAGAAATAATCATAGGTGAGTGATTCTACTTTTTTGGTATTTAATGTATCACATTTATTCAGGGTTGCCATGAGATTGTACTTATTAAGACTTACTCCTGAAATAATACAAAATTGGTTTTCGGGCTAAACATATTCATTTACATTGAAAGTGAGCATTTTGGACAAAACAACGCGAATCACTGAAAGTTCCATTTTGTAAATAAATGTTGCGATTGTTCGACATAATAAAAATTAAATGTCATACTTAGGGAAAGGTATCTTATGTATCTGGTACACGATATTAAGACTTACTTCCTTCCCAATAAATCATAAAAAAATCTAGAAACTATCTCTAAAAACAGTGAAAATTCTGTTTTGATGACGAATTTTCAAATTATTACTTAGGTAAAAAACATAACTTCACGCTGTATCCCCAACGGGGTAGTCAGAGAGGACGGAGCGCCAGGAGTCGCGGTCCTTACACACCTCTTTCGCTTCCTCAAATCTCATCATTCTCCTCACACATTTTCGCCTAGGTATGCGAGTGCTTTTGACATTTCCGTCTGCTAACACTCTGGCTATTTGATCTTCATAAGTCAGCCTTGGTCTTCCTTGGCTTCTTTTACCACTCACTTTCGCTCTGTATATTTTCTTCGTCAGTCTTTCATCACTCATTCTTTCCATGTGCCCGAACCATCTAAGCATTCCTTTCTTCATTTTTACAATAACACTGTTGTGCGACCCTGTCATACTGCGTATCTCATCATTGCTTATCCTGTCAGCAAGCGTGACACCGCACATATTTCTGAGAGACCGCATCTCCACAGCATTTAACATACTTTCACTCGATTTTGGGCATATCCAGGCCTCACTACCGTACAACAAAGTTGGCACCAACACCGCATTGTGGATGGCCATTTTAGCAGTGTTAGATATATTCACACTACCCACTAATGCGGACAGAGCACCGTTCACTTTATTGCCAGCTGCTACCCGTCTCTCCACATCCAACTCACATCTTCCATCCCTCGAAAACGCACTCCCCAGGTACACAATTTCATTCACCTGTTCTAGACATTTTCCATTTACACAAATCACACATCTCGTTTGTACCGCTTCTCTTTCAAACACCAGAACCTTAGTTTTGTTCACATTCATTTTCAATCCTTTTATTTCACAATCTTCTTTCATGCACGTGACTAGTGTCTGCAACTCTGCTTCTGATGGTGCTATTAGCACAGCATCGTCAGCGTACAATAGGCAGTTTACCACTGTGTCACCACATCCCATACCACTCATATTACCTTTCAATCTCTGGAGGCAACTGTCCAAATACAGCACGAATAGCCAGGCAGACATCACGCAGCCCTGTCTGACACCAGAACAGACTTCAAACCAGGGCGACATGTGCCCGTCTATCCTTACACAGGCTCTGTGGTCTCTATATAATGACCTCACAGCCTGCAGTAAGGAGCCCTCCACGCCATATTCAGGCAGAAGACTCCACAATTTCTTCCGCACTACTCTATCGAATGCTTTCTCTAGATCCACGAAAGCGCAGAAAACTTTCCGACCTAAAGCCAGAAACCTTCCCACGATAACGCGGAGCGAGAAAATCTGATCCATACAACCCCTACCGTTCCTGAATCCACCTTGCGCCTCCCACAAATATCTTTCTGAAACGCCTTTCATACGTTCAGTCAATACTTTAGTATAGACTTTACTCGCTAAGCTGACCAAGCTGATGGCCCTATAGCACGCACAGTCTAGGTAGGAACCTTTCCCTTTATATAGAGGTACTATGACTGCCGTGCGCCAGTCCTCTGGAACCTCCCCCTTCTGCCAACAAAGGTTGCAGAGTGCACAGAAGGCATCACAGACCCTAGGACCACCATACTTGATCATCTCAGCAGTCACCTCATCATTTCCCGCAGCCTTTCCACATTTCAAACTTCTTATCACTTTCTCAATCTCTTTCATACTAATGGCATCCTCCAGTCTCTGGCCCGAGTGTGGCAATTCATTAGAATCGCTCTCAGTATCAGAGACGGAGTCGCCACTCTCATACAGTTCTCCAAAGTATTCACTCCATCGCTGCAAAACATCCTTTTTATTTGTAAGCAGTTTGTTTTCTTTCTAACGCACTTTATTCATTCTGCAAGGTGCCGGACCACTTCGGTACTTACGTACTTCTTTCCAAAATAATTTGGAATTTTCCTCGAAGTTGTCCGACATCTTGTTTTCATCTAACACCCTACACCTTTCACGCTTCTCTTTCACTAGTGCCTTCGTTTCTGCTTTCTGCAGCTTATACCTGTCTTTCATCAAATTTTTCATACCACAGTCATTAGTAGCAAGGTAGTCTCGCCATGCTTTCTTTTTCTTATACACAGCCACTTTCACCTCATCATCCCACCACACATCACGCTTTTAGCCGTTCCCAATCTTATTCATTCCACACACTTCTTTCGCAGCCTCAATCATACTATCTCTAAGGTTCTGCCAACATTTTTCAACATCCTCGCTCATCACTTTCAATCTATCATCAAGCTTACTGGATAATACCCTTTCATATTCATTCCTGGTGGCCGCATCCTGCAGTCTCCAGCTTTTAATCCGGCTAACCGCTGCAGGTTTGGACACTACGCGATGTCGCCATGCTGCGAACAGACCCCTTATTCTGGTTATCACCAGAAAGTGGTCCGTCCCGAGATCAGCTCCTCTATACGCTCTTGTGTCCATTACCTGCTTCTTAAGTCTGCTATCCACCAGGAATAAACAAATCATGCTTCTCGCACCCTTTCTTTCCCACGTGTACTGATGGATCCTTTTGTGCCTAAACATGGTATTAGCCACAAAAAGATCTTTTTCCATACACAGTCCTAACACAATCTTACCAGCATCATTCACTCTCTTATCTCCATATTTGACTAGGACAGACTGAAATCCTGTTCGAGCTGTCCCGACCCATCCATTCATGTCTCCACACACAACAATTCTTTCGTTCCCTTCAACCGTCGCTAGAACTTCTCTAACATTCTCCCAGAACTGCTCTAGTTCAGCCAAACCGACAGAGGACACTGGGGCATATACTGCCAAAACAAAAATTCTTGTCAACCCAATCTTGAGGCGTACCCAGAGCAGTCTGGGATTTACACATTTATACTCAGTCATACAATTAACCATACGAGAGGACAGTAAAACGCCTACCCCTTGGCATCCCCTATCTCCTTGTGGTACCCCTGACCACAAAGCGATGCCTCCTCCGGGCAAGTCGGCAAGTTCACTGCCGCCTCGCTTGGTTTCACTCAAACATAGCACATCCAATCTTTTCTCTTCCATAATATCAATCACTTCATTCATCTTCTCCTCAATCCCACCTCTCACATTCCACGCAGCTACTCCGCACTCCTCCCTCCACTTCCCGCCGCTAGGTGCACAGCGTGTTGGGTGGCGGTCCCCAACGCCTAACTGCACTCTGCACACACCAGCGGGGACAGACCGGTGCACGTCGCTTTCGGGGGACGCCCTAACATAATCATTTCCGTTGTCCCGCATGGTATGCACAGAAGAGGAATTGCAGCCCTGAAAAGGGCTGGCAGGGGTCGCGACGAGCACGCTTCCTCAGTTGACCCCCTAAGGGGTACTTAGGTTTTACATGAAAACATCAAATTTTGTAAATATAACATCATTGGAAAACATGCATACTCTTTAAAAGAAAAGAAAGTGGGTATGTTAGAAAATTATACTGAAAATTATATTATCTTAGTATTTACAAATTTTTTATAAAGGTTATAATTACTTATAATTAATTTAGTCATTATATTATACTTTTTCTAGTGAGTACCACCACCACATATAGTACGTTTAATACGTTTTCATATTTTTCTTACAACACATATTTTTAAATTCAATTCGTCCATTTTATTTGTCGAATTCATGACATCGCTAGTGAAGTTTCAATACAGACCAAAAACTTTATTAAATTGTAGATAATAATATGATATTTTATAGTAAATACCATACTATACTACTACTACTATATAAATACTACTATATAAATCTAGCGTCTGTCTGTAATTATAATTTTACTGTCAAATTTTGTGATAGATAGCCATTTTATGACAATGACTTCGATTTTACCATTTTTAAAATTTTTGTTTTTCTGTCTGTATATCCTTTTATATCTGAAGAACGGTTTGACCGATCTTGAGGAAAATTGGTACGTAGTAAAAACATGTGATTGCGCTCATGTATGCTACTTAATTTTTAGAAAATCTACCCTGAAGGGGTGAAAAGGGGGATAAAACTTTGTATGGGAAATAGTAAACCGCTGATGATTATGATAAATTTCATCATAATCGGCAGAGAGATAATTTGACAACAGAAAACGGACATAGGCTAATTTTTTTTATCAAAAATCTACCCCTAAGAATGAAAAGGGGGATGAAACTGTATGGGCTGTACGCAACTGTACGCAAAATCTTGGTAATGATAAAATTTGGTGCGGTGATACGACTTTTTTTTATCAAAAACACACAGGCTACGGGAAATGCTAAAGCGCTGATTACAATGTAGCATGGATATAGTTTGACACCTGGGAACGGACATCAGCTACTTTTTTATCAAAAAATTACCCCTAAAGGAGTGAAAGGGGAATGAAACTTTGATTGGGAAATGCTGAACTGCCGAACCAATTATGATGTTTGGTAAAGAGATTATATATGCCCGGAGACAGACGAGGGCTAGACGTAAACTTTTTTTGAAAAACAATCTTACTTAATTTTAATCTTACATGTACATATAATCTAACCTAATCCGGGAAAGGCACGAATAATTTTCCGCGCAGACGAAGTCGCGGGTATAGCTAGTTTACTATAAAAAAGAGCGTTGAAGTTATATTTAGATTTAATTTGATCTTTTTGCATAGACTTACTATGCAGTGTATCCATTTTATAGTACCAAATATTTTAGAACTTACTGGCGCGCGTTATAATAAATAAGTACGAATGCGACAAAATGTTGGTCATTCACGCAACGATGGCCAGCCATAAAATAAAACGCTTCTCATTTACTAGGATCACTACAAGCGGATTGGGGATTGACGATGGAGTGGGGTCTGAATTCGATACTTGGCGAAACTATTAGGTATTTATAAATATTTTCCCGGTCACTATCAAAATGTGGAGAAAATAGAGAGAGAACAGACATCTGATATAAATTACTAATTGGTAGTAAAATGAAGTAGTTTGAAATAAAAATAAATAGCTCTTCGTAGGAAAAGTAAGGTACAACCAAAACCTATTAATTGATATAATATTACAAACTATAACAAATCTAAAGAGAAATAGAGGCCATGCGCGAGTGAAATTGTTTCGCGCACTATGCCATTTACGTCCTTAAAAGTTACCTAATTACGTTATTGTCTATTAAAATAAAAACGAACCCAGCTGTATTACTAAGTCTGTGCGACAGATATATATAATCTTAAATATAATGGTTCATGCTTTGATTATAAATAATCAAGGGGTTCATGTTTGGTTCATGTTTCTTTTCTAGGTACGGCAACTTGAGACATAATTGTATTGTATTAAATAATATTATATTGTACTTGTATAAATTGTACAAAACTAAGGTTTTGGTGTTTGAAAGGGAAGCGGTACAGACGAAATGTGAGATATGGGTACATGGAAAATGTTTAGAACAAGTGAATGAAATTGTGTATCCAGTATCTATGGGTAGTGCGTTTTTGAGGGATGAAAGATGTGAGTTGGATGTGGAGTGACGGGTAGCAGCTGGCAATAAAGTGAAGGTGCTCTGTTCGTATTAGTAGGCAGTGCGACTACATCTAACTCACCCAAAATGGCCATCCACAATGCGGTATTGGTGTCTACTTTATTGTACGGTAATGAGTTCTGGATATGCCTGAAATCGAGTGAAACTATGATAAATGCAGTCGAATTGCGATCTCTTAGAAATATATCTAACTCAGCCAAAATGGCCATCCACAATGCGGTATTGGTGTCTATTTTATTGTACGGTAACGAGGTCTGGATATGCCTGAAATCGAGTGAAACTATGATAAATGCAGTCGAATTGCGATCTCTTAGAAATATGATGAGACGGACTTACGGACAGGATAAGCAATGAAGAGATACGCAATATGACAGGATTGCGCGACAGTGTTATTGTAAAAATGAAGAAAGGAATGTTTAGATGGTTCGGGCACATAGAAAGAATGAGTGATGAAAGACCGACGAAGAAAATATACAGATCGAAAGTGAGTGATAAAAAAAGCCAAGGAAGACCAAGGCTGACTTACGAAGATCAAATAGTCAGTGATAGCTGACAGAAATGTGAAAAGCACTCGCATACCTAAGCGAGGTGTGAGGAGAAGGATGAGATTTGGGAAAGCGAAAGAAGTGCGTAAGGACCGCGAAACTCGGCGCTCCGTCTTCTCTGACTACCCCGTTATGAATACAGCGTGAAGATATGTTTATGTTTATATTGTACTTGTTATTTATTTATTTGTTTTATGTATGGTCGGTTTAACAAAAAATAAATAATAATAATATATCAATTTGCTAAAATGTGAGTACAAGGAATAGATGGACATAAATAAAGCCTTTACTCATTCTATTAATTATGTAGCATGCAAATATTTTGTACCTCAATACATTCCACGTTACGTTGATAGTACTTTTCAAGAAAATATTTATTTTATCTCGTAAAATTAGTTATACTATATGGTATTAATACAGGAGTTCTCAAACGTTTTCAATTCACAACGGATTACAGGTATAGTATTTATATGAATCGTAAATAAATAAATCTGCCTCGGACACGGAGTGAAGCTTGCTGCGACAGTTTACTTGAGACCACGGCCGATGCAACTCGGCCGAAATGTCAAGCGAAAATAAAAGGTAATCGCGTTAATTTCCCGTGTTTTTAGATATTTTATAATGCAGCGCGAAAGTTTAAAAGTTTATATTGTAAACCGTTACGGGTCGGATATTGTAAAACAAGTACGTGATCTAGAATTCCTCCGGAAAAAACGAGCGCGTTTAGGAACATCGTTGTCATTCCTAGTGAAGTGTCGCGATTGGGACTTACTACCTACGTGTGTATGTATTAAGCCGCGAAGTGACATTGCGTTTTCCGGTAGGATTCTAACAAACGCGAGTGCAAAACTCCTGAGACAACTAATTAGGAATAAACACAGAGAACTTGTCGGTGTTCAGAGGGATGTGTATGTGTTACATAGTAAGTGTAGTGTTGACCTCTCAAGGGAGGATTTCGAATTATGCGATCGGTTAACTTATTTACAAGCTAGTCGTACCTACGAACTGTGTTGTGAAACCCACGAGAGAAAATTCTCTAAAGAATACAATCGAAGGTATGCCGCAAACAAAAACACATTAGCGGCACAAGACAAACTGAAAGATACGGTCGTTAATTTATCCTCCGCGAATTTGGATCAGCCTACAATAAACATCTTGGCCAAAGGTATGAATTTCGCGGTAACACCGAAACGAATACCGTATGAGCAGGTGATTGTTAGTGTTGAGGAGGTTATTATACGTAACAAAATACCCACATGTGACGAGGAAACGCTAAGACAGGATATCGCTGTCATTTTGCGGAAATCAAAACTTTCCACTAGCAACATTACTACAGAAGAGCGTCTAGCACTGAAACACATTCGAAGCAATAAAGATATTTTAGTGCTAAAGGCCGACAAGTGACAAGGGAAACGCCACTGTAGTGATGAACACAACAGAGTATCACATAAAAATTCAAAATTTGTTAAGGGATAACAAGGTGTATAAACCAGTGTTATACAACCCCACGGCCAGAATAACACGTAAGGTAAGAGCTTTGATCCAAGACCAAAAAGACCTTTTTACAGAAGATGAGTACGAAAGCTTATACAAACCTCAATCTCATCAACCACCAAAACTATATGGCTTACCAAAAATACATAAGTCTAACGTGCCCTTGCGTCTTATCGTAAGTCAAATTGCATCTCATACTTACGATCTCGCGAAGCACGTTGCATCAGTATTTATTACAGGTATAGTATAATATTTACCGACTTTAAAAAAAATACATGTAATAAAATTGACAGAAAAATATAAAAATACAAAAGGTTAAGGTTAGGTTTCATTTAAATGAAAAAATAATTAATTGCTCTTGTTAAACAACATGTATGTTGTTTGCAATAAAGTTATTACTTTCTATATTCTGTATATTCTTTGTACCGAGATTATCTCCGCATTAGTAATAAAAAATAGTATCTGCAACTCGTGCGGTGTCGTCGAATGTCCACTCGAGCGAATGAGCGCAGTCGCTTCGCTCCTGCGCTTAACGTCGTTCGAATGGGCAATCGAAATCTTACCGCATTTGTTGCACAATATACTATTCCTTAGCGTTAATGATTTTGGCTGCGATGTTGAAAGTTCTTGCGAATTGTGGGGACTGAGATTTACATTCATCTGTAACAAGAAATAATTTTATAACACATCATAACAACTTGTACAGATCACATCTACTGTTAGACAAAGCCTGCTCTAAAAGGAGGAAATCGTCGTATTCACCACGCTTAGTAGAAATGGGGTTAATTCATAGGTGGTAGTGACTACCACAAGGAAAATCCACTAAAAGAAACGCTACATGACGCCAGCAATAATTACAAATAAGCTACACTTGCAAATATTAATACGGTACTATTTAGGTACTAAAATACATATAAACAAATACTAACCGGCGGGGTTATTACCTAAAAACACTGCAGCAACAGCAACTGCCATGCGGAATTTTTGGCGGGAATGGGAGAAGTGATGCTGTCATTTTATTTACATTTTCTATTTTTTACATTTTTGGGAGTTTTAAAGTTATAGTGTATTGTGATTTAAAGTTTATTGTATAAGTGAAAAGAATGGAGTAGGTCTAAATAGGCATGAGTAGCTGAAGCTCCCGCGCGCTCTTTCAAGGAGTCCTTTTTAACTACAGTAAAGCCTACCATCACTTTGAGGAGTTTTACGATAAGAGAAAACTAGTTTATTTCGAACGTGCTTCATAAGAAACTTACTAATTCGTGACATTGGCAAATACGCTATAATCTGTGCGCCATGCAATGGAAAAATAAGAAGATCAGTTAGTCAAGGACTTTTTGGCGGAAACGGGAGATGTGAGTTTGCCTCGCATTTTATTTAGATTTTCTATTTTTTACATTTTTGGGAGTTTTAAAGTATAAAAATGGTAGTATATTGTGTTTTAAAGTTCTGTTTAAGTGAAAGTATGGAGTAGGTCTAAAATAAACACATGTAGCTGAAGTTCTGGCGCTCTTCCAAGAACTCCTATTTAACTTCGGTAATGCCTACTATCTGAACTATCTATCTACTATAAGAAGAGATACGCAGTATGACATGGTTGCACGACAGTGTTATTGTAAAAATGAAGAAAGGAATGCTAAGATGGTGCGGGCACATGGAAAGAATGAGTGATGAAAGAGTGACGAAGAAAATGTATAGAGCAAAAGTGAGTGGTAAAAGAAGCCAAGGAAGACCAAGGCTGACTTATGAAGATCAAATAGCTAGAGTGTTAGCCGACTGAAATGTCAAAATCACTCGCATATCTAGGCGAAAATATGTGAGGCCGTGATGTGGCAACCGTTATGTTCTCTAAAGTACATAACGTCATTTATGTATAAAAATCTATAGTTTTATATGCATAATAGGGCATAAAGTTTAAAGCTAGAACATTTTAACATAATAATAACGGTCAAAATTTGAAATCTTTCTCTACTAGAACGCGACACTTCCTTGTTTTTACTAATTATAATGATAGTTAGTAACTTACGTAGATACTTTTGTTGTATTTTTGTGTTATTATGAACAAGGATTTAGTTATCAGCAAAGTATTAGTATCCTATACGGACACAGGAGAAAAGGGATGAAAGGAGTGCAAGCTGTTTAGAAATCCTGGGATCGTCTCTCGGGAGTTGCGTCCACAGTTTGTAATATTTGAAAATCCATCGTTCGGCGCGAATATTAAGCAATCACAATCTACTGTACTTCATATTTGCCTTAATAAATGAATCGTTGAGATTGGGTTGATTGTGACCATTATTCTCTATGATCGGATAACGAATTAATGAAAGGTCACTGAAAAATGTTCCGTTTGAATTTACGAGACTTACGCATTTGTTATCACGTAATTTGTTTATAGCAAAATAACATGGGACGTGAGCTTGACAAACTCATTTTCATAAATCACTAATGGGTACTGTTCTCAGTGACTAAAGATCGTAGTGGGGTGTAGAATTAGGATGTTGCCTGTGGAATTTCTTCATCGTCGACAAAATTGCTGTCAACTTGAGATATAAACATGTCTTTATAACCACAGTCACCACAATCATAATAGAAAGATAAATTCAATGTAGCGTACTTTAAATGTAAAGCAGCAAATATAAACTGGTCTGTTTGTGAATACAACATGCATTTATATTAAATAATTAGCTGTGCCTCGCGGTGTCGCTCGTGTTAAATTTGGTATTTCTTCAGTATAAAAAAAGCTACGATTATTCTATAAAAAGTCCTCTACCAATGAAAGTGCTGTTGTAATCGGTTCATCCGTTTCGGAGATTAGCCCGGACAAACAAAAAGACAGAGAGACAATAATTTTAGAAATGTTTTGTTTTCGTGCAAATAATCAAATAAACTTAAGCCTTTATTTCAAAATCACAAACAGACACTTACATTTTATTTATATGTACAGATTCGATCGGCTGACATTTTTTTTTAAATAGCTTACCAAGCAAAGATTTCAATATTCGAGCCCGATTGACTTGTTTGAAGCAAACGAGTGTCATATTTACTTTGTGACCAAGGGCATTAACTAAACTAGGTCTCACGAACAACTTAGTTTAACGTGTGTAAGTATATTTGTTCGTACTTTCTGTGAACACAATAAATCTACATCTGTTATAAAGTTGATAACTCTAAATCATACAGTAATTGAACGAAAAGAAATATGTCGATAAAATGACGATGAAAAAATGTTCTATATTATATCATTGTGCGATCATAGAATTGAAAAGAAAGTGATGTGTTTGGGTGTTCCGTGAAGCACCATCATTTCATATAATAGTTTTAATAAATACTCGCCATAATGTTCAATGCAAGTCTTTTGACGATTCGCCCAGCTGCAGTTGGTCACGTCGATGCTGTAAAAAGTCTAAAGTATCTTATCTTATATATGTCGCGGAAGTCATGAGTACGGACGCATCGCAGCGCCATCTACGATAACGTTTCTTTAACGGAAACGGAAATGAAGCGCAAGCGCCGTTTTGGTGGCGTTACGCAGAGTCTAGGCAGAATACGACATTCTAGTGCAGTGATGCGGAGTGTGTCCATTGTAGTGGTCGATTGTATAACCTAGAAACTGTGTCGCGTTTCCCGCTAGTTCATTAGAAATTAGTTAAAAGTTAATTTGTACAGTTTGAACATTAATAACCTAACCAACTGTGATTTGTGTCGAGAGTTTTCTTTTGCTTTATTTGAATACCTATATCCCAAACGCCTACAAACAATGTCTGATCCTGCATCTGTGCCCCTAAATGCGACATATATATATAAAAATGAATCCCTATTTCCCTTGGTCACGGCATCACGCGTGAATGGCTGGACCGATTCCGCTAATTCTTTTTTTGTTGTGTTTGTTATTGTCAGGAGAAGGTTCTTATGAAAAAAAAAATTAAGAAAATTGCGCGGAAAATTAGAAAATTTAAGAATACTTAACCACCTTATTGAATTATTTCTAATGCAACCTTAGCGCTTTTGACAATTTAAACTTTTTTAATGTAATCTTATGTCGTTTGACATAATATTGACAGAATACGTGCTGCAAATATCGTCAAAGAGGATGTAAAACAACTGAATATCGTTTAAAACAGATGCCTCGGTCGGAGTTATTGTTATATTGATAAAATACATTTAAAATAATTACTTTATTATTCCTTACAAAGAGGATGTAAAAAAACTGAATTTCTTAGTGCATATCACGGTTAGTTCAGAGCTATCACGCATAATATTAAAAGTTGAATTTAATATGGAGTTTTAGTAAGTTTGGATAGACGTTACTAACATAACACGTGGTATACGTGATTATAAAGAAGAATACAATAGTTTTCTTTAATTTACAGATGAATTTTCGTTTTTAAAAATGCCAGCAATTAGATGTACAAACTTAAGTGGCAGAACTCGCAATGCTGCAAGTCAAAGATATACGATGCTATGTCGTATGTACGTCATTATGGCACACCAGATTTGTTTATAACATTCACATGCAATCCACAGTGGACAGAAATTCGACAAGAATTATTTCTTGGCCAATCACCCATTGATTGCCACGACATTACCGCAAGGGTGTTCAAAAGAAAGTTAAAATCACTCATGGATTTCATTGTAGGGCATCGTGTATTCGGCGAAACGCGCTGTTAGATGTATTTAGTCAAGTGGCAAACACGCGGATTACCACATGCACACATCGTCATTTGGTTGGTAGAGAGTATAAGACCGAATAAAATCGACGATGTGATATCTGCGGAAATTTTCGATAATGATGAAGATCCATTGTTCCACACATAAATGTTGAATATTGCCATTCCGTAAAATCAATAAAATATATCTGCAAGTACGTGAACAAAGGTAGAGACATGGCTATGTTCGGAGTTGCTGCCGAAAATTCTAATGATGAGATCACTCATTTTCAAATGGGACGCTATGTCAGTAGTAACGAGGTGATGTGGCGTATTTTTTCATTTCCAAAACATGAAAGACACCCCACTGTTGTTCACTTGGCCGTACATGTAGAAAATGGTCAAAGGGTGTGCTTTACAACGGAAAACGTATTACAACGAGTTTACAACATTGACCAGCTTCTTTGAAATGTGCCAGAATGATGACTTTGCCAGAACACTGCTTTATTCCGAAATGCCGCGATATTATACCTCGAATCAATCGTTAAAGAAGTTTCAACGACAGAAACAAGGACAGCCAGTTCCAAGTTACCCACAAGTATTTTCCACCGATGCACTAGGACGTCTTTACACAGTCCATCCCAGCCAAGACGAGTGTTTTTATTTACGTTTACTGTTAGTCAATGTTCGTGGCCCAACATCATTGTTGATGGCGTATTGTGCGGCACATACAGAGAAGCCTGTCAATGTTTGGGATTGCTAGAGGAAGACACTCATTGGGACCACCCACTTCTTCACTTAGGACAACCCACAGCGTCAGTCACAGGTTACTAATTTGCGGATGTACCATTTAAATAAAGCGATTTTATGATATTATATTATTTTTATTTTTTAATGAGAATTATACATAAGGTGTATGTATATTTGAATTTTGACAATTCTTACAAACAGAAGATAAGCTCTAGTATATGTTGTGCTTTTATTGTCTGATGATTACATCTAAAACAAATTTTTTAAATGGCTAGCATGACAGCAATGAGATATCTAATTCTTGATCATATTTATTGTAATTATACAGTCATACCTGCCATGACATAAGCTATGCAAAAACATCATCTGATGTAGCACACGCCTTGACTCAAGTGTTGACATATTATATCTAGTATAGGCTTAATTATGTGGTAAATATTTATGGAAGCATTTGCAATGCATCGTGCGTAAGAAAACTTTCTGAACATTTTCAATAGTGTCTTTGTATTTTTGTTAATGTGGATCCCAGACAACAGAAGACAACATATTCGAGGTGGGGCCGTATCAAGGTCTTGTAAAACATACGTATGTGCTGCATGCGACCAGTTTATTAAAATAAACAGCAGGTCTAAAAAGAAATCCATACATCTGGAAGACTATTTTTAATCCCCGACGCAAAAAAGAGGGGTGTTATAAGTTTAACCGCTATGCGTGTGTGCGTGTCTGTCTGTGTGTCTGTCTGCGGCACCGTAGCTCTTAAACGGGTGAACCGATTTGGATATCTCCAATATATCATCATCTAACACATAGTCCGCAGTATTATTTACCAACATGAAGCCCGAAAAGAAGTATTGTAACAAACGTTAATATAGATTTTTCTGGTAATCATCGCGTACGTTATCAAAGTAAAGCTCTTTGAACAACGAATTAAAATGTGTAACACGTTACTTTGAATTACTTTGACAGTTTTCGAAAATATCCGTCAAATTGCTATTCCCCCTATTTTACTTCAAAAGTACCTAGTGCCAAAAGTAATTATTAAATAAAATTATGACCATTGAGAGTAAGGCAATTCAATAATATATTAAAGTAGCAGAAAAAATATAATCCTATCTCGTATGCAAAGAACCCTCGACAGTAAATCCAAATATAGATTTTAGAATAATCCTTCAATTTATAAAAACATGCTGTTACTCGTTATTATTGTAGCGAGTTTGTAATTATTCAGTATTTATTTTACTGATACACCGTTTGATAAACATGAACATGAATATTTCACGACACAGTAAAGCAACACGAAAACGTAACATTCCAACGTTGTCGTCAGCTTTTCGATAATTCTTTGATAGCGACGGTGATGTGAGGCCAATCGCGCTAATTTTGAACGATAATACCAAAACTAAACCAAAAACGTTACGTTAAGCGCATCTCGCCCGCTAATAATTTTAACGGAAACAAATTAGCTATTTTTCGGAAAATACGTTAGTACAGCGATCGATTGAGTTTTTCGTTTTACACCTTAGAAAAATATAGTTATTTATTCTTATATTATATGTAATATTTAATAATTAGAGATATATTCGCGCATAGTTTTTTGACAGCGATTAAAACCAAACGTTTCGTTGAGTATATCGTTTCCGCTGTCAAACGAACGTTTTTGATATAATTCGCGCTGAGCGCAATTTTCTGACAGCGTTTAAAACCAAAACCGTTTCGTCGAAAATGTCGTTTCCTCTGTCAAACGAACGTTTTTGATTCAGTTCGGGCTGAGCAACTTTTATAATGTTTTGTGAGTCGTTATAAAAACAATACTATTAAAATTATGGGGATTTATCTCAATTTGCTGGACAGTGCTCATGAGAGAGACGTGGCTGAAGAGAGAGCATCAATCCATAGGCAGAACACGAATATTAGACGATCATTGTTTTCCATATCGCCAGAAAACGACGTATTTTTAACAGAGTTTTATGCCTGGTTGGTGAAGGAATGAAGTCCCATAACTTGCCCCATCGTAATTCAATTGGGTGAGATGTGGAGGCAAAAGTGTTTATGGCGCACTCTAAATTATTAGGTAATTTCATCATTATACTTATACTATAACTAAATAATAAATTGGTTATTACATGTTTTTATTTTTAAGAAAAGAAAAAAAAAAAATTTTTATTCATCACCGATTAAGTTACAACTACATTATTTTCTATGTTAGAATTGAACAGTTGGCGACAAAACGGACCCCGACTCAGCTAAGGCGACACCATCTACTCAAGGTGTCGCGCTGATTTTCAGCGGAGACCTAGTGTGGCGTCACGTACGCCGGGTAAGATACACAATTTCAAAAATGTATGTTATGTACAGACACAATGTTATTTATCTCAGTAAGCGTGTGAGTGCAGTGAAGGTGACAGATCTGTGTATTGTTGTTTTTATTATATTATAGAGTACACTACCTAATACAGGTTATAGAAAATATTATGAGAGTGTGGTTAATCGCAAAAAAGAAAGCAATATTATTAAAAGCTTCTTTACATTTTGAAATCGGACAAGCTATTAAGTCCTAGCTACAATTTTTTAGTTAGTTAGTAAATAAGCTTTGTATCTACTTCTAAATGCGCCGACAGTTTGTAAGCAACGAATTGGTGGAGGTAAGTTGTTCCAGCATTTCGTTGCCGAATGCCTGAAGCTTCCTCTAAATGAAACTGTCCTATGTTTCTGCGCGACTAATAAATATTGGGAGGCTCTTGTATTATACTGGTTAGTGTCTCGTGACCAAGTTAGTTTTTTGAGTAAATATGACGGTGTGCCAGATTTTATTACACCAAACAGAAGTGTTGCCAAGTGCAGATGTCTTCTATCCGACATTTTCAGTCTATTACCTTTATTTAAAAAAGGCGTGACGTGTGTTCTAGGAGGGATTGTGAAACTGAAGCGGGCACAAGCGTTTTGCACGCGTTGAATCAGACGATCTGTTCTTGCCAGAATACAAGGACCATATACACAATCAGCATAGTTCAGTTTCGACAGTACCAGTGACTCACATAGATTTATTCTCAGCTCCTCATAGATATTTTTCCGGATTCGATATAGTAACTTGTGGCGGTAAAAACAGTTACGTACTGCCTCCAGAACGTGACTTTCAAATCTTAATCGGCCATCCATAAGCAGTCCCTAATTACGTGCTTCGTCTCCCGTTCCACAGTTTACAATACACATATTAATACACAATTGTAATTACAGTTGTGTGAACATATATCGTCGATTTGTCTTTTAGATCCTAAAATTAAATATTTTGACTTTTTCGGATTTAACACCAGACAATTAGCATTAGACCATAAATTTATACTTTGTAAATCGCTTATAAGTTTGTTTACAGCAGAATCAGTGTCAGCTGGATCAAAAGAGATGTACAATTGGAGGTCATCTGCGTAGATATGGTAATGACAATGTTTTAGATGATCAATAATATCAGCACTGTACGTTGCAAAAAGAGTGGGACCGAGAATCGAGCCCTGTGGGACACCTCTTGTCACAGGTCGAAGTAAGGATGAATCAGACGTGCCATCGTTTTTTCGCAACTCCACGAACTGGGTTCTATTACTTAAATAGCTAACAAACCAATTCAACGTCGAGGAGTCGAATCCATAATAAGAGAGCTTAGAGAGCAGAAGTGAGTAAAATGTTTTCTTTTTCAAGGTATGCAATAAGCTGTTCACTGACTACTTTTTCCAGCACTTTAGATAGATACGGTAGGAGGTTTATAGGGCGTAAGTCTTTGTATTCACCAGGGTTATTAATTTTAGGAATTCGCCTCACTACTGCAACTTTCCACATGTTAGGAAAGACAGCGCAAGAAATTTATAATTATATATAATTTCAATCTAATACTTAGAGTACGTGGAAGCGTTAGTAGCAACATGTCTTGTGACATTTTATCGACGCCCTGCGCGTTACTCTTTAGTTTGCTTAACACTTTCATCACTTTATCCTCTGAGACAGTACTGAGGCGAAAAATACCATCACTATGTTTGGAGGTCTGAAAAGAATTTATTTGTAAAATATTAACTTCATCTCCACCTGGTACAGCTAGAAAGCTAATGCATTCAGCATTACTGTGTCGGTATTTCAAAATTATTCCTCTTATTTGGCAAAATATGTTTTTTTAAATTCTTCCAATATATTGAAGAATTTGTATAAATTTTAAGAACTTGGGAGCCCATTAAATTTTTTACATTTTACCATTTTTAACACCACAGACAAACTACCCTAGATACATGAAATGTTTACGAATTTCTAAGCAAACTATTCTGTCAAGGTACTAGACGGAAAAGTGATGTACTTGTAGATATTATATCGATAAGTACAAGAATTATTTTCATAAGCTTATTTTAAAAATAGAAATAATGTAATATATATTATATAATCAAAACAAGATTCTTTATTTTGAAATAGTGATATAAAAAATCTAAAATTTAAAATAGAAATACAAATCAAATTCGTTTGAGTAGTACGTGTTTTTCTTGATGTAAAATTTTTAACAAAAAATTAAATTGACAAATTGTGGGTGCTCCGGGGCTAAAGCATTACCCACTTCCAGGCATGCAAAAATATTCCAAAAGCGAGCAGCTGTGATTAGCACTCAGTACCTACTACTTTGAATTAAAATGAAAATTTGGTCATTTTATTAGTATTATTATTAACTTGGGGCGGAAAGGTTCTCGAGTGGCGATCGCGTAGGAAGACGCAGTGTAGGTAGGCCCCTACAAGATGAACCGACGATCTGGTGAAGGTCACCGGAAGTCGTTGGATGCGGGCAGCGCAGGATCGGTCTTTGTGGAAGTATTTGGGGGAGGCCTTTGTCCAGCAGTGGACGTCTATCGGCTGATATGATGATGATGATTAACTTGAAGAAATTTAACGAATGTTTTTTATAGAAAATCGACACCCCCAAATCGTAAAAAAACAGCACACAATTTATATACCCACTCATTTATATAGCAGTTTTATAGGGACATGCATTCCTTTGCAAATTTTATTACGCCATTGTATAGCAGGTTATATTATACACCTAATCTACTTCTGTATAATATAGTGACAGTACTCTCCGAGTGACGTGGCTGTAACTTGCTGATCGACAGATGGACCAGGATGAAATTACAAGTGTCCGTTTTTGCCATTTGGCTACGGAACCCTAAAATTTTATGCCTTTATTCATTTTAACTATTTTTTTGTAGACTAATTTATTATATGCTAACCGTACTCACAACTTCGTTTGCGTGGAAAATGTTAGCGTGACTTTTCCGGGTTAGTGTTTCACTTTCTCCCCCTTGATTTTTCTTAAAAGTAGCCTTTTTCTTTTTGTTACTTCCTACCATGGAGAATCCACCATATTGGATTTATGACGATGTCACATACACTTCGCCTCTTTATTGCATTTCATTTGACACTCATATTGCTGGAAGTCTTGAAAAAGTTACGTCCTATTACGGAGCATCCGCCATATTGGATTTATGATGATGACACATATACAGAAACCTTGCCCTACTTATTCCATTTCATTTAACACCCATATTGCTGGTGTTGAACAGAAAACTTACTTCCTACCATGAAGCATCTGCCATATTGAATTTATGATGACATCACATATACACAAACTGTTCCTGTGTATTCCATTTCATTTGATACTTATATTGCTGGAAGTCTGTTAACTTCTAACACGGAGCATTCGCCGTATTGGATTTCTTTATGACGTCACATATACAGAAACCTCCCAGGGGTGCGCACAACAACTCACTAAAGTTTCTTCACAATCAGACAAATGGTATAGGAACGCATTGAAAACAAATGTACAAAGAAACATTCATCTGTAAAGAAACAGACAGACAGACTTTCGCATTTTTTGAAAAAAGAAACATTCATCATTAAATAAACAGACAGACTTTCGCATTTATAATATTAGTACGGGTATCCGCTTTTATATATTTTAATTGGCTTACAATCTTAAATCATATAATTTTCAATATTCATTCAATATACTAATAATATAATAAAAAACAATCATTCAAAAACGTATGTAATAAATATTTTAATTACTTAATTAAGTTTGTAACAATAGTAGAAAAGAAACAAGATTTTTATTATAACATAGAATTAAGTATATAATTTTAAAGAATGGTAGTCATTATAAATTGTGAAATTAATAGAAAAGATATTGATATATCGCTACGTTTTTTCGCATCTCTACTAACTAAGTACTTACACGTGCCATCTTGTAAGAGTGAGGACGCAACATATAATTATAGCTTGTTAGACCAGGACAAACGCTGACTCCAAGCTACCAACAACCAGTATTACTAGAGCTCTGCATTTTTCTGTTAAAATTTTTATTAATTTTATACTTACCGATGAAACGTAATATTATTCTTTTTGAAACTATTTTTACGACTGTCACTACCACACCGCTTTATTGCGCAATTTGGCATTGTTTACGTATTTTATTCTATATTTTTTAAAACGATTAGACACAGGTCACGGATCTGCTTCCTGGTTAATACTAAAGGAGCGCGCGTTCGTGTTTTAACTTATATGAGCATTTGTGCAAATCGTTGGCAGTAAACGGCGCCTTTTCATTTCCTGTCTTTAGGCTAGTTTGTCTGTGTTTAACACAGTCTGTTTTTTTTTTTTAAAGTTAATGGTGAAGGCTATTCGGTTATAATAATTTCCCAACGCAGTGAGGCGCCCGGCGCCCACACGAGTCCTAGAATTCTCGTGCTCACAGAATATTCGTTACAAATTTAATTATTTATTTATTTCATTACAAATTCCATAGTTATAAATAAAAAATATATTTGAATTTACACACAAGTAGCTAATTATGAAGTTATACAAATTACTAACCATTTATACAATGCAAAAAATACGGAATTACTTATTACACTTACGTATTTAAAATGTGTGTGTGAGATGCGAGTTAAAAAATTAAGATGTGTTTATGGCTAACTTTTTATTATGTTTACGTGAAATTAATTAAGTTGAAGAGGTACTAAAATTATATCAATTCAAAAATTGTTAAATGTGTGTGTACTGTGTAAATGATTTTCCTCTTTTTTTACACCTTCGTGGTTGCTATAGCACGCAACATAATAAAATAACTGAAGGAGTTTCGGAGAATCTGAAAAGAAATATATTTTCGATGTTATGATTATAATAATGTTGGTAATATTTCAACACTGACTATCATTGTTATGTGTATACTTCATTAACAGTGTAGTAAAAAAATGCAATACACCTAATTAAGTTGAAGAGGTACTAAAATTATATTTATTCAAGAATTGTTAAATGTGTGTGTAGGTACTGTGTAAATGATTTTCCTCTTTTTTTATACTTTCGTGGTTGCTATAGCACGCAACATAATAAAATAACTGAAGGAGTTTCGGAGAATCTGCAAACAAATATATTTTCGATGTTATGATTATAATAATGTTGATAATATTTCAACACTGACTACCATTGTTATGTGTATACTTCATTGACAGTTTAGTAACAAATGCAATAAATCCACTCTAAATTATTGCTTACCGCAGACATTGTCTGAACTCCTATCGGCACCATTTTAAAGGCTTTTAGAGTTTTGGACTCTTGAACATTACATAAGAAAAAAAGTATTAATCGACGCGCACGTGGCGGCATACACTCCCATGGTACATTGTATACAGTGTGCGGAATAGCGTCGCTCTAGAAACAAGAAAATAATACAACTAATCGTACCTATTGAAATTTTTGTGAACATATAAATGTTCAGACGATATATGTGGATAAATATAAGAATTGTCGTTCAGTGTATGTAAGCACGGAACAACTATTATATTATTTACATACCATAATAATGTATAACATTAGGTCCTTACCTATGAAATTGCCGATTTTTAATACTGATTAGTGTGAAGATCGATATCTTTCATTCTACTTAAAATTCCAAATTCAAATTAATTGTATAATATAGCTATGACATTTCTTTTAAAAAATCAAGGAGTTTTTCAGCAGGATTTCATGGGAACTGCCTCTGCCGTAATATATTTATTGCCAGAAACTCCAAGAAACATTAAAATGTATTACGTCGACATTTTAATGAAATTTTAATACATTTATTAATTTTAAGTTAAATTAAATTATATAAATTTTATGGAAAAAAATATAAAGAATTTATTACTATTTATTACTGAAAACATCGACTGTATGGCCGTAGATCCCTTTGCCTTTCCTCTCAAAGTAGAATTGTACATAAAAAAAATAAAAAATCTGATCTGTTTTCCCACTGTCGATTCGATTTTTCTTTGACATCGTTTTTCTGTAAATATCGAAAAATCAAACTTGCGCGTTATTTTCGAATATTAGTTCCGTCATGGCATCAACGCAGCACAGATGGCATGCAATATTAATAAAGTATAGGTATGGATGATGTACCGCAAGTGAACTCATGGTATGTTTTTGGTTGGTCAGTGGACACAAGGCGTCTGCCTTGTGTCCAACCGAAACAAGGCTTGACCGCAAAATTATATATTAAGTATATTGGATCTGTCCCGGTAATGTTCATTACAGCTTCTTGAGACCTGACACAACAATTACTATAAAGGTTTAGGTACTGCGAAGAATTGCAAATGATCATGCTCGCTATCAAACAACCGAAAGTTGTCAGTTGCTCTAGTCCACTCCTTCTTCATGACAACGTTTGTCCGCACAGTACACAACGGACCCTCGCAAAACTATAGGAGTTACGATTAGAAACTGACCGTCACTCACGATACTTATCAGATGTTGCTCCAATTTATTTCCATTTTTTTCGGAAGTTGGATAAGTTTTTACGAATGAAAAATTTCAAATCCGATGAGGTGGTGAAAAAGACATAAAAGAGTTCATCGATTCTCGTCCCCACGATTTCTATAGCAGAGGCATCAATAAACTTCTATTAAAATGGCAAAAATGCATCGACCATAATGTCGAACACTTCGATTACTCGTATTTAAAAAATTGTTCGATTTTTTTCTGTACATAACGGAAATTTCATAGCTAAGGACCTAATAATACCAAACGTTCTATATCGAACAGATCATTTATTATAAAGATACTAAATATTACATGTTAGATAATCATAAATTCTATGATCAGTTAATTTTTATTTTTAGTTGACATGGCTTACGTTGTGTCGCACCAATTCAAACACAACGGACAATTGGATCAGTTGTTGAAAAAGAATCAATGTAAGAGGTCCATATCGTACTAGAGACGCAGCATCCTGAAATGATATGAATCACAAAAAATTAGACAAGTGCTAGTTGAACTCGCGCATAGAGGATTCCATACGATGCCTATTTATAGAATGATAGATTTATTAACTTAATTTTTAAAAACCTTGAAGACTTAGAACTTTCATTATATTTTTTCCGTAAATTCAAATAAGGCTATAATCCCTGAAATTTTGAAAATTAAAAAGTTCAAGTCGAATTCGAATGTCCAATCTTGCTCCTTCTTTAATTGTCCAATGTGTATCTTAAAATATTAGTTAATGCGACATTCTATGTGTGGGCGTAAATACTATGTTAAATTTCAAGTTAGTAGGTACTTCGTCATATAGTTTCTGAGAAATCGCGTATGTCAAATGAACAAACGCGTGAACGATCTTATAACGACCCCGTTTTTCCTTCAGAACCCCAAAAAATGACTAACTTATTACCTAACTTGTACTGCGGTGTACAATAAAATCATATCGAAACAGCAATGGGGCGTGCATTCCGCAGAGATAAATAGACAGTGCCAACTCTGACAATTCGTTAATTATAGGTCAGAACACCTAAATCTCGCCCGACAAGGTTTGCCATTCCGAGTTTAGATGATAGTAAATATACAAATGCCGGAGCCCCGAGTTTTGTTACACTGAGAAAACTGCCAAGTACTCTCATGTTCATAGCTAAAAAAGTAGGTAGAGAACAATACTTTTCAGGCGCACAAGTAATAAAAGCAAAAAGTATTCTCATTTAACATCAATAGTTCAATAGTTTCAATACGAACGTGAATTGAGCAGACATGACAAAATATATTAATCATAAATTCACAGAAAAAAAAAATAATTTAAAAGAATGCCTATACTGAATTTGTCAGAGGGATAGTTATAATGTGTGTGAAGTCGATTGGGCAATATTAATATAGGTATGTTTCAACGGGGGCCGAGTGGTGTGGGTGACCCGCCACAGGGGGTGGACCAACAGGCGCTTACAGCTCCCATTAAGTGGAGCCTTAGCCTGCCATTCCAAGACCGCAGTGCGTAGACTTCATGTCTACATCCTTCTCGAGGTGACCCTGTTTCTACTGAACACTGCGGATCTAGACTGGAGAGTCGATAAAAACTCCTGAGGGTGGTGCTTCGGCGGCGCCCTCAGTAGGGGGGGGGAAAGGGTGCTATGTGAATGGCACCCTATTTGGGGGGAGGGAACCAAGGGGTTCGTTTTCGTCTTGGTCCGGCGTTGGTGATCGCGGTTCTCTGCGGAGAACGCGAGTAATATCCGTCGTCGTTGTCGTCACCTGAACCCTCTGTTTGCAGAGGGATATGGTTGTCGTGCGCGATGGCACAGGGGAAAATGTCTCCAAACGGAGGCATCTGAGGTGGTAACTGGGCACTTTCTCCTGTTCTGTTGGAGGAGTGTGGGTTTTTGCATTGGTTGCACTTGCTCCTCTCTTAATGAGAGGAGTATTGTATATTTTTGTGTTGTTCCATCGTCCTTCGTGGAGGACGCGGGTCTAACAGTAGTGACGCGCCCGATGGCACTAACCCTGTCGCCGGGTGGCGTCTGGAGGACGGACCGGCACCAGCCGCCCTCCCCGGGACCCCGCGCAGTCACTTCAACGACCCCCGTGTCGGTGCTAAGGGGGTACGTCGTGGCTGTGCGGACCGACGACGGGCTTGTCTTTATTGGCCGGCCCAAGAGAAGGAAAACTTGAAACAAACCCGTGAGCGAACACGTAAAAACCTGTGGGTACCTGGGGACCCTCACAGTATTTACCCTAGCCCTCGGAATGAGCGTCACCCGGGGGTGGTCATCTAGTTCGTCTCATAACCCATGTCCCCTAGTGGGACGATTATGAAATGAGTACAACCAAAAACAAAAAAAACCAAGACGTAAGGCAGGAGGTTGATGAGGAGGAGCAACATCAGGAGGTGGAGTTCATCTCGGACTCTCATAGTGCGAGCATGGAGAGTTTAGACTCTCGGGGGTCGAGGACACCCCGAGCGGGAATGAAACGCACCTCATCATGGGAGCGCATGGTCGACTCATCGTCAGATGATGAGGCGACCAAGAAGGTACTTAAGAAAGAGGCTTGGTACCTGGACCTACAGGACGATAGGCAGAGGAGGAAAGTAAAGGATGCCAAGAAATTGGCTAAGAGAAGCAGGGGCCGGCCGCCGACAACCGGCCAATACGTGGGCTTGGCGAAGGCCAAGCAGGCCCTCGTGGACGCCGAGAGGCAGGAGATGGAGCTGCGCGCCGAGCAGGAGATGGCGGAAGCGACACGGGAGCTCGCGCGCGCCAGGGCATCGCGTTCGGCAGCTGCGTCATCGGCTGATAGAGGTGGCGAGGGTCGGTCGGACCTTCAGGAGATCTTGGCAAAGGACTTGGCTGCCATTGAAAAGGTGGCCAAGACCTCAAAAAATTTGAAGGGGCCCTATATAAAGGCCCTTAAGGATGCCGTCGCCTCCATTAAGGCGACAACAGAGGTGTTAAGTTCCCGATCCTCAACTGAGGAGACTCGGCGGCTTCAAGAAGAGAATAGACGATTGCGAGCAGAATTGGGGGAGCTTCGTTCCCAGATGACGGAGCTTAAAGGAGAAATGTTCCGCTTTATGAACCGCCCCGGACCTTCTTCGTCTGAGGCTGCGACGGACGCCATGGCGCTTACGCATGAAGAGGTAACGCGTACGATCGTTGCACAAGTAAGCGCCATGATGAATGCTAGGTTCGAAGCCTTGGAGGATAGGTTGCTGCCGGAAAAACGGTTTAGACCAGCATCTCTGGCAGTAAGGATGGATGGCGTCGAGCCGGAACTCGTAGCTCCGCTGCCAGTGCAGAGTGTGTCGGGGAGTGGCAAACTTGCTGCTCCCAAGTCCAGCGTGTCCGGCGTTGTTGGGAAGGGTAAGGGAGGAAAGGCGAAGGGTAGGGTTCCGGCATTGTCTGGGGCGGGGGTACCTCCAGGGTCCCGTCCGCTGCCTCCGGCACCGGCCTCCATGAAGGAGGCCTATAGTGTAGTTGCCCGAAGGGGCAAGAAGAAGGCTCCGGGGGGGACTGCTCAGCCCCCCCCCCAAAGAGGACCAGGCCAAGGGCAAAAAGCCCAAGGCTAAGCCCAAAAAGAAGAAGCCGAAGCTCCGACAACCTAAGACGTCGGCAGTTGTTTTGACGCTTCAGCCAGAGGCGGCACTTAAAGGTGTGACTTATGCCTCCGTTCTCACGGAGGCAAAAAATAAAATGGACCTCACCCAATTGGGTATAACGGAGATGAGGTACCGAAAGGCGGCGACAGGGGCCGGCATTTTAGAATTGCCGGGTGCCTCCAACAAGGAAAAGGCCGACGCCTTGGCAAGTCGGCTGCGGGAGTGTTTGAGCGATGAGGTCGTCCGGGTCTCCAGGCCCACGAAGTGCGCTGAACTGCGCGTATCGGGTCTGGATGACTCGGCGACGGTTGCGGATGTTGCCGCAGCCGTCGCTAAAGTCGGAGGTTGTGCCGTGGAGGCGTTAAAGGTGGGAGAGATCCGCAGCGCCCCTTCGGGGCTCGGAGCAGCCTGGGTCCGCTGCCCTGTGGAGGCAGCGAAGAAGGTGGCGGGTGCCCGACTGCTTGGGTGCAACTCCTTGAGCCGAGGCCCTTGAGGTGTTACAGATGCCTCAAGATTGGGCACGTGCGGATCTCCTGCACGTCAGAGGTGGACCGCAGCGGACAGTGCTACCGCTGCGGTCAAGAGGGTCACAAGGCCGGCGGGTGCAATGCGGCGCCCAACTGCACGCTGTGCGCCGACATCGGCCAGCCGGCCAATCATCTAACGGGGGGTAAGGCCTGCGCGGGGGCAAAGCCCAAAAAGGGCGAAAGGGTGGCTTTTGCCGCCGCCCGTGTGGCTCCTGCCAGGCCGGGAGTTGAGGGGATGGCCACGGACTAGTGGCCTTCCCATGTGACAAACGCCTCTGGCGTGCGTTTGCTCCGCCGCCGACAGTAGCGGCGGAGAGCCCACTGAGGCTTGGGGTGGTATTCGGGGGAATGCCACCCCTCAGATAGCCTCGAGATGGCGCGCGCGGTGTTCCCGCGCGCCTCTCAAGCACTTAGGTTGGAAGTTCTGCCCTCCCACCCAAAACGAGACGAGGCTGGCGGTTTAGCGCCGGCCGTTGTCCGCCGGGGCCGCGGAGGAATGCTAACGCACTCCCGTTGCCCCGGTACCAAGGCTCTCGAGGAACACCGTCAGGTTTTAGTGGGTATCCCGGCATTGCACCTCACAGCCGTGGAGTCCCACATATCCCCCTGCCATCCCCCATGGCAGGACGGAATGCATAAAGCATTTCCTGACGCAAAAAAAAAAAAAAAAAGGTATGTTTCAACTTGCCAGGTTTGAGGCCCTGGAAGACCGGCTGCTGCCAGAGAAGCGGTCCCGTCCGGCATCTCTGGCGGAAACTCCCTGTGGAAAGTCCAGCGTCGTACCATCGATGTCCGGCGTTGTTGAGAAGGGCAAAAAGGGGGGAAAGGAGAGGGAAAGGGTTCCGGCGTAGACTGGGGCGGGAGTACCCCCAAGGCCCCGTCCGCTGCCTCCGGCTCCGGCCTCCACCGAGGAGGCCTATAATGTTGTTGCCCGAAGGGGCAAGAGGAAAGCTCCGGGGGGGACTTCTCAGCCCCCTCCACCCAAAGAGGACCAGGCCAAGGGCAAAAAGCCCAAGGCCAAGCACAAGAGGAGGAAGCCGAAGATTAGAAGTCCGCGGACTGCAGCAGTAGTCCTTACGCTTCTGCCTGAGACTGAGAGTAGAGGGGCGACATATGTCTCCGTTCTTAAGGAGGCAAAAAATAAAATAGACCTCAGCCAGATAGGAATCAAGGAGATGAGGTATAGGAAGGCGGCGACCGGAGCTGGTGTCTTAGAAATACCGGGCGCTACTAGCAGTGAAATGGCTGACTCCCTCGCGACCAGGCTGCGGGAGAGTTTGAAGCCTGAGATCGTCCGAGTCTCCAGGCCCACGAAGTGCGCAGAACTGCGCGTGTCGGGTCTGGATCACTCGGCGACGGTTGCGGATGTTGCCGCAGCCATCGCAAAGGTTGGAGGCGTCTCAGTGGAAGACTTGAAGGTGGGAGAGATCCGCCGCGCCCCGTCGGTGCTCGGAGCAGCCTGGGTCCGCTGCCCGGTGGATGCAGCGAAGAAGGTAGCGGGTGCCCGGCTGCTAGTGGGATGGGTCTCGGCCGGGGTGCAACTCCTTGAGCCGAGGCCCTTGAGGTGTTATAGATGCCTCAAGATTGAGCACGTGCGGGTCTCCTGCACGTCGGAGGTGGACCGCAGCGGACAGTGCTACCGCTGCGGCCAAGAGGGTCACAAGGCCGGCGGGTGCAATGCGGCGCCCAACTGCACGTTGTGCGCCGCGAGCGGTCTGCCGGCCGGTCATCTGACGGTGGGAAAGGCCTGTGCGGGGGCCAAGCCCAAAAAGGGCGAAAGGGTGGCTTCTGCCGCCGCCCGTGTGGCTCCTGCCGGGCCGGGAGTAGAGGGGATGGCCACGGACTAGTGGCCTCCCCAGGTGACCAACGCTCTGGCGTGCAATACCTCCGCCGCGGACTGAAGCGGCGGAGAGCCCACTGAGGCTTGGGGTGGCATTCGGGGGAGTGCCACCCCTCAGATAGCCTCGAGATGGCGCGCGCGGTGTTCCCGCGCGCCTCTCACGCACTTAGGGTGGGAGTTCTGCCCTCCCACCCAAAACGAGACGAGGCTGGCGGTTTAGCGCCGGCCGTTGCCCACCGGGGTCGCGGAGGAATGCTAACGCATTCCCGTTGCCCCGGTACCAAGGCTCTCGAGGAACACCGTCAGGTTTTAGTGGGTAGCCCGGCATTGCACTCACAGCCGTGGAGTCCCACATATCCCCTTGCCATCCCCCATGGCAGGACGGAATGCATAAAGCATTTCCTGACACAAAAAAAAAAGGTATGTTTCAACTTTAAATGACTTCTTTGTTGTTGTAGCTTCATAAAATAATGTATTTTTATAAATAATTACACGTAACAATTTCTACCATTGGAAGACTTTTCGAAGTAGTTCCGGTGAATATATAATGCTATACATAACGACAAATCACTTAAATATTTACATACAAACTTTAAGTGGAAAATCTGGTGAGTTTTTCTTTTTATTTACATAACATAACATATCTTCACGCTGTATCCCCAACGGGGTAGTCAGAGAAGACGGAGCGCCAGGAGTCGCGGTCCTTACACACCTCTTTCGCTTCCTCAAAACTCATCATTCTCTTCACTCATTTTCGCCTAGGTATGTGAGTGCTTTTGACATTTCCGTCTGCTAACACTCCGGCTATTTGATCTTCATAAGTCAGCCTTGGTCTTTCTGATTTTCTTCGTCAGTCTTTCATTCCATTCCTTTCTTCATTCTTACAATAACACTATCGTGCAACCCTGTCATACTGCGTATCTCATCATTGCTTATCCTGTCCGCAAGCGTGACACCGCACATATTTCCGAGAGACCGCATCTCCACAGTATATTATACTTTCACTCGATTTCGGGCATATCCAGGCCTCACTACCGTACAACAAAGTTGGCACCAACACCGCATTGTGGATGGCCATTTTAGCAGTGTTAGATATATTCACACTACCCACTAATGCGGACAGAGCATCGTTCTCTTTATTGCCAGCTGCTACCCGTCTCTCCACATCCAACCCACATCTTCCATCCCTCGAAAACGCACTCCTCAGATACACAATTTCATTCCCTTGTTCTGGACATTTCCATTTACACAAATCACACATTTCGTTTGTACCGCTTCTCTTTCAAACACCAGAACCTTAGTTTTGTTCACATTCATTTTCAATCCTTTTACTACACAATCTTCTTTCATACACGTGACTAGTGTCTGCAACTCTGCTTCTCATGGTGCTATTAGCACAACATCGTCAGCGTGTAACTTTTTATTTACCCTATTGAAAATATCAATTCTCGGACACATCTCACATTGCAATATTTTTTCGCCATAAATAAGTATTGCATAATTTCTCCACGCAGCGATAAATCTGTTCTAAATATCACTAATTACTAATTAAACTAATTGTCACTATTCAAGTAGTGAAAGATTAGGGGCGGGGAATTCAGTTTTCCAAATTAGCTTGACGTCTTATTTTTTTAAAACGGATTTATTGTAAAGAGAAGTAAGTATTTTCTTAACACTTGAATAGGTCGAGGTTTCGCTGAGTCCGGGAGTTTTAAATTGATCAGAAGCTCCTGTATTATTTATTAATTATGTTGAATTGGAAGCAACTGTACAAACAATAACTAGGCTAGGCGAACGATAACAGAACAAGATCCCATTCGTTGTAAGTGTCTACACATGAAGTTAAATATAGCGCGTTTGAAATAATTATTATTGAATCATCTGTATTTTGTGGGAAGTGTGCAGAATTTTATCGATGTGACATTGCCGCGCCATCGTTTCGGTGTTACAGTAGGTATTATAAAGATGACGTTTGAAAGAAAGTGGTACCTATCTACTTTCGGACAATTCGAACAAACTCACCAATGCCGAGCATTCCAGTAGTAAAATACAACCGCTGATTTGATGAAACGCGTAATAAAAACCTATAATAGGGCCCCAAGTGTTGAAAGTTTTGTTCATGAAACTGTAATAAAGCAGTAAACCATGATATCGAGAGATAAGCAAATACAAAAATATTCATAAAAAAATATTTTTTACAAGTTATTATTTGAATAAGTAGGAGTAGAGTTATGGCTTATAGAGATAAGCTCTAACTCTGCAAACCCTACATCTTGGTCAAAAAGTATGGCTTGACTGTTTCATAGAACATCAAAGACAACACACGAGCATTAAAGACCAGTGACTTAATTTTTTATCATAAATCCATGGGAATGTCTGCGCGACGACCGCGAATCGGCCAAGCCATACTTTTTGATTGAGACTTACTTTTTACAGTGAATGTGATATGAGCTTTTGAATCTTAGCAACCTACATGTTTTATATTAAATGTTTTTGGTAGGATCTCTTATTTGGGAAATAATGTGTAGTATGTGGGAAAATTTCTTTTCCTAAGATGCTCTAGTTCTTTTTATTTTTACGGGTTGTATTTCTTGTGTTAAATTTGTAAATGTATAACACTTGCAAAAAGGTATTTCTTCCATGCCAGCAATTCCTTTCTTCATAATCTATTCTCTTTTTCGTTGTTTATGTAGTATGTATAGGGGTTAGAGGGTAAAAGTTACAGATCTCTTAGTTTTATTTTGTCGTTTTGTTACCCTGCGCACCACGTCTCAGCTTTCTAGGACTTCGTGAAGTTTCCTAAAGGTTTTGATGAGTGAGTGAGTGAGTGAGTGAATCAGTGACGAAATCGACGTATTTTAGGTAAAACATTAAGTATAGAAGTTAGATAAATGAAACTTAGTGTTTCACAAGTCTATTAACTACATCTTATCCTGAGAATTTTGACTCTCTTATGGGTTTGAAAATACGGCAAAATTCTTCGAGAAAAGTTAGGTAGCGCCATGTTTTTGTCTTTTGGTTCATATTGGCGAGGTCACTGTCTTGCCCCTAGATATAATTAAGCACAATAATGTAGTTCATTGACTCGACTTAATTTATAATGGTATGGTTTTTAATGTTCATGAGCACATGAGAGCCGATTGGTGATTGGACATGTACTACTACTATTGCCGCGTGTCGGCGTAAATGCTGACAGCGCCCAACGTGATGTGATGTACGCCGTTAGCATCGTTCACTCACTTTGTAATCCACCGGTGGTAGTCGATATTCTCCTTAATTAATCGAATTATGTTATTGGTTTCCTCTTCGCTATACCATGATATATTATTACTGTCATTAGTGCGCATTGGTAGAGGAAAATTTTCTAAATTATATTGAAGTATCTTCAGGTGACCCCGTATGTGAAACATTATGACCGCGAGTAGTAGATCGTAAACAACAAATATCACTGTGCATACATAGGACGCGTACCAGTTACAAAAGAAAAGAATGAAATAACCAGTTAAATCGGTACTGTAATCAAATGGCAAGTGAAAGTAAATGGAGTGTTCAAATTTCTTGCCAACTGGTCGGTTGCTGCTGAACATACCGGCCTTAATATTATTGTAAAGCGGAATTAAGTTGAACAACAAAATTCCTACGTACATCTGCAAATGCAAAAACTTTGTGAAAATTGAGGAAATCTTATGAACCTCTTTGTGAACCTGCAATAAACACATTTTTATCGAATATTATTTTGATAACCATCAATATTTCTAACTTCAATTGTACACTTCAATGGTACCTGTAATGCATATTCCGATTTGAATTTGTAATGATGCATGTGTATTTCCTGCACAAATTCTTTGATTAATTTTTGATGGGAGTCCGTATAGACCATCACTAGCCGTTGCTACAACGAAAAATTACAATAATTTTAATTGCGGCGTATATAACTCGGACATTATGATATTCCATTATAATTTATCGCTTTGCTTACCCAACCATGGAAATTCATTAAGAATGTTATATAATTGTGACCCAGCACAAACATATTTAACACATGAAAATTGAGTTTTATGTAAAGACCACCTATATACAGACAATATATGTTCATCAGAATCGTAAATTCCAAATTTTTAAAAATGTTTCGAGACCGCTTTTTGCCAAAACATCGTCTCGGCCAGGCACCTATTCTACCCATAGATACTTTAATCTGATTGATATAGCTAATTTTTAATGGATAATTGATGTCACTGTAAATCAAAATCATTATAAGTAATAAGTAAAAATCGAGTAATTCGAATAACTTGTACTGAGAAGTTGGAAAAACCGCGTTCACAATAATTATTCTGATGACTTAATGAGTGATGATCGTAAGCCATATTTTTCTCAAGTTCATCTGAAGAAGAGCGGTATTACATGAATTGGTTAAACTATTAGTCACTAATTACTACATGCAAATAATCGTTTGAAGACCTGTGAAAATGATTAATACGGAAAATAATGTAATTATTTCATTGTTGCCTTCATTTTACTGGAATCATAAAAGAACAAACAAAAAAAACCAGAACGGTTTGATTAATAAACCTTGGGAAAGAACATGCTTGACAAAACTGATACGAGATTTTAAAAATAGAACTGCTTAATTTATAACTGCCAGGAATTATTAAAATTTTATCATCTATTTAAATAACAGATAATGTTACAAATTAGTAGATTCTCGTATTAACTTACTGAGCTTCAGCCATCGACATGAAATTCTATTGTATTTTATTGTGAAATTAAATTGAAAATCTATAGTTTATAATATTTACTTCATATATATTCGTACTACGTCTATTAGTACCTCACTCTCAAATGTATTGATTCCGCCAGTACTTTTATAATATATTAAATTAGTTATTTAAAAATTCATCAACATTATTACGTGGTAAATTAGTTTAACCTTCTCTTACATAGTCGTTATTTTGCAATAGAAATTACGACTGCTAACTTAACTCTATCCAGTAAATACTAAATTAATTTCAATTTTAATTCCTAACTGGAAAGCTACTGTACTCATTTTCAAAATATTTTGAGATATTGTTTTTGAAATGTATAGTACGCTATGGTAGAAAGCCACCTTTTAAAGACCTTGTGTTCACACAAAACTTATTTTTGACAATCTAAACTTAGACCAAATTAGACGATTGCATTCTTTTTATCTTTTTTATTTAATTTTTTAGTATTAATTTTCTTTAAATATTGTACTTAATTATTCAATTTTTTTAATTTATTTCAAATTAGTATACGTATAAATGATTGTCTTGTGTAGTGATATTTAATTTATTGATCTGTCACATTAGTATACATAACAGTAGGATGTATCCGTAGAAAGCTATAGCGTACGCAGTTTGTATGTGTACGCGCTAATGCGCACACGCCATGGCATGTACACAACGACAATATTATGGACAACTGTGGGTGAATATTGTAGTGCGAGTCGGAGTCACAAGCTACGCAAACACGTGACCGCCGTGGTTATTACCTAAAAATTTGCAGAAAGCGATAGCCACGCGATCGTTGCAGGTCCGGTTACGAATTGTAATAAAAATTGATATCGTACATGACGCTGGTGTGTCTATTGCGCCGTGATCATACAATGCACTTTTCGAGGTTAAAAAAAACAAAAAGATATAGCGTCACTATACAAATTATATTATACGAATTCTGTTCGCGACGTATAGAAACAAATATTCCTCTAGTGAGTGCAATAGCGCGCGAATCGAAAAATAGGTTACTGATCGCGATACGCGCGAAGCAATGAGAGAAATGCAATAATAGTGCGCGTGCAGTTAGACTTCACGCGCACTATTATTGCACTTCTCTCATTGTTAGGAGGTCAACTGAGGAAGCGTGTTCGTCGCCACCCCTGCCAGCTCTTTTCAGGGCTACAATTCCTCTCATGTGCATACTATGCGGGACAACGATTGTGCTACATTTAGGGCATCCCCCGAAAGCGACGTACACCGGTCTGTCCTCGCTGGTGTGTGCAGAGTGCAGTTCGGCGTTAAGGACCGCCACCCAACACGCTGTACACCTCGCGGCGGGAAGTGGAGAGAGGAGTGTAGAGTAGCCGCGTGGAATGTGAGAGGTGGGATTAAAGAGAAAATGAATGAAGTGATTGATATTATGGAAGAGAAAAGAATGGATGCGTTATGTTTGAGTGAAACCATGCGAAGGGGCAGTGAATTTGCCGACTTGCTCGGAGGGGTCATCGCTTTGTGGTCAGGAGTACCACATGGCGACAGGAGATGCCAGGGAGTGAGCGTTTTGCTGTCCTCTCGTTTGGTTAATTGTATGACTGAGTATAAATGTGTAAATCACAGACTGCTCTGGGTGAGGCTCGAGATGGGGTTGACAAGAATTTTTATTTTGGCGGCGTATGCCCCAGTTTTCTCTGTCGGTTCGAGTGAACTAGAGCAGTTTTCAGAGAATGTTATAGAAGTTCTAGGGACGGTTGAAGAGAATGAGAGAATTGTTGTGTGTGGGGACATGATGGGTCGGGACAGCTCGAACAGGATTTGAGACTGTTCTAGGCAAATATGGAGATAAGATAGTGAATGATGCTGGTAAGATTGTGATAGGAGTGTGTATGGAGAAGGATCTTTTTTTAGCTAATACCATATTTAAGCAAAAAAGGATCCAACGGTACACGTGGGAAAGAAAGGGTGCGAGAAATATGATTGATTTATTCCTGGTGGATAGCAGACTGAAGAAGCAGGTTATAGACATAAGAAGGCATAGAGGAGCCGATCTGGGAACGGACCACTTTCTGGTGAGAACCAGAATAAGGGATCTGTTTGCCTGCAGTGGTTTGTCGCATTAAAAGCTGGAAACTGCAAGATGCGTCCACCAGGAATGGATATGAAAGAGTATTATCCGGTAAGCTTGATGATAGATTGAAAGTGATGAGCGAGTATGTTGAAGAATTTTGGCAGAACCTTAGGGATAGTATGATCGAGGCTGCGAAAGAAGCATGTGGAACGAACGAGATTGGGGACGGTAAAAAGCGTGATGTGTGGTGAGATGATGAGGTGAAACAGTCTGTGTATAAGAAGAAGAAAGCACGGCGAGACTACCTTGCTACTAAAAATGACTGTGATATGAATAATTTGATGAAAGACAGACATAAGCTGCAGAAAGAAGAAACGAAAGTACTAGTGAACGAGAAGCGTGAAAGGTGTAGGGTTTTAGATAAAAACGAGACGTCGGACAACTTTGAGGAAAGTTCTAGATTATTTTGGAAAGACGTACGTAAGTACCAAAGTGGTCTGGCACCTTGCAGAATGAATAAAGTGCGTTCGAAAGCAAATAACCCGCGTACAAATAAAAAATATGTTCTGCAGCTATGGAGTGAATACTATGGAGAACTGTATGAGAGTGATAACTCCGTCTCTGACACTGAGAGCGATTCTATTGAATTGCCACACTCGGGTCAGGGATTCTCGAGGATGCCATTAGTATGAAAGAGATTGAGACAGTGATAAGAAGTTTGGAATGTACAAACACATACACTTCCTACCCTCAGTGTGTTGAGTAAACATTGCTGAAGTTTCGCTCTGTATTTATAAATAAAGTTAGTGTTATGATCCAGTTTTTGTTGTTTCAAAAGTTACATAAAAGTAAAGCTTGTGTAGCAAACTATAAAATAATATTTAGTATTACATCATAAAGTATACCTACACATATTAAAAAATATTAATAACAAAAAATAACCTCAATTTCTCCTGAGTGATTTGTTGGCGGTGGTCTGTTAGTTCTTTACTTTTGAACGTAATTATTACGAGTGTAACTTGCAGTGTAATAAGAATGAACTGTGAGGGGTGCCATACACCTATTTCGGTGAGTGAATGCGTTGTGTGAAATGCAATGCAGAATACCACTATAAATGTTTAAACATGACTTCAGCTTACTACAGAAGCAATGTTCACGATCTGAAACGGACCTGGACTTATCCCTTGTGTGTCAATATTACACGACGTAAGGGTAATCATTCTAATACACCGATACGAGCACAGTTTAGAGGCACGACTGAGTTAGATTTAACTAATATGTCCTGTGATGACTTTACACCAACCAGTCATGAGTTACATGATAAGTCTGACATATCACATAATAATACTCTGGCAGCAGTGGCCTCCCCGCCGCTACAATCACTTTGGAACAGTTTTCCAATTTGCTGGACTCGAAACTGGAGGGCTTGCGTCAAACTATGACACGAGAAATAAAAATGGAATTGTGTGCAACAATAGAAGATCTGAAAACCAAATTCTCTGCTACCACTGATTTTTTGTCGGCCCTACATAAGGACTTGGTTAAAGATATGACTGCACTGAGAGATAAAATCCAAACACTTGAAAATCAAAATAATCATCTTCAATCTGAACTGACTCGTCTAAAACTAACAGTCAAGACATCGAATAAGTCATCAAAATCTTGAAATGAAATCTGTGCCAGAGAAAAAATCAGAAACTTACTACTTATCTTAACAAAACTGTGCGAGGTTATAAAGGCTCTAGTCAATGAATCTGATATATGAGCTGCGCGTAGAGTGGCTAAGATGAATCCAGCAGATCGACCACGTAACATTGTACTCTCTCATCTGAGCGTCATCGAGATATCATCATCTCGGCGGTTAAACGCTTTAATAAAAAAACCGTTCTTGTCCATTAAATTCATCACATCTTGGTCTTATTGGTGATAAATGTGGTAAAACATCTCTCACCGGAATGCAAAGAACTACATACAGCAACAAGAAAATGTGCCAAAGAACATTCATATAGTTATACGTGGGTGAAATATGGTCGTGTATATTTAAGGAAAAATGATAAATCACCCGCAATATTGGTCAAAGATTAAAATAGCTTAAAAAAAATTAATTAGGTTTAGGTATATTGTAGTAATATCGATTGGTGTGTTTGAATTCAATTTGTTTACGTGTTTTCATTTGGTACTTTTCGTTTTCTTTATTATGTTAATTTATTATCAAAATATTAATAGAGCAAGAAGTAAAATTGATAATCTCTATGTAAACTGTTTAAATTCTAATTACGACATAATTTGTTTAATCGAGACAAATTACAACCATAGTGTTGTTGACGGGGAACTGTTTGACGGGCGATGTACGGTTTTCAGAAGAGATTGTGAAACCGTAAATATGGCCAAATATCATAAAGAGGAGGGAGGTGGAACTCTTATCGCTATCAAAACTCAATATTGCGCTGTCAGATAGAAATCCTGGGAGAGCCACCATGAGGACATCTGGATTAGTATACTTCCTTATAATAAAAATGATCCCAATTTGAATATATGCGTTTGTTACTTACCACCATACTTAGATAAAGAAGATCTCACACATTTCTATCCTATTCTTCAAGATATTATATTGAAAGCACGAGACGATGACATATTCTTGTTACTAAGTGATTTTAATACTCTAAACATATCTTGGAACGTTTCGGTCAATGGACAGATTCTACCTAGCTGCACAAATATGAACTATAAGAGTACATTATTACTGGATACTTTGAATCTGTGCAGTCTTTCTCAATTTAATTTAATTTTAAATGAAAATGACAGAATTTTGGACCCCGTGTTATCAACAATGGAAAGAACACAAGTATCAAAAGAATCATCGATTCTGAAAGCTGACTGTCATCATCCAGCTTTATAAATTGATTTTTATGTTATAAATTGCCGGACCTGGTTCAACTGTATAAAATACTGCATTCAGTTAGGGATAGTCCAAAACTTTTAGAAGCGCTTAATTTTAATATTGACTACAATCCTCGTCGCCCAAAGACCTTTAAAGTTCCGCTCTATCGCAACAACATCTCTTTCCACCGACCCTTAGCTAGAATGTGTAGACAATACGAAGATCTCAATAGAAGTCATTCCCAACTTGATTTATTTCACTCAAATTTCTTTTTATTTAAGAAAAAGGTTATAGATGTCCTCGGGAGGGTGGATTAAATAATTTTAATTTTGTCTCGTATATATTTACATATTCAACATGTAACTATGTCTTTCTTCTGAATTGTTTTCATTCTTTTTAATTGTTTGTTAATGTAAGCTATTTTTACTCAATTTTGTTATTGTTATGTCGTGGAAATGTATTTAGGGTTTCGATCTTGTACATACCTATGAATTGTCAATTATTGTACTAATTATTATGGTTGTAACCTGTTGTATCTCCCAAATAAAAAAAAAAGAATGAATGAAAGAACGTATGAAAGGCGTCTCTGAAAGATATTTGTGGGAGGCGGACGGTGGCTTTACGAACGGTAGGGGTTGTATGGATCAGATTTTCTCGCTTCGCGTTATCGTGGGGAAGTTTCTGGCTATAAGTCAGAAAGAGTAGTGCGAAATAAATTGTGGAGTCTTCTGTCTGAATATGGCATGGAGCGCTCCTTACTGCAGGCTGTGAGGTCATTATATCGAGGCCACAAAGCCTGTGTAAGGATAGAAGGTGACATGTCGCCCTCGTTCGAAGTCTGTTCAGGTGTGTCAGACAGTGGTAAACTGCCTATTGTATGCTGACGATGTTGTGCTTATAGCACCATCAGAGATGCAGACACTAGTCACGTGCATGAAAGAAGAATGTGGAGTGAAAGGATTGAATATGAATGTGAACAAAACTAAGGTTCTGGTGTTTGAAAGGGAAGCAGTACAGACGAAATGTGAGATTTGGGTAAATGGAAACAAGTGAATAGTCTAGAACAAGTGAATGAAATTGTGTATCTGGGGAGTGCATTTTCGTGATATGGAAGATATGAGTTGGATGTGGAGAAACGGGTAACAGCTGGCAATAAAGTGAACGGTGCTCTGTTCTCATTAGTAGGCAGTGTGAATATATCTAACACTGCCAAAATGACCATCCACAATGCGGTGTTGGTGCCAACTTTATTGTACGGTAGTGAGACCTGGATATCAATCTAGGATTAAAGTTAGGCGGCACATAAAATCCACCCTAACTAGTCATAATCTAAGGGGAGCATTTATGTCATTTAAGTTGCGATCTGAAATCGGCATGTATCTGAAACTTAAAAAAAAGGTGCTTCATAGTTATTTAGTCGTACACTAAAATTCACATTGAGTACCTATCATGAGCAAGATTTTAGAAGCACGTTCAATTTCAATATTTACGCTAAGTAAATAACACGTATTTGTAATAAAACATGAAGAAGGCAATATCGACGAAATTATATAGCAAGATCAAAAAATAATCGGACGATTAGACAGATGACAGATATAAGAATCACTATCACAATCACACAGAAGAAAAAATCACTTAACCATGTAACGAAACTCATATATAGTAAATTTAATAATGTGACATATGTAAATTCATGTGAATTATGTTGAATACATTCCTAACAGGAGAAATTGTGGCATTAATATATCACTCTATTTAAGAGAAATTTAAAAAATTGACTACAGAATTAAATATAATGAATATGTTAAAACAAATAAAGCAATAAACATTAAATGTACAGTAGTAAAACAAAACAAATCCTCTCAGACTAAATTTTTTGCTGAACTAGATAATAAATTAACTCAAACAGATATGTCCGCAAAAAATTGTGAATTGATTCTTGACTCTAACGGCGCTGATTCTGAACATGTACGTGAATATTGTAGTAATGATTTTTTTTGTTTATAGGTACATGCATGTCATGCATAGTTATATGTACCTATAGAGTGCCAAAAAATAATAACACCTTAAAAAATGTAGACATATTCTTTGACATTTTACATGACATACTTAGTTTACTTTGTTATAATTTAAAAATTATTGTATGCGGAGACTTTAATATTGACATTTATCTTAAAGGAATCAAATCAAGCAACGAGATTTTATCATTTAATTCAGGGCTTTCATTTAACGTTTGGGTTTGTCAAACCAACTAGACAACAAAGCGGCACATGTATTGACAATATCATTCATAACGTAAAGGGATAGAAGGGAGAAATGTGTACGATTTTGCAATATCCGACCATAACGCCCAAATATTATCTTGTCCTGTAAATAAAACTTTTAGAATAAAGAAGGGGTACAGATTTAAAAGAGACTACTCGAAAGAAAACATGATCAAATTTGAGGCTTGTTTGGATAATATCACTTTTAATGAAATATATGATTGCAAGGATGTTAATAATGCTTTTAGTAAATTTTATGACATTTTTCAATTATTTTATGACTTATGTTTTCCCATGTTAAAGATTCCTGTACACACGACGAGTAAACCTAGATAATAAATAAAGATAAAGATAAAGAATAAGTCGTGGAATTAGGATTTATAGTAGACGTAAAAGAACATTACTATGGAAATATAGACTTTCACCGAATAATGATGATAAGTTCAAATTTGAATCTTATTCTAAAAGGTATCGCAAAATTATTAAATTAACTAAAAAGCGCACATTAATCATTATATACAAGATGCTACTAATAAATCAAAAGCTGCATGGAAAATAATAAATAACATGAAAACTAGTTTTCCAAAGGAAAATATTGCACAAATTAAAATTATTGATAAAGTTTTGACGGATCCTCAGTTAATTGCAGAAGCTTTCAATGATTTTTTTATTGATCAAATAAAACCGCAATTGAATAAAAACATAAATACGTGTAATTTTGTCAACAATAATTCAATGTTCTTCATGCCCACTATCAGTGTTGCCGACTTAGTGGATTTTCCACTAAATCTGGTGGTTTGAACCCCCTTTTAGTGGGGGAAATATTGCGTTTAGTGGCTGGTGATTTTTCTGGTGGTTTAGTGGAATAGAATTTTTCCTATTTTTTTTTTATTTAGTACATAATCACGCCAGTATAAAGTTTGGACGTTGCAGTTCATAATATTTCTAATTTATTTTAGGGGTATTTACTTTACTATGTGAGCAACACTAAATCTCTGTTGTCAAGTAACACGGGGATTTCCCTTAAAATATGTTGTTTATAGCAGTTTTCTGTCAGGTGAAGCGGGGATTTCCAGCAAAATATTTTTTATATTCTAAACTTTCTTCTTTCTCAAATTGGTCTTATTCACTGTCTGAAGTTTGTTCGCGAGGGATAGGTCACTTAATGAAAAATATGCCGAAACCTCAGTATTCTCAAAAGTTTCGGGATTCTTGGCTGCAAGACCCTGCTTTAAAAGATTGGCTTCAGATGATTGAAAGTACTACTGGCCAAGTAGCGAAGTGCAAATTTTGTGGTACCACTTTAAGGAGCCATTATGGAGACTTAAAATCACATGGAATGTCGAAGAAACATCAACAAAATGCAAAGGTAAGCTAACACGACTATTTTATTACGGTAAAGCATGGTCAATAATGTGTCCATGTGGTATCGCATTTAGCATTACCTCATATTATCTTCCTGAGGGTGTCGTAATACGTGTCTGAGGGATGTGAAAATGGCAGCAGTGCTTCCCGTGAATGCAACATTTTGCATTGTAGTGTTCATAAATCCGCCTCGCCTACCAAGTTTGATGAGTGTTAGCATAGTAGACAGAGTGCATTTATTTTTTACACGACTGCCCAAAAAAAGGAGTGTAATTTGTTTAGAGTTTAAAAAAAATTAGGGTATCGTTGGAATCCTTACATTCTTATCCCGAGTGACATAGGCTATATTTTTTTTTGGAGATAGCTGTCGTGTTTTTTTTTTAAATTTATTTTTTAAACTTATTACATTATTGTAAATTGTTGCAGATTATCACTGAGCAACCCAAATTACCATTTAAACCAGAACCCATTGGAAGTCAAAAAAAGGAAGAGGCCAGGCTTGCTTTGTTTACAGCCATGCATACGAGTATACGAGTAATTGACCATTTAGGTGAGGTAATCAATCATAGCCATCAAAGGGAAATAGATAAAGTACAACTACACCGAACGAAGTGCACCGCGGTCATAAAAAATGTATTAGCATCACATTTCATTGAGGTTTTAAAACAAGATATTAAGGATCAATCATACAGTTTATTGATTGATGAATCAACAGATATTGCTGTTCAGAAATATTTGGGTTTGGTTATAATTTATTATAGTAAAGCACACCAAAAAATAGTATCTACATATTTAGACCTTGCAGAGCTGCATGAATGCAACGCTGAGGGTATTGTCTCCACTATAAAAAAGACACTTAAACGATTCGATTTGAAACTAGAGAACTTTATGGGCATTGGTACAGACAACGCTTCCGTAATGGTTGGAGTAAATAATGGAGTTTTTGCGCAGTTGAAAGCAGAGGTACCATATTTGATTCTAGTGCGTTGTCTATGTCATTCCTTGCAACTGGCTGTTTCTGCTGCTGCAAAGCAATTTTTGCCGAGGAATTTAGAATTTTTAATTAGGGAGACCTATGATTGGTTTGCTCGCTCTTCTTCTAGACAAAGTGTTTATAAGGAGCTATACAAAGCAATGAATTATGGCCATAAACCACTTAAAATCGTTCAAGCATGTCAGACACGATGGTTGTCAATAGAATCAGCAGTCTCGAGAATATATACGCAATGGCTAGAGCTAAAAACTCATTTTTCTATAGCCAAGATCCACGAAAGGTGTCACACAGCAGAATTATTGCACTCTATGTATGCGAACGAGATGAATTACGCATATATTTCATTTTTATATCCAATATTAATTGAGATAAACAGAGTCAACAAAATGTTTGAGTCAAAAGATACAGACCATACCAAATTGTGCGATGAGTTGATCAACCTGATAGATATGCTTGTCAGCAAAGTCACGTTACCTATAAATAAAGTTAATATTTTCACTCAAAATATTCGTGATTTTTTGGATCAAAGATGTTATTTGGGATTCCGATTTGAAAAACAAATACAAGAGATGAGAGAAAAAGGATTACCAGCAGCAGAGGAAGTATCAATACGGAATCGGTGTATACAGTTTATAGTTAGTCTGATTGAAGAAATTAAAAACAGGCTGCCGGAAAATGTGACTTTGATGAAAAAGATTTCTCGAGTAAGTGTTCAAGTTCAACAAGCACTAAATCACAATAAAGAAGATCTAATCGACATAATGTCTCAATTAAATAAAAAAACAGACTTCATTGCAAAAGTTGATGATCAGTGGCGACAAATACATTTAATGAAATGGAGTGAAACCAAAGACACAAAAAAGTTTTGGATCGAAGTGTTGCATTTTAAAGACGCTCAAGGAGAAGCTAGATTTCAAGATTTAGCGAATTTTGCAATTTCTCTTTTAATATTACCACACTCCAATGCCGACGTCGAAAGATTGTTTAGCAGCATGAACATTATAAAAAATAAACAGAGGAATCGTATGAAGTTGAATCTTTTATGTGCCATATTAAGAGTACGCTGCGGTATGAGGGTGATAGGTAAATGCTGCAATGACTATGAAATTCCAATACACGTTATAAAAAAAATTGGCACCAATGAATCATATCGTTCCTTGGAAATTGATGATGATGGTGGCGGTGAAATAGACACATCTGATGACGATTTGTAATAATTTTAATATGTTTCATTTTCGTAGTAAACGTTTTTCATATATCCCTGCTTATTTTTCTTTCATATTAACAATAAAAAAGATTTAGTGACAAATTTAGTGGCTTTTTAACTTTGGTTGTTTTTGGTTAGTGGTTTTCTGGTGGTTTTAGAAGTCGAATCTGGTGGACAGCTCGTTCACCTGTTGGCAACACTGCCCACTATTCCACGTGATATAACTGAAATTATAAACAAGCTTAAAAATACAAACAGCACTGGATATGATGAAATAAGCACAAAAATAGTAAAATTCGTTTCACCGCTCATAGTTCCAGTAGTTAGAAACTGGAGTGTTTCCAGATAAATTGAAAGTTAATGTAATTAAACCATTATTTAAAAGATATGATAAAGAAGATATAAAAAATTACAGATATATAGCATTACTATCAATATTTTCTAAAATTCTAGAAAAAGTAATTTATAAGACATTATACTTTTATTTTGTAAATCATAATCTATTCACTGACGAACAAAAGAGATTTAGGAAAAATATAACAATAAATATTGCCATATTTATTGCCTTATTTTTATTCGACTATACGACTTTCTTTTTTCTATTATGACAAGAATGGATAAAAGATTACCGGTGTCAGCTTTCTATATGGACATGACTAAAGCTTTTGAGTATGTTAACCACATAGAAGTAGGAGCTATAATATACTGACAATAGAACGCGCTCTACGCTTACATCGCCTTGCCACAACTACTCTTTTTCAACCGACTTCCAAAAAAGGAGGAGGTTCTCAATTCGGTTGTATGTTTTTTTTTTGCGGTGACAGTGACGTAGCGGTGTCTAAGATGGAGCATGTAGTCACTGTAAGTGACCATTTGAGATATTTTTTTCTCAGAGTACCTGTTGTATCCTAAATACCAGAAAACTGCAGCTGCATGTGCACAAAAGCACATTACTCGTGTACACTGATGCTTAAATAACATTTAGATGTCACTCGAAGCGTTCGATAAGTTACGACATGATTATGCGTGCACAAAGTGATGCGCAATAAATTACAGTTACAGTTATGACTTACGTATACGTATGTGCAACATACAAGTGTATTGGACCAACACTTTTATATTTATATATGTTATTGTTTACAATATGCTACATCATATATGTAAAAGAAAAAGTGTTGGGAGATTGCGCTGATGTACGCTCTCGATCACGTGATCTCGTATTTGTCTGACCGCGAGCTAAAAGTGAGTGTTAATGGGGTTTTGTCTGTTGGTTCAAAGTTAAAAATGGGAGTACCCCAAGGATGAATTTTGGGACCTTTCTTGTTTTTGGTATATATTAACGATTTCCCATTTATGCTCAGGGACTTATGCGAAACAGTATTGTTTGTTGATGATACCTCATTGTTATTTAAACTAGACAGAAAAGATCTAGATATTACTTGGGTAAACAGGATCCTAATAGATCACTCGAAATGGTTCACTGCCAATAATTTACTACTGAATGCACAAAAAACTAAATGTATTAAATTTTCCCTTTCTAATGTACCCAGAATCCATGATAAAATAGAACTGGGTGGGAAACAATTAGAATTCGTTAAGTCAGACAGTTTTCTGGGTTTAACAGTAGATAACAAGTTGCAGTGGGCGGACCATATCGGTGCATTGGCTAGTAAGCTCGGTTCTGCGGTATATCCAATTAGACGCATTAGGCTAATGACAGATGTGGATACGGCAAGGCTGGTGTAATTTGCATATTTTCACAGTCTAATGTCCTGCGGCCTTCTGCTGTGGGGATCAGCGGCGCATATTAACTCCATTTTCATTTTACAAAAAAGAGCAATACGTGCCCATCCACAGTATGAATGCACGAGAATCACTTAAAGATCGTTTTAAAGACATTAATGTCCTCACCTTGCCCTCCTTATACATCTTTGAAATTATTATGTATATGAGGAAAAATATAAATCTGTTTAAAAAGAAAGACGATATGAATGGTATGGAAACCCGGTCGTGATAAATTGGTTATTCCAAAATTTAAATTACTTAAGTTAAATGTTTCATTTTTAGGTAACTGCATTCGTTTTTATAATAAAGTTCCTCAAGAAATTACTCAATTAACAGAGAATAAATTTAGATTGGTTATAAAACGTACATTGACTAGACAATCATACTATAAAATAAACGATTTCATTGCAGATAAAACAATAGTCTGGAAATGATGTTCTCTGCACATGCGTTTACTGGCTTAATGAAAATATTGTATTTTAATAAACCTTTTGTAAAATGAAGTTGAAAAAATTATACCTGACTGAGTTTCTTGTCGGTTCTTCTCAGTGTCCAGGTTTTCTATTTGAACCAAACTAAAGTAGATTTGACGTTCAAAAATACCTTGTAATTGGGTTTACTTGAATAAATTGATTTGATTTTGACTTTGATGTAAAAAAGTAAAACAAAAATGATGAATTTTTGACTGAAATCCCTAAAATACCCTTTTTTAAACTAAACGAAAACGAAAATAATTATAAAAGATAAGAAATATTATCTAAAACTCACGGAGTGTATTATAGTCTAGTATTGAAAAAATGGATTAATAGGGTTCCGTGATATTATTGAATTTTCCGTGATTTATAGGAAAATTACTTGGGTTATTGACAACCATCTTCTGCAATGACTATCATTCTTTGAAATTATATACCTAGTTCCAAATTATTTTGTTGCCTTGCTACTATTTACAGGCTTTTAATTAATTGATATTTATTACATACGTTTTTGATTTATCCATCTGTCCGTCTGACTGTCTGTCTGTATATCATCACACGTATATTAGTCACTCTTAGGGACCGTAAGACATATATAGGACAAAGGCTAATTAACTCAAAAAATCCTTCTAAAGAGATTTGGCGCGTTGTCAATGAGGAAATATCGCAAAATAATAGATACTCTAAAATATATTTAAAGGACCAGGGACTTGATGTGTCCGCAAACAAGATACCTGAATTGTTTAACTCTCATTTTTTATTAGCAGCCTCTAAATATACTATACAGAGTTGTCAGGAAAGATTAATGAAATATTTGGATGATTTCTTGCATGACACAAATATATCAGAATTTGTACTCCCCACAGTTAAACGAGATGATCTTGATAGTGCCCTCAAGTCTATGCTAAAATCGGCAGGCACCCTTGATTTATATGATATATCTATAAATATTTTGATATCTATATGGCCCGTAATAGCTGATATATTAGTATATTTAATAAATGAGATGTTTATTACTGGAAGATATCCAAATGTACTCAAATGCTCTCGAGTATGTCCTGTCTATAAGGGAAAAGGTGATAAAGATAAAGTCGATAATTATCGGCCTATTACCATAGTACCTAATATTTCTAAAATCATCGAATCAATTATATCTACTCACATTATAAAACACCTTGAAACCAATGATCTCATAACACAATCATAGTATGCTTATAGAAAACACAAATCAACTACTCTCGCTGCTCAACACGCTGTCGATTGCATACTAACGGGGATAGATGACAAATACAAAGTTGCTGGGATATTCTGTGATCTCTCAAAAGCCTTTGATGTTATAGATCACAAATTACTATTGGATAAACTACAATGCTACAATATTAAAAAAAAAGCACATATGTTGATCAAGTCCTTTCTGACTGATAGACAACAAGCTGTGGAAGTGTCGGTGAAAGGTAAAAATGGGAAAGCAAAATCTAAACCTGGAGATGTCACTATTGGTGTCCCACAGGGGTCTGCATTAGGAAATACAATGTTTCTATGCTTTATAAACGATTTGCCGTCCATCATAACCGATGGACTGATTGTACTATTTGCAGACGACACTACCGTCATCGCATGTGCCAAAACATACGAGCAATTAAACGTTAAAGTGAACCATATTTGTAGTCAACTTAATGAATGGTTTTCCTCAAATGGACTCATATTAAACCTGCCTAAATCGCACGTTATGATATTTGCAGGAAACGCAATACCTTCTCTACCTGCTATAAAATGTTCAATCCCTATTCATGACAGTAGCAAATTTCTCGGATTTACAATAGATTCGACATTGAATTGGAAGATACATATTGACTCTTTATGTGATAAGCTCAGTAGTGCATGTTATGCTTTGCGGAAAATTGTGTGTCAAGTGCAATACTAAGGCAGACTTACTTTGCACACTTTCATTCTATTCTATCTTACGGTACCATCCTCTGGGGTGATTCAACTGACTCGGATCGTGTTTTCATCATGCAGAAGCGTGCTGTCCGTATTCTTGCCGGTGTTAAAACCAGAAATACATGTCGAGGTTTATTCAAGCAAGCTGGTATAATGACTTTATATTCAATTTACTTGTACCAGATTATTATGTACGTTCGGCATAACTTGTCCAAATTCACTCTTCGAACAGGTGGCGGGCACGCGCTCAGAAATATAGGACGATTAGAAAATGTTCCACGGAGGACAAAGTTGGCAATAAAAAATTCCCGCGTGATAGGACCTACTTATTATGAGCGTCTACCAGCCGACTTAACAGATGAAAAAATTGACGAAACGTTTAGTCGCCGATTGAAAGACCTTTTATTGGATAAGGAATATTATTCAACAAATGAATATTTAAATTTTTGACATTTGTAAAATACGTATTTGTATAGACATTTGATATTTTTTTTTTTTTTATATTTTTGACATTTATTTTACACTTGAATTTAAATTTATTTTACTTTTTAATGTTATGCTACTATTGTTTTAGACGATTTTTGATCTATCTATTACACGTTATAGTACAAGTCGATAGTTGCTGAGATATGTGCATCTAAAGTCATAAAAAGTATGTCTATCCTATATACATTTTCAAATATGAGGTGGAATATTCGGATAAAGTTTGGGATTGTAGAATGTGAAAAGCACTTTCGATTAAAGTGGCATTGAATAATATATGGTATGTCGTGCAATTTTTCAGATATGGGTATAGGGGATATGGGGATATTGTGGTATGGAATATTTATCACAAGTACTCGTATATCACAGCCATTTTATACGGAGACTCAATAGTCTCAGAGTTCGCCTTCCTTTCATTGATATAGTACTAATGAACTATGTATTGTGATGTAGGTGTATTCTATGAACCACTATTTCAGTGTAGTGAAATTTAGAAAAAATAAATTAGGGGTTGCGCTCCATACATGTAAATCACGGATGGAAAAAAATCCAGTGCTTATAAGCAAGCGGGATATCTTAAAATTAAAAATAATATATAGGTTTGGAAGTAACTTTTTTAAGCCAATAGTTGCTGAGATAATGCGCTTCTAAAGACGTAAAAAATGTGTTTCTCCTTTAACTTTTCAAATTTGAGGTGGAAAATTCGGTAAAAATTTGAGACAGTAGACCTTAAAAAGCGCTTTAATAATATATAAGTACGTTGTGCAGTTTATTAAATATGCGGTATTTTCGATTACAGCGACAGCAGAAATAACTTTGTTTTTCACAGTGTCACTGAGAAACGTTATCAAATACAAATTTAATTTTGTTGCCGATAAATGAATATTGTGTATCCCGACTAACTACCAGACCTTTAAGTTTGTTCGATCGTTACCTTCTATTAATGTTCTTTACAATTCACCTATAAATATTATTTTAACAGGGGTCTATTCAATTTGTGACAGTGGTTACATCGATAACATAAATAATTAATACTTGAAATACAAACACATATTTCCATAAATACATTTCCGTAACATTAATTTAATACTTTTTAACCGACTTCAAAAAAAGAAGGAGGTTCTCAATTCGTCTGTAAGTTGTTTATTTTTTTTGTATGTTTGTTACCTCATAACTCCGTCATTTATGAACCGATTTCGAAAATTCTTTTTTCGTTTGGTAGGTTCAGAGGTGGTCCCATTTAAATTTCACCGATATTGGAGCTTGGACTTCGAAGATACACTTGATAACACGACCTGGTTATAACCTTTATTTATATTGACGATTCTCTTGTATATCGTTGCGCTCCGGAATTAGAATGAAGTTAATTGCAGACCTGCCCTAGATGTGCCCTAGATATTTATTTAGGTCAAGACCACTCAAAAGGGAGAAATAAAAATTTTTTATTAAAAAAAATTAAACCGCCTTCAAAAAAAACACTGAAAAGTATAAAATAACTATCCTTTACTAATCAAAACTCAAGTACAATTAAAATAACTTTATAAATACGATACACATACGTATATAATTAAGTTTGACAGTTATTGAAGTCTGAACAAGTGACTGAAATTGTGTATCTGTAATGTGTTTTGGAGGGATGGAAGATGTGAGTTGGATGTGGAGAGACGGGTAGCAGCTGGCAATAAAGTGAACGGTGCTCTTTCCGCATTAGTAGATAGTGTGAATATATCTAACACTGCCAAAATGGCCCTCCACAATGCCAATGTTGGTGCCAACTTTATTATACGCTAATGAGACCTGGATATGTCCGAAATCGAGTGAAAGTATGATAAATGCAGTAGAAATGCGATCTCTTAGAAAGATGTGCGGTGTCACCGTTGCTGACAGGATAAGCAATGAAGAGATACGCAGTATGACAGGGTTACACGATAGTGTTATTGTAAGAATGAAGAAAGGAATGGAATGAAAGACTGACGAAGAAAATATACAGATCGAAAGTGAGTGGTAAAAGAAGCCAAGGAAGACCAAGGCTAACTTACGAAGATCAAATAGTTAGTGTTAGCTGACGGAAATGTGAAAAGTGCTCGTATACCGAAGATAGGCGAAAATGTGTGAGGAGAACGATAAGATTTGGGAAAGCGAAAGAGGTATGTAAGGACCACGCTTGGCGCTCCGTCTTCTCTGACTACCCCGTTATGAATACTGCGTGAAGATATGTTTGTTTATATTGTACTTATTATTTATTTATTTACTGTATGCATGGTCGCATTAACAATAAATAAATAATAATAATAATATATCAATTTGCTAAAATGTGAGTACAAGGAATAGATGGACATAAACAAAGCCTTTACTCATTCTGTTAATTATGTAGCATGCAAATATTTTGTACCTCAATACATTCCACGTTACGTTGATAGTATTTTATAAGAAAATATTTATTTTATCTCATAAAATTAGTTATAATATATGGTTTAATACAGTTCTCAAACATTTTTATTTCACAGCGGATTACAGGTATAGTATTTCGCCTCGGGCAGCGTCTTGGTCAAAATATTTACCGACTTTTTAAAAAAAAATACAGGTAATAAAATTGACAGACAAATATGAAAATACAAAAGGTGTATTGAAATGAAAAAAATTATTAATTGCTCTTGTTAAACAACATGTCCATTGTTTGCAATAAAGTTATTGCTGTCTGATGACATTACTTTACCCGGCCTCCCGTGTACCGTTAATTTCTATTCTGCTTCCTTTGTCGCTAATTCCGCATAAGAGTATCACTAATTGAGAGGAAAAATACAATGTTAATGTGTAGCACATCTGTAGTTAGGTATGTAGTCTATTAAGAAATAAGTAATTTAGTTTAAGATATGTCAGTATATTATTACATTCAAATAAATTAATATTAAGAATTAAGTAGGTACCTTATCAACCACTATATAGAAAGAGGAGAAGGAAAATTGTTATAGTGAAACAAATATAGAATAATGTTTATAATTGAACAATTTTATAGAAGTCTTTCATGAGAACTTCAATTAAATAAGAAATTACATATTTAATTATTCACTACAGCGCAGCATTTGATATTCGCTTCTACTTTATATTACTGTATCAAAGTTCTAATGTCTAGACGAATATTATATGAAGAATTATTGTGACAGATGTTGAAAGGTTATTGAATATTACTAGCAGAACTATAATAAAAAAAAGATCTACTACTTATAAAGAAATATTACTATCTACTTATAAAGAGAGCGGTGGTGCAACGTTCTGATGTATAGCTTTTTTAATCCCCATCACTGTGATATATTTTGGCAAATTTAGATCCTGGAGTGCTATTCACAACACGTAAACATCCTTGCATCGGATGAAACATCCGTGAGCTTTAAATTGTGAATGCGCAAAGGTTGTTTGCATCCGATGATCACAACCGATGTACGAATTTTCCATAGTAATTTATGAAATTGGCATTCACAACTTCACGGATGTAAAATTGTGAGAAAGAGAAGTCCGATAACCTCTCGTTCTCAACCTCGACTTTAGCTGTCAAAATGTAATTTTGACACTTCGTCGCGTGCAACGTTGCGTACATCCTCGCGCTTGTGATCTGTCAGATTGTATGACAACATCCACGAGCGAAAAGCTACTTTCTATTAGACGAGTTCTACGATGTTAAGCTATTTTCTCGGTGAATAGTTAAAGTTTTGGAAGTTTTTCTTAAAATAATTAAAATATGCTCTATTTTCAACGTGTGATACATATGTCATAAAGTTACGTGCAATTTTATTGAACAAAAAAACTAATTTTGTTAAGGAAGACGCTTAGTATGGAAATTCACATCAAGATGGTAGACTTATAGTAGAAAAGGAGCGAATAAATTTAGCGATTTTCAATATCTTTTCTATACGCAAAATGTTCATTTTGCTGTTAGTGTTTGCAGACGAAGGTGAGGTTACCATGAATATTGCAATTGTTTTCTTGGATTGAATTTTATTACTAAATTATAATTAATGTTATAAATGATTAATTTCATAAAATTAGTAAGTACATGTAACTGTAGGTGCGATTACGTATATGATATAAAGTTATTTTAAGTAAAATTTAAATCTAGCGGTGAAAAATTGTGATAATATTTTTTCGTACTAGTTTTGGATTGAAGCACACCCAGGCCACAATAAAATATCTCAATAGTCATATATAAACAAAGTTATGAACAAAAACAAGGTTTTGCCATGTAGTTAACAATTTATATAGGTATTTATTTTGCTCTTGAGTACAAAATACAAATCTTGTCTGGATTATATTTGTGTTAGTGTAGTGATATTTTAGTTACCCGGTGACACTATATTAATGATAAAGCAACACTAGTCTATTAGTATTTAGTTAGTAATGTGAAATCAAAGATGTAAGATTTAAGTTGATATACAACCTATAGGTACCTATTGAAATTGACTGCTGTTTTCACATTGCTATATGAGCAAACTGATATTGACTTAAATAACCAAAACTTAAAACTGACTCAAATTTACATGCATAATCCTCCAACAACTTCACTAATCTTGTTTTGAGTTATAAACATTATATCTCTATGTAATCTAGTTAATACTTTTAATATTATTGTATTACAGGTAACTCGGCTAACTAACCTACCTAAAAAACATCATGTCTAAGGTTTGCAAGAAATCTTCCAAAATGTATATAATGTATTGAATAAGTTAAAAATATTTTAGAGATATTATTGAGCAAAGTAAACATGAGTACTTAATAAAAATAAAACATGAAATACAATAGGAGTTTTAATTACATGAATTAGCTGTAGTGTGATAATTGATAATATAATATGAATCAGGATAATTAGATTACTGAAATAGGTATATTATATAGTTCACAGATAATAATTGGAAACTTCCAGATCGAGGCCATTTTATGTAGGAATTAGTATACTTTAAAGGTGTATCCTTTATTGTTTTCAATGTTTATTGAAGTTTAAAGTTCACTTTTAACTTTCATTTTCATCCCTTTTCACATAACTAACTTTCTAGTAGATAATACCTAAGCAGTAATTTTATTCAATATTAATATATTCACAACCTCACAAGTGACAATACCGAAAAATTAGTAAAACATTCAATGTAATAATAGGTAGGTACTCCTAAATCTAATTACTGGGTAATATTATGCAATACCATTACAATGAAGTATATGGTCTTAATGTCACAGTAGGTATTTATTATAAATTTATTGTTTTCTGTTTGTGATTGGTCTCTTTAACACCATCATTGCATTATAAATTAAGACTAAAAAGACTAAAGCATAAAAAATCATAGGAACACATGAGCAATACATTTAAACTACATAAGTATAGTAAGTACATAAAATATTTCTATCGCATGGAGGATAAGTAGGTACTTATAGCATGAAGGGATAAGCTATTAGCCTGCCAACTTCCCAGGTAGAAAGCGATCAGTGGAATTAACTTGCATTAAGCCAATTTTTTAAGCTTTAATCTAAAACTAGCTAACTAACTATGATAAGTGCAAGGTTGGTTGGTAACGCTTAAAATCGCTAACGGTAAGGTTATAGATTTAGCTTGCATAAACAGTGACAACTTAGCTATAGCTAAGTTTAATTGTCTTTATAAGGGCAAGATAGAAACCTAAGCCTAATTTTAGCTTGTACGGTATTTCAATATCTTTAAATACGGGAAATTAACGCGATTATCTTTCATTTTGGCTAGACGTTTCGACAGATTTAGACGTCAAGCCAAAATGAAAGGTAATCACATTAATTTCCCGTATTTAAAGATATTGAAATACTGTACAAGCTAAAAATAGGTTTAGGTTAGGTAAAATGAAAGAAAAAGTTTATACATCAAGTTAAATAAAAAAGTGTTTGCAATAAGAAAACTTTTAATTTTTTTATTCTGATAAATATCTAAGTCTAGATGCCTAAGCACCTCTGTTCCCTTTTATTGATTGTCAGATATTAAAGTTTTTAAACTTGCAACTATAACATTTTAATGATGAATGTAAAACAAGAGTTAACTCTGTTAGTAACTTCTTTAAAATTTATTTAATTCAATAATATTTTTCAAAACAGCCTGTGTAAGGAATTAGAAATGATTGAAAATTAGTTACAAGGCGGTTTTGAAATTCATCAAGCAATGGACAGAGGCGCTTTAGCAATTAGACCCCTCAATTAAATTTTTTATTCAAAATTGGGATTTTTTCTGTTTAATTCTTCATTTGGTCATCCTTTTTTGAAGGTTTTATACGGTTTTCTTCCCAATATTGAGATTGTGTAAAAGCAGTACCAATAGCTGATGTAACATTCGATTCTGATTTTTGAAGAATAGCACTCAAAGTGTCTGAAAATAAAATAAATATTATTTATTACTATTTAATGACAGACACGGGACATGTTATATAAATATTTTAGGTTTATCAGTACTTACTAACAATACTGTGATAAATATTTGGGAGACTTAATGAAAATACAATTTTGTCTGACATTTTTCTGGTGGCAGTAAAATTCAATGCCAGGTCACGACTAATAAATTTTCGAATTACAGTACATGCAGTCATGAGAATCATCGGAGAACACTGAAATGACAAAAAATTACCATTACATTATTGAAAAATGAAGCAAAATGAATTAATATACAATAGTATATTAAAAACATTACAAATTTATTGTTTAATGTAGGATTAAATATTAATTGCTTCTCTATATCATATAACGTTTCTATGTCCGTCAGTGGAAAATCGACGCCAAAGGTTTTTGCCCAAGTATTTGTAATTGTTGCAGTTCTTTCATGTTTCTGTTCTAGCGAATGTTCCAGCAAACTTTTCACTTTTAACAATGACTTTGTCTTGTTCCTTTGTTCTATTTTAAGAGATGTCAGCCCCTTCATTATACCAATGTACTCTAAATAGAAAGAAAGATATTAAATTTTTAAAAATTAATAAAAAGGTGTACTAATCTGTTCTTCTATACTAATACAATAAAATGTAAAAAGCTGATGTCTGTACATTATAGATATTGAAGAAAAACTAATATGGGGGGTTTTTATAAGTGCAACAGAAGCCAAAACAACAATTTTTTGTTTTTATCTGCCTGTGTGTTTGCACATGCATCATACAAAAATTACTGCACTTGAATCCAATTTTCACCAATGTATTGCTAGAGGTCTAAATTAAAACATAGGCTACTTTTTAGTATAGAAATAGGGGATGAAAGTTTGTAAGGAGAAGCAATAATTTTTCAAGTTATACTTATATATATAAATATTTTGGCAAGGCATAAAGAAAAATTGAGGCCGATGTAAACTTGGAGAAATGATAGGCTACTCGAAGTACTAACTCCACATAGACCAAATCGAGGGCACCAGCTAGTAATAAAATAAAAAAACTTACGGTCTTGACGAAGGTACATTGACGAAGGTCCTTGATCAACACTTTTATATTTGATTAGGTTGAAGGTCAAACTTGAATCATTAGTCTCATTTTCAGCATTACCTACAAACAATATAAGGTAATTTTAATGAAATTATAAAATGTAACGTTTGAACTGATATTGAGAAATTATTCATCAAACCTGGGATTATGATTACATTATCTTGATCAATATTAGCATCTGATCTAATATAGGTTGTCCCTCATGCATTTGCATATCAGAACTACTTTCTATAGGATGCAATCAATTCTGGACAATTATTGTCATAATGCTCATTCACCTCTTCTTGACTTGTATCATTTTCAAAATAATGTTGATATCTATACCCACATTATTACACTCGACTACATTTACATCTAATGAACTTGAAGAATAATTTCCGTGTTTTGTTTGATGACCATTGTCTTGATAATGCTGTTTTCAATTTTTTAATTGCTCGAAATTTTTGTACTCTTAGTCGCATCAAAGTCAATTTTCTTTTATGATTATCATCCATTGTTTTCACTAATGATTTATTAATTTCCTTCTCAGATTCACAACTGCGACAGTAATTTAACAAAAAATGCAAATTTTCGTTAATCAACTATAATGTTCATAAAAATTTGATAGTGAAGACTTACTCTTTTGGTACTTAAATATTTTTTTTTGTAAATTGCAAACAAGATTGAACTTTGTAACACAAGTTTTTTCGGGCATATAGATATTTATTTACATTAAAGTTGCACAACAATATAGGTTAGAATTAGAAATGTCAACTGTCAAAGAGAAGGTTTGTTGGGGAACTCGTTCAGGATTCACTTTGGACTCGAGTATTTTGGCCATATTTATTCACTGTATTATATAAATATAAGAATAGGTATAATATTTATAATATATTTTGTTTTTAGAATTTAGATTTAATAAAATAATATAAAATTAAAATTTTATTTAAGATATTAATCATTGGGGAATAAAATTTTCTACGTTTTGGCATTTATGTCTAGGAATGAAAAAATCATTGGATGTATCATTTAAAATGTGATCAACGTTGATATAGATCGACTATCGGCTATTTTAGTATAAATCTTATTTATGAAGTAAATAAAACTAAACAAATTTTAACTGATAATATGTGTGTTAGGGTTAAAGTTAACATAAAATATTTCGAGGTTGCCTTACAACATTCGTGTTAAAATGAGTGAAAGTAGTTTTATGATATTGGTATTACAATTAGTTGAAGAGTATCATCTGATTATATCCTTAATCGATCGAAAAAGTGTGAAATTGTATGACAAGGGGTGGGAGAGGTCCAAAGTTTCGTGACGTCACATTTCAAAAGCTAATATATCTAAGTAGGTATTAACACGCGAAATTTGAACAATTAACGAAAAACTTAAAAAATATTTCCAACTATCTGTATGCACTAAAGGTTTAAATTGGTTTCTTAATGAATTCACACTACTAGCATTATTTAAAATAATTTAAATTAAAATAAAACTAATTTAGGACCTCCTGTTTTAATTTAATAATTTTATGAAATTCGTGTGACATAATTACACTCATATACAGTTTACAATATTAACATAATGTACGGTTGTACTAAGCTATGTATCCAAGCTAAAATTGAAGCCCAAAATACACGTGGAAAGCAAGCTAATAGCACGATATTTTTGAATGTAAGTTACGCTGTAGAGTCTTGTAATGTATTTTATTCTAACAGCTACCTAGAAATAAATTTATAAAACGAGTATTGGATGCTAAGGTAAAATAAAGCTAGTTTGAAGTTTCAAACTTGTCCAGCTAAGACAATATTCTACCTGGGTTACATCATGAATATACCTAAGTATGCATTAAATTGAAAATCGATATTTTAATTTTAAATAGTTTCGAAACACTGAGAAAGTAGGCATATAAACATAATCTCTATAATTTGATTTTAAAATCAGTGTAATCTAATTACACATTACAAACTATTATACAATAAATTGTAGGTATGTGATAAATTATTAAAATTTCCCTTGCCGCCGGTTTTAAATAAGTCCTTATTTCTAGCGGTAAATCATACAATTCAACGTAAGGGCGTTTTTGCATTGGCCGACACGATAACGATAATATCGTAGCCGTCACACGTAGATATTTTATTATCTTGAAACTTGTTGATTCAACGACACGGTACCAATATCGATGGCGACAAAACAAAAACAGAACTTTCATGTCTCAATGACAAACATTACACCTTCGAGATCAGTGCGTTAACTATAAAACTACTCGTATACTTATTCATATGGCAGACGACAAATTATATTTAGTTATTTAGTATATCTGCTTTACTTACGTCTAACGTATCTAACGTTGAAGGAACTTATTTAAAAGTCATTTTGAATATTTAATCAAACTAAACTGTTCAGTAAAATGGAGTAGAGCGAACGACAGATTAGCGGGGAGGTGGGAGGATGGTGATGTTGAACCCACACTTGCACCATTGTGTAATTATGTCATACATTCTTGATTTTATCGGGACGATTCTAAGGAGAGCGGACGTAGTACTGACTAGGGAAGGCGATTCTCTCGAAAAAAGATCGATCTTCGAATCGATTCAAATCGAAGTATGAAAAATCGATTCATAGAAAACTCGAAGTCTAAAAAATCGATCTCTCGAAAATCGATTTTTCATCGACTTACTATATAAGTCTGTATTGATGACAGATATGAATGTAATTATAGAAAACTTTGAAGACGCTAAAATAATCAATCTAATCAGTTTTTATGAATTAAACAATTACAACTGTATTTAAATGTTACATGTTTAAGAACCTCTACTTAAGATAAAAAAAAAATTATAATATTTAAGTTAAAAAATTATAAAATTCACAGTTCCTACATTCAACTCATTCTAAACAGTTTTATATTTCTTATCATAACAAAAATTATCGAATCTCGATTTTAAAGGGTAAAGTATCGATTCACGGAATCGATTCACTACAAAATATCGATTAAAAATCGATTTATATGGTCGAAATAATCGATTCTTCGATTAATCGATCTCAGATCGCCATCCCTAGTACTGACATGTCGTCGCCGATCGCCGGCGACGATAAATCGGGGTCGCGTCGTTTAGTGAAAAAGCGTCGCTCCATAGATTTCTGTGCCCCGATATCGATGAGTCTGCATCTGCGACGATATATCGTTATCGTGTCAGCCAATGTAAAAACGCTCTAACAAATACTACTTATAACATTCGTTCTTTCAAATAGTAAATACCCGTTATTAGTATTACAAATAACAGCAATATTAAGAGCACTTGCATAACTTAGGCGAGTGTGTGAGAAGAATAATGCATAGACAGGTAATGAGATTTGATAAGGTCAAAGAAGTATTCAATGACCGCTTTGCTTGGCAACTCCGTCTGCAATACAACGTGAAACTATCGTATAAGTACGTATGAACGAGAAATACATAAATACCTACCCATTACTATTTACCATAGATTATGAGACCTTATTTGGTCTCATAACTTGTCTCATTTATTCTGTTATATTTATTATCTCATTCTTATTAAAAGATTAATCCTTGCTATAAAGAGAGACACCTAGTAATACAGTATTATTATTTTATGAAATTGGTTGCTAGTTATTTTATTGCAGAAGGTATTTTGTATGTATTGTCATTTTATTTCTTACTAAAGACATCGGCTTTGTGGGCGTAGATCCTTTTGCCTTCCCTCTCAAATAGAAAAAACAATTTATGACACTGAGTAAGTAATCACTAAGATTTTTGTTAATACCCATTTCTTCTTTGATGTAATAAATCTAAATCCCTCGTAAGAAAGTATTTGAAACGTTTCGATGTCGTGTGTGATAGGCAGATAATATATTTCAAAAACCTCAGGAATTGTAAACAACATATTTCGAATCATAGGGTTACAATGGATACTGTATGCTGTACGTCATCACTTGTCATGCACCAGCAGACATACAGCATACAGACTTAAAATATGGATATATCCAGTAAATACAATGTCCACGAAATGTGAGTATGGACACTTTTATTGTAATATGTACATATTCTAAAACGAAATAAGAACTCATAACCATGAAGTTTTAGAACTACACACCTTTGTAAGTATTTATGTACAGATAAATGAATCACAACAGTATTGTTTATTTATGATGTACAGACAGGAACCTTTTTAAGGAAGTTAGTATTAACATTATTGATATTAATAGAGCTGTAGCTGTATGTAATATAATAAGTATGTATATTTCTAATAAAATGTTGACATGTATGTACATTTTCTGAATTGTATTTTAGTGGTATGACTCAGAAGGATAACAAATTAATGGTCTTTTTTCTTTTAAATATTGACCAGCAATGAATTAAAATTCAGTTGAATTGATTATTAGAAACAGTAACTTTTTCAATAGCTGCACATTAATTTTATTTAGGTAATGAATTTTATGCAACTTTTTTTCTTACAGATACATATGGATACAGCTACTGATTACAATTTTATCATTGTTGTTGAGAAGTAAGAACTGAGAAATCATAGCATTCAACACAGCTTTGTACAAGTTTCCACAACTTTTCTAGTCACAGAAAATTTTGTATTGATTGTTAAATAATAATTAAAGATTTATTAAAAGCAAGAGCACGTACATACCTACTGTCTTTTAATTTAATTCCTGATATAATTTATAAGTAATTTATTCTATGGCACTAACGATGAGAATGATTGATAGGAGTAACTACTATTTTTAGAATTATTAATACTTATTTACCTACAGAAAGTATAGAAGTACCCAGGTAAGATGTATGAAAACATTGTGTATAATTTTATGGAGATATAATTTGGAGAACTAAAAGAATAAAAAAAATGTACCTCGTTTATAAATTTTACCTTATGAACCTCAATTATAATAAAAGTATGCAGGTACAAAATAAGTAGATCAGTAGATATCATTAGTGTATTTATTTCATAATGCAAAGTTTAATAGCTACTTATTACATTTATATTAAATAAGATTGATAATAATTGTTTGTAACATGACTTCTATAGTATTTCAAAAATAGCACAAAGTTTTAGAAACCTATTTATATACATAAAAGTATAAATAAATATAACCTATACCAGTCATTATAACTTTTTTGTAATTCATAGGTAGTTTGTAATTCACAGGCACATGGTAGGCAGGTACATTATCATTTCTTTTTCTTTTGTTCAAGGTTTACACTTCAAAATACATTTTAACAATTCACTGCATCAACATTTCTCTTTGTAATCATCTCTATTTTTTTACATCATGATCTTGCCTTATAATACATAAAATGATAAGTGGATATTGGTTATTTCTTTGTATGAGATCTTGACACTGCCTCTCTTTTCATCCATTCCCACTGAAATATTAAAATAAACACCTTTAAGCTGTAGTTTTACAAAAACATGACAAATTACAGAGAATGCAGTTTCCCGCACTTTTTGTTTAATATTTAGTTGGCTATTACAGCAAAATATGAAACACATTTTTGTCCTAACTTCTACAATACTTACTTATAAATGGCATTAACTCTTAAGTCTCACATTTATTTATATTTTTTTTAACAGAAACAAATGGATAGTTTGTAGGCTTTTGTAGGATTCGTAGGCGTCTTCGATCACCAAAATCGCCATAAATGTCCATGAACTGCAGTTTTAGTCACATTAATTCCTTGAGAAATCTTTAGCACCATTTATTTCACGAATATGAGATCACTGTACAACACCGTTGCTTAAATAATATAAAGGTAAGTGAAGAGAGTACCTAACGATATTAATTGGGCATCACGACGCCATTTTGAAAAGTTATTGACAACTGACAAGTTGACGAATGACGTCTCCGTATGTAATAAAATGAATGAACCGGGAGTTGGTATTTAGTTTGATTCATATAATTGTAACATTACATTCATTAAAATATTTATACGTGTATTTTTACATTTTAAATAAGCTTTGTATTTAAACATCATCGGAATGATCAGAACAATTTTAAAAACAAATTTGTTTTTATATTATACTATTAAATTTCATTTTTACCACATGTGTAGGTTGTAAAAAGTTTTTGCTACCAACTCCTTGGCTGTTACATCGTAGGAAAATCCTTGCGAACAACCGATGTAATTTTTCATCGATGTTATCAACGATGCGTTCATCCGATGTTTCATCCGATGTTTCATCCGATGAAATGAAGTTGTGAATAGCACTCCAGTTCTTGCATCACATCATTCTACATCATACATGAGGTAGAAGTACCTCATGTATGATGTACTGCCCCATGTCTGTAGTAATAGTATTATTATTATTAATAACAGGTATATAATGATTATAATAAGTAACTACTGTTATTCTCATACTTAAACTATCCCACGACGATAAGTTAATTTATTAATTCTTCCCAGTGACTTTAAACATTAAACATATCACATTTTCCACCTGGTTATTCACGTAGTTAACATGTCAGTAGATACAAATGCATAGTAATGAACATGTAAGGCATTTTTACACTACATAACATATTAACATTGAACTATCAAATACTAATAGATATTGTAGAAATTTTGCAATAACATAGATCAATAAAATTAAAAATTTGAAGAGATTCCATTAAAGAATCACTAATACGAGTACATATATTAATGCAAATCAATGCAAGTATAAATATGTGGGTATGTATGATATTATTAATTTGGAGGGTATTTATAAGTAAAATATAAAGAAAAAAAGGATGCAGGAATTATTAATTGTAGGTTTATAGATTAAGAAAGAAGTACTTAAACATTAAAAAAGGTAAAAATATATTTAAATAATATTATGGTAAGCAATCTTCTTGGCTTTGTCAAAGATTTCATCATTATAATAAAGAAGATTAAATTCGCGGACCGGATGGTCAAGCAACCAACTTATTTAAGCTTTTCCTGTTTTGCACAAAAAGTTTTCCGTATTAATTAGGATACGAGCAACGATTACTACTTGCAAAATACACCGTTTTAATTTCATTTTCATTATTCGATCAATATTTTTAGTTCATCTTACCCCTTGGCGACGCCCTAGACAGGATCCTAGACAAAAATTGAATATTAATGCCCGAAGTAATTTATTTTCATTATGTTACATATGTGCAGCAATTTAGTATGACTTTATTGAACACTTATAATAAGGTGTAAAATAAATGTAGATAGTTCCTTGTCTTCTGATTAATATATTTATTTAAAACCAATGTTTAAAATGTTTAAATATGAATACAGTAAGATAAAATAGCTTTCCATTTAAGAATAGAAATTAATATTAATTTAGTTTTCACTATTAAGTTAGAAATCATATTTTCTATTGCAAAATAATTAGACTTTGAGCAAGCGAAGGTAAAGTTAATTTACCACGTAATAATGTTGATGTGTTTTTAATTTATCTATTTATTATATTATAAAAGTAATGACAAAATGAATACATTTGAGAGTGAGGTACCTAAAGAGAGGTATAAAAAGAATGTATACTTAAATGTATTGCAAACAGACTTTCGTTTCAATGGCTAAAGCTCGGTATGTCAATATGTGATCTAATTAGTAATACCACAGTACAAGTAAGCATACAGTATGCTATCTCGGCAGTGTCCTAGAGATAATTACCTACGGTCGTTTGGTACGTAAACGCGCAATAGGGCTACCGACTTGGACTGAATGTTTTTCTTGGGTTACTTATTTGATAATAGGTACTATATTAAATTGTCATATTATCTTTTCATTTTATATTATTGCAAATTTAATACGTTTTTATTTATATAATTTTACTAGTATTTTATATCTAGTTTCAAAAGTTTGTAAGTTAGTATGGTGGAAATGGACAAAAAAAATGCTTTTTTATGTGCAGTATAATTAAAAATCAGCAATAAATTAACTAGATCATTATGATAATATATTTCCTACAAATTAGCAACAGAGAAATATTTCTGGTTTCGATATAGATGTATTCAAACATCCATACACTGAAAATTGTGCTCGTAAACTTGATTGACATAATATTTAGTCAATAAATGCGCAGGAGCGTCTCATACCGCCCGACGACAACCGCGGCGCGCTCGCGACTGTCGTATGTCGAGATATGTCGAGATTTCGAGCGCGTTGTTTGGGAGCGTTTGTATGAAGATAGCATACTGTATGCTTACTTGTACTGTGCTAATACTATTTGCTATCATAACTGCTGATAAAAACTTTTCCTAATATTAGGAATAATAAAAATAATTCCTAATATTAATAAATTAAGCCTTCATCAATTTTGTTAAACATCATTTCTCGAGATTTATTAATCAAACTATTTTGTTTTTTTTTGTTTGTTCTTTTGTAGTGTGATGATTTTATGATAACTATAATATAATCCTTACGGCGTTGCTTAATATCAAGCGCAGTGTCTACCGTGTTTCCTGCAGGGTAGGGCCTCCGCAGTGTCCGTTCTGTTCCTTTTAACTTTAATAATTGTATTTCTTTCTACTTTATATGGTATATACCGCTACATATGAGGAAGCTGTGCATACCTTTTAGTTTATATATATACATTTATGTATCACGCTATCAGCACAGGACCAAGAATGTTTCTTGATCCTAGCTAGCAGTGCTCTTATGTTTGTGAATGTTATGTGTATATATATTGTTGGTGTGTCCTTTAAATAAAATAAAATAAATAAAATAAAATAATAGTAAAATAAGTATAATAGTTAGAAAACATCAATAATCGAATGCATATATTTTAGAAAATGAAATCGAGTATATTATTTTTCGTTTTAAACATTTTCGCAGGTCTCCAAACGATTATTTACATCTATATGTATCCGCTGTTTGTTTAAAACGATTTAAATGTATCGTTCTCATTTTAATGGGTCCGAGAAAAAAGTGGCTCGCGATCTTAAGTGAACAATATCACTTTATTCAATTATCAGAACAATCGTAAGTACGGCTGTTTTAATTTCCCAGTACTCGAGAAAGTACATACATACGTATCTTCACTCTGTATCTAGGGTAGTCAGAGAGGACGGACCGCCAAGCATCGGGGTTTTTATATACTTCTTTCGCTTGTGGATGGCCATTGTGGATGGCCATTTCGGCTGCGCTAGAATGCGTGCATTTCATTTCGTGCAACCAGTGGCATGCATTTCATAGAGAGAAATAGACACTGTCTACCCTGATAAAATTTGTTAATTAAATAAAATTAAAAAAATACATCGCAATAAAAAATATGATTTCATAATTCCCTCGCTCGCCTTATTTTTATCCAAATCCAAACGCTACCGTTCGCTCGGGAGACAAATTCAAATCGCGCCTCGATTTACACACATTCAAAACTTTTCTATCACTGTGTTTCGTATAATTACACGCATGCATCTGTAGTGGTTGTGAATGTTTACTTAGCTCAAAACACGCACACAAGTTAAAAAATAGACGGAGTCTCTAGCCAATAACAGCAACGGATAAAAAAATTATAAACGGTTTGAATCTTTTTAGTTATAAATTAGTTTAACCTATTACAAAAAATAACATATTAACTTTATAAAACACTGGTTCCCAAACTTATTTTGTCTACTGAGTCGAGAGCTCATGCAGTCGTTGTCTAAGATGCCTCCTAGCTAAATGAAATTACAAATCACACCCCAGGCCTCTACACAACGCCCCCATTTTTTTTCTGGGTCTCTTACCGCCCCCCTTTAGGCCTGCAGCGCCCACAAGGGGGCGTTATCGCCCACTTTGGGAATGGCTGTTATAAAAGACATTGACATTTTCGTTGTATGTTATAATTATAACTTTTTTGAATTAATAATAGGAATGATCTTATTTCTCATTATAACAGGGGTTTACCTATGAAGTTGCGTTTTGCCGCCCAAAAACTAAAATCAACAACGACGAATTAAAGGCGATAGTGGAAGCTGACGATACTCAATCTACTGCTGAGTTAGCAGCAGCTTTCAATGTTGATATTAAAACAATATTGGTCCATTCGCGTCAAATTGGCAAGGTAAAAAAGCTTGATAAGTGGGCGCCGCATGAAATGAACGATCGCCAGCGCGACGAACGCGTTGAGGTATGCCTTACGTTGCTTAATAAACACAGAAACGAAGGGATATTGAACCGTATTGTCACTTGCGATGAAAAATAAAGTCTTTTTGACAATCGTAAGCGGTGATCATGTCGGTTATACCCTGGTTCAGCACCTAGGCAATGCCCCAAACGAAAACTTATATACCCCTAGAAAAGATGATTACTGTTTGCTGGTCTAGTGCCGGTGTAGTTCATCACAGCTTCTTATCAAATGGCACGAGCATTACTGCAGATGTGTACTATGAGATACTGGACATAATTATGGAGAAGCTCGCAAGCCTCCGGCCAGCCTTGGTTAATCGTTCGTCCCCGCTACTCCTGCACGACAACGCTCGACCTCATACGGCACAACAGACGTTCTCTAAGCTACAAGAGCCAGGGTTGGAACTTTTGCGTCATCCACCGTACTCACCAGACCTTGCGCCGACAGACTTCTATTTTTTTCAAAATTTGGAAAACGTCTTGGCTGGAAAAAAGTTCTATACCTGAGAGGCAGTATAAAATACCTTTGAAGAGTTTGTTGCCTTCCGTACACCTGACTTCTTCAAGTAGGGCATTGAAAAATTACCACTGCGCTGGCAGAGAGATGCATCGATAGCATGGATGCATACTTTGATTAATAGAAATAAAAAAAGTGTATAAAAAAATACTTTAACTTTTTGTATACTAAACGGCAACTTCATAGGTAAAGGCCTAATATTTTCTGAACTTTTTTTAGTGACGTTATCTTCTTTATTTATGGAATTTTTAATAGATTCGTAGGTGGCGCCTATCGGCATTCAATTTTGAACAAAATTATATTTAATTATTCTTTGGTGTTGTAGCTTTATAAGATATAGTAACAATTTTGCTACCGTTGAGATAATTTTCAAAGTAGTTCCAGTGAATATGTAATATAAAAAACTAACTCAAATTAATATTATCTATTACATACGAATTTAAAAGCACAAAAGCACTCGCATACCTAGGCGAAAATGTTTGAGGAGAATGATGAGATTTGAGGAAGCGAATGTAAGGACCGTGACTCCTGGCGCTCCGTCTTCTCTGACTACCCCGTTAGGGATACAGCGTGAAGATAATGTATGTATGTATGTACACCTCGTTTTTTCTTACTTGTCCTAAATGGTAAACAAATACTAAGAGCCATTGACTTTTAATAGGGCTGGGAATAATTGAATGAACTACTTTCTTTTGAAGATTGAATGAAGTGAACTAAAATTATATATGTCTGTGTTTTCTTACTTGCCGTACAACGTAATCAATCTTTACACGTCTTTTTTTTTATAAAATTTATGTTTTCAATTAATTTTCCTTTTACTGAAATAATTTACATAGATACATATCTTCACGCTCTTTCTCTAACGGAGTAGTCGAGAGTAATATCTTAATAACAATATACTTAAATATCACATGGTCCGTAATAGATTAGTAAGTTGGCAATTAATATTTAAATGAATTTTGGAATAGAGACGTATTAACATTGTTTACAATTTAAGACAACTAAGTAAAAACAGTTTTTTTTTAGACAGTTTGTCCATCTATCTAAAAAAGGGAGATACAATATAGGAGATATCATGTCTATTTTTCGGAATATCGCATTCAAAATATCGAATGACTCGAGAGACTTATATTTGATCTATGAAATTTTTAAAAAGACAAGGTTAATCACCTGATTTAAGACTTAAACCTATATAGGTTGTTAATTATAATATTATGTTTGTTAATTATAATATTATAATTAACAAACATTCAAAATGTAAATAAACATATTTTGTACAAAGTAAAGGTATGGGAACAATGTTATTAATTCTGCATTGTGTGTGTTTATTTTTTAAATCTTTAAAAAACGGTAATATTCATTACATAACAAGAATGCAAAAAGTCGCAGCACTCCAACGCTAACTAAAATTGATAAATGTTTAAAGGGACAAAGTATACGTCTTTGTAACAAATTTTTTTAGACATTCAAAAACTTTCATAAAAAAACATCAGTTAAAGAATAATCTTTAAATTAATTTTTTGAGAAAGTAGTTTTTACAATTAAATCCCAAGCATTTTTATACTTAGAAAATTAAAAGATCGACAGCTAGAAAATTTCTTTCGCTGCGTGAAGACGTGTCGAAAGAAGTTTACAAAACGCCACCATTGGTTACGAAAGAGTAGTAAGGTTTTTCTTAAAAATGGGGTACGATACCCCATTTTTAAGAAAAAACTTTGAAAAACGATACAATTATTATCTTACGATATAAACAATAACAACATACAAAGACTCGATAATATCGCGTATCTATACAATGGGTAATGATACATTGCGATACGATATGTTGATACAAAGCGAAATATCGGATAGTTGTCCGACGTCTCGTTTTTATCTAACACCATACACCTTTCACGCTTCTCGTTCACTAGTGCTTTCGTTACTGCTTTCTGCAGCTTATCTGCTTATCAGCTTGTCTGTCTTTCATCAAATTATTCATACCACAGTCATTTTTAGTAGCAAGGTAGTCTCGCCGTGCTTTCTTCTTCTTATACACAGACTCTTTCACCTCATCATCCCACCACACATCACGCTTTTTACCGTTCCCAATCTTATTCGTTCCACACACTTCTTTTGCAGCCTCGATCATCGCAAGGTTCGCAAGGTTCTGCCAACATTCTTCAACATACTCGCTCATCACTTTCAATCTACCATCAAGCTTACCGGATAATACTCTTTCATATCCATTCCTGGTGGTCGCATCTTGCAGTTTCCAGCTTTTAATGCGACAAACCACTGCAGGCAAACAGATCCCTTATTCTGGTTCTCACCAGAAAGTGGTCCGTTCCCAGATCGGCTCCTCTATGCGCCCTTATGTCTATAACCTGCTTCTTAAGTATGCTATCCACCAGGAATAAATCAATCATACTTCTCGCACCCTTTCTTTCCCACGTGTACTGTTGGATCCTTTTGTGCTTAAATATGGTATTAGCTACAAAAAGATCCTTCTCCATACACATTCCTAACACAATCTTACCAGCATCATTCACTCTCTCATCTCCATATTTGCCTAGAACAGTCTCAAATCCTGTTCGAGCTGTCCCGATCCAACATGTCCCCACACACAACAACTCTTTCATTCTCTTCAACTGTCGCTAGTACGTCTCTAACATTCTCCCAAAACTGTTCTAGTTCACCCAAACGGACAGAGGACACTGGGGCATACACCGCCAAAACAAAAATTCTTGTCAACCCCAGCTCGAGCCGCACCCAGTCTTTGATTTACACATTTATACTCAGTCATACAATTAACCAAGCGAGAGTACAGCAAAACGTCCACTCCCTGGCATCCCCTGTCTCCACGTGGTACTCCTGACCTCAAAGCGATGATCCCTCCGAGCAAGTCGGCAAGTTCACTGCCCCTTCGCTTGGTTTCACTCAAACATAACGTATCCAATCTTTTCTCTTCCATAATATCAATCACTTCATTCATCTTCTCTTCGGTCCCACCTCTCACATTCCACGCGGCTACTCTGCGCTCCTATCTCCACTTCCCGCCGCGACGTGTACAGCGTGTTGGGTGGCGGTCCTTAACGCCGAACTGCACTCTGCACACACCAACGGGGACAGACCGGTGTACGTCGCTTTCGGGGGATGCCCTAAATGTAGCACAATCGTTGTCACTCATGGTATGCACAGGAGAGGAATTGCAGCCCTGAAAAGGGCTGGCAGGGACGAGAACGCTTCCTCAGATGACCCTCTAACAATGAGAGAACTGCAATAATAGTGCTCTTGAAGTTTAAACTTCACGCGCACTTTGCACTTCTCTCAATGCTTCGCGCGTATCGCGATCACCAACCAATTTTTCGATTTACACGCTATTGCACTCACTAGACGAATATTTGCGTTGTTTCTATACGTGGTGAACAGAATTCGTATAATATAATTTGTATAGCGGCGCTATATCTACCGCGAAAAGTGCATTTTATGATCACGACGCAATAGACACGCGCGCGCGCGGACGCGGACGCGCAACGATCGCGTGGCTATCGCTGTCTGCAAATTTTTAGGTAATAACCACGGCGGTCACGTGTTTGCGTAGCGTGTGACTCCGACTCGTCCTACAATATTCAGCCACAGTTGTTCCAAAATATTGTCGTTGTGTATATGCCATGGCGTGTGCGCATTAGCGCGTACACATACAAACTGTGTACGCTAGCTTTCTACGAAGACATCCTATTGTTATGTATACTAATATAACAGATCAATAAATTAAATATCACTACACAAGACAATCATTTATACGTATACCAATTTGAAGAAAATTAAAAAAGATGGAAGAATTAAGTGTAAAATTTAAAGAACTTTAAAACTAAAAAATTGAACTAAAAAAAAAAAAGCAATCGTCTAATTTGGTTTAAGTTTAGATTGTCAAAAATAAGCTTTATGTGAACACGAGGTTTTTAAGGTGGCTTTCTACCATAGCGTACTACATTTTAAAAACAATAACTCAAAATATTTTGAAAATGAGTACAGTAGCTTTCCAGTTAGGAATAATTTAATATAATAATAATAATATACTCAGACATTTCACACAGCGCCATCTAGTCCCAAAGTAAGTTGCATAGCGCTTGTGTTATGGGTACTAGACAACTGATATACTACTTATATACTTATCTTTTTTTGTAAATATATACATATTATACATAAACACCCAGACTCGGGACGGGAATCGAACCCGCAACCCCCGTTTACTTTCCGACGCGCTAAGCCGTTGCGCCACGGAGGTCGTCACGATATTAAAATTGAAATTAATTTAGTATTTACTGGATAGAGTTAGGTTAGCAGTCGTAATTTCTATTGCAAAATAACGACTATGTAAGAGAAGGTTAAGCTAATTTACCACGTAATAATGTTGATGAATTTTTAAATAACTAATTTAATATATTATAAAAGTACTGGCGGAATCAATACATTTGAGAGTGAGGTACCTGATAGAGAAGTATAAAACTAATATATATGAAGTAAATATTATAAAGTATAGACTTTCAGTTTACTTTCACAATAAAATACAAAAAATAGAATTTCATGTCGATGGCTGAAGCTCGGTAAGTTAATACGAGTATCAACTAATTTGTAACACTATCTGTCATTTAAATAGATGATAAAACTTTAATAATTCCTGGTAGTTATGAATAAAGCAGTTCTATTTTTAATATCCCGCATCAGTTTTGTGAAGCATGTTCTTTTCCAAGGTTTATTAATCAAACCATTCTGTTTTTTTAGTTTGTTCTTTTATGATTCCAGTAAAATGAAGGCAACAATGAATTAAATACATTATTTTCCGTATTAAACATTTTCACAGGTCTTCAAACGATTATTTGCATATAGTAATCAGTGAACCAATTCGTGTAATACCGCTCTTCTTCAGATGAGCTCGAGAAAAATATGGCTTACGGTCGTCACTCATTAAGTCATCAGAATAATTGTGAACGCGGTTTTTCCAACTTCTCAGTACAAGTTATTAGAATTACTCGATTTTTACTTATTTACTTATAATGGTTTTTTATTTACAGTGCCATCAATTATCCATTAAAAATTAGCTATATCAATCAGATTAAAGTATCTATGGGTAGAATAGGTGCCTGGCCGAGACGGTGTTTTGGCAAAAAGCGGTCTCGAAACATTGTTAAAAATTTGGAATTTACGTTTCTGTTCTACACATATTGTCTGTATATGGGTGCTATTTACATAAAACTCAATTTTCATTTGTTAAATATGTTCGTGCTGGGTCACAGTTATATAACATTATTAATGAATATCCATGGTTGGGTAAGCAAAGCGATAAATTATAACGGAATATCATAATGTCCAAGTTATTTACGCCACAATTAAAATTATTGTAATTTTTCGTTGTAGCAACGGCTAGTGATGGTCTATACGGACTCATATAAAAAATTAATCAAAGAATTTGTGCTGGAAATACACATGCATCATTACAAATTCAAATCGGAATATGCATTTCAGGTACCATTGAAGTGTACAATGGAAGTTAGAAATATTGATGGTTATCAAAATAATATTCGATAAAAATGTGTTTATTGCAGGTTCACAAAGAGGTTCATAAGATTTCCTCAATTTTCACAAAGTGTTTGCATTTGCAGATGTACGTAGGAATTTTGTTGTTTAACTTTATTCCTCTTTATAATAATATTAAGGCCGGTATGTTTAGCAGCAACCGACCAGTCGGCAAGAAATTTGAACACTCCATTTACTTGCACATGCCATTTGATTACAGTGCCAATTTAACTGGTTATTTCATTCTTTTCTTTTATAACTGGTACGTGTCCTATGTATGCACAGTGATATTCGTTGTTTACGATCTACTACTCGCGGTCATAATGTTTCACATACGGGGTCACCTGAAGATACTTCAATATAATTTAGAAAAATTTCCTCTGCCAATGCGCAGTAATGACAGTAATAATACATCATGGTATAGCGAAGAGGAAACTAACAACATAATTCGATTAATTAAGGAGAATATCGACTACCACCGATGGATTACAAAGTGAGTGAACGATGCTAACGGCGTACATCACATCACGTTGGGCGCTGTCAGCATTTACGCCGACACGCGGCAATTCAACTATTTTAAGTAGTACATTTCCAATCACCAATCGGCTCTCATGTGCTCACGAACAGTAAAAACCATACCATTTTAAATTAAGTCGAGTCAATGAACTACATTATTGTGCTTAATTATATCCAAGGGCAAGACAGTAACCCCGCCAATATGAACCAAAAGACAAAAACATGGCGCTACCTAACTTTTCTCGAAGAATTTTGCCGTATTTTCAAACTCATAAGAGAGTCAAAATTCTCAGGATAAGATGTAGTTAACAGACTTATGACTATGACTTATGACTAACACTAATTTTCATTTACTAGCTTCTATACTTAATATTTTACCCAAAATACGTCGGTTTCGTCACTGATTCACTCACTCACTTACTGATCAAAATCTTTAAGATACTTTCCGAAGTCCTAGAAAGCTGAGACGTGGTGTACAGGGTAACAACACGACAAAAAAAAACTAAGAAATCTGTAACTTTTTTTAATTTTTTTTAATTTAAGTTCACCAACAATTGTTACACCAAGTAAAACACAGATTTAATATTAATAGTATTATGCTAAGTGCACAATCACTTACAGGTAAGCACAGCGTGCATTTTTCATTTTAATGAAACAAGACTTACATATTCAGTGAAAATAATAATTGCATAAAAACTTTAAAAAAATAAAACTAAAGATCTTAACTTACATGAGCTTAACTTAATTGAGCTAGTGTGCCATCTATTTTACGTCATGTCCTTTTTATAATATTTCACTATGGCATACTTAAATGTCACGTCAGAGTTAAAAAATATGTCAACCTTGTGACTTACTTTGTTGAATAGGTCACACAGTCTAGGTATTGCTGATTTGGAACAAAATACTGTTTGACGAAAAGGTGGTACCAATAATTTAATTTCGCCACGTGGTTGTCTAAACGGTATTCTAATTCTGAATTTGCTTAAGAGGCCCGGACAGTCTATCTTAAACCTAAACACTTTGTAAAGAAACATTAAATCCAACACATCTCTACGTTTTGAAAGGGGAATCATTTTAAAATAGTTAAGTCTATCTGTGTATGAGTTAAATTTAATTGCAGCACCACTAGATCCCATCAGGCTCCACAAAAATCTTTTTTGGATGCGTTCGATTCTTAGTGTGCGTCGCATAATGAGGTCTTCAGATCACACTGCAATACTCCAGAATACTACGAACCAATGCATTATAAAGGACTATTTTTGTGCTAAGTTGACGAAATTCTCTACCATTACGTATAATGAAACCTAACATTTTGGAAGCCTTCTTTATGCATAATTTAATTTGAGCAATCAATGTAAGTTTAGAGTCCATTATGATGCCTAGATCTTTAAAGACTGTAACCTCTGTTAGCGCATGAGGTCCTAAACGATAAATAGATGAAATACTATTAATTTCACTTGTAAATTTCATGTATGAACACTTATTGGGGTTTAGCTGCATTTGATTAAGTTCACACCATTCAATTAAGATCAACTTGAACTTTATCCACATCTGAAGTAGATTCAATCACTCTTAAAAATTTCAAATCATCAGCGAACAAGAACTGACTGCAATGAAGAAAAATCTTAGAAAGATCATTAATGAAAATATTTAAAGGCACCGGCCCTAGATGTGATCCTTGAGGGACTCCAGAAGTAATGTTATGGTAACCAGATTCGAATCCATTGACTACGACGCTAAAAGTGCGCTCTCTCAAGTATGACTCAAGCCACTGTAACACATAACCCCCAAAGCCGTATAACGAAAGTTTTCTTAATAAAATCGTGTAACACTTTGTCAAAGGCTTTACTAAAGTCTGTATAGATCACATCGACTTGGCCTTGACGATCCATAGCTTCGAATAAAATATCTGTAAACATTACTAAATTGATAACAGTAGACCTCATCTTAACGAAACCATGTTGGTGCTCGGATAAAAAATGTACAAAATAATTCAGGATGTGCGGACACACTAACGATTCCAATAATTTACCAAACACAGACAATATAGAAATTGGCCTATAGTTGCTTACAATAGTATTATCTCCATCCTCAAATATAGGAACTACCCTCAAAACCCTATAAAGGTACATAAACAACGAAAAAGGGAATAGATTATGAAGAAAGGAATTCCTGGCAGGGAAGAAATACCTTTTTGCAAGGGTTATATATACTTTAACATGTATGTGTAATATAAGTACAATATCACCGCTATTGCTTCATCTGCGCTAAAGTTAGCGTTCATATACGTTCATAATTTAAGGCATTACAAATTTAACACCAGCAATACAGCCCGAAAAAATAAAAAGAACTAGAGCATCTTACAAAAAGAAATTTTCCCACATATTACACATTATGTCTCACATAAGAGATCCCACCAATAACATTTAATGTAAAACATGTAGGTTGCTAAGATTCAAAAGCTCATATCACTTTCACTGTAAAAAGTAAGTCTTGATCAAAAAGTATGTCTTGGCCGATTCGCGGTCTTCGCGCAGACACTCCCATGGATTTATGGTAAGAAATTCAGTCACTGGTCTTTAATGCTTGTGTGTTGTCTTGTTCTATGAAACAGCCAAGCCATACTTTTGACCATAAGATGTAGGGTTTGCAGAGTTAGGACTTATCTCTATAAGCCCTAACTCTATAAACCTAACTTAGGGGCTTGGCTTTTAATTTGATTTGATCTGATAATCTTTTAACAGTGAAAGCGCTATGAGCTTGTGAGTCTTGGCAATCTATTTTACATGAAATGTTCTTGGTGGGATCTCTTATTTGGGAAACACAGCTAAATACGTAAATGGAACCACCTTACCGTACAGTGAGCAATGTCAAAAAGACTGCTTCTAGGTCCTACCTATTCAAATAATAATTTGTAAAAAATAATTTTTAATGAATATATTTGTATTTGCCTATCTCTTGATATCATGGTTTACTGCTTTATTTCAGTTTCATGAACAAAACTTTCAACACTTGTGGCTCTATTATGGGTTCTTATTACGTGTTTCATCAAATCAGCGGTTGTATTTTACTACTGGAATGCTCGACATTGGTGAGTTTGTTCGAATTCTCCGAAAGTAGGTAGGTACGACTTTCTTTCAAACGTTATCTTTATAATAATATCATAATAAATATTTAAGTAATTTTTCGTTATGTATAGAATTCGCGGCGAGCACTGAACTCAATTCCGGAAAAAGCGTTTAAAAATGTTTTGATGATTGGATTATTCGTTGGAGTAAGTGTATCGTTTCTGAAGGAGCATACTTTGAAGGTGATAAAATAAATTTGGATGAATAACTAACATTTCGTGTATTATTGATATTTTACTTTTGACCACCGTAAAGCTAAATTTCATCGAAATCGTTAGAGCCGTTTTCATGAGCGCGATTGTAAATACACAAATATTTCTTGTGTAATACCACTCTTTTAAATAACATAGTGTCTTAAAATAAATAAAGTCCATGAAAAACATTAAATTCATAGTTCAGGACAGGGCCGGACCGTGAGTTTAGGGGGCCCTGGGTTAATACTACTTAGGGGCCCACCTAATTACTCAAAGTATAAGAAAAAAATAAGACAATAAAATATTTGATTTATACTATAATATATTATGCCTTACTGTTTGTTAAATACAACCGTAAATAAATTGACAAATTATAAAGCAACCTTTCTGCACTTTCCTTTGGCAAATTCTTTAATTTGCTCCTCACTTTCTAGGTTCTTAGTTAAATCAACATTTATGGACAAAACGGATAAATGGTTAAGTCGTGAGTTTGACATCGTCGTTCTGTATTTATTCTCTATATATGCCATCCTGGAAAAGGAGCGCTTCCTCCAAAACTCTGTTTCTTTCTATCCTACTAGTTATATATAATTAAAAATACTAAATAAAAATGATAAATAATGGTACTTATAAATAATTCTAGCAAGATAGAAAGAGACAGAGTCTGAGAGGGAAACAGCGGAGCACGATCGAGATCGAATGAATGTGTAATGGCAGCCGAACATTTTAACTGTCAGTTCGAAGTACCAACACCTGAACGTAGGCTTGAATTAAATGAATTGAATAGGTTTGATTAATCGCAGGATTCGCAGGGCTGCAAACCTTACGATCTGTTTAATTTAATAAAATTATGGATTTTTTCGCATTATCGTCTATTTTTGACTTTGACTTGACTTAGCTGGGGGCCCCTTGAATCCACGGGCCCTGGGCTGAAGCCCAAAAAGCCATATGGTAGATCCGGCCCTGGTTCAGGAAAATTAAACTATTAAATGGTTGGTGCAAGCGAGATGTCAAATCTTTAAATCGAGTTTAAATAGTTGGTGCAAGCCACCCTAAATAATAATTTTTTCTCAATAGCTTTTAGCCATAGACTTTATAACTAATTCTGAAGCCAAAGGCCGAGCAGCAACGGTGAGCTAAATCAGATAAACTGACTCACCTGTACATACGACACACATTTGTTATCAGATAAACTGATAGGTCGGTGCTGTTACTCGTAGAAAAAAGCACCCACACATCTATATTTTATCTGACGTTATTTGCCTCACTTCGTTGTACGGGACAGGCTGTCTGAAGTTATGAAGTCTATGCTTTTCTCATTATTTTTTATTTTATTTCTTTATTATAAATATAGTATTAAAGTGATATGTATTTAATAGGTATTTGTTGCAAACTGAATTTACCATAGACATATTATTTAAACTTATTAAAAAATAAAAGTCTAACATCCAATTTTTAATTTTTTTTTATCTAGCCTTCCCTCTAACTTACAGACTTGATATGTATCTATCTCATTCTAAACATTGGCAAGTCGGTATTTTATAGATAATTAAATTTGACAGTTATTGAAGTCGATGCCAAATCAATGTGCAACAACAGAAAGTCTATTAGTTTGGTAGGCTTGACATTGGCAAATTTAATTATATAGGTATGTGTATCGTATTTATAAAGTTATTTGAATTGTACTTAAGTTTCGATTAGTAAAGGATGGTTATTTTGTACTTTCAGTGTTTTTTTTTGAAGGCGGATTAATTTTTTTTTCATAAAATTTTTGTATTTGTACACAAGCAGAGATCGCGGACTTATCAAAACAAAGAGACGCAACCTCTCACCTCGACAGACTGCAGCCGATTGAAAGAGGGAGTCTAGCCAGGATTACCAACCGTAAAACTTTTTTGCTCGTACACGAACAGCTTAAAAGCTCGTACTTTGGCTTTCAAACCTGGTACATTCATCAAGCATTTAAAATTTTGTAAAACTATAAACAAAAAGGCGTATTAAATGAGTGTGAATTTAGTAGACATTTGTTAATTTGAAAATTTTTTAATTAAACAAGTAAAATGTAAACATTATGAAAACAAAAAAATGTACATTATGAACATAAAAAAATCAGTATAGGCATTAATTTCGATGAATTTTTTTAAAATTTTTTCTGTGACTTTATGATTAATATATTTTATCATGTCTGCTAAATTCACGCTCGTATTGAAACTACTGATACTACTATTGATTGATGTTAAATGAGAATATTTTGTTGCTTTTATTACTTTTTCGCCTCAAAAGTATTGTTTTCTCCCTACTTTTTTAGCTATGACCATGAGAGTAGGTACCTGGTAGTTTTCTCAGTGTAAAAAAACTTGGGGCTCCAGCGTTTATGAAAACGAGTGTACCATTTTCGCGGAGATTGGAAGTATAATATACTCATGCGTTACTATTAAATTAAAATAAAGAAAATCTTAATTTAGAAATGTCTACAAATATACCTAAATTAAAACTCCCTTTAAGCTGTAAAATGTTGCCTGCAATAAAAAATCATGTTACAAAATTTACTGTCAAAATCTATATATAATTGTAAATCTGCTGTACACGATCAGTCCTCGTACCTCGTACAGCAGGTCACAAATCTCGTATTTGTACGAGGAACCTCGTAAGGTTGGCAACCCAGAGCCTAGCGTCCACGATAGCATAGGAAGACGTTTGGCGGCTGCGTGCCCATACTAATTTGCTAGGCAAAATCGTGCATAAAAATGTGGTATATTTGATAACCTATTGCAAGAAAACTGTAAATTGTATTAGAAAACAGATTTAATTACTTCGTTGCTGATATTTTACTATAAATTTGATATACGTTTTGTTGTTTTTATGACTCTCATTAAGAGTTGTTTGGCTAACTATTAAATAGTTGGTGCAAGCGAGATGTGAAATCCTTAATTCGAGTTTAAATAGTTGGTGCAAGCCACCCTAAATCACAGTACTCGGAACGCGACAATGCTATTCTAGAATTTTCCATGAAATTCACGATTTTTTTCTGTTGTCACTATAAAATATTATTGTAATTTTTTAATTGATGTTATGCTACATTTCACAGAGCAGCGAGTGGTACTTATTTTGTTTAGAAATTTGTATATTTACTATCATCTAATCTCGGAATGCCAAAGATTTAGGTGTTCCGACCCATAATTAACGAATTGTCAGAGTTGACACTGTCTATTTATCTCTGGGGAATGCACACCATTGCTGTTTCGATATGATTTTATTGTACACCGCAGTATAAGTTACGTAATAAGTTAGTCATTTTTTGGGGTTCTGAAGAAAAAACGGAGTCGTTATAAGATCGTTCACGCGTTTTGTTCCTTTGACATATGCGATTTCTCAGAAACTATATGACGAAGTACCTACTAACTTGAAATTTAACATAGTATTTACGCCCACACATAGTATGTCGCATTAACAAATATTTTAAGATATCCATAGGACAATTTAAGAAGGAGCAAAATTGCACATTCGAATTCGACTTGAAAATCTCCTTTGTCTATTTATTGATTATTTTCAAAATTTCAGGGATTATAAAGCCTTATCTGAATTTTACGGAAAAAATGTAATGAAAGTCCTCAAGGACTCAAGGTTTTTAAAAATTAAGTTAAGAAATCTATCATTCTATAAAGATGCATCGTATGCAGTCCTCTGTGCGCGAGTTCAACTAGTACTTGACTAATTTTTTGTGATTCATATCATTTCAGGATGCTGCGTCTCTAGTACGATATGGACCTCTTACATTGATTCTTTTTCAACAACTGATCCAATTATCCGTTGTGTTTGAATTGGTGCGACACAATGTAAGTCATGTCAACTAAAAATAAAAATTAACTGATCATAGAATTTATGATTATCTAACATGTAATATTTAGTATCTTATTAATAAATGATCTGTTCGATATAGAACGTTTGGTATTATTAGGCCCTTAGCTATGAAATTTCCGTTACGTACAGAAAAATATCAAACAATTTTTTAAATAATCGAAGTGTTCGACATTATGGTCGATGCATTTTTGTCATTTTAATAGAAGTTTATTGATGCGTCTGCTATAGAAATCGTGGGGACGAGAATCGATGAACCCTTTTATATGTCTTTTTCACCGCCTCATCGGATTTGAAATTTCTTATTCGTAAAAAGTTATCCAACTTCCGAAAAAAATGGAAATGAATTGGAGCAACATCTGATGAGTGTCGTGAGCGACGGAAAGTTTCTAATCGTAACTCCTATAGCTTTGCGAGGGTCCGTTGTGTACTGTGCGGACAAACTTTGTCACGAAGAAGGAGTGGACTAGAGCAACTGACAACTTTCAGTTGTTTGATAGCGAGCATGATCATTTGCAATTCTTCACAGTACACCTTAATAGTAATTGTTGTGTCAGGTCTCAAGAAGCTGTAATGAACAATACCAGCACAGGTCCAATATACTTAATATATAATTTTGCGTTCAAGACTTGTTTCGGTTGGACACAAGGCTACTTCTACTTTTCGTCACAAGTGACAATCGGATTCAACATCACCTCATTTGTATGCGTATTCAACAAGTTAAAACAAGCTTCGACGCGATTTTGTTGTTGGTGTCCAATGACTTTATTCGGTAGCCACTTTCCAAGCATTTTTATATTTCTAATTTGACGTAAATGAATCGATATCGTTTTTTTACTTACGTCGAAGGCTATTGCTAATTTCGACGTGGTTTGAGACGAATCTGTTTCCACTATGGCTTTCGATTCATCGTTATCAACTTTCGTCGCCGGTGGGCCACAGGGCTCATGGTTGAGATCTAAATTTCCAGAAAGAAAGCGATCGAACCAAAAACATATCATGAGTTTACTTGCGGTACATGGTCCATACCTACACGTCATTAATATTGCGTGTCGTTTGTGCTGCGTTGATGCTATGACGGAACTAATAATTGAAAATAACGCGCAAGTTTGATTTTTCGATATGTACAGAAAAACGATGTCAAAGTAAAATCGAATCGACGGTGGGAAAACAGATAACTGATTTTTTAATTTTTTTTTATGTGCAATTCTCTTTTGAGAGGAAAGGCAAAGGGATCTACGGCCATACAGCCGATGTTTTCAGTAATAAATAGACTGATACATTCTTTATAATTTTTTCATTAAAATTTATATAATTTAATTTAACATAAAATTAATAAATTTATATTAACAAAAAGTACATACATATGTTAATATTTATAAACTTAAAACTACACATTATCTTAAATAATAAACTTCCTCAAAGTTGCCGCTTAGAAAGCTGTCATTGCTCAAGGTACCCAGCAGACTGGCAGCATTGCCTCTTTGAATAGCCAAACTGATTCGTTGGCGGAAGAAGCTGCCAGCCCGGCGGTCTCCCGAAGCCTCGACCAGTCTCTTACAAATATCAAAAACCAGTCGATGGGCTTCGAGGCCCCAGAGACCCAAAGTTTCGACTGCAAAGGGTGCAAATATGAAACTCTCAGAGAGAGTCGCTTACTTACGCCGCTTCAAGTTCTCAGCAGTGCTGGCCGCGGCACCTGCTGACTTGGAAGTCGCCAGCACATGGGAAACAGCAAGTGTATCGACACAAGTGGCATCCCATACCAGCGATTTTCCAAGTTTCCAAGGAATGAGCGTCAAACCATCCGGTCTCCTGCCGTCGCTGCGCGCAATACCTACAGGCTCTAAGACTGCAGGAACGCCAGCGGCGACAAGAGCCCGCCGAATGACATCATTCAAGGCAGCATGTCGTGACATGCGGCCCGCACTATGTAAACAGGATAAACCGTGGTGACCTAGTACATCGACGAGATCACCACAGCGGCAACGGTGAGGAAGGTTAGTCCTGGCCCCCAGACCAAGGGATACTATGAGAGAAAGCGTGGTATTGTCAATTAAGGTTCCTAAGTTTTTTGAAGGTATCACCTTCAACCAGTGTCCTGACTTCTTCTCAGAAACAGCCAGCGAGACCGATCTTTTTCGGTACTACAAGAATCTAAAAGTTGTAAATGAACATTTTTGCATAGAGGTTCATCCCAGTGTTTCTGAGAAAAGGTCGAGGTGGGCAGGTTAGTACTCGGACAAACACTTAACCAAGCATTTCGAGCATCAGTCAAGCACGGCACCTCAACCGATCCTAAGGAAGGGCGAATAACAGAACGGAAAAGGTTTTCCGTGCTGTAGGCTGATGAAAGAAAAGCCGGCAGTGACACACTCGAGATTTTGTGTATGCCCAGGCCTCCATAACAGATAGGAAGCTAGGCTTGATTCCAGACCCTGTCATCAACAAAGGAGCAATTTAATATTTTAGATAATGTATTTTTTAGAATATTGTCTACAGATTTTAAAAGCGTTTGAAATTTAAAAAGCTGAGAACAGCGAAGAGCATATGTAAATTTTGGAACGAAAAGGCAAAAGCGGACAATGAGGAGAGCCATGTGGGAATTAATTTTCAAAAGTTTGTCTGAAGACTGGCTACATTTTTGTATTTGATCATTGATAAAGCAGGGTATGGAGTCATCTAAAACGGGAGCACCTAGGAGGTACAGCGACTCTTTTGACAAGACTTTAATATTTGGTGCCAGATTGTTAAATTTATTAATTATTTCATTTTTTGTAATAATTGGAACAGAATCGGAAACAAAGAGTTCACATTTAGAAAAATTTAATTCTAAGCCAATATCTTTAAACCTTTGAATGAGGGTTTTAAGGTCTTCTAAAACAGTAATTGCTTTACCTCCTATTGTTCCGTCGTCAAGGTACCAAATATTAAATTTGGAATTTAAATTACAAATCGCAGGATGGATAGCCAAACTGAAAATAGCTGGTCCGAGAGGATCACCTTGTTGACAGCCAACTTCGGAATGTAATAAGTTATGTTTATATATTAATTTTGAAGGACTGCTGTAAGATTGCCAGAGGTAGGGATATATGTCCGGAAAATGCTGTTTTATCTGTGTCAACAAGGTGGATCTATCAACAGAATTAAATGCATTTTTTACGTCTACTTTGAGGAGTACGTCACCTCCATCATGTGTCAAGAAAGCACGCGCCGCATGCACTGCCGCTTCACATCCTCTCTTTGAGCCAAAACCTACTTGTGTAGGACAAAAATAGTTTAATACGGTAGAGAGAATGTGACGGCAACAAATTTTGAAGGCAATGCGGCGTATAGTAGCACCTACGGCAATTGGCCTAACGCCACCGTCTTTTTTTTTAGGGCACATAAATTGGCACCATACAGGATGTCGGTTATCTCCGGGGGCACCTTACCAGCCAGCATAATGTTTATTAGAGCTGTTAAACTAGATAAGAGTGTCTTACCGGTATCACCGACAGAGCCTGTAATCAAATCTTTATAATGTTGTGGCGTTAAGCCATCGAGACCTCCCGCGGAACCCCTTTTAAGAGAATTTATTGCGGCAAGCACATCTTCCTCCGTAGCTCGAGTCGACACATCATTTGGATGTGGGGGATCTGGCAGACAACAAGCCACAGAGGAAGAGGGATGCTTTGATCTGAGAGCAAAAAGAGTCTCGGCCGTATTCGGTGCCAAAACATCGCTGGAAAACAGCAAGTGGGCGGCACCTCTTAGATCGCCGTCGCTAATTTTTGATTCTATTTTTGGAATACTGTCTGAATTGAAAGATTTATAAATGGGCCGAACATGAATGCTCGGAACTGAATAGTTAGAGCACTTATGTTTTATTTTTTGTGTTAAGGAAATTTTGTCTTTATCGTTTTGTTCCAAACATGAAGTTCTATAACCGAAAACGAGCAGTTCTTCCCAATCGCATTTGTCATTTCGGTTTAATATTCTTTGTATTATTAAATTAAGAGATTTGGCAACGCTGATGCGGGCGCCACGTGGAATACGCTTTATTAAGCATCTCTAAGCAACCGTTCTTGTTGACGTTGCTATGGCAGAACTGTCACACCTGGCCGGATGAGAAAAACCCAGCAATTAGATTGTTAGCAAGAATTAGATTGTTACTTCCTACCATGGAGAATCCGCTATATTGGATTTATGACGATGTCACATACACTTCACCTCTTTATTGCATTTCATTTGACACTCATATTGCTGGAAGTCTTGAAAAAGTTACGTCCTATTACGGAGCATCCGCCATATTGGATTTATGATGATGACACATATACAGAAACCCTCCCCTGCTTATTCCATTTCATTTAACACCCATATTGCTGGTGTTGAACAGAAAACTTACTTCCTACCATGAAGCATCTGGCATATTGGATTTATGATGACATCACATATACAGAAACTGTTCCTGTGTATTCCTTTCATTTGATACTTATATTGCTGGAAGTCTTTCCTAACACGCAGCATTCACCGTATTGGATTTCTATTGACGTCACATATACAGAAACCTCCCAGGCGTGCGCACAACAACTCACTATAGTTTCATCGTAATCAGACAAATGGTATAGGAACGCATTGAAAACAAATGTACAAAGAAACATTCATCTGTAAAGAAACAGACAGACAGACTTTCGCATTTTTTGAAAAAAGAAACATTCATCATTAAATAAACAAACAGACTTTCGCATTTATAATATTAGTACGGGTATCCGTTTTTATATATTTTAATTGGCTTAAAATCTTAAATCATATAATTTTAAATATAAAAACAATCACTCAAAAAGTATATAATAAATATTTGAATTACTTAATTAAGTTTGTAACAATAGTAGAAAAGAAACAAGATTTTTATTATAATATGGAATTAGGTATATAATTTTAAAGAATGGTAGTCATTATAAATTGACAAATTAATAGACAAGATAATGATATATCCAATGATGTTATATTTAAAAAAGAGGTAGATAGGTTACTTTAGTACTAATGCTTGTAAAATATTGTCCCGGTTACGCACACACATAAGCCATACACTTTGTTTATACACACTAATAAAATGATGAAGTGTAAACAAGATAACATGACAATTACCATAAGCAAAGTGAGACAAATATACATTGCACTGCGTCGCTATACAATGTAAGACTTCAATTGCATTTCAAACTAACAAATCACACGGCAATGTGATTGGTCAATTTAACTTTCTTACTGCATTTTAAGCGAATCTGTGACTAATTCATAGAATATTAGTAATTAATACCACAGAACAGACATTTTCGAAAAATATGATTGATGCCTAATGGGTTTAGATAGTAAAAAAGGATTTATGTTTGATTTTTGAAATTATTTTTTCTTGAGTCATGTACATTTGGAAACAGAATTATTTAAGTACATACATTTATAAAACAATTTTGTTATAAATTTGAAAATGATAACAATAAAACACTAGATATTTTCATGTAAAATATTTTTTATTGTGTGAGATTATTGGGATATTAGATTCGCTGCTAAAACTTCTGATTCGTTTTAAAAAATACGTATATTATATCTTATATACCAACTAAATAAACGTAAACAAATGTTTAATAGGCACTGCATGACATTGACGGTTCTGTAACTATATTCTTTGATCAAATATAATATATTGCTCTCTGTCGCACTTGGTAACTGATGACACAAATGAATTAAATAAGTATACTTACGCATGATACGTGATTCGTGAATCTTTGGAAGTCTTGCTAGTATAGTTTCTGCAGTATCTTATAACATAGGACAGCATTTTAATATTAATATTAGGAACGGATATACGAGTTGACACTGTCACGTTGTTACATGAATGAGCTCCAGGTTGGCTAATTAGCAAAGTTTTGGGGTGCCAGTTTTAGAGCGCAATAACTCATCTACCTCTTTTGTAAATATAACATCATTGGATATATCGATACGTTTTTTCGCATCTCTACTAACTAAGTACTTACACGTGCCATCTGGTAAGAGTGAGGACGCAACATATAATTATGGCTTGCTAGACTAGACAAACGCTGACTCCAAGCTACCAGCAACCAGTATCACTAGAGCTCTGAATTTTTGTTAAAATTTTTATTATTAATTTTATACTTACCGATGAAACGTAATATTGTCCTTTTTGAAACTACTTTTACGACTGTCACTACCACACCACTTTATTGCGCAATTTGGCATTGTTTACGTATTTTATTCTGTATTTTTTAAAACGATTATAGACACAGGTCACGGATCTGCTTCCTGGTTAATACTAAAGGAGCGCGCGTTCGTGTTTTAACTTATATGAGTATTTGTGCAAATCGTTGGCAGAAAACAGTGCCCTTTCATTTCCTGTCTTTAGGCTAGTTTGTCTGTGTTTAACACTAACATTTTTTTTTTAAAGTTAATGGTGAAGGCTATTCGGTTATGATAATTTCCCAACGCAGTGGCGCATAAGGCGAGGCGCCCATACGAGTCCTAGAGTTCTCATGCTCACAGAATATTCGTTACAAATTTAATTATTTATTAATTTCATTACAAATTCCATAGGTATAAATAAAAAATATATTTGAATTACCACACAAGTAGCTAATTATGAAGTTACACAAATTACTAACCATTTATACAATGCAAAAAATACGGAATAATTTATTACAATTACGTATAAGTGTGTGTGAGAGATGTGAGTTAAAAAAATGAAGATGTGTTTATGGCTAACTTTTTATTATGTTTACGTGAATTCATTAAGTTGAAGAGGTACTAAAATTATAATTATTCAAAAATTATTAAATGTGTGTGTACTGTGTAAATGATTTTCCTCTTTTTTTACACTTTCGTGGTTGCTATAGCACGCAACATAATAAAATAACTGAAGGAGTTTCGGAGAATCTGCAAAGAAATATATTTTCGATGTTATGATTATAATAATGTTGACTATTCAAAGAGGCAATGCTGCCAGTCTGCTGGGTACCTTGAGCAATGACAGCTTTCTAAGCGGCAACTTTGAGGAAGTTTATTATTTAAAATAATGTGTAGTTTTAAGTTTGTAAATATTTACATACATACTTATGTATGTACTTTTTGTTAATGTAAATAAATTAATAATGTTGACAATACTTCAACACTGACTACCATTGTTATGTGTATACTTCATTGACAGTTTAGTAAAAAATGCAATATACCGACTCCAAATTATTGCTTACCGCAGACATTGTCTGAACTCCTATCGGCACCATTTTGAAGGCTTTTAGAGTTTTGGACTCTTGAACATTACATAAGTAAAAAAGTATTAATCGACGCGCACGTGGCGGCATACACTCCCATGGTATATTGTATACAGTGTGCGGAATAGCGTCGCTCTAGAAACAAGAAAATAATACAAAGAATCGTACCTATTGCAATTTTCGTGAACATATAAATGTTCAGACGCCACATAAATATAAAAATTGTCGTTCAGTGTATGTAAGCACTGAACAACTATTATATTATTTACATACCATAATCATGTATAACATTAGGTCCTTACCTATGAAATTGCCGATTTTTAATACTGGCTAGTGTGAATATCGATATTTTTCATTCTACTTAAAATTCCAAATTCAAATTAATTTCATAATATAGCTAATGACATTTCTTTTAAAAAATCAGGGAATTTTTCAGCAGGATTTCATGGAAACTGCCTCTGCCGTAATATATTTATTGCCAGAAACGCCAAGAAACATTAAAATGTATTACGTCGACATTTTAATGAAATTTTAATGCATTTATTAATTTTATGTTAAATTAAATTATATAAATTTTAATGAAAAACAATATGAAGAATGTATCTATTTATGACTGAAAACGTCGGCTGTATGACCGTAGATCCCTTTGCCTTTCCTCTCAAAGTAGAATTGTACATAAAAAAAAAATCAGTTGTCTGTTTTCCCATCGTCGCGCGTCGATTCGATTTTTCTTTGACATCGTTTTTCTGTAAATATCGAAAAATCAAACTTGCGCGTTATATTCGAATATTAGTTCCGTCATGGCATCAACGCAGCACAGCAATATTAATGAGGTATAGGTATGGACCATGTACCGCAAGTGAACTCATGATATGTTTTTGGTTGGTCTTGAAACAAGTCTTGAACGCAAAATTATATATTAAGTATATTGGACCTGTGCCGGTATTGTTCATTACATCTTCTTGAGACCTGGCACAACAATTATTATAAAGGTGTACTGTGAAGAATTGAATCGAACACTTCATTTATTTAAAAAAATGTTTTGATTTTTTTTCTATACATAACGGAAATTTCATAGCTAAGGACCTAATAATAACAAACGTTCTATATCGAACAGATCTTATACTAAATATTACATGTTAGATAATCATAAGTTCTATGATCAGTTAATTTTTATTTATAGTTGACATGGCTTACGTTGTGTCGCACCAATTCAAACACAACGGACAATTGGATCAGTTGTTGAAAAAGAATCAATGTAAGAGGTCCATATCGTACTAGAGACGCAGCATCCTGAAATGATATGAATCACAAAAATTAGTCGTGTTAGTTGAACTCGCGCATAGAGGATTCCATATGATGTCTATTTATAGAATGATAAATTTCTTAACTTAATTTTTAAAACCTTGAAGACTTAGAACTTTCATTATATTTTTTCCATAAAATTCAGATAAGGCTTTATAATCCCTGAAATTTTGAAAATAATCTGGACTTTTTAAAATTTAAAAATTGTATAGTAGACAAAGGGGATGTTCAAGTCGAGTTCGAATGTCCAATTTTGCTCCTTCTTTAATTGTCCTATGGATATCTTAAAATATTAGTTAATGCGACATACTATGTGTGGGCGTAAATTTCAAGTTATTGGGTACTTCGTCATATAGTTTCTGAGAAATCGCGTATGTCAAAGGAACAAACGCGTGTACGATCTTATAACGACTCCGTTTTTCCTTGAGAACCCCAAAAAATAACTAACTTTTTACCTAACTTGTACTGCGGTGTACAATAAAATCATATCGAAACAGCAATGGGGCGTGCATTCCGCAGAGATAAATAGACAGTGCCAACTCTGACAATTCGTTAATTATGGGTCTTAACACCTAAATCTCGCCCGACGAGGTTTGGCATTCCGAGTTTAGATAATAATAATAATAATATAATAATAATAATAATCCAGACAATTACACCGATTGTGTGACCCCAAACTAAGCAGTAAGCTTGTACTATGGGTACCACACAACGAACTCTGGGGGAGTTCCCAGTAACACCCAGGCTCCAAGCTAATTAAGAAAAATTCGATTCCTAAATTGACCTGACCGGGGATCGAACCCGGGACCCTAGTTTGGAAAGCAGATGCATACGCCACTGCGTCAATGGGTCAGTCAAATGATAGTAAATATGCTAATGCCAAAGCCCCGAGTTTTGTTACACTGAGAAAACTGCCAGGTACTTTCATGTTCATAGCTAAAAAAGTAAGGAGAGAACAATACTTTTCAGGTGGAAAAATTATTAAAGCAAAAAAATATTCTCATTTAACATCAATAGTTCAATGGTTTCAATAAGAACGTGAATTTAGCAGACATGACAAAATATATTAATCATAAATTCACAGAAAAAATTGAAAAAAAAAATTAATTTAAACTAATGCCTATACTGAATTTGTCAGAGGGATAGTTATAATATGTGTGAAGTGGATAACGTGTTTATGTGTCACATTTAAATATATGTACGAGTACACGACAACTGTGGTACCACTGTGTGGAACTAGCTGTGTGTGCGTGTATAGTCTGTGACAGTATACGCAGCGTCTTGTGCAAAATTGTGCTTACTTTTGACAACGGGCGGTGGGTATGCCGACCCTTAAATAAAGTAAAAAGAAACACAACCAAAAAGATATTGTAAAATTTCTGCGCTCATCTTATCTTTATCTTAAACGACAGTTGCACTAAAACATATTAAACTGTTTGTTAAATTATATTTTTTTTTTGTTTTAGCGCCCTCTAAATCTTTTCAGTGTCCTTCCCTTGTTTACTAAATAGGTATACACAAGAGACAGATTACGCTTACGCTGCTCGTCCAAACAATTACAATATTCGTTATGGACAAAATTGTATTCAATTATTGAGCAATATTAATAAAGGTAGGTTTTAACTTTAAATGACTTTTTTGTTGTTGTAGCTTCATAAGATAATGTATTTTTATAAATAATTACACCTAACAATTTTGTACCATTGGAAGACTTTTCGAAGTAGTTTCGGTGAATAAATAATGCTATACATAACGAAAAATCACTTAAATATTTACATACAAACTTTAAGTGGAAAATCTGGTGTTTTTCTTTTTATTTACCCTATTAAAAATATCGATTCTCGGACACTTCTCACATTGCAATATTTTTTCGCGATAAATAAGTATTGTATAATTTTTCCACGCAGCGATAAATCTGTTATAAATATCACTAAACTAATTGACAGTTTTCAAGTAGTGTAAGATTAGAGGCCTGGAATTCAGTTTTCCAAATTAGCTTGACGTCTTATTTTTTTAAAACGGATTTATGTAAAGAAATGTAAGTATTTTCTTAACACTTGAATAGGTCGTTTCGCTGAGTCCAAAAGTTCTAAATTTATCAGAAGCTCCCGTATTATTATTAATTATGTTGAATCGGAAGCAACTGTACAAATGATAACAGAACAAGATCCCATTCGCTGTGTCTACACATGAAGTCAAATATACCGAGTTTGAAATAATTATTGAACCATCTGTATTTTGTGGGCAGTGTGCAGAATTTTATCGATGTGACATTGCCGCGCCATCGTTTCGGTGTTACAGTAGGTATTATAAAGATGACGTTTGAAAGAAAGTCGTACCTACCTACTTTCAGACAATTCGAACAAACTCACCAATGCCGAGCATTCCAGTAGTAAAATACAACCGCTGATTTGATGAAACGCGTAATAAAAGCCCATAATAGGGCCCCAAGTGTTGAAAGTTTTGTTCGTGAAACTGAAATAAAGCAGTAAACCATGATATCGAGAGATAGGCAAATACAAAAATATTCATAAAAAAATATTTTTTACAAGTTATTATTTGAATAGGTAGGACCTAGAAGCAGTCTTTTTGATATTGCTCACTGTACGGTGTGGTGGTTCTGTTTCCGTATTTAGCTTCGTTTACCAATTAAGAGATCCCACCAAGAACATTTCATGTAAAATAGATTGCCAAGACACAAGCTCATAGCGCTTTCATTGTTAAAAGGTTATCAGATCAAATCAAACGAAAAGTCAAGCCCCTAAGTTAGGTTTATAGAGTTAGGGCTTATAGAAATAAGCCCTAACTCTGCAAACTCTTTTTGGTCAAAAAGTATGCCTTGGCTGCTTTATAGAACATTAAAGACAACACACGAGAATTAAAGACCTGTGACTTCATTTCTTACCATAAGTCCATGGGAGTGTCTGCGCAACGACCGCGAATCGGCCAAGCCATACTTTTTGATCAAGACTTACTTTTTACAGTGACAGTGTTATGAGCTTTTGAATCTTGGCAACCTACATGTTTTATATTAAATGTTTTTGGTGGGATCTCTTATGTGAGAAATAATGTGTAATATGTGGGAAAGTTTTTTTTTGTAAGATGCTCTGGTTCTTTTTATTTTTTCGGGCTGTATTTCTTGTGTTAAATTTGTAATGCCTTAAATTATGAACGTATATGAACGCTAACAGCAACGCAGATGAAGCAATAGCAGTGATATTGTACTTATATAACACATACATGTTAAAGTATAATATATAACCCTAGCAAAAATGTATTTCTTTCATGCCAGCAATTCCTTTCTTCATAATCTATTTTCTTTTTCGTTGTTTATGTACTAATCTACCTTGATAGGGGTTAGAGGGTAAAAGTTACAGATTTCTTAGTTTCTTTTTGTCGTTTTGTTACCCTGCACACCACGTCTCAGCTTTCTAGGACTTCGGGAAGTTTCCTATAGGTTTTGATGAGTGAGTGAGTGAATCAGTGTCGAAATCGATGTATTTTAGGTAAAATATTAAGTATAGAAGCTAGTAAGTGAAAATTATTGTTTCATAAGTCTGTTAATTATGAAACCTTATCGAAATTCTTCGAGAAGTTAGGTAGTGCCATATTTTTGTCTTTTGGTTCGTATTGGCGGGGTCACTGTCTTGCCCCTAGATCAAATTAAGCACAGTAATGTATAATGTAGTAGTAGTAAAATAGTTGAATTGCCGCGTGTCGGCGTATATGTTGACAGCGCGCAACGTGATGTGATGTACGCCGTTAACATCGTACACTCACTTTGTAATCCATCGGTGGTAGTCGATATTCTCCTTAATTAATCGAATTATGTTATTGGTTTCCTCTTCGCTATACCATGAAGTATTATTACTGTCATTGCTGCGCATTGGTAGAGGAAAATTTTCTAAATTATATTGAAGTATCTTCAGGTGACCCCGTATGTGAAACATTATGACCGCGAGTAGTAGATCGTAAACAACGAATTTCACTGTGCATACATAGGACGCGTACCAGTTATAAAAGAAAAGAATGAAATAACCAGTTAAATCGGTACTGTAATCAAATGGCATGTGAAAGTAAATGGAGTGTTCAAATTTCTTGCCGACTGGTCGGTTGCTACTAAACATACCGGCCTTAATATTATTGTAAAGTGGAATTAAGTTGAACAACAAAATTCCTACGTACATCTGCAAATGCAAAAATTTTGTAAAAATTGAGGAAATCTTATGAACCTCTTTGTGAACCTGCAATAAACACATTTTTATCGAATATTATTTTGATAACCATCAATATTTGTAACTTCAATTGTCAACTTCAATGGTACCTGAAATGCATATTCTGATTTGAGTTTGTAATGATGCATGTGTATTTCCTGCACAAATTCTTTGATTAATTTTTGAAGTGAGTCCGTATAGGCCGTCACTAGCCGTTGCTACAACGAAAAATTACAATAATTATAATTGCGGCGTAAATAACTTGGACATTATGATATTCCATTATAAAATAATTTATCGCTTTGCTTACCCAACCATGGAGATTCATTAATAATGTTATATAACTGTGACCCAGCACGAACATATTTAACACATGAAAATTGATTTTTATGTAAATAGCACTCATATACAGACAATATGTGTTCATCAGAATCGTAAATTCCAAATTTTTAACAATGTTTCGAGACCGCTTTTGGCCAAAACACCGTCTCGGCCAGGCACCTATTCTATCCATAGATACTTTAATCTGCTTGATATAGCTAATTTTTAATGGATAATTGATGTCACTGTAAATCAAAATCATTATAAGTAAATGAGTAAAAATCGAGCAATTCTAATAACTTGTACTGAGAAGTTGGAAAAACCGCGTTCACAATTATTCTGATGACTTAATGAGTGACGACCGTAAGCCATATTTTTCTCGAGCTCATCTGAAGAAGAGCGGTATTACACGAATTGGTTAAACTATCAGTCACTGATTACTATATGCAAATAATCGTTTGAAGACCTGTGAAAATGTTTAATACCGAAAATAATGTATTTAATTCATTGTTGCCTTCATTTTACTGGAATCTTAAAAGAACAAACTAAAAAAACAGAATGGTTTGATTAATAAACCTTGGGAAAGAACATGCTTGACAAAACTGATGCGGGATATTAAAATCAGAACTGCTTAATTCATAACTGCCAGGAATTATTAAAGTTTTATCAACTATTTAAATAACAGATAGTGTTACAAATTAGTTGATACTCGTATTAACTTACCGAGCTTCAGCCATCGACATGAAATTCTATTTTTTGTATTTTATTGTGAAAGTAAACTGAAAGTAAGTCTATAATTTATAATATTTACTTCATATATATTCGTTTTATACTTCTCTATCAGGTACCTCACTCTCAAATGTATTGATTCCGCCAGTACTTTTATAATATATTAAATTAGTTATTTAAAAATTCATCAACATTATTACGTGGTAAATTAGCTTAACCTTCTCTTACATAGTCGTTATTTTGCAATAGAAATTACGACTGCTAACCTAACTCTATCCAGTAAATACTAAATTAATTTCAATTTTAATGTCTTGACGACCGAAAGTAAACCGAAAGTAAACGGGGGTTGCGGGTTCGATTCCCGTCCCGAGTCTGGGTGTTTATGTATAATATGTATATATTTACAAAAAAAGATAAGTATATAAGTAGTATATCAGTTGTCTAGTACCCATAACACAAGCGCTATGCAGCTTACTTTGGGACTAGATGGCGCTGTGTGAAATGTCTGAGTATATTATTATTATTATATTAAATTATTCCTAACTGGAAAGCTACTGTACTCATTTTCAAAATATTTTGAGTTATTGTTTTTAAAATGTAGTACGCTATGGTAGAAAGCCACCTTAAAAACCTCGTGTTCACATAAAGCTTATTTTTGACAATCTAAACTGAGACCAAATTAGACGATTGCTTTTATTTATTTTTTTAGTTCAATTTTTTAGTAATAATTTTCTTAAATTTTACACTTAATTCTTCCATTGTTTTTAATTTTCTTCAAATTGGTATACGTATAAATGATTCTCTTGTGTAGTGATATTCAATTTATTGATCTGTCACAATAGTATACATAACAGTAGGATGTCTTCGTAGAAAGATAGCGTACGCAGTTTGTATGTGTACTCGCTAATGCGCACACGCCATGGCATATACACAACGACAATATTTTTGACAACTGTGGGTGAATATTGTAGGGCGAGTCGGAGTCACACGCTACATAAACGCATGACCGCCGTGGTTATTACCTCAAAATTTACAGACAGCGATAGCCACGCGATCGTTGCGCGTCCGGTTACTAATTGTAATAAAAAACTGATATCGTACACGACGCTGGTGTATCTATTGCGCCGTGATTATAAAATGCACTTTTCGCGGTAGATATAGCGCCGCTATACAAATTATATTATACGAATTGTGTTCGTGACGTATAGAAACAATGCTAATATTCGTGTCTAGTGAGTGCAATAGCGCGAGAATCGAAAAATAGGTTAGTGATCGCGATACGCGCGAAGCAATGAGAGAAGTGCAATAATAGTCCGCGTGAAGTTGAAGCATGAAACTTCACGCACACTATTATTGCACTTCTCTCTTCTTTAAAGAAGCGTGCTCGTCGCGACTCCTGCCAGTCCTTTTCAGGGTTGCAATTGCTCTCCTGTGCATACCATACGGGACAACGATTGTGCTACATTTAGGGCATCCCCCGAAAGCGGTGTACACCGGTTTGTCCCCGCTGGTGTGTGCAGAGTGCAGTTAGGTGTTAAAGACCCACACCCAACACGCTGTACACCTCGCGGCGGAAAGTGGAGAGAGGAGTGCAGAGTAGTCGCGTGGAATTGAATAGAAGATGAATGAAGTGATTGATATTATGGAAGAGAAAAGATTGGATTCGTTATGTTTGAGTGAAACCAAGCGAAGGGGCATTGAACTTGCCGACTTGCTCGGAGGAGTCATCGCTTTGTGTTCAGGAGTACCACATGGAGATAGGGGATGCTAGGGAGTGGGCGTTTTACTGTCCTCTCGTTTGGTTAATTGTATGACTGAGTATAAATGTGTAAATCACAGACTGTTCTGGGTGCGGCTCAAGATGGGGTTAACAAGAATTTTTATTTTGGCGGTGTATGCCCCAGTGTCCTCTGTTGGTTCGGGTGAACTAGAGCAGTTTTGGGAGAATGTTAGAGAACTTCTAGGGACGGTTGAAGAGAATGAGAGAATTGTCGTGTGTGGGGACATGATGAGATTTGAGACTGTTCTAGGCAAATATGGAGATAAGAGAGTGAATGATGCTGGTAAGATTGTGTTAGAAGTGTGTATGGAGAAGGATCTTTTAGTAGCTAATACCATATTTGAGCACTAAAGAATCCATCAGTACACGTGGGAAAGAAAGGGTGCGAGAAGTATGATTGACTTATTCCTGGTGGATAGATAGATTAAATAAGATTGATTATTCCTGGTGGATAGATAAATTTATGCCTAGTAGACAGAGTTAAGAAGAAGGTTACAGACAAAAGAGCGCATACAGGAGCCGATCTGGGAACGGACCACTTTCTGTTGATAACCAGAATAAGGGATCTGTTTGCAGCACGGCGACATCGCGTAGTGTCCAAACCTGCAGCGGTTTGTCGCATTAAAAGCTGGAAACTGCAAGAGGCGACCATCAGGAATGGATATGAAAGAGTATTATCCGGTAAGCTTGATGATAGATTGAAAGTGATGAGCGAGTATGTTGAAGAATGTTGGCAGAACCTTAGGGATAGTATGATCGAGACTGCGAAGGAAGCGTGTGGAACGAACGAGATTGAGAACGGTAAAAAGCGTGATATGTGTTGGGATGATGAGGTGAAACAGTCTGTGTATAAGACGAAGAAAGCACGGCGAGACTATCTTGCTACTAAAAATGATTGTGGTATGAATAATTTGATGAAAGACAGATATAAGCTGCAGAAAGCAGAAACGAAAACACTCCTGAGAGAGAAGTGTGAAAGGTGTAGGGTGTTAGATAAAAACGAGACGTCGGACAACTTTGAGGAAAGTTCCAGATTATTTTGGAAAGAAGTACGTAAGTACCGAAGTGGTCCGGCACCTTGCAGAATGAATGAAGTGCGTTCGAAAGCAAACAACCTGTGTACAATTAAAAAATATGTTCTGCAGCGATGGAGTGAATACTATGGAGAACTGTATGAGAGTAGTGACTCCGTCTCTGACACTGACAGCGATTCTATTGAATTGCCACACTCGGGTTAGGGATGCTCGAGGATGCCATTAGTTTGAAAGAGATTTAGAAAGTCATAAGAAGTTTGGAATGTGGAAAGGCTGCGGGAATTGATGAGGTGACTGGTGAGATGATAAAGTATGGTGGTCCCAGGGTCTGGGATAACTTCTGTGCACTGTGCAACCTGTGTTCGCAGAAGGGGAGGTTCCAGAAGACTGGCGCACCGCAGTCATAGTACCTCTTTATAAAGGGAAAGGTTCCTATTTAGACTGTACGTGCTAAAGGGCCATCAGCTAATCAGCTTAGCAAGTAAAGTATATAATACTAAGGTATCGACTGAACGTATGAAAGGCGTTTCTGAAAGATATTTGTGGGAGGCGCAAGGTGGTTTTATGAACGGTAGGGGTTGTATGGATCAGATTTTCTCGCTTCGCACTATGGTAGAGAAGTTTCAGGCTATAAGTCAGAAAGTTTTCTGCGCTTCCGTGGATCTAGAAAAAGCATTCGATAAAGTAGTGCGAAAGAAATTGTGGAGTCTTCTGCCTGAATATGGCATGGAAGGCTCCTTACTGCAGGCTGTGAGGTCATTATAACGAGGCCACAGAGCCTGTGTAAGGATAGAAGGTAACATGTCACCCTGGTTCGAATTCTGTTCAGATGTATCAGAAAGGGCTGCGTGATGTCTGCTAGGCTGTTCGTGCCGTATTTGGACAGTTGCCTCCAAAGATTGAAAGCTAGTATGAATGGTATGATATGTGATGGCACAGTGGTAAACTGCCTATTGTATGCTGACGATGTTGTGCTTATAGCACCATCAGAAGCAGAGTTGCAGACACTAGTCACGTGCATGAAAGAGGAATGCGGAGTGAAAAGATTGAATATGAATGTGAACAAAACTAAGGTTCTGGTGTTTGAAAGGGAAGCAGTACAAACGAAATGTGAGATTTGGGTAAACAGAAAATGTCTAGAAGAGGTGAATGAAATTGTGTATCCGGAGATTGCGTTTTCGAGATATGGAAGATGTGAGTTGGATGTGAACTCCGGGTAACAGCTGGCAATAAAGTGAATGGTGCTCTGTCCGTATTAGTAGGCAGTGTGAATATATCTAACACTGCCAAAATGACCATCCACAATGCGGTGTTGGTGCCAACTTTATTGCACGGTAGTGAGACCTGGATACCAATCTAGAAATAAAGTTATGCGGCACATAAAGTCCACGCTAACTAGTCATAATCTAAGCGGAGGATTTCTGTAGTGACAGAAATCCTCCGCTTATATTATATTTTCTAAAATATTTTCTAAAATTCTAGAAAATGTAATTTATAAGACATTATACTTTTATTTTGAAAATAATAATCTATTCACTGACGAACAAAAGGGATTTAGGAAAAATATAACAAAAAATATTGCCATATTTATTGTCTTATTTTTATTTGACTATACGACTTTCTTTTTTCTATTATGACAAGAATGGATAAAAGATTTATAGCAAGATTTATAGCAAGATATAAAAAATTACAGATACTACTCTGTCAAGAAAGTACCGGAAAAAGATCAATAATGTTAGTTATTCATCCAAATTTATTTTATCACCTTCAAAGTATGCTTCTTCAGAAACGATACACTTACGCCAACGAATAATCCAATCATTAAAACATTTTTTAAACGCTTTTTCCGGAATTGAGTTCGGTGCTCGCTGCGAATTCTCCTTTATGTCTTCTACCGAATGAAAACGGGTGCCACGAAGTGGTAATTTGAGTTTAGGAAAAAGAAAGAAGTCGGCTGGAGCCATATCTGGTGAATAAGGTAGTATATGGTGCTCGATGGTATTTGTTGAGTTTTGGTCAAAAATACGTTCAAAATGACGGCCTTGTGCGAAGGCGCATTATCGTGGTGCAAAATCCAAGAATTTTCTTTCCACAAATCTGGCCTTTTTCGTCGAATTTGCTCTCTTAAACGCGCATAACGCCCAAATAATATTTTTATTTGCCGTTTGACCTTCCGGTAAGAATTCCGAGTGCACAACACCGCGATAGTTATAGAGTTTTCTATCAACATGACTTTGACTTGATCGACTTTGGCCTGGTTTTTTCGGTTTCGGTTCAGTTGAAAGGCGCCACTCCGAAGCTTGTTGACTAGTTTGCATGTCAAACTCGTAAACCCACGTCTCGTCACCAGTAACAATGCGTTTCATGAATGTTGGGTCGGAATTGACTCGTTCTAGCATGTCCTCAGCGGCTCTTATGCGATTGTGTTTTTGAAGAAAATTTAGGTATTTTGGGACTAGCCGAGCGGCAACATGTTTCATACCCAAGTGATTATTTAAAATGGTACGGATCGACTCGTGAGGCACAGAAAGTTCGGCGGCTATCTCTCTCAAACTTGAATGAGCATTTTCAGTCACTATTACCTTCACTTTTGCGATGATAACTTCAGTTGCAGACGTTGATGGTCTACCAGAGCGAGGCAAATCTTCCATCACATCTTTTTGATAAAGTCGATTCACCGTAAGCCTTTTGCAACATTTTCAGTGACTCCGAACACGAAATTCCATTGGCGATGCAAAATTTAAGACAAAATCTTTGTTCGATGTCTTTGTCCATTATGAAATTCGCAATATACACTAGACTGATATAACTAAAAACAGCACTGTATTTAATCTAAATAACAGATGCAATTCAAACTCCGCGCCAAAATGGAAAACAGTTGTGCCAATCTAACAACAACAAAAAATAAACAAAAAATTGAATTTGAAGCCATAAACAAATCATCCATTCCCGATACTTTCTTGACTGAATATGTATAGAACTACTATCAATGTTTTCTAAAATTCTAGATAAAGTAATTTATAAGACATTATACTTTTATTTTGAAAATAATAATCTATTCTCTGACGAACAAAAGGGATTTAGGAAAAATATAACAATAAATATTGCCATATTTATTGTCTTATTTTTATTCGACTATACGACTTTCTTTTTTCTTTTATGACAAGAATGGACAAAAGATTCCCGGTGTCAGCTCTCTATATGGACACGACTAAAGCTTTTGAATATGTTAACCACATAGAAGTAGGAGCTATATACTGACAATAGAAAGCGCTCTACGCTTACATCGCCTTGCCACACTACTCTTAAAATAAGTATACTTGGCGCATCCACTGTTAGTTGACGATTGCAAATAGCGGTATTAAGAACTAAGAATAATATTTATATTATATTGTATTGTAATAATGTCATCTTGTGCTGTAAAAGTGTGCTAACTACAAAAAACTACTAAAACCTAAGAATTGGATTGAATTTCGGGGATTTAACAAAGGTAAGTAATATGGGAATATTCAACCCAACGTCAAACCATGGTTTTTTAAATTCCGCTCTGATAGTAAACACAATCATTACTTCCACTATTGTCTGATTGCGGCTTGGCCATGTTTGTCTACCAGTCTTTCTGTTTAAAATTCGGGTTCGAGATCACTCCTTGTGTGAGTGTGGACTAGAAGACGACACAGTTGACCATATTTTTTTCAATCGTCCAAACCTAAAGTATACTCTATTTAGTGTTATTCCCGTTGTATTCCCTTGCCCACGAATTTCAACTCCCTTCTTACATATATTGACACACCATTTATTGAAATCCTTTCAAAGTTTATTGCTGAAAACAAAATTCACCTTTAATATATTTATTCTATACTCCCTTTTGTGCTGCATTTTAAGTATCTGTAATTAACGTAATATGTCTTATTTTTATGTACAATATCAACTAACTGGGGAAGTCCTTGTTCAATGTTTGCGTTGTTTGTTTTTAGGTCCTCAACTGAATCGTACTTTGGAATTTTATCTGGGCCCAAATCATATATCATTTTTAGCATACCGTACAGTGTCTAATCCAAACAAAAGGTTGGGAAAAATTATCTACGGGTATTACCTACATAAAAAAAAATCTGTGTACTTGTAAATAATAAATAAGTAAAATAAAACAGGGTTATGGTCATTTATCGATAACATGTAGATACATAAACGTCCTACTCCTCTCCCTAGCTGCTACACGTGTTCGACCCTTACCGCACTTCGCCTTGGCATATCCCGCGTACGCGGCTTACACTGATCTCATGGTATGTTTGTCTTATGCTGTTTCTATTGTTCTATAATATACATTTTCCTACTTCTATGTTCAAAAAGGACCATATCACAGTATATTCATCGGTAAGTACAAAATTCTTAATAGAAATTTATAACAGAAGTGAGCAGAGATCTAGTGATACTGGTTGCTGCTAAGCTTCTAGTCAGCGTTTGTCTTTGTCTAGCTCGCTATAATTACATGTCGCGTCTCGCTCTTGCAAGACGGCACGTGTAGAGATGCGAAAAAACGTATCGATATGCCAATTTTTTTTTATTATTTTTCTTTACGTATCTATTAACTAAGGGTAATTATATTTACGATAAAAGCCAAATAAAGCCAAATACTTTAATATTGTATGTGATAGGAAATGATCAAGTTTAATAAGACAATCAAGCAAAACAAGTTAGATTATCATTAATTACTTATAAAAATATTAAAAATAATTAATCTGAGTTTTGGCTATTATTACCAGACCACTGTGACGTAGCGGTGTCTAGGATGGAGCATGTAGTCACTGTAAGTGACCATTTGAGATTTTTTTTTCTCCGAGTACATTTTGTATCCTTAATACCAGAAAACTGCAGCTGCATGTGCACAACAGCACATTACTCGTGTACACTGATGCTTAAATAACACTTAGATGTTACTCGAAGCGTTCGATAAGTTACGATATGATTACGCATGCACAAAGTGAGTGAGGCACAATAAATTACAGTTATAGTTATGACTTACGTATACGTATGTCACATCCGTGCCGTAAATAGCCTTTTCTGCGCCCCTGTTTTTTTTTTAGATATTATAGGTACCCTAGAGCAATGCTATGTATAGGCCTACTTTATTTCATTCAGGGTGATAAAATAAAGCACAAGGAATTTGGTGTTGGTGGACCAATTATCTAATACTTTGGAAGAAAAATCAATTTTTTTAAAGAACTGATGTGGGCAAACTTTTTAAACTTTTTAGTAAAACTAAATACAAAACAAATTCAAATTCAAATTCTTTATTTGTCCGTGATCGCAGGTTGTATATTACATAGATACAAAAATAGAAATAAGTCCTCTGCAATCCGCCAAGAGCGTACAGACAGAAAATAAAATCTAAAGAAATCATGCACAATCGATGCAGAAAAAAGTCACTATTATTACAATAAAACTACGCAATCGTTTTACCAACAATGAAAAAGTGGATTCCAATAAATAGGTAAATGTCAAAATGTAAAAATAGATTTAAATAACCTAAATGTCAGTAATTAATTAAATGTGAAAATATAGAAATTGATGGCTATATATAAATTTAAATTATAATCTTTAAATTATGTCAATAATTCTTGTACTGAATAATATGCCTTTTCATTTAAAAAATTATAAACTTTATTTTTAAACATTAAGATATCATTGCATTGGGTTATTGTTGTGGGCAGTTTATTATAAATTTTAGTGGCCATGGCAAACATGCTTCTATTATATAGTTCAGTCTTTCTTGGTCTTACATATAATTTACCTCGGCGTCTACCTCCAGAAACCCTAGGAAACAAATTTGGATTACGCTTAACATACATTGCAAGTTCCATAATATACAATGACTGCATTGTAAGTAATTTTAATTGCTGAAAATATTGTTTATAACTATCCGTGATCTTGAGGTTACACATCGCTCGTATACATTTCTTTTGCGCTCTAAATACTTTATCGACGTTAACAGTGTTTCCCTAGAAAACAATGCAATATCTCAGCCTTGAAGCGACAAAGCCGTGAAATGCAACGAGTAACGCTTTACTATTCACTATTTGGCTTAGTTTCCGTAATGCGTATGAAACTTGCAATACTTTATCACATACAAAGTCAATATGTGTCTGCCATTTCATATTATTATCAACGAATAACCCTTAAAATTTCGTTGTTTTGGTTTCATAGACATCCTCTCCACTGTAAATTAATTTAGTGTTATGTTGTCGGTAATTCTTTTGTCTAAAATTCATAATTTTGGTCTTCTCTAAATTTATAATTAAGTGATTACATTCTAACCATTTTATTATTTTCTCGAGACTCGGAATAATCTCTTTTTCATTATTATAGATTGCGGAACAGTCATCTGCGAATATGACCATATGGTTCTTTACGGCATGGGGTAAATCGTTTATGTAAATAATAAAAAGTAACGGTCCTAAGACACTGCCTTGTGGTACTCCTTTTGTAACTAATCTTTCTGTAGATGTGTAACTTTTATCAATTTTCGAAAAAGGAGATATTTTATTTATTTTAGTTATTTGTTTCCTATCTTTCAAATACGACCGTAGTAGGTTTAATGTATTTCCTCTTATTCCATAAGTCTCTAATTTATTAATAAGTTTATTATGATCAACGTAATCAAAAGCCTTCGTCATATCCATAAATAGTGCATAAACTGTTTCACTCCGGTCCATCCTTGTATAGACTTTATCTAAAAAGTTACCCAAATAAATTACCCAAACGGGTCCATCTTAACAATAAAACATTGAATACGTTGCGAGACGTGCGGGGCGCGATGCCCCTCGCGTCTCGCACCGCACACACACCCGCGGCCACCTATCCGCACAGGCCGCGGCGCCCGCCCATACCCCCCGCCGCTTAGTCTCCGATCGACCGTGTAGCCGGCCAGCCGCTTGACTTCGATAAACACTAAATACAAATACGCTCGTGCGCTGCCAAAAAAATGAGCGCGATGTGTTTTCTAATTTAATAGACGTTTTTAATGATACTGGCATGTAGGTACGTATGTGTTGGAATCGAGCACTAGGGGCGCAGCGGGAACTTATCAGGAGCAAACCGAAAAAATAATAGTCCTGCCTGGTTTGGCCATTCTTGCGCCCCCCAAAGTCTACGCCCTGTGCTTGGGCACCGGTAGCACCGCCCTATTTACGGCACTGCGTATGTGCAACATACAAGTGCATTGGACCAACACTTTTATATTTATACATGTTATTGTTTACAATATGCTATATCATATATGTAAAAGAAAAAGTGTTGGGAGATTGCACTGATGTACGCTCTCGATCTCGTGATTTCGTATTTGTCTAACCGCGAGCTAAAAGTGAGTGTTAATGGGGTTTTGTCTGTTGGTTCAAAGTTAAAAATGGAAGTTCCCCAAGGATCAATTTTGGGATCTTTCCTGTTTTTGGTATATGTTAACGATTTCCCATTTATGGTCAGGGACTTATGCTAAACTAGACAGAAAAGATATTGATATTACTTGGGTAAACAGGATCCTAACAGATCACTCGAAATGGTTCGCTGCCAATAATTTACTACTGAATGCACAAAAAACTAATTGTATTAAATTTTCCCTTTCTAATGTACCCAGAATCCATGATAAAATAGAACTGGGTGGGAAACAATTAGAATTCGTTAAGTCAGCCAGTTTTCTGGGTTTAACAGTAGATAACAAGTTGCAGTGGGCGGACCATATCGTGGCATTGGCTAGTAAGCTCGGTTCTGGGGTATATCCAATTAGACGCATTAGGCAAAAGACAGATGTGGATACGGCAAGGCTGGTGTACTTTGCATATTTTCACAGTCTAATGTCCTACGGCTGTCTGCTGTGGGGATCAGTGGCGCATATTAACTCCATTTTCATTTTACAAAAAAAAGCAATACGTGCCATCTACAGTATGAATGCACGAGAATCACTTAAAGATCGTTTTAAAGACATTAATGTCCTCACCTTGCCCTCCTTATACATCTTTGAAATTATTATGTATATGAGGAAAAATATAGATCTGTTTAAAAAGAAAGGCGATATGAATAGTATGGAAACCCGAGGTCGTGATAAATTGGTTATTCGAAAACTTAAATTACATAAGTTTAAATGTTTCATTTTTAGATAACTGCATTCGTTTTTATAATAAAGTTCCTCAAGAAATTACTCAATTAACAGAGAATAAATTTAGATTGGTTATAAAACGTACATTGACTAGACAATCATACTATAAAATAAACGATTTCATTGAAGATAAAACAATAGTCTGGAAATGATGTTCTCTGTACATGCGTTTACTGGCTTAATGAAAATATTGTATTTTAATAAACCTTCTGTAAAATGAAGTTGAAAAAATGATACCTGACTGAGTTTCTTGTCGGTTCTTCTCAGTGTCCAGGTTTTCTATTTGAACCGAACTAAAGTAGATTTGACGTTCAAAAATACCTTGTAATTGGGTTTACTTGAATCAATTGATTTGACTTTGACTTTGACTTTGATGTAACCCTTTTTTAAACTAAACGAAAACGAAAATAATTATAAAAGATAAGAAATATTATCCAAAACTCACGGAGTATATTATAGTCTAGTATTGAAAAAATGGATTAATAGGGTTCCGTGATATTATTGAATTTTCCATGATTTATAGGGAAATTACTTGGGTTATTGACAACCATCTTCTACAATGACTATCATTTCCAACTTATTTTGTTGCTTTGCTACTATTACAGGCTTTTAATTAATTGATATTTATTACATATGTTTTTGATTTAGCCATCTGTCCGTCTGTCCGTCTGACTGTCTGTCTGTATATCATCACACGTATATTACACGTTATAGTACAAGTCGATAGTTGCTGAGATATGCGCATCTAAAGTCATAAAAAGTATGTCTATCCTATATACATTTTCAAATATGAGGTGGAATATTCGGATAAAATTTGGGATTGTAGAATGTGAAAAGCACTTTCAATTAAAGTGGGATTGAATAATATATGGTATGTCGTGCAATTTTTCAGATATGGGTATAGGGGATATGGGGATATTGTGGTATGGAATATTTATCACACGTATTCGTATATCACAGCTATTTTATACGGAGACTCAATAGTCTCAGAGTTCACCTTCCTTTCATCGATATGGTGCTAATGAACTATGTACGAGGCATGCCTTTTAAGTTTTGTCGTTTGATGAAAAAAACACAACTAGAACCTTATAGTACTTTTTATTGTTTTTCAAAGTATTCACCACGTAGCTTAATACACTTTTCCATTCGCTCAAACCAGTTATTATAACATTTATTCCACTCTAAAGTGGGGGTGTTCAAAATGGCTGACTTGAAAGCGTCGACTGCTTCTTCACCGGACTGGAACCTTTGACCACGAAGACTTTTCTTAATTTTAGGAAATGTAAAGAAATCGTTAGGGCTTAGGTCAGGACTGTATGGAGGATGGTCAAGAATTTCTACTTTTTCCTGCTTCAAATACTCAATCGTTTGACGAGCGCTGTGTGAGCTTGCGTTGTCGTGGTGCAGGATGATGCGTCGCTTTGAGTTAGATTTTCGAAGTTCGGCGATGACTTGTGGTAAACAAACTGTGGTATACCGCTCTGCGTTAACCGTTCTACGATCTTCAAGTGCAATAGTCGCAACATGGCCGGTTTTTCAAACGAACGTGGCCACCATCTTCTTTGAAGTGCTTCGAGAACGAACAACTTTAGTCGGCTTTGGCTCGTCTTGAAAGACCCAGATTGTAGATTGTTGTTTGGAATCAGGATCGTAGGCATAGATCCAAGATTCGTCACCACTGATGATGTCGTAGACGTGATTTGACTCTCCTCGGTTGAACCTTTGCAGAGTTTTCTTACACCATCTGACGCGGGCCGCCTTGTGATCGTCGGAAAGCAGATGCGGTATCCAACGGCAAACTGGCTTTCTCACACCAAGCGCTTCATGCAAGATCTTCTGAATGGTTGTCCCTGAGATTCCTAATAGAGCCTCTATCTCTCGATACGTCACATGACGATCTTCGAGAATTAGTTGTCTCACAGCAATGATGTTATCTTCAGTGAAGGCGGATTTTGGGCGTCCTTCGCGAGATTTGTCACTAACACTAGTATGTCCACGCTGGAATTCTAAATACCAGCGTTCGACAGTCCGCAGACATGGGGCTTCATCACTGAACACAGATGTTAGCTCTTCAAAACACTGAAGCCGTGTCAGGCCTCTTCTAAAGTTGTAGAAAATTATTGCACGAACATTTTCCTTAGAAAGATTCATTTTCGTACGTAACCTGACAGATTCCAATCGACGCTGTGACTAAACAATAGCATTAATCCTAATACTTTCAACTGTTTTGAGATTCAAAATTTAAACACATTCGAATATAGAACAGTTCCAAATTCAAAATTGCCGGGAAATATAGAAACGACAGAACTTAAAAGGCATGCCTAGTATTGCAATGTAGGTGTATTCTATGAACCACTATTTCAGTGTAGTGAAATTTAGAAAAAATAAATTAGGGCTTGCGCTCCATACATGTAAATCACGGATGGAAAAAATCCAGTACTTATAAGCAAGCGGGATATCTTACGATTGAACTTAAAAAATAATATAAAGGTTTCGAAGTAACTTTTTTAAGCCAATAGTTGCTGAGATAATGCGCCTCTAAAGACGTAAAAAATGTGTTTCTCCTTTAACTTTTCAAATTTGAGGTGGAAAATTCGGTAAAAATTTGAGACAGTAGACCTTAAAAAGCGCTTTAATAATATATAGGTACGTTGTGCAGTTTATTAAATATGCGGTATTTTCGATTACAGCGACAGCAGAAATAACTTTGTTTTTCAGAGTGACACTGAGAAACGTTATGAAATACAAATTTAATTTTGTTGCCGAATAAATGACTATTGTGTATCCCGACTAACTACGAGACCTTTAAGTTTGTTCGTTCGTTATCTTCTATTAATGTTCTTTACAATTCACCTATAAATATTGTTTTAACAGGGGTCTATTCAATTTGTGCAGTGGTTACATTGATAACAATAAATAATTAATACTTGAAATACAAACACATATTTCCATAAATACATTTCCGTAACATTAATTTAATACTTTTCTTCAGACATACTAGTATGTCACGTGAAATATAGTGTTCTGTTTATAACGATAAGTTATTTTCTGTAATATCTCATCTACAATTCATTATAGGCACTACATTCGTTAGTAATATGAATGGTAGACGAAATTCGTTTGCGTTATTACATAGGTATAAGTTAGTTACACGGTTACTCGTATAATATGCCCTATCCCAGAGACGTACTCAGAGTTAGAGATAATTTCTTCAGACGAAGAGAAATTATTAACTTAGAACTAATACTTATTTATGAAAATCATTAAAACAATATAATTACATAATTAATCTATTTTAAATTAATTAATAGAACGTATTGTGAATCATTGCTTGGTGTGTAATAAATAAATAAATAAAATAAATAATTAAAATTGCTAATTTGCAATAATTATAATTGCTAAGGTTCTGGTGCTTGAAAGGGAAGAGGTACAAACGAAATGTGAGGTTTGGGTAAATGGAAAATGTCTAGAACAAGTGAATGAAATTGTGTATCTGTAGTGTGTTTTGGAGGGATGGAAGATGTGAGTTGGATGTGGAGAGACGGGTAGCAGCTGGCAATAAAGTGAACGGTGCTCTTTCCGCATTAGTAGATCGTGTGAATATATCTAACACTGCCTAAATGGCCCTCCACAATGCCAAGGTTGGTGCCAACTTTATTATACGCTAGTGAGGCCTGGATATGTCCGAAATCGAGTGAAATTATGATAAATGCAGTAAAAATGCGATCTCTTAGAAAGATGTGCGGTGTCACCGTTGCTGACAGGATAAGCAATGAAGAGATACGCTGTATGACAGGGTTGCACGACAGTGTTATTGTAGAAATGAAGAAAGGAATGCTTAGATAGTTCGGGTACATAGAAATAATGAGTGATGAAGACTGACGAAGAAAATATATACAGATCGAAAGTGAGTGGTAAAAGAAGCCAAGGAAGACCAAGGCTAACTTACGAAGATCAAATAGTTAGTGTTAGCTGACGGAAATGTGAAAAGCACTCGTATATCGAAGATAGGCGAAAATGTGTGAGGAGAATGATAAGATTTGGGAAAGCGAAAGAAGTATGTAAGGACCACGAAGCTTGGCGCTCCATCTTCTTTGACTACCCCGTTATGAATACTGCGTGAAGATATGTCTATGTTTATATTGTACTTATTATTTATTTATTTACTTTATGCATGGTCGCATTAACAATAAATAAATAATGATAACAATATTTCAATTTACCTCAATACATTGTACATTACGTTGATAGTACAAGAAAATATTTATTTTATCTCATAAAATTAGTTACAATAACATATGGTTTAATACAGTTCTCAAACTTTTTTATTTCACAGCGGATTACAGGTATAGTATTTCGCCTCGGGCAGCGCCTTGGTCAAAATATTTACCGACTTAAAAAAAAAAAAATACATGTAATAAAGTTGACAGACAAATATAAAAATACAAAAGGTGATACATTGAAATGAAAAAAAATATTAATTGCTCTTGTTAAACAACATGTCCATTGTTTGCAATAAAGTTATTACTTTCTTCTTTCGCTCCGTCCTCTCTGACTACTCCGTTAGGGATACAGCGTGAAGATATGTATGTATGTAACCAAATTAAAATTATTATTTATTTAAATTTTGTTTTAGTAGTATATTACAAACAATGGTGTCAGTATTGATGATTATTGTTTTCTGATTGCGTCCATGTCGTTCCCTTAGGTGCTGTCTAATGACATTACTTTACCCGGCCTCCCGTGTACCGTTAATTTCTATTCTGCTTCCTTTGTCGCTAATTCCTCATAAGAGTATCACTAATTGAGAGGAAAAATACAATGTTAACGTGTAGCATATCTGTAGTTAGGTATGTAGTCTATTAAGAAATAAGTAATTTAGTTTAAGATATGTCAGTATTTTATTACATTCAAATAAATTAATATTAAGAATTAAGTAGGTACCTTATGAACCACTATATAGAAAGAGGAGAAGGAAAATTGTTACAGTGAAACAAATATAGAATAATGTTTATAACTGAACAATTTTATAGAAGTCTTTCATGAGAACTTCAATTAAATAAGAAATTACATATTTTATTATTTACTACAGCGCAGCATTTGATATTCGCTTCTACTTTATATTACTGTATTAAAGTTCTAATGTCTAGATTAATATTATATGAAGAATTATTGTGACAGATGTTAAAGGTTATTGAATATTACTAGCAGAATTTAGATCCAGTTCTTGCCTTCTACTCGTACCTCATGTATGATGTACTGCCCTAATGTCTGTAGTATTAGTATTATTATTATTAATAACAGGTATATAATGATTATAATAAGTAACTACTGTTATTCTCATACTTCAACTATCCCACGACGATAAGTTAATTTATTAATTCTTCCCAGTGACTTTAAACATTAAACATATCACATTTTCCACCTGGTCATTCACGTAGTTAACATGTCAGTAGATACAAGTGCATAGTAATGAACATGTAAGGCATTTTTACACTACATAACATTTTAACACTGAACTATCAAATACTAATAGATATTGTAGAAATTTTGCAATAGCATAGATCAATAAATTTAAAAATTTGAAGAAATTCCATTAAAGAATCACTAATACGAGTACATATATTAATGCAAATCAATGCAAGTATAAATATGTGGGTATGTATGTATGATATTATTATTTGGAGGGTATTTATAAGTAAAATATAAAGGAAAAAAGGATGCAGGAGTTATTAATTGTAGTTTTATAGATTAAGAAAGAAGTACTTAAATATTAAAAAAGGCAAGAATATATTTAAGTAATATTGGTGTAAGCAATCTTTATGGCTTTCGCGGACCGGAGGGTCAAGCAACCAACATATTTAAGCTTTTCCTGTTTTGCAGAAAAAGTTTTCCGTATTAAATACGAGCAACGATTACTACTTCCAAAATACTCCCTTTTAATTTCATTTTCATTATTCGATCAACATTTTTAGTTCATCTTTCCCCTTGGGGCGACGCCCTAGACAGGATCCTAGACAAAAATTTAATATTAATGCCCGAAGTAATTTATTTTCATTCTGTTACATATGTACATCAATGTATGCTATAAGCTCGGTATGTCAATATGTGAGCTAATTAGTAATACATTTTGCTATCATAACTGCTGATAAAAACTTTAATAATTCCTAATATTAATAAATTAAGCCTTCATCAGGTTTGTTAAACATCATTTCTCGAGATTTATTAATCAAACAGTTTTTTTTTTGTTTGTTCTTTTGTAGTGTGATAATTTTATGATAACTATAATATAATAGTAAAATAAGTATAATAGTTAGAAAACATCAATAATCGAATGCATATATTTTAGAAAATGAAATCGAGTATATTATTTTTCGTTTTAAAACGATTTACATGTATCGTTCTCTTACATGTGCCCTGCCAGATGGTCGACCGCCTGAGGGTTCCTCCAGCCGAGGGATGCCTCGGGCTCAAGGCGTCGCCAGGGGAGTTATCCGCACCTGCGTGCATCTTAACGGGCTTCCTATTCGGGTGAAGGCCAGGCCCCTAGCGGACCCGGCCGGCGAGGCGGCTGAGGGCCGGTTAGTGTGCCTAATGTTCCGCGTGGCAGTTTACAATGTGGCGCGTGTGTGCACTGGTTCCCAAACTTATTTTGTCTACTGAGTCGAGAGCTCATGCAGTCGTTGTCTAAGATGCCTCCTAGCTAAACGAAATTACAAATCACCCCCCAGGCCCAGGGGGCGTTATCGCCCACTTTGGGAATGGCTGGTGTAGAGCTACGTGATCGAGCTTCTAAACGTGAGACCCTACAGGTGTCGCGGGGGTCAGAGGACTGACCGCCAAGCATCGGGGTTTTTATATACTTCTTTCGCTTGTGGATGGCCATTGTGAATGGCCATTTTGGCTGCGTTAGAATGCGTGCATTTCATTTCGTGCAACCAGTGGCGTACATTTCATAGAGACAAATAGACACTGTCTACCCTGATAATTTGTTAATTAAATAAAATTAAAAAAATACATCGCAACCAAAAATATGATTTCAAAATTCCCGCGCTCGCCTTATTTTTATCCAAATCCAAACGCTACCGTTCGCTCGGGAGACAAATTCAAATCGCGGCTCGATTTACACACATTCAAAACTTTTCTATCACTGTGTTTCGTATAATCACACGCATGTATCTGTAGTGGTTGTGAATGCTTACTTAGCTCAAAACACGCACACAAGTTAAAAAACAGACGGAGTCTCTAGCCAATAACAGCAACGGATAAAGAAATTGTAAACGGTTTGAATCTTATTAGCTACAAATTAGTTTAACCTATTAGAAAAAATAACATATTAACTTTATAAAAGATATTAACATTTTCATTATATGTTATAATTATAACTTTTTTGAATGAATAATAGGAATGATGTTATTTCTTATTATAATAGGGGTTTACCTATGAAGTTGCGTTTTGCCGCCCAATAACTAAAATCAACAACGTCGAATTAAAGGCGATAATGGAAGCTGACGATACTCTATCTATTGCTCAGTCAGCAGCAGCTTTCAATGTTAACATTAAAACAATATTAATCCATTTGCGTCAAATTGGTAAGGTAAAAAAGCTTGATAAGTGGGTGCCGCATGAAATGAACGATCGCCAGCGCGTCGAACGCGATGAGGTATGCCTTGCGTTGCTTAATAAACACAGAAACGAAGGGATATTGAACCGCATTGTCACTTGCGATGAAAAATAAAGTCTTTTTGACAATCGTAAGCGGTCATCATGTCGGTTATACCCTGGTTCAGCACCTAGGCAATGCGCCAAACGAAAACTTACCCCTAGAAAAGATCATTACTGTTTGGTGGTCTAGTGCCGGTGTAGTTCATCACAGCTTCTTACCAAATGGCAGGAGTATTACTGCAGATGTGTACTATGAGAAACTGGACATAATTATGGAGAAGCTCGCAGGTCTCCGGCCAGCCTTGGTTAATCGTTCGTCCCCGCTACTCCTGCACGACAACGCTCGACCTCATACGGCACAACAGACGTTCTCTAAGCTACAAGAGCCAGGGTTGGAACTTTTGCGTCATCCACCGTACTCACCAGACCTTGCGCCGACAGACTTCTATTTTTTTCAAAATTTGGAAAACGTCTTGGCTGGAAAAAAGTTCTATACCCGAGAGGCAGTACAAAATGCCTTTGAAGAGTTTGTTGCCTCCCGTACACCTGAGTTCTTCGAGAAGGGCATTGAAAAATTACCACTGCGCTGGCAGAGAGATGCATCGATAGCATGGATGCATACTTTGATTAATAGAAATAAAAAAAAGTGTTTAAAAAAATACTTTAACTTTTTGTATACTAAACGGCAACTTCATAGGTAAAGGCCTAATATTTTCTGAACGTTTTTTAGTGACGTTATCTTCTTTATTTATGGAATTTTTAATAGATTCGTAGGTGGCGCCTATCGGCATTCAATTTTGAACAAAATTATATTTAATTATTATATATAAATATATAATAAATTTATAAAACTTTATTTACATTAACAAAAAGTACATACATATGTTAACATTTACAAACTTAAAACTACACATTATAAACTATAATAATAAACTTCCTTAAAGTTGCCGCTTAAAAAGTATTTATAAAACATAATAATGTATGTATGTAGGTATACCTTGTTTTTTCTTACTTTTCCTAAATGGTAAACAAATACTAAGAGCCATTGACTTTAATTAGGGCTGGGAATAATTGAATGAACTATTTTGACGATTGAATGAAGTGAACTAAAATTATATATGTCCGTGTTTTCTTACTTGCCGTACAACGTAATCAATCCTTTTTTTTTATAAAATTTATGTTTTCAATTAATTTTTCTTTTACTGAAATAATTTACATAGATACATATCTTCACGGTCTTTCTCTAATGGAGTAGTCGAGAGAACAATATACATACTTAAATATCACATGGTCCGTAATAGATTAGTAAGTTGGCAATTAATATTTCAATGAATTTTTGAATAGAGACGTATTAAGGTTGTTTACAATTTAAGACAACTAAGTAAAAAAGTTTTTTTTAGATAGTTTGTACATCTATCTAAAAAAGGGAGATACAATATGGGAGATATCATATCTATTCTTCGGAATATCGCATTCAAAATATCGAATGACTCGAGAGACTTATATTTGATCTATGAAATTTTTAAAAAGACAAGGTGAATCACCTGATTTAAGACTTAAACCTATGTTATAATTAACAAACATTCAAAATGTAAATAAACATATTTTGTACAAAATAAAGGTATGGCAACAATGTTATTAATTCTGCATTGTGTGTTCATTTTTTAAACCTTTAAAAAACGGTAATATTCATAACATAACAAGTATGGAAAAAGCAATATTGTTAAGATAGATAGATATATTTTTTGAAAATTCCTTCATTTAGAAACAAATTAAATATAATTTAGGAATAATTCGGTCTTTTTAATAGGGATTTGGGATTATTGTCTTCCTGTCAATATTGTCTTATAAAAAGAATGAAGTCATTGATTAGCGACATCCGATATTTCGCTTTGTATCAATATATCGTATCGCAATGTATCATTACCCATTGTATAGATACACGATCTTATCGAGTCTTTGTATCGATATTGTTTATATCGTAAGATAATAATTGTATCGTTTTTTAAAGTTTTTTCTTAAAAATGGGGTAACGTATCCCATTTTTAAGTGGCTAAACTAATGGTGGCGTTTTGTAAACTTCTTTCGAAACGTCTTCACGCAGCGAAAGAAATTGAAGTCGGTGCCAAATCAATGTGTTGCAACCTTGTTGCAACAGAAAGTTTATTAGTTTGGTAGGTTCGGCACCGACTTCAGTAACTGTCAAATTTAATTATATATTTTTTGTTTAATAAATTATTTTTATTGTACTTGAGTTTTAATTTGTAAAGGGTAGTTATTTTGTACTTCTCAAGGTTTTTTTTTGAAGGCGGTATTATTTATTTTCTTAAAATTTTTTCTGTTATAAATTTCGATTATTAATTTTCGTCACTGCGCCTGCAAAAACCGACAAGTGAAAAAGTACAACTTTTCAGGAGGAAAAAAAAACAATTTTTCGCTTTAGTTATTTCGTTTTTCTCAAAATAGAGCATGTTATAAAATTTTCAAACAGTTAAAGAAACGTATACCTACGTTAGTTGTTTTACAATAACAGTAGATTTTACAAAATATTTTTTTAAAGTTTTAAGCATTACATAGCCTCTTTTTTGGTCCACAAAAACAGCCATGTATTCGTATTTTTATTTCACACAGCACAAATTTGCTCCGTTATAATGAATACAATAACAGTCCCAAAATATACATAGCAGCATTATCAAATATAGTTTATCATTTTTTTTATGAAGATTATACGTTTTAGAATGAGGAAAATAAGTAAGAAATAGAAATAAGGGATACTTACAATAAGTATCCCCTTGGTTTTCCCTTTTGTAAACAAAAGTCATTAAAGTCAAGTCAAATGTGTTCTTTAATCATTTAGTCATTTTGTGAGACACAGGTACAAATATGATGTTAGTGTTCCAATTTTCTATCTTCTATATATATAAAAGGCGATGTATGTATGTATGTATGTTCCTTATGGACTCCGAAACGGCTGGACCGATTTCGATGAAATTTTTAGGGAATCTTTGCCCTAGCCCTATTGCCCTAGCGGGTGTTCCTGTAAAGTTTGGTAGCGATCGGATCAGTAGAATTTTTTCTTTTGTTTTTTTAAATCTGTTTAATTTATTTTAACTTCAACTAACGCCCAGTGAAACGGGCTGGGTTTGCTAGTATACTATAAGAGCCTCTGTGCCCCGCCTCATGCATGGCATTACAAACATTAATAACAAAACAATAACTCAGATAAATATGTTAAATGTTATTATTATTGTCATTAAAATTGGAATTAAATTTATGTCATTATATTGAGTTTAAAATGTTATTAATTATTATATAATCATTACTCATTAAATTGCAATCAAAATGATATACGTGTCAACGTAAAAGAAATAAAAAAGTTTTGTAAATATCATCATTAAAAAATTCGTCAATGGAGTAATACGTCAATTCTAATAGAAATTTCTTTAATTGTTTTTTGTAAGTATTCAAATAAGTGCTATCTTTTATAAAGTTTGCTAATTTATTATATAATTTAGGTGCCATAGTAAATATTATATTGTGGAATAATGTAGTCCTACATGTAACGAGACAGAGATTTCCACAACGTCTTGATCCTTTTACGCTATCGTATAGGTTTTTATTGGATTTAACAAAAATAAGTACTTTATAGTTATATATACACGGAAGCGTCATTATTTTTAATTCTTTGAAATGCTTTTTACAGCTGTCTCTTTGCTTTAAACGACAAATCGATCTTATGCATCTTTTTTGTGCTCCGAATACTAATTCTTTCTCTTTTACATTACCCCAAAATATAATGCCGTATCGTAATATCGAAGCGACATATCCGTGGTAAGCTGTCAATACAGCCGAACTCTTTACTATTTCACTTAATTTATAAAGTGCATATGAACATTTGTTTATTTTTTTCTACGTTTCATCAATGTGGGTACTCCATTTCATGTCGTTATCAATATATAACCCTAAAAATTTTGTCGTGTTTATCTCATCTAGACAATTACCACCATAGTTAATATTAAAATTTAAACTAACTTGTCGTTGTCTAAAAGTCATTATTTTAGTCTTATCTAAATTTAGTCTTATCTAGATTATTACATTGCAGCCAGTAAATTATTGTTTTTAAACAATCGTTAATTTCATTTTCAAACGTATCACCGGCAAACACTAACACGGGATATTTTATTGACTTCGGCAAGTCATTTATATAAATGATAAATAGTAATGGACCCAAGACGGTACCCTGAGGCACACCATATTGAGAAATACGTTCGGTTGACGTATATGTTACTTTGGTCCTAGTTTCTGTACAAAAGCGTTTATGCACGTGATTTGTTTTCTATTATCTAGATATTATTTTAATAGATCATTAACATTACCTCTAACTCCGTAGCAGTTTAATTTTTGTAATAACATATTATGGTTAACATAATCAAAAGCTTTAGAGTCATGTCCATATAGAGAGCTGACACCGGGAATCTTTTGTCCATTCTTGTCATAATTGTATAAAGAAAATCGTATACTGCCATATTTATTGTCATATTTTTCCTTAAATCCCTTTTATTCGTCAGTGAATAGATTATTATTTTCAAAATAAAAGTATAATGTCTTATAAATTACTTTTTCTAGAATTTTAGAAAATATTGATAGTAATGCTATCTGTAATTTTTTATATCTTCTCTATCATATCTTTTAAATAATGGTTTAATTACAGTAACTTTCAATTTATCTGGAAACACTCCAGTTTCTAATTATTGGAGCTATGAGCGGTGAAACGAATTTTACTATTTTTGTGCTTATTTGAATTGAATTGTTGTTGACAAAATTAAACGTATTTATGTTTTTATTAAATTGCGGTTTTATTTGATCAATAAAAAAATCATTGAGAGCTTTTGCAATTAACTGAGGATCCGTCAAAACTTTATCAATAATTGTAATAACTAGTTTTCATGTTATTTATTATTTTCCATGCAGTTTTTGATTTATCAGTAGCACCTTGTATATAATGATTATTGTGCGCTTTTTTAGTTAATTTAATAATTTTGCGATACCTTTTAGAATAAGATTCAAATTTGAACTTATCATCATTATTCGGTGAAAGTCTATATTTCCATAATAATGTTCTTTTACGTCTACTATATATCCATCTAGGTTTCGTCGTCGTGTGTACAGGAATCTTTAACATGGGAAAACATCACTCTAGTGTCGGTCCCTCATGTCTGAGGATCGTGGTCAGCATCAGGGTTGCATTTGGAGCGGATGATCTGCCTCCACCGGTCTCTGTCCATCGCGTCTCCCACTGTATTGTAAAATTTAGAGGACGACGAGTCTTTTATTTGGTCAGTCCATCTTGTTGGTGAACGGCCGAGCGATCTTTTGCCTTCAGTGTTTCCAACTACTATCAGTCTCCCCAGATTTTCATTGCCTCTACGCACTGTGTGACCGAAATAGGCAAGAATGCGTTGCTGGCTTATGGTGGACAAACGAGTCTTTATTCGGAGCTGGGTCAGAATTGATGCATTGGTGCGTTTATTGGTGGTGATGTATGGGAAAACATAAGTCATAAAATAATTGAAAAATGTCATAAAATTTACTAAAAGCATTATTAGCATCCTTGCAATCATATATTTCATTAAAAGTGATAACCAAACAAGCCTCAAATTTGATCATGTTTTCTTTCGAGTAGTCTCTTTTAAATCTGTACCCCTTCTTTATTCTAAAAGTTTTATTTATTGATTTGATTCCTTTAAGATGACAATAGTAAAGTCTCCGCATAAAATAATTTTTGAATTATAAGAAAATAAACTAAGTATGTCATGTAAAATGTCAAAGAATATGTAAAATTTTTTTAAGGTGTTCTTATTTTTTGGCACTCTATAGCTATACATATAACTATGATTTTGTGCTCAATTAACTCGACTGCACAAATTTCTACTACACTTGATACACAATATTTTAAAACTTCCTTAATTTCTCTGAATGTATGAGTCTTTTTGACAAGAATACACAAACCACCATTCCTATTTGCTCTCGTGAAACAGGCACCTAGTTTAAAATTAGGAATATTTAATAAATCTAAGACCTCAGAAATAATATTGTGTTCTGTAAAACAAATTACGTCAGGAAAATTCAAAACAAGGCCATTCAAGCTACAGTCAACGTGTCCGATTTGTTAATTAATCCATTTACGTTTTGGTGCATGACATGCATATACCTATAAACAAAAAAAATCATTACTACTATATTCACGTACATGTTCAGAATCAGCGCCGTTAGAGTCAAGAATCAATTCACTATTTTTTGCGGACATATCTGTTTGAGTTAATTTATTATCTAGTTCAGCAAAAAATTTAGTCTGAGAGGATTTGTTTTGTTTTACTACTGTACATTTAATGTTTATTGCTTTATTTGTTTTAACATATTCATTATATTTAATTCTGTAGTCAATTTTTTAAATTTCTCTTAAATGATAGCGTGATATATTAATGCCACAATTTCTCCTGTTAGGAATGTATTCAACATAATTCACATGAATTTACATATGTCACATTATTAAATTTACTATATATGAGTTTCGTTACATGGTTAAGTGATTTTTTCTTCTGTGTGATTGTGATAGTGATTCTTATATCTGTCATCTGTCTAATCGTCCGATTATTTTTTGATCTTGCTATATAATTTCGTCGATATTGCCTTCTTCATGTTTTATTACAAATACGTGTTATTTACTTAGCGTAAATATTGAAATTGAACGTGCTTCTAAAATCTTGCTCATGATACGTACTCAATGTGAATTTTAGTGTACGACACGTACGTACGAAATAACTATGAAGCACCTTTTTTTAAGTTTCAGATACATGCCGATTTCAGATCGCAACTTAAGTGACAGAAATGCTCCGCTTAGATTATGACTAGTTAGGGTGGACTTTATGTGCCGCATAACTTTAATCTTAGATTGATATCCAGGTCTCACTACCGTACAATAAAGTTGGCACCAACACCGCATAGTGGATGGCCATTTTGGTAGTGTTATATATGTTCACACTGCTTACTCATACGGACAGAGCACCGTTCACTTTATTGCCAGCTGTTACCCGTTTCTACACATCCAACTCACATCTTCCATACATCGAAAACGGACTCCCCAGATAAACAATTTCATTCACCTCTTCTAGACATTTTCTATTTACCCAAATCTCACATTTCGTCTCTACCGGTTCCCTTTCGAACACCAGAACCTTTGTTTTGTTCACATTTATATTCAATCCTTTCACTACACATTTTTCTTTCATGCACGTGACTAGTGTCTGCAACTCTGCTTCTGATGGTGCTAAAAGCACAACATCGTCAGCATACAATAAGCAGTTTACCACTGTGCCATCACGTATCATACCATTCATACTAGCTTTCAATCTTTGGAGGCAACTGTCCAAATACGGCACGAACAGCCTAGCAGACATCACGCAGCCCTGTCTGACACATCTGAACAGACTTCGAACCAGGGCGACATGTCACCTTCTATCCTTACACAGGCTCTGTGGCCTCGATATAATGACCTCAAAGCCTGCAGTAAGGAGCCCTCCACGCCATATTCAGACAGAAGACTCCACAATTTCTTTCGCATTACTCTATCGAACGCTTTTTCTAGATCCACGATAACGAGAAGCGAGAAAATCTGTTCTATGCAACCCCTACCGTTCGCAAAACTACCTTGCGCCTCCCACAAATATCTTTCAGAAACGCCTTTCATACGTTCAGTCAATACCTTAGTATAGACTTTACTTGCTAAGCTGATTAGCTGATGGCCTTTTAGCACGTTTAGTCTAAGTAGGAACCTTTCCCTTTATAGAGAGGTACTATGACTGAGGTACGCCACTCTTCTGAAACCTCCCCCTTCTGCCAAAAAAGGTTGCAAATTGCACAGAAGGTATCCCAGGCCCTGGGACCTCCATAATTGATCATCTCAGCAGTCACCTCATCAATTCCCGCAGACTTTCCACATTCCAAACTTCTTATCGCTTTCTCAATCTCTTTGATACTAATGGCATCCTTGAGCATCCCTGACCCGAGTGTGACAATTCATTAGAATCGCTCTCAGTATCAGGGATGGAGTCACCACTCTCATACAGTTCTCCATAGTATTCACTCCATCGCTGCAGAACATGTTTTTTATTTGAAAGTAGGTTGGTTGCTTTCGAACGCACTTTATTCATTCTGCAAGGTGTCGGACCACTTCAGTACTTACGTACTTCCAAAATAATTTGGAACTTTCCTCAAAGTTGTCCGACATCTCGTTTTTATATCCTTAATCCTTAATATCCTTCACCTTTCACGCTTCTCTTTCAGTAGTGCTTTCGTTTCTGCTTTCTGCAGCTTATATCTGTCTTTCATCAAATTATTCATACCACAATCATTTTTAGTAGCAAAGTAGTCTCGCCGTGCTTTCTTCTTCTTATACACAGACTCTTTCACCTCATCATCCCACCACACATCACGCTTTTTACCGTTCCCAATTTTATTCGTTCCACACACTTCTTCTGCAGCCTCGATCATACTATCTCTAAGGTTCTGCCAGCATTCTTTAACATAATCGCTCATCATTTTCAATCTATCATCAAGCTTACCGGATAATACTGTGTCATATGCATTCCTGGTGGTCGCATTTTGCAGTTTCCAGGTTTTAATGCGACAAACTGCTGCAGGTTTGGACACTACGCGATGTCGCTATGCTGCAAACAGATCCCAAAAGTGGTCCGTTCCCAGATCGGCTCCTCTATGCGCTCTAGTGTCGATAACCTGCTTTTTAAGTCTGCTATCGACCAGGAATAAATCAATCATACTTCTCGCACCCTTTCATTCCCACGTGTACTGATGAATCCTTTAGAGCTTAAATATGGTATTAGCTACAATAAGATCCTTATCCATACACACTCCTAACACATTCTTACCAGCATCATTCACTCTCTTATCTCCATATTTGCCTAGAACATTCTCAAATCCTGTTCGAGCTGTCCCGACCCAACATGTCTCCACACACAACAATTCTCTCATTCTCTTCAAACGTCGCTAGAACTTCCTTAACATTCACCCAAAACTGCTCTAGTTCACCCGAACCGACAGAGGATACTGGGGCACACACCGCCAAAATAAAAATTCTTGTCAACCCCATCTTGAGCCGCACCCAGAGCGGTCTGTGATCTACAAATTTACATCACACACTCAGTCATACATTTAACCAAACAGCAAAACGCCCACTCCCTGGCATCCGCTGTCTCTATGTGGACCACAAAGCGATGACCCCTCCGAGCAAGTCGGCAAGTTCACTGCCCCTTCGCTTGGTTTCACTCAAACATAACGCATTAATCTTTTCTCTTCCATAATATCAATCCCTTCCTTCATCTTCTCTTCAATCCCACCTCTCACATTCCATGCGGCTACTCTGCAATTCTCTCTACACTTTCCGCCGCGAGGTGTACAGCGTGCGTGTTGGGTGGCGGTCCTTAACGCTGAACTGCACTCTGCACACACCAGCGGGGGCAGACCGGTGTACGCGCTTTCGGAGGATGTCCTAAATGAAGCACAATCGTTGTCCCGCATGGTATGCACAGGAGAGGAATTGCAGCCCTGAAAAGGGCTGGCAGGGGTCGCGACGAGCACGCTTTCTCAGTTGACTCCCTAACAATGAGAGAAGTGCAATAATAGTGCGCGTTAAGTATATTTCAGTTTAAACTTCTCTCATTGCTTCGCGCGTATCGCGATCACTAATCAAATTTTAGATTCACGCGCTATTGCACTCACTAGACGAATATTTGCATTGTTTCCATACTTCGCGAACAGAATTCGTATAATATAATTTGTATAGTGGCACTATATCTACCGCGAAATGTGCATTTTATGATCACAGCGCAATAGACACACCAGCGTCATGTACGATATCAATTTTTTATTACAATTAGTAACAGGACGCGCAACGGTCGCGTGGCTATCGCTGTCTGCAAATTTTGAGGTAATAACCACGGCAGTCACGTGTTTGCGTAGCGTGAGACTTCGACTCGCCCTACAATATTCAGCCACAGTTGTCCAAAATATTGTCGTTGTGTATATGCCATGGCGTGTGCGCATTAGCGCGTACACATACAAACTCCGTAGGCTATCTTTCTACGAAGACATCCTACTGTTATGTATACTAATGTGACAGATCAATAAATTAAATATCACTACACAAGAGAATCATTTATACGTATACCAATTTGAAGAAAATTAAAAAAAATTGAAAAATTAAGTGTAATATTTAAAGAAAATTAAAACTAAAAAATTGAACTGAAAAAATAAATAAAAAGCAATTGTCTAATTTGGTCTAAGTTTAGATTGTCAAAAATAAGCTTTACGTGAACACGAAGTCTTTAAGGTGGCTTTCTACCACAGCGTACCTACTATACATTTTAAAAACAATAACTCAAAATATTTTGAAAATGTGTACAGTAGCTTTAGTAGCTTAGTAGTTAGGTTAGCAGTCGTAATTTCTATTGCAAAATAACGACTATGTAAGAGAAGGTTAAGCTAATTTACCACGTAATAATGTTGATGAATTTTTAAATAACTAATTTAATATATTATAAAAGTACTGGCGGAATCAATACATTTGAGAGTGAGGTACCTAATAGAGAAGTATAAAACGAATATATATGAAGTTAATATTATAAAGTATAGATTTTCAATTCACTTTCACAATAAAATACAAAAAATAGAATTTCATGTCCATGGCTGAAGCTCGGTAAGTTAATACGAGTATCAACTAATTTGTAACACTATCTGTTATTTAAATACATAGTTAATAATACTTTAATAATTCCTGGCGGTTATGAATTAAGCAATTCTATTTTTAATATCCCGCATCAGTTTTGTCAAGCATGTTCTTTCCCGAGGTTTATTAATCAAACCATTCTGTTTTTTTGTTTGTTCTTTTATTATTCCAGTAAAATGAAGGCAACAATGAAATAAATACATTATTTTTGTTAATAAACATTTTCACAGGTCTTCAAACGGTTGTTTGCATAAAGTAATTAGTGACTGATAGTTTAACCAATTCATATAATACCGCTCTTCTTCAGATGAGCTCGAGAAAAATATGGCTTACGATCATTACTCATTAAGTCATCAGAATAATTATGAACGCGGTTTTTCCAGCTTCTCAGTACAAGTTATTCGAATTATTCGATTTTTACTTATTTACTTATTTACAGTGACATCAATTATCCATTAAAAATTAGCTATATCAATCAGATTAAAGTATCTATGGGTAGAATAGGTGCCTGGCCGAGACGATGTTTTGGCAAAAAGCGGTCTCGAAACATTGTTAAAAATTTGGAATTTGCGATTCTGATGAATACATATGGTCTGTATATAGGAGGTCTTTACATAAAACTCAATTTTCATGTGTTAAATATGTTTGTGCTGGGTCACAGTTATATAACATTCTTAATGAATTTTCATTCTTTGGTAAGCAAAGAGATAAATCATAACGGAATATAATGGAATATAATGTCAAAATTATTTACGTCGCAATTAAAATTATTGTAATTTTTCGTTGTAGCAACGGCTAGTTATGGTCTATACGGACTCACATCAAAAATTCATCAAAGAATTTGTGCAGGATATACACATGCATCATTACAAACTCAAATCAGAATATGCATTTCAGGTACCAATGAAGTTTACAATTGAAGTTAGAAATATTGATGGTTATCAAAATAATATTCGATAAAAATGTATTTATTGCAGGTTCACAAAGAGGTTCATAAGATTTGTTCAATTTTTACAAAGTTTATGCATTTGCAGATGTACGTAGGAATTTTGTTGTTCAACTTAATTCCGCTTTACAATAATATTAAGGCCGGTATGTTCAGCAGCAACCGACCAGTTGGCAAGAAATTTGAACACTCCATTTACTTTCACTTGCCATTTGATTACAGTACCGATTTAACTGGTTATTTCATTCTTTTCTTTTGTAACTGGTACGCGTCCTATGTATGCACAGTGATATTTGTTGTTTACGATCTACTACTCGCGGTCATAATGTTTCACATACGGGGTCACCTGAAGATACTTCAATATAATTTAGAAAATTTTCCTCTACCAATGCGCAGCAATGACAGTAATAATACTTCATGGTATAGCGAAGAGGAAACCAATAACATAATTCGATTAATTAAGGAGAATATCGACTACCACCGGTGGATTACAAAGTGAGTGTATGATGCTAACGGCGTACATCACATCACGTTGCGCGCTGTCAGCATTCACGCCAACACGCGGCATTTCAACTACTATTTTAAGTAGTACACGTCCAATCACCAATCGGCTCTCATGTGCTCATGAACATTAAAAACCAAACCATTATAAATTAAGTCGAATCAATGAACTACATTATTGTGCTTAATTTGATCTAGGGGCAAGACAGTGACCCTGCCAATGCGAACCAAAAGACAAAAAAATGGCGCTACCTAACTTTTCTCGAAGAATTTCGCCGTATTTTCAAACCCATAAGAGAGTCGAAATTCTCAGGATAAGATGTAGCTAACAGACTTATGAAACACTAATTTTCACTTACTAGCTTCTATACTTAACATTTTACCTAAAATACGTCGATTTCGTCACTAATTCACTCACTCACTCACTGATCAAAACCTTTAAGATACTTTCCGAAGTCCTAGAAAGACGTGAGACGTGGTGTGCAGGGTAACAAAACGACAAAAAAAACTAAGGAATCTGTAACTTTTACCCTCTAACCCTTATAAAGGTAGATTAGTACATAAACAACGAAAAAGAGAATAGATTATGAAGAAAGGAATTGCTGGCATGGAAGAAATACCTTTTCGCAAGGGTTATATATACTTTAACATGTATGTGTAATATAAGTACAATATCACCGCTATTGCTTCATTTGCGTTAAAGTTAGCGTTCATATACGTTCATCATTTAAGGCATTACAAATTTACCACAAGAAATACAGCTTGAAAAAAGAACTAGAGCATCTTACAAACAGAAATTTTCCCACATATTTTACATTATTACTCACATAAGAGATCCCACCAAAAACATTTAACATGTAGGTTGCCAAGATTCAAAAGTTCATAACACTGTCACTGTAAAAAGTAAGTCTTGATCAAAAAGTATGGGTTGGCTGAATCGCGGTCGTCGCGCAGACACTCCCATGGATTTATGGTAAGAAATGAAGTTGGTCTTTAATGCTCGTGTGTTGTCTTTAATGTTCTATGAAGCAGCCATGCATACTTTTTGACCAAAAATAGTTTGCAGTTAGAGCTTATTTCTATAAGCCCTAACTCTATAAACCTAACTTAGGGGCTTGGCTTTTCATTTGATTTGATCTGATAACCTTTTAACAGTGAAAGCGCTATGAACTTGTGAGTCTTGGCAATCTATTTTGCATGAAACGTTCTTGGTAGGATCTCTTAATTGGGAAACGAAGCTAAATACGGAAACAGAACCACCACACCGTACAGAGCAATGTCAAAAAGACTGCTTCTAGGTCCTACCTATTTAAATAATAACTTGTAAAAAATATTTTTTAAAGAATATTTTTCTATTTGCCTATCTCTCGATATCATGGTTTACTGCTTTATTTCAGTTTCATGAACAAAACTTTCAACACTTGGGGCCCTATTATAGGTTTTTATTACGCGTTTCATCAAATCAGCGGTTGTATTTTACTACTGGAATGCTCGGCATTGGTGAGTTTGTTCGAATTGTCCGAAAGTAGGTAGGTACGACTTTCTTTCAAACGTCATGTTTATAATACCTACTCTAATACCGAAACGATGGCGCGGTAATGTCACATCGCTAAAATTCTGCACACTACCCACAAAATACAAGTGGTTCAATAATTATTTCAAACGCGCTATATTTGACTTCATGTGTATACACTTACAACGAATGGGATCTTCTTCTGTTATCGTTCGCCTAGCCTAGTTATCGTTTGTACAGTTGCTTCCGATTCAACATACATTCAGTCAAGAAAGTATCGGGAATGGATGATTTGTTTATGGTTCCAAATTCAAGTTTTTGTTTTTTTGTTGTTGTTTTTATTTATTTATTTTATTTATTTATTTAAATAAATAAATAATATAATAAACAAAATAAATAAATAAATAAATAAAGTTGTTGTTGCACAACTGTTTTCCATTTTGGCGCGGAATTGGAGTTGCATCTGTTATTTAGATTAAATACAGTGCTGTTTTTAGTTATATCATTCTAGTGTATATTGCGAATTCAATAAGGGACAAAAACATCGAACAAAGAGTTTGTCTTAAATTTTTCATCGCCAATGGAATTTCGTGTTCGGAGTCACTGAAAATGTTGCAGAAGAGTTACGGTGAATCGACTTTTTTAAAAACACGTGCTTGTGAGTGGTACAAAGCGTTCAAAAGCGGTCGAGATGTGATGGAAGATTTGCCTCGCTCTGGTAGGCCATCAACGTCTGCAACTGAAGTTAACATCGCAAAAGTGAAGGAAATAGTGACTGAAAATGCTCATTCGAGTTTGAGAGAGATAGCCGCCGAGCTTTCTGTGTCTGACGAGTCAATCCATTTTAAATAATCACTTGGGTATGAAACATGTTGCCGCTCGGCTAGTCCCAAAAGACCTAAATTTTCTTCAAAAACACAATCGCATAAGAGTCGTTGAGGACATGCTAGAACAAGTCAATTCCAACCCAACATTCATGAAACGCATTGTTACTGGTGACGAGACGTGAGTTTACGAGTTTGAAATGCAAACTAGTCAACAAGCTTCGGAGTGGCGCCTTCCAACTGAACCGAAACCGAAAAACCCCCGCCAAAGTCGATCAAAAGTCAAAGTCATGTTGACTATTTAAGAGAGTAAATTCGACGAAAAAGGCCAGATTTGTGGAAAGAAAATTCTTGGATTTTGCACCACGATAATGCGCCTTCGCACAAGGCCATCATTGTGAACGAATTTTTGACCAAAAACTCAACAAATACCATCGAGCAACCACCTTATTCACCAGATATGGCTCCAGCCGACTTCTTTCTTTTTCCTAAACTCAAATTACCACTTCGTGGCACCCGTTTTCATTCGGTAGAAGACATAAAGGAGAATTCGCGGCGAGCACTGAACTCAATTCCGGAAAAAGCGTTTAAAAAATGTTTTGATGATTGGATTATTCGTTGGCGTAAGTGTATCGTTTCTGAAGGAGCATACTTTGAAGGTGATAAAATAAATTTGGATGAATAACTAACATTTCATGTATTGGGTCCTTACATATGAAATTGGCGTTTTGTACGGGAAGAATATAAAGTCAATTTTTTTTTTGTAAAATATATTTAATTAATCAAAGTATGCACCGTTGTTATCTATGCACTTTTGCCATCTCATAGGTAGTTCATTGATCCCTTTACCAAAAAAACCATGGGGGCGAGAATCAATAAACTCTTTGAAGGCGGTTTTGACTGCCGCATCGGAGTTGAATTTTTTTCCTTGTAAGAAGTTGTCCAAATTCCGGAAAAAATGGTAATCTGTTGGAGCAAGGTCCGGGGAGTACGGTGGATGTCGCAGACATTCCAATTGTAGCTCATCTAACTTAGTGGTTGTTTGTTGTGCAGTGTGTGGTCTTGCGTTATCGTGAAGCAGCAGTGGCCTAGAGCGATTGACCAATCTCGGTTGTTTAGCAGCTAGTTCTTCCTTCATGGTTTGCAGTTGCTGACAATAGATATCTGCCGTAATCGTTTGGCCAGATTTTAGAAAGCTGTAGTGAACGACACCGGCGCTAGTCCACCAAACACTCACAAGTAACTTTTTCTGAGTCAATTTTCGTTTAGGGCAGGATTTGGCTGGGTCTCCAGGGTTCAGCCATTGCGACGAGCGCTTCCGATTATCGTACAGTATCCACTTTTCATCATAAGTAATGATTCGATTTAAAATCCCCTCATTATTGTGTCGGTTGAGCAAAGTAACACAGCAGTCGACGCGTGTTTGCAAGTTCGATTCACTCAATTCATGAGGTACCCATCGTTCAAGTTTTTTTACTTTCCCGATTTGCTTCAAGTTGATTAATACAGTTTTGTCACTTACCCCGAAGCCTGCAGCTATCTCTGAAGTGCTTTGTGATGGATCCGCTTCCACAATAGCCTTTAATTCTTCATTTTCCACTTTGGTCTCCGGCCGTCCACGGGGTTGGTTCTGAAGGTCGAAATTTCCAGAGCGAAAACGTTGAAACCAAAAACGTACCGTGCTTTCTTTTGTGACACCAGCGCCGTACACATCATTAATCCTTCGAGCTGTTTCTGCAGCACTGGTGCCACGGTAGAACTCGTACTCGTAAATATACCGATATTTCATGTTTTCCATTGTGCGGTAATAAGCGACGCCAAAGAAAAAAATAATGAGGAAAAAACAAATGAATGACTGTTTTCAAAACTCAAATGTACCAGCTAAATGAATTTATAAATTTGAATTTGAAATTCTTAACCAAAGAGAAGATATTTCAGATCAAAGTAGACCCAATATTATTGATCTTTTCCCGGTACTTTCTTGACAGAGTAGTCTTGACAGGTCTGCTATTCACGAGAGCCTCAACTTCGGCCATCAATGTAGCGAGTGTCTCTAGACGAGGAGCATGCTCTTTGAGTATTACTCTCAGAGCTGTTTTGACTGTACGAATCATCCTCTCCCAGGTATCGCCCATTTCTGGGACACCTGGTGGGATGAATCGCCACTCGAAACCCCGAAATGTACCTTCATCAGCTATTAAGTTCATGTTAAGTTCTCGAAGAATACGTTTTAGCTCCACATCAGCAGCTCTCAGATTTGTTCCATTGTCCGAGTAGATAATTTGTGGCATTCCTCGTCATGCAATCATTCGTCTCAAAGCCGATATTGTAGAATTTGCAGACAAATTTTCAGCCAATTCAATGTGAATTGCACGTACGGTTAAGCATGTAAAAATGACACCGTACCGTTTTTCACGACGACGACCTACAGTTACCTCTGACGGCCCAAAGAAGTCAATACCAGTGACAGTGAAAGGACGTCTGTGGTGTTGTAGACGGACAGCTGGCTGGTCAGCCATACGTTGTGCATACGCTGCAGCACGACGATACTTACAGAATAGACAACGAGCTGATACACCACGTCCAGTTGGGCGTAGATTTACGATCCAATACTTCTGCCGTAACTCATTAACCCACTCCGTGGCACCCGTTTTCATTCGGTAGAAGACATAAAGGAAAATTCGCGGCGAGCACTGAACTCAATTCCGCAAAAAAAGTTTAAAAAATGTTTTGATGATTGGATTATTCGTTGGCGTAAGTGTATCGTTTGTGAAGGAGCATACTTTGAAGGTGATAAAATAAATTTGGATGAATAACTAACATTGCGTGTATTATTGATCTTTTCCCGGTACTTTCTTGACAGTGTAGTAATTAATAAATAATACGGGAGCTTCTGATCAATTTAGAACTCCCGGACTCAGCGAAACCTCGACCTATACAAGTGTTGAGAAAATACTTACTTCTCTTTACAATAAATCCGTTTTAAAAAATTAAGACGTCAACCTAATTTGGAAAGCTGAATTCCACGCCCCATTCTTGAATACTGTCAATTACTTTAGTGATATTTCTTTGGTGATATTTAGAACAGATTTATCCCTGCGTGGAAAAATACTGCAATGTGAAGTGTCCGAGAATCGATATTTTTAATAGGGTAAATAAAAAGAAAAACTCATCAGATTTTCCACTTAAAGTTTGTATGTAAATATTTAAGTGATTTTTCGTTATGTATAGCATTATTTATTCACCGGAACTACTTCGAAAAGTCTTCTAATCGTAGAAAATTGTTACCTGTAATTATTTATAAAAATAAATTATTTCATGAAGCTACAACAACAAAGTCATTTAAAGTTAAAACATGCCTATATTAATATTGCTCAATAATTAGATATAATTTTGTCCATAACAAATCTTGTAATTGTTTGGACGAGCAGCGTAAGCGTAATGTCTCTTGTGTATACCTATTGAGCAAACAAGGGAAGAACGCTGAAAATATTTAGAGGGCGCTAAAACAAAAAAAAAACAATCGCGCTTTCTTATTACAATCATTAAAAAAATTAATAACAACAAACAGTTTAATATTTTTTAATGCAACTGTCGTTTAAGATAAAGGACAAGACAAGCGCGAAAATTTTGCAACATGTTTTTAGTTGTATTTCTTTTTACTTTATTTAAGGGTCGGCATAACCACCGCTCGTTGTCAAAAGTAGGCACAATTTCGCGCAAGACGCTACGCATACAGTCACAGACTATACACGCATACATAGATAGTTCCACACAGTGGTACCACAGTTGTCGCGTACTCGTACATATATTTGAATGACACATAAACACGTTATCCACTAGACACACACTATAACTATCGCTCTGACAAATTCAGTATAGGCATTATTTTAAATTAATTTCTTTTTTCAATGTGTTCTGTGAGTTTATGATTAATACATTTTATCATGTCTGCCGAATTCACGCTCGTATGAAACTATTGAACTCAATGAGAATACTTTATTGCTTTCATTACTTTTCCTCCTGAAAAGTATTGTTCTCTCCCTACTTTTTTAGATATGAACATGAGAGTACCCGGCAGTTTTCTCAGTGTAACAAAACTCGGGGCTCCAGCTTTTGTATATTTACTATCATCTAAACTCGGAATGCCAAACCTCGTCGGGCGAGATTAGGTGTTCCGACCTATAATTAACGAATTGTCAGAGTTGGCACTGTCTATTTATCTCTGCGGAATGCACGTCCCATTGCTGTTTCGATATGATTTTATTGTACACCGTAGTACAAGTTAGGTATTAAGTTACTCATTTTTTGGGGTTCTGAAGGAAAAACGGAGTCGTTATAAGATCGTTCACGCGTTTGTTCCTTTGACATACGCGATTTCTCAGAAACTATATGACGAACTACCTAATAACTTAAAATTTAACATAGTATTTACGCCCACACATAGTATGTCGCATTAACTAATATTTTAAGATACACATTGGATAATTAAAGAAGGAGCAAGATTGGAAATTCGAATTCGACTTGAACATCCTCTTTGTCTACTACAAAATTTTAAAATTTTAAAAAGTCCAGATTATTTTCAAAATTTCAGGGATTATAAAGCCTTATCTGAATTTTATGGAAAAAATATAATGAAAGTTCTAAGTCTTCAAGGTTTAAAATTCAAATAAGGCTACAATCCCTGAAATTTTGAAAATAATCTGTATTTTCAAAATTTCAGGGATTGTAGCCTTATTTGAATTTTACGGAAAAAATATAATGAAAGTTTCAAGGGTCAAGGTCTTCAAGGTTTTTAAAAATTAAGTTAAGAAATCTATCATTCTATAAATAGGCATCGTATGGAATCCTCTATGCGCGAGTTCAATTAGTACCTGATTGATTTTTTGTGATTCATATTATTTCAGGATGCTGCGTCTCTAGTACGATATGGACCTCTTACTTTGATTCTTTTTCAACAACTGATCCAATTATCCGTTGTGTTTGAAATGTTGCGACACAACGTAAGTCATGTCAACTAAAAATAAAAATTAACTGATCATAGAATTTATGATTATCTAACATGTAATATTTAGTATCTTTATAATAAATGATCTGTTTGATATAGAACGTTTGGTATTATTAGGTCCTTAGCTATGAAATTTCCGTTATGTACAGAAAAAAATCAAAGAATTTTTTAAATATGAGTAATCGAAGTGTTCGACATTATGGTCGATGCATTTTTGCCATTTTAATAGAAGTTTATTGATGCCTCTGCTATAGAAATCGTGGGGACGAGAATCGATGAAATCTTTTATATGTCTTTTTCACCGCCTCATCGGATTTGAAATTTTTCATTTCACAAAAAGTTATCCAACTTCCGAAAAAATGGAAATGAATTGGAGCAACATCTGATGAGTATCGTGAGTGACGGAGAGTTTCTAATCGTAACTCCTATAGTTTTGCGAGGGTCCGTTGTGTACTGTGCGCACAAACGTTGTCAAGAAGAAAGAGTGGACTAGAGCAACTGACAACTTTCGGTTGTTTGATAGCGAGCATGATCATTTGCAATTCTTCACAGTACGCCTTTATTGTAATTGTTGTGCCGGGTCTCAAGAAGCTGTAATGAACAATACCGGTACAGGTCCGATATACTTAATATTGTTACGGTTGGACCTTATGCGTAAGGAATAAGGTCGATTTTTAATGGAACTAAAAACGTAACTTTTAGTGCTTATATCTCGAGACCTAGGCTTTGCAGAATTATGACCTAAAAACGCATTGCTAGGTTTAAGGTCTACTATCGAATGGTATAAGTTAAATCAAGAAAGAGGAACCAAGTTACACCTCGAATATTCCCGAGCGATGACGTGTCATGTAATAGACTCATGCAAACAGGCGGTGTCGAGAACAATGTCGAATTACTGTTAGCGAGCGTAATTAACTAGAAAATTCCACCTTCGTTTTACCCGACTATAAATAGAGCTCCGTGTCTCTCAACTATCGAGCGAAGCGATACATCGAGACGACATCAAGGCGAATTACATAGACCACTACGACGACTACTGCGACGACCGACGACTTTGGATAGAAGAACTCTGCGATTCGGGAACGTTGAGTGAAGCGTGTACCTCCGGTGAGTACCTGCTTCGAGGGCGACTACGCAGACTAGGGACCGCCGTAATTAAGTTCGCGTGTTCTTGACATCTGCTTGTACGAAGGAAAATAAACTCTTTGCACCCTTAACCGGCATCTTATTACCATCAGTTCGTAACAATATATAATTTTGCGTTCAAGACTTGTTTCGGTTGGACACAAGGCAGGCGCTTTGTGTTCAGCCGTACCTACACTTCATTAATATTGCGTGCCGTCTGTGCTGCGTTGATGCCATGACGGAACTAATATTCGAAAATAACGCGAAAGTTTGATTTTTCGACATTTACAGAAATACGATTTCAAAGAAAAATCGAATCAACGGTGGGAAAACAGATCTGACTTTTTTTGACTGACATTTTTTTATATGTACAATTCTCCTGTGAGAGGAAAGGCAAAGGGATCTACAGCCATACAGCCGATGTTTTAATTAATAAATGGACACATTCTTCATATTTTTTTCATTAACATTTATATAATTTAATTTAACATAAAATTAATAAATGTATTAAAATTTCATTAAAATGTCGACGTAATACATTTTAATGTTTTTTGGAGTTTCTGGCAATAAATATATTACGGCAGAGGCAGTTCCCATGAAATCCTGCTGAAAAACTCCCTGATTTTTTAAATGAAATGTCATAGCTATATTATAAAATTAATTTGAATTTGGAATTTTAAGTAGAATGAAAGATATCGATCTTCACACTAGCCAGTATTAAAAATCGGCAATTTTATAGGTAAGGACCTAATGTTATACATTATTATGGTATGTAAATAATATAATAGTTGTTCAGTGCTTACATACACTGAACGACAATTCTTATATCTATGTGGCGTCTGAACATTTATATGTTCACGAAGATTTCAATAGGTACGATTCTTTGTATTATTTTCTTGTTTCTAGAGCGACGCTATTCCGCACACTGTATACAATGTACCATGGGAGTGTATGCCGCCACGTGCGCGTCGATTAATACTTTTTTTCTTATGTAATGTTCAAGAGTCCAAAACTCTAAAAGCCTTTAAAATGGTGCCGATAGGAGTTCAGACAATGTCTGCGGTAAGCAATAATTTGGAGTGGATTTATTGCATTTTTTACTAAACTGTCAATGAAGTATACACATAACAATGGTAGTCAGTGTTGAAATATTGTCAACATAATTATAATCATAACATCGAAAATATATTTGTTTGCAGATTCTCCGAAACTCCTTCAGTTATTTTATTATGTTGCGTGCTATAGCAACCACGAAAGTGTAAAAAAAGAGGAAAATTATTTACACAGTACCTACACACACATTTAACAATTTTTGAATAAATATAATTTTAGTACCTCTTCAACTTAATTAATTTCACGTAAACATAATAAAAAGTTAGGCATAAACAAATCTTCATTTTTTTACTCACATCTCACACACGTATACGTAAGTGTAATAAACTATTCTGTATTTTTTGCATTGTATAAATGGTTAGTAATTTGTATAACTTTATAATTATCTACTTGTGTATTAATTCCAATATAATTTTCATTTGTAACTATGGAATTTGTAATGAAATAAATAAATAATTAAATTTGTAACGAATATTCTGTGAGCATGAGAATTCTAGGATTCGTATGGGCGCCTCGACTTATACGCCACTGTGTTGGGAAATTATTATAACCGAATAGCCTTTACCATTAACTTATTAAAAAAAATGTTAATTTTAAAAATGGTAAAATGTAAAAAATGTCATGGGCTCCCAAGTTTATAAAAAACTTTCAATATATTGACGACCACGATAGCGCAGTGGTTTAGATGTTAAATGCAAGTGCGGAAGGTTTCGGGTTTGTTTCCGGTCGATCATTTTAGGAAAGAAATTTTTCTATAATTTATCGAGTTAGTGTACTGGGAAGCCTAGTATGAGACTAAGATGATCGGCGTGTATTGTCTGGAGCATTTATTATTATTTATTTTTACCCTGTTAGCGATGCAGTGAAGATATGTATGTATGTATTTTTACATTAAATAGTATACAATATATTTTCATGTTCCTTTAAGTAAATAGTAAAATCGCTAATTACCTGCAATAAAACCGACCGCCGAATGGAATATGAAATTCCACCTTCTCAATCTTAAACTCGCTTCTTTTATGTCACGAGATAGTGATGGTAACCTTTGATTATTATTTAGTCTCTAGTATTAGGATATGTTACGTGGCAAGTGACAAATTATAACTTTTAAAAACACGAATAAATTTTACTATATATTTATTATTAATAACAAAAAAGTTCATACACATGTTAATATTTACAAACTTAAAACTACACATTATCTTAAATAATAAACTTCCTCAAAGTTGCCGCTTAGAAAGCTGTCATTGCTTAAGGTATCCAGTAGACTGGCAGCATTGCCTCTATGAATAGCCAAACTGATTCGTTGGCGGAAGAAGCTACCAGCCCGGCGGTCTCCCGAAGCCTCGACCAGTCTCTTACAAATATCAGAAACCAGTCGATGGGCTTCGGGGCCCTAGGGACCTAAAGTTTCGACTGCAAAGGGCGTAAATATGAAACTCTCAGAGAGAGTCGCATACTTATGCCGCTTCAAGTTCTCGGCAGTGCTGGCCGCGGCACCTGCTGACTTGGAAGTCGCCGGTACATGGGAAACAGCAAGTGTATCGACACAAGTGGCATCCCATACCAGCGATCTTCCAAGTTTCCAAGGAATGTGCGTCAAACCATCCGGTCTCCTGCCGTCGCCGCGCGCAATACCTACAGGCTCTAAGACTGCAGGAACGCCAGCGGCAACAAGAGCCCGCCGAATGACGTCATTCAAGGCAGCATTTCGTGACATGCGGCCCGCACTCCGTAAACGGGATAAACCGTGGTGACCTAGTACATCGACGAGATCACCGCAGCGGCAACGGTGAGGAAGTTTAGTCCTGGCCCCCAGACGAAGGGATACTATGAGAGAAAGTTTGGTATTGTCAATTAAAGTTCCTAAGTTTTTTGAAGGTATTACCTTCGACCAGTGTCCTGACTCCTTCTCAGAAACAGCCAGGAGGCGAGAACGATCTTTTTCGGTACTACAAGAATATAAAATTTGTAAATGAACATTTTTGCATAAAGGATCATCCCAGTGTTTCTGAGAAAAGGTCGAGGTAGGCAGGTTAGTACTCGGACAAACAATTAACCAAGCATTTCGAGCATCAGTCAAGCACGGCACCTCAACCGATCCTAAGGAAGGGCGAATAACAGATAGGAAAAAGTTTTCCGTGCTGTAGGCTAACGAAAGAAAAGCAGCCAGTGACACACTCGAGATTTTGCGTATGCCCAGGTAATTTTACTTATTTATTATTTAATTATTTAAACTATTTGAAATTTATGAGCTTAGTAGCTATGTATCGAAGTCTGGAATGGGACTGTCACAGGGCATGTGTGACAGGAGTACATATGGAGAATGATTACATTATTTACTTTTAGTTAGTTATCTAAATGAATTCACAATTTATGATGACAACTTAAGCGATAATAAGTGAGAGGAAAACCACAATAATAATTATAAGGTATAGTAAATGATAAAACAACATAACAATATAGATATAACAATAATAATTAGTGTATGATAATTATAGAAAAACAGTAATAACAATTATGATACTTAACATTAATAATTATTGGTAGAACTACACGTGGTGAAAGTTTATACACGTGGTAGAGTCCGATCATGTAACACCTCCCCCCTTAGAATAAAGATAGGGCGTTAGCGTCCGATCTTTTTAGAGGTGATGTCGCTTCTTCGTCTTTATCTTCTGAGGTATATGACGTTGTAGGTTGCACTAGTGATGTCATCGGGATGGCTATGCGTGTTGCTTGTTGCCGGCATGACATTATTAAACCGATGCTAAAAGACGTCCAGGAGAAGGTTTGATGGTGTCGCTGAAAAATGACTGGGAATTAATCTTTTTCAGTTCTTCAGAGTATTTTGCTTAATCTGATTTAATGAGTCTAAAGGTATACCATTAATGGGTATCGGTATGAGTTTCGGTATATTCATGGTTTTCGTTTCTTGGAAACACTCTTCAGTTCTGACGTCAGGGATTATGACAAGCAATGTTACGTTCTCTTCTGTGGTTTGAAAAGCGGACAGCGTGCTATATCCAGTGTGAAGTTTACAGTTTTCAGGTAGCGTTATGATACCGGTTCCTTGGAGTTTTTGATGAGAAACTTCATTATTACATTGTAGCACACTGAGCTTGATTGACGTATAACCATTTATTTCCACCCAGCGGCTGAAAGGTGTTTACTTCTGCGGGGAACGTAGTCGTTATACAGGATTTCGATATTGTTGTGGAGATGCTGAATAATACTTGCAATTCACAAACGGGGCGTGCAGTAGAATCGTATACCACCAGGTTAGTGCAGACGCTTTCCCTTGGTGCATATTTCTTACAGGTTGTCAGCGAGCTCGTTGAGATGTACTGCTGCCCGTTGAGGTTTGTGGCTAAATAAATATGCTCCGGAAGGATAATGGTGTGAAGGGAAGAATTGGAGAGTTGGGGTGTTGTATGGGAATGGAATATATGTGATACAGTGTAAAAGGGTCATTTTGGACGAGAGGGAATTCTAAGACATAAACTAAGCGATCGGAGTACACATATGCGGATAGAGTGGACGACTCTAATAAGGTGTGTATATTTTTAATTGTGACAGGTGTTACTAGTCGTTTGTTGGTTCTAGCATGACTAGACATTAGGAGTTCATGATATAGGTTTTGTAGTGTTATTATAGATGGATGTATAATATTTGATTTGGCGAATAAAATGCTAGTAAGACAATCGTTGGTTTCGACCAACGATTGTCTTCTAGACCTGTAACTAATTCGAGAATTTGCAAGGATATACTAGAGATATTTTCACTTACACTTATGTTAAATATTATTCTTTCAGTTGCATTTAAATAAGTGTTTAGTCTATCTATATTTTCGTTAATGATTTGTTCGTCGAAGGAAATCTTGAATATAGTTTCATTAAAAATTTTTATAGTAGATGACGTAATTTGCATTTGTTTATACATTAGCGAACTTAAATCCAACTCGCGTCTTTCAAGTAAGTCGATCCATTTGTTATACTTTTTCGCGTCTTTTGCGTCAAGAGTACCAATGAGCCATTTCAGTATAGAGCCGAGACCGTCTAATCACTCTCTTTTAGGACGTCCATTCTTACCAAGGTACATATTATATACAAGGTACATAAGTCTATTTTCGATTTTGTTTAAATTTACTTTAAGAAACGACTGTACGTTAGGAAAATTGATATATTGAGATGATATAGTCCGGAATTTATTAGATAGACGTAGAAGAGATTGATGGGCTATGAATAGTGGTTTTAAGTCTTTATAAACTATAAGTTTCCAGGATTCAGAAAAGGGTAATATAGAGCTCTTCTTCCTTGAAAAATAGTCATAATACCTCGCCTGCCTTTGCCTGTGAGGGCAAAGGTTCTATTAGTTTTATATCGGCAACGACGCCCGCAGTTGCCCTGGAAAAGATGAAGGGGTCTCATCAGATTTCGGATATTTATTCCTGTTCTTGATGTGGTTATGAATGAATACATATATTTAGTATAAAACTACGTAAAAGATTAATCTAATTATAGAACATATTATGAAACTGATATAGGGATTATCTATGGCATTGAAAAGGTCCGGAATATTAAAGGTTTGGGCAGCTGTAAGGTGACAGATCCTGTAAAATCAAATTAATTGCTATTAATTGGTTGGTTGGGAGAAACGTATGGTCGAAGTCTGTTTGCATGTACTAATTTGTTTCTGCCAGCTTTCTTAATTAGATAGTTTTCATTGAACCCCACACGTATGATTTCGTGTGGGCCTTCCCACTTAGGGTCTAGGTTATTTGGGTTCAGGACTTGAAGCATTACCCTATCACCTACTCTGAAGTTTACTGCGTTCTTGATTTGACTATCATAACGTTCTTACTTCTTTTCCTTCATACTCTCAAGATTACGTAAAGCAGAGTCTCGTGCGACCCTGAGGCGTTCATTTAGGTCTTTCAGATATTCGCAATCTGTGTATTCAGGAATCGGTTTTAGGGAATAGAATGAACGGAGTTTATATCCGAACAGGAGTTCATGAGGAGTATAACCCGTGGAATTGTTTAGCGAGGTATTATGACACATTATCGCGAAGGGAATTATCTGATCCCAATTTTATAGTCGGCGATTGTGATACGTGCGGATGTAGTCACGTAATGTGGCGTGGAATCTTTCTAGTGCACTGTTAGTTTGTGGACGCAGTATTAGATGTGTGGTTAGAGCCTAAGAATTTTATAAGTTGTTTCATAACATTATTCATGAAAACGCTGGGGAACGATGTAGTGTTGGCAGAAGTGGATCAGTTGTTTCGCGACTGTTACGGCTTCTTTATCAGGGATTGGATAGGCTTGTACGTATCTCGTTAAGTCCTCCTGTAGAGTTAACACGTATTTATTGTTATTGTTACTAACATCGCAATAAGACACCACATCTATAGAGACTCTTTCAAATGGTTCTGTAGACTGAGATGTAATAATCATTAGGGCCTGGAAAGATCTTCTTTGTATTTTATTATGCTGACATGTGATGCAAGAATCTACGTAATTTTTTATATCCACTGTCATACCTTTCCAGAAATATTCATCTCGAATTTTCTTCGTGGTCTCCGTGATACCACGATGTCCTGATAGTGGCTCGTCGTGAAATATTTTCATGATATTAAGTATCTCTTCTGGTTTTAGGTAACGAACCTTGTTTTCACAAATAATAATGTCACAGTCGTAAACTTCAGCTAAATAAGCTGAGACGCGCATTTGTTCGTTACCTTTTAGTTTACAAGTACGGTCGTACTTCAGATCAGGGACGTATAAGGTATTCATGTCATTTTGCTGTACGCACGATAATAGGGATTAAAAGTACCTTTCTATGTCCCAGGGGTCGTAATGTGAAGGTCGCGTACAACAGAAAAATAGGTTTTGTTTTTCGTCGGATATCAGGAGATCTGCATCATAAAGTGCCTTAACTTTCTCTAGGTATGGTTCCGTTTGAGAACATTAGCTTATGGCCATATTAAAGAGATCATTGTTATCTGACAATTGGCACGACATAGGAAGGAATATATTTTTATGTCTCGGGTCTAAGAACCTGTCTGGCGATATTTTTAAGCTTTGAGGTAGTAAGGGCACGATCTTGGAAAACGAAGTGTTCGTAGTTGATTTGCAAATAGTCTTCAGTTTGTGTAGGACTTGAGTCGTCTAATGTTAAGTTAATTACATTGGAGTACAGGATAGGGGGACGAGACAAGGCATCTGCGTTTGTATTGTCTTTACCCGCTTTATAGATTATCTCGTAGTCATATTCTTCTAGCTTTAATCTGCAGCGAACGAGACGACTTCCTGGATCTTTGATGGAGAATAACCAGGTGAGAGGTTTATGGTCCGTGATTATTTTAAACTTTCGACCGAATAAATAAGGGCGGAAATGTTTTACTGCCCAGACAATAGCTAGTAGTTCGCGTTCTATCGTAGAATAATTACACTCTGCTTTTTTTAAGGTACGGGAGGCATACGCGATAGGTAGGACTTTACCAATCTCGCCTTGGGAAAGTATATAGCTCCGATAGCGTGAATGGAAGCGTCGGTCGTTAGTACAAATTCCCTACTGAAATCTGGGTACTGTAATAGAGGCGCTTTCGTTAGAATATCTTTACAATCCTCAAATGCTTTTTGCTGTTGGTTACTCCACAAGAAAGGAACACCTTTTTTCAAGAGGCTAGTTAAGGGCTTAGTTATCTTACTGTAATTAGGTATAAACCTGCGGTAATAGCCAGCGAGCCTTAAAAATGATTTAATATCTTAACATGATTTAGGGACTGGGAAATCGCGACCCGCTTTCACTTTTTATGGATTAGGCTTGACGTCTTCGTTGGAAATAATGTGACCTAGGTATGCTACCTCTTTTCTTAAAAATTCACTCTTATCGGGCTGGATTTATAGACCGTATTGCCTTAACCGATCAAAGATTTCAGTGAGTTTTTGTTCGTGCTCCTGCAGGCTGGATGCGAATATGACTATATCGTCAAGAAAAACAAAATAACGTTCACCTTGCAATCCATAGAGGATACTGTCCATTGCTCTTTGAAAAGTTGCCGGAGCATTTTGAGACCGAATGGCATTCTGAGAAATCCGTAATGTCCCTAGCGTGTGTTAAATGCCGTTTTAAGAACGTCTTTGGGATCGAGCTCTATTTGGTGAAACCCGGATGCAAGGTCTAGTATTGTAAAATACACTGAATGTCCTAACTTGTAAAGGATGCCGTTATGTTATGTAAAGGGTAACTATCCCCGATAGTGATTTCGTTCAACTTACGATAGTCTATTACAACTCGCTCCTTTTGTTTGCCGGAGGCATCTAATTTTTTTGGTACTACCCAGACAGGGCTACTCTATGGCGATGAGCTAGGCCGTATAATATTCTGTTCTGTCTCTGTAGAGATAGAAAAAAGAAAACATGCAAAGAAAATAAAAATATGTAAACAATGATACTGTAATAATAATAGTTATAGGAATGTAGTAATATATGGAAAAACTGAAATAGCTATAAGATATGCATTAAGAAAGTAAGTAAGAAGATAAATAAATGTGATATTAGCATGTAGGATTAGGTTAAGCATAGTATAAGTGACAATGTTATATAATGTAATAGCAGTAAGAAATTGATTCTTCATGCAATAAAGATATTTCAGGTTAGCTAATCAACAGTTAGGAATAAAGTAGAGGATGAAAGGGAGTCTATACCCAGAGATAGAATGTAATGCGAGAACTGGTATGTCAGAAAGAAAAGGGCCCTGGCATTGCCCACGTTAGGGGTTGCGGTAATAAAAAAAATAAAAAAAATATTCTGTTCTAGCATTTGGTCTATTTGCGTATTTACTTTTTTTTGGTGTATATAAGGAAATATATATGTTTTGGTGTTAATAGGTGTATCGGTTGTAGTAGGGATGGTGTGCTTTGTATGATTTGTGAATATCAGGGGTGAACCCTCTTTGTAAAACATGTCTGAGTAATTTGATATTATTTTATCAAGCGACTCTTGCTCTTCTCTATTTAGGTGATTATGCCTAGTTAGTTGGTTAATATCTTTAAATGGTTGTTGTTCGTTATTGGTTAAAGTATTTATGGATTCTATTTGTGAGTTATCGGATTCGTTAAATAAGTTTGTGTAAACACTAGGCATTAAGACATATTTGTCGTTATCACTGTAGTTAATGCATGTTGTAAGGAATTCATTATTTTTGACATGTACTAGAGCGTTAGGAATGATAAGACCTTGAACTATTGTTTGTATTTCTACGATAGCTGTGCTATTGGACTTTACTATCACAATCTGCGCCCGTCTCTTGGCCAAAAAAAATAGTCTATGTGATCTGTCGCGTATTCTCATTGTTTTTGATTGAATGTAAATGCGTACATTAAATTTTGACAAATCGTTTTTTAGAATACCATCTGCGACTATATTTATGTCTGCCACGTGGAATTTATGTTTAGGAAATTGATCTAAAGATAGATTGGAAGTACTGTGGGTTTGGATTGCTGAATTTTTGTTAGAAACGCCTACGATGGCTACTATATTGAACGCGTCTATTGGATTGTTACCGATTTTGTCTTTGCGTATTACGGAAATAGAGGCACCCGTATCGATAGTAATGTTATGGGTTGGCCGTCAATATGAAATTTACAGTGCAAGAGATTTTCAGGAGGTATGTTCAGCGAAGAAATGTTAAAAGATTCACATTTGATTTGTGTGGATGGCTTTAATTTTTGAGGTTTAATTTTAAGTTTTGGTTCATTATGGGTTGGTTACTCTGTCTGTGTGTTTGAAATTGACAATTCGATTTAGGATTTTGTAATTTAGGAGATAATTTGCGTGATGAACGTAAGTTTGAGTACAGTAGCGCGAGCACGAATCCTATCGACAAAGTATTCATATCGTAAGCGTATAGAAATTGTATAACTTTTAGTGCAGCGCCCCTATAGGACGTAAACAGAACTATTTCGTATCGCGTTCATAACGTAACGTAAAGGTAACGTAACCCATTTGTATTGAAATAGAGTAAAATCACGAGCACGAACCTTATTTTGACGTACGGTAACGTAAATCTCGATGACAGACGCACGAAAACTTTTTCATAATAATAATAATATTGTGTGGGACTTTTTTCATTTTCATGTGATTAAATTAAAATGAAAACGTACACAAAAAACGCAATAAACTTTTCCGCAAGAATGTTTCAAGTCTCAATAGTCGAGAGGTTATTAAAGCGACAAGCAAGTCAAAAAACCGTCAAATCTAAGCCGTTCGAAACTATCAACTATAATATAAAAACTAATTTTATTTTGAAAAATAATGCACAATTGTAAAATAATAATATATTGTTTTAGATATTTATAAGTTATAAATATCCAATACATTATATTTTTTTAAGATTTACTCCTTTTTTAATAGATTTATTATAATAGAGTTTTACAATTCAAATAAAAATCTAAAACTTTCTCTGATTTCGTTTTAGGACGCACCCTTCATTCAATAAATTGTGCAGTTTACTCAAACTTGCCAGTCCCTAGTTACGTTAGGATGACGTCACCTTCGTAATCGTAGCGAGCTCTCGATAGTTGGTAAAATGCGCTTCGAGCTGCGACTCGTAATCGTATAGTAAACTCGATACGTTTACGTTACGAAACTGTCGAAAGTTCGTGCTCGCCCTACAGACGTCTCGAGATTGTCTCCGATAGACTGGTTTCGGTGCGTTACGCGAATAACTCGAGACTGACTGAGGTGGGTTCCTTTAGGTTTAGAGATTTTCCGTCGCTATGTTTTCGTTCTGAGTCCCGTTGAGTTCACGGATCTGTATCTGGGCATTCGAGTAGTCTGAAACGGTTCCCGAGGAATTGCTCTGACTCTCGGCCATTTGCTAGTTTAAATGACTAACGTTTGGTTGGGATGCGGGAAGTGGTTTTTGATTAGAAAAGCGATATTCCAAAGAATTCCTCATGCTATTGTTGTATACTCGTTTAAGACAGTCAGCTATGAGATGGCCAGAGGGCCAATCGCGCTAATTTGGAACGAAAATACCAAAACTAAACCAAAAACGTTACGTTAAGCGCATCTCGCGCGCTAATAATTTTAACGGAAACGAATTAGCTATTTTTCGAAAAATACGTTAGTATAGCGATCGATTGAATTTTTTGTTTTACACCTTAGAAAAAAAATTAGTTATTTATTCTTATATTATATATTGAATAATTTGAGGTATATTCGCGCATAATTTTTTGACAGTGATTGAAACCAAAAACGTTTCGTTGAGTATATCGTTTCCGCTGTCAAACGAACGTTTTTTATATAATTCGTGCTGAGCGCAATTTTCTGACAGCGTTTAGTTACAAAATCGTTTCGTTGAAAATGTCGTTTCCTCTGTCAAACGAACGTTTTTGATTTAGTTCGGGCTGAGCAACTTTTATAATATTTCGCGAGTCGTTATAAAAACAAAACTATTAAAATTATGGGGTATTTATCTCAATTTGCTGGACTGTGCTCATGAGGTAGACGTGGATGAAGAGAAGGCATCAACCCACGGGCAGAATACGAATATTAGACGATCATTGTTTTCCATATCGCCAGAAAACGATGTATTTTTAACAGAGCTTTATGCCTGGTTGCTGAAGGAATAAAGTCCTCATAACTTGCCCCATCGTAATTCAGTTGGATAAGATGTGGAAGCAAAAGTGTTTATGGCGCACTCTAAATTATTAGGTAATTACACATTACATATACTACAAGTAAATACAAATTGGTTATTACATGCTTTAGGTTTTGATAACTTTACGCGACTGGGTTCATAGCACAGGTCGACTGGAGATATAAAGTACAACCCAGTCTCTTAAACCAGTGTCAAGAAAACTGCAAAAGAAGTTACAATGGCGTACAATATACCTACGGTCCTAAAGAAACACGTGGCAATCCCAAAGACAAAAAGATTAAGAGAGAATACACCCCCTTAGGTGTGATAAAAAATAGTCCTTTTTGATAAAAAACTTGCCTATGTCCGCTCCCAATAGGGCTTGAATATCGAGCCTTTTTTCAATTCCGGAATTGGGTTTCGATATCAGGCGTTTCAGTACCGGAATTCCGAAGTTCAAAGCTTCTTTTAAAACAATATATAGTGGTATACAAAACATAAAGTAGATTTATTGATTATTTATTTGATACCATCGAAATATAGAGCTAACTAATATTTTATTAAGGAAAAATAAAACCAACGAAAAAGCTATTCAAAACTTTAATAATAGATTGTAATAAGGACTTAATCTATCATCTAACGGCCGAATACTCAAACGGTAATCAAATCTCTCTTCAAGTAAAGTCTTCATTAAAATTGATCATAGGTTAAATTTAACTGGTATACTGAAAGCTCAATTAACATAAACTAATGGTCCATCTACCAATGCCTTGTCAACGACTCAACAATGGCAATATTCAAAATATTTTTGTCAAATTTGGGTCTTGCACAATACTTATCGATATGAACTGCGTTTCACGCAGTAAATTTTTGAATGTTTTCTATTTGTAATCTTAAATCGGATTTATGGAAAATAATAGGAATTATTAAATATTGTGTAAAAAGCCACTTATCACATTTACGTCTGTTTTTTCTATTTCGCAAATTAAACAAGAAATTTAATATTAGGTTTAAATTACATTTGATCTTATTAACAAACCTTCAAACGGAAGGTTTTTTCTGATTTCACGCGTCATATTTGAATTTTGATTTGTTAACAATTTATTTTAATCTGTTTTTGTCTGAATCGATAATTACAAAATGGATAGTAAGAAAAAAAGAGGGTGTAATTTATTACACTGCCTATAAAAACACATGTTGCTGGAAATTATAAAAAAGCGAGTAATTTGTTATATACCTACACGATTTCATCGGGGACTCAAGTTGGTAAAGTATATGTCTGGATAACCTTTATAAAAATCATACTTTTTAGACATAATATAACATCAAATAAGGAAACTAATGCTACGACAATTTAAAAAAAGCAAGGAGTGTGGCTTCATATAGCCTAATACTTTAATTCTTCAACTTCAAGTGGAAGGCGAACGCCCGTACAACAAAAAATTTTGTATGATGATTTCAAGTAAAGGATAAGAAGATGATTATCACAAGCAAATATAAGTTATAATCATAAGTACCAATATCGAAATGTAAGTCGCAATTAAAATTACTGAGAACTTACAGCAAATCTATATTTTTTGTTGCAAGCGATATTGTTTTAAAATTACTATGCTTACCGAAGAGTTAAATGATCGGGTATGTTTTAAAAGCGAAGATTTTATCGTATAGCTATTTAGTTTTAATCACCTTTAAATATTAGCTTTTTATTATTGCTATTGTTTGAATTTCAGAAAAAAAGAAATATACAGTAAACGAGCAGCTTTTCTGCCAGAAAGTGGTACATTCAAAGGTTGAAACAAGATATATGATACAAAACCAGAATTGGGAATAAAATTAATAGAAACTCCGTTGCGATTATGTAATGAACAGTGGCGATAATGAAGTGAGTTGCGGCAATTTTATAAATGAGTGAAATAATATTATACTAAAGTTTATTTTACATTTTTATAAACATAATAATCACAGTATGGTCTTAGTATTACCTAAATATATTACAAGCGACATTTTAAACTAAATTGATTTATTATTTTATTTTTCAGGTAAGGCGGACTGTGAAAATATTTGAATATATTAAAATAATAATTTTGTCTGTATCATGTATCTACATGATTGGAATACAAAAATAAAACATTTTATCAATTAGAATAACTGTTATTGAATTGTTTGTACTACTTATAATTATTATTTAATGTTATTTACGATCCATCTAATACCTCTGGTTCCACAATTAAATCTGAATCTTCATAACTATCGATGATCAATTCTATCAATGTTACAAATTCGAAATTTTATAGAGATGGATGGATATTTGTTACTCTTTCAGTAAAAATTACTGTACAAATGTTGATGAAACTTTACAGTAATATAGCTTATACATCGTAATAACACAACTACAATTTATAAAGATATATTATGTGAATTAAGAACTTTGCGCAAACGAAGTCGCGGGCTTTCGCTAGTAATTCGTACTTATAGCTATGTTATGAAGCACGACACAAGCTGTTATTATTGCAGGTACATTCTTGAGTTGTACTTTAAGCTCTCTCAGTGAATATGTTTTACTTAATATTTAGAGAAAACTTAGGTAAACTTTTGAGGTTTTTTGAATTTTTTCCTTAGTTTTCATTAAAAGAAATCGTTAATGGAGGTCAAAAGCAACTTTAAAATTAACGGAGCTTCAAGTCATTTCACGTGCTGTCAAAGTGTTGTCAAACGTCTAATTATTGTTGTAGTATTTTAACGAGATAATGGTAGATTAGATTTGATGTTCATCAAATTTTGATGGGCCATCAAATTCGTATTTGATTATTGTTTCAGTATGAGATAATGACGAATTAAGACTTGATTTAAGATCAAATACTTAATTAGCCTTTGAGTATTCGGCCGTAAGACGTTTGTTTGTAATGAAATCTCAAAAAGTCAGTGTTCAAGCTGTCGACCTTAAGAGAGCTTACACGATTGCAAATGTACGAAGCGGCTGCAAAAGGACGTTCTGGGGTTACACTTCACACCGGACGTGCTAATTTCTCTACGGAAAACGTTATTGAGAACCGGAACAAAAAAATGCAAGGCGGTATTGTTTTTAAATATTGGAAACATTTAGTAAGATACTGACCTCTATCGCCACCATTTTTGAAAACTGCCACTTTTTTAATGTTTTTTTTTATATCAGAGGGGGCAAACGAGCAAGCGTGTCACCTGATGGAGAGTGATCACGCCGCCCATGGACACCCGCGACGTCCAGGGAACCACGGGTGCGTTCCCGGCCTTTAAAGAAAGAGTAGGCTCGTTTTATGAAGGTCCCTAAGTCGTAACGGTCCGGGAATACCGCCGCTATAAGTTGGTTCCACAAAATTGCCGTACGTAGTAGAAATTGTCGTCAAAAACAGAGTTGTAGACCACCATCCACTAAGGATGGAAGGACAGTCTATTGCGTGACGTGAATTCAGCAGCAGGCAGTACTCCGAACAATTCCTCAGAACATTCCCCATGTACATCCGGTAAAATATGCTTAAGGCCAGAGAGTCGAACCGATCAGAGAGTACCGGATCGCCGATAACCCGAACCACTACATTATATACGGTTAAAAGGAAGGAGTTGATACTGGGGCGCTCCAGCCCAGAGATGAGAACAGTATTCCATGTGAGGCCTAACATGTGTCTAGTAAAGTTGTGGAGGTAGGATGGGTCGGAGTGAAATACTATCCCGCTCTACCGAGCACACCCAGCTTTTTCAAAGCTAATTTAGGTTTACCCTCTAGATGACCGCGAAACTGAACGTCCAATAGTCGGCTTGGCATCAAGGGGAGTACCTTCAGAACTGAGGGATACGACGAAGGGACGTCTTTTTGCTGTTAACGTGCAAACTTGTTTTAGAGAGGTTGTATTGGATTAAGTTTAGTCGGCCCCAACTTGAGACATGTCCTAACATGTTGTCAATATTAGATACAAGTTTGTTCCGGTTCTCAATAACGTTTTCCAAAGAAAAATTAGCACGTCCGGTATAAAGTGCATCCCCAGTACTGTCATCCGCATAGCAATGAATGCCGCTATTGTTATGCAGTATGTAATTGATATGGAGAAGAAAAAGAGTAGGAGAAATCACACAAGCCTGCGGGACACCAACATTCACGGGCTTCAAGTCAGAACACAAACCGTCTACTACGACTTTTATGTTAAGGTCAGAGAGGAAGCTGGCAACCCACGTGCATAACTTCTCGGAAAGTCCATAAGATGGAAGCTTGGAAAGTAGAGCCCTGTGCTAAAATTATATTTTTTTTTCAATATTGAAATTACGGTTTTCATCACACCAATTCCGGAATTACAAACGACATTGAAATTTTTCGGAATTCCGAAATTTTGTTAAAACCGGAATTCCGGAGTTCAAGCTCATACAAGCATAACCTCTGAATCTTTTATAAATGTAAAACCATACTCAAATATGAAATTTGATCTTTCTAGCATAATTGCAACCCGAGCCACCGAGCTTGGAATTTTATCAAAAATTGTTTTTTGTCCTATTATTTCAATCCTCTATAACTATTCACCACCGGTGCATTCTGCGTGTCTGTTGCGTTCTGTGTCAGATTTTCATGTGGTGCGTGTCTAGGTGGTGCATGTGCAGGTAGTGTCTGTGTGGGTGGTGCGTGCCTAGGTGGTGCGTGTGCAGATAGTGCGTGTGCAGGTAGTGCGTGTCTAGGTGGTGCGTGTGCAGGTGGTGCGTGTCCAGGTGGTGCGTGTGCAGGTAGTGCGTGTGCAGGTAGTGCGTGTGCAGGTGGTGCGTGTCTAGGTGGTGCGTGTGCAGGTGGTGCGTGTGCAGGTGGTGCGTGTGCAGGTGGTGCGTGTGTAGGTGGTGCATGTGCAGGTGGTGCGTGTGCAGGTGGTGCGTGTGCAGGTGGTGCGTGAGCAGGTGGTGCATGTACAGGTGGTGCGTGTGCAGGTGGTGCGTGTGTAGGTGGTGCATGTGCAGGTGGTGCGTGTGCAGGTGGTGCGTGTGCAGGTGGCGCGTGTGTAGGAGGTGCGTGTGCAGGTGGTGCGTGTCTAGGTGGTGCGTGTGCAGGTAGTGCCTGTGTGGGTGGTGCGTGTCTAGGTGGTGCGTATCTTCGGTGGTGCGTATCTTAGGTAATATCCTTGATTAAGGTCTAAATGTGAGAAGTAGACTGATCCAGAAAGTGAGTAAAATTTCAGTGAAATTGAGGGTAACGGGAATTTATCATCTATTATAAAATCATTGAGTTTCCGATAGTCGACTACTAATCGCCATTTTTTATCGGCAGCATTCTTCTTTGGTACCAATAAGATAGACCAGACCATTCACTTTTTGCTTCTTCTATAATGTCGTTGTCAATAATTTGTTGAATTATACACAGACATACGAAAACTGAAAATATTATAGAATTGAAGTCAGTGAATCACAAAACGAATATTTATCACAAATTTTGACAAAAAAATTGTATTTACAGACAAACGCTACAGATGTAGTATTTAGTATGTCTTCTGTTTGACCGAAGATTACAATATACGACAACATCTGCAGCGAGAATTACCAGAATAATCCAATCATAACAAATTATGAGTTATTAATTATTGATGATGTAAAAAAAGTCAAGTGTTCAAATAAACTATTTTTTTTACTATTATTTATTAATTCTTGGTCTACGACTCGTCTATTACCTCGGTGACGATAGCCGATACAAAAAATACGTAGTTGTAAACTTAATAAGAAAAATAATAACGACATAATTCAAAAAAGTCGTCATCATTTACAAAATTCATTATTTAACTCTGTCGTTGACTCGTTGACCTTTGCTCATTCTTTTCTTCTTTAAATGTGTGTCAAGAACTCCCTATAGCCTCTTACGATCGGAGTCTTTCGTGGACCAAATCCCTATGCTTCTACTACAGGCCGCTGAATCTGCCGGACGCTAGAGGTTCGGCGTATTCCGTCCAGTCTCTACAAAAGCACAAAGCATAACACATAATTAATTCCATTATCAACAATATTCTTTGTATATTATAAAATACAATACTTACTCATCCGTTAGATACAATATTTATTTATTTCAATAAAAAAAACTTACATGAATATTGAAATCGGACATTTACTGCGACACTGGTGCCATTTGACATATTTTTTTAAATTTATTGAGGCATTACATGACATTTAATATATTGAAATCGTATTAAAATAACACTGTCCATGCATAGCAGGGAAAAACATAACGAGATGACATTTTTGATATTAGCTAATCCAAATCTAAACTAAAACCAAATCGTTCCGATTGAATCCTTGGAGTATATGTGTTCTGTGGTTTGAACGTTCGAACCGTTCGAACGGTAAAACCGTTGCGAATTAGCGCGATTGGCCCACAGGCTTCTTACATTTTAGTTACAGATTATTGTGCTCTGATGAGTTTGTCTTGGCTGAGGTCTGTACTGTTGCGTCGAGTTATTCTGTATAGTATTTGATGCAGGTTGAAAGACTTTAGCGACATTTTTATATAATGACTACCTATCGAAGTTCATTTGCCGGACTTTGTCTTCACGCATCACAAAGTTGCCTGCGTCACAGAGATTAATGAACTCTTTAAACCTAAGTATTATTCCTATTTACGAATTTAAGCCGTTCACGAATACATTCAAAGCTGTTTCTTCAGTGGTCAATTTCCTCCCTAAAAGAGTGTCGTCTGTTACTTCAGCCGTCAGTTTTTCAATTATCTTATTTCGACATAAGTCGACTCTGTGAAAATACTCTGTAACAGACTCATTTGGTTTTGGAACATAGACTGTAATTCTAAGTTAAGATGTGCTAATGTTTTAATATGCGAGAATTTTTGTACAAGAAACGATCTCAGTTCGTTCCATTCTGAAAATCATTTTCCGCTGCGAATCGGTCGCGAGACGCATCGCGGTGTCGCATAATCGAATGAATCGATATACTTGAGCATGTTCGGACGTATCGAATTCGGGAATTATTTGCAAAATTGTCTCAAGATTCACTTCGTTGATTGTGTTAGAGATTACCTTTTTGTCTTCAGTCTAATACATGGTTTGGGATGTGTACGACAATTACGGAGGTGAGCACGTGGTCGGTTACACAAAGAAATTAAGGCAAAAGTAGGCAATAATATGGAGATAGAGGAGATTTGAATATAGTACACAGGAATTTAAGAAAACAGGAACAGAGCATATAATTTTGAGCCACTTACCGCAGTAACAGGTATAACTGGAGTTGCATGCTGGTTTCGCAAGTTCGGCGAGGCGATTAAAATCCTTCAGGTACCGTACCGCTCCGTCGGCGATTTTTGCTTCGTTGGCTGGGTACGTTTGTCGCGTCTTCGCGTAGTAGATCACGGTAAATCCTACCGACTGCGCCAAATTTGTTACGTGGCTAGTGACAAATTACAATTTTTAAAAACACGAATAAATTTTACTTATTTATTATTTAATTATTTAAACTATTTACAATTTATGATCTTAGTAGCTATGTATTGGAGTCTGGAATAGGACTGTCACAGGGCATGCGTGACAGGAGTACATATGGAGAATGATTACATTGTTTACTTATAGTTAGTTATCTAAATGAATTCACAATTTATGATTAGAACTTAAGCGATAATAAGTGAGAGGAAAAGACAATTACTTGTGTCAACAATAAATGATAAAACCACAATAATAATTATAAGGCACAGTAAATGATAAAACAACAATAATAATTAGTGTATGATAATTAAAGAAAAACAGTAATAACAATTATGATACTTAACATTAATAATTATTGGTAGAACTACACGTGGTGAAAGTTTATACACGTGGTAGAGTCCGATCATATAACAGATAGAACTCGGTGGTACAAAATGTGTCGAAAAATATCAGCTGTTAGCCTTATAATAATAATAATAATGTACTCAGACATTTCACACAGCGCCATCTAGTTCCAAGTAAGCAACACAGCGCTTGTGTTAAGGGTCCTAGGCAACTGATATACTACTTACATACTTTTCTTTTGTAAATAAATACATATTATACATAAACACCCCGACTCGGGGCGGGAATCGAACCCGCAACCCCCGTTTACTTTCCGAGGCGTTTAGTCGTTGCGCCACGGAGGTCGTCAGCCGTCATATAAGGCCCACCCAATCAGTCGAGGCGGACATTATGTAATTTTTGAATAGAATGATAACGGGTTAATTTTTAATTTTATATGGAATGACGGTCCTCCGACGCGACGACTCTTGAATCTCAAAATATTACAAATTCATAATTTAAATATTAAAGTTAAAGGACCAGGGCCCAAAATTTTTATTTTTTACTTTTTATAGGTTTTTTAGTGTCGGGGGTTTTTTAAATTTTATATTTAATTAATAAATCTGCCGTTCATGAAATTCCGTTCATGGAAAATGCAAAGTAGGGTTCTAAATCAAGACATCAATATATGGGATCACTGGAGTGGTTGGTCATTAACCGCACGTACAGGTAACTGACCGTCGATGAGTCAGACTCAGGTACCTGTATGTTTGTATGTCCGTGTCGGGGTATTTAGTACCGAATTGCAAATGTAACGTACATTGTATATTAAATATCTTCAAACTGTTATTCATAATAGTAGCAAGGATAGAGGGATCTGAATCACAGATTCTGAAACACTAGTTTTTCCAAATTTTTTATAACTGCGGCTAAAAAAAAATAATGAAACACCCGATTTGAAACGATTGCGCTGGGTCCCAGAGCCGTATCTAGCTCCGTTTCCTCTGTACAGATTTCTCATCTGCACGCCTAGATGATTACACTAATTTTATCTGTTTAGTTTTAGATATAATATACTACATTTGTTTCATTGTATTAACGATAAATATATATCTGGCGTTTTCTAAATTATTCAAATTGTAGATGGTGTAACACGAATTACGATTACGAAGGAGGTAAAATTTGTGTTTCTCTAAAGCAAATGTGATTTTTTCAATAAAGTGAGTTTCCAACCTAATAAATAGTTTTTCTCGTACAAAAGGGTTTTGTTGTGTCGTGTCGTGTCGTATCGTATCGTTTGTCTCGTACAAAAAAGTCGTGTCGTGTCTCATTGAATTAAACATTGGTCCTTCGTTGAGCGGACTGTATTGCCTATGGGTGGTTCGATAGTTGGTTGGTTGTGGTAAAGGGAAATAAAAAAAAGACAGTGGTAGTAAGTCGTAAGAAGTAAACAGTGGCGTCTTAGAATTCGTAAAAAAAAATCGTAATAGTATGGTTTTGGGAAAACCTATTGCTTATATTAACTTAGTAAAATTATATATTGTGTGGACACTTAGAAAATTTACTCTTCACCGACTTAGAAAAATTACTCTTAGTGCAATTTATGTCATCGTGTACTTTTAAGTTGGTTTAAGTGAAATTTTATGTTGGAGTTTTCGGACTTGGATTTGTTGCGTTTCGAACTTGTAATTTATTGTTGAATTATACTGTGAATTTGGATTTTAAATCTGTATTTATAACTGTCTTGAACTTTTATTATCATGGCAAAACTTATCAAATCTCACAAAGTTTTATCCAATAACATTGAAAAACTATACATAAATATTAAGAAAACATCTAAAACCAGACATACTAAAGGTTATTTAGAAATACATTCGGAGACTTTATAGCTTTATAACAGGTCTAGATATTTGGTACAATATGAGAAAATTATAGATAACGTTACAGATGATATACTGCAAAAAGAAAAGTATGACATAAATGAAAATGCAGACGCACAAAACAGTTATTTAGAGGGAAAAACATTAATACAGGATTGTCTAAATGAATTTACCGCTTCGATACCTGCTAAAGGTAGAAACGAGAGTTATGATTCACAGTTAAACAATCAACACAAAAATAGACCACTACTACCTCCTGTTCCCGTTCCGAGATTTTTCGGAAACTACAATGAATGGTTAAGCTACAAATATTTGTTTATTTACAATGACGAAGGTTGAGAAACATCACTATTTGAGCTTCACAAGATAAACCTATCTTGTGAAGCTGAACAATTATTAAAAAATTTTGCTCCGACTGAAGCCAACTATGATAAAACATGGGAAACACTTAAAAACGGATACGATAATAAACGTATGATTGTTAATAATATTTTAAATCATTTACTTAATCAAAAGGAAATGTCATCAGTGTGCTCGTAGTTTAAAAGAACTTGTAGATACTACGAATGAGTGTTTAAATTCCTTAGATAATATAGTAATAGAAACTGCTAAGTGCATATAATAGTTTCTAAATTAGACATGGAATCACACAAAATTTGGGAACAGTCACTTGGTTCCTCACAAGAAATTCCAACGTTTGAATTTTTGGCTTCACACTTAGAGAGTCGCTTCATAAGAATGGAAATGGTGAATACAGCGCAAAGAAACACTCAAAGAAAAGAACCAGTAAAACCTGTAATACACAACCCACGAAAATACAATACTATGAAAATATTTGTTACAGACATTGATATCACTTGCACATATTGCACTCAAAAGCATTATATTTGGCATTGTAAAGATTTTGCTCAATTAGACCCTATACAGCGTCAAGAATTTATTGAAAGAAATGGTATAGGCTTCAACTGCTTTGTTAAAGGTCATTCCGTGAAACAATGTAGACAAAGCACAACATGTAAGAAATGCGGTCGGCGTCATCACACTTTGTTACATATTACAAACCTTTACAAAGCAGCATCCACACATGAGAATCACACACCCGAGGAAAAGCAAGTCGTTAGCAAGAAGGCTGAAACAGAAAGTGCATATGTGTGTTATATTAGCTACAGCACAAATTGCCGTCAAATCTAAGAACAGTAGTACTTACATTCTCCGGGCTCTTATTGACCAAGGATCTCAGGCCTCTTTTGTGACAGAAGAAGCTACATAATTACTCAATCTTGATCGCAGAATAGTAAATGGCAAAGTCACTGGAATATCCAATACAACACCAATAAAAACAAAAGCTATGGTTACAATGAATTTCCACTCTACCAAACATTCTTCACTTATATTTAGTACAGAAGCATTTGTTCTGAAAAACTTACCTCATTGTTACCTGCACATAAACTATCAGATAGCTGGCCTTCTTCTGAATTGATGGAACTTGCTGATCCACAATATCACAAACCAGCATCTATCGATGTATTGCTAGAAGCCGACGGGCAATCACAAATAATGTTAGATGCATTAAAGAAACACAAATCTCTTATTGCTCTCAACTCTAGCTAGGGCTGGTTAATATCCGGACGAGTTTCAAAAACTGATTCGCAGTCACATGATGTAGTTGTTTCGCATACTAAAGTAGAAGTGGATCAGTTACTCAGGCAGTTTTGGGAGACTGAAGAGTACTCACCTAACAAGAAACCGATGACTCATTTGGAAACACAGTGTGAAGAGCATTACAATAATACTCACACTCCTAACACTGACGTTCGCTACGTTATTAGTTTACCCTTTAAAAATGAACAAAATCCAAAATTAGGTGATTCGAAGTCTTTAGCAATCAGTCGCTTACTGCAGATGGAAAGAAGATTTACACACAAACCTGACTTTAAATTTTTAAATTTAAATTTTTATATTTTTAGAACAATATCTGCCACAAGGTCATATGGAGGTAATACCTAAAAAAGAACAAAATTGTAAAAATACTTACTACTTACCTCACCACGCTGTTCTTCGGGAAGAAAATATGTGTATTAAGTTAAGGGTAGTCTTTGACGGCAGCGCTAAACCTGCAAAAAGAAATTCATTAAATGAAGAGTTAGAAATAGGTCCTCCTTACAATAAGAAATTTGAGACTTAGTGACAAGATGGAGACAACACAAGTACTGCTTGGTAGCGGACAATCAGCAGAAGTACCCACAGATACAAGTATCACAAAAAGACACTAATTTTCAACTAATAGTGTGGAGTGAATCCGTTAACGATCTCTTACGAGAATACCGTTTAGTTACAGTCTTAATTTGAAAAGTTTCCTGATGTAGCTCCAATTTTGAAAACTGATTTGTACATAGACGATTTTCGTTTCAGTGTTTGTAACATTCTATCGCGCTTTAAGCATTACCCGAACTCGTGTAACACCTTGTATATATATATATATATATACATATATATATTACGACCTATTCCTGTTTTGGGACCTTCTACGACCAGAGTTAAATGAACATAAGTTTTAGGAATAAGATTTACTTGGATATTTTAGCTGACTTAGTAGTGCAAATGGGAGACACATTATGATCACGATGAAATGTAACGTTAATTCGATAGATATTAGTACATACAGTGCGTGGAAATATTTACTTTTGCTCAAAGATCGCCGCAATGAAAACTTTTCTGTCGACTCCTTGGCCTTCATAATCTCATAGTCCAAATGCGTGTCTCAGGGTATGCATGTACTCAGACATGAAGGAAAAATAAATAAACATATAAAACGATGCTGTACAAACATATTTCTGCGTACATCAAGTTTTACAACAAATATAACGAGAGAAGTCAAACAATAAAAAGAGCACGGGCACGTCAAGTTCACCCTAGGGTCTCTCTTATGGGAGGATGTGTTAAGAGACGACATTAAACAATAACCTTCAGCATCTGCGTAGAAAGCGCACGGTTAACGAAAACGAAAAAGTCTACGTCATTTGAATTCCCTGGCGAACGTGATCGTAGAAGATCGCTAAAAAACAAAACTATACATATTTATACGTATTGAACGATATAATGAGCACAAGACGTCTGTGTCCTCATGACTGCATGAGAGCTTAATAAGCAATTAAACGATTTAATATAAATTTCAATTTTCGTGTGACGACTACGATCGCTTTTTACGCAGCTCCAATTGTTTCTTTTTTTTTCTAAAATCGGTCGCTCACGTCTTATAGTATTTACGTAATATGTTCAACATGCATCATCTTTGATAATATTTTACTCTCGAATAGAAATATACGTCTTTCCACTCATTTCAAAATTCGAATATGGTGCACGCCACTGACCATAGAATAATGCGCATATTACGGAGTCTACGTTTATAGTGTTATATCCAAAATATCACAACATCGTTGAACACGATAACGATGTCAATCTGGACTTTTCTCATCTCATTTGTTTTTCTTTTCTTTTCTTTTTCATTTATGTATATGCATTGTCTTCGCATATTTTTTCTTTAATAAAAATGTGTTCTAGACAATTTTCAGCAGAGGGCCTTTGTGAGGGATCCAGTTCCAGCATTCTGTGCAGCAGATCTTTCAGTTGCATTAATTTCTTTTTATTCCCCGAAGACAAATCGAAACTGCATTCTGTTAATTCCTTTTCTATATCTATTGTCGCCACAATATTATCTAATTCAATAATGCTCTCTTCACCCTTGACCGTTTTTGTTTGGAAGAGAAAATTATTATTACTGCTAAAGTGCCTGTCTTTGAATTTGCCTCCGTTTAATAATTCACAAGGGAACATTCCCTTCACATCCATCATACGTTTTAGCATTTGGTTGTTAGTGTTTCCGGCGAACAATATTCTCCCAGCTGCAATTTCAAACATAGTACATGCCGCCGACCATATGTCTATACTGTGTTCATACGGTAATCCTAAAATAATTTCAGGCGCTCTATAATATCTGGAAACTATATAACATGTTGTCGCTTCATTTTTAGTTACATTAATCGCTGAACCAAAATCGGACAATTTTATAATATTCTTTTCTGTGTCGACCAAGATGTTATCTGGTTTGAAGTCGGCGTGTATAATCCCAATATGTTCAAGGAATTTGAGTGCAGTGAGCATTTGTTTAGTGTAATCGACTAAGGTCCTCGTATCGATTTCATTTATAGTCATGAAACATCTCAAGTCAACGCAGAGTGATTCTAAGACTATGCAGAGGTGCTCCTTGTGCATGAAACTATTAAGCATTCTAATGCAATGGCTTCTGTCTTCGGGGTCTGCGCTTTCGATTTCTCTTAGAATGGCCATTTCTCGTAAGCCACTTTGATAAGTAAAATCATTGTTTCTTGCCATTTTGATAGCGACAGTGGTTCCCTCGACATTATCTTGTGCCCGAACGACAAGGGCGAACGATCCTCGGCCGAGTACACTTTCAACTGTGTATTTTCGTCTGTTAATGTGATCTCCAATTCCGATGTTGCAATATCCATCGGGATCGTCCCAATTTTCTACTGACCGAGAACTGTTGCTACCGATAATATCATTTTCAGTGGGCGCATTGTCTATCGCTGCTAACATGCTTATCAGTTGTTTTGTTACATCTTGGTTTCGACGGCATTCATTACTTTGAATGTTGCCGTTTTTATTTTCGACCACTGAATTCTGTTCTGCATCACATATTACATTGGACTCTGGTTCAGATGGGCATGTAGTATTACATTTTTCTTGTATTTCTGTCGAGGACCAATCGATTATTAAAGGTGAGGAATTCTCATCCGAAACCTTTCTTTTTTTGCTATTTTTGTTATCCTCTACTTCATCGGCATACCTTTTCCTGGTAAAAGTCAGAAACGTCTCTTCCTCTGTCATTAAACAGAGGTTTCCGTAAATCGGTGATGAATTCTCGTCCGCATTTACCTGATTGCAATCGTTATTGCGAATCATCTTGATTACCGTGAGCGAATATAAATCTTTTGTTGCGAAACCTGAAAACAAAAGAACGTTTTTCATCCGTATGGATAGTCGGCTAGACACACTTATAACAATAAATATGAAACGTACAGAGCGATTTTCCCCAAATTTCCTAAATTTTCCCAAAGTTGAAAAAGTTTTATCAGATCGAAGATTAACATCGAAAGATGTGAAAGTTTTATGTTTAACAAATGGAATGGAATTTCTCTACGTACTTCAAAAAATTCAAATAAAGTTAAATTGAACTTACCATAAAACGATGGTGCTCTAAAATATTCAATGCTGATGCACAGCAATAAATTGCGTTGGAGCTAATAGGCACGAGCACCTTTTTTTAATTCTTTTGCGAAAACGCTAAAATAATGTCCACAGAATTTGTCAGACACATAAAATAGAAGTTTAGCTTTATGAAAAACGATACGTTCGAGTAGCGATGTCACAAAGAGTGTACAGCGCAGCGCGAAGGTTAGTCAAAGACTAAATATTATAGGGTGCACACTTGCGGAATGTTGCGACGTACGCGCAGAGGTAGAGTTGATGTATAGTAGTGGGGGTAATTTTAATGGCACCGGCACCGTTAGCCGAAGCAATGAAGGCTCACAAAGTATTTTTCTTATCTCTCCGCTGACAGGTTCTTTTGTAGTTCTTTTGTAGTATTCGCTCTATTGTTCAGTTTTATGGCCTTTAAATGTCAACTACACAAAGAAATGTTTTTGTTATTACGAAGCTAGTCGGCTAGCTTTTGGTGGCTTATCTCTGGAGACTTTAAATCACCGTATTATGAGGAATTGTTAATGTTAATTGTTAATTTACAATATATGTATATTATAATACTTGAGTTTAAATAGAATAAAGTCTAAAAATACGTTGAGTCATCCTTTTGCAAAAAATTCTTAGATTACATATCTAAGAAATAAGAGGATATCTCTGAACATATATAATATGAAGTATATTAAACGTGCAAGCACATTGGTCGTACGTCATGATTACAACTTATTACAGTACCCTGCCACAGTACACCTGCTTGCTACGTTGTCTTCTGACTTATCACGCAATAGGCATTTAATTTAGGTCTTTCAGTTTTCAGGAACGTCTAAAGTCCCTATTCGATATGCCTCGATCGAGCTTAGACCGATTTGTGGTTAAAACTTAAAAACTATTAATTTATGATTTTCAGGGAAATCGCTAAAGCCATGTTGATTTCACTTGGAAGTGATCTGTGCCAAGTCCTTATACCATTTATATTTTTGAATATGAATTTTAATATGAGAACGAGCGATAGCTCTTATTTCGGCGTACATGAAAGCGGAGGAGAGGATGAAGGTCACAGAATGTGATTTCTGGAAACAATCATGTATTCAACCAAAATATTACGCGTCGAAGTTGTATTGCTGTACATGTAAATTCAATACTTTGGTTCGTATTAGCCTTTTCTTAGTGTTTTATGTTGCAGCTCGTGAAAATCTGTAAAAAGGCCCCTTCGGCTTGGGCGTTGGTTGCGCTGACGCAACGACTCCCTTGTCGTTTCTATTTGTTGTCTTACGAATTATATAAATTAGCTTTTTTATATTTTTGTTTTTCTTTTCCGTGGACGTGGTGCAATTCCTTATTGAAACGTTAAAGTAAAAGTTATTTTAAATTTTTATAATGTATTCCGTCGAAAACTCGTGAATGTTTTTATTCAAATGTACCAATGTGTACAGAAGATAAAATGTACTCACTCGTATTTTGTAGTTGAAGGTTTCGGTAGCCTCGCATTTCACGTGATTCTATAAAAGTTACTAGGTACTTCACGAACGTAATGTAATAGACGCTGTGCATTTTTTTTGCTGCCTTAATGTATTACTGAATCGTCTTACTATTACTCTCAACGGTCATGAATTACTTTTGGCGCTAGGTAAATTTGAAGTAAAATAGGGGAAAAAGCAATTTTGACGGATATTTTCGAAAACTGTCAAAGTAACTCAAGGTAACGTGTTACACATTTTAAAATTAGTTGTTTAAAGAGCTTTACTATGATAACGTACTCGATGATTACCAACAAAACCTATATTAACGTTCAATTTAAACCACCAAAATGAAACCCGGAAAGTAAAAAGAACAGGTCGACGATTCGAAGTTTAATTTGTATTCGGCAAATTCGGAACACGAGACTGTTCTAAGTTTCAGCGGCTTACTACAAAAATAATCTCCGAGTGTTCATAATACGAGTCGAAATTTTATCAACGAATTATCTAAAAACCTGACGACAACGTTGGAATGCCACGTTTTCGTGTTGCTTTACTGTGCCGTGAAGTATTCACGTTCATGTTAATCAAACGGTGTATCAGTATATTTAAATACTGTATATTTATAAATTCGCTACGATAATAACGAGTAACAGCGTGTTTTTATAAATTGAAGGATTATTCTAAAATCTTTGCATGCGAGATACGACAAGACACTTCTAATGGGAGGCCTGTTTGGTTATCCACTCAATTTGGTGGTTGTCGTTGAAATATTTAATTTCGTTTAAAAATGTACCTATCGATCTTACAGGTAAACAGTTCAACATATTATATGCATTTGAAACTTGGTCATTTACCCACGCGTTGTGAACTCGGACCAAGGAACATAATGGACGGAACCATAATAAGTTGCCGCTCTTACCGCCGTGTGTCGAACGAATTTTCCTGTCTCTTTCTATCTCACTGAGCGTAACCACGAGTAAAACAGTTACGCTATAGTAAGTACGGCAACCCGAACTGTCGCTCTAATTCGTGTCAGCTAATGAGTCGGTCATGAAATAATTATTCGCGAAATACTCGTAAATCTCAAGTGTTTTGGCTACTAGTAATCACAAAAATAAAAATATGTCAAGTTCAGATGTGTATCGTGGTACTGCGAACTTCACTAGTCACGCGCATTAGTAAAAATCCAGAAAGTCGGTCAACAGAAAGAGGCGCTTTAAAGGCACGCTTTTAGAGCAAATGCTCCGTGCACGGTTCTGTTCGGTCCGAGATTGTGAATAATTTATTTCGGTAATGACAAACGCAAAGTCTCAGGGTCGTAAATTAACGCATCAATATGGAGCTACGAACAATGAGTGCGAGTGGTTTGTCATAAAACGCAAGCGCCGCATGTAGGCCATTAGCCAACCGTCGATGAGTCATTACTCAGGTACCTGTATGATGACGAGATGTCCGTGTTCCGGTAAGTAATTACAAATCTCGCATAGTTTCTTCATTTCACGACCCTCATTTTCTGTGACTGCGATGCGAATACTTAAATTAAAAGGATAGAAATTAAAGGGCGATATTAGAGCTCAGGCTCGGACTGTTATTCATAATGTGTTCTTTGGTGTTCAAAGACTCGATATGTAACCTCGAATTAATGTTTTGCTTTGATTTAAATAAATGTCGAGAAACTACCGCGTCTCTCTGGGGACTTTTTTTTTAGTACAAAGTATGATATGATATGTATTGTTAATAATTACGATACGAACGATTTTTACAGGGGCAATACTGGATTTCTTTCTTTTATGACGTTAGCGCTATCCAACGGAGGTTAAAATTTTAGAAAAATACCAGAAACAGCTGCCCGATCTTAAGTATGCGACGTCATAAATAAAAAAAAATTGAAAGATGTCATGTGGAAAGATGTATAGAAAGTGCACTAGTTCAGAAAGAGCTCATTCGGTCAGTAAGGCGCGAGACAAACAGAAGGACGCAAAAGGCGAGGATGAGGCATAAACGCGGCGCCCATATAATTTAATTTCATACACAACGTATAGAAGCATCGCGATGCAAAACATACAGAGAATACATGACGCGGACACAGAATGTAAGATTTAACAAACAGCCGGAACGTCTTTCTGAATTCTCAATCTGAATTCGTATTATTATTAGTTCAGAACGCCCCGGGAGGGATTGAATCCATATTAATGCTACTCATCGCATGTTCTGATTTTTTCGGATCATGAAATTTTTAGATCAATCTGTCAGAGTGATACATACCGACGAGCGTTATGAATTTCGGATGGGAGAATTTAAAATTATGAATTCATAACGCTCGCTCATCTTTCCATACATTATGTAAACGTCGGAACCAAATTATGAATTGTCTCCAGTGTTACCAAACGTCACATAAATCAAAAGTAATTATATGACACGAATGTACAATAATTTTAAAATTCTCATGATCTCACATAACAAATATGTATACATAAACGCACGTGCAGGTAACCGACCGTTGATGAGTCATTACTCAGGTACCTGTATGATTCGCATGCCCGTGCCGGGATAAGTTATTAGCAAATATCCGTTACTAAACATCGAAGGAATTTTAGACAAATTAAAAAGGGCACTTTATAATACACTTGATTTGGCAAGTGGATATCATTAAATTGGATTCAATTCAAATTCATTTCAATGCATCCAGACGATATCGAGAAAACAGTATTTTCAGCTAACCATGGCCATTGGGAATTCCTTCGAATGCCGTTCGGTCTAAGAAGTGCACCGGCTACTTTTCAGAGATTAATGGATTTAATTCTACGCGATCTATTGTATAATACTTGCTTCGTGTATCTCGATGACATAATCGTATACGCGACGTCATTAGAGGAGCATTTGGAAAAACTAAGAAAAGTATTTCAGCGTTTACGTGAGCATAACCTAAATATTCAGCCTGACAAATTCATTCGTTGACAATTATGCACACATAACTAAACCACTCACTAAATGTTTCCAAAGAAAAAGGTTAAAATAATTATTAACGAGGATGTTTGTAAAGCAATAGAGAAACTGAAAGAAATAATAACAAATGAACCAATTTTAAAATATCCAGGCTTCGAACAACCCTCTGTATTGACTACTAGTGCCAGTGATGCAGCATTAGGTGCGGTCTATCAGATACCAAAGCTGATATTAGTACTACAGAAAAAGAGCTTCTGGCAATCGTGTGAGCTTGCAAACATTTCAAAGCTTATTTGTATGGTCGAAAATTCACCATATACACCACACCGATTAATGTCTCTCGTGAACCCCAATTCGAGCTTAACTAGGTGGCGACGAAGACTAGCCGGGTACAATTTTGAAATTAAATACAAGCAAGGTTCAATAAAATCCTACGCTAATGCTTTATAGCGCGTAAAGATTAACTATGTAGAAGATATATCAATGGTAGCTCAAGACGGTGGTATAACCGACGATCAAAGTAGAGAACAGGTTGATCGCGAAGAAAATCAAACGCGACATTCTCAGGAAGACAATAATATACATCTTGGAATATCCGCATTTGTAAGACGTAATTAATAAAAAGTCGCGGCGAATCTTCTTCAAACTACATAACCAGTTAGATAGAATCGAGGTTAGGAACGAAGATGGTAATGAAATTACATAGGTTAGTTTGTATACATCTCACAGACCGGCAAATACTCTCAGGAAATTAGTTGGTGAATATTTGAAATCTGGCGTTCATTACTATGCTTTTTTTTTTTATTACCGAAGAGTCGTATCGAGAATTGGTCAATGTACATACTTGTTAGAGCCCTATAGTAATAATAATTGTTCTATTTGCAAAGCGAGTAAATATGAACGACATCCAATTCGACCTCCAATCTTACTACTATTCATAGCAATGCGACCGTTAAGGAAGGAAAATTGTATTTGTCTATAGCAGATGGATTTTCGAGGTTTGCTGTAATAAAACGATTAAAAGATAAAAACGGTTCGACGGCTATGACAAAACTTTTATCATTCTCAGCTCAATACGGTGTGGTGTAACTTTAGAAATAACGTCTGACACGCAGGTAAAGAGTTTTCTTCATTGAAGGAATTAATTCATCTACACACCCTATAATCCATCGTCCCACGGGATAGTAGAAAGATTTCATTCGACCTCGAGAGAGCGTTGTAGGTTGTTAAACGAGCAATTCAAAGGTAGATCATCTGACGAAGACAAAATGAAGTTGGCAATGCTAGCCTGTAATAATTCAATACAATCGGATACGAAACTAACGCCTCTCGAAATTTTAGTTGGACACGTCGAAACTGAACCCTTGTTGAATTTACTACACGATTCGCTACTATTAAACAAGTAATTAAGTTAACATCGCGAGTATTTAAAAACTTAAACTATCGAAACCACAGATAAATACGCGTGAGAAACTTCCAAAGTAAAACACATACGCGATTTAAAAGCACCTAAAGTTTATCTCGATACTCGCGGTAAACGTAGAACAGCCCATATATATATATATATATATATATATATTACGACCTATTCCTGTTTTGGGGCCTTCTACGTCCAGAGTTAAATGAACATAAGTTTTAGGAATAAGATTTACTTGGATATTTTAGCTGACTTAGTAGTGCAAATGGGAGACAATATGATCACGATGAAATGTAACGTTAATTCGATAGATATTAGTACATACAGTGCATGGAAATATTTACTTTTGCTCAAAGATCGCCGCAATGAAAACTTTTCTGTCGATTCCTTGGCCTTCATAATCTCATAGTCCAAATGCGTGACTCAGGGTACGCATGTACTCAGACATGAAGGAAAAAAAAATATACATATAAAAACGATGCTGTACAAACATATTTCTGCGTACATCAACTTTTACAACAAATATAACGAGAGAAGTCAAACAATAATAAGAGCACGGGCACGTCAAGTTCACCCTAGGGTCTCTCTTATGGGAGGATGTGTTAAGAGACGACATCAAACAATAACCTTCAGCATCTGCGTAGAAAGCGCACGGTTAACGAAAACGAAAAAGTCTACGTCATTTGAATTCCCTGGCGAACGTGATCGTAGAAGATCGCTAAAAAACAAAACTATACATATTTATACGTATTGAACGATATAATGAGCACAAGACGTCTGTGTCCTCATGACTGCATGAGAGCTTAATAAGCAATTAAACGATTTAATATAAATTTCAATTTTCGTGTGACGACTACGATCGCTTTTTACGCAGCTCCAATTGTTTCTTTTTTTTTCTAAAATCGGTCGCTCACGTCTTATAGTATTTACGTAATATGTTCAACATGCATCATCTTTGATAATATTTTACTCTCGAATAGAAATATACGTCTTTCCACTCATTTCAAAATTCGAATATGGTGCACGCCACTGACCATAGAATAATGCGCATATTACGGAGTCTACGTTTATAGTGTTATATCCAAAATATCACAACATCGTTGAACACGATAACGATGTCAATCTGGACTTTTCTCATCTCATTTGTTTTTCTTTTCTTTTCTTTTTCATTTATGTATATGCATTGTCTTCGCATATTTTTTCTTTAATAAAAATGTGTTCTAGACAATTTTCAGCAGAGGGCCTTTGTGAGGGATCCAGTTCCAGCATTCTGTGCAGCAGATCTTTCAGTTGCATTAATTTCTTTTTATTCCCCGAAGACAAATCGAAACTGCATTCTGTTAATTCCTTTTCTATATCTATTGTCGCCACAATATTATCTAATTCAATAATGCTCTCTTCACCCTTGACCGTTTTTGTTTGGAAGAGAAAATTATTATTACTGCTAAAGTGCCTGTCTTTGAATTTGCCTCCGTTTAATAATTCACAAGGGAACATTCCCTTCACATCCATCATACGTTTTAGCATTTGGTTGTTAGTGTTTCCGGCGAACAATATTCTCCCAGCTGCAATTTCAAACATAGTACATGCCGCCGACCATATGTCTATACTGTGTTCATACGGTAATCCTAAAATAATTTCAGGCGCTCTATAATATCTGGAAACTATATAACATGTTGTCGCTTCATTTTTAGTTACATTAATCGCTGAACCAAAATCGGACAATTTTATAATATTCTTTTCTGTGTCGACCAAGATGTTATCTGGTTTGAAGTCGGCGTGTATAATCCCAATATGTTCAAGGAATTTGAGTGCAGTGAGCATTTGTTTAGTGTAATCGACTAAGGTCCTCGTATCGATTTCATTTATAGTCATGAAACATCTCAAGTCAACGCAGAGTGATTCTAAGACTATGCAGAGGTGCTCCTTGTGCATGAAACTATTAAGCATTCTAATGCAATGGCTTCTGTCTTCGGGGTCTGCGCTTTCGATTTCTCTTAGAATGGCCATTTCTCGTAAGCCACTTTGATAAGTAAAATCATTGTTTCTTGCCATTTTGATAGCGACAGTGGTTCCCTCGACATTATCTTGTGCCCGAACGACAAGGGCGAACGATCCTCGGCCGAGTACACTTTCAACTGTGTATTTTCGTCTGTTAATGTGATCTCCAATTCCGATGTTGCAATATCCATCGGGATCGTCCCAATTTTCTACTGACCGAGAACTGTTGCTACCGATAATATCATTTTCAGTGGGCGCATTGTCTATCGCTGCTAACATGCTTATCAGTTGTTTTGTTACATCTTGGTTTCGACGGCATTCATTACTTTGAATGTTGCCGTTTTTATTTTCGACCACTGAATTCTGTTCTGCATCACATATTACATTGGACTCTGGTTCAGATGGGCATGTAGTATTACATTTTTCTTGTATTTCTGTCGAGGACCAATCGATTATTAAAGGTGAGGAATTCTCATCCGAAACCTTTCTTTTTTTGCTATTTTTGTTATCCTCTACTTCATCGGCATACCTTTTCCTGGTAAAAGTCAGAAACGTCTCTTCCTCTGTCATTAAACAGAGGTTTCCGTAAATCGGTGATGAATTCTCGTCCGCATTTACCTGATTGCAATCGTTATTGCGAATCATCTTGATTACCGTGAGCGAATATAAATCTTTTGTTGCGAAACCTGAAAACAAAAGAACGTTTTTCATCCGTATGGATAGTCGGCTAGACACACTTATAACAATAAATATGAAACGTACAGAGCGATTTTCCCCAAATTTCCTAAATTTTCCCAAAGTTGAAAAAGTTTTATCAGATCGAAGATTAACATCGAAAGATGTGAAAGTTTTATGTTTAACAAATGGAATGGAATTTCTCTACGTACTTCAAAAAATTCAAATAAAGTTAAATTGAACTTACCATAAAACGATGGTGCTCTAAAATATTCAATGCTGATGCACAGCAATAAATTGCGTTGGAGCTAATAGGCACGAGCACCTTTTTTTAATTCTTTTGCGAAAACGCTAAAATAATGTCCACAGAATTTGTCAGACACATAAAATAGAAGTTTAGCTTTATGAAAAACGATACGTTCGAGTAGCGATGTCACAAAGAGTGTACAGCGCAGCGCGAAGGTTAGTCAAAGACTAAATATTATAGGGTGCACACTTGCGGAATGTTGCGACGTACGCGCAGAGGTAGAGTTGATGTATAGTAGTGGGGGTAATTTTAATGGCACCGGCACCGTTAGCCGAAGCAATGAAGGCTCACAAAGTATTTTTCTTATCTCTCCGCTGACAGGTTCTTTTGTAGTTCTTTTGTAGTATTCGCTCTATTGTTCAGTTTTATGGCCTTTAAATGTCAACTACACAAAGAAATGTTTTTGTTATTACGAAGCTAGTCGGCTAGCTTTTGGTGGCTTATCTCTGGAGACTTTAAATCACCGTATTATGAGGAATTGTTAATGTTAATTGTTAATTTACAATATATGTATATTATAATACTTGAGTTTAAATAGAATAAAGTCTAAAAATACGTTGAGTCATCCTTTTGCAAAAAATTCTTAGATTACATATCTAAGAAATAAGAGGATATCTCTGAACATATATAATATGAAGTATATTAAACGTGCAAGCACATTGGTCGTACGTCATGATTACAACTTATTACAGTACCCTGCCACAGTACACCTGCTTGCTACGTTGTCTTCTGACTTATCACGCAATAGGCATTTAATTTAGGTCTTTCAGTTTTCAGGAACGTCTAAAGTCCCTATTCGATATGCCTCGATCGAGCTTAGACCGATTTGTGGTTAAAACTTAAAAACTATTAATTTATGATTTTCAGGGAAATCGCTAAAGCCATGTTGATTTCACTTGGAAGTGATCTGTGCCAAGTCCTTATACCATTTATATTTTTGAATATGAATTTTAATATGAGAACGAGCGATAGCTCTTATTTCGGCGTACATGAAAGCGGAGGAGAGGATGAAGGTCACAGAATGTGATTTCTGGAAACAATCATGTATTCAACCAAAATATTACGCGTCGAAGTTGTATTGCTGTACATGTAAATTCAATACTTTGGTTCGTATTAGCCTTTTCTTAGTGTTTTATGTTGCAGCTCGTGAAAATCTGTAAAAAGGCCCCTTCGGCTTGGGCGTTGGTTGCGCTGACGCAACGACTCCCTTGTCGTTTCTATTTGTTGTCTTACGAATTATATAAATTAGCTTTTTTATATTTTTGTTTTTCTTTTCCGTGGACGTGGTGCAATTCCTTATTGAAACGTTAAAGTAAAAGTTATTTTAAATTTTTATAATGTATTCCGTCGAAAACTCGTGAATGTTTTTATTCAAATGTACCAATGTGTACAGAAGATAAAATGTACTCACTCGTATTTTGTAGTTGAAGGTTTCGGTAGCCTCGCATTTCACGTGATTCTATAAAAGTTACTAGGTACTTCACGAACGTAATGTAATAGACGCTGTGCATTTTTTTTGCTGCCTTAATGTATTACTGAATCGTCTTACTATTACTCTCAACGGTCATGAATTACTTTTGGCGCTAGGTAAATTTGAAGTAAAATAGGGGAAAAAGCAATTTTGACGGATATTTTCGAAAACTGTCAAAGTAACTCAAGGTAACGTGTTACACATTTTAAAATTAGTTGTTTAAAGAGCTTTACTATGATAACGTACTCGATGATTACCAACAAAACCTATATTAACGTTCAATTTAAACCACCAAAATGAAACCCGGAAAGTAAAAAGAACAGGTCGACGATTCGAAGTTTAATTTGTATTCGGCAAATTCGGAACACGAGACTGTTCTAAGTTTCAGCGGCTTACTACAAAAATAATCTCCGAGTGTTCATAATACGAGTCGAAATTTTATCAACGAATTATCTAAAAACCTGACGACAACGTTGGAATGCCACGTTTTCGTGTTGCTTTACTGTGCCGTGAAGTATTCACGTTCATGTTAATCAAACGGTGTATCAGTATATTTAAATACTGTATATTTATAAATTCGCTACGATAATAACGAGTAACAGCGTGTTTTTATAAATTGAAGGATTATTCTAAAATCTTTGCATGCGAGATACGACAAGACACTTCTAATGGGAGGCCTGTTTGGTTATCCACTCAATTTGGTGGTTGTCGTTGAAATATTTAATTTCGTTTAAAAATGTACCTATCGATCTTACAGGTAAACAGTTCAACATATTATATGCATTTGAAACTTGGTCATTTACCCACGCGTTGTGAACTCGGACCAAGGAACATAATGGACGGAACCATAATAAGTTGCCGCTCTTACCGCCGTGTGTCGAACGAATTTTCCTGTCTCTTTCTATCTCACTGAGCGTAACCACGAGTAAAACAGTTACGCTATAGTAAGTACGGCAACCCGAACTGTCGCTCTAATTCGTGTCAGCTAATGAGTCGGTCATGAAATAATTATTCGCGAAATACTCGTAAATCTCAAGTGTTTTGGCTACTAGTAATCACAAAAATAAAAATATGTCAAGTTCAGATGTGTATCGTGGTACTGCGAACTTCACTAGTCACGCGCATTAGTAAAAATCCAGAAAGTCGGTCAACAGAAAGAGGCGCTTTAAAGGCACGCTTTTAGAGCAAATGCTCCGTGCACGGTTCTGTTCGGTCCGAGATTGTGAATAATTTATTTCGGTAATGACAAACGCAAAGTCTCAGGGTCGTAAATTAACGCATCAATATGGAGCTACGAACAATGAGTGCGAGTGGTTTGTCATAAAACGCAAGCGCCGCATGTAGGCCATTAGCCAACCGTCGATGAGTCATTACTCAGGTACCTGTATGATGACGAGATGTCCGTGTTCCGGTAAGTAATTACAAATCTCGCATAGTTTCTTCATTTCACGACCCTCATTTTCTGTGACTGCGATGCGAATACTTAAATTAAAAGGATAGAAATTAAAGGGCGATATTAGAGCTCAGGCTCGGACTGTTATTCATAATGTGTTCTTTGGTGTTCAAAGACTCGATATGTAACCTCGAATTAATGTTTTGCTTTGATTTAAATAAATGTCGAGAAACTACCGCGTCTCTCTGGGGACTTTTTTTTTAGTACAAAGTATGATATGATATGTATTGTTAATAATTACGATACGAACGATTTTTACAGGGGCAATACTGGATTTCTTTCTTTTATGACGTTAGCGCTATCCAACGGAGGTTAAAATTTTAGAAAAATACCAGAAACAGCTGCCCGATCTTAAGTATGCGACGTCATAAATAAAAAAAAATTGAAAGATGTCATGTGGAAAGATGTATAGAAAGTGCACTAGTTCAGAAAGAGCTCATTCGGTCAGTAAGGCGCGAGACAAACAGAAGGACGCAAAAGGCGAGGATGAGGCATAAACGCGGCGCCCATATAATTTAATTTCATACACAACGTATAGAAGCATCGCGATGCAAAACATACAGAGAATACATGACGCGGACACAGAATGTAAGATTTAACAAACAGCCGGAACGTCTTTCTGAATTCTCAATCTGAATTCGTATTATTATTAGTTCAGAACGCCCCGGGAGGGATTGAATCCATATTAATGCTACTCATCGCATGTTCTGATTTTTTCGGATCATGAAATTTTTAGATCAATCTGTCAGAGTGATACATACCGACGAGCGTTATGAATTTCGGATGGGAGAATTTAAAATTATGAATTCATAACGCTCGCTCATCTTTCCATACATTATGTAAACGTCGGAACCAAATTATGAATTGTCTCCAGTGTTACCAAACGTCACATAAATCAAAAGTAATTATATGACACGAATGTACAATAATTTTAAAATTCTCATGATCTCACATAACAAATATGTATACATAAACGCACGTGCAGGTAACCGACCGTTGATGAGTCATTACTCAGGTACCTGTATGATTCGCATGCCCGTGCCGGGATAAGTTATTAGCAAATATCCGTTACTAAACATCGAAGGAATTTTAGACAAATTAAAAAGGGCACTTTATAATACACTTGATTTGGCAAGTGGATATCATTAAATTGGATTCAATTCAAATTCATTTCAATGCATCCAGACGATATCGAGAAAACAGTATTTTCAGCTAACCATGGCCATTGGGAATTCCTTCGAATGCCGTTCGGTCTAAGAAGTGCACCGGCTACTTTTCAGAGATTAATGGATTTAATTCTACGCGATCTATTGTATAATACTTGCTTCGTGTATCTCGATGACATAATCGTATACGCGACGTCATTAGAGGAGCATTTGGAAAAACTAAGAAAAGTATTTCAGCGTTTACGTGAGCATAACCTAAATATTCAGCCTGACAAATTCATTCGTTGACAATTATGCACACATAACTAAACCACTCACTAAATGTTTCCAAAGAAAAAGGTTAAAATAATTATTAACGAGGATGTTTGTAAAGCAATAGAGAAACTGAAAGAAATAATAACAAATGAACCAATTTTAAAATATCCAGGCTTCGAACAACCCTCTGTATTGACTACTAGTGCCAGTGATGCAGCATTAGGTGCGGTCTATCAGATACCAAAGCTGATATTAGTACTACAGAAAAAGAGCTTCTGGCAATCGTGTGAGCTTGCAAACATTTCAAAGCTTATTTGTATGGTCGAAAATTCACCATATACACCACACCGATTAATGTCTCTCGTGAACCCCAATTCGAGCTTAACTAGGTGGCGACGAAGACTAGCCGGGTACAATTTTGAAATTAAATACAAGCAAGGTTCAATAAAATCCTACGCTAATGCTTTATAGCGCGTAAAGATTAACTATGTAGAAGATATATCAATGGTAGCTCAAGACGGTGGTATAACCGACGATCAAAGTAGAGAACAGGTTGATCGCGAAGAAAATCAAACGCGACATTCTCAGGAAGACAATAATATACATCTTGGAATATCCGCATTTGTAAGACGTAATTAATAAAAAGTCGCGGCGAATCTTCTTCAAACTACATAACCAGTTAGATAGAATCGAGGTTAGGAACGAAGATGGTAATGAAATTACATAGGTTAGTTTGTATACATCTCACAGACCGGCAAATACTCTCAGGAAATTAGTTGGTGAATATTTGAAATCTGGCGTTCATTACTATGCTTTTTTTTTTTATTACCGAAGAGTCGTATCGAGAATTGGTCAATGTACATACTTGTTAGAGCCCTATAGTAATAATAATTGTTCTATTTGCAAAGCGAGTAAATATGAACGACATCCAATTCGACCTCCAATCTTACTACTATTCATAGCAATGCGACCGTTAAGGAAGGAAAATTGTATTTGTCTATAGCAGATGGATTTTCGAGGTTTGCTGTAATAAAACGATTAAAAGATAAAAACGGTTCGACGGCTATGACAAAACTTTTATCATTCTCAGCTCAATACGGTGTGGTGTAACTTTAGAAATAACGTCTGACACGCAGGTAAAGAGTTTTCTTCATTGAAGGAATTAATTCATCTACACACCCTATAATCCATCGTCCCACGGGATAGTAGAAAGATTTCATTCGACCTCGAGAGAGCGTTGTAGGTTGTTAAACGAGCAATTCAAAGGTAGATCATCTGACGAAGACAAAATGAAGTTGGCAATGCTAGCCTGTAATAATTCAATACAATCGGATACGAAACTAACGCCTCTCGAAATTTTAGTTGGACACGTCGAAACTGAACCCTTGTTGAATTTACTACACGATTCGCTACTATTAAACAAGTAATTAAGTTAACATCGCGAGTATTTAAAAACTTAAACTATCGAAACCACAGATAAATACGCGTGAGAAACTTCCAAAGTAAAACACATACGCGATTTAAAAGCACCTAAAGTTTATCTCGATACTCGCGGTAAACGTAGAACAGCCCATATATATATATATATATATATATATATTACGACCTATTCCTGTTTTGGGGCCTTCTACGTCCAGAGTTAAATGAACATAAGTTTTAGGAATAAGATTTACTTGGATATTTTAGCTGACTTAGTAGTGCAAATGGGAGACAATATGATCACGATGAAATGTAACGTTAATTCGATAGATATTAGTACATACAGTGCATGGAAATATTTACTTTTGCTCAAAGATCGCCGCAATGAAAACTTTTCTGTCGATTCCTTGGCCTTCATAATCTCATAGTCCAAATGCGTGACTCAGGGTACGCATGTACTCAGACATGAAGGAAAAAAAAATATACATATAAAAACGATGCTGTACAAACATATTTCTGCGTACATCAACTTTTACAACAAATATAACGAGAGAAGTCAAACAATAATAAGAGCACGGGCACGTCAAGTTCACCCTAGGGTCTCTCTTATGGGAGGATGTGTTAAGAGACGACATCAAACAATAACCTTCAGCATCTGCGTAGAAAGCGCACGGTTAACGAAAACGAAAAAGTCTACGTCATTTGAATTCCCTGGCGAACGTGATCGTAGAAGATCGCTAAAAAACAAAACTATACATATTTATACGTATTGAACGATATAATGAGCACAAGACGTCTGTGTCCTCATGACTGCATGAGAGCTTAATAAGCAATTAAACGATTTAATATAAATTTCAATTTTCGTGTGACGACTACGATCGCTTTTTACGCAGCTCCAATTGTTTCTTTTTTTTTCTAAAATCGGTCGCTCACGTCTTATAGTATTTACGTAATATGTTCAACATGCATCATCTTTGATAATATTTTACTCTCGAATAGAAATATACGTCTTTCCACTCATTTCAAAATTCGAATATGGTGCACGCCACTGACCATAGAATAATGCGCATATTACGGAGTCTACGTTTATAGTGTTATATCCAAAATATCACAACATCGTTGAACACGATAACGATGTCAATCTGGACTTTTCTCATCTCATTTGTTTTTCTTTTCTTTTCTTTTTCATTTATGTATATGCATTGTCTTCGCATATTTTTTCTTTAATAAAAATGTGTTCTAGACAATTTTCAGCAGAGGGCCTTTGTGAGGGATCCAGTTCCAGCATTCTGTGCAGCAGATCTTTCAGTTGCATTAATTTCTTTTTATTCCCCGAAGACAAATCGAAACTGCATTCTGTTAATTCCTTTTCTATATCTATTGTCGCCACAATATTATCTAATTCAATAATGCTCTCTTCACCCTTGACCGTTTTTGTTTGGAAGAGAAAATTATTATTACTGCTAAAGTGCCTGTCTTTGAATTTGCCTCCGTTTAATAATTCACAAGGGAACATTCCCTTCACATCCATCATACGTTTTAGCATTTGGTTGTTAGTGTTTCCGGCGAACAATATTCTCCCAGCTGCAATTTCAAACATAGTACATGCCGCCGACCATATGTCTATACTGTGTTCATACGGTAATCCTAAAATAATTTCAGGCGCTCTATAATATCTGGAAACTATATAACATGTTGTCGCTTCATTTTTAGTTACATTAATCGCTGAACCAAAATCGGACAATTTTATAATATTCTTTTCTGTGTCGACCAAGATGTTATCTGGTTTGAAGTCGGCGTGTATAATCCCAATATGTTCAAGGAATTTGAGTGCAGTGAGCATTTGTTTAGTGTAATCGACTAAGGTCCTCGTATCGATTTCATTTATAGTCATGAAACATCTCAAGTCAACGCAGAGTGATTCTAAGACTATGCAGAGGTGCTCCTTGTGCATGAAACTATTAAGCATTCTAATGCAATGGCTTCTGTCTTCGGGGTCTGCGCTTTCGATTTCTCTTAGAATGGCCATTTCTCGTAAGCCACTTTGATAAGTAAAATCATTGTTTCTTGCCATTTTGATAGCGACAGTGGTTCCCTCGACATTATCTTGTGCCCGAACGACAAGGGCGAACGATCCTCGGCCGAGTACACTTTCAACTGTGTATTTTCGTCTGTTAATGTGATCTCCAATTCCGATGTTGCAATATCCATCGGGATCGTCCCAATTTTCTACTGACCGAGAACTGTTGCTACCGATAATATCATTTTCAGTGGGCGCATTGTCTATCGCTGCTAACATGCTTATCAGTTGTTTTGTTACATCTTGGTTTCGACGGCATTCATTACTTTGAATGTTGCCGTTTTTATTTTCGACCACTGAATTCTGTTCTGCATCACATATTACATTGGACTCTGGTTCAGATGGGCATGTAGTATTACATTTTTCTTGTATTTCTGTCGAGGACCAATCGATTATTAAAGGTGAGGAATTCTCATCCGAAACCTTTCTTTTTTTGCTATTTTTGTTATCCTCTACTTCATCGGCATACCTTTTCCTGGTAAAAGTCAGAAACGTCTCTTCCTCTGTCATTAAACAGAGGTTTCCGTAAATCGGTGATGAATTCTCGTCCGCATTTACCTGATTGCAATCGTTATTGCGAATCATCTTGATTACCGTGAGCGAATATAAATCTTTTGTTGCGAAACCTGAAAACAAAAGAACGTTTTTCATCCGTATGGATAGTCGGCTAGACACACTTATAACAATAAATATGAAACGTACAGAGCGATTTTCCCCAAATTTCCTAAATTTTCCCAAAGTTGAAAAAGTTTTATCAGATCGAAGATTAACATCGAAAGATGTGAAAGTTTTATGTTTAACAAATGGAATGGAATTTCTCTACGTACTTCAAAAAATTCAAATAAAGTTAAATTGAACTTACCATAAAACGATGGTGCTCTAAAATATTCAATGCTGATGCACAGCAATAAATTGCGTTGGAGCTAATAGGCACGAGCACCTTTTTTTAATTCTTTTGCGAAAACGCTAAAATAATGTCCACAGAATTTGTCAGACACATAAAATAGAAGTTTAGCTTTATGAAAAACGATACGTTCGAGTAGCGATGTCACAAAGAGTGTACAGCGCAGCGCGAAGGTTAGTCAAAGACTAAATATTATAGGGTGCACACTTGCGGAATGTTGCGACGTACGCGCAGAGGTAGAGTTGATGTATAGTAGTGGGGGTAATTTTAATGGCACCGGCACCGTTAGCCGAAGCAATGAAGGCTCACAAAGTATTTTTCTTATCTCTCCGCTGACAGGTTCTTTTGTAGTTCTTTTGTAGTATTCGCTCTATTGTTCAGTTTTATGGCCTTTAAATGTCAACTACACAAAGAAATGTTTTTGTTATTACGAAGCTAGTCGGCTAGCTTTTGGTGGCTTATCTCTGGAGACTTTAAATCACCGTATTATGAGGAATTGTTAATGTTAATTGTTAATTTACAATATATGTATATTATAATACTTGAGTTTAAATAGAATAAAGTCTAAAAATACGTTGAGTCATCCTTTTGCAAAAAATTCTTAGATTACATATCTAAGAAATAAGAGGATATCTCTGAACATATATAATATGAAGTATATTAAACGTGCAAGCACATTGGTCGTACGTCATGATTACAACTTATTACAGTACCCTGCCACAGTACACCTGCTTGCTACGTTGTCTTCTGACTTATCACGCAATAGGCATTTAATTTAGGTCTTTCAGTTTTCAGGAACGTCTAAAGTCCCTATTCGATATGCCTCGATCGAGCTTAGACCGATTTGTGGTTAAAACTTAAAAACTATTAATTTATGATTTTCAGGGAAATCGCTAAAGCCATGTTGATTTCACTTGGAAGTGATCTGTGCCAAGTCCTTATACCATTTATATTTTTGAATATGAATTTTAATATGAGAACGAGCGATAGCTCTTATTTCGGCGTACATGAAAGCGGAGGAGAGGATGAAGGTCACAGAATGTGATTTCTGGAAACAATCATGTATTCAATCAAAATATTACGCGTCGAAGTTGTATTGCTGTACATGTTAATTCAATACTTTGGTTCGTAATAGCAATGTTGACCATTCCATCAGTCATGAACTGCTACAACAAGACCACTATCTTCCACATTAATGTCACTTAATAATTCGTCGATAGCCAACATGTAGCTTGCACGTGCTTCGGGATCGTGCGGTGTTAAAGGAAGAGCTCTATTTATCTCAATAAAAGTAAAAGAGATGGACTATGAATAGAAAGGGATGTGGAATCAATGAAGTATTGACAGATGTCATTTAGACGTTCACCCGGAAGGCGAGGCGCCGCTAACGGTGGTCGACGCGAGAGCATTTCACTTTTGCTCCAGACACCAAGCGAAGAACACCTGCTCTCGATTGTTAACTCGTGATGCTTTTCTGTTCTTAGAGTTATTAGATCTTTCTTTTAGTGATTTCTAGTTACTAGCAAAATTAATCTCTAAATCGATATTAGAAGTTGGGATAATCATCCCGTGTATATTTTTTTGATAAATCCTACTTTTGATTATAACATCAGAAGTGGGATCGGCCCGCGATTTGTTTCTACCCACCGTGGCATTCCTGATTAAAATTAATTTAATTCGTTTGTTTGACTGTGTTTGATTAAATTGGAACACGTGTTTGTTGTGAATAAATTCATGACAAAATAGACAATGCCGTGCCGTGCCGGAAGCAGAGCGTGCCGCAAAGAGATGTTCTAGAGGCAATTCTTAGTACATTGAATTCAATCGAGGGCAGGCTGAACGCTACATCATCGTCGCTGCTGGCGTCGAGGCACTGCTGCGACCTAGTGAGTCGGCGTCTGCGCGCGAGAAGCCAGTGTTTATCGCCGCTACGACGCCATCGCTATGGGCACCAGTTGCGGAAGACACCGCCTTTGTTCATTATCAAGGGCTCAACGTGTCCCAATGCGGTACCAGCGCCAGTAACGAGGCGGTAGACTAGTTCGTCGGTGCCCTCATATCGTTAATCCAAGTAAGCTCAGTCCATTACTAAATCTCGAACTTTGACTCTCAATTCTATGATATTGGAGCTTGGTGTGCAGAGGTTGACCAAGCGTTTGAATCGAATCATTGGAATAGTAGTGAGTGCTTGTCCCGCACTCGTTCGTGGCTTAACGATTGGGTTTTGAATGACGGTTCATGGAGTAATTTCAAGGCTTTGCCCAAGTAGTATCGTTACAGCTAGCATTTTGTTTAACGTAATGTGTAGCGATTTCCGAGATTATGTGACCTACACGGAGTACACGCGTGGCTCATTATTGCGCTTAAATAAATAAGTGAGTGGTTTACGTCCTGCAATAGTTATTCGTAATATGACGAATCCACAAGTTAAAGTGGAGGCTACGAATGCAAAGTTGAATAAACTATTCAGTAAAATGTTTATCATTCTATACAAAAACCCATTGCGATTTCCATGTCACTGATAATGACCTAGTGTGACCTGTTCGTTTTACTTCACAAAAGCAAGAATTCAAAAGCCTCTAATTTGAATGTTTTTTGTGTGATATTAGTGGACATAAACGTGTACAGTGCCCCAAGAAGCTGTATTATCTACCCTCAATTCTAATAATCTTTCCATGAGCTCTTCAAATGCTTAGCACAAGAAAAATCCAACGTTGTTAACATCTATCTCCAATAATCACAAATAAATCAGCGCCCCTTATATTGCTCATATCAGACCCTATTTTAAAATATTGTAGTTGCAATAAGATTCTTACTTATCGTGCATTACATGGTGTAGATAGGCGGGAGATTGAGCCTATTTCTTCTGTCATCACAGGTTTTATAGAAGTACATTTAAACAGTAGCATGTTAGTTTCACTACATTCTAATCACGTCAATTAGTCGTCTATGACAGTTTTGTGAGATTTTGATAGCAGAAGTCGGGTCAAAATACTTTGCCTACATATTAATGACTTTATAAAAGAATCTGGTGTTAGTCTTTGTGTAGTAATTATCAAGTAGCAACAAGCGATCGTGTACAGTTATTAATGGAAGTAGTCAGAAATAATTCGGTTATACCCTCTGCCATGTGCTGTTAATTAGAAGTAGTCCAGTACAATCAGTATTAGTATATCCGCTGTATCCGCGAACCGTCGTTGTTAAAATATAGCCAAAATTAGTGTTCAGTGAGTTATTCAGTATGCAGTGAATTATTCAGTGAGATTAATACGTTTAATATCGGCCCCAAAAGCCGACACGATGCAAAATGTGTTGAAATCGAATACTATAGAATACATGATAAAGCTCTTGATCTCATGATTTAATATATAGTTAAGCAAAAACAAAAAGTGAGTGTAAATGGGGTTACATTTGCCGGTACAAAATTAAAGGTGGGCATTCTCTAAGGATCCATTTTGAGACCTTTCCTGTTTTTTCTTCCTTCCTCCTTCCTTCCTTTTAGCCATAGGACGTCCACTGCTGGACATAGGCCTCCCCTAAAGATCTCCAATAAGACCGGTTGGTAGCGGCTTGCATCCAGCGCGATCCTGCGGTCTTAATGAGGTCATTCGTCCACCTTATGGGTGGACATCCTACGCTGCGCTTGCCGGTACGTGGTCTCCACTCGAGAACTTTTCGACCCCATCGGTCATCAGTCCTCCGCGCTATGTGCCCTGCCCATTGCCACTTCAACCTGCCAATCCGCTGGGCTATGTCGGTAACCTTGGTTCTTCTACGGATCTCCTTATTTCTGATTCGATCTCGCAGAGAAACTCCAAGCATAGCCCTCTCCATGGCTCGTTGGGCTACTTGGAGCTTACTAATAAGGCCCATAGTGAGAGACCACGTTTCTGTGCCATAAGTCATCACTGGCAACACACACTGGTCGAAAACTTTCGACTTGAAGCACTGAGGTATGTCGGACAAGAAGACGTTACGCAATTTTCCAAATGCTGCCCAGCCGAGTTGAATTCGGCGATTGGCCTCTTTCTTGAAGTCAGACCTACCTAACTAGACTACTTGTCCTAGGTAGACGTACGAGTCAACGACTTCAAGAACCGAGTTCCCAACTGAAATAGGGGTGGGTACAACATGTGAATTACACATGACCTTTGTCTTGTCCATGTTCATCTTAAGACATACCTGTTGAGAGACTCGATTTAGGCCTTCGAGCATCGTACTGAGTTCTTCCATCGTGCCATGACCACGATATCGTCGGCAAACCGAAGGTGAGTGAAATATTCGCCATTGATGTTGATGCCGAATCCTTCCCATTCCAGGAGCTTAAAGGCGTTCTCCAGAGTAGCAGTAAACAGTTTCGGACATATTACATCTCCCTGTCTTACGCCTCTCTTCAAAGGGATCGCCTTGGAGCTCTCTTCCTGTACTCGGACCGACACAGTGGCGTTATTATATAAACACTTCGATATACCGATAGTCAATACGGCATCGTTGAAGAGACTCAAGCTCAGCCCATGTCTTGACCGAATCAAAGGCTTTCTCATAGTCCTCACACGCTAAGCAAAGTGGCAGGCTATACTACTCGGTCTTCTGTATAACCTGCCGCAGCGTATGTATGTGGCCCATGGTACTAAAGCCTTTTCGGAAACCGGCTTGTTCGGAAGGCTGGAAGTCATCAAGCCCGCGTTCGAGACGATTCGTAATGACTCTTGAAAACAACTTATAAACATGGCTCAGAAGCGAGATGGGTCTGTAATTCTTCAATAAGGTGTTGTCACCTTTTTTAAAGAATAGCTCCACCACGCTTCCGTTCCATGCTTCCGGCGTTATGCCCTCGACGACGACGGTGTTGAAAAGCTTCTGAAGGACTTTAAGTCCCGGTTTACCACCCGCTTTCAGAAGCTCTGAAGTGATTCCGTCGTCACCCGGTGCCTTGTTGTTCTTAAGTTTGTTCAGGGCCATTCTAATCTCGTACAGGCTGATGTCCGGGATGTCTTCGGTGAAGTGTCGGGTCAGCTTGGCTCTTGGGTCTTTAGCCGCGCTGTTTACAGGCTTTTCTACCGAGGCGTATAGCTGTCCATAGAACCTTTCAGTCTCCTCCAATACCTCTGCCTTGGTCGACGTTATACTGCCATCTTCTCTCTTCAGCTTTGTCAACTGGCTTTGCCCAATAGACAAATGCCTCGCGAACACTTTGGAGCCTTTGTTCCGCTCTATCGTCTCTTCAATATGTTTAGTATTAAAGAGACGAATGTCGCACCGCACTGATTTAGAAATTTGTCTATTGAGCCGCCTGTATGACTTTGCATCATCGGAAGACTGCAGTCTTAGCGAGCGTCGTTCGGCCATGAGATTTAGATTATGATCGGAAAATTTCTGAGGTCTATCTGAACGGCGGGGTCTAAAGAACTTAGAACCTACCGTTTGGAATGCTTCTACGAGCCCATTATTGATCTCGTCCACCAACGCAAAGTTCTCCAGGCAAGCAAAGCGATTTGAGAGCTCGAGCTGAAAGTTCTCGGGGTTTTGTATATGAGCATGAGTAGGTCGGAGCGTAGACTTCATCAGTCGGGACCTTTCGAGTTTAACGTTAATATTCAGTTTGCCTCGCACGATTCTATGATCACTACCGGTTTTTATCCTGTGGATCACGGAGACATCGTTGAATATTCGTTTTTCGCTAGTCATGATGAAGTCTATCTCATTTCTCGTAGAACCGTCGGGGCTCATCCAGGTCCATTTCCTGTGAGGTGGCTTCTGGAAGAAAGAGTTCATCATGAAGAGTCCCTCTTTCTCCAGAAAGTCTACTAACCTCTGGCCCCTGGGGTTCTGTTACCCATATCCAAATTGCCCCACTCTCAACTCATCATCGCTTTTTTTGCCCAACTTAGCGTTGAAATCTCTCATAACAACCGTGAAGCGGGTCTTAGACGTATGTATGGCCCGACTTACGTCCTCATACATAGCCTCCACTTCATCATCTGGGTGTGACGAGGTCGGTGCGTAATCTGAATAACCTTCAACGAATATCGTTTAGATATTCTGAGTATCAGGTATACAACCCTGCTCGACACACTTTCGATGGTAATGATGTTGTTAACGAGAGACTTGTGAACGAGAAAGCCGACATCACCTTGGGATCGTTGGTCACCTTCCCGGTGGTAAAGTAGGTTGCCGGATTTCAGGGTTATCGTGTACTCGCCCTCTCTACGGACTTCAGACAACCCCATAATATCCCATCGCAACCTACTCAACTCTTCTTCCAGTTCCGCAATCTTCTCGTCAGTCCTCATAGTGCGTACGTTATATGTTGCCAGGGCCAGTTGTCGGGTGGGGTGGCAGCCGGATCTCTTCCGGCGATTCTTAGCACCCCGTGCTTCGCCGTTACCATGACCGTTGCCGGAGCCAGGAATAGCGGAGCTGCCGGGGACTGGGGGCCTGGTCTTATTTTTACCTATCATTAAGGGGGGTTTTGCCCTTAATTGCCGCGCTGGGCAGGCGTGTTGGCAATTGCAGTGCGTAGCCGGGCTGCCCATTCCTGCCCTGTTGCACTTGAGCTACGCTGTTTTGGATGGATATACTGCCATCTGTCGGTTCCGTAGTACCTCACCTCTCTTACGTCACCTGGTACAAGAGGGGGTGCTATTATACTCTGCCGGCGCCCCACGGCCTATTTTTGTTTTACATTAATTATCCTTCCATTATTATCCTGTTTTTGTTTTACATTAATTATCTTCCATTTAGGCTTAAAGACAACAAATTCTTTATATAATAATATCGTTTGCTGATGAGTGATGACACATCATTATTGTTTAACGTGAATAGAAAAGACAAATATTATCGGACAGAATAGGACCTTGGCGGATGTCTCAAGGCGGTTTACTGTTAACGGTTTATTACTGAATGCATTTTTGTGTCAAGTTTTTCCTATTCAATGTACCCAGAATCCATGATGGACTGGAACTGCGTGGAAAACTATTACAATTAGTGGAATCTGCTACTATTCTTAGTTCCGTATCGAGAATTTGACTTATAGGCTAAGTTTGGCGATATATGCTATTAGACGCAATAGATAGTTGATACATTGTGGCCACGGCTAGGCTAATGTACTTCGCATATTTGCATGGTCTTATGTGTTATGACCTGCTACTGTAGGAATTAATAGCTCATGTAAAGTCCAAGCGTGGAGGATTTCGGGTTCGATTCCTGGTCGGGTCGATTTGGAAAATGAACTTTTCTGGTTTGTCTCGAGTCTGGGTGTAATGGGAGACGCCCCCAGTAGTCGTCATCTGGTACTCTATCTCGCCGAGTCCACCAAAACCTTTCGCTTATCAGCAGTGGATTGCCTTCCTCGCCGAGTTAGACTTTCAGCACAAACACGGAGGATATCCGTGTATTAGGCATATTCTCCGAAAGAAACAAGTCCCCCTCACCAGGTTTAGCCCACTGACGTGGTTTACCGGGGTGTGGCCGCTGCATGCTTAACAGCTACTTAGAGCCACTGGTGAGAGATCACAGAACATTTATTGTATGTATTCCCTCAACATCCATGATGAGAGAACAAACGTCTTGCGACACCCCAAAAGAAGTGAAAAATGTGAATAGCGAAAAATGGGAAAAGATAGAGCGGTTACAAAGAAAATTTATCAAAGCGTTAGATTATAGAACCGGACACTGCCCGTAGATCAGCCATCTCGCGGCGAAACTCCCTTATCTCTGCCATACATTCGGCGAGCTCTTGACGCAATCTACCAACACCCAGATAATCCGTTTTTATGTACAGAGATTCTCCCATTCGTGGAGTGCAAACTCGCGGAATCTCATATGCCGCGCTTACTTCATATTGCAGCAAGGAGGCGGTGGCGGCTAAATCCAATTTTTGTCCGCTAGTGCCGTTGATAATTCTGACAGGAGTACAGCTATTGTCGCCCTTCCGCATCTTCTATTTACTACATTCTGGACAAGCCCAATCTGGACCTGTTTCGGCAAGTCCTACACACACTCTATGATACTGTAAGGGACATAAAGTATAACTAACGACACCTACCGATGAGGCGAATTTACTGCAACCCGAGCACTTAACACCCATAGTTAAAAATGAATTGGTAATCTGATAGTTAAATATGATTTTATTGAATCTATGAACTATTCTAGTTAATATATCCGTTAAAGATGGCGCAGACAGAAATGAAAATAAAAACAAAGAGAAAGAAATCTCGTCGCTGAGGCTCGAACCCAGGATCGTCGCGTTCGGGACAATTAACTACGGCTCAACACAACAAGCCAGCGGTAGTGTTAATTACGTTAATGAATTTTAGCTAAAATATGGATATTCTTAATACGTTGTGTTACTCATAAGCTGGTTCGCCTATTCACCGCCGAGCAGCGTAGCCTGAAAATAGCGATAGGAAGAGTACCAGCGGATTCCTCTCCCGAAAGTATTCAAGAAGAATCAGGTGCCTTAGGGTTTGAGGTGTTTTACTTACGCTTTATTCGCGCGCTTGGAGGCAAATTCAGGTGTATAATCTTCACCGAAGTAAAGAGCAGGTTACAGACTACCCCGGCTATCTACAGCGTGGAAGTGTTGCTGTGCATACCCAGGATCAAGATTGAAGCCTGGCGCGGGAAGCGTGGTGTTGCCCAGTGTCACCGTTGCCAAGGTCTCAGGCACTCTTTCCACAACTGCCACCAGAGTCTCTCCTGCGTCCGCTATGAGGGCCTCCATGGAGTAAGAGAATGCCCCGCCCACGTGAGAACCCACCGACGTGTGTAAATTGCGGAGAGGTGCACACGAACGAACAGTTCTACGTGCCCTAACGTACCGTACCGCGGCAACAACCCGCCCTCAGAAGCAGAAACAGCAGCCGACGCCTCAGCGCAGAGATTTCAGATAGCACGCGGAAGCATCCTTAATGGCTCCCGCTAATGCAGTCACACCCAGAAGCGAAACTGAACCTCACTCCCAATCCTGCTCCAAAAAGAAGAAGCCGAGAAGGAGGAAGAATAAGAAGCCAACTTCACAAAAATCTGAGAGAGGGCCTGACTCCCCCCTCCTCAAGCACCGAACTCCTCAGTAGCAGTAACGGGGGACTCAACAAAACCAGTAGTCGACACCGATCGCCAGGAACAACTGGAACCTGACGTATTGAAAGTGACCCTTGAAGCCCTTAAGGATCTCAAGAAGAAAAACCCGGTTCCAGCCACCTTGAATGGGATAACCAAACTGGGTGGCAACTACAAGTGACCCCGAATGAAGGCCACCTAAAGGAGGCTAAGTCGCCTCGAAGACATTTCTCCGTGGAACCACCACAGGTTACGAGAAGTATCCGAAGTCGCTGCACGCATTCCACATCCGACACCCGTACACGCAACACGGCTCCTGAGAACAAGCGACCGGGAGAGCGAGAAGGTAATATAAGAAGAGACTGTATGAGGCGCGCTCACTCCGTCTTACATATTGTTTCAATGTAAACATACTTAACACGTCACGTCTTTTTCTAACTACACGCCGCTGATACCTACGGAAGAAAATTATACAGTCCACTGCTCCGGTAGAATACATACCGCAAGAATTCACCAAAGGTGATGGTTCATTCGCAACCGGATACGCTAGCCTACGCCGTCGAATAAGATTAATGTACATCGCTATCGCCATCGCCACCTGAGTCAAGAAACACCGAATATCTACGCCAAGCAAACAACACGTCTTACCTATTGTTTCTTTACGCGGTTACTGCCGCGGCTTCTGTACCACCCACCAACGGTGTCAAAGCTCGTATTTGAAGTTAAGCGGCCGCATATTGTGGTCTATGTCGGCGCAGTTCCTGGCACGTTTGTTACCCTGCCGAAATTATAAAGGCCCCAGCACGCGCAGTGGTCGTGCTTGGAGTTGTACCGCACAGAGACCGTGCAAATTTGGTTTTTACGCAATAACCATCCAATGAATTTACGCATATACATATCTATGTAATAAATGAACAATATTATAACAATGTACACATCAGCTAGAGTCCTTGTTACATTTGAAATTTTTACTTGTTAAATTTTCAACCTCGCGAGGCGTTTATTTTGTTACATTATGTGCGTCGTATTTATATTATATATAAACACAGTAAAAATCCGCACATTCATCACTTTAACGGTACAGTTCACGTTTCAAGAGTGCATTTGTATTATTATTCTCTCGTTATAGCATTGAAATGCAATATCGAAACGAGACGTGACTGTGATACAAAAGAAACGACTACTCCTTAAAGTGGCACTGAAATTTCATAATACAGATAAATATAATAGAGCGTGAATAATGTGCAACTCGATGAACAGACATTAAGGGAAATTGATATTGCGGGACAATTTCGTTATCCCCAGGGAGATTAGTAGATATTGAGAAAATGTAACTAAGTACATCTGTTAGGGTTTCGAAACCATGTTAGGGTTATAATAGGTTGTCTGATTCAAACTTGTCGCTACGTTTCAAACTGTTCTTGTTTGTAGCGATATGTAAGATGTTTACTGATTATTATTGCGTGATTGTTTGATACTAGTTAGAGAGCCAGTGAAAGGCAGACAGTACACATTTCAACAAACTTTAAATTTTGGCCAGTTATTCTCTTATACCTAAATGACATAGGGACCAACTAAGCCCGGTCGCGGTGGGTTCAGTTACTCAGGTGTGACAGGTATAAAAATTAAATGAACTTCAACAGTATTTCAATTTCTAAAATATTTAAACAAATCTGAAATCTTAATATGTTATTCTTAACAGTATCATAAGTTTATATTAATCACGACAGACGTTTTCTGCAGTTGTAACAAGTCGGCAGCGCATCCAGTGTCCTAGTACTGGGCAGTCCCATCTGTTCGATATAATGCTAAGGATTCCGTTGGGGCTGGCACGTACCCTGCTTAATATAGAAGCGCACCTCTTGTGCAGTATTGCGTGGAAACCATCAACCCACGCCTCTGTGAACATGCCTGAGGCGCTGCAGAATTGCGGCAACCCCATCAGAACCCTAAAAGCATTATTATATTGTACACGCAGAGCGTTGTAAGCCCTCTGCGTGTAGCTGACCCACAGACTGTACGTGTAGAAGGATTGGCAGTATGCTTTAAAAAGCGTCACCATCACTTGTTTTGTACACCGTGCAAATCTGGGGGCCAACATGTTGCATCTGACTGACAACGCTCTGCGCTCTTGCTCCATGTCTAAGTTGTCACTCAGATCATCAGTGACCCAGTGACCCAGATACTTAAATTTTACAACCCGATTGAGAGGAGTTCCGTAAAGCTTGATCTGTGGCACATCTGGATAGAATTTAGTACCAGCCTTGAACACAAGCAACTCACACTTCTTCACATCGTATCTGAGCCCATGGGTCTCTGCATATTTTTCACATATGTGAAGCAGTCTCATTAACGCGGTGTTCGATGGGCTCAGTAACACCATATCATCTGCGTAACTTATATTATTGACACAAATTTCATCAACATGGCAGCCCAGATAGGTGTCACCGAGCTCAGCGATCAACCGGTTCATATACAGGTTGAACAGGCGGGGGGAGGTCAACCCTCCCTGCCTCACCCCACACTCCAACCCATACACATCCGAGAGCAAGCCCGCCCACCTCACATAGTTCAATTGCTTGGTATACCAGTATCCAAGTACAGACACGATTTCACTGGCCACACTGGTGTCATCTTTCAGCTTTTGCCACAGTAATTCGTATGACACAAGATCGAAGGCCTTTGACAGGTCCAGGAAATAAGTATTAACAGGAGTTTTCCTAGACGTGTAATACCGGACAGTGTGTTTAAGAGACAAAATTGCACTTTCTGTGGAGAGTCCCGGTCTGAAGCCGAAGTGTGCATCATGCAGGTCTATGCGACTAGCCATGTGTCTGTCAAACAGACTGTCCAGCACTTTAGCCATCACTATAGCGAGCGATATCGGTCTATAGTTAGAAAGGTCTGAGGCGTCACCTGTTTTGTTCTTTACTATAGGCACAACTATAACGATATATGCCATTATACGCATTAATGCAATCGAAAGGCAATCGAGGTTTATGAAGCTAGCGGATAAACTTGATCCTCCCGGCAGTTCCGCCTTGCTAATCGTGTTATTATTATTAGTATTAAAATGTATTTTTTATTTATTAATCAAAGCATAAATAATAACAGAAGGTGAGCAGGGCTAGTAGGTTTTGGTTCGCTTGGAGTTAATATTCGCGTCTCCGCTGTTTCGCCATTCGTTAATATTTTTATTTAGTTCAAAGCCAAATTCAAATCAATTTATTCAAGTAAACTCAATTACAAGGTATTTTTGGGCTTCCCGTCTTGTTTTCTCAAAAAGTATTTCTCAGGCAAAAATTTTTGGACAAAATTTTCTCATACAATTATTACTCTCAAAAAGTATTTCTCAGGCAAAAATTTCTCGGACAAAATTTTCTCACACAATTATTACTCAGTAGTACAAATATTTCACAGAGTAATATATTCTTACATACTGTAACATTTTTTCGCTATTGTACCTTCTTTTTAAGAGCTTAGAGGTTGTCAGAGAAAATAATTGTAGAACTGGCAAGTTAAAAATTTAAATATGTTTTTTATTGGGAGAATAGAACAGGATTTGAAAAATGAGAAAAAAAAGGAGAGCGAGGTCGTTTTTGAGAGAGAACAAGAAAGGTTGCGATGGAGTGAGGAGATTATTTTTTCCCTCAAAAAGATATTTGATTTCTTTGTAAAAGTAAAGTCTGTTAAGAATATTAAAGAAGATGTTGGCAAAGTGAAAAAGAAAGAGGCTCGAACCAGAAGACTGATGTCGGCCAAATTTTCAAGGCAAATGGACCTCTCGACGTGAATAAGGGGGAGCAATGGCTTCGATCGGATAAAGAGCACATTAATCAAGGTGACACACCAGTTTCAAATGAGTTTATAGATCTTATTTTTACAATGACGATGATGATTGCAGAATTATATAAAGTCGACTTATAATTTTGGAGATAACATTCGAGAGTGAAGTATGGGACAATACAATCTAATTTAAACCAGTGGTTTGTGTTTTTTTTATCATAATGTGTAAATTATAAGGTGAAAGGTATTTATATCTGATTATTGTAAACTACAACACACCATCACAACCACTTTGATATCTTCCTGTTTCTCTTTTATTTACAAAATTAGTATTAGTTTATTTGTGTCAAATTATATTACAATTTTCCTTTTAAAATAGAATTTTATTTAAAAGGTTTTCCAATGAATTTCAAAATTTACTTTATCCATTCCCTTTTTGTGGCATCCGGGTGGGAATGGTATAATACTTATCTAATGGAACCTACCCAAAGAGAGTGTTCTTACAGGGAGAAATCTGTTCTGATTCTTCGCCGGCCGCTGCTGTGGCATGCTCGCTTCGCTCGCTCGGCTCGCGCGTTGTAGTTTATACACTTACCTAACTTAACCTACCCAGAAAGAGTGTTCTTATAAGGTGGATTCTGTTCTGGCGCTTCGCCGGCCGCTGCTGCGGCACGCTCGCTTCGCTCGCTCGGCTCGCGCAATATAGTTTATATACGTACCTAACCTAACCTACCCAGAAAGAGTGTTCTTATAAGGCGGATTCTGTTCTGGCGCTTCGCTGGCCGCTGCCGCGGCACTTAACAATGGCGATATGAAAATAAAAAATTACAACTCCATAAAAAAAAGTGTAGACTATGCGCCATCTGGTAATGCTTCCATAAACTAAAATTGCGGGGATTTAAATTGTACTCTGAGCGTTACTCTGATAACCGAAATAAATAAAAATTAGCGAAAACTTACTTTACTTGATAAAGTTAATGTTTCAACTATAAAGTTTTCGCTTATTTTTATTTAGTTTAGTGGATAACAAAGTTAATGGAACTTGGAAAGTTCATGGATTCTGGGTACATTAGAAAGGGAAAATTTAATTTATTTGATTTTTAGTGCATTCAGTAGTAAATTATTTGCAGCGAACTATCTCTGTATCAAATTTCATCATAATCTGTTCAGTGGTTTAGCACTTCACGTGTAAAGTTTCAACCCCCTTTTCACCCCTTTAGGTGTAGATTTTTGATAAAAAAGTAGCCTCTATCTGTCCTTTGGTGTCAAATTATCTGCATCCTAAATTTCAAGCACGATATTATGTCCGATGATGACTGGTCGATCTCAGCTCTACATTTGCACCCTTGACAACAATGAGACTATGTAATGTGGTGTATCCTTACAATAAGAGTTACTGCAAATACATTTTCATCGTCAATAAGCAATGAAGAGATACCCAGTATGGCGGGGTTGCACGACGGTGTTATTGTAAAAATGAAGAAAGGAGTGCTTAGATGGTTTGGGCACATAGAAAGAATGAGTGATGAAAGAACTGACGAAGAAAATCTACAGAGCGAAAGCGAGTGGTAAAAGAGGCCAAAGCTGACTTCTGAAGATCAAATGGCCAGTGTTAGCAGACGGAAATGTCAAATGCATTCGCATACCTAAGCGAAAATTTGTGAGGAGAATGATGAGATTTGAGGAAGCGAAAGAAGTATGTAAGGATCGCTACGCTTGGGGCTCCGTCCTCTCTGACTGCCACGTTAAGGATACAACGTGAAGATATGTATGTATGTATGTTTATAAATTCACGAGGACGAAGTGGCGGATAACAGCTAGTTTCTAAATATATTTTCACTGTAGTTGTACACGTACATTAAAATGTAGTTTTCATTGTACGTACATATTACGGTGCGAATAAAGTGCTTTTTCCCGGCGACGTGTTGCACTATGAGGTTTCTAAGAAAACGTTACTCAGATTCAAATTCACATTCACATTTCGGAAAATTTAATTCTAAACTAAATTTTTTAAAACTTTAAAAATTAAATCTTTAAAAATTTGAATTAATGTTTTAAGGTCGATTAAAACAATTAACGCTTTATCTGCTATTGCTCCGTCGTCAAGGTACCAAATATTAAATTTGGAATTGAAATTACAAATGGAAGGATGGATAGCCAAACTGAAGATAGCTGGTCCGAGAGGATCAACTTGTTGACAGCCAATTTCGGAATGTAATAAATTATCTTTATATATTAATTTTGTAGGACTGCTGTAAGATTGCCAGAGGTAGGGGGATATATGCCCGAAACATGCTGTTTTATCTGTATCAACAAGGTAGACCTATCGACAGAATTAAATGCAATTTTTAGGACTACTTTGAGGAGTACCTCACTTCGATCATGCATCAAGAAAGCGCGCGCCGCATGCGCTGCCGCTTAACATCTTCTTTTTGAGCCAAAACCTACTTGCGTAGGTAATAATTAGCTATCGCTTATCGAATATCCCTTTTGAGAAAAAAGAAAAAAGGAAAAAAAAAAGATATTGCAAATGAATACCCTAAAGTAATTTATTCAATTTTGCCTTATGTACTGAAAACGTTTCATAAGACAACTAATATGCAATAGATGTATGTACGCTGTATCTAATAGCAAGCGATTGGTGATAATGATATTTATAAAATATTGAACCAAACTTAATTTCTCGAGATCTACGTAAGACCTAGGAATTTCGTTCTCCCGTAAATTGCAGGTAGAGTTTTATATTCTCAAAAATTTGAAAATTCTCATACAAAATCTTAACCTATAATGTAAAAAATATCTCCAACTTTCAAAGACGAAAGAAAGTGGAAAGGGAAAGACAAGGGAAAGAGGGGGGTGGGGGGAAAGTCAAGTCAAGTGCGAGTACTTTTCTTTAATTTTCTTATGAATATTTCTATAAGCCTAGTGAAACATAATGGGATACCATAATATGGTTGATGTGAATAAAACGTCAGCATAATATGCTTTTACTTACATTTTTAAAGCAAAAGCTTATACTAAAAGTTTATTCGGTTTTTACTTGAGCAAACGCTGGTCAAATACTGCTAAAAAGTCTGAACTAAAACTAACTAGTATAAGTAAAAGATTATTCACTTAAACGAAAGCAATTGTTATGAGTAAGAGCTTTTACTAACTGACAGTTGTAAAGCTAATACTAAATACTAGAAACAATTGCTTTTTTTATTCACATCACCTTTATGTGAGTTAACGAAACGTATCGTAACGTGAGTTAACATAACGTATTTAAATATGAAGTTTGTGCATCAATAGTTATTGAGAAAATCAATTGTACAAATGGACATACAGACACATGAACGATTTTATAAGGATTACTTTATTGCTTTTAAGATATGGAACCCTAAAAGTGAATAAATTGTGTTCATGAAAATGAGAACAAAGGTCATATTAAAACCACGCACATCTATCTCAAAAAATGTCTTCAACAATATCCAATAGAGATTTAGTTAATCCCATCCTTTCATTAATTTTCAATTCTCTTTTCATTTTGTAGATAGTAATGAAGTCCCATTTTATCAGATTTTATTAATCCATTTGGTTAGGGTGTATAATTACGATCAGCAAAAGTCTAAATTGGTCGTTACCGTCCCTTTGACTAACGTTCTAATCTAAGAGCTGTGAACGGCAAAATATTATTTATAATTATTATTTATTTGACTTTCATTAGGATGTTATGTAGTTATAGAAACAAATTTAAATAATATTACATAAACTGCGCTATGTATAATAGTATTATATTACTAGGTAGTGTAGCTAAGCTAAGGTGAATATAACCGTATGTATTTATCACTGAACCGTTTGCAGCGCACAACCCGAAATCAGTTTTTGTATGGTAATATTTTAAAGCTGATTTAGGGAAACACACAAATCGCTACCAGTATCCACTAAAAATTGCACTTTCGTACGTTTGTCCGTTACAAACAAGCGACCACTATTAGGACAGCCGCCGCCGCGGCTATCGACTGCCCTTCCTGTTTACCGCGTAATCACAGGGTTTGGTACACTTCTTCGCTCGTTCTCCAAATTTCGTGTGGTACCAACAAGTTGGAAACTTCTTGTAGTTGCACTGCGATCGGGTAGAACTTGAACGTTCACGATGGTGGTTGTGGGCAGTGTATCTGTCTCGTGACCGCGACATATGCTCCAGCTTAGTCGATATCGCCTTAACTTGCCGTGTTAACTCGTCGATTTGATTGCTCATCGTCACATTGGAGTTGGTAGATGAGCTAGGCAATGACACAGTTGCTACTTGTGCGGTGGTAGGTACGATATCATGAATTTTATTTGCCAATTCTGCTACATCTTTAAGAGAAGACTTGGACTGTGACGCGATCACTGTTTGTGTGCTGCTAGGTAGGCGACTGATTCATATGCTTCTTAAAAATTCCTCCGGAACACCGGGTCCAGCGAGATGTTGTAGATGCCTTAGAAATTGTGATGGTTTTCTGTCTCCAAGTTCTTCATGCGTTAGTAGTTGCTGCACTTTTTTCGCACGTGATGCTGACAGCCGCTTAACAAGTTCTGTTTTTAGGCGTTGTTACTTATCTGGTGAAGGTGGGTCGTTAATAATGACCTCTACTTCGGATGCGTAAACTGAGTCGAGCTGGCCCATGACGTAGTGGTATTTGGTTTCGTCTGTTAAGATTCTAGCCAGCACGAATTGGCTTTCCAGTTGATTGAACCACATTTCGGCTTTTCCGGGTAAAATGAAGGTACTCTGATGTCCACTCGGTGTATATCCAAGGATACTTCGTCATTTTTTACCGACATGTTGTGTACAGTACGGGGCCACCACTTATGGGAATGCTGGTACTTAAAAACAAGTAAATATCCTAATAAAATTTAATTTGCTACGATCACAAGCGTCTACATCAAGTACTTAGAGCTCGACTAAAAATATTAACGCGCGACATGCGCGGTGTATGAAAAGTGTGGATGATACGGTGTATGAAAGGTGTGAAATAAATTATCCATATAAAATGTTTGCCTGTACATAAGTTATTATTTATTTTAATATGTGAATTTATGCTTGTGTGTTTGTTTATGTGTAATGCATATTAGTGTAACATAATATAAATACTAGTATAATACATGATCATTTGTAAATGGAAATAAAATGTAAATATGTATGTATGTGTAAATAACTAAGTATACTTAAAGTTTATACAATAAAAGTTTATACAAAATAAAAAAAAAGCCTACAGCCTTATTCAATGGCTGATATTATTTAGTAACCTCGGTATGTTACTAAATAATTTAGTAAAGTCCATATGTTACTAAGTACAACCATTAACAAACTAACGTGTCTTTTATTAACAAAAAGTACATACATATGTTAATATTTACAAACTTACAACTACACATTATCTTAAATAATAAACTTCCTCAAAGTTGCCGCTTAGAAAGCTGTCATTGCTCAAGGTACCTAGCAGACTGGCAGCATTGCCTCTTTGAATAGCCAAACTGATTCGTTGGCGGAAGAAGCTGCCAGCCCGGCGGTCTCCCGAAGCCTTGACCAGTCTCTTACAAATATCAGAAACCAGTCGATGGGCTTCGGGGCCCCAGGGACCCAAAGTTTCGACTGCAAAGGGCGTAAATATGAAACTCTCAGAGAGAGTCGCATACTTACGCCGCTTCAAGTTCTCGGCAGTGCTGGCCGCGGCACCTGCTGACTTGGAAGTCGCCGGCACATGGGAAACAGCAAGTGTATCGACACAAGTGGCATCCCACACCAGCGATCTTCCAAGTTTCCAAGGAATGAGCGTCAAACCATCCGGTCTCCTGCCGTCGCTGCGCACAATACCTACAGGCTCTAAGACTGCAGGAACGCCAGCGGCGACAAGAGCCCGTCGAATGACGTCATTCAAGGCAGCATGTCGTGACATGCGGCCCGCACTACGTAAACAGGATAAACCGTGGTGACCTAGTACATCGACGAGATCACCACAGCGGCAACGGTGAAGAAGGTTAGTCCTGGCCCCCAGACGAAGGGATACTATGAGAGAAAGCGTGGTATTGTCGATTAAGGTTCCTAAGTTTTTTGAAGGTATTACCTTCAACCAGTGTCCTGACTCCTTCTCAGAAACAGCTAGGAGGCGAGACCGATCTTTTTCGGTACTACAAGAATCTAAAAGTTGTAAATGAACATTTTTGCATAGAGGCTCATCCCAGTGTTTCTGAGAAAAGGTCGAGATAGGCAGGTTAGTACTCTGACAAACACTTAACCAAGCATTTCGAGCATCAGTCAAGCACGGCACCTCAACCGATCCTAAGGAAGGGCGAATAACAGATAGGAAAAGGTTTTCCGTGCTGTAGGCTGACGAAAGAAAAGCTGGCAGTGACACACTCGAGATTTTGCGTATGCCCAGGCCTCCATAACAGATAGGAAGCGAGGCTTGATTCCAGACCCTGTCATCAACAAAGGAGCAATTTAATATTTTATATAATGTATTTTTTAGAATATTGTCTACAGATTTTAAAAGCGTTTGAAATTTAAAAACTTAATAACCTTATCTGACGAGATGATGAAAGAAGTATGGAAGGACCGTGAAGCTTGGCGCTTGGCGTTCTGTATATATATGTATGTATTAACAAAGTTCTCAGATAAATTTATTAGTAAGGGGTTTAACGTAATTATTACATTAAAACCCTTACTAATAAATTTAAATTTTAACGGTCTTAGTCAAGTGTTAACAAGCCTTATCTATAAATGATGCCTTAGGGACTTTCAAGAAACGAGCTTACTCACGGCCGGCAACGGCAACGGCGGTGGTGATCATTTTCCATCAGGTGACCCGCTAGCTCGTTTGACCTAATAATAGAATAAAATAAAGAACTAATAGTCTTTATTAACTAAGATTCCATCATAGTTCTGCGATATATATAGTAGATGATAGGTCACAATCGATTATGACTTTTTCGCTCTTATACTCGCTGCTTGCCTACGGTGCTTCGGACCATTAGTTAAATCGCGGCTTCTTGACCTGTGCTCGCTTTTTAAATTTTGATGGATTTACAAGAATTCCTTGATTTTTTTTCATTTTGTCAACAGAACCCAGAAGATAACATACGTGAAATATAATTACACAATAACTACGTGGACATACGTACAGACACTAATTTCAGATCTGTTGTTTCTACCATAGTTTCAACACCAAAATTCTATACAAAAATTGCTCATCCTCCTTATGCTGTGTAGGTATTTTTATTTCGTTAAAATAATATAAAAATGCGTTTAATTATTTTTATGAAAACAATAAGTAGGTAGTTATTTCAATGAAGTATTATTGGAATTGTGATAGTCTAGTGGATTAATACACAGTAGTGACGTCATCATAAATATATGAGTACAATGCTTAGCAAATTGTAAGCGAGGTGAAGACTGCAAAAGATGTATATACTATTGAATATTATGACGTTCACAACTACTACGAATAAATGTATTCGACATATTCGCAATACTTAACTATAGGCAATACTTCCTTCGCAATTATTTTACTTTGTTATCTTGTTTGTAATTTCTTTTTCCTTTTAAGATTTTTTATTGCCTTCGTGATAATTTTTTTTATAAAATTAAAGACGTTCCTTCTCTAGCGGTTGCTGAATCACTTGTAAAATGAAATGTCTTTTATAATTATTAGTTGTATCCTGAGGTTTTTGGCGACACGGCGTGCCATTGTGTCGTTAAAAGGTTCTGAAAAAACTCAATATTATTCAGTGAGGTTTTGAACTCAGTGCGCCATTTCCTGTTCCCTTTCCCAGTTCAGGTCGACCACTAATGAAATTTATACGGGAATTGTTTTCATAAAGTTTTTTAGTTTAGAGTATTTTAAATAATTGCATGTTTAAGAATCGTATTTGTTTTATTTTGTTTAATTCAAACTTGCGTATTTTAGTTACTTTCATTTGCATATATTTAAAACATTTATTTTTAAAACCGTAGAATATAGTTTTCTTAGACGTTTTAATATAGGATGCAGTGTCATAAAAGTTTATTTTGAAATTAAGTAATTATAATAATTAGAGATACATACATCGAACTAAGTTTCTTAAGGTTCATATTTAAGTACTGATTTAATTTAGGAATACAACAGCAAACAAAACAAAAGAGAGAGCTTTAAAAAGATGGGAAGACATGGAAACAATATATTCTAATTTGAAGGAATTACATCTAAATTATTTTTGAACTTTAAAATATTACGGTGAAAACAATCTTATCGTAACAATTAAAAAACATAGGTACATCCAGAATTTGTTCCCAAATTCATAAATATTATACATAATGTTTATAGACTATCATAATATGTACCCATTATATACCTAGTATATGATTTTACGGAAGTCAACGTTGCACAATTTTTCTAATAATTTTTTTAATAAGTACCTATATGTTTATGTGTTGGAACTTTTTAACGTTTTCTTCTGAATTCTATTTATAATGCTTTAAGTACACCATTCTGAATAACCGACCTCCATTATGAATTCTTTTTATTGCCGGTATTTTAAAATTACTCCTTTACGTTTGAATGCAATAGATAAATTTTAAGAACTATAAGACAGACATTTGTATTGTTATTAGTGATGTAGCGACAAATATTGTTTTTTATACAATTGTAAACGTGAATATCAATAATCGTTATCGATATTTGCTTATAACATATCAAATCTGGGGCTTCTTGTTCATTATGGAAGATTATTTACCAGCTCTCTGGTATCAGTCACAACGTATGCACATATACAGGCGTAATTTTTAAATGTATGTTCACATTACTGTTTCTTTTTTCCAAACAAAAATAAAACAGAATTGTCAAAAAATACCGCATGCAAATACTCGTTACGTCGCTAGTTCCTATTACTACTCCTATTTATCTTTAAAATATAGAAATAATGATCTTACCTGTTCTGTATTGACGAACAGATTAATTGAAAGAATCAGAGACTTTTACTTCAGTCGTTCTCTTGAAATGGAGCTATTAAATGGTAAATGGGGGAAAGGAAAGTAATTAAAGACAGATCAAATCCTGTTTAACATTCAAAAGTTAGATCTGTGTAATTATAGAGTAATTGTAATTAATGTCAAAAGCACTCTCATACCTAGGCGAAAATGTGTGAAGAGAATGATGAGATTTGAGGAAGCGAAAGTGGTGTGTAAGGACCGCGACTCCTGGCGCTCCGTCCTCTCTGACTACCTCGTTGGGGATACAGCGTGAAGATATGTTATGTTATGTTGTAATTAATTTACATCAACAAAAAGTACATACATATGTTAATATTTACAAACTTAAAACTACACATTATCTTAAATAATAAACTTCCTCAAAGTTGCCGCTTAGAAAGCTGTCATTGCTCAAGGTACCCAGCAGACTGGCAGCATTGCCTCTTTGAATAGCCAAACTGATTCGTTGGCGGAAGAAGCTGCTAGCCCGGCGGTCTCCCGAAGCCTCGACCAGTCTCTTACAAATATCAGAAACCAGTCGATGGGCTTCGGGCCCCCAGGGACCCAAAGTTTCGACTGCAAAGGGCGTAAATATGAAACTCTCAGAGAGAGTCGCATACTTACGCCGCTTCAAGTTCTCGGCAGTGGCTGGCCGCGGCACCTGCTGACTTGGAAGTCGCCGGCACATGGGAAACAGCAAGTGTATCGACACAAGTGGCATCCCACACCAGCGATCTTCCAAGTTTCCAAGGAATGAGCGTCAAACCATCCGGTCTCCTGCCGTCGCTGCGCGCAATACCTACAGGCTCTAAGACTGCAGGAACGCCAGCGGCGACAAGAGCCCGCCGAATGACGTCATTCAAGGCAGCATGTCGTGACATGCGGCCCGCACTACGTAAACAGGACAAACCGTGGTGACCTAGTAAATCGACGAGATCACCACAGCGGCAACGGTGAAGGTTAGTCCTGGCCCCCAGACGAAGGGATACTATGAGAGAAAGCGTGGTATTGTCGATTAAGGTTCCTAAGTTTTTTGAAGGTATTACCTTCAACCAGTGTCCTGACTCCTTCTCAGAAACAGCTAGGAGGCGAGACCGATCTTTTTCGGTACTGCAAGAATCTAAAAGTTGTAAATGAACAATTTTGCATAGAGGCTCATCCCAGTGTTTCTGAGAAAAGGTCGAGATAGGCAGGTTAGTACTCGGACAAACACTTAACCAAGCATTTCGAGCATCAGTCAAGCACGGCACCTCAACCGATCCTAAGGAAGGGCGAATAACAGATAGGAAAAGGTTTTCCGTGCTATAGGCTGATGCAAGAAAGACAGGCAGTGACACACTCGAGATTTTGCGTATGCCCAGGCCTCCATAACAGATAGGAAGCAAGGCTTGGTTCCAGACCCTGTCATCAACAAAGGAGCAATTTAATATTTTGGATAATGTATTTTTTAGAATATTGTCTACAGATTTTAAAAGCGTTTGAAATTTAAAAAGCTGGGAACAGCGAAGAGCATATGTAAATTTTGGAACGAAAAGGCAAAAGCGGACAATGAGGAGAGCCATGTGGGAATTAATTTTAAAAAGTTTGTCTGAAGACTGGCTACATTTTTGTATTTGATCATTGATAAAGCAGGGTATGGAGTGATCTAAAACGGGAGCACCTAGGAGGTACAGCGATTCTTTTGACAAGACTTTAATATTTGGTGCCAGATTGTTAAATTTATTATTTCATTATTTGTAATAGTTGGAACAGAATCGGAAACAAAGAGTTCACATTTAGAAAAATTTAATTCTAAAAAATATCTTTAAACCGTGTGTATGTTGTATAGGTGTAAACTATTGAGTGCACTACATTAACGTCAATATGTTAATGATATCCTTCACAAATCGGTTCGCTTTAAAAAGAAGATGTCCACCTGAGAGAACTGCTTCTCGTATGTCAAGACAGCTCTTCGTATCACAGAGTTGTTCATATAGTTGCTACGAGCAAATGCACTATGTAATGTGCCCGAATGTCGCGTTCGAATTTGAGGCGCATTTAGACGAATAAACTGTTATAATTCAGGACTGTCTTGTTCATAATGTCAAATAACAGCTTCATATCTGCAATAACCCTTCTCTCCTTTAAAGACATCAGTTTATGTCTTGTCAGGCTATCTGCATGGTCCAATTTAATGAGCTTTAAATGCCAATTCAACCGATTAATAAATTTTACTTGTACGAATTCGAGCGACTGCACGTAAATGGCATAATTTGGCGACCTAATTGGAGATGCGTATTCCAACACACTTCTGACGTAAGCGAAGAACAATGTTTTTAAAGCATTTGCACCACGAAAAAGCTAAGTAGACCGAAATAAGAAACCAAGCATTCTCCCAGCCTTTTGTGTAATATAATCATAATGTTCAATAAAGAGAAGTTTGGAATCAAGTATGACTCCCAAATCTTTCACTTGAACCACGCGTGTTATACTAGTATTATTTAACTTATAATCAAAATTTATCCCTTTCGACTTACGAGAAAAAGAAATTGTTTGACATTTCTTCACGTTGAGATCTAAGTAATTATGAGCACAATATCTAGAGAGTTTATTGTGGTCACTTTGTAGACCTTCGCAATCGGAAAAATCCCTCATCTTCACGTACATTTTTTTGTCGTCTGCGTACATTAGAAACCGGGTATAATTAAAGCATGAGGGTATATCGTGTTAGTATATATTAAATATTAGAGATCCTAAATGAGATCCTTGAGGCACTCCGAATTGAATAGTCACATATTTAGAATAGTGACAGCCCAATCTTACTGCTTGAGATCTATTTCGTATATAAGATTCTATTCATCTCAGAAGGTCACTATGTACACCAACTTGCTGCAACTTATCAAGAAGCACGCCGTGATTTATACGATCGAAACATTTCGAATAATCAGTGTAAATCACGTTTACCTGCGAACCTTCCTCCATGCTTCTGAATACAACATTCGTAAATAACGATAAATTGGTCACTACAGAGCGTTTCTTCATAAACAGAAAGTTAAGTAGTTAAGAGACAGATTTTATTTTACAAGGAACCGGTACGTGTGACGGTCTAGTAACTATTATTTTCACTTAGGATCGTCCAAAGTATCACTTATGAAAGGTGGAATACTAAATTATTGGGCTAGCAACTCGACACTAACCCACTTTTCCATTTGTAGTTCAAATACATACGACCAAAAGTGGTGTCACGATAAAAAACGTTTATATACAAGTAATTAAATTATTTCTACATTTTCATGGATCATGACAAAAGTAAGATTTATAATAGAAATACTTCTGTTGTAGTTAATCCGTGGAATGAAAATTTCTATTAATTTTTGTAAAAAACTATATTTAAACGTGAGTTTACAAGTGAGTTCAACGTTAAACGTGGATTGCAAGTGACCTGTCAAGTCTCCCACCAGATTCCTAATCCTCCAAAGTGACGAGTTCTAGGTGGTATAAAATGCCAATTGGTGCCTTTAGAAGATAACACACCTGCAATGTGCTTCAAATAGTATTTTTCGCATGCCTTAAGCATCATATGAAGTTCTTTAGCTGCTCCGACAAAGATTGTACCATGGTCACTCCATCCATATATCTCTGCACTGCTCTTGGTTTGTCATAAATCTATAGAACGCAACAATAAAAGCTTCGGTTGAAAGGTCCACTAACTAGCTCCAGGTGAATGGCCTTTGTAGAAGTACAAACAAATAGAGCTATGTACACCTTTTCGATCTTATTACAACGATCTTTAAATTTCTTTATACTTACAGGTCCAGCATAGTCTATTGTTATAAAATGGTTTGGAAGGAACAACTCTTTGTTCAGGAAAATTTGCCATAAGTTGGTTCATGGTTTTGGCCGATCGTCTAACACAAATTATACATTCGCTATAGATAATTTTTGCCAACCATTTAACAGCAATAATCCAATAAAATCTTTGTACATAACTTGACATCAATTGAGGCTCGCCATGAGGCAACTTAAAGTGTGCATCTAAATCAATCAGATATGAAAGCTTACAATGTTTTGATAAAATTACTGGATGTTTAACAAAATATTGAATTTCAGCATTTTCGGGGCGTCTACCTACTTTTTGAATATTATTTGAGTCAATTAAAAGGTTCAAAGTTCTGATGCAGCTACTTTTATTGACATTCTTCTGTAATTGTAATTGTTTAATATCCTGAGAAAAGTGGTTAGCCTGAGACATTCAAATACTCAACATTTTTGTATAAAACAATTCAATTGTGGTTAGGTAAGATTCAAATGCCTTTACTTTATTTTTAACTTTATTTTGGCACATGTGAATAAATCTTAAACAATAAGTCGTAACTCGTGTTAATTTTGTCAAACTTGAATATCTACTAAAAATTATCAGCATAATTAGAGATATCAATATTACACGCTTAGCTAACAATTCTACATTTTTCATTTTCAACTAAATTTATTTGTGGCGGTTCACGGAGGAGGTTTTGTTTTAAAAAAAATGGACCATGCTATTACATTTCATAAGAATGTAAGTCAGAAGGTGATATACCACATGATAGAACATCTGCTTGATTCTCTGCTGTTGCAACATATCTCCATCGACTGCAATCAAATGCCTCAAGAAATTGAGTCATTCTATAAGCAAAGTTTTCCATGGTGAGAGACCTTTTGTGAGCCAAGCCAGAAATATTTTCATCCTGTACTTTTAAACACTGCTTTACTTTATGTATGGATTCTGACAGAAGAGCTCCACAGAGCTCCAGTATATGCATTGTTATCTTCTTTATTGGAGCTACTTTGATTCTGGCAGCAACCAAAGACACTTTAGTGTTGTTTTTATCCATAACTCTAATATAAATTACTGCAGAATATGCATTATCAGACGCATCACATAAACCATGCAGTTCTATCTTCGTGTCTAGACTTGAAACCTCCAACCAACGATCCAAATGTTTTGTAGTCATGTCTATGAGCTCCTTTCTATATTGCAACCATTCCTCCAAAAGGTGTGGAGGTTCGTTCGTTCAACTATCCCAACCAATATCAACTAGCCAATGTTTTCCCCCTGGATCGAAAGGACAGCGGGTGCCCTTCACCGTTTGCTGCCAAATCTTGGGAGACCGAAGGAGGAGGTTCACCGCCTCTACAGAGGAGTCATGCGACCCATGGCTCTCTACCGGGCGCCCGTATGGGTTACAAAGACTGACGCGCGTCCGATGCTGCAGACCAGATTCAATAGCCTGCAGCGCAAGATGGCCATTCGGCTCGCACGAGGGTATAGAACTATATCCCTAGAAGAGGCGTTGATTCTGGCGCAGTTTCCTGGCGGAGATGGACGCAAGGGTGTACGTCCATCTCCGAGCTGAGCATGGGGAAATCGCGTCAGCGACGGCGGAAGAAGTGCGTCTGCAGGAGCGCCGACGCTCATTGGAGCAATGGCGCGAGCGGTTAGAAGAGCCGCGAAGCTGGCGCCAACGCATTGTCGGGGCGATCCTGCCGAACTTCGAAGCCTGACTTGAGATGGGTTGGCACGTCACCTATCGACTGACACAGGTGCTGACCGGGTACGGCTGCTTCAGTCAGTACCTGAATCGGATAGGATGGGAGGATACGGCACGATCCCATCATTGTGGCGGGGACCAGGACATCATACGCTGGAGGAGTGCCCTGCATGGGCCCCTGAGCGCCAAGTCCTGGTCCGCCAGATCGGGCAAGATCTATCACTGCCAGCGGTAGTAGCGTCAATGCCGGCAGGTCTAGAGTCGTGGAAGGATATGTCCTCATTCTGTGAGACCGTAATGGTCCAGAAGGAGGACGCCGAGCGGGAACGAGAGAGGACCGATCCCGCTCGGTGACATACATACATATCATCAGTATATTTCTATTAAATTAATCGTAAAGTACTATAAATTGATGTAAATAATCACAAATACGAAGAAAAAGTGTTGGTGATTAATTTGGTGGCGAATAAAGTCTGCAATTTTACTTCAAGTGGAATCGGCACCTGTCAACGGACATAGTGTTTGAATTGTTTTGAATTCGACGTAAACCCGGGGAGTATTGTTTTATGTTAATTAATACCTTGATTATTTGTATTTTAATTCATATATGTAAGCACTATACTATTATACATAAAATTACTTTTGAACAAACACCACTCACCAATTCTCACTTGTGAGGCACGTCCAATATCACACATTTGGCAGGTTGCGGTCTCTTTTTGCTTGACTATATATGGAAGCAATATTGAAGTATAATCAACATATTGCCGCAGACATTGTTTACCGCTGTACTCCACCCATTGCTCAACAAACTTCTACTCAACAAAGTTATATTATATACTTATATTAAATAAAACACATTTTAAAGTTCACTGACCTAATAATAATTTTAAAATAAAACTTTTACATATGATAACACATTGAAGCTAAACTCATAATAACTTGTAAATTACATTCCAAAATTTGTTTCTAAATGTAAATATATGTAAATGATAGACAATTATTATTAACCTACCTACAAAAAAAAAATAGATTTAGTAACCGTTAACAATTGTAAACAAAAGTGAGTACAATATCCTTGAGTACCAAGTTTGTTATAATAATATTAACTAATTTCAGAGTATAATAATGGCCACTACAACTGGAATGATGACACGTAAGACGGCTTCTCGTCTGCACTCATGCAACTAAAAGAGACTCGTGATGTCAACGAACAAATGCTGAGGGAGTGTGAGAAATATGAAGAAGAGGCTAAGCGTGTTGTCGACCAGAATTCAGCTCTAAAAGGTCAACTAGTGGAGTTACATGAACAGCTTGTGGAAATAGTTGAACAACGAAATCAACTCCAAGAGATGGTGAACAGTTTTAATCAATGTAGTAACACCTACGAGCGGACCCTGGGAAGAGTTGCTGAATTAGAAGTCGAGTTGAATGAGTCCCATAGACTTGTGCAGCAGTTACAAGATGGCAAGAGAGAATAAGAGCTTTCACACACACAGAGTCTGTTCGAGGAGTTGGTTGCTGCTGACACAGCTGAGTTTTCTCCATTCAGATCGGATGGATTAACAGATCCAGGTGTTCATTGTAGACATACTTGCAATCATTTCAATGTTAAAAGTAAAAATAAGTTACGAAAATATATCAAAATTAAGCAATTTATTAAAAAAACCGAAAAAGTAATAAAAAAACATAAATTCATTCATAAGTTGAGGAAAGATCACAGGGATCTGTTAGACCAGCTGGAAAACTGCACACATCAATTACATGAGAGTAGGAAAAGGTATGATGTGGAGACCAAAGAGCTGCATGGGTTCATAGATAGATTAAAAGAAAACATATCCGATATCAACAATAAGTACAAATTAGCTCAAAAAGAATATAATGATATTAGACTTTTATCTGAAAGATTGGAAAGGGAAAGTTATTATATAAAAATTTAAATACACCTAAATCATCACTCAGTAGCTCAGATATGTCGTACTCACAGATTATAACTAAGAGGTATGGTGACTCCAACCCACATAATAAAAAACTGACTGATTATAGTAATGTAAAAAGTAGTGTAGCAATTTTTTCTGATAGACTGGGATTAGGGTTGGGCAGTCTAATTAATAATAATGTCAGTCAGTGCATCACTAATTACTGTTATCCAGATGCATCCATCTCACAGATATTTAAATTAATTGTAAACAAAAAGTTTAATGTGAACACTACCATAGTACTTATATTAGGAAATTCTATAAACATATCAGAACAGGAATTAATTGATAATATAGATTCTTTGGCTAAATTAGCAAACGTGAACAAAATTATATTATGTGCATTCCCTTATTCGTCATGGTTGCCAAAGAATAGCAATAATCATATTAAAAATTTAAATAATGTAATGAGTAGGGTGACACTTTGTCATAGCAATTTTATTTTTTTGGACACCAATAGGTATATTAGTAATATTTTACTCAAATTTAGACTGACAAGAAGTACTTTGTACTTGTCTAAAAAAACAAAAAGTAAACTCGCTACGTTAGTAGCTAAATGTATTAACTCAGTTATAGGTACTATAACTAATGACATAATTAGAGACGACGCAAGTTTTAGTAGTAATACTAATAGTAATGTGGATAATATTTTTTTAAATTAAGTAATAAGACAGAGACAGAGAAACAACATTGTAATTTTATTATGTTAGGACACCAAAATATCAATAGTTTCTCTGGCAAAATATTAAATACCAAATTATTAGTAGACAAATATAATATAGACATCTTGTGCCTCACCGAGACGTGGTTGAGGGCTGATAAGTTCTCTTTTAATGTAAATAATTTTAAGGTGGCCAGTGTGTTCAATCGAGCGTCGACAGATGGCGGCGGTAGTATGATTTTGGTTGAAAATTCTTTCAAAATAAAAAATCGCAAAGACATAATTGCTCGCTCGGTTGAACGTGTATGTGAAATGTCGTGTGCGGAGACGGATCATTACATATTCTTATGTGTTTACAGTCCTCCCTCGTCCGATTATTCTCAATTTTTAATTTCTGTAGGGGAGAGTCTTACCATGCTTAGCAAATGTAACAAATCAATCATAGCATGTGGTGACTTCAATATGGACATAAGAAATAGCTCTAAGGAAAGGGAGATGCTAATTTCACTCTTTCTCTCATTTGATCTTGTGCACATTTTTGATGAACCGACCAGGGTTACATACCATTCGGCGACGTGCATTAATAATGTTTTTATGAATAACAGCAGGATTAGAGAGCACAAAATTATTAGTGGTATTCGATCAGACCATAAAGCTCAATTAATTAAAATAGATTGCATGAAAAATAAATTAGAAAGAATAATTAAGTTTAGACTATTAGGCGGGAATCAGTTAAAACGATTTACCAACGAAGTAACAAAATTAACAAACATCGTTCCCTCTGTTGGCGATCCAAATATCATGTTGAATCAAGATCAAGTCATCAAGAGTTATTTGAAAAATGTAACCTACATATTTAATAAAAACTGCCCAAAGAAGAAAAAAATAATTACTGACAACAAGTTACATTTCTCTGATTGGGCGACAAAAGGTATTAGAAAAAGTAGGGACAGACTTTATGAGTTGTATGACGAAAAATCATACACATCGGATGAAAACTTTCATAGCTATGTCCGCAATTACTCAAAAATATTTAAAAAGGTATCAAAGCACGCGAAATCAATTCATATCGCCAATAAAATTAGTAAGGCAGATAACACAGTAAAAGCGATATGGAACACTATTAACACAGAAGTAGCGAAACAAAATAAGAAAAACGAAGACCTCTCAATATACGTTAATAATAAAATGATTACTAATTAAAAACAGGTTGCTAATGGTTTTGCTAATTTTTTTTCAAATGCACCTGTACACATTACTAGTGGTCTAGCATCCTCTGCACATACAGCACGGGCACTATTAAGCCAAAATATAGGATAGTGGTTCCCTAGTTTTCAGTTCAGGCACACGTTTTCATTTGAGATAGAGAAAACTTTCAAAGAATTAAAAAAAAGAAAAGTGAAGATTTGTGGGGATTATCAGTTCATGTACTGGCTAATATAATGCCAAAAGTAACACCGATTTTAGTAAATATATTTAGTAAATGTGTCGATCAAGGTGTGTTTCCCGATTTGATGAAGCATAGTAAAATTATTCCAATATTTAAATCGGGTTGTAAGTCAGATCCTACAAACTACCGCCCAGTGTCGATATTGCCAGCGTTGAGTAAAATATTCGAAAAAATAATGCTGAACCAAATACTGGCACATTTTAACATTTGCAGGATTTTTCATGGTCAACAGTACGGTGTCACGAGAGGGCGGTCAACAACACATGCGGGAGCAAGTTTGGTCAAAAATATACTAGAGGCTTGGGAAGGGTCACGAGATGCCATTGGGGTGTTTTGTGATCTTTCCAAGGCTTTTGATCATGTTTGTCACAAAACTTTAATTTACAAGCTGAAATACTATGAAATACGTGATAAAGCTCTCGATCTCGTGATTTCATATCTAGCTGACCAAGAACAAAAAGTGAATGTAAATGGGGTTACATCTGTCGGTTCTAAATTAATGATGGGCGTTCCTCAAGGATCAATTTTGGGACCGTTCCTATTTTTGGTTTACATTAGTGATCTTCCATTTATGCTTAAAGACCTTTGTGAAATAATATTATTTGCTGATGACATATCATTATTATTTAAAGTTAACAGAAAAGACATAGATATTAGCGGACAGAATAGGACCTTGGCGGACCATGTCTCGAAATTGTTCGCTGTCAATAATTTACTACTGAATGCACAAAAAACCAATTGTGTTAAGTTTTCCCTATCCAATGTACCCAAAATCCATAATGGACTGAAACTGGATGAGAAACAATTAGAATTAATGAAATCAGCTACTTTTCTTGGTTTAACAGTAGACAATAAGTTACAGTGGGCGGACCATATCGGGACTTTATCTAATAAGCTCAGTTCGGCAATATATGCTATTAGGCGCATTAGACAGTTGACAGATGTAGCTACGGCTAGGCTGGTGTATTTCGCATATTTCCATAGCCTTATGTCTTATGGTCTGCTACTGTGGGGTTCAGCGGCGCATATGAAATCTATCTTTATTTTACAAAAGCGGGCAATACGTACCATCTACAGTATGAACGCACGTGAGTCGCTGAGAGATCATTTTAAAGACATTGATGTACTCACCTTACCCTCGTTATACATCTATGAAAACATAATGTACACTGAAAAAAATTTAGATCTATTTCAAAAGAAAGGCGTTGTTAATGGTGTGGAAACTCGTGGTCGTGATCAGCTAGTTATTCCTAAATTTAAATTACAAAAGTCAAGTGGTTCATTTTTGGGTAACTGTGTTCGTTTTTATAATAAAATTCCTAAAGAAATTATTCAATTAACGGAAAACAGATTTAAACTTGTCATTAAACGCACACTGATTGGAGAAGCATACTACAAAATTAGCGATTTCATTGAAGACACAACAATAGACTGGAAATGATCCTCTCTGCGTATACATATACTGGCTTTATAGATATTGTATTTTTAAATAACTATTGTAGAATGATGTTGAAAAAATGATACCTGACTGAGTTTCTTGTCGGTTCTTCTCAGTATTCAGGTTTTCTTTTCGAACCGAGCTAAAGTAGATTTGACGTTCAAAAATACCTAGCATTTGGGTTTACTTGAATAAATTGATTTGACTTTGACTTTGATCACACTGTATCCCTAAGGGGGTAGTTTGATAATTTAATAATCTTAAAAGTTATAGTTATACATTATATTTATGTTATATTTCCTCACCAAATATTGTGGAATGTGGATAATTAATTACTTTGTAAATATTGTGGAACCTTACTTTGTGGTAGCGATACTCCATTTATGTGTTACGATACACTATGCGTCTTTAATAATTTACATGAAGAACTTTGTTTGTTATGTGGTAATTATACCATTTATAGATGTTTATAGCTTGATCGTTCATTTGTCTTATTGCTTTATAAATAATTCATCGATGATGATTATTAATATGCATAATCTATTATATTCTATTTTACTTCTCTCTAATATAGTATATTTTGTACCAAAAGTAATAGGCTTTATACAAGATGACTAACTAAGTCTTTCATACTGAACTGGACTCGTATCATAAAACAGTATTTTTCTGTAACTAATTTTTATAATATCTCCCAAAAACAATTTTATTTGAGTTGGATTATTTAATGCTGGATCACCTACAACATGTGGTTAGTATTGACTACAGATCAGCATTTTCTCGATATACTAGCTATAAATGAGTCCTGGCTCAAAGAGGGGTCTGAGGAACTCGCACTTGTCATCCCCGGTTATCGTTTCTGTACTCTTCCTCATCCAACTGAGGTGAGTGGAGATCGCGGTGGCGGAGTAAGGTTTTACATACGTCGTGGCATCAGAGTAGTTACAGTTGACCATCCTCCGTCCCCGGTTGAGCTACGGTGGTTCCAGGTCAATGTAAGTGGTCTGAAATTGGTTAAGGAACTGCTTACCGTCCCCCTTGGCTATGTATTAATATTTTCTTTGATTCTATTACAGAATCTATTTCGGCATTTTCTTCTTTCGATGGGATAGTTTTATTTGGGGACTTTAACATTAATCAATTAGATACCGCTGACATCAAATATAGATATTTTTGTGACTATTTGCAGATTTTGGATCGCACACAAACAGTAAACGTATCTACTCATTTTACTGAAAATATTGCGAAGCTTATCGACTTTGTTTGCACTGATTTGACCGTGAGTGATGTAAATGTTGTAAACTTTTCAGGAATTAACGGCCATGCATTGGTAATTGTTACACTTAATGTAAGGAAACAAAAACCGCCACCAAATTTAATTATGTGTAGACCTATTTAGAATATGAATGTACATCACTTTAACGCCGACCTTGTGGGTATTGGTTGGAATATTATTAAAAATATTGCTTCCATGGATGACTTGGTTACAGTATATAGTGCTCTTGTGTTGCAACTATATGATATGATATCCATGCTCCTTTTAAGTGCTTCTATACAACTGAGAAACCTACACCATGGACGACTGACAACATAAAACTAATGAAGCATCTTCGTGATAAAGCTCTTAAACAGTTTCACTCTACAAAGCTTGACAAGCATAAAGCCACTGAAAAATATGTGTAATAACTATAATGAGCAGTGTGATTTTTTTGATCTCAAGATCAACAGAATGATCTATGATTTTAGGAGTCTATGGAAAAATTTGAAGCAAATCGTGCTGTTAAAACAAAACCTTAATGAATGTCTTCCAGATAAATTTAATGATCCCTGTGAGATTTATAATTAATTTCTTCATTTGCCCGGCTCGGATACAATTTCTCTTTCTGCGTTCACATTTTATGAGTTTCATAGACCGTTTGACTTAAATTAAAAATTAGCAACGGTAAATGAAAGTGACGTATCTCGGGCTGTTTTATCTGTCAAGTCGAATACTTACTCTAGATATCGATAATATAAATATGGACATGATTCTGTTTACTTTACCAAAAATTTTTAAATTCGTTACTGCCATTGTAAACAAATCTTACTCGTAATTAAGGGGAATTACTCGTAAGACCTATCAGTATACTGCCTTTTCTTTCCAAGGTTCTTGAAAGAATTGTGTACATGCAGCTTTATAAATTTCTTGAGAATAATAATATTTTATCCTCTGTTCAATCGGGGTTCAGGAAGGGCGTTGGTACTGTTACACCGCTTATGTCTTCGATAACATTTTGGCAAAATTTTCTTATAAAACGTGTTATATGCACATATCGCAGTCTCAACCCAAGAGGGCTGTGCATAATTTGAACTTTTTTCCCGTAAAAAAAAATTAAATACTGGCAATCTGCCACCATTTGCTTACGCTTTATCATCCGCAAGTCTAAATAGTACTATCAAAAGTTTTTGTTGTACATTGATGCTCTCTACTTATTCAAAAAATTCAAACCAGAACATAATGTTCTGCTAGATTGAAGAAACCATTTGACGTTAAAGTGCGACCACCACTCGCGCACAGAGGTTTCCATGTGCCAACATTTTAAAATTTTTGTAAAGAAACTGACAATAGGGTCTAATTTAATTGAAAGCTTGGATGGTTACAAAGCATAGATTTGTCAAAGGTATAGGAATATAAATTTCATGTAAATATTTGTTACAATTAGTTACGCAATTTCTATTTGAATTACGTGTTTCGGTTATACGGTTGAATCCTTTTCTACTCCCCCTAAACGAAGGCTTGGATACGGCCATGGCTTGACCACGTTATTGTGGAATTAAATGTCAATTTGTAAACTTATAAGAAGTTCTCGGAACTCACATTATTTTATAAATTTCGTTCTTATCCGTATCTAAGAATGATTTCATTAATGTAAAATGATTTAAAATTCGTGTGAAACAATGACATATTGTTACACGTGTCGCTTCTTAACGAAGATGTCTTAGTAAGAGTTGCTAAGATGTGGAAACAATTATGTAAAATGAACACTTAAGTTGTTTTCGTTTTCAGTGATGTCGAAATTAAAATAAACAGTTGCTAAACTTAAGTAATTGCAGTCTTTAATATGTAAGTCATGAAATTACAAAGTTGTATAATCTCCAACTTATACTTATGATCCTGAGTTGTAACAATATGCCACTTGAAACAAGTAGGTATTTAATACACGTTGGTTAACCAATCATTAAAAGACGTAATACAGGATTTGCCTTCGGGGAAGAGGGCGGAAAATATGTGTTTCAATATTTCAACCAAAATAAATTACATAAGATGTCCAAATTATTTTTTAAAAACGAAATTAAAAAATAGTTTCCGGTAGTTTTCAGCAAACATTAAATTTTATTATTATAAATTCGTTACTCATAGGTTTTTTTGGTGTAATTGTAGTATCTATTCATTATTTATTTATGAAAAGGCTTATTTCGAGGACAATAAACGTAGAATTAACAGAAAACTTACAATAAATTGAATGTTATGTCAATAATAACATGATTAATTTGTACATACTACATTATTTTTACAACATCGTATATAATGAAAATCGAATACATCGAGAGCTAGAAAACGAGAATGACAAATACACTTGCATACTTTGGCAAAATGTGCGAGAAGAATGACGAGAACTGAAGGATCATAAGAGATATGTTATAACTTACCATGCTGCTTGGCGCTCTTTATCTACACTTTTAAACTTTAGGCAAGGTAGGTCAATTTATATGCAATCCGTAATAGTATTAATGAATTTTTATTAAAAAAATTTACATATTGTGTGTAAATATAACTATATACAAACATAAATACTAAGGAGGAAGTTACGGTATATACCTCTATATGTATGTATTTTATTACTGCTCTCAGGCAGTAATAAAGTTAATCTTATAATCTTGTTTTAGTATACGATCGTAACTCTTGCAACTTATACTGACAGTAACCGAGTGGTACTTCACACGTTTCATTGTTTATATACTTAGGGAATACGTAACAAGATCGTTCACCTATTTATTACGGAATGGCAGCGATGGGGTTAACAGCAATTCATTTCATTCTGTTACTATTAAGTTTCGGTGAATATGACAATTCCGATATTAAAGTTTTAGGATAACATGGACACATATGTGTATACTAAAATACAGGATTTCCCTAAATACACGGTTCAAATTAAACAGGGACGACCTTTCCTGTTTAATTTAGGAATACGATACGACAGTCCTCTTCAACGACTTGATCAATTTCTAATTTTTTAATATGAAAATAGTTTTTTTGATTTTTTATATTTCGTTTTTGTTAACGTAATATAGTTTTTAAAGTATGTACAAACAACATTTTAATTTATGTTTTTATTTCATTTAATTACTTAATACGCTTCATAAAGCATAGATTTTTCTTTAAGTTCTTGTGTGCACATGTAAGTTGTTTATGATGGTCAAGTATAATAACAACACGCAAACATTTAAGATGACTTCATATAAAATAAGATGACTCATATCCAGAGATGTGATTTATTTGAAATACATCTATTTAAAATGCAAAACTCCTATTTTTATTTTGCATTTGAAATACTTTTTTTCCAAATGCATTTTGCATTTTATTTGAAATAATCTACATAAATATTTAGTATTTGTAAAATGCAAAATGATTTTGTTAATTTTTTTAATTCATATTTCGTATTTTTCATTCTTAAATTCATAATTACTTTATTTAAGAACGCGCCCATACTAAATAATGCCAACAATAATGCCAACAATAATGCCAACATTGCAAGTCAAACCGGTTCTGTAGCAATGCCAATGCCAATAATACAATAGACCTGGAAACACTTCCAGGTCTATTTTCGTTTGGTGGATTGACGAGCTCTTCGAACAAAACTAGTGTTAAAATCAGTGAAATAAGTATTTTATTTGAAGAAAGTATTTTAAAAATACCTATTTTGTATTTAAATACTTTTATGCGAAGCCATTTTGCATTTGTATTTGAAATAAAAAAATAGCTAACCATTTGCATTTTGTATTTAAATAGTCGCCAAATTAACTTTTCCAAATGAAAACAGTGACATACGATCGGGCAATGTCTAAGCATTTGAATAAAGGCATCAATCGGTGATTTGTGTGAAGTTGTCTTGGCCAATTCCCTCTACGAAAATAGTGACGCACCAATCAGATTGTCGTGACCGAAGTAAGTAATTAATTTTATTACTTACAGCATTTTTTACTAAATTATTTTGTGTTCATATTGCAGTTAGTAAAATGTACTTAGTGTTACAGTATTTATTTTATATAAACATTTGACGTCACGTCAAGTCATTTCATTTAAAGAAAATTCGCGAGCGCACGACAATGACGTTTTGTCCTCTATTTAACTTTTTGATTATTACCCATCAAATATTTTAGATATACTTATTCTGGTAATTTTAATTTAATTATATCACAATTATATAATTATTTTGTTTTTAGGGCTGGAATTAAATAGAGAGTTAATACTTTAACCACCTTATAATGGTAACGACCATGAAATTTAGGATATAGCTGATGATGATAACGAAAGTATTACCCGTGAGCCAAAAGAAGATCGTATCTTGATTCCTGTACTTCAAAACGTGGATTATGAAACTATTGATCACGTGTGTTCTATCACCAGCAACCCGCTTCCAGTAATTTCACCCGAAGTTCGCCAAAATCGAAGAATTACTTGGCAAAAGTTAACAAACCAATATAGCGACGTTTAACCAAATACAGCCAGCAGTCAACACACACCTTCAATCAGTAGGCTTCGTCTACTACATGGGAACGAAAGAGTACCTCGAAGCTCTAAATTTCAAAGGAAAAATATTGTTTTAGAACGAAAATAATACCTTTATCCAGGACGTGACGTAGACGTCCAGCACTAAAAACCAGATCTTTCAAGACTATTTCTAAAATGTTTTTTTATTGCACTAATGACTATTGCCTACGAAATTGCTTGACATGATGCCCACGGCCAAGTTCTAATACCGCACGACTGTCTGCCGACAGGGAATTCATCTTCACACTTTGGAACCAAAATACTCACGCATAGTACTGATGTTTCGAAGAAGCTTTCTCTGTCAAAAGCTGTGGTTGTGGAATGTTTCCCCAAAAGACTGCAGCATAGGGTTTTTTAAAAAGGTCGTGTAAGATTTTTACAGGGCTGATAACGCGTGTGCTCTGGTGTCACAGGAGTACATAAGCTACGGTTACCACTTAACATCAGGTGGACCGTGTCCTTGTTTGCCTTCTTTGCAGTATAAAAGAAATCCAAGATTCCATGTGTATCAGAGATAAGAGATACAACTGATATTGATCTTTAAAAATGTCAAGAGATCTTTTCGAAACCTTATGCTCCATCTACATGTATTTCGTAATGAAACACCCCCAAATGGTAACACCAATGCTCAATGGAAAGTTCACTCAACAATCAATCCAGTGAAAATGTGAATTGTGTTCCTAAATGTAATTATTACATTTCTGAAACATAATTATTACATTTAAGAACACAATCTGGTCTTAAATGTAACTATTACAAAATCAGTCTTCTAATTATATTTTTTGAGACATCAACAATCACTAATAGATATCAAAATAATAAATAAGTACCTTAATTTTCTTTTTTCTTAATAATTCCTTCATCATAAAGAAAACATCAATTGCATCAGATATAGACGAATAAAAACCAACAGCGCACGATCGTGCGACAGTCTTACTCCAAAAGTGGGAGGGAGGATATTTTCTAAATATTTTTTAAAAATTGTTTGATATCCAAGTGTCTCGAAACTTTAACTTAAAACTTAAAACTATAAATTTAGAAATACAAATTTCAGGCCTAAAAGGGATATTAAGAGTTTGTGCTAGTTTAAATATAAGTTGAAATTTCGAGAAATATTTGCTACATTTTCTTGTCGTTCCTAATAAAACTTACAAGTTTTGATCAGTAGCAATATAGATGCGTATATTATTTTTTTAAAATTCGCTAAAGTATTTGAATAAAAGTTCAGTTTTGGAAGAAATGCTTCTTTAGCATCATTTCGTGATCAGCCACCGGGGAGCAAACTGTGAAAAAACATCACCGTCATAACGATGATGGTGACGTTTTGTCACTTTAACGGACGACTATTTTTCTCAAGTTAACAAACTTCTCACTAAGTTAGCGCGCTACTCTACTGTCTCCAACATACTCAGATCAGCACGCGCAATAAAAATGCTTTGAAGCTTCGCTTCTGTTGGGCGTCGTCCGACGGCAACCGACATTACCTCCAATTCTGTTGGGCGTCCTTCGAAAATACCTTTTTATCACGATAGAATTCCAAGGAAGTTCAAGGCTGACTTATGAAGATCAAATAGTCCGAGTATTAAAAGCACTCGCATACCTAGGAGAAAATGTGTGAGGAGAATGATGAGATTTGAGGAGGCGAAAGAAGTATGTAAGGACCACGAATCATGGCGCTACATCCTACTTGACTGCCCCGTTAGGGATACAGCGTGAAGATAATGTATGTATATGTATGTATGTATTACCCGAATTTATAGATAAACTTATTTTTAGATTATAGCGTTTTAAGTTGATGTAATACATCTTTACTCTTCTTTTGGGCCTGATATCTACTTAAAGACATTTATGTTATTATACTTACGTCTTACTGAAACGACAAATTAATGTGAATGTGTTTTAGTACGTGATTGGCAAATCACCTGTCGCGTTATTGGTTTGAGAACAGATGGGCTTGAAGTGGATGTCCTAGATACCTAACGGTAGGAAGGAATGCCTCCGTTCACTCGAACGAAGACGTGAAGCTGTACTGGTACATGTAGTTCTATAATATTATATGTATAAATGATGATAAATACGACTTTATTCGTATAAGAAATCTCCAGCCAATCTTAAACTCTGTAAAAAGAGTCCTATTATGGAAGATAAAAAGTGTAGAATTGACAGACAATTCTATAAATAAATTGAATGTGATATGAATAACATAATAATTATGTAAGGTAATTGTACAGTTAATTTATAGATATTATTAATAAAAAATTCTATATTGTGCATAAAATACAACTGCAAATGTAAGTAATAAGTTTTTGAATATTTTTGGATAATTTTGTTTTTTTTTCTATTTACCTATCCACTTCATTTTATTTTCAAGATAAAAAGAGTCTTTAATGAAACTAATAAAGTTAACGAATAAGGCAATTAACACACTATCTTCATAACCACTAAATGTAGGTAAGGGATCTTAATGAATGAAACTTTAGTAATGTTCCTTCGACGTCCGGAGATAACGAGCCGACAACGTTTAGCTGATGGAGTAAACTGGCCTTGGAGACAAGTGTGCTTCATATTATGTAAATATGTATATGTTCATATATCACACGGTACCTACAGAATTTTCATCATACATTAACATCTATTATTATCAATTAATACGAGTATGTATTTTAATGACAGTGGCGTGTGTTAGATAATGATGTATTATATAGATATATATTATTACATAGATATAACATATTACTTCATTGAAATGTATATTTGATTGATAATAATGAACTATAAATTGTTATTTTAATATTCTAACTTTTAGTTGAGTTAATACTCGAATTATTTATGAAACAATAAAGGGTCATTGTGATCATTGAAAGTCATAATAGCTCCCTATTTTCGTAACTCTTTGAAACTATGTGTTGCCTATGATAATCAGTATAAGTTATATTTATATATTAATAAATAGCTATTAATTATGGATCATATATACCTAGTATACGAGTTACGATTAAAGTGGTGGGGAAGGTAGTTTCTAATAGTGATTGTAACTACAGAACGACACATTGCTGTCGGGACACTAGAGCTAAGCAGATAAGTATCCAAATAGAATATTAAGTTATTCATTTTGTTATATAATATGATGTTATAGTGTGTACCTAGTATTGTGATATTTGCAATTATGTATAATATGATATTAGAATATAATGTTTTAGAGAGACAATCATTGTAATAAAAACTAGTGAAGTGTAATTGCTTACATTTTAATACTTTATTAAACAATAATACCTGACTGAGTTTCTTGCCGGTTCTTCTCAGTGCAGATTCATTCTGAACCGTGGTTGATTTTGCTTCAATAAAAATGATTGGATTCGAGCTTAATGATGTGTTTCTTTGCATTTACCCATTATTATTAATATTTCTACTCCTATTATTATTTAATTCTTTTTGAATAATTGCCTATATTTTATATTATTTTTATAACTTCCTATGTTCCCCATTTCTAACACGTGCATTTCATAGAGACATATAAACACTGTCTACCCCGACAATATTGTCAATTATAATTAAATAAAGCTAAAACATAAACCAAAATAAGAAGCTTAACTTCAGATTCTTTTATGTTTCTATACTTATCGACCTATAGATTTCTAGAGATTTCAATCAACACATCTTATTTTTTTACATGTTATTTGTACGTAACCAAAACCCAAACGCGTAATTTTTAAAATGTTGTCTGCTTGTCCGGGTTAATCTCCGAAACGACTACATAGATTTTGACGGGATTTTCATTTGCAGGTAGATATTTTCAGAAAATAATCTAGGATATTATTTGTGTCGGAAAAATGTAAAATTCAACGTAGATAAATCGTGAGGCGCATAATATTCAATAATATAAAATTGACAATTGACGTTCGACAATTGTAACCAGTGGATTCTCTTGCAATATACCTATTATTAAAGATGAAAAATAAAGCATAAATGATTGCAAGGAAATTCCTATTAACTCTCTAGTGTCCATCTCAACTACACTCCATTTTTTTTTTGAGAAGGGAAAAAATCTTCACGGACACTCAGTCGGATTCTACGCCGACTGAATAGCATCGGACTCGAATCGACTAAAACAACCCTTCTCTTTGCTGTTAGCCCTACCCTGATTGAAATTAACTCCACAGTATTTACAAATTTCCGCCTACTCAAACATACCGTTACCAAAAACACAGTTAACAAAATTAGCCAATGAGAACACTATTAGTTGATTCATAACTGTTACGATAGATTTCGCTGCGAAATATGTATGTACTCACGTTAAAAAAGTTTAAGCTACACACTAAAACATGAATTTAAGTTATATTTTTCTTTTTCCGTTTATAGCCTTATTATCCAGAAAAACATACTGGCGGTATTAAAACAAGAAAATGCTACGATCGACTTTTTTTTCTTAAATTAAAAGCAAATTCTTTTGTTTGAATTTAAAGTGAGATTGCCGTTCCTCACAAAAATTTTAGTTTTTAGAAAATTTTGTCATTTCAACAGCAAATTCAATATAGTTTTCGACATTATCAGCTACAGAAGTACGCCTAGTAAGTTTACGCCTCGCACCGACGTCATTTGACTGCTAAAAAAAGCATAGACCTATAGGGATGCCTTAAGCGGGAAGAGATCAGCTTGAGGTATCTGTGCATTTTTTAATAAAAAGGAGTATAATTTGTCGTCTTTTGTGTCGTCATTCTAACACAGGAGAACCTGCCGAATAGTATTCAGCCCGTAGAAGTGTATTCGACAAATCATTTTATAAAATTGACTGCAAGACGTCAACCTATGCTAACCGCTCGAGAGATAAGTTTAAAGCTACAGGCTTTAAACTATCTTTAAAATACCACTTGAGAGTGGTGTGGTTGTTAGTCCTCAAATTATGACAAATACTGGCTGCACGAGTTTGGCCTACATGTGCGACGCCCAATGCCCACCTATCCGCTACAGAAATTGCGTACATGAAACCAGTAGGGAACGCATAGCATGGATCTAGGATCATTGAGATGAAATTTTGTTTTCGAATAATCTCGTCTCGGATTTCGTCCCGATACGAGACGAACGTATAGTACGAAATAGAACGTATAGACGAACGTATAATCGTTCAGGAAATGTGGAACGACTGAGGTGCGTCCAGGAAGTGCACTCTCGACTATGATGGTTTGGAATAAAAAATAGATGCATCGAGTTCTTTTTCAACCGAATTCCAAAAAAGGAGGAGGTTCTCAATTCGGTTGTATGTTTTTCAACCGACTTCCAAAAAAGAAGGAGGTTCTCAAATCGGTTGTATGTTTTTTTTTTATGTTTGTTACCTCATAACTCCGTCATTTATGAACTGATTTGGAAAAATCTTTTTTGTTCGAAAGGATACACTTCCAGATTAGTCCCATTGAAATTTCACTGGTATTGAAGCTTTGGTTTCGAAGATACACCAAATAATGCGACCTGGTTATTTATATTGACGATTCTCTTGTATGTCATTTGTTAACTATCGTTGTCCCCACATGGTATAATGGTAGTATGGTATAATGGTAAAGTAGGGAGAAGATATAAATTGGCTGTGATGTAATAAATTCAGTGAGTAGAGTCAGTCTTGAGGCGGACAGAGAATATGGCTGGTGGCTGTCGTCTTGTAAGAATACTGCTAGGGTGTACTTATGACGCGACCTTTACACTGTTCTTTTATAACTGATTGATATTGATATGATATTATATTGATGATATTGATAATGGCCATAATAGGCAATAATATCCCATGTTCGATCTGTTCGCATCCCTTATTGTGAAAGCCCACGGTTTGTGCTCCTCAATAGAATGGAAGTTAACACATTGCGCTCCAGAATTAGAATATAAACTAATTGTAGACCTGCCGTAGATATTTATTTAGGCCAAAGTCACTCAAAAGGGAGAAATAAATAAACTTTTATAAAAAAAAATTAAACCGACTTCAAAAAAGAACACTGAAAAGTATGAAATAACTATCCCTTACGGATCGAAACTTAAGTACAAAAATAACTTTATAAATGCGTTATTTTTGTACTTAAGTTTCGATCCGTAAGGGATAGTTATTTCATACTTTTCAGTGTTCTTTTTTGAAGTCGGTTTAAATTTCTTATAAAAGTTTTTTTTGAGTAAATATGACGGTGTGCCAGATTTTATTACACCAAACAGAAGTGTTGCCAAGTGCAGATGTCTTCTATCCGACATTTTTAGTCTATTACCTTTATTTAAAAAAGGCGTGACGTGTGTTCTAGGAAGGATTGTGAAACTGAAGCGGGCACAAGCGTTTTGCACGCGTTGAATCAGACGATCTGTTCTTGCCAGAATACAAGGACCATATACACAATCAGCATTCAGTTTCGACAGTACCAGTGACTCACATAGATTTATTCTCAGCTCCTCATAGATATTTTTCCGGATCCGATATAGTTGTAACTTGTGGCGGTAAAAACAGTTACGTACTGCCTCCAGAACGTGACTTTCAAATCTTAATCGGCTATCCAAAAGCAGTCCCAAATTACGTGCTTCGTCTACCCGTTCCACAGTTTGACCTCCAATTGTAATTACAGGGTTGTGTGAACAAATATCGTCGATTTGTCTTTTAGATCCTAAAATTAAATATTTTGACTTTTTCGGATTTAACACCAGACAATTAGCATTAGACCATAAATTTATACTTTGTAAATCGCTTATAAGTTTGTTTACAGCAGAATCAGCGTCAGCTGGATTAAAAGAGATGTACAATTGGAGGTCATCTGCGTAGATATGGTAATGACAATGTTTTACATGATCAATAATATCAGCACTGTACGTTGCAAAAAGAGTGGGACCGAGAATCGAGCCCTGTGGGACACTTCTTGTCACAGGTCGAAGTAAGGATGAATCAGACGTGCCATCGCTTTTTCGCAACTCCACGAACGGGGTACAAGTACTTAGATAGCTATCAAACCAATTCAACGGCGAGGAGTCGAATCCATAATAAGAGAGCTTAGAGAGCAGAAGTGAGTAAAATGTTTTCTTTTTCAAGGTATGCAATAAGCTGTTCACTGACTACTTTTTCCAGCACTTTAGATAGATACGGTAGGAGGTTTATAGGGCGTAAGTCTTTGTATTCACCAGGGTTATTAATTTTAGGAATTGGCCTCACTACTGCAACTTTCCACATGTTAGGAAAGACAGCGCTAGAAATGGATGTGTTAACAATCACTGTAATAATACTTAGAGTACGTGGAAGCGTTAGTAGCAACATGTCTAGTGACATTTTATCAACGCCCTGCGCGTTACTCTTTAGTTTGCTTAACACTTTCATCACTTTATCCTCTGAGACAGTACTGAGGCGAAAAATACCATCACTATGTTTGGAGGACTGAAAAGAATTTATTTGTAAAATATTAACTTCATCTCCACCTGGTACAGCTAGAAAGCTAATGCATTCAGCATTACTGTGTCGGTATTTCAAAATTATTCCTCTTATTTGGCAAAATATGTTTTTTTAAATTCATCCAATATATTGAAGAATTCGTATAAATTTTAAGAACTTGGGAGCCCATTAAATTTTTTACATTTTACCATTTTTAACAACATAGATAAACTACCCTAGAGATATGAAATGTTTACGAATTTCTATGCAAACTATTCTGTCAAGGTACTAGACGAAAAAGTGATGTACTTGTAGATATTATATCGATAAGTACAAGAATTATTTTCATAAGCTTATTTTAAAAATAGAAATAATGTAATATATATGTCGGTGGAAATAATAAAAAAAATGCAGAAGCCTGCCTATCCACATTGTTAACGCCCTTACTCATCCCCGGTCTTTTGTGAAACGAGGTTCGGCTACTGAGCGACATGTGGACCCCTGCGGGAGGCAGGAACTACGTTAACTTCAAATACTACATAACCGGTGAGTCGTTACCATTTTATTATGTTTCTAGCGCCCAATGATCTGTCTGTTGATTTTGTTTTACTGGCATTTGTGATTCAGGAGTGTATAGTACCGAGCAAATATCGTGGGAGGTTATGATTAAAGTTATTGGTGTGAAAATTTTATTTCATGTCGATTGTAAAGGTGTGATCTAATTAATAACCGTGAAACTCTAAAACCTTATTATCACTATGACCGAAACAAGTTTAAACATTGCTAGCGCTTTTAAATTCTTCTTAAAGTAGGGTAGCTAAGTATTTGAAACTGACTACGGCTAGGGAATGAACCCAATGTTGCGAATGCAACGAAACACGTGGCAACAAATATTGAAGAGAACGCTAGTTATGACATTAGATTTGATGGCAATGAATCGAAATTGATTAAATTTAACGTTGGTGGTTTTGTGTTGAAAAATAACGACGAGAGTAATTGAAGCTAACGCAATATTCCATTTGGGAGTCCATTTAAAGTTAGTTGCTTGAAGGTTACCATTAAGATTTGAAATCTTTGATTAGTAATCGGATCTACAAGTGCCTATGCTCATGAACGTTTTCGTAAAATGTCACGGGGTAAAATTCTCAGTTAGATTCGTGCGATGTTAATGAGAGTGGAGGAGGTTATGTTATACCATGACTACTTTGGCCGCGATACACACACTAAGCGTAGTCGCAACTGCGCTCTGAATTATTGTCCAGAGTGCGTTGGTCGGCTTGGTGTGTGACGGTGACCTGGGTGACACGTGTCACTACGTTTCTGGTAGCAACTGGGCCACAATCGTTGGTGTGTGTGTGTGTTCATGACTGATGGTTGATAAGTCTGTGTAAATAGTTGTTAAAGATTATCAAAAGTTTACTGCGATTTCTGCTTTTTTCTCCTCATTCTGATTAATTATTGCAACGTGCGTCAGGTAGGCCAAACCTGTAATACCTCAAACTGCAGTTGAATTTTGTTATGTTCACAGAAACACATGAAGTTCTGTACATCTGCATGGCTATGTAGTAGCGAGCGATAATTAAGCGAAAATTTATAATCGAATTGATTTTTTTATGTTACCGTCATTGTTAAAATCTGCTGCATAATGCTAGTAGTTTGTGAAAATGAGTCAATTAATATGGCGGCCGCGTGGACAGAGTTGTTGTATGTGGCAGCGATCATTCGTTTTCGGTTGTCTGGACATCCTTGGCAAAGGTGTCCTTGCGTGACATCACTGTCGGTTCACTCCGTTGTCACGAAGAAGCGTGTAGGTAGGTAGATTAGGTACCCCGTGAACAGATAGATAGGTAAAGTATAGACTAGGGGAGTAGGTCAAATAAACTAGTTAGATTAGGTAGGCAGTTGGGTTTATTAATTCAATCAATCAATTCTCAATACGCCGCACAACTACGTCTTCTGTAGTTACGAGAGAGTCACTGGCCTGAACGTTGCGTTTTGGTAGACCTGTTGTGGAATGATGTTGAAAGAGTGGTGCCTGGCTGAGTTTCTTGTCGGTTCTTCTCGGTGTCTGGGTTTTCTTTTCGATTCGAGACGGAGTGGATCTGGCGTTCGGGAACCCCTTGTGGATGGGTTTCCTTGAGTGGATTAGGTTGACTTAGTTGGAGCCGGAAATTCTGATTTTAAACTTACTAAGCAAATGAGGTATACGATGAGTGTTCAAGGGTAAACTTTAGGAATTTGAAGTATCGTGTACCCAACAAGTTTGCATAAGGTACCTAAAGGTAGTGGAAGACTCATGGTGACGATGAAATCACTATGTAGTCTGCTTTGGAGTAAAACGGGTTCGCGTCGGCTATAGTGTTGTTGACGAGAGAGGAGTCGGTGGGCGAGATGGAGCCCGAGAGTGACACGGTGGTCGTGGGACCATTTGGCTTGTGAAATGTTGAAAGTACGTTATGTAGCATCTCGTTGACTGGCTTGCAAGCCGCTGGCCTGCCTCGTGCTATATGCGCGTTAGTCCCCAGCGTGTGGCGCATATCTGTAGCGAGTGCTATACGCGTAATGTATGTGATGACGTGATGGAGGTACGTTATGTAGCATCCTGGTGACAGACTGCAAGGCGCAGGTCTGTAGCGAGCGTTATACGCGTAACTTGTGTGGGGGTGTTTAGGGTGTTCGTCATTGGGTACCTTGTGTTAGCGTGTTCGGGGTGTTTGTGATTGCGTACCTTGTATGAAGATGTTTAGGATGTATGTGAAGACATTTAGGGTGTATGTGAAGATGTTTAGGGCGTATGTGAAGATGTTTAGGGCGTATGTGAAGATGTTTAGGGTGTATGTGAAGATGTTTAGGGTGTATGTGAAGATGTTTAGGGTGTATGTGAAGATCTTTGGGGTGTGTGTGAAGATGTTTAGGTTGTTTCTGAAGACGTTTAGGGTGTCTGTGATAGAATGAAGAGATGTTTGTTGTAGAGACGTGCAGATTTCGTTTTATTTCTTTTCGAATGAGAATGAGATGAAGAACGCACGAGGACGTGCGTGTTGTCAGGAAGGCCGTCTCGGTGGAAATAATAAAAGGCACTCATTTGCCTATACTATGGCAAAGCGCGACTTCCGATGACGCGCTAACGGAACGTCGGGGCCGGCACACAGTCTGTTAGACTACGGCGGCCGGTGCGATAGCATTTCTCCGACGGATCGTTTGCCATTATAAAATTTCCAATTACCTACGTAATAATTTTTATGAAGAGTTTTCTGTCGTTTGCACATTAACTTTGTCTTAACGTTGTATTTTATGGAGTAGTTCGCCTCTTGTAAGATTAGGTACCTATTTCTCATGGCTGAGTTGCAAAAGCACGAATTGCCCCGTGTCTTTTCCGACATATATTATATAATCAAAACCAGCTTCTTTATTTTGAAATAGTGACATAAAAAATCTAAAATTTAGAATAGAAATACAAATCAAATTCGTTTGAGTAATACGTGTTTTTCTTGATGTAAAATTTTTAACAAAAAATTAAATTGACAAATTGTGGGTGCTCCGAGGCTAAAGCGTTACCCACTTCCAGGCATGGAGAAATATTCCAAAAGCGAGCAACTGTGATCAGCACTCAGTACCTACTACTTTGAATTAAAATGAAAATTTGGTCATTTTATTAGTATTATTATTAACTTGGGGCGGAAAGGTTCTCGAGTGGCGACCGCGTAGAAAGACGTAGTGTAGGTAGGCCCCCACAAGATGAACCGACGATCTGGTAAAGGTCGCCGGAAGTCGTTGGATGCGGGCAGCGCAGGATCGGTCTTTGTCTTTGGGGGAGGCCTTTGTCCAGCAGTGGACGTCTATCGGCTGATATGACGATGATGATGATTAACTTGAAGAAATTTAACGAATGTTTTTTATAGAAAATTGACACCCCTAAATCGTAAAAAAACAGCACACAATTTCTATACCCACTCATTTATATAGCAGTTTTATAGGGACATGCATTCCTTTGCAAATTTTATTACGCCATTGTATAGCAGGTTATATTATACACCTAATCTACTTCTGTATAATATAGTGACAGTACTCTCCGAGTGACGTGGCTGTAACTTACTGATCGACAGATGGACCAGGATGAAATTACAAGCGTCCGTTTTTGTCGTTTGGCTAAGGAACCCTAAAATTTTATGCATTTATTCATTTTAACTATTTTTTTGTAGACTAATTTATTATATGCTAACCGTACTTACAACTTCGTTTGCGTGGAAAATGTTACCGTGACTTTTCCGGGTTAGTGTTTCACTTTCTCCCACTTAGACGTAGATTTTTCTTAAAAGTAGCCTTTTTCTTTTTGTTACTTCCTACCATGGAGAATCCGCCATATTGGATTTATGACGATGTCACATACACTTCGCCTCTTTATTGCATTTCATTTGACATTCATATTGCTGGAAGTCTTGAAAAAGTTACGTCCTATTACGGAGCATCCGCCATATTGGATTTATGATGATGACACATATACAGAAACCTTCCCCTACTTATTCCATTTCATTTAACACCCATATTGCTGGTGTTGAACAGAAAACTTACTTCCTACCATGAAGCATCTGCCATATTGAATTTATGATGACATCACATATACACAAACTGTTCCTGTGTATTCCATTTCATTTGATACTTATATTGCTGGAAGTCTGTTAATTTCTAACACGGAGCATTCGCCGTATTGGATTTCTTTATGACGTCACATATACAGAAACCTCCCAGGCGTGCGCACAACAACTCACTAAAGTTTCATCGCAATCAAACAAATGGTATAGGAACGCATTGAAAACAAATGTACAAAGAAACATTCATCTGAAAAAAAACAGACAGACAGAGTTTCGCATTTTTTGAAAAAAGAAACATTCATCATTAAATAAACAGACAGACTTTCGCATTTATAATATTAGTACGGGTATCCGCTTTTATATATTTTTATTGGCTTAAAATCTTAAATCATATAATTGTCAATATAAAAACAATCATTCAAAAACGTATGTAATAAATATTTTAATTACTTAATTAAGTTTGTAACAATAGTAGAAAAGAAACAAGATTTTTATTATAACATAGAATTAAGTATATAATTTTAAAGAATGGTAGTCATTATAAATTGTGAAATTAATAGAAAAGATATTGATATATCACTACGTTTTTTCGCATCTCTACTAAGTACTTACACGTGCCATCTTGTAAGAGTGAGGACGCAACATATAATTATAGCTTGCTAGACCAGGACAAACGCTGACTCCAAGCTACCAAAAACTAGTATCACTAGAGCTCTGCATTTATCTGTGAAAATTTTTATTATTAATTTTATACTTACCGATGAAACGTAATATTGTTCTTTTTGAAACTATTTTTACGACTGTCACTACCACACCGCTTTATTGCGCAATTTGGCATTGTTTACGTATTTTATTCTATATTTTTTAAAACGATTAGACACAGGTCACGGATCTGCTTCCTGGTTAATACTAAAGGAGCGCGCGTTCGTGTTTTAACTTATATGAGCATTTGTGCAAATCGTTGGCAGTAAACGGCGCCTTTTCATTTCCTGTCTTTAGGCTAGTTTGTCTGTGTTTAACACTAACATTTTTTTTTTAAAGTTATTGGTGAAGGCTATTCGGTTATAATAATTTCTCAACGCAGTGAAGCGCCCGGCGCCCATACGAGTCCTAGAACTCTCATGCTCACAGAATATTCGTTACAAATTTAATTATTTATTTATTTCATTACAAGTTCCATAGTTATAAATAAAAAATATATTTGAATTACCACACAAGTAGCTAATTATGAAGTTACACAAATTACTAACCATTTATACAATGCAAAAAATACGGAATAATTTATTACAATTACGTATAAGTGTGTGTGTGAGAGATGTGAGTTAAAAAATGAAGATGTGTTTATGGCTAACTTTTTATTAAGTTTACGTGAAATTAATTAAGTTGAAGAGGTACTAAAATTATATTTATTAAAAAATTGTTAAATGTGTTTGTACTGTGTAAATGATTTTCCTCTTTTTACACTTTCGTGGTTGCTATAGCACGCAACATAATAAAATAACTGAAGGAGTTTCGGAGAATCTGAAAAGAAATATATTTTCGATGTTATGATTATAATAATGTTGATAATATTTCAACACTGACTACCATTGTTATGTGTATACTTCATTGACAGTGTAGTAAAAAATGCAATAAACCCACTCTAAATTATTGCTTACCGCAGACATTGTCCGAACTCCTATCGGCACCATTTTAAAGGCTTTTAGAGTTTTGGACTCTTGAACATTACATAAGAAAAAAAGTATTAATCGACGCGCACGTGGCGGCATACACTCCCATGGTACATTGTATACAGTGTGCGGAATAGCGTCGCTCTAGAAACAAAAAAATAATACAAAGAATCGTACCTATTGAAATTTTCGTGAACATATAAATGTTCAGACGCCACATAAATATAAGAATTGTCGTTCAGTGTATGTAAGCACTGAACAACTATTATATTATTTACATACCATAATAATGTATAACATTAGGTCCTTACCTATGAAATTGCCGATTTTTAATACTAGCTAGTGTGAAGATCGATACCTTTCATTCTACTTAAAATTCCAAATTCAAATTAATTTTATAATATAGCTCTGACTTTTCTTTTAAAAAATCAAGGAGTTTTTCAGCAGGATTTCATGGGAACTGCCTCTGCCGTAATATATTTATTGCCAGAAACTCCAAGAAACATTAAAATGTATTACGTCGACATTTTAATGAAATTTTAATAAATGTATTAATTTTATGTTACATTAAATTATATAAATTTTAATGAATAAAAATATGAAGAATGTATCTATTTATGACTGAAAACGTCGGCTGTATGGCCGTAGATCCCTTTGCCTTTCTTCTCAAAGTAGAATTGTAAATAAAAAAAGTAAAAAATCAGATCTGTTTTCCCACCGTCGATTCGATTTTTCTTTGACATCGTTTTTCTGTAAATATCGAAAAATCAAACTTGCGCGTTATTTTCGAATATTAGTTCCGTCATGGCATCAACGCAGCACAGACGGCAAGCAATACGAGGGCTGCTATTTATGTATCCGGAACAACAAAGTGAAACAAACATATAGCATTTATTATAGTTTTATCGCTTTTCAAAATATTCACCATCATGATCGATGCACTTATGCATGTGTTGGAACCAATTTTAGTAGCATTTTTTCCATTCGGATTGAGGTATCTCCAAAACGTGCATTTTGAAGCATCAACAGCCTCTTCACGGCTCGAAAAACGTTGACCACGTAAATTATTCTTCACGGTTGGGAATAAATAGAAGTCGTTGGGGGCCAAGTCGGGGCTGTACGGCGGATGACCCGTTAATTGGATCTTTTGATCTTTCAAATACCGAGTTGTTTCGGCCGATGTGTGGCAGCTAGCATTGTTATGATGAAGAAGGATTCTGTGTTGTCGGTTGTTCTTTCTTATTTCTTCAAAGATTTCTGGCAAACAAATGGTCATGTACCATTCAGAATTAACCGTTTTACGATCCTCTAGTGGCACTGTAGCTACATGTCCATTTATACAAAAATAACAAGCGACCATTTGCTTCAAAGTGCTTTTTGAACGAATGACTTTTGTTGGGTTCGGCTCATCTTGGAACACCCAAACCGTTGATTGTTGTTTAGTTTCGGGATCATACGCATATATCCAAGATTCATCACCTGTGTAGATATTATAGACAGCTTTTGACGCACCCTGATTGTACTTCTGTAACATTTTTTCACACCAATGGACACGAGCCCGTTTTTGGTCAATTCTCAAGTTGTGCGGAATCCAAAGTGAACAAATTTTTTTTACAGCTAAATATTCGTGTAATATTTTATATACGTATATACGTATGCCCAGAGACGCCTCTATCTCACGATATGTAACATGACGATCTTGCATTATTAGTTCCCGCACAGCATCGATATTTTGAGGTACAACAACGGATTTAGGGCGACCTTCCTTAACTTCGTCCGTGAGCACAGACCGACCACGATTAAACTCACTAAACCAGTGATACACAGTAGCTTTCGATGGTGCTTCGTCTCCAAAAGTCGAAGTGAGTTGATGGATGCACTGTTTTTGAGTTAGCTCTCGCCGAAAATCGTAATAAATCATAGCACGAAAATTTTCACGACTTAAATCCATGGTGATAAAGACACGCAATTTTCAAAATGACGCCACAAAGGATAAACAAATGACAGCTACATGAAACAAATTGTATTCTTCAGCCAAAGAGTTCCATTTTTAAATGTTATAATTACTTTTTCAATATTGTTCTGTAATTGGCCAATTCCGGATACATAAATAGCAGCCCTTGTATTAATAATGTATAGGTATGGACGATGTACCGCGAGTGAACTCATGGTATGTTTTTGGTTGGTCGGTGGACACAAGGCGCCTGCCTTGTGTCCAACCGAAACAAGTCTTATTGTCTTAAGTATATTGGACTTGTCCCGGTATTGTTTATTACAGCTTCTTGAGATCTGGCACAACAATTACTATAAAGGTTTAGGTACTGCGAAGAATTGCAAATGATCATACTCGCTATCAAACAACCGAAAGTTGTCAGTTGCTCTAGGCCACTCCTTTTTCATGACAACGTTTGTCCGCACAGTACACAACGGACCCTCGCAAAACTATAGGAGTTACGATTAGAAACTCTCCGTCACACGATACTCATCAAATGTTGCTCCAATTCATTTCCATTACTTTCGGAACTAGATAACTTTGTGCGAATGAAAAATTTCAAATCCGATGAGGCGGTGAAAAAGACATAAAAGAGTTCATCGATTCTCGTCCCCACGATTTCTATAGCAGAGGCATCAATAAACTTCTATTAAAATGGCAAAAATGCATCGACCATAATGTCGAACTCTTCGATTATTTAAAAAAAATTGTTTGATTTTTTCCTATACATAACGGAAATTTCATAGCTAAGGACCTAATAATGTTCTATATCGAACAGATCTTATGTTATAAAGATACTAAATATTACATGTTCGATAATCATAAATTCTATGATCAGTTAATTTTTATTTTTAGTTGACATGGCTTACGTTGTTTCGCACCAATTCAAACACAACGGACAATTGGATCAGTTGTTGAAAAAGAATCAATGTAAGAGGTCCATATCGTACTAGAGACGCAGCATCCTGAAATGATATGAATAACAAAAAATTAATCAAGTGCTAGTTGAACTCGCGCATAGAGGCTTCCATACGATGCCTATTTATAGAATGATAGATTTCTTAACTTAATTTTTAAAAAACTTGAAGACTTAGAACTTTCATTAAAATTCAGATAAGGCTTTATAACCCCTGAAATTTTGAAAATAATCTGGACTTTTTTAAAATTTAAAAATTGTATAGTGGACAAACGGGATCTTCAAGTCGAGTTCGGATGTCCAATTTTGCTCCTTCTTTAATTGTCCTATGGATATCTTAAAATATTAGTTAATACGACATACTATGTGTGGGCGTAAATACTATGTTAAATTTCAAGTTAGTAGGTACTTCGTCATATAGTTTCTGAGAAATCGCATATGTCAAAGGAACAAACGCGTGAACGATCTTATAACGACTCCGTTTTTCCTTCAGAACCCCAAAAAATAACTAACTTTTTACATAACTTGTACTGCGGTGTACAATAAAATCATATAGATAAATAGACAGTGCCAACTCTGACAATTCGTTAATTATAGGTCGGAACACCTAAATCTCACCCGACGAGGTTTGCCATTCCGAGTTTAGGTGATAGTAAATATACAAATGCCGGAGCCCCGAGTTTTGTTACACTGAGAAAACTGCCAAGTACTCTCATGTTCATAGCTAAAAAAGTAGGGAGAGAACAATACTTTTCAGGCGCAAAAGTAATAAAAGCAAAAAGTATTCTCATTTAACATCAATAGTTCAATAGTTTCAATACGAACGTGAATTTAGCAGACATGACAAAATATATTAATCATAAATTCACAGAAATAATTAAAAAAAAAAATTTAAAGGCATGCCTATACTGAATTTGTCAGAGGGATAGTTATAATGTGTGTGAAGTGGATTGGGCAATATTAATATAGATATGTTTCAACTAGGGTCGAGTGGTGTGGGTGACCCGCCACAGGGGGTGGACCAACAGGCGCTTACAGCTTCCATTAAGTGGAGCCTTAGCCTGCCATCCCAAGACCGCAGTGCGTAGACTTCATGTCTACATCCTTCTCGAGGTGACCCTGTTTCTACTGAACACTGCGGATCTAGACTGGAGAGTCGATAAACACTCCTGAGGGTGGTGCTTCGGCGGCGCCCTCAGTACCGGGTCGGGGCCGATGAGGCTGTAGTGCCGAACGGGCCTGGCCTGGACCGGGGGGGGGAATAGTGTCCTTCTGAGGACTGGGGTTGTTTTCGTCACTTTACCCCTCTGCTTTCAGAGGGGAATGGTCGTCGAGCGCTATTGCGCGTTGTGTGTTTTTGTGTCCTCTGCGGAGGACACGCCCGGAGGCACTAATCCTGTCGCTGGGTGGCGTCTGGGGGGCGGACCGGCACCAGCTGCCCTCCCCGGGACCCCGCGCAGTCACTTCAACGACCCCCGTGTCGGTGCTAAGGGGGTACGTCGTGGCTGTGCGGACCGACGACGGGCTTGCCTTAATTGGCCGGCCCAAGAGAAGGAAAACTCGACACGAAACCCGTGAGGAAACACGTTTAAAACCTGTGGATACCTGGGGCCCTCCACAGTATATACCCTAGCCCCCGGAATGGGCGTCACCCGGGGGTGGTCCTGTAGTTCGGCCCTACTCGTGGGAACAACAATGGACAAACTTATTCTCAAAGCAAAGGGGAAGGGGGGTAAAGTGAGGAGAGAAGAGGAGGAGAGTGTAGAGGTGGAATTTTATCCTCTCTCGGACTCGTCGTGGTACAGTGGCAAAAGTGCCGAAACCTTGTGCTACGATGAGGAGGAGGAGGTGGAATTGCCTGCAAAGGCAAAAAAACGTTTGCGCACACGCGAACAAACGAAGAGGGACTCCAGTTCTGGGAGCGCTTCAGGAGTATCATCCGCTAAGGTGGCAAGCACTTCAAGCAGGGGCCGAGGCCGAGGTAGAGGTAGGCCTGCAACTACCGGCCAGTATGTGGGTCTCGCCCAGGCCAAGCGCGAATTGGCAGAGGCGGAGAGGGCGGAAATGCAGCTTCAGGCGGAGAAAGAAGTCACGGCGATGACTCATGAGCTGCATTGTACTCGGGAGTTGTCGCCCAGTCGTATTGGTTGTATGGGGGGGTTAACGGAATATCCACCGAAGCCCGACCTTAAAACAACCATCGGTTGTAAAAAGGTCGTAGAGGAAAGCGTGGCCGCCATCAAAAAAGTGGCCAAAGATTCGAAGAATTTGAAGGGTGGTTTCGTGAAGGCCCTGAAAGAAGCCGCAGCGGCAATTGAGGACGTGACGAAAGTTATGCTGAATCGCTCAACGAATGAGGAGGTTCGTGCGTTGCAGGCGGAGAATAACCGCCTACAAATTCAAATGGTGGGGATTCGCAAACAAGTTGTGGAGCTCCAAGAGATGGTGGAGAGAATGGCGCTTCAGCCGATTCATAGTCCGGCTGCTGCGGCGCCATCACAGGAGGAACTCGTGCGGAATATTATGATGCAGGTTGGCACGATGGTTTCCGCACGTATCGATAACCTGCAGGAGAAGCTTTTGCCAGAGAAAAATTCCCGTCCGCCTCTGGCGGCGGACGCGATAAGAGAGAGAGAGACAAGGACATCAGCTTCACTACCGAGGCTCAGTTCTGAGTCTGCCGCGTTAGCCACCAAACTGGCACCAAAGCCACAAAGGCGCGGTAAAAGGACGGGAAAAGCCAAGGTAATAGCGGTTCCTCCCGCGCCTGTTGCGTCAACGTCTTTGGCGCCGACGCTTGAGCCGGTAAATATGGAGGAAGATTTTACCGTCGTGGTGGGTAAAAAGAAAAAGGGGAAGGGCAAGGGCAAGTCGTCTGCTGCTGTACCGTCTATACAGACGAATAAAGAGGTCGCACCGGTCCCGGCTTCCAAGCCGAATAGGGAAACGGGTGGTAAGGGAAAGGGAAAGGCAAAAAAGCCTAAGTTCCGCACTCCGCGTTCGTCTGCCGTCGTGTTGACGCTCCAGCCGGGTGCTCTCGAGAAGGGAATAACTTATGCCCAGGTTCTGTCCGAGGCTAAGGAAAAAGTTAATTTAGAGCCCCTGGGAATAACGGAGCTACGGTTTCGGAAGGCCGCCACTGGGGCCACAGTGTTGGAGCTCCCAGGTGCAGGTAGTAGCGACAAAGCAAATGAGTTTGCTAATAAATTGAGGGAGCATCTCAGCCCTGAATTGGTTAGGGTGTCCAGGCCCACTAAATGCGCGGAGCTACGCGTTTCAGGCCTGGATGACTCGGTCACGGCGGCTGAAGTGTCCGCAGCCATTGTAAGAGTCGGCGAATGCTCTGTCGAGTCGTTGAAGATTGGTGAATTGCGCCGGACCCCGCGGGGAATAATCTCTGTGTGGGTTCGTTGTCCAGTGGAGGCGGCTAAAAAAGTTGCGAGTGGTCGCTTATTGGTAGGCTGGGTCTCAGCTAATGTTAGCATCCTTGAGCCGAGACCTCTCCGATGTTACAGATGCCTGAAAATCGGACATGTGAGGGCTAACTGTGCGTCTGAGACTGACCGCAGTGAACAGTGCTATCGCTGCGGTCAGACGGGTCATAAAGCAGCGGGTTGTTCAGCGGCGCCCAATTGTACACTGTGCGTCGCTGAAAAAAGGCCAGCGGACCACGTTCCGGGGTATGGTATGTGACGTAAGGTATGTGAAGGGGCAAAGTCCACAAGGGGCAAAAAGGCGACGGCTTCTGTGGCTTTTACAACTCCGGTTGCCGGCCCTTCTCGGGAGGAGGTAATGGCCACTGATTAGTGGCCATCTAGTAATCCATCGCCTACTGCGATTAGCGTTCTGCCTTCTTGCGGCAGAATGCCCACTAGAGGCTTGGGGGTGACCTTGGGGGGGGCCACCCCCAACTAAAGCCTCGAGATGGCGCGCGCGGTGTTCCCGCGCGTCTCTCTGTGCAGTACAGGCAATAATGCCGAACGAGACGAGGCTGGCGGTTGAGCGCCGGCCGTTGCCCGCCGGGGTCGCGGAGGAATACGAAAGTTTTCCCGTTGCCCCGGTACAAAGGCTCTCGGGGAACACCGTCAGGTTTTAGTGGGTAGACTCGGCCTTGCACCCAACAGTCGAGGAGTCCCACATACCCCCCTGCCACCCCTATGGCGGGACGGGATGCATAAAGCATTTCCTGACGTTAAAAAAAAAAAAAAAAGGTATGTTTCAACTCAAGAGTCGATAAACACTCCTGAGGGTGTCGCTTCGGCGATGCCCTCAGTACCGGGTTGGGACCGAGTAGGTAGTGGAGCCGAAAGGACCCGGCCCGGACCGGGGGGGAGGGGGTCGTGTTCCCCGTCCTCATAATGAGGGTGGGGGTACGGCGTGTGGGGCCTTCGGCCCCGAGGTGGTAAGATGGAAAACTTATTAAAACCCGTGAGTAAACACGTTAAAATCAGGGGTGGGACCGGGCTGGGACCGAGTAGGAGGTGGAGCCGAAAGGACCCGGCCTGGACCCGGGGGGGATAAGTTTGTGTTCCCCGTCCTCTGCGTGAGGGCGGGGGTCTGCCGTGTGGGTCGTTTTTCCACTTGCCCCTCTCCTTTGAGAGGGGTATTGTTGGCTAAGTGTTGGTTCCGGCGTCCTTCGCGGAGGACGCGGGTCAAGAGGTGGAAAGAAGGAAAACTTTTAAAAACCCGTGAGGAAACACGTAAAAATCAGAGGTGGAGAGAAGGAAAACTCGAAATGAAACCCGTGAGAAAACACGTTAAAATCAAAGGTGGAGAGAAGGAAAACTCGAAATGAAACCCGTGAGACAACACGTTAAAATCAGAGGTGGGAAGAAGGAAAACTTGTAAAAACCCGTGAGTAAACACGTAAAAATCAGGTGGTCGTGCTGACGCCCCTGCCGTGGTGTAGGCGGGGTGCGGAAGCCGCCACTTCGGAGGCCTGGGGTGTCCTTCGGGGGAAGGCGCCTCACCAATGGCCTCGGGATGGTGCGCGCGGTGTTCCCGCGCGCCTCCCAGGAGAGCGGGCAGGTCAAACTGGCCGCAAACGGAGGAGGGCTCGGCTCAGGCTGGGCATAGCCGCCGGGGTCGCGGAGGAATGCCAACGCGCTCCCGTTGCCCCGGCATCAAGGCTCTCGAGGAACACCGTCAGGTTTTAGTGGGTAGACTCGGCCTAGCACCCTAATGTCGAGGAGTCCCACATACCCCCCTGCCACCCCCCTACGGCAGGACGGGATGCATAAAGCATTTCCTGACGCAAAAAAAAAAAAAAAAGGTATGTTTCAACTTGCTGGTCGGATGGGTCTCGGCAGGGGTACAGCTCCTTGAGCCGAGGCCCCTGAGGTGCTACAAATGCCTCAGGGTTGGGCACGTGCGGGTCTCCTGCACGTCAGAGGTGGACCGCAGCGGACAGTGCTACCGCTGCGGCCAAGAGGGTCACAAGGCTGGCGGGTGCAATGCGGCACCCAACTGCACGTTGTGCGCCGCGAGCGGTCTGCCCGCCGGTCATTTAACGGGGGGAAAAGCCTGTGCGGGGGCCAAGCCCAAATAGGGCGAAAGGGTGGCTTTTGCCGCCGCCCGTGTGGCTCCTGCCAGGCTGGGAGTAGAGGGGATGGCCACGGACTAGTGGCCCCCCAGGTGACCAACGCTCTGGCGTGCACTACCTCCGCCGCCGATTGTAGCGGCGGAGAGCCCACTGAGGCTTGGGGTGGCATTCGGGGGAGTGCCAGGGGTGCTGTGTGAATGGCACCCTATTTGAGGGGGGAACCAAGGGGTCCGGCGTTGGTTGTCGCGGTTTCTCTGCGAAGAACGCGAATAATATCCGTCGTCGTTGTCGTCACCTGAACCCTCTGTTTGCAGAGGGATATGGTTGTCGTGCGCGATGGCACAGGAGAAAAGGTGTCTCTTCGGGGGAAAGTGCGGGTTTTTGCATTCGTTGCACTTGCTCCTCTCTTTTGAGAAGAGTATTGTTATTTTTTGTGGTGTTCCGTCGTCCTTCGTGGAGGACGCGGGTCTTGTAGTAGTGACGCGCCCGGAGACACTAACCCTGTCGCCGGGTGGCATCTGGAGGGTGGACTGGCACCAGCCTCCCCGGGACCCCGCGCAGTCACTTCAACGACCCTCGTGATGGTGCTAAGAGGGTACGTCGTGGCTGCGTGGACCGACGACGGGCTTGCCTTCATTGGCCGGCCCAAGAGAAGGAAAACTTGATACAAACCCGTGAGCCAACACGTAAAAACCTGTGGGTACCTGGAGACCCCCACAGTATTTACCCTTCTCCTCGGAATGGACGTCACCCGGGGTGACCTTTAGTTCGTTCCATAAATCCTAGTTTCCCGTGAAAAGGGGACGTTTATGAATGATGAACACAAACCCAAATAAAAAAGACGTAAGGCAGGAGGTGGACGAGAAGGCGCAGGAACCGCAAGAACCGGAGGTGATATTTATGTCAGACTCTACGTGTGGCAGCGAGGAGAGTCTGGACTCATGTGTGTCGAGGACGCGCAGAACACGCGAGAAACGCATCGCATGGTGGACGAGTCATCAGATTCGTCATCTTTCAAGAGGGAACACGTGAGGTTTCCATGGTATCAAGACCTCGTGGAAGACAGACAGCGGCGCAAAAAACAGTTGGCGAAAAGAGGCAGAGGCCGACCGCCAACCACTGGCGAGTACGTGGGGCTGGCGCAGGCCAAGCAGGCTCTCGTGGACGCCGAGAGGCAAGAGATGGAGCTGCGCACCGAGCAGGAAATGGCGGATATGTCGCAAGAGCTCGCACGCGCCAGGGCATCGCGCTCCAAAGCGTCGACATTGGCTGACGTAGGTGGTGAGGTTCGGGTAGGTTCCGTGGACCTTCAAGAAATTGTGGTGAAGGACTTGGCCGCCATCGAAAAGGTGGCCAAGACCTCAAAAAACTTGAAGGGTCCCTATATCAAGGCCCTCAACGATGCCGTCGCCTCTATCAAGGCGACAACCGAGGCACTGGGTTCCAGATCCTTAACTGAGGAGACTCGGCGGCTGCAGGAAGAGAACGGGCGCCTGCGAGCAGAATTGGGGAAGCTTCGTTCCCAGTTGGCGGAGCTTAAGGAAGAAATATTCCTGTTTATGAACCGCCCCGGACCTTCTTCGTCTGAGGCTGTGACGGATGCCATGGCGCTTACGCATGAAGAGATAGCGCGTACGATCACTGCACAAGTAAGCGCCATGATGAACGCTAGGTTCGAAGCGTTGGAGGACCGGCTGCTGCCGGAAAAGCGGTTCAGACCAGCATCTCTGGCGGTAAGGATGGATGGCGTGGAGCCGGAACTCGTAGCTCCGCTGCCAGTGCAGAGTGTGTCGGGGAGTGGCAAACTTGCTGCTCCCAAGTCCAGCGTGTCCGGCGTTGTTGGGAAGGGCAAAAGAAGGGGGGAAAGGAGAGGGAAAGGGTTCCGGCGTTGTCTGGTGCGGGGGTACCTCCAAGGCCCCGTCCGCTGCCTCCGGCACCGGCCTCCATGGAGGAGGCCTATAGTGTTGTTGCCCGAAAGGGTAAGAAGAAAGCTCCGGGGGGTACTCTTCAGCCCCCAACCAAAGAGGACCAGGCCAAGGGCAAAAAGCTCAAGGCCAAGCCCAAAAAACGAAGAAGCCGAAGCTCCGAATTCCGCGGACTTCGGCTGTAGTCCTCGCGCTCTCGCCCGAGGCGGAGAGTAAAGGAGCGACGTACGCCTCCATCCTTACGGAGGCGAAAAACAAAGTAGACCTCAGTCAGCTGGATATTACCGGCTTGGATATCGGGAGTGACGGGGGCCTCCAACAAGGAGAAAGCCGACGCCCTCGCAAATCGCCTGCGTGAGTGTCTGAGTCCTGAGATCGTCCGAGTCTCCAGGCCCACGAAGTGCGCAGAACTGCGCGTATCAGGTCTGGATGACTCGGCGTCGGTTGCGGATGTTGCCGCAGCCGTCGCAGAGGTTGGAGGTGTTTCCGCGGAAGATTTAAAGGTGGGAGAGATCCGCCGCGCCCCTTCGGGGCTCGGAGCAGCCTGGGACCGCTGCCCTGTAGATGCAGCGAAGAACGTAGCGGGTGCCCGGCTGCTAGTTGGATGGGTCTCGGCCGGGGTGCAACTCCTAGAGCCGAGGCCCTTGAGGTGCTGCAGATGCCTTAAGATTGGGCACGTGCGGGTCTCCTGCACGTCGGAGGTGGACCGCAGCGGACAGTGCTACCGCTGCGGCCAAGTGGGTCACAAGGCCGGCGGGTGCAATGCGGCGCCCAACTGCACGTTGTGCGCCGCCAGTGGTCTGCCGGCCGGTCATTTAACGGGGGGTAAGTCCTGTGCGGGGGGGCAAAGCCCAAAAAGGGCGAAAGGGTGGTTCATGCAGCCGCCCGTGTGGCCCCTGCCAGGCAGGGATTGGAGGGGATGGCCACGGACTAGTGGCCTCCTCACGTTACCAACGCCTCTGTAACAATTTTCTACTATTGGAAGACTTTTCGAAGTTGTTCCGGTGAATATATAATGCTATACATAACGAAAAATCTCTTAAATATTTACATACAAACTTTAAGTGGAAAATCTGGTGTTTTTTTTTTATTTACATAACATAACATAACATATCTTCACGCTGTATCCCCAACGGGGTAGTCAGAGAGGACGGAGCGCCAGGAGTCGCGGTCCTTACACACCTCTTTCGCCTCCTCAAAACTCATCATTCTCTTTACTCATTTTCGCCTAGGTATGCGAGTGCTTTTGACATTTCCGTCTGCTAACACTCTGGCTATTTGATTTTCATAAGTCAGCCTTGGTCTTCCTTGGCTTCTTTTACCACTCACATCCGCTCTGTAGATTTTCTTCGTCAATCTTTCATCACTCATTCTTTCCAAGTGCCCGAACCATCTAAGCTTTCCTTTCTTCATTTTTACAATAACACTGTTGTGCAACCCTGTCATACTGCGTATCTCATCATTGCTTATCCTGTCCGCAAGCGTGACACCGCACATATTTCCAAGAGACCGCATCTCCACAGTATTTATCATACTTTCACTCGATTTCGGGCATATCCAGGCCTCACTAGCGTACAACAAAGTTGTCACCAACACCGCATTGTGGATGGCCATTTTAGCAGTGTTAGATATATTCACACTACCCACTAATGCGGACTGAGCATCGTTCACTTTATTGCCAGCTGCTACCCGCCTCTCCACATCCAACTCACATTTTCCATCCCTCGAAAACGCACTCCCCAGATACACAATTTCATTCACTTGTTCTAGACATAATTTCTCCACGCAGCGATAAATCTGTTCTAAATATCACTAAACTAATTGTCAGTATTCAAGTAGTGTAAGATTAGGGGCGGGGAATTCAGTTTTCCAAATTAGCTTGACGTCTTATTTTTTTAAAACGGATTTATTGTAAAGAGAAGTAAGTGTTTTCTTAACACTTGAATAGGTCGAGGTTTCGCTGACTCCGGGAGTTTAAAATTGATCAGAAGCTCCCGTATTAATTATGAATTATGTTGAATTGGAAGCAACTGTACAAACGATAACTAGGCTAGGCGAACGATAACAGAACAAGATCCCATTCGTTGTAAGTGTCTATACATGAAGTTAAATATAGCGCGTTTGAAATAATTATTATTGAATCATCTGTATTTTGTGGGAAGTGTGCAGAATTTTATCGATGTGACATTGCCGCGCCATCATTGCGGTGTTACAGTAGGTATTATAAAGATGACGTTTGAAAGAAAGTCGTACCTACCTACTTTCGGACAATTCGAACAAACTTACCAATGCCGAGCATTCCAGTAGTAAAATACAACCGCTGATTTGATGAAACGCGTAATAAAAACCTATAATAGGGCCCCAAGTGTTGAAAGTTTTGTTCATGAAACTGAAATAAAGCAGTAAACCATGATATCGAGAGATAGGCAAATACAAAAATATTCATAAAAAATATTTTTTACAAGTTATTATTTGAATAAGTAGGGGTAGAGTTAGGGCTTATAGAGATAAGCTCTAACTCTGCAAACCCTACATCTTGGTCAAAAAGTATGGCTTGGCTGTTTCATAGAACATCAAAGACAACACACGAGCATTAAAGGCCAGTGACTTAATTTCTTATCATAAATCCATGGAAAAGTCTGCGCGACGACCGCGAATCGGCCAAGCCATACTTTTTGATTAAGACTTACTTTTTACAGTGAATGTGATATGAGCTTTTGAATCTTAGCAACCAACATGTTTGATATTAAATGTTTTTGGTAGTATCTGTTATTTGAGAAATAATGTGTAGTATGTGGGAAAATTTCTTTTCCTAAGATGCTCTAGTTCTTTTTATTTTTTCGGGTTGTATTTCTTGTGTTAAATTTGTAAATGTATAACACTTGCAAAAAGGTATTTCTTCCATGCCAGCAATTCCTTTCTTCATAATCTATTCTCTTTTTCGTTGTTTATGTAGTATGTATAGGGGTTAGAGGGTAAAAGTTACAGATCTTTCAGTTTTATTTTGTCGTTTTGTTACCCTGCGCACCACGTCTCAGCTTTCTAGGACTTCGTGAAGTTTCCTAAAGGTTTTGATGAGTGAGTGAGTGAGTGAGTGAATCACTGACGAAATCGACGTATTTTAGGTAAAATATTAAGTATAGAAGTTAGATAAATGAAACTTAGTGTTTCACAAGTCTATTAACTACATCTTATCCTGAGAATTTTGACTCTCTTATGGGTTTGAAAATACGGCAAAATTCTTCGAGAAAAGTTAGGTAGCGCCATGTTTTTGTCTTTTGGTTCATATTGGCGAGGTCACTGTCTTGCCCCTAGATATAATTAAGCACAATAATGTAGTTCATTGGCTCGACTTAATTTATAATGGTATGGTTTTTAATGTTCATGAGCACATGAGAGCCGATTGGTGATTGGACATGTACTACTTAAAATAGTTGAATTGCCGCGTGTCGGCGTAAATGCTGACAGCGCCCAACGTGATGTGATGTACGCCGTTAGCATCGTTCACTCACTTTGTAATCCATCGGTGGTAGTCGATATTCTCCTTAATTAATCGAATTATGTTATTAGTTTCCTCTTCGCTATACCATAATGTATTATTACTGTCATTACTGCGCATTGGTAGAGGAAAATTTTCTAAATTATGTTGAAGTATCTTCAGGTGACCCCGTATGTGAAACATTATGACCGCGAGTAGTAGATCGTAAACAACAAATATCACTGTGCATACATAGGACGCGTACCAGTTATAAAAGAAAAGAATGAAATAACCAGTTAAATCGGTACTGTAATCAATTGGCAAGTGAAAGTAAACGGAGTGTTCAAATTTCTTGCCGACTGGTCGGTTGCTACTGAACATACCGGCCTTAATATTATTGTAAAGCGGAATTAAGTTGAACAACAAAATTCCTACGTACATCTGCAAATGCAAAAACTTTGTGAAAATTGAGGAAATCTTATGAACCTCTTTGTGAACCTGCAATAAACACATTTTTATCGAATATTATTTTGATAACCATCAATATTTCTAACTTCAATTGTACACTTCAATGGTACCTGTAATGCATATTCCGATTTGAATTTGTAATGATGCATGTGTATTTCCTGCACAAATTCTTTGATTAATTTTTGATGGGAGTCCGTATAGACCATCACTAGCCGTTGCTACAACGAAAAATTACAATAATTTTAATTGCGGCGTATATAACTCGGACATTATGATATTCCATTATAATTTATCGCTTTGCTTACCCAACCATGGAAATTCATTAAGAATGTTATATAATTGTGACCCAGCACAAACATATTTAACACATGAAAATTGAGTTTTATGTAAGGACCACCTATATACAGACAATATATGTTCATCAGAATCGTAAATTCCAAATTTTTAAGAATGTTTCGAGACCGCTTTTTGCCAAAACATCGTCTCGGCCAGGCACCTATTCTATCCATAGATACTTTAATCTGCTTGATATAGCTAATTTTTAATGGATAATTGATGTCACTGTAAATCAAAATAATTATAAGTAAATGAGTAAAAATCGAGCAATTCTAATAACTTGTACTGAGAAGTTGGAAAAACCGCGTTCACAATTATTCTGATGACTTAATGAGTGACGACCGTAAGCCATATTTTTCTCGAGCTCATCTGAAGAAGAGCGGTATTACACGAATTGGTTAAACTATCAGTCACTGATTACTATATGCAAATAATCGTTTGAAGACCTGTGAAAATGTTTAATACCGAAAATAATGTATTTAATTCATTGTTGCCTTCATTTTACTGGAATCTTAAAAGAACAAACTAAAAAAACAGAATGGTTTGATTAATAAACCTTGGGAAAGAACATGCTTGACAAAACTGATGCGGGATATTAAAATCAGAACTGCTTAATTCATAACTGCCAGGAATTATTAAAATTTTATCATCTATTTAAATGACAGATAATGTTACAAATTAGTAGATTCTCGTATTAACTTACTGAGCTTCAGCCATCGACATGAAATTCTATTGTATTTTATTGTGAAATTAAATTGAAAATCTATAGTTTATAATATTTACTTCATATATATTCGTACTACGTCTATTAGTACCTCACTCTCAAATGTATTGATTCCGCCAGTACTTTTATAATATATTAAAATGGTTATTTAAAAATTCATCAACATTATTACGTGGTAAATTGGCTTAACCTTCTCTTACTTAGTCGTTATTTTGCAATAGAAATTACGACTGCTAACCTAACTCTATCCAGTAAATACTAAATTAATTTCAATTTTAATTCTTAACTGGAAAGCTACTGTACTCATTTTCAAAATATTTTGAGATATTGTTTTTAAAATGTATAGTACGCTATGGTAGAAAGCCACCTTTTAAAGACCTTGTGTTCATACAAAACTTATTTTTGACAATCTAAACTTAGACCAAATTAGACGATTGCTTTCTTTTTATCTTTTTATTTTTTTTATTTAATTTTTTAGTATTAATTTTCTTTAAATATTGTACTTAATTATTCCATTTTTTTAATTTATTTCAAATTAGTATACGTATAAATGATTGTCTTGTGTAGTGATATTTAATTTATTGATCTGTCACATTAGTATACATAACAGTAGGATGTATCCGTAGAAAGCTATAGCGTACGCAGTTTGTATGTGTACGCGCTAATGCGCACACGCCATGGCATGTACACAACGACAATATTATGGACAACTGTGGGTGAATATTGTAGTGCGAGTCGGAGTCACAAGCTACGCAAACACGTGACCGCCGTGGTTATTACCTAAAAATTTGCAGACAGCGATAGCCACGCGATCGTTGCAGGTCCGGTTACGAATTGTAATAAAAATTGATATCGTACATGACGCTGGTGTGTCTATTGCGCCGTGATCATACAATGCACTTTTCGTGGTTAAAAAAAAACAAAAAGATATAGCTCCACTATACAAATTATATTATACAAATTCTGTTCGCGACGTATAGAAACAAATATTCGTCTAGTGAGTGCAATAGCGCGTGAATCGAAAAAGAAATGCAATAATAGTGCGCGTGCAGTTAGACTTCACGCGCACTATTATTGCACTTCTCTCATTGTTAGGAGGTCAACTGAGGAAGCGTGTTCGTCGCCACCCCTGCCAGCCCTTTTCAGGGCTACAATTCCTCTCATGTGCATACCATGCGGGACAACGATTGTGCTACATTTAGGGCATCCCCCGAAAGCGACGTACACCGGTCTGTCCTCGCTGGTGTGTGCAGAGTGCAGTTCGGCGTTAAGGACCGCCACCCAACACGCTGTACACCTCGCGGCGGGAAGTGGAGAGAGGAGTGTAGAGTAGTCGCGTGGAATGTGAGAGGTGGGATTAAAGAGAAAATGAATGAAGTGATTGATATTATGGAAGAGAAAAGAATGGATGCGTTATGTTTGAGTGAAACCATGCGAAGGGGCAGTGAATTTGCCGACTTGCTCGGAGGGGGTCATCGCTTTGTGGTCAGGAGTACCACATGGCGACAGGGGATGCCAGGGAGTGGGCGTTTTGCTGTCCTCTCGTTTGGTTAATTGTATGACTGAGTATAAATATGTAAATCACAGACTGCTCTGGGTGAGGCTCAAGATGGGGTTGACAAGAATTTTTATTTTGGCGGCGTATGCTCCAGTATTCTCTGTCGGTTTGAGTGAACTAGAGCAGTTTTGAGAGAATGTTATAGAAGTTCTAGGGACGGTTGAAGAGAATGAGAGAATTGTTGTGTGTGGGGACATGATGGGTCGGGACAGCTCGAACAGGATTTGAGACTGTTCTAGGAAAATATGGAGATAAGAGAGTGAATGATGCTGGTAAGATTGTGTTAGGAGTGTGTATGGAGAAGGATATTTTTGTAGTTAATACCATATTTAAGCACAAAAGGATCCAACAGTACACGTGGGAAAGAAAGAGTGCGAGAAATATGATTGATTTATTTCTGGTGGATAGCAGACTTAAGAAGCAGGTTATAAACATAAGAGGGCATAGAGGAGCCGATCTGGGAACGGACCACTTTCTGGTGAGAACCAGAATAAGGGATTTGTTTGCCTGCAGAGGTTTGTCGCATTAAAAGCTGGAAACTGCAAGATGCGTCCACCAGGAATGGATATGAAAGAGTATTATCCGGTAAGCTTGATGATAGATTGAAAGTGATGAGCGAGTATGTTGAAGAATGTTGGCAGAACCTTAGGGATAGCATGATCGAGGCTGCGAAAGAAACGTGTGGAACGAACGAGATTGGGAACGGTAAAAAGCGTGATGTGTGGTGGGATGATGAGGTGAAACAGTCTGTGTATAAGAAGAAGAAAGCACGGTGAGACTACCTTGCTACTAAAAATGACTGTGATATGAATAATTTGATGAAAAACAGACATAAGCTGCAGAAAGCAGAAACGAAAGCACTAGTGAACGAGAAATGTGAAAGGTGTAGGGTTTTAGATAAAAACGAGACGTCGGACAAATTTGAGGAAAGTTCTAGATTATTTTGGAAAGAAGTACGTAAGTGTACCAAAGAAGAAGTGGTCCGGCACCTTGCAGAATGAATAAAGTGCGTTCGAAAGCAAATAACCTGCGTACAAATAAAAAATATGTTCTGCAGCGATGGAGTGAATACTATGGAGAACTGTACGAGAGTGGTGACTCCGTCTCTGACACTGAGAGCGATTCTATTGAATTGCCACACACGGGTCAGGGATTCTCGAGGATGCCATTAGTATGAAAGAGATTGAGACAGTGATAAAAAGTTTGGAATGTACAAACACATACACTTCCTACCCTCAGTGTGTTGAGTAAACATTGCTTAAGTTTCGCTCTGTATTTATAAATAAAGTTAGTGTTATGATCCAGTTTTTGTTGTGACAAAAGTTACATAAAAGTAAAGCTTGTGTAGCAAACTATAAAATAATATTTAGTATTACATCATAAAGTATACCTACACATATTAAAAAATATTAATAACAAAAAATAACCTCAATTTCTCCTGAGTGATTTGTTGGCGGTGGTCTGTTAGTTCTTTACTTTTAAACGTAATTATTACGAGTGTAACTTGCAGTGTAATAAGAATGAACTGTGAGGGGTGCCGTACACCTATTTCGGTGAGTGAATTAATGCGTTGCGTGAAATGTAATGCAGAATACCACTATAAATATTTAAACATGACTTCAGCTTACTACAGAAGCAATGTTCACGATCTGAAACGGACCTGGACTTATCCCTTGTGTGTCAATATTACACGACGTAAGGGTAATAATTCTAATACACCGATACAAGCACAGTTTGGAGGCACGACTGAGTTAGATTTAACTAATATGTCCTGTGATGACTTTACACCAACCAGTCATGAGTTGCATGATAAGTCTGACATATCACATAATAATACTCTGGCAGCAGTGGCCTCCCCGCCGCTACAATCACTTTGGAACAGTTTTCCAATTTGCTGGACTCGAAACTGGAGGGCTTGCGTCAAACTATGACACGAGAAATAAAAATGGAATTGTGTGCAAAAATAGAAGATCTGAAAACCAAATTCTCTGCTACCACTGATTTTTTGTCGGCCCTACATAAGGACTTGGTTAAAGATATGACTGCACTGAGAGATAAAATCCAAACACTTGAAAATCAAAATAATCATCTTCAATCTGAACTGACTCGTCTAAAACTAACAGTCAAGACATCGGATAAGTCATCAAAATCTTGAAATGAAATCTGTGCCAGAGAAAAAATCAGATACTTACTACTTATCTTAACAAAACTGTGCGAGGTTATAAAGGCTCCAGTCAATGAATCTGATATATGAGCTGCGCGTAGAGTGGCTAAGATGAATCCATCGGATCGACCACGTAACATTGTACTCTCTCATCTGAGCGTCATCGAGATATCATCATCTCGGCGGTTAAACGCTTTAATAAAAAAACCGTTCGTGTCCATTAAATTCATCACATCTTGGTCTTATTGGTGATAAATGTGGTAGAACATCTCTCACCGTAATGCAAAGAACTACATACAGCAACGAGAAAATGTGCCAAAGAACATTCATATAGTTATACGTGGGTGAAATATGGTCGTGTATATTTAAGGAAAAATGATGAATCACCCGCAATATTGGTCAAAGATTTAAATAGCTTAAAAAAAATTATTTAGGTTGAGGTATATTGTAGTAATATCGATTGGTGTGTTTGAATTAATTTGTTTACGTGTTTTCATTTGGTACTTTTCGTTTTCTTTATTATGTTAATTTATTATCAAAATATTAATAGAGCAAGAAATAAAGTTGATAATCTCTATGTAAACTGTTTAAATTCTAATTACGACATAATTTGTTTAACCGAGACAAATTACAGCCATAGTGTTGTTGACGGGGAACTGTTTGATGGGCGATGTACGGTTTTCAGAAGAGATTGTGAAACCGTAAATATGGCCAAATATCATAAAGAGGAGGGAGGTGAAACTCTTATCGCTATCGAAACTCAATATTGCGCTGTCAGACAGAAATCCTGGGAGAGCCATCATTAGGACATCTGGATTAGTATACTTGCGTATAATGAAAGTGATCCCAATTTGAATATATGCGTTTGTTACTTACCACCATACTTAGATAAAGAAGATCTCACACATTTCTATCCTATTCTTCAAGATATTATATTGAAAGCACGAGACGATGACATATTCTTGTTACTAAGTGATTTTAATACTCTAAACTTATCTTGGAACGTTTCGGTCGATGGACCGATTCTACCTAGCTGCACAAATATGAACTATAAGAGTACATTATTACTGGATACTTTGAATCTGTACAGTCTTTCAATAGAAGTTGGTACACCCCTGCGATAATAAAATAGTGGAAAACAATAATATAATAAGCTTATTATGTTCCAGATATTGTGTACACTGTCATTTTTGGCGACAGGTAGCTACCAAAAAACTGTTGGCTTAAATGTAAAGACGTACGTGTCCCAAACATCTGCATCTAGAGCAATTCATCAAGTTGTTGACGCTTTAAATAACTGAGATGTTGTGCGGAAATACATTAGATTTCCACAAAATTCTAATGAACGACAGGCACTGAAACAGAGGTAAAATAATGAGATGCATCTTTATCTAATATTTAGAATTTTTATTAGAATTAATGAATGAAACTAGTATTCTTAAAATAATTTTTTATGTAGATATTCCTATTTCTATTACAGATTTTATAAAAATTTAATATACCTGTAGTAATTGGGTGTATAGATGGCACCCTCGTATCCATGGTTAGGCCCAAAGAGCATGAGGAACGTTATTATTGCCGTAAAGGTTATCATGCAAGAAACGTCCTCATTGTAAGTCTGATAAGAATACATTTTTATTAATTATCTATTACCAGGAGATGATATTAATATTGATTGGTGTTCCAGATCAATGATGCAGATTTAAATATTTTGCAAGTGGATGCAACATTTGGAGGGGCAACACATGACAGTTTTGTCTTTTCCAACAGTGTCATCAAGCAACATTTAGAAGCAATACACAATAATGGAGAAGTTGTGTACCTTCTTGGTAAATTTTTAAATTATAATAATTATCAAAAATATGTATTTTCATGTTTCTTTCACATCTATTTTACTAACTAGGTATTCTATTTATTTTAGGTGACTCTGGATATCCACAAAGGCCATATCTAATGATACCCTTCAACAACCCAGAGCATGGTACACCTGAAGAATACTATAATAATTTGCACAGTACAGCTCGCAATAGTGTGGAGAGAACAATAGGAGTTCTGAAAGGAAGATTCAGATGTTTATTAATTCACAGGGTACCTCATTATGATCCCATCATGGTAACAAAAATAATAACAGCTTGCTGTGCCTTACACAACATGTGTAATCGTGCTGGGTTATCTGCTCCTACATTAGCGACAAATGAAGTTGAAGAAGAAAATCGATTACTCAGCACACTTAGAGTGAGCCAAACATCACATGATGATTTGGCAAGTAGGCGGTTGGGGCGGCAACAGCTTGTTAACCAGTTATGGCGTGCACGTTCAAGCCAATATGTTTAGGTATGAAATATATGTATAAATGATTACAATTGGACATTATGTCAACTGTAATGAGGTTGATTATTGACTGGCATAACACGCTCAACTTCTAGTACTTATTATCTTGAGACCTAGGCTTTGCAGAGTTAAGAACTAAAAACGCATTGCTACTTTAAGGTCTACTATCGATTGGTAGATGCAAAATGAAAAAAAAAATATTAAGTTGTAATTATAAAATTCTGGAGGCTATGTAGTGCAAACTGGCAGCGTCGAGAACAATGTTGTGTTATTAGCAATCAGTATTATCAAGATGTCTTGACTCTATTATTATGTGTTATTATTAGTGATCAGGAATGCTCCAGAAGTTTCTACCTCAATTTATCAGGCTATAAATAGGGAAACACTGCCGAGTGAGTCAGTCACCAATTAGAGCTATAACAAGGCGACATCAAATACTCAACAGAGAAATCATGCCTACGGGATGCAGAGACTTTTAGTCACATTGACTTTGAAGTAGAGGAGAGGTGGGGTGAGGAAGCGACGAGGTGGCTTAACTTCCAGGCCACTCAGGTAAGGGTTAAACTGGTAAGAAACCTCAGAAAAGCAGAGGTCTAAATATTACTAAATTTAGCTAATGCTAAGTGCATGTTCGTTCTAGAATTAAATAAGATGAGATAGCCTGATGCCTTTGTTAGGTTAAGGCCACGAGGCCATCAGTTTACCGTCTCTCGTGTGTGTGAGTATCCTTTGTTCTTAAATATTTTATTTTTGTATAATCTGATATTGTAAGAAACTTGTAAATTCAGTGTTTTTCTTATTTTTAATAAAGTGGGTTTTTTATGCCGAAGGCTTTTTCCCAAAAGAATAGTTCTTGTTTTATTTACTTTTGTTTATTCTTTTTATAACTTTGTATAATCAATTTAAATACAAAATGAACTAACATAGAATAAGTGGTATATTAACAACTTCATAGATCTGTATGATATCTGGAATAAATTATTATTATAAATTTAATAAGCTTAGCTATGAAAATGACAACAGACACTTTTTATAATTTTTGTAAGGATAAACATATAATAAAAATAAATTATTTTTAAGTATTCATTTTATTAATCAAGTCTTGTAAAGCTTGGCTTTGTCTGGACCAAGCCTCGCTCATTTCTTTTAAAATGCTAATCATCTGCCGCTGGTTTTGCGCTAGCAGATGCTCCGTTTCAACACGCCTTACCTCGATCGCAATAAATCGCTCGGTGAGGCTCGCTAATCTGCGATTGCCTCTGCGATGGTGGTGAGCGACGAGCCACACGTCGCCGAGCTACCACACGACGACAACGCGGAGCTGTAAAAAAAATACCGCAATTAAAAAACTGAACAACATTGTCACTAATTTTATAAGATTGTGAGTAGACAATTATTACATGATGCGGTACTAGGGAAGCGACTACCAGCAGCAGCTGTAGTTGCTGTAGTAGTGGGTGCTGGTGCAGGCGTGGAGGGTAGGGCTGTAGGTGTAATGGGTACAGGTGTTGATGCAGTGGGTGCTGATGCAGGAATGTGTTGAGTCTGTAAAAGAAAGTGATAGAAACTCAAAACATAGAATATCAAGCCAAGACCAATATGACGATGTGACCAATCAGATCTTACCTAGAAGACGATGTGAGGGCAACTCCAACTGACTATAGTTAACATATTACATAAATAACAACAACGCCCATGGCTCTCTGCCTATCCGCTTTTCACGATGTGACCAATCAGATCTTTTTATTCACAGCAGAATATACCACACCTTGCATCATTTCGATACTTTGGTTTCTGTACAAAGTTATTTCTGTCATTTATAAACTACAAGTAAAACGATACACACCAAGTGTAGACATTCAGGAAACTGTGCTTCAATTGCCACAATGTTCCTGCGGAAGCTACGAGTAGATTCCTGTACAACTCACTGGTGCAATTGAAAGTCTCTGGTCTGGACATGTGAACTTGCACTTCCAAGCTCCACTGCCATAGATTCAATGTGAGCCTATGGACATAAAAATATAAAAGTATCTAAGTATAATATATCTAAAGTACAAAAATGGGGCCTAGGTAGCCGTGGGGAAATTTAATACATGTGATTAGAATAATAATAAAAACAATACCTGCAGTATACTCTCTGAGACTGTGGCTCCAGAATCTGTCCCAACATCTTGAATGCCTGAAAATTAAAAAAATAAAAATATTTTGAAAAAAAAACGAAATATTTTTTCAGAAAAATATTTACCAATTGTACTCCCCCTTGCAATGATGTGCACAGCAGGAATTACTTGACTTTCATTAGCTGGTGGCTGTCAACAAAGAGAATACAGTTAATCAAGTATTTAACAAGTAAATCCATACAAAATTCAGTCGGCAAAAGTTGTAAATATTATTAATAAAAACTTCATAAAAAAAAATTAATAACTTAAAAAAAAATGTAAAAATTAACATCAAAATAGAGTATAGTTAACTTCAAATAATATATAATGAGACTCATTTAGATACCTATCCAAAATTATGTATTTCTTTACCACCAAATACCTTTTTACCTTGCAAATAAAAGGAAAAAAATAAAGCATACATGGAATGGGTTAATTTCTAGTTCCCTATCGCCAACAGCAAATTGGTCTCCACCCATCACAGCCAATATTCTGTCCTCTATTGTAGAGAGAACTATTTCATCTACTGCACCACCACCAGTCTGCTGCCTAAGCCTATGGATCTGGCTGTATTTTTTTTTCACAGCAGACTTCTTATCTTTCCAATACTAAAAAAACGAGCAAAAGCAGAATGTCACCTCAACCAATGAAAACAAATTCCTGTGAATGTAATTAATAATGTATGTAATATATCAATACATAATTATGTAGTTAATATGTGAAAAATGAAACATGCATAGCAAAAATAGGTATACTCTTTGTAGTATAGTTAAAAAGAAAACTAACCTTGGCCCATTTTTGTGGTGACTTAATACAGCCTCGTCCGTCACTATTGAGTTTTGTGGCAATTTCCTGCCAAGCAGCCTTTGTTTTCTCTCTAGCACTAGCGGTTCGCGCATATCCAGTAGCAAGCCACCGCTGCTCTTCGAGACAGTCGAGCAATTTTTCTTGCTGTGTTACCGAAGGAACAGAGCTTCTTGACATGCTAAAAGTAAAAATTTTACAATAGAAATAGAAGTAAAAAGATCACTATGACCTTTGACATACGTTAATAGCTCAATAACTTCAGTTGGTTGGATGTACCTAAAGACGATACAATCTCTGATGCACAATGCACTGTGCACTTGAGATGGCTTGGGATAAAAAAAAGCTAAAAAAAACAGAAAAGTATCTACACCCAACCACGAAATTCAAATACTTATACAGGACAATTTTAGCAAATTACAGTCAAGTAGATACTTACATATCTTTTTCAGTCGCAATTGATAGTAAATAGATGGTAAATAGGTAAAATATTGTGTAATTGATTGTTTACAAGATCACAAAACGAGATGCGAATAACGATCACAAATTAGTGAATTTTGACGTTTGAATGAAGTGAAAATTGGCAAAGACATTACTGACATTCAGCCTACCGAAATTAAAAATGAAAATAGGCTAACGAAAAAAGTAGATTTTATTAACCTGCCACATATCGGAGTTCGTAAATAACATTAATATTACAATAAAAACACATACAAACCCCTAAAACACTTAGTCGACAGATACCGATTTTAAATTTTGTCAAGCTGTAGCTCAACTCTATTGCAGCGGATACAGCGTCGAGTTACCGCAGCCAAGAGTTCGACGACGAGATAACATGCGTTAGTGAATAGGGTTTCGCACAGCGCTGAGTTCGACGTCGATCTCTATGCCATCTCGCCGACGAGTTCGTCGTCGAGCATGGCGTCGGATTTGTATATTAGAGAATAGCATGGCTGGTTCAACTGTATAAAATACTGCAATCAGTTACGGATAGCCCAAAACTTTTAGAAGAGTTTAATTTTAATATTGACTACAATCCTCGTCGCCCAAAGACCTTTAAAGTTCCGCTCTATCGCAACAACATCTCTTTCCACCGACCCTTAGCTAGAATGTGTAGACAATACGAAGATCTCAATAGAAGTCATTCCCAACTTGATTTATTTCACTCAAATTTCTTTTTATTTAAGAAAAAGGTTATAGATGTCCTCGGGAGGGTGGATTAAATAATTTTAATTTTGTCTCGTATATATTTACATATTCAACATGTAACTATGTCTTTCTTCTGAATTGTTTTCATTCTTTTTGTTTGTTAATGTAAGCTATTTTTACTCAATTTTGTTATTGTTATGTCGTGGAAATGTATTTAGGGTTTCGATCTTGTACATACCTATGAATTGTCAATTATTGTACTAATTATTATGGTTGTAACCTGTTGTATCTCCCAAATAAAAAAAAAAAATGAATGAATGAAGGAACGTATGAAAGGCGTCTCTGAAATATATTTGTGGGAGGCGGACGGTGGCTTTACGAACGGTAGGGGTTGTATCGATCAGATTTTCTCGCTTCGCGTTATCGTGGGGAAGTTTCTGGCTATAAGTCAGAAAGTTTTCTGCGCTTTCGTGGATCTAGAAAAAGCATTCAATAGAGTAGTGCGAAATAAATTGTGGAGTCTTCTGTCTGAATATGGCATGGAGGGCTCCTTACTGCAGGCTGTGAGGTCATTATATCGAGGCCACAGAGCCTGTGTAAGGATAGAAGGTGACATGTCGCCCTCGTTCGAAGTCTGTTCAGGTGTGTCAGACAGTGTTGCGTGATGTCAGCCTGGCTGTTCGTGCCGTGTTTGGACAGTGCCAGATTTATGATGACACAGTGGTAAAGTGCCTATTGTACGCTGACGATGTTGTGCTTATAGCACCATCAGAAACAGAGTTGCAAACACTAAACACGTGCATGAAAGAAGAATGTGGAGTGAAAGGATTGAATATGAATGTGAACAAAACTAAGGTTCTGGTGTTTGAAAGGGAAGCGGTACAGACGAAATGTGAGATTTGGATAAATAGAAAATGTCTAGAAGAGGTGAATGAAATTGTGTATCTGGGGAGTCCGTTTTCGATGTATGGAAGATGTGAGTTGGATGTGGAGAAACGGGTAACAGCTGGCAATAAAGTGAACGGTACTCTGTCCGTATTAGTAAGCAGTGTGAACATATCTAACACTGCCAAAATGGCCATCCACTATGCGGTGTTGGTGCCAACTTTATTGTACGGTAGTGAGACCTGGATATCAATCTAAGATTAAAGTTATGCGGCACATAAAGTCCACCCTAACTAGTCATAATCTGAGCGGAGCATTTCTATCACTTAAATTGCGATCTGAAATCGGCATGTATCTGAAACTTAAAAAAAAGGTGCTTCATAGTTATTTCGTACGTACGTGTCGTACACTATCATGAGCAAGATTTTAGAAGCACGTACAATTTCAATATTTACGCTAGGTAAATAACACGTATTTGTAATAAAACAAGAAGAAGGCAATATCGACGAAATTATATAGCAAAATCAAAAAATAATCGGACGATTAGACAGATGACAGATATAAGAATCGCTATCACAATCATACAGAAGAAAAAATCACTTAACCATGTAACGAAACTCATGTGTAGTAAATTTAATAATGTGACATATGTAAATTCATGTGAATTATGTTTAATACATTCCTAACAGGAGAAATTTTGGCATTAACATATCACGCTATGTTTTAAGAGAAATTTTAAAAATTGACTACAGAATTAAATATAATGAATATGTTAATACAAATAAAGCAATAAACATTAAATGTACAGTAGTAAAACAAAACAAATCCACTCAGACTGAATTCTTTGCTGAACTAGATAATAAATTAACTCAACCAGATATGTCCGCAAAAAATAGTGAATTGATTCTTGACTCTAACGGCGCTGATTCTGAACATGTATGTGAATATTGTAGTAATGGTTTTTTTGGTTTATAGGTACATGCATGTCATGCATAGTTATATGTACCTATAGAGTGCCAAAAAATAATAACACCTTAAAAATGTAGATATATTCACATTTTACATGACATACTTAGTTTACTTTGTTATAATTTAAAAATTATTGTATGCGGAGACTTTAATATTGCCATTTATCTTAAAGGAATCAAATCAAGCAACGAGATTTTATCATTTAATTCAGGGCTTTCATTTAACGTTTGGGTTTGTCAAACCAACTAGACAACAAAGCGGCACATGTATTGACAATATCATTCATAACGTAAAGGGATCGAAGGGAAAAATGTGTACGATTTTGCAATATCCGACCATAACGCCCAAATATTATCTTGTCCTGTAAAAAAAACTTTTAGAATAAAGAAGTGGTATAGATTTAAAAGAGACTACTCGAAAGAAAACATGTTCAAATTTGAGGCTTGTTTGGATAATATCACTTTTAATGAAATATAGGATTGCAAGGATGCTAATAATGCTTTTAGTAAATTTTATGACATTTTTCAATTATTTTTTGACTTATGTTTTCCCATGTTAAAGATTCCTGTACACACGCCGAGTAAACCTAGATAATAAAGAAAGATAAAGATAAAGAATAAGTCGTGGAATTAGGATTTATAGTAGACGTAAAAGAACATTACTATGGAAATATAGACTTTCACCGAATAATGATGATAAGTTCAAACTTGAATCTTATTCTAAAATCTAGGTTCCCAAACTTATTTTGTCTACTGAGTCGAGAGCTCATACAGTCGTTGTCTAAGATGCCTCCTAGCTAAATGAAATTACAAATCACCCCCCAGGCCTCTACACAACGCCCCCATTTTTTTTTGGGTCTCTTACCGCCCCCCTTTAGGGCTGCAGCGCCCACATGGGGGCGTTATCGCCCACTTTGGGAATGGGTGTTCTAAAAGGTATCGCAAAATTATTAAATTAACTAAAAAAGCGCACAATAATCATTATATACAGTAATAGCTACTAATAAATAAAAAGCTGCATGGAAAATAATAAATAACATGAAAACTAGTTTTCCAAAGGAAAATATTGCACAAATTAAAATTATTGATAAAGTTTTGACGGATCCTCAGTTATTTGCAGAAGCTTTAAATGATTTTTTTATTGATCAAATAAAACCGCAATTTAATAAAAACATAAATACGTGTAATTTTGTCAACAATAATTCAATGTTCTTCATGCCCACTATTCCACGTGTTATAACTGAAATTATAAACAAGCTTAAAAATACAAACAGCACTGGGTATGATGAAATAAGCACAAAAATAGTAAAATTCGTTTCACCGCTCATAGCTCCAGTAATTAGAAACTGGAGTGTTTCCAGATAAATTGAAAGTTAATGTAATTAAACCATTATTTAAAAGATATGATAAAGAAGATATAAAAAATTACAGATTACAAAAATACCCATATAATTAAATTTGACAGTTATTGAAGTCGGTGCCAAATTAATGTTCGACAACAGAAAGTATATTAGTTTAGTAGGCTTGGCACCGATTTCAGTGACTGTCAAATTTAATTATATGGGTATTTGTATCGTATTTATGAAGTTATTTTTGCCTTATTGTGAAAGTCCACGGTTTGTGCTCCTCAATAGAATGGAAGTTAACACATTGCACATTGATATTTATTTAGGCCAAGGTCACTCAAAAGGGAGAAATAAAAAAACTTTTATAAAAAAATTAAACCGACTTCAAAAAAGAACACTGAAAAGTATGAAATAACTATCCCTTACGGATCGAAACTTAAGTACAAAAATAACTTTATAAATACGATACAAATATCCATATAATTAAATTTGACAGTTATTGAAGTCGGTGCCAAGCCTACTAAATACTATTACTACTAATACTATTACTACTAATATTACTAATACTAAATCCATGTGTTCGAACCATGTAAGCATTCCCTTCTTCATTTTTACAATAACACTGTCGTACAACACTGCCATACTGCGTATTTTTTCTTACTTATTTTGTCCACAAGAGTGACACCGCACATATTTCTAAGAGATCGCATTTCTACTGAATTTATGTTACTTTCATTTGATTTCGGGTATATCTAGGCCTCACTACCGTACAATAAAGTTGGCACCAACACCGCATTTTGGATGGCCATTTTGGCCGAGTTAGATTTATTCACCCTGCCATACTGCGTATCTCTTCGTTACTTATTTTGTGCACAATGGTGACACCGCATATATTTCTAAGAGATCACATTTCTACTGCATTCATCTTACTTTCATTTGATTTCGAATATATCCAGGCCTCACTACCGTATAATAAAATTGGCACCAACACCGTATTGTGGATGGCCATTTTGGCCGTCAGATATTTTCACCCACCAATGCGGTGAGAGCACCGTTTATTTTATTGGCAGCTGCTACCCGTCTTTCCAAATCCAACTCACATATTCCGTCCCTAGAAACCACACTCCCCATATGAACAATTTCATTCAATTTTTTTCACATCAAGTATAAATTTGTTCAGTTTGTACAGTGTAGGCATACATGCAATAAACTGTAGTTTGATTATTACAAAATTGTTTTTGACAAAAATACTGCCGATATGTTACTAAAAAAGATAATAAAGTTATTCTTTAATGAACAGTAAAAAATAGGCTGACACAAAAAATTGTTATAAAGTTCAAATTTGCGGATGTTGCTTGGACTTTTTTGATGTATCAATTGATCGACTTTTTAAAATGTTTATTTTTTGATAATAATCTACATATTTCCACATGAATGTTTAGTTTGTTTTTTGCATGATGTGTTTGCAATCTAAATAAGAAATAAATATGCGCTGTTACTTTTTACATTATAATACTAAAATAAACAAAGACACTCCATCTTTGCGACATTAAATGTATGATCGGAACTATTTTTTTCAGAAGATTAATGACAATAATTGAATATTTTTCATAGAACTTTGTAGCTCTGTTTTACTACCTCTTACTAATCGAAGATATATTGTGTATCCTATGTAAATACGTAAATTGTATGTAGAGGTTGATTCAAAGTAAACCCGTTTTTCGTAACAAAAGCTTTTATAATATTTACTGAACAATAGAGTAGACTGAAACAAAAGAGCACGGGAAACTTGTAATTACATTCTGTTATTGTTTACAGATAACATAGAAGTTTGAGGTGGAATAGGCTTGTTTACGATATATATTAATATATAGTATATATTTAAGGTCCCTATACCATACCTGTGACCTATATGCATGTACCTATGTATGTAATAATCAATAACTTAAAAACAGAAAAAGACTAAAATTGGTCACGGTTTTAGAACAAAAGCGTACTATTGAAAATGGGTGTACTGTTCTACACATTCTTTATTTTTGAAGTAGTCTCTGAATAACTAATGAAAGTGTGGTATTTGTTTGCAGCGTAAAGTGTTCATTAACACCACCGGCGCATAAAAGCCTGGTATTTTTGGTTTTGTTTTATTTCGTTACTAATGAGCAAGTAATTACATTTTACTCGTACTAATGTACTTCGTAAGCCGTATTTCATAAAATTACGAGAGGTTTCGCGAAAAATTAGAGTAAAGTGTAGAGACTGTTCCCTTACGCGAAATTATGCGCCGTTGTAGAAAATTCGCGAAATCACAGACTAAATATTGAGTTTTCATAAAATAAACAATATAATTATAAGTCTAATTTAATGGTAAGATGAAATCTCTACATTCAAAGAAGGGAGTTGCACTATAATGAATGCATGAATGATTGAGTCAGTCCCAAATGTACTCAGTTTCTTGTCACAGATCTGAATAGCATCATGTAATCTACAAATTCTACAACATCAAAGGTAATTCTACTAATTAATTAATATCAAAGTCAAAGTCAAATCAATTTATTCAAGTAAACCCAATTGCAAGGTATTTTTACACATCAAATCTACTTTAGTTCGGTTCGAAAAGAACACCTGAACACAGAAGAACCGACAAGAAACTCAGTCAGGTATAATTTTTTCTACATCATTCTACAATAGTTATTTAAGATATAAAATTCATTCATAAAGCCAGTAAATGCGTGTGAAGAGAATATAATATGTAAGAATGGATAGTCAAAATCAATTAAATGCCTTATCAGTTTTCTTAGGCTCTACATATCTGCACTACATAGTAGTCTGTACTTATATCCATCTGTGTTTTAAGAGATTTTATCATATCACTTGTTACTTAATTAATTGAGTATAATAATTTTTTTATTTTAATTAACGAAAACATGAGATCGGTCCGTACGTTTGTGAAACTACTGCAACTACACAAATCAAAAAAGTGTAAGCAACACGCATAATTTACAGAAACTGCATGTTTTATTAATTGATACCTTATTTTTTTCATAGAAAAGTATACAATATTTTTTGGTCTCGGAAACTTATACTGACTGATTTCAACCTTTTCGATGTGTTTTGTTTTCATTAAAATTAAAGCTGTTTTTTTCCCGATTTCATGTGATTTCGTTGCTTGATAAATTTGGTATTTATCGCACTTTTATCATTTTGAGATATACAGTTTTTGAAAAAATTTAGTGGTGAGTCATTTTTTAAGTTACGGAGCGACGCAATTTGACTGCTGATGAAATGCAGAGAGATGTAGAAATGCTACAAGTGGGAAGAAATCAGTTCCAGGTGTCTCGGCATTTTGGTGTCAATAGGAGCGTGATTTGTCGTCTTTGGCAGCGTTACGTTAATACAGGGGATCCTGCGGCAATCGGTCCCAATGGAATTTTAATAAGTCTTTCAGTTGTTGGGTTGTCGACACTCCGTCCAGGTTTTCTAGAATACGTCTCTGGAGCATGTCCCATGCGTGCTCGATGGGATTGAGGTCTGGCGATTGTGCAGGCCACGGCAATACCCGGATGTTTTCCATTGCCAAGTCTGGTCCCCCGAGCTGTGTGCGAACGCGCATTGTCATGCATCTCCGTGAAATCTGAGCCAAGACTGTGCAAATGGGTGAACATAAGGCCCGAGGACATCTTCAACGTAACTTTCAGCGTTCATATTGCCATCTACAAAAACGAGCACTGTTCGTCTGTTCATCATAATACCCGCTCATACCATCACTGCCACTGTAAGGGTGCACTTCCTGGACAAATCTCAGCCGTTCAGCATTTCCGGGACGACGATACATTATTACCATTCTCGTATCAGGCCTAAATCCAAACTGGGATTCATCACAAAATAAAATTTTATCTCATTGCTCCTGGGTCCATGTCAAGTGTTCCCTACACCATTCGTTTCGACGGGCGCGATTCCCATGGCGTATAAATGGGCACCTAATTGGGCGTCGTGCTCGTAGCCCGTATTCATGCAGCCTATTTATCACGGTTTGGTGGCTAACAACAACACCGCTTGAGAATTGTAGCTTTAAACCTTTCTCCCGGGCGGTTAACATCGGTTGAAGTCTTGCAGTCAGTTGTTTGTATCGGTCCTGTCGAGCAGTTGTACTCCTTTCACGTCCTGGGTGCTGCTCAGTAGGATTTATCACTTCACATATGTTTTTTACAGGTAAATCATATGTGAAAATTATGTAAGATTATGAAAAGTATGATATAAAAGTATGATTTTTTACAGGTAAATCACTACCTTTTCGACGCCATGATGGACCATTCCATCACAACTGGTGCGAATGCAGTTTTGTCAATGCGTTTTTGTCTAAACTTTTAAATGAAAAAAGAATAACTAGTGAGTCACCCCAAGGCGCTTAAAGATTTATTGGACGTACTTTTAAATGCTTAATTTCTTTGAAAGCAATAGATATACCTACAGAACATTGGGACGATATAGTAGTTTACATAACTATTCAAAAACTGGATAGTGAGTCACACAAGTTTTTTGCACAACGTTTTAAAACCTTAGACAGACAACCTACACGGAAAGACCTATCGGATTTCTTGACCCTCAGATTCAAAAGCTTAGAAGCTGTTAAATACAAAGAAACACAATTTCACGTTAGAACAGCAACAGCTACTCTTATCTTTACTTTGATATCTTACACAAATTGTTTATATGTTTTCCAAACTTGTGAAATCTGGTGTGTTGACATTTAGTGAGTTCCTTTTTTCTTTAATAGATTGTATTCTCCTTAAAAAGTTGGAAAATTCAGGTATACGAGGTCTTCAACATAAACTTATAAAAGACTATCTCTGTAATAGAACACAACGTGTTCAAATTGGCCAGCATATTAGTGACAAGCTTCCTGTTGAATATGGAGTTCTCCAAGGAAGCATTTTAGGACCGATACTTTTCCTGATCTACATCAACGAATTATGCGCCCTTCCCCTCTCTAATGGTATGATCATATCTTACGCAGATGATACTGCCTTACTTTTTAGTGACAATACATACATACATACATACATATAATCACGCCTCTTTCCCGTAGGGGTAGGCAGAGACCACTTCTTTCCACTTGCTACGATCCTTACATACTTGTTTCGCTTCGTCCACTTTCATTATTCCCTTCATACATGCTCTTCGGTTTAGGATACTCTTGACCTGGCCTTTTTTCAAGACGTCCCTGATTTGGTCTCGAAACGTCCGCCGAGGTCTACCCCTTCCAACACTTTCATTCATACTCGCCTTATACACTTTTTTCGTCAATCGTTCTTCATTCATTCTCTCGACATGGCCAAACCATCTCAGCATACCTTTCTCAATTTTTGTCACTACATCTTCTTTCAGACCACAACGTTTCCTTATCTCATTATTTCTTATCCTGTCACTCAGTTTAACTCCTATTTAATAAGTCTTTCAGTTGTTGGGTTTTCGACACTCCGTCCAGGTTTTCTAGAATACGTCTCTGGAGCATGTCCCATGCGTGCTCGATGGGGTTGAGGTCTGGCGATTGTGCAGGCCATGGCAATACCCGGATGTTTTCCATTGCCAAGTACTCTCTGGTCCCCCGAGCTGTGTGCGAACGCGCATTTTAGGACCGATACTTTTCCTGATCTACATCAACGAATTATGCGCCTTAACGCTTAACGCTCTCATCTCAACTGCATTTATTCTGCTTCCATGTTTCTTCTGCCATACCCAACTTTCACTTCCGTACATGAGTGTCGGAACCAACACCCCCTCATGCACCGCCAAACGAGCCTTGTTAGACACCTTCTGACTGTTTATAAAGGAGTGCAAAGCTCCATTCACCATGTTTCCTGCATTTACTCTTCTTTCAATATCACTCTCACACTTTCCATCTCTTGTAAACTTTGAACCCAGATACACAAACTCATTCACCTGTTCAATTTGTTCATCTCCAATCACGATATTGCAGTCTGTCACTGCCTCATCTCTTTCAAACACCATCACTTTCGTCTTCTTTGCATTCATCTTCATTCCCTTTCTAACAAAAGCCTCATTCATAGCAGTTACCATCTCCTGCAACTCCTCGGCCGAAGACGCAAGTAATACTTGGTCATCAGCATATAGAAAACATTTGACGAGTAACTCATTCATTCTCAACCCACTTTCATTCTCTTTTAAATCTGTCAAGCAATTGTTCATGAACAGATTAAACAGCCACGGTGACGCTACACATCCCTGTCTAACACCTTTTTCGATATTAAACCATTCAGTGTATGCCCCGTTTATCCCTACACAAGCACTAGAATCCCTATAAAGAGATTGCAATGCTCGTATGAGGATACTGCTCACACCGTTCACGGATAATGCTCACCACAATTTATTCCTCACCACTCTATCATAGGCCTTTTCTAGATCCACGAACGTGCAATAGACCTTCTTGTTTTTAGCCAAACACTTTTCGGCTATGCACCGCAAGGAAAAGACCTGATCCGTACATCCCATTCCCTTTCTAAATCCCGCTTGTGCATCCCATACTTTTTCGTCTGTTTCATTCACAACCCTTTCAATCAACACTTTCGCATACAATTTACCGACGACGCTGAGAAGGCTTATACCGCGATAATTTATGCATTCCTGCCGTGACCCTTTTCCCTTATACAATGGCACGATTACGGCTTTGCACCAGTCTCCTGGTACTTGCCCATTTCGCCAGCACAAATTGAAAAGGCGGTACAGCTGGCTAGCCACTATGCCCTGTCCAGCCCTCAGCATCTCGATGGTAATCCTGTCATACCCTGCAGCCTTACCTAATCTCATACTTTTCAACGCTTTCACTATTTCATCCATGCTTATCTCACTTTCATCAACATTTATATTTGTTTCCATGGAAGGTGCCGGATGTTGTTGTACCTGCACTTCCTCTCTTTCAAACAAACTTTCAAAATACTCTTTCCATCTCTTTAACACACACTCTTCTCCTTTTATAATGCTCCCATCTTGACTCCTGATTGTACTCAGCTCCGAGGTAGATGTTTTTCCTCTGGCTGTTTTGATAGATTTCCAGAAAAACTTGATGTTTGACTGGAAATCTTCAGTGAGTCTCCTATCAAAATCATCCTTTCGTTCTTCTTTCTTTCTAGACACTATTTCTTTCGCTGCTGATTTCAATCTTTTATACTTCGATCTTGCTTCCTTTATCTCGTCATCCGTTGCCTTTTGAACTTTTTGGTTAGCTTTTGTTGCTAACCAATCTAACCACGCTTTCTTCTTTTCTTGCACAGCCCTTTGTACATCTTTATCCATCCACACCTTATAGTTCTTCCTTTCCTTCTTTTAGCTACCCCGCATACCTCAATAGCAACATTCACGACCCCTTTCTTAAATATCTCCCACAGATCTTCAATCACACCTATCTCTTGCCTTTAAAACTTTCTTTCAGTTTCTCTACATACTCGTCTTTCTTTTCCTTTTCTTGTAGATTTTCCACTTTCACTCTGTCCAAAACACTCGTAGGCTCGGCCCCTCGGTGTCGCCACCGTTTAAAGAGGCCACGCATTCGGGCTATGACCAGGAAGTGGTCTGTGTCGAGGCCTACACCGCGGTATGCCCGAGTGTCTAGCACTTTCTTCCTCAGTCTTTCATCCACAATTACAAAATCAATCATACTTCTAGACTCACCCTCATCTCTTGTATACAAATGGATCTTTTTGTGGCTAAACATTGTGTTGGCCACGCAAAGAATTCATTCCAAGCATACTTCAAGCAGGCTTCTCCCATTGACAATCCCATTTAGTGACAATAGCTGGGATAATGTATTTAAACTTAGCTCTTTGCCAATCGCTACTAGGATACTGCATTATATCATGGGGCGGCACGCACAAAACGACCATCATCGACTGTAGCAGTCATATTGAGTCTCCATCGACGTGGGGAACAATAACTTATAATATTTATAGAGGCACTTAATTACTTAAAAGATAAATTAACTTTTAACTTCTGTTATCTAGAAAAATAAAGCATTCCTTGGTTAAACTAATTGTTTACAAACAACATTCACTATGACAGACGGACATGGACAACGTAGACTCGTTGAGCTTTCTTAAATATCGTTTGAAGCATTGACCGTAAGTCTTTCAGCAGGAATAAATTTGTCATAAATATAGTATCTTTGAGTATTGAGTATTATTAATGTAAAAGTGATAGCCTACTGATTATCTAGACCTCCTTTAGTAATATTATTGTTAATAATTCGTTTGTAAATAGAACTTTCTGTAACATTCTAGAACACGCACACGGCTTCGATAACAAATGTACCGTTGGTCTAGATTGTCTATACTTGGAGGTATGGATGTAAGGATATGTTCGATAAACATATCGATAGACTCTAAATATGTAGCCTTTGTTGTTAGATAGAATAAGCTCTAAATTGATGAAATATTAGGTCTCTAGTTAATAAACTTATTAGTACGAACGAATGATACTAAAACTATAGTTGACATAAACGTCATACACTTAGAAAAAATTAATGAATTTTATCGACTCGCTAGGTAGGTGTAATTTTAGATAGGGTTTGTCGACCACTGTCTCTACACTAGTTGTTCCAGGAGTAGGAGCATAGGTGACCTTCGTCGTGGGTTATAAAAAGCGTCTCGTATCCAATAGCTTCCTTTTTCTTTTCTCTGCTGCGGGACAAGCTGCCTCAACAAAGTCTCATGAAGAAACTTAAAGTTGGGCCACATGTCGCCTAGGATAGTCTTAGCTGTATTTGTTTGGGAGTAGCAACCCCAATTAGATTAAATGAGTTAGTTAATAATATGTTAAAGTAGTTTAGGTAATCTCATGGTGGATCCCATGGTGAGTACTGTAGCTGTAGATAAGGGCGAGCAATGATGATAGGACTAGGGAATAGGATCCTAATGTCTACATGTGCTTGTAACAGAGTTCAAAGGACACCTATAGAAACCAGGTGGACCTCCTGTCCCTATAAGTAATGAATACTTAGGAATAGTAGTTAAAATCTATTCAACATTCATCTAAACTTCAGTATGAACTAACCATAATAGTTCTTAAAATGGTTTGGTGCACTACTCTGACTATCAAGAAGTCTTAAGTCTTCTTCACTTGGGTGCTATATCGCGTGGCCAGGCCGCAGTTCCTATTAAAGGGGAATCTTTCAGGGCCGGGGCATGTGGGTGCTGTGATGCTAGTAGATGTTCGACAAAGGGGAAGACTGAGGAGTAGGTGCAGTTGGTGGATGACCACCTACTTCTTTAGATTGATCAGTGATAAAACTGATAACACTCTGCGTGTAACTAATAAATGATACTCTGTTAGATATTAGCTCCACATAAAAGTATTGTGTATCTAATAAATATTTTTCTCTGCGAAATAAAATACTGGATAATAAGGTATAAAATGTACTTGGGTTTATGTATCTGTAACACTAAGAATTTAAATGCAGTACATAAACAAGGAAAGGGTGTCTAAGTCTTTATAACTAGGTATACTTCCCTTTAATTTAAGATAACATAAATAAATTATGTTGTTGTATGTATAACAAGTAATATCTGAGCTCAATACTTGTAAAACTTTAATACTAATGAAGTATTCTGTAAACTAATTAATATCTAAGTGCTGTTAGATAATAGGTGACCTTATTTAATACATATATAATAATAAACAGGATAATGTTGTTTAACCATAGCATTTAATCTTTTTAAACTGTTACTAACTTTTAATAATAACTACATAGTGAACTGATTGTATCCACCATAGAGATTAAGTTAGAAGAAATAAATGTTTTCTTTGTGTGATGTTTTTCTGATGTCTATTTAATTAACTTTCTATAATTATCCCATTAGATGTCGATTGCAGAGGTGTACTAGGCGCCCTTAAATAAATTAGGTACACCACTCTCCAGGTGACAGTAATAATAACATCATCAATTACTCAACCCACACCTCACTCTACCGGCCTGAGCAAGCCACGTTGCAAAAGTGGCGCCCAACGTGGGGCCTGGAGACTTCTGGTGGGATAAGAAACTATTGTTCTTGTAAGTACTAAACAACTACTAATGTAACATTAATAGTGCTACTAACTCTAGTGAAATTCAACTAATTATTGAACTCAATCTAACTATTAGATATCTCTGTGTTAATTGATAACTCCTGGTTGATTGACAAGTATATCAGTAATTATTGTTGATAAAATAATAACTTAATTATTCAACTTTGATTTAACTTAATAACTTAATAAACTTAGGCTTTGTGACTATTTGGATGTAGTATATCTCTGGTCTTAGTAAAAACAAATAGTGATTATATACTACATAGACTTGTGAATTAAGCTGGGAATTGTTAATTGTAATTTGAAAATTACATGCTTATGTAATATCTTTGTTTATTGAATCTTAATCTGTATATATTCTGCAGGGATTACAAATTCTAGAAACTTAGTCTCATTCTCACTAGATTTATCTTAGACTTTATACATTTTAGGTAGTGAGTTTATAATTTAAATTGTGTACTCTGAACCACATTAATTAAGATTTAGTGGTGAATATATTTTAACTCTCACTAGGATTTGCTAAACTGATATACAGATTTTCTTGTTTAATAATACTTAGATTTGAAAAAAAAATGGACTTCATTACTGCAGGTTGCGCTGTGGAGTTCCTTCTTAAAGATGAATTATCTCATGAACTTGAAATTAGGCATTTACCAGCTGCACCGGCTTCCTCAGCCGATGAATTAAGAAAGTTACTTAGACACACATGTAAATTAGCTCGAAGGGGTAGTTTAAAGATGTATGAACTGGTTGAGAGTAAAGTAACGACTAAAGAACTTGAGTTGTGTACTAAGAAAGTAACTGATATCGAACAAACTATAACCGAGGAAAATTTACTAATGATAGGTTATTAAAGAAATTAATAGCTCGGTGTAATTATATTCTGTGCAGGCTGTCTCGTATCTCAGAACCAAACAAGGAGGTCAATGACCTTAAGTCTTCTTTGGTTTCAATTTTGCTGCGTCTTGAGGGCGATCAGGAGGTTGATTTTCACTCAATACACGAGGATGAGAAACCTAAAAACATACCAATTGCTGTAGTAAATGTTACTTGCCACAATTTCAAGTCGTTTAACTTAAATTCGTTAAATATTAAGTTTAGCGGGAATTCTTGTGTTAGGGTATTTATTACTAGGCTCGAGGAACTTAGAGTGGCTAGGAAAATCCCCACTGAAATAATTTATGATGGCTTCCCTGATATTTTAGAGGGACCCGCCTTATATTGGTATAGAGCAAATAAATTAAAGTTTGATTTCTATGAAGATGTTATTTGTGCTTTACGGGAGGACTTTGATATTCCCGATTTAGATTATAAATTGCTAGAGGAAATTAGACATCGCACTCAGGCTAAACAGGAAACGATTGTGGTTTTCTTGTCAATTATATTAGGTATGTTCTCGAGATTAAATAAACCGGTTAGTGAGTCTGAACAATTAGATATAATTATGCGAAACATCAGACCTGAATATAGTAAGGAATTAGCTCTCCGGGATATCGATTCATTAGAAACTTTAAAATCTTTATGTAAAAAACTGGAATTAGCTCAGGAAAGGGCTAATCAATTTCGTGAACCGGTCTTAGCTGGCACATCTTATGCACCTGACTTTGTATACCAGAACAAAACAATACAAGGTAACAAGTCTAATTATAAATCTAACATTAAAACTAACCAGTTAGCTTCAATTAATTCTTCGAAACCGCCTTGTGACCAAGGCGAAACTTCAAAAAAATGTTTTCGTTGCGGGTTAACTAACCATTTGGCTAGACAATGTAGGAAGTCACGTGAAATACTTTGTTTTCGATGCGGGAAAAAGGGAGTACGCACTCCCGATTGCACTAATTGTTCACTTCCAAAGAAACTAATTAGTTCGTTCACTTCACGGAAAAATAACTACATAAAACCTTGTCCACCAACTGAAGTAACCTATTTTGAACCGCCGACGGATGACATTAGACCATATGTCGCTGTTGACATATTAGGGTTAAAAGTCAAAGGTTTGTTAGACTGTGGCGCCTCTTGCTCTGTCTTAGGTGACAACTGTCACAAAATATTTTTAGAACTCGGTTTAGCCAAATACTCTTTGCAAAAACCTCTCAGTTTATATGTGGCCAGTGGTCACGAGTTAATTTGTACTGAATATATGATGCTGCCTGTCGAGTTTAAAAATAAAGTAGAATTGGTAAAATTCTTAATACAGCCATATATAGAAATTCCTATTCACTTCGGTATAAATTTTTGGAAAGTTTTTGAATTGGTTCCTGAAGTTCTGCCTCGGATGAAAATAGATTCAATTAGTGAATACTCAAGTTCTAGCGACCCGTGGTATAAAAAGCTATATAGTAACTGTGTAAGTAAACCTACTTTGTTCCCTAATTATAAAATAGAGGATCACGAACTATATAGATTATCTAAAAATAAATATAGGTTAACATCCCAATTTGATTGGAAGAAGGTAGTCCCTTCTGACAAACGCTTAGATCTTTTAAAGCAATATCATGACGATCCTACTAGTGGTCATTTTGGGGTACTGAAAACCCATAAAAAGTTAGCAACTTGGTATTTTTGGCCTACACTTTATAGGGATGTACGCGAGTATGTAAAGGCTTGTGAGACCTGTAAGATGTATAAAGCAGTAAATACAAAGCCAGCAGGGTATATGGGAAGCTCTAGGCCCATTTCTATACCTGGTGAAGCTCTGTCCTGTGATATCTTAGGTCCCTTTCCTCCCTCTTATGCCAGAAATAGATATTTGTTTGTATGTAGTGATTACTTTAGTAAATATGTTACTTTGTTTTCATTAAGAACGGTTACCGCAAAGAATATAGTTAGATGTTTGGAAAAGGGGATATTCCTGACTCATGGGGTACCAAAGTATTTATATGTGGATAACGGTCCCCAATTCATAGCTAAAGAATTTAGGGATTTAATCCAAAAATACAACCTACCTCATGTATGTTACAACCCAGCGTATCACCCTCAAACTAATCAATCGGAACGCGTTAATCGTGAACTTGTCAGGGCTATTGCTACATATGTAAAAAACGATCATAGAAATTGGGATAAAAATATTTCTGAGATTCAATGTGCTTTAAACTCATCTTTGCATGAATCGACCAAACATACTCCTTATTTTCTAACTTATGGTAGAGAGATGATAATTAATGGTGACTTATATAACTCTTCTCAACCTGTGAGTGGTGAGAAGGTTACTCTTGATAACCAAATTACTTTCTCAAATTCACTTAAAGAATTAAAAGAAATCTTTGTAAAAGTGCGGTCTAGTATAACTAAATCTCATGAGAAAAACGCTCGTAATTATAATTTACGGAAGCGTAATGTTGAATATCAGCCAGGACAGTTTGTATATAAAAGAGTTTTCACTTTGTCTGATGCTGCTAAACATGTCTCCGCCAAATTGGCGCCTAAGTTTGAGAAATGTATCATTACTGAAAAACATTCTCCTTTAGTATATTCTCTGAAGTCCTTAACGGGTAAACCTTTAGGCCGTTGGCATATAAAAGATTTAGTACGTTCTGGTGACGTAATAGAAACTTAGGTCTTAGTTAGGTAAATTCTAGATAGGAACGCGACCCGTCCCTGTAGTAGTTTGCTGTCTTAATTCTTTTGTGTGCTAGTATGTGCAGTATAGGTAGATTTCTGTGTTTGTTGCTTTATATATTTTCGGGAATCTATGTTCTCGAATTATTTTATTTTAAAATTTTATATTTTAAAATAAAATAATTCTTTAACCACCTAAAACGATACTGTAGCAGTCATATTGAGTCTCCATCGACGTGGGGAACAATAACTTATAATATTTATAGAGGCACTTAATTACTTAAAAGATAAATTAACTTTTAACTTCTGTTATCTAGAAAAATAAAGCATTCCTTGGTTAAACTAATTGTTTACAAACAACATTCACTATGACAGACGGACATGGACAACGTAGACCCGTTGAGCTTTCTTAAATATCGTTTGAAGCATTGACCGTAAGTCTTTCAGCAGGAATAAATTTGTCATAAATATAGTATCTTTGAGTATTGAGTATTATTAATGTAAAAGTGATAGCCTACTGATTATCTAGACCTCCTTTAGTAATATTATTGTTAATAATTCGTTTGTAAATAGAACTTTCTGTAACATTCTAGAACACGCACACGGCTTCGATAACAAATGTACCGTTGGTCTAGATTGTCTATACTTGGAGGTATGGATGTAAGGATATGTTCGATAAACATATCGATAGACTCTAAATATGTAGCCTTTGTTGTTAGATAGAATAAGCTCTAAATTGATGAAATATTAGGTCTCTAGTTAATAAACTTATTAGTACGAACGAATGATACTAAAACTATAGTTGACATAAACGTCATACACTTAGAAAAAATTAATGAATTTTATCGACTCGCTAGGTAGGTGTAATTTTAGATAGGGTTTGTCGACCACTGTCTCTACACTAGTTGTTCCAGGAGTAGGAGCATGGGTGACCTTCGTCGTGGGGTATAAAAAGCGTCTCGTGTCCAATAGCTTCCTTTTTCTTTTCTCTGCTGCGGGACAAGCTGCCTCAACAAAGTCTCATGAAGAAACTTAAAGTTGGGCCACATGTCGCCTAGGATAGTCTTAGCTGTATTTGTTTGGGAGTAGCAACCCCAATTAGATTAAATGAGTTAGTTAATAATATGTTAAAGTAGTTTAGGTAATCTCATGGTGGATCCCATGGTGAGTACTGTAGCTGTAGATAAGGGCGAGCAATGATGATAGGACTAGGGAATAGGATCCTAATGTCTACATGTGCTTGTAACAGAGTTCAAAGGACACCTATAGAAACCAGGTGGACCTCCTGTCCCTATAAGTAATGAATACTTAGGAATAGTAGTTAAAATCTATTCAACATTCATCTAAACTTCAGTATGAACTAACCATAATAGTTCTTAAAATGGTTTGGTGCACTACTCTGACTATCAAGAAGTCTTAAGTCTTCTTCACTTGGGTGCTATATCGCGTGGCCAGGCCGCAGTTCCTATTAAAGGGGAATCTTTCAGGGCCGGGGCATGTGGGTGCTGTGATGCTAGTAGATGTTCGACAAAGGGGAAGACTGAGGAGTAGGTGCAGTTGGTGGATGACCACCTACTTCTTAAGATTGATCAGTGATAAAACTGATAACACTCTGCGTGTAACTAATAAATGATACTCTGTTAGATATTAGCTCCACATAAAAGTATTGTGTATCTAATAAATATTTTTCTCTGCGAAATAAAATACTGGATAATAAGGTATAAAATGTACTTGGGTTTATGTATCTGTAACACTAAGAATTTAAATGCAGTACATAAACAAGGAAAGGGTGTCTAAGTCTTTATAACTAGGTATACTTCCCTTTAATTTAAGATAACATAAATAAATTATGTTGTTGTATGTATAACAAGTAATATCTGAGCTCAATACTTGTAAAACTTTAATACTAATGAAGTATTCTGTAAACTAATTAATATCTAAGTGCTGTTAGATAATAGGTGACCTTATTTAATACATATATAATAATAAACAGGATAATGTTGTTTAACCATAGCATTTAATCTTTTTAAACTGTTACTAACTTTTAATAATAAATACATAGTGAACTGATTGTATCCACCATAGAGATTAAGTTAGAAGAAATAAATGTTTTCTTTGTGTGATGTTTTTCTGATGTCTATTTAATTAACTTTCTATAATTATCCCATTAGATGTCGATTGCAGAGGTGTACTAGGCGCCCTTAAATAAATTAGGTACACCACTCTCCAGGTGACAGTAATAATAACATCATCAATTACTCAACCCACACCTCACTCTACCGGCCTGAGCAAGCCACGTTGCACGACTTAGAAAGAGCATAAAGAGCTGTTCTCAAAGTCGGTAACTTCCGTCTTTTCCGTTATCCAATCACCCAACTCCTTACAGAGTGTGATGTTCTCTGTACGACAGCTATTTATCCTCCAAACTATTATGATGAAGCACTCGTTAACACCAACCGCAGACGACTCGATATAGTATGTCCTTCTAAAGTGTTTCACACAAAATTCGCTCATAGATTCATTTGCTTTTTGGGACATACCTTTATAATAAATTAAATCATCCTTTAAATATTTATCCTATGAATAGAAGGGAGTGCAAGAAAGTAGTAGAACAATATTTAAAAGCCAATACCTAAGACGAAGTAGAAAATATATTAGAAGTAGACAGTTAGCACTTAATTAGTTTTAATTTATTCTGTTTTGTTTTGTTGTTATTTAGTAATACATTAATATAAGCACTAACATATAATAAGCTAAGCACCATGCCTAAGATACAGGTAAATACTTACCTAGTTTAGGCATGCTGCTAACACTAGTCTGCACAACGTATTAATTACTTTATGTATTAATACCTACTTAATGTTAACCTGTACAATGTATGTTCAATTAGAATAAGTTATATTCAGAAATAAATTTTATCTTATCTTATCTTATCTCATCTCATCTTATCTTATTGTCTTGAGTTCTAAATATAATTCTAAGGAAATGTCATACATGTTGTTTTTGAAGTAAATTAGTTTAGACTTCTCCTCTTTAGAAGCTGCGGCCAAAAGATGCTTACTTTGCAATCTTTCCCAATATGATTCTAATATTTCTAATCTAGTATCTAAGTATGCACGCGTCAGCCTATATTTGGGGCTCTTTTTGAAGTTATCAGATAACCTTTTTATTAAATCATATGTTTCTAACTGACTATTCTGATGACTTTCCATTTTGTAATGTTTAACTCAATTCAAGTTCTTGTTCTATGTCAAATGTTAAATATGAAATATAACGGGAAGTGCTCCCGTTGATAATAATTGATAGTGTGTTCATAGTGATCAGTGGATCACTATGAACACACTATTATGTACTTGACTATTCCATGGCTTGTGAACAACTGACTTAGAAGACCAAAATCAGACTTTTATGCAGCCCCACTACACGCAGGAAATCCATTCTACCCTCTTTCTTGTTACTAAAATGTTACATAATATCACATGTGGGTAGGTTATGTGATTAAAATTAATGTGGAACTAACACAAATTTCTATATTACGAGTCCAGAACGTTCAATAAAAATTATGTTCAATTATTTTAAGTTGAAACTTAAGTTTCCGAGAACCAAACCAGACAGCCGAACAACATCACAATCCGAGAACCAAACTAGACAACAACAACACAATTATTTGAACGTAACGACAATCCTGACTTTTACAACACCACTATTTATCCGGCTCGAAGGACCAATGTTTGCAACGAATACAACGAAAAACTATTTGTCCCAGAAAACTTCAATTTATTAGAATATTATAACAGAACTTATCTACAAATTAAAACAAAACAAAAGCGTGTATTAAATATTGAATTTTACAGGATTACGCCATCTATTATAAACTATTATTTCTTAAGCAGGTATGATTTAAGAAACTTTCGAATTGACGTTCATTTCCAGTTAGTCAAAATAGCTGTTCTGTTTGTTGAGTAGCATGTATACTACAAAACGATCACGATATACGTGTCGTGGGGTAAAATCGTGACGATAAAATAGAGTTACAGTAAATTATAGAAGCACCCCTTATATGCATTTTGGTGTATTTCGAAATCTAAATGCGCAAGAATATATTTTGTATGTACATTTAGGCCACTCGATCACGCCAACCAACCATTCAAGATGGACCAATGCGCATGAAACACACGCTAAGCTTTTTTAGATAATAATAAAAAAATAACAGAGCATTTTACATCAAAGTAAATTAAATTACTTATATTAGCAATCATTACGTAAAATTACATTACATAAAAATAAAAAAAGAACATAATAATACACCAACTAAAAGCAAAATAGTAATAAATACGTTAGAGTAAAAAGCAGAATACATTAAATTATGATTTGATTTAATTTTTGTGATTTAATATTACAGCATAATAAATGATTTCAACGCCAAGTATTAATAAACTAACCTTTGATTCTACATTAATCAGGAAAGGATCAAGTAGCGACAGAAGCCACAGATGTTTGGAGGCAATTTGTACAGTCCGCGTCGGAGAATTAGTTTAGATTAGCCGTAGCAGATGTCGGGGGTATGCCATTCATTCTACATTCGTAGGTAATTGACGTGGTTTACGGTTTATGGCTTTTTGTACAACAATAATGAAATCCTGGATAGTCTTGCTGTACCTACTGTAATGCATAGTAATGTCTATGTCATTGTTTATTAAAAAATATCAGTTTAAGTGAGGGATACAGGACTTTGCAGTGTTTTTCTTTTTGAAATGTTAGTACACATGTAATCAATATACCGACATATGAATAAAACGTACATAAATAATAAAACTGTAATGAGGAAACGAAATGTTTATTGTCAAAATATTTATCTATCTGTTTGTGCACACATCACGCAGGAGTTGCTATTCAGTTTTCATGAAACTTAATTGCGATTTTTTTTATATTGGTAAATAAAAGGCTTCTCATGGGGTATTCAAATACTTAATATTATGTGCAACGTAATCTTAAAATCTCCACGAAGTAGCGAGTATAACTAGCTAGGACGAAGAAGTAAGTCCCGCTATTACAAGGGTACTTCTATTTCTTCTTTGTGAATGTTCTTTGACGTCACCATTATGTCTTTTTTCGCGTGATTTTTCAATTATTTAATTTTGCTACTTCTTTTTCTGCTTCTTCCTCTCTATCTGGATTTTTTTATCCTCTTGAAAACCAGGCATAAAATAATAAAAATATCGAAAACAAGAAACGACATCATTTTCACCAACTTCTGTTGTTATTGCAGTATATGCGTGTGCGCGATCTTAACATTATTGAAAGTTATCCTAAATTTGAAAATGTATGTTGCTGAGATCCTGAGATATTGATAATTTTCGTGTGCCATTTCAATTTCAAACTCGTCGCTCAGAAACTGTCCCAAGCACATCGAGAGGTAGGCGTGGTTTAGCTTAGCCAACTGCTGTTCCGTGTGTAAATTTTTCACATTTTTAAATTAACTTTTTCTGTATTTGCTTATTGTCAGCAGGCTCTAGCTTTGATAGTTTAACTATGGTAAAACAGAAATACGTTTGTAAAAATCCATTAAACCAAGCCCAAAAAATCTTAGGCAAGTTATTCGAAAATACGTTTTGTTTTTGCATTTGCAATTGATGGTTCGCGTAAACGAGTCGCTAAAACCATCTAAAAGGATATTGGTAAAAAAAAGACCTATTATTTATGTTACATTATTAACATACGTTAACAAAAGTAGGTACGGTAACGTACTAGTCATTGGACAATACTAGTTAATGGACAGTGCACACTTTAATCCAAATAATAAGATTTTGTTTCATCTATCGTTATGCGAAGTAACACAACTGTGATTGTTAAGCAATCGGATTACTAAATAGTACAATTTTATTCTCATAGAAGCTATTGTAATAATAAAAAAAAATTATTTCCGCCGCGGTTGTTGCAGCATGTGGATGTTGGTCGTAGAATCTAATAAAAAAAATAAGGTAAAGCAGATTTTTTTTTGCTAAATTTAGTGATCAACTCTTTTAAAATCATCATTATTTATTCTAAAGTAGATCGGTTACACTATATTCTTTGTATTAAAAGCATTTTCAGCTTCATTTGGACAGAGCTTCATTTGGACTACCACCTATTTTAACGACTAAAGAAGAGGAGACTTTAGAAAATTGGATTATTCTGTTGGCGAAGAAAGGATTTCCTTTAAAAAAGGAAGACCTACAAAGCAGTGTACAAAAATTTCTTCGAGATAATCCAAGACCAAATAGTTTTAAAGACAATTACCCTGGTGCTGGATGGGTAAGAGGTTTTTTAAAAAGACACCCAGCTATCGCTGCTCGAACTAGCGAGGGAGTTACCCAGTCTAGCGCATGTATTTCAGAATCGGAAAATGGTTTTCGGAAATCCATCGCTATCTGGAAGAAAACAATCTATTAGAGGTTTTAAGTGACTCCAGTAGAATTTTCAATGGAGACCAAAGCGGTTTCCAGGTATGTCCTAAAACGCGAAAGGTTTTAGCTGTCAGGGGTTCTAGGAATGTCTACATGGACGATTCAAATAACTCTAAAGAATCTATTACAGTGATGTTCACGTTTTCTGCAGACTGTCAGACCTGTCCTCCCATGGTGGTTTATAACTATCAAAGAATTCCGCAAAAAGTTGCTGAAAGCATATCGGAAGGTTGGGGTGTTGGACGAAGTGAGAGTGGCAGGATGAATAGTGAACTTTTTTTTGAAAATATCGCTAACGTATTTCATCCATACTTCATGAAGAAGGGGGTAACTATGTCTGTAATATATTTTTTTGACGGTCATAAGACCCATTTGACATATGAAGTTAGTAAACTTTGCCAAGCATTGAATATTGAGCTCATAGCACTATATCCTAATGCCACACGCATTTTACAACCGGCTGACGTCGCAGTTTTTAGACCAGTCAAAGCAGCCTGGAAGGATGCATCTCGTATGTGTGGTTTATGGAAAATCCGAACATTGCTCTTAAGAAAGCCGTAAAACCTGAAACTTTAGTAAATGGGTTTAAAGCTTGCGGGTTGTCACCATTTAACCCCGATGCTGTGGATTACAGTAAATGTTTAGCAACTAATAAGCAATGTGAACAAGAAAACGTTGAACCACTGGCGTCAGAAAACGTTATCATTGTCAAAATTTGTTGATCTAATTGGCCCTACAAAAATAGAAGAACTAAGAACTTGCGAAAACATTAATGAGCGAGATGAAAATTTTCAACTTTTGCACAAGCTGTACAACACATTAGATTGTTCCACTTTTCGTTTCGAAGAATCATTACAAAGGCCGTCATTTCCAGAGATGATTAAATCTCAACCTGTTCAAACTTCACGAGATGCAGATTTTTGTTTAGTAGAAAATTTTCCAGAACTTACGATAAACTTTAACGAACCTGCAGTCTTCTCCGACTTAGAATTGCTAGCTACAGATCGTTTTCAAAAAGTTTTCCCCACAACAACTATTGCTGAAATAAACAATGTATCTGATACAGTTGACGGTGAAACGAATGCAACTACCCTGCCAGAATCAATAAGAAATAACCTTAGCAAGAGAACACCTTCAAAAGACCCAGCATCACAAACTGAAAATTATGATCTTAGTCCAGCTTTTAAAGTAATGTGTAACAGTCAGCTCGGAACTTATCTAACGCTACCCAAGACACCTGAGAGGAAAGGAAGGAGAAATACTTTAAGAATGTCCTTTGCAGTTTCATCTGATAATTATAGAAATATGTTCAGGGAGCAGAAGGTTAAAAAAGATACAGAACTGCAGAAGAAGAAAGGAAAAGACTGAGAGAAGAAACTAAATTGAAAAGGGTTAATCAGAAAAATTCAAAAACAGTTAAAGATACAAAGAAAAAAATTGTTCTAAATAATGTTGCTGTCACTAATGCATGTACAATTTGTTTAAAAACAACGAAGTCAAACAATCGCGTTACTTGTGATGTGTGTTCCTTATTAGTTCACATTAAATGTGTGCCTAAACAACACCAAAAACATGTACCTGAAGATATAGACTTTGATCTCTTTGTTTGTCATAAGTGTTATGTAGAGGACAACGGCGACGAAACTTTGGACGACGAAGCTTTGGATGATGAAGCCCTTGAAGAGGACATTGAAATGGAAGCTAATTTATTATTTGATTTATACATAAAAGATAGGAATAACTAAAAGACGTGCATTATTTGTGTTTTAGTACTGAGACAGATTTTTGTTATTTTGTTGTTATAGACATGATTAATTAAGAGTTTTCTGTAGCCAGTTGTTGTCTTATAAATTTAATGTATATTGTTAGTTATTGAAACTGACAGTGATATTCAGACTGATTAAAGTAAGAAAAATACTGATTTCATGTTACATATTTAACTTTTCTAAGATTTTTGTTGAACGACTTTTAGTTTTTTTATGATTACGGTTTAATTATTAAGATTGTTTTATTATAATTTATCCGTTTCGTTGTGTTTATTACATCTTAAACAATTTAAACTCATTACTTAGCCTTGTCCAATCACTAGTTAACTGCTGTCCCATGACTAAATTTTGTGTCCAATGACTATATATTTTGCTACTTTTATTTTGAGGTGTCATTACACAGATGTATAGAAGAAGTTCTTTGTTATTAACGTATACATCGATAAAGGAGTTCATCGCAATACCAAATAAACATTTATCTAAAAAAAAATTTAAGTATTGTATTTTTTGCATTCATTTTTGCAAACTCTAACTCTTAACTGTCCAACAACTAGTACGTTACCCTACATATCGAAAAAATGAAAATTTCATTCTTAATACATTATAGCATTGTTTCTGAACCATTTTTATGTCCCGACCCACGAAAAAGCCAAAAATCTAAATATAAAGTCTTGCGAGCCCTTCACTATAAAATTATAATTATTATAATATTTTTATTAATAGTTTATTTAAATTTTCAAGGTTCCCTCAGACGATAAAAACGCAAAACCGCGCATTACAAATATAAATTATCGCGCGTGTAAACTGCATCTGCCTGTCTGAGAGTCTACAATTACTGTCTAGGCGAGGTTTTAGCCTGCGTTGTACTACTTGTACTATGGTTTTACTCACACAAACTTGTCAAAAAAGCCGCCCGCGCATCCCGTGACACGTGCCCTAGACAAGTTCGTATATGTTGAATGCCTTAGTTATAAAAACAAAAGGACGCGAGGCAGAGTTTAATTGTCATTTACATTTTCAGGGAAGTAACACAGGGAAGCAAGAACATACAACAACGGTCTTACGAGTATCTTACTGTCCCAGTGTTTAATTTTTATAAATAACATTAAAAGAGTTAAATTAAAATGGGCAAACTTGTGACAAAAACGAGATGTGCCTTCTACGTCTGGTGAACCGGTGAAGAAAAAGACCGGGTTATATAACGATACATATTTAAAATATGAATCTCTTAGAATACGCTATAAATAATAACCTATTAATAATAACGTACTAATAATAATATTGTTCTTATTGGACGAGTATACTGTCCTACACCTAACGCGAAGACGTTGAGTCAGGGTGCTCCGAATACTTTGATGTTCAAAAATACCTTGCATTTGGGTTTACTTGAATAAATTGATTTGACTTTTGACTTTGACTAGGTACTTCTACCCACTTCGCTAGCTTTCACAAACAATTACAAGTAATAATAATTTAAAAATAATATAAAAACTGCTTTTCATCGTTAAACTTAAAAGAAATATAACAAAAAGAGAAAAAATAAATGAATTGTATTAATTAAAAAAAAAAATCTGTTTCATGTTATTTTTTAATACTATTAAAATCTGAATATATTGCATAAATTAAGAAAAGTAAAAAGTACATGGTATAATGGTAGAATTCGAACCCACATAATAGGAATCCAAAAGATACGCATTAAGAAGCGATATACGTCAATTTAACTTATAACTTTAAACTTTATTCATATGTATCCCAACATATTATTAAAAAAAAAATTGTATAATAGTGTTCATGGAATGTAATTTAATAGCCACATAATTTTAATTTCTGTATCAGTTTGGCCCAGGTTTGTATGGACGATCGCCGGTCTCCTTTTCACGAAACAAAATAAAGGTTTACATACTCGTACCACACATGTTACAAGTTTGAGGTCCTAAAATGAATTAGAATGACTCGTATAATAAAAAGTAAATTTGCAAGGGATTCTTTGAAGCTGGTGCAAATGACTTCGATCGGGACTAATTTATTTTTTTTGTATTTTTATTATGTGCTTTTATCACTTTAATTTTTTTTTTACGAACTGAAGTTTTTCTTCTGGACGTAAAAACTGTTTTTTTTATTTTAGCCATTTTCTTTACCATCTTACTGATATTCATATTTATTGAAACTTAAGGGTTAATTTGTGCACAATAATCTGGCAAAAACATTTTTTAATAGACATTGAATTTTGGGTGTGAAAAGCTATTTCGATGGGACTAAACGGATTTAGCATTCAGTTCAGTGATTTCAAAAAACGAATTTTTAACTGAACTGTCACTTTGGAGGGCCAATATTGAATTGATTCATAGCCATGGATGCTTCTATGACACTTTCGGAATATTATTGTCAATTTTCTTGTGGTAGCCCATTACAGAAAAATAATTGTAAAAAAAAGTAATATTCACCCAATTTTAGTTATTATATTGTCATGCTATTATTTATTGTTGTTACGATTGTATTTTAATTGAAATAAGTAGAGACAGTGTAAAAAATTGTATCCAATTAAGTTCTGTCTTAGTGAAAGGTTTGTAAATGAAAAGATAACAAAGGGGAGATACCGTTACGTACTTTTAATAACAAGAACTCGCTTCAGGCGCATTATAGCAATCCGTTCTCAGATAATTTTTGTTAAATGGGTTTTTCAAAATTTCTGTTTGTAATTATAAGCGTCATTAAAAGATTGTTTAGATTATGTTGTGTTGAATTGATTGCTAGAAGGTTGTAAGACGGATTGAAAAAAATGGACAGTCACAAAATGTTTATTAAATAGTAAAATGTACAAACATTAACATAATATTTTCATTAAAATTTTACACATTTATCATCATTTCCACAATTTACATAGTTAAATAAAGGATTTGTTAAATAAGTGTAAAATACATTTTTATTATAAGTATTTCTATTTTTTCGGTAAAACGACAAAGTTCAAACTCTGTCAACTTCTGAAAATATATTTAAAAAGTTTTTACTTACATTTTCACATTCTACGAGTTCGGGGACAAGTTTCCCTTATTTCATAGCAGAGGATTTGGAGATCAGATAAATAGTTTAAGCTTAAAAATAAAACACACATTATAGTTACTTAAACAATGCAATTAACTAGGATTTATATTGTACATAATAATATTTGGTTAATCAAAATTAACTTATTTAATTCTTACATGTAACTGTACATGGAAGTTGATTGACAATTCTTCAATGACTAAAATATTAATTATAATTTTCATAATATTTTTCCAATACACAACTACAGTCGTTGTTTTATTTTATCGACAAAATTTTCAATAAAAATTAACTATGTCATAGTTTATTTTGGATGTCCAATTATATTGGTTAAATTATTATAATATTTGATTTACTTATTTATCTTAAAATTATATTAAATTAAGTTATCTCTTAACTTTATGGTAGACTTAAAATACTTTAATAGTAGTTTATATGATGTTTTATTCCTACTTTTGTAAGTTTTCAACTGAGAGAACAGTCATTTTATAAGTTTTTATTAATTATTTACTGATGTTAAACTAAGTTTTGGCCTTCATCAAATATTACAATGAAATGTTTTTACAAAATCTTGTGAAAATACTACAAAAGATTCATCACTTTTGTAATTTAGGGATGTGTCACTAATTAGATTTTTGATTCTTGCCGACAAAACTGTTGGGGTGCGGTTCCGATAACATAGGTGTGTACAGTAAGAATAAAATTATTTTATTGTTACTATGTACAATTACTGTCACGATAAACTTAAGCTAGATTTACCACGTACTATTAAAGTTATGCTATAAGTGCAAATATTAATGAAATGAATATTCGTGATAAAACTGAAGACAGGTATATTTCTCAATAGACAGTATTATTATACAAGAATTATACAAGAAAATAAATTGATTTATTTCTGCGTGGTAAATATTGTTAAAAATTTTAGTTAGTTATTATAGCAATTAATATATACATAAAATATAGCCAATTACAAATAGTTAACGATATGCTAATATTTTATGATACAAATAGCGTTTTGTTTCCCAATTTTTAATGTACCTACATAAATATTATATATATATTAAATAATTTCACTATATTTATTTTACACATGGAACAGCTTTGGCAACAATTTTTGGGCCGTTACTTAAATGCTGTCACTTAAGTAACTTACGAAATAACTTATTTTCTGTAAGAGGTTCTTTGAAAATTCTAAACACTTACTAGTTTTTAAATATCAAGCACGTTTTTTTATAATGTTAAATATAGTCTACTTTATTAATAATAATTAGGTAAATTTCTAAATCATTAAACCAGTTACCATTTAATTAACCGTTACTCGTACATATAATTACGTAATTTTTGGACAAATATTATTTTATTTTTGATTTTACTTCATTTCAGTGTACAATTTTCATGCAAAATCTAAGTAAAAATGTAGACATTAAAGTATAGAATTGAGTGCTACCACAGATCTGCTAGTAGTAAACATTGTGTTGATGTGGCCACTACAGTCTTTCTCACTTTGACCATCAATGTTTGTCAAACCGGCCTTTGTAGCCTAAAATACTGCATTCTATCATCACTCTCAAAAGAGTCTCTGTCTCTATCTCGCATATATTTACAAAAAAAATATATATATTAATTTTTCAATTGTAACGTTACAAATAATTAAAAAACGTAAAAGTACTAACGAAGAAAGATTTGTTTTGTTCATAGGTGTGTCAAATGCAGCGGAACAGTCTTAGCACATTGAGAATACCGATAGAGACGAAATATGTGTTTTCCCATCCCTTTTTATTAGAGGCTTACGCCATATATTTCTTTCAGTCTAACAATTCGTGATGTGTAAAAGACGATATCTGTTAGTGGTAAATCTGTTAGTACAGAACCAGTGTAAATACGATAAATCATTTTGTCACATTTGACGAATTAAATATATCGTTGACAACTCAAACAAACAACGACGACCTCGATGGCGCAGTGGTTTAGACGTTGTATCAAGCGCGGAAGGTTCCGGGTTCGATTCCCGGTCGGGTCAATTTAGAAAAGGAACTCTTCTAAATTGTCTCGGGTCTGGGTGTACTGGCAGACGCCCCCAGTAGTCGTCGTCTGGTTCTCATAGCACAGGGCAATGCCTTAGTTTGAGATCAGATGATTGGTGTGTATCGTCTGGCGCATTATTATTAAAATAAAAACTGACAAAACCAATTGCTTTCATATATATTCTTAGTAATGTGAATAATAAATATTTGATATTTTCAGTACAGGCTTAGGTACATCTTGATTATAATTTTTATTGAAACCAATTGGAATATTATATTTAGTATTTTTGGTATATAATCTACTATTTAATTGTGTGTTTATTCTCAATTGTCTGTTGTACATTGGGCGACAACAACATATCAGTGGTGGTCATAATGACCGCTGTGACCTACATAGCCATTTACATCAGAAAAATATATATCAATATTTGTATTATATTATATAACACATATTATTTTATAATTAGATACTTTCTGTTTGGATTCCATGTCTTTTGCTGACATAATAAACATACAATACAATAATACAACCAATAACAATGCATATGACAATATATTCGGTCATAAACATACTGTATAATGTCATTTTTACACAACACTTACAATTAAAAGTACTCGTATTTCATATCGTGCACAAGCCATTGCAATTAATTCTGATTGGGACTCGAGTTTGTAGAAGAGTTTGATGTTGACACGTTACAGTTCTCTATTCGATTGGCAAGAAAAAGAGGTCCATTTGAACTTTTTTGCTCGCTGTCCGCAATATATTCTGATGTAGATGGATCACTATGTAGAGTTATTGGAATAGGGTTATTGAAAGACGAATTAAAATAATTTTCCATTATGCTATCAGATTGTTGTAAGGAGTAAGAAAGATAAGCTAGATTGTCTTGATGAATAGTGCTAGGAAGCATAGATGAGAAGGCGGGAGAGGCTGAAGACGTGTCAGGCGGAGCGTCTTCTTCAGGCAGGGTGCGCAGGCGCGAGAGCCTCCCCCGCCCCCCGCCTCAGACCGGGGACTGCTCGCCGCTCGCACTTCCGATGTACTCCTAGCAACACAGAAGGCATTTGATATGGTTAGATTCATCTACGCTGTATTATTAAAAAATTACATATAGTATTAACGCACATGCTAATACCATATATATACCATAATAGACTGGCCCGTTGGCGCAGTGGCATAGCATTTGCTTTCCAAGCTAAGATCCCGGGTTCGATCCCCGGTCAGGTCAATTTAGGAAACGAGCTTTCCTAAATTGGCTTGGAGTCTGGGTGTTACTGGGAACTCCCCCAGAGTTCATTGTGTGGCACCCACAGTACAAGCTTACTGCTTAGTTTGGGGTCACACAATCTGTGTAATTGTCTGTAGTATTATTATTATGTATGTGCAGTAACCTAAATATTTAAAAATTATTAATAAAGTAGAACATGGGTATTAATTATGTAATAATCTAATCTATGTAAAACAATGTTTGTTTGTTCGTATTTTATGCGCTGCCATAGCGTTCATCCGATTTTGGTATGGAGATAGCTTGAACCTTGAGGAAGGACAAAGGCTATTTTAAAAATAAAAAACGTGGATGAAGTTGCGGGAATCAACTAGTCTAATATACAAAAATTAATGTTTGTTTGTTTGTCCGTATTTTATGGGCTTGAATCCTGAGGAAGGCTACTTAAAAAAAACGCGGACGAAGTCGCCGCCATCAGCTGGTTTTATATATATAAAAATCTGCGTACACACTAGGGGCGACTGAAAACTTCTCGGCCTGAGGTAGTATGAGTCACTCTATGTGCTTGTTACGTATAGATAGCTCTAGTTAATTACCTCCTTATCATTTTCGAAAGAAAATTTCCAGTGATTAAGTTCATTACATTCAGAGTAATTGAATAAGAAACATCACTATATTCCTGAAGAATCTCTGAGCTTTAGAAATTTTGAGCGCCGTTCTTTTTTAGTCTCACCCCGGTAAGACATTGTTAAAATTATGTAGATTCACTTGTCACGTGTCAGTTGGTTTTCACTTTTAGAAAACACGTCTGTTAATCAAGGTATACTTAGACGAGATACACAAAGAAGTCGAGGTGTTACCGTAGTGGTGTCGCTTTCCACAGTACATTAAACGAATGGAAAATTAACAGCCAACGTGGTGGCATTGTTTCTCGATAAATGAGCGCAAATTCATGTTATAGAGAAGAAATGATGAATGAGTCTAGGCATGAGTGGTCAAGAAGCGTAGCTCTTGACCACTCATCGCGACACATCGACTCTTGAATGCATGAGCGTCCAACGTCAGCTCGAATATCACAAAATGTGCAGTCGATCATATTCGTGTACATAATCCTTTATTTCATTAAGTGATACACAAAGAGGGATAGAGAGAACACTGTAAAGTATTTAGTTCGTAAACAGTCATCCACGACTCGAACGGTCATCCTAGTTCCTATTACATCGAGCTGCTGCTGATCGACAGGTAAATGATAAACTCGGTAAAAAACGCTTTTTAATGTAACGCTTACAAATTCGGGTGACTATTGAATGCAGATTAAATTGAACAATGAACTCGAGATTTTAAGGATTTATATTCTAAATCACAAAAAAATACGATCGATCGTAAGTGAAAAAAATATCTATGTATGTATCTTTATATATATCTATGTATGTATTTTATAGGAAATCTCAATATCTAATCCTTCGTATATTATTTCGTACTAGAATCGGATATGCTGATTCATCATTAGAAATTGGATGAATTAGAATAAACGCAGATTCATTGTTTTATCAATACATTATTAACGTACACAGATCTTCAGAGAACGTTTCAGTCTAGAATAATAAAATTTTACGTCTAGGACAATAAAATATGTAGGAATGCCATTTTTTTCGTAAAACTTTGTAAACCCACTCGCTGCGACTAGGTAGCTACTGGAAAAGAAAATGGTGGTCTTTTCTTTTAGTAATGTACATACGTATACGTATCATTTTTATATTTCCATTAGGTATACAAACCGATTATATATTCATTACATGCCACGTTAATGCTACTACATAATTACGTTGGTATAATTGCATGATGATGAATCGATAAAGAAAAACAATCTCCTAATGAATAACGATGAAAAACCCTCTCCATTACTAGTTCAGTAATAAAGAAGACTACAAATTGTAGTCTTTGCATTGTTATTTTAATCTACAATAAATTAATACTTAGAGTTCTACAAGTCAAAAGATTGCTGTTGTTGTTTCATGTATTCATTACATTTATATGAACGTATACATGTTTTAGTTTTTAACAAAAATCTTATCAGAATGAAGTTGACGCAATGATTAGTCTATTACAGACCTTTTCAAGTCGTTTACTTCGTCTAAGCTTAATTCTCATCTTACTGTATAACTTACGATATTGAATTAACGATAGTGAGGAAGCAATAATGTGTCTTTCAAAGCAGTGAGGGTTTGAAATGCATGCCATTAGATTACCTTGTGCTTTGGTTATTGCATATAATGCGAGTCCAATAATTAGTTTAGTTTAGTTTATTTTTATTTCTGTAACTTACAACTATCATTACAGTTTTACCCAATTCGATAATTGTAATACATCCAAATAATTAAATTACAACAATTTAAACATTAACTTACAATATTAAAATAATTACATATTAAAAGAATATTGAATACTAAATAATAATAATACAATTTCAAATAAATTAATTTCGATTTAAAAAGGTTTAGGTTTTCGATACGAGAGCCTCCTACTTTACTAATGCGCGTTTAAATGAAACAGTGTTGGCTAGGTCCGATATTTAAAGGATCCGGGTCTGTACATACTTTCGAGTTTCGCGGACCTACATTCGGATTTCAATACCATTCGTGGGTGTATATAAGGCCAACCATAGAGTACTTTATTATGGATCCCGGCGCGGGTGATCCATGTCACGCTTTCGTTTACGCACGTATCATTCCACTCAACCGATTACGTGTTCGATTTGTACTTGGATGTATACGCGCCATTACCGACGTATACAAGGTACGTTGACACGTATTTATCCAGACCTAACCAATTAACTATCTCAAAAATAAAATAATTACGCGTATGAACTTACGGCATGAAGATGTCGCCCATCATGATGAGGTGCCAGCGAAGTTCGTGGCACCAGTAAAGTGGTGGTGGTAGTTTCCGATGCCGCCGACTCTCGTTTTGATGGGTGGCTGTACAACCTGGCCCATAGCCTTCTTGTTAACATAATATTGCATCAGTATACAAACTTAAACACAACACAGGTACAGGGTAAAAGGAGCACAAATAGGCTAACAATTTTAAGGTAAAAAAAGGCTAAGCCAAGAAAGTTTATGGACATAATATGTATAATTATAAATATGTCTTATGCTGAAAATTAAATACATGCATTTGGTATGTACATAAAAATTTGAGTTCCAAAGCTCAATTCTACTGTGTTGACAAGTTAGTTTAATATGTTCGTAGTAGAAACATAGTCTAGATAAAAACAAACATTTTACTGACTACATTTGCAGGCACAGTAAAGAGAAAATTAACGAACACAGTAAAGGGAACGATTAAATTTATAAGTTTATGCTTGGGCGTTATCCCATACTTAATTTTTAGAAATTACAGTTCAGATGTTAGCCTTCATAGCACCGCTTCGTTGCCAAAGCTTTTTTGCAATATTCATAAAATAAGGTGAGAAGAATGATGAGATTTGAGGAGGCGAAAGGACTTCTTTCGCCTCCTCAAATCAAGTATATAGGGACCTAGAAGCTTGGCGCTCCGTCCTCTCGACTACCCCGTTAGGAATACAGCGTGAGACACGTATGTATGTGTGTATAAAATAAGATTATTAAGTATATTATTATATTAATATATGTATAAGAATGCAATATTATTAACGAGTATGTATAAATTAACTTAGTAACGAGGTTAACGTAGTCTGTAGGTAAACATATTGCTGTCCTTTTGCTATGTTTGGGGCGTCGCGTCATTAATAAAAATATTTATAATTTCAGTTTTCTATCTAATAGCATACAAGACAACTTTCATGAACTAGATCAGTACCTTTTATGTAAATCACATCAATAGTGTTTTGATGTCAACTGTCAATGGATATTTAAATCAAGGCTTTGAACGATCTACTCTTTACGGCGGAATAAGGGCGGAATATTTTAAAATAAATTGGTTGTGAAAGATCGATAGGGTTTAAGTATAAATTGTAAATATGTACATTGCATAAGTTAATATTTGTGAAAGGTTTGCTTATAAGCAATTATAACTTTATGTATGCGATGAGCAATTGGATATATTTACATCAAATAATGTCAAATGTGTATAATAATGTCAAAGGTTTTAGTGATCAATTAAATACCCTCGATTAATAATTCTTTTCAAAAACTTTACTATGTTTCTGGGGCAGACAGGAAAAAATAAGTAGGTGCAACTTGTATGATATTTGCTATTAATAACTAAATGTTTTTTTTATGGCGGGGCATACGAGCAAGCGAGTCACCTGATGGAAAGTGATCACCGCCGTTAATGGATACCCACAACGCAATATTTTATTTACTGATAGCCCAAGAATATGTAATACCGTAAAACGTTACTTAAGTACGTAAATAACATAAATATATATTTAAATGAAGTTACATATTAATAAATACATTAAGCTAATTACTAGCCTAAATATTGGAACTCTACGAGAGCCTTTTAGTTAAATTTCTAACAAGTTCATATATGAAATTCTTTATAGCTGTGAAAGAGGAATCAAATTATTCAAAATATCAAATGCTTCATGCTTACCTTAAATGAAAATGTTTGCATGCAATTTAGTCCCGTAATAAATCCAACTGTCAGTGTTACGATAATTAAGAGGAAAGCCACAATAGTAAAAACAAATATAATTAAGCGGTTTGTTTTTTTATTGGAAAATAAGGAAAACAAAAAGAAAGTTAAATAATATAATCATCCAAATCCACATTATACTTGTCTTGAAATTTCTTCATAAATGCAATTAGTCCGTTCCGGTTAGTAGATTCGTTGAATCTTATCCAGAATTGAGCCAGGCTTCTTCATATTGTGAGCCTAGTGGGAATAAAAAAGCTGATGAAATATGGATTTGGAAACATGCGAAATACACGAGGAAAACATCGGGATTGGATTAGTAGTACACGAAAAATATACGTGTATGAAATCAACGTTGCAGTAAACTTGCGTTATGTGCCAGTAGTATAAGTATAACATGTTTACTACAGTTATATAAAAACAATGCAATCCCGATTTAAAATACAAGCAAAAGTGAAACCCATAACGTGCAATTAGGCAGGGGATTACGTCTTGAAATTTAGCAGCAGTGCAGGAAATAAATTTCTTGAACACTTTCTTAAATGTTTTGCGACATGTGTATAATGTGGGCATTGTAGAAAATTTATATATTGTATTAGTATTAAAATACGACACCCCTATATGAATACCTATATACGTAATATACCACTAAAAATATGTATTAATCTGATAACCGACTCTCCCGATTAGACCCTGTTAAATGCAAAGCGATTATGAGGTCAAATGAATGAATGTCGCTTAGAATCTAAATAGTTTTAGTACGTACGTACTATGAATACAGATATACTCAAACTGTAGTTTAGTGTTCGTAGTTCTTCAAAATATGTGTCGAATTTAAGTACTGCAATCACTTCTAGTAAAAAGTAAGATTTCTTCTCGTTTAATGAAATGTAGTATGCACAATGTACTTACATTAAGTAGTACATATCAGTAATAATCTCACATGTAATATACCTAAATATTAATGCTATTAACATCTAAAAGTAATAAATTGTCTCTTATAAAATAGTCGATGTGATTTGTTGCAGTATTTGATGTTAGAAGTAGCAAAATCTTTGAAACTTTATATTTTTATAAAAAGTGAGAATATCCAGAGTAATTGAAATCAGTGAGTGGTTGGTATCGGTTTTATTATATCTTTCTCTCACGTACCGATGTATTAGAGCAAATAAATAATTAAAGTATTTACATAAATAATTAAGTAAAGAAATAAATAAATTGAAACTATGAACTTTATTACCTACACATTTTATTTATACACTGCCCACACTATCATTGGTTAACTTTGAAGGAAGTTCGTTGAAGTAAATAACAACACCTTCAATACACTGAACAGTTTGTTATGAATCGTTGTGCATAATAATTACATGCATTCGTTATTTTCTATTAATAAGTAATAAAACTACTACCTCGTTAGGTACAGCGATCAGCGATACAGCGTGAAGATATGTATGGATGTATTCATGTATGTGTGCGTGTAAGTGTGTGTGTGTGTGTGTGTGTGTGCGTGCGTGTGTGTGTGTATGTACATATATATGTATGTATGTATGTAAGTAAGTAATAAAACAATACAAAAGTAATGCTTCATCAACCTCTATTCTACTGTTACTGTACCTAATTGCTTAGAAAATTAATCGAATAGAAAACAAAATCAGTATTGTCTAATTTTACTTACCGTATGCTCTCAGTTCTCGATCTGGGGGACCAGTCTTTAGAGTAAGAGGCTCCTCTGCGACGGCCCCCTCCTATATTGCGTCCTGTTTTCCACCGTTCTACGTGATATCGTATCGCGTGACGAACCTCCGTATTCATAAAGCAGTAGAACAAGGCTACTGTAAAACCCTGCGAAAGAATACATCATTCATTTGTTATATTTTTGAACACTAAAAACAATTTTATTATTCACGTATGTGGCACATAAATATGAAGAGCTAGAAATTTTTCTCATGGAATATTGAAAAAGAAAGTTTTTTGTTAAATACGCTTCTAAAATACATAATAGTTCCAATCGTTACGATTTCATTTGCAAGACGCTTACGTAACTTCATCTCTTCTATCCTTTACAATCGATTACTAAAGATATGTAAAATTAAACATAGGTCGCTCAAAGAAACTAAAATAGAATTGTTCAAATATCTTCTAAAATATATAAAGTTCAAATCGTTTAGGCTTCATTTGCAAGACGCTTACGTAACTTCATCTATGCAATCATCTACAATCGAACACTAAAGATATGTAAAATTAAACAGAGGTCGCTCAAAGAAACTAAAATAGAATTGTTCAAATATCTTATAAACTTAACATATAATGAGACCGAAGCAATATTTATAGTTATAGTTATATATCAGGTACTAAACTACCTCTTTTAAAAATTATCTGTTGTTTATTTTATTTATTTGTTTTTATAAGTTAAATGGTTGTTTTATTGAATTATTTTGATTATTATTTCGATGTATTTTTGTCATTTTTTAGATATTTTAAGAATTTAACAATATAATGTTTTTGATTTAATTGATTGGAGGATTGTTTGTTAATTCCCCACGATACATGCTGAGCCTAGTGTGGGAGTCGCTGTAATATAATTCGTATGAATAATCTGTTTTGGTAAATAAGTAAATTATTATTATTACTACTCACTGACTGCCCCGTTAGGGGATAGATACAGCGTATGTATGTATTATTATTACATTCTCTTCCTTTGCGCTTTAGAGACATATTTCGAATGAGTCTCTAGAAGTGTCTTCATTTTACGCTTTAATATATTATCTGTTAATGTGAATTGATAGGGAGACGAATTACTAAACAGATGAGTTTGGGTTATGAGGTTTTTTGTCTACTAGGTGTTCTATTGAGATCGAAGGATTCAAAGAAAATATTGAAGTATGTACCTATGTATCTACTGTTAAAACATTTATAAATCTGTGTCGGTGCTCATTAGTGGCTAAATTAAAATGAAATGTATCCTTTTATTTGTATGAAATGTATATTACATAAATAAGAATACTCGTTAGCAGTATGGGCACTTTTATATGGAGTTTGGGTGTAGAACCAACAGAGTTGACTTTACTGTCAGTACGTAGGTATATATATCTATACGTAGTTTATAACGCTTCTTCGGTGATGCCTACCAATACTATAACTTTGAATGTTATATTATTGGTAGGCATAAACTACTCAGGATATTGGGTTTCTTTAGGGCCACCCTGGAGAGGAATACAGAGTAAATTTTTATAAGGGCGCCTTCCCTGTATTGCTACAATCGATTTCAGTTGTGAAATAAATACACACTTTATTCTAACCTTCACCAATTTATTAAAAAATTATAATTATCCCTAAATATAGATCTCATGAGCTCACTAAATGATATCTTAAATGTTATATAGAAGAATTTTAAATGAGATTTTACATACAAAACAAACAAATTACATTTGTATTGGAAATTACAAAAAATGAGTACTGTAACCAATAATAAGTGTAACTGTTTCTTAATATTTGGTATAACTAAAATATTAAGATGAACTACAATAACAAAATATAAGGTTAGTTATGTAAATTTTGGGCTTGAATGTTAATAATTTTGATATATGCTTGTACATTACCATCTAAAGAGATAACCATGTATGTATATAGCTAGTCGAGTTGTCCCACCAATGGTCCATAAGAATAACCACGGTATTCACTAAACCCTTAGTGACTGCACAATTAAGTTAGGTCTTCCGCAAGCCGAGTTGTCCCTCCAATGGTCTCAAAGCATTTCCATGAAGTCCACTATACTCGTAACTCACAAATAAATCTCAAAGAAAAGAGATTAAATATGTATTAAGGTAATCCAACCTCATACTGCAAAGCACAAACAAACGATCCGAGAAGGTAATCCATCTGATCAGGTATCTTTAAAGAAAATATCCAACTAGATGTGGAATACACCGTCATTCCACGGTGTTTATGAGAATAAGTTGATAACATTAGTCCACTGGGTTTATGGAACTATGAGTACACCATTAGTACCTGGTGTTTATAGAATTAAACTTGGAATTAAGTATGGAAATAAAATATACCATCAATCCGCTAATCCACGGTATTTATGTAAATAAGATATGGCATTTAGCCTGGAATTTAAACATGGAACTTAGCCTGGGACCCTGTAACAAAATTCCAGGGTTAATACACGGTACTAAGCACCAAGGAAAATACTTTTAAAAGAAAACTACAACTTCTTAATCCTACTCACCATGAGGTCTATCATGGGACTTTATAATATTTATAAAAAATGAAAAACAACTTCTTAATAACACTAGAAACATCCTAAATATATAGGCATGTATATTTTACTTCTATATGGGCATTTTTGTCTGCCACTTAACCACCACCAAAAGTGAATGGCTCCCTCTATTTTGGAATCACACCTCGACATAATTTGTACCCTCTCTAACGTCATTATTAATGTAACTGAAAACTACTCAGATTTCAGTCTGAGGTTTCCGACATAAGAAAGAGACAGCAAGTCTCTGAAAAGACATCGACCAATAGGAAGGGTCTGAAAATTTCAAAGTGACAACATCTAAACGTCAGATTGACAGATCCACAATAGAATTAGAAAGATCTAGATAAAAGTAGCCACTGAAAAACAAGACGTAAGCAATGCCCACTTGCTCGAACATTCCATTCTACTTGATTTGTGAAACAGATATACAGCAACACTTTCTCTTATCGATTACAATCGATTATTAGGAATTACTCGAATTTAAATTTTTACAACAATTTATTTATCTCATCGTCAAAATGGGAAAGCAAGCCTAGACAAATTATATTGATACCTAAAATTGTTTTATTTTGTTTATGACAAATCTATATTTTGATACAAAGAAAATCGATTATCGATTTATTACCACGATAATTATTACTATCGATGTGTCCAAACATTCAATGTAATTACTGAACGTGACGTAAGTAAATGTAGATTTTAACGAAAGTAACAATGAAGTTTATAATGAAAACAACTAAATAATTAAAAGTTTACTATATTATGTTCCGGTTTAAATAATATACACTTAAATTGCAATATTTATTGATTTTACTTGAGAAGAAATGAAGTAGTACAACGTACTCGATTGCGAACAACTTTCCGAACGCGTTACCTATTAATCATTGTATCGCAGACAATTGTCATCTGTCACACACTAACCTCAACAAATATCATTGTGGAAGCATATAAAATTCGTGGTCGATTCTAATTTGTATGTAATTAACCGTAAGTATATACCTACGAAAAAAAAGTGTTACAAGTTAGCGTGTAATTATATTTTAGACATAATATCCACAGGGTTCTGTTGTAAGAATGAAAAAACTAAGCAAATCGAATAATTCGACAATTAATTACGGAGCGAAACAAACTTATCAAAATTGTAATTGAAAGTTTTAAACTCAATCATAAGAGTTCAAGAAACAAATATAGGTCAAAAAAATTGCGATTTTACTAATGCTCCGACAGCGCTGCAAGTAATCAGTGAATAAATCACGGCTAATTACAAGAGTCTGAAAAAGTCCTAACTGACTATGACCTTTCATATACTTTATATATCGCAGAATTATGATAGAATCGAATCTTAGTTAATATATATAAATAATAACCGTTAGTCCTTACAGATAGGTTCTTTGATAAGTTTCTTTATGGACCTTACTTATAAGACCCGATTATAAGACCCTATAATAAAACATGTTTGTAAGACCCGTAACTACCTAAGTCCGTTAAGGGCTCCTTTGTAACAAACCCGTTAAGACCCTTACTAACAAAGTTTTTATTTTACCTAAGGAATTATATTCATAAAAAAAATATTTACACATATACTGCATACATACATGTCTTCACTTGTAGACAGAAAGGAATCACAACTTCCAACACAGTCCCCAGATACATAATTTCTTCCACCTGTTCTAGACATTTGTCGTTTACCCATATTTCACATTTTGTTTGCACACCTTCGAACACCGGAACCTTGGACTTGTTACGTATCCAACGCGTTAACTTTATTTTCTTCTTTATATAAGTAACTAGGGTGTATAGTAGATATTGATTTTGATGGCGTTAAAGAACATGGTCAGCGTATGAAAGACAGTTTACCACTTTTTCAGCATTCATACCATTCATAATACCTTTCAATATTTAAATCTTTATTTCATCAGATCTTTTACACCACAGCTATTTTTTGCAGCACGATAATCATGCCATGCATTCTTTATGTTGTACACAGACTGTTCACTTTATCATCTCGCCACAGTCACATCTCGTTTATTTTTTAAACGGTTTTATTAGTCTAATCAATGCCTAGGGCATTGATTAGACTAATAAAACCTAATAAATTGATTAGACAAATAAAATAAAAATGAAGTAAATTGATGAGGAGAGTGGTGTGATGACTGGTACCTAGGACCTACCTAATTATTTTTTAGCTTTTAGTACATTATTTCTTTTCAATAATTTCTGTTTAACTTAAAAATTTTTTTTACTTATTTTTTTATTTTCAAATTTTTAGTTTCTTTATTTTGTTACTTAATATTTCTCATTCTATTTAGTGTACAGACTGTCTAAACTCTGTGATCCGCCATGCACTGTGTTCTACATGTCATAGAGTACTGTATTCTACGAGTCAATTTTTTTAAATTTCATACCCATTTTGAAAGGGTTGTTAAAGAATATGTAATTCGCCATTTTGTGGCGGCGGCCATCTTAGATTTACAATGATACTAAATACTACTCTGTCAAGAAAGTACCGGGAAAAGATCAATAATACACGAAATGTTAGTTATTCAACAAAATTTATTTTATCACCTTCAATGTATGCTCCTTCAGAAGCGATACACTTACGCCAACGAATAATCCAATCATCAAAACATTTTTTAAACGCTTTTTCCGGAACTGAGTTCAGTGCTCGCCGCGAATTCTCCTTTATGTCTTCTACCGAACGAAAACGGGTGCCACGAAGTGGTAATTTGAGTTTAGGAAAAAGAAAGAAATCGGCTGGAGCCATATCTGGTGAATAAGGTGGTTGCTCGATGGTATTTGTTGAGTTTTTGGTCAAAAATTCGTTCACAATGACGGCCTTGTGCGAAGGCGCATTATCGTGGTGCAAAATCCAAGAATTTTCTTTCCACAAATCTGGCCTTTTTCGTCGAATTTGCTCTCTTAAACGCGCATAACGCCCAAATAATATTTTTATTTACCGTTTGACCTTCTGGTAAGAATTCCGAGTGCACAACACCGCGATAGTTATAGAGTTTACTATCAACATGACTTTGACTTGATCGACTTTGGCCTGGTTTTTTCGGTTTCGGTTCAGTTGAAAGGCGCCACTCCGAAGCTTGTTGACTAGTTTGCATGTCAGACTCGTAAACCCACGTCTCGTCACCAGTAACAATGCGTTTCATGAATGTTGGGTCGGAATTGACTCGTTCTAGCATGTCCTCAGCGACTCTTATGCGATTGTGTTTTTGAAGAAAATTCAGGTCTTTTGGGACTAGCCGAGCGGCAACATGTTTCATACCCAAGTGATTATTTAAAATAATACGGATCGACTCGTGAGACACAGAAAGTTCGGCGGCTATCTCTCTCAAACTTGAATGAGGATTTTCAGTCACTATTTCCTTCACTTTTGCGATGTTAACTTCAGTTGCAGACGTTGATGACCTACTAGAGCGAGGCAAATCTTCCATCACATCTCGATAAGCACGTGTTTTTGATAAAGTCGATTCACCGTAAGCCTTCTGTAACATTTTCAGTGACTCCGAACACGAAATTCCATTGGAGATGCAAAATTTAAGACAAACTCTTTGTTCGATGTTTTTGTCCATTATGAAATTCGCAATGTACACTAGAATGATATAACTAAAAACAGCACTGTATTTAATTTAAATAACAGATGCAACTCAAACTCCGCGTCAAAATGGAAGGCAGTTGTGCCAATCTAACAACAGCAAAAAAAAACAAAAAATTGAATTTGGAACATAAACTAATCATCCATTCCCGATACTTTCTTGACTGAATGTATACATAATTGTATTGTCATCAGAACTAAAGGTGTGTATCAAATTTCAGATTTATCGGCCAACAGAAAGGGGTAAAATTTTAATTAATAGATTTGTACAGAGCAAGCAAAACTACGGACGCAATAAAGTTTTTGTAAATTTTATAATTTGAAGGTATATATATGTATATATTTGAAGGTATATATACATATATATACCTTCAAATTATAAAATTTTATAGATCTAACTAAACTATAGATAAACTAACTAACTAATATATATATATATATAGATCGTATGACAGAGAACCAAAATTAAAACAGTTATTAAATAAAATCACCTTCCTCTTTTATAGCTATGTGTGATAAATAAAGTTATTTATATTCACAAACATCGATAGTGGCGCATATGTACATAGTTCCCTTACATAAACGTTGTCAATTACATTATGTTTGCTCTGTGCATAAGGGGCGGCTGGGGCGCTCCGGATTGTTTGACTAGTCAAATAGCTTGAATGTTTTATGACTAAACTTTGACATAACTATTTACATAGCTTTTATGATCAGCCTTTGATAAATAATCCATTGAGTAATGACTCTTCGCCTTTCAACAAAATTTGAAATCTTTCGCTTGGATTTGACGTGCGGTATTTCTAATATCTCAGAAATATTTCGACTGTAGATATTTTAATTTATAATCATATAGAACATGGCATACAAAAAAATGTTCAAATTTTTGATACAAAAATAGATTGCTCTTAGAATTAGATAAGATTGGGTATCTCAATTAATCAAATGCTTTTTGACTCCAAAGTGTACCTTCAGTATACTTTTAAGATTGGTACAATCAAATGTGTAGTTCCGAATCCGAATTCCGAATCATTTTGAAAGCAAAGCAGTTCATCGAAAACATCGGGAAATTATGTTCAGAAAAGACAGAAAATGGTGCCAAATATTTGTGCGACATTTGGCCCGTGTCGCGTCGTATTACGTAGTCGTACAGTTGGAGTCATTAATAACAGAAAATAATACTGATATGTTTATAAAAAGTAAATAAGCAAAAATTGATTTTCAATAACTGTCTATCATGTAGCATTATAACAACGTTAAGAGAATATATTGCATACAATATATAACAGAAAATTTCATATACTATATGTAAATAGAGACAGAAAAACTTTGAATTGTTACAAATTTGTTTACTCAGAAAAGTGTTTTCGAGCGTAAATTATAATAACCACAAATTGTCTGCCTCCGCATCGTCTTTATGCCTATTTTATGTCTGTGTGTGCGTGTGTATGCGTGTTTTACATGAAGGTACTGCAGAATGACAAACAGTTTCTTTTTACAAACAACTCTTCAATAACATAACATACTAAAATTATGAGAGGCCACAAAGCTACAAAAAAAATGGCTATATGTGGATTACAATTTTGGAAAAATTATAGGGTTAAGTATTTTGACCTCTCTGATTACATAATAAACATATTTAAAATTATTTAACTGTTTGTGCCTTTGTATGTTAGTTTGTTCAAACTTCACTAATAAACCGCTGAATGGATTTCAATGTAGAATGACTGTTTGAATTGTTTGAACAGAGCCACGACTCAGTTATTTGGCGCAGAGTGGTTGATCGAGACGAAACTTTACTGATGATGATTTGTTGAGAAGCAAACCATTTATGGTTAATAAGTCTGTAGTTTTAGCGGAATATAGCTAAAAATCTTCGATCAAATACAAGTAGGTGCTCGACTAATAGATCACTCACAACTTACATTATTTATTGCGGCCGAATAAGAGCGTTCGACATTGTTTTTTTTAAACTCGATACGGAAACGCTCGTATCGTATTGAATTTTTTTATATCGATGGTATAGATATATTAATTAACATATAATACATGTAATAATGTACATTTCTGTAAAATAACATTAAGTCTTTTGTCATTTATTATGACTAAAATTTAAAGACTAGTTTTTACCCGTAATTTCGTGATTTGGAAGAAAGAAAGAAAGAAATAGTAGGTAAAAATTAGCCTTAAAAATAGTTAAGCAGAGTATAACAAATTTTTCCACAATAGTGCTAATATAAAGTCAGTGTGTTCAGAATACTTTTGTTGTGCCTTGAAATCAGACAATTTCGACGTTTTCTGAAGTTCATGTTGAATGCGTAACATATAGGGGATGTTATTTGTTTGCTACTTTGTGACTTCGAAAGAAAACACGTTACGAAGAATATTATGAATATTGATGTTATTTTTTGGGACATTTCGTGAAAAATGTGACAGAAAGGATGACTTGTTTACTATATGTTGCCGTTACCTATAGAATATCAAGTAGCTTTAAATTTGAATAGGACATCGCTATGATAAAAAAACAAAGTCATGCGAATTTGTCGATACGACATAAATTAACAATAAGAACATAACATATGAAAGTTTTGAAAGGTAATAAAGGGAATAGTAAAAAGCAGAATCTTTACTAATAGATATTATAATATAGTGAACTAAAAAGAAAACAGTACACAGGAATGCAATTTTTATCGAAAAAAAGAACAAAGTTAACAAATACGACTTTGAGGAAGGCATTTCAGAGAATATTTATTTTTAAGTTTGAAAATATTAACATTTACGTATGTACAGGTTTGTGAGTAATAGATATTAAATTAGAAAATGTTCACATCTATTGGTCAACGAGATAAAGAAAAATCATAGAATGTATGTATGTATGAATATTTATCTTCTTGCGTAGGTCTTAATTTGGGCTTAGCAATTCTGCTTTATCATTTGTAAGTCGGTACCTATACTTATTGCTAGAAATGCCATTGAGGTGAGATTTCGTTGCATTTATCAAGCACTCTATCCACCTTAAATGGAAAATTATGTGCATGCTATTAGAAAATATTTTTAGCACGAACAAAATATATGGAAATTTCATTTCTTTCTCTTTATTGAAACCGATGGAACTAAACAATTCAAGTAAAACAAATACGGAGAAAGTAAGACCGAAATCGTAGTCGGAAGATTTATATTGTGGGATTGTCTGCCCTATATACACACTTGAGTATAAATATATGGCGGCATTACGAGCTTTGAGTAAATAAATTGGCTTATTGTGATTTTTTCCACCCTGAAGTCTTACGTGTCGTTCCATTTAAATATTTTTGTACTTAGATATTTTATTACGTAGGAATCTACTAGAAGCAGTGCACTTGCACCATAATTACTGCTTGTAAGCATGAGTTTATTTTAACAATTTAAAGTAACTACGTCGACTATACATACTTCATATTATCAATGACGCCACTTACTATATTTGACACCTTTTTTACTTCTCTAGGGGTTGATTAATTTGATTGGTTATGCATCGAAAGTTTTGAGTTATTACCACAGAAATAATAATAAGAGGAAGGATGAAAATGAGAATCGTCTTTAGTAACTAATAAATCTGTAGTCTTGACAACCTCCGTGGCGCAACGGCTAAGCACGTCGGAAAGTAAACGGGGGTTGCGGGTTCGATTCCCGCCCCGAGTCTGGGTGTTTATGTATAATATGTATTTATTTACAAAAGAAAAGTATATAAGTAGTATATCAGTTGTCTAGTACCCATAACACAAGCGCTGTGCTGTTTACTTTAGGAGTAGATGCCGCTGTGTGAAAAATGTCTGAGTATATTATATTACAATTACCACATACTATTACCTATTTCTGTCGTTAATACATTCTACATAATGCTTTAAAATTATTGCCTACCTGTATCTTTATTTAATGGACCTTTGTAAATCTCTTAAATCAGTAATGTAATTCTTACGGTTTATTTACCTGAGTGGAAAGCATTAGCGCCCTTGTGTAGTCGAACGCGTACGCGAACCATGAGTCGTCGCTCGGTCCGCAAAGCACTAACAGATTGGTGATACCAAGCAATGGTATCAGCACTAAAAGCGCTTTCGTCGCTTTCCGGTACTGTTCAGTTTCTAACGTATTTGCTGATCGCAGTTTCGTTATAAGGACCTGTGCAAAATTATTTAAAGTAACAATTAAGTACCAGTAGATTCAGATCTGTAATAATACATATACTAATTTCTTCGATCACAAATAAAGAACTAGATTCACAATCTCCTATAAAATTTAAACAAATTATTGTCTGAAGACGTATATATTTTTAATATAGTAAACTATTATCGGCAATATTGTGTTAATCTAAAGTAGACCTTACTGTCAAATCTTAAGGTTATAAACGCTCGTAAACGATTCTTGCATGACATTGAAACGAAGTATGTTAAATAAAATATTTAAAATGCAATCTTACGTCTTGTGCATAAAATATAATTCAAATAATCTATTTGCGTTGCTATGCATGTCATTTTGATTTGTTACGTCAAAGTGACAAGGTTAAGACAAATATTGTCAGGCAATATTTAAAAATATGATTATGAATTTAATAAAAAAGAGCTATGTAACGTTATTACTATAATGAAATAATGAACACGTAAAAAATATTATTTGTTTATTAACCGAAAATAAAAACGCGCCTTTTTTTAGCGTTCTAGATGTGTTATTTTTGCGATTTTTGAAGGAGCACTTTGACATGTTCGCTGTTAGCGTTTTAGAATACCATTAAAACAGAAGTGCGCTCAAATACTCATTTGAGCGCACATTTGGTTCGGACATTTTTGGAGCGTTGATTGTGTATCTAGTTTTTTATTTATGATCGAAGACTAATTTAAAATATCTTTATGTTTATTGCAACAATATTAATCCTAAGTTGTAAATTACTAAATAGCAAAGAAATCACTTCAAATGAATTATTTTGTAAGTACTCACTCCTTATGTGTTGTATCTATGTATAATAAGTTATTATGAATAATCGTTATTGTAATTTTGTAACTTACACAATTAAGAAAATAATGGTAAAGACTTAATCAGATATTTCCATTTGTATATATTTGTATAGAGTAGTGTAAGCACTAACTTATGATTAGAGCCAAGTTAAACAGAACCTAGCGCTTGAGAAAGAAAGCAGGAGAAGATGGTGGTGGAGATACCAACAAGATGACCAATTAATCAAATAACTTTACTTTTTCTTTTTTTTTTTTATAAAAGAGGGGGCAAACGAGCAAGCGGGTCACCTGATGGAGAGTAACCAATCGCCGCCCATGGACACCCGCAACATAAATCACGGGCGCGTTGCCGGCTTTAAGGGAAATAGGGAAAGGAGGGGTGATGGGCTACCGGCACTCTCACTCACCGAACGAAACACAACAGCAATACATGCTGTTATTTTACGCCGATATTCTTTGAGAGGGTGGTAATTCCCAGGGCGAGCCGGCCCTATTCGTGCTGCTATGCAGCATTGCTCTACCACCTTTAATCACCTTCATATATGTAGGTAGGAATTTGTTCTATACACACATCGTTCACATTGAACAAGTGTATATGAGATTTCAACATTTTTATTAATTAGTGGCAAAATCAGAATCTAATTGTTTACTTACCCACATAATTTTGACTAGAAAGAAGAGATTAAGTGCAAGTCCAACTAGTGCTGGTGCTTTGTGTATCCAATCCACTTGATGTTCGTGCATCCACAAACACAGCTTTGCTTCACCGGCAAGTGCTAACTGCGAGGAAAAAATACTGTTTAAGGAAAAAATATGGAAGAAATATAACGAATACGTGCGACTGTATCTAAAAATACACGATAACGTGCACAAAAAGCTGATAAGTCTTCCGAATGTCTTAACGCGTCGCTTTTGTTTTAGTCGCGAAATCCAATAACCATTGGTGATATGGACAAGACATTCTGAGAATCAAAGCGGCGTGTGAGATTTTATTTTGTGCGTTTATTCGCTCTACTCAATATAAGAATATGCCTTGATGTGTCTTCGTAATAAGCAGTAGTTGATTGTCCTGGAAGCGTTAATTCAACAAACTACAGTTAAATCAATGGTCAATGAAAATAGTTGTAATTTTTTTTCTTTTTAAAAAACAGCTGATGATTATAACTAGTTTTATTTAAAAAAAATTTCAAACAAAACAAAACGAACATTTGTAGTTGACTCGTTGATCGTTTTGTCATCAACTTAATTCGTAAACGTTGATGAAATTGTCGAAAAATTTAACCCGGTTTTTAACTAGTTGAAGATACATTAACCCTTAACTGGAATCATGGGGGCCGCGCGGCCCCGATGCGTTATTTGTTTCAGTTTTTCTAACAATCTAAGCGACGTGCTTATCCGTCGTCTCCGAGTAATCTCATTTCGTCGGGACTCGCGATTGACGCCAGATTTTAGACGCTATAATACTTCTAAGGACGGAGGTACGTATTTGCTGGGGCCCGCGCGGCCCTCACGATACCGGTGACGTAAGTTCTTTCTATGTTTTGCGTTTAATGTTACTTCTTTTATTTTTTTTAAAAGTGATAAAACAATAGAAGACATTATAAACGATGATGACTCAGATTAGTGGCAGTCCAGAATAAACATAGTGTCAGTGAAAAAATCGGTGAATGTGACGAACCTTCTGTATATAACAATGCAAACTGCTTGGATATGTAAAACAATGTTTCTCGGAGAATAAAGAAGTTGTTTTAGAACCTATTCAGTTTTGTTATTATAGAAAAAACAGATAAAAGTGATCAAAGAAGACTGACTGAACTACAATATGTTAAGACTTACCTAATTCTTAAAACTGTAGATGCTGATTATGCGCGCGATTTTTCTTATATGTTAATTAGTAGTATAATACATTATTTTTTAACAAGACCAGTTCATTTTAGACAAGAAAAAAAGAAACGTGTTTTAAAAACGTATAAAAATATAATTGTCAATTTTTTTTTGCCATACTAGAGTAACGTACCAGAAATGGTTACTCAGGTTTGATCTCAAGTAGCAGCTATCTAAGAATTATTTCTGAATAAAAAACTGATAATGTTAAATTAGTTTATTGTTTACGAGACTTCGTCTAGTCACATCATCCGCAATAGCTCAATAGAGATTAATTTTCATTAGGAGCCGCGCGCCCCCACGATACCAGTTACGTATGTAAAATTTACAATAGCAGTTAAGGGTTAAAATAAACGGTCGTGTTTCGTTGAACCTAAAAGCGCCAATGACCTACTTCTAAATTGTCCCATTTCGTTATAAAAAGGGTACATGCTGATGTACTTGAATACGGTAATTTGGGGTAGTGTTTAAAGCTGCGTTTATACATTCCTATAAATCACGTTGAGAATCATTAAGTGAATGTACAAATAGTAGTACTTGTGAAGCATACGTCGCAAAAGTTTCGTGGAAAGGTTCCATGATTTGTCGCATATGTAAAAGGGACGAAAAAAGTTTCGGTTAATATTCTTTTCCGCACAGGTCGTAGATGTCGGCCGAGGGTTAGGGCTTACTACAAAGCAGCGGTACAGGCGATGGACTGACCGTCTATCAGTACTTATATTATGGTTCTCCTTATTGTTATCTGTAAGTCTAAATACTAATTAGTGTAAGTGGCGTCCGTGAACCCCGAATTGATAGTGGCATGGAGCTATGTATGTCTTTAGCTATCTTTCGCTCAAAGTCAGCTAAATTCGAAACTCATTTCTGAAAACTCTTAAGGATGCTTCGTTGAGAGGGGAAACATATTATGTCGATCACAATACTTTGGGCAGAAGATAACTAAAAAACACATGAATTCAAGTCATGAATCTATTTTCGCGATTATAATAAGTTTTTATTTTGTTATTTCGCAATTAAGAAAATTATATAATAAAATATTAAATTGGATACCACCATTCATACAATTTGCATAGCAAGTATAAGTACTAACTTAAAATAATTTTTTGTGTATGTAAATTCTTCTTTACTGTGAAATAGTAAGTTGCATCTTTTACGCTGCAATGCACTATTCTGATTTACACTTGAATGCTCCAACGAATGCCTCATCATCCTGAATCCTGAATTAATGTTTAAAACGCGCCACGTGCGTTACCGTTCGTTTACTTTGAATATCGTTCGGGTAATTATAATCTCGCGTAAGGCGTAATTGCCTATGAGTTGCACAACCTACATTATGAACATTTGCTTTTATTATAGCAGATAGTTTAATCGTTGTCTTCTGATAATAATTGACGTAAGAAAGCTTCAATGGAATGCAATGGAACGCATAATTTTTTTGCTTTGTTTATGGCATGGCGCATAGATTAGCGCATTTGCCAATGTCGCGTATTAATAAGTAGAATCAAAAGTAAATTAGTTTTTTCTTATCGTAAAACTCCGCCAGTAAAGTGGTAGTAGGCTTTACTGAAGTTATAAGGGACTTCTCGGAAGAGCGCGAGAATTTCAGTTCACATGTTTATTTAGACCTACTCCATTCTTTTCACTTATACAGAACTTTAAAACACAATATGCATCACTTTTGCACTTTAAAACACCCAAAAATATAAAAAATAGAAAATCTAAATAAAATGACCACCTCAATTCCCCCGTTCCCGCCAAGACATCTCTAATGCATACTTGTATATAGCTTAATATTACAGAAATTGAAAATAATATTTTAAAACAATTGATTTTATAAAAATATGTTTACTTACTCCATCAGGATCTGTAGAGGGTATGATAGTGACAAAGTATCTTGATATGACCCACATTGTAATGAATATAGCCGGAGCACCTGCAACGTGCAACTTCTGTTACATTTTTTTAATTTTTTATTAGATGTTTGCTTATTCTCGATAAGTATGCTTTTGCTTACAAGTTTATACGGTGTTTGAGACAAAAAGTTACTACAATGTTTTTTTTTCTATACCTTGTGAACTTAGTAATGACGATAAGTAATGTCATCTAGAGTTAATTTTAAATACTATCTCTTATTTTTATACTTAAAATTATTCATTACATTATATATTAATACTGTTGGCATATAGTTTGATAGTTTCAAAAAATGCTACATTGAGTGACAGTTAATATATTTAAGTGCGTGAAACACTGGTTTGATAAGAAGCAGATATTATAATAGAATTATATTCTTTCAAACGTAAAACACTAATCAGAAATCCCTGACTTGAGATATAAGTCGAAAATGATAATTCTACAGATCAATTTGAATGTTGACAAGGTATACAAGTGTGTATACACGAGTATACAAGTGTGACCATGTTATTATGGGAAAAGCATTCTCAGTATACCATAGCATGTTTAAGAAGGTGTTCTGTTTTCATGTACACCTGTATACATTTAAAAATTATATTCTATGTCAGGAAAAACTACAGATATGTTAAGTTATGTAAGTATACATATTATGTCATCTGATATCTGCGACATAAGTTATAAGAGACTGTAATTAATATGAACTTACGTCCGTAAAAATGTTTGAAGGACGTACTTTAAATACTGTCTGATCTTAATGTAAATGCAATTATCTTAAAAATCTCATTTTTGAGATATGTCATCCTTATCGCAAATGAGCGATATTGTGAATATCAAACATATTTTGCAGAGAGAGTTCTAGACAGAGTGTACTTGTACAGTCGGCACCAGGTTGCTTAGACTTATATGCGTTTATAGGGCGTATTCAGCCTTTTGAGTAAGAGGGCATGAACGTATTTACCCCATTAAAATATATTAAAATAATGTTTAATATTTACCATCTTGTGTTATCTTTAGGGTTCCGTATTCAAAACAGCTAAGACAGAAGCCTAATGGTTTTCATGTCTGTCTGTTTGTATGTCGCAGTCTATTTAAATATCATCATTTTTACACCTACTGAGCTAAATTTGGTAAAGAGATGTGAATTGGTTATTGGACTAATAAACGAAAAATAAAAAATAAAATAATGGGTATTTCGGATTCTTTTTTTCTTAACTTCCGCTTTGTCCCAAATCGCTATCGAACCTTAAGTTATACGCTTGGGCCTGGAAATGTAATGTTTATTTTTTAGACTTAACTAGACTAGGTAATAATATTTTGTAAGCTAAGCTTCTATAAAATTCGTTATATCTTAACGGTTGTGGTGTTTACATTTGGTTCAAATTGCAAAAATTAAACTCACCCCAACCTATTGTTGCGTAAACCTTTAGCTTAATATTTTCTGCTGTGAACGTTTCAACAACTAGCATGTAGAGGTATAAACCTGAAAATAATGTATATTTTTAGAACATCAACTATATTTAAACTTTTTATGACTTTGGACGGTTGCTCAATTTTGGATTTTTATTCGAAATAATTATAATAGATCTCAACATAGGCGTTTTCTCAGAGAATACCCGACGTAAATAGTCGCAACGAACAGTTATATCAAACAGTGAAATATAAATGTGAAATTTAAAAGTTGAGTTTCGATTATCGGCAGTTACTATGGAGGCATAAATATGGAATAAAAAATGTTCATGTCTATTTAAAGATTGTATAAATGTTACTTTGTGTTTCGTTTTTCTAAACAATTTTACGTAATAAATCATAAAAATGGTTGTCCCTTCAACTTATCTCCAAAAATATCACTGACACTCCAAAAAAAAGTCATAAACTTTTACAATAAGGTGTAGTAGGTATATTGTAGATAAATTATTATGATTACATTATGTTGGACATTTTTTTACGTGAAGAGAAAGCTCTACAAACTTGATTTTGTCGTTGGCGGTTGAAATGTGATTAATAACGTTGTCATTTAATGTTATTAATTAATGAAATAAAAGAACCGACATTACAGAACAATAATGTCGAAAATACGATATTCCATTTATGACTGAAACATATTATAAACAAAGGAAAAGAAAAATATGTCTATATTTATAATCTGTTTTGTCTGTCCTGTTTGTCTGTTTATTTCATGAACGTACTGCTTATGTTAATATATATTTCATATAACGGAATTTGACACAGATTCCGACATTTGTGTAAATTAGATGTTTTGGTTTAATAGATATACATATGCGAGACAATATTTTATGTGATAAGATTATGGAGTTTTGTTGATATTGAGCCAACGTCCAACATTACACTTCTACGCTGAATCTTTGCTGAAAAAACGGTATCTTTATAATTTCATTATTCCGTCGTCTTTACATCCATGGAGGTGAAATTTGGTACTGAAACTGCTACACAGTAAACATTGTTGTACATACATACATATCTTCACGCTGTATCCCTAACAGGGTAGTCTGAAAAGACGGAGCGCCAAGAGTCGGGGTCCTTACATAATTCTTTCTTCTCTCAAATCTCATCATTCTCCTTACACATAAAACATAAAACATTATGTGTGATGCCGCTTTTAGAGATAACTAGATATGTGGGCTTCAGCCCTTTAGTTCAGGCCAGAGAATAAGGCTACGAGTTTTTCTGTCTGTTGTAAGAGATGATTCGGGGTCGCGGCTGATCGGTGTGGGGACTTCAGCCGTCAATCCATGCGAACCCGACGAAAACAACAGAGCGGAACCGCACTTTTGTGGCACTGCGAATTTTTAGGGCTGCCCCCTGAAAAGCGTTCCAGCTTCCAGAAAAGGGCTCCGGTGTAGTATGAAAAGGGCTCCGGTGTGTTCTTTAGAATATCTCTAAACCTCTCGTTAACACGCCGAGGTCGAACACCACAGGAGTTTCATGAGGTAAAAGCCCCAGTTGACCTATAGTTTCACTCCCAGAGGGGGTTTGGTATCTTCTGCGTCACTAAAAAAGGTATGCGGGCTTACAATCTTCAAAGTAGAATTAATAGAAGTAATTCGTGAGTGATCATGTGGTCATTTGATTGCAATATCTAAATGTATAAAAATGGAACTTGCGTATTTTTACATATATAGATACATTCATACATATCTTCACGCTGTATTCATAACGAGGTATTCAGAGAGGACGGAGAGCCAAACTTCGCGGTCTTTACATCTTTCGCTTCTTCGAATCTCATCATTTTGGCCTAGGTATGCGAATGCTTTTGACATTTCCGTCGGCTTACACTCTGGCTATTTGATCGTCGTAAGTTATGTCGTAAGTTAGTTCATCACTCATTTACTCCAAGTGCCGAAAAGCATTTCATCATTCCTTTCCTCATTTCAACAACAACACTGTCGTGCAACCCTGTCATACTGCGTATCTCTTCATTGCTTACTTTGTCCGCATGGGTGACACCGCACGTATCTCTAAGAGATGGCATTTCTACATTATCTTATTTTCACTCGATTTCGGGCAAATTCAAGCCTCACTACCGAACAATAAAGTTAGCTTAACTTCCGTATTTTTGTGATCGTAAAACTTGAAAAGTGTTCCGTCGATTGACACAACTGACAAAATGATGACACAATGTTGCATTTGAATACGCGCGTTTTTTTATATACTGATATCTACATTAATAAGAACGTAAATGTTTGTTTGTACAGCGCACACCATACCTACGCATATCGAGAACAGCAATTAGGTATAATTATAAAAATTGATTCTTTAGGGTGTTATGACCTTTCTGCTTAATTCTGCTATACGTTGCTGTGGTTTTCTATCGGGTTTTCTACTATAATTTTTATTGGTAACTACCTATTGAAAACAACGTTAAAGACGAAGAAAAGAAATCTATATTTTTTTCGAGTGACATTTGTAGACATTATCCAACGTTTGAAGTACAAGTTTAATGTATTACTTAATAAATTTGTAAAGGAAACGTTTCAGAAAATAAAATTATATGTATATCAGTAATAATGTAAGAGTTTATTTGTTGCTACAAATAAAAACAAATTAATCAATCGACTTCCTTTTACAAAATTTGTTATTCCATTGTAACCCTAAAAATAAAATAAATAGACGCAAAAGTGATATCTAGGCTACACTAAAGATTTATTATACGATGGATACCGTTCGTTTATCGAATTGAATAGAATATTTCAGGTTTTGTAGGCAGAAGCAGTCGTTATGTAAGATACATTAAGATTTTATTCACGGTATAACCTAAACGAAGCTTCCTTGCTCATAATTTACACTTTTAACAACAAATGGGAAGAACGGGGTTTTGTATCTATAAGTCTGCTAGCATTATCCGTCCGCTTTCGCTAGGCCTATGTTTATTATGAGAATTGTATTTTTAAGCAGAATATCTTCTATGGGCATTGTAAGTTTGTCTCGATATAACGTGTATTTCATTAGGTAGTAAAAAACAAACGTGATGTACTCTAGAGATTTAAATAGTAGTACAGAACTTAGTTTATTCGTTCAAGGCTATAAATCTGCAGTTGCTGTGCATTAAATTGCTTGAAAAATATTCATTTCTGTTTTAAGTGCATTTCATGAACTTGGGATTTATCTACGTGAAATAAATCTTCATGACTGAGATTATGTGTATGAAAATGTTAAGGAATTTGATAAAGTAACATTACGTTGTATCCCTAATGGGGAAGTCAGAGAGGATCCATCCTCTCCGCGCTCCAAATGCCAAATAAAAAAGTTACTTAGCGCTCTAGCGCTAAGTAACTACCTGTTTTATTATTTTTATTATTGCAAAGTAATTTTAATGTAGTAATATATTTTCTATAAATAACTATATGTAAGATTAACTAACAACTAGTACATACAGTAGTAAATACTTCATGCTTACATTTTGCAGAAATGAGGATTCTTAATAGCATATATCAAATTAAGTCATAAAGATAGAAAAGAACAAAAAATCTAAACGAATCTGTTCTCGTGCCAATAGGAAACTTTGCCAACTATCGTGTGGTTTTTATTCCTATAGATCGTCGAAAACCAAAGTCAAAGTAATGAAGATATACGTGATTACTATTGTCTAATATTGACTGTCGTCTATTTTCATGAAAAATGGAACTATTAAAATTTAAAGATGCAGAATTGTTGTTACAGTCAGCAATACCTACATTTCTAGCGAAAAAGTGACATAAATAATTATAGTTTATAAGTGACCGAAACATACATACATATATTAATTTTTTTCTAAACAGATGACGACAATAAGTTTTAAATAATATGAAAACATTTCAAATAAATCTTTGTAGACGACAATTGTTTAGAAAACTTTGACGACAGTAAGTTGTGAACCATATTCATGTCACCTTTTTCGAGATTGTATGTTGATGGTACCAAGTTAAAAAAAGAGTTTTATTAGCATACCTTCAACCAGCATCCAAAAAAAGTTTGTAAGGTAAAAGTAGTGCATGCATATTACTAGAATCATACAAGGTGTTTGATCTTGCTGAGCTTCGTCTGACCAATTCTGAAAAAAAATTTTGTATTTGAACAAAAGTTTGTTACACTCATCAATTTTTCGAAGATTTATAAGAAATTTGATTTGTTAGTTATTACTTGTATAGGGATATTAAAATATATTATATCGTATTTTATGTTAGCATTCTAAGCCCCAAAGAGTTTTTAATTATAACGAGGCTATTAAACGAAATAAAGTTGCTAATTCATGTTCTAATCGTTTCAAATGTTAATAAAAATATTCGATGTACTAAATTCTCATAACGTTTAAGTATTAAGTATATACATACATATGTACGCATGCAAAATATGACTTACCATGATTATGACCATGGGTTAATGCAATTACGGTGTACTTACCTGTAAAGCTAAATTTAAAATCCAACTACAAGCTGACAGCATGTATGTTGACATTAAATTTGTATGTACTGTATTTCTGAGACATCTGAGATCTCTGAAAAAGAATGGAAAATAATATATGGAATTAAAAATTATGGCGTGTATTTCTGATTCCGCGTACAATTTGCGGAGGTGAGGTGGGGGACATTTAAAAAAATATAATATTAAGGCGTCTCAAGGTCATCTATTATGTTTTGTTTTCGCTTTTCTTAAACTAGTCGCTATACAATATATAAAATATATTATTAAAAAAAAATTAAACAATAAACATTTTTTAATTGGCTATATACTACTCTGTCAAGAAAGTACCGGGAAAAGATCAATAATACACGAAATGGTAGTTATTCATCCAAATTTATTTTATCACCTTCAAAGTATGCTCCTTTAGAAACGATACACTTACGCCAACGAATAATCCAATCATCAAAACATTTTTTAAACGCTTTTTCCGGAATTGAGTTCAGTGCTCGCCGCGAATTCTCCTTTATGTCTTCTACCGAATGAAAACGGGTGCCACGAAGTGGTAATTTGAGTTTAGCAAAAAGAAAGAAGTCGGCTGGCGCCATATCTGGAGAATAAGGTGGTTGCTTGATGGTATTTGTTGAGTTTTTGGTCAAAAATTCGTTCACAATGATGGCCTTGTGCGAATGCGCATTATTGTGGTGCAAAATCCAAGAATTTTCTTAGCACAAATCTGGCCTTTTTCGTCAAATTTGCTCTCTTAAACGCCGCATAACGCCCAAATAATATTCTCTATTTACCGTATGACCTTCCGGCAAGAATTCCGAGTGCACAACACCGCGATAGTTAAAGAAAACAATCAACATGACTTTGACTTTTGATCGACTTTGGCGTGGTTTTTTCGGTTTCGGTTCAGTTGGAAGGCGCCACTCCGAAGCTTGTTGACTAGTTTGCATGTCAAACTCGTAAACCCACGTCTCGTCACCAGTAACAATGCGTTTCATGAATATTGGATTTGAATTGACTCGTTCTAGCATGTCCTCAGCGACTCTTATGTGATTGAGTTTTAGGAGAAAATTCAGGTCTTTTGGGACTAGCCGAGTGGCAACATGTTTCATACCCAAGTGATTATTTAAAATGGTCATTTAAAATGGTTTAAAATGGTATGATCGACTCGTGAGACACAGAAAGTGCGGCGGCTATCTCTCTCAAACTTGAATGAGCATTTTCAGTCACTATTTCCTTCACTTTTGCGATGGTAACTTCAGTTGCAGACGTTGATGGCCAGAGCGAGGCAAATCTTCCATCACATCTCGACTGCTTTTGAACGCTTTGTACCAATCATAAGCACGTGTTTTTGATAAAGTCGATTCACCGATTCACCGCCTTCTGTAACATTTTCAGTGACTCCGAACACGAATTCCATTGGCGATGAAAAATTTAAGACAAGCTCTTTGTTCGATGTTTTTGTCCATTATGAAATTCGCAATATACACTAGAATGATATAACTAAAAACAACACTGTATTTAATCTAAATAACAGATGCAACTCAAACTCTGCGCCAAAATAGAAAACAGTTGTGCCAATCTAACAACAACAAAAAAAAATAAAAAATTGAATTTGGAATCATAAACAAATCATCCATTCTCGATACTTTCTTGACTGAATGTATATGGACAAGCACTTTTAAATCATATTCCAAATTTCAAGTCGATAACATGAGAAGTTGCTCTAGTAAGCTTTGACACAGACAGACGAAGTCACGAGGTCACGACATAAGGGTTGCTTTTTATTATACCATACCTCTTTCATACACACCTCTTTATCAATAATACGAGTTAGATTATTGCTATTTACACTTAAGTTATATAATTATACATAAATATATTATTTCTTGCTGACTTAGTAATCTTTAAATAGTGTAAAATAAAGTCGCTATCCGCGTGAATTTTGATACAGTTTTCACTGTTGTTTAAAGAATTTCTTCTGGTCTAATTAAATAGGAACATAGATAGCAGAGAGCAGTCGATGTCTTGTAATAAAATCGTAAAAAAAAAGATTTGCAGGCATTGACACGGTTTACACTGACTAAACCTTAAAAGATACATCGAAATGTTTTGCTAAAGAATTGATAGGTCTTAAAAAAACCTTAAGGTAAATTTCGTGATGGCATCTATCTATCTTCTAAGTTTAACTTACAGTAACCATTTTATCATAAATTTATCTTTAAAAAATTTAAAAAACACAAATTTAAAATTATGCGGAACAGAAGAAAATAAATTGCTTGCGACATGAAACTTGAAGTGTTTTAAACAGATATAGTACAAACCTTAAGTACAATAAGTTATAGTACAACTTAGAGTATAAATCTTATCTAATTAAAATTATTATCGCGCCGCGAGGGGGCAGGGTAGATTGCTAGTCAAAATGTATAGTAGAGGCGGAGTTTATTTACGGGTCTCGTGTTGGCTACAGGGTGATTAGCGGAGTAGTCACGAAATGACATTGACCGACAGATAGTACGCACGTAGAAAATAAGGATTATTTGAAACTAAAAGAAACTAGCGCTCATTTAAAAAAATGTGTAGGTGGGATCGTTTCAGGGTAATATTCTCTAGAAATATATACATACGATAAATATAAATATATAGAATTCTGCACTCATGATCTTTTTTCGGTGCCGTTTACGATCAGATTAGTAATGGCCATTATTAAAAACTATCTTTATTTTGGATGTTGCCGTGCGGAGTTAAACCGTAGTAGAATCGAGATAGCTGAATTTTTGGGTAAAAGACCTATTTCAGTATATATTATTCATTATCGACATTATTATTAGTTACTAGCACATAGCCCGAGTTATGTATTATTTACTTGAAGGATTACGTAGAGTTTAAAAAACCTAATATACATCTGTATCGTTAAGAATAAATTCGCTAATGTTTTGGCATAATTTTTAGAATCTTGATTACTATTATAACATTGTCATTACATATTTTTTAGTTGACTTATAATAATCTAATAAATAATTGTACAATTAATACATATTTTAATGTTTTATTTCGAATAAAAAAATGTTAGACGCTGGTTACTTTAAAACATGTTTTTATTTCAGATACACGTAGAATAAATAACATTTGCATTATGTATATTAGTTTAACGTGTTTGACGTATTACTGTTACAAAAAATTCAATATTTCATAACGTAAAAAGAAACCAATTTCGGCATTTGTCGCCAAATTTTTGCTCGTTCTTTATGACCAGGAAAATGCGATACTTATTATTCGCTTTCCGTCTCTGATTCTTTGTCGTTCGTTGAATTATCGTGGTAATGTGCATCCTTAGTTATCTCAAGCTTCGAGCTTAGCACTATAATGGTGTCACATTTTTTCAAAAGCGATTATCTGAAGTTTGCATGGCAAGTGTAATCGTACCCGTTAATGTCATTATTACGATATTTATTTTTGTAAGTTGTGTTCGATTAATACCATAGAAATTTAAATATAGCCTCGTGATTTAGGTTACTATGATTGATACATATTAGGTTTGGTTTGAAAAGTTTTGAGGCGCTCGTAGTAAAGCGGTACGTACAGTCGTTACTGGACGGAAAGTATAATAATACGAATATTTCAAGTATTTCAGAGCTTGAGAAGGCACGATAAACTATTGGTTATATCTACTGCTAAATAGTGGTAGCTGATAATTCAGATCAAAAGAGTTTAGGTAGCGTTTGAAAACTCTGATAGAAGCTTGGCCACTAGTCATGCTGACCACTCATCCGTACCGGAATTGCTGTAATTTAACCCCTCTCTATTTCAAGTCATTTGTGACGCGAGGCGTGTGTCCGGCAGTAGGTTTTTATTTTATGCACAGCATAATTATTTAAATGTAAAATATTCGGAAAATTCAGATATACTTATGGTATATGGTACTTATTTGAAAATATTTTTCTGTTTTTTTAATTATGTTTTTGTATATATGTGTGTGTTTCATATTTATGTTTTACTTTTTTTTATATATTATGAGTAATAAAATTTTCCGTTTAATATTTCTAATACTTATCAACACAAAAATGTCATTTGTAAATGAAGTTATTACTTAGTTTTCGTCATTATATTTCTTTTGCTTAATTTTCAAAATACATAAGAATTTTAATTTTTTTTTATAATTTCTGTGAATCAACTTATTTATGAATGCGCACAATTTTAAATAAAAGTTTTTCAAAATAAGGTTATTCATGTTAATCCAAAAACAACATGTATGTACATACACATGTGGCAAACATTTAATATTCCCTTTAAAAAACTTTTTGATGTAACTCGACGTTGACATGAGGTAGATGAATGTAGGCCGCGTATTTTGTAAATATTTTGTGCCCGTTTTACCGTTTAGATTGATTGGGGTGCGGAAATGTGTTAGATTAAGTTTATACGAGTACTAGTATTTACCATTAAAACGTTCGTAGTTTAACAAAGACTTTAGTGGAGTTGTTATTAAAGTTGGTTAATACTTTGATTAATTATTGAGTATTTTCATACATTTTTGACTTTTGCTACTTACTGTTCATTGAGTGTATTTAAATCCAGATTCATAATATTTCATTTCGAATATTTGTTAAAATGTTTCAATAAACTTAAATTAATTTGTAAAAACAGAAAAATAAATCTATTATGAATTTTCCTATCAATATAATTATGAAACATGTTTTTTCTTTTACGGAAAAGGATAGAGTTTCATTAACACAAAATTTCGCACACAGATTGGCTGTAATTTTAGGGTACCATTTATCAGACGAAATTCTGCGGGTCAAACTCCCGTCCGCCGTATACCTCGTCTGCTAGGTGGACGATACTCTGGTGCTTGCCGACGGGTATAATTTCAAGAGGACTATCCGGCTCGCAGAGCTTAGGGCGGCGTGTGTCGTTACTAAAATTGGAAGGCTTGTCCTTCAGGTGGAACCACAGAAAACTAAGACGTTGTCGTTATAGAAACTCCCGTGAGGGAGAGAGCTACCGAACTTGAAGATTATTGTGGGCGACATGGTACTCCAGATGGGGCTGTAAATAAAGAATCTAGGCTTCACCCTGAAAATACGTTGCCACTAAGGGAGTGAGCTACGCAGCCCGACGATGCCGGTTCAGGCGAGGAGGCACATAAAACGTACTTAACGACTTCGAGGAACAATTAGACCAGTAGTGTTCGTACGAGTTCCCCGTAGCGAGGGTCAGTAGGCTGGTGCCTTACACCGGTTACTGCCCAACCTCGGGGGACTGCGGGAAGAGTTTCATCAATGGGGTCGTGAGATCCATGGCCTTCTATAGGGAGCCCGTTGGATCATAAGTCATATACAGGGCGTCTGGAGCTGCAGAGCTAAACCTAATAGCATGCAGGAGGGTACAAATGGTGTCCCTAGGATGCGGTTTTGATTTTGGCGTGGTTAGTTAGTGGTAGTGGTCTCAACAGTCCAGCACAGATAAACGCAAGGTGGTATGTCTGTCTTCTCAGCGACGATGGCAAGAACCGCTCCAGTCAGGAGAAATGCGTCGGCAAGCTAGAAGAGTCGAGTAGCTCGTGCCAACGTGTTAACAGCGCGATCCTACCGGAGCTCGAAGTTTGGCTTCGGAGACACGCCATCTAGTGACTGACGAAGGCATTGACCGGGCACGTCTGTTTTCGCATCAGATCGGTCGAGAAGAAGCGGTACGGCTATCATTGTGGCGGTGTCCAACACGGAGACCTTGCACGCGATGAAGAAATGCCCCTCATGGGACTCTGAGCGCTTAGTTTTTGTCCGCCAGATCGAGCAAGATACCCTACCAGCAGTAGTAACGGCTAAGTTGGTAGATGAATAGTTGTAGAAGGCCATGTACTCCTTGTGAAAGACCGCGTAATGTGGTAGAGCGGGAAGTGGAAAAGGCAGATCCCGACGACGCTGAGGCGATAGCAACGAACGCTCCCGACCGTCAATCCTGTAGCCCGGTACAGAGAATAAGGTTACGGTGTTTCCCGCTTGTCGTAAGTGGTGACTAAAGGGGCCCAAGGGATCGCGGGCTGATTGGAGTGTAGGCTCTGGTGATCCATTGTCCAAAGTCCATTGATACAAAGCCGAGAAGGATCACAGTGCGTATGATCATCACCGGTCATAGCAAAAAAAAAAAACCATATAATTCAGTCTCTCCTCTAGGGGGCTGGGTATCTGTGTTCAGGTTTCTCCTGTGTAACAAAAAAAAAGCGCACAACGATACAATTTGTACAATATCTTGCCACAGCACTGCGTTAGATTTATTTGCATTATTCATAAACTTATGCGACCACTTTTTAATGGAATTATACAAAAATGTAATATCTATTAAAAACAGTTGAAATGGGTTCAGTTAATGACTTTGAACAAAGTAGTTTCGACTTTCCAGTTGATTCTATTTTTCTATTAAGCATTGTACACATATAAACTATTTCTAGTAGTCAGCGTTATTTCGTGCGTAATTTTCATGTTGAATTGTTTAAGGAAATTAATTTATACAATTTTTATTGTATTATGAATTCAATTTAACGGTAAGTAAAAATACGACATTATATGTAAAGCAGTAAAATTTTAATGAATAAGGCCAATTATAATTCATAATATTATAATTATGTAAACAAGTTCTTAGTTAGCACGCGATTTTTACTTTATTATTATACAAACGTTGAATACCTATAAAATAGGTTATACTTGGTTCAATCGGTATACTTGGTTTGTGCTATGTGTACTCGTAAGTATACTTTTATTGAATTAAATGCAAATGTATATGAAGAATGTATAAGATGTTGCTCTGACGTGTAAATCCAATACGCTGTAACTCAAGGTATAGTGTTTTCACTTAATAATGCTTATTACATTTCTCTTACTGTGTTTTGTTGTGTTGAGTTAATCAAACATATTTTCGGTGCTTGGGAGGAATCACATGATGCATTAGGTGTGTTCTGTGTTTATCCAAAGCCTTTGATTGCGTTCATCACGATATTCTGGTCAGTAAACTAAAATATTATGGTGTTAAAAATAATGCGCTCAACCTTCTGAAATCTTATCTGAATGGTAGAATTCAGAGGGTGGTCATAAATGGCACACAATCATCTGGGTCGTCGGTCTGTATGGGTGTTCCTCAGGGCTCATTTCTCGGACCATTTCTTTTTCTAATTTATTATTAATGACTTACCATCTCTCGTAAGAGATACTCATGAGATTGTATTGTTTGCTGATGATACTTCTTTACTATTTAAATTAAAAAGACAACAACTACATCTTGACGATGTAAACAATGCTCTCTCTATAGTAGTGAGATGGTTCACAGTAAATAATCTGCTTCTCAATGAAAAAAAAACAAATGTGTCAAATTTACATTACCAAATGTAAGACAAGTCAATACAAATATAAAGATTAGGGGTGGGGTGTTGGGCCCTGTAGAAAGTACGACCTTCTTAGGTATTACTCTGGATTCTAGGTTACAATGGGGTCCTCACATTTCGGGACTAGCGAATCGCCTCGGCTCTGTAATATGTGCTATTAAAAAAATCCGTCATTTAACAGACATAACCACCGCTAGACTAGTAACTCAACACCTGCATCGGTTGTTGATCGACCCTTAGTGAAAACGAATTGTTTTGAATTTATAATATCGTTGCTATAAAAATAACCCTTTAATTGTGTCAATATTATTTTTTCATATATTTTACTTAGAGTAGGTAGTACTGAAACCTGTAATTAATGGGGTCTGATGTACTACCTGATTTAAACAATGGCGCAATTTTACTGTTTCATCTGGTCAGGAAAAATACCTTGATCGATACAGTAATTAAAAATACAAGCTAAATGAGGTGCAATTTGATCTATAACAGAACTTATGACTTTTACAGAAAAACCATGAATGTCCGCTGTATTCTTAACTGTAATTGATTTAAAGGCTTTTAAAATGTCATCGCAATTAAAATACCGAAATTTAAAAATAGTTACACATTCTGTTATATTTTCTTTAAGCAAGGATTCGGAAAGAGCGGGAGATGAATTAAGAACATTTGTAGTTGAAACCGGAATGACAGCAAAAAATTTTTCAAAACATTCAGCAACTTCTTGATCATTTTTATAAACTTGGTGTTTAATTTTTAATTGGAAATCGAGTTTGCGAGCTCTGACTTTTCCAGTCTCATTATTTATGATTTTTCAAGTTGTTTTTACTATATTTGTACTATTTTTGATTTTATTAATTATTATTTTAAATTTTTGAATAATTTTTGACGTAATTGTAAAAGCTTTCCGTTTTATTATAGGATTTTTCGTCGTATAGTTTGTATAATCTCGGTCTCCTTTTATGGATTCCCACTGTCGCCCAATTGCTAAATCTCATATTGTTATTATTCCTTTTAGCTTGTACAGGTTTTTGTTTAAAAATACGGTCGAATTCTGTTTTAGCCACACTAAAAACTGTATTATACAATTTATTAGGAATATTATTGTATTCTACATTTTCAATCTTCTCTAATACATTGTTTCTATATCTACCCATTCTCTTATAGGTAATTGGTACACAACTAATTTTCTTCTTTAGCGTTTTCTCATTATGTATCTCAAACGCAGCGAACTGACCGGTGTGATCAGAGGCTAATCTTTTTATAATAGCTTTATTGCAATGTTCAAAGTTTGAAAAAATATTAAAAATAGTCGCCGAAGTTGGTGTGATTCTAGTTGGCTCTAAGAAAATATTTTTAAGATTAGTGCTTAACATTAGAGATAAAAACCGCTTAGACATCATTGAGTCTTTTAATAAGTCTATATTGAAATCTCCACAAACTATAATATGTTTTTTTGTTTTACTTATTTTTATTAATGTGTTATCTAGTATTTTTTCAAACAAAAGACCCCAAAGTGATCATAAAATGACTTTGGGGGTCTGTAAACACTTAACACAGTAAGTCGCTCAAGATCAACACAAGCCATTCAATAGTTCGTTCAGAGGATAGGCTCACTATGTCTTTACGTTCTTTAAACTTAAAAGTATTTTTAATAAGTATTAAGGAGCTTCCGCGCATTGCGTCTTTTTTGCTGAACGAACTAGCGAGCCGGTGATTACTAAAATTAAATATGAACTGGCTATTTCTTAACCAATGCTCTGTAATGCATAAAATGTCAATTTGACAAGAGTTCACGAATAGATCAATTTCAAGCAATTTAGTAATCTTCCGCTCAAAAAGTAATTAGGTGCTAGTTATTTGACCAAGTCTCGCAATGTCTTGATAATGCTTCGTAAACAGGTGTCGATTAACAAGTTTGAGATTTTGGGCGGAGGATTGCTAAACAATGTAAGAATTCATCACATATTTACACTGAACTTTTAACAGTAATTCGTAGCCCACTCCAAGTTTTATCTATAAATTCCTTTGAACGTTCATCAGTAAATATGTGTTAATTGGTTAAACCCTAAAAAAATTATATTTAGGTATACAATTTGTAGCCAATTTTCATTACGAATTCTTGATATTACAATTAAGCACTTACCGGGAAAATAACAACGTTATTTTGTTACATCCTTTATATTTCACCTATATACAAGTTATCAATTTCAACACAACAACAACAATCGACGTAAGATTTATAGTATAAATTTTGAGAAAATTTCTATACAATTAATGGATTCTTTACGATAATTCCGTCGTCTAACATGTATATATATATATATACATCGCGTACGGTGCTTTTTGCGTTATAGTTTAAAAATATTAATGTTAGGTTATACTCACTTAAAATAAAGGAAGACAAAGACAGCGAGGGAAAGTGCGGCGAGACTAAGAGAGTATCCGGCGAGATAAATGAGGCTGGTGATGTCAGTTGGTGAGACATTAGCGATCCTCTCTGTGCAGTTTTTGTAGTTGGAGTAATTACGCCATATCCCATCCATGCATAATCGAGTTGCGTTTTCTGTGAATAGATTACTGTAATTAACCACTAGTTAAGGATTAGTCGCTGACAATTTGTGTGACGACATTTAAATGCTTAATAATAGATTAGATTTTGCCCTTGATTCTGTTCGTGTGGCTATAATCAATGTAGCTATGTGGATTTCCCATACCTATTCTGTTCCAGTACTTTTTCATAAGTTACAGTCGATCAAAGTACAGATCGATATGTTCTCGTACGTAGTTATATTATTGACCTCTTGTAAAATGCCATAGTTTCATGAAATGGCTAACTGATACCTGCCATATCTTATACACATATCATACAAGTTGTAGAAGATTCACCTAGTTATAGTTGGGCACTATCGATCTATGGATTGTACAATGTATTAGTAAATAAACTTAAGTGAAATTTTGTATCTTACGTAAGCTTCTAACTTCTGTTCTAAGTCACGGTAATGGTTCTGTCAAGTTAGACGGTCAAAATCAGGCACCCTTTTCTAGAAGCAACTCACACAACACAACATGTCACACACTCGCTCATCAATCATCAAAATTCTAAGATATTTCTGGGACTTTTAGCTGAAATACAAACTTGAATTTCGAATTCAGTTAGAATTTAGGAAGAAAAGAAAGAAGTTAAATATCTTAGTTGTCACATTATCACTTAATTATTTGTTTACGGTCGGTAAACATTAAAAATTCTAAGGAAACTCGTTTCATGAGCTTCAAAAATAAGTTTTTTGAATAATTTGTGATAGTTAAATATCCAGAACAAAATTTAGACGAGTTCTATTGGGACCACGGTCAAGTGTGGAGGCCAACACATGCTTACTCGTATCTACCCAGAGTTCTTTTTTCTGTTTCTTATGCTTCTTGTGCTTTTTACTTAATAATGGACGTTAATGTTACTTAAGTTTTAGGCCACGCGCTCTCATATTTTATGCCTTTTGTAGTTTTTTTTATGGCCTATGCGTGTTTTAATAAAACTTTTATCGTTACTAAACTTATGTAATATCGATATACTGAAACGCAAAAGAGCTGTGACATACAAACGGATAAACAGACGAAAAGATACTTTATGCCAAACTAAAGTATATTTATAATGACATTTCTATTTATCATTGTAGTACATCACATACCGCCTAATTTTTCTTGCGCAATATCGAATAAAGCGTACCATGAAGAATAAGTAAATAAATAAGATTGTAAGGTTCCACCAATTGAAATTGAGCCACTGAACTCTGAAAGTAACTACTAATAATGATAATAATTAATAAAAATAAATATTGATAATAAACGTAATGATATAAACAAATTGTATTACATACCAATAACATACAAACCCACATATTTTAACGCCATTTTACTTTCGGGATGGATATAGGAGCAACAAAATTATACCATAAAACCATTTTAGGGCAGGATAAACTATATCATATTTCATACTTTGACGGCCTCCGTAGCGCAACGGCTTAGCGCGTTGGAAAGTAAACGGGCGTTGCGGGTTCGATTCCCGTCTCGAGTCTGGGTGTTTATGTATAATATGAATTTATTTACAAAAAAAAATATATAAGTAGTATATCAGTTGTCTAGTACCCATAACACAAGCGCTGTGCTGCTTACTTTGGGACTAGGTGGCGCTGTGTAAAAAAATGTCTGAGTATATTATTATTATGTTATTATTATTATTATACTTTTTAACATTTTTCAGATTAAACATTATTTTTGTAAGCATTAATGTTAACATTTACGTGTTTGTTATTTAATTATCATAAATTAAAAAAATGTCTCACACTTCTGTAGCATGGCAGCTTTAAGAATATAAATAAGTCAGATAAATAATCTAAGCACGTCGCGGTTTTCGTTAACAAATATTTGAATTTTTAATACAAATATTTGTTGTGTCCACATGAAGAAAATATTTATAATAATTTATTCGAGATTTTATAAAGTAGTGTATTATATGGATATTGACTTATTGTGAATAAAATATTGCAAGAAGAGACGATAACTGCGCTGATGCGTACGTTATAATTTATGTGTTAACTTATTATATTGACTATTACACCAAGGGAGATCATGGGGTATGACCCCTGGCTTGGATGGACCTAGGTCGACCTCTGATAATTTTTTTAATCTCATTGATTTTAATTGAATAAAATTATAATATTTTGATGATGATTTGAATGATGGCGATTCTTTAACTCTACTATTTGATGGAATTTACTTTTTTGGGCTTATAAACAATTTATTAATACTTTACTAGTACTTAAATTTTCTATAGATACCAATGTAGATATGTAAGTTATTGTGTTTTTTTTTACTGGGACAGTGTGGGGAAATCCGAATCCATAGGAGATACAAGGGAACTGTCTTAGTGTCTTAGGAACCATTCGATCTTTTTTGTGACAACGATTTTGGCATTACAAATATTTTCGCCAAGCGTGAGACGTCCATAAAAATTAGTAAAATTTGTAATTTTTTTGAATGTGGTTCGACGCATGCTTGACCATGAAATTTCACAAAAAAAGACCGGATAGTTCCTAAGACGGTACCCTGTATCTCTTATGCATTTGAAATTCCCCATACTCTATGAATAATATTTTATTAAATTTGACCAACTTTTGCTGTCCAGATTTTTGCTTCTGATACATTGAAATGACGCTAAAATGAAACTGAGTCGATCAGTAATAAAAAAATTCGCGACTTTCACTAATTTTAATGGACGTCTCACGCTTGACCATTTATAATGCCATAATTGTTTTCACAAAAAAATATCGAATGGTTTTTAAGACTGTTTCCCTGTATCTCCTATGGTTTCAGATTTCCTCATACTGTCCCAATTAAAAAAACACTGTATAATGTGTTGATCGAATACAGTATAAAGTCCTATCTTAGTATGTGAATTTTATTCTTGAAATAATTACAAGAAACAATAAATATGATACTTTCAACACCAGACATTATGTTCAAATTTATTAATAAAATAAGCAATAAAAATTATTAAAAATGTATTACACTTATAAACACTTCCAGAAGTAATAATACTTTAACAATATAACAACTCCGTGAATAGAACTTCATACCAAAAACGAGGCTTAAAACAAAAGCTTTTGTTTGTCTCACAATTACCTACCTGTTATTGTGGAAGCACTTTGAATTATTCATTGTTTTTCATAAAAGTTTTTTGGTGTGAGTTAAAAACAATAAACATTGGAACGAGATGTAAAGGATTTCAGGTCGAGATAATTTAAATATTTCGTTTGTGACTCAGAACTTGTTAAACCTCTACCATAATTGTATGCATTTTATGAATTTATAGGATTAAAATTGTTGCGATTTCACTAAAAATATTTAATTAAATGAAGATAAATAAAGAATCATGTAGGATATCAAATGTCATTCTTTATTTATCTTCATTTAATTAAATATTTTTAGTGAAATCACAATAATTCTAATCCTATAAATTGATAGTATTGGTAGTTCATAGGTAGACCTATGAACTACGTTATGTAATATGAAAATATCTATATATAACTAAGATTACGTATATCTATACATACATAATCTAAATATCTATATTGCTATAAACAATGAATTTCTGTCCAAAACGAAAATTATAACATACATTTTTAATCAACAATATTGGTGGTATGTTTTTCGCAGTGTGTTTTCATTCATTCATTTATCAATTGTGAGCTTGTGAGCTTGCATATGTATATTATAATTTATGGCATTAATATTAATCGTTTATTTGCCGTGAGATTAATAATGCTTAGCAGCTGATTAAGTGTGTTTCTAGTTCATAAAAGTGTTCCATCAGAGACGTATATTAATAGACTACCGTTTTGCCTTAGTGTAATTTTTGAGTAAAAACTATTGTATGTAAAAATGTATCGCAGAAATGTGACAGATAAGCGAAGATCCTTTATCGAAATCTCGGGGTAAATTCGAAAATTATTATTAGTATGCTTCTATAATTCCGATGTACTGAAATCTTTTGCTTTTCATGCAATGCTTTTTTTTATTGAGTTTCTTTGTTGAATTCTTCCTACAAAACTCATTTTATTGTGGACCAATATTGAAATCGCAAATTTATTTCATTTATTTATTTATTGTATGCACAAAATATAAGAGAGAGAAAAACAAAAACATACTTTATAAAATTTTCATAAGTTTGTCTGCAATGTGCATGGCATGATAAAATAAAAAAAAAGACTTCTTGTACAGTTCCACTCGACTCGATTTGAATACTTTTTAAGATATAAAAACCTTAAACGTTGAAGTAATACTAGATTTGTGCTATTTTATCCCATATTAAAATGTATTCCTTGAGTTCAATTTTTTTGACTAAAAGTTGTTAACAGCATAATCATGCAATTTCGATGCATTTTGAAAATAATACAATACCTAATTTTTTAAATTTTTAGAACATGCTTTTTATACATCTTCAATTGCTAACTTATGTGATAACTTTAAAACAAAACTAGTAAAAGTTCAAGCGCATGAACAAGATAGTTATAAGTTAAATCAATATTACATTTTTGCTTTGCTTGTCTACGTGTATTATGAAAAAAGTATTATTGTCAATCTTAAGCTATCAGCGTTTAATGGCTTTTACCATTTTTACGAGAATAATTAGCGAGTGTACATCTATAAATAACTGCAACTTTGGGTACCTAGTCTTTCAAACAATGGAATATGTTGTGAAATCAGTTCCTTTTTTAATAAAGATCGAACAAACAAACATGATAACACACAAATACAAAATAATTGTAAAAATGTTTTGGTATATAAGTTTAGAAAATCTATCTCAATCATTTTCCAAAAAAATATCTGCAATGCTCTGTGCATTGCACAGTTCTTCTGCTGTTTTGTAACAGTATTTAGAGCAACATTACTTTTATATTATCTTCATTTGTATGCAGAACTTACGTAATGTATATTTAATTATCACCTACGTCCATTTATGCCAGGGGTTCCCAAACTTATTTTGTCTACTGCCCACTTTGAGAATAAATTATTTTTTAGCGCCCCCATTTTTTCACCTACTGAAAAACCACTATAACTTCAAATTAAATTAATTAATTATTGTGAGCTATATTAGCGGAGATTAAACATTAATTCCAAACGAGACTTTTACTATAACCTGCAAGAGTTAACTTGAAACCTGAGCGCAGTAGGTAATACACAACGGCGCTCAGGTCTCAAGTTAACTCTTACGGGCTACACCTGCCAATGAGAATGATTACTGAAACGCAACTTTATAGTATTCAAACAGAGCATCTTTTATTCAAAATAAAACAAATATAATCGATCCTTATATAAAAACTAATGTGAAGGATGAATCTGATGCTGTTTAATAAGTTTGTTGATATCAGGTTCCAATTTACTCAAGAACAGTCGCAAGTCGCCACGTTTGGTAACATGCAAACAATTTCTCTTTTTAGTAAGCAGTGTTGCCACAACACTAAATCCACGTTCACACAAATATGACGATGGGAATGCTATCAAGAATCGCTGAACGATTGACCACAATCCAGGGTACAATTGCGGAATCGGTTTTTGTAGCCAAAATTCTTGGTAACCATTTTTGAACTTGATTTTTATTTCCTCGTTTGTTGTCAATTCTACGAGTATAAGTTCTTCTTCCAACTGAGGTGACATTGCTGTGTTGACATTTGAAAACGGATCCAACACCCAGTCTGGTATTTCCAAGTTCAAAATGTCCTGGTATCGTTCGCTGAAGTCAATGTGGACGTTTTCCAAATGTTGGCAGTAGGCAAACAATTCGTCGTTACTGCATGATACTGATAAATTCGGAAAATTGTGAAACTCACGTCTGCCCATATTCTTTTTGTGTAGAAGCAGTTTGGCTGCGAAAGCAGCAACGACGTTTTTTGTTTTAATTAAATTTAGTTCATCGCCTTGCAGTTGGAGATTCATGTCGTTGAACAATTTATACAGGTCTGTCATGTAAGCTATATCATTCTTTGATGTAATGAGCTTGTTGTGCAATTCTGTATCTTTAGTTTCCAAGAACTCTATAACAGAGTCAAACAGGTTGTAAAATCGAGTCAGACAATTGCCTCTTGATAGCCAACGAACTTCAGTATGAAACAACAAACGGTTGAAATCCTCGTCATTAGTAACACAAAGCTGATGAGATAATCTATCATTCAAAGAGCTGTTGCGGATTTTATTGACTGCTTTGATGACATATTGCAGTGATTGAAATAGTCGTTCACTTAAGTTTCTAGCAACCAAATGTTGTCTATGAATAACGCAATGTACAGCAAGGACATCTGGAATTTTATTTTTTAAGTACGCTATGAAGCCTTTATGGCACCCTGTCATAGCCGGAGCGCCATCCGTAGCAACTGATATAATATTTTTCAAGGGAAGCTCTTTCTCATCACAAAACTTTTCCAAGGTATTGAATATGGTTTCGCCTTTTGTATCGGTCTCTAAATTTCTAGCAAAGAATAATTAAATAGTTCGTCACATATTTTCTCATCTTTAATAAACCTCACGTTAGACAGCAACAATGCTTCATTAGTTGGTAAAGTGGACTCATCGAGCTGAATTGAGAATTGACTTGTCCTCAGGTGATCACACAATGATCCTTCAATGTTTTCAGCCATTTCATCAATTCGTCTTTGCACAGAATTATTACTCAAAGGAATTTTTCGGATAATATCTGCGGCTGGTTTATGAAGCACAGTAGTTATTACTTCCTTTATTGCTGGCAAAATTAACTCTTCTCCGATGTTATGTGGTTTGCCTTTTTGAGCAATTAACAAAGAGATATTGTACGAAGCTCGAAGTCCGTCGTCATCTTGCTTAGCAGCCGCCGAAAATAGTTTTGCTACACTTGGCTGAGTATTATGCTTCTTCTCTAGGTCTTGAAAATATGCTACATTCTTGTCTTTCTTATCTGGATGCATTTTATTCAAATGATCTTGCAGTCTTGAAGGCTTCATTGCTTCATTCGAAAATGTTTTTAGACATAGAAGACACAAAGGCGACGATGGGTTTGTCGGATTTTCAATGAATCCGAATTTAATATATTCCGCACAGTATTGCCGTCTCTTCTTTTTTACTTCTACATTGTTTTGTTTTGAGAAATACGTAAGTAACTGTTGAACTTAAGTACTGCTCATCTATTGCACGCGAAATCGCAAATGAAAATAAAATAAATATTACGTTGTTTATATAGGATTGCATAAGCAGCACGCACCGACAGGAATAAAACAAACATGCATAAACTCGTTTATCTCATTCGACGCTCAATCGTACTCAACAAGTCAGAACAAGTATTCTATGAACCAGCCGATTGATACAGGAATGCACAATTCGGGTTATTTAACAAAAACTTGTTAAAACATGATTGCCCGCGGTCTATTATCTACGAAAATTACCTATCTGGGAGTACTAATAACTATTAAAATGCGAAAGTGTGTCTGTTGCCTTTTTATTTGTTTGTTTATGTTTACTTTCATTTCGAAACGGAACGACCGATTGACATGATTTTTATTTTGTATATTCAATAAAACCGGACAGATATATGAACTACGCGGAGAGAAATATCGAACCGAGTTTGAGCAATCTTTTAATTAATATTAATTGATGTTCACAAGTTGTAGTTGAGAGTCGAGAGCTCATGCAGTCGTTGTCTAAGATGCCTCCTAGCTAAATGAAATTACAAATCACCCCCCAGGCCTCTACACAACGCCCCCATTTTATTTCTGGGTCTCTTACGGCCCCCCGTTAGGCCTGCAGCGCCCACAAGGGGGCGTTATCGCCCACTTTGGGAAAGGCTGATTTATGCGATCAACTTGATAATAAAATGCCATCCATACATAATTCACGTGACTGTAATACCACTAGACTGTGGTGTAAACTTTTATTAATTTGTCATTTGTCACATTTTGTAAAGCAGTTGTCATTTTGTACAAACAGAAGCTTCGTTTACAATCTTATTTAGATATAGATAAACAACTGAAGATTTTCTGGTTCATTAATGCAGTAGATGGCCGTCAGAAAATCGCTTTTTGATTGAGATTGCTGATGTATTTTTTACCCCATTTTAATAAAATTTCAAATTTGAGCTGGTTAATAATTATATACAATAAAATTAATAAAATTAGTTTGATGGCCAGTTAGTACGGAATGTACTTTTCTATTGCTAGTTAATTTAGCACACGAAGTTTTATAAATTGTTTAGGGATGTGTAAATGAAATAAAATAATTTACTCTAGTCCCTTAGTTTCATATTATGGGACACAAAACTTATAGGTCAGTGCTAAATTTAGGTAATATAATCATAAATTATAACACGCGTTGAATATAATCAATCATATTCAGTTTAATATAATTTTTCAATGTCATTGAAACTGGTCAAAATACTTTATCAGATATACGAATTCCCACATAGTTAAATAAATAATTAAAACGCAAAATAACTTTTAATAAAAATCAATTTCCTTTTAGTATATGGTAAAGATCATTTCAGTCCTCATTTGAGACAAAATTGTATAAATTAATTAATACTCTTTATTCAAATAATTATTAATAGTGTAATATAAACATACAGTCGAAGAATTACTATAATTGAGTGACATATTAACGCACGGCTCTAACTTATGCGTCTAGAAATCTTAAATATTGTAGTGGTTCTTGTAATGTAGGTAAGAACTAAGAAGGCATTTTTGGAAATCCAACTCCAACAAAAAGAGTGTAAAAGTTAGTACGTTTGGAAGAAAACTAAAAATGTGATTCGACATAAACCTAAATTTAGTGTAGGTAAAGGAAATAACTAACAATAAATAATTTAATACGTTTTTAAAGAATTGTCACCTAAAGTGGTAAAAAGAGGTATTAAACCTAGTGCGGAAAAAGGTCGAAGTCACAGATAACAGTAATATTAATAAATATTGGCACTTACGTGCGATGTCGTACTGCACCCCGTTGAATTCACTAAAACACCTTTGAACTGCCAACGTATTCGGTGGCGTGGGATCCCAGCAGAGAAGTCCGTCGAAATACGCCGGGCAGTAACTATCTGACAGATTAATATTTTGCGCCAAACATTCCTCCACTTTGGCGCTGACATTGTCGACGACCTCAGCGCCTTCTAAAGTGTGTAGGTCCTCCAGTTTGATGTGTTAATTTATACGTTATTTCCACAAAACTGATGATTTAGATTTTATTTTTAGTTCCATACACCTATTAACTGCACATTATTTTGTAGTATTGTCACTTGCACTTTTCTCTATTACTTTAAAAAGTATTTTGTCATCATTAAATTTCGGCTTTTTCACGTTTCGTTCTTAGAAGTGATAAAGTATTATAAGCCACACTCACATCTCGGATAGAATCTATAGTGTACAGCAGAGTGTCTTGTAAGAATGTTACCATGATAAGCTTGTTTGTAAATGGCTTGTGTTTTAACTTATCAAATGATAAGGCTCCGAAAGCAAACATCTACGATCTGTAGGACTGTTTGTATATCATGCAAGAAACTCGCAGTTTTTTCATCGCCCCTCATACGCCTTTCTCCTCGACCTGTAAAGAAATATTTTTGATTGTGTTATCTCGTAGATAATTTTAATTTCATATACCTGTGATTAATAGTATTTCGTTTTATTGTAGTTTTAGTTTTCATTCACATATTTATTGTACCATAACAATAATATTGTTATGTTACAGATCTAATACAAACAGATAATGAGGGCATCATGTATAATATGCAGGTAGCGCGAATCGAAACGTACTATGTAATTAGTGTCTTTACTTCTTCTGTTACCATATTCATTATCTATTTAAATAAAAATGAAATGTTGTTCATTGCTAAGCGCAAAATTTGAGAACGGCTGGACTGATTTAATAATTTATTTTTACACGCTCTTAATATTCCGAAAAAGGTTTTTAAAGGAAGAAAAATTGGAAAAGCTGCCCGAAAATTCGTAAAAAACTGAAAGTGATTTTCTATGGGATTTTTGTATGAACTCACTAATAAATAATACGCGCAACGGCAATGCGCAGCTGGACACAGTTAATAAATAATACATGCTGCAATTCCGCTGGTTGGGCAATATAATATTTTAAGTACCTATCTAGTTATAACAAAAGATGGATGACAAAACAGGAACAAACGTGGAATCGATTATTTACAAGGCCATAACGCAATGATTGATCGTTCATATATACACGCAATGTCCTTTTCTGTGATTTGGCAATCAGAAAACTATTTGGCGGGAGCAAGTAACGCGAGCTACGAAATTTCACCTACTTCGACACAGACAGATTCGGTCGTCTTTTTCTACAACCGAGTGCAGTCTTAGGTATATTTTATGATCATTCAGAAATACTGTCGCAACATTTTGACACGTTTAGGTTCGAATTTAGCAATCGATACAAAGTTTTTAATTGCCCTACCCGAAACATTATGCCCTGCAAATTTAATATATTCAATCGATATTAGCATACTGTCTAATCGTATTGATTAATTTTCACACTAAGCATTAAGAATAACGTCTCATTAATCACTCGGTCCGTAAAATACATATAACCATAAATTGATCCGTTAAGTGGAATAGAACATTTGACTATCGTATCAGTGAATAGTGTACATAAGATACCGAGATAACTACAATATCTACAATACAATATTTATAGTTGTAGGAAAAAACATGTGGTCCGTTCTAGAAAAAAAATTTCTGTAGTGCAATGAAGTTATGACTGACTGATCTTTGAAACTTTTGGAAATGTACTGATATATTTATTCAATACGCATGTATGTTACCTAAACGTATACATAGGTATAAATACCTCATACTAAGATTAAAGGAGAGCTTAAAAGAAATCGGAATCGTTAAAAGCAATATAATAACTTTTATCGGTTTTTAAGAACGTTTATGAGTGGAGTCAGAAGTAATAAGTACTCCGTTTTCCTGTACTTTGAAATTTCTTTGAAATTTTGTTTTCGTTTATAATATAGAATAAATTAGAATAAGCGGTGGGTAACACTCACATGCTTATTGCATTATATTTTAATGATATGGCAGCATTTCTCAACATTTTTGCAATACCTATGTACACTATTTTATGTATATATGAGTGTAGGTTATGTATGAGTTTTGTCAGAAATATAATACAGCAGGTATATACATATGTATATATAGTAATTTCATACTTACTATGAGCCTTCCAAATACTGTGAATTTGAAATACCAATATCAAAATCAAAAAAAAAGTAAAAGCTAAAGTTATAAACAGCTTTAATTTACACCAAATCTAAACTTTGTAAAATTTCACAATTCACTGAGATCGATACGGAAAAAAAACATGTTCCAAAATATAAAAAAAGGCCATTGAGTACAATTGATGTCACAATTTGTGTTCCTTACTACCCTTAATTAATAGATTTCAAATTGAAATCTCAATGACGAGTAAACGACCATAAATCAATTTATTCCGAAATAGAATAACTACTGCAGTTATTCTGAAGGGTGATGCTGATACTTTTTAGTGAATAGACCTCGTCGGGTGTCTTTGATCTCCTCTAGGTTTCTTTAGCCAACAGATATTGAGAATTGCGAATGAAAGACAGCCTGCGAGATTCTAGGTTTCTCTGAAAACTTTGTTAAAAAGTTTTAACTCAAGATACAGGTTGTATTGACTGGCTGGACTTTCCTTTTTATAACTTTCCGTAAGATATTCCACATTAATACAAACATTCTTTTCGTTTTCATTTTTATTAGCAAAATTATACCCTTATATTACGTAAATAATAAAGCTACATCGTATTTACAACCGCTCAATAATGGCCGTAAATACGATCAATTGATATACAATTTCGATTGCAATATTGGGTTGTTTTCTACAAATGCGCAAAATTTCAACTTATAAATATGTCGAATAGCTTTCGCAAAAAATGACAATACTAGAGGAATAGACAGACATCGAAGTGCTTCTGTAAGAAATAAAATAAATATTTAGACGAGTTATGTTGATATAATATATGATATAATATATGATATAATATAATATACAGACATTTCACACAGCGCCATCTAGTCCCAAAGTAAGCAGCACAGCGCTTGTTATTGTGGGTGCTAGAGAACTGGTATAATACTTATATACTTTTCTTTTGTAAATAAGTACATATTATACATCAACATCCAGACTAGGTGCGGGAATCGAACCCACAACCCCCGTTTACTTTTCAACGCGCTTAGCCGTTGCGCCACGGAAGTCGTGATATTTATATCATACAATATTTTTCAGTCGATTACTCGTATAATTACAAACTCATGTACCTAACTTATGAGTTACTAAACGTCTTTGACTGTTAGTTTAATAATTAACACATAATAATTGATTACATTAATTTAAATTTTATGTATGTGGGTTGTGTAAATAATATATCTAGGTATCAAAACTGTATGCCAAAGTATAAATCAAAGTACACAGTAATGTATAAGCATATACCAAATATTGTTACTATATTAGTACGTAAATATAAATTGAATATGTGGTTTAATATAGTACATAATAATTATACATTGAAAATGTAGTTAAACATAGTAAATAAATGGAAATGTGACAACTTACAATTCTTTATTTTTCTTTCTGAGGAAGGAAAATAGCGCCACAGACACTCGGCCTGATTCTACGCCACATACCTATACCAACTAAAAATTCCTCTTTGCTGTTAACGTTTGTGGCTTCTACAGCGTTACCGGTCGCGTTGGGGGCGCGCTGAAGGCGCTCTGCCAGATGGGCGACAGTCCTAAGGTTCCTCCAGAATTCTGAATCTATCTGGTATGTAATAAAAATATTATAAATATGTAATTAAAAATATTATAAATTGCAGGTATGCGAAAGTGATATGTATATTACATTTGAGTTAATTAAATAAACTGGAATGAAGAATTATTAGGCATATTTTGAACAGAAATTGGGCAGATATCGAATAGTAACAATAGTAGTAGTAATACTCCCTTAGACCGAACATTATATAATTTATAACGAAAATAAAATTAGACTTAGTAATGAATTAGTTTGTCAAGTCAATAAAACCCAAATTATCGGGTTTTTTTTATGTTATGCACTTTTTATGGTTAATTTTCCTCGGCTGTAATATACAAAATGCAATACAATATATCTAGAAGAGTATTTTTAAATTGTAATAAACTGTTTCTATTTACTATTATTCATGTAAATAATTTTTGCATATTTCTTTAATAGATACTGTGAAATAAACGAAAGTTGTGTGTCAAAATAAGGTGAAATGAAATGTACTAATAAGTTCAGCGAGATTCCGAACGGAGACCGGAAGTATAATTGTTTGGTTAATATACGTCACATGTAACATGTATGTCACAAGTAACATGTTAGGAAATTATGCTATTTTCATAAAACACGCGTTCATCCTAAAAATACATACGTGATAAAGTCAAAGTCAAATCAATTTATTCAAGTAGACTCAATTACAAGGTATTTTTGAACGTCAAATCTACTTTCGTTCGGTTCAAATAGAAAACTGGACACTGAGAAGAACCGACAAGAAACTCAGTCAGGTATCATTTTTTTAACTTCATTTTACAAAAGGTTTATTAAAATACAATATTAATTAAGCCAGTAAATGCATGTGCAGAGAAGATCATTTAAAGATTATTGTTTTATCTTCAATGAAATCATTTATTTTATGGTATGATTGTCTAATCAATGTACGTTTTATAACTAATGTAAATTTATTATCTGTTAATCGAGTAACTTCCCGAGGAGCTTGGTTATAAAAACGACTGCAATAACCAAAAATGAAACATTTGATTTATGTAATTTTGGAAATTTTGGAATAACCAATTTAGCACGACCTAGGATTTCCACACCATCAACATCGTCTTTCTTTGTAAACAGATCTATATTTTTCCTCGTAGTCATAATAATTTCAAAGATGTATAAGGACGGAAAGGTGAGAACATCAGTCTTCAAAACGATCTCTTAAAGATTAAAATATACAAAGTACACCAACCTAGCCGTATCTACATCCGTCAATTGCCTAATGCGTATAATGGTATACGAGTATATCGCGGAACCGAGCCTACTAGCCAATGCCCCGATATAGTCTGCCCACTGCAGTTTACTATCTACCGTACTATAATTTTGTTTACCTTTTTTTCACTAGCCAAAGAATTCAAACTATCAGCTAATTGCTGCTTTGATACATTTGTTGAGTTTCCCAATATAAGTACTAATGTGGTATTTACATCAAACTTTTTATTTAAAATTAATTTAAATATTTGTGAAATGGGTGCCTCTGGGAAACAATAATTAGTGACTGACTGACTAACACTGTTGTTAATTAGACTGCTCAAATCTAATCTCAGTCTATCAGGAAATATTGCAATATTATTTTTAGTATTGCTACAGTCAGTAAGTTTTCCAATTCCAATTTGTGGACTCAACCTAGAAAGTTGAGACGATGTTGATGCATTTATGCGAGTACTTTTACCTAATGATATTTCACTCTATTTGTTATGATATAAGCCTAAGTTTATTACATTCTTTTTGAGCTAAGTTGTACTTGTTTCTGATATAGAATATGTTTTTTTTTAATTTATCTATGACACTACGCAGCTCTCTGGTCTCCATATCATATCTTTACCTGCTCTCTTGTAATTTCTAAGTATAGATTTCCATTTTGTCAAACAGATCCCTGCGGTCTTTCCTCAATGTTATTGTTTTATAAAAGGACTTCTGTTTTTTGACCAATTTTCCAGTTTTTTTAATAAATTTTTTAATTCTAATATATTTGCGTAATTTATTTCTGTTTTTAATGTGAAATTTATTATGTCTAAAGTGAACACTTGGATGTGTTGGTCCACCTGGCCTGCATGAGAATGACTCATCTGTATTAGCAGCGACCAGCTCCTCGAACAGGTACTGCATATGTGAAGTTTCCTGGTCTCTTCTGTTGTCTCGCAATTACTGAATCAGCCGGTGGGACTCATTAAACTCGCCTTCCAGTTCATTAATTCTTCCCAAGGTCTGTTCGTATGTGTTACTGTATTGATGGAACATATCCACCATCTCTTGGAGATGGTTTTGTTGTTCCACTGCTTCTGTTGACCTATTGACCTTAAGAGCTGTGTTCTGATCGACGACACGCTTGGCCTCCTCTTCATATTCATCTCGTTCCCTCAACAATTTCTAGTTGAGGTCGCGGGCTTTCATCAGCTGTGAGAGTGCTGCTTTTAATTTACTCTACATGTCACGAGAGGCTACCTTACGTGTCATCACTCCAGTTTTGGAGGCCATTATTATATCCAGAAAATGTTTATGTATATTTGAATCCTTAACAAATCTGTAATTATTAACAATTAACAGTTTTATATTTATTTTTGTAGGTAGGTCACTTATTCAATACCTAGTACAATACTTTGGAATTTTATTAAATATTTAAAAGCAAGTTCAAATTAATGTAATGTTTAAGCCAAGTGAAGAAAAAAAAGCATTTTCAATAAACTAAATAAGAAATTTTAAAATAGTTGAAAAGGTATCTTAAAAATATTATATTACTATGGTACACAAAATAGGATTAATTATACTTTTTTAAATTTACTCCATGAAATTGTATATTCGTTGAACAAAGCAGTAAATAATGTCTGTGACAATATGTTGTCATTCTTCGGTTTTGCTTCCACACATAGTCAAGCAAAAAGACAGCCTGCCAAGTGTATGTTATTTGACGTGACTCACAAATATGCAGTGAGAACTGGGGGCTTGTTGTCGACATTAATTTTAGCAATAAGCAAATATAATACATAGTAATTATGTAAATTAATCAATATAAAATAATACTCCCCGGGTTTACGTCGACTTCAGTTCGAATTCTATATAATTCAAACGTATGCCCATTGACAGGTGCTGGTGCCACTTGAAGTTTAGTTGTAAACTTTATTCACTCTCATTTATATCACCAACACTGTTTCTTTATATTTATGATTATTTGTATCTATTTGTAGTATAAATTCAACGAAATAATAGGAATTAATAAATATGAAACTAATTTCATAAGCAGCTGATTTTGACAGCTCGCCAGTGCGTTCCATTCCTGATGATATAATTATATATATGTACATACATACATATTTTCACGCCGTATCCCTAACGGGGTAGTCAGAGAGGACGGAGCGCCAAGCGTCGCGATCCTAACATACTTCTTTCACTTACTCAAATCTCCTATATACATGATGTTAATAAAATGTTATTCTCGTGTTTTAACATTGCTTACTTTTTGTTGGAAACGAAAATAATTGCGAAACAACAAAGTTCGATTTCCAGAATATTTTTGGCTATAAAGTCTTAACTTTTCGCAGAGATAACTTTTTGAGTGTAAACTTTTTGTTTGTTATTAGAGTCTTGTGAAGTTTCCGTCCTGCGGTCAATGTAATTATCGGGATATACTGTAGTATAAATATTTCCTTTTTACAATGAATGTTTTGTAGTTTAACTGAACGTTTATAAATTTTGTATTGAGTTTTTGGCACAGAAAAACAAATGTGATGTAAAAAAGCTAGGTAGTGTTATTTTCCAGAGGTGTCTCCTTCTGAATGAACTTCAATTTGGAGAACTGTTACTTAGCCATTTTTCGCATTGAAATAGCTACCAAGCACTATTATTTTGTCCGTAAAATGCTGTTAATGAATATATATTCAGAATAATCGGACTTCATGGACACGCGAGACACATTTTGTGGCTATTAGTTTCGCATGCAAACAACGTGTCGGTTTTGTTTAATTTATTATTCAACCACATAATACGGAAATTGTGTTTATTATGTATGCATTTGATGGTAGAAATGCTATTATTTTGGCCATTCACAATGCGGTGTTGGTGCCAACTTTATTGTACGGTAGTGAGGCCTGGACATGCCCGAAATCAAACGAAAGTAAGATAAATACAGTAGAAATGCGATCTCTTGGAATTATGTGCAGTGTCACCCTTGTGGACAAAATAAGCAATGAAGAGTTACGCAGTATGACAGGATTGCACGATAGCGTTATTGTAAAAATGAAGAAAGAAATGCTTAGATGGTTTGGGCACTTGGAAAGAATGAGTGATGAAAGACTGACGAAGGAAATCTACAAAGCGAAAATAAGTGAGCAGAAGCCAAGAAAGACCAAGGCTTACGAAGAGCAAATAGTAAGAGTGTTAGCTAACAGAAATGGCAAAAGCACGTGCATACCTAGTCGAAAATGTGTAAGAAGAATGTTGAGATTTGAGGAGGCCAAACAGGCCAAGGAGGTCTTCTCTGACTACCCCGTTAGGGATGCAGCATGAAGATACTATGTATACAGGTGTATAATTATTTAGATAAATATATTTAATGAAGTGTTAACACATTATTGTACGTATGCATTTGAAACATCGGTGTTACATATTTTTTAGAAGAAATAAAGAGTCTGTTACAACCGATTTTTACAGAAACCATAAGACATCTTATTAACCCTCACATTTTGTACTAGCACTATATATCATATAAGTATTAAAGAAGAGGTAAATTACGTACTCAATCTAGTCTTAACCACTCTCCTAGCCTTGGACCTGAAATCTTTGGATCTTTGGAAAGAATATTAGTTTATATTTGAAGTTCTCAGGAAAAATATAACAATATGTATGGATTTCTTACCATTTTTAAATATTTTTGTGTCTTTTGGACTATTTAATCAAACGTGGGCGATTTTTTTATCGGTAAAGAGAACGTAAATCTTTATTGGTTATTATTACGTACCTACACAAATATAGTATCAATATTTAATATTCTTAATCAAATTTGAGGGCTTGTCATCTTTGTAAGGTATAAAAAAATTCGTCAGTAGATAATTATTTGAAATACTACAGTTCAGTTTGTTATATAGTTAGCAATTAGTAAATTAATTAAAAAAGAACATTGGTTGAAAAGTGTGTGATAATATTTAGTTAGCCATTATTACTACAAAATACCTGTTTTTGACAATTTTGTATTTTTGAATTAGCAATACCGTCGTTGAAAGGTCAAAAGAGGTTAGTTTCCATCCGTTGCACCGTCTACGCCTGTCTACGCGGTGTTTCCGACCAAGGTGACTTTGGCTGAATGCTCGGTTGACAATTGTGTGAACAGCTCTTAATGCTAAGAAGCTGTGTATTCTGGGTATTGGTTGTGTCAGTGAATCGCTATAACGATACGATTACGTTAAAATGCCCGTCAAGTGTATATTAAATCTTTTTAATGTTTTCTATGTTAAGGGTGGTTTGCACCGACTATTTAAACTCGATTTAAGGATTTGACATCTCGCTTGCACCAACTATTTAATAGTTGGCGCAAGCGAGATGTCAGTTCCTTACATCGAGTTGAAATTGTTGATGCAAGCCACCCTAAGATACCAAAAGTCCTTCAATAATTCACAAAAGGACTTTTTGGCGGGAACGAGAGAAGTGAGGTTGGTATAGTATTTAGATTTTCTATTTTTTATATTTTTAGGAGTTTTAAAGTACAAAAGTGATAGTATATTGTGTTTTAAAGTTCCGTGTAAGTAAAAAGAATGGAGTAGATCTAAATAAACATGTGTAGCTGAAGTTCTCGCGCACTTCCAAGAAGTCCTTTAAAATTTCAGTAAAGCCTACTATCACTTTACTGGAGGAGTTTTACAATAAGAAAAAACTAATTTACTTGTGATTTTACTTATTAATACGTGACATTGGCAAATGCGCTAATCTACGCGCCATGCCATGAAGGAAGAAAGAAGAACTCACAAACGGCTTGTACTAAATGAATATAAATTTTATTATTTAAATTAATATCTGTGTCTATAGAAGTAGCTTATATGGATTTTTACCTATTATTGCTTAAAAAAATTCCTAATTTATTTAAATGTTAAATTTGTTCTGTTAATTTGAGGCTATAAAGCGAATATTAAAAGTGGCTATAACTAATTCATTCAGAGAACAAACCGGAAGTCCACCATCAAATCGCCTAATTTCCGCCGTTTTTTTTACAAGGAAATTACCATTTCGAACTCAGTATAAAAATGGAAATAAAACGTTTCTTTTATTATTACTTTTTCATGAGGCGCCTTTGTCTTTTCGTAAGTATTTGTAGGTCACAAACCACGTTAAGGTATCATTGTTTTATCTTTGTATGAAAAAGTTACTTCGAACTGATGAAAAATAGTAGGTATTGTGGGAGATAAAAGATGATTCTTGGCATATGTATTTGTAAGTACATAGTACAATAGAGCAAGTAAATAATAAGTATACAAGTAGTGTACACATAAGTACGTACAATAATAATCCATACCCACCATACACAAAAGATGAAACGAAACTCGTTGCTCGTACTAGAAAAAGAAAAGTAAATTGTAAAAATTAAAAACCCGAATGCCTAAAAAGCGAACTCAAAAAAAAAATTAAATAAGACGCTCTGCTCTACTTCTCTCTCCTCTCATGCTCCGACTACTTGATATTCTTACAGTACAAAGATTGACAGTCAACCTCTTATAAAAAATTTTTTTTGACACTATTCAGCTTAGGATGTACTCGCGGGCTGTGGGTACGAAGAGAGAAGTAGGACATCTTGTTCCATCTGTTTATGTAAGTTCGCTTTTTTAAATTTACTTTTGATGTGGATGGGTTTCTGATTTTGCAATTTACTTTTTCTTTAATATTTTTTTATTTATAAGTTATTTATCTCTCGGTAATAATAAATGGTTTGGATGATGATCGTCATTACTATCTTTCAAAGCAGTAAAATTCTGGGTTTGTAATTAAATTTTTAGAATCATAAATAATCTTTCGACCCAGAAAATTCTGGATTTGTCATTCGGTTCTAAGAATTATATTGTTAATGGTAAAAATACCAACATACGACTACATAAGCACTACTACAGCATTATTAGTAGTAAGTATCGAAAGTGAGAATGGTTGCCAACTTAATTCATATCGGTATAGATTCCAAATAGGTGTTCAACAAGAAAAATAATTTAAGAAACCCGAGGATGATTTTTAAGACCTATATATTGATACTCTACATGACATAGTTCACTGACTTTTATTTTTTTCTTTGTCACAATAATTATGGCTTCTGATTGTCGCCATATCGACTTTTGATTACTGTCATGTCTTTAGTGACACTCACAGGATTATAACAGTTCGATCGTAAGAATCATCAAAATCGGTCCACACATTTCGTTTGTAGAGCACACGAAGGAACAAACATACATACATATAGATATCTTCACGCTATATCCTGGGTTGTCAACTGTAGGTAGGCAACTGGGTAGTCAAGAAGACGAAACGCCAAGCTTCACGCCTTTACTTACATACCTCTTTCGCCTCCTCAAATCGCATCATTCTCCTCGCACATTTTCCCATACATACATATACAGACTAATAAAAACATTACACGCCTTAGTATCACGCAGTCAGGTATAAAATAGAATGTCTTGATTGCAATGTGCCTTATTCTGTCTCATGAAAAAAAAAACTTTTCAATTAACTACTCGTGGTTGAGTAATAGTAGGTATTAGGTAGGTAAATTTTGTTGTTTATAAAGTGTGAATTTATCTGAGATTCTTATCGGTTGTTCACAGTATACTTAGATTTTTCCTAAATTGTAGATGTGACTTTTAGAGATACCTTGTAATTAAATTATATTATATTGAAATTTAATTTCTTATGTAGTTACAAATATTGGACATAATTTTTAAAAGTTATGTGTTACATAATATTATTTAGGTACTGCCTATAAATATTTATGTAATCCTATTGCGCCAAAAACCTCAATTATTTCACTATTGTGGAGAATGATGTTTAATTTTATTTTCTTCATTTACAATTTAAAAAATAAATTAAAAACTTTTACAGAAAACTTAACATAAATTGGTATAATGTATTTTATGCTGTCTCTGCTATATTAAATTTACCCTATGGCTATGTAAAACGTGGTCTCGTTATATTACCGTTTTCTCGCCAATTGTTATCACATTGAACCCAGCTTCAGCTTGTCTTGATAGTGATTGAGAGGTTGAATTACGAAATTGATTGATTGTAATGAGCTTCCACCCACAAATGGTTTAGGGTCTATCTTTTTTCGTTTTCTCGTTCTTGATTTCGTTGTTATTTATGTTGTATATATATTCTGTGAAACAATAACAGTTGTCTAACCTAACACGCCGTAGATATTTTATTGATATTATTTCCAAGAGTAAAATTACTGATATATGATAAAGTATTATTACATTGTCTGATATCCGTCTGGAGAACTTGAAAAGGCTAAAAGGGGCTATACACTGCCCTCAGTCGCTTTGATATGTTATAGAGTGTGACTTTTAAACAACTTCGAAGCTTGATAGTGAGGTCGACAAAAGTCTACCTTCACGTAGCGTTGAACGATTGGACACGACGCTTTTATAGACGACCTTTTATGTGCCTATAGGTCTAAATCTTTAGATCTACACTCATTTAGTGGTTACGAAAGTAGACATTATTCATGCTATTAGGTATCTAGCTTAATTTAGTAATTGTTCCCAAATGTGAAATAGGTATTCACTTGCAGACAATAAAATCTACAAATTATTTGTAAAATGACAATAAATTCTGCAGTTACGCACTAAGGCACATGACAGTGAATAAACGAATGGATAGAAAAGTGTTGAAGCGTAACAATCGGATATGCCATGAGTAATTTGTTCGTGTCATTAAAGATTTCTTACGAGGCGTGTGAAATGGACGAGTGAACTCATAATGGAAAATAGTGAGAAAATTGAGGAACATATTAGCTTTTTTACTGAAATTGTGTTTTTATATTTCCGTTTAATGTGATGTTTTTCTGTTTTTAACTATCTTTCGTCCGAAATTTCAAACTTGTTAATCGACACGTGTTTCGCCATTTAAACAATTCCAGAAATTCAAGAGATTAGATTCAGTTAGCTAACTAGTAACAAATATTCGTTGTTCGGTTTTAGGTCCGTATTTGGTGCTAGTTAGCTGATCGAATTCTGTATCGATCTGGTATTTGGAATTTCTTGAGGAATTCTGACCACGAAATGAATTTCCGCAAAGTAACACCTGCATCTATACAATATGTTATTTCCGTTTAATGTCAAACTTGATCGATGTTAACACTTTCGTGTCTCGTCAGACGAATTTTAGCAAATAAAATTTGATTAGAGCAAGTAGTTCCAAAATACGTACGTTTTAGTTCAATGATACTTCACAAATGTCGCTGGAAATAGAACATAGAATAGAACTATGTCGGTACAGTGTCAATAACGCAGATAATAGCAATTCTTTGAGATCAAGAGAAACTTTGTAACAATGTTAACGAAGTCTACTAAGACTTTGAAGAACAATGAAAACTATGGGCCCTTTATTAATTTAATTTAACTCGTTATTAAAAAGATATTTTCATCGAAATATTTTGTATAAAGTTACAATCTTACTGATATAATAAAATATACAATTATATACAATTTGTTTGGTGAAATATAACAATTTATAAAAAAAATGCAGCAATTTTTTATTTATTCAATTAAAAAAAAAATTGAGATAATTTCGATGGGGCAGTGATTTAGACGTTGCACCCAAGCGCGAAAGTTTCCGGGTTCGATTTCTAGATAGTCTCTGGTCTGGATGTACTGGGAGACGCCCCCAGTAGTCATCGTCTGGTTCTCATAGCACAGGTTCAAACCCTACTTTGAAATCAGATGATTGGTGTGTATTGTCTAGCACAATATTTATTTATTTAAAATTTTCAAATTGAGTGTTCTACATATCGTAGGTATTTGTTTCATTTATATTAATCCCATATCAATATAACAAAGAGCGTTGTTTACTCGTGTTATTTTCAGAATATATTTGAACGATTTCGGTTAAACCTTTACTAATGTACGTATATTGAGCCTTCCGAATAACATACATATGTATGCTGTATTTACAATCAAAATAAAGCTTCCGGTAAAAGCTAATAAACTGGAAAAGTACTTTACCCAATTGTTTGATACTAACTTTTATTCGATTTCCCTGACGTTAATTAAAGACCAAATGTAGATTGTTATTTGTTAGAATGAATATTAAAATCGGGTTATTTCTGTGATGATGTAGGATTACGGACAACAAAAATTTCAAATTGGTTTTAATTTAAGTAAGTTAAATCTATTCAAGTCCTTATTAATATATTATACTTCTTTCTTTCGAATGAAGCTTAATTTGCGTAAGGGGTAGGTATGATCCATTTTGAAGGCCATTACTCAGGTTAAGAAACTCATTAAAATAAGTGAATAGTGATCCTTATAGGACATTTCACGGTCTTTTCAGGCGTATTAGCAAATTCGAAATTTGAATTAATATTTAAAATTAATTATTCACGAAATTCGACAATATTATTTTATTTTTAAGGGTGGCTTACGTGAGATTTGGGTAATTTTTTTTGTGTGAAATGGAAAGGAAGAAATTACAATGTCATGTAAACGTATTGTAGTGCTTACATTCTCTTTGATCTCATAATAAAGTCAACTATTAATTGTCATTATTCATTTGTACGTTTTTTTTTTCACTTAGGTTGGCTTGTGTGACATCTGGTTAATTTTTTAATTTCTTGTTTAGATAAGTGCGTTTAACTGGCTTAATACTTTTACTGTGAATACATTTCAGAATAGCAATGCGTAACATCGTCGGTATGATTATTTAACTAATCATGTTTTGTGCGTCGGAAAGCGTTAGCGTTAATTTAATCGCTGTAATTGTTAAACTTTAATTTTTATATGTTTACATTCTCATTTTAAAGATAATGGAGAAGAATTTTTCGAAAATGAAAAAAAATAACCATCACGAAAATAAAAATCTCGACTGCTGTATTTAACAAAAAATTAAAAAACAGACTATAATTTCTTGAATTTATTGATAGAGTAGGAAGGTCACGAATTCACGAGTATGATATAACAATGAAATTGATTTCGGAAACTATAATTACTTATATATTTTTCAGTATATAGTTTTCTTTCACTATCATGAGTAGAATATAAATCTTGTAATAAATTATTTCTCACTGTATGAACGTATGTATATCTTTGTCGTTTTTTTTTATAAAAGACACGGGCAAACGAACAAGCGGGTCACCCGATGGAGAGTGTCCACCGCCGCAACGTCCGGGGAATCACGGGTACGTAGGTAGCCTAGGGCAACTAGGGAAATAATAAATGTAATAAAAAGAAAAATAGAATAATAAATAGGGAAAGGAAGGGGAGAGGTTGATGGGTCACCGGCACTCTCACTCACCGAACGAAACGCAACAGCATGAGATGGTGTTATTTCACGCCGATATTCTGTGAGAGGGTTGTATTTCACCGGGCGAGCCGGCCCAATGAGTGCTGCAAAGCAGCATGACTCTACCACTCTTAAAATATATATACCACTCTTAAAATAATATATTTTCTCTTATGAATATAATAAATATAACTCGATCTCATTTATTTTTGATGAGTAAGTATACAATAAACGTGCTCTTCTATCTCGTGCTTATTTTTTCGTACATATATTAAAAAATAATGAATATTTGAAGTTCGTGAAAAATTAATTGTAAACATTAATTTTGTTTTTTTTTCATGAATAAGAAAATACAATTTCAAATTCGACTAAAAAGTGCATGAAATTTTCTGTAAGAGGCATTATTTCGCTTATTTTTATGTGTTTCTTAACCCGAGTAATGGCATTCGATATAGGTTTAACTTACCCCAATATAAACCAGTTTGAAAACCAAACACTCTTCGTTGTCCGTTTCGCGTGAAATGCTCCGTAATATCATGTTTTATGTTGTTCGTAAAAATAAGGAGAGCGGTTTCTAATATCAAAAATAAAGGAAAAATTCAGATCTAGACAAGTGGCAAACGTTTCGTAAAATCGAAACGCTTAAAGTCGCGCTTGCCAAATTTCTTTTATTCATTCAAAGTCAAAGTCAAATCAATTTATTCAAGTAAACCCAAATGCAAGGTATTTTTGAACGTCAAATCTACTTTAGTTCGGTTCAAAAAGGAAACCTGAATACTGAGAAGAACCGACAAGAAACTCAGTCTGGTATCATTTTTTCAACATCATTCTACAATAGTTATTTAAAAATACAATATTTATAAAGCCAGTAAATGCATATGCAGAGAGAATCACTTCCAGTCTATTGTTGTGTTGCGTTTAATGACAAGTTTAAATCTCTTTTCGGTAAGTTGAGTAATTATTTTATTATACATTATTGAGGAAATAATAAAAATGTATAGGAATGTTTTTAGTCACAAAGAATAAACGAATACACTTTCTCGTATTATAGCCTGATACAATATTTGGAAAATGTTGGAAAACAAGTCTTTGATATCCATTCTGGTAGAATTATAAAGTGTTTGTGGTTACAGTGCACATAGACGCGAAAAGAACCATAGGATATGTTTTTATTTTTAACAGAAAAGCGTGCCTTTTTTAACACAAATACATGAACACGAAGAGCACTTTTTTGTGGCTTACTAATATTTCAAACAGAGCAAACGAGTGCCGTATTTTTGACGTAGACGAATGTTTTGTTCACAGACGATGTACCATAGATGTACAGCTATGCTATTTTTAAAACTAAAATGGATATATGCATTGTCGTAGAGTCTAACCAATTGGAAAATTGGAAAGAAGCTAAATGTCTTAACTGTAACACTTATTTTAAAAGTGCTCGTATACTTAATTACATTGTTCGAGAGAAAGAATTTATATTTTTGTGGTTTTATAGACAAAATTGTTAAAACGAAACCCGGGTCGGGGCGACGGAATCCAGTCGGAGCCTGGCCTTTTGCTTACCACCTTTACCTTACCTTTTGCCTACTTTACCGTTTACCGTTAACTAAGTACTGTGATTGTCTCTCACCATAGTAGTGAGAGTTAAACTGGTTATGGCTTTAAGGGTTCTGTTGCCACAAATTAGCTATAATGGAATTCTTATCATTTCGTATTGGCTGGATAACTAGCACCTACCTAGTAGCTAGATAGCTAACACGTGCCCAGTCGCTAGATAGCTAACACGTACACAGTCGCTAGATACCTAACACGTACCTAGTTGCTAGCTAATATAGGTGTATATGTATGTATATAAAAGCCAAATACCACTTACTCACTGACTGACTGATAATCACGAAATCTTTTCACAAACTACTATAATTGTTATACTTACAACTGTAGTTAGTAAGAAAACTATGAGGAAACATGAGATTACTTTTTACAGAGCATTAAATTCCCTATCAAAATATGTATTGGCCTCAGTTTTATATTCACTTGTTAGTGAGATATAAAGTTTTTTTCATTGGACTAACGTGGAAATGGAAACTTGCGATGAGGAGGGTCTATTAATATTAAATGCTTGTATACGTGAGAGGCTTTTAAAAATTGTAGTCGATTTCTTTTATCGCCCCATATTTTTAGTTATTTCTGGTACACATTACCGTAGCAGAATAAAAACAGAGCCTATAGGTTGTTAGTTGTTACAGATATAGAGTCAAAAGTTTGCAAGATAATCTGGATAAGTTTAATTTCAGTAATGTTAGTTTTGGCTTGTTTGCGTGTTTACGTGAATCTTGATGTAAATATTTTGTATTGGATTATATCTTCGGCTTTACTTAATTAAATATAACCTGCGTATATCTAGTACAGAACATTTAATTTCTTTGAAATAGTTACATAAGGTTGTTTACAATAAAATAGAGATTAAATCACATAAAGCTTTGTGTTTAGTAGTATCTATGTGTTTACTTATATCGTTTACCAATGGATATATATACATATATATTGGGTCCTTACATATGAAATTAGCGTTTTGTCGTACTGACCACTTTGATCTGAAATATCTTCTCTTTGGTTAAGAATTCCAAATTCAAATTTATAAATTCATTTAGCTGGTACATTTGAGTTTTGAAAACAGTCATTCATTTGTTTTTTTCCTTATTATTTTTTTCTTGGCGTCGCTTATTACCGCACAATGGAAAACATGAAATATCGGTATATTTACGAGTACGAGTTCTACCGTGGCACCAGTGCTGCAGAAACAGCTCGAAGGATTAATGATGTGTACGGCGCTGGTGTCGCAAAAGAAAGCACGGTACGTTTTTAGTTTCAACGTTTTCGTTCTGGAAATTTCGACCTTCAGAACCAACCCCGTGGACGGCCGGAGACCAAAGTGGAAAATGAAGAATTAAAGGCTATTGTGGACGCAGATCCATCACAAAGCACTTCAGAGATAGCTGCAGGCTTCGGGGTAAGTGACAAAACTGTATTAATCCACTTGAAGCAAATCGGGAAAGTAAAAAAACTTGAACGAAGGGTACCTCATGAATTGAGTGAATCGAACTCTCAAACACGCGTCGACTACTGTGTTACTTTGCTCAACCGACACAATAATGAAGGGATTTTAAATTGAATCATTACTTGTGATGAAAAGCGGATACTATACGATAATCGGATGCGCTCGTCGCAATGGCTGAACCTTGGAGACCCAGCCAAATCCTGCCCTAAACGAAAATTGACTCAGAAAAAGTTACTTGTCAGTGTTTGGTGGATTAGCGCCGGTGTCGGTTACTACAGCTTTCTAAAATCTGGCCAAACGATTACGGCAGATATCTATTGTCAGCAACTGCAAACAATGAAGGAAGAACTTAGCTGCTAAACAACCGAGATTGGTCAATCTCTCTAGGCCACTGCTGCTTCACGACAACGCAAGACCACACACTGCACAACAAACAACCACTAAGTTAGATGAGCTACAATTGGAATGTCTGCGACATCCACCGTACTCCCCGGACCTTGCTCCAGCAGGTTACCATTTTTTCCGGAATTTGGACAACTTCTTACAAGGAAAAAAATTCAACTCCGATGCGGCAGTCCAAACCGCCTTCAAAGAGTTTATTGATTCTCGCCCCCATGGTTTTTTTAGTAAAGGGATCAATGAACTACCTATGAGATGGCAAAAGTGCATAGATAACAACGGTGCATACTTTGATTAATTAAATATATTTTACAAAAAAAAATTGACTTTATATTCCTCCCGTACAAAACGCCAATTTCATATGTAAGGACCCAATATAAAGGTATGCTGAATTTCTAAAATATACCGTTTGGAATATGTATTTGTATGTTAATTATGTATTTAAAAGAAAAAAAGACAAAAAATCACGTCTCGTAGTATTTAAGACCGCAGAGAAAAATGTCAACAAATATAGGTAGTTATTATTCGTGACCATAAACAATTCGAATAAAAACGTTTCAGTATTTTTTGTTTGTATTTTTATTACATTAGGTACGTAATGTATTTAAGTACATTGTATGTTTTGAGTATATGAATACTAACAAAGGTCTTATTGGTAATCAGTATTCATAGGCATTTACGTAGAAAATTTCCTACTGACAAACAATTGTGATGAATTTGTTTCTTTTTGGAGAAATAGGTTTAGCAGAACATCTAATTGATCACGTCGGAATTTGGTAAATAAGATATTTAATTAAATTTATTTAGTATTTTTATTATCTTTTTCTTTATATTACTAAAAATGACTGTGGTATGAAAAATTTAATGAAAGACAAATATAAGCTGCAGAAACCAGAAACGAAGGCACTAGTGAAAGAGAAGGGTGAAAGGTGTAGGGTGTTAGACGAAAACAAGATGTCGGACAACTTCGAGGAAAATTCCAAATTATTTTGGAAAGAAGTACGTAAGTACCGAAGTGGTCCGGCACCTTGCAGAATGAATAAAGTGCGTTCGAAAGAAAACAACCTGCTTATAAATAAAAAAGATGTTCTGCAGCGATGGAGTGAATACTATGGAGAACTGTATGAGAGTGGCGACTCCCGTCTCTGATACTGAGAGCGATTTTATTGAATTGCCACACTCGGGCCAGGGACTGGAGGATGCCATTAGTATGAAAGAGATAGAAAAAGTGATAAGAAGTTTGAAATGTGGAAAGGCTGCGGGAATTGATGAGGTGACTGCTGAGATGGTCAAGTATGGTGGTCCTAGGGTCTGGGATGCTTTCTGTGCACTCTGCAACCTTTGTTGACAGAAGGAGAGGTTCCAGAGGACTGGCGCACGGCAGTCATAGTACCTAGTATATAAAGGGAAAGGTTTCTATCTAGACTGTGCGTGCTATAGGGCCATCAGCTTGGTCAGCTTAGCGAGTAAAGTCTATACTAAGGTATTAACTGAACGTATGAAAGGCGTTTCAGAAGAATATTTGTGGGAGGCGCAAGGTGGTTTCAGGAACGGTAGGGGTTGTATGGATCAGATTTCGCGTTATCGTGGGAAGGTTTCAACGGTTCAACGGCCTTAAGGCCAGAAAGTTTTTTGCGCTTTCGTGTATCTAGAAAAAGCATTCGATAGAGTAGTGCGGAAGAAATTGTGGAGTCTTCTGCCTGAATATGGCATGGGGGGCTCCTTACTGCAGGCTGTGAGGTCACTATATCGTGGCCACAGAGCCTGTGTAAGGATAGACGGTGACATGTCGCCCTGGTTTGAAGTCTGTTCTGGTTTCAGACAGGGCTGCGTGATGTCTGCCTGGCTGTTCGTGCTGTATTTGGACAGTTGCCTCCAGAGATTGAAAGGTAATATGAGTGGTATGGGATGTGATGACACAGTGGTAAACTGCCTATTGTACGCTGACGATGCTGTGCTAATAGCACCATCAGAAGCAGAGTTGCAGACACTAGTCACGTGTATGAAAGAAGATTGTGAAGTAAAAGGATTGAAAATGAATGTGAACAAAACTAAGGTTCTAGTGTTTGAAAGAGAAGCGGTACAAACGAAATGTGTGATTTGTGTAAATGGAAAATGTCTAGAACAAGTGAATGAAATTGTGTATCTGGAGAGTGCGTTTTCGAGGGATGGAAGATGTGAGTTGGATGTGGAGAGACGGGTAGCAGCTGGCAATAAAGTGAACGGTGCTCTGTCCGCATTAGTGGGTAGTGTGAATATATCTAACACTGCTAAAATGGCCATCCACAATGCGGTGTTGGTGCCAACTTTGTTGTACGGTAGTGAGGCCTGGATATGCCCAAAATCGAGTGAAAGTATGTTAAATGCTGTGGAGATGCGGTCTCTCAGAAATATGTGCGATGTCACACTTGCGGACAGGATAAGCAATGATGAGATACGCAGTATGACAGGGTTACACACAAGTGTTATTGTAAAAATGAAGAAAGGAATGCTTAGATGGTTCAGGCACTTGGAAAGAATGAGTGATGAAAGACTGACGAAGAAAATCTACAGAGCGAAAGTGAGTGGTAAAAGAAGCCAAGGAAGATCAAGGCTGACTTATGAAGATCAAATAGCCAGAGTGTTAGCAGACGGAAATGTCAAAAGCACTCGCATACCTAGGCGAAAATGTGTGAAGAGAATGATGAGTTTTGAGGAAGCGAAAGAGGTGTGTAAGGACTGCGACTCCTGGCGCTCCGTCCTCTCTGACTACCCTGTTGGGGATACAGCGTGAAGAATGTTATGTTATGTTATATTACAGGAACGCCAAACGAGAAAACATTCCACCTGATGATAAGCGGACTGAAGTCATTAGACGTTTACAATATAAATGCCAGAAAGCGTTGGCAACCCTGAGGACTATGATGTTGTACCGTGCCCTTTGTGCCACAAATTTCACTGGCTTTCTTATTCTACATTGGAACACAACAGCGCAACCACCAGTGGCGTAGCTAGCCCTGAATGAGCCCTGTATCAATATTTGTTGGGAGGCTCTTTTCACATGAGCGTGACCCCGGCGAAGACCATTAGAAAGGTAATGTTTTTTTAATAAATGAAAACGGTTAAACTTAAAAGATCAACACGATATAGACCAGGTTTTATTTAGAATTGTAAGATACAAGTCGTGAAAGTTTAAAAACATTAATGTTTTTTTTTTAAATAATCAAAAACACCCGCATTAACGAAGTATATTTAAAAGTATATTACTATACAATTACATGATATGTATTATGAAACTTAAAAATCTATAAGGATACTTGGGTCCAAGTTAATCAAATGTTATTTGCGAATAGACAAATTTTTGCTTACATGCGTCGCAGTTGGGGTCCCTGTAGCTCGGGGGCCCCGTATCTTTGATACGGCTAATAGAGTAGCTACGTCCCTGGCAAGCATTGCTATTTGACGCCACGATTAGTGAGTAAGATGTGGCCTAGGTGGTAACATTCCAGACAGACCCCCCACAAGGCCCTACCACTCACAAAAAGTTATCACTAACTCCCTTGTTACTCCCGTCAGAAAGCTGGTAGTAGGCTTATTGAAGTTAAAACGGACTTCTTGAAAGAACGCAGACTTCAGTTGCACATGTTTAATTTTACAAATAGTCTATACTTTCACAATATATTACATTTGTATCTACTTTAGAAGTCCCAAAAGTGCAAAAACGAGAAAATTTACACAAAATGTAAACTTCGCTACTCCTGTTCACGTCAAAAAGTCTTCTAATACGTAGGTCAATGTCCAATACTGGTAATTCTTCATTAGTTTAGAACTATATACACTTAGATCATCATAGAAATGAAACGCAAAAGTTTCAGGTTTCTTATATGACGAAAACATCCTGTTATTATGTACGAAATATACATTTATAATGAAACTCGGAATGGTAAACAGTGTAAATGGATATTTAAATATTTGTCGATTGACTAACAATTGTGATTAATTTGTTTGTTTTTGGGTAACGTGTCTAATACAGATAAACACACAATTGCTTATTTCAAGGTGGGTACGTAAATAGGGTATCTTTTGTCAATACAAGTGATAATAATTAATAGATACTAATAAAAACAGTGTTTAACACAGTAAACAATGACGTGAAATCAATTGGAAATGCTTTTTACCAATATATTGACTGAAATTATTTTTATTAATTTTCTGCTTAAAAATATGGTCTTATATCAGTGAAGTTAGTGCATTCGGTAATCATAATCCGAATAAAGTGGTTTCAAGAATCAGAAAGCTAATTAACTAGCTTAATATCAAAAATCTCAAGCCAAATATATTGAAAATATAAATCGATATTATAGGAACAATTTTTGCTTAAATGCGTCACAGTTGGGGCGCCTGTTGCTCGGGGGCCCCATATCATTGATACGGCTGATAGAGCTGTAGCTACATGCCTGGCAAGCATTGTTATTTGACGGCACGATAAATGAGTGAGATATAGCTTAGGTCAGGGATCACCAATTAGTTTCATTAGAGGTCAATTTTTAGAAATTATAACACTGTCACAGTCCATTTGGTAGATGATGATTAGCAACCATCAGATATCAAATCCTGGTTCAATCTTTGTTGTTGATATCATCACTCGTCGGATAGTCAAGATATAAAACGCGGGCTATTTTGTTTTGATATTCTTATATTTTAAAATCCGCACAAAATACGTTGACGGTCCGGATCCGGACCGCGGTCCGCCATTTGGTGACCCCTGGCCTAGGTGGTAGTATTCCAGACAGAACTCCCACAAGGCCCTACCACCGATAAAAAGTTATCACTAAATCCCTTGTTACGCCCATCAGAAAACTGGTAGTAGGCTTATTGGAGTTAAAACGGACTTCTTGAAAGAAAGCGGACTTCAATTTTACAAATGTTTCACACTTTCACGATATATTACGTTTGTATCTACTTTAGAAGTCCCAAAAGTGCAAAAACGAGAAAATTTACACAAAATGCAAACTTTTTTTACTCCTGTTCCCGTCAAAAACTCTTCTATTACGTAAGTTAATGTCTAATACTGGTAATTCCTTATTAGTTTAGAATTATATTAATTGTATCATATAACATAACTAAAAAATAAGTAACGCATAGTAGCTGAAATACAATGCCGTGTGATTTGTGATTAATATAATTCCATATACACAAATCTTAATTGCAAAATGATTTAATTTTGAAAATTTTCGCCATTAATCAGTTTACGTTTGTTGTGTATTTGCTTAGGGTAAACATAATATTTGCTTGCCAATCTGCTACAGTATCCTCACAAGACTGAAATTTACGAGCGCAAGATTGCAGTCGACAATATAAGTGGAGTATTGTCGTGTGTACACAACGTCGTTGGACGGCATTTATGTGAAGTAAATCTGAATTTTATTTAATGAGTTTTGCACAAAAGTAAATTTAAATTTACTGCATTTTTTCTTCTTTTATAAACACTCTTTTGTTATGCGTTTCCTTTTAATAAACTAGATGTTTGTGTTATTTAACAGAGTCGTTGTCCACTTTTTTGCAGCTACAATTTATTATAATGAATTTCAAAGCAATATGCAGGTGGTTGCTATAGAGCAACTACTATACTTAGTTGTTGTTTTAACTATATTTTTTACACTCAGTATAATGTTATCTACATTTTTCATGCACTAGTGACAATTTTTGTCTTCAATCACGCTAGTCCATTATGCTTTATATTTTCCAAGCTAATTGTGGTTTTAGCGATTATTTAGAAAATAATTAGGTAATATATAAATATGATTTTCTAGAGAATGTCTTATATTAGAATGAAATTGAATTTGTGTACATTGGGGTTCCTCTAGGATTGAAGAATATGTATGTAATTTGACTTACATTTTGTTTAGTAAATGGTTAACTGACCCCGGCGCCCTCGCCCCCCTCTCTCTCCTCTGAGTGAGTCTGTAAGAAAAAACTGATAACGGACGAACGTGTTCTATCTATTATGTTCCTGTGCACAAAATTATACTCATACCGGGACCCAAACTCAACATTATGTGTTTCGTATTGTGCATGGTGCTGTGAAGGAATCCTCCAGCGGAACCAAAACCTACATAAACATACATAATGCCACATAACAACAAGACAGAATTAATTACGACCACATTTAAATCAGCTATACTACTCTGTCAACAAAGTACCGGGAAAAGATCAATAATACACGAAATGTTAGTTATTCATTCAAATTTATTTTATCACCTTCAAAGTATGCTCCTTCAGAAATGATACACTTACGCCAACGAATAATCCAATCATCAAAACATTTTTTAAACGCTTTTTCCGGAACTGAGTTCAGTGCTCGCCGCAAATTCTCCTTTATGTCTTCTACCGAATAAAAACGGGTGCCACGAAGTGGTAATTCGAATTTAGGAAAAAGAAAGAAGTCGGCTGGAGCCATATCTGGAGAATAAGGTGGTTGCTTGATGGTATTTGTTGAGTTTTTGGTCAAAAATTCGTTCACAATGATGGCCTTGTGCGAATGCGCATTATTGTGGTGCAAAATCCAAGAATTTTCTTAGCACAAATCTGGCCTTTTTCGTCGAATTTGCTCTCTTAAACGCCGCATAACGCCCAAATAATATTCTTTATTTATCGTTTGACCTTCCGGCAAGAATCCCGAGTGCACCACACCGCGATCGTTAAAGAAAACCGTCAACATGACTTTGACTTTTGATCGTCTTTGGCGGGGGTTTTTCGGTTTTGGTTCAGTTGGAAGGAGCCACTCCGAAGCTTGTTGACTAGTTTGCATGTCAAACTCTTAAATCCACGTCTCGTCATCAGTGACAATGCGTTTCATGAATGTTGGGTCGGAATTGACTCGTTCTAGCATGTCCTCAGCGACTCTTATACGATTGTGTTTTTGAAGAAAATTCAGGTCTTTTGGGACTAGCCGAGTGGCAACAACATGTTTCATACCCAAGTGATTATTTAAAATGGTACGGTTCGACTCGTGAGACACAGAAAGTTCGGCGGCTATCTCTCTCAAACTTGAATGAGCATTTTCAGTCACTATTTCCTTCACTTTTGCGATGTTAACTTCAGTTGCAGACGTTGATGGCCTACCAGAGCGAGGCAAATCTTTTGAACGCTTTGTACCACTCATAAGCACGTGTTTTTGATAAAGTCGATTCACCGTAAGCCTTCTGTAACATTTTCAGTGACTCTGAACACGAAATTCCATTGGCGATGCAAAATTTAAGACAAACTCTTTGTTCGATGTTTTTGTCCATTATGAAATTCGCAACATACACTAGAATGATATAACTAAAAGCAGCACTGTATTTAATCTAAATAACAGATGCAACTCAAACTCCGCGCCAAAATTGAAAACAGTTGTGCCAATCTAACAACAACAATAAAAACAAAAAATTGAATTTGGAACCATAAACAAATCATCCATTCCCGATACTTTCTTGTCTGAATGTATCAACTAATGCATCGGCCGTGGTCTCAAGTAAACGATCGCAGCAAACTTCATGCCGTGTCTTCACACACTTCACTTTACACAATGTTAATAGGAAGCTTACACACACAGACAGATACCTGCACGCTACGTCACACCACCATCCCAGTCTTCTGTAACCTGTTTTAATTCCACTGAAGAACAGAGCGTACGCACTGTGTGACTCTGAACATCTAGAACAGAAGCTCGATTATGTTCAGGAGATACTGATAAAGTACGAATATCAGATATATTGAAGAACGAGGCGGTGTAAAAAGAGGTACAGACATCCGGAGGTGAGCAGACAACCCGCCTACATGCCTTATGTGAAAAAAGTGACGAACAAAATATGAACGATTTTAAAAAAGTACTCCATCCGTACCCATGTACACACCGGAAACTAAGGTGAACATAATAGTGGGCACACCGAAGGCTGTTTTGCCGTTACAGACACCAGGTGTCTACAAAATAGATTGCTGTTGCGGCAGCTCATACATTGGCCAAACGAAACGGTCTACTGCTGAAAGGATTAAGGAACACATTACAGCTGTAAACCAGCAAACAACCAAATCAGCAATTGTGGAACATCTTCTCCAATCGGATACTAATCGAAATTCCATTGGCGATGCAAAATTTAAGACAAACTCTTTGTTCGATGTTTTTGTCGATTATGAAATTCGCAACATACACTAGAATGATATAACTAAAAACAGCACTGTATTTAATCTAAATAACAGATGCAACTCAAACTCTGCGCCAAAATGCACAACAGTTGTGCCAATCTAACAACAACAAAAAAAAAACAAAAAATTGAATTGGGAACCATAAACAAATCATCCATTCCCGATACTTTCTTGACTGAATGTATACTGTTATTCTTGATTATAGGTATGTATGTGTTACCTAAACGAAAGAAGATGTTTAAGTATACATAATAGTTTTAAGTTTTACTAAGTATGTAACTATTTATTGAATTTTTATTAATATAATGTATATTGATAATAAATATTAACTATGCATGTATACATAGGTAGTAATAATTTCGTCAAAATATTATTTTTCCTATATGAGGTTTTAAAATTTTTAGCCTTCTCTAGTAATTTCTAGAAAAGTTCGAGGTGGAATTCTGGAATGCTTTTTATTAAGGATGTCCTCAAATATTGTAAGTGATTTGGTTATGTTTTCATTTTCCCTATTGTAAATAAGAAAGTAGGTAGAGGCACGTACATAATTGGATTCGTTTATTTTGGGGAACGCTTTTATGTTAGCTCGTAAAAAGAATCATATTATAAGCTATTCGTGAGATACCTCCTGGAAGTTTTGGTATAGGTGTTCTTATGTTGACAAATTTTTTCGTCTAATAAAATATCAACATCCAATGAAAACAAAATAACATTACTAATATTCAGTGCTGTTAAATTAATATTTATTGCATATGTCTTTCAGCTGTAATTAAAGCCTTTCAGGGTCCACAAACTAGTAAATATAAAAGTTATTATGATACTAACTTCTCGGTAGCTGAATTAATATTGACGCGTATACAAATAGCTACGGAGAGTGCGTGGACTAAATAACAGAGATTTAATGTAATCACTTTTCAAATGAAGACGGATTATTGAAAAGTAACCCGGAAATTAATAAAAAAAATTAAATTAAGAGAATTCTGACACAAAATATGAAGTTAATTTACAGTTTAGATTTTGTAACCATAGTGTCAAAGTTATCAAAATTATATAACATATGAGGAGCAATTGCATAATTAACAACAGCTTCAGTTTTAGTCTTCCCATGCTTAAGATTGATTGGGATTTCCGAATCGTTAAGTATCGTTCTATTCAAACTTGCCGTAAATAATTTAATTGTGGCTGTAAATACAAAAGCTTGAGTAATATTGAATATTAAAATAAATCTCGATGTATAATGATATGATTCATTACTAATTTAATTAATCAATAATATTTACAACTTGCAAATTGCTAGTTAATTCATAAGTTCATGTCATACTATGTTTGTGAATGTGTACGAAAAATGTGTGGTGTCACCCGTGTGGACAAAATAAGCAATAAAGAGATACGTAGTAAGACAGGATTGCACGACAGTGCAATTGTAAATATGAAGAAAGGAATGCTTAGATGGCTCGGGCTCATGGAAAGAATAAGCGATGAAAGACTGACAAAGAAAATCTACAGAGCGAAAATGAGTTATAGTAGAAGCCAAGGAAGATCAAGGCTGACTTATGAAGATCAAATAGTCAGAGTGTTAGCTGACGGAAATGTCTAAAGCACCCACATACTTAGGCGAAAATATATGATGAGATTCGAGGAGGCGAAAGAAGCATGTAAAGAGCGTGAAGCTTGGCGAACCGTCCTCTCTGATTACCCCTTTAGGGATACAGCGTAAAGGTGTATCATACTACGTTACTTTGTGAGAACATTTGAAAATCAACTTAAACTGAAGGATTTTAAGTTGATATTGAAATGTCTCACCAGTGTAACATGTTATACTGAGTGAATGTGACAGAGATACCCCGACTCCTCGAAGAGAAAGCAGGCCAAAAATGTACGATTTGCTGCGAATTTCATGGCTATGCTGCTACACTACCGTGCCAATTGTATGTTAGTCTAACACACACAATTGGTGGTACGGTATTTCAGTGAACTTTGATCCAACACTGTTAGATTAAAGTTCACTGAAAGATGTCGTACGAGCGACATTTGAAAAACGGGAACATTTGCTATAGATGAGGAAGGCCGGATGGGTGAATTGTGGAAATGAAGGACTTGTTCTTCATTTGTATATCAAATGGTAAGCCTATTTACTTCTGATTTTAGAATAAATCGGTAGAAATCTAAAGAACAAAAAAACTAATTGCAATCATATTGAAAGTTTTAATATTACTAAATTATGTTTAAAAATTCCATCCGCGTCACAGAGATTTGAGAAATGAAAAGTGATGTTACTATTTATTTCCCACACATAAACTCATGGATAACACACGTTTTTTAGAAGATATTAGGAGATGGAAGATTAAATTGGAATGAGATATAGTATAGAGGCTGCCGGCATTCATTTGTTTTAACAATTACACATGGCACCTATTCAAAGACTTCTATATAAAATGATGTTGATCAATGATTAGTCCTATTCCAAGAAAATAACATTTTTACGCAATAATCGTACTGAAACTATCGTACTAAAATCAGAAGTAAATAGGCTGACCTATTTACTTCTGATTTTAGAATAAATCGGGGTAGAAATCTGAAGAACAAAAAAACTAATTGCAAGCATATTGAGAGTTTTAATATTACTAAATTACGTTTAAAATTTCTACGCAATAATCGTACTGAAACATTGAGAATATTGCATATTCAAAAAAGAAAATTATAAAAGTATTTATATGGGCAGTATGGAGAAATCCGAATCTATAGGAGACACAGGGAAACTGTCTTAGGAATCAACAATGCGGAGCGACTCAGTTTTAATGTGAGCACCATTTCATTGCATCGGAAGAAAAAATCTGGTCGGCAGAAGTTGCTCGAAATATTTTTTTCCATACAATATAAGAATGTAATGTACTAAATCATAGCCTACTATCTCAAAGAGAATATCTGGATTTCGTTTCGATACGTAGTATGTATTACACGAAATATGAATATGGAACACTTTTTAAACACAAAAGCTTTTGCTGACAGATTATAAACTCCATACCATTCCTGACCTCTCAAATTTTAATAACGAAATTTAAAATTTAAAATGAACAGTATTCTAATTGTGGCTTTCACTTGTTCACGTGTTTATGTTTGTATCATGTATCATGACGTTATCCAGTATGCATAAAGTTGATTTAATAGAAGCGTATTTACTTAATTATCGGAACTTAGATAACGCATTAAAGTGATATACGGAACACTATCCTGACGGCGATCTACCTAAACGCAAGATATTTGATAGATTAAATTAAAAATTTAAGACAAGAAGGTTGTTTTGAACCAAAACATAAGAGGCTACCAACAGTCGTAAAGAATTTATAACCACTGCCTTATTAGGATTCCTTGAAGCTTTTTCAAAAGCTTCATTACGGGAAGTGGCTGAAAATATCGGTGCGCATAAAACAATTGTTAAGAAAATACCAAAGACAAACAAGTACTTATTTACAAGTACTATGTTACAGAAGAGGTCGGCTTGTACGGGTACTCACATTACTTCCTGGCGATAAAAACAGTAGGTTAAGATTTCGTCATTGGTTTGTAGCACGGACTGTTAGAAATCGTTCTTTTCAAAATCTGATTATTTAGATGGATACATTCTTGGGATGAATGTAATTTCTCCAAAAAACTTTTATAAAAATTAAACCGACTTCAAAAAAGAACACTGAAATGTATGAAATAACTATCTCTTACGGATCGAAACTTAAGTACAAAAACAACTTTATAAATACGATACAAATACCCATATAATTAAATTTGACAATTACTGAAGTCGGTGCCAAGCCTACTAAACTAATAGACTTTCTGTTGTCGAACATTGATTTGGCACCGACTTCAATAACTGTCAAATTTAATTATATGGGTATTTGTATCGTATTTATAAAGTTATTTTTGTACTTAAGTTTCGATCCGTAAGAGATAGTTATTTCATACTTTTCAGTGTTCTTTTTTGAAGTCGGTTTAATTTTGTTATAAATTTTTTTTTATTTCTCCCTTTCGAGTGACCTTGGCCTAAATAAATATCTAGAGCAGTAGTGCTATTCACAACACGTAAACAGCCTTGCATAGGATGAAACATCCGTGAGCTTTAAATTGTTATGAGCCAAGGTTGTTTGCATCCGATGATCACATCCGATGTACGAATTTTCCATACTAATTTATGAAATCGGTATTAACAACTTCACGGATGTAAAATTGTGAGAAAGAGAAGTCCGATAACCTCTCGTTCTCAACCTCGACTTTAGCTGTCAAAATGTAATTTTGACATTTCGTCGCGTGCAACGTTGAGCACATCCTCGCGTTCGTGAACTGTCAAATTGTATGAAAACATCCACGAGAGAAAAGCTACTTTCTATTAGACGAGTTCTACAATGTTAACCTATTTTCTCGGTGAACACTTAAAGTTTTGGATGTTTTTCTTAAAATAATTAAAATATACTCTAATTGCAACGTGTGATACACGTGTCATAAAGTTACGTACAATTTTATTGAACAAAAAAACTAATTTTGTGCAGGAAGACGCTTAGTATGGAAATTCACATCAAAATGGTAGACTTATAGTAGAAAAGGAGTGAATAAATTTAACGATTTTCAATATCTTTTCTCTACGCAAAATGTTCATTTTGCTGTTAGTGTTTGCAGACGAAGGTGAGGTTACCATGAATATTGCAATTGTTTTCTTGGATTGAATTTTATTACTAAATTATAAATAATGTTATAAATGATTAATTTCATAAAATTAGTAAGTACATGTAACTGTAGGTGCGATTACGTATATGATATAAAGTTATTTTAAGTAAAATTTAAGTCTAGCGGTGAAAAATTGTGGTAATATTTTTTCGTCCTAGTTTTGGATTGAAGCACACCCAGGCCACGATAAAATATCTCAATATTCATATGTAAACAAAGTTATGAACAAAAACGAGGTTTTGCCTTGTAGTTAACAATTTATATAGGTATTTATTTTGCTCTTTTAATTTTTATCTTGAGTACAAAATACAAATCTTGTCTGAATTATATTCGTGTTAAAGTGTAGTGATTTTTTAGTTACCCGGTGACACTATATTAATAATAAAGCAACACTAGTCTATTAATATTTAGTTAGTAATGTGAGATCAAAGATGTAAGATTTAAGTTGATATACAATCAGACATAATGAAATAAATCTAAACAACAATAGGTAAACCTACACGTATAGGTACCTACTGAAATTGACTGCTGTTTTCACATTGCTATATGAGCAAACTGATACTGACTTAAATAACCAAAACTTAAAACTGACTCAAATTTACATGCATAATCCTCCAACAACTTCACTAATCTTGTTTTAAGTTATAAACATTATAACTCTATGTAACCTAGTTAATACTTTTAATATTATTGTATTACAGGTAACTCAGCTAACTAACCTAAAAAACATCATGTCTAAGGTTTGAAGAAATCTTCCAAAATGTATATAATGTATTGAATAAGTTAAAAATATTTTGGAGATATTATTTAGCAAAGTAAACATGAGTACTTAATAAAAATAAAACATAAAATACAATAGGAGTTTTAATTACATGAATTAGCTGTAGTGTGATAATTGATAAATATAATATGAATCAGGATAATTAGATTACTGAAATAGGTATATTATATAGTTCATAAATAATAATTGAAAACTTCCAGATTGAGGCCATTTTATGTAGGAATTAGCATTCTTTTAAGGTGTTGTCCTTTATTGTTCCAATGTTTATTGAAGTTTAAAGTTCACTTTTAACTTTTATATTTATCACTTTTCACATAACTAACTTTCTAGTAGATAATACCTAAGCAGTAATTTTATTCAATATAAATATATATTCACAACCTCACAAGTTACAATACCGAAAAATTAGTACAACGTTCAATGTAATAATAGGTAGGTACTCCTAAATCTAATATACTAGGTAATATTATGCAATATCATTACAATGAAGTATATGGTCTTAATACCACAGTAGGTATTTATTATGAATTTATTGTTTTCTGTTTGTGATTGGTCTCTTTAACACCATCATTGCATTATAAATTAAGACTAAAAAGACTAAAGCATAAAAAATCATAGCAACACATGAGCAATACATTTAAACTACATAAGTATAGTAAGTACATAAAATATTTCTATCGCATGGAGGATAAGTAGGTACTTATAGCATGAAGGGATAAGCTATTAGCCTGCCAACTTACATCATGAATATACCTAAGTATGCATTAAACTGAAAATCGATATTTTAATTTTAAATAGTTTCCAAACACTCTTAGAAAGTAGGCATATAAAACTAATCTCTATAATTTGATTTTAAAATCAGTCTAATCTAATTACACATTACTAACTATTATACCATAAATCGTAGGTATGTGATAAATTATTAAAATTTCACTTGCCGCCGGTTTTAAATGAGTCCTTATTTCTAACAGTAAATCATACAATTTAACGTAAGGGCATTTTTTCGTTGGCCGACACGATAACGATAATATCGTAGCCGTCACACTTTGATATTTTATTATCTTGAAACTTTTTGATTCAACGACACGGTACCAATATCGATGGCGACAAAACAAAAACAGAACTTTCATGTCTCAATGACAAACATTACACCTTCGAGATCAGTGCGTTAACTATAAAACTATACTTATTCAATATGGCAGACGACAAATTATATTTAGTTAATTAGTATATCTGCTTTACTTACGTCTAACGTATCTAACGTTGAAAGAATTTATTTAAAAGTAATTTTGAATATTTAATCAAACTAAACTGTTCAGTACAATGGAGTAGAGCGAACCACAAATTAGCGGGGAGGTGGGAGGGTGGTGACGTTGAACCCACACATGCACCATTGTGTAATTATGTCATACATCCTTGATTTTATCGGGACGATTCTATGGGGAGCGGACGTAGTACTGACATGTCGTCGCCGATCGCCGGCAACGATAAATCGGGGTCGCGTCGTTCAGTGAAAAAGCGTCGCTCCAAAGATTTCTGTGCCCCGATATCAATGAGTCTGCATCTGCGACGATATATCGTTATCGTGTCAGCCAATGAAAAAACGCTCTAACAAATACTACTTATAACATCCGTTCTTTCAAATGGTAAATACCCGTTATTATTATTATAAATAACAGCAATATTAAGAGCACTTGCATAACTTAGGCGAAAGTGTGTGAGACGAATAATGCATAGACGGGTAATGAGATTTGATAAGATGGAAGAAGTATTCAAGGACCGCTTTGCTTGGCAACTCCGTCAGTAATACAACGTGAAACTATCGTATAAGTAAGTACGTATGAACGAGAAATACGTAAATACCTACCCATTACTATTTACCATAGATTATGAGACCTTATTTGGTCTCATAACTTGTCTCATGTATTCTGTTATATTTATTATTTATCTCATTCTCGTTAAAAGATTAATCCTTGCTATAAAGAGAGACATCTAGTAATACAGTATTATTATTTTATGAAATTGGTTGCTAGTTATTTTATTGCAGAAAGGTATTTTGTATGTATTGTCATTTTATTTCTTACTAAAGACATCGGCTTTGTGGGTGTAGATCCCCTTGCCTTCCCTCTCAAATAGAAAGGAAAATCGTACAAAAAATAATTTATGACTTTTGCCTGATTTTTGTTAATACCCATCTCTTCTTTAATGTATTAAATCGAAATCTCTCGTAACAATTAAGTATTTAAAACATTTCGATGTCGTGTGTGATAGGTAGATAATATATTTCAAAAACCTCAGGAATTGTAAACAACATATTTCGAATCATAGGGTTACAATGGATGCTGTATGCTGTATGTCATCACTTATGTCATGCACCAGCAGACATACAGCATACAGACTTAAAATATGGATATATCCAGTAAATACAATGTCCATGAAATGTGAGTATGGATACTTTTATTGTAATATGTACATATTCTAAAACTAAATAAGAACTCATAACCATGAAGTTTTAGAACTACACATCTTTGTAAGTATTTAAGTATAGGTAAATGAATGAAATGAACATATCTTATGTTATGTTATGTTAAATGAAATCACAACAGTATTGTTTATTTATGATGTACAGACAGGAACCTTTTTAAGGAAGTTAGTATTAACGTTAATGATATTAATAGAGCTGTAGCTGTATGTAATATAATAAGTATGTATATTTCTAATAAAATGTTGATTTGTATGTACATTTTCTGAATTGTATTAGTGGTATAACTCAGAAGGATAACAAATTAATGGGCTTTTTTCTTTTAAATATGGACCAGCAATGAATTAAAATTCAGTTGAATTGACTGACTAATAGAAACAGTAACTTTTTCAATAGCTGCACATTAATTTTATTTAGGTAATGAATTTTATGCAACTTTTTTTCTTACAGATACATATGGATACAGCTACTGATTACACTTTTATCATTGTTGTTGAGAAGTAAGAACTGAGAAATCATAGCATTCAACACAGCTTTGTACAAGTTTCCACAACTTTTCTAGTCACAGAAAATTTTGTATTGATTGTTAAATAATAATTAAAGATTTATTAAAAGCAAGAGTATGTACATACCTACTGCCTTTTAATTTCATTCCTGATATAATTTATAAGTAATTTATTCTATGGCACTGACGATAAGAATGATTGATAGGAGTAACTACTAATATTTTTAGAATTATTAATACTTATTTACCTACAGAAAGTATAGAAGTACCCAGATAAGATGTATGAAAACATTGTGTATAATTTTATGGAGATATAATTTGGAGAACTAAAAGAATAAAAAAAATGTACCTCGTTTATAAATTTTACCTTATAAACCTCAATTATAATAAAAGTATGCAGGTACAAAATAAGTAGATCAGTAGATATCATTAATGTATTTATTTCATAAAGCAAAGTTTAATAGCTACTTATTACATTTATATTAAATAAGATTGATAATAATTGTTTGTAACATGACTTCTATAGTATTTCAAAAATAGCACAAAGTTTTAGAAACCTATTTATATATATATATATATATATATATATATATTATATAAATAAATATAACCTATACCAGTTATTATAACATTTTTGTAATTCATAGGTAGTTTGTAATTCGTAGGCACATGGTAGGCAAGTACATTATCATTTTTTTTAATCATCTCTATTTTTTACATCATGATCTTGCCTTATAATACATAAAATAATAAGTGGATATTGGTTATTTCTTTGTATGAGAACTTGACACTGCCTCTCTTTACAAACCCAGTCCCACTGAAATATTAAAATAAACACCTTTAAGCTGTAGTTTTACAAAAACATGACAAATTCCCCGAATGCAGTTTCCCGCACTTTTTGTTTAATGTTTAGTTGGCTATTACAGCAAAATATGAAACACATTTTTGTCCTAACTTCTACAATACTGACTTATAAATGGCATTAACTCTTAAGTCTCACATTTATTTATGTTTTTTTTTAACAGAAACAAAAGGCTAGTTTGTAGGCTTTTGTAGGATTCGTAGGCGTCCTCGATCACCAAAATCACCATAAGTGTCCATGAACTGTAGTTTTAGTCACATTAATTCCTTGAGAAATCCTTAGCACCATTTATTTTATGAATATGATATCACTGTACAACACCGTTGCTTAAATAATATAAAGGTAAGTGACGAGAGTAACGATATTAAGCGGGCATCACGACACCATTTTGAAAACTTATTGACAACTGACAAGTTGACGAATGACGTCTCCGTATGTAATAAAATGAATGGACCGGGAGTTGGTATTTAGTTTGATTCATATAATTGTAACATTACATACATTAAAATATTTATACGTGTATTTTTACATTTTAAATAAGCTTTGTATTTAAACATCATCGGAATAATCAGAACAATTTTAAAAACAAATTTGTTTTTTATATTATACTATTAAATTTCATTTTTACCACATGTGTAGGTTGTAAAAAGTTTTTGCTGCCAACTCCTTGGCTGTTACATCGTAGGAAAATCCTTGCGAGCAACCGATGTAATTTTTCATCGATGTTGTCAACGATGCGTTCATCCGATGTTTCATCCGATGAAATGAAGTTGTGAATAGCACTACAGGTCTACAATTAGGTTATTTTCTAATTCTGGAGCGCAATGTGTTAACTTCCATTCTATTGAGGAGCACAAACCGTGGGCTTTCACAATAAAGGATTACAGATAGAACATGGGATATTATTGCATTATAGCCATTATCAATGTCATCAATATAATATCATATCAATATCAATCAGTTATAAAAGAACAGTGTAAAGGTTGCATCATAATTATACCCTAGCAGTATTCTTACAATCCGAAGACGACAGCCACCAGCCGTATTCTCTGTCCGCCACAAGACTGACTCTACTGACTGAATTTATTATATCACAGCCAATTTATATCTTCTTCCTACTTTCCCATTATACCATACTACCATTATATGGTGTGGGGACAACGATACTTAACAAATGACATACAAGAAAATCGTCAATATAAATAACCAGGTCATGTAATTTGGTGTATCTTCGAAACCAAAGCTTCAATACCAGTGAAATTTCAATGGGACCAATCTGGAAGTGTATCCTTTCAAACAAAAAAAATAAATGACGGAGTTACGAGGTAACAAACATAAAAAAAAACATAGTACAACCGAATTGAGAACCTCCTCCTTTTTTGGAAGTCGGTTGAAAACAAAAAACTAGTTTGCTAAAAGTGTTCCATATTTGAATGTCGGATAGTATATACTACGTATCGATATAAAATTCAATTACTCACTTTGAATTAATTATTTCCGAGTAAGTCGAATCGACTACCATTTAGTAAATTGCATATTTGTATTGTATGAAAAAATATTTTATTGAAGTTGACCAACTTTTGGGGTTCAGATTTTTTCTTCCGATACAATGAAATGATGCATACTTGAAACTGAGTGAAATGAAACCGCATAAAAAATGGACAATTTTACTAATTTTTATGTACAACTCACGCTTAACCAAAAAATGTACTGCATCAAAATTATTTCACAAAAAAAGGACCATATGGTTCTTAGACAGTTTACTTGTGTCTCCTATGGATTCGGATTTAACTGTTTCTGAAGACAACAGAGTAAAACAGAAAGCATAATGGCTACCGGCGACACCGCGTAAACATCAAGTGAAACAGAATTACCCGTGATTAGTCGTTCGTCAAGTACTATACTGCTAAATAACGAAGATTATCTGTTACATTGGGCGAGTTAGACACTGAGACGTATATAATTTGTTGACAGGTATAACAGTAAGATTAACATTATAATAACCACAATAACGTTACTATTTCAATATCCGGTGCATCGAATATTTTATGATAAGTAACTTCTGTAAGCGGTTTCTTAGCAAGTAAGTAATAATTATACTACATAGTATTATATTAACTATATTATAACATAACAATGGTAACAGTATAAAAAGTATACTAAACTTAACGTCCTTTAGTTTGATTATAGTTTATGTATCAACAAAGTTTATTTAGTAAGTAATTTTTTGAAACCCTGTTTCCTAAATTAAGAAAATTATTTCTTCTGCAGTACACGCCTTACAGAAGAGTGTTACTTTCAAGGATCAATACATTTTATAAATATATAGAATTCTGTCTATATACATAAATGTGACTCTGCGGAGGAAATTTGCAGAATTGTTTAGCTTTAATTAGATACCTACTAAGCTAATAATGTCTATTGTCTAAGTCTTAGCGGAAAACTGCTCTATTTGCTTGATTAACTCCTTTAGTAGCTTCGCACTGAGTGTATTATATATTACATAATTGTAAATCAACTGTGAAAATTAATAAGGTTTCGTGTGTGTAGTGCTTCTGTATAATTTTGTAGCTGCGCTACAGTTCTAAACTTTTGCAGCTGTTAACATTTTTTAAGTTGTTGTTATACTTTTTGTTCCTAATAAACAATTTCATTTCATTTTCATTTTAATTGTGCACTAAGCCCATTTATCGGACGCATGGCGGGACAAACATACTTTAATTATAAAGGTTCAATGTGTCTGACAGAATTTTAAAAATAAAGACGAAAGAAACAGTAGTACGTATATTGTACAGAGTGAGATGTTGCTTTACGGAACTCTATTTGGTGTATCATTTATAACATATTCATTTTGTATATTTTTTTCTCTAATGGACAGACACATCGCTTTTTGACGAGATATCTTCAGCAAAGTTGAGACTTACAATTAGCGGATAACTTCACTGAAGTATAAACTTCACTGGGGATTAGTGTGTTTGAATTTAAGCTAAATATAGCTAAAAATTGACGAGATAATATAAATAATATAAACGATTGAATAAAAACAATTACACACTTTTTTATATTTTTGTCTGTGTTAGCTTGTACCAAATATGAGTATAAATGATGTTAAATCGACTGCATCATGGATTTTCTAATTTTTTAGTGTTATACGTTTAGATAAACAAAGCAGGCTGAAGATTCTGTAAGTTGCATCTAAATTATCGTATGCGACTTTGAGATGTTTCTTTTAATGATATTCGCACAAATAAAACGCCTTATATTCATATAAATATTTACGCCTTTCCTGTATCTATGAGGACAAATATAACGACAATAACTAAAGGAAAAGTTGGAAGCTTTCAAAAATAAATACAAGAGTAAGTCAAATTATCGAATGAAAAATAATCAAAATATTTAATGGAAAATAACGTAACTATATTGTACACAATTAAGTATTTATGTCAATGACAATTCAGGCTAACCAAGGACTAACCGGACTGTCTTGAATAGGACATTGAAATGAACCAATTTCGATGACAATTAAATAGAAGGATGCAGGGTAAAGGTCGTATTCACCGGACCGTCTATCTACTGAAATGGAAGGTCGCATAATGCCAGTGACGGGAGCAATGATTGTTATAAATTTTTGGGTATTTCGACTGACAGGAAACGTATTAGGCAAATAACTTTTAACATGAGATGTATTGCATCTTGAATGGTTTTGTCTAAAACAACTACGATGACTGAGCAAAGTAGCAATAGTTATTAACAATTTTAAGAAAATATCTATATGATATTGTACTTCTAATCTAAAATCAATTTATCAATTTATTCAAGTAAACCCAAATGCAAGGTATTTTTTGAACGTCAAATCTACTTTAGTTCGCTTGTGTACGAAATACACGTGTGTTAATATTGAGCCGCAATTGTCAAATCAAATCAAATCAAATAATTTATTCAAAATCTTATACAATCTCTTTTTGACGTCAATATCTACCACGATGTACATATATTATATTATCGGTCCTGATTTAAGCTGCACAGAAGTTGTCACTGTAATATAGTGATTCTGGTTATTATATTATTACAATATTTTATTAGTAATGTTTCATGTATGCACGCACGAAATATCTGCATGTTTTTTTTAGTGCCTGTTTTATAGACAAATAATAGAAATTGATAAGTTGGAATAAAATAGCGTTCAACATGTATGATATGATGATATCACCTTTCTTGTGCTTGGTGCTTTTTTGTCGTAATTGCTCTTATGTAGTAACAAAAATGTCATTATTTCAAGTTCAAGAGCATCGAAGCATAGTTATAGTAAGTATTCTTTAACGATTATTACTGGAATTGATAAAAAAACATCTTCATTGGCTTACATTCTATAAAGTTGTTACGAGAATAAAAAAAAGGGTTGTGTGTGACTTTAACTCAAGTATTTAAAGTGTAAGTTTAATTTTGTAAAATGATGTTCCAAGTTTTATTTTTGTAGATCAGAGAGACCTACCAGATATCCGACCTGGTAATCTGATCAGAAAGTAGAGTAACCCATAATAGATGCAAACAGAGTAAAAGCGATAGTTAATATAAATAGACAAATAAAGACAGTAACGGAATGAAGGAAATATGCGTAAAAAAGATGTGTGAGAAGTTAGAATGGTCTAAAAACAGGAGAATCGGAAAACGGAATAGAGTAAATAGATAAATAAAGAAAAACAAGGGCTTTAATAATACATCAGAGGGGGAAGCGAAATAAAAAAAAGGCGTTTTGAAATAAAAAACCCCCGAAACTTTAAAATTCTAGGTAATAGTTTCAGAGTCAAGAGGGTAATGGTAAAATCAGGTTTGAATAACTAATTTGCACTTTCAGTTCTCCTACCGATATATTTTAAAATGTTAACTAAGTATTATTACTACAATGTCCTATTTTCCAGACATCAGGACGCGATCCGCCAGAATTCGGAACAGGAGGTCCGAAATACCGCTTTTTATCTAAGAAAAACAAAACTCAAAATATGTGTTCCATAAAATAATATTGACATTTATACATGGCGTTAAATAAAATCACTAAAAATCAACTTTTACAAATAATTATATTTTTTTTGTTGATTCTAGTAATACCAATAATATAATATATAAAATGTAACACATGGGAAATTAACGCGATTACCTTTTATTTTAGGTTAACATTTCGCGTTTGTTTATTTTCTAACGCAACAATGTAAACATATAAGTTTAATACCTGCTATAAAAATAATTGCTTATCTTGACAGTAAGAGCTGTAATAACAGGTTAATGTTTGACTGATCACATTAAAGTCTGTGTTTTTAAATATAAGAATTGTAACTATCGTCATGCATTCCTTTTAACGTCAATTAATTCGGTCCAGTCTTTTTTTCTATTTATGTTACGATATCTGGAAATTCGATCTAGCAACACCAATCACATAGTTTTTGAAAAAATCATCATTGACGCATGACTGTTCTCACAAAATTTCTAAAAGTGGAACATCTCGACATGTGGATGATAGCTTTCGACTAGTGGGTCCGAAATGCTCAGCAGACGTCGTTTCTGCCGATAATCTTAGTATAATCGTTGAAAATGAGGTTCAGGTTTTTGCTGTTTTATTATTAGATAAACTTATTAAAAGGCGGCCCAAAGCAAGTGTAAAAGTTTTGATCTTAATGTGTTAATTCTACTTACATGGACATTCGGTAGTGGCTACATAGGGAGTTAAGTTCCAACAACTTTGCCATTACTAGTTGAAACTTATTCAGTTGTTTAGTGCGTCTAATCCCTGATTTTATCATTACGATGAAGACTTTTTATACACTAAGCTTTACTTACGATATTCTTATTCGCATAGTAATGAACTTAAGTAAATACGATGTTTTAGGTCGATGGTTTTAGGGAATAATAATAGTTATCTTTTATTGTATACTAGCAAGTGCCCGCGACTTCGTCCACGTGAAAGTCGGTTTTATTACGCACCACCCGCTGGTTTTACAAATCTAAAAATTCAGTCGACTTGTTTGTATTTACAATCCGAATGTCATTACCGAGGAAAAGAAACCAGTTAAATGCGATTGCTTCTAATGCGACACATAAATTAAATAATTTCATTATACACGACATTAACGGTTAATTATCTTTAAATGAGATGCCTAACCTAAGCCTAAATGTTGCTCCAAGCTGAGTTAAATCTACCTGTGAAAAAACAAAAAAAAACCGTTCAGTAGTTTCGTAGATTAGCGTGTACATGGAGGCAGACCGACAAAAATAAAAAAAAATAAAAAAATGGTTTTTTGTGTTCTGTTACTCCTTTTATAGCTCACACTTATTTTTTGATAAATTTATTCAATGTACAGACGCACGGTTTTTTTTGCTTTATTATACCACAGATAATATATAGATTGTTTCGACACAATACACACGTATCGTAAAATGCATGAATTTTGGGAGTTAGAATTAATTTGTATATTTATTTATGATTTGAAGTTCCTGTCAATAACTCGCAGAAATTACTTCATTCATATTTATACGCCAGTTACGAACGGTGACAACAGTATAGCAGATATTTTGTAATTTCTATTCAATTTTCTGTTGCATTACCTCTGTGTGCACAAAAGCGCATACGCTTAAATTATGTATTTTAATGTATTATAAGCATAGTTCGATAGAGAATGTCTGTAACAGGTACAATGCAAATAATTTGATATTATAATGTCGATGTTGTTAAACCGCATTTAGTATTTAATTAGAGTCGAGCTTAACTCGTCATAACAATTCATTGCTTCTAAACCCTTATCTCTTTGAGGTTAATTAGCAGCGGATTTCTGAAACGTGAATCATTTTATACCCAGTTCATTGGAATACTGCAAGTTATTTGATAGTAACTTTCGTATATATCCTCGCGCTGTATCCCAAAAAAATAGAATGGAACGCCAAGCACCGCGGCATCCACATACTTTTTTCGCCTCCTCAAATCTGATTATGCTCCTTGCACACTTTCGCCGAGCGATGTTAGTGCTAAATTTTGATCAGCTAATACTCCGGCTGTTTGATTTTATTGAGGTAATCCCTGTCCATATCCATAGGAGCCATAGTCATCCCTGGCTTCTGCTACCACTTATTTTCACTTTGCGTATTTCTTTCAATAAACGTTTATCGGTAATTCTTTCTATGTGCCAGAAACATCTAAGCATTCCTTTTTGAATTCTACAATAACACTGTCATCGAACTCTGCCATACTGCATATGATCTTTTTGCTCATTTAGTCCGCGAAGGACACGGCACATATTTTTGGAAGATTGTATTTCTACTGCATTCAGCTTACTTTTAGTAAATTTAGACAGTAATTTCGAATAAACAATAAATTCTATATTTTCCTTTCTTATTGCATTGAAAAATTTCATCTTTTTAATTATGGAGAATATTATCACATACATACATACATACATACAAACACATATACATACTTAGATACATATCTTCACGCTATATTACTAACGGGGTAGTCAAAGAGGACGGAGCACCGAGCGTTGCGGTCTTTACATAGATACTTCTTTCGCTTCCTCAAATCTCATTGTTCTCCTTACACATTTTCGCCTATATATGCGAGTACTTTTGACATTTCCGTCTACTGACATACCCTATTTTATCTTTATAAGTCGGCCTTGGTTTTTCCTGGCCTCTTTTACCACTCGCATGCGCTCGCTAGATTTTCTTCGTCAGTCTTTCATCACTCATTCTTACTCATTCTTACTCTTATCATATTATACGTGCCTACTATGAATATAAATAATCTATTTTTTTTCATCTTCAGTTACATGTATGAAATATTATTCCTAATTTTATTTTTTTTAAATTTCGCTGCGCTATTGTATAGCGGTTCCGAATAGACTTAACTTACAAATTTCATCTGTGTAGCGCGAAAAGTCTCCAAGTAAAATGACTGTGACATACAGACAGTCGGACAGGACAAAATTGTAACATACCTACATACACATACATATCTTCACGCCGCATCCCTAACGGGGTAGTCAGAGAGGATGGAAAACTGTAACGATTCCGTTTATTGCCATTTAACTAAGAACTGATAGCTTTTATCTACCTACGCAGGTGTTAAATGTCGGCCGAAAGATGAAACTTCATTATAAATTTTGAATTAGCAACCTTTCATGAACAGGTTCTGCTTTACTATTTATAAACCTTATGGTACGAGAGTACAAAGCAATAACCCCAGCCTATCGATTAACCGATTAGAATGGATTTAGTGTTAGTACTTACAGAATTAATGACAGAAATCATTGTGTGCAAACGCGATAGCTATCGATAGCATATACTTTTTATACCCTCACTTCCGGTGAATTTTTGCACCGTTAATGTATCCATAAAGTAACAGTTTAAAATTACTGCCACAAATTACTATTCAAAACATTCTGGTTCTCACAGTGGTGTTTTTGTTTCAGGTGGTGGACGCAGCTGCAGTCCACATATTGCTGGGTTTTTCTCATCCGGCCGGGTGTGACAGTTCTGCCATAGCAACGTCAACAAGAACGGTTGCTTAGAGATTTTAGCGCTTATAGCTTATTTTTCACTGTAGTTTTTTTTGTAATTTTTCGTAATATTATGTCGTGATATGCTCCCGGCCCTCACATCCTCACCTTCCTCTAGCTCACATATTATAATTAATGACACATCATTGGAAAATTTAATAAAATGTGAGCAGTGTTCCTAACCTCGTTTTTTTCGTGGAAATAGGGGCTTGAAGATTCATGTCGGCAGGGTACACAAACGGTGTGACACTGCCGGCATTGCTTCAGGCTCCACTTCCTTATCAGTGCCATCTCAGTCCAACAATTTGACTAATTCCTCAAATTCCAATCACAATCGCACACCTTTTTGGAAATATATTGGTTCGCTCAAAGACAATGTATGCTTAATAAAGCGTATTCCACGTGGCGCATGCATCAGCGTTGCCAAATCTCTTAATTTAATAATACAAAGAATATTAAACCGAAATGACAAATGCGATTGGGAAGAACTGCTCATTTTCGGTTATAGAACATTATGTTAGGAACAAAACGATAAAGACAAAATTTCCTTAACACAAAAAATTAAACATAAGTGCTCTAACTCTTCAGTTCCGAGCATTCATGTTCGGCCCATTTATAAATCTTTCAATTCTGACAGTATTCCAAAAATAGAAACAAAAATTAGCGACGGCGATCTAAGAGGTGCCGCCCACTTGCTATTTTCCAGCGATGTTTTGGCACCGAATACGGCCGAGACTCTTTTTGCTCTCAGATCAAAGCATCCCTCTTCCTCTGTGGCTTGTTGTCTGCCAGATCCCCCACATCCAAATGATGTGTCGACTCGAGCTACGGAGGAAGATGTGCTTGCCGCAATAAATTCTTTTAAAAGCGGTTCCGCGGGAGGTCTCGATGGCTTAACGCCACAACATTATAAAGATCTGATTACAGGCTCTGTCGGTGATACCGGTAAGACACTCTTATCTAGTTTAACAGCTCTAATAAATGTTATGTTGGCTGGTAAGGTGCCCCCGGAGATAACCGACATCCTGTATGGTGCCAATTTATGTGCCCTGAAAAAAAAAGACGGTGGCGTTAGGCCAATTGCCGTAGGTGCAACTGTACGCCGCATTGCCTCCAAAATTTGTTGCCGTCACATTCTGTCTACCGTATCAAACTATTTTTGTCCTACACAAGTAGGTTTTGGCTCAAAGAGAGGATGTGAAGCGGCAGTGCATGCGGCGCGTGCTTTCTTGACACACGATGGAGGTGAGGTACTCCTCAAAGTAGACATAAAAAATGCATTTAATTCTGTTGATAGATCCACCTTGTTGACACAGATAAACCAGCATGTTCCGGACATATATCCCTACCTCTGGCAATCTTACACCAGTCCTTCAAAGTTAATATACAAAGATTCCGAAGTTGGCTGTCAACAAGGTGATCCTCTCGGACCAGCTATTTTCAGTTTGGCTATCCATCCTGCGATTTGTAATTTAAATTCCAAATTTAATATTTGGTACCTTGACGACGGAACAATAGGAGGTAAAGCAATTACTGTTTTAGATGACCTTAAAACCCTGATTCAAACGTTTAAAGATATTGGCTTAGAATTAAATTTTTCTAAATGTGAACTCTTTGTTTCCGATTCTGTTACAATTGTTAAAAAAATTGAAATAATTAATAAATTTAACAATCTGGCACCAAATATTAAAGTCTTGTCAAAAGAATCGCTGTACATCCTTGGTGCCCCCGTTTTAGATGACTCCATACCCTGCTTTATCAATAATCAAATACAAAAATTTAGCCAGTTTTCAGACAAACTTTTCAAAATTAATTCCCACATGGCTTTCCTCATTGTCCGCTTTTGCCTTTTCGTTCCAAAACTTACATATGCTCTTCGCTGTTCTCAGCTTTTTAAATTTCAAACGCTTTTAAAATCTGTAGACAATATTCTAAAAAATACATTATCTAAAATATTAAATTGCTCCTTTGTTGATGACAGGGTCTGGAATCAAGCCTCGCTTCCCATCTGTTATCGAGGCCTGGGCATACGCAAAATCTCGAGTGTGTCACTGCCAGCTTTTCTTTCGTCAGCCTACAGCACGGAAAACCTTTTCCTATCTGTTATTCGCCCTTCCTTAGGATCGGTTGAGGTGCCGTGCTTGACTGATGCTCGAAATGCTTGGTTAAGTGTTTGTCCGAGTACTAACCTGCCTACCTCGACCTTTTCTCAAAAACACTGAGATGAGCCTCTATGCAAAAATGTTCATTTACAACTTTTAGATTCTTGTAGTACCGAAAAAGATCGGTCTCGCCTCCTAGCTGTTTCTGAGAAGGAGTCAGGACACTGAATGAAACTAATACCTTCAAAAAACTTAGGAACCTTAATCGACAATACCACGCTTTCTCTCATAGTATCCCTTCGTCTGGGGGCCAGGACTAACCTTCTTCACCGTTGCCGCTGTGGTGATCTCGTCGATGTACTAGGTCACCACGGTTTATCCTGTTTACGTAGTGCGGGCCGCATGTCACGACATGCTGCCTTGAATGACGTCATTCGGCGGGCTCTTGTCGCCGCTGGCGTTCCTGCAGTCAGGTATTGTGCACAGCGACGGCAGGAGACCGGATGGTTTGACGCTCATTCCTTGGAAACTTGGAAGATCGCTGGTGTGGGATGCCACTTGTGTCGATACACTTGCTGTTTCCCATGTGCCGGCGACTTCCAAGTCAGCAGGTGCCGCGGCCAGCACTGCCGAGAACTTGAAGCGGCGTAAGTATGCGACTCTCTCTGAGAGTTTCATGTTTACGCCCTTTGCAGTCGAAACTTTGGGTCCCTGGGGCCCCGAAGCCCATCGACTGGTTTCTGATATTTGTAAGAGACTGGTCGAGGCTTCGGGAGACCGCCGGGCTGGCAGCTTCTTCCGCCAACGAATCAGTTTGGCTATTCAAAGAGGCAATGCTGCCAGTCTGCTAGGTACCTTGAGCAATGACAGCTTTCTAAGCGGCAACTTTGAGGAAGTTTATTATTTAAGATAATGTGTAGTTTTAAGTTTGTAAATATTAACATATGTATGTACTTTTTATTAATAAGGCTATTCAAAAAATTATTAAAAAAACGTTGGTGTGCCTCATTTAATTTTGCTGCAATTTTTATTGACTATTTTTTGGCACGTTCATGTACCTATCGAGTACTCGCTACGTTAGTAGCTAAATGTATTAACTCAGTTATAGGTACTATAACTAATGACATAATTTGAGACGACGCAAGTTTTAGTAGTAATACTAATAGTAATGCGGATAATATTTTTTTAAATTAAGTAATAAGACAACAGAGAAACAACATTGTAATTTTATTATGTTAGCACACCAAAATATTAATAGTTTCTCTGGCAAAATATTAGATACCGAATTATTAGTAGACAAATATAATATAGACATCTTGTGCCTCACCGAGACGTGGTTGAGGGCTGATAAGATATCTTTTAATGTAAATAATTTTAAGGTGGCCAGTGTGTTCAATCGAGCGTCGACAGATGCCGGCGGTAGTATGATTTTAGTTAAAAATTCTCTCAAAATAAAAAATCGCAAAGACATAGTTGCTCGCTTAGGTTGAACATGTATGTGAAATGTCGTGTGCGGAGACGGATCATTACATATTCTTATGTGTTTACAGACCTCCCTCGTCCGATTATTCTCAATCTTTAATTTCTGTAGAGGAGAGTCTTACCATGCTTGGCAAATGTAACAAATCAATCATAGCATGTGGTGACTTCAATATGGACATAAGAAATAGCTCTAAGGAAAGGGAGATGCTAATTTCACTCTTTCTTTCATTTGATCTTGTGCACATTTTTGATGAACCGACCATTCGACGACGTGCATTGATAATGTTTTTATGAATAAGAGCAGGATTAGAGAGCACAAAATTATTAGTGGTATTCGATCAGATCATCAAGCTCAATTAATTAAAATAGATTGCATGAAAAATAAATTAGAAAGAATAATTGAGTTTAGACCATTAGGCGGGAATCAGTTAAAACGTTTTACCAACAAAGTAACAAAATTAACAAACATCGTTCCCTCTGTTAGCGATCCAAATATCATGTATAAGAGTTTTTTGAAAAATGTAACCTACAAATTTAATAAAAATTGCCCAAAGAAGAAAAAAATAATTACTGACAACAAGTTACATTTCTCTGATAGGGCGACAAAAGGTATTAGAAAAAGTAGGGACAGACTTTATGAGTTGTATGACGAAAAATCATACACATCGGATGAAAACTTTCATAGCTATGTCCGCAATTACTCAAAAATATTTAAAAAGGTATCAAAGCACGCGAAATCAATTCATTACGCCAATAAAATTAGTAAGGCAGATAACACAGTAAAAGCGATATGGAACACTATTAACACAGAAGTAGGGAAACAAAATAAGAAAAACGAAGACCTCTCAATATATATTAATAATAAAATCGCTACTAATAAAAAACAGGTTGCTGATGGTTTTGCTAAATTTTTTTCAAATGCACCTGTACACATTACTAGTGGTCTAGCATCCTCTGCACATACAGCACGGGCACTATTAAGCCAAAATATAGGAAAGTGGTTCCCTAGTTTTCAGTTCAGACACACGTTTTCATTTGAGATAGAGAAAACTTTCAAAGAATTAAAAAAAAGAAAAGTGAAGATTTGTGGGGATTATCAGTTCATGTACTGGCTAATATAATGCCAAAAGTATCACCGATTTTAGTAAATATATTTAGTAAATGTGTCGATCAAGGTGTGTTTCCCGATTTGATGAAGCATAGTAAAATTATACCAATATTTAAATCGGGTTGTAAGTCAGATCCTACAAACTACCGCCCAGTGTCGATATTGCCAGCGTTGAGTAAAATATTCGAAAAAATAATGCTCAACCAAATGCTGGCACATTTTAACATTTGCAGGATTTTTCATGGTCAACAGTACGGTTTCACGAGAGGGCGGTCAACAACACATGCGGGAGCAAGTTTCTCCAAAAACTCAATTGCATAAGAGTCGCTGAGGACTTGCTGGAACGAGTCAATTTCGATCCAACATTCATGAAACGCATTGTTACTGGTGACGAGACGTGGGTTTACGAGTTTGTCATGTAAACTAGTCAACAAGCCTTCCAACTGAACCGAAACCAAAAAACCACGCCAAAGTCGATCAAAAGTCAAAGTCTTGTTGACTGTTTTCTTTAACTATCGCGGTGTTGTGCACTCGGAATTCTTGCCGGAAGGTCAAACGGTGAATAAAGAACATTATTTGGGCGTTATGCGGCGTTTAAGAGAGCAAATTCGACGAAAAAGGCCAGATTTGTGGAAAGAAAATTCTTGGATTTTGCACCACGATAATGCGCCTTCGCACAAGGCCATCATTGTCAACGAATTTTTGATCACAAACTCAACAAATACCATCGAGCTACCACCTAATTCACCATATATGCCTCCAGCCGACTTCTTTCTTTTTCCTAAACTCAAATTACCACTTCGTGGCACCCGTTTTCATTCGGTAGAAAACATAAAGGAGAATTCGCGGCGAGCACTGAACTCAATTCCGGAAAAAGCGTTTAAAAAATGTTTTGATGATTGGATTATTCGTTGGCGTAAGTGTATAGTTTCTGAAGGAGCATACTTTGAAGGTGATAAAACAAATTTGGATGAATAACTAACATTTCGTGTATTATTGATCTTTTCCCGGTACTTTCTTGACAGAGTAGTAGATCTTTGTGCTAACCAAACAATAGTTCACTTAAGAAAGTAGAAAAACAAGATATTTAAAAATCAGTCGGATTTCGAAAAAATATACAATGCGTAAAATTCGTAATAATTTATTGCTGTAAAGAACTATTGTAATTTTCAGTAATGAAATAAAATGAAACATTGAAGTTCCACAGTATAATATAAACAAATCTGAAATTAATAAAAAATAATGGATAGGTCCCAGAAGAGCGCATATCAATTACAGTTTTCATTTTGCTTCTGCTTTCATTTTTCCTTTCTTTTACATTGCCGACAAATTAAAAGTTTAATTTTCGCTAATGTGTAGTTATAAGTTATATAAATAGTGTAATGTGTAGTTATAAGTTATATAATATATTGAAGTGTTTGTTGTCTTTTTAGAAAAATAACATTTTGGAAGTTATTTAACAATAATTTTGTAAGAGATTATGATTTTTAATCTGATAACGGTTTTGTTTCTTATTCAGAAAGAGATCTTTTACGAAAGACTAAAGATACACATTACAGCAACTTAGAGCTTTTTATTTAAAGTTAGTTAGATAATTGTTTTTGCTTCAAATGCTTTTAGTTTGGAAGTGCGTAATTTCGGTACCATTAAGTATTTGTACTCTAATTTTAACCGTGATTTTTGTTCTCTTAATGATGGCACCTGCAGAGGCTAAATCAAGACAATTGAAAAAGATCAAGCGATCCTATTCGAATATTTATTTTATATCGTTAAATATATATCTATTATATTTAGGAATTCCAACAATGAGTTACACTTAGTAGAATGTATAAATGCTAAGAAGCGCCAATTATAACATACTGCTGCGCATATATCATAATCAAAGGAAATAAAGACAATTTTATTTTTTTAAGCAAAAGTCACAAAAAAGCGTTGGAAGATTTGTTGTCAGTATATTTCTCATGACATGACTCTTTGTCAAGAAAAGGTGATTTGAAAACACATAACAAATAACGTTTAAAAACAAACAACACTTACTATTTAGATAAATATTAAAATATGATTTGAAAAAAAAAATTTGAAATGAGATATTTATTTTTACAATCGTTACATATATGTAATTTTAAGATATTATTTCTACAAATGCATCCAAATATATGGCCATATTTAAAAGCGTTACATTTATGCAGCTACATTATATTTATTTGGCGGATTCACGGTTTAATCTCATATCAAATAGAAGTATATAAAAGATTATAGAACTTATAAAAACTTCGTGCTATTAATATTTTTTGATTATGCGCAATAAAGTTAAAATTGAAAACAAAATTTGCAAAGTCAAACGGGTCTTTTAAAACATATTTAGTTCAGAAATATTAATAGATTTGGTGAAAAATATACTATTAAAAATATTTTCTTGACATAATGTTTTTTGTTTTTACAGAAAAAAAGTATTTTTATTTACTTGATTTGAAATTTTCATATGTTTTTCTACATGGATTCAGTAAATACTTAGTAAAAATTAATTTGATCATTTAATTAAAACAATAAAGTAACTATTATAGAATGTTTGCGTTCCACTATTTATAATGTAATTTTCCTGAACTAAAAATAACAAAAGATAAAACAAATCAAACCTAAGATAGTGAAAGAAGAAATGAACATCATAAGAAAGTGCATTCTAATTTTATTATATTAGGTACTTTTTTCGTGAAAGAAATCTCTACAAAAAACTTTCTATTCTCGGCGATTAAAAGTATCAAACGCTAACAATAGCGCAAGTATGATTATAACACTACTACACTTGGACGGTTCGTATGGTTATGATTTCGAAAATACCGACTCCTGGAAATCTCTTTTCTCATAAATTACTGTTGTGTTCTAATTTTACAAAGTGACAGCAATTAATATCAGGAAACAGACTGGTAAAATAGGTTTAGAAGAGTGGAGAACTTTATATACTCGTACGTATGATAAACAAAACCGTACGTACGCAAATAATGTGGAGGACAAGTTTGCTTGTACTGCGATTAATGTAACCTCAATTAGTGCGGTCGAACTAAACCCTTATTAGTGGACATCAAGGCTAGGAAAATATCTGTATTACATACATACACACCTGCATACATACATATCCTTATTGTTTACTTAATGGGCCGTCAGAAATACTTGAACGCCAAGAATCGCGGCTTTACAAACTTCTTTCGTCTCCTCAAATATCATTATACTCTTCACGCCTAGGTATGGGAATGATTTTGACATTTCTGTATAATATAAACAATAAATGCACCAATCACAAAATACATCAATCGTCTGCTCTCAAACTAAGACATTTTAACCAAACGACTACCACTTTGGGCTTCTCCCATTACACCCAGACCCGAGACAATCTAGAAAAGTTCGTTTCCTAAGTTGATCCTACCGTGAACTGAACCCAGAAACTTCCGTGCTTGGATGCAGCATGTAAACTTGTGTGCCATCGAGGTTGTGTTATGCATTATTATAGAGTTAAAGAAAAGTAAAAAAATACAATTAATAAACATAACATAACATAACATAACTTCACGCTGTATCCCCAACGGAGTAGTCAGAGAGGACGGAGCGCCAGGAGTCGCGGTCCTTACACACCTCTTTCGCTTCCTCAAATCTCATCATTCTCCTCACACATTTTCGCCTAGGTATGCGAGTGCTTTTGACATTTCCGTCTGCTAACACTCTGGCTATTTGATCTTCATAAGTCAGCCTTGGTCTTCCTTGGCTTCTTTTACCACTCACTTTCGCTCTGTATATTTTCTTCGTCAGTCTTTCATCACTCATTCTTTCCATGTGCCCGAACCATCTAAGCATTTCCATTTTCCATTTACACAAATCACACATCTCGTTTGTACCGCTTCTCTTTCAAACACCAGAACCTTAGTTTTGTTCACATTCATTTTCAATCCTTTTACTTCACAATCTTCTTTCATGCACGTGACTAGTGTCTGCAACTCTGCTTCTGATGGTGCTATTAGCACAGCATCGTCAGCGTACAATAGGCAGTTTACCACTGTGTCACCACATCCCATACCACTCATATTACCTTTCAATCTCTGGAGGCAACTGTCCAAATACAGCACGAATAACCAGGCAGACATCACGCAGCCCTGTCTGACACCAGAACAGACTTCAAACCAGGGCGACATGTTACCGTCTATCCTTACACAGGCTCTGTGGTCTCTATATAATAACCTCACAGCCTGCAGTAAGGAGCCCTCTACGCCATATTCAGGCAGAAGACTCCACAATTTCTTCCGCACTACTCTATCGAATGCTTTCTCTAGATCCACGAAAGCGCAGAAAACTTTCCGACCTAAAGCCAGAAACCTTCCCACGATAACGCGGAGCGAGAAAATCTGATCCATACAACCCCTACCGTTCCTGAATCCACCTTGCGCCTCCCACAAATATCTTTCTGAAACGCCTTTCATACGTTCAGTCAATACTTTAGTATAGACTTTACTCGCTAAGCTGACCAAGCTGATGGCCCTATAGCACGCACAGTCTAGGTAGGAACCTTTCCCTTTATATAGAGGTACTATGACTGCCGTGCGCCAGTCCTCTGGAACCTCCCCCTTCTGCCAACAAAGGTTGCAGAGTGCACAGAAGGCATCCCAGACCCTAGGACCACCATACTTGATCATCTCAGCAGTCACCTCATCATTTCCCGCAGCCTTTCCACATTTCAAACTTCTTATCACTTTCTCAATCTCTTTCATACTAATGGCATCCTCCAGTCTCTGGCCCGAGTGTGGCAATTCATTAGAATCGCTCTCAGTATCAGAGACGGAGTCGCCACTCTCATACAGTTCTCCAAAGTGTTCACTCCATCGCTGCAAAACATCCTTTTTATTTGTAAGCAGTTTGTTTTCTTTCGAACGCACTTTATTCATTCTACAAGGTGCCGGACCACTTCGGTACTTACGTACTTCTTTCCAAAATAATTTGGAATTTTCCTCGAAGTTGTCCGACATCTTGTTTTCATCTAACACCCTACACCTTTCACGCTTCTCTTTCACTAGTGCCTTCGTTTCTGCTTTCTGCAGCTTATACCTGTCTTTCATCAAATTTTTCATACCACAGTCATTAGTAGCAAGGTAGTCTCGCCATGCTTTCTTTTTCTTATACACAGCCACTTTCACCTCATCATCCCACCACACATCACGCTTTTTGCCGTTCCCAATCTTATTCATTCCACACACTTCTTTCGCAGCCTCAATCATACTATCTCTAAGGTTCTGCCAACATTTTTCAACATCCTCGCTCATCACTTTCAATCTATCATCAAGCTTACTAGATAATACCCTTTCATATTCATTCCTGGTGGCCGCATCCTGCAGTCTCCAGCTTTTAATCCGGCTAACCGCTGCAGGTTTGGACACTACGCGATGTCGCCATGCTGCGAACAGACCCCTTATTCTGGTTATCACCAGAAAGTGGTCCGTCCCGAGATGGGCTCCTCTATACGCTCTTGTGTCCATTACCTGTTTCTTAAGTCTGCTATCCACCAGGAATAAATCAATCATGCTTCTCGCACCCTTTCTTTCCCACGTGTACTGATGGATCCCTTTGTGTCTAAACATGGTATTAGCCACAAAAAGATCCTTTTCCATACACAGTCCTAACACAATCTTACCAGCATCATTCACTCTCTTATCTCCATATTTGCCTAGGACAGACTGAAATCCTGTTCGAGCTGTCCCGACCCATCCATTCATGTCTCCACACACAACAATTCTTTCGTTCTCTTCAACCGTCGCTAGAACTTCTCTAACATTCTCCCAGAACTGCTCTAGTTCAGCCAAACCGACAGAGGACACTGGGGCATATACTGCCAAAACAAAAATTTTTGTCAACCCAATCTTGAGGCGTACCCAGAGCAGTCTGGGATTTACACATTTATACTCAGTCATACAATTAACCATACGAGAGGACAGTAAAACGCCTACCCCTTGGCATCCCCTATCTCCTTGTGGTACCCCTGACCACAAAGCGATGCCTCCTCCGGGCAAGTCGGCAAGTTCACTGCCGCCTCGCTTGGTTTCACTCAAACATAGCACATCCAATCTTTTCTCTTCCATAATATCAATCACTTCATTCATCTTCTCCTCAATCCCACCTCTCACATTCCACGCAGCTACTCTGCACTCCTCCCTCCACTTCCCGCCGCTAGGTGCACAGCGTGTTGGGTGGCGGTCCCCAACGCCGAACTGCACTCTGCACACACCAGCGGGGACAGACCGGTGCACGTCGCTTTCGGGGGACGCCCTAACATAATCATTTCCGTTGTCCCGCATGGTATGCACAGAAGAGGAATTGCAGCCCTGAAAAGGGCTGGCAGGGGTCGCGACGAGCACGCTTCCTCAGTTGACCCCCAATTACAATTAATAATAATTAAAATTTTATTTTTAGGTAATTATTTTCTTTGAGTTTGCTTGCTTAGTTAGCAAAATTTTTCTGGATTCTGAAGGAAAGTATGTTCAAAAACCCTATCATATATATACTAAGTTCATATTAAAAATTAAATTATTTGTCATTCTCTATACTTATGTGTCCTATTTTTTACATACCTATATTTTTTTAATGCAGACAATAAGTTGAGTATTGAAACATAACCTATGTAAAGATAAAGAAAATTTTCTTTAGACCGAATTGAGAAATAGGTAAAGTCAAACAGAATCCTCCCCTCCACTCTTTCAAATAGAAAAATCAGGGGTTTCATTGCGTAACCTTCATTGAGTGAAATTACTATTAATTTGACTATGAACTTGTTGCGGGTGTCCATAGGCGGCGGTGATCACTTTCCATCAGGTGACACACTTGCTCGTTTGCCTCCTCTGATAAAAAAAAAACATTTTAGATTCTTTAATTAAAATTTTTTTTCATCATTTCATTTTCTTTTTTTTAATTTCTAACTGAGAAGCATTAGTTCTTAAAACATATCAATCTCTAGAGTTCATTAGGTCCTGTTGGACATGTGTTATTTTCATGAGGTGTCACCATCGACGTTCGCATCGAGTGTCAACCACGTTAGCTATGCCACCAGTCTCAGAATTAATGACTACTCATAATATGACTACTAGCCACGAAAGACTCAAGAATAATGAACTGTTACGTTTTATGTCTAAACAATTAAATTTAAGTGGTTGGGCCGCATGAACTATTAGTCCTAAACAATAGGCTGAATTAACTGTTATGTCTATTGCCAAGCGTGCTAATTGCGTAATTGGTAAGAAAGAGCTGTTATGACCGTTACCAAACAATGAAATTTATAGAGTGAGTATGAATGAACTATTATTTCTATTATCAGCCAATGAAAGTTACGTAATGAAATAAATGAACTAATATATATTCTATACTACACTAACTAATCAATTATGTCAAAGGCACTCGCGTACCTCCGCGAAAGCGTCTGAAGAGACTGATAAGATTCGAGGAGTGAAAGAAGTATGCAACGATCGCGATGCTTGACGCGTTGTCTCCTCTGATTGCCCCGTCATGGTTACAGCGTGGGGAAATGTACGTAATATATGTATGAACTGATCAAGCCGAATGAACTATGGTAACGGACATAACTATGCATTACGTCCATTACCAGTCGGGAATGACTTTGAATCAACTGCTACGCCCATTGCTAGTCAATGAAAATTGTGAATTTAAGCCCAGTAAACTGTTGTTATTATCAGATACTGTGTGACTTTATGCAGTTAGGCTTCAGTAATATAAAAAATAAGAAATTAAATAATACGAAATCCTTATAAAGAAAAAAAAATAAATCGTTTGCAAAAAGCTTTTTATAATATTTCAGTAAGCACGAACCTTGTATTAAATTGTTATTTATGAAATATTATATTTATCAATCATAGCACTTTAGAAGCTATATTATATAAATATAAAAGTTTTTGGTGGGAGAGAGAAGTACCTAATTAAATTAACTCTGTTAAGAGCACTTGGGGTCTCGAAAACCTAATTTTCATTCCATTTGTAAATAAATTTTGACTAATTGTACTCAAGTCTGTTTACATTTATGGGCATTAAGTGAAAGTAAAATATAGTATTTCAACGTTAAGACCATATTTAAGACGGTATTTTATTTTTAATGCTGGCAAAATTTTTGGTTATACTGAGTGCAGACTTTCTAAAAAGTTAGGAAATGTTAGGGAAAAGTCAGGGAAGCTCGAGGTGGCCAGGGAAAGTCTGTGAAATCGAGAGGGTCTCTTGGAAAGTCAAGGAAAAAATGCGAGTAGACACTTTTTGCTTCATACTGTGCTCTACACCTTCCCAGTGATTGTAAAGGAGGAATATACACCATGCTCTAAACCTTAATCCAGACCAGACTTAATCCAGACTTAATCATTGCAAAAATAAAATTATCGAGATAATGAAATGATTCCTTATTAATATTATATTATTAATTTTCGTTCTCTTTTGAAAAGAAAAACTTGTTTTAAAATGAACATGGTGGGTGAGCCAACCATGTTCATATTCCTGAGGAATTTTCTTGAGGAAATTTGACAAAATGATCACAGAAAGTCAGTGTAAATTCAGAGAATTTTTTTAACATTATTGTTACATATTCTGTGATTATTACTAACTGTGATAACTGCGGATTTTGTATCGATTGCTGGCGGAGGTTTGGCAACGAAGTGTTCCAAATTCGATTCTAAACTGGTTGTCATTGAATGTTCCTTCATGTCTTTGTGTGGTACTTGTTCTTCGAACTCTAGCATTCTTGTGTCTTATAGTAAATGGAAAACTTACAACTATGCATTGACATCATTACAAATTATTAAAAGTCCAATTGCATGACAATACATTTAAGCTTTTCTGATCACACTTAAAATTATACGTAACATACTATTTCCCATTTGGAATGCACAGATAAATAAATAATCAAAGCGCAACCGAGCAAAGCGCGATGTTGTAAAAAACTGTATCACACTTCGAAATCGAGTGAAAGTAGGATAAATGCAGTAAAAATGCAATCTTTTAGAAATATGTGCAGTGTCACCCTTGCGGATTGGATAAGCAATGAAGAGATATGCAGTATGACAGGGTTGCACGACAGTGTTATTATAAAATTGAAGAAAGGAGTGCTTAGATGGTTCGGCCACATAGAAAGAATGGGTGGTTAAAGACTGACGAAGAAAATCTACAGAGTGAAAGCGAGTGGTAAAGAAGTCAAGGAAGACCAAGGTTGACTTACGAAGATCAAATAGCCAGAGTGTTAGCTGACAGAAATGTCAAAAGCACTCTTATACCTAGGCAAAAATGTGTGAGGAGAATGATGAGATTTGAGTAAGCGAAAGAGGTATACGTAAGGACTGCGACGGTTGGCGCTCCGTTCTCTCTGACTGCCCCGTTAGGGATACAGCGGGAAAATATGTATCATACTATGATGCCATTTCTGCATAGCTATATAAGAATTTGAGCTTACAGGTGCCAAAGCTGAACCAGGTAGTGACAGTTAGCCAACTCTCATCGCCTTTAAAATGTCTCGTAGTAAGTCCTTGAGCGACTTTTACGAGCCACGAGGGAAGATAAGCAATAATATTTTGGCATATTTCGTTTCTCTCTCAGACAACATTATAGGTACGTGGAAGACTCATCTGATTATAGAAAGGATTCAGTATTATTTTAACGAATGAAAGAATCTGATGTAAAGGGACGTGAGAACTCATTCAGAATGAAATATAAATTATACGATCGTTGTTAGTGCAACATAAACATTTTAATTAGTTTACAATATTTAATGTTTTTTTTCTTTTTTAAACCAATTCGCAATGTAATTGTGTCCATTTCCGTTCCGTATATTTGTTTATGACGGTAGTTTCTGAGCAATCGTTTGTAGCAATCCACGCTATTTACTATTCAGTAAGTGCGCTTTATGGAATAATTAAATTAACGAAAAGTAGTTTGAAGATAGGAATACAACAGTGACTCCAGTGATGGACATATTGTTATGAATTCCTTCAGACAGAACTTCATATTCAGTTGAAGGAATTAGCAAGAAATGAGATAAATCACTCCAAATACTGGTATTTTGTGAAGCACGTCAAATTAATTCTCTTGTTATTTTAATATTCATATGTATAAAGAATAGGGAAATCTGGTAGATATGATATTATATATGTTTGTACGTAAGTGTAGTTGATACGTATTAGTTTTTGCAAAGAAACTGTAACTGTTAGTATGATATGAGATATCAGATGTCACACCGGATATAGTGTAGTCGCACCGTGCAATGTATTGCAACTGCACTGTATTCATACCTCAGCCCGTTACCATTTTTTTTTGAATTTGTAATATTTGTCCTAATCTTGCTAAAAAGTAAACACGCGGGTTTTTTTTTCGAATTTTGTATTACTTTATTATTGTATAATATTTGTGTTTGTGTATTCAATTTGTGTATTGTGTAATAAACTAATACGTAATTATTATTATTTTACGAATAATTCATCATGTTGTGTTTAGGGAAAACCTTACAATCTTTATCAAATATTACAAAAAACATGAGGTAAAATTAAAGCTTTTGAAAGAAGATAATATTCAAATTCATTTTATTCCATTATTTTATTAAACTATAAACAATATTATAATAACTTGTATCTTCGGAATAAATAAAATAAAAAGACATAGTGCTGCGAACAATAAAGTGAGGCCGGGTTTTTAGTTGTGTAGTATGCAGGCCAGTAACATTGATGTCAAGTACTCCATTCATAACGTTATCATTGATAATATCATACGCCTTCAAAACGACCGAGAAAACAAAATAACGTTACCTTGCATGTAACCTTACTTAGGTACCCAAGAATCGGAATAATTATTATTATAAAATCTATTGAATTAATGATGAGATTTGAGGAAGTGAAAGAGATATATAAGGACCGCGACGCTTGACGCTCCGTCTTTTCTGGCTACCCCGTTAGAGATACAGCGTGAAGATATGTATGTATGTATAAAATCTACTACTGACTGCACTTACTGAGGTTACGTTTCAAGGAGTTCTTAATTTGTTTTATTGAAAATATGGGATTCTGAGTTTATGTAAGTATTAAATAAGGTATGTATGGACCGCGACGCTTGGCGCTCCGTCCTCTCTAACTACCCTGTTGGGGATACAGTGTGAAAATATGTATGTATGTAAGTATAAAACGTGATCCTATCCTGCTTTTTATTTATCGAAGACTAATAGCCTTTAACCATACCATTCGGCGATTTCAAGGTAATTTATAATTACGTCTCAATTTATAATCCACTCACTCAAATAAATAACGCAAGGCGTAGTTTGTCTGCATGTATAACGTGTTTTAGAGGCGTAATTTTATCGGCCTCACAGTGTTGTTCACGGCGTTATGTCTTTCTTTTATATTTGATCTAAGATTGTATGTCTTAACATTAATTCAGCGAAAATGTGAAATTATCGTTGGGTTGTAATTATGTATGTTGTTGAAAGGAATTGATTTTGTAGTGTATTGTGTTTGAAATTTTCCTAAAATGACTTGCTTGTAGACACTTTATTGAAATTTTCTGTTGTTCTTTAATTAAGTATTGCCCCTTTTCCTTAGAATTTTCGCGAAAAGACTTTACTCTTGGCTTTAAAAGCTTGTTTTACGACTCGAAAGTGTACAGTAGGTTTAATTATGTTAAGGATTTATAAAAACCCTTTAATGGAGGGATTTCCTGTTAATAAAATGTTGAGACTTCAGAAATCACCTTCTTATGTAAAATTTAAAACTGTTTTCTCTTACTAAATGTTTTTTCGCATTTTTCATGAACATTTTAAGGTATTATACCTAAGTGGATGTTGAAAATAGTAACAGAATAAAAAAGGTGTTTTTTTTTTCTATGGTTTATTAGTAAAACGCTGGTCACGTTCATGCGATAAATATTTTACCTTTGACTACTTTTTGGAATATTCCTAGTCAAAAGCTTATAGATAACAACTTTACCCATCTTGTACGTGCCGTCAAAAGTACAGTATCTTGCCAATGAATTATACGGCCATTACTTCACGTTGGGCTTAGAATATTTTAGCGTAAGAATTTTCATTAAAACGGCATTAATTTTCTAATGTGAGAAATGTTAAAGGTGTTTCGACTACTAAATAATCTGGTAATTGTGAAGTCCAATGAATATTTAGATATGTTCTTACCTACGTGTTTGTCAGCACTTGTGTGACCTCTCTTTATTGTATTCTCTTCAATTCTGCAACAAGGAAATTAAAAATTTGTATTTGAGACATATTGCGAATAACAGATGGCCGTTGAGAAGATGAAGGAAACGTGCGACGCTTAAAATATTATGTATGTTATTTATTATATCTTTATCATTGCATATGTATTGAATACAATCCTAAATTTAGAACTCAAAAATCATTCTGCATAGAAGTTCTTATTATATATCTTTCCATCGTTTGATTCATTAACTTAGTATAAATCATTTATCGTGAGATGTGTGAAAACACATGGAGTGGACAGAAGGTCAGTGAACCCGCCACTAGTAAAGACATCACGAAAGTATGCAAAATATTGTTTTGCTATGTTTGATTTTCAGCATAACGGTGACAGATATTCTGTAATTGTAACTCTAATTATAACTAATTATACACTACACTACTGAACTAATTATAATTATTGTAATCATAATTTCATATTTTGTAATATTATAATTCTAAACATTGTAGTAGGTACTTACAGCAAAAACGTAATTTTGTTGACCGTACTTCATGAGTACAAAAATTAGGATATAATATTTTGAATGACATGAATAGACTCTGTTCGAGAAAGTTTGATTATGTATTTTGCTAATAAAGGTAAGGTACTCTGTGTCACGTTCTATATAAACTCACGTACTACTGCCGCCGTGACAAAATTTTAATGCAAACATTACAATACTACTTGACGCTACAAACGTAGATTTTTCCATCAAGTACAAACAGGAAAACGAAACACGAGGCGGGATAAACGTTCAAAATATCGCGAACCCGTGACTTAATAGTAAGTGGTGTTTTTATCTTTTGTGTTTTTAGAAAGGTTGAAGATTCCAAAATCTTCTTAGAGTAATACCATTAATTTCACGGGAAAATAAATAGTAGAGATAGAGGTAGAGAAAATGTAAGGCTACTTGGAGTATGAAAAAAATCGTAAGAGTAAACTTCTTTAATAGAGTATATCTCGAATTTTGTGCTATTCATGAAACACAATCACGCGAGTCAATTTGACATTATAGGTTGACAGCTACGATGTCAAATTCTTCAACGATTTCGACGTTAACATATCTCATTCGTAACGTTGTTTTGCGGTTCTCATTATAACGTCACATTGGCAAACTTCGCTATCGCGACGACGCCATATAAATAAAGAAGAAGAAGAACATATCTCATGTTTTATTGACTGTTTCTTGTTCGTTTCTTTAATTTATAATTCGCCTATGAACTTTTGAATTTATTATAAAAATTTAGAAAACCGTTGCGACATCAACATTGATACATGCACAAATGCGGGCATAAGATGTTAACATTATAGGTATCAGAATTCCGAATACTTGAGAATAAAGATATGAGTGTAGAAGTGTTCCACATGAGTTATTATTACACGTTATCGAAACGTTCATAATCTTTTCATAAGAGACGACTTATGAGTTTGAATAAAGAATGGAAACAAAGTGATGGCAATATGTTTGATGTCGTAATATGTTAAATGAAGCCAAATTTTTATGTTTTTTTTTATAAAGTAGGCATAGACGTATATTTTACGTATGTTTTACTTTTTCTTTGTAGTTATTATTAAAAAGTTTAGACGATTAGAATTTATATTATTTTCTTTGTTTTTTCCTTAATAAAAACATATTTCATTTATTGAACAAGTATAAAGACGAAAACGTTCCTAATTTTAGCAGTAGAATTCTTCTACCTACTTACATACCCCATACTAACATATATTACAAGTTACAAATTATAAAATCGTATTCAGTACTAGGTAATTCTGGAATATACCAATTTGTGAAGGTTTTTTAATGAACAAAGATATAAAAAAAAAATTCTGCAATTTGAGAGACGGTACTGAGTTATAGATTCTTAAGTTTGCGACGTCGCTTGTTCAAGCCGGCGGAGTGAGGTGTGGGTTGAGTAATTGAAGATGTTTATCATTACTATCACCTGGAGAGTGGTGTAACTAATTTGTTTAAGGGCGCCTAGTACACCTCTGCAATCGACATCTAATGGGATATTTATTGAGAGTTAATTAATTAGACACCAGAAAAACATCACACGAAGAAACAACATTTATTACTCCTATATAATTCTCATTGGTGGATTCAATGAGTTCACTATATACAAAGAGTTGTTAACAATTTTAAAAGATTAAAAGCTGTTGTAATACAACAATACCTTGTTTATTATTGTATATTTATTAAGAAAGGACCTCTATTATCTAACAGCACTTAGATATTAATAAGTTTACAGAGTAATTAATAGTATTAAAGTTTTACAAGTATTGAACTCAGATATTACTTGTTATAGGTACAACAACATAATTTATGTTATTCTAAATTCCAGAGAAATATACTTAATTATAAAGGTTTAGAAACCATTATATAGTTTATGAACTGCATTTAAATTCTCAGTAGTACAGATACATAAACCCATGCACATTTTATACATTAGAATTAAGTATTTCAATTTAGAGAGAAAAATATATTAGATACACAATAACAGAGAGTCATTTATTAGTTATAAGTAGAGAAGTGTTATCAGTTTTATCACTGATAAACCAAAAGAAGGAGGTGGTCATCCACCAACTGCACCTACTAATCAGTCTTCCCACTTGTAGAGCATCTACTGGAATTATAGCACCCACGTGGCCCGGTCCTCAAGAATTCCCCTTTAACAGGGACTGTGACCTAGCCACGCGTTATAGCACCCAAGTGCCCCGGTCCTCAAGGATGTTACTTTTAGAAAGGAACTGCGACCTGGCCACTCGTTCTTCCACCCAGAGCGAAGAGAATTCATACTTCTTGATAGGCACAGAGAGTTGAGTACCCAACTATTCTAGGTACTCATTGGATATCTGAGATTTAAATGATTTTGAATAGTTTTTAGTACTATTCCTAGGTATTCATTGAATACAGGGACAGGCCCACCTGGTTTTATTAGGTGTCCTTAGAACTCTGTAACAAGCACACGTAGACATTAGGATCCTATTCCCTAGTCCTATTATTATTGCTCGCCCTTCTCTACAGCTAAAGTACTCACCATGGGATCCACCATGAGATTACCTAAACTACATTACTACACATTTTTAAATTACCATTATTAATTATAAATGGGGTGCTAATCCCACACAAGTACAGCTAGACTTTAGACTAGGTGACATGTGGCCTAACAATAGTTTCTGCATGAGATTTTGATGAGGCAGCTCGTTCCACAGCAGAAAGAAAAGAAAAAGGAATTATCCAGATACGAAACGCTTTATATACCCCACGACGAAGGTCACCTATGCTCCTACTCCTGGAACAACTAGTGAAGAGACAGTGGTCGACAAACACTATCTAAAATTACATCTACCTAGCGAGTCGATAAAATTAATTAATAATGTTTAAGTGTAATGAATAGTTTTATTACTATTCATTAGTACTACTAAATTAATGAACTTGAGACCTAATGTTTCATTAATTTAGAGCTCATTCTATCTGAAAACAGAGGATACTTAATCAGAGTCTATCGATATGTTTATTGAACGTACCTTTACCTCCACACTCCTGAGCATAGATAATCTAGACAACCGGTACATTTGTCATCAACGCTGTGTGCCGTTCTAGAAAGTTATAGAAAGTTCTGTCTACAAACGAATTATTAAAAATAATATTTCCAAAGTAAGCCTAGGTAATTCGTAAGTTGTTATTTTTACATTAACAATAATCAAAGGTATTATATTTATCAACAAGTTTGTTCCTGCTGATAGGCTTACGGTCTATGCTCAACGTTGTTAAACAAAATTAATTTTACTCTAGGTAGTCAAGTTTGGGCGGCACGAAAAGAGTTTTTTAAAAAGATATAATAACTATTTATTTCTTAAGACTACAGTCTTATTCTAATGCTAAGAGCTAACTAACTTAAACTAAAAACTCTACATGTCGTTCAGCAGGGCCCTTCATGCTGACTCTAGTTCTTACGAATCCAACAAAGCTTATCTAAGTGTTTACACTTATCGTACGGGATGGTGCCATAGGGCCGTACTTAACTCCTCCCTCCTTAAGCTCGAAATCATCAGGAGAGCGTTTTCGTTCCTGATGATTTTGACAAACTTGTGAAATCAACTTATGCCTAAAATATATGATAGCGCTAAAGATACTTATAATTATGAGTATATATAAAACTAAAGTCCCAACAGTAATGCTTCTTAAATTCACTATGTTTTCAATTCCACTTTTCACTATGCTTTCACTATCACTTTCCTTTAACATATGACCTAGTAATTTAAGGTCTGTGAGGTCGATGTCATCCAGGTTTACAGGTTGCAGCTGAGATCCAGGAGTCAGAGTTGCCTCGGGTAAATTTACAATCGGTAACGCTGGAAGAGCTAATGTCCCAGATTTCAATGTCCGCCTGTGTAGTTTTGTGTCATCTACTGTGATAATGCAATCATCGTCCAGGGTTACTATATAAGTACCTCTAATGTTATGGCGAATTATTTCGTTTTCACAAGTTTTCGTAAGGACGGTTACCTTTCCAGAATACAGTAGCCAGCGATTGGTGTCTATAAGTTGCAGTTTTACTTTATCTATTTTTACTAGAATCAGAGAGCATCTAGGCACATTTGCAGTAAACTTCATCAAATCTGTTACGCACAAGTCTTCGGCGATCAGGAATGCCTCATCTTCGTAGCACAGGAAGAAATCTTCATCTATCTCCTTGCTCGGGAGAGAGGCTCGGGAGAGTGACTTCGCTTTCAAACCTTTCACTAATAGGTAGGGATATTTTGGTAAGATAAGGGAAGTTTGGTTAAATGCATTTATGGTTGGTATAGGGATAATTCTGTAGTAAATATACACGTCATTTTTAATCAATGGGATATCTAAAACAAACGTTATCTGTTTCCCTTTTGAATATGCTTTTAATTCTATACTGCTCTATTTTTATCAAATTCGCATAATTTACAGGAAATACAAGCCTTTTAATCTTTTCAATGTCTTTTAACAACTTAAGGAATTCATCTGTGTTTACAATAGACTGATGAAGTATGCGTAATTTACTAAAAGCTATAGCTGTTTCGATCTCGTTCAGCCTGGCATAAAGCATTTGAAAGTTATGCAAGAATAAGTTATAGACATTAATAATTTTGTGACGAATCTCAAAACCTTTCGTATCATTAAGTATCTTCCGTATTTCCCAAATGGCCTTATCGAGCTGAACGAAATTGTTTTTAGTAGTATTTGAAACATTGAGGAAAGATTCCAGTACTTCGGATACAGTCATTTTTCTAGACACTGCGTCCTGGCGCAACTTCACCTCAGTGATCAATTTATCATACTTGATAGCATCATCGTTATCCAAATTCCCAGTTACTATTTTGATGACTGAGCCTAGAGGGTTTAGAATTCCCCGTTTTACTCGTTTCAAAGGCAAAATTTGCTTTAATTTTTCTATCGTAGCGTTCATAATGTACTCTACTTGAATCTTAACATCGGACAATTCACTATTATTATAATATTTAGAAAAATCGGGATCATGCACATGTTTATTTAAATTAGCTAACCTATTTATATTTATTTCTAAATCCTCGTATACAAGTTTTAAATCTAACACCTTTATAACTGACCACCTGTCGTCGCTAATGACGGCATTTCCTTCCTTAATAGGTAATATGCCCATACTCTTATTAATTTCCTGAACTTGAAGGGGCCGGCTCTGGATCGCGTAGACCAGCAGAAGAATAGCAAACCTGTGGAGGGCGTTTAATATCTTTAATTGCTACTTTTGTTCCTCGATTTCCAACATTTATAGGTACAGTGTTCCTATTGATCTCACCGGTAACCTTAGCTTTTTGATAACGTGGTTTGTCCTTACTCCTTCTAGTATTCACTCCTTTCACAAACACATCATCTCCATCCTTCAAAACAAATTCTCTTTCACCTCCTCGCTGTACTCTAATTCTTTCTTTGTTCTCGATCATTCTATCTGTTAAATACTTGTACAAACATTTTGTTCTCTCAGCATGGTCTTGCAATAATTTTTGAGTGTATTGTCTGTCGAAATTTACGTTAAACGTTATTGTCGGTATGTCCGAAAACTACCTCAAAAGGGGTTAGACCCGTTGTTGAATGAATAGTCTGGTTATACGCCATGATGGCATACGTCATAATAGTAGCTGCATCACTAATCTTACGTTCATACTTAGCTAAACGATAAATTTCTAATAGCGTGCAGTGGAAGCGTTCTACAATTCCCGTGGAATTAGGATTATGTGGAGTACTAATATGTAATTGAATTTTATAAAAATTTAAAGTTTCCTTAATAAGTATGTTGTTGAATTCAGATCCGGGATCAGAACTAATTTTATGAGGTACACCGTATAATGAAAAATACCTTATTAGTGCCCTTACTACTTCTGGTGTTGTCCTATCAGGAATTTCTAACGCTTGCCCTAGTTTACTGAATGCATCCACTATACTTAGGTAACATTTTCTTTCTATGCTAAATATATCAATAAAAATCTCATCGAATGGCTTTCTCTGTGTCTGCGTCAATTGTAGTTCTGGTTTTATAGGCTTTCTATCGTATTTCATTTTCCTGCAGGCTTCACAGGAATTTATGACACTAGCTACTGTTACATTCACATTATTCCAATAGTAATTGCGTTTCAAATGTACCATTGTTTCCTTAATGCCGCGATGACAAGTTTTCCCAATATGATACTTTTGAACTATTTCCCGTTGTTCATCCTCGTCTTCTACGTAAACAACTCTCTGAGTACATTCATACAACCTTACCGAGTCCTTTTTGAATAATGATATTACCGCTTCAGTAAACTGTTTTCGGTGTGTTTCATGTTCAAAATACAGAAAATATTTTATTTTAGGTCTAACATAATCTTTTAAAAATTGTTTTACGAGATCAGGCATATCCAAGGGCAAGTGGACTTCTAAGACTTTCTGCTTATCCTTTGAGAGATCTTTTACAGATATTTCTTTTCGATGCCATGTGTATACCAAGATTTGGTTTGGTTTAGTATCGATCGCTTCCCTAAGTATGGGAATGCCATTAGAATCTATGTCGTCGGCAGAATGTACCGTGTCCGTTCTACTGCTACTCGTGGCTGTAAGAGTGCTACTTCCGGGTTCAGGTTTTGAGTAGGGAGACCCAATTCGTTTTGCAGAAGGGATACTTTTAGTTGATTCTGAATCTAGGGAAATTACGGATAAACTTGGGCTATTTGCTCGAGTTTTACTATTGTCTTTTCCTAAAGTCTTACTTTCCAGTTTTTTGATTTCCGATACCAATTCATCACAATAACGCTGCACATCACCTTCATCCACGTTAACTCTCATGGATTCGTTATCTTGATTACCTAAGACATTTACCTTTATTCTTGATAGAGTGTCTGCATTACTGTTTCGTTTGCCGCTTTTATATTTCACATCATAATCGAATTCTGACAATCTGAGTTTCCACCTGGTGAGTTTGCTATTTGGTTCTTTTATGGCGTCTATTGAAGCTAAAGGTCTGTGGTCTGTAAATATAGTAAATTTTTTTCCGTATAGATAGGGTCGAAAGTGTTTAACCGCCCAGACTATTGCTAACAATTCTTTTTCGATGGTACTATATCTAGTTTCCGCATCGTTTAGGGTTCGGCTTGCATATGCTATAGGTCTATCGGTACCTACAGAACCTTGAGAGAGGACCGCACCTATGGCGTAGTTGGACGCATCCGTAGTCAGTATGAATGGTTTTGTGAAGTCAGGAAATGATAAGATGGGAGCATTGACGAGAAGTTCCTTACACTTCTCAAAAGCTGCGATATATTCTTCCGTTATTTCGACTTTATTTCTTTTCTTTAGGCAGGATGTTAGAAGTTGAGTGATCTTTGCAAAATCTTTGACAAATTTCCTATAGTAGCCGATTAAACCAAGAAAACTCTTAATTTCTGTGGGGGTTTTAGGTATAGGGAAATTTAATATTGCTTCATTTTTGTCATTATTTGGTTTAAGACCTTCTTTGGTAATGGTGTGTCCTAAATAAAGTACTTCTTTTCTGAAAAATTCGCACTTATCTAATGTCACTTTCAAATTTGTCTCTCGGAGTCGATGAAAGACCTTGCGCAACTTCTCTAAGTGTTCTTGTAGGCTGTTTGAGTATACAATAATGTCATCAAGGTATACAAGACAATGCATACCTTGGAGGCCTCTTAAGACGTTATCCATTGCCCTTTGGAAAGTTGTCGGTGCCGTTTTTAATCCAAAAGGCATGCGCGTAAACTAGTAGTGACCTGATGGTACCGTGAATGCATATTTTGCATGTCTGCCTCCTCTACCTCAATCTGGTGATAACCACTAGCCAAGTCAATCGTACTGAAGTACGTTGCTTTACCTAACTTATCAAACAGATCAGTTATGTTCGGTAGTGGGTATTTATCGTCGGTGGTGATTTCATTAAGTCGACGATAATCGATAACCATCCTAAATTTGATTTCACCTGTCGCGTCCTTTTTTTTCTGCACTAAATGCACCGGGGCACTCCAGGGTGAATGCGATTCTGTAATGACGCTATCTTGTAAAAGTTTATCTACCTGCCTCTGAATTTCATTATTGTGTACCGGTGGATGTTTATAAGGCTGCACATATATGGGATCCTCATTTTTCGTCCTAATTGAATGTTTTACCTGATTTGTAAATGAAAGCGGTATGGCTTCACAATAAAAGATATCCCTATATTCACTACATAATTCCTGAATGCACTTCCTTTCCTCCGCATTCATGTGATCCAGACGTAACTTACTTAAATTTTCTTCCAGTACGTTCTCTAACTCACAACCGTCCGTCATTGCATTTAACAGACATTCCTCGTTACTAATTTTATCGACCTTGATTGGTTTCGTGAATTTTATAGTTATGTTTTCATTGGACGCGTTTTGGACTACCGTATATGAAAATGAATCACTACATGTTACTATAGCGCTAGGCATTCTCACACCTTCCCTAAAATTTATGAAATTTATAATTGCGGTTCCGTCTTTTAAATCCGTGGGGATTTTAACGCGCGTCTCTGATCGGGGTCCTAGATTAACCTCGTATGGTGGGCTGTACAAAATAGGTATTTGAGTGTTACGAGTTTTCAAAACCTGATCTATCATGTCTATGGTAGCATCCAGTTGTTTTAGAAGGTCTGAACCTATTAGGCCATCATATCGCTTGTCTACGTCGTAGACGTAAAATTTATGTTTTCCTGTACTTCTAAAAGTTTTTAAAAGTGGTATATATATTGCCTCGTCATGTTTGCTACTAGCGTGCGTGCTAATAACCTCAAAAGGCTCAAAAAATTTGTACTTTGAAAAATACTTATCTACTATAGGGGGGCTAATAAAAGATCTAGAACTACCCGTATCTATCATAAAGCGAGCATTTATTTCTGGAATTATGATATGTGGTAGTTTCAGGATACTATCACAATTTAAATGTATCACTTCGCGTGATGTTGGGTTGAGGCCGGTACATGAAATTTTCAGGTTCGATAGTTAGTAGATCTTGCGTATCTACTTCATGTGTTTCGATGTAGCAATTTTCAGGTGTAATTTGGGGATAACCTACGTCGTATGAAAAGTTTTCTTTAAAATCATTGGGGTATACCTCATCAGGGACTGCTTCTAGTTGATTGGTATAGAAAACATTATCTGCGTCTTCCGCGGTGGACAACATGTTTTGTCTCACAGGGGCTGTACGCATAGAAACGTCGGAGGCATAAGGTTTTGGAGGTTGCATATTATGTGGGATTCCAAATTTAAAATTATTTTGGTTTTGCGGTATACCAAATTTAAAATTACCCTGAGGGTTGCCAGCTCTAAAGTTATTCTGATATTGTGGAATACCGAATTTAAAATTATTTCGTGGGTTACCATATCCAAAATTGTTTTGGTTTTGTGGAACACTATGCCTGAAATTATTTTGGTTGTTACCGGAAAATCCAGGATTGTGAGTTGTGTTATTCCCAGGCCTAAAGCCTTGCGAGTGAGGGATGCCAAATTTATACGTTTGTGGATTAGCAAAACCCTGACCTTGACGTGCCATACCAAGGTGTTGTACCGGGTTCCTAAATATGGGTTGCTGATTAGGGACACCAAATTTAAAGTTTTGACCAAAATTCGTAAATGGAACTACATTTTGCGTAATCGGTAAAGGCTTGGGTTGATTTATGCCCAGGTTTGTAGCATTTTGCTTTGTTTTATTTTTATACTGCGTTTGGAAATTAACTTCCTCTGTGACTATTGATAAGGCGTCCTCCAGGTTAGTGCAACCTTTGAGGCGTACTATACGAATCATGTCTTCTGTAAGATTGTATAAGAACACATTAAGAGCGCTGTTATTGTAAATGATTAATTTTGCTGCTTTCACTCCCTCGTCGGTGAGCAAATTGACTTTAGAGAATAACGTGCTTCTAACGTGCTGGATTCGATGACAGAAATCAATGTATGATTCCCCGTTTCCAATTCGATAGCCAAACATTCTTTGGACCTCGGGTCTCCGAAGTGTTGGATAAGTAAAGGTCGTAAAAACTCCCAACAATCTATATCTTCTCTCTCGCTAAGTAAACCGGCAGCCTTACCAGTTAATCTACTGGTAATGGCCTGAAATGTATATCTACTCTGATGTAAATTATTGGGGGCCGCAAAAAGCGATATCACACATTCCGCTTTTCTAATGAACAAGCTGAGTAAGTGACCTTCACCCTCAAATTTTGGAATGAGATTCAAAATTTCACTAGGAATTAACCTAACCTGTTCCATTTTTAATATAAACTTAATAATAGTAAGAAAAACACACAAATAAAATTAGTTAAATTAAAATTGTATATGTATAATGTATATATATATAGCCAAATTTAGTGCTATATTATACGAGTACCTAATTATATTCTAAAATAGCTTAACATTAACATAAATATAATTGCCAATTTTTGTGCTAAAATAAAAATATAACTGAGTTAGTCCCTGTTACTCTTTAATTATCCCAGCGATTTTAATCCGAGAATAAAATGACAAGTGTATATTCACAACCAACGGAAATAAATAAGGATGATACAGGAAGTGAAAAGTTTTACTTACAGGCTGCTGCGTCCCATACTCTTCCTTTTAAGCTGTACACTGTTGCCACCACACCGCGCCTATTCGACTTATTTGTTTGGTTCGAAGATATCTGCAAAGCGCAATTTCGACGCCGCGCACACTGTACATAGACCGATTCGAGTGTCCTTTAAGTACAATTAACACGCACAGATATCCTACCGGCTGCGCCAGTCAAGTTTGGGCGGCACGAAAAGAGTTTTTTATAAAGATATAATAACTATTTATTTCTTAAGACTACAGTCTTATTCTAATGCTAAGAGCTAACTAACTTAAACTAAAAACTCTACATGTCGTTCAGCAGGGCCCGTCATGCTGACTCTAGTTCTTACGAATCCAACAAAGCTTATCTAAGTGTTTACACTTATCGTACGGGATGGTGCGACAGGGCCGTACTTAACTAGGTTGTCAATGTCAGTCTGTCACAGTGAATGATGTTGGTAAACATTTAAGTAATTATAATTATTTTCAGGATAAAAAAAGCTAAAAGTGAATCTATCTGTTACATAATTACGTGTATCAATTAGTACTATAGCCATTGTTCTACTTGTAGGAGGAGGTACTCAATATGAATGCTACAAGTTTCATTTTCGATAATCAACACAGAAAAAAGTCTTTTATAAATTATCTCATTGTCATCACTCAATATTCTTCTACTGATGGACATCGTGCCATCTTTCAAAGAGTCGCCCCTCACAATGTTTCCTCATGCGATCTTATCTTGGGAACTCGATTGTTTCAACAACTCTTGTTTCTATGAGAGATGTGATCATCCTGTAGCTTATTTCAGATTGCTGATTATAAAAATATGTGGAGGAATTTAGTTTTATGTTGATGAATTACGTCAAGCTCTATGTGAGACGTCATCTTGAATAAAGTATAGTTGTAATGCGTTTGCGGTGCACACTATATCCCGTGTGATATCTCATGTAAAGTATCATACTAACAATTTACAGGTTCTTCTGTTAGCTAAATGCATTCCACTGGCACTGCACACGGATTCAGTTGTCGGTTCATCTTTAAGTTGCGCAGAATTGGAAATTCCAGTTTACCTAATTTAAATCCGAAATTCTAGGTTCACTCCTTCGTTGGCTCCTATTAAGTAAAGATAAGGGAGAAAATTGTTAAGTAAAGAAAAGAAAAAAATGTTTATAAAGCAACTTTAATAAATGTAATCCTAAGGAAGTTAAAGTTCACTATAAGCGAAAACGTGACAATACGAAAATGAACATGCTTAGCGTGCCTTCTCACCCTTCTATTTCCTTTAATCTTTAAACATCATTGAGGTATTATATTTAAGAAATTAAAATGCTCTCAATATACTGTGTAAAGGCTTTAATTTTATTTTTACCCTTTTTCCACAAGGAGTGGATCGTACTTTGAAATAGGTTAAGTGATTGATGATATTTATTTCTGATCAATCTGCTATGTCCTGTAATGCGATAAGTTACACGATGCATCATCGGATTGAATTTTGTCGATGTAGTCAATTCAGAGAGCTTAATAAAACGTAAAAAAAGTACATGTAAAGCAACAGTTTGAGTCCAACTGCTGAGAAAAGATTTTCTCTCATAAATAAAGTGGCAAGGAGACATGCCACATAAGTGAATGGGAGATTATCGAGTTTAGACAACAGAGTTTTAAAGCTGCCTCTAAGGTCTCACAGCTGATTTAATGACTACGACCATTTGTATTATTACTAACGGCTTATTTGGTTTTGCAGAGCATGAAAACACTATAAGATTGCAAGACACATACCTTATCAACACTCAGAGCATTGGGATCCTTGGTGTCGACATCTCTAGTTACGTTCAGTTTCGCAATTCCGGTCACATGGAAGACAAGATCAAACTGATGTCCAAAAAGCTCGACGTGTGCAAGAGGGCGAAGCAGTACTTAACTCCGAAGCAAAAGCTGCTCTATATTAATCACAAGTCTAGCCTCAGCTGAGCCCTAGTCCAGTACTGATATCGCTTATGGCTTGCACCTAGCTTAGGCCTTTTGACTCTGTTCGAAGACCTGTGAGAAATGTCAACGATCCCAAACTCACAAACGGGCTCGAGCTTCTAGGTCTGAGGAGAGATTTGGCCTCCCTATGTGTGTTGTACCGCATGTGCAATGGATTGTATTCTGAGGAATTATTCGACATGATGCCTACAGCTATTTCTTCCATCGCACCACTCGTCATTAGCAGAGAGTTTATCCTCACACTTTGCAACCTATATGGTCGTTACGTTGTGTTTTCAAAGGAGTTTTCTTTCTCCACCATCAACTTGTGGAATAAGCTCCTTGTCGAGGTTTTCCTAAATAATAACCGCATGGAGTTCTTCAAAAAGGGCGTGGTAAGGTTCCTAAGAGAGTTCTACTATGAGTGCAATTTCATACTTGATTGTTAAGAATAAAACCAAATTGAAGACATTAAAGATACATTACAATTTTTAGAAGAAAAAATATTTTTCAAGATTGTAAGTTTTATGGATGGAGTAAATTTTAACTTAAAGCAAACTTAACGACAAATGGAAATCCAGCACGCTGTTACATTTCACAAAAGTTCGAGACTCGATTGATTGAAATGTTTTTCCGATAGAGTAACTTTGATTTTCTCAGAAAAGAACGGATCGGAAACGGAACGGAAAGAACGAAAAGGATCGTAGTCCGTGAGTTATAATTTAAATGGAAAAAATTCAAAAAATACGATGTTTATAAATATGCTATGATATATCTGAATAATGTAGGTCACAAGGTTTCTTTATTAAACTGTATATTTGTATAAATGACCCAGAAATTATAAAGTAAGCAAGTAAAGGAGGTACCTCCTTTTGTTGCAGACAGACAGAAAGACAGACAAAAATTTTAAAAATGGTAGAATCGAAGTCAGTGAGTCATAAAATGACTATGTATCAAAAAATTTTACAGTAAAATTATAATTACAGACAGACGCTAGAGATTTATATAATAGTATAGATATAGAATTATGATCGAATTTCAACCACCGGGCGTATTTTTATAAAATTTTTAAGTGAAATTTGGCTTCTCAGCTGATCTGAAAGAGAAAGACATCAAATGTGATGCTTATATCTCGCGAAAGTCATTAAAGTCAATCAAGTGATAGAGCTTCTTATAAGGAACCGATATAGGTCAGGGGTCGGCAAATTTGTAAGCCGAAAAAACCGGCCACTTTAAAAATATTGATTTCGTGATTTCAAAGAGCCACGAATTTTGGTTCTTGTATTTATATTTAATTTCAAATAAATCAGATAAGGAAAAGGTCTATTAAAAAGCGACTTTATTAAATATAAATTATTATTAATAAACATGATATACCAGAAAAAACACTTAGTTCTACTTAAAATTTTGTATTTCTCTACAAAATTTTGGTCAGTCTGAAACACTAGTTTTTAGTTTAAAATTCGAGGTAATGACTTGTTATATTACTTCACAGCTTGTTCTTTATTAATTTTGTGTACGCACGGTCTGTGTCTGTCCGTTAGATTTTATTTTTTTTAAAGAAACTTGACGATCCACAATGATTTCTTGAAAGAGCCGCGTGTCGCTCGCGAGGCGATCTTCGACGGTATGTCGTATAGGTGATAGACTAGCAAATTTATCACTCTCTTTTGCGCTTTGCCGTCTGAAATCAAAACTAAAAAAGTTGGTAGTGTCATAAAAATGATATATTTATTACTAGAAATGCTGTCGTCAAATTAGGATTCTGTGGGTCTCTGCTCTGCTCTGTCTATTTCGAATGGAAAACGGCGTTGTAATTATGTTAATTACGCAGGAAGATTTTTTTTCACTATGTAAATTTAAATATGATCTGTCGTTAAATTACAAAAAAACGTCGTATTCTTTCTTTTGGTCTTCCAATCCACTTAGTATTAAAATATAACATTATGACTACAAAAAGTTCTCCGCATTAGGCCCTGCGCAACTTTTTATTTCCTCGATAACAATGAGTTGCGAATTTTACCTTCAACATCTCAAAAGATTAGTACCGTCAAAATGCATAGGGCTTGTGCTGTTCTCCGTGACTAGAATGTAATCCATAATTAAACGATAACTAATGCAATCTAATATTAAATCGAATGAAATTAAGCGAAATACGTTACGTAGCGCCAAAGTGCATGTGAATTAAGTGTGGTTCTCGAACCTCAGTTGCGTGGAATACAGTCATGCTTTCAAACATTCAATCTAGTACTACATAAATAAAAATTCAATTGATATAATTTCAGAAATTATTCGCCGACTACGACATTTTCGTTAATATTTTCTGTGGAGTATATTTTATTTGAATTAAAAAACCAAAGAAGCTTATAAAAGCTTAGTTTTCTATATTTTTTTAAGTGAATTGAAATAGAAAACGATCTGAAGTGAGTATTTATAGAAAGAAAATTACATATTCGTGAAATTTTTAACAAACGGTAAATATTTAGTGATCTTCTTACTTACAAACAGTGCCTTACGAAGATCAAAAAGCCAGAGTGTTAGCTGACGGAAATGTCAAAGCGCCCGCATGCCTAGGCGTGATGAGAATGATGAGATTCGAAGAGGCGAAAGAATTATAGTAGAAGCAAGTAAGGACCGCGAAGCTATAGCGCTCCGTCCGTTGTATCCTGTTAGGAATACAGCGTGAAGAATATGTATGTATTTAGTGATGTTCTTAGTAAATACTAAATAATAATACTGATATAAATTGGAATGCTCTTGGAGATAGAAATATTACCACTGCTTATATTTCTAATCTTCTTTTTAGATACCCAGCTCTCGGCATACATTATACTTCCAACCACCAAAACCAACCAACCAACAAAAATGGTACACTTGTTTTCATAAATGCTAGAGCCCTGAGTTTTGTTACACTGAGTTAACTGTCGGGCACTCCATGTTCATAGCTAAATAAGGAGTGAGAACCAATACATATATTATAGTGAGAACAATACTTTTCAGCCGGAAAGGTAATAAAAACAATACGATAAATATATTTCTTGTATTGCTTTTTGGCTATAAACATAGACCATGCGCGGCAGTTCAATACAAGTGTGAATTTAGCAGACATGATAACATATAGAATCATAAATTCGCTAATTAAATAAAAAAAAAAATGAAAAAAATGCACAACTAAATTTTCGATTTTTAAAATGTGCATTTTTTTGTTTTCATAATATTTACATTTTACTTGTTTAATTAAAAATGTTTCAATTTACGAATAACAAATAACTGCTAAATTCATACTCATTTACGCCATTTTGTTTTTGGTTTTATAACATTCTAAATGCTTGATGGAACGAGGTTTGAAAGCCAAAATACGAGATTAATGCTGTTTCCGTACGGGCAAAAAAGTTCTACGGTTGGCAACTCTGATCGTAGTCTTATTCTCGGGCCCGAACTATTGGGCTTTGTATTTCTGATCTAAGCTATATGCACACAGTATAGCGGAATGTGTAGGTATAAGGATTAATTACAAAAAGGTTATTAGAAGATTTAGAATTATGAATAGTATAAATATGGAATTTATATCTAATGCTTCTAAAATATCGAAAAGATTGCGAAAATAGTAAGCTGACGGTGTAAAACCAAGCTTGCTTGCCAACTAATTTAATAACATTTTGAAAAAAAGAACTGTGAAAAGTTTGTATTATAAAACACAACATAATATGCCAAATAGTTTTAGGTATATTTATATATATATACATCTAGTTATATGTATAAATAAAATGGAAGTGTCTGTCTGTGATCTCGGAACAAACACTTTTCCTAAGCTTATATGGGTATTGATTGTAACCAAAACTCTTTTACTTTTTTGTCTGTGTGTCTGCTCGTCTATTTGTCCGGTCTAATTTCCAGATTTTAACTGGACTTCCATTGACTGGAGACAGACTTTTCAGACTTTCAGAGTTTCAGATCTAGGCTACTTTTTAAACCGCAGAAAACATGAAATTTAACGCGGACGAAACCGTGAAGTACAGCTAGTACAAAATAATTACAAAATTGTCCGGTTCACGAAGATCAAACTCAAATTGGAAATTCTGAAAACAATCATTTTTAGCTGACTCTCGATTCCGGTACCTAACGAACTGAATAATGAGTCGCATGATCTTATAGAGAACTGTTCTCATTTAGAAAGTAACGAAATATCTACAGTGTGACAAAGTTTCCTATACAAATATTCAAAGTTGACGCAAATGTGCATTTTACGTATCGAAAAAAAATGACGTAGGTTTTAAAATAATATTATTATCAATTATGATCCTACTAATAACATAATTAAATAGATTCTATAAAATATACACGTTATACATATTATAGTATCATAGGTGTGTAAACTTTTATAAAATTGAAGCCCTTAATCTGCACAGAAATAATATATTAGAATAAGTACATAATCTCAAGCTGATTCAACTTTGAGGTACAATACAAGGCACAAAAAATCATAACGTGACAAAATACCATTACCATGTCAATACCAATATTGTCAATAACAATATTGGTATTGACATTGGTATTGGTAATGACAAAGCGGAACAATTAGAGAATGTTAGCCCATTGCCTAATGTGACGATTTGCACGAGTTTTTTATCGTTCCTAGATCAGCATGCAAACTAAAATCTTTTATTTAAAAATCTAACACGTTAGGCCAAACGATATCTCGAACTTCGAACGCTTGGGTATATCTTATCCCTCAATCTGACAGCTTCTACTCTTCACTGTCGGTATAACACGTCGGTGAGCACCGAAATTAGGCTTCCCTCATACAATCAAATCGGATGAACACTTCAACGAAATGACCGTCGTATATCTTTGAGTTGCGGATTGTAAGAGAGAAAACAAGGTTATTTACACCGTAATTCATTGTATTAGATAACGATGAAATTAATAGTGGTTTGGTTATCATATTTTTGTTTTAAAAACGAAAAAATCATGCTATATATTTTTATACCTTTTAACGTTATCTAGTTCATCGGAAACATAACTGCGTTTAACAGACGCGTGTGGAAGACATCATAAAAGGAAATCAAAGCAGTTGTACGTTTTATTGGTCCTAAATTTATTTTATTGCAGCATTGGGGCGGTTCGATTGTAACAGCCAAAATAGAACAAACAATTCAATAATAATGGTTTGTGTCGAGTTCACTATCCTGAAATCGAAACAGAAATCACAGCTGATTTTAAAAAGGTTAGATTTATTTACTCGCTGTGCCTGTCGTTTAAGTTCATAACGTTCTCCCGTTCTCTACTTTCGAACTGATTTGAATTTACGGGGCCAATATATTATGTACATCTGCGTAATAGATATATTTAGTAGGCATAAACCGTGGCGATAAAGAATGTAATTGGCAATAGCGTCTGATATTATTGCTACTCGTTGACGCAGTGTCGAAGCTCCTGTTTTGCAACGTACAGTGGGAATCTTACTATAGTCCGTGAGATTTAATAGGTCGGATTTGACGTTTCTTAATTTTCGTGCCGCTATAACTTTGTATCAACGTTCCTGATACCTAATACAAATTCAATTATGTAAATGCTGAATAAAAAACGTTATTTATTTTTCCCACGACTGATCGTTACACAAAATTACTAACTTTGATTTTTTTTAGTTAAAAACACAGATATTTCCTTATATATGTTCAAAAGAATTTTCTAAATGGACGTTGTTACAATGTTATATCACGAGGTGTATTGCTCTAGTACTGCTACCATTTGCAATCGTTTCTCGTTCAATAATCGACTGAAATGTCGTAATAATCGAATAATTTAAAATTAAGATACCTATCATTATATTTTTTAAATAATTTTAGTTCTGTATTCTTTTTCTGATGAGCTTACTGACAGAAGCATATAATCAAATAACAAAGGATGACTGGGCTAAGGTGGTGGAGAAAACAAAAATAATAATAAAGGAAAACTCTTCCTTTATTATTATTTTCTCAAAGAGACGTCAGAATAGACAATTTAATTGAAAGTGAATTAATCATAATAGTGGGCGACGAACATAGCTCTCTACGGACATGGATCCAAGTTCCAAGCTCAGAAAATGATTAAATATTTATTTTTCACCAATATTTTTTATTATAGTCTGCCTTTATTTACTAGCTATACGTAGTGTGCTTATTATAGTCTTAAATAATAGTTTCTTATACATTAGTCCCAAAAAATAAATATATCGAATTAAATTTATTCATATATTTAAATATGTTTTACTGTTACAAATACCATATTTCAACAAACGTACTATGTAGCTAACAAACTAATAATCATAAGTAAAATATTATGATGTTATTATGAACATCAAATAATGGTATCGATTTTCGTTAGAATCGAAAAATAATCGAGTCATATTTGTTTGGTCCCATAACTAGTCGCAGCCATGTGACAGATGTCAAATCCGACCTATTAAATCTCATGGATTATAATACTAAGTAAACGTTTAGTTTACCATAAAGTTGGAAAAAGTATAATCAAAGTCGGTATAGACGGATATACATATTATAAGGTATACAGTATGTCGAACCTCCTTTTCGAATTAGGTTACAAATCTACTACGAAAATACTAAGGAGTTCTCGAAGGTCGATATTATTTTTTTATATTACTTGGTGGAGCGATTTACTGAAATGTTTTTAATAGTAATTTTAATGTAATTAAGGTACATTTGTCGTGATTTGTTGTTACCACTGACGTACATTTAGCCTTTATTTAAAACGGTTCTTTGATGTCTGATATTTAGGTCGTTTTAAAGTTAAGAACAAACATATTTTTACAAAACTTAACTTCTGTTAATTCGACTCATATTTTATATAAAAGTTTTTACAAACGATTCACGTTATAACTTTAAGTAAAATTACATTTGGTTACCACTTATTTGATTTAAAGACGCATGTTACACAATCATTTAAACTACAATTAATACATGCTTACAATGATCAAATATGGAATGACGAGATTTGAGGAGGCGAAGGAAGAATGCAAGGATTACGATGCCTTGCGCTCCATCTTTTCGGAATACTCCAGTAGGCGTGAAGATGTGCGGTTTTAATGTTGTATTAGTTATTTTATTATTCAAAATTTTTCAATCGCCACAATGGATATCAAGCTTTATTATTTCGTATTGGTACATTTGCCCATTTTAAATGTATGTATGATTTGTAAGAAATTAAAGGTGATAATGAAATCGTTCCCAGCTTTTTGTATAGTGCAACATTTGTGAAATATTTTGTGGAGAAAGTTAAATATAAAACGAATAATGGTCTATCTCTAAGTTTAATAGATAGAAATATTGAAAATATCATGTTGAAAATTCAATATTACTTTGAAAATAGTAAGTAGGAAAGCTTTCCAAGGAATCACTATAAGTAACTAAGGAATTGAAAATGTTCTGAAACGACATTATAACTGAAACAAAAGATTACAACTTCTTAGAGAGACTTGCTGACAAAATTTTTCCAAGTATACCGTCTATCCGAATGCCTTTAATTTAGTTATTTGCATTTTATTTTAAATGCGATAACAGGTGAGTGGAGTGATTCATTTCAAATATTTAGTGGCGTTACTAGCTGTAGGTTAATGATTATTTGCAAAATTAATCAAAAGTTAATAAGTTAAAGTCAAACACATAAATAGTGTACTAATAATGTGCGTAATAGATATTTTTGTATTTTGAACCCGGATTCTAAAAGAAAATTACTGAAAATTAAATTAACTCCAAAAAAAATTACTGAAATATAAGAAATAACTATCCTCTACTAATCAAAACTCAGGTACAAAAATTATTTTATAAATACGATACAAATACCGATATAATTAATTCTGACGGTTACTGAAGTCGATGCCAAGTCTACTAAACTAATAGACTTTCTGTTGTTGCTCATTGATTTTGCATATTGTAACATTTTTTTTCCTATTCTACCTTTTTTATGAGCTTAGGGGTTGTCAGAGAAATTAATTGTAGTACTGGCAGGTTAAAAATTTGAATGTATTTTTTTGGAAGAATGGAAGAGAATTTTTGGTGAGAGGAAAAAACAAAACGAGGAGAAAAAAAAGGATGTGATAGGTTGAAGACAAGTTTTTTTTGGAGAAGTATAAGGAAAATTTAAAAAGGATTTGAAAAGAGATACCGATCAAGTCCAAACAAAGTGATGTAATGAACTTATAACATGCTGTAAAAGTGTGAAAAATTAACATGATCTGAAAATAATAATCATCAGAAAATTCCATAACCAAGAATGGTATAATATTTATTATTAATACTATATATATTTATTTTGCCACCTCGCCGTGGCATGTCTGATAATAGAGTTCAGAGGTTTATGTGAAAAAGTAAAGAACTACGAAAAGTTTGCCTAAAATTTGAAGATATCATTCGAGAGTGGAATTCATGAATATGGAACAATAGTATCTAGCATAAGCCAGTGGGTAAAGTGTTTTTTCTAATCATTATGTAAATTATAATTTCGAAGTTTAATTTAAAAGGCATTTATACTTGATTTGATAAACACCACACCACACCATCACAACCACTTTCTCTACTTTTTTTATTCATTTGTAAAATTAATATTGTTTTTTTTTTTGTTTCTTGGTAAATTTCATTATAAATTTCCAAATTAGATTCTTAATTTATTTTTTCCATTCCCTTTTCGTGGCATCCGGGTCGGAATGGTATAATATGTGTATCTTCGAAGTCCGAGCTTTAATACCAGTGCAATTTAAATGGGATCAATCTGGAAGTTTATGTCGTTTCAAAAAAAAAAGGATTTTCTACATCGGTTTATAAATGACGAAGTTCTAAACATAATAAAAAAAATACAACCGAATTGAGAAGCTCCTCCTTTTCTGAAGTCGGTTAAAAAGAATGAGGTTCTATGTTCGTCTGTATGTATGTTTTTTATGTACATATGTTCACGATAACTTCGTCAATTGTAAATAGATTTCAATGATTCTTTTTCCGTTAGGTTCAGTATAGCTTCAAGGTGGTCCCGTTAAAATTTCACTAGTTCGTAAGTTTATGAGCTCTATTTATGTTGATGGTTCTTTTGTATAACGTTCTGCCCCAAAACTAGAAAATTTAATTAAAACTAGAAAGAACTAGTTAATTGTACCTACTCTTGATATTAATTTAGACCAAGGTCACTTAAAAGGGAGAAATAAAAAACTTTCCGAGAAAAAAGTTGAACCGACTTCATGTAGTTCGACTTCACATCTTAATCAGATTTTTGTGAATCGTTAGCCGAACAGAGGTTCCTACGACGTCAAGTCACTTGTATTACAAGCAAGTTTGTGATATTCGGCTGAGTGACATGGATGCTTCAAGATTCTAAATAAACGTACACATAAACAATGCCGGCCAGCGAGGAATCTACCTAATATAAGACTATCATGAATTCTGTATGTATTGTGAAACGTTTGTGAACTGCAGTTAGAGCTATCAGATTTTAAATTAGATTGGATTTTTAACCGATTCTCTTTTTTATATTATGTTCACCGATTTCTCCACCATTTGTTATCGATTATGATGATTCGTTTTTTATTTGTAAAGGTATATGTCCAGTGTGATCTCATAGTTTAGTTAAGACCTGATAATGGAGTATTGCTTAAGCAAAATAACTCTATACGATTCTTATATTTTGACGATCTTTTTAATGTTCAGTTCCAGAATTGGAAAAAAGTTAGTTATAGACCTACCCTAAGTATTTATTTATGACATGACCACTTAAAAGGAAAACAAAATTAAAATAAAATTAAACTGACTTCGGAGTAGAAAATCTGAAACGTGCAAAATAATTATCCTTTACTAAACAAAAGTAGAGTACAAAAATAAGTTCATAATTACATTGAGAATACTTATGTATACAATTAAATTTGACAGTTATTGAAGTCGGTGTCAAATCAATGTGCAACAACAGAAAGTTTACTAGTTTAGTAGACTTGGCACCGACTTCAGTAACTGTCGAATTCAATCGTACAGCTATATGTATCGTATTTATGTACTTGAGTTTTTATAACGTACAAGATGTAAACACCTTAGAATAAAATAAAATAAGAGTTCTTTCGAAATTCGATGTCTGACATTTTACTCACCAGTGTTGTAAAGGAAAATACTGCTTTAATAAAATGAAAGTAAATTTGGAAATTGTGTATTTTCTGTACTTACCGATAAAATGAGACTGTTTGTTTTATAGTTTGATTTTTTTGCTGTTCTTGGCATACCACCGAATTGAACAGTAAGCAATTACATAAGTATTTAAATATCAGCGGAATATACAGAGATGTGCACACAAGGCCAGTACTGGTTATGTACCTACTGTTTTAATGCGAACGAAAGTTGAGATTTCGAGCATCAAATAACTGAACAATGGTGAATAGGGTGGTCTGATATTTCGGCTCTAACGGTTGTAATTTTGTGTTATCGATGGACAAGAATTTAGATGTTATTAGCAAAGTATTAGTGTCTAAATTAAATACAGGAAAATATGCGATATATCTAGGGCAAACTTTTTTGAAATCTCGCTATCATCCTTCGAGAATTACGCTCGAGGTTTATAATACTTGAAAATCTTTCGTTAGACAAGAATCACGCTTGAAGAACTTAATGTGTTTCACATTTACATAAACAAATGAATCATAAGGTTTCTTTGGTAGTGAATAATATATTATCGGACAATGAGGTGAAGAAAGGACGTGGAAAAATGTTTACTCGTTGCGTAGACTGTTACGCACTCGTTATAAAGTAATTTGCTTATCGTAAAGTAACAGGGGACATGAGCTTGATATATGCATTTTCATATATTACTAGCTCGTACTGTTCCCAGTGAATAATGATCGTAGTGGGGCTATGAAGTTAGAATACCTCTGGTGGAATTTTTGCATTGTTGACAAGATTGCTGTCTACTTGAAATAATAAACAGGAGGAGTGTAAAATATTGTTGATGAAATTAAAAAGGCAGCTTTTAGGCAAAAATTTATAGAACAAGTTATAGAAATTTATAGTAAGTAATTTGATACTTTTATCTTTTAGCGATGAACTAAATTGTTTTACAAACTACTTAATACTTTCTATCTGATATCGGTGTAAGTCTCGATAGGGTTAAAGTTGTTCCAGATGTTTAGAAAGCATACCCGTGTATGCTTTCTAAATATTTGGAACAACTTTGTTTCTTTGTGTTGAACAAAGGAAAATATTGAGATTGTTTTATTTCAAATCTATGCTAGTACATTTTTCTGTTTACTTATTTTTAAGCATTTTTAACCGACTTAAAAAAAAGAAGAAGGTTCTCAATTCGTCTGCATCTTGTTTTTTGTTTTTTTTTTTGTATGGTTGTTACCTCATTCCGTCATTTATGAACCGATTTCAAAAATTCTTTTTTCGTTTGGTAGGTAATACTTCAGAGGTGGTCCCATTTAATTTTCACCGATATTGGAGCTTGGACTTCGAAGATACACTAGATAACACGAACTGGTTATAATATTTATTTATATTGACGATTCTCTTATAGATCGTTGCGCTCCGGAATTAGAATGAAGTTAATTGCAGACCTGCCCTAGATATTTATTTAGGTCAAGACCACTCAAAAGGGAGAAATAAAAAAAAAATATTAAAAAAAATTAAACCGCCTTCAAAAAACACTGAAAAGTATAAAATAACTATCTTTACTAATCAAAACTCAAGTACAATTAAAATAACTTTATAAATACGATACACATACCTATATAATTAAATTTGACAGTTACTGAAGTCGGTGCCAAATCAATGTGCAACACATAAAGTCTATTAGTTTGATGGGCTTGGCACCGACTTCAGTAATCGATATTACTGAATATCGGTTTAATTTTTTTTTTTACATTTCTATTGTGATTTTGAAATCAACGGCATCCTTTTACGCTAAGTCTCTACGGTTTAATCTTCGACTTCTTAATCTTAAATTGGTCGTGACATCATCAAAACACAATAAGATAGGCTACTTACATAACTATTTCTTAACAACTTAATGAAAAGATAGATTTAGTAGTCATGAAAAAACAATGGAAAACATTAGTTTTATTAGTTTTTAAATTGAAGTAGTGGGAACAGATTAAAAATAAGTTCCATTTCTGTTAGTCCAATCACTGGGTGATGACAGTGCAAACTCCTAACGCTATAACTCTCTAACGCCATCTCTGTTTAGCTTAACTCCACTGTGTCCCCACTACTAAAGCTTGAAATCCAGTAACTCTTATTTTTTCAATAAAATTCAAGTCGCCTTTTTTTCATAATTTCACAATATAGTGTACAATAAATAGCAATTTTAAGAGCAAACAACTAGCCTGTTTAAAGCCGTTTGCGTATGCAAACAAAACCGTCCCACTACGCTGTTCGATATCCGCTTTCTCCCTTGATTAGTATCGACGCATGACTTTGTTCGGGAGTTCATCCCCTGAATTTAGTTTCAATAAGTTTGAATTTGAAATGTGGCGCATACAGCGTACGCAGAATAAGAGAAGGTCGAATTGATTAATGAATTCTGTTCTATTATCTTTTTAAACCTGTGTGTAATAATTAAAAATAATAACCTACTACTTTTTTATATTGTATCTAGAGGTAAAGACAACTAGTTAAACACTGCATAAATTTTATAAATAACTTGAGCGACATCTCCGAACGTCTCTCTGTTCATAACGAATATGTCCGCAGCGGTTAAATATAGGGGTTGTTGTGAGAGGCGGAGCATGAGGAGCACCATTTTCGCTTCTTTGACTTTCATTAATTCCCAGCCACAGGAGTAGATAGCTGTTGACATCTCTAGACCTGCGTTTAATAGCATTTCTCCTCCAAAGCAGTAAATAAACAAAGGCATTATTCCCGTAAGGCCAGTTAAAAGCGTATTTCTAATATCCCATGAATTCATTGTTTGCAATGTTGTTACAAGGACTATGATCATCATCAAGAAATGTGCACCAAAGATCACTTTGTAAAGTTCACGAATCTTCTCGTGATATTTTTGCAGAAACTGATGATGTTTAACGCAGAACAATATATCTTTTTGAATTCTTTTCAATTTTTTTATCTCGCCTTCATTAGTTATACTCCTCTCACTGCTAAGTTTTTCATAAATATGATTCAAAGTTTCTGTTATGGCGTAGAAGTGTCCAAGATCATTAGCAAGAAGGTTCACGAATAATACGATGTATCCTGTTTGGTTGACAGCCGAGAACATCGTTGCAAAACATGTCAAAATGAATGTTATTTCGAAGTTAGGAGTTTCATATTTAGGCGACAGACCTAAAAACAATTAAATAAATGATGAATATTTACGATTCCGGTAAACATTTGTACCACATCCAAATTCTGAGACAAAAAGTAGGAATGTTCGTTTCTCGAATTCACTTGGTTGGGACGACGATTACAGATTTGTTTGATTTAAATGTCAAATGCACTGTAACATGTTTTTATACTACGTTATCAAAAGAATCTATATCCTGTTGATATAGATCCGGTTGATAAGTGTAGTGAGTATATTATTGACATGCTAGCGCAACGGTTTAGCCAGCTCACAAACGTGTAATTAAAAGTCATCTACCATTATCTTTCTTCTTCTTCTATCTATATCTCTACTACTATATTAATCTCTAGCGTCTGTCTACAATTTTAATGTCAAATTTTGTGATAGATAGTCGTTTTATGACTAACTTCAATTTTACCATTTTTGAAATTGTTATCTGACTGTTTGACTGTATTCTCTTTTATAACTAAATAACGGCTTGACTGATCTTAATGAAATTTAGTACAAAATAAAAACATGTGATTGCACACTTATTCTTGATTGATTTATGATTCTTATTGTTTAGTAAATCTATCCCTAAAGGGGTTAAAAAGGGGATGAAACTTTGTATGGAAAATGCTAAACTGCTAGACTATGGTATACGAGTATGATATAATATAACGAAATTTAGTCCAGATATAATACGTGTCCAGGGCCAGACGCAGGCTATACGTAGACTCTTTTTCAATAACAATCTTTGTACATACGTGTATGTGGGCGTCCAAGGAAAATGGGTCCGGTATTGGGGTATCGAGTTAAGACTAGATTCGAAATTTAGAATAGTCAATTAATAATAAGGATTAAAAAAATATTCAAAAACTGGCATATAAAATATTTTAAATGTCTGATAAAAATATCAGACATTTAAAGTTGAAACTGAAAAAGCTTGATTTGAGAAAAAGCTTTTTAAAGTTTGATTGAAAAAGAAAACACACTTTTATTTGTTTGTTTCTACTTTGAAACATCATATAAAGTCATTTATTATATGAACTTGTAGATAATTGAGCATTAATTAATAATCAATTAAAATCGCGAAATGCCATTTTTTCACCCAACTTTACAAAACTGTGAATATCTCGGAAACTAAATGCCGACTACTAGACCCTTTTTGCTTAGACGCTCACATAATATGTACATGTAAGGTAACCTAATCCGAGAAAGCCACAAAATAATTTTCCGCACAGATGAAGTCGCGGGTACAGCTAGTCATATTTACAAAGAATAGTTCAGTATTTCAGACTACTTGCGTACGTACAATGTATATATTACAATTTCAGAATTACCGAAACTATCTCCAGGTGTAGTTGGCAAATATTTGCCATTCCCGAAAACGGTGAACAAAAAAGGCATTAGCAAGTAGATGAAATGTATAAAAATCTGATTCACAATGACAACAATCGACGCATATCGTGCCTTCTGGAGAGTATCCATAATTTTTGTTCTAGCTAAAGTGCCTTCGGAAATTGACAACAAGCCCTTATTACTCATCTTGAATATTGTTTTCAAACGATCTCTGAAAACGAAAATAGTTCTAGGTTTTGATTAACTTAATATTTTTTAAAATCTAAATAAAACTAAGTTATTGTATAGATTCAGGTGTTACTTTGCGAAAATCCATCGCATGTGATAAATTTCTAAAATCTTTAGCCATCTTCCGCTCAAACTCTAAAAATCACAAATCGACACGTGTTTCGCCCCTCAACAAAGCATCCCCAGGATACACCAGAGATAGAATTCGGCCACCTAACCAGCACCGAATCCTTATGTGCTGGTTAGGTGACCGAATTCCTAAATGTGAATAAAACTAAGTGTTCTAAGGTAACTGTATTGATCAGTTAATTGGAGACTTCTAATGAACTTTTTGGCGGAAACGGATGAACTTAAGTAATCAATTTGTTTACACATAGCTCTTTACATTTATTCAGCTGTCAAATGACGTTCCACGATGTTATACTTCAGAAGTGGATAATCTCGAAAACTGTATTTAATTTGGCGTTGAAATGACAACATTTTCTAGAACCGAAGATTTTTGTGAGTAAAGGCAAACCATTATAATTCAAACATAAGAATTTCCGTTTAATTTAAGAAAAAAGATACGATCGTTGCATTTTCTTTTTTTAATACAGTCAGTTCACTATTGCGACTTTTTTTTAATACAGTCAGTAATACCTACATTTTTTGGAATAATATATACGGAAAAAGAAACATATGGCTTAAATTAATATTGTAGTACTTTTCGACAGACATAATAATGTGTTGCTTAGACTTTTTTGACGTATATGTAGTTACATATGTACATGTTTTATTTCATTCCAAAATACTCTTTGGATGCCGATAAGTTTCGAGTGATGGCGAATTTATAATTACTAAGATGTTATTATAATATTTTAACATTCTTAATTCAAAAGTTTTGCAGAAAAATATTTAATATAGTCTTAATACAAATAGTCATTAAAGTTATTGCATTTCACATTATCAGTAATGCTGTTGAATAATAACAAAACTACCTACGTGTCAAAATCGTCTGTTGTTAGAAAACTTTTTACATAATCTATCATATTTTTTGTTCAGAGATAATATGAGAAATGTTATATGTAATCTGTTGTTATATGTATAACATTCCTATAGTAAGGAATTGGCTAATAAACTGACGGTAAACAGATTATCCTCCTTCTATTTCATGTATTTAAAATTTTTCACCTTGACGTCCACATAAATATAAATTTGGACAGCGGAACACACGTGGCGCTAATGCAGTTCATGGCTTTGAAAGTTTCAGTTGTGTCTGAGATTACTTGTATTAGGTACACGCTTTGACTGAAAGGTCCAACATAAATGAAAGCCCCTGCAAATAACATCGCGGCGAACAAAGAACGGACCGAAGAGTCTAAAACAAAACAAAATTATTGTTATTACACATATTCGAAAATTACCAGTCTACAGAGTAGACTAAAAGTGTGTTGTGTTACTATACTTATACATTACTAGTATTAGTAGTAATTAGTAACACATTAGTTTAAGCCCAGTACAATACAAAATTCCTTTTGAATCCCCCCTTTTCGTGAAGACACGCTTAGCATGCATTCAAGCTCATAAGTTGAACATAGGCAATTTAATAACTCAATTAATTCATTGCTAAAGATACAGGCTATATCAGAATGCAATCATGTAAAAAAAGTTTATATCGAGTGTGATTTTAGCACCCATACCAACAGCAACAGTATATAACAACAGTATCATTTTGAATTTAAAATGTTTAAATAACTTTATGAGGACTTGCCACTTCAAAGCTTATAAAAAAAGATTGTTTAATGGCTTCTATAGACATGAAGGTATGTATTTTTTAATTCTCATACATAACAATCATAAAAAGATTCTTAGATTTAAATATATCAATTTCCTATATGAATTTAACTGTCTACCGTTTAGTTTGTCTACTGCGCCATACGTGTTTATAAAAACATTAAAACCCGTTATGGAATCTTTAAGATCAAACGGTTTCATATCTGTAAATATCTCGACGATATACATAGTTTGTGTTGGTAGAACTTATTTAGATTGTCAACAAAATGTTACATGTACAAAAAATTTACTTGAAGATCTTTGGTTCATAGTTAATCATGAAAAAAGCCGCTTAATACCTAGCCAGCAATGTAAATTTTTAAGGTTTGTTTTTGATTCTTTACACATGCTTATAAAATTACCCGAAAATAAAATAATCAAAATTAAGCATCTATTGTTTCAATTCCAATCAATCAGACAGTGTAAGTTACGTGATTTTACCAAGTTCCTCGGTCTATTGACTTCCATATGTCCAGCTATCCACTACGGATGGCTATATACCGAACAATTCAAACGACATAATTATATATGTCTACTTAAAGATCCGGGTTATGAACAAACAATTTGTTTACCTCAACATTTAAACAGTGATATTAATTGGTGGATTAATAATATAGAAACAAATTGTAATCCTCTTAAAATTAATTCAATCACTTCAAATTAGAGATTTTTTCTAATGCATCTACGAGCATCGGTCAGTATTAAACTACTAAGCTAATAAATGGCTCAATGAATCTCTTGATTTAGAAAATGTATCCAAAAAGTTGTCAACTTTATTAGCACTCGCGACTGCACACCGAGTACAAACTTTAGCCTTAATTAAATTATGCAATATTAATCTAATAAAACATACAGAAATCATGATAAGAGTCCGGATCGTATAAAAATATCATGTTCTAACAATGAACAACCTATATTAAAATTACAATATTTTGATGAAAATCCTCGTATATGTCCAGCTCGATCTTTGATTTCATATATCCAAAAAACAAACTCTCTCTACTCATCAGGCCAAGACAATTTACTACTTAGCTATCGTAAACCCTATCGCAAAATATTGTCTCAAAGATTAAGCCAATGAATTAGACACTTAAAAGTAGTGGCTTAGATAGTTCTGTTTTACTTGCACTTCACTGCACATAGTACTCGGCATGCAGCCACGTCCAAAGCTAACGCACTAGGTGTCAGCCTAGATGTGATCCGAAAAACAGTGGGTTGAAGCGAATCTTCATCAATTTATGTTAGATATTACAATCGACAAATGGTGACCTAGAGCAATCCATTTTGCTAGGCCATTCTTTTTGATAATACTTGATCTTTTTGATGATAAAACTAATAGACTTTCTGTTGTTACACATTGATTTGGCACCGAGTAAATGTATTGCATGTACAAAGTTATTTTTGTACGTAAGTTTTGATAAGCAAAGAATAGTTATTTCGTACTTTTAAGTGCTTTTTTTGAAGTCTGTTAAGTTCTTTTCATCATTATTTTTTTAATTGTCCCTTTTGAGCGACCTTGGCCTAAATAAATATTACGGGCAGGTTTACAATTAACTTCATTGACACAAGAGATTCATCAATATATAAATAAATAAAGGTTATAAACCAGTTCTGATTATTTGGTGTTATTTATATCAGTGAAATTTAAATGGAACTAATTTGGAAGTGTGTCGTTTAAAATAAAAAATAATTTTGCAAATCGGTAAATCGGTTTATAAATGACGGAGTTATGACCTCATAACTCCGTCACATCCGTCGTAACAAACATAAAAGAAAACAAGACAAAATGCAACCTAACTGAGAACCTCTTTTTTTTGAAGTCGGTTAAAAATGTAGGTACTTACTTCGATTTCTATCTCCGAAAACATTGTGGATTCCGACCAATTGTTGAATAGAGCTTATTAATTTCTTTGCAGCTTCTATTGGATCCCCGTTTGTATGTAATGCGTCTTCATACTTATTTATATACGCTCTAATACGTAAAGATATTTTCATTGTTACGTTTAATACAGAAGTTGTAAAGATAAAATGATTATTCTTCTCAAGAGTATTTTATCTATGTATTAACTAGATCATGTCTTGGTAAATGTAGACGGTAACGGTACAGAAGAAAATGCGTATATGAATTGTTATATCGTATTTATAAGGAAATATTTTGTGTTCGTGTGTATAAGTTGTAACATTGTATGACAGACTAATGCTAGTAATTTTAGTGTCATCACGAAGTAATTGAATGTAATTTTTTTTTAATTGACAGCTATCTTTACTGGTTAAATTGAAGTTAATCGTTTGTTAATTACGAAAATATTTACAGACTATGAATTCATAATTTAAAAAAATTGTTCAATTTCATCCATAACATTTCAACGTATTTTTCATCATTAACGAATACATAAATGAAAGTGTTTTTGCAACTTCATGAATATAATAGCCTCGTTAAATATTCGGTCTCTCAAAATCAACAGCCTGTGAAGAGATTTAACTCTCAACAGGGAGCCCTTACGCTCCTGTTGATTTTAGTCAACAAACAAAGGTGGTTATTATAATAGGTTACAGCTTAACTGCGTTGTACAAGCTTTGTAGTGCACATAAAAAAACCGACGTATTAACATGTATGCCAAGATGCCCGGATTAAATTTTAAAAAAATTGCACAGAAGTTCCATGAGTATAACATAGGCAAGCAATAAATAATATTTTTTGGAAATTTCACTCCTAATAATTTGAAAAAGGTTTGGAGTGAATTAAAAAATTACAAATTTGTTTATTAAACAAATTTGTAATTTTTTACCATTACTATGCCATAAATCAATAAGCACGTATTTGGCCCATTTAGAAAATCAACCCTAGACGAACTCCTACGAGAAGGTTATTCAAATTTAGCGTGGAAAAAATTTAATTCTGCGAAATAATAAATTGGTTAGTCCTAAATCTAACGTAGTTTATTAACTTTCAAACACAATATCCCACAATATTTTTAAGAAAATGTCGACTCTTTTATTTTATACTACGTTTGTCTAGTTTTCCTAGGTTATATTTATTAAGATAAAAAGTACTTAGAAAAGTTGATGTGCGGAGTCTATAAAGTTTTGATTAGCTTGAGCAAATAATTTTTTTCTTTAGATATTCTTTTACTTCTAATTATATTGTTGTCTAATACATACACATATTAGAATTATTATAAATACGTTAAAAAAAAATTGCTAATAACATATAGCATTTGTAAATACTTAAGTGGAGTAATTAACGCTTGATTTTTTTTATGGAATTATACAATATTTAAGAATTGGTAAGGCAATCATCTATTATTATGTAAACTGACTTTGAGAATCAAGGTCTTTTAATTCAGTTGACAACGTAACGAGCTACAAAGCTAGAACTGGTTTTGGGGTCCCATAATTGGGTTTATTGTCTGAAGATATTATTTTATATTACATAGTAATTTGAAATAGCAATTAATTATTTAAGTTTTAAAAATATTTAGGTAGAAGTTTTATCATTTACTCCTAACATTTATTTTGTAAATAGTTTTTACGACATCTATACACAACACTCACTATGTCCACTTTAATCGCTGGATTGCACATCGTCGATAAATTGTATCCGTTTTCCGGATTAAAAAACCGATTTATAAATGCCGAGGTAGATGACAAAACTTCTATCTCAGGCGCGGAGTGAAACTTGCTGCGACTGCGTCAGTTTGCTTGAGATCACGGCGGATACAACTCGGTTGAAACGTCAAGACAAAATAAAAGGTAACCACGTTAATTTCCCATTTTTTTGATATTTTGTAATGCAACACAGAAGTTTAAAAGTTTATAAAATAACGAGTCTTTTTTCACGCAAAATATATAAATCTGAACTCGATATTTAATTAAGAATTTACTTTATATCATAATCTTATCTAGTTTTTTTAAATTTATTTTTGCACGTCACGTAAGAGTCTTCCTAAAATAAATATTCAATTTTCGAACATCTTCGAGTCTGTAACTGTGTTATTCTTTTTACGACTCTACAATTATACGTTTAATTTTTATTCCAACATGACCAATCATAACCAAACAGTTATAATTCGATATTTACAATTTTATTAATTTTATTATAGAGAATTAAAAATAGGCCATATCATGTAAACTACCGTTTCGCTTAGTTATTTTCCTACGAATATTTACGAATATGCCTACACATTTCATTCGTTATTGTAAACAATACTCGTTTGTAGTATTGTGTGGATATTACTTAGATAGTTAATATAATAATTTACATACAAAGTTTTTTTAGCATATTTAATAGTATTAAGTACCTAATGCATTGGACGTAGCATTTAGTTACATCGTAGCAGTTTACTACGATATTATGCTACAGACTCGTAGCAGTATAGTATAGATATATAGTTGAATATAACGACATATTTATATTTTTTGTTAAAACACGAGCATGAGATTAAGGAATGTCGAGAGTGAATCTACCCGTTTAATTTATCACACTATCTCAATTCTGTATCGTACGAGTATACCTATTATAAATTAACATATGCGCGTGCTGAATGTAAAGTGGGTGTCATCGAAATGTGAAGACAGTGAAAAGGGTAGAAAATATGATCTTCCAATGCCAATATTTTTAACACAGAATAAAACATGGCCTTGCTGCAAACACTGTAATATGCACGAAAAATATTGAAAACAGTCAAGTACATACATAAGTGTTATTTAATATAATAAATATATAATTGCTGTTTTTCTAAATATTTTATGAAAGAGGCCGACGTGATTTATATAAAAATAGAACGACAGGTTATTTTGCAAAGAATACGAGACGAATTTTTAGTGACATCTTTCGTAGATAGAGAGGACGGAGCGTCAAGCAACGCAGTTCTTAAAAGCATATTTCTTTCGCTTCCTCAGATCTCATCATTCTTTTCACAAATCATTTATAGTTACATTTACTTATTTTTGTGTTTCTATTTTAAAACTAATATTTCTCCCTTATTTGAAGGAATTCACAGGAGTAAGTTATGTGACAAGTGTCGAACCAAATATTTTGAGTACTGTTAATTATTTACATAGGTATTTTTCTCTGCTCGATTTGCTCTTAAAATAGTCGTACCTAATATCATTACCGAATGGGAAATTCTTTTTTTTTAATATATAAACAAGTTTGGCCTGAGTACTAGATCTTTGTAGCGGATAGCGGCTTCGAAGATCACAATGGTAGGACAAGTCGCCTTAAGAAGAAGAAAAAGACACAAGCTAGAAAGTTAATTTTAATGGGAAATAATAGATGGGAGAAAGAAATTTGTTTTCTCCCATCTAATTTACCTTTTTTAGTTTGTATCTTCTTTTTTTTGTGATTGTTCATCGATTTATTTATTGTTATTTCATCAAATACAATATATAAACAAGTAACGAAATTAGATACCTCAGTATCTAATTAATATCTACCTATTTACTATTTAAAGCGAATAACTGTGATCAATGATGATTCGCGATTATTATAACTATCAGTTAATAAACCAGTTGCTTTCTAAGAAATATTTGAGATGATTGCTGTTCAATATATGACAGTTCACTCCGAGCATGAAAAGCAAAACGCGCTCGTTGTTAATGTTCGCGTTAAACGGCTGGATGCCTACAAAAGCTGGATAATTTAAGAGAGTTGCGTATAAACGACCGGAATATTTCAAACAGCGGAAAAGCGCGTGGCTTATTTTGCGGTTTCATAGTATTAAACAAACTTTGATGTTTGTCTTTCAACCAATAAAGAGAAAACAAAAAGTCATGTTCAGTTGCGATGTATGAATGTATATAGTATAACATTAAAAATTACATTTAAATTAAAAATTAGGAGGTTTTACAGTTTGGTCCGCCCGCCCCGTCGCTGTCTGTTTGTATGTCACAAGTCTATTGTAATACTATTTGTATACGTATTAAGATGACATTTGGAATGGAAACACAGATTAGTGGAGACGTTTGATGAAGAAAAGTTTTTTAGACCCTCTTATAATTTATTAGAAATTGCGAAATGTAGAAGCAAGCACGGTCAGGATAAAACAGCCTTTATACGCATTAAAATAGTCTAGTTTCTAGTGTAATCGTTAAAGTATCTTTAATGTCAGTAGTTGAAGTGATTGTTAGTAACAATCAAAGACTTTTATATGAACTGGCGTAGACATGCCCTGCTGTAAGAAACGAACATTTGTTCATTGTCTTCGAACTAAAACATTAATAATATTATTATATATTACTAACAATATTTGCGTAAGTGTAATTATAAATTACTCTCTGTTGTGCTTGTTGTCGTGAAAACAACAAGAGTAAAACAGAGAGTAATTTAAGCTTTTTCTAATTTTAAACAACACTTTTTGTGAGACCGTGTGACGTGCGTTTGTATACACACTGGTGTTAATTAATTTATTTAATGTAAAAATTTATTTAAATTGAATTTGGTACTTAGGGCGCGTCTACTTCAGTTCATATAGAAGTGTTTAGTAATCAACGATATCTATGTAAGTACTAGATTGTGTATTAAAAACAATTGCTATGTTTTACTCAACTGAGGCTCCGGAGACCTAGCCCACAGAGACCTAGCTCACTCAATTCGAAACTAGTGCAGTGAACAACGTAGCGTAATATTTTACTTCAATGTCATATTTAATGCACCTACGTAATGCTTTTAGAACAAATAATTAAAAAATCGATCCTCAAATTATTACAAGACTGCAAAATACACATTTAAATTGGATTTTTAGAGTGGTTTGCACCAACTATTCAAACCCGATACTAATACTAATAGCCAAAAACTGAAGATTTACGAGTATTATGCAAATAATTATTTCGATAATGAACATGAAATTACACTGACAGTGCGAGGTTGCCATATTTGCTATAGCTAACTGTTTTACTTGTGGTTACGTTCAATGAGTTAGAAAGAGACGAAAATTCGTTTGACACCCGGTGATAAAAGTGGCAATTTAATGTGGCTTCGTCAATTTGTTTTTTAGTCCGAGTTTTATACACTTCTTTTTTGTTTTATAATAATTATATAATATACATAATATAAATTAATAATAATAAATTAGCTGTTATTTTGCTAGATTTTCCTTTTCTGAGGCAATTCGAGCAAAATCACGAAGAGGCCATGTTCAATATTGAATAGTTTCAATACTCACGTTTCTCTACTTTTATTAAAATTTCTACTACATATATGCACTTAATAATCAAATTATGTACAAAAAAATATATATATTTATATATACACTTAGAGTTACATACAAAGAATTCAGGACTTCCCTAACGAAAAGGCGACGGATAATTCTCCTATTAAGTTTATGGGTTAACTGTATTCAAAAATACATGCAAAATCCTCAAAAATTTAATTCTATCCAGCCATACACTAACATGTTTTTGTGACAATGATGATAATAAAGTCAGTGGCTGTGTGTTATTTCGTAATTTTCGTACGAGCTTGGTTTATAATGGAACGTTATAGTCGTGAGGAAAATGCAGTGAGTTGGAACAATATCGTCAACAAAGTTGTGGGATGTATATAGCATGAATTAAATGGTCTAGAATGCTGATAAAATTAAAGTGGAATTAAAGTCCCTCAAAGCTAAAGCATGCAAATAAATAAGTAAACAATAAACGGATGTACTAATCTTCTCTTCTTTAAATATATCATAAATATGAAAATGAATGTTTGTTTGTATGTTTGTCTCCTATGCGGTCCTAAACCATTTTTTTTTATTATTTATGTTATCGTGATGAAACTTTGGTGAGTCTTTCTATGCACGACAGTGAATTATTTTAGTAAACAAAACGTGAACGAAGTCGCGAGTGACAGCTAGTGTTTTATAAAAATGGATGTTTGTATATACGTAGTTGCTAAACTACAACATTATTTGACAGATCACCATAAAAGTTGACACGATTATCTATTTCTTTATAGATAAGGTTTTTACTGTATCTTTTGTTGTAAATCGTTACCACGCAGACGAAGTCGCGGAAAAAAGCCAGTTGAATATAATAAGGAATTTATTTATTGAAGACAAATGAGAATTAACACTACACTGTAGAAAAGTGCACTTTTAGCAATTAGCAAATCAGATAATCTTCAAAGAAAAAGTTACTTAAAATCTTTATTTCCATACTACACGAGTACAATTATACTACTAATGTGTCTGTATGCCTGTTACGTTTCCACGGCTAAAACCTTGAACCGATTTGGATGTAGCTGTAGTGAAAGTTATAACCTATGTATGTCTATCCCTAGGGTTCAATATAATAATAATAATGCGCCAGACGATACACACCAATATGGTGATGGACGTTGATTACTTTTTAAATTTCACGCGGACGAAGTTGCAAACAATAGTTATTATTATGTTTAGCATGACTTCTCATTAAAAAGTAGCTGAATCACATCACATTACATGAATAATACATTCTATATAAAAAAATCTGTATCGTTTGTTATTGTATTCTATATTCTTTGAATACAACGGATAATAATACAATACGTGAAAGATTAAACATGTGATGTTTGTAATAAATCGTCAAATCTGAATCAACGAAAAAAAACATATTTTAATTGTTAATTTACTATTAAAATTACACTATTTGAATCGAACCCTATAATCTTTAACGCTATGTGTAGCGCCCATTGCCGATTAAAGTGTAAATTACACTTCCTCTTCGTAATCATAGATCGGATTAATTGATACGGCGTAGAATCAATAATTATAAAGCTAGTGAAATTGAGTAGAATAATGATATCCTGGGGTTTTTAATTATTTCGCTAAATGTCAGTTCTTGTTAATTAATAATTTATAATAATAACATAACTACGCGTAGCAGACGCGGAAAGTTATGAGATATGTATTAATGGATTTTAGAACCAAATCTAAACCGAACTTCAAAGGTTTTATGAGGCTGAAAAAGATCTGATGAAGATTTGAAAATTACGAGTATAAAAACATAAGGCTCTCTTGAAGTAGTACTTCAATGTTTAATACAATCACTGAAGTTAAATAAAATTGCTTGCGGTCATCTATCGTGCAAAATTTTTATATTACGGAAAGACAAACAAGAAGAATTGAAATTTTACAAGGCGAAAATAGAACTTAAGGACGGTGAAGCTTGATGCTCCGTCCTCTCTGACTACCCCGTTAGGAATATAGCGTGAATATATGTATGTATGTACAAACGGGCAAGCAATCAACATCATATTAAGTGAACTGAGGCCCACGGACGTTTACACCCACGGATATTTACAATGTTAAGACGCTTCAAATTACAAATACGTTGAGATAAGACACAATACTGAGAATTACAATGTTTTGCGGTTTGTGTCAGAAATTTCATCTGCTGTGTTGCCCTCTACATCGAAACTCAACATAATCAGCACTGCTGTTTAGTGGGAGGATAAGCGAGTAAGACGATGATAGCGATCCCGAAGAATCTCGCACACGGTTCTATTACTCGTAATATGATTCCTGATAATCTAGTGGTATCTATAACGAACTCCTCTTTGCTTCGGAAGTCATTTTAAGCTGTTGCACTGCTATATGACAATAGTTAGTTCACCGGCATTGCAGGTGGTTTGAAAACTATAATAGTAGGACGTACTAGCCTTAGCTCTATAGTGCGGGCCACATAATAAGGTTACCATATCTTCTGTCTGTCGTACGAGAGCTTCAGGTCGCGGCCGATAGGAGTGGAGATCCAAGTTGTACATCTATACGACCCCCGACAAAGAGAATTCCGTGTGTGGTCCACGCCGTAGTAGTACTGTTGGGGGGCTGATGGGTGCTCTTTGTTCCCTGAGACGTGCTTTGCCATAGCGCAAGAGAGGCTTCGGTGCATACCGTAGGAGTTCCCCGAGCCCTTTAATAATGCGCCAAGAACAAAAACAACAATCGTAGCAGATTTAGAAAAGCAGTGCGTAAAAATCTCACATGATCCAGTCTCATGGCAAGATTTCTTCTATGTTAATAAAAAAAAAATTAACCTGCCTACAGATCCTAACTAGCCCTATGTGAAGGAATATTGTCCGTACTCATTAAATGACGTTTCCGCCACATAAACAAACAGTACTTTGCATTTTGTTTTGTTTGCGTTTGCAAACCGCACGGCAGCAGCCTTTGAACATTTATGAATATCAACTTATGAAATATGCTTAGGGTACCAAATGGTTTCCGTAGGAACAAGTGATAAACGGATATTGAAGTGATTCCAAATCATAATTATATGCAAAACACTTAATTTATGAAAACAAGTATGATATTGAAGTTCTTGCATCTCGTACCCTGAAATGGTAATTATTCTTTACTAATAAAAATTAAAGCTAGAAAGTAAGTTCATAAATACCATACAAATACCGACTTCAATAACTGTCAAATTCAATTTGAAGTTATTTTTGTACTCGTGTTTTGATTAGTAAAAATTATTATTTTGTAATTTTTATTTTTTTGTGTTTTGTTTTCAAGTCGCTTTAATTTTTTTTTAAGTTTTTTTGGGGTAATAACTAAGTTTTTTCTAATTTTGGAACGGAACATTAAATAAAAGGATTATCAAAATAAGTACATAATATATAAGCCATCGAGAAGTTTTTTCGTTTCAGCAGTATTCCATCATCAGAATTCGAGTTTTCTATGAGAGCACCCTAGACGTATACTCTTTCAAAAAAAAGAATCATCAAAATCGTACATAAAAAAAGTAAAGAATAAAATTAGATGAATTTTTTTGCAAGTTAAAATAGGTGTTCTATGTGTATTAAGTATAAATATAAGGTATTGCGTGAAAATATTCAACCATTTCTTATTTTCCTGCCTAGTATGTAGGTATATACCTAAAGAGCACTTACTATAACCTCCAGTCACCGAAGTGGCTGTCTGCTATTAGACTGGAGGCGTCTGTTTGTAAACCCATTTGAGTGCAACCTACTATTTGTGTTTGATTAGTGGGAAAGCCCTTTAATGGCGAGTGTCTTAAGATGTAGATATAGGATAACAGATCCACTTTATTCGCTATAACTTAATAAGGAATGGGATTCTGATCTTACAATACGAGGGAAATACGACATCGAAGCGTTTGGACATGGATTTTCTTACATGAAAATAACTAGTTAAGTGCTAATTCAAACGGTTTTCGTAATTAAGATCGTAACATGACTTTTTAAAGTTTTATAAATAATAAAGTCTTTTGTTATGATTTGCTTGTAAATTTCAGGCAGGTCTTAAGTTACATTCCTAGCTTTTTAAAAGTATTACGTCTACTAGTTCCGGCGCTAAGAGGGATGTAACGGTTTAGTTGAGATCACAGTCATACACAATTTAATTTTTGCAATATATATTCTTCAAACTTAATTAGGACTATGTATTGCCTACTTACACATAAATACCTATACCTATTCCAACGTTTAATTCGAAAGAGTGATTTGACGTTGCCAGGGTAACCAGTTTTTGCTATTTTTTAAATAGTGTTGTCGTATGTCGACTTCGTTATTATTAGTGTGTAGCGGTTGCCCACGGCGCTATCCGCATGAAATTTCCTTTTTTGATCATTCATGAGAGCGGTAGCGTCAAAAATTTATGATTATTTGTAACAATAAAAAAAGCGAGTAAAATGTATACAAAGGAACAATAAAAACAAACATGACGTTTATTTATTCCAATTATTTAATACATTATGAAATGGCGACGCTTCAGGACCTTGTCAGCACAAAATTAAATTAAATAAATATTAGGCTAGTCAATCAATTTAGATCGTATCGTATTGTAATAACGCACAGTAAATAATCCAATTATTTATTACAAAAGATTTCAGAAATCTGTCTATTGTACGTTTCCTGAGGATGCAATTACGAGACGTGAAATATGCCCTTAATGAAATTAGTCGAACTACTCACGACGTGGTAAATTATTATATATAATTTATTTTTAATTTATATATTTACATATAAACTAAAAATTGTTTGTGCACGAATAAAGTGAGACTCACTTGAGTGAGAAGGCGTTTTTAGAGCTATTTCCAAGTCGAGCTTGAAAAGCATCAACATGCCTTTTCTTGAAGTGATTCAGCGTTTGTCGAGCAAAGTGTAAGAGACGAGTAATCTATTTTTATTCGTGCGGTAACTGTGCGATTAGCTAATAACTTAGGCTGAATATATTTGTTTGTTTATTCTTTTATCGTTAAATAATTTAAGATTTTCAAAAATTCTAGCTACAGACTTGCATAAAAAAAGTTTGTCAACCTAATATTTTCACAAAAAGTATAGCGTTTTTGTTGAAGAAGTAGAACAGGTTCATTTCATTGTATAAAGAGTAAACCATTGTAAATTATTGTAAATTCCAGGTACTGATGTGTATGTATACAAGGTTATTTCGAAAGGATGGGTAAATATGGAAAAGTATAAAAATACCCCTGACAAAAGAAAACTTGCATTCAACGACTTCACCAGTCAATCAATAGCTCTAGTGTAAAACCTTAAAGTTTAAACAAAAATAAAGGTGATGCAACCCTTATATCACCGTTTTCCCGTCGCTAGCAAACGTTTGGAATACAGGGCATTAAGATAGGGTTGTACTTTTTTCCATTAAATGAATGTTGTTTTTTTGTATAGAAAACAAAATAAAAGTATCGCGTAATTATTAGATCTGCAATATAATAGTCAACAAATATATATAATAAATATATAAATCCGCTGGGTCCCACCAGCGGATTTATACCCCCTTTCACAATAACCTTGCATATTTGAAATATACACATACGTAATATATATACAAAACAAAACATTTGTTTTTATTTTGTTATCATGTATATAAACTCTTAGTAAAGTAATTACAACCGTTTCTCTATTTTGCCATAAGTCGTCACGCCAGAAAAAAATCAATATACCTTTGAAAGTATACTACATTTATTATAATATCTGGAATCGAATGAACGTAAATAAAATATTATTGCCAGATAAATAAAAATATTTTTATCATTCAGTTGCCGGAATATTAAAATAAATTTATTCGCCAGGTACTGGACAATAGATTCAACAAAATTATTCGTCCGGTAACCGGACAAATAACGTCTCAAAGTGATCTCAAATAATTTTCAGGATATAGTCAGATGAATGTAGGAGATATAGTGGACTTAAATTTATATAAAACTTCAAGGCCGAGTAACTAAACTTTCTTAAATTGAGATGTAGAGACTTCAAGTAATAAGAGAGTTAACGTCAAATTTAGGAGGAATAGACTTCAATTCACATAAGATCTCACAACTTTATAAGAGCTAAAGAGTTTAGATACAAGGCTATATGTTTCCATGAAATGGTTTGATGAGATATTATATATTATCTATCATTTTATTAACATTAATAAGATTCTCATAATGGTCGGTCTTTAGTTTCTGTTAGTCACTCAATATTATTGAGACTTCCTTGTTTGTTAAAAGGTTTTTTTTTTATACTAATGAAGATTTGCATAGCATTTAGCAAAAACTGCACTAAATAATTTAATGCAAGTTTAATTATTTAGTGTAATTTTTAAATACCATTTCTTTTATATCAATAAAAGTATTCTTACAGTAATATCATCGTCAATACGTGTAATTCATTTTCTTGAGTTTATTTTGAAATTATTTTAGAGTTCCTCTGAGATATGAACTACGTTCAACTTTGTACCTAAGTGAATTTAGATTCAACTCCGGCATTATTACATAATTAAAGTGCAGAAGTTTCAGAAGGTCGACTAAATATGATACACTACCACAATTGCGTAAATGTTGAACTAATTTTGTGTTCAACATTTTCTTGTCAATTAGTATATAGGTATTTATGAAAACATTCCGTATGAAACCTGCTGCCTTGTACATAATATGTAAACAAAAAAGAAAACAAAAAAACAAACAAATATTTGTAAAAAATGTAATAGGTAATGAAAATAAATATACTGGCCTCGTTTAGTAAATATACTATATTGAATGATATGTAAAAAAGTTAGTAAAGATTTAAACAAAGGCGAATAACAACTTTGATATTTATATCAGAAAAAAAATACTATTTTGACAAGTCCGTGTACATTAACTTATCGTTATTGTAATTTAATTAGAAATTGCCCACGACTTTGTCCGCGTGGTAAACGGGATAATATACGTACGGCCTAAGTCGACTTTGAAGTTCCGTTCTCAATATTAGTGAAAGAATGTTTGAAATTGGATGAGCAGTTTTGGAGATTGTCTCCATCCAAATTTCCGAAGTTTACCTGTTTATAATGTTAGTTCGGATTTAAATAGATGTTTAAACATATGATAATTTTAATCAATCTGTTTATTTCTCAATCGATTTGGCTGTGTTTATTTAGCACACAATCATATGCTCGATTGACTGCTATATGAGTAAGCCAATAAGCTTTATTGGACTTGGGTACTGAGCATGACGTCATAGGTTTCACTTTGATTTTATGTGGGACTTACTTCTAACGTTATAACTTAGTGGTCGGATGAGTTTAACATATTAATAATAACTTTTTCTGCTATTTTTTTTTAAAAACAGTCTCTATTTTTAAATTCAACGATAAAATATTGTAAACTTAATGAATGTATACACTTATTGCGAAGTAGAATGTCTCAAAAAAAAATTTTTGTTCAGACAGTTCAGACTCTGCCTTCTGAATGTTTCTAAATATATTAATTTTTCGATTTCAGAAAATCCCATAGTCCGACTTAGTTCTGCTACAGTTTTGTTATATGTATGTCCATTTTGCTTTTACCAAACTGGCATTTCAATATACTTTTTTGCTCGTAATTCCACCCATATCTTTTTCTGACTGTTGATACAAGATCAAAGGATGTCCAGATAATCCAGCCTTTATAGATTTATAAATGGACACAAACGAATTACATGTTCCACTTTTTTAAGAAATAACGTGTCCTCGTGAATAAGATACATGTTGCATGGTATTGGCAACCATAAAATATTAATACGTGCATATATATTAATGAAAGTATTTCCTAAATTTAGTGCAAATCAAACGATTATTCAAGAGTATTCCAATGTTCAAAAAGAATAGTAGAGATAGATAAAAGTAGAAGGTAAATGTAAGTTTTAATGAAGATCAATACTACGTGAAAACTGTTAAGTGATACTGTATCTACAAAAGAAAAGCATTCGCTTTTTTATAAGATTTTCATTTATTTTAATAGTATTACACACACGCACACACATCTTCTTGCTGTATCCCTGTAATAGAGTAGTCAGAGAAGATGGATTGCCAAGCATCGCGGTTCTAACATATAGGTATATTTCCTTAGCCTCTGCAAACCTTAAATGTTAAATATTATACTACAGTATGTATTATTTTATTTTCGACCGGATTTAAAATTATACACTGTAACTGTATATACACTAGATTGCAATATTATAGGACAAGAGTTGTAAATAATAAAGATAATAATAGGTCAGAAATAAAGACAAAGGATAGGAAAGTATGGAAAGGGGAAACATAATATAATATAAAAAAAATTGCATTTACACATAGTAACATTATAATACTGAATAACCTAATACGTTTTGTCATGTTTAATAACATTTAATTGGCACATTTTACTCAACAAATTAATGCTCAACTTAGTTTCAAAGTTAATATTGCTAATGAAATGTTTATTAATGGATTTATAATTAAATATTCGTACTCCCAGTATCCTTCGTATTAGTATAAAATACTGTGTTATGTTGATGACACTACTATAAATAAATATTGTTTAAACCATAGAATAATAGGTCTATGGTATAAACTTAATATTTGACAGTACGTTTGTCCTCTCTGACTACCCCGTTAGGGATACAGTGTCAAGATATGTATTTACGTATGCATGTTTACATAAAAGTATAATTAAAGAAAAAGTAACTGAAATCAAAAAACAACTGCACATAAAATATATTGAATATATGTAAAAAATGATTTATAAAAGACGTGTTCATAATCAAATTTTTGATATTCATACTTAGTACTTATTTTTATAAATTGTCTAGTAGATATTTATGGATGCTTTTACAAATGCATGCTAATAATTCTTAACAGTGCAGTCGAAGGCTACAACAGCTATTTATAGAGAACTATTTGTAGAAAGTGTCCTAGTAAAGAAAATGTTTATAGGTTTTCAGAAATTCATACTGTTAAATCTTAACACGATGTCTGAGACTACACCAGCTATCTAGGTGTGTAGGTAATTCATAAACTGATCAGAAACATTTGCATTTGCCTTATTAAGATTCAAAATCATGAATTTTTGAAAAGCTACTTAAATCTCTTGGGCACTCTCTAAGATAAAAATGAATAGTAAGTATGATAATATTTAAAAATATAATTGTAAACGGGTTTTGTTTACATCATTTTTTACATTTTTTCAGTTCCTTTTACATGCAGTCGGACTTTTCTTTTTTGTCATTAGTTTTTTAAATCAAAGTTGTTAGTTTTGTGAAGTTCATAACTTAAATACATTGATGTATATATATAATAGAAACCGTGAAGTCTGATTGGCGTGTTCAACAGAGCCTAATAAAAATGAACATACTCTCGAATTATGCCGTTCATATAGGAATTTCCATGCGGCAAGATTGAAAGTTGGAACTTGGAGTATAGTGGAAAAAACTTTGCTCGGATCTTTAAACTTCTTTAAAATAAACTCTACAGCATCATGACTGAAAAGTTGAAACTTATAAATACGTATTGCATTATTTAGTAATGTATTAATTAGTAAATATATTGAAACGTATGTACATATGTATAATGGAATACTATAAAAACATAAAATTGTGTTCACAGGGAACATTTCTACATATGCTTACAATTTTATGGAGTCGTAAAAGTTGTGAAACGTGAAATTATATGATTTAGGTGATTTAATAGCTATCACAAAGTGAGTTTGCATCGTGTGACAGGTGCAGTGTATGTTAAGTATGTTTAATGGATTAGTTTATGATTAGGGTATTATTTTATATTAACAATAAGATATAAGTAGTATATTATTATGAAAGCTATTGTATATATTTAGGGACAGAATAAGAATAATTAATAATAATAATTAACGCTATAAATCAAAATTTTTATTAATAACAAAAAAGTACATACACGCGTTAAACAAACTTAAAACTACACATTATCTTAAATATTAAACTTCCTCAAAGTTGCCGTGTCATTGCTTAAGGTGCCCGGCAGACTGGCAGCATTACCTCTTTAAATAGCCGAACTGATTCGTTGACGGAAGAAGCTACCCGCACGGTGATCTACCGAAGCCTCGACCAGTCTCTTACATTATCGCTATTACAATTTTTATTTGTTATTCACAGTAAATTTTAATTGAAACGTTACATTAGATATATTATACAGTTTATGTAATCCAATTATATATCCTAAGTAACATTTTAATTTAAAATATACTTATTACAATTTTTAATATAGTTTGTAACTGACATAAATCAATACATATTTTTATTTTATTTTTTTATTTTTGTTTATTCAGGTAATCAACAGCCATTTCATTAATAATAATATACAGAAGCAACTAATACACAAAAGGCCAATAACAGATTACCCTAACATAGTTAATTTGTGGTAATTACAGTATTCTTTTTATTATTATTATTATTTTTTCTTTCCTTTCCTTCCTTCTTATTATCCATCCATCCATTTTCCATCCTAATCAACTTAATGGATGGCGGTCTATTATAAATAATAGACTTCTTCGAAGTTGCCGCTTAGAAAGCTGTCATTGCTTAGGGTGCCAATCCCTTTGAATAGCTAAGGTGATTCGTTGGCGGAAGACGCTGCCAGCCCGAGGGTCCCCCAAAGCCTCGACCAGTCTCTTACAAATATCGGAAACCAGTCGACGGGCTTCAGGGCCCTAGGGTCTCAAAGTTCGACTACAAAAGGCGTAAATACGAAACTCCCAGAGAGAGTCGCATACTTACACCGCTTCAAGTTCAAGTTTGTAATTAATTTTTGTTATACAATTTAAGTTATCAAATTATATGTTTAATGTAAGTCATAAATAAATAAAATCTGACTAGAAAAATAAATATGATAATTTTAATATTTTAGCTCTGAGGTGTATGTAAATAAAACATTTTCCTTTTATTGGCATCTGAACATATTGGACTTATCAATTTTCTTTGATTTTATAGTCTCAAAGAGTCTTCACGAGGAATGTTTATTCTGAAAGCGTCACATGAAAAAATTGAAGCCATGATGGATGCGAATAAGTTATTACGTTAGCTCAGTAATGTGTTTACCTGAATACGGGTGCCAGCCATTTCGACGGAGGTCCTCTTTGAACTTTGTTTACGCACAAAGGGTCCGCAGGGTTATGAAAAAAATTAATTTAATTTCGTAGCTGTATGGGTTTACACATCGTCGGTTATATGAGCCTTTAAGTAAAAGGGAGCGGGTGACCGGGCGTTTAGGTAAATATTTTATGGTTTCTCTCATGGAATATTTATGGGGTTATAATCTCTGCAGCCTAAAATCTCATAAGTCCACATCATGTTAGAGACGTACTTTATGTTTATGAACGTCTTGTATGAGTGATAGTTTGGAATTAATAGTAATTAATAGGTAACTTATGAAATTGTATTAATCAATGGTTAATAATAATTAAGAATAATTAACAACAATTACTAACGCTATTATAATTTACATTGAGTTGTACATTACAAAATACTTGGAACTACGGAACCATCAGGACCGTCTGTAGTTACGGGATAAAGTAAGTGTAAAATAATATTATAATTTTCATGCGCGTATGATGTAGACATATACATAGTTATCCACTATTATCTTAAAAGAGCAATATTTGTATATAGATATATGTATATATATTTGATTACGCTTTCTGGAAAACGGCTCTAGCGATTTCAATGAAATTTACAATATAGGGGTTGAGGGGAGCGAGAAATTGATCTAGTATCAATTTTGAGAAAAATCGTTTTCTTCGTCTTTAACACACTTAAAGCTTCTAAAGTCTAAAGTTCTAAGTTTTTTTAATTTTACCGCAGAGTTTACCTCCTCAATAGCACAATAGCTAGAGCGTAGATCTACCAAGCTGAAACATGCGGGTTCGAATCCTGCGATGTGGTCAGACTTTTTTGTTATTTTTTTTGTAAGACACCGAGTAAAGCATGGTCGCTCAGGTACTATTTTAGCTGCAGATATTTAGAACTTGGTTCTTTTTAGTGTAGATTTGTACTTTAAAAATGTATACTTATTGTTTTAAAACTAGGAATTAACTGAGTTTTAATTTGTGCATGTGTTACCGATAAAGTCTATCTGCTGACAGTTATATATCTATACTATACATACGCATGTACGAGATACGATTACATATAAGTTAAATGGTGCACATGCATGAACCATTCTGTGCGTAATTATATTAACCGCGCACTGAAACATATTCCGTTCGTATTAAGTTAATGCGAATAATTAGTTACTATGCGATTTTTATACTGTAAGTAATATTTGGATTGTATTACACTTATATCAGGAAAAGTTGCAACATACATAAATATTGTAGGTAGTAGAGCAAAACAAAAACCAACATTCGATTTTAACGAAACAGTGAACGTACGAACATGTAACAGTTACTTAAATACATACTTACGAACAATAATAATAAGTGTTTTTAAGCAGTGATTGTAAAAAGTATGTACGTACATACTTATTATGTATAACATGTATAATTTTCACTAGTAAGTGACACAGAGGATTTTCTTGCTAAAATAAGACTAATAAAGTACGAAAATTATATGGGTCGAATAACAAAAAAAAGATTAAACCGCCTCCAAAAAAAACATACTGAAAAGTACAAAATAACTATCCTTTACTAATCAAAACTCAAGTCCAATAAAAATAATTTTTTAAATACGATACAGCCCATCGTTATAATACGATAAATATTATAACGATGGGCTGACTTGAAGGTGATCTGGTTCGTTCTATAATCTGGAATTTCAATACTTGTCTTATGTACAAGCTTTTAGATAAAATCCTGTAAAATACCTCATAATGTTCGTTAATTTAGGAATAAATAAGACTCTTTCTCTATGTCGTATTATATCGTATGATAAAATTCATGATTTTTGTTAAAACATAGTTTGTTGACTCCAGGATTTGACGGTTGCTTACATACGTAAGTATAATTTTTATTTCTGATTAATGCTGAAATAATTCGTGCGTCTCCAGTGTGTCGCTGATAGCCTAGTAGCGCGTTACTAAAACTAAATACCACGTAAATAATGAAGCAATTTTTATTTTTTTTGACTAATACGGCTTTACTCCGATTATACGTGAGTAAAGCCGTATTCAATAATTAGTGCGTTAATAATGTCTCACGAAAGTTTTAATAATTTAAACATAAACATGTTGTTTTTTAACCTCCTGATAAAATTTGGTTCAAATTGCTTAAGCGATATCTAACAAAGATAACAAAGATATCGACAATATAATGTAGGTATTTATAACAGATGTGGTTGTTAATGATTACTTGTCTGTTATATTCGTAAGATAAGTCTTATACCGGTTTATAAAAATAACTATCATTCAAATGAGAACATGTAGGTGGTATGAATGAACTTGATTAGTATGATGGAAATATTTGTGCCACACATATTTTTAATACGATTTCTATTTTATTCTCAGATAAGTACTCGTAGATCCACTGCAGAATCTATCTGCTGTAACTTTTAAGGGTCGTTGGACTTGTACTCGACTCAAGTACCTAACAGACGAAAGTCGTCTTCGTGTGATTGACCTCGCTGGGGGCGGAGAACTAGGATCATGTATTGGTGAATCCAGAAAGTTGCCAAAGCTAAACTATTGTAATAAGACGAAAACATCCAAAGTTCGAAGTACGCCGATAAATTTTAAATGACATCGAAATGTGTAGGATTAAGTAAATTTCTATATAAAAAAAAAACCTTTAAAATATGTTATTCTACTAATGTCAAAATATAATAATGCAGTTTATTAAGAATGCGAATAGTAAACACATCCACTATGAAACACCCACACCTAGAAGGTACAAGTGGAATGAAATATGAAATAAAATATCAAAAGGTTAGACCGGCCTCATGAATATTTGAACATGCTAACATAGTACACATTTTCAACAGGTAGAGAAAATCTCCCACTTATGCATATTACATTAAACAAAAAAATGATTTCTTTACGAGTATTTTAATTGTGTGATAATAAGTTGATATATTTACATATATCTACATTATTATAACTACTATCTTATGTGATTTGAGGAGGCCATAGAAGTAGAAACGCGATGCTTGGCGCTCCATTCTCTCTAACTACCCCATTAGGGATATAGCGTGAGGATATGCATAATTATTATAATACATACATATCTTCAAGGTGTATCCATAACGGGGTATTCAGAGAGGCGGAACGCCAAGGTTTCTTTCCAAAATAATTTGGAATTTTCCTCAAAGTTGTCCGACATCTTGTTTTCGTCTAACACCCTACACCTTTCACGCTTCTCTTTCACTAGTGCTTTCGTTTCTGCTTTCTGCAGCTTATCACTTTCATCAAATCCTTCACACAAGCTATTTTATAATATTAATATTTTAATTAATATTTTGTAATAATAATTTAATATTATAAATATTATTATTATAATATTACATATTATTATAATTATTAATATGATGATGTAAAAATATGGATTTTTTAAGAATATAATATTAGAAAAATATTTTGTTCGCAAGTTCGTTACTGTGATATTAGTTTGGGTATCAAATATGTAGTACTTATACTTTCATTAATCACTATTATCTTAAGACATTATGCAGCACAACTTATTTATAAATTTGGTAGTCATGGCGTGGAGACAGAGAATAATATGTAAAAAAGAAGACCGATACCAATCTTGTGCGTAAAGGAATTGCTTACTCTCGGCTGGATACGTAGGGTTGTTGCATTGTGTTGTTTTTTACAATTTGTACTTGTAATTGTTCGCCTAACAAAATGTTTTTAAAATAAAATTTTACGATTACAATTTTTAATTGTAATTGTTTTTACAATTACATTTTGCCTAACACTGGGTGTGACATGTGACAGCTCGCTTAGTTATTACATTTATTACATAATACTGAAAAACAATGCAAACAGATAAGTTTTTGTATTTGTTATAAATAATTTCTTGTAGTTATGTTGAAGAATGATAACTGGATTCCAATTACTAAAATTATTTAGACATTTAAGGACATTATAACACGTTCGTTTATGCGTTTTTGATATTTTTATTTTGCGTCGACCCACTTGAAGAACGAATTAAAGACGAACGGAAGCGGTCCCATGTTTGCGTCGCGTGCGACTCCTTCTAGCGATGCAATAATAAAGCAAGCAATATAATATTATATCGATATTGACGAAATATCTATATCGATTGTTCAAAGTATCGATATTTTAATAGAATTTTTTTGAAGTCTAATAGTTTCAAGTTTCTACACAATGTATTCAAATTAGGCCTCACTATTATTAATGAACAATTAAAATCAGTAAATCGACGTCAATGAAAAGCTTAATAGTCTGAATGCTGAAAAAAATATGTAATCTAAAATACGTTCATCTAAAATTTTATAAGAGATCTTAAAAAGGTTCCGCCTGAAGTATTGTTTTCAATGTATTTCGCTGAATCAGGAATTTCGAGGGTCAACCTTCAGTTATAAAAGCCAGGAAAAGTGAAGTGTTGTTTCTTTCATTATGGCACCCAACAATGTCCTTGGTCTTAAAAGTTTTTCAAAAATGACTTACTGTGTGGACTCAGACAAGGTGACACGGTTTCGTTAGTTAAAATACTTTTAATGCTTCAAGTTTTTAGATTTTTTATGCATATAACCGATTTCAAAAATTCTTTCATCTATAGAAAGCTATCTTATTAGGAAGTAACATGGACTGTATTTTATTTTCCAAAATAATTGTACTCTTGCGAAGTCGGAGTGGATCGCTAGTATTTATCTATAGCAATATTATAAAGAAGAAAACTTTGTTCGTATGTAACGGATAAACTCAAAAAATACTCAACCGTTTTAAAAAATTCTTTCATCTATAGAAAGCTACATTATCAGCGAATAACATGAGCTCTATTTCATTAACCGACTTCAAAATAAGAAGGAGGTTTTCAATTGGTCTGTATGTTGTTTTTTTTTTGTATGTTTGTTACCTCATAACTTCGTCATTTATGAACCGATTTCAAAAATTTTTCGTTTGGTTGGTAATACTTCAGAGGTGGTCCCATTTAAATTTCATCGATATTGGAGTTTGGACTTCGAAGATACACTAGATATCACGACCTGGTTATAACCTTTATTTATATTGACGATTCTCTTGTATATCGTTGCGCTCCGGAATTAGAATGAAGTTAATTACAGACCTGCTCTAAATATTTATTTAGGTCAAGACCACTCAAAAGGGAGAAATAAAAAACTTTTATTAAAAAAAATTAAACCGCTTTCAAAAAGAACACTGAAAAGTATAAAATAACTATCCTTTACTAATCAAAACTCAAGTACAATTAAAATTACTTTATAAATACGATACACATACCTATATAAATAAATTTGACGGTTATTGAAGTCGGTGCCGAATCAATGTGCAACAACATAAAAGTCTATTAGTTTGGTGGGCTTGGCACCGACTTCAGTAACTGTCAAATTTAATTATATAGGTATGTGTATTGTATTTATAAAGTAATTTTAATTATACTTGAGTTTTGATCAGTAAAGGATAGTTATTTTATACTTTTCAGTGTTTTTTTTGAAGGCGGTTTAATTTTTTTTAATAAAAGTTTTTTTTTCAAAAAGATTTCTACCCGTGCGAAGCCCGGACGGGTAGTCAGTATTTAATATTACAAAAAGATTTTTTTTTATTGTTTGTTGTTAATGAATAAACTCAGAAACTACTCAAGGGATTTCAAAAATTCTTTCATCTAAAGAAAGCTATATTATCATCAAGTAACATGGGCTGTATTTTATTTTCAAATATATTTCTATCCGTGCGAAGCTGTCGCTAGTAATTACAGAAGTTGGCTGACAGCGTTCTTGTAAAGTTGTAGTAAAGTGTGTCGTTATTGTAAATGTTCGAATTTGTGCACTCAATTAATGAATGACGAACGATTAATGTTAAAACAAGCATTAGGAATACCTAGTCTTATAAAGATCAAATAACTAGAGTGCTAGCTGACAGTAATGTCAAAAACACTGCTCGGTGAAAGTCTGTGACAAGAATAATAATGAGATTTGAGGAGGCGAATGAAGTATGTAAAGACCGCGATGCTTACGCTCGGTCCTTTTTGATTACCCCTTTATTCCGACCACTTGAGGATATGTATATTCGTATACTTGAACAGGTCAATGTAGTTGTGGTTTTTTAGGTGAAAATACTTTTAAAAAGTCACATATTACGTGGGACTGGCTTACGCAAAGGCATTGTTTTGGATTGCTTATATATACGTTTGAGAAAATTGGATTCTTTTACTTTTAAAACTATTATTATTAATGATGAACATGATTTAAAAAATATCGAAATCGTCCATTCGGATTTATTTTCTAATGATATAGGTACGTAGTTTATACAAGTAACATCACGTAGTATACATGTAGCAGATGCTTATATACATGTTTACTATAATACACTGTATCTATACTAGTTAGGTAATCTATAAATTTGTGTAATATATATATATCTAGTTGCTTGATCATATGTGAGCTCATTTACTTATTAAAAGGTAAGTTTTGTAGAACCTTGACGCGCTGTCCACCTCGAAAGGAAAATGATGTACGTATAAATATGCATGTAATATGTATACATATATACAATATACTAGCTGAACCCGCGACTTCGTCTGCGCGGAACATTTTTACGTGGCTGTCCCGGATTAGGTTAGATTGTATGTACGTGTATATTGTATGTTTAAAGATTGTTTTTGGAAAAAAGTCTGCGTCTGTCTTTCGTCTGCCTCCTGTCATATACTATCTCTTTATCAAACATCATAATTGGTTCGGCGGTTCAGCATTTCCCATTCAAAGTTTCATCCCCCTTTTCAACCCCTTAGGGGCAGTTTTTTGTTAAAAAAAGTAGCCTATGTCCGTTCCCAGATGTCAAACTATATCTATGCTACATCATAATCAGTTCAGAGCATTAGCATTTCCGGTACAAAGTTTCGTCCCCCGACCTCCCGTTCCCCTTTTCACAGATTTTTGATAAAAAAAAAGTAGTCTATGTGTTTTTTTTTAAATTCTTATCACCGCACCTAATTTTATCATTACCAAGATTTTGCATTTTCCATACAAAATGTCATCCCCTTTTTCACCCTTTTAAGGGTAGATTTTTGATAGAAAATGTAGCCCACGTCCGTTTTCTGATGTCATACTTACTATTACCACATGTCAAATTTCATCATAATCAGTTCAGCGGTTTCCCATTTCCTATACAAAGCTTCATTCCCCTTTTCATCCCTTTAGGGTAGATTTTCTAAAAAATAAGTAACCTATCATGAGTGCAATTACATGGTCCTACTACGCACCGACTTTCGTCAAGATCAGTCAAGCTCTTCTTCAGTTATAAAAGGACATACAAAAACAATAATTTAAAAAATGGTAGAATCGAAGTCAATTAGTCACAAAACGATTATTTATCACAAAATTTGACAAAATAATTGCAATTACAGACAGACGCAAGAGTTTTATATAGTAGTATAGATATTATATATATATTACTAAATGTACCCGCGACTTCGTTTGTGCGGAAAATTTTATGTGGCTTTCCCGGATTAGGTTAGATTATTTCTACATGTAAGTACCTGTATATATATTTTTGTAAAGATTGTTTTTGAAAAAGAGCCTACGTTTAGCCTACATTTGCCTCCGGGCACGTACTATCCCTGTATCAAATTTCCATTATATATCATATACGAGTATCATCATAGTTCAGCGGTTTAGCATTCCTCTTTCAAAGTTTCATCCCCAATTTCAACCCCTTAAGGATAGGTTTTTGATAAAAAACAGCCTATGCCCGTTCTCAGGTGTCAAACTATCTTCATGTTACATCATAATCAGTAACACCGGTTTAGCATTTCCCACACAACATTGCAATCCCCCTTTTCACCCTTCTAGGGGGAGATTTTTGATAAAAAAGTAGTCTATGATTTTTGATGAAAAAAGTCTATCACTGCACCAAATTTTATCATACGAAGTTTAGCATTTCCCATACAAAGTTTCATCCCCTTTTTCACCCCTTTAAGCGTAGTTTTTTGTAAAAAAAAGTATCCTATATCCATACCCAGATGTCAAACTATATCCATGCTACATCATAGACAGTTCGGCGGTTTAGCATTTCCCGTACAAAGTTACGTCTCCCTCCCTCCCGTCCCCTTTTTCACAGATTTTTGATAAAAAAGTAGCCTATGTATTTTTATAAAATAAGTCTTATCACCTCACCAAATTGTATCATTACCAAGATTTAGCGTTTTCTATACAAAGTTTCTTCTCCCTTTTCAACCTCTTAGAAGTAAATTTTTAATAAAAAAAAGTAGCTCATGCTCGTTCTCTGATGTCAAACTATCTCCCAGCCAAATTTTATCATAATCGGTTCAGGGGTTTACCATTTCCCATACAAAGTTTTATCCCCCTTTTCACCCCTTTAGGAGTAAATTTTCTAAAAAATAAGTAACCTATCAAAAGCGCAATCACGTGTTCTTATTATGTACCAATTTTCATCAAGATCAGTCTAGCCGTTCTTTAGTTATAAAAGGACATACAGACAGGCAGACAGACAAAAATTCTATAAACGGTAGAATCGAAATCAGTGAGTCGTAAAACGATTATCTATCGCAAAATTTGTCAAAAAAACTGAAATTACACACAGACACAAGAGATTTAATAGTAGTATATATTATGCATTGATTGACAGATATTTTATTCATTTGTAACCGGTAATATGTATATCAAATTTAGAAAGACTGATTAATTACGTAGTTTTTAATTTTACGAAATCCGATAGTTTTCCTTCTTTTCTATTTCAGAGGCGTTAGAACGTTATTTCAGATAAGTTTAGCCTGTTAAGTTTATCTTTATTCCATTCCTCACTGTAGTACAGATATTAACGTTCTTGTAAGAGTTCAATTGGGTACAAATTAGAATAAGTTATGTTACCCAGAATTTTGAAATTGTATAATTTTTATAGCTAAAGTAATTTATTCTGCTCAGTGAGCAGAACTCACTCAGCAGAACATCGTACATGGGATATACTGGTATTAAAACTTGTACGCAATGTTGAGCCCTCCTATTTATTCTAAGAACTCTGCGACATTCTTTTCGAGGGATCTGAGACTTCAAAAGTGAAAACAGATTTCTTATGGAATAGGTAGCTGGTAATTCTTGTGAGGATTAAGGTGTTAAATAGTAATTCTGAGATATTGATACGGACTATTGTGAAAAAAATGTAGGTATGTCCCTTTACATAGCTGAAAAGTTGCCGTCTTTTACAAATAGGAGTGAAATGAAGGTACAAGTTAGAATTCATGATAAATAATTATTTATAAATAATACTTACGTATACTTTATATTATAACATTTACATATTGTAAAAGTTATTTTAAATGTAAATTTTTCTCATTATGCACATAAGGTTACATTTTTAAAGAATACATTATTTGTGGGGTTACCAAAATAAACAATTGAAATTTGCTTAGCTAGCGTAAAAGTAAGAAGCCGTCGGTGTGCAAATTTGATTTTCACTTCATCGCCTCTCTTCCTCTCTACTGTGCAAATATTAGTAAACAGTATATTTTGGAACGTTCTTAAAAAAAGAATATCGATAACTTGTCATTATGGATTTCTCTCTCTTTAATCTAACTACCGGTCTGGATTTAAAATAATTTAAGCAACTATGTAACTATAAAAAGAATTTAAGACGATTTTTTGTGTCAGCGTTATTTTTTTGTTCATTTGATGAGAACAAAAATTGCAATCATTAATTCTTTCGTAAATGAAAATGTCTACAATGATTTTTCATAGAATCAATAAGATTATTTATTTACTCTTTTGGCAAAGGCTTTCAATGGAATTCTTTTATAGCACGTCTTTGTAGCATGTCTCATACGTGTTCGATGGGATTGAGGTTTGGTGACTGTGCAGGCCACGGTAATACTCGAACGATTTTTCTTGTCAACTGCTCTCGGATTCTTCTAACTGTACGGGAGCGAGCATTGTTATGCATCATTATAAAATTTGAGCCAAGGCTCTGTGCGAACGGGCGAACAAAAGGTCTTAGAACTTTATCGATGTATCTTTCAGCGTTACAATATTGACATTTAGAATAACAAGCTCAGTGCGTTTATTTTTTATTATTACCGCACAAACCATCACAATCAAGCCGCTGTAAGAGTGCACTTCCTGGACGCACAGTCGTTCCGCATTTCTAGCACGACGACAAACTTTTAGTCGTTTTGTGTTGAGGTCTAACAACGACACCACTTAAGGCCTGTAGACTTAAACTTATCTCTCGAGTGGTTAGTATAGGCTGACGTCTTGCGGTAAATTGTATAAAACGATCTTCTCGAATGGTTGTATTTCTTCCAGGGCCTTAATGCTGCTCGGCAGGGTTAACCTGTGTTAGAATAACGAGGCAAAATACGACAAATTACACTCCTATTTATTGCTAAAAGCCGTGATACCTCACTTATTTTTTCCCGCTTGGGAATTTCTATAGCTCTTTGCATTTCTTCAGTCGTCAAATAACGACGTTCCGTGACGTAAACTGTACTTCAGAAGCTAATAATCTCGAAAACTGTATTTGAATTGCTATTTTTATTACATTTCCGTATTTTAAGCCGGTTCTCCCTTTCCCACTGATACGGAATTTTCCGAAAAAAAAATTATATTGTGTACTATATACCTTACATAAAACTGTCGTAAAGTGCGTTGTGCTCGTTGGTACAATGGTAGAACTGAGTTAAAAGACTCAGAGTTGCGGGAAGAATCACTTTCTATCGGAGATATGTAATTTCCGCGCGAACAGAGCCACTGGTAAAAGCTAACCTAGCTAAAAGTTAGTAATATAAAAGTTCTGTTTATTAAATAGCACTAAATTATATTACTTGCAATAATACTGGAACGTATTTGCACGTATTAAATGATTTTATAAAACTGTAGCACCCGCCCTGGTTTCGCCCCGGTGGGATGTTAAGTGTTCGGGACACACCAAATTTTTTTAATAGATTTTCATAGAAAAATAGCGTCAAAATTTCCGAATTTTTCGGTGAATGTTCCCAAAATTTTCATTCATACAAACATTGTCCCAACAATTAGGAACACGAACAACAAAAAATCAGCCAAATCGGTTGAACCGTTCTCAACCGTACCGTCTTACATATGTCAATTAATTTTTATTTATGCACATAAATAATATTATCTTTAACTCTTTAACTACATACATCGTTCATTCAATTGAAAATGAGTAAATTTTATACTTAATATAAGCGTACTATTAATTTCTTACGACGTAGATTCTAATAGACCGCGTGTATCGAACAGTAAATATGTAAATATATTTTGAAGCAAGGTGATAAATACGCAATTTTTAGTACCAATAGTTTTAGTTACTTAAATGATAGAGTACGCAATGTTTTCTGTGGCACAACTTAGTACAGTATCTTCTAAAGCCTTTAAATTTTATTCTCTGTCTTTATTGTTTGTTTATGATGATGGAAACATTTTTGTTCTAAACAACTTCTTAATGCTTCACGTATTGAATTGACAGCTATGAAAGGTTTACTTAATATGACGTGAATAAGATGCGATACAATATTTTCGATTGTATTTGGAACAATGTCAAAGAATATAGTTCATAGTATTTGAGAATATAGATACGTGTGGGCTCAGTAGAATATATATTCTATGGCTTTTCTATAAAAGGCTACTTTTTATGTTGAAAATATGCCTAATCCCGTACAGTTTCAGCTAATAACTACTGTTTAATTAAATCATGTTTAAGTTACATTTAAGGTAATAAAATGATAATAAGTTACATTATGTGTATTAATAATTATAATGTCAAAAGCGCTCGTAGGCGAAAACTGTGTGAGGAGAATGATGAGGTTTGAGGCGAAGTAGTATATCCACAGCGAAGCTTGGCGCTCCGTCCTGTTTGATTACCCCTTATGGATATAGCGTGAAGATATGTATACATGTATGTAATAATTATATGTTAACATTAATAATAATTATTACTTATTATATTAATAATAAATATATAATGCGTGTGTATGTATAATAATAATAATACGTTTGAGGTCTATAACACATGAATAAATTACATGAGTTTTTATATGAAATACTTACTAAAACTTTCAATAGACAAGTAAGTTACTCCTACACATAGAAGTTAACCACAGACACAGTATTTCGGGGATGACAATTACTCGACTGTTATTATAGCATGAGTCTCACCACTGAACTTCTGCCGTAAACTTCGCCGAATACAAGCTTAGTTGGAGGATTTAATGCGAAAATTAGGACTTGCTGATATAATTAGTATTCTTAATAAACGTCCAGATTTCTTGTTTTCTCTATACTTACTTATACACAAAAATCGTGTAAATTATTGAATCGCAAAAGGTCTTCTTTACTTTTTCCATTTGAATACGTCAGTCAGTTCAAATGTATAAAATTGATTTATCACACTTTCGGTATTCATAATTCATAACTCAAACTATAACACAAATGATAATTCTATAAATCCCTTTGTGTTATCACAAAGCGTGAAGATGAACCCTTTGGGAATCAAATGGCAAATCTACGAACTGTGCGGGCTTGAAAGGATTCTCTCAAGTGAGCAATGTGAAGGGATAGTGAGTGGAGAATGGTCACTCAACTTGTCACCAACAGAAATCCAATAATTTAGTCCTACAATATATATAATTTTGAGTTGTAACTTTATTTATTTCACAACCAGAACCGTTCTATCCAAACGAAATAACTCGACTACAGATTTGTAGCGGACCCCTGCATGTTGCCTTCTTATGAAATCAAAAGTTGTATACGTATGAAGTTATAATAACTTGTTAATACGTACGACATGTAATAGAGTTGTAAGAAGTCACTGATACGAAACAAACACGACTTTGAGTAATCGGATATCTACTTGTCACGTTCAAAGTAAAGCTTTTTGTTAGCAAAACCCAATGGGAAATAAAACTTTCTACGACGAGTTTTTTTCTCTTTAATTTCAACGGTATAATGCTCGATGATGTAGAGCTTTTGTACCTACTTCTATAAGTTATATGGTTTGCGAAAATGTCCTTCTAAAAGTAGTATAGTTCTTACAAAAGAACTACATAGTTTGCGTGTGCATGTAAATTTCATCGGACTTCTTTTTTATTACTATTGTTCTAAGGACTTGAAAAGCGACAGAAGAGTTTTAACGCACAATAATTTACAAGAAAATGATAAAATTTTGGCTGTGTCATATAGATTTTCTTAGAAAAGTTCCTCTTGGAAGTAAAGAACATAAAATAGTATGTCGAATCATCGAATGGTTAATTAATATTCGAATTTGAGTAATTTAGGGTTTTGAGAATGAAAATCGCAAAATAGTGTCCTAAAATCAAGTTTTACGGTTTCAAGACTATGATGGCAGCGAATTAACAAGCAAATATGAGAAACGGTACCATAATATCGATGTTTATAATTTGTTTAAAACATGTTGTTTAATTGAAGTCACACTTTTATGTACAGTGTGTACTGCACGCATGTAGTTTTTTAACTAATTAGGAATGTTTATAGGGTTGTTAAAATAGATCTGTTTATTATGCGATAGAAATAATTCTAATACTCGTAATAAGGTAGCAGGTTACGTTCATACAATACCTACCCTCATCGTTGAAAAGGCCAGCTGTCCCGAAACGTGCAAATCATTCTGATATGTGAGGGTATTTCTTAATTAATAATAGCGACCAGAGGTTAAGGCAAGGTAAGGCATTTTAATGGTAAATTGAAATGTGCTCTAATTTTAAGGTCAATGTGGAACATCAATTTAATGGATGTCACTTCAATTCTTGGCATTTAAAAAAAATAATAGAATGCCTGTAAAAAAGATAAGACTATACATAGCCATAAAATGCAAATATTTTTTGACAAAAAGAATACGAAGATAAGTATGCGAATAGGTATAGCGTGGAGATATTTAAATAGCATCTATTACTCTACATTTTAGGCAATTAAAAATTAAGCCTCATTCTTAAGAACATGATCTATGATAGAAGTATTTTCACTAAAAATTGAAGTGCAAACAAGAATTACGTGCTCTGAAATTCAATCATTTAAGTTAAGAAAAATTTTGTTTTATTAAAACAACATATTTTTAGATTACTGCCACTTCAGAATTTTTTGTTAGTAAGAAGTGGAGAACAATTAGTTTTCATTTTTATGTGTTCATATCATCATAAAAGTAAGTACTTAATATGGGTGTAGTTTTTTATGAATTGTTTAGTATAGATATTATGAGGACGGCATGAAAGCATGAATGAAATAGATATAACACAATATACGAGTATGTATGAAGTAACCATCGTATTAATATTGCAAGCGTCAGTGAAACGTGGAGATCAAAAGAATCCTCCAACCGTGCTAAACTCAGGCGGTTAACGACGTACGTTGATACAACCACTCAATCGAGACATTTAACTCCTCACTATTCAACCAGTCGTTTTGTCTCGTTATCGAAGGTTAGCAAGACGCGAGATGGGTCATTGTATACTGGTCTAAAATGAAGCTCATCGGACACGAAACAGCACTCGACAATGCATCATCACGATACAGTATTGAGAACGTTCTTTATTTAGAGAGGATAGTCGACTTAATTAGTATTATAATACTGTTTAAAAAAACAACATCAAAAAATTATATCTATAAATTATATAAAATAAATTGATTAGAAATTAACTTGATAAGCACCAAAATCTATTTATTCCATGTTCAATAAGTAATATACGAATAAGTAATAAAAATAAAACTATCTTTATAAAATATAAGAAATAACTTATCCATAAATAAAATTTTTGAAAGTGGATGAAAAATATTTACTAATGTAATATTTTAAAATAGTGATGTAACATGAAAATATAATATGTTAGTTGTTTAACATGGATGTAGTAATCATTTCTATTTTATCTATATTTAATTTAGTAATGAATACTAAATTAACATACACGTATGCTAATAATACCTATTATGATTTGATAAAAAAATTAAACCGTATTCAAAAAAGAACACTGAAAAGTATGAAATAACTATCCCTTACGGATCGAAACTTAAGTACAAAATTAACTTTATAAAAATACGATACAAATACCCATGTAATTAAATTTGACAGTTACTGAAGTCGGTGCCAAGCCTACTAAACTAATAGACTTTCTGTTGTCGAACATTGATTTGGCACCGACTTCAATAACTGTCACATTTATTTATATGGGTATTTGTATCGTATTTTTATAAAGTTATTTTTGTACTTAAGTTTCGATCCGTAAGGAATAGTTTTTTTTTTTTATTTTAACTAAACTAAACTAAGGAATAGTTATTTCATATTTTCAGTGTTCTTTTTTGAAGTCGGTTTAATTTTTTTATAAAAGTTTTTTTATTTCTCCCTTTTGAGTGACCATGGCCTAAATAAATATCTAGAGCAGGTCTACAATTAGTTTATTTTCTAATTTTGGAGCGCAATGTGTTAACTTCCATTCTATTGAGAAGCACAAACCGTGAGCTTTCACAAAAAGGATGCGAACAGATCGAACATGGGATATTATTGCCCATTATGGCCATTATCAATATCATCAATATAATATCATATCAATATCAATTAGTTATAAAAGAACAGTGTAAAGGTTGCATCATAATTACACCCTAGCAGTATTCTTACAATCCGAAGACGACAGCCACCAGCCGTATTCTCTGTCCGCCACAAGACTGACTGAATTTATTATATCACAGCCAATTTATATCTTCTCCCTATTTTACATTATACCATACTACCATTATACCGTGTGGGGACAACGATAGTTAACAAATGACATACAAGAGAATCGTCATTATAAATAACCAGGCCGCGTTATTTGGTGTATCTTCGAAACCAAAGCTTCAATATCAGTGAAATTTCAATGAGACTTATCTGGAAGTGTATCCTTTCGAACAAAAAACGAATTTTCCAAATCGGAACATAAATGATGGAGTTATGAGGTAACAAACATAAAAAAAAAAAAATACAGCCGAATTGAGAACCTCCTCCTTTTTTAGAAGTCGGTTGAAAATATTAGTCACTACAGCAATTTTAAGTAAAAATGTTTGGCTTTAACTTTCTTCCTCTATGATTATACTCTTATTAGAAATTATACAAAAATTTAGCCAGTTTTCAGACAAACTTTTCAAAATTAATTCCCACATGGCTCTCCTCATTGTCTGCTTTTGCCTTTCGTTCCAAAATTTACATATGCTCTTCGCTGTTCTCGGCTTTTTAAATTTCAAACGCTTTTAAAATCTCTAAACAATATTCTCAAAAATATATTATCTAAAAAATATTTTTAATTAAATTTATTAAATTGCTTCTTTGTTAATGACAGGGTCTGGAATCAAGCCTCGCTTCCTATCTGTTATGGAGGCCTGGGCATACGCAAAATCTCGAGTGTGTCACTGCCTGCTTTTCTTTCGTCAGCCTACAGCACGGAAAACCTTTTCCTATCTGTTATTCGCCCTTCCTTAGGATCGGTTGAGGTGCCGTGCTTGACTGATGGTCGAAATGCTTGGTTAAGTGTTTGTCCGAGTACTAACCTGCCTACCTCGACCTTTTCTCAGAAACACTGGGATGAGCCTTTATGCAAAAATATTCATTTACCACTTTTAGATTCTTGTAGTACCAAAAAAGGTCGGTCTCGCCTCCTGGCTGTTTCTGAGAAGGAGTCAGGACACTGGTTGAAGGTAACACCTTCAAAAAACTTAGGAATCTTAATTGACAATACTACGCTTTCTCTCATAGTATCCCTTCGTCTGGGGGCCAGGACTAACCTTCCTCACCGTTGCCGCTGTAGTGATCTCGTCGATGTACTTGGTCACCACGGTTTATCCTGTTTATGTAGTGCAGGCTGCATGTCACGACATGCTGCCTTAAATGACGTCATTCGGCGGGCTCTTGTCGCCACTGGCGTTCCTGCAGTTTTAGAGCCTGTAGGTATTGCACGCAGCGACGGCAGGAGACCGGATGGCTTGACGCTCATTCCTTGGAAACTTGGAAGATCGCTGGTGTGGGATGCCACTCGTGTCAATACACTTGCTGTTTCCCATATGTCGGCGACTTCCAAGTCAGCAGGTGCCGCGGCTAGCACTGCCGAGAACTTGAAGCGGTGTAAGTATGCGACTCTCTCTGACAGTTTCATATTTGCGCCCTTTGCAGTCGAAACTGGGTCCCTGGGGCCCCGAAGCCCATCGACTGGTTTCTGATATTTGTAAGAGACTGGTCGAGGCTTCGGGAGACCGCCGGGCTGGCAGCTTCTTCCGCCAACGAATCAATTTGGCTATTCAAAGAGGCAATGCTGCCAGTCTGCTAGGTACCTTAAGCGATGACAGTTTTCTAAGCGGCAACTTTGAGGAAGTCTATTATTTAAGATAATGTGTAGTTTTACTTTTGTAAATATTAACGCATGTGTGTACTTTTTGTTAATGTAAATAAAGTTTCATTTTAGAAATAATTATATATGTTCTATTTTAATTAAATGGGATTAAAAGCTTTGTGAACGTACAAAATATCTTATCTAATACGAAATGCATTAATTTTATTACGTTATCTTGCTTAATTAAATTTATTTGCCTTAGTTTGTTACAGTATTAATTAATAATTATATAAGTTAATATTTTGAGTCGTTTGGTGTAATATTTTTAATTAGTGTAGGTACCTAACTTTGTTGTATTTAATAGTTGGTGCGTTTGTTAGTTATTGTAAAACTTCTGAACGACTTGAATGATTGAGGTCAGAATATTCCCACAGTGTATTTAAGATGCATTTAATGGCACTTCAAAATTGGTGAAAATGTAGACAAAATTGCTATGGATTGCTATTGCTATTACTATAAAAAATGTAATATAATACAATTAAATGTTACTCTTTCATTAAAAATATATTAGCTTTAAAAAATTTTAAGACGCTAGTTATAGAAGCATAAACCTACGATCGCTTAGGCAGCAGTATGGTGTCTATTGAAAGGAGAGACGGTTAGCACTCCCCTTGACAAGGATGGAACACAATAAAATGGTTAAGGCACAACTTGACCACATTTTTTGGGGCCGAGTGGTGTGGGTGACCCGCCACAGGGGGTGGACCAACAGGCGCTTATAGCTCCCATTAAGTGGAGCCTTAGCCTGCCATCCCAAGACCGCAGTGCGTAGACTTCATGTCTACACCCTTCTCGAGGTGACCCTGTTTTCACTGAACACTGCGGATCTAGACTGGAGAGTCGATAAACACTCCTGAGGGTGGTGCTTCGGCGGCGCCTTCAGTACCGGGTCGGGGCCGATGAGGCTGCAGTGCCGAAAGGGCCTGGCCCGGACCGGCGGGGGGATGTCCCCATTTATGGGGACAAGTTGTGTTCCCCGTCCTCTGCGTGAGGGCGGGGGTCAGGTGTCGGGGTCACTTGCCCCTCTTTCAGGAAGGGTATTGTGACCCCGGAGGTGGAAAGAAGGAAAACTTTTAAAAACCCGTGAGGATACACGTAAAAATCTGAAGTGGAGAGAAGGAAAACTCGAAATGAAACCCGTGAGAAAACACGTTAAAACCAGAGGTGGAGAGAAGGAAAACTCGAAATGAAACCCGTGAGACAACACGTTAAAATCAAAGGTGGGAAGAAGGAAAACTTGTAAAAACCCGTGAGTAAACACGTAAAAATCAGGTGGGCGTGCTGACGCCCCTGCCGTGGTGTAGGCGGGGTGCGGAAGCCGCCACTTCAGAGGCCTGGGGTGTCCTTCGGGGGAAGGCGCCTCATCAATGGCCTCGGGATGGTGCGCGCGGTTGTTCCCGCGCGCCTCCCAGGAGAGCGGGCAGGTCAAACTGCCCGCAAACGGAGGAGGGCCCGGCTCAGGCTGGGCATAGCCGCCGGGGTCGCGGCAGAATGCCAACGCGCTCCCGTTGCCCCGGCATCAAGGCTCTCGAGGAACACCGTCAGGTTTTAGTGGGTAGACTCGGCCTAGCACCCTAATGTCGAGGAGTCCCACATACCCCCCTGCTACCCCCCTACGGCAGGACGGGATGCATAAAGCATTTCCTGACGCAAAAAAAAAAAAATAAATAAAAAAAAGGCAGCAGTATGCAACTTCAGCAATTTCAGCTATTGCAACATACATGAATTTATTACAAATAAGACACACATTACTTTAGTAAGCCAGTCTCGTGTAATTTGTCTAATAATATTTTAGTATTATAAATTAATGTAATTATATTAAATAAATAAATATTTTATTTTTTTTAAAAGTGTTTCGGTCACCAACACTTAACTGGCGCAGTCGGTAGGATCGCGGCACTATTACGACTTTTAAAATCAAAGTCTAAAGTGAACGGTATTAACCGTTGCTACCGCGAGTTGAACTTTGAACCTGTTGGTGACGCACTACGTACAGAACTCCGGAAAATTGGATAACTGTACCCATCGAGACTCGGTTGGAGATGCAAAGGATGCTGTGGTGAGTACTCTTGACCTTTCAAGTTGCTATCCCGTGCTCTATTTCCAATCGTTATATATATATATAAATATTCACGAGAGTGTTTGTTTGTCTATAGGCTGACATCGCTAGGCTCACGCTCTTTTGTTATTATTAAGTACAAGTGCACTATTTATTAAATAAAATGACACTTACTGACTTCGATTCAACGTTTAAATATATGTTGGATTTAATGCCACGTTACGATGGGAATCCTAAAACATTAAATTACTACATAAGCGAAGTAGATAATATAATAAATTTAGTGACATCGCCGCCACAAACGGATGTAAAACGACACCCCACTTTGTTATGTTTAATTAAAAGTAGACTCAGTGGCGCGGCTATAGACGCTATAGCATATGAAGAGTCGTTGAATTCGTGGGACGATATTAAAACTGCTTTAATTAGAAGATTAGGAGAACCTCGAAACGAAATTCAAGTAATGCAGGAACTCTCTCGCATGCGCCGTCATAAATCAGGGGATGCAAAATCCTACGGAAAAAGATTGCGAGAAATGCTAGATACTTTATACTCGATAGGTAAGCACAATGATAAAACCTATTACGAAAATATGGTTATTGAACAATATATAAACCAATTAGATTTTCATGTATCTATTGGCGTAAGAATAGCGAAACCCATAACATTAGAATTAGCTATTGTAACTGCTAGGCAAGAGGAGGCACGCTTATCTTTTAATAGAAATATGTCTCTTAACGCACCATCAACATCTCAGGTTAAGCCAAGAACAGATCTACCAAAAATGAACCCTCATTATACGAATAATCATCGACCATTTAACAACCATCCATTAAACCACCAACCATTTAATAATCAACCGTTTAGTCAGCAACAATTTAACACACAACGTACTTTCATGCCACAACAAAATAACTGGTCACCTGAGTATCGACAACAATGGGTACAATCTATGCTGCCATGGAAAAATCGATCATCAGGTAATTTCCGCCAATCTGGTAATTATAGAACACCAAATAAAGGAACCCAACCAAATCCTCCGCAGAAGGTCCACAACAAATAAATCCACCTCAGAAAAGTTCGGACGTTACTATGAGGTCAATAAATAAACCAGAAAAGCCTCAATTTGCTTTCGAGGAATTATACTATACACCAGAATCTGGATATGAAGAATACGGTGAACAATACAGTCAGGATGAAATGTACGAGCCTCAGAATAAAGAACGAGATGAATATGACTCAGGATTTTATTGTGGACAAAGACGACAACGACGTAAGCTAGTTAAACTGAATTATCAAGATAAAGATCACTTAGGATATATTGATATACCAGAATTTAAAGGTAAATTTCTGATAGATACAGGAGCATCATGTTCAATGATTTCTCCAGATGCTATTCGCGGTACAATATTTGAAAATCTTGTTGAATTTGAACCTTTTGAAGTAAAAACAGCCCATGCTAAAACTAAACACAATTACGTTGCATATTTACCTTTACCACCCGTGTTCGAAAGTGATTTGATTCATAAGTTTCTAATATTTAATTTCGACAATAAATATCGACAATAAATACAATAAAGGTCTTATAGGATTAGACTTATTAAAAGCTCTATCTTGTAATGTAGATTTAAAAAACAAAATATTACGCACTTCATCTACCGTCATTCCGATGTTCTTTGATTATCCTACAAAACAAGTAAAAATAGAACCAATATCTGAAAAATTTATGATCTTTAAAACCAATTATACAGACGGACAATACGTACATGACGATATACATTGGGATAAGTATTTAAAATCACCAGCTGCAATTGTACGCGTTGAGAACGGCACATTTCAAACGTCGGTCATTAATTTTAGTGATAACAAGAAAGTTATATGTAATAAAACTAAAATTGAATTAGAACCGTATAGTTATAATGACAAAAACAATTTTAAATTATTACGTAAACCTCATCTTGTTACAGGATCATTGTCATCACCGGGACCTTCATACTCAACGCAAGAGCAAAACTGACTATCACTCCCATAGATCCCAGAGTACAAATGGCATACTTTTGCTTAAACAAGGCCAATTAATGAGACAGACTAATGTAATAAACCTTGCATGTATTTATAATATAACCGATATTCATTTTACATCTATAAAACTCACATCATTATATGCGGGTACAAAGTTGGTAGAAGAAAAGTTCACTTCTTATAAATTACATAAGGCATATAGGGATCAAGTATTAGAGTTAAGTGTGGCCTCATAAATGGGCTAGGTTTGGTAGTAAAAGCAATTACTGGCAATTTGGATAATGATGATGCAATTAAATTCGAGAAGGAAATTCTTAACATCCGTAATCAGATTAACGGCATACATAATTCACAAGAACAATCATTAGCCTTAGCTGAGAATACTGTTAAAGAATTTAGTCATCAATTGAGTAAAATAAATAATAATCAATTAAACTTAGCCGCAGTGTTGCATAATACTACTGATAGTACTAATCTAATTATAAGACAATTGAACTTTTTAAATATATATGTGCAAATAGATTTTAGTTTACAAATTATACTAGACAAGCTAATGATGATGATGTTAGAAGACGCTATGACTTTCGCGCAATTGGGAATAATGCACCCCAGTATATTGAGTTCTAGAAATTTAATATTAGAAATATTAACTCTAAAAAGTAATATAAAAGAATTTAGACCAGTAGCTGACATTCATGTTAATAATATTCACGAAACAGAGAAATCCATAAATGTCAAAGCCTACAGTACTAGACAAACGCTGACGTTTATATTAGAAATCCCATCTGTAGATCCTAATATATATGACCTTATACATCTCTATTCCATTCCCAATCAAAATCAATTAACTATAATTCCACCACCCAAATACCTAGCACTTGGAAGCGATGAGTACGCTTACATGCAAGAAGACTGTCGATCAGCGACGGCCTACAACTATGCAAGCTCATCAATAAACAACCCATTGAAAATTCTGAAGATTGCATTATATCGCTGATACAACATAAGCAACCTAACTGCACACAGATACGCTTAAACATAAGAAGAGGAAGAAAAATTCAGAAAATTCAAGACAATAGTTGGCTAATAATAACTAACACTAAAGAATTCATAAATTGCAGATGCGGATACAAGGGCGACTACAAAACCCTGCTAGGAAGCGCTATAGTAACCATCACGAGGGACTGCAGACTTCACACTCTAAATACTACATTAGAATCAAGCAATACATATAAAATCTTCAATCAAGAAATCATACCACTTCTAACAATACACAACTTTTCACAGACAGAAAAATCATATGAAATAAAACTAGAAGATTACTCTTTGGACAACGTATACGCGCTCATGAATAGAGCCGAAGAAATCAAGAACAAATCTCCCGTTTCTTCTGAAATAAAGTGGCAAACAATGATGACTACACCAAGTTGGACAACACTGGTCTTATGTGCCATTGGTATCGCCCTTCTAGTTAAGAGGACCTACGAGTACAAACAAGCAAAAGCAAAGAAGATCAAGGCAAGCGAGGACGCTGCCAGAAGCTCTAAGATGAGCTTCTCTCTTGAGAAGGGAGGAGTTATAGAAGCCTAAACCTACGATCGCGCTTAGGCAGCAGTATGCAACTTCAGCAATTTCAGCTATTGCAACATATTGGGTCCTTACATATGAAATTAGCGTTTTGTCGTACTGACCACTTTGATCTGAAATATCTCCTCTTTGGTTAAGAATTCCAAATTCAAATTTATAAATTCATTTAGCTGGTACATTTGAGTTTTGAAAACAGTCATTCATTTGTTTTTTTCCTCATTATTTTTTTCATCGGCGTCGCTTATTACCGCACAATGGAAAACATGAAATATCGGTATATTTACGAGTACGAGTTCTACCGTGGCACTAGTGCTGCAGAAACAGCTCGAAGGATTAATGATGTGTACGGCGCTGGTGTCGCAAAAGAAAGCACGGTACGTTTTTGGTTTCAACGTTTTCGTTCTGGAAATTTCGACCTTCAGAACCAACCCCGTGGACGGCCGGAGACCAAAGTGGAAAATGAAGAATTAAAGGCTATTGTGGAAGCGGATCCATCACAAAGCACTTCAGAGATAGCTGCAGGCTTCGGGGTAAGTGACAAAACTGTATTAATCCACTTGAAGCAAATCGGGAAAGTAAAAAAACTTGAACGATGGGTACCTCATGAATTGAGTGAATCGAACTTGCAAACACGCGTCGACTGCTGTGTTACTTTGCTCAACCGACACAATTATGAAGGGATTTTAAATCGAATCATTACTTGTGATGAAAAGTGGATACGTGTACGATAATCGGAAGCGCTCGTCGCAATGGCTGAACCCTGGAGACCCAGCCAAATCCTGCCCTAAACGAAAATTGATTAAGAAAAAGTTACTTGTGAGTGTTTGGTGGACTAGCGCCGGTGTCGTTCACTACAGCTTTCTAAAATCTGGCCAAATGATTACGGCAGATATCTATTGTCAGCAACTGCAAACCATGAAGGAAGAACTAGCTGCTAAACAACCGAGATTGGTTAATCGTTCTAGGCCACTGCTGCTTCACGACAACGCAAGACCACACACTGCACAACAAACAACCACTAAGTTAGATGAGCTACAATTGGAATGTCTGCGACATCCACCGTACTCCCCGGACCTTGCTCCAACAGATTACCATTTTTTCCGGAATTTGGAGAACTTCTTACAAGGAAAAAAATTCAACTCCGGTGCGGCAGTCCAAACCGCCTTCAAAGAGTTTATTGATTCTCGCCCCCATGGTTTTTTTAGTAAAGGGATCAATGAACTACCTATGAGATGGCAAAAGTGCATAGATAACAACGGTGCATACTTTGATTAATTAAATATATTTTACAAAAAAAAATTGACTTTATATTCCTCCCGTACAAAACTCCAATTTCATATGTAAAAGGAATTTATTATAAATAAGACACACATTACTTTAGTAAGCCAGTCTCGTGTAATTTGTCTAATAATATTTTAGTATTATAAATTAATGTAATTATATTAAATAAATAAATATTTTATTTTTTTTAAAAGTGTTTCGGTTACCAACACTTAACTCGCTATGAAATAATTTTTGCCAATAAAAAAAATAAGCAATCATTTAAAATAATAGATTGTGCAATGAAACATAACATTTTCTGTAAATTAAATAAATAAACTTTACAAGCTGTCATCCTGATAATGTCGAGATATCCTGCGCAGTGAATGGAGTTGATGCAATGGCGCGACGTATTTTCTTAACTCCTGGAAATAACTCGAAAATACACCTACTAGTATATATAAGATTGCTATATATACATTTACCAACAGCAAAAGATGAAAAGAGATGGAAGGGTATAGAGATGTTTCACGATTAAATTTCTCGATTTCAACTATCTTCTTACAGTGCGGACTCCTATTTCAATACTGCTCCTGGAAATAACTCAGAAATACACCTAATAATTTATAAAAGATTGCTATATATTGACATACCGACAGCAGAAGATGAAAAGAGATGGAGGATTATAGATGTTTTAAGTGCGGACTCCTGTTTCAATACTGCTCATGTATAAAGCGGATTCAGATTTGGTCGTGGCACGCTCGCAACGCTCGCTCGGCTGGCTAGTTGTGATAAAAAGATCTAACCTAACCTAACCAAAAAGTGTTATAAATATATCGTCGTGTTTGTATAGTTACAAAAAAAATTGCAAAATTTTAGCCAATGTGAAACAAATCGAAAGTACACCTACTAGTATATATGTAATAATTTAAATGTGAAACAATCTAAACCTTAGCATGCATTTGTCCTCATGATTTCCTCCGAAGCATTTATTATCATCATTACAACACATTAATGTTTTAGTGATTGAAGTTGTAACAAAAATTTTATGAGGAAAACTGTTAATTTTCAAGTTTACCATTTTTTATGGCAAAGACCATCAATTTTATTAAGATGTGATTTATGTCAAAAGTAGCAAGTTTATAGAAAAAACCATTAATTTTAAATAAGTATTAAGATTTGTAGATATAATCACCAATTCTATTGCTTCTTTATATATATCGCAATGTATTTGCTTTGTCGAGGCAATAGAATCATTACCAATCCGATAGGTGGCGTTGTAACCAAATAATTATAAAAATCAATGTTTAACGCAGGCGAAACCGCAAGGTACAGCTAGTATTACATTAAACTATGCAACATACATGTAAGATATAACTATTACTACTGCACAACTAATTATAATTCTTACTATATAATTTTTTAACAGAAAAAACTAAACCAAGTTTAGTCTACACTTAGTACATAGTTTAATTGACAATGATTTAATGTTAAATTTCATGGACTTCCTTCATTTTAAGATACAATGTCATTCAAATGAATAATATTATACAAGCAATATTTGTATGTTTCTAATCGCGTTTTCGAAAACGGCTCTAACGATTGCGATGGAATTTACAATATAGAGCTTTACAATGGTCAATAAATCGATCTAGCTAGGGTCCAATTATCTGATTTCACGACAGTTTACCTTCTCAGTAGTACAATGGCTAGAGCGTAGATTTACCAATCTGAAATACGCGGGTTCCAATCCTGCAATGTGGTCAGACTTTTTTGTGTTGTTTGTTTTGTAGGACACCAAGTAAAGCTCAGTCTCCCAGGTATTTTATGTTATATGCCTATAATTACAATCCAGTTCATAATCTTACTCGTAATAACTATTATTTTCAAGTTTTGTTAGTGGAAATACAATATAAAGGATGCATGTATAATTTTCTGACGTTACGTCTACTTTTTATTCCGTATAAATTTGTCAGAAGTTATGAGAACTTAGTAGCAATAAATTACCTTAGCAATAAAGTCTCTCTCAAAGTCGTAAAAGTCGTAGCTGAGTGAGAAGAGAAATGGTGAAGAGATTAAAGAACGCTAATGCAAACACTCGACTTATAATCGTTAATTTCGTTTTTAGACCATTTATTCATGAAATTCAAGTAGAACTAAATATCATGTTCTATTTGTTCATTTTTGTGAATTGGTATGATTGATTAGAATTTACATTTTTTTCTGTGAAAGATGTTCCACCTTTTTTTTTATGGAAGTCCCTTTTCCCTTCATACGTGGTCCGTTGTACTAATTTTCTCTATGGTTTTGCCTCACCTATGAAGGTAAACAGACCAATTTGAGTTTTCAGAAATCATCTATTTGACAGTAATACATACTTACTGTCAAATGGGAAGTTTGTGTCGAAGGACGCTCAGAAGTTTTAATTGCATTTTGATTAAATTTCAGCAAAAAGTATGTTTCCGAAGCTGACTCAATATACTCGTAACATGTACTTCAGAGTTGCAAGTTATTTGTAAATAATTAACTGAATTTATTTGTTACAAGAGAGATGTTTTTCAAACATTTTCAGGAGGCAAATTTAGAACTTCCTTGTATTTATTTTAAAGTAAATTATTCCAAATTATCTTTGATTTTGATTTCAAAATTTGAGTTTTTTTAATAGTAAATTCCCGGAAACTAGTTGCAAAAAAACGTTCTTCGGAAATAAGCTATTACTGGATTATATTGTCACTAGATACAAGAATTTGTTTGTTTTAATTCATTACTTCATAAAACTCATAACAATGTCAGTCTGAAAGACAGTGCACAGGCTAAATTGGGTAGTTTAGAAGTATACAATTTTGCACAGGATTTCTTTGTATAACGTAGGTGAGCACTTAGAAAGGATTTAAAAAATTTCATATCTAAGGTAGTCAAAATAGAATGAAAGAAAGAATTATGGAATGTGGTATCCTTCTGCTACATGTTACGACCAATGAGTAAAAAAGAGGACATAGGCAGAACAGGTTACTCAAAAATAAGTCCTGAGATGTTGACAATGGAAATCACATCGGGTATACAGTTATACCAAGTATACCAGTTACAACAAGTGGAGTTAAACAAAAGTTCATTATAAAAACGTGTCAGTTGATTACACGAAAGAAAACGTGATATGTATGACATGTATGACATTTGACATGTCGAAAATATACGGTAACATATGTATTTATTGATAGTCTACGCCTACATGAATCTGCCACCAAATTGTGATGTGATATTTGAATTCAACCTGAAATTGAATCCGAATACATATTGGCACCAGTTGAAGGTAAGTAAATGAAATACGCTGAAATGAAATTTCTCGAGTCGAATCTTATGCCCCTCTCACGTTTTCTCAAAGGAAAAATAAGATTTTTCTCCTTACTTCAACCGTTATCTAAACGTTTAAGTAGGTACACCTACATATATAATAAAACTGTAAACTGATCCATGTTTATATGTTAAAGATGTTTATTAAGAAAAAATTCATGAGAACACATAAGTAAGTAAGTTGCCTGTGTATGTCTGCTTAGGCATCACACGAAAAATTACAAATTCGCAGCCGCATCTCTTAGAGTCAGATTACATATTCGCCGCCCGGGAGCTGAGATCTAAGATGAAGCTTTATTTAGCTAAGTTGCGTTTGTAAAGTGAGTTTAACTGATAATGACTTTTTCGTTGACTGTATCCAGACAAAATATCACAAAACAGTAAATATTTTTAGAATTTTGGTCTGTTTGAAGATTAATTTATTCGAATTCTAAAGAAACTCCACTAGATACATAACAAAATGTAATGTACACAATTGAGCTCTCTTTGGGATGATCTCTTATATAAGGGTGCAGAGCGATTAAAATCCATAACTTTAAAATATTTAATAGTAAGTTATTATACAAAAAAAAACGTAATAAAAGACAATATATATCACAGTCAGCCCGAACAGTAAAAAGGGGTCAGTTAAGAAATATTTTAATACTTTTTAGACTTTTTTATACAAAAAAAAACAGATACCTAAATAATGTAGGTACCGCACGAAAACGAGTCTTGAATTTCTAGATAGGTAGGTATATTAATTATCTGTAGGCAAAGGGACGTCAGAAAAGTAAACGATGAAATTAAATTTAGTTTTTCTATAAACCGTATCGACGGTAAATACTTCTTTTACTAATGTTTACTTTGATCTAAGAAATATATAAAATACGATTACATATCTATATTTAGTGGACACAATTATAACATAGTTTTTGATGAAAAATCTCAACGAATCTTATGTTTATAGCCCGATATCTATATTCTTTTACTTTGGCTATCTATTTACATCTACTTACACTGTAGAACGCTGCAGAGTGTTGGCAGTCTGCAATGCAAATCGATCTGCACCAGACGTATTTGCAGGTAGGAATTCAATGTTTTTCTCACAGAATATATACCTATCCTTACTAAGTGCTAGATTTCTACTATGGCTACCACACAATGAACTGGGAGAACACTTAATAGCAGTGAAACTTTTATACAATTAACGAAAGCTGGTTTTCTAAATTTACCATAGCCATAGTACAAATCTAGTGCTTAGTTTGTAGTTAAACAATTGTTGTAATTATATGAAGTAATTACAATTATTATAAATACCTATCATTCCATTGATTAATGAAAAGGTAGTGAGCGAATGTCAAAAGCTCTTCAATATTGCAATTGCGATTCGCGAATCACTATTCATGCATAGACGTTTTATATTTGTTGGAACATAAGTTTCGATTGGTAATTGGGTGGTGGCGTGGTGTTTCCACTGAGAGCAGTGACAGACAGAGTGCCTGCTGAAATATCATGCATAATTCAGTCTGGTAAGCATAAAATTACTAACCTTGTCGGTGCCCGTTAATTTCATTTCAAGCTTTCGAGCTTGTATTTTATGGTGAATATGATAAAGTTTAGAGCAAGTAGGTAAAGTATTGATACGCAATAAAACCACACTACTTTTAGCAAAGAAAAGCTAAAGAAAAGATAAGTTACTTATATAAGCCCCAATGCATTCATTGGTCATATATCTTAACTTCCATTGAACGAAAATAAACACTCTGGTGTTCTCTTTTTAACACGCTTTTATTAGCTTCACCTGAACCTACTTATGTAAAAAAATGGAGTCAAAATTTTGCATACACGTTTAGTTTAGATGACAATGCATGGTTAGTTAAGCGACGACATTCTAAATCCAATATTAACAATAGACTCCCAAAGTTGGCGGACTAATTATTTTTTATGCAATCCCATGATATGGATATCAAGTGAAAGCGTTTGTTGAGAAAAATACGTAAAATAAAATGACGTCACACTAAATTCAATATGTTGGACACCCAAAGGTGGCGTACAAAATTTTCTTATCTACCATTATGATATAGGTATTAAATGGAAGGGTTAACTGAGAACAATACAAAAAATAAAATGACGTTACTCTAAATTCAATTGACGGACGCCCATAGATAGCGGACTAGCTAAGCGAACTTTAAATGTGTTCCGAATCAGTAATAAACATGTTAAAGTTATTTTAAGACTGAAAAGTTTAAAATAAAATATTATAGTTTAAAAAAAACTAAAAAACGCTTTTATCATGCACTAAAATTTAAAAAATTAAATAAACTTTTAGTTACGATATATCCATGTTATTTTTGCCAATATTTTAATTTCATTGTAGAGTTAAACCAAACAAATTGTTTTATTCAATACGTGACGGATAATATATATATGCTGGGTAGTTATTAGTAAACTTATCACTTCTTTTATGTCCAATGACTAATTCAAAGAGCGTGGAGCGTGTTTGGTTGTGAAATTTTAATTAATTTACATTTTAATAACTTTTATATAAAAAATTAACCTCTAAATAACTTTTACTTTTTTTTTGTTCTGTCATAAATCGCCACGGAATGAGTTTTTATCTAATATTTTTTAATGAATATGGGTGTACCTAATATCATAAATTTTGTCCTATGCTATAGTAAATTTTTCACAGTGATGTTCTTATTTTGGTTAAATTGTTGGTCATCTTTGCTCTCAGTTTAGGGATGAACATCTATTAAGCAATACCGACCAAGAAACTTTCAACAACCCGCATGTTGAACTTAAAGGATATAAAAGACAGCTTATACCTAAAGTACAGAAAACCTTGTTTTATTTAATTAACAAGGGACATGGGTCGTGAGTTATAAGCTCTCTTTAACCTAACACACTCATATTATGTTAATTTTAAATGTGTTAATGTAATTAACGTAATTTAGTGAAACACATCTCTGTTTGCAACTGAATTAAACGGAAAGAGATTAAATACGATGTATGTGAATATGTATGTATGTATGTATATAAAATCTTTAAAATGTTTATCTTACGACGACGCTTTCAGTGAAATTGTTTGACTGAGATGATACAGTGTAGTAGGAAAGAAAAAGCTCTTCATTCAAATTCAATTCAATTCCATTTGAGTAAGTTTTAAAATATTTTGAACTTGAATCTTCCAAAAATCGGAAATATCCACATACATATGTTTATTTCTTTATTTTATACCTAGAAGAACCATACAATTTCATTACAGAGTTCGTGTGAAATGTTTTTTAAAGATCAATGCAAGTAGATACATATAGGATTATTCTCACATTACTTTTTTCTATTTTCGACAAAATCGCACCTGATGTTGCGAGAGTTGCGTTTATTTCTACCAGTGTCTACCAGTTACAGTAGGTGTATAGGCCAGAGGGCCGGGTCGGCACGCCGGTTTGACCCTTTTTGGGCCGACATCAAAACGAAGGCTGGTTCTGATTAAAGGGAGAAAGGGCGTTGGCTATATATGCGCCTCCACGACCAATTGAACCCCAGGAAAGGAGACACACTAACCTGAGGCTGTCTAGATGCTGGTTTCTAGTCGGTGAGTCCGGGGAGGTCCGGTGAGTCCATGGCGCTGCTCCAGATAAATAATCCAGATCCAGATGGGCTTCCAAAAGAGGTTAAGAAGCCTGCCAAAGATGGCAGCACTTAAAGTTATAGTATTAACGGCGGTGGGCCCCCGCATAAGCACAGCACAAGCAAAGTTCTCCACTTACACAATAAATTTCGTTAAACGGAAGTAAATTAAAGCGTTCGTGCAATTAAAATACAATTATGGCAATAAAGCAAGCGCTGAGAAACAGCGACATCGCGTCGGTTATAAGACGTGAGTGCGAAACTGCAAAATGGTGCAGATGGTAGACAGCTTTCCGTGGACAGACTTGTCTCACGCGCAATATCTCGATGACCCGCGGAGGCACGCGAAGTTCCGCCGAGAGCGACAATGCGCTATATTCACGGCAGTGTGCCATCCTACCGAGGTCCAAAAACCGATGACGCGCAAACAATAGGCGTATATTTTCTAGGTCCAACTTTATTTCCAATATACACCACAGATATTTGCAATTCTTTCTCATGCTCTCAATTTCATCTATATAGATATGACACACAATTTTACGTTCATTCTTTACTTGAATAATTTACAATAATATAAAATCTATAACTATTTTTTGAAAGACAAAAAGTTTTATTTTTCGTACTCTTGGAGCTTAATAAGATAAATACAACTAGGTATTAAATTAATTTATTTACTTTGACAACTCAAGTCTTACTTTTCAAATAAATGATAAATCCACATTAGCATATTTTCGGTGTAAATTAACTTCGTAAATAAATTGGAAAGTAAGTTCACCAAAACAGACTGTTCTTTATTAGTTTAAAAGTCATGACTTATTTCCAAAATAATAATTAGGATGTTTTGTTTACTCAGCAGTGACAAGCTCGCGTTGCATGTTCTTCAATACGTTTACTGGACGTGAGATTATAAAGGCTTGATGTTTTCACGTCTTTATAATAAATTGTTTGAATAGGTTATGTATGTAAGTATCTGTTTTAAATGATAAGCGGTCTTCTGGGGGCGAAAAACTCATTATGTGAACTTTTTACTCATCGGAAGAGGGCTCTACGATTAACATTTTGCTTGCGGTTGTATTCAACACATTCGCACTGACGGCATCGCGAGACTACGAACGGATTTCCTTCCCGGTGTCGCCTGTATGCAGTATCTCAACGATCACGTCGATACTTACTATAGATAGCGTAAAATAGTTATGGAGATCCTTAGAAGCATGCTTAGCGGTAACGACGCGGACGCAATCGAAAATATTCAGCGTAAACTCATGGTAGGGGCTCAGAAGTGGACGATCAAAGTCTAAATGCTGTCCACTCGCGCCTCAGAAGACCCCTCCTACTAGAGGCAAGGGATATTGTAACCCTCTTTAGCTAGTCTCTGGTTCTAAGAATAAAAATATGTAATCTGAGTAGGTTACAAGGTACAAGTAGGTTAGGTTAAAGTGTTGAATTTATAATAGCATAGCTTATAGGCTAATAAATAAAATATGTTGGATTCTTTTCATAATTAACGACAACATTGCATTGGATAAATTTTAATACATTTCTCAAAATATAATTGAGTACAACTTGTATGACAGGACATCTAATTAAATTGGATTAAAGCATCTTACCTTTAATAGAAATAAAGAGTGGAATTCGTTTCTAAGTGATGAAAGAGGATTAAATAGCGTAAAAGAAGGTTCGTTATTATATTGTTCACTTCCGGCATGTTTTCGGTTAATTATTTGTTTGAAGTCAACAAAGTTATTTATCTATTTATTTAAGTATAATGAGTTTGAGCAACATCGACTCCCTAATTGCTTAATTTTATTTTAAGGTGTAGGTATATTGTTTTGAACTTTCCTTTGTATATTTAATTAGAGATTCAAACAAAGACGACTGGAATTATTGATACAATATGGAAGGTAGGTTTTTGGATAAATATATAATTAATTGGATGTAATCATATATTAATATAAGAAGAGTTTGCAGTTCGATAAACGATTCAGATTTACGGCGTTAAATTTATTAGACTGGGAAAAAAATGCCAGCTGTTATTTTCCGCGTAGATCGGTAGATATCTGCCAAAGGTAGGGTCTATTACAAAGATTTTGTATAGAGAATTGGATTAGTAGCCTATTACTTATTACACTTGTTTCACCTGACAGCCTAAATAGGCACATATTGTTATAGTCAGTGGCACTTCCAGGCAGAGACTGAAATTATGCAGATTACACTAATGCAGCACTAGATAATTGCTCAATTGTTTGCAGTCAATTGGCAATAACTTATTTAATCAATTACGAGCAAGTGACAAGTGACAGGACAGTGAAGTGAACACGTCGTCTTATTTGTTTAGTAAATTCTTGAAAGTTTCATTAAATGTTCAAATTAAATGTAGGGAATTAGTTATCAAATTGTTTATTAAAGTTATTATGAACTGTGTTTAAATGCTTTGCTCCGATAAGTGACTAATTAATTCCGACTTTTACAACAAAGTAGTACTTATTTACATTTTGTCATCAAATAAATAAAGGCACATCCATCACATAGTATATCTTTCTTACTTACTCATCACTACACCGTATGATATTCTCTCTTTCCCGTTGCCGCTGTGTGCAATTACGTGTCTATTATAAACTAAATCAGTCTCCAGAGTATTGTTAGTCATGGTTGTGTATAGGCATATTGAATGGGAAAAGGCGTAAAAGGCAGGTATTGAGATGTCTTGCTAATAATTTCAGGATTACTTATTTAATTTCATATGTAATTAATAAATATTAATTTCATAAGAAGCTTACATTAATGAACATGTTCATGTGAGTAGAAACAGTAATTTATTGAGATAATACGAATAAAATAATGAAAAGGTTGGATATTAACTAATTTTCAAACGAGGGTAAACATATATGCCAACGTAATGTTTATTAATGACAGAGTTAGTTTTACTTGCTTTCAAGAGATTGAAGAGATGATTCAGCGATACTATGACCGATTGAACAGTTCGCCTCAGATTAGGCGATCTGAAGGGACCTCGAGAGGTAAGGTAAATACTAGAAAATGATATATTATGGGTTCACTTAACATTAGTTCCAATGAAATTTCTCTGATATAACCTGACGCCAAACTTTTACCAAGTTATTTTAGACTTTTTTTAGATTCATATTTCTGATTCAATAATTTTTTGTTATACTTTCTATGTTTCTTCGCTTAAAAACTTATAGCCTCTTCGTTGATGATTTAAATGAAAATACTTGTGTTTAAAAAATATTTTACAAGTTTCACTTGTACAGTTTATTCACAAAGGTACATTTGAGGTCTAAAGTTCTTAAAATTTTAATATGCTTTCATAAGGCAATTCAGTGTTTACTATATCGAAAAAAAAAATGTATGTATCTCGATGCTGCTTTGAGAGAGAAAGAAAAATAGAATGTCACAGCTGTTCTTGCGTAGGCCGTAAAATTCCGCCAAGCTTTATTAAAAAAAACTTGTACAGACGATGGTTTAGAAATCTGTCACTAAGTGGTTCTGTTTTGTCATCTTCGAGTCCAAATATTTTCTAAGTAGTGACGTAAATGGGGCTGACTATTTTTCACCTTACTGCGGTCTCTATATTCCCAATAAAAAATACTCAGAAAAGACAGTGTATTTATTTAATACATAATCATTATATTTATCATGAAGCTGTACCTATCCGTAGTGTTACTTTTTACAATATTGCTCTGTTCACTGGAATGTGTGACGTGTCATTTAAATTGCTTCAACACTGAGTAACTGAATTATTTTTCGTTAGCTCTTTACGGAAAAGGATAATGTTACAAGTATGACGCTGTTATTTATTTGCCTGCCTCTGTGACTTTGTGGCATTGTAGTATTTAAATTAATAAACTGATTCGCGTACAGTTTTCTTTGTTTAAATGCAGCATTTTTCGAAAATGTTCTTACGTATGTTTGGTGGAATAGGTCGAGATTACGTTTTATACAAAGAGTTTTTAAATTTTAAATTTCACTTCAACTTATTTTTAGTCAAGAATTGTTGGACTCCGTTTCTCTTAAGGTTTTATTTATGACGTTGTAATTGAGCAGTGGGAAGGTGGAGCGAAATGCGCTCACTCATCGTGTATTCATGAAGGGACCGGCTACATTGTGTCCATTTTTTATCAGCCGAGCAAATGTGGATTAGCTCATGAAACCAATTTCTAGATTTAAACAGAATATTTAAATGGACATTCTATAATAATTTAATGTAACAAGTTACAAGTTGTTCGTTATTAAGCACAAAATAAAGTTCGTCGCGGAGATTTATTTTTAATAAAATGAAAACTTCTAACGTAATACAATCTTGATAAACTTCGTCAAAAGAGAATGGACAAATCAATATTTGTCCATTTGGACCCCATACAATTATGGGTTCCGTCCCCAAAAATCAATTAAACGCAGCATTATGGGCAACAACGGAAAATGTTATCCTCATCTACCAATTCAATTTATACTGAGACAGCATACTGTTTTTCAACTGGAGAAAAAAATATCCTCATTATTATATGAAAGAATTTCCTTCTTTTTAATTAAGATTGGGATCGCGCTTGCTAAAAGGTTCAGTGACCTGTCATTTTTAGGACTTAGAATATATTAAAGTAATCCATGAAAGCATTACACATCAGTCATTGTTTATCATGCTACAATTCAATTTAACCATTTTTTTTACATCTTATTCGTAATGTACTTTTCCTATATAGAGATACAAGAAAAGCACTAATTATTTTATCTGAAATCTCTGAAATTCATCTGAAATTCATGATGTCATTATATTATAGGTACGTATGTGTACATATTAATGTTGTTAATATTAATTACCTATTTTTAGCAAGATATGTTTGTTAATTAAATGTTTAAATTTTCATTTTCCATATTTCTCAGAACAATAATTACATATTTATGTTAAGTTATAAATAACATTAAAAATTATCAGTCAAGTACAAGTCGTAAAATGCACGATTAGTGTTCTAGACTGTCGATTATTGTTATCAAACGCAAAACAAAGTTTACCGTTACTAAAAAATAATAAAAAATAAATGAAATGCTTTTAAATTTTTCCATTCATTAATTCCTTTAACGTCTTGTTCTCGGTGTTCGTTATTTATATGTCATTTATTGAAGATACTTTTAAAGATAAGCGTTTTTTCGAAAAAGTGTTAACAACAATTTTTTTTTTTAAGAGTACCACATACATACATATGTATATAAGTATTTCTGAATTCGTGCTTAACCCTAAACAACCCACATGTGTCTCGCGGACACAATTTTACGTTTGTTTACGCATAAAAACTTATCTATTTATTTTTGCTAAAAACCGCTTTATCTATTCTTTCTACATGGTATTGCCAATCTAAATATGTAATAGTTTTTATTCTAAAATGTTTCGTTTAATATTTATTAACGATAACCAAAATAGTAACTTTTCCACCCACAAGTGTCCCACAGACACAGTGTTTATTTTGTTTGATTTGAGTATGAAGGTAGGTCGATTGTTCATATTTACTTCTTAGAATTATATTGAAGTGAGTAGGAATATGAACACTCAAGGTATTGTGTACCTTACAATCCTAGTCTTTGTACACGTAGTTTGTATTATTTGGTTACAGTGCTCAGATATCTATGGTATAAAGCAGTTGTGCTCGCATTTGTTTCGTTCTAAAAAATGGCGAGAAAGAAACTTACACAGGACGGAAATTCAACGTGTGCTGGTTGCAAGTGATGACGAAAACATTTTTGTGGGTGAAATCGATAGTGACAACAAGAATGTTGATATGACATATAACATTGGTATCGTATGTGCCTAAAAAGAACAGTGCGGTTATTTTCCTGTCTACAATGCATCATAATAAAGAAGTAGATGTGAACAATAAAAACAAATCTGGAATAAATTTGTATTACAACTCTACCAAGGGAGGCGTTGATACACTTGATCAGATGGTTCATGAATATACAGTTCGACGTAAAACAAACAGATGGCCAGTTGCATTTTTTCAAAATATTCTGATGTTGTTGGCGTCGCTTCGCTAATTATATGGAAGAATTTATATTCAGCTTGGAATCAACGTAAGAAGAACACACAAAGAAAACTTTTTTTACGAGAAATCGCAACCGACTTAGTGACTTCTCATATACGTAGACGAAGCAAGAAAAGGCTAACAAGTTATCACTTGGCAGCTATACAAGACGTAGTAGGAGTAGATCAAGCTTCTTAGATCGAGCTTCTCAATCATCTAAACCAGCTGTTAAGAGAAAAAAGCGTTGCCACATTTGTCCATATCAAATATCAAGAGCTTCGAAACAATGCTGTGCTAAATGTAATCGCAACGTTTGCTCAGAACATTATTTGAAAAAAATAATTTGTAGTGTTTGTAAATTAATGAAAAATACTGTATAACTGAACTATTATATGACACTTTAATAAAACTATAAATATAAATACGTATTGTATTAATATTGAATACTTTCCTTTCAAATTCCCTACATTCTCTATGATGTGTCTGGAAGACACAACTGGTCAGTTACGTAACAAAAGCTTTTTGGGTTGTTAAGGGTTAAACGAGTTTCATACGACACGCCAGGCCGAGTTAAAAAAATTAAATATCAAATAAAACATCTCAAAACACAACTATTGGTGTTTACGTTTGTATTTATGTCATACATGTTACAATTGCAATATAATCACAAAAAAGACATACATGTTGCAATTGCAATATACTCGCAAAAAAGAAAAAAAAACGTCCGTGACAGATTGACGGAATGACAGAGATTTAAAGGCATAAACAGACATGGAGGTATAGCTATCACGAATAATGCGTTTCCTGTTTGGAAGAAACACTAGGAAATGAATATATGCATTGAGATATATATATATATTACATAATACGTATTATATTATAGTTGTGCTTGATTCGTCTAATTAATCATTATATCAAATTCCGATTGTGTGCATTTTCCCTTCTATCGTTCCATATAATGAATTCATTAGCTAAAAACTCGGATTTCTCGATAATTCCACTTAGTGACGAATATTAGCTCGTGCTCTTACCTTCATTCATCATCAAAGCTTCAAAGCTTCATTTCATTATCGTTTGTAAAAGATCGCTAATTGTTAGACACAGACGATATAAATGTTAGGCAATTCCAGTAATTGCTTTGCACTTGATTAATTCGGCGTCCCTTGTCACACCATAGTACCTATTAACGACTGTATGTGTTTGTATATATACATAATTTTGTAATAGCGTCGTGTTAAAATTTGTATCGATTGTTTACATTAATAATTATTTTCTTGTGAAGCTATTTATTTTTTTATTTTTGTGGCATTTAAAATAACGTCTCGTTCATCTACTAGATTTTCGTTTTTCAATTTCGTAGCATGATACCTCTGTTCAACTACAGCAATGTAACATGCAAATAAATTTATAAATAGTCTTCTTTCTCTACATTAACACGAAATTGTGGATACTTAGTGCAGAGAATTTATTAAAAGAACATAGATATATTTTTATCTAAGATATACATTCTAGTCTTAGGGTCGCATACATCAACTATTTACACTCGATTTAATTAAATCGAGTGTAAACAGTTGGTGCAAACCACCCTTAGTTAAAAAGGTCAAATAGACTGAGTGCTAGCTGACGAAAAATTTAATTGCGACAAAATTATATGACGAGAATTATCAGATTTGTGAATGCAAAAGAGATATTATATATGTAGTGTAGAGACTGCGCTAACTGCAGCGTATGATGCTCCTTCAAATTCGTTGACCTGGGGAAGATAGTTAAGTTACGTAAATTATTACAATCTTTTGAAATTAATAAAGTATTATTGAGTTTCTCTGTAAACTTCCCGTATCATTATAATGACCGGTTCAAAATGTGTTTATTTATAAAAAATCCTTTGCTGGATGTTTTTTTCACAAAAACTTCGTAATTTATCTCGCGATAATTAATGTCTACTATTATTTTTCAGACAATGTCAATAAGTTTGAAGTTGTTTTTTATAAAGATTATTCAAATGAGAAAAATGAGATTGTTGTTTGAGAACTTAGCAGAAAACTGGCTATGAAATAATAATTACGTGATTTATGAATGGAGAGTGATTTAAGTATTTTGTTTTTGTTTTGTTGCTAAATCAACAAAGTACGAAAGGATCACTACGTTCAATGGTTTTACGATATTTCTCATTGTGTGTTAATCTCATCCAGTAGTATTTTGTTTACGAAAATGGAATATAAATCCAATATTCCAATATTAACCACGGAAGTGTTGTTCCACTTTTATATCTCAACTACATAATCGATGACTCGGTTGCAGCATTATTTATAAGTATCTGGTCAACCGAGCTTTCCTCGGTGACTTACAAAAAAAAAATGTCTGACCACATTGCAGGATTCAAACCCGCATATTTTGGCCCGCAGCTTGGTAGATCTACGCTCTAGCCACTGTACTACTGGGAAGTACAGTAAAGTAGTACAGTCTGTCAAATCAGAAGAGTTTAGAGTTTAGAAGTTTTAAGTGTGTGAACACAGAGAAACTAAAGTTGGACCCTGGCTAGATCGATTTTTAACCACCGTAAAGCTCTAAATCGTAAATTTCATCAAAATCGTCACAGCCGTTTTCGAGCACGCGATTATGAATATACAAATATTGCTTGTACAATATTACTCTTTTAAATAACATAGTATCTTAAAATAAAGAAAGTCCATGAAGGTTAACATTAAATTCAGGAAAAAAAATAAAAAAAAATTCTCCATGACTTTTAGCCATAGACTTTATAAATAACTCCAAAGCCAGGCGCCGTGTCCGATCAGCAACGGCGAGCTTAATCAGATAACCCGAATCACCTGTACATACGACACACAATTATTATCAGATAAGCTGATCGGTCGCCATTTCGTTAGAAAACAGCACCTACACATTTATATTTTATCTGATGTTATTTGCCTCACTTCGTGGTACGGGACAGACTGTCTGAAGTTATAAAGTCTATGCTTTTATCACTATTTCTCATTTTATTTTCTTATTATAAGTACATTATCAAAGTGATATGTGTTTTTAATAGCTACTTGTTGCAAACTGAACTTAGACATATAATTTAAACTTATTTAAAAAAAAACAAGAAAAAAGGTCTGACCACATTACAGGATTCGAACATACGCGTGGTCTTAGGCGTGGTAGAGCTACGCTCTATTATTGTGCTGTTGAGAAGATAAACTGTACAGTAAAATTAAAAAAAGTTTAGAGTTTTTTGTGTGTGAAATACGTAGAAAACGATTTTTCTAAAAATCGAGACCTAGCTGGATCGATTTCTGGCCTCCTCAACCCCTATACTGTAAATATCATCGAATTCGCTAGTCGTTTTCGAAAAAGCGATATCAAATGTATATACATATTTACATATACATACAAATATTGCTCGTTTAATTTAATAGTCGATATATTATAATCGAGACCTTGACGACGTATATTAATTACAGAAGAGGTGGAAAACTTTTATTCATTAGGTAACTATTGGCACTCCGTTTGTATTACGTTAAGGATAAAATAATTAATAAGAGCATGAAATATAATACCCTATTAACGTGAGTAATAGCATAATATAAATTCAGAACACTTTGACTTGATCCCTTTAGGTTTGAAGGGCATGGCAGGAGCCTTTATCCTTTCGTTAGGTTACTCCTCGCGTTACGTTTCTTATAACTTCAAGAAGAAAAATAGTTAACTGCACAAGTTAATCCAATGGTTAATTAGGTCTAAGTTGATACAGCCGGAAATAATGACATCTTTTTTTTATCTTTCTTCATGGCATGGCGCACAGATTAGCGCATTTGCCAATGTCACGTATTGTATTAATAAGTAGAATCGTTATCGTAAAACTGCTCGAGTAAAATGATAGTAGGCTTTACTGAAGTTATAAAGGACTTCTTGGAAGACCACGAGAACTTCAGCTACACTTGTTTATTTAGACCTACTCCGTTCTTTTCACTTACACAGAACTTAAAAACACAATACACTATCACTTTTGTACTTTAAAATTTCCAAAAATGTAAAAAATAGAAAATCTAAATAAAGTGACAACTTCACTTCTCCCGTTCCCGCCAAAAAGTCCATGACTTATCTTACTGTGTTTCCAAAGCGTGGAGACGTTTGAAGTTCTGTTTTGCGATCGTCTTCATGATGTGGAATTAAGTGAATCCAATTGCAATTTTTTTTTTTGGTATGACAATTTAATTAATTAATTTACTTTAAAATTATTTGCATTATATTAGATTATGTTATCTATATATTAATACGTGAGTGAAATCTTTGGTTTCCTTTTTAAGAACATTGCGCGAACGGAGGTGTATGAAACTTACTACATTTAAAATTTATATGGAGAAGGACAGGAGAAAGCTAATATTTTTGCATAATATGCATTAGAAATATTAATATTTTAATAGAATTAAATTAAATACATCACTCATTGTTTACGTTCATACTGCCAATGTCAAAAAGACTGTGAATTTCAAACTCATAATAGTTTGTGATCACATATACGTAACCTCCTAGGATCAAATAGTCGCACAGAGTAGAAATTGTCGCCAAGGAGTTTATATTACAAGTTTATATTTACGGTCGAATTTCCACCACAGGGCGACCTCTAGTTCATACAAATATGTTCATGACACCGTTTACTAAGGACTAAAATTACATATATCGATATATGTAATTTCAATCTAAAATGTATGTGGAATTCTTCAACTCTGAAATCTTGAATTCGTTTTCTAGCTATGTAAAGACTTTTCAAGGTCACTTATATTAAAAAAGAATCCTGAGCTTTTTGTAACAAATCAATTAAACAGATGCGTTGAGCATGTCGTCGAAAAATGTTATGATTTGTGTTAGCTGTACTTTTTAACACAAAAAACTTGAGAACAACCTATGTTTTGCAGTTAGCAGTTAAAAACAACTAACAGTACCCAAGGTACATTAATTGCACGAGCACGATTTACACTTAACCTGTTTTTTGTATTAATGTTTTCTATTTCCAACATCAAAGGCTTACTAAGGTTTTCTTTTATGTGAAAAGGAACTGATTTATATGCATACGTTATAAGTCAATAGGAAAAATGCGACATCACTTTTTATCTATTCGTTGACCCAGATTGCTTGTAAACGATTTCTTGATATACTTATCGAGTCTTATTGGATATTCCTTTAAGATAGTGTCATATATGCTTTACGAAAAAAATTAAACTCGTGGATCCTCGATAGTTTCTCTAACCAAAAATAATACGTAATTACTTACATACATATCTTCATGCTGCATCTCTAACGGGTTAGACAGAGAGGATGAAGCGCCAAGCATATAGTGGTCTTTACATACTTCTTTCGCTTCTTCAAATCTCATCACTCTCCGTACACTTTCGCCTAGGTTTGCGAGGGCTTTTGACATCCGTGAGCTAACACTGTGGCTATTTAATCTTCATAAGTCATCTTTGGTCTTCCATAGTTTCTGTTACAATTCACTTTCGCTCTTTATTTTTTTTCGTCAATCTTTAATCACTCATTCTTTCTGTGCCCGAATTACATATAATAAATAATATTACAGATTATACTAATTATATACAATAAAGAATAATACGTAATAAATTATATTGTGTACAATATTCACCTCTTGTAGTAATGTTTTTATATATTGTGTGGACTGTACACTAAACTTGCCTTGAATGCTATACTTAGTACGTATTTCTTTGTAATATATGTATTATCTTTTTATGGATGTGGTTAATGGAGGTGGAGATTTTCGAATTTGACTTTCGCTCTGCAATCGCGTCAAAGTGAAACCAATTTTTTTAATTGTGCGCAATTTCAATGTATTTTTGAACGTCAAAACTATCTTCGATTCGAAAAGAGAGTCTGCACCCTGGGAAGAACCGACAAGTAACTCACTTAAGTATCACTTTCTCAAGATAATCTTACAACAATTATTTTGAAATACAATATATAGAAAGCTAGTAAATTCTTCTTTAATCTTCAATGAAATTGTTAATTTTCGTTAATTTCATGTTAATTTTCCTATCAGTGTACTTAAAATAACAACTTTATGGGTGGCTTGCACCAACTATTTAGGCTCGAATGAAGAATTTGACATCTCTCTTGCACTAACTATTAAATAATTTGTACAAGCGAGATGTCAAATCCTTAAGTCGAGTTTAAGTGGTTGGTACAAGCAACCCTATGTCTCTTATCTGTGATTTGAGGGAGTGAATTGCGATTTCATAACAACAACTGAGCAAAGTTAAATGAATACAATACCGAATACGTCGCATTAGCAATGTGATTTACCAGTACTACGCCGTTCTAACATGGTAAATTTAAATGGTAATGATAAATGGTAACATGGTAACTGAGTTTGCTTGCTTTGTCATTGGTGAGCTCTTTTATTATTTTATTACTTCAGTAAAAATATTGTAAGTTTCATAAGTCATAACAGTTTTGAAGATAGAAACTTAAATACATATATTTATGTTGTCTTAAGATATGTCGTATTTTAATGTCTTTGTATTCATTAGTGAAATGTTTTATGAAATGTTTTTTAAATGTTAAATGTTCTTGGAAGTGAATATATTGCACAAGGAATTTTTATATGATTCAATAGCAGTCGGTGTGAAATTTTTCTAAAGCAATATTTAATAAATAATAATGCTCTGTGAGGTTTGGTTACTGTGATGATACTTTCTATAAGGGAAGAGTATACATAGTTTTACATATACATGTATTTACATAGATAATTTGCGAGATGTCTGTGCCTAGCTGCGAGATTAAAGCATATTTACGTTTATACGAGTATATGCTTTTGGCGGTTAGGTTAGAAGTTAAGGTGATTGCGATACGTAATGAAGCGATAACTACAGACACCGTTACTTTTTTTAACTATTCGCTCAATAAACACACTGTCGTTGTTTCAATAATTGTCAATACATAATCGCATTAGCGAATAACATTTAAAGTAGAATGTAATTTCATACATATATGTTTATAGAAACCATAGTTATCCTAGAGCTCTGGTAGATATAAATACATATCCTCATACATACATATCCTCACGCTGTATCCCAAATGCGGTATTCAGAGACGAAGGGATGAGGATGCCAAGCATCGCGGTTCGTACATAATGGTAATGCAGTTAAATAAGAAGTAATTTAAATTCATAATTATTTTAGGTTATTGTATGCATTTTACATGATGTGAACAAGTGTGATTGACTGGAAATAACCAGATGGGCAATGTTGCTTGATGTATACAGATTGGCTGTGTCCGGCCCTTGCCGCCGCTTGTTGACACTGCAATTTGTCAACGCCTTCTGTCTTTTCTTGCACACAAGTAAATTGGCTTTTAGCTGATTAATCCCCTAGTCTAAGATTGGCACTTAGCTAGAGCTTTACAAAAACATTGCTCAGATTGATTAAGTACTGATTAATGGCACTGAAACAAGCGAAGATAAAACTGTAATTTTTGTTTTGCAAAGTTTACCGAAATGTTTTATACGAACGTAATATTACACAGCATAAATATTTTTATTCTGTGTTCAGAAGCAACGTTAATTTGTTTATGATATTAGATACTTTTATTTGTAGATATTTGTAAGTCCAAACATTTATTTTTAGAAGTAGTGCCGAGACGTGACTAGGAATATCTTGCACCTAAGTGATCTGGCTGCTGCATTTCAAAATAACGTGAAGTTATGTGATAAGTTTTTTTTAATGAAAGCTTTTTTTAAAGCAGAAGTTTATTTATTTATTTAGAATTAGAAGTTTTTTTAAAGCAGTAATCTAATGACGAGACGACCTTAGTCTGAGGCATCCCTTATACGTAACATCCTGCTCTTTCGTACCTTAGGTGTCACCGAAACGCTGATAGAAACAAAACCAACGCTTAAATTTATTTCCGATCGTTACCTTTTTCATTTTCCATCATTTGTGAGACAAGGTCTGCATTTTACATTTTACTTAATTTTTTTATTTTCAGAATTCCGCAGTTTAAAGAAAAAACGGAACCCTTATAGGATTATTTCGTTATCCGTGTGTGCGTGTGTCCCTCTGTCCATAAGTCAAGACTCTTTATCTGAAAAACGGTAGAGATATCAAGTGGAATTCATATCAAACGCTGAGGTCTATGGTCCCTTGGAGGTGTAAAAATTCAAGTTTCTAAGTCGAACGCAATCGAAATATACACGCTCATTTATTTATTCAAACAAAAACCTATCGGGTACTTTGCGTTGACCAAGAATCATGAAATGTGGTAAGAAACAAGATGTCACAATAGGAGAAAAATTCAAAAATTGCGATTTTGTAATTATGTTCGGAATAAAACGTATTATACCGTATTATTGTTCCTATTATCTTACGATACCGGGAGATGGCGCTGGTTGTCGCGTTCAGTGTTGGTTTAGTCTATGTTTTTTTTGGCATGTGGGTAATTTAGTGTGTGAAACATGCGTCAGCCGTTTGTTGACAAAAAAAGGGAGAAAGAGTGTTTGAAAATTGGTTGTAAATCCCTGTAAACTGATTTGTAGCTAAAAGAAATTCTGTCGTGTTGTTGTGTGTTCGCCTACTAAAATTAGCAGTCGATTGTATTGTATTGTACAATTACTTTATAATTCAAAAGTTGTAGACCAAAAGGTTAGGTAAGTAAGAAGTGAGTGTTGTGTTTGTGAGCTTTGTGTTTGTGGCTTTACGGCGCCGGAAGCCTCCTCCGACTTCCATCATCCTGAAGACTAACGGACATTTAAGGTATTTAGCCTCTTTTATTTGTATAATATTGTTGGTTAGCGCCGCGTGTCGTGATTGATGTCGGCGGAGTTCTCGGCACGTTTGTTACCCTGCAGAAATTATAAAGGGCCCAGCACTCACAGTGGTCGTGCCTGGAGCTGTACCGCAAAAAATATTTCACATTTTTCTGTCATTACGAACTTACATTTGCATTCGGAGAGTATGAGAGAACGTGTCTTTCAATTGCAAAGTTAAGTTTGTTTTTGAATCCAACTTATGTTTTTTTGGTTCTTCTTATTAACACAAATAAATAGTATGGCAGTACGGAACTCTTAGTGTGCGAGTACGATTTCCACTTAGCCAGTTCTTTTTCTTACATAAAATGTTATTTTTGTTGTAAGAGAAGAATAAAAGACATAGTAACATTGAAAAATTATTTCAGAAATTAAAATAAGGAAATTCAAAACAGAATGAGGCTCAAACAATGTTTGTGTCCAGCAGCGTTAAAATAAAGACTGTTTTGGTTGGATGGCACCAGCAGTGTGTTTAAATTTTGATTACTTAAGATTGATCTGTGTCGAAGTATATTACATAATTCTATTAGAGGTAAAGTGTTAAAACGAAATGTAATCAGTAATAGAAACCTAAATGTCAACAATTTGAAATGTGAAAATATTTTTGATAAAATGTAAGATGGAGTGGTAAAGAAAATCGTTTAAGTAATTTAAAATGTTAAATTTAGTCAGTAACTTCATGTTCTTCATTTAAATGTAAATCTACTTGGCTATTTTGGAATTTCTGCCAAGCCGATCTGAAGTGTCCTTAAATCTTTTAAAGTAGATTCTTGCAAATTTCATTAACTCAATGGAAAGTAGGGAAAAGAAAGTATTTAGGTCAAAAAAATTCACAAGGTTCATTATTTGGGTGTCTATAATTTTAGTCGATTTTTAAAACGTAGATGCCTATAATTTATTCATACATACTATATTAATAGAAATAAATAATAATTTTCTTTTATTATATTACGCAAAATCGGTAGTGTTGATTTAATTTGTTTTAAAATCAATAAAACATCGGTGTTTATTATAAAATTGAATATGTAAGAAGAAATTTTGGAACATTAAAAAAATTCAGTTGTTGTACTTACCAAATTATAAAAACAACTTCAGTTGGTTAAGGGAGGCCGAAAATATGAAGAAAAGCGATACCTGAAAAATTTAAAATACGAAATAATTATTTTGCTTACGTTTAAGTTCTTTTCTTTATCTTTAAGAATAGATAGGTACTTAAAATAAGTACCTATCTATTACTATAATAAGTATAAGTACTAAAACTTGGAGATAAATACAAGAAAAACATCGCTAAAAATTTTGTACGTATATTTATCTGCAACCATTTAGACTCTAGACACTAAATCTTGCATTTTATGTGCTCTATTAGTATTTAGAATCAGTTTATTTAGATTTTAAGGCCTTCTGTACTATATTTTCTTCTCTTCTTAAGCCTTAATCAAGAAAATGTAGAGTTGTACTAAAATAAATAGCATTAAGTGTCGATAAACAAACAATATGTTATTGTTATACCTACAAATGCGTAGCAACAGAATGGTTGAATCTAACAAATCGCAACAAAGTATTGAATTGTTGATTTGTCTATTTTGAGGGACCACTGATATTATGATAGCTATTTGGCAATCATCCATGAATTCTTGAGGAACTATTTGTATCTAGATAAACATTTATAAACCTTTTCATAAATAAAGTGAACTACAGATGATAAATGGATTAAGTGATAAGTAACGAAATGCTCTGACTTCGCTCTGATGGTTATCAACGCCCATTCCAAATATTTTTATTACAATAATTATTTACTTTGAACGTCATCTCTTGTAGCCTTACATGTCACTAAGTCTATATGGCTTTCGAGAAGAACACTATAAGCTAAATAAGATACATAATATATATCTATCTATTTAAAAAGTGTGAGAAGTATGTTGAGCGATGATTTTCATTTCCGTCTTTTTTTATTACCGGCCTTTAATTGCTTCTTGTTTACTGGATACGCTCATAAATTAATAGTATGTGGGCTTTGTGTTTGTGCCGCAAAGCGCTGAAACACCCGACGCGAAAAGTCTAGACACTACGTGAATTTTCTCGAGTGATATGATGAATAAAGGAATGATGATTAATTAATATCTAAGCGTGTATAATTTTGAGTCATTATGTAAGATTTAGATTAGACGATTTGCGTTTAAAGTACAGTGTTAAACTACTAAAAATAAAATCTGATACAGCAAGCTGACGTACTTAAAAATTAGTAAAAAAGATGCTTAACTTTACGTGGATTTGAGTAATATAAATTAATGTAGTAATATTATAACATAAAGACATATTTATTATGAGAAGAGTAAAGAGATACTTTTCACAGAAATTTTAGTTGAATCTTAATTACAATTATTTAAAAATGGAAGGCATATGACTTATAATTTGCTAAAATGTAACCACTCTTCTTAGCTTTTGAATGACTAGTAGTAACAGGGATGGCGAAACTTTATTTAACTATGAGCTACTTTTTATAAAGAAATATTTAGCGAAACCATACAAAAACAAAAAATAACAAATGTATTTGAAAAAATAAATTGTTTCGATTAGGTACCTACGTCCTTTAATTACAACCGTGTCCTGATTATTTTGCCACGTGCTATCAATGGCATGCGCGGCATTGGTTCGCCATCGCAGGACTAGTATATTAAATCAACGTTATAGAATATGAGATCTCTGAAGGGGTACTGTTAGAGATACAACGTGAAGATATGTAGTATGTATTATTTGCGATTTATTACAGTTAAAAAATAGTAAATATGTATATTGCGTATAATATATAGCATATTTATGTCCCTATAGATGAGTCCTAATTCAGCGACAGACTGAGCATTTGTTGAAAGACTTAAAAAAAGAAGAGGTTCTGAATTTGTGTATTTTTTTTTACTTAATTTTCTAGCGACATCTTCACGAGTTGTGCACCGATTGTTTCTTTCTCTTTATTTGATAGGATATTACATTAAGGGTGGTCCTACAATTTAATTAGAATCTGATAATGGAGTATTGCTTAATTAAAAGAACTTCGCAACGGCCTATATATTTCGATGAGCTTTTTATTTAATATTCCGTTTCAAAATTGAAAAAAAGTATTCAGTCAATTAGTCAAGTAGTCAATTGTAAAGCAATTGTGTAGGTATTATTGGGGCAAGTGCACTCAAAAGAGAAAAATAAATAACCTAAAAAAATTGAACCGATTTCAAAATAAAAATAATAAGAAGTATTAAATATATATTCTTAATTATTCAAAACTGAAGTACAAAAATAACTTCATGAATTAGATACAAATACCAATATAATTACATTTTACAGTTATTGAAATTGTTGCCAAACCAATAAGATCAAAAAGTCTACTAGTTTGGTAGGCTTAGCATCGATTTCAGTAACTATATAGCCATTGAAGTATGTACAAATATATAAATACCATTCGTGTCTTATTTATGAAATTATTTTTATATTTCAGTTCTCATTAGTAAAAGATAATTATTTAGTATTTTTCAGAGCATTAATTATTTTGAAGTAGATTTTAAAATTTTTGGATAATGATATTATGCCTTAAAATGGAGTTTGCCTAGAAATAGGCTCATTGTAATTACTTTGAATTAGTTATGTTTACCTTTTAATGAATTCTATTGAGGGAAAATGTAAAGTTCTACATACTTTTTGAAAACCCCGTCAAAACGTTCTGGCACTATTAATAAAAGTTACAAATAAAAAAAATAAAATAAAAATAAACAAACAAAATTTTTTTACCAATTTATATTAGATTGATCTATTAAGTAATTTATAAGTTATTGTCCCTACCACTGAATTCAGTGAATCCAAATTTATGCTTACTAACGCGCGCGATAAGAGAATGTGCCGTCATAAATCACCGGACTGAAATATCATAGTTATTTTGAAATTTCCCATGACGATGTGTTTATGAATAATTTATGTATATTACTGCTTATAATGTACTTTATGACATTAAAAGGACAATGTACTTACTAAGAGTAAAAAACAATGAGACAAAAAGTAATAACGAGTTTTCTACAATTAAAAAAGCAAACATTCTGATAATCAAAATATGCTATGCAATTCTAATAATTTTCAAATTATTGGAATATATTATTAAATCATATTACATACATTTTGACATAAATCAGTAAAACTCGTACATAAATTCACGTGAATATTTACAAACTTAAAACTAAACATTATTTTAAATACTGGACTTCTTCAGTCTTCGCTTAATAGAAAGCTGTCTTTACTTAAGTTACCCAGCAGACTGAAGGTAATACCTCTTTGAATAGTCAAACTGATAATAACATAAATGTCTACATTTTATTTTAATAAATAATAAAAAATTACATACATATCCTAACGTTAATATTTACAAACTTAAAACTACACTTTATCTTAAATAATAGACATCCTCAAAGTTGCCACTTATAAATAATAAAAATTAAATCATGTCATTTCCCATTCAGAATAGCTTAAACATCAAAGCACAACTAAAAAAATCACATCTTTATCTTCATATTTAGACATATTTACTGGATTTGCAGATGAAAAAATAGAATTGGATAGTGATTATTGCCAAATTCCTTTTTACATCTTATATACATTTATTTTTTTGGTGTAAATGAATATTATGCACCGACAACGAAAATGTCATAAAGATCTTTTGCCTTTGTGTGTGTCGTGATATTGTACCTCATGTAATTAAAAGTCTCGTCGCATCACGGAGTTTTATCACAGTGTGTCTTTAGCTTTATTCAATCCAATTCATATTAAGTAAAAGCATGTGTGATCATGATCATATATAGAACGAATGAGACAGTGATTAATGGATAACGTTGAAAAAGTCGAAGAATAACTAGGACTAACACGATGCCTAACCGTAATGATAAAAGTAATTCACTGACGTTACAGATATAATAATTTTGTGTTATATACCTTTTATTCAAATACTTTTGGAAATTATTACATGTGTAACTTAGATCACAATACAAAATTGTTGTATATTTTTTATAAATCATGATTCATAAAGTTTCGCTAAAATTTTGTTCTCAATTATCCTATTATTTTTAGACTTAATTAAGCCAAAATTTTATTTCAGTGGAAAATACAAACAAGTGAATTCAACATATTAAATATTTTAATAAATATGAACGACGCAAGACAATACGTTCTATTTTAAGCGAACAATATTTATTAATACAGTCTTAATATCTTAATATATTATCTAAATATAATATGAGATAATATATATTCAGCTAGCTATCGGAGATCACTCGGGTTGACCGATTAGGTTAGTATAAATTCCTGTTAGATTTCGATTGTCATGATTATAGAAAACAATTTTTTTGTTGTCTGGAGTTTAAGGCGCGTAGTGCCGCAATCAGGCCTCATCACGGTGATTTTTTAGCAATAACCACACGATCAAAGTTGTTGAAAAAAATATATATGAATCTAGATGATATTTATAATCAAGCAGCCGAGAAAAGTAGTATTTAAAGTAAATTTTCTTGATAAAAAACATCCCAAAGTAACCTCTGAACAGAATTTATGGGGAAAAAAGCTGTTTTCGTCGTTAACATATTCTAATAAAATTCGACAAATATATGTCTTTTATGAATATTAACACATCGATCAAGTAAGATTTTCAATAAAATCAATAGTTAAGAAGAAAAAACTGTCTTGAATTCAAAGTTAAAAAAAAAAAATTTGTGGAGCGACCAAGTCGAGATTTGAACTTACATCCTAAGAATGATTCTCGAAAATAAAAGATAATAACAATCAAACGAGCCAAAGACGCATTGAAGTTACTCTCCAAAATCTTGTATTTAAAGCGCTGTGAGCAACAATACGCAATGTCTACATAATATTATATAATTCGGTTGCGTTTTAATTTTATGAGTAAAGTTCCCTGTAATGGTTTGATATGGAGAACTCACGATATGTCGTGGGTTTAAAACTAGAATGGTTCTTACCAAGTCATGAATAACATTTTTGTTATCAATAATATAATATTTATAATTGCATCCCTTTATAAAGATGTTTTATTTTATTCGTATTTAACAATTTATTTTTTTGTATTTGACAACTAAATTTCACAAATCGTAATTTTATGATGCTTATAAAAATGTCAATAAATGTTAATGTCAAAATTTGCCGCTTTTTGGCGATTCGATTTGGCGATTCATGCACGCGCTGTTTTATTGTGGTGTCGCGTCGCGGAGTTCGTTGCGAAAAGTATTTGGCCACGCCCCCTCAGCTCGATTCTGGCGCGATGCTCAAGGTCTTTGACGGCTTCACGCGCCTTAATGGTTTCATACGCAGTCCCCAACCAACATCGTAGTGATTCTTGCATTCATAAGTATGATCAGTGATCATCATCATTCCTATATACGTATTTAAGTAATGAACCGTTACAACATAAATAATATAATGTATCGTGTGTTATGTAAAAGAAGAACCAAATTATTTACAATAAAATTACTACCTATAACTCGATCGTTCAGTCTTCACAGGCAGTATTAATTTATCAGCTTTTAGAGCCATTAATGATGCTGTTACAATAGGCAGTATATTACGTATTTAATTTTGCGGTTATTAAATCATATGATATTATCCACCGTTCAACAGACATAATGTATGGTCGTGAATAACTCTACGTAATGTATGGGAATATTAAGGTTTATTACGCTGGAGGTAGTAGTACTTCTTTTAGTCGACTGAATATTGAATATTATAACTTGATAGCAATGATATGTACGTATTTTTAATAAAAGATCAAAATAAAAGTATTTTTAATAAAAAAAATTCTGGGAATAAATAATTCCTTAACGTTTTTATTAGAATATAAAATCTTTTCGTCGTTTGTACCATTATAAATGAGGCTGGAGTATTACAAAACATAGCGATTGGTATTTAATAAAAAAATGTTTTTGTAGTTGTCAGAAAATAATTTTACTGCTGATTTATAAATCGAAGTGAGTCTTATGAAATATTTGTTGTAAGGGGAACAAAAGAATGATGAAAATGATACATTCACACGTGTTAAAATGACAATAAAGTATAATTTTTGTTTCATTTTAGAAAACTAAAGTCGTCAAAACATTCGAAATTATTATTTACACTTGTTTTTATTATTCGTTCCAAAAGTGACTGTAGAAAGATGTTTCAATTCCTTTCAAGTCTACGGAATAGCTATGCTAACAGTTTTTAAATGTAAAGTATCGAATGGTATCAAAAATCTTCCAAAATGCTTTAGTATATTCATGCACACCTCCAAATAATTCTTGGTCGTCGTTAACCCGATAATTGCGAACTAAGTCATTTGTCAGTGTCCGTAGCACGTTTGAAATATAATAAGACATACATCTATATCTATTCCACATATACATCCTTCTATGATCAAATATAATAGCCAGACGGAAATGTCTAAATCTCTCGCATTCCTAGGCGAATGTGTGTTAGAACAATGAAGAGGATTGAGGAGGCGAAAGAAGTATGTAAGGACCGCGATACTTGGCGCTCCGTCCTCTCTGACTACCCCGTTATTTATACAGTGTGAATTATGTTTACATGATAACTTTTTAGAGTGTTAATAGCAATGATCTTGTTAGAATGGAGTTTGCTAGAAGTGGAAAAACACAAAAAACGACATTAAAAAAATCTGTCTCCGTAAAATATAGCAGAGACCAAGGAATATTTAAAATTTTCCTTGGTTCAAAAGTAGATTATAAATTACAGTGGGCGGACCATATCGGGGCTTTGACTAGTAAGCTCGGTTCCGCTATATATGCTATTAGATGCATTAGGCAATTGACGGATGTGGATACGGCTGGTGTACTTTGCATAGTTCCAACGCCTAATGGATTAACTCCATTTGCAGGAGAATCTTTAAGAGATCGTTTTAAAGACGTTGATGTACTCGTCTTGCCGTCCTTATATATGTTTGAATTTCAAACATATATAAATAAACATATATAAATAATAATTTTTATTATGTATACTAGGAACAATATAGATTTCTTTAAAAAGAAAAACGGTATTAATACTCGTAGTATGAAAACCTGAGGTCATAATAAATTGATTATTCCAAAATTTAAATTACATAAGTCAAATGTTTCATTTTTGGGTAATGGCCTTCGTTTTATTAATGAAGTCCATCAGGAAGTTGCTCAAATAACGGAAAATAGATTTAGATTTATTATAAATCGTACATTGATTTGACGAATCATACTACAAAATGAACGATTTCGTTGAAGACAAAACAATAGTCTGGAAATATTCTTCCCTAAACATACATTTACTGGCTTTCCAAAAATTTTATTTTAATGAACCTATTGTAAAGCGATGTTGAAAAAATAATACCTGACTGCGTTTCTTGTCGGTTTTTCTTAGTTTTTCAAACTGAAATAAAGTCTTACTTTTTCAAACTGAAATAAAGTAGATTTTTTGACGTTTAAGAACACTGTAATTAGGTTTATTTGAATAAATTAATATGAATTTAACTTTGTAATTACAATGTGAAGGAATCTTCACGCTGTATCTCCAAAGGGGTACGTATATTTCGTATACTTTTCTGCGAAATCGGGTGTCGATCTATAGGATAAAAGTCGCGGCTAAGAGAGTGCGACTACGAGTAATTACACCACAGGGACGAATTTGACCAGGTATACGATCAATAGAAAAGGATAAAAAATAATTTTTAATTAGCCTGTTTCTAAATATTTCCTTTTATAGACGAGGTATTACGTCTGGGTTACTGTATGAAGCAGTATAGCAATTAAAGGGATTTTGTTTTGTCTTAGGAATAATAAAAAGATTTTAATGTGGGTATGTATAAATATTTGAACATTTTAAAATATGATAACGAAAATGTAAAGAGGAGTAAAAAAAAGGCAAGGAGCTCAAAGTAACAGCCAATTTGAAATGTAATCTTAACTAGCACAATTACAATTGATTGTAAATTTTTAAAACATATTTAATTTTACGTAAACTTTAAGTAAGTAAAGAAATATGTAAGGATTGCCATGTTTTGCGCTCCATTCCTTCTGATTACCCCTTTGTGGATATAGCGTAAAGATATGTATGTACATGAACCGTTCCCTTTGAATTTAAAATTCAATTTTCAAAATATCTATGAATAGGTTTAAAAATAACTATATTAAGATATAATATTCTCAAAAGATAAACTAAAAAAATCGAACAAGAGCATGTCGGATACATACTTTTAGGGTGAACTGATTATTTTTTTCATTCTAAAATCGAAGTTTACGTCCCTATGTAAATTCAGTTCAGTATGTGTATAAAAGATGTAATAAATTGACTTACAAACAAGCATGTCGAAACTACATATAAAGATTCCCTCGCTACGCGTAAATGATATTTTTCTAAAAATAAATCAATTTATGTGATTTTGTGACTGTGATTCTTCTTAGATTATACATGTATGGTACATTTGCACTATGACAGTGACTACAATGAAGATTAATGAGGGAGAAATGTGAGAAGAAAGGTAAATTTAAATTGTTATATACCTGTTATGGCACTGTAGTCTTGAATAAAGGACGTGCGAAGCGTAAATTATGATCCCCGTAAAGCTTGACTGTTACGATGAAATCTGAGCTTGAATTTCCAATTTCCAGGACATACGGCCAGTTTACGAGAGAAATTACTTCCTTTTCTCGTTCAAAATGACAATAAATGTATGTGATTATTCTAATACTATATATTGTATAATTTTAAGTACACAGTTCGAAATTAAAACATGTTTATTGAACAGCAAACTTTCTCAGGAATATTAAAGACGAGAAAAAGATTTTTTCCTCCTTTCTTTATAAAAAGTGTCTCTATAAAAGCTTACTTACATGTATCCTTCATTTTTTGGGTACCTTACTGAGAGGAGTGGCGTAGAAAATAAGCAACCCTAGCTCTCAACGCTTGTCAGTTTTATTCAGTAAATATCGTCTATTTGGCGTTAAATGTCTTCGCCCGGTCTACGACTTATAATATTTTATAAATATCATTGTTGAAATACTTGTCCTTTAAATTTTAAATGTTAATAAGGGATAAAATAAAATAATGGAAAGAAAATAATACTGAGGTATGTTTTCATCTATTACTAAACGCTGTAGTGAGATACCTATTGGAGATACTGTTATAGTTATTTATTCAATAACTATTATAGACGACTATATTTAATGTTTAAGTTTTTCATTAATAAATTACACGGATGCATTTTTTATAACTTAAAACCACTACGTATCTAATTTTTTCAATGAGTATTAACATCATAAAAAAACAGTAGGTATGTTTGTGCAGACGAAATAAAGAAAGGTTTGTTTCTTTATTTATTTTATTTGTGGTACATATGATAAATTATTTATCATTCTTGCAGAGATTAGATTACAAAATAAATGATAATGCTCCAGACAATTACACAAAAGTGTGATCTCAAATGAAGCATTAGGCTTGTACTACTGTCATTAATCTTTCATAATAATCACCATTTTTTTAAATTAAGCTTGACAGATTTCTTATCACTCGAGATATAGGTACTTGCACTTGACCGACTTTTTGTATTATTTTGTGAATTATTTCTAAAGAATTGAAACAATTTTGTGAATTTCCTCGGAGGTCGTGATAGGCAGTTGTCACTTAATTCTCCAAACCTGTCTGTCAGATTATAATAATAATGGCTTCCTTTGATATACATACATACATATATTGAATTTATTCGAGATGAATATATTATCGCTGTTGAGTTTACTTACGCAAATAACGTTGTCGCTATATTTATTTCGAAAGAAGTATATGGAAGGAAATTTTATTTACTAGTTTTCCTTTTTTGAAGATTGAAGATATACGCTGTGTTGAGTAAAAGTATGTATATTTATTTTTAGTATTGTTAAAGAAAATGCAATTTTTTCCGTTAAATATTTTTCGTTCGAGTAATTCATTTATTTTAATGAAAATATGAAACGTAAGATTCGATCATTAAAAATGTTGTGATTAATGATTCCATAACGTCATACCGGATGGAAAATCACAATAATATTCAATAGGAATAAGAATAAAATAGATTGAAGTGATGAATGAAACGTGTGTGTGTATAAGTATAACATGCTATTTAATAAAGTAGACAAGTAGACTTTACGTCCCTGTGCCAAGTTCAGAAAATAGAATAAAATAGAATAGAAAAGTAGAAATAGAAAATATAATATAAAAACAGAATAGAATAGAAAAGTAGACAATAGTTTCTACTTCTTGTGTACGCTAGGTATCGCGGTCCTCCGTCTTTAGTGGTGGGTATTACCTAAGCGATAGCCACGCGATTATTGCGCGACTTATAACTAATCGTAATAAAAAATTGGTATCATGTAGGATGATTGCGTGTCTATTGAGCCATGACCGTAAACTGCACTTTTCGCGGTAGATTTAGCGCCACTATACAAGTTGTTACAAAACTTCTCGTTTTTATAGCAGTTATGGCGCGATATTTGGCTGTCGCATACTGCCTGAAAATTAGGTAATAATAAGCGTGCCGTAGAAGATACCGCGCCCCTTCTATGTATTCCAGATTCCAGACAACGCGCTAAGGACGCCCACCGCAGGAGTTTCAGTGGGCAAAAGCCCCACATAACCCAGACTTTCCCCAGAGGGCTGGGTATCTGTGTGCAAATTTCTCCCGTCTAACCAGAAAAAAAGGTATCGCGTTCCTGCAATATCCCTTTTCGTGGCTCAAAACAAATTAATAATTGATTTTCGAATATTTGAATATAATATTCAATATGTTGACTTTTGCGGACAGGATAAACAATGAAGAGGTACGCACTATGACAGGATTGCACAACAGTGTTATTGTAAAAATTAAGAAAGGAATGCTTTGATGGTTCGAGCACTTAGAAAGAATGAGAGTTGAAAGACTGACGAAGAAAATCTACAGACCGAAAGTGAAAGGTAAAAGAAGCCAAGGAAGACCAAGGGTGACTTATGAAGATGAAATAGTCAGAGTGTTAGCAGACGGAAATGTCAAAAGCACTCGCATACCTCGGCGAAAATGTGTGAGGAGAATGATGAAATTTGAGAAAGCGAAAGAGATATGCAAAGACCGCGACTCCTGGCGCTCCGTCCTCTCTGACTACCCCGTTAGGGATACAGCGTGAAGGTATGTATGTATGTACTTAATATTATTACCTTTACATAAAATTAAATAATACCTAAAAGAATAATTTCTAAACTAAACCAATTGCGCGACCCCAAACTAAGCATTTGTTTGTACTGTGGCATTAGGCACAACGAGTTTAAGCCCTAACGACTTAGGCAATTTGGATAAACTTTGTTTCCTAAATTGAACTAACCAGCAATCGAACGTGGGACTCTCGGCTATTAGTAGTGTTTGTTTCGGATTATCTTTAAAAAATATGATACTAAATTCATACAATTTTCACTATCCGTATTAATATTATAAATGCGATAATCTGTCTGGTCTGATCCGCTGCACCGATTTTAATGAAATTTAGTATGGAGATAGATTAAGCCCAGGGGGAGGACATAGGCTATTATTTTTTACTCCACGCTAACAAAGTCGCGGACAACAGCTAGACTTAAATGAATGGAATTTTCTAGTTTCATTTGTAACATAAACAAAGCCGCGAGTGTAAACTGGTGCAAAAGCGTGCTGTAAAAACTTACTCGATAGTAAAGACTATGTGATAAACACAAACACGGCAAGAGCAATTACCATTTATAAAAAGTCGTCAAATACGAGCATTCTATTCCACCTTAGTTCGACAGAAAATCTCATTTGCTGGCGGATATCGGTGGGTTCCAATTTACGTCTGCCTTCAGGATTGGCTTTATTTCCGGACATAGTTGTAGCCCTAATTAAGATCGTAACAAGAAAGACGGGCGCTTTGCAGATAAAGTCTGTTTATAAGTTACTAATGGTATATACATACCGGGAAACACCTGTCAGATATCTATGATGTGGGAGCAAAGTTCTTGATAGCTTTGTAAGAATAACGTGTTAATATTTTTAAAAGTATATATCTACATTTTTATCTGATTGTTTTTGATTAGATATAATAACAAAAATTTTATTTACGTTTCTTTGTAATTAATTACGTGTTCTTCAGAAATGAAGTAATTGAAATTAGTCAGCGAACCTATAAATGTGATATATATTTATACATAAAAATAAGCTGATAAGTCATTTTATTAAAAAAGAGCACACTAAATAAGTATTTCGATATGTGTGACATTGTTTTCTTGCGAAACAATAGACGATTGTGTGTCGTTCACGTATTCAACTTCTTTATTCTGATGACACGCTTAGTACTAGACCCACTACGATTTATTTAAATAAAAAATGTTTCAAGCTGTTGTCTAATACAATTTCGAACCAAATTATTATTATTATTAGAGATTTTAGGAGGTGAAAGAAATACGTAAGGACCGCGACACTGGGCGCTCCGCTCCGACCTTTCTGATTACGCCATTGAGGGACAGCTTGTAGATATTTATGTATGAATAATTTTCTGTGTTAGCTACCTTCATCTCAACTTTCGATCATTCATATAATCCTTGAAATACGCACGATTTTACACTAGAAATGTGATTACGAGACTTTCCTAAGAAATTCACATAATAATTTATAAAGCAGATGAAGGAGAATTAAAAAGGAGAAAAATTACCGTAATGGTTTACGTTGGTAACTAATTAATCTGTGGTAATGGTGAAAAGCAGATAAAGAAATGTGTCCTAAAGACGACCACTTTTCAATGAACGATGTAGAAGAATGTTTGTATTACCACAGATTAATTAGTTTACTACCGTAAAGTATTACATTAAAATAAACCTAGATCTTTTATATATCATATGAAAACAATAAAAAAATCTCCTTTTTACCTACGAATAACTGCAACAACAAATACACGATGGGAGGGACTCTATCCTTATGTAGTTGACATCCCTTTCATACGCACAAATGACTTGCTTTTTATTTTATAATGCTTACCAAGTCGGAGGCACTTCCGGTGACTTTCCTGCTTCCTGTTTTAAGTCTACATTAATGATCTCCCATTTATGCTCAGGGACTCATGCGAAATAGTATTATTTGCTGACGACACTTCGTTGTTATTTAAACTAGACAGAAAGGACTTAAATATTACCTGAGTGAACAGGATCCTAACAGACTTTTCGAGATAGTTCCCAGTTAAAAATTTACTACTGAATGCACAAAAAACCAAAATATATTCAATTTTCCCTTTTTAATGTACCCAGAATCCACGATAAAATAGAATTGAGTGGCAAACAATTACAATTAGGTAATTCAGCCAGTTTTCTTTGTTTTACAGTAGATGATAAGTTATAGTGGGCGGACCATACGGGGCATTGGCTCGTAAGCTCGCATATAGGCGGGTTGTCTGCTCACGTCCGGATGTCTGTCCTTCTTTTTAGAAAGCCTCATTCGTCGGTTAATCTGATATCCGTTTTTTATCAGTACCTCCTGAATATAATCGAGCTCTTGCTCCAGATGTTCAGGGTCACACAGATCGTACGCTCTGTTCTTCAGTGAAGTTATAACAGATTGCAGATGACTGGGATGATGATGCAACGTGGCGTGCCGGTATCTGTCTGTGTGTGTAGGCTTCCTAGAAACACAGTATGATAAAGTACCTTCTTGTCTCGCGGTTATTTTTATGTCTAAAAATGACAGTGACTTACCATTCTCCATTTCATACGTAAACTTTATACTTGGGTAAATCGAGGAAAAGGTAATCGTGTTAATTTCCCGTGTTTTTAGATATTTTACAATGCAGCGCGAAAGTTTAAAAGTTTATAAAATATAAATCTGTTTAAAAAGAAAGGTGATATCAGTGGTATGGAAACCCGAGGTCGTGTTAAATAAGTGTCCAAAATTGTAATTACATAAGTCAAATGTTTCATTTTTGGGTAACTGCATTCGTTTAAGTTGCTCAGTAATTTACGTGATTAACATAGAATAAATTTAAAATGGTTATAAGAAGTACATTGATTAGACAATCATATAAGATAAACGATTTCATTGAAGATAAAGCAATAGTCTCGAAATGATTTCCTCTGCACATGCATTTATTGGCTTTCTGAGTATTGTATTTTAATAAACTTTTTGTTAAATGATGTTGAAAAAATGATACCACATTGAGTTTCTTGTGGGTTCTTCTCAGTGTCCAGGTTTTCTATTTGAACCGAACTAAAGTAGGTTTAACGTTCAAAAATATTTTATAATTGGGTTTACTTTAATAAATGGATTTGACTTTGCTTTTGACAGAGTGCCAAACATCGCGGTCCTTACATACGTTTCTCGCCTCCTCAAACCTCATAATTCTCCTCACACATTTTTACCTACATATGCGAGTGCTTTCGAGATTTCTGCCAGCTGCAACAATTTGATATTTAATATTTGATATTTAATAGTCAGCATTGGTTTTCTTTTTCCTGTTACCACTCACTTTCGCTCTGTATATTTTCTTCGTCGGTCTTTGATCAATCGTTCCTTCTTTGCGCCCGAACCATTTAAGCATTCCTTTCTTCATTTTCACAATAAAACTGTCGTGCACCCCTATTATACTGCACATCTTTTCACTATTTAGCTTACATACGCTATCGTTACACTGTAATATTATTACAGTGCTCGTCACGATACTTGTATTATTAAGACATATAAAACATACTTGTATTATTAAAACACAAATATGTTATTAAACGAGTGTAAAATCATTCAATAGTTCATTCATTACATTCATTACATAACAGTTATAAACGCGAACTTAAGTAAAATAAGATACTTTGTTTACTGCATATATAGGATCAACGTGCATTTGAGCTGGGTGTGGTTCCCAAACCTCAGTTGAGTGGAATAGTGAAGCTTTCAAACATTCAATCTAATTATACATATTTATGTAGATTGTAGATGCTGTTGAATAGAATAAATAATGATAGTGTATGGATTTGGCAGAAACACCACATGGGAGCGTCTTGTGATGTTCAGTGGATTCAAAAGTTATAAATAATGTGATTACGGGTTAACTTTATACGCCATTTTATAATATATTGTGTCATAGTGGCTTAGTTAGACGATGCGGGCTAGTTTCAAAGCGCTTGTCTTTGAACTGTAAAGTTCGCTAGGTCAGATCTGAAGTGGATACAGCGCCGCGGTTGCAATGTTGAGTAGGGTGGTATAGAATTGATAGTTGAGGAAACGTCGGGCGCAATATTGGCGACAGTTGGTGCTACAAATACAAACTACGAAATTGGAAACGTTAGATCGCGTACATTGCAGTGAAAGTGTATAAAAAATATCCCTATTATTTTTATAGTATGAAATTTCTTTCCATTTATAAGATTTGAATTGAGATTTGAATCGTATGAAAATTGTCCTGCGTACATGGTAGACGTGAAGAGTACCTGCATTTTAAAATTTAAAAAAGAAACGCATATCCTCTCGCTGTATCCCTAAAAGGATAGACAGTGATGACGGAGCGCCAAGCATCGCAGTCCTTGCATACTTCTTTCGTCTCCGCAAATCCCATCATTCTTCTTGTACACATTCGCCAACGTATGATACGAGTGCTTTTGATTTTAACGACCCCGAATGGTAAATGGTGTAATGTTATAAATTAAAAGAGATACGTTATGCATTTTGAACGAAAATGGGAATTCGAAATGCAGTGATTGAAATGTACAGTTTTAAATCATTTAAAATTTTAGTGATTTTATAACAAAACACATTAAAAAGTTTGTAATGTCAGTGAGGTTCTATGGGAACTAAAAATATCCACGTAGGTAAATAGATAGTATAAAACAAAGTCGCGGTCAGGGTTTGTCTGTGTAACCTGCGTACTTACAAATGTATAAATTTTTAAGATCTCATTACGGTTTTCAACTTCATTTAAGACATTTAACGAGGAAATCTTATATGTATGTATAACAAATTTACATTTATAAATGCAAAAGTATTGATTTTAAAAATTTATTCGACCCTGTGCGAAGCCGTAAGGGTTAAGTTATATTGTAATATAGAAACTGTTATTGAAAGTTTAATATTTTTAAAAGTTCACCTTTGAGCATAATCTCGCATAATATTAATGTAGCCTTTGTGTGCAATAAGATGAACATTATAGGAAAACTATTGTGTAAATGGCCTTTGAGATTAATATTGCATATGTTAGCTAAAAGCTCCGGGATTAAAATGAATTATCTTCTTCATAGAGAAGTTAAGCCGTTAACAAAGGAAAAGTTAGATTTTAATAGTTTTATTAGTTCCGGTTAGTCGATCTGCGACCTTTATGTGGCAACAAAAAATGGCACAAAGGTTAATGAATAATTTGTTCAAAACGTTTTAAACTGGTCGAAATTCATAAAAACATTAGAGCGTTTCCCATTCGGGGTAGTTAAAGCCAAACTGAAATCAATTTATTCAAATAAAGCAAATTGCAAGGTATTTTCGAAAGTGAAATCTACATTGCTTTGTAAAAATACCTGCATTGAACCGAACTTATTAAAGGCTTAGTTAGGTATTAGTTTTAAATGTCCTTTTACATTTAATATTCAGAAAGCCATTATTCGCAGACTATATTTTGTCTTTGATAAAATCATTTATTTTATAGTATGATTTTGGGAGCATGTTTTCATGTGTTGTGTTTTTGCAGTAATGTGAATACATATTTCATAATAAGTTTCAATATCTCTTCCGTTAACTGAAAGATATCATTAGGAACCTCATTATAGAAACAAATACAGTAACCAAAATAAACCACTTGACTTTTGTAATTCTTTGGAAATAAGTAATTTCATCAGAGACGGACATCAGAGACAGAGTACTAGGTCAACTCAACTTAATCATACTTTAACGCCATCTTTAGCAACAGAAATATACATGGACTTAAAAATGTCGAAGCGAAATCAGATGGAGAACGGTTGCTAGTCTATCGCCTTTACAACTCCATTATGGATGCAATTATTTGAAACTCAACCTATTTATTATGTGTTGCATCAGAGATTGTACGAAATTATTAATAATGCCATTCATAACCCAAAACTTTGTAAAAAAGAACAAAAAAAAATTGATCACGTATTGGACACACACATAAAAATACACGTACACACAAACACATACACGTGTACACGCAATACTACATCACAGGTATACGCGAATAAATGCGCTCCTATTTTTGTTGCATATTTAAATTTGTATAAATAACTATATTTTTGTTCAACTTAAATTACAAATTTATTTATTATTACTTTGCTTTATCAATTACATTTCTGTATTTTCTAGTAATTAACAATAATGTTAATTCTAAATTAATTAGTAGTAGCGTTCACTGACATCCGCAATATAAGCTGGTGCTTAGTGCAGGGGTTGCTAGTAAATGGAATTAATTCTGGAATTAGTTGATTGTTAAAGAAATTTGTATGTGTTATGGAAATAAATAAAAAAAAATAATCTACTTTGGAAAATCGTTCCCTAACAGGGTAGAACAGTCAGTACAGAAAAAATGAAATTCCACACGGATGAAGTCGCGGGCAATAGCACTACTGCTACCTAATAATACAACATAACATAACATAACATGTGTCTTCACGCTGTATTCCTAACGGGGTAGTCAGAGAGGACAGAGCGCCAGGAATCGCAGTCCTTACACAGCTCTTTCGCTTCTTCAAATCTCATAATTCTCTTCACACATTTTCGCCTAGGTATGCGAGTGCTTTTGACATTTCCGTCTGCTAACACTCTGGTTATTTGATCTTCATAAGTCAGCCTTGGTCTTCCTTGGCTTCTTTTACCACTCACTTTCGCTCTGTAGATTTTCTTCGTCAGTCTTTCATCACTCATTCTTTCTAAGTGCCCGAACCATCGAAGCATTCCTTTCTTAATTTTTACAATAACACTGTTGTGCAACCCTGTCATACTGCGTATCTCATCATTGCTTACTAATGCTAATAATACAATTTATTCATAAACTAATAATACAAACTTAAATCGACATCGACATTGTTTGACAGGCTTTTTTTCCAAAAATATCCAGTTTATATGTATTTCGGTACATCGAATACATCAACCCACGGTAATCAATTCGTCAAAGTAATCTCTGTTGAATATTTTGTTTGGGTATGTGGCGAAAGCAATAAGCTCTTGCTTAAGTCCCTACACTTTTTATGGCTTTCAGTCCATGGATTATAATGATTAATGATTGTTTGAATTGAAGCCTAACGACATTTGTTTTTGTGTTTAAACAATTATTGTATTTAGAGATCAGTCTAAAGTATATTTAAACAATTGAACCTATAGCTCAGTGGTTTATAACACGTTGTTTTTTATATTGTTTTAATTATTTTTTATAGCTTACAATTATTATTTCATAGTGTCACTGTATTTCTTAAAGTTAGTACCTGTATTTTCTGTAATATAGTGGTAATATTTACGGCAGTGGATAATATTTTTTACAGTGATAAATAGCATTTCTATTGTTATTTCTACCAATTATAAGCACATCAATCCATCTCAAGTAAAAGTACTTCGAAATTTATAATGTCTACAATTTATCATAGCTGGCTACTTGATGATGTCATACATATCATCAAATAGCCAGAGTGTTAGCAGACGGAAATGTCAAAAGCTCTCGCATACCTAGGCGAAAATGTGTGAGGAGAATGATGAGATTTGAGGAAGCGAAAGAAGTATGTAAGAACCGCGACGCTTGGCGCTCCGTCCTCTCTGACTACCCCTTTAGGGATACAGCGTGAGGATATGTATGTATGTATGTACAATTTATCATATTTACTTCTTTTAATCATTATTGCTGTAAATTTGAAAATTAACAGTATTTACAATAAGTATAAAATATAGTATAGTATTACAATAATATTATAATATAGTATTGTTACGAGCTGAGGGTAATAAGATGCCGGTTAAGGGTGCAAAGAGTTTATTTTTTCTTCGTACAAGTAGATGTCAAGAACACGCGAACTTAATTACGGCGGTTCCTAATCTTCGTAGTCGCCCTCGAAGTAGGTACTCGCGAAGTAGTCACCGAAGGTACACGCTTCACTTAATAACAACGTTCCCGAATCGCAGAGTTCTTCTATCCAAGGTCGTCGCAGTAGTCGTCGTAGTGGTGGTCTTCGTAATTTGCCTTGATGTCGCCTCGATATGTCGCTTCGAACGATAGTTGAGAAACACTGACTCGGCGGCGGACACGGAGCTCTATTTATAGTCTGATAAAACGAGGGTGGAACTTTCTAGCTAATTACGCTCGTTAACGGTAATTCGACATTGTTCTCGACGCCGCCTGTTTGCATGAGTCATAGGTACATGACACGTCATCGCTCGGGAATATTCGAGGTGCAACTTGGTTCTTCTTTCTTGATTTAACTTATACTGTTCGATAGTAGGCCTTAAACCTAGCAATGCGTTTTTAGGTCATAACTCTGCAAAGCCTAGGTCTCGAGATATAAGCACTAAAAGTTATGTTTCGAGCTCCATTAAAAATCGACCTTATTCCTTACGCATAAGGTTCAACCGTAACAGTATTACAATAATATTATTGTTTATAACTTAATTCGCATACACAATATTTTCAAGAAAGTTTCTTTTTAATGAAAAGGATTTTATATAGTAGAATATTCTATTTTTGTAACAATAGGTAGCATTTTCACGTCATTTTTATTTCTTTTGAAGTACCTACCTTTAATTGCATTTTGAAATATTTTTCTTTGAACAAGTTTTTCTTTCATCTCGTCTCATCATTTATTGCATCTCGCTGCGTAAGTAACAAAAAAATATTTATTCTTTTGAGTAAAGTTAGATGAGTAATATAGCTTGAAGTACTTTAATTCTTTTTACGAAATAAAAGTTTCTTCAAAGAAGATACCTATCTAGATATCAATAACCAATGTGTATTACTAAAAACGCATGTAAAAAAATAATTCATTAACAGCTTAAATATCTTACGTAATAACTCAAAGATACTAAAAACGTAAACAAATCCGCTTTAATGTCGTTTCACATCGATATTACATTTCAGTAGATAAGTACAAATGTAGTCTTTTGTAACATGTTTAGGTGAGAATATACGGTAAGCATAATACGTAGAAAACCACTTCGATGTGAAAACGTTATCCTTCAAGAAGAACTTTACAAGTATATAATATTCAAATCTGATATAAACGCGGTTGTTAAATATATGTCGTAGGTGTGAATTCTCTATAAGTATAATGCTTTGTGAGGTCGAAATTAAAAATATGGTTAATACATCGTACGAATTACTCTGGTTGTAGAAATATAATGCGTTGCAATATCAAAAGCTTGCAAAAAAAAACTAAATAAAAATGATAGTCACATATTGTAAAAATCTCAGAAGATTATATTTGTACTTAGAGGAAATTTACATTAATTTCAACTACTGAAATAATAACAAGTATTAATTAAATTTATTATAAAGGTTGTCGCTGAACTTTCTTTTTCAGTGTTATTGTTTAATATAATGCTCCTTTCATTATATTACATACATAATTATCAATACTCATTCATTCCTTTGACTAAATTAATGGTAATGGATTAAAATAACTTAATATTATCGCTATATTGTCTTGCAATGTGACTCTACTCTTGTGAATGTCGACTCTACTTATAGCAAACTTGTTGATGCACAGGTGTCTCACTTTAACTAACGCCGAAACAGCTACCTACCTACCTACCTACCTAGCTAACAGCTAATCAAACAGTAATCTGGCAATGATTCGTGATCAAAGAGCATAGTTATATTTTATATAAGAAATGTTAAAAATTCAAAAAGTTTCTGATATTAAATTAATAAACATGTAACCTTAATCATATATTTCACTGCTATATGCCATCTATAAGACTCATATTTTAAATTTTTAAATAAACAAACGCGTCGGAGGCCGATAAAATTTCTTATAATATTCTTCTATTTTCATAGCGGTTTGAACTAGTGCCACTATTCTTAATAGTATCTTAAACTGGTATATACAGAGATTAAACTTAAAATTTTTAGCAGCGGCAATACCTAAGATCTTAATACTTAAGTATCTTAATACTCAGCACTGAATCTATACTTGCAACAGATCAACGAACAACGGCGTCTAATTTATAATACCCCTCTTTTTCATTGAGTCAGGGCTCAAAAATTAATAAGCGCGCTTTACAGCGCCACCGCCGGCGTCGTTTTTGATTCTTTAATGTGTTATCATAGGAGAACACACTTAGATCAAATAAATTGTAATAATAATTTACTATTTAAATCGATACAATAGTATAAAAGTTAGGACAATATTTTGGTTTATAAAAATCAATGTTATCAAATTATAATCAAGTTGTTAATATGATAACAACCTAGAAACTATGGTAAATCACAAAGACAATTTATGAAAAATAACGATTTTCACAAGCAAAATATTATGAAATTAAAATATAATAATAGAAAATAAGAGTGGTCATCATAGCTGTAATGAATTAGAAAAATGGGAAAATACGGAATAGATACTCCTTTTTTATTACTTCTTTATTTATGTTAGAAAATTTTTAATTGAAAATTATTACAACTGAGTACGAACGGACGAAACCTTCGAGGGAAACAAAAAGTAAACGAAAGCAAACAGTTACTTGTTACGGTTATTACCCGAAGGAATCTACCAAAAAAAGTTCTAATTTCTAGCGAAATCTTTTGTTAAATAAAAATTGATGTTTTAATTCGGTCACGAGAAATATCCCGTTTTAGCAATGTTCCAATTACGAAATGAAACGCTACTTACATTATGTAGACGGGAAAAATTATAAAAATTGTGCATTAGAACAACAGTTAGTCTCAGACAGTTTTCACAATGGAAACTGAGCAAGTCTATTATTTAAGTTAATGTTTAGTTTTAAGTTTGCAATATTAATGTTAAGATATCTATGTACTGATTTACGTCAATAAAGTCTCAGATTAAATAAAAAATAAAGACATATATTACGCATAGAACAAGAGCAAGGCCGGTTTTTTAGACATGTGGTAGGTATGTAGACCAGACGCATAGTCTGGACCAGAGCATAAGATTATGGTGTTCCTCGCCTGTCGTAAAAGGCAAGGTAAGGGGCCTTCGGGGTCACGGCCGGCCGATCGGAGTGGGGGCTTCTGTCGTCCATCCATGAGACCCCGAGGAGGACAACAGCGCGTGGTCCGCGCTCTCGTGACACTGCGAGGATGCAGAGGCACTCTGTAATTGCCCTCCGAGAAGTGTTTCGGCACAGTGATAGAGGGGTTTTGGCACGTTCCATAGGGGATCCCGGAGTCTCTCGACTACGTGGACGACCACCGTAGGAGTTTTGGTGGGTAAAAGTCCGCATAACTCAATCTCTCCCCTAGGGGGCTGGGTATCTGAGTGCAGATTCCTCCTACATGATCAAAAAAAAATACGTAGGCCGGTGTTGCCTTATTGATTACTTCTGCTAACGTTATTATATTTATTAGTAACATGTAATCTTCTAATATATAAAAATCAATGTTTGTTTCTTTGTTCATTTCATCATTGCGATGAAATTTGGTATGGAGATAGATTAAACTCCGGGGACATTTTAAAAATAAAAGCCGCGGACGAAGTCGCGGGCATCAGCTAGTGACGTCTAATAATACGACGATGCACATATATTAACTAATAACATCAACGAAAGTCTACTAGTTTGGTAGACTTGCCACCGACTTTAGTAACTGTCTTATATTGGTATTTTGTACATATTGTAATTACGAAGTTATTTTTGTACTCGGGTATTGATTTTTGTACCTGAGTTCAGATTAATGTTTAATTGTTTTGAAGTCTGCTTAGTTTTTTTTCATTTCTTCTTTTTGAATAGCCTGTACTACAAAAATATCTAGGCAGGTCTACAACTTTTTCCAATTATGGAATGAAACTTTAATTGAATAATTAAATAATAGATTATTTATGTATATATGTATTATCTGGTGTTACCTTATTCAATGAGTGTTACAGTAGAGGATTGATACGATCACTAAGATTGAATAATGTTGGACGTAGTAATTTAATTGGATGGTGATTCGTGATTCGTGATGGTGAAGTGTCTACCTATGTTTGGAAAAAACATTGTCTTAGTCTTGGCTATTACTCTTTTAAATCGGAGGTAAGCACAAAATAAGTCGTACGAAATGAGTTGAAATCTTAATCTTGCCAAGCAATGAACTGGTAAAATCGATATAGGCTATTCTAAACCGAGTACACAAGCTGGATAATTTCAGTTTTTAAATATACTTAATACATTTTTATTATTATTATCTGTTAGATAGTAACAATCTGTTTTAATTTATTAGTATTAACATAAACGAAGTTAGTAACATATATTCAAGAGATAAATTATTGTTTTGAGATATAATGAAAGGTTATCTTATGTTAACAAGAAGTTTTAAAATTATAATCCACAAATAGTAGGCAGAGTCATAGGTAGATAAGGTTTCTAACTACATTCTAGATACTTTTAGCTTCGAAGTTTATACTTAACGCAAAAGTATTTAGGAATATGAATAAATAGTATAATCCAAATATTATACTATAGTCAGAGAGGACGGAGCGTCAAGCGTCGCGGTCCATACTTCTTCCGCTTCCTCAAATCTCATCATTCTCCACACACATTATCGCCTAGGTGTGCGAGTGCTTGGGTCTCTTTGACTACCTCGTTAGGGTTACAGCGTGAAAATATGTAATATCCTGTAATATCAGAAAAATAAAAAATATGATATACCGGACACTATTTATGCTTTTGACTCTTGACTATAAAATACCATACCGGTAATATACAAAAAAATCATTTAAGTTATGATTTGTTTTTCTGGTGTTTTTTTCATCTTGACGAGTTATTGACTTACAATACTGTAGGCAGATGAATTAGTTACTGTCGTAAACTGCAGGTAAGGGATTAAATTTCATAAATTCTTTTAGCATTATATTATATGAAGTATATTCTAGTACCTGAGCGACCGAGCTTTATAATAATAATAATAATAATACTCTTTTATTGCACCATTAAAAGTATACAAATATATATATATATATATATATCTTTATTGTACACACGTGTTATATTAACTATTACAAAGAAATAAAGTACAAAGGCGAGCTTATCTCTGCAAGAGATCTCTTCCAGCCAACCTCACAAAACGTTAGACAGTATATAACGAAGGAAAGTAATGTACAAAAGCGTGTTAATAAATGGTCGTATTTGCACAAATTTGTATTCATACATATTCATATAAATAATACCTAAATAGCTTATAAATACATACATAATATTATGTGAACGCAAAGATATACTATATATATACATACACATAGATACACATTTAGATATACGCGCATACTACGCATTGACGTATACATACCATACATCCATAAATGCGATAATTTATGACATTGTATCAGATAAATAATACTCTTTTAGTCGTTTTTTGAAAGATGACACCGTAAGACAGTTGTGAACATTAAAAGGCAGTTTATTCCACAGTAACGCACCTTGTGCGGTGAAGGAGTTATAAAAGAAGTTGGTGTTGGAAAGAGGATTAAGTTAAGTTTTAGTGACACAAGAGCGTCTAGGTCGAGAAGGAGAATGTAAGAAGTAAAAGCGAGAACGAAGGTATTGAGGAGCAGAAGGGTTATTAAGGATATTATAAAGAAACGAAAGTATGTGAACATTTCGTCGAAGACGAATAGGAAGCCATTTTAATTGAGTCCGAAATTGTGATATATGATCATATTTGCGTAAGCCAAAAATAAAACGAATAGCTAAATTTTGTAATCGTTCAAGCTTGTTCAGTAGTACTTCATTCGCATCCAAGTAACATACATCCGCATAGTCGATTATGGGGAGAAGAAGAGATTGAGCTAGTATAATTTTAGTTTTAAAAGGAAGAAAATGTTGGAGTCGTTTAAGACAATGAAAAGACTGATGTACTCGTTTACTCATCTCATTGACATGGGCTGATGAATTTAAGTTTGAATCAATAATCAGACCTAGCTTTTTAATTTTGTCTGAATAAGGTATATCAACACCGTTGTAACTTACACGTGGTAAATGTTGAAGATCAAACCTATGTCTGAGTCGACTACTCCCCACCACAATTACTTAAGATTTAGACGGATTAACGACCAATCCAAAGGATCCGGCCCAAGCATGAATAGCTGCTAAATAATTGATAATACCATTAATATATGAATAAAAAAATAAAAGTTGTACAATTTGGGCGACCTTATCGCTAAAGAGATCTCTTCCAGGCAACCTTAGGGTAACAGAAAGCTTAAGAGTACATTTACGGTAGGCGATGCAAAATTGACATTGACATGAATACTTACTTAATTTAAAAAAATAAAAAAAAGAAATAATAATAATAATAGGTAATAAAAATAAGTAAATAATAAAAAATACACAGACTATTTACATTCATAATAATGTATAATTTAATATATATAATAACATATCTACATATTACATAATACATGTTATATATATACATAATATACATATGGACACACACACAGACAAAAGTGTGGACACACACAGAAAAAAAAAATAACAGCTAGTAGGAAAGATAATAAATTTTAAGTTGACGTTTAAAACTAGAAAGGGTGTTGGCACTTCTTACAGTAATAGGTAGGGAGTTGCATAATCGAACAGCTTGTACTGAGAACGATCGAGAAAAGAACTGGGAAGTGTGCAAAGGGGTTTCAAGACGAAGAGTTTCACTAGTTCTCAAACTACGTTCTTCATCGCTGCGGAACTTGAAGTTATCTTTTAAATATGTCGGTGTCGTGGGGTTAAATAAAACAGAATAAAGGAGGGAAAGAATGTGTGTGTTCCGGCGAAGATGAATAGGGAGCCACTTGAGTTGTCCACGAAATTCAGAAACATGATCATATTTTGCGAAGACCAAATATGAAACGTATACAGAAATTCTGAAGTCACTCAAGTTTATTAAACTGCTCCTCAGTCAGATCAAGATAGCTGACGTCTGCGTAGTCCAGAATAGGTAATAATAGTGACTGTGCAAGCGTAACTCTAGTGGCAAGAGGCAGAAAGTTACGTAATCTCTATAGCGATCCCACAGCAGTGAACAGTCTCCTGCTGACCTTGGCGATCTGTGTTGACCAGGACAAAGTGCGATCGATATAAATGCCAAGATTTTTTACGTGATAGCTATACGTAATATGGTTTCCGTCAAAGAAAATTAAAGGAAGCGATTTCCAGTCTATCTTCGAAATCATACTGGTGCTACCAACAATAATGACCTGGGTCTTAGAGGGATTTACCTTTAAGCCGTAACACTTACTTCATTGAGATATTTTATTTAAGTCCTCGTTGGTGGCAGCTGCAGCATTGTGAAGGTTTTCTAATGTGGCATGTGTGTAAATTTGAAGATCGTCTGCATAAAGATGGTAAGAAGAAGTTATATGGAGAGTAATAGAATTGATGAAAATAGTAAACAGAAGAGGAGCGAATACGCCACCTTGTGGGACACCGGCAGTCGTATGACACCAAGAAGACAATGAGTCATCTATATGAATGCGCTGCCGTCGTTCATACAAGTAACTATGAAACCAGTCAATTCCCGTTGAAGATATGTTAAGAGAGCGAAGCAGAATTAGCAAAATGTCAAAATCAAAATTTTAAAGGCATTACTAAAATCTAACAATGTTAACACTGTGAGTTGTCTACTGTCCATCGCTAATCTTATATCATCAACAATTTTGATAAGAGCAGTAGCCGTACTATGACCGGGACGAAAACCAGACTGAAGAGGATTTAAAATGTTATACCTAAGTAGCTTAACTGTTGAAAAACAAGACGCTCAAATACTTTAGAAAGGAACGGTAATATTGAGATTGGACGATAATCGGTGAAAGCGGAGGGTTTTTGTTTTTTTGGAAGAGGAATAACTTCAGCACTTTTCCAAGCAGAAGGGAGAATACCCGAGGAAATTGATGTATTGAATACATGTGTTATAATAGGAAGATTTATATCCAGGATGGGAATAATCATATGACGACCAATACTATCACAACCGACCGCATTAGATGCGATAGACATATAGCTCTTCTTAACTTTACAAGCCGAAAACTGATTAAAAGTAAACGTTGGAAAACTAGGAGAGGGAAGAGATGAAATGTAGTTTAAAGTACATGTTTTAGTGTCACTATTTAAACCAGAGGCGGAAGAAAAGAAATGTTGATTTAAGGAATCGATGTCGAGATTATTGTCGAAGAATTCGTTACGAGATTTTCCAACTCCTAGTGATCTCAAAAACTTCCAGACCTTTGCTGGTTCTGCATTCTCTACAGATTGATGGATATGGGGTCGTTGTGCATTCCTACACATCCTATTGCAGCGATTTCTTAAAGTTCTACACCGATCTCCAAACTTGTTTGGGTCACGTTTAAATTTGGACTTTGCCCTGTTCTTTTTTTTAATTAAGGATTTTAATTCCTCAGATAGCCAGGGAGCAGGGAGATGCCTAAGCTTGACGGGACGTAATGGCGCGTGCTTATCAAACAGCTGTGTTATATGTATATTCAGTAGTTCGACTTGAGAATCGGGAGAGGGGTCATTGGTAATAGCTGCCCAGTCAATTTTCATAGCGTCCTCACGTAACTGCTCAGCATCAATTCCACCAAAGTTACGTCGCAGAAGTATCATAGATTTATATTTGAGAGGACGTATTTTATAAGAAAGAAATATTAAGTCATGAAAAGAGAAAGCATCTGCCGAGCATTGGCCATGTTTAGCTACGTGATCTATAGAAGAGACTATAACAAGATCAAGAAGGGAAGGTGTACAGTTAGGAAAATAGTGTGTTGCTGCAAGAGGAAGAATATGTAAATTACAAGCGTCAACTAGCGTTTGTAATTTACGAGAACGGTAATCATTTTTAAGCAAACATGTATTACAATCACCCATTATAATAGTATGCTCGAAAGAAGGACAAACATTTTCCAAAAGTTGTTCAAGAGAAGGAAAGTAATAATTAGGAGAGAAGGACTATAGAAAACTCCGAGAAGTACTTTAGTACTTTACTCAGTGTCTTACAAAAAAGTAACAAGAAAAGATAAACCACATTGCAGGATTCGAACCAGCGTATTTCAGCATGGTAGATCTACGATCTAGCCACCGTACTACTGGGAAGGTAAACTCTGTTGTGAAATCAGAAGAGTTTAGAGTTTAGAAGTTTTAAGTGTGTGAAAACATAAACAATTTTTCTCAGAATTGGATCCTGGCTGGATCGATTTTTGAACACTGTAAAGCTCTAAATTGTGAATTTTATCAAAATCGTTAGAGCCGTTTTTGAGAACGCGATTATAAATATACAAATATTGCTTGTACAATCTTTTAAATAATATAGTATCTTAAAATAAAGAAAGTCCATGAAATTTAACATTAAATGCATTGTTCAGGAAAATCAATAATAAATTTATCTCCATGAGATTTAGACTTTATAAATAACTCCAAAGTCAGACGCCGCTCAGCAACGAGCTAAATCGGATAACCTGACTCACCTGTACATACGACACACATTTATTATCAGATAAGCTGATCGGTCGCCATTACGTTAAAAAACAGCACCCACGCATCTATATTTTATCTGATGTTATTTGCCTGACTTCGTAATACGGGACAGGCTGTCTGAAGTTATGAAGTCTATGCTTTTATCACTATTTCTCATTTAATTTTCTTATTGTAAGTACATTATTAAAGTGATATGTGTTTTTAACAGGTATTTGTTGCAAACTGAACTAAGGCATATAATTTTAAGATATTCGAACCCGCGCGCTTCGGCTTGGTAGACCGTTCTAGCCATTGTGCTATTGAGAAGGTAAACTGTGCTACAAAATTTAAAAAAGTTTAGAGTTTAGAAGTTTTTTGTGTGTGAAAGACGAAGAAAACAATTTTTCCTAGAATTAAGGCCTAGCTAATTCGATTTCTCGCCCTCCTCAACCCCTGTATTGTAAATTTCATCCAAATCGCTAGAGCCGTTTTCGAGAAAGTGATATCAAATATATGTACATACCTACTTACATATATTTATGCAAATATTGCTCGTTTAATATAATAGTGGATATGTTAATATGTACTTTCTACAAGTACATAATTATACAAAACATATTGATAGTTATTTAAATAATTTTTTAAAATCGTATTATGCAATACTAATGGGGATCAAATAGTATGTATGTAGTATGTATGCATCAAATTACCAGTGTTAGCAGACGGAAATGTCAAAAGCACTCGCATACCTATGCAAAAATGTGTGGAGAGAAAGATGAGATTTGAGGACGCGAAAGAAGTACGTATGGACCGCGACGCTTGGCGTCCCGTCCTCTCTAACTACCCCGTTAGGGATACAGCGTGAAGATATGTATGTATGTATATTATATTATGTAGGTAGTCTCGAAGTAGTTTTACTCATTCACTGTACGTGTCTCGTTGACGATTATAATTGTAAATCGTGGATGAACTTTGATTGGTTCTTTAGTATTAGAATGTCAGGAGTCCTAAATACTCTGCACATGGGCTTGTACTACAGTATAGTTATATTTCCCCTCTACTGTTTTAATAAAACTGTGCTTAAGGTGTATTCTAGTTACTTTTTATATATTTCATAGGATAATGTTATAGTCTTCTGTATCAATGTATTATGTAAATTGTATATCTATGTATTATGTAAATGTCACCGTAAAATTGTGAACTGTCGATAAATTGTGAACTGACACATACCGCTTACAATATAACGTATTAATTTTCAGTAGTTTATAATCTATCCATTTAATCCAAACCGTTAACCGTTAGTTACCTTTGTTCTGGCGCTTCGCCGGGCGCTGCCGCGGCACGCGCGCTTCACTCGCTCGCCTAAATAAACATTATAATCTAACCTAATCTGCTCAAAAGATTCTGTTCTGGCGCTTTAGTGCAGCTAGAACAATCATTTTTAGTGCTTACAACTGCTTAAAACTGCTTCTCGATCCTGAACTTTTTGTCTCAAATTTTCGACCATCTTATATATCTCGTTATATCTACTATGTTAGATATTTTCAGTTTATATGCCGCAATTCTGACCGATGTTGAAGATCCGATTGAAGGAACTTTTTTAAAATGAAAAATTAAAATTAAATTACTTAATAAAAATAATATAACGTGATGTCTTCGTACAAAAGTAGATTAATATATTATGATACCATACTTACAATACAATGTGATAAATACTTATAATATCAAGTCGTGTTTCGTAAGCTTCTTACTTTAGATAATATTCGACGTCAATCGTAACTCGCACGATTTATTTATGTAACACGAACACATTTCCTAATAAAAAATGTGCGTAGATCCAAGGAAGCGTTACGTATTATATTACGTAATTACGTAAGATAGGATCTAGTAAACTTATAGTTAAATCTAAATATTTAGTGATAGAAGATAAGTAGGTACCTATTGCCCTTTTGTGAACAACGAGACCTGATGATATCAAACCCGTGAACTATTTTATAAAATACCGCATATTTAAACGAGTAGGCAAGCATAAGCGTTGTATCTGTCTTCCTTTTCACGATACTTAATATTGTTTAGTATAACTCTTATTAGATTTAGACAACCGAAGGGGATACAATATCACGTGCCATATTTTCATTTTTATTTTCACTGCGTGTGGAGTGAGTGACGCGAGGGAAGTACCGAGTACTCGTATCATGTGGGAGTGACATACATTACATCGAACGGATGGTGCTCAACTGATTATCAGGTTTTCTGCCACAGTTCGCTAGCAGCGTCAGTAGGTATATGGTATTAAAGTATCTAAACTACGGAGCGAGTCAGACCGTCACTTGTCAATTTCAGGTTTGTATGGCACATTAGTATTTTCTGAGAATGTCGACTGTGACTGACAGATTGACGGACCGATGCACGAGTGGAGTGATCTTGTCCTCATGTGATAGTTTTTCCTTAAAAGTTATATACTACTTACCTTAATACTATCTAAACTTTATCTAAACTAATTCAATCTGTACTAATATTATAAAGAAGTAAACTTTGTTTGTATGTAATGGATAAACACAGAAACTACTAAACCGATTTCAAAAAGTCTTTTACCTGTAGAAAGCTACATTATCAGTAAATAACTTGGGCTGTAGTTTATTTAAAAAAAATTCTAGCCGTGCGAAGCTGGAACGAGTTACTAATAATAAACATAACTCTAATATATAAACAAATACCACATACTTTACAACTCCAAGTAGCCTGTCCCTTAGGTACTACGAAGTGAGGCAAATAAAAATAAATAGAATATATATACATAGATGCGTGGGTGCTGTTTTCCAACGAAATGGTGGCCGATCAGCTTACCTGATAATAAATGTGTATCGTATGTACATCACCGTTGCTGTTGGGACACGGTGTCTGTGGAGTTATTTATAAAATCTATGACCAACAACATATCATTTATGTCCATTAATGCAGTATATAGGTGTATGTGGTTCGACCGGGCAATAATATTACAATTATTGGTAATTTACATTACAATTAATGATTTCTGAAGCAGGTAGCGCAAAGAAACGTTTAGAAAATAAATAAATTCAAAGATTAATTGCAATCCGTTATCAAAATTGGATAGTTTCTGGATTGCTTAGGCAGAAATAATTATTTATCGATACTTAGATTATATATTGATCAATCTAGGATTGAATTCTATTTCATATTTTATATTAGTTGTAATGGAATTTTGTGTTATTAGGTAAAACAATTTAAAGGAAAATAAACCAAAATCATCATACTTTACGATGTTTCATACATTATAAAACAATCTTTTCCATGATTTCGTTTAAATTGTTTAATTTGTATATTACTTTTTTAAGTTAAGTTTTTTGGTGTTGGTACGTGGTTGGAATAGTATTTGTATATAACGCCCACATTATTTAGGGTACCAAGAGATTATGTGGCTATAAAAGGCTGTTAAAGGTAGTGAAGTGAACCGAAGTAAACGTCCAGCCATCTTTCAGCTCGTAAGATATTATGATCTCTTTATGGGTCCCATTACTAACGTCGAATAACACGTGAAAAAAATCCTTAATATACATATGACCTGTTTGTGTTCGATATAATAAGACATCGGCATCCTAATCAATTATTTCAAAATCAAACAGCTCCACGTCAGAATGACATTTATTTAAATTTAAAATATAAAAATTTTGATACTATTGTAGATCGGTTCATAAACATAGTCATATAGAGAAAATTATATATACGAAGAATAGAGTAATCAGTCTTTTTATAATTTGAATATTATATAATTTAATATAATTTGAATACTCTGAATTTGAATATTGAATAATTTAATATAGTTTGAATACTCTGTACAAACGTACACATATTCTCCTATACTTACATTTTAAACTAAAAATAATCAAAACTTTGTTCGTCTACAAAGCGAAAACTAACTTTTTTCTAATTTTTCTTCAAGCAGTTAAAAAAAAAGTACGGAATGTTTCTAATTGTCAAATATAGCCGCCATGGTTGCCATGCACAGACAGGGTAGTTTGTCTGTGTCGCCATGTCAAATGCCTTCCGTTCTAGGAAGCTTAAATAGAAATTAAAATTATGAAAATAAAAAAATAAACAACATTTAAATATGTGTATATAATATATAATAAATAAGCATTAAATATGTATAATACATAATAAATATTGACATAAATTTAATAACAATAAATAGCAAATAATTCAAAACGCTATCTATTGTTTATGTGACAAATTAAAAAATTTCATATAAAAAATTAAAGTATGGAAGTGAATACACCGTGAACATAGAAGTTTTGTCCGAAAAATATTCATAAAAAAACAAGATGAAACTACTCGTCTTTTTAATTAGTTTAATAATAAATAATAATTAATAACTTTAGACTACAGAATAAACAATTTTTGAAATAAGTTATTCATAATAACATGTGTTTCAATGTAAAATCTCAGTTTTTCTCGTATGTAAAGATAGTGTAAAAGGCGGAAAGACAAATTTAAACTTACGGCAGGTTCTAACTGGAGTAGACTCGCGCAAGAGACAGAAAATAATGGCCATTGTTAGAGGGGGCTTTTGCTATGGAGGCACATTGAACTCAGAGACATCTTATAATTACTGAAAAAATACATTTCAATGAAATTTCAGGATAAGAAACTTATATTGTATTGTAATATGTAATACATACATTATCTAAAAGTATAAGACCACTAGGAAATTTAATTTTCTAGGTAATCATGAAAAAAGATACATAAATAACACATTTTAATAGTATACCTGTAATATGTAGTTCATTATACATATGATTAAAAATATGAAAATCTCACCGACTGACGTGACTGACGTCACGCAGCTGACATTTTCATACGTAGCTTCTATACAAAAAAAAATCGGGTTGGTACACATATTAACATCATTATGAAAGGAATCAAACATTTTAGGAACAGTTATACATTGTAATATATTTTAATTAATATTTAATTTCTACTTACATTGGATTTTAATGCACAAATGCTAAAAAACGTTTTTTCAATAAAATCGATTGTTTATTAATTTCTTCTTCAATTTATATTTCAATTGTTTATTATATTCATAAAAAAAATTTGTTTTTATAACCCACAATTGGTCACATTATCCAGACAATTATTAGATTTAAAATAGTTATTTTTAAGGACCGCGACGCTTGGAGCTCTATCCTCTCTGACTACCCCGTTAGGGATACAGCATGAAGATATGTATGAATGTATACAAACAAATTCGTCACATTGTTATTATTATATGCTTGCTAATCTTTTAAGTAGATCGAGTAACAGACTGTTGACGATAAACGAATTACAAGAATTTTTAAGCACACAATTGAAGTTTATATTTTTGTAAAACATGTAAAAAAAGAAAACACAAACCACCGTTTTGCCACGAAGCGAAAAATGGATATCGCTAGTTAATTGTCGATAACACGGGGAAGGCTAATAGACCGACCGTTATGTTAATATTGATAGAAAACTTGGCCTTGTGACCTCCATTATACAAATAGATGATAATGGAAATGTATTAGTCTTGGATCAAGCTCAATTTTTAAGCCTTTTCAGTAGACAATTGCATAGACTTAAAGAAAGAGGGTCTTTTCTTTGGATCTACGGATTTAAAGTAGGTTTTATCTTTTCATGACGACGATAATGTTTACTTAGTACCTCTCTCTTCAGCTAATTTTTTTGGCGGATTATATGCTTTACTCAATCTACCGCGTTCAATCGACAGATTTTTATCAGACTTCAAAAAAAGGAGGAGGTCCTCAATTCGTCTGTTCATTTTGTTTTTTTTTCCTTACATGTATGTTCGGACATACTTTGTTTAAGAACCGATTTCAATTATTCTTTTTTCCGTTGGGTTCAGTAAAGCTCTAAGGTGGTCCCATTTAAATTTGACGATTTTTTTGTATAATATTCCGTTCCAGAATTAGTAAAGAAGTTAGTTATAGACCTACCCTAGTTATTTATTTATGCCAAGGTCAGTCAAAAGGAAAAAATTAAAATTTTTAGGAAAAAATTAAACCGATTTCAAATTAAACCCTGAAAAGTACGAATATTCTCTACTAATCAAAATTCAAGTACAAAAATAACTTTATACATACGATACAAATATCTATATAATTCAATTTGATAGTTATGAAGTCGGTGTCAAACAATTCGAAACACAACATTTTTATTGGTAAATATCAGTCAGTGCCTTACAGTTTCATCCGCGTTAAATTTTGGTATTTTTACAGTATGAAAAGTAGACACTCTCTGAATACTCCTCTACCTGTCAACGAGTCTTGTCAAAATCGGTTTAGCCGCTTTGAAAATTGGCCTGGACCAACAAACACACAGACTAAAGTTATTTAAATTAAGAGTGTTTGAGCTTCGGTGCAAATAATCATATGAGCTTAATAAAAAGTATGTTTCCAAATCACAGACGGACGCTTCAATTTTATTTATATGTATAGGTGCTTCTACACATAGATATACTTATTTGATATGAGCTGAAATGGATGGAAATATAAAAACGTAAAAAATAATTAATGATAATGAAAAAGGTTCGATTTCGGCTGAAAGTAAAATTCGGTTTTGTTGTAATAATTAATTTCGGTCAGACACTACCTAGATTATTCTGAATGAGTATTCAGTTAGCATCCAGACGATAAGATAATTTAGAAAATTCTATTTCAAAACTGACCAAGCCATAAAATCGAACGTGGGACCCTCACTTTGGACAGTAAATGCAGTAATCACCGTGCCAACAGGCCAGTCTCGTATCTTATTCACTCATAGTAACAAAATATATTATCTCTGTTACTACGTAACATTCCGTTTTCTACATAAGGTAATAGGTAAGTAATGATGATTATATCCATGTCGTCCACCTCCACTTCGTAGCAACATTCATTTAATCGACACCGTAGCTTTTAACACGAAATAATTCAAATATCGCAGTGCAGAATGGCATTGAATAATGGTGTAATAATCGGCCAAGGCCTTATTATATAGGAGCTGATATAGGCGAAGAATTAGCCATTTGTCAGTATCCAATTTCGTTTTGTTATCTGTAAGCTCATGTAAGTAGTTTTTTCAAGATATGGCGGCAAGTTGCAAAGTCGTGCACTGATGTTATATGTCTCCGCGAATGGCGGTAAATAGCGTTAAGATTTATTTATTTTATTTATTTATTTATGCAATACAATTGTTACACATACAGTTATTACACCATAATGTTACATACACCGTCACTCCAGCATTTTTTTTTGAATTCGTCAATCAAGCTATCGATCCTTGTCACAAATAATTCACATTGCAGTCTCGTACGAGCACGGAATTGAGCAACGCTAGTGCGCGCGGTACTGGCGAGCGTTGGCGTCGCCGAGCGCGCCACCGGCACAGCCAGTGGCCCGTGTACGCGCATCTTCGTGTACGAATTAGGTATGAACAATCACAACACTGCGCTTAGCAGCTGCTCACACTCTAGCTTATTTCTAATTATTCTCATTGTGAATTTCATTAACGCCGTTTCCCTTCTTATTTGTGAAGAATCATCCCAGTTGTCCTTGTAAGAATAGCGTTGGTTATAAAAATACGGATAATAAGTGTGGGTCTTCTTAAATAGATATCTGAGAATTTTCTTTTGTAACTTTTCTAACATAAGCGTACATTTATTTACATGCGGATTCTGAAACTTTGCATTCGTCTTCAACACACTTCTCACCAATGCTGCGTATAAAGCTCGCGTTGCAGCAGGAGTAAAGGTTGAGGCGTTGCGCAACATGAACCTCTGTCTACGGGAAGCGGTTTCCGAATACATTTTCACACTTGCTTGTATTGAAATATAGTTGATTGTGTTAGGTTAGGTTAGAAATATTCCATTCATATACAGCACCCAGGTCGTGTTGTAATTCCATACTATCTCGGATGTACTTTATATATTTCACCAATTTTATGTCGTCAGCGAACATTATCACCTTGGAATTTAAAACCACATCAGGCAGGTCATTAATAAATATTACAAATAATAACGACCCTAGATTCGATCCCTGACTTATATCAGAGTAAGTAGGATGGCATGCGACTGATAGAGTCCATATTTTACGAATTGACTCCTACGTGCCAAGTAATTAGAAAAAAGTTTTAGTAAATTGGGTACAAATCCCATTACCCCCAATTTTGATAAAAGTATGTTATTATCTATTTTGTCAAATGCTTTTTGAGAATCTTGATAAATAGCATCCACCTGATTTCTGTTTATTAATTCTTGCGACACCAATTCAACAAGTGTTACTAAGTTTGTAGCAACAGATCTTTTTGGTACGAATACGTATTAAATGTACGAAGGTAAGTACGAAAGTTAAAAAAAAACCAAGTGCGTGTCGGACCACACACTAAAGTGAAGTGAAATAAAGTGAAGTAAAGTGAAGTGAAGGTTAGTCGGTATGAAAGTTTACGCTTAAAATTTAAGTACCTGGACGATTTCTTTAGAGTTATTTTATAGCGCCGTCTGTTGCTCTTGAATACCTAATATTAATGCATGAATATTTCAGCGTACTGGTACCTCAATATTAGTTTACTGATACCTTAATTTTCTATGAGATTGCGTTAAAAACAATATTTAAAAAAAATGGTAATAACAAGTTTTTTTAGCGACAACGCCACTTCCAAATAAACTTAGAAATAAAATGCTATAAAAGTATGAAATTTAATTCAAATCGTTCTAGCTGTTTCCGAAAAATGGGAATTATTCAAAGATATTCTGCTGTTGCTTAGCATGTAACCTGTACATAAAATAAAAAAACTGCACTACATATATCTTATTCAAACATATTTTCGTTGAAAGTATATTTTTTAGTTTTATTACCCTAAATTTCAGCATTTTCCACCTCGTACTTGAAAAGTTAGAGATGAGTGATACTCATTTTTACGTCCTTGGAAGAATATATCATCATTTTTAAAAACCTATCTAAGGGCACCTCACGCGCTTATGTACACTGGATTTTTTTTTGTCCGTCACTGTAGTACCACTCTCGATTTTATTGTTATCGTAATTTCACTACATCATCACATAGCAGTTTTTAAAATAAAGCTACCTTCCAAATTTCATCTATATGCATAGTGCCAATATCATATGATTACTAGGGGCCGTCAATGGAAAGCTTACGGTTAAATTTTTATAAATGTTATTTTATTATTCGACATAGTCACCTTTTAGTGTAATACTTGAAATTGAATTATATTACATACATTTGAAATACGATTCTAACCTTAAATTTTACTTCTTAAAGAACTTTTCATACTGAGGACCTAGAAATTTCTGATCTGCAGCGACTACTGCTTCATTACCTTCAAATTGCGGTCTTCTCAAATACTTCTTTAATTTCGAAAACAGATAGAATATGGAGAACGCTTAAGCGTTTCAAAGTCAGCATCTCGGTTTGCAGCTATTGTAACGACACAGCGAGTTTCCTAGCTCCAGGTATTTAATAATCGTGACTGCTCTATTATTTAGCATAGAGCTATGTTAAATAATAGGGCCCATGACCATACCAGCGGAAGAACTCGCCTTGAGCTTAGGAGTCGGAGACCATGGTTTGTTTTGTAATTTCGTTTCGAGGTCATAATGATGAAACCACGTTCCGTCTATTGTTATAAACCGAGCCAAAAAACGATTAAGATCTTGCTGCAACTGTTCCAAAGGCCATTGGGAAATATTCAGGCTTGTTTGTTTACGTATCGATAAACATTCTAGGTATCCAACGCGCGAATATTGTTTTCATCTTCAAACGTCTGTAGTAAAATGTTATATACACTACCAGTCCAAATTTTTGTTTCTTCAGCAATAAAACGCGTCGTGACACGACGATCTGGTAACACAATTTATTCGACTTTTTAATTGCTTCGGTAACTGCTGTCACAGTGCGTCCCGTATATGTCATCTTTGATGGACGTTCTTTCATGTTAAAATTGGGCGTACCAACGTGCAACGGAATAGGGCGGAGTATTAACCCTTAATGTAATCCGTGAATTTTGATTGACTTGTTCCGTAATAACATTTTTCAAGCGTAGATATTTAATTACCGCGTGTAGTTACATTTTTACATTTTCACCAACACGCTACAGTAAACAGTCATTGAACGACTTATTCTTTAAAAACCAAAAGATAGTCAGTTTTTTTTTGTGGTATCTAACAGACAATCTACCGGTGTTAGCCAGTACTTAATTTTTTAACTTCCTTAGAGTTTGTACCTTGTTCTCACTTTTGGTTGAACGCCCCTCGTTAAAAGGCTGTGACATACGTACAGACCGATGGACAGGCGGACAAGACGATATTATAAAGGTTCCGTTTTTTTATCATTTAGCTAAGGAACCTTAAAAAGTACGTCGACGTTAGCGTAGTTCCATACTGGCCAAATGCTAAAGGCCGACTTTTACGATGGTCCTGTAGGCTTTTTCTTTCTCTTCCAATTCAGTGTAAAACTACTGCAAAGGCTGATTCAATAAGGCTAATTGTTCATTATAAGAAACTATCGTAGGCTATGTAACCTATCACTATTTGATTCCATTTTCCCATTAGATAGTAAACTTAAATGCTTATTTCTAGAAGTAGCATCACGTGTTGCTCTATCCATCTCAAATTTGGAAAGGTCTGCAAATGAGGATATAAGTCATCCTATTTCAGCGTTATCAGCATGAAACTTCACCCCCTCTAAGAATGTTTCCAATCGACTCAAAATCCCTGAACCGAACTCATACGAGTGGTTTTAAAAAAAGTTGTACCTTAACACAAAATAAACACAGACATTTCGTTATACAAAGGACTACAATGTTAAAAAAAAGGATTTTATAAAGGACAATTCATATTAACGATATTTTTCGTTCATCTTAAAATGTTTAAGTTTGAGAAAAAAGACAGAAGTTGTCTAAATCGTAATTTCGTTAGAAATTTCAGAAAATAGAATGACTATTTTTAACTTGAAAACAAAATAAAAGAAGTCTGACAAAACGATAACAATAATATAATCTTTGAAACGTTAACGAGATCATTTTCTTATCAATAAAAAGACAGTTTCTTCTCTAAAATTTGAGATATTCTTCCGTTAAAATAACTTTATAAAGTTATACTAATGTAAAAAAAACATTTATTCTTGCCGTATGCTCGCAACTTTATGACTATTTCTATGTGTAAAGTTATACACACTGTTACGTAGAAGAACGTATTTCGTTGGGTCAAAACAAGTTCAAACAAAATACAGAAAAAATTCTCAGTAGAATGATCTAATGTCACTCATATTCTTTTATTAGTTTACTAAGTACATGAATTAATAAAAATTTTAAAATATTCATATAGTACTTACCTTTTAAATCCACGTTACATTCAGAATTTAATTCACAACAAAAATGCAGATAAGCAAGTCGAAGCCGAAAAGGCAATAAATTAGTATGGCCGCTCTGTCATTTGTTGATTTAGTTTAAAATAAGTCAATTATATCACTGATTTTGTCGTTACACACAGGTGTAACTCAAAAGACTGCAAAAGTAGGCATGTGTTTAAATTCGATTTTGCTTGGCATAAGTTTAAAGTAATAAAATAATTTCTGCCCTTTTTAATAGAACAATATCGGACTTGATACACACTGAAATAAATTTAATAATATTTTTACGAAATTGGCGTCAGTCAATGTTTTTACTTTCTAGGGCATTAGTGGACATCACGAAATTGTACGGACAAGTAAATAGGACTCTTTCTTTTTCTTAGTTCTATCATCTATAATATAAGTTGAATTCAAGTACTGAGGGTTTGGATTTCCAGGTTCAATTATATATAATGTTAAAAACGAAACAAATTCATGACATCGACAAGTAGTTCTTCATATTATGATATTTTTTGACAAGGACAAACATTGTGATTGTAAGGTACATCTCTTTTTAAAATTACTCATATTTTTTCCTTTTCCTTTTGATTACCGATTCATTGTTTAAAATAATATATTTTTTAATGTGATTTAAAGTAACTTTCGTTTATTTTGGAACCCCTAAAACTCTTAAATAATTTTACCTTCTAATATACACGTTGCCAAAAAATACCTTAATATTCCTAAAAAGAGGATTTTTTCTAAGTTGGTAAACACTGTTCCATTTATCTTCATTTTGTTTACATACTATAACTATTTCTACACTTGTAATCTACTCATGTGCTTGTTACGTAGTGATAAGTGGCGACACGTGGGCTACTAATGGACGAGTCACGACCGCCAAATTCCTCATCCCATCTCAAATGACGCCCTACTCTGATAATAATCATCTCATTTGCATCCGTCCAATGTGCCTTATAGCAGCCTAATGTGTTCCTGATGCCTTTATGTTTTATTGTCTCTTTTATATTCGTTGGAACAAAAACAGTCGTAACAAACAATCGTAATTCGTATCGTGGACTATACGAGCTGATGTGTAATTTTATAGTTGCGATATTATGTAATAAACTGTATAATAAAAACCCTTACTAAATTAACAAGTTATCAGTTTAGTAAACTAAAGACAATTCTGTATATTAAGATCTTTGACCTTAATTATTTCCTAATTGTATTTAGTTGTACTCAAACATAGTATTATTAATTAAATATTTTATGCTCGCATATAGCATATAGTACATATGTACAAGTAAATGGGCTTATTCAGACGTTGGTTTAGAGCGGGAAGGGTACAGAACACACATAGTATTTACTCACTTTATTTTTATCGATTATTTCTTAGACCTTTGGCTTTAATAATCGTGCTCTTCTTTGTGATTATACATATATTTTAAATTAATATATGTAAATATATTTTTTTTAATGAATATTATTTATTTTGATTCCACTTTTATCTTGGAATTATATATTATTTTGTTTATAAGTTTAACTTAGGAAATAAAGGCTCTTCATATTTTAATTTGTTTGTTTGTATTGAAGTAGAAGCTTGGTTGAAGTTTGCTTCTGACTTTAATACAAAATTTACGACTGGTTTATTATATGTCTATGTAGAGTACAAATTGTTATAATTATGATGTTTACAAACAAGATTGAACTACAAATTAGCTATTGAATATTCTTGATTAAGTTTTACATTAAAGTAATCAGCAGATAACAAGTACTATTAATTTCGACTTGGATATTTCGTATATTTTTACTTTGTACAGTTTATTTTTATAACTGGAGCAGATGAAAATCACGAGCGGAAGATCAAGTTTTTCGTTATATCCCTTAGATTGTATAAAAGGCTATAAATAATAGATAAGGCGTGTTTAGAACATTATGTACTCCACGTATAGACGAGAGAGCAGCATCACGCCGTAGACACATGGTACAATATATGCCAGTAGCATAAGAAATAAAATGACACAATAAATTGTAGCGGAAGCGAGACAACTGTGGTTTTTTTCCGTAGTTTGGGATTATTTTCACTCTGCTTGGCGATGTTCTACATAACATTGAGGGCTTTCCTTCATTTTAAGTGGCTAATGCTCCAGGCGCTCATGCGATATCATCGTCTTTGTTGATATCAATGTTATATCCTTCGTTTCTTAGTGTTGATGTTAATACACATACATATCCTCAAGTTGCATCCCTAACGGGGTAGTCAGAGAGGACATAGTGCGGAGCATTGCGGTCATCGCATACTTTTTTGCTTCCTCAAATCTGATCATTCTTCTCACAGACTTTAGCAGAGGTACGTGTGCGCATTTGACATTCCCGTCAGCTAACAGCTGACTATTGGAACTTCATAAGTCACCGTTGATATTAACTGTACTTACAAATTCACACATCTGTCTCTCCGTCTGTTGCACTCGGTTTTCAGAAGAAGCGCGGAAAGTATTACTAATTTTATAAACTATTTGTACAAACTATTGACTTGATTGTAATCTCATTGCAACGACGCAAACATTGATTTTTCCGATATACGTATACGCATATACGCCAGTATACGTATATTAATAAAGAAGTGCATCGAGTTTAACATTAAGGAAATGTTGCGTCAGCGTATTAGCTGGCACATTATTAACCCGCATATTAATTGTTGTATTTACTTTATTCAAATTCAATGTCAAGTCAGTTTGTGCTTAAATAACTGATACATCAGTGTGCACAACTTGCGCAACTAGAAATATAGATAGGATCTAAATACTTTCCTTATTGTTTTTCTGTTCCTGTGTATTATTTTTAACTTACGCAATAAATATTAAATGACTAAAATATTGATCGAGTTTCCTCTCTAACTACTCCGTTGAGGATACGGCGTGACGATATGTATATGCGTCTGTACAAATTTCAAAAATATGTGGCTTTCATCAGTGGGTGGGCAACGTTAAATTAGACAAATAAGGTAAATTATTCCACACTTTAAAACGAACTATATCGTCGTGCAGTTCGAATGTTACTGTTCTGTACTAATTATTCAAAGTATAAACTTTAGTAGCCACATAAAATAAAGTGTTTGTCTGTAGATTATTATCATTAGTTTCATTTTCTTTAAAAGGACATTTTCTAAAGCTGTGTTCAGTCGGTGTCTGAAAAAGGTTTGATCACAATATCTATAGCAATATGTAGTACGACCGATGTAGCGGCATCGTAAAAAAGTTTTTTTAATAGATATTAAATGTGAAATGAATTTATTAATTTTAAAACAGTACATACATATGTTAATATTTACAAACTTAAAACTACACATTATCTTATCAGTACACAGTATCAAAGCACGCGAAATCAATTCATATCGCCAATAAAATTAGTAAGGCAGATAACACAGTAAAAGCGATATGGAACACTATTAACACAGAAGTAGGGAAACAAAATAAGAAAAACGAAGACCTCTCAATATACGTTAATAATAAAATCGCTACTAATAAAAAACAGGTTGCTGATGGTTTTGCTAAATTTTTTTCAAATGCACCTGTACACATTACTAGTGGTCTAGCATCCTCTGCACGTACAGCACGGGCACTATTAAGCCAAAATATAGGAAAGTGGTTCCCTAGTTTTCAGTTCAGGCACACGTTTTCATTTGAGATAGAGAAAACTTTCAAAGAATTAAAAAAAAAGAAAAGTGAAGATTTGTGGGGATTATCTGTTCATGTACTGGCTAATATAATGCCAATAGTAACACCGATTTTAGTAAATATATTTAATAAATGTGTCGATCAAGGTGTGTTTCCCGATTTGATGAAGCATAGTAAAATTATACCAATATTTAAATCGGGTTGTAAGTCAGATCCTACAAACTACCGCCCAGTGTCGATATTGCCAGCGTTGAGTAAAATATTCGAAAAAATAATGCTCAACCAAATGCTGGCACATTTTAACATTTGCAGGATTTTTCATGGTCAACAGTACGGTTTCACGAGAGGGCGGTCAACAACACATGCGGGAGCAAGCTTGGTCAAAAATATACTAGAGGCTTGGGAAGGGTCACGAGATGCCATTGGCGTGTTTTGTGATCTTTCCAAGGCTTTTGATTGTGTTTGTAACAAAACTTTAATTTACAAGCTGAAATACTATGGAATACGTGATAAAGCTCTCGATCTCGTGATTTCATATCTGGCTGACCGAGAACAAAAAGTGAATGTAAATGGGGTTACATCTGTCGGTTCTAAATTAATGATGGGCGTTCCTCAAGGATCAATTTTGGGACCGTTCCTATTTTTGGTTTACATTAATGATCTTCCATTTATGCTTAAAGACCTTTGTGAAATAATATTATTTGCTGATGACACATCATTATTATTTAAAGTTAACAGAAAAGACATAGATATTAGCGGACAGAATAGGACCTTGGCGGATGTCTCGAGATGGTTCGCTGCCAATAATTTACTACTGAATGCACAAAAAACCAATTGTGTTAAGTTTTCCCTATCCAATGTACCCAAAATTCATAATGGACTGAAACTGGATGGGAAAGAATTAGAATTAATGAAATCAGCTACTTTTCTTGGTTTAACAGTAGACAATAAGTTACAGTGGGCGGACCATATCGGGACTTTATCTAATAAGCTCAGTTCGGCAATATATGCTATTAGGCGCATTAGACAGTTGACAGATGTAGCTACGGCTAGGCTGGTGTATTTCGCATATTTCCATAGCCTTATGTCTTATGGTCTGCTACTGTGGGGATCAGCGGCGCATATGAAATCTATCTTTATTTTACAAAAGAGGGCAATACGTACCGTCTACAGTATGAACGCACGTGAGTCGCTGAGAGAGCATTTTAAAGACATTGATGTACTCACCTTACCCTCGTTATACATCTATGAAAACATAATGTACACTAAAAAAAATTTAGATCTATTTCAAAAGAAAGGCGTTGTTAGTGGTGTGGAAACTCGTGGTCGTGATCAGCTAGTTATTCCTAAATTTAAATTACAAAAGTCAAGTGGTTCATTTTTGGGTAACTGTGTTCGTTTTTATAATAAAATTCCTCAAGAAATTACTCAATTAACGGAAAACAGATTTAAACTTGTCATTAAACGCACACTGATTGGAAAAGCATACTACAAAATTAGCGATTTCATTGAAGACACAACAATAAACTGGAAGCGATCCTCTCTGCGTATGCATTTACTGGCTTTATAGATATTGTATTTTTAAATATCTATTGTACAATGATGGTGAAAAAATGATACCTGACTGAGTTTCTTGTCGGTTCTTCTCAGTATTCAGGTTTTCTTTTCGAACCGAACTAAAGTAGATTTGACGTTCAAAAATACCTTGCATTTGGGTTTACTTGAATAAATTGATTTGACTTTGACTTTGACTTTGATCTTAAATAATAAACTTCCTCAAAGTTGCCACTTAGAAAGCTGTCATTGCTCAAGGTACCTAGCAGACTGGCAGCATTGCCTCTTTGAATAGCCAAACTAATTCGTTGGCGGAAGAAGCTGCCAGCCCGGCGGTCTCCCGAAGCCTCGACCAGTCTCTTACAAATATCAGAAACCAGTCGATGGGCTTCGGGGCCCCAGATATTAAATTAACGTCCATCGACTGGTGACGTACATATGTATTATAGTACAAAGGATTTGTAATTAAATGTAATAGGAATCACACTTGTTTATTAATCGATTTTGAAATTTAAATAATTTATTGTTTTTGATGTATAATAATTAAATTTTTTTTTTTACGAAAAATAATTTATTTGTACTCAAGCTTGATGAAATTCAACATTGTACAGCAAATCTTATAACTATTTGTTCCATGTCAAATTAATGTATAAAAGTGTATTAATTATTTTTATTCATCAAATAAAACAGGTTATTGAATTGTTAAAAATAATCATTTACCACCTTTCGTAATCAGTTATTTTGAAGAGAAATGAGCAGGTACTTATTTAAATGGTTGTAACATTTAATGTTTCATTACAAAGCGAAGTCTAATTTGACGTTGTGACAAAAACAATAATTATATAAGCTACTCTGACAGTAATCCGTACCAAAAAGAAATAGTATATCGAACAATTCGAAGTTTCAAAAGAAAACGACAATTTACATTATAAGCATTTTCGTTTAGTATAGTTTGTATCCTATTAGGTATTTGATATTTAGTTACAGTAATTGCAGTAAAAAAATCAATTTGTAGTTTAATTAAGTATTCATTATAATAATAAATTAACGGGTTCTTACCGCGATATTAAATATTTTGAGTTTCCCGATATTTCGATGCTGTTACAAGCACCATGTTCACGAGTTAACCGGCGAGACTGCGGGTAGATATTCGAGAGCACATATTTCAGTCTACCCCCTTTTTTCGCTCGTAGTTGTTATATTTCACCATCACTACCGGAACTCACTCGATAGTCCCCTCAACAGTACACACTCACTATATCGTCACGATTTTCAGTAGTCGACGGCCCTATTGTCCTTAAACCTATCACTGGATTACACATATTGGACAATTTAAACCCGTCCCCCCCGATTGAAGTTCTTATTCCGGGAGATTTCAATGGCTTCTTTGACAATTCTGGGTATGTAACGGCGTTCTGTCGACAATATTTGTGGCTTGTGAAATTCGATCCAGTGATTAGGACCTGCCTCCAGTATATGTTCTGCAATAGCGGACTTCTGCACGTCATTATTCTTCACCGCTCTAATGTACTCTTTGACCTGACATGAAATAGAACGCTTGGTTTGTCCGATGTAAGCACTCCCGCAACTACAGTCTATCTTATACACACCGGGATTTTCGAAAGGAAAATTGTCCTTCGGTTAACGCAGGTGTTGTGCGATTTTCTTTAAAGTAGTGAAGACAGTTTTTATCGACAGTTTCCTCAACAATTTTGCAACTTTATCTGTCACTCCCTTAATATATGGTAAGTATGTTGGTTGACGTTCTACACTTAAAGCAGGTAAGCGCTTCTTCCTACGTCGAAAGCGCGCGACATTAACCATGTAGCCATTTCTGCGTAGCACCCTCTGCACTCACAGACTCTAGCACGTATAAAAAAGTGACGTACAATCCTATGGCAAGAGTGAAAACACGGACAATTCGCCTAATTACGAATGCGAGACCATCCTGCCGGACGACACAAGAGACTTTTTGCTTCGAACGAGGGCAGTACAGCCGCCAAAATTTTATGGACTGCCAAAGGTTCATAACCAACATACGTACTATATATTAAGGGAGTGACAGATAAAGTTGCAAAATTGTTGAGGAAACTGTCGATAAAAACTGTCTTCACTACTTTAAAGAAAATCGCACAACACCGGCGTTCACCGAAGGATAATTTTCCTTTCGAAAATCCCAGTGTGTACAAGATAGACTGTAGTTTCGGGAGTGCTTACATCGGACAAACCAAGCGTTCTATTTCATGTCGGGTCAAGGAGCACATTAGAGCGGTGAAGAATAATGACGTGCAGAAGTCCGCTATTGCAGAACATATACTGGAGGCAGGTCCTAATCACTGGATCGAATTACACAAGCCACAAATATTGTCGACAGAACGCCGTTACATACCCAGAATGGTCAAAGAAGCCATTGAAATCTCCCAGAATAAGAACTTCAATCGGGGGACGGGTTTAAATTGTCCAATATGTGGAATCCAGTGATAGGCTTAAGGACAATAGGGCCGTCGACTACTAAAAATCGTGACGATCTAGTGAGTGTGTACTGTCGAGGGGACTATCGAGTGAGTTCCGGTAGTGATGGTGAAATATAACAACTACGAGCGAAAAAAGGGGGTAGACTGAAATATGTGCTCTCGAATATCTACCCGCAGTCTCGCCAGTTAACTCGTGAACATGGTGCTTGTAACAGCATCGAAATATCGGGAAACTCAAAATATTTAATATCGCGGTAAGAACTCACTAATTTATTATTATAATGAATACAAACCGTGAAAGTCTAAAAAAGTGTATTAATTAAGTATGCACATAAATCGAAATAAAATCATCATGTTACCTGTTGTTTCTGAAACAAAGAATTATAAATTTGTATGTATATATTGTGTTACAAGGTCGTAGAATTCAGCAGCTCACTATGTACCTGAGCATTTTATGATACGCCAGACATTTCATGAAATAGCTAACTAATCCAACAGCCCCTCGTATCGTTAAATGCAAATTGTTTAACTATTCATCCAGTTATGGTCGGACACATGGATTCCGTGAGGAGTCCAAAGTATTAGTAAAAAATAATTAAATGATTTACATAAAAGGCTAGTATTTCTGACTATAGCTTCATTAAAATTTTCTAGTCTAATTACTATATTATAGGCAAAAATGTGTGAAGAGAATGATGAGATTTGAAGCAGCGAAAGAAGTATGTGAGAACCGCGAAGCTTGGCGCTCCGTCCTCTCTGACTACTCTGTTAGGGGTACAGCGTGAATATATGTATGTATAATATATATGTATGTATATTACTACAATTTTTTCAATTTTTTTTGACGCGTCCATCTTGCCTAAATGTAAACCAATGAAAGCACAGAAACGGCCATATTAAATAAATAAATACAGCCTTTATTATTCCATATCTTTTTCACTTTTTTTTTACTGTACGTAAGATTTTTTTTTTGTTAATATGTGGTTATTATAACTTATATTTAATTGTTAGTATGATTTATTAGTAGTAATACTTTTCAACTCGAGATATGGATCTCTTGTTGAGTAAAGGCCTCCTCCATCATCTTCCAATTTTTTCGTTCATTTGCTATTTCCAACAATTTCTTTCCTGTTATTTGACTGATTTACATATTCTATCTCCTTCTGAGAGACTGAGTGACTGAGAGAGGCAGTCTTTTTTGATTGATCTGCTAGTTTCCTTAAATATAGCACTTAACTCAATTTTCAGTTCCTTGGTTTTCTTTTTTGTTTTTACTAGTTCTGTGCGTTTTCTAATTAGCTCTTTAGTGTTTTCGCTTAATATTTTGTTACCTTTATTTAGGTTATCTTCCATCATCAAACTGTTTATGATAGCTCTCTCCAACATATTGTAGTAACTTTGAACGCTGATTACTTTGTCTCGTGCTACATTTGTAATCATAAATAAAATTATCTAAATATATCTAATAAATCTAAATAAAATTAGTTTTATTTTGTGTTTAAGTTTGATTGGGTGGTGGTGGTCAAATTCCCCACGAGGACCAGTCGGCTTGTGCAATGTTTGTGATTTTCTATTATGTACTTGTTGATTACTCACAGTACTTTTTCAGTGGCCGATATCCTTAACCCTATGCTTCGTTTGTGGGTGTGGGTCTGAATGACGAAATGGAGTTGCTTCTTGTTATTCGATCAAAAGCATATTGTTTGTACTGTTGTGCTATGGCTTCTAGTGAAAATGATGTGTCTCTTTCTTTTCGTTCTCTCATGTGATTGGTGCCTTCTTAATAATTAATTGATCGTATTTTGTTAAAACATAGTTTCCTTTTTCCTTTCTTCATCAAGCTGTTGTTGTAAATGTTTCTGTCTATCAAGCACTTCTTTAGGGTAGTCTTTTGTAATGTACACATTATTTAATTTCTTTTTATTCTGTGTTACTGTGTTTTTTTCCAACCATTAACAAATGAAACAAGTGTTGGTCTGGTTATACAACTTGTGTCCCTCTTCCCTAAGCGACGAATTGTATTTATGTCATTGTCATCTAGTGCAACATTCAAGTCTGTCATAATTTTATTTATTGTTGTTTTTCTTTAGTTCTGTTATCGAATTTTCAGTCTCTTCTAAACCAAAAAGTATTAAGTTATTAATTCTCTTCTTTTTTTCCATATCTGATATTCTCTCATTAAATTTTCCGTTTTCTGATTTCATTCATTCAAGATCATTGATTTCACGTACAAGAGGTATTAGTTTCTCGTCCATTTGTGATAGAATTTCTTTTGTTTGAAGTTTTATTTTGATAAAATAAAAATACATATTTATGATTTGACGATTTGAGATTTAGTGTGTTTTGGTTGTTTTTTTACTTTTTTACCTTGCTTTGAGATTTCTATGAACTATCATCCAATATTCTCTCGTAGCTTTAACAGAAAATTCGCACTTTATTCAGTGTCTGCTTTTTTAGTTTTTATACTAATCACACAGTAATCGTCATTAGTGAAGGAATGTCGCAATTTTTTCTAGGATAGTACTTGTTTACACCAACTTGTGTTTAAAAAATATCAGTGCGCAGTGTCGTAAATACTACACATGACAACGGCCACAGACTACACGCTATTAGCGGCGTGAAATTAATGTAAACCAGGCCACATAACATCGTAACCATATTAAATAAACACACATCATTCCGGTTGAAATTTCATTAGGCACACCGTAATATAGTGGATAGACAACTTCATGAAATGGTGATATTTCGCGCAAAGTCCAGATGCATTATAATCTGCTTAAGTTTACAATCGTATGATTACACACAAAATATTGAAATTATGATAGACATTATATTCATAATCTTCATGGAAATTCTTACACAACTGATACAGTTTGTATAGCCAGTCAAGTGTGAATTCGGCCTCGTCCATGACAACAGCCAATGTGGGCTACTGATGAGAACAAGCTCTTTCATGCAAATGTAAAGAAGAAAGTCAGGATATAATGTACCATGTGCTTTCAGTGCGTATTGGTGGAAGGAGGCTAGTAGTAGGTCAGCCTACTGTCAGTTTTCGAACTGTGTATGTAAGATCTCTCTCTGATCGAGCCTCATGACCGTTACTTAGACAACACACATATCTTCACGCTGTATTCCCAACGGGGTAGTCAGAGACGACGGAGCGCCAAACGTCGCGGTCCTTACATACTTATTTCGTTTCCTCAAATCTCATCATTCTTCTCACATATTTTCGCCTAGGTAAGCGAGTAATTTTGACATTTCCGTCGGCTTACACTCTGGCTATTTGATCTTCATAAGTCAGCCTTGGTCTTTCTTGGCTTGTTTTACCACTCGCTTTCTCTCTGTAAATTTTCTTCGTCAGTCTTTCATCACTCATTCTTTATGCCCAAACCATCTAACCATTTCTTTCCTCATTTTTACAATAACACTGTCGGGCAACCCTCTCAAATATCTCGCGTATCTCTTCATTGCTTATTTTGTCCGCAAGGGCGACACCGCACATATTTCTGGGAGTTCGCATTTCTACTGCATTTATCTTACTTTCACTCGGTTTCGGGCATATCCAGGCCTTACTACCGTACAACAAAGTTGGAACCAACACCACATTGTCTATGAGATATATTTACACTGCCTATTAATAACAGAGTACCGTTCACTTTATTGCCAGCTGCTACCCTTCTCTCCACATCCAAATCGATACGATTATATACTTCAATATTTATAATACTTAGGCAACACCAAGGGTAATAAGAAAACGTTTGTTATCAATGCCACTAGGTATGTGATACATAGGCGACCGCATGCAGCTTTGATTAACTTTGATAATCACATCGAACATGAAAACATCACTGCGCTAAGCGCACAGCTCTACTTTACGGTAGTAACAAATTAATTTATGGCTCTACTATAAGTGCCTTGTCTCATTGTCTATTTATTTTATTTACTCTCATTGTATTTCACACTCTTTCATTTATGAAAATTTATGAAGTAGCGGACAATAGAATACATACAGAGTTCTATTAGATAATTGAGATAATTAATTCTTGATCGATTTATTGTTTTTCAACAACGTATAATTCAATGCTTTCAACATATCAACCATTCCTGCTACCATTTTAAAATGACTCTACCAGTAATCAAACTTGAGTTCATTACGACGATAACTTTGTTAATTAAAAAATAATAATCAATATTTATTCCAGACGTGACACGAATTGGGGTAGCACTCAGTATGTACAGTTTGACCGTCAAGCAATTCAGAAAATTGCATTTAATTATTAGACTAGTCCAGAAATCGAACGTGGCAGCCTCGACTACAGCAAGCATGAAAGCACTATTTATAATTAAAAAATAAATGTCGTTTACCATCCAAATAAATAAAACAAATTAACACCAGTAACTTATTTTACAAGGAGGTGTTTTAGTCATTTATATGAAAAAGCAGTTTTTCGCTTATCTGTGAATCTTAACGGAGGTTGAATATTAATAATGGCTGGCTTTGGAATAATCGTTGTGTCAGCCTCTAATACGTTTGTTTGGCAAGATAAGGCTTTAATATTAACACATCATGTAACTGTAGCTTACATGTTTATCAAAGTAAATATGCTTATTTTTTGTGCATAATTATTTAACTATGTACCAGTTAATTATGCGTTTTTCTTTGAAGATTGAAAAATAATTATCCTTATTTTATGAGAAGAAGAAACTAGCTGTACCCGCAACTTCGTCCGCACGGACGAATTTTTTTGTGGCTTTCCCGGATTGGATTAGTACATGTACATCTACATATATACGCAAAGGTAATGTTTTAATAAAAACCTACGTCTAGCTTACGTCTGTCTCCAGGCATAAACTATCTCTGTACCAAATTTCATTATAATTGGTTCAGCGGTTTAACATTTTCCATTCAAAGTTTCATCTCCCTTTTCCCCCCTTTTGGGGTAAGTTTTTGATGAGTAGCCTATTTCTGTTCCCAAATATCAAACTGTCTCCATGCCGCATCATAATTAGTTTAACGATTTAGCATTTCTCATACGAAGTTAAATAATTCTCCTTTTTACCCCCTTAGGAGCAGATTTTTGATAAAAAAGTAGCCTATGTTTTTTCGATAAAAAAGTCTTTAACTACACCCAATTTTATCATAAAGCAACCAAGTTTTAGCATTTCCCATACAAAGTTTCCTCCGCCCTTTCAATTCCTTAGTAGTAGTATTTTAATAAAAAAAGTAGTCTATGATCGTTTTCCAATGGCAAAATATCTCTATGTCAAACTTAATCATAATCGGTGCAGCGGTTTGGCATTTCCCATACAAAGTTTCATCCCCTTTGCACCTTTTTAGGGGTAAATTTTCTATAAAAAAGTAGCCTATCACAGACGGATGTTACAGATTTACATAGTAATGTAGATGTCACAAAACTTATACAAATTGCGTTATAATTTATTTTTTCTACGAATAAATAAATTATAAAGCAATACAAATTGCTTTATAATTTTTTTTTCCTCGAATAAAGCGATCAGAATTATTTTATTTCATTATCGGTTATTGAATAATAAAAGTATCAACCTTTAATCTTTATTACATACATACATACACATTCTCATGCTGTATTATGTATCCAATGGGGCAGGCAGAGAAGATGGAATGCTAAGCATCTCGGTTTAGTCCAGTCTACAACGGTAAAAATATAGTATTACCTCAGAATTCCATCAACACGCATCGATTTGCGTGAAATTTTAGAATTAAGTTCTACTAACCCTTCACTTTAAATCTACCCTATGCTAATATGTGCAAATTATTGAAACAACAAAGTTAATTTGTTTTGGCCATATCTCCCTTAATTTTTAAGCTAGACAGTCGATTAAAAAATCATTTTGTGGGAAAATTTATAATCTATTAGACTAAAAAGGTTTCAAATTTATTGAGCCCTTTATTTTTGAAAGGGAAACGTTCAAAGGGCTCCAAAACGGCACCAGTCATAAGCCATTGCGAACTTTGAAGGGTCACATCTCGGTTAATTTTCAAGTTATGAAAATTAAAAAAGAAATCAAAATTTTCAATAAAAAAAAACCTAACTTTTTGTTCTCCAGCAATTTTTATGTATCGTCCATATTTTTTAAGTTATTTTTAAAAAAAAGACAAATTTTCTAAAAAATTAAAAACAGCTTTCTCCACTAAAACCATAATTTTTTTCAAAACCAAGCTTTCTAAACGATTCAAACTTTTTGATGCCATTATTAGTATTAAAATAAAGTGATTGGTAAATTTATAACATTTTATTTCAATTAGGGTGGCAATATGAAGGGTGAAATTGATGTTTTTTTTTCACGGAAAAAAGGGATTCTACATTATTTTCATCACAACTCCCTTATTTTATATACTACAGTCTTATAAAGTCTCATTTGAAAGGTTTTTTAAAGAACTTTAAAAAATTACCACCCCTTAGTTGGGGTGGTATCCACCCCCAGGGTAAAAGCACATATCGGCATAGGGTAGACTGCTTTTTGAGGTATTCCCTATCTACTGTTAAAATTTCAAGCAAATCCATGCGTGTTAATGGAAATCTGAGGTAAAAACCGTTGTAGACTGGACTACTTTTTACATACTTCTTGCGCTTCCTCAAATATACGAATACGAAAGACAAAATACTATTTTTATGTGCAGCAGACTTAAACTCGTGGAGGCACCGTGTAATTTTATTTGATACTGTTTAATTTTCATTTAGTGAGAATAAAAGGCAAAAATGTGCGTTACGACGTCGTATGATAAAACATGTTGATGGAGTTTGTTTGTTTTGCTACTTTTTGTCTTATATGAAAATTTTATATTATTGCAATTAATTATACAAAACTTGCTAAGTGTTTCTTTGGCACGCACGTGGCAGATAAAACTTTCGTGACCATACTTAGCTCGCTCCTCAACTTGACCTATTTATGAAAACCTCTCTTCATCAAGGTATAAATTTGTTCTATTCAAAATTTCTCGCTGCATAATGTTTTTATGTTTTAATTGTGTGGGAAAATTCATACTACATTTCTGTATTTATCTTATGTAACATTGGAGACATTAGTCATATAAATGTACATGATAATGGAAAATTTGTGGCATAATGAGCGTGATTGCGGTGAAAGTGAAATTTTAAGTGAATTTGAAATTTTGAAGTCATTGATAAACGTCGTTCACACACAAATATCTATTTTTTACATTTTAAGCGCTGGAATGAAGAACTCTTATAGCTACTTCCAGTCAATGTCTAGTGGAATAATGAGTTAATTACGTAGCTTCTTTTGCACTGGTGAGGAACATGAAGCTAATTTCGCTTTAACAGTAATGGATTTTTAATGATTGATGTTTTAGAATGAGTTTAAAATATAAACTCGAAGTTTATTTCTAGTGAAATGGAAATTATGCTGTTGATTCGTTGGAACTTTATAATTTAATAATGTATAAAACATTAAATTAAAGAAATGTTTTTCGAGATCGATATAAATTATTCTTTATATACATATCCTCGACAATATCCTACAATGAACTAAACTGCTTTACTTTATTCGTTATATGTGTACATAATATGTCTACATATTATATTGTTCGCTGTTGTTAAGCACACATACAATCCATTACACTAAGTAATATGAAACTTGGTTGAAATTTTGCCAAAGATTGTTACCAGTCACTGTGTACAACCACGATCAATTACTCATTATGAAAGTATGGCATCACGGAATTAATATTTAATGACGTTATACTTTCTGTCGAAGGTTAAAACAGGAAAATATATAAGTAGAATCATAGAAATACTTACATATTAATATGGAGCTCTTTTAGTTTTTAATTATAAGTGAATTTGAATACATTACACGAAACCAAAAATAAAGTAGTTTTGAGAATAAATTGATCGGACACGGGTGTTCTTCATAATGTATTTAATATAAGTAAAACCGCCGGGCTGGCAGCTTCTTCCGCCAACGAATCAGATTGGCTATTCAAAGAGGCAATGCTACCAGTCTACTGGGTACCTTAAGCAATGACAGCTTTCTAAGCGGCAACTTTGAGGAAGTTTATAAATTAAGATAATGTGTAGTTTTAAGTTTGTAAATATTGACATATGTATGTACTTTTTGTTAATGTAAATAAATATATAAGTAAGTACACTTTATATTTCGATAGAGAAGATGAAAAATTATAACATAAAAAAGAATGAATATGTAAAAAGAAAGAACATTACTTATGGTACTTATTTAAGTGAAAAGTGATAAGAAGAATGGGTACAACTAAAGAATAAAATCGAAAAATCACTACGAAAAGGCACTATATCTTTTTATTTTTATACACACATACATTTCCTCATATCCATAACATATCCTTACGTTGTATCCCTAATAGGGTATATATAGTCAGAGAGAATAGAGTGCCAATTTTTTTAAAATTATGGTTAGATATAGATATTATGGTTAGATAGGATTTGTTATTCAGTTAACTTATTATAATCAACTTCATATACTAAAGCTTTTCTTTACAAGTATGTTCCGAAATTAATCACCTAAAAAGCCTAGACTGATCTGGAGATGTGTCAGATTATGATGTTGGTTCTGTCCTAACAGCTGTCTCCTACGATTTGTAGTAGAGAAATATCGAAATAATTTTTTTCTGGATTGCATATTTACATTTATATATATATTTATTTATTATATATATTTATTTATTGTATATACATATACATATTTATTCATTCAACAAAAATTATACGTAACGAAAGACTTAAAATTATATTAGTATTAAACATACTCAAATATATGTACACGAAGATATACGTGGTACAGGAGGGTATGTATTCATTTTCAGGCAATAAAAATCGCGTAATTTGTCTCTGGGTCAAAATAAATATAACAGTAATATGAGCGGAAATAAATAAATAAATAAAATATTTTTATTAGGTGATTAATAAGTTAAATTAATTTCGTAAGCAATTTTAAAATTGTTACGTTAATTGTCACTTTACTGTAGAGATGCATGAAGGCGTATCTTTGTATTAGTTTCAAATAGTATGAACTAGATTTTGTTTATTGAGGGCTCGAGTAAACTCAATTCTTTTACCATACCACAAGCGACCATACCATGACCACATTGATGTTGCATAGAATCTTAGTGACTGCGTTTGATGTAGTATCGAAATCTCATGTTTTCGTCACTACGTCGGTGCTAGATAACGTTTTGATAATACCCTGCTTTTGATCGTATTATTAAAATCGTGCGTTTAAAGTAAAGCTAAAGTAGATTTAACGTTCAAAAATACCTCGTAATTGGATTTATTTGAATGAATTAATTGATTTGACTTTGACTTTTAAACTATTACGTGATAGTCAGCAGTAGTCGAAAAGGCGATGTTCGGTTCCGAAAAGGTATCAGACTCACAAGCGATTGCACAGCGTTTAACATTAATTAAATCGCTGCTTAAAACTTTCGAAAAGTGATTAAATCACTGATCGCCGTTATTTCTTTTCCATTCAATGAGAAACTTTGCATTATTATCAAATTAATAGCTAAACAATTAATAGAAAGAGTGATAAGTGTGCTTCGACCCTAACAGCTTGATTCTTACAAGCACTTTTTCCTTTTTTATTTTCAATAAATCTCAGATTAAAAAACAGTCGGTGGTCATTACAGAATTAATCAAAGTAAAATTGGTAGAATATAAAACTGTATTATTTTAAATATACGAGGCTTTTAGTCCATTAAGTAGGGAGAGGCGTGTGCCGGTATTGCCATCTGTAAATATTTACACACTAATAAACCTTGGCACATGGGTGTAAACAAGATTTGTGACATCACTTACGAGTACCTACATACGTAAATAAGGATTTCTTTCGTCGTAAAAAAATTAGAACTGTGTTTACAAGTGTAATTGAGATTAATGGTAATAGATTAATAGAGTGAAATAGTAATTTAGTAATAAAGTGAAGCTCTTTATAACGGGCATTAGGCACTGAGGTCTGGTTTTTTTAATATTTAATTTTGTGAATAATTTCAACCAAGTAATGTGCAGATTAACTAGGGTGATCCGATGAAGTGTCGAAAATTGTTTCGATTTTCAAATTTCCTAGATAATCGTTATATTACCTATATAATCTGTTAATTACCTACTAGTAGGCTCAAGAAGCAGGTTATGGACACAAGAGCACATAGAGGAGCCGATCTGGGAACGGACCACTTTCTGGTGATAATTAGAATAAAGGGTCTGTTTACAGAATGGCAACGTCGCGTAGTGTCCTAGCCTGCAGCGGTCTGTCGCAACAGAAGCTGGAAACTACAAGACGCGACCACCAGAATAGAATATGAAAGAGTCTATCCGTTAAGTTTGATAATAGATTTAAAATTGATGAGCGAGGATGACGAAGAATGTTAGCAGAACCTTAGGGATATTATGATCGAGGCTGCGAAAGAAGTGTGTGGAACGAATAAAATTGGCGAAGGTAAAAAGCGCGATGTGTGGTGGTATGATGAGGTGAAAGAGTTTGTTTATAAAAAGAAGAAAGCGTGGCGAGACTGCATGGCTTCTAAAAATGAGTGTAGTATGAAGAATTTGATGAAAGACAAATACAAACTGCAGACTGCAAAAACGAAGGCACTAGTGAATGAGAAGCGTGAAGGTGTAAGGTGTTAGACGAAAACAAGATGTCGGATAACTACGAGGAAAATTCGAAATTATTTTGAAAAGAAGTACGTAAGTACCGAAGTGAAAACCATACATAATTTTGTAAATCAATTGTCGCTTGAAGTGAGTTTAAGACTATTGTTATGAACTTATTACGAAAAAACATCTGTGAGGTCATTATATCTAGGCCACAGAGCCTGTGTAAGGATAGACAGTATCATGTCGCCCTGGTTCGAAGTCTGTTCAGGCGTCAGACAGGGCTGCGGGATGTCTGCCTGGTTTTTCGTGCTGTTTGGGACAGTTGCCTCCAGATATTAAAAGTAGTATGAATGGTATGATATGTGATGATACAGTGGTAAACTGCCTGTTGTACGCTGAAGATGCTGTGCTTTTAGCACCGTCAGAGCGGAGTTCATCATTAGCGGAGTTGCAGACAGTAGTCACGTTGCATGAAAGTAGAATGTGAAGTGAAAGGATTCTGGTGTTTGAAAGGGAAGCAGTATAGACGCAATGTGAGATTTTCATACCTGGAAAGTGTTCAGAGAAAATGAATGAAATCTTGTATCTGGGGAGTGCATTTTCGAGGGATGGAAGATGTGAGTTGGATATGGAGAGACGGGTAGCAGCTGGCAATAAAGTGAACAGTGCTCTATCCACATTAGTAGACAGTGCGGATATATCTAACATAGTCAAAATGGCCATCCATAATGCGGTGTTGTTTCCAACTTTATTGCACGGCAGTGAGGCCTGGATATGCCCGAAATCAAGTGAAAGTATCATATATACAGAAGAAATGCGATCTCTCAGAAATACATGCGGTGTTACACTTGCGGTTAGGATAAGCAATGAAAAGATACGCAATATGACAGGGTTGGACTACAGTGTTATTTTAAAAATGAAGAAAGGAATGCATAGATGTTTCGGGCACATAGTAATAATGAGAATGAGAATGATAGACAGACTAAGTAAATTTATAGAGCGAAAGCGAGTAGTAAAAGAAGACCAAGACTGACTTATGAAGATCAAATGAGCAGAATGTTAGCAGACGAAAATGTCAAAAACATTCGCATACCTAGGCGAAAATGTGTGAGGAGAATGATGAGATTTGAGGAAGCGAAATAAGTATGTAAGGACCGCGATGCTTGGTGCTAGATCGGGTTAGGTTAGTGTCTTTACCACAATGTTCGAGCCGAGCGAACGAATTGAGCATGCCACGGCAGCTGCTGGGCAAACGTTAGATCACAATTCGCATGGAGCCTCGCTTCTCTTTTCTTTCTCGTTTTACACTACAATTCTTCTAATTTCTGCTTATACTCGTAGATGTAGGAAAACCTGTATCTTTTGTGGAAAATAATATCTTTCATAGCGAAACTTAACTAAAGTTAAGGGAGAGGGGGAACGGTAAGGGAACTTTAACAATACAGAAGCCGTGAATTACCCAAGTAAAATGCGGAAAACTCTTTAATTCGCACGTTAGTGGAGCAGATCAGTTAATCTACAAAATAGCTAGGTAATGTTGCACATTAAGGCTTTTGAGCTTTAACAGTAATATATTACATATTTATTTCACACAGTACTTACCACATTTCTATTTTGAGAGATTTTATTAAGAACGTTGTGAAATATGAAATTATTACAAAAGTAGGTTCACATGTACTCAAATATTTATAGGCATTTTTCGAACACTTAATTTTTTTAATTAAAGATAACATGGAAAAGAAATGAACAGGACAAATGGTAGTAAATGGAATAAAACGTTATGAAAATTTAATTTGGAGATTTTATAATTAATTTGGAGAATTTAATAAATGGAGACAATCGCAACGAGATTCGTTTTATTTTCGTTAGAATAAATTATATTTTGCTGGACAATATATAATTCAGTTCAGTCGGAACTATGGTAGTTATTATATTACTAGCTGTCGCCCATACTACGCGGCATGAACTACGTCCATGTTAAAATAAAAAAGTAGGCTGTGTCCTTTTTCGGGGCTTAATCTATTTCCATTCTATATTTCATCGAAATCAGTCAAGCTGTTTAACAGGAGAATCTTTAAATGACGATAACTTTTTTCAATGTCAATCGATTGTAATGAAACAAAGTCTAAGTGTTGCTACAAGATAAGATTAATCTACCTGTGAAAACTGCAAGAAAATCTGTTCGTAATTTCAGAGATCAGCGTGTACATACAGACAGACAGACAGACAAAAAATTTAAAAACTCCTTTATTCTGTTACTCTTTTTTTATCGCTCCCAGTCATTTTTTGATAAATTTATTCAACGTACAGACACACGGATTCTACTACTTTATTATACGAGATGTATATAGTATGTACATTATAGTAGTCTAAAAAAGCGAATCTGGTATTAGATAGAATCGGATTTATGGTTATTTTAGAGTTATGTGGTTATTTGAAGAGATCGCTCAGGCATTTTTACCGTTTGATATTATCTAGGTTATTTTTTATTACCATTTCTTTACACAAATAAATAATTATTTATAGACAGGCACTTAAATATTACAGTTCGCACTGTCAGAGCGAAAATATTTCATAATTTCTGGGCTTTCGTAATCAACTTAAATACTGAACCCAAACTACCAGTTGCCTTCATGTAAGCTACTTTTTAGCTTCACAATAAATAAACTATAATATTAATTAGCCATTATGATAGCTTTTTAGCGATAGCACAACTTTTTTTTTGAAATTGGTCTGTCTTATAATAACACTGAAAATATTGAAAAATACAAAAAGATTTTTTTCTTTAATACTCAAAATTCAAGTGCAAAAAAGACAAGAAAAGAAAATTATACGATCATCGCCATATTCATCATCAGCCAGATCTCCACCGTTGGACATAGGCATCCCTATATATCGCCAAAGCACACGGACCTGTGCCGTTTGGTTCCACCGACTCCCCGCAAAGTTGACAAGGTCATCAGTTCATCTCGTGGGGAGCCATCTTACACCGCGTCTTCCAATTTGCGGTCACCATGAAATAACCTTATTTTCTTTACAGTTATTGGCTCCTCGTGCTATGTGGCCTGCCCATTTTAACTTACTAAAAACTATGTTGATCACGCAAGTTCTTCTACGGAGAATTCCTTTCCTTACTTTGTCACGTATAGAATACAAGCATACCTGTTTCCGTAGTGCGCTATGATATGATCATGATATGATGTGATACACATGCCTATATGGTATAATTAAAGACAAGTACCGAAATTAGTGCTAAGCTTGCCAAAAGTAGACTGTATGTTATTATTTATTAATTTGGCACTGACTGCAATAACTCAAAATTAAATACCTAGTTTGTATTTTTATCGTATTCATTTATTTTGAACTTGAGATTTGATTAATAATGGATGAATATTTTGAACTTCTTTTTTCTTATTGAACACGGCTATACTCACGTCCAATCGGTAAAGGTACCGGCTAATTTCGGACCTATTGGAGATCCTTCATGTTTGCACTGACGACATGCGAGACGGGGCGCTTCCGCGAACTCATCTTACTCACCCTGATGAAGGACCTCCAATAGGTCCGAAACTAATCGGTACCTATACCGATTGGACGTGAGTATTCAATAATTAGTTTGTTAATAATGTCTCACGAAAGTTTTAATAATTTAATTCTTTTTTCCTACTTGTCCTGATTAAATATATATTTGGTATAGGTCAACAATTAAGCTTGTGTTAAATTGAATTCTTCTCATCGCCTAGCCCGTTGGTATGTGGCATTCACCTTCCTAGCCAAAATCCCGGGTTCAATCTCACCAGAGATTTTCATCAGCTCAATTTAGAAAACGATTTTATCTAACTTGGCTTGGAGTCTGAGCGTTACTATAGGAGCTCCCCCAGTTCGTTGTGTGGTACCCATATTTCAAGCCCCATACTTAGTTGGGTGTCACGCAATATGTGTAACTGTCTCGAGTATTATTATTATTAATAAGTATATTAAAACTTTTTTCCAGTCATGGAACGGAAGATTACATAAAAGGATCGAGGAAATGAATGAGCCGTTGAGAAGTTCTTTTATTTAAACAGTCATTAGATTATTATGAAACTGGACATAATATTCCATTTCAAATAAAAAGAATAGTTGAAGTTGGTGTACAAATGGCGACGATATCGCGAGATACTTAAAAAAAAAATCAGACTAATTGAGAAACTCTAGTTTTTTAAGTCGGTTAAAATGTCAGTATAATTACGTTAGTGAAGCCGCATGAATATGTATAGCTCTAGCTCGGGGTGGTTACATTATCTTTGGTTTTTGCCTCTAGCCGTTCCCACGAGCGGTCGGATGTAGTTAGTCTAAACTTAACTATGTTAACGAACCGTCCTTGCTCAGTAAGAATCATAGTGAAATAAAAATTTAAGTATTTTAAGAGCTCTCAGAGTACTATGTGTTTATTAAAATTAAACTTATGTTATATTTATAATTCAAAATCCCTAAATTTTGTATTAGATCAATTTCATTCTGAAAAAGGACACGTTTAGCAATAACTATAATTTATTAAAAATATCGTTTAAAATTGATTCCATTTAATCAAATTATTAAATTTTATATACACATATATTTTATATATAAACTGTAAAGATATATTATATACTTTACGAAAAAATAGAAGTTATTAATTAATTAAATAAAACAATTTTTCATTTACAACTTTTAGATTCTTGTAGTACCTACCGAAAAAGATCAATCTCGCCTCCTGGCTGTTTCTGAGTAGGAGTCAGGACACTGGTTGAAGGTAATACCTTCAAAAAACTTAGATACCTTAATTGACAATACCACACTCACTCATAGTATCCCTTCGTCTGGGGGCCAGGACTAACCTTCCTCACCGCTATCGCTGTGGTGATCTCGTCAATGTACTAGGTCACCACGGATTATTAACGTAGTGCGGGCCGCATGTCACGACATGCTGCCTTGAATGACGTCATTCGGCGGGCTCTTGTCGCCGCTGGCGTTCCTGCAGTCTTAGAGCCTGTAGGTATTGCGCGCAGCGACGGCAGGAGACCGGATGGTTTGACGCTCATTCCTTGGAAACTTGGAAGATCGCTGGTGTGGGATGCCACTTGTGTCAATACACTTGCTGTTTCCCATGTGCCAGCGACTTCCAAGTCAGCAGGGGCCGCGGCTAGCACTGCCGAGAACCTGAAGCGGCGTAAGTATGCGACTCTCTCTGAGAGTTTTATATTTACGCCCTTTGCAGTCGAAACTTTGGGTCCCTGGGACCCCGAAGCCCATCGACTGGTTTCTGATATTTGTAAGAGTTCATCTATCAAGTTCAATCAGTTTGGCTATTCAAAGAGGCATTGCTGCCAGTCTGCTGGGTACCTTAAGCAATGACAGCTTTCTTAGCGGCAACTTTGAGGAAGTCTATTATTTAAGATAAGGTGTAGTTTTAAGTTTGTAAATATTAACGTATGTATGTACTTTTTGTTAGCTGTCAATTTATTTCTTTATTACATTAAATAAAAGGTATTAATTACATGTTCACTTAGGTGTTCTTAAATATTAAAAGGTCTTTGGGATGTAGTTTCTTCAAATACCTGGGTTTTATGATGGAAAGTATTTCATTCTGTCTTGTTAGGTATAACAAAGTAGGTATACTTTATAATATCTGATGCCGGAAATTATTAAATAATAGTTATGTATTATATAATTAATATACCATTGATATATTATATAGAACAACGTCGTTACGTAACCAATTCCGTATTAAGACTGAGTACTTATGAAACAAGACTGAGGTTTGTTTACATTACGTCTGGTAAATATAAGTATGGTACTATATAACGAGTATGAGTATAAGAGTATATTTAATGAGGATAAATATGGCTGATAAACCATTTCTGGTACAAGAAGTTTCAGATAACACTGAAATACAATAGCGATAATTCCACAAATCCAAACGATAATCTTCAATCGACATTAGAGGAAGCACACAATATTTGTGTGAAACTGAGGTGAAAATGAGTTCTGTCGTAATTTTGTGGTTTTTCTTGATCTGAGAAGCTCGTTATTTGATATACGAGTTTACAAATCTTAACATTTACAATTTTTCTCTGTTTCTCTTTTGACTATGCTCTATTTCACTTTATTAGGCCATAAATAAATATTTTTTGTGCATATGTAATTTACGTATATGTATAGGTATATTATATAAGAAAACAAATACGAAAAGTAGAAATGTATGCAGCTATTAAGTCGTAAAAACCCTATAAGTTGTGTATGAATTTTACGAATGTGTATAATTTTATACAATTGCATAAATATATAAAACAATGCGAGTTTTATAGTATTTAGATAAGTGTTTTTAACAGTCTTCAAAAAAAGAAGGAGGTTCTCAATTCGTCTGTATGTTTTTTTGTATGTTTGTTACTCATAACTCCGTCATTTATGAACCGATTTCGAAAATTCTTTTTTCGTTTGGTAGGTAATACTTCGAAGGTGGTCCCATTTAAATTTCACCGATATTGGAGCTTGGACTTAGAAGATACACTAGATAACACGGACCTGGTTATAACCTTTATCTATATTGACGATTCTCTTGTATATATATCGTTGCGCTCCGGAATTAGAATGAAGTTAATTGCAGATCTGCTCTAGATATTTATTTAGGTCAAGACCACTCAAAAGAGAGAAATAAAAACTTTTTATTAAAAAAAATTAAACCGCCTTCAAAAAAAATACTGAAAAGTATAAAATAACTATCCTTTACTAATCGAAACTCAAATACAATTAAAATAACTTTATAAATACGATACACATACCTATATAATTAAATTTGTCAGTTATTGAAGTCGGTGCCAAATCAATGTGCAACAACATAAAGTTTATTAGTTTGGTGGGCTTGGCACCGACTTTAGTAACTGTCAAATGTAATTATATAAGTATGTGTATCGTATTTATAAAGTTATTTTAATTGTACTTGAGTTTTGATTAGTAAAGGATAGTTATTTTATACTTTTCAGTGTTTTTTTGAAGGCGGTTTAATTTTTTTCAATAAATTTTTTTTATTAAGTATAATTTAAAAACTGTACCCACCTAAATGTTAAACTATTTGAAGTTTGTGAAAATAAAGACCAAACGATTCTATGGCATTCTATTTCAATAGGCCCTTTAGGTCGTATGATTCTTTTATTTCACATGTATACTCATCTTGAGTGTATTAGATGCTGAATCTTGGCCTGATACTCAATTGTAGATTATCTTGACACTACCGACATGAATACCCTAAGTGAGTTGTGAATATGTACGAAGCTTGTGGAAAATTTTGTTTTCTTTGTTTATTATAAATTTGACGTAGTTGTTAAAATTAAGCCGCTCATCAACCATAACGCCGAAGAGCTTATTATTTTTATATATTCCAGTCGATACCTAAGTATAAATTTTCAAATATTTTAAAGAATCTGGACCTAATTTTACGACTACGGCCAATTAGTAATGAACAGATCCAACGGATTAACACGTACACGATGATATTCGATTTAGATGCCATTAGGTCACCCATCTAGTACACGACCTCGCGCAACGTTGCTTAACCTTAGTAATCACATCAAACGCCAAAGCGTCACTAAGCTACTAGCGTCTGAAGACAATATTTGTTTCAGAGTAATTCGCTTACTGCCGCAGTAGCGTAGTAGTAGGCAATAAAACTGTATAGCGTCAATAAATGATAATTCAAGGCAATACTGAGTAAATATATTGGCAATGTCAGAAGTTATCTAAATTGGTACAATGATGATGGAATAGAATTAATAATAATAACAAATAAATATCAGTTCATATACATATAAGCGTTCATGAGAATGTTATATGTAACTCAGCTCAAGCTAACAGCGTTGTTTCATTAACATACAACGGCGATCATAGTCTGAAGACAAGATGAAACAAATATTTGCATAATATCTTATATTTTTGGTTCATCTGTGAGGTAATCTAACAACTGCAACTACAAATAATAAGATAACATAAAACAGTATTGTCGATTTTCCTTACAAAAAATAGTCGATGAATTAAATAAAGTTATAGAACCGTATTATAAAAGTTACGTTAATAACGTTTGAAATAAATGCGAATTAAGATCATCTATTAGAAAGTAACAATATGTTACCTTTTTATGTCTTTATACCAGATAGCATACAAAATCGGAATGGAGAAATTAAATGACATCAGAATGGTCAAAGAGTGCGTAAAATGCGTATGTAGATCAAAATTGAATATATATTTCATTAAATATCTACTCGATAATAGATAAACAAATACGGACAAGACGTCATGAGAAAGACCGATATCTAACAATAACTTGTGAAAATGGAATATATGGAAAATCTAGCGAAAGCGTTGTGAGACAGATTTACTCACAGTTACTTATTAGGTATACCTAAAAACGGCGACAGTTTCGCCCTCAAGTTGTTGAGGTTTACGGCATCGTTGTCAAACCCTTTTCTCTGTATTACCTACAAACTGTATTATATAAAATCATATTAACTTTCTTTTTGTTTGTCACATACAAATATTCTTGATTTGAAAATCCGAGAAGTTGAGGTTGTGTAACAATATACTTACTGTCATTCAGCGATACTTTTGACTTAGGTTTTTGGTTATGTGGAGTATTCGAAAAATATATTGCATACATACATATGTGCATTACTTGTGTCGAGTAACGATTTTTTATCCCCGAATTCCTGACAAAAATTACTCGGAAAATAATATAGTCACGTACTATCAGCGCGCAGGTTTGCCAACGATTACCCCTCCCACTTCCACCGACCACGTCCCGCGGTAGTCTGGTCAGTACCGCTAGCAACTCTGTCGTTATGTACGTTCGTGTTATTTATTGTTCTAAGTCCGAATTAATACGTCGTTATTATTTTTTTGTTAAGTTTCACTTTCTTATTTTTATTTTTCTTTGTTTGTTATTTTTTTTTGTCAAAATGGATAAAGGGAAAGTTTTATGTAAAATACATAGAATAATAACATGAAATAATTTATTGCAAGCACTAGTTTTGTTACCTGTCTTACTTAGGTCCACCCTGCCGACCATCGACGCTGTCGCGAAACCTTCTGCGCACGGATAGTACTTATTTCATACGTAAATAGTGAATTTATAATAAAGCTAATATCTCTTACATCATTACATTAAACTAACTTTTAACAATACTTCGATATTTTTCCCTAGATTAGTGGTTATTCTCCTGGATACAGCCCTTTTTTAAAAAAAGCCCTTTCAGGTGTACAACGAACAATTTTATTATTCTTGGAGATTTTTTCGATTTTATAATAATTCCTGTTCATGAAATTACGTTTTTCAGCAGTGATTTATTAATATGTAAATTATTATCTATCCTTTTAAGTTATTAAGACAATAAATTAAAAAAAAATTTTAGCCGACTAACCGACTAGTATAAAAAATAGTTGACCAACTCACTAGTTAATTACACAATAAAATGAGTCAATATTGTTCTGCGAAGTAAAGAAATAAATACACATTATGTGCAATTTTAATATGTATGTGCATAACTATACTTATGTATGTAATATAACATTACTGTATGAAAGAAGAATGGACAGTGAAAAGATTGAATATGAATGTGAACAAAAGTGAGGTTGTGTTGCTTGAAAAACATTTAGAACAAGTGAGTGAAAGCATGTCTGGGGAGCGTGTTTTCGAGAGATTGAAGATGTGAGCTGGATGTGGAAAAACGAGTAGCAGTTGGCGATAAAATTAATGATGCTTTGCATGGACGCATTAGTCTATCGTGTGAATATATCTAAATCTTCATAAATGGTTATTCACAATGTGGTGTTGGTGCCAACTTCATTTTGTACGATAGTGAGACCTTAATTTCTCGAAATCGAGTTAAAGTGACATAAATGTCGCGGAAACACCATCTAACACAAATATGTGCGTTCAACTATGCTGCGTTACCCTTGCGGACAAAGTAAGCAATGAAGAAATACGCGGTATGACGAGGTCGGAATTCAGTGTCATTTTAAAAATGCAGAAATACATGGTTAAAACTTAGATGGTTCAGGTACGTTAAAAGAATATGTGATGAATGATTGACGAAGAAAATTTACAAAGAGAAAGTCACAGTGGTAGCAAAAGCCGGAGTGTTAGCTGAGTCTAATGTCAAAATAGAATGTCGCATGCCTCGACGAATTTGTGCGAGGGAAATAATGAGATTTGTGGAAGCGAAAAACCGCGACGCTTGGCACTCCATCCTCTCTGACCTTGTCAGGGATATAGCATGAGGCTATGTTATATATGAATGTACTCGTATGTACTTACATAATAGGAAAACCCTATAGTTTATGTGACAATGAAAACAGTCACGAAGTTTAAAGAAAGTCTAATTATTCTATAACAGTGAAGTGGAGCCGCAGTGGTCCGGCACCTTGCAGGATGAATAAAATGCGTTCGAAAGAAAACCACCTGCTAACATGTAAAAAAGATGTTCTGCAGTGATCGAGTGAAAGTAATCGTTATATTACCTACATATTCTGTACATTATCTACTAGCAGGCTCAAGAAGCAGATTATGGACACAAGAGCGCATAGAGGAGCCGATCTGGGAACGGACCACTTTTTGGTGATAACCAGAATAAAGGGTCTGTTTACAGCATGGCGACGTCGCGTAGTGTCCTAGCCTGCAGCGGTCTGTCGCATCAGAAGCTGGAAACTACAAGATGCGACCACCAGGATAGAATATGAAAGAGTACTATCCGGTAAGCTGGATAATAGATTTAAAATTGATGAGCGAGGATGTCGAAGAATGTTAGCAGAACCTTAGGGATATTATGATCGAGGCTGCGAAAGAAGTGTGTGGAACGAATAAGATTGGGAACGGTAAAAGCGCGATGTGTGGTAGGATGATAAGAAGAAAGAGTCTGTGTATAAAAAGAAGAAAGCATGGCGAGACTGCCTTGCTTCTAAAAATGAGTGTGATATGATGAATTTGATGAAAGACAAATACAAACTGCAGACTGCAAAAACTAAGGCACTAGTGAATGAGAAGCGTGAAGGTGTAAGGTGATAGACGAAAACAAGATGTCGGATAACTACGAGAAAATTCGAAATTATTTTGGAAAGAAGTACGTAAGTACCGAAGTGGTTGGGAACCTTGTAGAATGAATAAAGTTCGTTCGAAAGAAAACCACCTGCTAAAAATTAAAAAAAATGTTCGGCAGCGATGGAGTAAATACTATGGAGAATTGTATGAGAGTGGCGACTCCGTCTCTGATACTGTGAGCGATTCTAATGAATTGCCACAGTTGGGTCAGGGACTGGAGGGTGCCATTAGTATGAAACAGATTGAAAAAGTGATAAGAAGTTCAAAATGTGGAAAGGCTGCAAGAAATGATGAGATGACTGCTGCGATGATCAAGTATGTTGGTTCTAGGGTCTGGGATACCTTCTGTGCACTGTGCAGCCTTTGATGGCAGAAGGAGGAAGTTCCAGGGGACTAGCGCACCGCAGTCATAGTACCTCTCTATAAAGGGAAAGGTTCTAATTTAGACTGTGCGTGCTACAGGGCCATCTGCTTGGACAGCTTAGCAACTAAAGTCTATAAAGGTATTTACTGAACGTATGAAAGGCGTTTCTGAAAGATATTTGTAGAAGGCGCAAGGTGGTTTAGGAACGGTAGGGGTTGTATGGATCAGATTTTTTTGCTTCGTGTTATCGTGGAGAAGTTTCTGGCTGTAAGTCAGAAAGTTTTTTGCGTTTTCGTGAATGTAGAAAAGCATTCGATAGAGTAGTGCGAAAAAAATGGTGGAGTCTTCTGCCTGAATATAGCGTCATTGGAAACACGGGAGTAATGCTTAACATGTCCCAGCCGTGGGTTTGTAGGATCTTTATCCACAAAAGCTCTCACGTTAGTCGTTAAGGGCACAAGTCGAGACTGAAAATTTCTGTGGAACGCAGCAGAGCTCCCCTAGCGCTGTACCGAAAAACGTAAGAAGGAAGCAAGGCTTTTGATTTAACTTAACATTTGCCACCATGTAGTAGCAGTTCAAATCAATTTCGATATGAAATGTTCGATATGGGGGCACTAGGTCACCAATCCCCCAGATAACTGATAACATTATTAGCCTAAGTGATCATATCAAACATTAAAGAATCACCTACAGCTTTGGGCATTGTTAAATATACATACGTAGTCAAATATTTGTGTACCATTAAAAGTCATAAATGACATGTTTATTGAAAGCCATATTAGAATATCGCCCAGAGTAAACACAGATAACATAATTTAATAAACAGGTAGGTAGACAAATATTTTATCGATTTGGCAGGTAGACAAATATTTTATCGATTGGGATTTAATCTAACAAGCAGAAATCGATACATTTGTCTAAATTCTAAAACCATACATAATTTTGTAAATCAATTCTATGTCGCTTGAAGTGAGTTTAAGACTATTGTTATGAACTTATTACGAAAAAACATCTCATTTAAGTGGAAAATATTTCATAAATTAGTTGTACGACTTATTATATGAATGCACTGTGTGGATCAAAAATATTTTTTGCTTTTATTTATGACCGTTAGTTCATCGTCTAGTTTGATTGATGACCGCTAGAACGGTTTTTGATGCAAACAACTGTATATTTTTAGCTATCTAATTTTCTATACCGATGTATTGGCTGATCATTTCACACGTTCCATTGTAAAAGATGTATGACGCACATATTTAGGTGACTATGAATAACTACAAAGTAATTGCGAAAAATGTTCTCCATTTCAATTACATCTTCTTGTTTTCTGACTTAATGCATTTGTTAGCACATATTTCTTAATTTATTAGAGCTGCTAAACATTATTTGTTAGATTTATTTGTAATTTTTAGGGTTGTGACTCAAAACGATAATGTGTTACGTAAGGCCTTCAATAAACTCCTTACGGAAAAAAATCAGGATCGTATATACATATAAAAGCTAAATTTTTGTGCCACAAGGTGATTTTACTAAAATTTCATGAAAATCTAAATAACTTTAACCCCAAGGAATATCGCGAAACATACATTTGAGTTAAATTGATAGGTACTGAAGTCCCCTAATATTGTTATACCTTAGATAACCTATCCCCTTGATGCACCTGTATATACTTCTAGGCTAGGAAAAACAGAACTAATAGAATGTATTTTACTTTCTGGGAAAGTCGTAAAAAATAATAATAGAAGAAAAATATGAAAGCGAGCGAGCTGAGCGAAAGTGAGCAGTAGTTGAAATTAAGGAAGGCCAAGGTTTAATTGTGAATATTAAATTGCCCGAATATTAGTTGAATAAAATGAAAAATATCGTTCAAGCGCGTGTCGGACCACACATAGTGAAGTGTTACGTAGTATTGTATGTAATATTAATTTAATCGGCAGCAAAAACAAGTTCATATTTCATGTTCGTACTCAATGACACTGAGAAATAAATTATTTCCGCAGCCCGAAAATACCGAAAAATAAAAATATCCTTTTCAAATCAATTTTCATTAAAAGTGCTTTTTAAGCACTTCTATCTTAAATTTTTACAGACTTTTCCACCCCATAGTTGAACAGGTAGAGAGAGGACACACTTTTTACGAATGTAAATGCGCATATCTCGGCAACTATTGACTTTAATAAAAGTTGCTTTGAAAACCCTACATCATTTTCAAAGACTTATTTAAAGATAATTGGAATTTATCGGTACTGGAATGTTTTTCACCCTGTAGTTACATATAGGAATAGCCACCTCTAATTTTTGCATTGCACTGTGATTCCTAGAATACACCTTGTATACCTTTCAAAATCCATACTAATAATATTATAAATGCGAGTCTCTCTGTTTGTCTGCCTGTCTGTCTGCTTGATTTTACGGCTAAACCACCAAACCGATTCCGATAAAATTTGGCATGGAGATAGTTTGACACCAGGGGTGAACATAGGCTACTTTATTTTTCAAAAATCTACCCCTAAAGAGGTGAAAAGGGGGATATAACTTTGTATGGGAAATTTTTAACCGCTGAGCCGATTAAGATGTAATTTGGTACAGAGATACACCTTTTCCATTAAAAAAACATAGTTTTCTTTTTTATTAAGAATCTACCCCTAAAGAGGTGAAAAAGGGGATGAAACGTTATAGGGGAACTTTATAATGCTAAACCCTAACAATATGGGTATCAAATGAAATAGAATATGCAGGGGAAGGTAGATACATATGTGACGTCACCATAAATCCAATATGGCGAATGTTATGATATTCATTTTCAAATCAAAGATGGCGAATATTACTTTTTTTGGATAAATCGATACGGGTATCAAATTCTAGGTTTCTCGGGGTGCTGATTACGAAAATTATGTTTATTTTCGAATCCAAGATGGCGATTATTATTTTTTTGGATAAATGGACATAGGTATCATATTCGAGGTTTCTCGGGGTGCTAATTACGAAAATGATGTTCATTTTCAAATCCAAGATGACGAATATTACTTTTTTTTTTGGATAAATCGATACGGGTATCAAATTCTAGGTTTCTCGGGGTGCTGATTACGAAAATTATGTTTATTTTCGAATCCAAGATGGCGATTATTATTTTTTTGGATAAATGGACATAGGTATCATATATATCATATATCATAGGGGGTCAACTGAGGAAGCGTGCTCGTCGCGACCCCTGCCAGCCCTTTTCAGGGCTGCAATTCCTCTTCTGTGCATACCATGCGGGACAACGGAAATGATTATGTTAGGGCGTCCCCCGAAAGCGACGTGCACCGGTCTGTCCCCGCTGGTGTGTGCAGAGTGCAGTTCGGCGTTGGGGACCGCCACCCAACACGCTGTGCACCTAGCGGCGGGAAGTGGAGGGAGGAGTGCAGAGTAGCTGCGTGGAATGTGAGAGGTGGGATTGAGGAGAAGATGAATGAAGTGATTGATATTATGGAAGAGAAAAGATTGGATGTGCTATGTTTGAGTGAAACCAAGCGAGGCGGCAGTGAACTTGCCGACTTGCCCGGAGGAGGCATCGCTTTGTGGTCAGGGGTACCACAAGGAGATAGGGGATGCCAAGAGGTAGGCGTTTTACTGTCCTCTCGTATGGTTAATTGTATGACTGAGTATGAATGTATAAATCCCAGACTGATCTGGGTACGCCTCAAGATTGGGTTGACAAAAATTTTTGTTTTGGCAGTATATGCCCCAGTGTCCTCTGTCGGTTTGGCTAAACTAGAGCAGTTCTGGGAGAATGTTAGAGAAGTTCTAGCGACGGTTGAAGAGAACGAAAGAATTGTTGTGTGTGGAGACATGAATGGATGGGTCGGGACAGCTCGAACAGGATTTCAGTCTGTCCTAGGCAAATATGGAGATAAGAGAGTGAATGATGCTGGTAAGATTGTGTTAGGACTGTGTATGGAAAAGGATCTTTTTGTGGCTAATACCATGTTTAGACACAAGGGGATCCATCAGTACACGTGGGAAAGAAAGGGTGCGAGAAGCATGATTGATTTATTCCTGGTGGATAGCAGACTTAAGAAGCAGGTAATGGACACAAGAGCGTATAGAGGAGCCGATCTCGGGACGGACCACTTTCTGGTGATAACCAGAATAAGGGGTCTGTTCGCAGCATGGCGACATCGCGTAGTGTCCAAACCTGCAGCGGTTAGCCGGATTAAAAGCTGGAGACTGCGGGATGCGGCCATCAAGAATGAATATGAAAGGGTATTATCTAGTAAGCTTGATGATAGATTGAAAGTGATGAGCGAGGATGTTGAAAAATGTTGGCAGAACCTTAGAGATAGTATGATTGAGGCTGCGAAAGAAGTGTGTGGAATGAATAAGATTGGGAACGGCAAAAAGCGTGATGTGTGGTGGGATGATGAGGTGAAAGTGGCTGTGTATAAGAAAAAGAAAGCATGGCGAGACTACCTTGCTACTAATGACTGTGGTATGAAAAATTTGATGAAAGACAGGTATAAGCTGCAGAAAGCAGAAACGAAGGCACTAGTGAAAGAAAAGCGTGAAAGGTGTAGGGTGTTAGATGAAAACAAGATGTCGGACAACTTCGAGGAAAATTCCAAATTATTTTGGAAAGAAGTACGTAAGTACCGAAGTGGTCCGGCACCTTGCAGAATGAATAAAGTGCGTTCGAAAGAAAACAAACTGCTTACAAATAAAAAGGATGTTTTGCAGCGATGGAGTGAATACTTTGGAGAACTGTATGAGAGTGGCGACTCCGTCTCTGATACTGAGAGCGATTCTAATGAATTGCCACACTCGGGCCAGAGACTGGAGGATGCCATTAGTATGAAAGAGATTGAGAAAGTGATAAGAAGTTTTTCTGCGCTTTCGTGGATCTAGAGAAAGCATTCGATAGAGTAGTGCGGAAGAAATTGTGGAGTCTTCTGCCTGAATATGGCGTGGAGGGCTCCTTACTGCAGGCTGTGAGGTCATTATATAGAGACCACAGAGCCTGTGTAAGGATAGACGGGCACATGTCGCCCTGGTTTGAAGTCTGTTCTGGTGTCAGACAGGGCTGCGTGATGTCTGCCTGGCTATTCGTGCTGTATTTGGACAGTTGCCTCCAGAGATTGAAAGGTAATATGAGTGGTATGGGATGTGGTGACACAGTGGTAAACTGCCTATTGTACGCTGACGATGCTGTGCTAATAGCACCATCAGAAGCAGAGTTGCAGACACTAGTCACGTGCATGAAAGAAGATTGTGAAGTAAAAGGATTGAAAATGAATGTGAACAAAACTAAGGTTCTGGTGTTTGAAAGAGAAGCGGTACAAACGAGATGTGTGATTTGTGTAAATGGAAAATGTCTAGAACAGGTGAATGAAATTGTGTACCTGGGGAGTGCGTTTTCGAGGGATGGAAGATGTGAGTTGGATGTGGAGAGATGGGTAGCAGCTGGCAATAAAGTGAACGGTGCTCTGTCCGCATTAGTGGGTAGTGTAAATATATCTAACACTGCTAAAATGGCCATCCACAAAGCGGTGTTGGTGCCAACTTTGTTGTACGGTAGTGAGGCCTGGATATGCCCAAAATCGAGTGAAAGTATGTTAAATGCTGTGGAGATGCGGTCTCTCAGAAATATGTGCGGTGTCACGCTTGCTGACAGGATAAGCAATGATGAGATACGCAGTATGACAGGGTCGCACAACAGTGTTATTGTAAAAATGAAGAAAGGAATGCTTAGATGGTTCGGGCACATGGAAAGAATGAGTGATGAAAGACTGACGAAGAAAATATACAGAGCGAAAGTGAGTGGTAAAAGAAGCCAAGGAAGACCAAGGCTGACTTATGAAGATCAAATAGCCAGAGTGTTAGCAGACGGAAATGTCAAAAGCACTCGCATACCTAGGCGAAAATGTGTGAGGAGAATGATGAGATTTGAGGAAGCGAAAGAGGTGTGTAAGGACCGCGACTCCTGGCGCTCCGTCCTCTCTGACTACCGCGTTGGGGATACAGCGTGAAGTTATGTTATGTTATGTTGTTATGTTAGGTATCATATTCGAGGTTTCTCGGGGTGCTAATTACGAAAATGATGTTCATTTTCAAATCCAAGATGGCGAATATTACTTTTTTTTTTGGATAAATCGATATGGGTGTCAAATTCTAAGTATCTCGGGGTGCTGATTACGAAAATGACGTACATTTTGTAATCCAAGGTAGCGAATATTTTTTTTTTTTAATAGATCTACATGGGTGTCATGTTCTAGGTTTCTCGGGGTATTGATCAATACCAATAATATGGGTATCAAATGAAGTGGAATACGCAGACGAAGGTTTATGTGTCGTTATAATAAATCCAATATGGCGGATGTTCCATAATAGGAAATAACTTTTTCGTTCTACACCAACAATATGGGTATCAAATGAAATGGAATACACAGTGGAAGGTTCCGGGACATGTGACGTCATCATAAATCCAATATGGCAGATGTTACATAATTAGAAATTACTTTTTTATTCAACACTAACAATATGGGTATCAAATGTAATGGAATATGCAGAAGGTAGTTACATATGTGACGTCACCATAAATCCAATATGGCGGATGTTCCATAATAGGAAACAACTTTTTTGTTCAACACCAACAATATGGGTATCAAATGATATGGAATACACAGGGGAAGGTTTCTGGACATGTGACGTCACCATAAATCCAATATGGCCGATGTTCCATAGTAGGAAATAATTTTTTCGTTCGACACCAACAATATGGGTATCAAATAATACGGAATACGCAGGGGAAAGCTTTTGTACATGTGACGTCATCATAAATCCAATATGGCGAATGTTCCATAGCAGGAAATAACTTTTTAGTTCAACACCCAACAATATGGGTATCAAATGAAATGGAATACCCAGGGGAAGGTCTCTATGTATGTGACGGCATCATAAATCCAATATGGCGGATGGCGGGAAATAACTTTTTGTTCGACACCAGCAATATGGGCATCAAATGAAATGGAATGATTTCTGTATATGTGCCGTCATCATAAATCGAATATGGGGAATGTTCCATAATAGGAAATAACTTTTTCGTTCAAAACTAACAATATGGGTATCGAATGGAATGGAATACGCAGGTTTTTGTAAATGTGACGTCATCATAAATCTAATATGGCAGATGTTCCATTATAGAGAATAACTTTTTTTTAACACCAACAATATGAGTATTTCGGGTAACCTCAATAACCTAAAGAGGTCATTTTTCTACGCTGACGAAGTCGCGGGTACAGCTAGTTCATCTATATATTGATAAAAGTCTCCAATTAAAATGGCTGTGACGGATATGACAAAATTATAAAAGTTCAGTTTTTTGCCATTTGCCTACAGAACCCTCATAATTATTCATGGTTCGGCATTCTCCTCGAGCACTTTTGCTGAGGCAAGTGCTTTTGTCATTCTGCCTGTCAGTTTGCCTGTTCGTGTGACCGTTCTTCAGTATGTCGTAATATTGTGATTTGATATTATTCTCATTTCAATAGATTTCATTTATTAGCTAAATTCTTTGTGCTAAAATTCAGCTCAGTAGCTGTAAGGATGACGGAATAAATTAGTGACATGTAGACATGACGTAACTATAAAGGTTCTCTTTCACCAACTTGGCTAAACAAAACTAAAAATGATTATGAAAAAAATACTGAATCACACTGTTCCGTAACAATAGTGTTAGTTTCGTACAAACAAAAACCATTTCCATTCAAAAATAATGATAAAATAAATCAAAAAATATACAAACTGTATAGTTCGTTATTTACATATTTTATCCGGTTAGACTTTAGATGCTCCGTGTGGCTAAAAAAGTAAACATCTATGTATGCTATTTCTGAACATTAGCTGTGATATAAAATGATTCAATGCATAGTAGAATTTCTTTCATTCTACGTTCATAAAATAGATTTCAATTTTTTTTTAATGAGTCAGACAATACACGCCAATCATTTGCTCTCAAACTAGAGCATTCCCTGAGATATGAGAAAGAGAGGACGACAACTCGGGGCGTCTCCCATTATACCTAGACCCGGATAATCTAGAAAAATTGGTCTCCTAATCGACCCGAACGGGAATCGAACCTGCAACCCCCCGCTTGAAACCACTGCGCCATCGAGTTCGTCGAATTATGATTTCATTTACGTCCACGTCATTAAATCAATTTATTGAAGTAAAATCTGTTACAAGTACATTATTTTGATACTTCAAATCTAAAACCGTTTCTAAAAACATCTGCGTTGAAAAGAACATGAAACAGGCAATTCATGAAACTCAGTCAGGTACAATTTTTTAACGTCATCTTACAATACCTATTATGTGGAATAATAATCCGTAAGTAAAAGACGGCCGCGTGACTTTAAAGGGCTCTTTGTAACTTGCTCATAACCTCATGAGATATAGATGAAGGGTGAAAACCCTATCATTATTTGGTTTCGTTTACCATCTACAAGTCTAAATACTTACCTGATCAGACTCATATATACCATATACAATTATGTTATGGAAGTATTCAATGACTTGTTCATTCGTTCGGTGTTTTTACTACGATGTTAAAAATAGATATACAAGTTATATATACTATTTGTACTATGTATATAGTTAGTTATGTTTTCTCTATTAGATTTCCTGTGATGAAATGTTTACAGCAATCGAAAGCGACGGAGACACAATACGATTGCCATCTATTCAGGCATTCAGGGATCTCTTTTGAGTGACCGGTTCTTGTAAACGTACCGGAATTCCAGAATTAATGTAAATTGGGATGAAATACATACATATGTATGTATGAAACGAGTCCTATATCACGCGAATTACACTTGTAAATACATACATACCCTCACGTTGTATCCCTAACTAGTCAGAGACGACGTAGAGCCAAATATCGATGTCTTCACGTACATATTTCTGCCGTCTCCTCAAATGTCGTCATTTTCCCCACACACTTGCTTGACATTCCGTCAGCTAACGCCAGTTAATTGTTCTTTTGATTGGGTCTCTTTTGGGTTCATTTCTGTATTTTTGCAATAACGCTGTTATCCAACCTCGCCGTACTGCATATCTCTTCATTGTTTATTTCGTCCACGAGGTATTCTATACTTATATATAAGAGATCGCATTTCTACTGCACTGATCTTACTTTCACTCTATCGGGCATATTCAGGCCTTACTATCTTACACTATACTTGTCACCAACACCGCATTGTATATGGCCATTTTGGCGGAATTAGATATAGTGCGGACTAACGGACGGACGAAATGCGGACAGAGTACTGTTAATTTTGTTGTTTTTGTTGCCGGTTACTACCTGCCTTCACATCTTCCGTCCCTCGAAAACGTACTCCCTAAGTACACAATATCATTCTCTAATTATACGATCAGAAAGAAATAATATCCTTTTTAATATACGTGCATTTCAATGTTGCAAAAAAAACGAATAAAGTATAAGAATTTATGTTATGTTCACATATAGAGCAAAAGCAGTTTAAATACATAACTTCACGCTATTTCTCATTTAGAATGAACAGAGAAACAACAACTTGACGCCGCTTTCAGATATAAGGAAACATTTGCGCTTACAGAGGACAAAACGAAAACCGATAGTAACCGCGGATCGGCTTATCGTCTAGGCAAGGTTGCGTCGACTGCGTGTGAAAGTAAGTTGGCAAAATCTGTGCTTTACTTTGTCTCACAAAACTGGGAAAGACTAAAATTTTTTTATAAAAAAATGATATCTGTATTTAATGATAAGAAACTCTATTTGTGTGATATATTTTAAGTTGATTCGATAAGTAAATGTATGTGGATGAGTAAGAAATGTAAAATAAATAATTATTCACAATTTTTTTAACGGATTTAAGATTATCTTGTCATAAATTCTATAAAGTTCACGGTTATGAACGACGTTTGCTTTATTTAAGACGCTTCATAATTAATCTTGTTGGAACCATAATAAAACGTATGTAAAGCATTCCCGGCCTTAATGTGTCATCTCATGACATGGATTTCTCAATGAACTGTGAACATTTGACGGCGTTAAATTTCTTCATTAAATAAAGCAATCATACCCAAAGATAAAAGCGCTGCTTGTTACAAAACTTGTCCGATTCTTAACAGACAGAACCATCTAAAATTACAGTATTTTCCGACTTATAAGTGTGAGATAGTATAACGAGAAAAGAAAGTTGAACAGAGTTATGTAATTGGGAAAGGTATATTAGTTTCAAGGCTTATTACTAGCATAGTGTCCCAACTCCTTCTATTTATAAAATAAGTGGGCGACTTTTTTCATTACGTGGTTATTTATTTCGTAAGGTTTACTACAATAACAGGATATTTGACTGTCTTTAAAGTAAGTTCTTAAACTAATTCCAAGATGGGTTTTTTAAATTCTGAATAACAACTGAACAAATATTTGAAATACTTCTTACAATTATTGTTTTGTAATTGTACATATTTAATGAATTTAAAAAAAAGAGAATGTTCGCCATTCGTCTGTATGAATTTTTTTTATGTAAATTCGATCATAGCTTTCTTGTTTATAAACGGATTTTAGTGATTTGTTTCCATTGGCCTCAGTTTAGCTCCAAGGTAGTCCTGTTTAAATTTAACTTATGTTGGAGTTTCGACTTTGAAGATACATCACATTATACACCAAATAATGCCAACGTCTTATAAGCGTTTATTTATAGTGATGATTCTTTCGTATATCATTCCGTTGCAGCATTAGAAAAGAAGTTAGTTGTAGAACCCCTCTAGATATTTATTTACGTCAAGGTCACTCAAAAGAAGTTATTATGTACAAGTGTTATTCATGCGAATTTTGAAGAAACTTACGCAATTATCTCCTGTTTTTTTAAAGTCGTAACACAAATAATTCCGTTAAAGTAGATGTTGCATAATACTTCAATCTCAACATATATAGTTTGTGTTAAGTGTTTGGCGTGTGTATGCTGTTTGGTGTTCTTGTGAAAAGAAAAAAGAGTAATAGCAATAACGAAAAGAAAAGAAGAATATAATTAGCAAAAAAAAAAAAAAATGGATAACATCACAATCAGGAAACCAATTAGAAAATCAACTTCAGAAATAAATTTATTTAATATCACAAACGATAGTTCAGTTATGAACTCAACTATGCTAGATATATCAACAAGAAGTCATCCAGCTATAACATCGTTAGATACATCTTATATATTAGAATTAAAACATCAGTAAGAGCAGACACATATAGAATTAGCTAGTGCACATGGGGAAATTACAAACTTGAATTATCAAATTAATAACCTTAAACAAGAGCTGTCAGAAAAAAATAAGGCAATCACATTATTAAAGAAACTTTGTATACCTACCTCAAAAAAATTAGAATCTCCTTATACTGACACTACTACACCTATTTTAAGAAAAACTGATTCTATGAATACTACGCTGACTACACCAAAGTCTGTAATTTCTAATGGACACATTATTGCAAAACGTAATTTGTTATTACCACAAAAGCAAAACATTTCAGACAAAGAAATTAACATAATATCGCGCAAACTGTCAATTAAGCAAGCTGTATCAAGTAAACATGGTTTCGTAAAGTTGCCAACAGATGGCGTAACTAGTACAGAAAAGCGAAAAATAATTATATTGGGTGACCAGTTGGTTCGAGGCAAACAAGTTAAAAAAGAAGAATGTAAGACTTTTGATATTCGTAAAAGGAAGAGAGTAACTATTATTTCTGATTAACAGGGAATAAACGTGCAACCAAATTTACAAAATTTATTGGGTTCAGAATACGAAGTAATGTCTTTTTGTAAAAGCGGTGCTATATTAGATAATGTTATTAATGTTTTTAAAAATGAAATAAAAAACCTGTCTAAGGAAGATTATATTATACTATTAAGTGGAACAAATGATGTAAATCCGTATGACTTTCAGTCTAATTTATTAATATGGTTACATTCTGTTATTCATACTAATGTTATTGTCTCCGAGATTCCTTACAATATGATATTGAACGAAAAATCACTTAACCATGTAACGAAACTCATGTGTAGTAAATTTATTAATGTGACATATGTAGACATGAATTATGTTCAATATATTCCTAACAGGAGAAATTTTGGCATCAACATATCACGCTACGTTTTAAGAGAAATTTTAAAAATTGACTACAGATTTAAATATAATGAATATGTTAAAACAAATGAAGCAATAAACTTTAAATGTACAGTAGTAAAACAAAACAAATCCACTCAGACTGAATTCTTTGCTGAACAAGATAATCAATTAACGCAAACAGATACGTCCGCAAAAAACAGTGAATTGATTCTTGGCTCTAACGGCGCTGATTCTGGACAAGTACGTAAATATAATAATAATGATTTTTTTCGTTTATAAGTATATACATGTGATGCATCAAAACGTAAATGGACTAATTAACAAATCGGACATGTTGACTGTAGCTTTGAATGACCTTGTTTTGAATTTTCCTGACGTAATTTGTTTTACAGAACACAATATGATCTCTGAGGACTTACATATATTAAATATTCCTAATTTTAAACTAGGTGCCTGTTTCACGAGAGCAAATAGGAATGGTGGTTCGTGTATTCTTGTTAAAAAGACTCATAACTTCAGAGAAATTAAAGAAGTTTTAAAATATTGTGTATCAAATGTAGTAGAAACTTGTGCAATCGAGTTAATTGAGCACAAAATCATAGTTATATGTACCTATAGAGTGCCGAGTAATAAGAACATCTTAAAAAATTTAGACATATTCTTTGACATTTTACATGACATACTAAGTTTATTTTCTTATAATTCAAAAATTATTTTATGCGGAGACTTTAATATTGACATCTTAAAGGAAACAAATCAAGCAAAGAGGTTTTATCATTTAATTCAGGGCTTTAATTTAACGTTTGGGTTTGTCAGACCAACTAGACAACAAAGCGGCACATGTATTGACAATATCATTCATAACGTAAAGGGATCGAAAGGAGAAATGTACGATTTTGCAATATCCGACCATAACGCCCAAATATTATCTTGTCCTGTAAATAAAACTTTTAAAATAAAGAAGTGGTATAGATTTAAAAGAGACTACTCAAGAGAAAACATGATCAAATTTGAGGCTTGTTTGGATAATATAACTTTTAATGAAATATATGACTGCAAAGATGCTAATAATGCTTTTAGTAAATTTTACGACATTTTTAAATTATTTTATGACTTATGTTTTCCCATATTAAAGATTACTGTACCCACAACGACGAAACCTAGATGGATAAGTCGTGGAATTAGGATTTGTAGTAGACGTAAAAGAATATTACTATGGAAATATAGACTTTCACCGAATAATGATAATAAATTCAAATTTAAATCTTATTCTAAAAGGTATCGCAAAATTATTAATTTAACTAAAAAAGCGCACAATAATCATTATATACAATGTGCTACTAATAAATCAAAAGCTGCATGGGAAATAATAAATAACATAAAAACGAGTTTGCCAAAGGAAAATATTGCACGAATTAAAATGATTGGTAAAGTTTTGACGGATCCTCAGTTAATTGCAGAAGCGTTCAATGATTTTTTTATAGATCAAATAAAACCGCAATTGAATAAAAACATAAATACGTGTAATTTTGTCAACAACAATTCAATGTTCTTAATGCCCACTATTCCATGTGAGATAACTGAAATTATAAACAAGCTTAAAAATACAAACAGCACTGGGTATGATGAAATAAGCACAAAAGTAGTAAAATTCGTATCACCGCTCATTGCTCCAGTAATTAGTCATATCGCAAACTTATGTTTGGAAACTGGAGAGTTTCCAGATAAATTGAAGGTTACTATAATTAAACCATTATTTAAAAGAGACGATAGAGAAGATATAAGAAATTACAGACCTATAGCATTACTATCAATATTTTCTAAAATTCTGGAGAAAATAATTTATAAGAGATTATACTTTTACTTTGAAAATAATAATCTATTCACTGACGAACAAAAGGGATTTAGGAAAAATACGACAATAAATATGGCAGTATACGACTTTCTTTATACAATTATGACAAGAATGGATAAGAGATTGCCAGTGTCAGCTCTCTATATGGACATGACTAAAGCTTTTGATTATGTTAACCATAATATATTATTACAAAAATTAAACTGCTATGGAGTTAGAGGTAATGTTAATGATCTATTAAAATCATATCTAGATAATAGAAAACAAATCACGTGCATTAAACGCTTTTGCACAGAAACTAGGACCGAAGTAACATATACGTCAACCGAACGTATTTCTCAATATGGTGTGCCTCAGGGTAGCGTCTTGGGTCCATTACTATTTATCATTTATATAAATGACTTACCGAAATCAATAAAATATCCCGTGTTGTTATTTGCCGATGATAGTACTGTGATATTTAATAACAATAATTTGAATACGTTTAAAAATGAAATTAACGATTGTTTGCAAATAATAATTAACTGGCTGCAATCTAATAATCTTTTAATTAATTTAGATAAGACTAAAATAATGACTTTTAGACAACGACAAACTAGTTTAAATTTTAATATTGAGTACGGTGGTAAATATCTAGATGAGATAAACACGACAAAATTTTTAGGATTATATATTGATAACGACATGAAATGGAATACCCATATTGATGAAACATACAAAAAAATAAACAAATTTTCATATGCACTTTATAAATTAAGTGAAATAGTAAATCGTTCGGCAGTATTGACAGCTTACCACGGATATGTCGCTTCGATATTACGATACGGCATTATATTTTGGGGTAATGCAAAAGGGAAAGAATTAGTATTCAGAGCACAAAAAAGATGCATAAGATCGATTTGTCATTTAAAGCAAAGAGACAGCTGTAAAAATCATTTCAAAGAAATAAAAATAATGACACTTCCGTGTATGTACATCTATGAAGTACTTATTTTTGTTAAATACAATAAAAACCTATTTGATAGCGTAAAAGGATCAAGGCGTTGTGGAAATCTCTGTCTCGTTGCATGTAGGACTACATTATTCCACAATACAATTTTTGCTCTGGCACCTAAATTATATAATAAATTACCGAAGTTTATAAAAGATAGCACTAATTTGAATATTTACAAAAAACAATTAAAGAAATTTCTATTAGAAAAGACGTATTACTCCATTGACGAATTTTTTAATGATGATATTTAGAAAAACTTTTTTATATTTTTTTATTTGACACGTATATAATTTTGATTGCAATGTAATGAGTAATGACTATATAATAATTAATAACATTTTAAATCCAATTTAATGGCATAAATTTAACTCCAAATTTAATGACTGTAATAATATTTATCTGAGTTATTTGTTTTGTTATAAATGTTTTTGTAACGCCATGCATGAGGCGGAGCACAGAGGCTCTTACAGTATATTGCAACATTAACACCATATTTGTACCTGTGTCTCACAAAATGACTTAATGAATAAAATGAATAAAAAAAAAAATGAATAAAAAAAAGAGAGAAACAAAAAACTTTTTATGAAAAATGAAACCGACTTCAAAAAGAAACACCGAAAAGTACAAATAAGCCAAATGTATGTGCAACAATATGAAGTCTACTAGTTTGGTAGGCTTGGTACCGACTTAAGCAACTGTCGAATTTATTATGTATAGGTATTTGTATAGTGTGTACAAAATTTATGTATTTTGTACACACTATACAAATTTGTGTATCATGAGTGTGAATTTGTGTAATGAGTGTATTTTTGTACTTCAGTTTTGATTAGTAAAGAAAAGTTATTTTGAATTTTTCGGTGTTTTTTTTTAAGTCGGTTTAATATTTATTTAATCTTTTAATATTTTTTTCAGTTTCGAGCACATTCAACTAGTATATAACTATTACCAGAGGATCACATCATTTGTATAAGACTATGGCTTGCACTATATTTAGATGCTACACAATGGACCGAAGTATTCACTAATACCCAAACTTCAAGCTAATTTTGAAAAGTTCGTTTCCCAAAGTGATCTGGAAGCTAATTGAACGTCAAATGGAAATGAATATCAATTAGACAAATTAAGGGCATCGATGTATGTACGTCAATCAGACGTATTCACAGTGGAAACGCCAGAGCGAATGAGCTATACTTATGTATATTATGTCTTTTTCTTGTCAAGGGATAATACGCAATTAGACTTATATTCGAAGTTCGAACCTAAAAAATCAACCGTAAATCTATATAAATAAAAATGAATCGTCGAAATGTATGTACGCGCATAACTTCCAAACGACTGCACCAAATTAGATAATTCTTTTTTTTTACGTTCGTTATTGTCAGGACAAGGTTTGTATAAAAAAAAAATTTAAAAAATAAGAAAAAAATAAAAAAAGAAAAACTTTAAACGACTGCACCAAATTAGATAATTCTTTTTTTTTGTTCGTTATTGTCAGGACAAGGTTTGTATAAAAAAAAATAAAAAAAAAAGAAAAATTTTAAAATCTGTAATATGAGAAGTGAGTGAGTGAATGAGACAGAAGACTGTGAGAGATCTTCAATATATTGACAGAACATTTAAAAAAATATTGAAAAAACTTTCAATATTCAATAAAAGAAGTGAGAGAAGATATTGACAAAATATTGACAGATTAGTGGAATAAGAAGGTGAAGGTTTGTGTATATGTGCCGTCATTATAAATCGAATATGGCGGATGTTCCACAATAGGAAATTACTTTTTTGTTTAACACCAACAATATGGGTATTAAATGAAATGTATTACGCGGGGGAAGGTTTGTGTATATGTGACGTCATCGTACATCCAATATAGCGGATGTTCCACAATACGTACAGTTGTGCTCATTCCAAGAATACCACTAATGCCAACTGACTTTCCTTTTGAATTTAAACGTCTCAAGTTTCCAGTGCGCTTTGCATTCGCAATGATAATTAATAAATCCCAAGGCCAATCGTTAGAAGTGTGTGGAATAAATCTTGAATTGCCGTGTTTTTCGCATGGGCAGTTGTACGTTGCGTGCTTAAGAGTCAGGAAACCATCGGCACTATTTGTTTTCTCTCCAGAAGGAAAAACGAAAAATATTGTACATTACAAAGCATTACAATAGATAAGTTGTAAATATTTAAATAATATACTTTATTGTTTGACGCAATATAAACGATATGAATTTACCGGAAGTGTTACATTTCTTTAGTCCACGACTGTACACCACCTATATGATGCTGAGGCGGGTATAAACAGTAGATAGTCTGAAATTCAGAAATTTTGAATATGTTTACGGAAAGAAGGCGGTACGAAGTTCGCCGGGTCAGCTAGTATGTATTATATTTATAAATCACGGAAGTATTTATAGTAAACTCGACTTTTGAAACTTGAAGCAATACGGCGTGGTGGTGACTCTATGGTGTGGACTGCGAGCTACGGTTGGAGAAAATATTTAGTTTCAGCATATTAGTACACGCGCGGCCGAATCCACGGGCACGAACTAGTTTTTACAAATTTTTTATCTGAAGAAATACAGAAAGTGAACATGTAGTAAAAATTCTGAGACCGAGAGAATAGAAAACCTATATATAGTTAAATAGTTAGACCAAATAGTTCAGTACCTTGTTATCTTCTGTTGTCAATCGATTTTCTTTTTTTTGTTAGATAGCTATTGACGAGCTTTAGTATCATTATTAAAAATATTTTGGGAACAGTCATTTATATTAATACGTGCAGCGAAAAATTCACACGAAGATGCCTTTTTACGAATATTGCGCGCACACAGGAGTGTGAGATTGGGCATAGTTTTACGTTCATACTGCCTATGCCAAAAAATTTTATTAAAAAAAATTAAACCGCCTTCAAAAAAAACAACGAAAAGTATAAAATAACTATCCTTTACTAATCAAAACTCAAGTACAATTAAAATAACTTTATAAATACGATACACATACCCATATAATTAAATTTGACAGCTGCTGCAGTCGGTGCCAAGCCCACCAAACTACTAGACTTTATGTTGTTGCACATTGATTTGAATTGATTGAATTTTTTTTTATATTTTTTTTATATTTTTCCCTTTTGAGTGGTCTTGACTTTAATAAATATCTAGGGCAGGTCTGCAATTAACTTCATTCTAATTCCGGAGCGCAACGATATACAAGAGAATCGTCGATATAAATAAAGGTTATAACCAGGTCTTGTTATCTAGTGTATCTTCGAAGTCCAAGCTCCAACATCGGTGAAATTTAAATGGGACCACCTCTGAAGTATTACCTACCAAACGCAAAAAGAATTTTCGAAATCAGTTCATAAATGACGGTTATGAGGTAACAAACATACAAAAAAAAAAACAAAAAAAAAACAACAGACGAATTAAGAACCTCCTTCTTTTTTTGAAGTCGGTTATAAAAAGACTGCCAATGTCAAACTCATACTAGCTTGTGATATATGTAACCTCCGTGGATCGAAAAGCACAGAGTAAAGATTTTCACCAAAGAGTTTACATTATAGGTTTATATTTATAGTGAATTTCGACCACCGGTTGACTTCTAATTATTATAATTCAATATAATGTTGAGCTACTTTGTAGCCTATTAGTTACTTAGAACCTTAACTAATGGTTAGCAAATAATTTTACTAAGATGCTTTGAAATATTTATTAAAAATATTTTCATCAAACAAAATCCATTATTGAGATTAATAGGTACTTGTAACTAATTGCCTGTAAAAATAAATACAACTTTTCTATTATTATATTTTACAAGAATGTGGTTTTTTAATAATTTATGATACTTATATTTTAATCTTAAAAGTAGTTTCATACCTACTCTATTAAATGATTATAATTAGGAACTTTTATTACATTATTCAGGTCTTTAGATATAAGAACGTGTGAACTATGCGTTTTAAGTCTCTAACATAAGAAAATTAAGAAAATTAACATTAATAAGTTTTTATTAATTACTGAGATCGCATACTTACCATTGCTAACTGTTTTACTCGTGGTTATGCTCGATGAGATAGAAAGAGACACGAAAATTTATTTGAGATACACTGGTAAGAGTGGCAACTTATTATAGCTCTGTCCACTATGTTTAATGTTTATTGGTCCGAGGTAAATATCGTGCTATTTCCCAAAGAGTTGAAACGGCATAGACTCATATTTAAATTCAAAAGAATTATTTGATTGTGGCGCTCGCGCTCGCTGATTGCGGCACGCCCGATGTCGTTTAGCTTACAGCCTTTTCAATAGTTTGACTAGTTAATTAGGTTAATAAACTTGATTTGTTAACCTAAAGGTTTGCGGTCATTTAGCTTTCATTAAGGAAGGGGTTTTAATTTTATTTAATTTTTACTGCATTTCAGTAGATATGTAAATAATGTCCAACTATTTTCCAGTCACGATAATCGGAGCAACATTGAAAACTTTTACTGTGACATAAACATAATGTATCTTATATATCTAAATCACATAGTATGAAAATAACAATATAATAACAATATTATATATACATGTCGGAAAAGACACGGGGCAATTCGTGCTTTTGCAACTCAGCCATGAGAAATAGGTACCTAATCTTACAAGAGGCACACTACTCCATAAAATACAACGTTAAGACAAAGTTAATGTGCAAACAACAGAAAACTCTTCATAACAATTATTACGTAGGTAATTGGAAATTTCATAATGGCAAACGATCCGTCGGAGAAATGCTATAGCACCGGCCGCCGTAGTCTAACAGACTGTGTGCCGGCCCCGACGTTCCGTTAGCGCGTCATCGGAAGTCGCGCTTTGCCATAGTATAGTCAAATGAGTGCCTTTTATTATTTCCACCGACACGGCCTTCCTGACAACACGCACGTCCTCGTGCGTTCTTCATCTCATTCTCATTCGAAAAGAAATAAAACGAAATCTGCACGTCTCTGCAACAAACATCTCTTCATTCTATCACAGACACCCTGAACGTCTTCACAAACACTCTAAACATCTTCACACACACCCTAAACATCTTCACACACACCCTAAACATCTTCACACACACCCTAAACATCTTCACATACACCCTAAACATCTTCACACACAACCTAAACATCTTCACATACACCCTAAACATCTTCACACACACCCTAAACATATTCACAAACATCCTAAACAGCTTCATACAAAGTACGCAATCACATACACCCCGAACAAGCTTACACAAGGCACCCAATGACGAACACCCTAAACACCCCCATACAAGTTACGCGTATAACACTCGCTACAGACCTGCACCTTGCAGTCTGTCAACAAGATGCTACTTAACGTACCTTCATCACGTCGTCACAAATTACGTGTATAGCACTCGCTACAGTTCTGCGCCACACGCTGGGGACCAACGCGCATATAGCACGAGGCAGGCCAGCGGCTTGCAAAGCAGTCAACGAGATGCTACATTACGTACCTTCAACATCTCACACGCCGAATGGTCCCACGACCACCGCGTCACTCTCGGACTCCATCTCGCCCACCGACTCCTCTCTCGTCAACAACACTATAGCCGACGCGAACTCGTTTTACTCTAAAGCAGACTACATAGTGCTTTCATCGTCACCATGAGTCCTTCACTCCCTTTAGGTACCTTATGCAAACTTGTGGAGTACACGATACTTCAAATTCCTAAAGTTTACCCCTGAACACTCATCGTACACCCCATTTGCTTAGTAAATTTTAAATCAGAATTTCCAGCTCCAACTAAGTCAAAGTCACCCTAATCCACTCAAGCAAACCCAGCCACAAGGCGTTCCCGAACGCCAGATCCACTCCGGCTCGAATCGAAAAGAAAACCCAGATACCGTCAAGAACCGACAAGAAACTCAGCCAGGTACCACTCAACATCATTCCACAACAGGCCTACCAAAACGCAACGTTCAGGCCAGTGACTCCCTCGTAATTACAGAAGACGTAGTTGTGCGGCGTATTGAGAATTGATTGGATAATAAAAAACCCAACTGCCTACCTAATGTAACTAGTTTATTTGACCTACACCCCTAGTCTTAACTTTACCTATCTATCTGTTCACGGGGTACCTAACCTACCTTCCTACCTACCTACCTACCTACACGCTTCTTCGTGAAAACGGACTGAACCGACAGTGATGTCACGCAAGGACACCTTTGCCAAGGATGTCAGACAACCGAAAACGAATGATCGCTGCCACATACAACAACTCGTCTACGCGGCCGCCATATTAATCGACTCATTTTCACAAACTACTAGAATTAAGCAGCAGATTTATCAATGACGATAGCATAAAAAAAACAAATCGATTATAAATTCTGGCTTAATTATCGCTCGCTACTACATAGCCATATAGACGTATCACAGGACTTCTTGTGTTCCCGTGAACATAACAAAATTCAACTGAGGTTATTACAGGTTTGGCCTATCTAACGCACGTTGCAATAATTAATCGGAATGAGGAGAAAAAAAGCAGAAAGCGCTATAAGCTTTTGGTAATCTTTAACAACTATTTACACAGACGTCATGAACACACACCCACCAACAATCATGGCCCAGTTGCTACCAGAAACGTAGTGACATATGTCACCCAGATCATCGTCATATCACCAGCCGCCCAACGCGTTCTGGACAATAATTAAGAGCGCAGTTACGACTACACTTAGTGTGTGTATCGCGGCCAAAGTAGTCATGGTATAACATAACCTCCTCCACTCTCATTAACATCGCACGAATCTAACAGAATTTTACCTCGTGACATTTTACGAAAACGTTCATGAGCGTAGGTACTTGTAGATCCGACTACTTATCAAAGATTTCAAAATTTAACGGTAACCTTCAAGCAACTAACTTTAAACGGACTCCCAAACGGAATATTGCGTTAGTTTTAATTACTCTCGTCGTTATTTTTCAACACAAAACCACCAACGTTAAATTTAATCAATTTCGATTCATTGCCATTCAATCTAATGTCATAACTAGCGTTCTCTTCAATATTCGTTGCCACATGTTCCGTCGCATTCGCAACATTGGGTTCATTCCCTAGCCGTATTCAGTTTCAAACACTTAGCTATCCTATTTTAAGAAGAATTCAAAAGCGCTAGCAATGTTTAAACTTGTTTCGGTCATAGTGATAATAAAGTTTTAGAGTTTCACGGTTATTAATTAGATCACACCTTTACAATCGTCGGGCTCGACATGAAATAAAATTTTCACACCAATTACTTTAATCATAACCTCCCACGATATTTGCTCGGTAATATACACTCCTGAATCACCAATGCCAGAAATACTAAAACTAGAATAGAATACTAGAACTAGAACTTTAGGCGATAGAATCAGAATAAAATGGCTACGACTCACCGAGCTGTAGTTTCAGTAGCTAACGTAATCCCTGCATTCCGCAAGCGTCCACATGTCGATCAGTAGCCGAATTCTCCTTTTACAAAAGTCCGTGGATGCGACGAGTAAGGGCATGAACAATGTGGATAGGCAGGCTTCTGCATTTTGTTCACTCGCGATTACACCTCAATCAGACTCACTGGTCCCGTAATCCCACTTCTGATGTCGGAAAAGACACGGGGCAATTCGTGCTTTTGCAACTCAGCCATGAGAAATAGGTACCTAATCTTACAAGAGGCACACTACTCCATAAAATACAACGTTAAGACAAAGTTAATGTGCAAACGACAGAAAACTCTTCATGACAACTATTACGTAGGTAATTGGAAATTTAATAATGGCGAACGATCCGTCGGAGAAATGCTATCGCACCGGCCGCCATAGTCTAACAGCCTCAGCGCCGGCCCCGACATTCCGTTAGCGCGTCATCGGAAGTCGCGCTTTGCCATAGTATGAGTGCGTTTTATTATTTCCACCGACATATATATATATATATCACTTTATAGATTTCAAATAAGTATTATACTTGTAATCAGTTCGCATTCTATTGTAAACTATTAAGGAAATTTATACGAGTAAAGATGTTTACTAATAAATGTGTTTAATAATTCATTATCACTAAATATTCTACACTCATATTGTAATATCTTCAGGGAGTATCCCTAACGAGGTACTCAGAGAGGACAGAGCACGAAGCATTGAGGTAGTTGCACTTCTTTATTTTAATAATAGCAATTAAAAGTTAAATTGCAAAATAATCGTAATTCAGTATTCTAACAGTAATTATTACGTCGTATTGGTGAAAATGCTTGAAAAGAATGATGAGATTTGAGGACGAGAAAGAAGTATGTAAGGACCGCGACTACCCCGTTAAGGATACAGCGTGAGGATATATATGTATGTATTACGTCATATTCTTGAAAATCTTTATATAAGAACCTGTAAGACCACGTTTAAATGTAACCTATAAAACCAGCAAGGCGCTCAGTAAAAGGAGAAAACAATATTAAATCGTAGTAACTGTATTTGCAAACGATCATTCGTTAACTTCATCAATCACGATAATTGATTTCACTGTGCAACTACAAAACGTCAGAAAAACATTGCAAAACAAATGGCGATACGTTTGTGTTTTCACCCATTGCTGTTGATACTAATGTTTTAGTAGTTCCTTGTGTATATCTGAGTCTTTTTGTAAGATGGTCATAAGAAAATAAAATCTTTGCAAAATAAATTACAATTTCATTTTAATTCTTTTATATGTAACATCTGATTTCGTGTATAGGTGTATGTACTATTGTATTACATGTACAAATACTTTGTTATACATTAGTAGATAACTGTACAATCGAAAGCTATAAAACTTTAATCAAGGGAAAAATATATTAATGGTCAACACTTCAGATAAACCTATGTCACTGATTAGACATTTTATTGCTCGATATCAGTAATCTTAATAACCCTTTCAACTTACTATTATTTTATTTATGTAGGTATACTCGGAATAAGTTTTCAATGTCAGTTTTTGTTTAAAACTTTGAGAAATAAGAACTAAATCAAAATCGGTCTATCCGTTTAGGAACTAAGATGCCACAGAAAGATATACACAAAGACAGATACACACGTTAAGCTTATAACACACCTCATTTTGGGTCGGAAGTTAAAAATACAACGGTTCATTACAAATTCTAATTAGATAAGCATTTATAATGCTATCTTATCCAGCGTGATTATTTTTTATTACCCTATGCTGTATTTTTAGTTTTGGACTCGCGATAGAAAGGAGGGGTATCATAACTTTAATGTCATTGTGTCTGCCACCGTAGCTCTTAAATGAGTGAACCGATATGAATGTGTTTTTTTATTTGAAAGCTATTTTTGAGAGTTTTAAGAGAAAAAAGAAAGTGAATGAATAAGTAAGTTTATAATAATTCCCTATGTCAAAGGTTTTAAATTATTATGTCTCATAAATAAACAAAGACAAAGATCGAAGATACTATTGAAGCCCATTTATATTGGTCAAAGAGTTAGAGGAATGTTTCAATTGACCGGCGAATTACAATACCGTTCTTACAAATTAATCCTTCGACCTTCTTTCAAAATGCATCTATTTATTCTTTTAACAATTTTTTTAGATTTTAATATGACTATCATGTATCACTTACATATTCATAGCCATATCAACATTTTCCTTTAATTTATTGAAAGTGTTGAAATAAAGTTTTACAAATGACAAACAAGAAGCCGTAAAAGGGGTTCCAGAAAATATAATACACATAATAAAACAGGTCTTTTTAATACATAATACAGTACTTTTCCATTTCTGTAAATACTGAACACGATGAAGCACGTGTTATATTACATTGCAAGACGTATAGCTCTCATTTATAGTTAAAATTAGAGAAAGAGTAATAAAAACAATATTGGTGACGCTATTGTATTCATATTTTACGAGATAAAACAACGCAGTTCGATTTTTATCTTAGGTGTGCTTTTACTACATAAAAGAATTATTTTTCATATACATATGAACGATTTTTCATGTACATATGTAGGTAGTGTAATGATGAAGGAGTGAGTTACATTCTAAAGTCACAGTATATACATAACAGTAGGATGTCATCATAGAAAATTAGCGTACGCGGTTTGTATGTGTGCACGCTAATTCGCACGCGCCGTGGCACACACCCAACGGTAATATTTTGGGTGAACATGGATAACAGTTATCGTAGCGCCACTCGGGGTCACATGTGACGCAAACATGCGACTGCTTCCGTTTATCTTCAATTCGTTCTTCATGTTGTGACAAATACAAAATGTCTAAATCGCATAAACGCAGATTAATGTCCTTAGAATGCCTAAATAATTTTGGGTATTCGAATTCAGAGTTACCATTCTTCAACGTAAGTACAAGTCATTAAATTTAACAAACATGAAAAACTCATCCGTGTGCATTAATTTCTATAACTAAACGAGATGCTCTCCGCATCTCACACCCAACGCAACGACCCTACGTATCCGGCTGAGAGTAGGCAATTCCGTTGAGCATGAGACGGGAGGTCGGCCTTCTTTTCTACATATTCTCTGCTAAAGCGGTCCTTCCCCCTAATATGTCCAATTTATTCGCATTTATACTATATATGAAATACTCGCAGTTACAAGAACTTATACGATTATAAATTTTGGGTAAAGAACTTATCACATATATAAATAATATGTACGTTTATATATTCATGTTAATATTTTTTTTTTAATTATCTACTATATTGGACAATGTACAAGAAGTGATAGATGAGATTACAAAAAAGAGCATTTGCTAAATAGGACGACGAACTCATTGAGTCATAGCGGTATAATTCTCATTAAACTGATACGGATTTCAGCAAGTACCAAATATTAGCCTTGTTAGATATGTACATAAAATGTTAACGTAACATCGATGGAATTATATTTTGTAGGATATCGTAGCCGAAATGGTTATAAACCTTAAAGCTTCGTATATTATCATCGTCTGTTTCGCTGTCTGTACATCATAGCTGTTTGATTGTTATCTTACACCCACTGAATTGAAAGTTACGAAGATACCAAGTGAAGTGAAGTTAACTGAAGGATAAACGAGAACAAAAAAATTAAATACGAATTAGATTTTAAACATTTTTCTAAACGAAATTTCTGAAATTGCAGCTCAAAGTTTTGTCATGTCTCACTATCTGCCTGTCCGCATGTCCTGTGTATTTATTTTGTTAACTTTATTCCTAGATACAGAAATGAAATGTGCCATATAGTATATAGATGTAAACTGCAAATTAATCCATTACCAAAAACGAGGAAAAAAGTTTAATTGTGTGAATAACTTTTGATTTTAGTGACTTAAATTAAAAAGGGTTCGCATTTCTTTAATTTTAGTAACATTTATAGTTTTTTATATTGCTGTGAAATTTATCTGAGCTGATTTTTGTTCATATTAATAGGTGATTTGAAAATATTAATCATATATCACGAACACGAATTAAGATACAATGAACTAATTGTAATGTAGAATTTCAAATGGTTTCATTAATGCTAATCCAAGTATTATGTTTGGAACGGGAAACAGCGAATTACTTAATATTGTTTGATAGTGAGATAATGAAATCTAAAATCACAGTGCTATTCAATACATTGTAATTTACTAGCTGATGCCGTCGACTTCGTCCGCATTTTTTATTTTTGAAATAGCGGATGTTATTCCACAGGTTTAACCTATCTCCTTACCAAATTTCATCGCAATCGGATGGACGGTACGACAGCCCATAAAATACGTACAAACAAACATTGATTTTTATGTATTAGTAGATAACTCACTTATTTGTTCTGGACAACACATTTTTTTTTTTCAGTGGAAATGCATCGATAATATGAATCTATGAAGTCTTTTGACGGTTAAGGAGAACAAAAATATTATTCTTTATAATGTTTGAACACGTTAGATTTTTCACAGAAAATGTTTACCATAATGTAGATCGATGACTACCGGGCCTGTAGCCTGGGCCCGATAATAAGGCTGCTATGTTCCCTGTCTGTCGTATGAGGCGACTAGGGGCCTTCTGGATCGTAGCCGATCAGAATGGGGGTTCCGATCGTCCTTCCACGGGACATCGAGGAGGGCGACAGCGCGTGTAGTCTGCGCTGTCACAATACTGCGAGGGTCTAGTGTCTAGGTTCCCAAACTTATTTTGTCTACTGAGTCGAGAGCTCATGCAGTCGTTGTCTAAGATGCCTCCTAGCTAAATGAAATTACAAATCACCCCCCAGGCCTCTACATAACGCCCCCATTTTTTTTCTGGGTCTCTTACCGCCCCCCTTTAGGCCTGCAGCGCCCACAGGGGGGCGTTATCGCCCACTTTGTGGGACCTCTCCCACGAAATGTGCTTCGGTAAACCGCGAAAGCGACTCCGGTTGCTTTCCGTAGGAGATCCTGAAGCCCCTCGACAACCCGCTGATGACGATCGCCGTCAGATTGTAGTGGACATACTCAGTCTAGAGGACTCTCACATACCCTCCCCAAAGTCCCCCGAGCCGGTCAGTGCAGGGATGCATAAAGCATTTCCTGACGTAAAAAAAAGATCGATGACCACAACGAAGTTAAATTTGTTTCCGATATTTTAGAATTTGAGGTAGTTAAGCGAGCTTAGTAAGGATTTAATCAGTTTATAAATATTCCTATACAAGATAACCATAGCGTAGCTGAAAGCCAAACCAGGTGCTCTAGGGGATAGGTAGATTACAAAGTTTCATTTGCTAGTAACTTGCAATGTTTCGTTCTCTGAGGATTTTCATACATTTACACTCATAACATTGCCCAAGTTACGGAGTATATAGTTAGGCTTTTTACCACATTATGGTTTTACTGCCACATTCCAAAGATAGTAGAGCGGACAGTCATAGGCAAGATGATTTTATAATATTTAAATTATCCGTCTCTCCATCTGTGTATCTTGTAAATTGTTCTTTAATTTCTTTCCTAAAACAATTATTTAACTACAGACGTAACTTAATCAATATTAGTTACGAGTTAAAGAAAATTTCAAGGTGACGCGGATAAAACTGCGGTAAGTTCTATAAATGAACTTAGAATATTAAGATTAATATTAACTTATTATATCATGCTTTTGATATTAATGTCTATATACATTTTTTTAACATATATTTTTTGTTTTCATTTTTATATTTAAAGTAAAATTTAAAACTTAAATTACTATTTTTGTTGATACTTGTGGTTTGTCCGTTTGGTTTGTCAGATGAAAAATATTTTAAAAAGATTATTTATGAAATTAATTTATTACTTATTTATTGAATTTCGCACGCAGTTACAGTTAGTGATACGACTATAAAGCGTAACAAGTACTAATATCAACAAATTGAGCAAACAATACGCTTCACACTGAATGCCGGGGTCATTCGGTAACAACGCGGATACCTCCAAAACATCTTTAATATAAACATTGTAATTTTTTTTTTTATAAAACTAACAAAAGAAAAACTTAAAATATTACCTTGAAGAAAAATTAGAAGTATTCAAACTTTAAAAATTCGAAGTTCAAACTACACTTCACACTCAGTTTCACTTTCTTAGTTTTCCACGCTTCGCAGATGTACGTTTAATTGTCTAATTCTAGAAAGAACTCACTCACTTCAGAAGATATCGATGACAGTAAAAATCGTGAATATGTATGTGTAAACTAAGTAAAATACGCGTCCACATCCTATGGCAGACGTGATTGCACTGAATCTCAGATGTCGGGAACTTTTGCTTCGCCCCTCGCGCAACTTATATACATACAATTACATTACACCTAATAGTTTCATTTAAAGATTTGTTTTCTTAATTGCACGGAATCACGACCTCTTTGATAACCATCCTTAGAACTTGCCAAATAAAGATTATATGTAGGTATGATATATAACAATTCGTAATTTAGCACGTCCAAAAATGATATTTTTATAATGTACTTAAGATATTATTTATTTTGAATGTTGTTGACACTACATACTATAAACTTTAACTTAATTATAGCTGTTAGTAACATAATTTTTGGAATTTTTTTTATTCGATTTTATTCTTTATAACATAAATTGGAAACAGGAAAGCAATACGATAAGTGAAAATGTTTCTCCAGTTGGGAAATTAAGTGATTAAAGGTTGGTTGTCCGGTTGCCACTTCAGTTATATAACAATATATTATTGATTATTCCCGAAATATATATTACAAGGGAACGCACATGTTTATCCGAATTCCGTTTAAGCTTTTGGCTTACGAAGATTCACATTGCATGGAAGCAATGTATTACCGCCTTTCAGCATTTTTGGGTTTAGATGGAATTAATTACATATTACTGTAAATTTAATACATTTCCGATTCAATTTTTCAATTTTTACTAACACTTGACATTTACATCATTTCAGATTTTTCATACATGTAGCTTATGTAAGTACATATGTATACATATGCATTAATAAATACATATGTGGAAAACTTTAAACTAAAAACCATTCGCATGCTAGTTAGTATGTACGTGAGCAATAATTTTCGAATTAAACATTATTTAGAATTTTAATGTGCATTAGAAATCACTTTGTTGACTTGTTGACTTTATAAGGCAAATGAAAGATAAATTCAATATCTATTCTTACATTCGAAAATGCTTAAGTTTCATCAAATAGCGAAGTTTCGTGTATAAAAATAATACAGTGATTAAAATCTAATTACAATTCCAAAGAAATAAACTTTCCCATTATCTTAATAAAATTTACATAAAATATTTAGCTAACGTAAAAGTAATTCCATAGGAAATTAAAAACATCGAAACACTGATTAGGTGTCAATACGGCATTACAGGAAGACAGGCTAGCTTAACTAATTTAACCTTTGTAAAACCTTCCAGAAATAAATAGACTAGCCCACGGTGACTTGTCAAAATAAAATTGAGGTCAGACGAGCGTACTTTAATGGAAAAGTTTGGTTTGCTTCTTTCGTGAGAAATGCGTTGTAGAAATCTTTACTTTTATGAGTACATTCTTATTGGCGGGGAAAGTGACACTACAGAAATCACGGCAGATGGAAGAACGGAGGACTCTCGACAGTTATTCAAAGAAAGGCGAAGAGGGCAGCATAAAGGACTGATAATAATAATTCTATTGTGTACACATGTATACTATCTTTTGTAGTGTTATATAATTTGTTTTAGTTGTATCTAATAAAAACAACTTGAGGGTGTAAATAAAAAATAAAGTCAGTAATGGTTTGCATGTCACACAGAGTACTTATTTCATTACTAGAACGAACATGACACTATTTATGAATACAATACGTTACTGTTGATGGTTTACGAACAGTTTCTTTTCACTGATACGATTCAGATAAATACTCATTCGTACATACACCAATTTATGATGAAGCCGTTACTCTCTTTAATAAACGAATAAAACAACATTTGCTACTAAGCAATGTTCAAAATAAATAACAGATTGTTCTATTCAAAATGAAAAAATATCAGAAATACAGTCGTTTGTGCCATCTACAAAAGAAATTTAAGATTTACAAAAGGTATGGCTTTTTAAATCACTTTCGAATACCAAAAATTAATAATAAACATTTCTGTTGTCGATATAAAAAATTATAACAAAATAAAATGTTAACAATATTTTATAAATCTACCTATTAACTAGAAAAAATACGCGCCAAAAAATCTAAGCATATTAAGTATTTCTTTCTTTAAAATAAAATGTTCTTTTTATCTACCCTCTTTGAATATCAAATCCTCCTTGAATGTCAAACCTTTAAAGTAAACGAATTAGTACTGGCTGTTTTTTTTTCTATAAATCATAACCAAAAGCAAAACCAATAAAACATTCTTTCATCCCCCCGCTCTGTGATTTTTATTTGTATAATACAATTATATATAATCAAAGTTCAAGCCATATCTTATTTGCGTAGTTTCCATCTTTTTTATCTGTTCTTCGACTGAAAAACTTCAGTAACCTACAAGTATGTGTCGAAAAAAATATTAAGTCTTTATTGTAGTAATGGAGCGTGCGGTCACTTTACCATGGGAGAGACGCAAAGCGCTGCAGGCATGCTTGAAATTCGAAGAACATTTTACCTTACAATTTTTGTAGTTAACAACTAGGCATTAACATTAGACGAGAGACTGGATCAAGGCTACACAATGCTAATGGTACTTACTGCTGCTTGTCCTCTGCGGACGCATAGCAAATGCGTGATATATACTCCAGAGAGCCTACAACTTTACAAGGCACAGGTTAAGCCTCTATGTAATACTGTGCCCATCTCTGAGCTGGAGCACCCCAGTATCAACTTCTTCCTTTTGACCAGATACAATATAGAGCGATTCGGGTTATCGGAGATATGGTACTCTCAGCTCGGCTCGACTCTCTGGACCTGAGAAGGGACATTGCGTCCCTAAGCATATTTTATCGCATCTATTATGGGGAATGTTCTGAGGAATTGTTCGGAGTACTGCCCACTGCTGAATGCCATTGCCGTACGTCCCACAATCGACCGTCCTTCCATCTCCACCACTTTAATGGATGGCGGTCTACAACTATGCGTTTTTATGACATTTTCTATCACGTACGGCAATTTTGTGGAACCAGCTTATAGTGGCGGTATTCCCGGGCCGTTACGACTTAGGGACCTTCAAGAAACGAGCCTACTCTTTCCTTAAAGACCGACAACGAGCCCGTGACTCCCCAGGCGTTGCAGGTGTTCATGGGCGGCGGTGATCACTTTCCATCAGGTAACTGCTCGTTGCCCCTTCCGCCATAAAAAAAAAGAGAGTCGTGAAATTTTTCTGACAGATCTTCCGAAATTTCACTGGGATCGACTGTGTCAGGAAGATATCAATAACAAGAATAACCTTATAACTTTTATACTGATTCGATGCAAGTTTTAAGCAGTCGATGAAGAAACGCTGTATTAACTTTTATTTGAATGCCTAACATTACTTGTTCAATTTTAGATTAAAAAAATGTACGAAATATTTCTGTTATACTAACAGTTTAAATCATATTACAAACACACTTTTTTGTTTCAATTAAATATTCATGAACAATTTAATATTCGTAAACGATTCATTGAATTATTAATTCAATATTAGTTAATTTAAATATGATAGTTTATTTTGGGTTAAAGTTCTGTGCAAGTGTGAAAAATATTGGAAAGTCTGAAGAAACATGTAAAGCTGAAGCTGTCGCTTTCTTCCAAGAAGTCCTTATTAAATCCATTATTGGCTATTATTACTTTACTGGAGAAGTAATAGAGATTAGAAAAGAATATTTTAGTGTTAATGTGAACAGTGTTTGATATTAATTATAACAATACCGTGACTTTATAACGATAGTGTTTTTGAATTAATCGGCTAGCTAGATTGATGGCCGTTTAATTTAAAAAAATAGTGTGAAAACTATTAATTTAAATTGTATGTTATGATTTAAATCAGAAATAATTAATTAATAGTGGAAACAAGTAATTTTAAATAACATGTATTAAGTTTTTGTTTGAATTACTGGTTCCGTAGCTCATTTAGATTACAAAACGTAGCTTCTAATCTACGCGTCGCTACGCGTTGCTACATACGGCTACATAGAAATAGGTTTTGTAATTTGACTATGTGACATCTAGTGATTTTATAAATTCAGTATTGGCATTATCTATAGAAAACTAAAAAAAATATATAACTTTACTCTACTCTCTGGACAAAAAAAATTGTCAATTTGTTAAATTATTAAGTAAAATTATTTATCAAGCTTTTTTTTCAAAAATTAACGATCCTTATACATATCATACCATTCTCACCCGAATGCTACAAAAAGACAATGAATAAATGTAATTTTAAAATATTTGATTATTGCCATTTTTATATGTAATACTCAACTAATTATAAAAAATTAACGAAAAAAATGAAATTTCAGTATCAATAATCGGTATCAGCATTGATAAATAATATTAATAAATTATATTTTGTAATGACATCTCTGGTATTTTCTATCTTCTTTCTTTCTACATTTCTTGTTACTCATTTTGTTTCCATATAAAGTCTGCAATAGCTCCATACAAAGTTGACACCCCCTGTTCTGCCATGTGTTAACTACGATAAAATTAAATAGCAAGTTAGATACTTATAGCAATGGAACACCCCAAACTTTTCTCAAATTATCGATTAATCGATTAATATTTCTATTTAATATCAATTCATAATTAATTAATTTGTATGCGAACACTTCGTGCTGCAGTCGTGAAAGTAAAAAGCAATAGTGTGAGTGGAGCGCTCGAGTTTTGACTTATATAATCTCGAGCGGTAGTGGGGAACAAGCCGTCAGTCGTTCTTTTCTATGACGTCGCGAACACCGACGCGCTCTGCTAGAGGGCGCCAGTGTTCCCCTTTATGTTAAATCGTCAGTGTTGCTAACACATGGAACAAGTGAAACAGATGAAATAATTTTTAGGAAAAATGGACAACTTGAAATGACATGGAAGACACTTTACCTATATTATACTTATAATTTGAAATTGTACAATTGTACACTTAGATATTCTTTACAATTTCAAATTTTTTTTTATACGCCAACAAAAACAATATAAAAATGGGTTGTTAGCAAAATGTACATGATCAAGTTTATATATTCTATATGTTTCACTGGATCATCAAAAAAAAATATCAATAAAGAAAACTAGTTATAAACAGAATAAATGCAATATATATATATATATACGTACATAATAAAATATTTATTTATTATTCATCTATAAAAAGAAATGAAATGCCGTTAAACATTTCAAGTAAATAAGAAAGTAGTCTAAACTCGAGTAACAAACAAGTTGGTTATAGAAATGAAATATAATGTAAATTCGAAATTCAAATTTAGTCCTTAAAACTTGGCTGCTTTGCGTCAACTATAGCGATATTTAATAACAAAGTAGTCAAGTTTCCAAAAGTAATATTTAGTCTCATAATTAATTTAAATATTCTGTACATGTACTAATTATTTTCAATTCCGAGTTTTGTGACTAAATTGCGCCGGTTGCCAAAAATACTTTTTCTTAAAACGAAAAGCAGTAGCGATGATATCAACGTGAACGCAACCAATTTACATTTTTATGTGTTATTGTACAAATAACCTTTGAAAATAACATTCTTAATCTCCCTAATTGTGTAGATTCCGCCTAAAAGCTCGCCGGGATGGTACCAAATGAACTGTTACGTATCTACAAAACGTACTCTATTTCAGTTCAGTGATAGGTACACTGATTGTTTTTCCTGTGAAGGCCAGACACTTAAGAGGAAAGTTTAGTTTGTATTAGGTGTCTAAATATTCAATGAAAGAGAAGTATTAAGTAAAAAGTATTTCCTCCATGGCGTTATTACTTTAGATTCCTTAGAAAATCATTTAAATGGAAGTTATACGAAGAATTCGTGAACTAACTATTTCGATACATAAAGAATTTTTAAATTGAATGAAAGCAAACTCATCATATATTTTTAACCTACTTTAAAAAATGTATGGCTATGTTCGTCTGTACGTATTTCTTTTTTTTTGTAAATTCACCGATAACTTCGTCAATTCTGGATTTATTTCAATGATTTATTTTCCGTTGGGTTCAATATAGCCCCAAGGTGATCCTATTTAAATTTCACCGATATTGGAGTTTGGACTTTGGAGTATTCTAGATAATCATGACAGCTTGTAAGGGTTTATTTACATATATTTCTGATTCTTCTATATGTCATTCCGTTCCAGAATGGAAAAGAACTTAGTTGTAGACCTACTCTAGACATTTATTTAGGTCAAGGTCACTTAAAAGCGAGAAATAAAATACTTTTTAAGAAAAGCCCTAAGTCAAAAAAAACACTGAAAAGCACAAAATAACTATCAATTACTAATCAAATCTCAAGTGCAAAAATTTATGACTTTGTACACACGATACGAATACATATGTAATTAATTTTGGCAGTTATTGAAGTCGGTGCCAAATCAATGCGCAACAACAGAAAGTTCGGTATGCTTGGCATTGACAAATTTAATTACCTATAGAGGTATTTGCTACGTATGTGTAAAGTTATTTTTTTTTTGTACTTGAGTTTGTAATTTGTTACTTGATTAGTAAAGTATAGTTATTATGTACTTTCAGTGCATTTTTTGTTTTTGTTGTTGTTTTTAAAATTAATGAAGTAATGTAAAATATGTATGAATTAAAAGAAAATATTTATATTTTCTTTTAGATATTTATATCTACTTAAAACATATTATAAGTATGTGTTTATTAAGATGACGTAAATATTGATATTCTCAAATATGTGGCTGTTCATCCATTGTCAATCTCGTTTATACTCGTACGTTTTATTCTTAATTTAAAAATTTAAATATTTTCAAATAAAATTAAACTATATTTAAATCTATATAAATAAAAGTCAATCATCACATGTATGACGGCGTACCTATCATTTGAGAAAGGTTCGGCCGATTTGCCTGATTTATTTTTGTTTCGTATTTGTCAGGATAAGGTTTGTATGAAAGAAAATTTTTGGAAAATCCACGGACAATGTCGGAATTTGGGATGATATTTTTGTATGAAAATCTCAACATCCCACCGGCACGAAGCCTAGGTCGCTGGTATGATATGAAATTAAATATTTTAAAAAACTAAAACATTACTTGTGCTTACATTATTAGGTGTACATTCAAAAATATTCTCATGATCTATCCCAGACGAGCAGAGGACGGAGCGCCAAGAATCGCGGTCTTTGGGTATTTCTTTCACCTGTTCAAACTCATCATTTTCCTCACAGACTTCTGACGAGGTACACAGGTGCTTTTATCATTACCATCATCTAGCACTCTGCCCATTTGATCATTATAAGTCAGTCTTGGTCTTCTTCGGCTTTTTTTGGTCTTCTTGGTCTTCTTCGACTTTCGCTTAGAAGATTTCCTTCGTCGGTCGTACTCATTGTAACATAACATCATAACTATCACATCGTAACTAATTTTTTCTATGAGCCCGAAGTCCCGAACCATATAAGCATTTTTTTCTTCATTTTTCAATAACATTGTCATCTAACCTTGTTTCTCCGGACAAAATGAGAAGAAGAAATTAAGAGATATCTCTTAATTTCTCATTTTGTCCACAAGGGTGAAACCGCACATATTTCTGGCGATCGTGTTTCCACGGTATTTATCTTACTTATCCAGATATTACTGTTGTTGTTATTGTTGTTATTTGTATCACGTACATATTTTGATTATTATGTTGTAAAAATTTATTTAATTTTTTTAATTTAATGAACTTGACACCATTAAGATTACAATATTTTTATTTGCAAACCTATTTGAGATGACAGAGGTTATTTTTATAAGTTTTAGTGGGATTGTAATCTAGCAGACATACCCTAACACAACATATGTAGGTACTTTCTTATTAATTTGTATAATTCAATATGGAAAGCGAAATTGCTGAATTATTTATTTGATACGTCTAATTAGAGAGTTTGCGGAAACAATCTATTAAACTCGTATCAGTGTTAGGATAATATTTTGCAAATACGATTTCACGTTATGATGATTAATTAGATGATTATGTAATGTTTGATAAATAGTTATTACAATGGTGTCTAAGTACTTAATGTTTATTTTACATAATATAGTAAATTGCTACGAGAAGTATGTACATACCTTTCTACATTACGTATGCGAATAACATATCTCTACTAGCTTTTAGTCGCGGCTTTACCTACGCAATACTGTCAAATAATATTCTATATTTTGACCAGTTGTACCTCGGACCAAAAAAATTTAATGGAAGGAGCTATAATAAATTGCCGCTCTTATTACCCTGTGTTAAACGAATTTTCGTGTCTCTCTTTCTATCTCATTGATTATAACTACGACAAAAACGTTTAGTTATAGTAAGTACGACAACATTGCACTGTCAGTGTAATTCGCATCAGCTTATGACCGACTTCACTTACATTACTGAAATAAATAATTATTTGAAAATACTCATGAGCGATTCGACTACTAGTATTCACAAGAATAATAATGTCATGTTCAGCCGTGTTTTGTTGTACTGTGGCCCTTCCCTGATCACGCACATTAGAAGTCTAAAAACTAGGTCAACAGAAAACGGATACACTCTTAGAGCGAATACTCCGTCCATTTCGATTCATGGTCCAAGAGTTGTACAGTTACTGATACCGCAAAAAAAGTTAATTAGTTCGGTAGTAAATAAAAACAAACAGCGTTTCCTTTTTGTGATATTGGTACGGTTTTGATAATTAGAAGATCAAATAATATTTAACCCATATTTAACCTAATAATGCCCATGTGGATTTTTAGTTGTTGCTAAAATTGGATATTCTACAGATAAATTAATTATATTTGAAATTGAATAAGTTGATTATTGCTATATTAATATTAATTCATGTTCATTTGTGCGTAGGATTGTAAGCTTGAAAGCCTTATTGTTCTATGTAGCCCTACTGAGAGATTAGGACATCGGGTTTCTTCTTAACATTAGAATTAATTGTATTTTATTACATTTGAGTTATCCAATGTAATAAAATACCATTAATTCTAATAGTTAATAGTATTGTAATTTCATAGCAAACCACTTGTAGGGCGTACATGTATTTGTATCAAAGACAGTAAATTATAGAAGTTAAAGACACTCGGGGCACTCGCCAGGGAAGTTATCAACAGCGATTGGAGTAATTACCTCGACGCGTGGTGGCGGCGTGCGGTCACCCTATTCGTCACACTCGACCCAAATAAATCTAGTTCATGATACCGCCTTTTATCGGATGGTAGTAAATACTGGCTTTGGAGATTGGATATATTTTCTTGACACTAAAACAAACCGTGTGACATATAGTTTGAAAGTAGGAAAATAACAAATTATTTTTTTGAAAATGTATGAGGAGAATGATGAGATTTGAGGACGCGAAAGAGGTGTGTAAGGACCGCGACTCCTGGCGCTCCGTCCTCTCTGACTACCCCGTTGGGGATACAGCGTGATGATATGTATGTATGTATTTTTTAACCGACTTAAAAAAGGAGGTTCACAATTCGACTGTATGTTGTTTTTTTTGTGCCAAATCAATGTGCAACAACAGAAAGCCTATTAGTTTGGTAGGCTTGGCACCGATTTCAGTAATTGTCAAATTTAATTATATAGGTATGTGTATCGTATATATAGCTATGTTAATTGTACTTGAGTTTTGATTAGTAAAGGATAGTCATTTTGTACTTTTCAGTGTTTTTATTTTTGAAGGCGGTTAAATTTTTTTAATATTTTTTTTTTTATTTTCTTACTTGTTAGTGTTCTTTAACAAAATTTAAAAACGAAATATTCATGGATTCACCTGTGTCTCATTAGCAGTTTGTTTGTCCAAAAGTATCACTCAGAAAATTTTAAAAATATCATGGAAGTGTAGATTGATAGAAAATTTAAAGTATTGTGATGGCAACAATGACGATTAAAAACGATAAGAGGACACTGGTGCCCTCTAGAGGAACCCAATGTTGTTCGTGGCGTCATCTGACGACATGGCTAGACCAATTTTGTTCTGCAGTTGATCTTTAGAATGACAATGACCTATAGAAGACTATACAAGTAAGTGTTTGCGTTTTTAATATTGAAACTGCCTGGAATAATAATAGTAGGTTTAAATGAACGAAATGATATTAAAAATGGAAATCATCACGAATAGAGGATAAAAATATATTCATTTGATGCAGTTGTTACCAACGAATTTTTTGGAGGCAATGATAAGTTATGAGTAGATTACCAATACGTACCATATACGATTTGTTTCATCAAACGATTCCCTTGGCAGACATTGTACCATTATGTAAGCCAAAACAAAGAAAACAGGAGAATCATTGAGTTCCAAATTTGTATTCTAGTATAAGTAGTTCATGAATAATCTATTGTTGCTATTAAATAATAGTTTATAATATGAACGTCACTGATGTGAATTTTTGGACGTGACAAAACTATAGATAAAGTGTAATGTTACATTGTAGCTACCGTGTTGCCGTGTGATTCAAATTGTGGTTATCCTTATACGTAATTATGAATGATTGATACAATGATATATACCTACATATCCTCACGATGTATCCCTAACAGAGTAATCGGAGAAGACGGAGCGTCAAAATCGCGATCTTCACTTACTTTTTTGCCTCTTAAAGTCTTTTATCATTCACCTTACACATTTTCGCCTAGGTATGCGAGTGTTTCGACATTTCCGTTAGCTAACACTGGCTATTTGATCATAAATCAGCCTTGGACTTGCTTGGCCACTTTCTGTACCACTCACTTTTGGTCTGTAGATTTTTGTGGTCAATGTGCATGGAACCATCTAAGCATTCCTTTCTTCATTTTGACGTCCACCTCGCTTCGTCGTCGTTGTGACGTCACCTTAACACTATCGTCCTACCTCGTCATACGGCGTATCTCATCGTTGCTTACTTCGTTCGTCTGTCTGTCCAAGACAGATGGATCAAACAGACATGAGGAAACTAAAAGAGTTGCAGCATTTACCATTTAGACTAAGGAACCTCAAACAAATTAACTACTGGCAACGCGCTTCGGCTTTGTCCGGGTGGGATGTTGAATGTTGGCGATGCGCCAAATTATTTTATAGAGATTTTCACACAAAAATATCATCCATATTTCCGAACTTTTCGGTGGATTTCCCATAATTTTCTTTCATACAAACCTTGTCTTGACAATTATTACCACAACAAAATAAAAATCACCCAATCCAACGAGACGTTCTCAAGTGATGATCTTCTATACATGCGGCAATTGATTTTTATTTATATTAAAAGATGTCAGTGCTTACCCACTTTTCCGTGTTAATCGTAAAAGCCAACAAAAGAACAGGGTTAGCAATCGGCACTATATTTGTTATCGATTTGCATAAGTCTTAGTGATAACGGTCTTGTAACGATGTGATTTTATTGTGCATTGATGGCAATGGCAATGAATTTCTCTGAACTGGAATTGGTGTAATATTTTTCTATGTGTATGTATTTAATTTCGTGTATAATATCTGCATATATTTCGTATATACATACCTATTTGATTCGTGTGTCTGACATGTGACAAAATGTATAGGTATCAATTACCTATCAATTTTGGGTCTCTAATGTCTGTCCATACGCTCCACACTTATGTATTTGAACGCACTTGACCTCAATTTTAGATCGTTATATAAAATAGACGGCTAGATGTTTACACTTGATGCGGTGGTTACTCTTCTAACAATAGTAGGTACATACTAGCACACACATCGAACGCTCAATTGATTTAATCCCTATCTGATGTAAAACAGTGGGTCAGTGGGTAGGCCCAGGATGAAACATGCCTGTCCTGAATTCCAGTCAGTTTGCCTTGAACGTGTTTGGATTCTAGATATAAAGGAAACGTTACAGTACAGTACATACACAATACAGTACAGTATAAGTACAGTTGATAAGACATTCTACTGAAACAACACGTAGTACCTATCATTTTTACCCTTACGCTATATTGATGTACCTACATAATATTATGTTTCTTTCGCCGACGTAGCTATAGCTTTTGTAGAAAGAGGGGTCCAATAATGCATAAAGGTAAACTAGCGTTTACCCATGACTTCGCGTCATGAAAGGGTTCTAAACGCATATAAAATCAATCAATTGTAAATTTCATAAACATGATATCGTCCAATTGTACAACTACTGTTTTATGGGTCAGATATATATCAGATATCCGGTGTATATTCGGCGAATATTAGCATAATCTAAGGGGGGGGATTCATTTTTACAAGTTATTATTCAACTGTACTGAGTATGGGAGGGCCAAATTTTGTAATTGAACATTATCAATGGAGCTGAAATTTTGCATATATGTAGTACTTTTCGAGCCGGTAATAACGACGGTGACATATCAAAGTCAGTTCGTGTTAAAAAAACTGGTCTGTATTCTGCAATTTATTCTATTATATAACTGTATTTTTTGGAGTTTACTACTTAAGAATCGATTTTCATATAAGGCCACCGGTATGAAAAAAATATGAGGAGTAAAATCTACTCATCGAATGACCTCGTTATGTTTTTTGTGCGCAACCTATTGTGCGCACCTTTCACTTTTCAGTCGTGAGTATTAAGACGTACATAGGGTATGCTGCGGGGCAGCTTACGCATGTAAATATTATGTGTATATAATATACCTATATGTTATTTCTATATAAAATATATAGGTATATAATATATACTCTACAGCGTCTTCAAATGATTAATATATATATATATATATATATATATATATATATATATATATCTAGGTTTCTCGGGGTGCTAATTACGAAAATTATGTTCATTTTCAAATCCAAGATGGCGAATATTACTTTTTTGGATAAATCAATGTGGCTGTCAAATTCTAAGTACCTCGGGAAGCTGATTACGAAAATGACGTTCATTTTGTAATCCAAGATGGCGAATATTATTTTTTTTGTACTACATGGGTGTCATGTTCTAGGTTTCTCGGGGTACTGATTACGAAATTGACGTTCATTTTAAAATCGAAGATGGCAAATGCTACTTTTTTTATATCTATTAATATTGATATTTAATATTATAGTATATAGTGAAGTGAATAAAAATATATAAAATATGAAAAAAACCAGTAAAATCTAGTCGTGCGTCGGAGCTGACATACACACTTTTTTTTAATTATTAGTTTATTTATTTTGGTCTTCTGTGGCTTCTTGTTTTCTGTGCTTATTGTACACATAACTATTTAAAAAGTATAAAAAGATACTCAGATGTATAATTTTTTACAAGCAATTTCATTAAAAACCATCGAAAATAGAAAACTACATACAGGGAAAACAATTCAATTTCTTCAATTCAATTCTTTAATTCTTTAAATCATAATAATATATTACATGAGCTAAAATCGCGTTTTATTTAAAGCAGTTTTTACGACATTATTTTATCCATATTTAAATTATATACTACAAAAACATATAACAATAAACATATTATAAATTATCTGAGTTATTTTTTAAATATTTGATCAGTAAAACGAAAGGAAGTTAAAAAATTACTCCTATTTTCTATTGCGTGAAAATGGAAGATCCATTATACAGGTATTCATAGGGCTGCTACGTTTATCATAAACATATATCGGTAACAGAGAAAACTGAATTAATTCCAAAATGGAAAATATCGTGAACGACGAAAATAATTTTTTACACGATACTAGTTATTGATAGACTTTTGAATCACTACATTATATAATATTTAGATAATTCTCATTTTTAGTAGAATTATTTATTAATTTAATTATTGCGTCATATACCGTGGACGATAGAAATATAAGTATTTCTCAGTACAATTGTTTTGCCTAAAATATTTTTTTATTTAGTCTCAGTAAAGTAATAGAAATTTCTAAAAATTTTAATTAAATAGTCGTGATCATAACTTGTAATAAGGGGAATGCTATAAATATGTAAATTATCTTGAAACTCAAAAGTATTTTAATATTCAAAACAAACGTCTTTCAAAATTGAAAAAATATTTACCTACACAAATCGTAACATTTCCAAAGTTTTCTGAATAAGAATCATTCTTCGAGAAGTTGCTTTTTCACAAATAAGACATTTTTACTGACTTAAAAAAAAACGGAGGTTATCAGTTAGAGTGGAGGTTTGTATATGTTAGTCTATACCAGTTTCTAAACATGTTTGCCTAATTTCATAAGTGTATGTTTATATGCATGTATGCTTTTATGAATGTTTGTGTGTATGTTTTATTAAATTAAATTATTTTTTAGTTGGACTAGGTATAGTCCAACTTGTGGACCTCACCCAATTGGGTATAACGGAGATGAGGTACCGAAAGGCGGCGACAGGGGCCGGCATTTTAGAATTGCCGGGTGCCTCTAACAAGGAGAGGGCCGACGCCCTGGCAAGTCGGCTGCGGGAGTGTTTGAGCGATGAGGTCGTCCGGGTCTCCAGGCCCACGAAGTGCGCTGAACTGCGCGTATCGGGTCTGGATGACTCGGCGACGGTTGCGGATGTTGCCGCAGCCGTCGCTAAAGTCGGAGGTTGTGCCGTGGAGGCGTTAAAGGTGGGAGAGTCCCTTCGGGACTCGGAGCAGCCTGGGTCCGCTGCCCAGTGGAGGCAGCGAAGAAGGTGGCGGGTGCCCGACTGCTGGTCGGATGGGTCTCGGCCGGGGTGCAGCTCCTTGAGCCGAAGCCCTTGAGGTGTTATAGGTGCCTCAAGATTGGGCACGTGCGGGTCTCCTGCACGTCAGAGGTGGACCGCAGCGGACAGTGCTACCGCTGCGGTCAAGAGGGTCACAAGGCCAACGGGTGCAATGCGGCGCCCAACTGCACGTTGTGCGCCGCGAGCGGTCTGCCGGCCGGTCATCTAACGGGGGGAAAGCCTGTGTGGGGCCCAAGCCCAAAAAGGGCGAAAGGGTGGCTTCTGCCGCCACCCGTGTGGCTCCTGCCGGGCCGAGATTGGAGGCGATGGCCACGGATTAGTGGCCTCCCCAAGTGACCAACGCCTCTGGCGTGCGTTTCCTTCGCCGCCGACAGTAGCGGCGGAGAGCCCACTGAGGCTTGAGGTGGTATTCGGGGGAGTGCCACCCCTCAGATAGCCTCGAGATGGCGCGCGCGGTGTTCCCGCGCGCCTCTCACGAAATTAGGGTGGGAGTTCTACCCTCCCACCCAAAACGAGACGAGGCTGGCGGTTTAGCGCCGGCCGTTGCCCGCCGGGGTCGCGGAAGAATGCTAACGCACACCCGTTGCCCCGGTATCAAGGCTCTCAAGGAACACCGTCAGGTTTTAGTGGGTAGCCCGGCATTGCACCTTACAGCCGTGGAGTCCCACATACCCCCCTGCCATCCCCCATGGCAGGACGGAATGCATAAAGCATTTCCTGACGCAAAAAAAAAAAAGAAAAAAAAGGTATAGTCCAACTTAGGAATAAGTGTAAGTTTCATCAAAATCGATTCCCTAGTTTTTGAGATAGAGAGTTAAGTGTGTACAGTCACTAGGAAAACGTGTCATTGGCTTAACAGCGTAATTCTAAAACATGTCATTATGCATGTTGTTCCAATGTTTGCATATAAGTAGATAGGCTTTAGCTAAACAATCTCGATGAAAATTTAGTTTTCGATGAAAATTAGTTTCAATTACAACTGAAATTTAAAAAATGAAGAAACAAAAAAGTAATTTAAAAAAATTAAACCGATTTCAGAACTAAAAAGGGAGAAATAAAAGTTTTATCTTTTAAAAAATCTAAATTAAATATGCCAACAATTTTTTTAAGGTCGGTGCCAGCCTTAATTTTTTTTTTTTAATTTATTTATGGCTGGATACGAGCCCTTTGGCCAATCACATTTAGAGGAGAAAACTTAATGCATAAAGTATAGTAATTACGTTACGTTTCTGTCCCAGATTGATCTAAATTTTTTAACATCACATAAGGAAACTGTCTAGTCCTGGAGTAGTATTTTTCCTTGAGGCAAGAGCCAAACATAATTCATTAAATTGAAAAGGTTTTAAAAGAAAGTTGTTTATTTCCGCATAATTATGTATGTTAAAGACACTTGTGAAATTATTATTAACAAAATCATTTGGCTGTACCAGTTTGTCTATGAACTTAGGCAACCACTCATCATTTTTATATATATTGCTGTTAGAACTGATTCTTTTAAATCTACGCAAGTAGATTACGAGTAGACACACGAGTAATTTGTGTGTAACGGTTAAAAGATGAACACAAATTTTTCCAACTGTCTTTTTTGGTTTGTTTTATTATAAGTTTTTTACTCGCATCAAGTTTTTTATATGTAATATAATTCTCCATTGTTAAGCAATTTCTGTAATTTAATAAAGCATCCTTTGACTTTTTTACAGCATCAGCACAGTTCTGGTTCCACCATGGAGCTGGAACCCTTGGTCTGCTCTTAGTACATTTATACAAGGGTATGCATTCTTGTTTTAAAATGTTTAAGTTATTACAAAATTCATTATAATTTTCTAAAGGGTTATCAGACTTATCAGAAATGTATGCAAAGTTTTTAAATTATTGTTCTGAAAGCTCTTTATATTTACCCCAATCTGCTTTATAAAATAAATATTTTTCTACATATTAAGGGAACAAGATCGTTATCAACTTTTTTCAAAAAACGTCTAATACCTAAAATCTCACAGCCAGAGGTAAGTTTTACATATAAATCCTGGTTGCTGGTCTCTTTGGGGATGTATCTAATTACACCGACCCTTTCCACTGACGAGACTGGTATGTATGCTCTCATTTTATTTTCGGCTAGACATCCGTTCTTTAAGAAATCGTTGGCTGCAACCGCCTGCTTAAAAACTAAAGTTATTTTATTAGCATTAATTAGCAAAAAAATTTTTGATAGGAATAGAGGGTTTTTGTTCCCTATTTTATCGTCCTTGTTAATCCCCTCGACGTAGACAGGGAATTCTACATTGCTACTGTTATCAGGATAACTTCTTTTGTACCCTGGTTTGAGGTACGGTTTATACTTATCAGTGTCGGTTTCGGATTCATCCTGTGTTACAAGTTTTCTCTTCTTGGAGTCTGAAATTTCTACTGAAATGTCGCCGTCACTCTCTGACGACATTATCGCCTCACGAAATAAACTATTTATGATCTAACTGTTATTATAAAATTTTATAAATTATTTGGATTTAAAAAGCGCGCTTCCTCTTTCCCGCCAAAAAAGGAACCCCAAAAACAACAATATGCCAGCCTTAATAATTGGAATAAAATCAATTTAGATTTTTTAAAAGATAAAACTTTTTTCTCACTTTTTAGTTTTGAAGTCGATTTAATTTTTTTAAATTACTTTTTTTTAGTTACAAGTCGGTCGTACTGATAGAGAAGTATCAATTAAAATTCGATTTATCGATATATACGAATTTATATGTTTTTGTTGCGTCACTATACACGTGGATATAAATCACACTCAACGGGAGCCACTCTTGTGTCCGAGACACGCATTTATCAAGAACGGGATGCCCTCACAATGCCCGAGGTAGCCATACCGTTCAGAGAACTCGGAAAAATTCAACAACGAAAAATGGAAGCTATAATTATTTTTCCCTATACAATATGATGTGTACATTGTTATCTTTATTTACAAGTCTATATCTAGTATACATATTACACAGTATGCGCGCACTTATATATTTTGAATGATGATTGAGGAAGATCAAATTACATAGCCTAGTGTTAACCTAAGGTTTTAGTGTCATAAATAAAGACAGAAATGGCAAAAATATTCGCTTATCTTGGTGAAAATACATATGCGAGTGTGTATGATGTAAAAAGAAACAATAGAGTTCTCTCTGTGTACTTGGTTACAGAAGGATAGTATTTATTTATATTTGTATATGTTTGCACATATAATAATATATCATGAATACTTATTTACATACTTCCTTTTATTTCGAATGTCTGTAATATATACGAATATAAACCTAGAATGTACGAAGCGCTCTCTCGTGGCCACTCTTGTCTGGTTCTTGACCGATGGAGACATAATGTGTGTGTACCTCATATATATTATTATAGAGGTATGTAAACGTATTATATTACGTACCATTCGCAAAGATTTCTTCATATACGGTCCCAAGTCTGTAGAAAATTTCGGCCTGGCCATCAGGTACGACAATAATCACCATAATAAATCCGCGTACTTATTTCAATCGTTCCCTTAGATGTTTTGTCGTATTGTATAGCTGAATATTATTCATGAAAGCTATTTATCAGCCATTATGTACACAATTTATTATTATCAAAAAGCCAGAGTCTTAGCTGACATGTCAGAGCATTTACATCCCTAGGCGAAAGTGTTTGAGGTGAATGACGAGATTTGAGCAGGTGAAAGACAGCAATGCATGGCGCACCAATCTCTCTGAGTACTTCGTTAGGAGTACAACATAAGGATATGTATATTTTATATATATTATGACGAAGCAAAAGAGAGGTTATGATTTTAGTAGCGTGTATATGTATGTACATTAAAATATAGGTACATATACATACATGCGTGAACAGATAATCTATTTTTTTAAAGTCGATAAAAACCGTACACTTGGAGCAATAGTGTGCATATCACACTATTAATCAATTAACGTAAATAAAAACTAATTTTAACAACCGTAAGGTACATGATTACATATTTAGCAAAAGTTACAAACAAGATAAAATAAATGTAATTTAATGCAATCATTACGGGAGTCGGGGAAAGTATAATGGCTTCCGACTCTGGTAATCACTTCAAATAATTACAATTTATTAAACCTGCTCATTAAGCTCAATTAGTTTTGATTAAATAGATTATTGGGTTTTAGTTTTATAATTAGTCGGATATTATTCAGAATTACAAAAAAAAATGATTCTCTATCCAACCAGCACGAAAACTATTCATACCTAATTATATTTCTGTATTTACAATAAATTAGAAGTATTTACATTAAAAAAGAACGCTATATTGAAATAAAATACAAAAGCTGACAAAAAACAAATAAATAAAGTAAAAAAAAACATTAATTAATAATTAACCTTCATTATATTAATTCACTGCGAAATTTTTGAAGAAAGTTGTTTGAAGAACATAATTAAGTAAATTGAGCATTGTGTAGATTTTTGAAAGCAATGCGTCAATACAGCACAATGCTCATTAATTTAATTGTAACCATAGTTAAATCATGAATTTGTGGCCAAGTTACTCATTCAATCAAGAACGGTTGTGTCGAAATGCCTAGACAAGCAATCTGGATTGTTCGGGCTGGGATATTGCTCAGACTTTTAAACAGGCGGTTGAAGCACATCACAGCGATATAATTACGCATCTAAATTCAGTTTAAAAAGGTCTGAGAGAATAATACAAATTACATAAGATAATATAATTTCTGTTCAATATCTGAACAACTAGCGCCACTTTGATGGCTTTATAATATGTAAATAACGTTATTCAAATTCGTTCGTACCTACGTTCGTGTTACATACTGCTATGCAAAGGCCTCTTCCATTTCCGACTATTCTTTTTTCTGCTTTGCAACCCCTTGCTATCGCCTTAGATATATTAAATGTCGGAATGGTTATATAATGATTATACTGCTAGCGGAGTGCCGGTTTGACAGACTCAGTGCAATCACGCAAGGGAGGATCGAGGGACAGAGATTCTATATTGACAGCAAGCCCGAATGTAATAAAATGTTACGAACAATATTATGAACTACAATTACGAAATGAATGTGTACTAATAGCTCATTGAATTCTTATTAAATATCCCATGTGCAATAGAACATTAATAGATGAATTCTACTCGTCCATTCTGTCTCCGACATAATTTTATTAAGTCCTAGTTGTCCCGCCACCATCTCAAAAGTACGTATGCCTCTGCACCTGTGCACATCGTGTAATATGTGAAAAGTGGCAGTTTTGGGAATTACGTAAACCATAATATACCTATATTCGAAAAATTAACTAGTAATTCGTAATCGTATTTGATCTTAGCGAAACAGTTGTTGTTTGCTAATAAATTAATTTCAAATATAAAAAGTATTCCTATCCAAAAATTGAGTTCTCTTATAAAAAGTTATATCTTTTTATTTTTACACATATAGTACTCCGTAACAACTGCACTATCTTTTATTTAATCGTTTATATACATAACTATAATTGTTGACGTCGTCTTTGTCCACGTGGAATTTAAAAAAATTTGCTCAATCTCCATTCCGGTCCAGCGGTTTAATAAGCAACATTTATACTCAATTTCGCAGCCGTATTCCATATTACTTTCGTACAAAGTTTTAACCCTCCTTTTCTGCCTTAAAACGTAAATTTCTAAAAATTATTCCATAATGGGCTCCTATATTAATACATAAACAATCATCAGACTAATATAATTCTAGCTTTATCTGTTCTTGCGATTTTGTGATTAATCAGTCAGCGAGTGAATGGTATTTCGTTTGTGTATAAATTATACGAAAACAAAATAGCACCATTATAATACTACATTGAGAAGATTATAATCGGTTATATTATTCACATGAAAAAGACTATGTTTTTTATCGTTAACAAATAAAGTGTAAATTAAATTTGAGACACAATAAAACAATCACGAAACGATAATGGTAATATTAAGGTAATACTTTTTTACCCTTTCTGTAACCTCACAGAAAGGATAAGTATAATAAATATTTGAAAATTACTCATTCCTTTCCAATCGGGGGATTATCATATAAAGAACAATAGTTGCGCCGCAGTCGCGCGACGATTGTTTTAAATTGGTAATTACAATGACATGCGGTAAAATGCTTTTTCGTAGGATATAAATAGGGTCGCTAGCAGTAGTTTTTAGTTCACCGATTAATCAACAGAAGCAGCAATAGCAATTGGCATAAATTATATCAATTTAACAACATATCGCGATCAATCGGCTAAGTAAGAGAGTAAGATTCGGCTATTGCTTACTGGCTGCAGTTTAGGATACCTGGTCTAAACCCGCCACATAATATCCACATACCATACATCAGTGTCACACCCACCCACACATACACACAACAGCAAATCCACATTCATAATAACAGTGATTTTAAACAAACACCTAAATAATGACTACAAATTACTGCAATAGCGATGTACGTAGTGATGTATGTAAGCGGTAATATTATAGTTATATAGTAATAGTACAAATCGATACGATAACTAAGTTGCATGTCGGAAATTGCATCCACCGGCTCCGGAACACAGAGCGAAAGGTCTATGCGTATACGAGATAAAAAATATTATTTTATTGGTTTCTAAAAAACAAGTAGCTTTTTAGAAACCAATAAAAAATTATGTAAGTTTTAATAAATTTATTGAAGTAAGTTATTATTGAACGTTAAAACTACTATTGGCTCGGAAATATACCAGCATTGAAAAGAACTGATAAAAAAGTCATTATGGTACTATAATTTTTTTACATCACGCTACGTCTGCGGGGAGGCAATAGGTACAGCTAGGCACGTTCTCCTGGGATGTTAGGTGCTCCTTAACAAGGATCATTATTCCCGTCGAAATGAAAGAGCACTAGAAATTATACGTGAAGCATCAGTCTTTCGATATCTAGAGCCGAAAAAGAATTGACCACAACAAAAAACACAGACTTGGTAAAAAAAGGCTAGACCAGAAAATCCAAAGGCAAGCCCTACTCAATCCTGCATCAAATTGGACTCTTCTGATGGTCAAGTACGAAATACATTATAAAATCGGAGAGGATGTGGTCGTTTCCACTTCAAGACCCGACTTATTCCTATTCTCAAAAACACTTAACCGCACAATACTAGTAGAACTAACAATGCTGTAAGAGATTAACATACCAAAAGGCCACATAATAAAAACAAATGAATATTATGACATCACAAAATTGTCGAAAAACGGTTAATTGGTTAATTTATATGTTGTAGAAGTGGATGTGAGAGGTATACCAGCTAAATCTCATTATAACCTACTTAAAATCCTTGGACTGTCAAGAACTACCGTAAGTTCTTTATTAGAAATATTACACAAAGCGCATTATCAGGCTCCTACCAAATCTGGTTAGGAAGGCAGAGGAGCCTTCCTCTGCCTTCCTAACCAGTGAAGGAGAGCGTTGATGCGTATCGTAATGGAGCCCCTTAAACCTACTGCTGAGTCACAAGTCCCAGGCACTGCTCCGGGTTCCTGTTTCAGCAACGCGATGGATCCAGCACCCGCATAGAACATAGACGCATAGAACGCTAAGAACTTCGTAAAAACCAGTAAGTGTGCAGAAGAAAAGATTATTTCCAAGTGATAGTTTTGTTTTAAATGAAATCATTTATATAAGATACGGTATGATTTTCCAATCAGTGTATATGTTATGGACCAAATGATTAATGAGTGCATTATCCATATGCCCGGGAATTACGAACAATGACAAGCTAAATCGGGCCAAGTGATTAATTATAACCTAAACTTCATTATTTCTCATAGTGTCTGGTCATTATGAATATTGTTACGCGATCGTCGGGCAATTTGTCGTTATGTCTGTATTTGGGAAGCGATTTAGTGTACTTCCTTGCAACGCGGCTTGCTGAGGCCGGCAGAGTGAGGTGTGGGTTGAGTAATTGATGATGTTATTATTACTTTCACCTGGAGAGTGGTGTACCTAATTTGTTTAAGGGCGCCTAGTACACCTCTGCAATCGACATCTAATGGGATATTTATAGAAAGTTAATTAATTAGACACCAGAAAAACATCACACGAAGAAACAACATTTATTTCTTATAACAATCTCTATAGTGGATTCAATCAGTTCTCTATGTATTTATTAGAAAAGTTAATAACAATTTAAAAGATTAAATGCTATGGTTAAACAACATTATCCTGTTTATTATCATATATATTAAATAAGAACATCTATTTTCTAACAGCACTTAGATATTAATTAGTTTACAGAATAATTGATTAGTATTAAAGTTTTACAAGTATTGAGCTCAGATATTACTTGTTATAGTTCCAACAACATAATTTATTTATGTTATCTTAAATTAAAGAGAAGTATACCTAGTTATAAAGACTTAGACACCATTACCTTGTTTATGTACTGCATTTAAATTCTTAGTAGTACAGATACATAAACCCAAGTACATTTTATACCTTATTAATCAGTATTTCATTTCACAGAGAAAAATATATTAGATACACAATACCTTTATGTGGAGCTAATATCTAACAGAGAATCATTTATTAGTTACAAGCAGAGTGTTATCAGTTTTACCACTGATCAATCTAAAGAAGGAGTTGGTCATCCACCAACTGCACCTACTCCTCAGTCTTCCCCTTTATCGAACATCTACTGACATCACAGCACCCACATGCCCCGGTCCTCAAAGATTCCCCCTTAACAGGAACTGCGACCTGGCCATGCGATATAGCACCCAAGTGAAGAAGACTTAGACTTCTTGATAGTCAGAGTAGTGCACCAAACCATTTAAGAACTATTTTGATTAGTTCATACTGAAGTTTAGATGAATGTTGAATAGATTTTACTACTATTCCAAAGTATTCATTACGTATAGGGTCAGGAGGTCCACCTGGTTTCTATAGGTGTCCTTTGAACTCTGTAACAAGCACATGTAGACATTAGGATCCTATTCCCTAGTCCTATCATCCTTACTTGCCCTTATCTACAGCTATAGTACTCACCATGGGATCCACCATGAGATTACCTCAACTACTTTAACATATTATTAACTTAATTACTCATTACTTCTAATCGGGGTTGCTACTCCCAAACAAATACAGCTAACACTATACTAGGCGACATGTGGCCTAACTCTAAGTTTCTTCATGAGTTGATGAGGCAGCTTGTCCCGCAGCAGAGAGAATAGAAAAAGGAAGCTGTCGGATACGAGACACTTTTTATACCCCACGACGAAGGTCATCTATACTCCTACTCCTGGAACAACTAGTGCAGAGACAGTGGTCGACAAACCCTATCTAAAATTACACCTACCTAGCGAGTCGATAAAATTCATTAATTCTTTCTTTTTAATTAAGTGTATGACGTTTATGTCAACTATAGCTTTATTAGTATTCTTTCGTACTAATAAGTTTATGAACTAGAGACCTAATATTTCATTAATTTAGAGCTTATTTCATCAGAAAGCAAAGGCTACATATTTAGAGTCTATCGATATGTTTATCGAACATATCAAAGATACTTCTAAGTATAGATAATCTAGACCAACGGTACATTTGTCATCGAAGCCGTGTGCGTGTTCTAGAATGTTGTAGAAAGTTCTATTTACAAACGAATTATTAACAATAATATTACTAAAGGAGGTCTAGATAATTCGTAGGTTGTTATTTTTACCTTAATATTACTCAATACTCAAAGATACTATATTTATGACAAATTTATTCCTGCTGAAAGGCTTACGGTCAATGCTTCAAACGTGATTTAAGAAAGCTCAACTGGTCTACGTTGTCCATGTCCGTCTGTCATAGTGCATTATAGCATTGTTATGCATGCCAAATTTTAATGTCAATCGATAATTTATTACTATCGGTTCAGAAGAAAGTCGCTTAAGTATGTTTTTTCTTGATTATGTAAAATAAAACATTTAAATAACATGAATAATATTCATAACATAACACAACGTCTATAATAAGTCAGCTTTTAAGTTTTATGTGTACATATTTTTCATTGTTTGCCGTAACTAGAAATTATGTGTTCAATACACGACGTATTCACAAAATTTTTGGTCACGAAAACATCAAAAGCTGAGAAACAGAATGTTAATAACATATAAATTCTTATAACTGTACTGTGCATAAAATAAAATAAAATGTATTTTCACTCTGTATCCTCTCTGAATACTTTATGGAGCGTCAAGCATGTAAGTTCTTGTAAGTGTACTATGTATAAAATAAAAATAAAATGTATTTTCACTCTGTATTCTCTCTGAATTCTATATGGAGCGTCAAGCATGTAAGTTCTTGTAAGTGTACTATGTATAAAATTAAAATAAAATGTAGTTTCACTCTGTATTCTCTCTGAATTCTATATGGAGCGTCAAGCATGTAAGTTCTTGTAAGTGTACTATGTATAAAATAAAAATAAAATGTATTTTCACTCTGTATTCTCTCTGAATTCTATATGGAGCGTCAAGCATGTAAGTTGTTGTAAGTGTACTATGTATAAAATAAAAATAAAATGTATTTTCACTCTGTATTCTCTCTGAATTCTATATGGAGCGTCAAGCATGTAAGTTCTTGTAAGTGTACTATGTATAAAATAAAAATAAAATGTATTTTCACTCTGTATTCTCTCTGAATTCTATATGGAGCGTCAAGCATGTAAGTTCTTGTAAGTGTACTATGTATAAAATAAAAATAAAATGTAGTTTCACTCTGTATTCTCTCTGAATTCTATATGGAGCGTCAAGCATGTAAGTTCTTGTAAGTGTACTATGTATAAAATAAAAATAAAATGTATTTTCACTCTGTGTTCTCTCTGAATTCTATACGGAGCGTCAAGCATGTAAGTTCTTGTAAGTGTACTATGTATAAAATAAAAATAAAATGTAGTTTCACTCTGGATTCTCTCTGAATTCTATATGGAGCGTCAAGCATGTAAGTTCTTGTAAGTGTACCATGTATAAAATAAAAATAAAATGTACTTTCACTCTGTATCCTCTCTGAATACTTTATGGAGCGTCAAGCATGTAAGTTTTTGTAAGTGTACTATGTATAAAATAAAAATAAAATGTATTTTCACTCTGTATTCTCTCTGAATTCTATATGGAGCGTCAAGCATGTAAGTTCTTGTAAATGTACTATGTATAAAATAAAAATAAAATGTATTTTCACTCTGTATTCTCTCTGAATTCTATATAGAGCGTCAAGCATGTTAGTTCTAGTAAGTGTACTATGTATAAAATAAAATGTATTTTCACTCTGTATCTCTTTGACAGCTCCGTCAGCTAACACTTTTGCTATTTGGTCTTCATAAGTTTGGGCCGATCTGCCTCGGTTTCTGCTACTAGTTAGATTTACTTAGAATATTGCTAATATTCAATACTGCTATTAGAATAGAATTTTATAATGTGTTTTTGAAAAGCCAGTGAATTGTATGTAAGTACAGGAAACGTCAATGCTGCTCTATCATTTCGTCATTTCGACAAAATCATTGATACTACGTACAATACTTGTGCTTCTATACTAGTGTGCGCTTAAAATCAATTTTAACGACTATAGGAGTAACTAATTTATAACTAGGATTCTCCACGTCGCCTTTATTGTGCATCTTTTTCAGTAAGTCTATGATTTTTACTAAGTCTGTGGTGTATTGAGATGAGACAAAACCAATTTAGAGAAATCTTTTCTAAATTCACTCAAAAGGAAATTAAATTCGAAATCGCTTGTCCTCATAACCATGACTAAATCAAAATGGTATTAATTATACTTGTATAATGAGTATCTGCGTCTATGTATGTAGGTATTTTTATGGGTCTAACTAATAATTTGAGATAAACAAGAAAATATAATGTTATGCAGAAGTCATTGTCTCTTACCCTTTGAATAAATCAAGTGGTTATCGTACCAGTTATATATAGGTCCATAACTACATATGTATATGGATTGTAGATAGCTGCACTATATTCCCATTTATGATCTTTGTCAAGACACTGTCATGTCGGAACACATATGTATGTGATCAGTCAAGGAGAAATTGATTTTTCGTGAAACAGGATTTCCGATTCAATTCTCTGCGAGAAAAATAAATAATGTTCCATACCTATACATGCATAAAAGTAGGATGTTTCAAATAAGCTTTGTGTCATGATAAACAAAACAGTTCCCGATTACTTCCTCTTGTCTTTTCCATAACATTCATTTTTATTAACCGATTTCAAAAAAAGGAGGAAGTTCTTCTGCAATTCAACTTACGAGTATATTTTTTTGCTTTTTCTTTGTGTATTTGGGAATAACTTCTTCATTTATAAACCTATTTCGATGATTCTATTTCCGTTGGATTCAATATAGATTCAAGACGGTCCTATTTAAATTTCATTGTACTGGACCTTGGACTTCCAAGATACAGCAAATACTCCTAACGGTTTATTTAGTTGATGATTCATTTGTACATTCCGTTACAGAATTAAAATAAATTTGTTGTAGACCTACCCTAGATTTTTATTTAGGTTGAAGTTGGAGTAAAAAGGAAAAAAAATAACTTTTTAAGAAAAAAATTAAACCGACTAAAATAAAACACTGAAAAGTACCAAATACGTCCTTTAGTAATTAAATCTCAAGTAAAAAAAAAACCTTTTTAAATGCGATACAACTACCTATATAATGTTTTTTTTTATACGTAATATATACGCAAACAAGCATTTTGCACCAATATACGTAGATAATTTTAAAACGAAAAGTTGAAAAGATATTAAGAAAAGTACTAATACATGACATTCGAGCGTTACCATGGGGTCCGAAACTATAGAGCCAAAAATTTTGATAACATTATGGGATATAGGGGCCTATAACCAAAAAAAACCCAGTCTTAAAGATTTTTAGAAACTTATTTTTTTCTGTATTTTCTGAGATATAAGGACTAAAATACAATGCTATACGATTACAATGTTTATGTTTATTATAATTTTTTTATTTCATTCATTCAAGTAACGATGAAAGTTCATTTAATTTTTTTTTTAGAAATAATAAAAATTAACAATACCTATCTGAATAGCTTGATATATCAAAGTAAATATACGAAGATCGTTCCCAATAATAATAATTGTAATAATGAATAACATAAATAATATTTATCATAATGGATAAATATTATAGAGACGCTCTTTATTTTTTATTTTTTGTACCTACTAATGCAGTTTATGAAGTTTTTTTTATTAAACTCTTACTTAATATGTCTATCAAAGTGACGTGAGAAACACCGCCTGGAACATTTCGAATTTGATATTACATTGCATGAAAATGAAGTTCAGAGGAAAAGTAACGATATTTTCGCCGGTATCCAACGTCTATCGCCTTTCAGGTGGCAGAGGAGCTTCTTTAAAGGGTACTAATGGACGTGTTAAATTGGACGGAAATGCAATTTCAAATCTCGATATGAGTGCCCTACCATCTTAGCCATCTGCGTCCTATAGAAAGCAGCAATGAACGTGTTGAATCAAATGAAATTCTTTTTCAAGATATTAGCACAATCTATTTATGCTTGTAGCGACCTGGCGATGCTTAAAGTGCTGAATTGCATTTTAGTCGAATATAAAGCAATTTGAACTCGTGGTTCGCCAGATGCTTACATACCTTTTCTTAGTTCTCGCATTAGGTACCAGCTATGTAATTGTCTAGTATTAACGCATTTTCAGTATTTATATGAAAAGTTAACGTGGTGGTGACTTAATACCCCAAAACACGCTCTTGTCAACACCAGGTGCTGTTTCAAATTTGCAGCCACTAAATGTTGGAATGATTTACCTCCACCTGTGTGCGATTCGACATCGCTCTCATCTTTTAAAAGCAAATGTAAGAAATGGCTGTTATTGAAACAGCTCCTGGGAAATGGTGATTCATCTAGTTCCTAGATATGTACGATGCTAATAGGATGCTTATTACTGTTTTATTTATCTATTCTCTATATTTGACAATAGATATCATTAATTTTAAGTAATTCATTTTTAATCTATTTGTGTTTATTTTATTTTTTGTAATGTTCGCGAGTAGGTATGAAGTGTTTTTCTTCTTTTGTATGTAATATGTACAGGCTATGGCAGAATATCGGTGGATGTTGCATGCTCAATAACCGGCGAGTCGTAGACTTTTTTGTCTTCATATTTATTACATTCAATATTGTTTATATATCATTTGTATGCTACTTATGTTGAAGGCAAATAAATACATTATTATTATTATACCATCGCCCGTCCTTGCCACTTTGTACTTGTTAAATTGTGTAAGAAGAAATATAAATATTGACACCGACATGTAATTTATTTATTTGGATTTACAATAAAAGAAGACAAAATGAACACGAAGACAATCCCTAAACGCTATATGAACATTTTCATTAGGCTACTATGTAAATTCTACGTTTATACTACAATTTATTAAATCTCGTCAAAATGCGAAAATATCTTAACAGACGTAAAAGTATATCCCAATTATACTGCTCGAGAGTGCAGTATAACTGCGTTAGTATTTATGTGCTTAACAAAGATCACTGAATACGTGACAATGAGCTTTAACCTGGACGGAAAAGGACAATCATTAGAATGTATATCTTTGGGAGCTGCACCAAACGGTTTTTTGTTTGTTCAATTCCAACACTGCTCAGTTGGTTTGGCTTCTGGCTAGGCGTTTATGGGGATGTCTTTGGTTCTTAGAAGCAAATAAAAATGTAATAGGGAAGTCCTATCCATTTTTTTTATACTCTGCTAAGTACGTAAGTCAAAAAGGTTTTAATAGATATTACAAATACATATTTAATTTCAGTCGAATATCCGGTTGAGATCAGCATTCGCAGTACAATAAGCTAACAAACCGATAAACGATCAGTAAATGCAAATAATTTTTTATTTTATTTAGATATGCCAAAAAGGCAATTCCCAGTCTAAAAAAATCCGAGAATATTCTTGGCTCTTGTTATTTTTTACATACATACATATATTCACGTTATGTATGTTACATACATACATATCTTCACGCTGTATCCCTAACAGGATTATGTGTGATATGTTACATAAAATGAACATATTACACATAACCCCGCAACGAAGCTAATACTGCCTAAAGTACTGTAAGTTAAAGTTAAAGTACCTACTAAATCAATCAAGACCGTGGCTGTTTTTTTAAGAAAATTGTTTTTTACGTCTGATTTTAAAGCCTATTTGATAAAACTGAAAAATTAAAATGTTAAAATTTAAATTATCCATCTACAACACTGATTAGTACGTAAATTGAAAATTCCTAAGAGGCATCGCGTCCGATATTGCGGCCTTAATAACCGTAATAAGGAAACTCATTTTTCATCCTTTACTAGTAGAAGGGTTCATAATAAGTATTGTCCTTTACTGACTACGCTAAGCGAGTATATAGTTAAAATAACGTATGATAAAGCACTTGGTATTGTTTGAGACTTTTAAGATGTGCGTAATAATTAGTGAAGGGGAGAGTATTTTATAGGTGAACTGAATAAATATTTGTATTGGGTTTGTTCATTTTTAAACTACGAACATATAGTTGTAACAAAAGCAGAATTACTTACAATTTCTACTCCAGACATTGCAATATCTATCTATACATAGTATAAAACAAAGTCGCTTCCTGCCGTCTGTCTCTCTGTATGCACGCTTAGATCTTTTAAACTGCGCAACGGATTTTAATATGGTTTTCATCAATAGATAGAGTGATTCAAGGGAAAGGTTCATACGTATAATTTAATATTGTTTTGTGTTAATTTGTTGAAATATGACGATAATAGTTCAAGATGTCGGAAAAAATCAAGCCGACTGAGAGCTGTCTTATTCCAAAACAATGTATGATGGAATTGTTCCTCTTTATTAGGAGCTCATACAGGCAGCGCTGGCATATGTCTATATTATACGAATAGCTTTCTATAATTATTTTCATTTAAAATAATAATTATGTTTATTTATTCAAATTATACTACAAATTCAAATAAACTTATGCTTTTTTCCCCAAGAAGGAAAATTTTAGTTTTTAATATCCATTCGTATCAAGAGACACGTAGTGTGTGCGGCATGGTATTGTGTCAGACACAGCACAGGCATATGCTTTCACAAACGGCTTGACCGATTTTGATGAATGAAAATAGATGGAACCCCGGAGGAGTCAGAATACTTTTTCAATTCCACGCGGACGAAGTCGCGAGTAACAGCTAGTAATTATATAAAAATGTCTTTTTTCGAAACTGCTATATTTTTATAAATTGATAAATAGTCCGTAAAGTGATACCTTACCGATATTTTTTATGTTGTCTTTTAATTCCTTAATTAATTACAATACTTGAGTTACATTGACGTAGTAATTACAATTTTACACTACAAAAAACAAAAATTTAACATTATATTCTATGGCACGATCGCCTGCAATACACCAGTCTGTCTAATTTTCGATTTAAATTCTATCTCATCCTTTACAAAGGAACGACTCTGAACTGAACTGTGTAGTTCAATTCAAGATATAAAGTAGCACTCGGAAGAGATAAAGACACTTAAAATAAATAATTCTTTGCTGTAAGAAGGTTCACGTCTCTATTTAATATTTAAATAAAGTTCGAATGATTATATAAAAGTACCAAGAACCTATTACAGAATTTAAAAAAAATGGGATACCACAATCTTTATTGTTTTAAATTTGTTATGTATGTAAAATCTGTGTTGTTGTCGCTTTAAGACCCGGCTGCCAAAACTTTGAGCGTTTTTAAATAAGTTTGATGAGGCGAGCACATATTTAATGAATGTGAAATTTAAATATATTTTTCTTTATACATTTTTCTATCGACTACCTTAAACCTATGTATTTTCGTTTGAAGATTTTATAGTAGTAATTAATATTCCAGTTATAACGATATATGTTGCGTTCGGATGGCGGAGTGCGAGGACGGAGCCTAGGCAAAAAACTTTTTGTGGGAGCTTGCTTTTATCGACTTAAAACCTTAAAGCGCTCCAAATTTGGTTTGGAAAAACCAAATTAAGGACTACCAAAATATTAAAAAAAAGCACACTGTATTTCGTTCAAGTAACAAAAATGTGACTTCATACATTGTGTGTTTGAATTTGTTTATTTTTAATTAAAGATATACGATGTACCTACTTCCACGAACAGATGAAATCCATTTAATTAAATATTTTTCAGGCATCTGCTAAGTCGATAATAGATTTATAGTATATCTGTTTTATAGATTTACATCCATTTGCACCTGGAATTGAAAATAAACGAAATTAATTCATTGATGTATATTCGACCTCGCATAATCAAGTTTATATAGGTGCCATCTATTTACTTGGGTTTTCTCCACAAGATTCAGGACTATTGAGTTGTTATTGTTAGAAAAAATGTTTCGAATACATTTTTTCGTATTCACACCTTTTCTAACTAAATGTAACAATAGGTATAACAAACATATGTGACAAAAACTTACGAGTTATTTAATTAATAAAAGTATATCGACACGATATCGACTTAAAATTACAGCTTAAAAAATTAGTATTTTTTATTAAATTCAAACGAAATGTAACCTCTTCTGTGGATATTTTCACTAACTAAATAAAGTATTTGTAAATTAGTTCACGTTAATAATATACCAGTGTATCTGATATTATTACGAAATATCTATAGAAGTTAAAATTTGTTCCATTGTGCCAAAAAATACTACATTGAACCAGTAGGTAAATCAGGCATCATCAGTTAATTAATCGCCTTATAATAAAACAAATTAGCTATAATAATTTATGAAAGTATTTCATTAAACTATAATGTTTCGTTTTTAATCCCCTACGTAAAAAGAGGGGTGTTATAAGTTTAGGCCTTCGTATCTGTGTGTCTGCTGTCTGTGGCATCGAAAATTCAAATGGATGGACCGATACTCATGTGTTTTTTTTTGTTTGAAATCTGCAGCTGTAGAGAGTGTTTTACTTAAGTTTAGTGAAAATCAATCCAACCACTCTCAATACATTCAGCTCTGAATCTCATACGCTAAGGAATCTTGGCCACTTTGCAGCTAAAATCATCAAGTTTCAATGAGCATGAGGTATTATTAAAAGTAGATATCCGTTAGTTTTCTTTAAAACCTGAATTAAAAATTAAAAATTACTAAAACAAAAAATAATTAGCTGGTATCCTTAGAAAGCAATAAATAATTATGTTTAATGATTTTGATAGGTTACCTATTGATGAATTTGGTTTTCAAATTAATAAAATACGTTGGGGACCGCCACATAATACATACTTACCGCATGTATACATATGAGGAGGCAGTTGTAGACGAAAAATTAAATCATGAAAGATCTCTTTACTTTTTACCTTTACTTAACCTTCCATCTCTTTTAATCTTTTGCTGTTGATACTCGAACTAACAATTATAATGGACGGAGTCATAATGAGTTGTCGCTCTTACCACCGTGTGTCAAACGAATTTTCCTTTCTCTTTTTATCTCATTCAGCGTAACTACAAGTAAAACAGTTAGCTATAGTAAGTATGGCAACCTCGCACTGTGTGTAATTCGTATCACCTCATGACCGGCTCGACTTACAAAACATTACATTACTGAAACAAATATTTGCAAGATACTCGTGAATCTCCTGTTTTGGTTATTAATATTCAAAAAAATAAAAATATGTCGTATTCAGCTGTGTATTGTTGTACAGTGGCCCTTTCCTAGTCACGTACATTAGCGCAAGTCTAGAACTTAAGTCAACAAAAATCGGACACGCTCTAAGCAATACCTCTGTCCATATCATTCTTGAAGTGTTCGTATACTTATAAGTACAATATGTGTACTTCCGAGTTCCAAGAGTTAAAAAGAGATATAAATGAAATGTAAGTGACCAAAGGTTACTCGAGGTCACATACTTCGTCATCAACTACCTCTTCAGAGTACGGTATCCAGCTACATTCCAAGATTATTCGGGACAGTTATAAAAAACAGAAAAAAAAAACAAAATTATAAGAAATCTTTGCGGTCTCCGATGCATTTATTAATTTGCTAACTCTGCTGTTAAAGTATGAGCACAGATGAATATAGTGATATTATGTAATTAGTATTGCTTTAAAAGGGTTTTTTAATTGAACTTAATAAAAGGATTTTTTTAATTTTTGTTATACTTCAGACATTTCAGTTGATAATATACTGTGTGACATATAAATCTTTAAATACAGTTTGTTTATTATAATGCAATGTCGGAGCCGAAGATAGGCGTACTTAATTTCTTGACCTTAGCTTATTTAAACTGTATATCTGTGTTACTGGCATTTTCCTCCACTGTCGATATAAATGTCTACTACAGTCAATAGTATTGCTATACTCTATAGATACTTATAGTTATATTAAGAACCGAACTAGTACTTATCTGAGATCAGCTGGCAGTTATTTATTTAATGTACGCATAATTCTATAACATTCTAGCAATTATTAATTCAATGATTCAGTGTCGTATTTAGGAAATATTGACTATAATCAAATATATCAAATGTATCAAATAACATACATATGAATTCAGGTTATATGTCTAAGAGCTAAGACTAAATAAAAAAAGACCTTACATAATTCTGTGAATAACGTGGTGAGGCGGTTTTTTAATTGTGTAGCATGTAGGCCAGTGTTGCCATATCCACTATTGTATTAAACGAGCAATATTTATATATACTCGTATGTATGATAGGAGTATATATAAATATTGAATGATATCGCTTCCTCGAAAACGGCTTCTGTGATTTCGATGAAATTTACGATAAAGAGGTTGAGGGGGGCGAGAAATCGATTTAGCTAGAACTCGATTCTGGGAAAAATCATTTTCTCCATCTTTCCCACAGCTAAAACTTCTAAACATTTTGAATTTCTTAACAGAGTTTACTTTCTCAATAGTACAATGGCTAGAGCGCAGGTCTACCACGCCGAAGTGCGCGGGTTTGAATCCTGCAATGTGGTCAGACCTTTTTTGTTTTTTTTAATAAGTTGAAATATTATGTCTAAGTTCAGTTTGTAATAAGTAACTATTAAAAATACATCACTTTAATAATGTACTTATAATAAGGAAATAAAATTAAAAATAATGATAAAAGCATAGACTTCATAACTTCAGGCAGCCTGTCCCGTACTACGAAGTGAGGCTAATAACAACAGATAAAATATAGATGTGTGGGTGCTGTTTTCTAAAAAAATGGTGACCGATCAGCTTATCTGATAATAAATGTGTGTCGTATGTACAAGTGACCCAGGTTATCTGATTAAGCCGTTAGCTGCAGCTTAGCTATCAGCTTAGCTGCTCGGATACGGCGTCTGGCTTTGGAGGTATTTATAAAGTCTACGGCTAAAAGTCATGGAAAGAAATCTATTATTTATTTTTCTGAACAATGAATTTAATGTCAAATTTCTTGGATTTCATTTATTTTAAGATACTATGTTATTTAAAGGATTGTACAAGCAATAATTGTATATTTATAATTCTCTCTAAAACGTTCTCTAAAACGGCTCTAACGATTTCGATGAAATTTACAGTATAGAGTTTTAGGGTAGTCAAAAATTGATCTAACTAGGGTTTAATTCTGAGAAAATTTGTTGTCTCTACATTTTCACACACTTAATACTTTTTTGAGTTTACCTTCTCAGTAGTACAGAGGCTAGAGCGTAGATCTACCAAGCTGAAATACGCAGGTTCGAATCCTGCGATGTGACTAGAATTCCTTTCGTTATTTTTTTTGTAAGACATCGAGTAAAGCTTGATCGTCTAGGTACTTGATTCTTGATACCCCAGTTATCATAAAAGAAATATTATCATTGATGACGCTATTCTGCTGATAATGTTATTTTATTAGTAACATTTTTTTATAATTCGACGTTGCGTACCGTACATTGTACATATGCGTCGCCGTATAGTTTTATAACAGTATTAGAATTTACTCGCGCTTTACTTACATAGTTGCATGTTAGAACAATTTGCCCATCATCCTATAAAACAAACAATGATACAAGTAACTTTACTTTGCAATAATTATAACAATTAATAATGGTAACATCTTTTGAGGTTTTGTAATTCGAGCAGTTTTTATTTTGATTTATTGAAATGAAAAGTTTCTCAGCTTATTTATGTATGAAACGTAATTTCGTCCTGCATTTAATTTCTCGAAGGGTTCTTACGCCAGTAATTATACATTAAAATAGTGTGATGTATAATTACGTCACGTTAAGACTATATATATATAGTCTTATAAGACACAATTTATAGGAAAGTAGCTGAAAGTAATAATGCGAGGCATGCTTTAGTTGCATGTATGTGCTGTTTTGTACTTAGCGAGGCATAGTTTTGTTGGCTTTACTGTGTTGTTTGCGACTGTGTTGTCTTTTTTTGGTCTTAGCCTAAGAGGATGGAAAAAGAGAATGAAGTTTCAGAAATTGAAGTCTTTACATATTACCCTGTTTGCTTCCTGAAATGTTACATTCTTTCCATTTATAATTTTGCGAGGTACATGTACATTAGCGTTTACATTGTCAGCTGACTTTCAACTTATTTGGTCTTCATTTAAGTCAGCCTTGGTCTTTCTCGACTTCTAATACTACTTGTTTTTGATCTTCAAATCTTCGGAATTTGTTCTGCGCTCATTACTTCTATGTTTAAGAATTAAGAGAGTTCTTTTAAAAATAATAATGAGCAATACAATATACAACACAGAATGGTGTCACAAATAAACGCATTTACCAAAATACAAACAAAGAGAAACATTAGGCATGTTTCTCTTACGTTACAACTTAAAATCAACATGATAACTTTATACTACGATTATATGAGAAGTTCAACCACGAATTGTGGTTAACCTTCTGTAACACCGTATTAGACAAAACACACCAAGTAACAAATTAACATGTTATCTTACATACATTTCACTAGTAACACCTAAAGGTTTACGTAATTATTTTTAACCCTCTTTTAATACAAAGGAATTATATGTTTCGTGTTAGTAGTCGTCGTCGTTTTAGTCGTATAAAAATAATCACTAGCATACACAATTAAAAAATCTCGCTTAGAAAAACAGAGAGTTATTTTCGTGACCATTCTGTGTTTTTTAGGATTATGTGTTAATGGTTTACGTATGGTATGAAATTTTCTTTCGAAAGAGCTCATTCTGATCTATTTTTTTATTTATATGTTATAACATGCTGTAAGCTTACATAGATTGACTAGTGACTACATCAGAGTGCGCGCTTGTGCTGTGACACGGGTATGTTCTTATTTGGTGACTTAAACAATTATGCCAGTCTTATAAGTTGTAAGTCAAACTGACATACTCGAAATAATTTATTTTTTTAGAAGTAATATTGTCATAAATGTACAATTTGAAAATGTTCTGCAACTTTTTTAACGGAATTAGGAGAAAACAACTGATTTTTTTTGGTAAAGTTTTAAAAATATAATAAAATGGTTGTAAAATAAAAAATTAATTAACCAACATAATACCTACTACTTATATATTTTATTTACAAATACTTTACTATCAGGACACTTCGTTAGATCTCGTAAATTCTTCTTTTCTTCTAGGATCGGTGACTACAGTTAAATTTTTTTGCTTCACTAATACGTAAATCACTCTGTAACAATATATAATTATACGTAGTATATTAATCACATATGGTACATACTGCACTCAAATATATGACATTGATTTTGTATAGACTCAGGTGTTACTTTGCGGAAATCCATTTCTGTGATAAATTACTGAAATCTTTAGCTATTTAACTATATAGTGAGCGGAAAATAGCTAAAGATTTCAGCTAAAGAAATGTCTATCCGTATATTATTTCGAAGTAAAGACTTTTTTATTCTTTTTTATAAATATGTTTTTTAAATCTTTCTCTGTCTGTCTGTTTTTTTGTCCTAGCTAACTTCCAAATCATCTATCGCCTGGATCGATTTTGACGAGAATTATATTGGCCGGTAGAGGATAAGTATAATCTAGGCTACTTTAACAAAATTTGCAGGTGAAACCGCAGGGCACAGTTATACAAATCGACGTATAGAAATAATATTTTACAATGATAAAATCGATGCAAGAAAGAGCAAAGCGAAAGTGTACATCGAAAAGAATCAGGGAAGATTGAGGCTAACTTACTTCTCTGTCTAAGCTACCATTATATGCATATCACAACAAAAATTAAATAACATGCAATTGTCTAAATGTTCTTAAATACGAAAGTACATTTATGTTAACTCATTTATTATATAACTTAGCGTAGATATAATATATTATACACATAGTTTATTTTACATCTCAATCCTAAATAATCAATCTATCTAAAGAATTCCAAATAATGAAAACTATTTGGAATTCTTTAAATATTTCAAATGTAAAAGAAATCAATAAACAAAATTTAAGATTTTTCAGAAATGAAACATACTTTAACATAACATACATACTTGCAAATACATACGCTACATTCAGTACATAACACTATGTAGCTACATCAGATACAAAATTGGCATTTTGGACAACTGACAAGCATAACAGGCATATGTATACGAGGATAATGAATATCTATATGATTACATGAAATATAATTAAATAACTGGTCTTAAAGTCTTGATATGACACAGTCTTGTCGTTCACTGATTTCTAAAGAGAAAGTGATTCTTTGGTTCCGAAACGTGCTTTTGAAGACCGTCAAAGTATAGGTAAATGATAATAAAAAATGCAATACATCATTCATGATTTCACTTAATTATTTGTTCATTAACTGTTTATGATACCGGGACTGGATTCAAGGAATTCAAGACAATATCAAGTTCATTTTAATTAAATTAAAACCATTTTTCCTCCGTTAGTTATTTTATTGATGCAATCGCCATACCGTAGCGTGTTGACGACTTGTTAATTTGCAAATTAGCGTAAAAGGATGTTTGTGAAGTAGTTACACTATTAGCATTGAAATTGTCGCAATCATAAAAATAATGTTGTAGGCCAGACAACACTATTTTATTGCTTCATATTACAGAACATAATGCTTTAGGTAATAATCTAATATTAGATAAATAGACACATTATTTACAGTATATCGCGTATAAGATCCGACATTGCGTGCCTTTCTGCTAGGAATTGGACATGTCTCAATTTTCCTGTGGGCGTCGGAATGAAATATTTTTTGTTAATGAAATGAATTTGAAGAAGTATTTATTTTGGTAATTTCAACATGAAGATAAAATAGCAACAAATAATTTAGAACGGCGTTTCTATATAACTGTTTTTTTTTTCCAATATTCATATATTCCAAATATTCCAATAAATTGCATAATGTGTTCTGTCGCATTATATAATAAATTTACTACATTTTAACATCTTTTTTGCTATTTGTTTCATTTATGAGTTATGTACATGCTGGTATTTTGAATTTAATTCATTATATTTTTTCAGAAAAGATAGAAACTATTAAACTTTATGGTATTCTGTCTAAAATATAACTGTTTTAAATGTCTATTAATACTTATGTAGTATGTATAATTAAATACTTACGCAAAAAATCCTAAAGCGACCACTGTCAGAACTGCATCAAATAAATAGAAGGCGCCAGGAAACGTATCTATAGTAGATACGTAAATAAAACTCGACGTAGGCATGTACACAGATGGAGCTAAAGCTTCCATAACGCCTATCAAAGAACTTAGTTTAGCTGAAAATAAAATGAAAAATGAGTTATATAATAAGCTTATAAAAATAAAACTGCTCGAGGGTTAAAGCTTAATCTATTTTATTAGGGAAATTCTGCAATAACAATACTTCAGCGTTAAAGATTGTTTTATTAATTCCTCTTTGATTGAAATCATGACATAGTAGTGAAATATCTTGTATTTCTTTTGTTTCTTTAATACTCGGATCACACCGAACACAGAAGTATTGTAATGTATCAAACTACAGACTTAGACGGTTTCCTAGATTGCTGGTCTTTATATTTGCTATACTGTATTGTACTGAGTTCTCACTGAATGCATGAATGGAGTGAACGCGCTTACATACATGTGCTGCTCCATGGCTGTACAACATCCAATTACAGATATATGTCTGGTACTGAATGCTGTGCAGCTTTCATCGTGAGAGTAAAACAATAGTCTGGAAATGATGTTCTCTGCACATGTGTTTACTGGCTAAAGGAAAATATTGTATTTTAATAAACCTTTTGTAAAATGAAGTTGAAAAAATGATACCTGACTGAGTTTCTTGTCGGTTCTTCTCAGTGTCCAGGTTTTCTATTTGAACCGAACTAAAGTAGATTTGACGTTCAAAAATACCTTGTAATTGGGTTTACTTGAATAAATTACTTTGACTTTGACTTTGAGAAATAATTTAATTTTGCAGAATATAATAATGTAACAATGATCATTATTACATTTAATCTTCGGAAGTCGGCCTTGGTCTTCCTTGGCTTCTGCTACCAGTCACTTTCGCTCTGTAGATTTTCTTCGTCAGTGATTCATCACTCATTCTTTCTATGTGCCCGAACCATCTAAGCATTCCTTTCTTCATTTTTACAATAACACTGTCGTGCAACCCTGCAATACTGCGTATCTCTTCATTGCTTATTCTGTCCACAAGGGTGACAACGCACATATTTCTAAGAGATCGCATTTCTACAGCATTTATCATACTTTCACTCGATTTCGGAGATATCCAGGACTCGCTACCGTACAATAAATTTGGCACTAACATCGCATTGTGGATGGCCGTTTTGGCTCATATATTCACACTAATGTATATATGTATGTAATGTAATATAATAATGTATGTAAGGACCGTGACGCTTCGCGCTTCGCCTCTCTGACTACCCCGTTGGGGATACAGCGTGAGATATGTAAGTATGTAATAATGATTAAATAACAAATTCATCAGAAAATATACAGCGATCATCCGATCTCAAACTAGGACATTCCCTGTGCCACAAGAACTAGACGACAACTACCAGAGACCGTATCTTCCAGTACAATCAGACCCGCGACAATCTAGAAAAGTTAGTTCCTTGGATTGACCCATTGAATTGATACAAAACTTAGACCATTGCACCATCGAGGTCGAATGTATGTATGTCAATCAATCAATATGCAATGACGCATTTATTTTTTGTTATTTTTTAAATATTATACCTACCTGTATCACGCATAATATGTTGTACAGAGTGTTTCTAAAACTGTGATTCAAATTGAATAGAGATCCATTCCAAACATTAAACTCTATGAATGAATCTACAAACGAATTTTTACATTTCTTACGTGAAAGCTCTACTTGTTGCTCTTACATACATATATGCACATGATATACACTCTGTCAAGAAAGTACCGGGAAAAGATCAATAATACACGAAATGTTAGTTATTCATCCAAATTTATTTTATCACCTTCAAAGTATGCTGCTTCAGAAACCATACACTTACGCCAATGAATAATCCAATCATAAAAATATTTTTTAAACCCTTTTTCCGGAATTGAGTTCAGTGCTCGCCGCGAATTCTTCTTTATGTCTTGTACCGAATGAAAACGGGTGCCACGAAGTGGTAATTTGAGTTTAGGAAAAAGCAAGAAGTCGGCTGGAGCCATATCCGGTGAATAAGGTGGTTGCTCGATGGTATTTCTTGAGTTTTTGGTCAAAAATTCGTTCACAATGACGGCCTTGTGCGAAGGCGATTATTGTGGTGCAAAATCCAAGAATTTTCTTTCCACAAATCTGGCTTTTTTCGTCGAATTTGTTCTCTTAAACGCCGCATAACGCCCAAATAATATTCTTTATTTACCGTTTCACCTTCCGGCAAGAATTCCGAATGCACAACACCGCGTTAGTTAAAGAAAACTTTTGATCGACTTTAGCGTGGTTTTTTCGGTTTCGGTTCAGTTGGAAGGCGCCACTCCGAAGCTTGTTGACTAGTTTGCATGTCAAACTCGTAAACCCACGTCTCGTCACCAGTAACAATGCGTTTCATGAATGTTGGATCGGAATTGACTCGTTCTTGCATGTCCTCAGCGACTCTTATGCGATTGAGTTTTTGGAGAAAATTCAGGTCTTTTGAGACTAGCCGAGCGGCAACATGTTTCATACCCAAATGATTATTTAAAATGGTACTGATCGACTCTTGAGACTCAGAAAGTTCGACGGCTATCTTAAACTCTTAAACTTGAATGAGCATTTTCAGTCAGTATTTCCTTCACTTTTGCGATGTTAACTTCAGTTGCAAACGTTGATGGCCTACCAGAGCAAGGCAGATTTTCCATCACATCTCGATCGCTTTTGAACGCTTTGTATCACTCATAAGCACGTGTTTTTGATAAAGTCGATTCACCGTAAGCCTTTAACATTTTCAGTGACTCCGAACACGAAATTCCATTGGCGATGCAAAATTTAAGTCAAACTCTTTGTTCGATGTTTTTGTCCATTATGAAATTCGCAATACACACTAGAATGATATAACTAAAAACAGTACTGTATTTAATCTAAATAACAGATGCAACTCAAACTCCGCGCCAAAATGGAAAACAGTTGTGCCAATCTAACAACAACAAAAAAAAACAAAAAATTGAATTTGGAACCATAAACAAATCATCCATTCCCGATACTTTCTTGACAGAATGTATATTATATACATACGTAATGAAATTGTTACTGTTGTGTATTTATTTCAAGACGAGTTTTACGATTGAAATAGGCCCAAAGTAAAAGTTACTCGAGGCGAAATTTTTTATTTTGTTTTCTGACTCACACTTGATTATTTTATAAGCATGACATCATTACGATTTTGGGTTCAACATTGATTATTTATAAACATAGAATTTTCCTTGTATCAATAATTCTTTTTTTTTGGTCGTTCATTAAATTAAATATAACATACCTAGGTAAATCGGAAAATACGAGTATGTAATTAATTCTTTATTCTGTGTGACAAGGTTTCATTTGTAACTACTACAAAATTATCTTTTGAATTTAGAGACAGATAAATAATCGGCAGTGTAATGTGGCAAGACGTCAGAAAATTGAGAGTGATGTCCATGGACGGTGATGTCAGATCACAACGAACCGGTTGTCATTTATTACAATCGATATAATCGTGATGTTTTCACACGTGCTTGTGTTTTAATGTTTATAATTTTTAACTGACTTCAAAAAAAGGAAGTTCTATGCCTGTATGAATTTTTCTTATGCATGTTCACCGATACTTCGTCTTCAGTTTAACTCCAAAGTGGTCTGTTTAAATTTCACTTATATTGGAGCTTAGACTTCAAAGATACACCAAATAACGCTAACTGCTTATCTTTTGTATATCATTTTGCTCCAGAATTAGAAAAGAAGTAAATTTTAGACCTACCTTAGATATTTAGACCAAGGTCACCAAAAAAGAGATAAAAAACCTTAAAAAAAATTAAACCGACTTCAAAAAAAAATATAAATTATCTATCCTTTACAAATCAAAATCCAAGTTTAAAAATAATTTTATAAATACGGTACAAATATCTACATAATTAAATTCGACAGTTATTGAAGTCGTAGCTAAATCAATGTGCGACAACTGAAAGTCTACTCTAGTTTGGTAGGCTTGACACCGACTTTAGTAACTGCCGAATTTAATTATAGTACAGAGTTTTAATAAGTAAAGGATAGTTATTTTGTACCTACTTCTCAGTGGTTTTTTTAATTCAGTTTAATTTTTTTTCTCCTTTTATATAATGTCGATCTAAGTCTGATTGAAATAAATATTTAATAAAGTGATATTTATTTATTTATTTATTTATTCGCAAACTATACAGCTACAGAATAATTGTTTCTGCGTATAAAAGTGTGTGTGAGTGATGTTAGTTAAAAATTGAAATGTATGTATATGTGGATATGTATGTATGTGTGTGCATTTGTATCAGCGGCGTGTGTGGATGTGTGTCAGTGTCTGTGCTCGCTTGCATGCGTAAGAAGGCGTGTATATGTACGTATTTATGTTATATAAGTGTAGACTGTTGAGTGCACAACATTAACTTCAATATGTTAATGATATCCTTCACAAATCGGGTTCGCTTTAATAAGAAGATGTCCACCTGAGAGAACTGCTTCTCGTATGTCAAGACAGCTCTTCGTATCACAGAGTTATTCATATAGTTGGTACGAGCAAATGCACTATGTAATGTGCCCGAATGTGCGCATTTAGACTAATCAACTGTAATAATTCAGGACTGTCTATACTGTTGTTCATAATGTCAAATAAAAGCTTCATATCTGCAATAACCCTTCTGTCCTTTAAAGACATCAGTTTATGTCTTTTCAGGCTATCCGCATAGTCCAATTTACCAAGCTTTAAATGCCAATTCAACCGATTAATAAATTTCACTTGTACGAATTGGAGCGACTGCACATAAATGGCATAATTTGGCGACCAAATTGGAGATGCGTCTTCCAACACACTTCTGACGTAAGCGAAGAACAACGTTTTTAAAGCATCTGCACCGCGAAAAAGCTTAGTAGACCGAAATATGAAACCAAGCATTCTCCCAGCTATTTGTGTAATATAATCATAATGTTCAGCTAAGAGAAGTTTAGAATCAAGTATGACTCCCAAATCTTTCACTTGAACCACGCGTGTTATACTAGTATTATTTAAATTATAATCAAAATTTATCCATTTCGACTTACGAGAAAAAGGAATTGTTTGACATTTCTTCACGTTCAGATCTAAGTAATTATGAACGCAATATCTAGAGAGCCTATTGAGGTCACTTTGCAGACGTTCAGAATCGGAAAAATCCCAAATCTTCATGTAAATTTTTTTGTCGTCTGCGTACATCAAAAACTGGGCATGATTAAATCAGAATATAAACGTAATATACCTCGTATTACTACATAAAGTTTGAAACATTTGTGTTGTATTATTAAATATTAACTACTCTTTACAATATTACAATACTATATAAATAATATAACATAACAATATTACATAAACGTTGATGCGTCCTTTAGTTATCGTGTAACTTCGGAATGACTTGACCGATTGTGGTTATATTCCCTCGACACAAAATGTTGTTGAGACTACGGTTCAAAGGGTTCATCGTTATACGGTTCACAGTTAGGGTCCAAAACAATGAAAACAATGTTTGGATCTCAAAAATAGCTGTTTTTTATGTATTTGCACCTGCCGAGACAAGTCATTTTAATCATTACTAATTAGCTCTTGTTTGTGAGATACAATAACCTTTTTTCTCGAAAAAATTCCCCTTTTTGGTAGTTAGCGCACCAGTAAAACCTCATCCTGTCACTTGTTTAGATGTTTTAAAGTTATAAGCATATTATAAACACTTTATAAACATTATTTCTGTTTTTGTGACTGTGAGTCTACTGTTTAGACTTATGCAGACTAAAAGCTCTTCTCGACTTCATTAAATATGCAGAACACAAATGGCTTTGCGGCGACCTGAAAGTCGTCGCTATGCTCTTAAGAATGCAACTGGAATACACTAAGTGTTGCTGCTTTTTATGTAGAGCCAGTAGAAATCACATTACATAAAAGCGGACTAGCCTGCGAGACATCTTAACCCTGGCGAAAAAAATTTCATTTACGAGCCTCTGGTGAATCAAAGAGATGTTCTTCTTCCGCCCTTACATATAAAGCTAGGATTAATGAAAATTGTATGAAAGATAAGAATCGAGAAGGACAGATTTTTAAGTACTTAAAAGGCAAATTTTCTAGATTATGTGAAGCAAGAAAGGTTAAGAAAAGTCTTTGTGGTACCAAAATTCGAGCAATTGTGAATGATCCTGTTTTCGATCGAGTTGTAAAGGTACAAGAAAAGAAAGCTTTTTAGCCTTTAAGGAGATTATTCATGGATTTTTAAACAACAGAAAAGAATTCATGATGTCGTTCATGATGTTTAGTTCGTAAAAGAACTTATGGAAAAATACCATCCACTCAGAAACAACATGTTGCAGTCTATGTTCTTCACTCACACCTTGATTTTTTCCTCAAAATTCTGAAATGACGAGCACGGGAAGATTCCATAGTGATATTTCTTTGATGGCACAAAGATACCAAGGCAGTTGGAATGAAACGATGCTTGCGGATCACTACTGGTCTGTGTTAAAGGATGCTCGAAAACTGTCCTACAAAAGGCAAGTCAAAAACTACTTTCTCATGGAGCTACTATATGATTCTTCAGATCAGATCACCTGGCATTCCACTTACATACATTGAGAATTCTTAGAATGTCGACAGTTATTAATAAAACATGGCTGTAATATTGTTTCCACATGAAATACTATAATGCTTATTTTCTTAAAAGCCGTAAAAATCAAATACTTTCGCCTAATATATATCGTAAAAACTAAAGCTAATAAATTTTTTCATTGCTATTTTCTTTTTTTCTCGGCCAAAAATGAGTGCATTTTAACTCATCAAGTGAAGGAAACGTTTATTTTTTTTTGTTGTGCAGTGATAAGTGGCACTGTAGTACCACGTAGTCTACCACGGGTGAAACCTCGAGGCGTAGTTAGGATGTGTAATAAAAGAAAGACGGAAAATTATTACAAATGTTGTACCCTTACATTTTACAATTGTCGCTTGATAACATATACAAATTTGATAAAAATTCTGTTTCTTAAAATTATGGTTATTAAATAAATTGTTTTTATCGTATTCTATTCTACTTCAACATCATAATTACGTAAAATACTCACCAACTTCTTCTGTGGGAACACTTTTAGTGGCAATAGATCTAACAGCTGTTAAACCCGTGTGACTAAAAATATTGAATACTGGAGCTGAGTAATACCACCTTCTTGTTGGTGCGAATGCGAATACAAAGCATGCAGCTATCCTGCTCATACCAGCTAGGCCTCCAATGACGCTGTCTTGCACGTGAAACTTTGTACTTAATATCGATATACAGAAGAATGTACCTGAAATGCATAATTTGATAAAATCAGGCTGTTTATTTTTGATATTTTGATGTACTTAACCTCAGAGGGTTAAAATTTATATACAACGGTTTTTACCATTTTCATCCTTAATTTTCCATAATTCTCTCTTAAAGGGCGTTTACATGACAAAAAGAACTATAATCTTTAGGAATTATTTCATGAGTATAGATTTGTTTCATAAGCAGTGTTTGAGTGGATGTTCTAAAAAATACCATACATAATATCATATCAACAATATTTATAACTATCACTAGATGGCGGTAATCGTTAAGGCAGATCAGAAAGAAGTTTGTATATGCAATTCGAAAATGAAATTGGGTTAATTATTGACTGTCAATGCATATTTCGTGTCATGTATTTACAATGTTTTTCAGAGCCTTTCATAGCGTTTCAATTTATCTACACTAATATAGAATTGTTTTTATCTCACTATTTTATCGCGTGTTCTTAATAAATTTTTTTTGGTGTATATTTTACGAAATATAAAATACTATTGTAGTTTTTTTTTTAACTACATCCCTCTCTTTCTTTAGACGTTTTGATTTTACAATACATTTTATATTGTAAAATCAAAATATAAAATATATATAATATATAAAATCAATACATTTTGTATTGTAAAATCAAAACGTTCATTTTACTTGTTGTTTTTCTTGTTACGTAGTTCTGTACGTTTGACCAAAACATAATAATACGATTCACCAGCGCATACAAAACTGGATTAAATCCAGTAATTCATATAACGTAGGCACATTTATTTTACTCCTTATTATTAAAAAATAAATTTGTAAGCGTATTAAAAACGAAAACCATGTTTATAAATTGTGTACAATTTTACGTTTTGTCCACTTATACCAAGTACCTACTTACTTTGTTTTTTGTGGCATATTAAAAACAGTTCCCAAAACGAATATAAAAAATTGCTTTTGCGATTCTACAAACACCTGCCAATGAGTAATATGCACGTAATAATAAGATGCGCATATTTATAAGACGCACGTAATTAAAACAGCTTAGAAATATTTGATAAAAGGCTTTTTAATTCCAACTAAGAAGCAATCAGTTAAGTGGCTCAAATTATATGGACTGTTGTCTGGTCTGTTCTATTACTTATATCTCAGTTATTGTTTTATTCTATATTACAAGTTATTATTATATAGTCATCACTGACCATGCATATAAAAAAACGTTCAATTTTGAGGAACTACCGTTTAAGTTTTCTTCTTCGATAATAAATAATTAACAATGAATTTAAGCCTAGAGATATTTTTTAACGCATTTATAATTAGAAAATTGCAAACAATATAGTACCGTATCAGACCAAAGAAAAAAAGGATATAATGCTACCAACAACTCAGTGTGGCCGGGTTCTTTGACAGAATTATGTTTTGCATGTAGGAATCCATTGCCATATTGATTCCTAGTACTCCAATTAAATAAAATAACATTAAATTACAAACTTTCGTGTTGCATTATAAAATATATCTAAAACGGGAATATAACGCGATTACCTTTTTATTCTGGCTTGACGTTTCGACAGAGTTGCATCGGCCGTGGTCTCAACCAAACTCTTAGCTTAGAATAAGTTCCCGTTTTAGATATATTTTAACATTAAATTAATTACAAATTAAATAATGTTATCGTTTTTAACATTATTTTAACGGTAACGTTATTTTATTTGTAACGTTATAAAATTAAGGACATCATAAATTGTGTTAACAACGAGTTGCGTTGCTTAGGTGGATTATTCTTCTTAAAAAACTAATTTTATTAACTCACTAAGATATGTAAACACACGATTCATCTGTTTCGCATTAAAATTTATAATTACGCGATACTCTTATAGTACCTATATTCGCTTAAACTGATAATGCAAGGCGTAGTTGCGTGTTTCTTTGAGAATGTATATGGCAAGGTGTAGTTTTGCCGGGCTCACTGTATGTTGTTCTCGGATTTACATTTTTCATTTCTTATTTTGTCACAGATTACAGTATTATGTCTGTATAGATATTTTAATATAGAAAAACAAAGAAATAGCGTGACCCAACAACAGTGGAGGTGCGTTCTTGTAGTACGAGCAGGTTACTATGCAGATATCTATTTTAAAAACATCAATAGTGATAATATAATATAATATAATAATAAGTGGTATGTAATAAATATTACTAATGTAAGGAGCTACATTAGTGTGCATTATCGCCGTAACGAAGAATCACGATACGCAATCCTTGACCTAGGTTAATAAAATTAAAGTTATACCGTCTTATATGTAGGTACATCAGATGCTCTAAAGATTTCATTATAATAATATTACATTTCAACGTACGTGTACCTACTTACATTTCATTATGCAGTAAGAATCGACGTTATTTTTTTGTTTTACAGACGTCAACGAGAGAAAAGGTCACTTTGTTTATCGATTGGATATAATGAATACAATAAATTATGGTAATAAACCGAAGGCTGAAAATTTATTCTACTATGAAGTATCAGAAAACGGGTAAAAGATTACTTTGATGACATTTTTTCAAAAGTTTTAAATACGACCACACACGACACGAATTTTATTTTTATTTAATTAATAATATTACATTAAGTGATCATGATCACTTTTAGTGCTTGCCTAAATTTGTTGTAAACAATATACATATTAGTACAAATCTTCACGCTGAGGCCCAAAATACTAAAAAAGATGAGAAGACAAAAAATTGTTTTAAAAAGGTTAAATTGTTAATTTATGACATAATTCAACCTACCTAAAATTGCGGAGTAAATAAATAAGTAGAAATGTGATAATAAAGGTTGCGTTAACTGCTAAGGAACCACAAAATCTACATAAATACATTTAATAGCCTGTTTTTTTTTATTGCGTTCGTAATTGTCAGGACAAGGTTTGTATGACATAAAAGTTTGGAAAAATTCACCGGAAAAGATACTATTTTTTTGTATGAAAATCAAAAAAATTTAATGTGTTGCGAACATTCAATATCCCACTCGGGTGAAGCCGGAACGGGTCGCTAGTGAAGTAATGTTTTATTAAATCTTTATAACATATTTTTTCTGAGTTAAAGGTTGAGAAGTTCATGTAATAATATGTTTGTAATAAAAGAAACAAAGAAAGTAAAACATCAATGAATCGACGTAAACATTGAATTGTTCATCAGTTACAAAAAAAATTGTTCACTTGGACGTATTGGTTTAAATAATTGTTAATTGGATGTTCATATAATATGTTTGCAATTAAAAAACTTTTTAAGATAAAAATTAAACTGACCTCAAAAAGAAATACCTAAAAGTATAAAATAACTATCCATTACTAATCAAAACTCAAGTACCAAAAAAATAACTTTGTGCATACGATAAAAATATATATATATAATATATATTACAATTGACTTTATCAGTTACTGAAGTCAGTGACAAGCCTACCAAACTAGTAGACTTCCTGTTGTTGCACATTAATTTGGCACTGATTTCAATAATTGACAAATTTAATTAAAGAGCCATTTGTTGTTTTTTTTTTGTTTTTGAGAGGGGAAAAATCCACACGTACACTTGGCCGGACTCTACGCCGACTGAGTAGTGTCGGACTCGATCCGACTAAAAAATCCCCTCGTCGCTGTTAGCCCTAGTCGTTTTTACAGCGTCACCAGGCGCGTTGGAGCGAGCACTATAGGCGCCCTGACATATGTTCGACCGCCTGAGGCCTGTACAAATTGTATTTTCCTGCAGCCAAGATACCTCGTACGGAGAGTAGACTTACTATTCGGGTGAGGGCCGAGCCTCTAGCGGACCTGACCGGCGAGACGGCTGAAGGGCGATTAGTGTGCCTAGTGTTCCGCGTGGCAGTTTTCAATGTGGCTTAAAGTCCGCGTGTGTGCGTGTAGTACGACGTGATCGAGCTTCTAAACGTGAGACCCTACGGGTGTAGCGGGGGCCGTCCTTGTCTCTGCCGGTGGGGGCGGTGCGGTCGTAATGTGTAAGTGGGCATGTTCGAGTTCGAACGTGTAATGTCGTCGTCGCTGTCGCCTAACACATATCTAGGACTTCGATAGCCTTTGCGGATGCGGGGCTCGGGGTGTATCGATGACGCCCCAACCACTAGGGGGTTCAAGTGTAGAGAGGAACGGTGAAAGAAACGTTTGGATGCCTCTTTTAGATATAGAGTTATTGTGGGCAATTCTAAATCGGAGTGTAGATCTACGTTGCGCACGTAAGGAGGGGCACCGGTAGCCCTGCGCATGAATCGGTTCTGAACTTCTTGAAGGGAGTTGATATGAGTGGGCGCAGCGTGATTAATTACTACGCTGGCGTACGTCATGATAGGCCTGACGCACGTCTTGTATAACGTTACTTTGTGTCTGAGGGACATTTTGCTCTTCGCACAAATGAGCATGTTGAGACGGCCGAGGACGAACGCGGCGCGATTGCGGACCGTTTTGATTTGGTGATAGAAGATCATAGCACTGCTAAAGGTGACTACTAGGTATTTGACTTTCCTAGTCCAGGGGATATCCTAACCGAAAAGTGTAATCGTGAGGAGAATGTTAGCGCGGCGGGCGCGACGGATCGTTGTGCCCCTCGAGAAATATACAGTGGCGCTTTTCTTGCGGTAAACCTCAATCCTCCAAAGTCGGAACCACTCGCCTAGGTTCGTAACCACGACTTGGAGGAGTTGAGAGACTCTGAGGCGACTACGGTCTGATGTGAAAAGTGCGGTATCGTCCGCGAATAGGGCGAGCTCTACACCGGGGTATTGGGCACGTCGTTCATGTAGAGCACTGGTTCCCAAACTTATTTTGTCTACTGAGTCGAGAGCTCATGCAGTCATTGTCTAAGATGCCTCCTAGCTAAATGAAATTACAAATACCCCCCAGGCCTCTACACAACACCCCCATTTTTTTTCTGGGTCTCTTACCGCCCCCCTTTAGGCCTGCAGCGCCCACAAGGGGGCGTTATCGCCCACTTTGGGAATGGCTGATGTAGAGCAAATTGAGAGTGGGCGATAAAACGGAGCCCTGTGGGACACCTGCCCCGATGGGGCGGGGAGAAAAGAGCTCCCCTTCGACAGTTAAGCCTTTTCGGTAAGTTTCTTGAAGTCGGTTTAAAAGAAAAAGAAAGTTAATCAAAGTAATATCTAATTGTTGATTAGGTACAAACAAAATAAGCTTTTGTTAGGCTTCGTGTTCATAACCAAAAAATAAAAAAAAAGCAAATAGTCCAGTTTAAGTTTTAATGACAATGATAATACAATAACGCAGAAACGCAGATATAACGATACGGCTAGTTTCATTACGAGATCTAGATCAAAAGTCTCCTTGTAATGAGAATACTTTCATGAAAGTATTTAAATACTTATTTATTAATATAAAAATACATCAAAATCATAATAATTGATCCACACACGTCGGACATACATATATTTGTGAGCATGTTGTTACGTATCTACTATTAGTTTTATTTATTTCCAGAAATGTTCTCATATTAGGTAACTAAATAGATAAAACTCACAAAAATATTTCAATTGTAGAGCGCAAAAAATAAGATCTCTTTTTATTAGCTAAAACTTACCTATTAATCCGAGTACGATATTGATAGTGCCATAAATACTGTATTCAACTTCAGTGAAGCTAAATTTTCTTATAGCATATAAATACGCTACTTGTGAATCACCTGTAAAGATAAAAGGAATGCATATTATTTAGCGAGTATACGTGTGAATTTCATTATTGCGCTCTCGTATTGAACGCTGTGTTGAGGTCATTTACTTTTATGTCAATGGCAAGGGTGTGTTGTCTCAAATTGGACACGGTTACCTATACTTTGTTCAGTAAGTTAAGTGGCTACGTGTCTTATAAATTAAAACATTACTTGTCTTACGACCTCGTGACTATTAAATACATGAAAACAGCCAATTACTCACTGTTAGGAGACATTACATTGTTTGATTAATAAATCTGAGTCGCATTGCTATGCTAATAATTTATTTAGTATAGGTCAATGAGTATAACAACTTGTACTGGGAGTCCTCACGAATTTTAACGGTTTAAGACTAGTTCAAGGTTTAAAAAATAATTTGTTTTTATTTATAACAACAATATATTTTAAAACAAAAAAGGCTGCCAAATATTAATAATACGGATGAAAATGTGAAAGTTCGTATATACTATTATATTATAGCTTTATACATTGAAATGAGCATACTGTAAGAATAAATTCTGAAAAATCTTATTTATTTACTCTCTTATTTCCATACTTTATCCTGATTCTCTTCAATATTTGCTAGGATTTCCCTAACATTCCCCAGAACTCTTCTAGTACGCCCAAGTTGACAAAGGATACTGGGGCATACGTTATCAAAACAATAATGCTCGTCAATCCTGTTTTGAGACGCAGCCAGAGCAATCTCGGGTTTATACGTCTTTACTTGGTTACATAGTCAAGCAAATGAGAAGACAGTGAAACGCGTACATCTTGGTATCTCCAGTCTTTTTGCGAAACCTCTAACCACAATGCGATGTCTCTCCCAAGTAGGTTTACAAGTTCACTGCCTTTCGTTTGGTTTCACTCAAACATAACTCATTTAATCCCTCTTCAACAACATCTATCGATTTATTCATATTCTCTTCAGTACCACCTCATGTATTCCACACAGCCATTCTGCGTTCTAAGAGAGAGCGCTTGCCACTTCTCGCCGCGAGGTGTACAGCGAGGACTAACTAGCAAAACATTTGGGCGCATGCCATAACATTACATATGGTGTGCGTAGACGAGGAATTCCAGCCCTGAAAAGGGTTGGCAGGGGTAGCGATGAACACGTTTCGTCAGTCGAATCGACATTATTTGTTTATTTCGTTAGTTTTTGTTCTGTTTGCTTTTTCAAGAGAGATTCGAGTCGGAGGTTTTTCCAGGGAAAAAAGCGTTCAATCAATCCCCATCTACTAACATGATATTATTTTATTTTTAGCCCTTTAAAGAATTTAATAAGAAAACACCGTAATGTATACAATACTATACACATGTATTCATTTTTATTGTATTCTTGTAAGTAATAAATGTACTGTGGACGTTAATAGTTAATAGCCTTTATACATTCTAAACTAAAAATTAAACAAACTACGAGTATTCACAAACATAAAGCAACATTTACTTATTTCTTTTTAAGAAGAGAAATACTAAAGTAAAAAAAAAAACTGTTATTTTAATGAAAGTATAATATTTCGTATAAATACAAAAGGGAACACTTTAAAAATTCTGGTAGAGCAACCTAAAAATTTCTGTCAGTATCTTTGCGTACCAAAGGACAAAAATAAAAAGATTAAAACGAAAAGTTCAGTATTAGTTACACACAGAAAAACAGGAAAATGATTTGTCCTTGTAGGATCACTTTAAACGTGGGAGGGAAGTTTAGCTTTAGTTCAAGTTTCTAACATTGTCCATAACAATAATTTCATTCAAAATATTCACGAAAATTTTATTATTTAAATAAGACCACAATATTGCGTATAAAACACGGAAATGTAGAGTTTAAGATGTTTCGAACTCTACGCTACAAGCTACAAGTCGTCGAACTCTGCATTTCCATCAAAAGAGCCAGTGCATCAAAGAACTTTTAAATATTTATCAATCGATATTCTATTACGTGTCTGTCCACCTCTTTGTGAAATCCATCGAAAAAACGATGAAGGAAACATCAAAGGAATAAAGAAAACACCGATTACTTACCATTATTTACTATGCTTACACTACCATGCTCTTTGTACAGATAACAACTTAAAATATTATTATGAAATTTTAAAAGTAAGTGGAAATAGAGTTAACAAAAATTTGTTTCTATTTAAACGCAAGGCCTTGCTGTGGACTAATATTGAATCGGGGACAACAGTTAAGAAACTTAAGACCTGTCACATACAACTTGGTTGTGCCGATACTTTAATCGAAAATTGTAAATGTATCGCACTTATAAAATATTTGGAACTAAATTTAAACTGTAGCTTCACTTGCTTTTTTGGTTAAATATTTATGAGCTTGGCACAGAATAAATTTAAGACGAATTATGACATGTTAACTATATTGATACAAAATCATGAGAAATGAGACTTATTAATAAAAAAGAAAACAAGTTTTATTTAATATTATTAATTTTAAATTGCTCTTATGTGATCACAATCAAAATTGTAAAATAGCAGAGAAATTTTAAATGCGTTTACAGTTGTAGTACTTGTTACAAATTCTTTAGTTCATTAATGCGTTTTCCTTTTATAAATATGGCACGGAACCCTTTTTGCGCATATCGGACTCGATATATCCACAAATATTGAAGTACAAAAAAGCTATTTTAATATTTTGAATCATCATTCAGTTGCCATAGGGGTATTGATACAGTCAAGGATTACGTGTACTGAACTAGTTCACCTTGTTTATCTTACAAAGTGGAACGACTTATAGGTATTAAAGAATAATTCTCAAACGAACCTTACGAGTAAGTTTAGAGTCGTGTCGTCGTATAACGTGATTTGTATTGATGTCTCACTAAAATCTTAAGTAAACTTAAGGCAAATCATCAAACAAATTGTATTTTTATTTAAATTTTTAAGGTTGAAAGAGTCTCTCTTAGTACTTATTGAATGTTGATATCTTACGAGTAAGTAATCTTAACTCAGCGGTTTGAACATTGGAATCACACAAAGGTGACCCAATTTGAAATTTCGCCACTGAATTGCTGTCGTAAATTGCTCTGGTAAAAGCTTTGAAGAATTGATGCGAAAATCAGATAATAAGAATTTAAAAGTAAACGATTAATAGATAAATTTATTATTTGACAACTTACACTTTTAAAACTAAGCTGACCTGTTTCAATAGAATTTTGAGTTGTAATAATTGACTTAACGGTACGGCATAAAGTACTAATTCAATTATGAATCTTCTTGTTTTCTCAGTTAGCTGTGTAGTACATATATCGCAAAAAACCTATTTTTTTATTACAGATAAAATTAGCTCAGTTACTTCTGAGGGCGTAAAATCATTCAGTGACTGATTGGATAGTGCTAGGTTAGAAATTTGGATAGATTTCAGGGTGAACCAGCCAGATATTCGTTTTTTCAATCACAAAAATGCCATAATTAATTTTATTTGAGGATTTATTAGCTTATTTGAATTTTGTTAAACATTTGTTTAGTTTATTATACGATAAAACTGCATAAATAATTTTGAAGAAGTTAATATTTATTTCACAAAATGGCGTTGTCTAGTCTCAACTATTTTTACTATTTTGTCAATTTAAAATTATAACTTTTTTCTTTAAGTTTTATCACATAAATATTTGCGTTACAGAAAGAAAAAGAAATAAACCCCAGTGAATAACTTTTTCATAGGTTACTAACTTACCATTTTTTTAATTGGATATATTTTCATTTGGATTTATTTTTGTAATATCATTATAATTGCAATTTTGTACACAAAAAAGAGATGTATAAAAACTTGCTAATATAATATTACAATGGAGTCAGTAAGAAAACGTCGTAGACGTGTAGAAACATTTCGTTATAAAAGTATCAAATGTCTTACGTACTGTCAAGGACTAATGATAAAAAAATCATGAAAATAGCCTCAGGTTTTATCGGTCATGTAATAAGTGAAGAGAGATAACGAAGGAGTTATTAACTTTCATTATTTTCATTAGAAATATAAAATCCGATAATATTTACCGAGCAATTTAAGATTCATTCAGTATCTATAATATATAATAATGATAATATCTAAAAGCCCCAAGATATCAAAAGCAATCTAATCCTTCAAAATTGTAGTATTTTCAATTACTCGTTTATAAAAATTGCAATAAACATTTTGACAAATGTAATCTATAATAATAAAAAACTTACCATAAAGTGGTCCAACCATAAGAAGATATAGAGCTAATATAGTAAAAATCTGAGTTCTTCCTCTATATGCGCGAGGTTTTAATGCTACCAACACAGTATTTACAACAAGTCCAAATACTTCACGTATTTTCTTAGATAAGTTGTTTTCAATCATTCCGTCACTAATAGGTTTGTTTTCTTCGTTTGGTTTAATGTCTTTAAGTTTAAACAGTCCGTACACAAATGAAACCGTATGCAGTACGAGTAATAACGAAAATATTCCATAATAATCCAAAGCACGCAATAATATACCGCTTAAGGCCGTTCCCGTTGGAGTCCCCAAGCTCACACATATCGTTACGATCCCCAGTCGGAATGTTCTATTCTCGATTGATGTTCTATCTGCCATAAAACTGTACATTCCCATGAATATGATGATGTAACTTCCTGTAAATGCTGCAGGCAATGCTTCTATTAACGCAGTCGCAGTCAATGACAATTCGTAAAAATAATATGTAGCGAATAAAAGCCCAATATTTGCTATTATTTCGCCAATCATAGGAAATAATATGCAAATTTTTCTTTTTTTGTTCTTATCACTCCAAGCTCCAATAAATAGAACCATAATAGCTGGTATACCCGTCTGAAGTGGAAACTTCCAAGCGACAACTTTTGCAACCAATGCTTGCACTTGATTCCTTTCTTCTTCAAGTCCTGTCGTATTTCGATCTCTGATACGATCGCAGATATCATCTCCATACTGAAAGTTAACTCTGCATGACTTCTCTAAATGCATATTCTGCACGGCCAACGATGACAGAGCTGTGCACAGCATGTACGTAAACAGACATGGTTCGACTGTAGTTTCACGCAAAATGTTTTCAATCTGTTTTAGCGCAACTTTTGATTTTTCTTTCAAAGTCTTTTTCTTTGCGTTATCTGTGAGGCGTATATTTGAATCGGTGATTTCGTTTGTACTGGTTATATTTTCAGTGCTGACAATCATGTTCATTTTGTCCCAAAATTTGATAGTAAAAGTGAGAGGCACCTTTTAATATTTGGTTCACACACGTACTGTATGTGTAGTCGCCGGATAGCAACTATGCCTTTAATCCGTGACTTTTCCACTGTCGTTTCCAAAAACCTGAGCTGTAAATGTCAGGTTGTAAATTGAAGCGCGATATGTGAGTGCGCCGGAGCACACGAGGCGTTCGCATCCCGCCGGCCACGATAACAGAGGTCTTCGCGTCGACGACACCACTTTTAATAAATGGCTCAGTTATCTGCGTACTGTAAGTGACATCGGACAACATTGTTCTGTTCATGCTTCGTTTTTACGTCATTTCATGAGCCACTTAACAATTAGTATGGCAACTGTTTAAACTATTTTAGTAATATGTATGGATATTTAGAGACGAGTAGGTAGAAACGATGTTAACGACTGTCTCGTTACCTATCTTATCAAAGTAAAACAAAAAGACGACTAATTTTTATTAAAATGCATGTACAACAAGAATTTTAAATATTCATTTTTTGGGGTCTATGACGTAAGTTGAAAAAGTTAAGTTTATTAACCTTGTTTATGGACTAATAGCCTTGTTTGGACTGGTATTTCTATATCTAACAAAATATTTGCTTTGATTTGTATTCCAAAATTTCTTGTAAAATTACAACGTATATTATAGAAAAATACAGTAGGTAGTATAAGTAAATTAATCGTGAGGAATTTTACGAAACGTTACTACATAAAAATACTACGTACAAACATACTGCAAGGATTTAGGAGTCAATATTTCTAAAGAAACTACAATTCATTTGAAAAGAGTAACTTAGGGTTTCCTAGCTACAAAGAAAGCGAAAACGGAACTCTTAAAGTTTCGTCACGTCTGTTAGTCCTTATTAGTACTTGGAAATTATTTTAAGAACAACTTTATAACTTATTGAAACATTGTGAACAGTACCTAGGCGACCGAGCTTTGCTGCTTGGTCGTATATCAAAAAAAAGTCTGACTACATTGTGGGATTGGAAACCGCACAATTTGGCGTGATAGACCTATGTTCTAAACACTGTGCTATTCAGAATGTAAATTATACAGCAAAATTACCGATCATATTTCGCGGGCAATTTTCAATTTGTGAAAACATGGATAAAACGAATTTTGCTAGAATTGAGAACGAGTTAGGTTGATTTTTCGCCCCGTAAAGCCCTATGTTGTAAATTTCATTGAAATCATTAGAGCCGTTTTCGAGAACACGATTACAAATATACAAATATTGCTCCTATAATAATATAGGATGTAGGATATGATAAGATGTAATACTATAGATTACAAAAATCTGGTAAAAAAATTATTTTCATTAGCTTTTATTGCATTACATACGGTACATGCATTAATTATGCAATAGGTTTATTAGTACAATAATAAACCTATTGTAAAATGACGTTGAAAAAATAATGTCTTGTCGGTTCTTCTCAGTGTAGGTTTATTTTTCGAACCGAACGAGAAAGAGAAAGAACGTTTAATAAATTTACGAGAAAGAATTCGTAGATTTGACGTTCAAAAACACCTTGCAACGTGGCTTGCTCAGGCCGGCAGAGTGAGGTGTGGGTTGAGTAATTGATGATGTTATAATTACTATCACCCGGAGAGTGGTGTACCTAATTTGTTTAAGGGCGCCTAGTACACCTCTACAATCGACATCTAATGGGATATTTATAGAAAGTTAATTAATTAGACACCAGAAAAACATCACACGAAGAAAGAACATTTATTTCTTATAACTTAATCTCTATGGTGCATTCAATCAGCTCACTATGTATTTATTATAAAAGTTAGTAACAATTTAAAAAGATTAAATGCTATGGTTAAACAACATTATCCTGTTTATTATCATAGATATATTGAATAAGAACATCTATTATCTAACAGCATTTACATATTAATTAGTTTACAGAATAATTCATTAGTATTAAAGTTTTACAAGTATTGAGCTCAGATATTCCTTGTTATAGTTACAACAACATAATTTATTTATGTTATCTTAAATTAAAGAGAAGTGTACCTAGTTATAAAGACTTAGACACCATTACCTTGTTTATGTACTGCATTTAAATTCTTAGTAGTACAGATACATAAACTCAAGTACATTTTATACCTTATTAATCAGTATTTCATTTCACAGAGAAAAATATATATTAGATACACAATACCTTTATGTGGAGCTAATATCTAACAGAGAATCATTTATTAGTTACAAGCAGAGTGTTATCAGTTTTATCACTGATCAATCTAAAGAAGGAGGTGGTCATCCACCAACTGCACCTACTCCTCAGTCTTCCCCTTTATCGAACATCTACTAGCATCACAGCACCCACATGCCCCGGTCCTCAAAGATTCCCCTTTAACAGGAACTGCGACCTGGCCACGCCATATAGCACACAAGTGAAGAAGACTTAGACTTCTTGATAGTCAGAGTAGTGCACCAAACCATTCTAAGTACTACTTTGATTAGTAGTTCATACTGAAGTCTAGATGAATGTTGAATAGATTTTAATACTATTCCAAAGTATTCATTACATATAGGGACAGGAGGTCCACCTGGTTTCTTTAGGTGTCCTTTGAACTCTGTAACAAGCACATGTAGACATTAGGATCCTATTCCCTAGGCCTATCATCATTGCTTGCCCTTATCTACAGCTATAGTACTCACCATGGGATCCACCATGAGATTACCTCAACTACTTTAACATATTATTAACTTAACTAACTCATTTATTCTAGTTGGGGTTGCTACTCCCAAACAAATACAGCTAAGACTATCCTAGGCGACAATGTGACCTAACTTTAGTTTCTTCATGAGTTGATGAGGCAGCTTGTCCCGCAGCAGAGAGAAAAAAAAAAGGAAGCTGTCGGATACGAGACGCTTTTTATACCCCACGACGAAGGTCACCTATGCTTCTACTCCTGGAACAACTAGTGAAGAGACAGTGGTCGACAAACCCTATCTAAAATTACACCTACCTAGCGAGTCGATAAGATTCATTAATTCTTTCTAAGTGTATGACGTTTATGTTAACTATAGTATTATTATTATTATTCGTTCGTACTAATAAGTTTACGAACTAGATACCTAATATTTCATTAATTTAGAGCTTATTCTATCTAAAAACAAAGGCTACATATTTAGAGTTTATCGATATGTTTATCGAACATATCTTTACATCCACATTCCTAAGTATAGATAATCTAGACCAGCCATTCCCAAAGTGGGCGATAACGCCCCCTTGTGGGCGCTGCAGGCCTAAAGGGGGGCGGTAAGAGACCCAGAAAAAAAATGGGGGCGTTGTGTAGAGGCCTGGGGGGTGATTTGTAATTTCATTTAGCTAGGAGGCATCTTAGACAACGACTGCATGAGCTCTCGACTCAGTAGACAAAATAAGTTTGGGAACCAGTGATTCTAGACCAACGGTATATTTGTCATCGAAGCCGTGTGCGTGTTCTAGAATGTTGTAGAAAGTTCTATTTACAAACGAATTATTAACAATAATATTACTAAAGGAGGTCTAGATAATTCGTAGGTTGTTATTTTTACCTTAATATTACTCAATACTCAAAGATACTATATTTATGACAAATTTATTCCTGCTGAAAGGCTTACGGTCAATGCTTCAAACGTGATTTAAGAAATCTAAACTGGTCTACGTTGTCCATGTCCGTCTGTCATAGTGAATGTTGTTTGTAAACATTTAGGTTAAACAAGGAATGCTTTATTTTCTAGATAACAGAAGTTAAAAGTTAATTTATCTTTTAAGTAATTACGTGCATTTATAAATATTATAAGTTATTGTTCTCCACGTCGGTGGAGACTCAATATGACTGCTACAACCTTGTAATTGAGTTGACTAGAATAAATTGATTTGACTTGTTTTCTGGCCATTTCATTATTTGGTGCTTATGTTGTTTAAAATACCTAAGCGTGCCCTCTAATGTTTACTCTTTTTTTCACGCACGAGTGTAAACAGCGCGCGACGAAAAAAGGGCGTGGCTTGTGGATATGTATTTTGATGTTCATACAGGGCTTTAAAGTTATTTCATCTTATTTGCAAGTGTTCACAAAGTACGTGAAATTGGGTTGAGTAAGTTAAGTTGGGCTTAAAGTTTATAGTTTTAAATTATATTTAAATGTCTAATTACAAATTATCGCAATATTATCTTGTCTTCGTCTTCCGAGATTTATTTTACCATGTACTTGTCCTGGCAACACGTACATTATCCGCACGTATGTACAGCGCTGCAGGAAAGAGAAATGAACACTATTCTCCCTCCCTTGCAGCGCCCGGGCGCAAGCCGATGCAAGCCTCATTATCATACGCGCGCTCACGACGTTCGCACGTAGGAACAAATGTTAATTCGAAAAACTATAAAATATTAAATTTAGTTTGTAAGAACCATGCCTAAACGCAGACATGACGAAAATAGGGAAGAAAAATGGGTGAGTAAATTAAAAAAGTATGAGCAAAGATTGAAGAAAGAACGAACCAAAAAGTTGAGAAGAATTATATACTCCAGTGAAGATGAAGATACACAAATTGGAAGTGAATATTATTTTTGTTTCTGCATAAATGGTTTTCAATTACTGACCTTTAAAATTCTTTGCCTCGAGTCAATGTGAAACATTGACCAAAGCTGAGGAAAGCTCTGAGCTGACACGCGATGTTAGACAGTGGCAAATGTGTTTGGCCTGAATATCCATTTGAAATAAATTTAGAACAGAATAAGCAGCCTTAAAATGATAATTAACTTCTTTATTCCCCTTTTTTTCTACTTTTCAACTACCCTCAAAAAAAAGAAAGGAATTGAAAAATCAATTCTTAACATTTTTTCAGGCCATTTCGAAGCTGGTAGCTTCGTCGTTAACCGGGAATCCTCTGAGGTTGGGAACATGTTGCCTGAACTAGGCATTGATCCAGAATTGACAGAGAATTGGGTGCCTATTCAGAGTATTGGACCAAAAGATACCGACATCGATCCCGACATTGACACCGAAATGCTAAAGATTCTCGGTAACTTGGAAGCCGACGACAAAGAATGCGGTGCCGAAGTCCAATGTGACATTGCAAAAAGGACTCAGTTGATAATTACGAGTGGCCTTAAAAAGGAAATCAACGAAGAATTATTGAAAAAAAACCTCTTTCCGAATAACATACCATTGCTAAAAGCACCGATACTGAACCCCGAAATTAGTGCAATGTTAAATGAATCCTCTCGAAATAGAGATAAGAGGCTTACCTCCAAACAGGAGCAGCACGGCCGGGCCTAAACAGCCTTGAGCATGGCCATGTCCATTTCATTAAAAAAGAATCCGGATATTCCGGAAGCTCTGCGCATACTGAATGATGCGTTAAAACTTATGTCTGACTCGCATTACATGGAGACAGATACTAGAAAATCCCTAATAATCGGTTTGATATATAGACAAATCATTTGTAGACTCTTTTAGAAATCGAAAGGGGGATGAATTTTTGTTTGGCGATAAGCTTGGAGAACTCGTAAAAAGCTCAAGAGGAATTAAAAAACCCGGCCAGTTGATTCAAGCATCGTCAACGGCGAATTTAAACTGGTAGAGCCCGCCGGCACGATCTCACCCGCAGGGGAGCAAACAACAAGCACACCGAGCCGGCGGGCACCAGGTACAGCACGCGAGTCGTCGCCGTGTACTTCAACCGCCGGCTTCGCCGCCAGCATGGCGCCAACCCGCGCCGACCGCGGCGCGTCGCCAGTACCCTGCATACGCGCCACCGTTCTTAGCACGCCGCCCGCCGCCGCCGCCACCGCCTCCTCCTCGAGCGACGTAAACTCGAAGTTGCAGGTAACTCACTCTGGCCGTTTACGTTATTTTATAAATGCTTGGAGATCTATTACGAACTATAAATTCATTCTAGAAACTGTTGAAGGTTACCGTATACCCTTTAAAGATATTCCACGACAACCTCCGATGACTTATCCCACACGAAGTTTTTCTAAGACCGAATCGATAGCAATATATAAAGAAATAAAACATTTACTTAAAATTAAAGCCATAAGGAAATGTAATCCTTCTAAAGGCCAATTCGTCTCTGATATATTTCTAACTCCCAAAAGTGATGGGTCTATGAGGTTCATTTTAAACCTTAAAATACTAAACAAATATGTAGAATGTGATCACTTCAAAATGGAAGATACGAGTATAAGGACCGCAGTGCGGCTCATGTCGCATTATTGTTTTATGGCAAAAATCGACCTTAAAGAGGCTTATTTCTTGTTACCAATACATTCGCAAGATATAATTTTTTTGCGTTTCTACTTCAAAAAATGAAATGAATTTACAGCGTTACCATTTGGTCTATGCTCTGCACCATATATCTTTACAAAATTAATTCAACCGATAGTTTCGAACTTACGATCAAAAGATTTTTTATCAGTTAGATATCTCGACGATTTTTTATGCCTAGGAAAATCATACCAGGACTGTTTAAATAACTTAAATACGACTATAAGGTGCCTCACAAACTTAGGTTTTTTATAAATTACAAAAGAAGCGTATTGGAACCTAGCAAAAGATGTGTTTTTTTTAGGTTTTGTACTCGATTCAGCTTCTATGACCATACAATTACCAAACGAAAAGAGATGCAATATTTCACGAATGCTAGACACGATCATTGATAATTTAGTACATCGTAAGGAAATGCGCATTCGCGGGTTTGCCAAATGTTTAGACTCTCTTATTGCATCCTGCCCAGAAGTGCCCTATTCATGGCTTTATACTAAATCCTTGGAGAGAGCCAAGTATATGGCACTACTGCGCAATGAAAATAATTACGATAGGTTTATGATGATTCCAAATAGTTTATACGAGGATCTGCTATGGTGGAAACAAAATGTTGGAATGGCAGTTCAGTCCATTGAAGAAATTGAATACGACATCGACATTTTTACCGACGCGTCCACCACAGGTTGGGGGGCCTCTTGTGGCGGCCAACATACCGGTGGTTTTTGGACCAAGGAGGAGCAGTCTAATCATACCAACTATTTGGAATTACTAGCCGTGTATTTTGGTCTTATGTCATTTGCCAAAAACAAAAATGATTGTCATATTCTAATGCGAGTAGATAACACAACTGCTATTTCTTACAGGAAGAATACAATATCCCCATCTAAATTACATAGCTAAACTTATATGGAAGTGCTGCGAAGCAAAAAATATTAAGGTCTTCGCTTCTTACATAAGTTCATCCGAAAATATTGAGACAGATAGGGAGTCTAGAAACATGAATGTAGATACCGAATGGGAGCTCAGTTCAGAGATTTACGCCAAAGCAATTAAGCGTTTCAGTATACCGAATATAGATTTGTTTGCAACACGCATCAACACCAAATGCACTGACTTCATATCGTGGAAGCCAGACGAGCCACATTACTACTATTATAAAGAAGTAATTTTGTGTATTCGTTTGTATGTTGAGGGCAATCTCTGGAACTACTGACCCGATTTCAAAAATTCTTTAATAAATAAAAAACTACATTATCCGTGTCAAATGTAGGCTGGTATATTTTTTTTACGTGGAAACTGACAGTTTTGTTGAAATTCACGCGGACGAAGTCGCGGGCTAAAGTCGTTTAGTATGTAGTACAGAATTCTATACATTTATTTGTATATAATATACTACATGACGTTAATTAAAGCGTATAAAAAATTAAGATACCGCAAAAACATAAAAAGATTCATTTAAAAGTGACTCATTTTACAACTATAATTGTGTTGTTCGCAAAATGTGTAAAAAAAATACCATATCATTTTTATCAGCAAAATTTTTACGATGTGTGTTCTCTCAGTCTTCAGAAAATAAACGTAGGTACAGTTCATTGCACTACTGTTGAATGGTCATATTAAGAACGTTAATAATTCTTTTATTAATGAACTGATATTAAAAATGAAAAGTTAGTAGATCTCTTTTTAGAATTTTTGTGATTCTTGTAAATCAATCTCCAAAATAAAAACAATAAGTGTTTAATTTTACAATGTTTCGTGTGTATTAGTGCAAAGAACGCGGCACTTGGCACTCTTAGTTCTCAAACTAAACTGTTTTTTAACACTCTGGCTGTTTGATCTTCATAAGTCAGCCTTGGTTTTCCTTGGCTTCTTTTACCACTCACTTTCGCTATGTATATTTTCTTCGTCAGTCTTTCATCACTCGTTCTTTCTATGTGCCCGAACCATCTAAGCATTCCTTTCTTCATTTTTACAATAACACTGTCCTGCGACCCTGTCATACTGCGTATCTCTTCCTTACTTATACTGCCTGCAAGGGTGACAATGCACATCTTTCTAAGAGATCGCATTTCTACTGCATTTATCATACTTTCACTGAATTCCGGGCATATCCAGGCCTCACTACCGTACAATAAAGTTGGCACCAACACTGCATTGTGGATGGGATGGCCATTTTGGCAGTGTTAGATATATTCACACTGCCTACTAATACGGACAAAGCGCCGTTCACTTTATTGCCAGCTGCAACCCGTTTCTTCACATCCAACACATCTTCCATTCCTCGAAAACGCACTCTCCAGATACACAATCTCTTTCACTTGTTCTAGACATTTTCTATTTATCCAAACCTCACATTTCGGTTGTGCCGCCTCCCTTTCAAACACCAGAACCTTAGTTTTGTTAACATTCATATTCAATGCTTTCACTTCACATTCTACTTTCATGCACGTGACCAGTAGCTGCAACTCTGCTACGCTAAGCATAGCATCGTCAGCGTACAACAGGCAGTTTAGCACTGTGTCAACACATATCATACCACTCATACTTCCTTTCATTCTCTGGAGGCAACTGTCCAAATATAGCACAAACAGCCGAGCAGATATCACGCAGCCCTCTGTGACGCCTGAACAGACTTCTTACCATGGCGACATGTAACCATCTATCTTTACACAAGCTTTGTGGCCGCTATATAATGACTTCACAGCCTGGAAGAAGCCCCCCACGCCATACTCAGGCAGAAGACTCCACAATTTCTGTCGCACTACTCTATCGAATGCTTTTTCTAGATCCACGAAAGCGCAGAAAACTTTCTGACCTATAGCCAGAAACTTCCCCACGATAACGCAAAGAGAAAAAATCTGATCCATACAACTCCTACCGTTCCTAAAACCACCTTGCGCCTCTCACAAATATTTTTCAGAAACACTTTTCACACGTTCGGTCAATACCTTGGTATAGACTTTACTTGCTTAGCTGACCAAGCTCATGGCCCTGTAGCACGCGCAGTCTATATGAGAACATTTCCCTTTATATAGAGGTACTATGACTGCGGTGCGTCAGTCCTTTGTAACCTCCCCCGTCTGCCAACAAAGGTTGCAGAGTGCGCAGAAGGTATCCCAGACCCTAGGACCACCATACTTGATTATTTCAGCAGTCACCTCATCAATTCCCGCAGCCTTTCCACATTTCAAACTTCTTATCACTTTCTCAATCTCTTTCATACTAATGGTATTCTCCAGTCCCTGACCCGAGTGTGGCAATTCATTAGAATCGCTCTCAGTATCAGAGACGGAATCACCACTCTCATACAGTTCTCCATAGTATTCACTCCATCGCTGCAGAACATATTTTTTATCTGTTAGCAAGTTGTTTTCTTTCGAACGCACTTTATTTATTCTGCAAGATGTCGGAGCACTTCGGTACTTATGTACTTCTTTCCAAAAGAATTTGGAATTTTCCTCAAAGTTGTCCGAAATCTTGTTTTCGTCTAACACCGTACACCTTTCACATTTCTCTTTCACTAGTGCTTTCGTTTCTGCTTTCTGCAGCTTATATCTGTCTGTCATCAAATTCTTCATACTACAATCATTTTTGGTAGCAAGGTAGTCTTGCCATTCTTTCTTCTTATTGTGCACAGGCTCTTTCACCTCATCATCCCACCACACATCACGCTTTTTAACTTATTTACAGCTACTTAATTTCCAAAAAGTAAACGTACAAACACAGACATTTCTATAGATATTTATTTTAGAATCAGTAAAGCCTAAAATATCTAATTCGATTAAATTTTAAAAAATATTTTCAATGTACAAAACACAATTTCGTTGCTGTTTTAAATTGTCATGGATAGATGTCTCTGCTACGTCTGTTTCTGTTATTAAGCGTAGGTTAACGGATAAACCACTATAAGTTAAACCCACTTTACAGGCGCCGCTCAGCTAAAGGGAGCTAATTTTAGATCTCAGCTTCCAGACGGCAGATCACGATAGAACGTATTTTAATGTGGATGACTTAAAGAGTCTCAACCGTGAAAACCATTTTTTAAACTTATAGATTTTTGTATGTATATTTATAAATTTACCTCTAAATTCTAGATTTTTTCAATTTACGCAGGAACCCTAAAAATTCCTGGATAAATAGTAATCTAGATTATTCTTCGGAAAGTCCTCTATCTTCCAGTGAAAATCTCACTGAAATCGGTTCAGCCGTTTCAAAGATTAGCTCAAACAAACAAACAGACAGACAGACAGAAAAAAATTTAAAAACACTTGTTTGGGTCTTAGTTACGTGGAGAAATCACATAAGCTTAAGAGAAATCCTTTATTTCGGAATCACAGACAGACACTTCACTTTTATTTATATGTATGTAGAGGCGTTTTCTCTTTTAATGACACCAGCTCTTTAAATTTTTTTAAATTTCAACGATAATATTAAGCAAACTCTTATCGTAATACTGTTAAGTCCATGTGTAATTTAGATGGATAAAGTGAAGAGTACATTATCTACGTATTCAAATATTCATATTCATTAAATATAAAAGCGGATTTCGAGAACACTTGATCGCAATGGAGTTTTCCACTTAGTTAAAGAAATAGCGACACACAGTGATTTCACACGAAAGTAACAAAAAATCTGGTTAACTGTGAATTGGCCTCGCGTACATAGGGTTCCTTACCTTCGCATTTACCCAGATAAAAAAATTTAAAACATATAAAACATACATTTTCAGTTTACAGGATTGTAGATTTTATAAAAGACTTACTAGGTTTATCATTATAGTTTTCCCGTAAACATCGTGTAAGGCATTCCCTGTTTTTGCTATTTCCTGTAGCTTTGGCGATGGAGGGAGGCTTGAGTCGAGTTCGATTACCCAATTTGCTTTCTCTATAGGTAACTATCACACGAATATTTTTTTTAAATGTTACTTAGTTGAAAACATATGAATTTGTAGATGTGTATTACAACGCTAAATTTTAAGATTCTATGTTAAAAAGTCTAGTCTAGACTGTGATAGGAGCATAGATTCTTGTCGGTTCTTCTCAGTTCGCAGGTTTTTTTTTCAAATTCAAACAAATTTAATTTAATTTCATTTTAACTGATGGACGGACGCATGATGATGGGAGCGATCATAGAAGGGTTCCATCTTTCCTTTTAGGAACCCTAAAACTAATTTTTTTCATTATTTTTCATTCTTGTCGTTTTGTAAGGATTAATTGATTAGTATAGCCTCAAGTAACTTTATGTCATGCATTAAAGATAGCTTAATAGACTATATTATACATAGTGTATCAAGTAAGAATAGTTTAACACGAGACGAAGACGTCTTTAATATACGCACATACGTAATTTGTAATACAAAACTTGTTTTTAACGATTTAGATATGATATAGCCATCGTTAAAATAAATTTCATGACTCTTATGACATTGCGACGATAGTTTATACTAAAGGTGACCGCCAGTTGCTTAGTGGTTAAAACAAAGAGTTGCTATTTAATAGGTCTCCCATTAAACTGTACCTTTTGATTTTTTAACTGTAACAGATGTTTGTGTATATAAATTTTAATGATCTGAATTCCTTTTTTATATAGACTTTAAGTATGCCAAATTTCATATTTCTCCGTGCGCGCGATATGCTTAAATAAGGGTAGGTACAAAGTTTTCTCAGCACTAATTAATGTAATATAGATATTTTAGTAAGAAATGTTTACCGCTCGTTTACCGCATACAATATAAATTCTAACTTTAAACTTTACCATTTTAATTCACGGAGAGTTTATTATTATTTTGTGTTATTCCTGTTTTATTTCAAAGTACTGTATTTTTCAATAATGGTTACGTGTTCTGTATGTGATTGTGATATTACATATCGCAATAATCAAGCGAATCATTCATTTCATAGGTGACAATAACAAATTGAAAAACGATCTCTATGTTAGTCTATACGCCAGTATATACTAAATTTATGGGTTTCGTACTTGGAAGAATGACTAAGTTCTATACTATACTGTAATCAAACTTTCTGTTTATTGTTTTAGACATTTTTCACAAAAATAATACAAATTAAATTGTAACACAGCAAGAAATGCTGCCCATACACGTAACAAATTAAATAATTGCCTGATTTTATGTATTATATAAATTAGTACATATGTACATATCCTAAGGTTAATATTTATAAACTTAAAACTAAACATTATCTTAAATAATAAACTTCCTCAAAATTGCCGCTTAGAAAGCTGCCATTGCCCAGCAGACTGGTAGCATTACCTCTGAATAGCCAAACTGATTCGTTGGCGGAAGAAACTGCCAGCCCGGCGGTCTCTCGAAGCCTCGATCAGTCTCTTACAAATAACAGAAACCAGTCGATGGTATTCGGGGCCCCAGAGACCCATATTTTCGACTACAAAAGGCGTAAAATTCTCGGCAGTACTGGACGCGGCACTTGCCGACTTGGAAGTCACCGGTACATAGGAAACAGCAAGCATATCGGCACAAGTGTCGTCCCACACCAGCGATATTCCAAGTTTCCCAGGAATGAGTGTCAAATCATCCGGTCTCCTGCCGTCGCGTCGCCGCGCGCGATACCTACAGGCTCTAAGACCGCAGGAACGCCAGTGGCGACAAGAGTCCGCCGAATGACGTCTTTCATTGCTTGATTTATAAATCAAACATGAAATATCACATTGCTACAGTTAGGTAAACAGTTAAAGTCAAAGTCAAATCAATTTATTCAAGTGAAGTCAATTACAAGATATTTTTGAACGTCAAATCTACTTTAGTTCGGTTCAAAGAGAAAACCTGGACACTGAGAAGGACCGACAAGAAACTCAGTCAGGTATCATTTTTTCAACATCATTTTACAAAAGGTTTATTAAAATACAATATTCAGAAAGTCAGTAAATGTAAATCCATGTGCAGAGAAGATCATTTCCAGACTATTGTTTTGTCTTCAACGAAGTCGTTTATTTTATAGTATGATTGTCTAATCAATGTACATTTGACAACGAATCTAAATCGATGATATAGATAGAGTGAATTGATAGAGTGAATTAAAACAAATCGTATATCCAATGGCTGGCATAATTACAAGACAGTTTGCAAAATAAGATACGCATATTTTTATAGATTTGAAATCTCTGTAATTTTCGAATACGGTACGTACTGTCGGGAATCCTTGCCCTTAGACTGATCTAGTGTTATATATAATATGTGCCTACATCACGTCATATTATGCATATTTACGTAAATGAATACTTTTTGTCGTAGATGTAAATATCCTACCTTAATTACATGCACATTTTTTAATAAAAAGTGCTCAGTCCACGGCAAGATTAGATCTGTTAAAATGAAAAAGCGGCCAGCATTGTAATATTTATGACAAAAAATTTAAACATAGTAGATTTGTATACATATATATGTGTTTACAAAGATAAATCCGTATTTAATGTAAAAACCTGTTTGCCCACGCGTCTTTAGTCGTTATAAAATTGTGCTTCATATAGTAGTAAATAGTACAAGATTATCTAAATAAGTATTATGAGGAAGAAAAATCTTCAAATTATTGTAGCTTTTAGTGAAACCTTTAATAATTTCCATCTACTACTAAGATGCTTGTAGTGTAAGGCGTTTTGTTGTTACTATTGAACATTTAGAACATAACATGAAAGATTCACGCAGCTATCATATTATATTAGTTCAATTATCATAATTTGCTAGTAAATAAAATTGAACATAATAGTAGAGTACCGCGTGTCGATGTTCAAATACTTATAAAATGAAAAATGTACTGTAATATATTCACATTTATTATTAGTTTCAAAAGAATAATATACATCGTAGCGTGCCGTCGGGATTCGCATTAACATGGAATTAATATAAAACAAATATAAAATATAGACTTAAATATTACATGTAGTCGCCGCCTCCTTGTGTGGTAAAATGGAGCGTATCGCGACACTAACAGGATCTGTCCATCCCTCTGCTGGGTGCAGCAAGCTGCACTGAAAATTTTAATTTTTTTCGCGACAAGAAAAGTAAGCACTTGATGCTGGATAGAGCAAGATTGAGAATTATCTTTCTTTTTGACACAAAATCATTGCCGCCCTTCATCAGTGCCCCAAGGGGTCGTTCTATTCATTATAGTACTTAATGGCAGAGCTGACTCGGGTGTAGGTATGTTACAGAAGAGCCTACAGTGACTCGCGTGAGGTTTCACAGACGCGCGTTGTAAAGCTTAAGGTTAGTTACAGACATACATTCATAGTAAATTGTACAACAATGCGTTCCCATATGTACAAGTAATTAGTTTTTTTAAGAAAGTTATGATAGCTATATTTACATTAACAAAAAGTACATACATACGTTAATATTTACTTAAAACTTAAAACTATACATTATCTTAAATAATAGACTTCCTCAAAGTTGCCGCTTAGAAAGCTGTCATTGCTTAAGGTACATAGCAGATTGGCATCATTTTTTACATTATCTAAAATATTAAATTGCTCCTATGTTGATGACAGGGTCTGGAATCAAGCCTCGCTTTCTATCTGTTAGGAGGCCTGAGCATACGCAAAATCTCGAGTGTGTCACTGTCTGCTTTTCTTTCGTCAGCCTACAGCACGTTTACACCTACAAAACCTTTTCCTAACTGTTATTCCCGCTTCCTTAGGATCGGTTGAGGTGCCGTGTTTGACTGATGCTCGAAATGCTTGGTTAAGTGTTTGTCCGAGTACTAACCTGCCTACCTCGACCTTTTCTCAGAAACACTGGGACGAGCCTCTATGCAAAAATATTCATTTACAACTTTTAGATTCTTGTAGTACCGAAAAAGATTGGTCTCGCCTCCTGGCTGTTTCTAAGGAGTCAGGCCACTGGATGAAGGTAATACCTTCAAAAAACTTAGGAACGTTGATTGACAATACCACACTTTCTCTCATAGTATCCCTTCGTCTGGGGGCCAGGACTAACTTTCCTCACCGTTGCCGCTGTGGTGATCTCGTCGATGTACTAGATCACCACGGTTTATTTTGTTTACGTAGTGCGGGCCGCAAGTCACGACATGCTGCCTTGAATGACGTCATTCGGCGGGCTCTTGTCGCCGCTGCAGTCTTAGAACCTGTAGGTATTGCACGCAGCGACGGCAGGAGACCGGACGGATTGACGCTAATTCCTTAGAAACTTGGAAGATCGCTGGTGTGGGATGCCACTTGTGTCGATACACTTGCTGTTTCCCGTGTGCCGGCGACTTCCAAGTCAGCAGGTGCCGTGGCCAGCACTGCTGAGAACTTGAAGTGGCGTAAGTATGCGACTCTCTCTGAGAGTTTCATATTTACGCCCTTTGCAGTCGAAACTTTGGGTCCCTGGGGCCCCGAAGCCCATCGTTTCTGATATTTGTAAGAGACTGGTCAAGGCTTCGGCTGGCCGCCGGGCTGGCAGCTTCTTCTGCCAACGAATCAGTTTGGCTGTTCAAAGGGGCAGCTGCCAGTCTGCTAGAAAGTTATGATTATTGTTTTCAGAGTGCAATTCACTAAAAATTTTTGAAAATGGTGAAAGTATTTTAATATTAACATAAATATTGTATCATCAGCCCTGTAACCCGGGCCCGATATCCCGAGAGCAAAGCTGCGTTGTTCCTCTCCCGTCGTAAGAGGCAACTAAAGGACCTTCGGGGTCGCGGCCATTCGGAATGAAGGCTCCGATCGTCCATCCATACGACACCGAAGAGGACGACGTCGCATGTGGTCCGCGCTGTCATGACCCTGCGAGGAGGGAAACCCTCCACAACGCGCCGAGGTCGACCACTGCAAGAGTTTTGATACGTAAAAGCCCAAATAACCCAATTTCTTCCCCAGAGGGCTGGGTATCCGAATGCAGATTTCTCCTGTGTAACAAAAACAAAAAGGTACCTGTATAATAGAAAAAATCTTTATGTCTTGTAAATACTTGTCTTGAAAATATTGAAATATGAAACGAAAACGTTCGTTCATGTTCTACATTTAATCGCCTTTGTCGTTATCGTAACATAGGTTTTATTTAACTTATGCAAAACTTTCGTGGGGTACTTATAGATTTTTAGTCAGGAATCATTAACAGCGAGTCTTCAAATTTTTAAAGTTCACCCCTGATACACTCATCGTACACCACATTTGCTTAGCAAGTTTTAATTCAGAATTAGCAACTCCAACTAAGTCAAAGTCAAAGTTAAACTAATCCACTCAAGCAAACCCAGCCACAAGGCGTTCCCGAACGCCAAATCCACTCTCCTAATCTATCCTTACCTATCTGTTCACAGGGTACCTAACCTACCTAGCTATTAGCAACTACATGCTTCCCCGTGATAACGGAGTGAACCGACGATGATGTCGCGCAAGGACACCTTTGCCAAGGATGTCAAACAACCGAAAACGAATGCTATATAGCTGCTACATACAACAACTCTGTCCACGCAGCCGCCACATTAATCGATGTGGCGCCACGATGTAAGCTCATTTTCATAAACTACTAGCATTAAGCAGCAGCTTTTAACAATGACGGTAGTACGAAAAAATCAATTCGATTATAAATTCTTGCTTAATTTTCGCTTGCTACTACAAGGCCATACAGACGTATCCCAGAACCTCGTGTGTTCCCGTGGACATAACGAAATTCAACTGCAGGTTGTGGTTATCACAGGCTTTGTTTACTTGACGCACATTGCAATAATTCATCGGAATGAGGAGAATAAAGCAGAAAGTACAGTAAGCCCTTGGTAACCTTAAAAACTATTTATACAGACTTATCAACCATCAGTCATGAACACACACACTAAAAAGTCATGGCCCAGTTGCTACTAGAAACGTAGTGACACATGTCATCCACGTCATCGTCATATCACCAGCCGCACAACGAACCCTGTACAATTTCCGCGCGTAGTTACAACTACGCTTACACTGTATCGCGGCCAAAGTAGCCATAGAATGCCATAACCTCCTCCACTTTCATTAATATCGCCAAGAATTTAACTCTGTGAGAACTTTACCTCGTGACATTTTACGTAAATGTTCATGAGCGTAGATACTTGTAGATCCGACCACTAGTCAAAGATTTCAAAACTTAACGGCAACCTTCACGCAATTAACTTTAAGTGGACTCCCGAATTGAATATTGTGTTAGGTTCGATTACTCTCGTGGTTATTTTTCAACACAAAACTATCGATGTTAAATTTAATCAATTTTTATTCGTTGCTATCAAAAATGTAGCGTTTCAGCGTTCTCTTCGATATTCGTTACCACGTGTTCCGTCGCAATCGCAACATCTGTCAGTTCATTCCCTATCCGTCCTCAGTTTCATACACTTACCTACCCTAGTTTAAGAGGAATTCAACAGCGCTAGCAATGTTTGTTTCAGTCACAGTTACAATAAGGTTTTTCTATTCACGGCTATTATTTAGATTACAGTATCACACCTTCACAATCGTCGGGTACGGCATGAAATAAAATTTTTAGACTACGACCTTTAATCATAACCTCCCATGATATTTGCTCGGCACTATACACTCACAGTATCACCAACGCCAGTAATACGAACACTAGAATCAACAGAGAGAACGTTCGGCACTAAAATCATAATAAAATGCTTACGACTCACCGGGTATGTAGTACCTGAAGTTATTTCCTATTTATTTGGTTAACATAATTATTTTTATTTAGTTAACGAAATCCTTGCGTCCCGCAAGAGTCCACATGTGGCTCAGTAGCAGTCTCCTTTTAGAAAAGACCGTGGATGCGATGAGTAAGGGCGTTAACAACGTGGATAGGTTTTAGCATTTTGTTCACTCACGATTACACCTCCATCAGACTCACTGGTTCCGTAATCCCACTTCTGATGTTGGAAAAGTTATAGGGCAATTCGTGCTCTTGCGATTCAGCTATAATAAATAGGTACCTAATCTTATAAGAGGCGAACAACTCCATAAAATATCACGTTAAAACAAAGTTAAGTGCAAACGACAGAAAAGTCTTTGCAACAAGTATTACGTAAGTAATTAGAAATTTAATAATGGCAAACGGTCCGTCGAAGAAATGCTATCGTACCGGCCGCCGTAGTCCAACAGACCTACCAGTGCCGGCCCCGACGTTCCATTAGCGCGCATCCCTTCCAAACCGGAAGTCGTGCTTTGCCTTAGTATAGTTAAATAAGTGCCTTTTATTATTTCCACCGACATGCTTAACAAGATCACGTGATAAAAGTTTTTAAGTTTTATATTTTGTGTATTATATTTTATTTAAATTAACAAAAAATGAAATGTCGACAGTGTTGTTATAAAAATTTTTTTAATCAAATGTTGTGTTATTACTGTTTTTGCATCTAACAATGGCATTAGATAACGTTGAGAAACATTTTTTTACGTCATTTGTTGATAAATTTTTTATAAACAAATAAACGAATTAATATTTAAAAAAACATATTTTTTACGTATCTTTTATCATAGTGAAATGATTATTTAAAAAAAAGCTTTTCTTAAAAAAATTTGTTAGTTTAAAATATTTTTTTTATATTTCCATTGTTTAAATGTTAAAGTAAAGTTAATATATTATTTTTTCTTATGTAAACACATAGTGAAAAATTTTTTTTGGATTTTTTGTACTGACAAAATTTTTTTCGCTATTTTGTTACTTGATTGCTTTAGTATTTTTTTTAATTTTAGAAAAAAATATAATGGTATTCAAAATTTGTTTATAACAAATTGTTGACTTATTAAACAATTAAATTATTGATAAAAAAATTTTTTTTAGCTTTTGAGAAATGGCAATTATGATTGTTAAAGAAAAAAATAATGTCAACTAATTATTTAAACAATGGAGATATAAAAAAGATTTTAAACAATAAAAAAAATAACTATTTTTATGAAAAATAATTTTGCCGTGAGAACAAAAAACTAAAAAAAATTTTTTTATTTCAACTTATTTTAAACATGATATTAAACACTTTTTACAAACATGGGCAATACACATTATTTCTATCAGTAATATTTTTTTAGTTTATAAAATGATGGAGTCTTTAGTGAAAGTTGTACGATTTTATTCGTGCAGGTGCTACGTGTATCGTGTGTATACAGGGTTATTGGTAATTCGACGTATTCCCGTTAGGAGGTGATAGAGGTGACTATTTCCGATAATTTTAACCCCCATATGCATTATGCAAAAGTGAACCATTTTTGAGTTATCATGTTTTTTAGTTTTTTTCAAAATAAGTCAAAAATGCAACATCAAAAATTTATTAAAAAAAAAGTATCAATTTAAATCTCATTATTTCTCCTGATTTATAAAAACGATTAAACATTGGTTATTTATCAATATTAAAACAACAATTATCGGTCCAAATTTAAAAATGCGACACGAAAAACGATATTATTACAACATTGTTTTGAGATTATTTTCCACTAAAATGCCTTAAAAACAAAAAAAAACGTTATGAAACTTGGCTTGCAGATTATTTTAAAAACATAACCGTTTTCTTAGCTCTCCAACAATGCATAACAACTAGGAACTTATTTCAAAAAAAATGATCACAAAGGAAGCAGGCGGAAATTCATATTCGAACTAAACTTAAGGTCGTTCTTTAAAATTTCCATAAAATTAATTAAAAACAATACTCAACGTAAATAAAACAAAAAACACATATTTAAAATAAAATTTAGAGCCAGTAACAGTTTATTAGTAATAACAATTAACAATTAATAATAAGTAACAATTAAGACATTTTGTAATTTAGCCTAATTAAAGTTCTTGCTCGAAGTGACTTCCCCTATTGCGTACGCAAAGTCTCATTATTTTTCTGAGTTGTGACTTAACTACCGAAGTAGTCAAATTATTCCGAATCGCATTTGCTGCGTTTATAGTTCTTGTTTTGAGTTCTTCCGCGGATGACACATGCAAGACGTCTTAAACCCAGACATAAAACCCCATGTAACCCCAGACATAGAAACCGGCGATAAGTCCGGACTCCTCGCAGGCCACGGAATGGGTCCTCCTCGCCCTATCCAACTATTAGGAAAATGGCTATCGAGCCATCGCCTAGCATTGACACCTAAATGTGCAGGACATCCGTCTTGCTGGTATATCATGTTTTGCCTTGTAGCCAAAGGCACGTCTTCGAGGAGGTCAAACATTTCATTCGTCAAAAAATTTTCGTAAGCTGCAGCATTTAGATTGCTCGGTAAAAAATGTGGTCCAATTAAATTGTCGTCAATTATTCCCATCCACACATTGACCGAAAAACGGCGTTGCGACCCTTTTGGCCTCTTTTTATTAGCACTTTTGTGCACTTTCTCACTCCAATAATGTTCATTGTGGTAGTTAGTAATCCCATCTTGATCAAATTTGGATTCGTCGGTCCATAGGATTTTTTTCTAAAAAGACGCGTCTTCTAAATCCGCATTTAACATGAATCTACAGAAAGCAACTCTCCTTTTAGGGTCCTCTTCGTGAATAACTTGAACAGGAGTATAATGGAAAGGATAGAATCCTGCATTATGCACCGTAGACCACGCTTTCCATTGTGTTACAGAGAGTTGTGTGGCGACGGTGTTTGGCAAAATTGTTGGTTCATCGATAAATTCTTGCAGAATATCCTCTTCGTAATTAACAACGTGGACTGGGGGTCTTCCGGCATTAATTTGTCGTCTCTGAACACTACCAGTTTCTCGGATTCGCCTATACACTCCTTTAAAAACTGATACAGTGTATTTACTTCAAAAAATACGGCGCCAATTTGTAAACAAAACCAATGCACGCATGAAAATTTTTGAAAAAATAACTCTTTGAAAACTTTGTTTTTTTTTTTTCTTAACCTGCCAGTTTGCTTCCTGCATTGGCTTAGGTACGCATTAAACCTATTTGCAATATATTCAAACAGCGATTTTAAGTTTAGTTCGAATACGAATTTCCGCCTGCTTCCTTTGTGATCATTTTTTTTTCAGTTTTTTTGAAATAAGTTCCTAGTTTTTATGCATTGTTGGAGAGCTAAGAAAACGGTTATATTTTTAAAATAATCTGCAAGCCAAGTTTCATAACGTTTTTTTTTTTTAAGGCATTTTAGTGGAAAATAATCTCAATCTTGAAATAATATCGTTTTTCGTCTCGCATTTTTAAATTTGGACCGATAATTGTTGTTTTAATATTGATAAACAACCAGTGTTTAATCGTTTTTATAAATCAGGAGAAATAATGAGATTTAAATTGATACTTTTTTTTAATAAATTTTTGATGCTGCATTTTTGACTTATTTTGAAAAAAAACTAAAAAACATGATAACTCAAAAATGGTTCACTTTTGCATAATGCATATGGGGGTTAAAATTATCGGAAATAGTCACCCCTATCACCTTCTAACGGGAATACGTCGAATTACCAATAACCCTGTATATCGTGTATCTTAGATGTTAATTATATGCTAGACATAATAAATATTAACGTTAGGATGTGTGTGTGCTTTTTGTTATAAATAAAGTTAATTTAAAATAATAATAATAATAAAATTAGTTTAAATTATCTTAGTAACAAACAATTTTTAAATGTAGATAAAATCATTAGAAGATGATGCAATATAATTAATTAATTTATATACATTAGAATTACCGCGATATTTCAAAAACAACATAGATGAAAACAAATTGCCATAAAATTTAAATTTTATAAGAAAATGTTATAATGTATGAAAACAAAATATGTTATCCTTATAACTAATATAATCTCTGAAAGAAACAGAGAAGATTTAATTTTATTATACATAATTACATCTACTTAGCTAATTACTGTAGTCACTAAGTAATAATATCTTTTTATGAACTATCCATTAACGACTTGATATAAAGTATAATCGTCTTTTTCTTATACAAATACTTAATTTCGTAATAATATTAATATCACAACGATGTAACGGCGTTCTCATGTGCATGCATTTCTTTTTCGGTAGGATTCTTAACGATGTCCTTTTGTTCCTTTCTATGAAGATAATATAGAAATCTGGAAAATATATTATAAAAAATTAACATTCTCTACCACATATAGTATTTGACCTCGATAGCCTGTCATTTCAAATTATAAATTAAATTAAGTGATATATAAATTGTTTTTAAATAAGCTTTTTATATAAATCATGATAATTATAAATAATTTGATATTTTCTTGTGGATTTATTCAAAATCTCGAAGTAGGTACTGCAGATTGTTGGGTATTGTAAATTGACTCTCTCATTTCTCCGTATCTAGCACTCTATTTGCGAAATTACGTTTCTTGTGTCATCTGTCGCTATTCTTAGAATAAAATTTTTGTTTCAAATCTAATTTTGAGCTCATCACCATGACATAATATTATAATCTCAGTTATGATAAAATAACGTGAAAAGTTAATATACGAAAACAAATATAGTAATATCTGACACCAATTTTGCTTAATATTTATGTATTAAAATACATAAATATTATAAATTTATAATGCACAGAAATGAGATATAATTAAACTGCGTTAAACAGAGTGATTTTTGTGTTTTTTGAGCAAAGACACTTTTTCTACTACCTACATACGACATCAGTTTTCCAAACTTATAAAACTTATATTTTAATACATTAATATTATAAATTGTTACTTAATGAAAAGATATGAGATATAAATAATTGCGTTAAACCAGCTCGCTTAATATATGTATTAGACCTAAAAAAGAGAGGATATTATGTCGTTCAGATTTTATGAAATCAGGATTACCTGATTATATAAAATCTGTATCTGATCTGATTTAGTATTAACTGACTTAAACTGACGTAGATCTAGAGCTAAGACAAAAAGGAATCATAATATGACATATAATTATTATGTAAAGTTTTTTATTCTGTGTTAACATGCAAAATAACTCTCAATATTCCAACTCTTGTACATCACGAAGTAAGTGCTTGTAAAAGCACATACGTAAATTTTAGTAGGTACTATTCCAATAAATTTGAAAAGTATAAATAATAATTAATGAAAGCATGAAAAAGTTGCATAAATATACTTGTGCACTTGTGTGAATGAGAAGAATGATGAGATTTGAGGAAGCGAAAGAAGTATGTAAGCATCGCGACGCTTGACGTTCCGTCCTCTCTGACTACCCCGTTGGAGATACAGCGTGAAAATATGTATGTAAACGCTAGCAACACTGCCCGCAATTTAGACATTACCAAAAATAGTTCTACATTACATAATGTAATTTCTTCTTATTTATTTATGGGAATGTGATCGTATGTAATGTGTGATGTGATTCTCTTTAAAATATTGCTAAAGTTTATGTTAACAGAATACATAATAGTAATTCGTAGCAACGTCTCGATTTAATGATAATGGTAATAATTTGCTATGAAATTTAAATACCATGAATTCCGACATGTAGGCACCTTGTCAATTCGAAGAAAAAACGTCCTAGACCTTTCGACGTAAGAATTACATCGTCTCACAATCACGTTTTATGTGAGTTCCCATTTTATGGGCTTTGGTTTTGATGTTGGTAGATAGTGCAAAAAATAATGTCCTACTTTTTTATTCGTCTGTACAAATCCCACAACACCTCGTTACAGTTTATATTTATGTCGTTGGTAAAACTTATTTGTAGTAAAACGGGGATTAGTAGTTAATGAAAATTAATTGTGCGATAGCAAAAAAAAGTTACGAATTGTTACATTAATAAAATATTTCGAAATTACACCAAAAATGGCAAACATTATGCAGTTCAACTCTTTACAGAACTGAAATACATACAGCATAGATATTTTAATTTTTAAAATGCAATAATTGGGGTACAGAAATTATGCGCAGTATCACAGAGTAAATTCACAGTATAAAACTACGTCAGCGCCTGTTGCAATGAGTACGGAAGAGATATCTGTCGCAAAATTTAATTTGAATAAGCACAGGCGTACTTGAAAATCTGAAACAAAATGAAATATTTAATAAAACTTACATAAATATAAAGAATGCTGGCACAGTCATCAGTCCTCCCAGTACGTAGAAAGCTCCTGGGAATGTTTCTATAGTTTTTGAATATACTTTACTGTAGATAGGTGTATACACCACAGGCACGATCGCATCCACCAAACCGATCAGTGAACACATTTTCCCTGAAAGTTAAATTTTATACAATTTATTTATTAAAAGTTCAAAGAAGTTTAATAAAGATCCTACTTTCATCGAACTAAGAAAGCATCACATGAGTGATGCCAGCCGTCATAATCAATTGATTTGAAATCTTTGAGATCTTCTCATAGTTCATATATTTTATAATTGGTACATCAAGTAATTAAGAATTGAGGCAAATAAGAAAAAAATTCAAGCAGAGTAAGAATCTACATTGCCAGTCTTCTTAAAAATTATATAAGCTTTAATTTAATTTTTAAGAAGACTTGCAATCAATGAATGACTGAAAATACGGCTCACATGTATTTTTACAACTATGTAACTTGATGATGCACAAACACTAAAACTACAAGGTGATTTATAACAAAAGAAATATTTTCCAAATTAACCGTAATGGGAAAAGAATATATACAAGTTAGAATCGTTAGAAGCACTATCCTTATGAGGATAGTGCTTCTTGTGCTTAGTGTTTAATACGGGTCCATCGAAACGTCAGTACTAGAAAATGAAGTGAAATATAGTATAGCTAGGAAAATTTTTGTTTATTCTATTTTGTTTGTGTGTGCATACGTTTATAATAATAATATACTTTATTGACCAAAATTTTTACACATCTTTTTATGAAGTCTCCTACTCCAAAACTATGTATAAACCTGTATCTCATAAGTCAGCATACGTTTAAAGTTGTGTTATACATACAATACACTTAAAAACAAATAATACAAAATTGTTACACAGCTAGTCTTTCTGGTTATGTTTGATTATTATGCATAAAACGTTAAATCGTGACATCTCATATTATTTAAATACTATTTGAATACGTTTATAAAATATACAATGTGATGAATTCCTAAAATCTGTAGCTATTTTCCGCTCAAACTCCGAAACCCACCAATCGACACGTGAACCGCAACTCAACGAAGCATCCTCAGGATATTCCAGAAATCAGACTCGGTCAACTAACCAGCATCAATTCGGTACTAGCTTCCTGGAGAGGCGAAACACGTATCCATTGTTGTTGTTTGGAGTCTGAGCGCAAAATAGCTAAAGGTTTTAGGAATTCATCACATGAAATGGAATTCCGCAAAACAACACCTGTCTGTATAATATCTTAAATGTTATTATAATATCTTAAATGTTATATACCTATAATATCTTATAATATATTTAATGTTATATATAATATCTTCAATGTTTAGAAACGGTATAGAGGTTGTATGGATCAGATTTTTTCGCTTCGCGTTATCCTGGGGAAGTTTCTGGCTATAGGTAGGAAAATTTTCTGCGCTTTCGTGAATCTAGAAAATGCATTCGATAGAGTAGTGCGAAAGAAATTGTGGAGTCTTCGGCCTTAATATGGCGTGGGGGGCCCCTTACTGCAGGCTGTGAGGTAATTATATCGAGGCCACAGAGTTTGAGTAAGGTTATAAGGTGACATGTCGCCCTGGTTCGAAATCTGTTCAGGTGTCAGACAGAGCTGCGTGAGGTCTGCCTGGCTGTTCCTGCTGTATTTGGAAAATTGGCTCTAGACATTGAAAGGTAGTATGAGTGGTATGATATGAGATGACACAGTGGCTGCTACTGCCTATTTTACACTGACGATGCTGTGCTTATAGCACCATCACAAGCAGAGTTGCAGACACTAGTCACGTGCAGAAAGAAGAATGTGAAATGAAAGGATCGAATATGAATGTTAACAAAACTAAGGTTCTGGTGTTTGAAAGGGAAGCGGTACACTCAAAATGTGAGAATTGGGTAAATAGAAAATGTCTAGAACAAGTGAACGAGATTGTGTATCTGAAGAGTGCGTTTTCGAGGAATGGAAGATGTGAGTTGGATGTGAAGAAACGGGTAGCAGCTGGCAATAAAGTGAACGGCGCTTTGTCCGTATGAGTAGGCAGTGTGAATATATCTAACACTGCCAAAATGGCCATCCACAATGCAGTGTTGGTGCCAACTTAATTGTACGGTAGTGAAGCTTGGATATGCTCGAAATTCAGTGAAAGTATGATAAATGTAGTAGAAATGCGATCTCTTAGAAATATGTGCGGTGTCACCCTTGCGGACACGATAAGTAATGAAGAGATACGCAGTATGAATGGGTTGCACGACAGTGTTATTGTACGAAATGAAGAAAATAATACTTAGATGGTTCGGGCACATGGAAAGAATGAGTGAAAAAGACTGACGCAGAAAATCTACAGGGTATAAGTGAGCGGTAAAAGAAGCCAAAGAAGACGAAGGCTGACTTATGACGATCAAATAGCCAGTGTTAGCAGACGGAAATTTCAATAGTACTCGCATACCTAGGCTAAAATGTGTGAGGAAAATAGTGAGATTTGAGGAAGCGAAAGAAGTATGTAACAACCCCGACGCTTGGCGCTCCGTCCTCTCTGTCTAACCCGTTAGGGATACAGCGTGCGGATATCTTAAATGTTTTATGTTTTATTAAAATTTTAAACTTTATGAAAAACCATAACGACTTTAAATATTAAAGACAGAATGATTTTTTTTCTTAAGACTCCTGGAATCGCTTTGATGTTCACCTCCCTGTCGAACTGTCACAGCTGTTTCTCTCAGAGATTATTAGATATAGGTAAATAGTCGAGGAACAGTTATATGTGGTGGTCCAAAAACAGACTAACTTCAAATGTCGAGTTTTCATTTTTAGACGTTAGGTTTGGGTGCTTAATTCCCCCTTAGCGGAAGTACTCATGTATCCTAAGTAAGTTGACGTTACAGAAGGCATAGTGTGACGTTTACATTATAAACGCCCGCTCGCGCGATAAATAGACACTTATTTTTCTCTAGGTACTACACCTAATACAAAAAGAAAAATACCGACAGACACATATATATAAAGATGTCATTATAGTAATAATAAATAAATACTTCAAACTCGGAAAGAAATTATTACTATCTATTTGAACTTAGAACTTACAGATACATTTCGCAATGAAATTTTTACAATTTACACTGGTATTTCGGAAAAGTATTACGAAAGTATATAAATGTAATACTATCATCATAAATTAGACTTTGTTATCTACCTATTAATACCACAATTTAAAAAAAATAAAGAACCATTTTAAACAGTTCTTTTAACCAATTCTTTGTGTAGTATAAGCTCAGTTCTTAGTTTGGAGTCACACAATTAGTCTAATAGTATAATGAAGGAATTTAGCATTATATTGGACACAATTGAGCCGCTCTGGCTTCGCCAGGGTGGGGTGTTAAATGTTTGTAACAGACCAAACTTTTTTGTTGAGATTTTCATACAAAAATACCATCAAAATTTCCGACTTTTTCTGTGTATTTTCCAAAAATTTTCTCATGTGATCCTTATACTGACATTTGCGAATAAACAAAAAAGAAAACAGACAAATCTGTCGAGCTGTTTTCAAATGATGCTCCATCATACATGTGGCAATTGATTTTTATCTATTTACCTGTCATTTTTTCTAATTTTGTTTTGAGGTTGGCAGTATATTGTTTTGAGTTTTTTTATTTAAAGCAACTACTTTTAATTTTATTTTTTGGACCATGGCAATCGATTTCGAAAAAAAAGGTTATATATCGTACCGGACCGTGTCCATGTCTGCCATTTGTTTATAAAACATAACGCCTTATTTTTAACTAACGTTTCAATTATTAAGTATATTCTTTTTGTACCATAAAAAAAGATAATTAATTATTATAATTTTATTTTCATATTGTTTAACGAATATCGATTAAAGTAACGCAGATGTTTTATTTTTTGCACTGCCTTTTAGATCACGTGATAGAAACGATAATATTTCTACTCGAGATGAAATATGAATATTTAATAAAATAAGTAATTAATATGGAATTAATATACTTGTACTACAGTAACGTAATTAATTAATCTGTACTATAGAGATTTAAGAAGACAATCAGTTTGAAATATTTATTTCAATGTAACACACCCTCACTAATTAAAGTAATTATCTTTTATGAAAGTATTTATGTATTCATATATATAGGTACATACATGTACTTATAAGTTGTAACATATAATATATACATAAATGCACATAAATACAAATTCACACAAATTGTCAATAAGTAGCTATTTTATGAAAACTTAACGAACCGTTGTTTCGAAACGAAATATCTAAAAAATTATTGATGATGTGATGACGCGTTCAATAACTAGGAAAGACATAAAATAAATAAATAATAGCTCAAAAACTTGCTAAAAGAATCTTTTAGGCATTACCGTAAAATATTTACGTAACATTATTATTATGTGTAGTATTATTATATAATCGCACACGTCATTGCGTTCTTCCTTTTCAATCACAATCATAAAAGGACTGATATAATCACCACATATCCGGGTTTTATGGTATTGTGACGATCAGATTTCTGCGATTGGATAATTTTCATTACGACATGAAACTATGATTCGTTATGTATTTTTCTACGTCTTAAACCCTTAATTGATCTAGTGTCTAGTAGGTATGGCTTATTATTTTATACCTCTATATTTCAATAAAATTACGTTAAAATGAACGTTGAACGTTAAAAAAAGTTATAGAAAATTACTAAATATTTGAACACATCACATATTTTAGCCCAATATTCTAATCTAGTTAATAAAGAATTTATATGAAGGGAAGATAAAATTGATACAGTAGCAAACAATTATACCTACTCTAGAAGTCTAAATACATCTAACTTAGACCTGTATGAACGTATCAAGAAATCGTCTTAATATCTAAAAAACAGTTAATCTGATAAATTTATTGCAACTTTTATGATCGAGGTTATTATTTCAGGAGGCGAAAAAAGGTATCTAAGGACCGCGATGCTTGGCGCTCTATCCTCTCTGACTACCCCGTTAGAGGTGCAGCGTGAGAATATGTATGTATATCTGGTTATATATGTATTATTGCAAAGAACGGACTCTTGGACCTGTTATTTCGGTTTGCTAAAAAGGTAAAAGACTCAAAATCGTTTCGAGTCTTATGAAATGGATAAACTTAAGGACTTATAATAAGGCTATTATCAAACAAGGTAATGTTTATATGAAATATTTATTCAAAAATGTCTTCATAGTAAGTAGTTTATGTGATAAACTATATTATCTGTATTTTAACATGTCTTTTTCAATTAAATTAAACAATAAGTCTTATTTACCTTCTCATTAAATTGTACAGAAACGCATGTTGTATGTATATATTGTTGTTAAGTACATAATAACTGTACGGTCAAATGACGATCCACTACTTTGTTCATTACGGCGTATAAGTTCCGGCTCGTGATCATTTATATCTATCTAAGTATGCGCTGACACGTGATGCTCTCTGACATCAACAAAAAAAATCATAGCGTACGTACCAAAACTAGAAATCGATTTATGATAGGCTTCGATAAAATTTTCTTCTAAAAGGAATTGTGTAAAATCCGAGGTTGATACGGGAAAAAATGTTACTACCGACACCGATTTGCGAACGGGTAAAATCGGTTTTTTTATGTCTTTGTGGATCATTGAACACAAGTCATAGGACAATCCAGAGCATTTCGTTTCGGCATTGTGATGTTACATACCTACTAGTCTGTAACATCAAGCATTCTAACTAACATGCAAATATATACTTATTTATGTATAATACAGTTAAAATACAAGAATTGGGAAACGAACGCAAAACCATAATTATGACTATCAAAATTAGACTAATATAACGTTTCAAACTGCTTTTATTATAACTGGTTTCTTTCACTATTACGTTTCAGGTCTAGAAGTCCATTGTTATACCACAGATTAATTAGTTACTAATGAAAAGTTATACTATGTTTTTCGTTTCGCACTGCAAAGAAAAACTCGACTGATCCTTATGTACGAGTACATAAGTGTTACTGAGAAGTTACGTATGAATACTATAATAATTGAATATTATTATGTGCAAAACAGGTATGTTAAAGTTTAAAAAGTCTCTTACCGACTTCTTCAGGAGAAACAATCTTCGTGCCAAGAGATCTGATAGCTGTTACTCCAGAGTTGCCGAAGAAATCGAACGCAGGTCCAGAGTAGAACCACTCCTTCGTCGGTGCAAAAGCGTACACAAAACTTGACATTACTTTACAAGCAGTTGCTACAATGCCGATAAAAGCATCATGCATTTTAAGAAATTTACTGAACAATGTCACCGCTATCGTTGTACCTGAAATAATTAATTATCTACGTGAATTTATGTAAGGTCCCCGTTTAAAAATTAATATTACCTTGTAATTCTTAAGATATCGTAATAAATTAAATAGATGTAGTTATATACAGGTTAAAATATTATGTGATGAATAGTAAGAATATTCAATAAATTGCATTGTTAAGCATCTGTTAAGCGTCTGTGAACCTTTTCAGTTCTATGTTAGGATTGATAAAAACATAAAAATAATTTCTTTTTTAATTTCTTTAAACATTTCATATACCTATTTAAATTTATACATAATCCTCAAGCTGTATCCTTAACAGGGTAGTCAGAGAGTAGTCATATGTATAATAGTTAAAATAATACATATAATACCTACATAATGAGAATTATCAGATTTGATGAAGAGAATGAATCGCGAATAAGGACCGCGACGCTCGGCGTTCTGTCCTCTCTGACTACCCCGTTAGGGATACAACGTGAAGTTATGAATGTATGTATCTACATAACTTTATTTTTTCTTGTTTTTCAATCACGTCTGACTAGTGTGTTATTTCTTATTTATACCTAATATGTTTTTTGTATATATTTTATATAATATAATACCTAATATATTATGTACATTAATTACTCTTACCGATTATACTCATGACCACAGAATAAGAAGAGAATAAGCTGTATTCAACGACGTCCATATTGTATTTTTTCAAGGTGTATAAGAATAGTACAGATCCTTCACCTGTAAAAACACAATTGTAATAGTATTTGTATTGTCAGTCACACATTTATAAATCGTTGTTTAATTTCAAAAGTGTTATAACAATATTCGATGATATAAAAGGCATAATATGTATCTAAATCTAATATACTTAACAATAAATAACACTAGCAGTTAATCAACTTACCAAGCACAGGGCCCATGATAACTATGTGAGCCCATACGACCAAAAGTACACGAGCTAATCTTCTTCCACGACTCATAAAAATCAATGACAGCGTATCCCAAACATTTCTTGGATGAAAAAATTGTACAAATTTTTGGCATAAAGGTCCTTCAGTCTTTGTGTTTCTCACATCATGTATTCTGAAGAGGGTTTGAAGAAATCCTAATACGTACAGTACCATGCCAATACCAAATACTCCATAGTAACCGACTGCTTCTGTTAACAGCCCACTAATAGATGAACCTATAGGTACACCTAAGGTAACTATGACAGCTACGATCCCAATTCTAAATGTTCGGGAATCAAGCGATGTAACATCTGCAATGTAGCTATATGAACCCATAAGGGCAATCGACCATCCTCCACTAAAGGCAGTAGGTAATGATTCTATTAATCCTGTCACCCAAAGCGGCCACTCCTCAAAGTAATATGTAGTCAAGATCAATCCAAACGCCGATATGAATTCTCCGACAAGAGGTACAAGCATTAGAGTTTTGCGATTTCCAGTTCTGTCACTCCAAGCTCCGACAAATAGAATAACGATTGCTGGAATTCCACTCTGAAGAGGTTGTGTCCACGCTGTCATATCCGCAACCATCACCTGAGCAGCATTCAGTGCTTCGATAGTAGTGTTATCACTAACATCCCCGGCAACGGCTCTTGCACAAATTTCTTTCGTGTAATTTAAATCGACACGACAAGCTTTTTCCATATTAAGTTTTTGGACCGCTAATATTAATAATACGTATGGTAGAACATAGCACAACAGGAATGGTTCAACAGTAATAAAATTTAATATCTTTGAAATCCTTTCGGAACAAGAAACAGGTCCCGTTTTGCTTTTAACTTCGTTTTTGCCATTGCGTTCCACATCATTAATTTTATTTACATCAGATAGTTCCATTTTGCTCTCAGTTATGTCTTTCATTATTATTTTGTTAACAACTTTATGAACATTTAATTTTAAACATTCAACTTTGTTAAAAAGTCCAAATGTTTGTAAACACGAATAGCGACTGACCGGTCGAATGAATCGCAGACGTTCCAAGGAAACTTGTTTTACATCTAATTATAATGTAACGTAAAGAAGCTTCCTCTAAACAAATCCTTGATCATGATAACCCGCCTAATGCCAAAGTTCGCATACACAAGTAGTATTTCAACAGCATTCCAAAGTTTTTATATCATTCAGTAAAATGGCAGAAAATTTTATTGATTGAAAATACTTATCGAAAAACACATTGTTAATATAATAAATAAAAAGTTAATCATACAACTCATTTAAAAACAATGTAAATGGGTGAAAAGGGTAAGCTCTTGTGCTTTATATACATTTGTTGTAGATAGAAATCTATACTTATCTAGAATAAGACTCATTTGATTATTTATCTATGATTTCAACCGCGTCGAATACTATTCCGAATAAAATATAGCCTATATTAATTGTGCGTTTGTTTGTACCATATAGTACAAACAAACACGCAACTTTACCTCTTTATAATATTAGTATATATGTATATAGATAACAAAATACAAATATGCCACCAAAAGATAACACTTACGTATACCAAAATAAATAATTAAAAAAAACGCTAACTCAAAACATGGACGTAAAATTAATAAGTAATTGTCAATAAATTAGTATATATTTGTGATTCTTGGTCCGAGGTATAGTTAGTTTGATTTGGTTATGTTTTAATATACGATAATATTGTCAGTGGCATAGCTAAGGTCATGGGCGCCCAGGGCAAGATTTGATTTTACGCCACCCAAAAATTATGGTTTGTAAAAAAAAGAACAAACAATTTTGAAGTGTAATTTAGGTTTATGTGTGATTTATTTAATTAAATGTATTTATAATGCATATTATATAAAAATATTAGCTTTTACCTATCCTTCTCCATATAAATTTTAATTGTACCAAATTTCACACTCCTCCGTCCGCGCAATTTTCTTAAAAAGGGAACTAAAGTTTTCGCTTCAAGTTTTAATATATAGATTCTATTTTAAATGTAGCGCTGGCATAAAGGAGTTTACTTTAACTACAAATGTCATTATAAAAATGCCTTACAAAAATTCGTTTCCTCAGAAAATATTTTTGCTATAATAAAACTTACAGGCGTAAAATTAAAATGTTTAAACAACTTTTATAAAAATATTAATAAACAAAGAGTAAACTAAGCCCGTTTTATAATATATTACTACTGTAACAAATTGTTGCAAAAACTTCGGGGGGGAAAATTCGAATAAAAACAAGACACCTAAATCAAATAAAATATTCTATTTTTTTTTTATACTTATATGATAAGTAATAGTTTTAATAGGTTAAATAGTTCGTATGTACAGTATTTCTCTCTACTACTACTAGTACTACTCTATTACTAGTACTACTCGTACAGTATAGTATTTCATGAAGAATCCACCTAATTATTAGGAAATAAAATTTAATTTGCTATTAAAAGAACATTGAAAAACATACTTAATCGAGAATGATTTTTTTTTAACTACCTACTAACATTTTACTGTCCTTTCTCCTTTGAAAAAAAAATAGGTCATCAAACTGATAATGTTGAAAAATCGGCCAAGTGCCTAGTCATACTTGCATACTTAGTATACTGTACTGTCAGTTTCAGTCAAGCTCCAAATGTAAAACAAAGAAAGTTGTACAGCTTTTTCTTTATGTAAAATATATACTGCTAATCGCAAAACAAATTTTGTCGTGGAGTTATTAGTAGGGAGGCTAACTTGAATAAAGTCATCAAATAACGATTTCCGTGGGACTGAGCAGTATTATACCGACAACTGATAGCGTCGTATTCAGTAGTGTTACCTGAGTAAGTAAAACGGTTTTGTTACATTCTCAATTGGTGGAGGGAGGAGCTATGATGACACAAAGAAGTTTAAATTTAGTCAAATAACTCAATAACTACTTAACCTATTTAAACAAGTGAGGTGTCATATGAAGGGTATTGAAATTCCTAACAAAAAACTTTAAGTAGTCATAAGGACAGGTTCAATATTTAAAAAGTTAGTTAAGTAAAAAACAAAAATTGAAGTGTTAATTTTTTATAGTTTAAAAAACGCGGTAAAAGTGCCAATTACATCAAAAATGATCCAAATAAAAGATCATGCTTCATTTTTCATCTGTAATGTACACTGAATTTCTAAAATCGGATTATAATTACGCGGTGCATTGCGTGAGCGCAGGCGCTCGTTCGCTAGATACGGTCGGGTCAGAGCGGAGCCAACACGCGACAGTTTCTTGAAAACTGAATTGCATAAACTTTTAAACTTTCTCGTTGTAATTATAACAAACACATATCTTTACTCTGTATTCCTACCTGGGTAGTCAGATATATAGCGGGGCGCAGAGCTGTGCGGTATTTGCATACTTCTTTAGCCTCTTAAAATCTCATTTCATAACACATTTTCGCCTAGGCATACGAACGAATGCTTTTGACATATCCGCCGGCTAATACTCTAACTAAATAGTTAGATCTTCGTAAGTCAGCTTTGATTTTCCTTGGCTTCTGCTACCTCTCACTTTAGCTCTGTAGATTTTCTTCGTCAGTCTTTCATCACTCATTCTTTCTATGTGTCCAAACCATTTAAGTATTCCTTTCATCATTTTCACAATAACATTGTCGTGCAACCTTGTCAGACTGCGTATATCATCATTGCTTATTTTATTCAGAAAGGTGACACCGCACATATTTCTAAAAGATCGCATTTCTAGCGATCTCATAGCATTTCTACTGCATTTATCTTACTTTCATCTGATTTCAGGCAATTCCAGGCCTTACTATCGTACAATAAAGTTGGCACCAACGCCGCATAGTGAGCGGCAAATTCAGCTGAATTAGATAATATATTCGCACTGACTATTAATGCGGCCAAAGCATAGTTTATTGCCAGCTATTACTCGTCTCTCCACATTCAATCCAAATCTTCCGTCTCTAAAAAACACACTCCCTAGATATACCATTCCATACACTTGTCCTGGACATCTTACATATACGTATATTTCACACTTCGGCTTTACATCATTTCTTTCGAACACCAGAACCTTAGTTTTGTTTACATTCAGTTCTTTCACTTCACATTATGTACAGCATGCATAGTCTGGATGTGAACCTTTCTCTTTATAGAAAGATACTCTGATGCGGTGCGCCAGTCCTTCGAAACATCTCCTTTCAGCCAGCAAAGATTGCACTGTTTGCATAGGTATCTCAGATCGTAGGACCACTGTACTTGACCTTCTCAGCGGATACTTCATCTTCATCTGCAGCCTTTTCACATTTCAGACTTCTAATCGCTTTTTCAATCTCTTTCATACTAATGACTTATTCCAGTTCCTGACTCAAGTGCGGCAATTCGTTAGAATCGCTTTCAGTGTCAGAAACGGAGTCGCTATTTTCATTCTCTCTGTTATAATCACTTCATCACTGAAAAACATTTTTTTGTCTGTTATCAGATGATTTTCTTTCGAACGCACTGTATTCAATCTGGAAAGTGCAAGACCACTTTGATACTTACGTATTTCGTCCAAAATAATTTGTAGTTTTCCTCGAAGTTACATTTTTACATTTTACACGCTTCTTTTTCACTAGTGCTTTCGTTTCTACTTTCTGCCTCATATATGTCTCTTTCACCAAATCTTTAGTACCACAGCTATTTACGATAGAAAGGTAGTCTTGCTGTACTTTCTTCTTCTTACATGCAGTTGTATTATAAAATATTTAAAAACGAGAAATTATCGCGATTACCTTTTATTTTGTTTTGACGTTTCGGCCGAGTTGCACGAGCTGTGGTCTCGAATAAACTGTTGCAGCAAGCTTTATTCCGTGTCCGAAGCAATTTTTTTGTCATCTACCTCCGATATTCGTAAATAGTTTTTATTATGCCTCCTACACACCGCACTCACATTGTCCACGCATTTCCCCGTACGCAATGTGCTTCGCAAGAACGTAAGTGGGAAATGCAATTTGACTTACCATAGGACACAGTGGCACGTTAGAATTGTGTATCTGTCATAAACCATATATTTGGACATCACTAAAGAATAGAGCGTACGATTTGTGTGAGCTTGAACGTCTGGAGCAGGAGCTAGAGGTACTGACAAGGAACGGATATCTGTTGAACGAATGAGGCGGTCTATAAAGAAGTACAGACGTCCAGAGGTGAGCAAACAACCTACCTACACGCCCCGGTCAAAGAGTTATGGATAAAATTGGTTGGATTGAAAAAAGTACTTCATCCGCACTGTGTACACACTGGGATATAAGGTAAACAAAATAGTGGACATATCGAAAAATGTTTTGCCGTTGCTAACACCAGATGTTTAAAAATTAGATTACAAGCTGTGGTAGTTCATATATTGGCTAAAGAAACGGATTGTTGCTAAAAGGGTTAAGGAACACCTCACAGCTGTAAAAAAACCGGCGAACAACCAAATCAGCACTAGCGGAACATGTTTTCCAATTAGATACCAATCATTGGATTGAACTTCATCGCCTGCAAGTACTTTTCGTCGAACGTCACTTTTATCCGAGAGTCGTGCGTGAAGTGATAGAAACCTTGGTTTTCGTCTCTTGGTTGCGTCTCTTGAGACGCAAAAATTTCAATCGGAAAAACCAGAATCCAGTGTTTCAAGTAACAAAACCTCGTTTTTCGCTCCGGTTAAATGCGTGGACACTGAGTGCAGTGTGTAGGAGGTCTAATTAAAGCACAGACAAACTAGCCTAAAGACAGGAAATGAAATGGCACCGTTTTCTGCCATCGATTTGCACAAATGCTCATATAAGTTCAAACACAAACGCGGGTCTTTTATTATTAACCAGGAAGCAGACCCGTGACCTGTGTCTAATCTTTTAAAAAAATATAGAATAAAATACTGTATAAATAAAACAATTGAAAATTGTTTTTCAATTGAAAATTTAATGATTTAAAATTTTAAACCAATAAAAATAAATAAAAGCGAATACCCGTACTAATTTTATAAATGTAAAAGTTTGTCTGTCTGTTTATTTAATGATGCAGGTTTCTTTTTTTCAAAAAATGCGAGTCTGTCTGCTGTTTCTTTACAGATAAATGTTTCTTTGTACATTTGTTTTCTATGCGTTCCTATACCATTTGTCTGATTGCGATGAAACTTTAGTGAATTGTTATGCGCACGCCTGGGAGGTTTCTGTATATGTGACGTCATCATAAATCCAATATGGTGAATGCTCCGTGTAAGAAAGTAAAAGACCTCCAGCAATATAAGTATCAAATGAAATGGTATATACAGGTAGCAGTTTCTGTATATGTGACGTCATCATAAACCCAATATGGCAGATACTCCATTGAAGGAAGTAATTTTTTTGTACGACACCAACAATATGGGTATGAAATGAAATGGCATAAGCAAGGGAAGGTTTCTGTATATGTGACGTCGTTATAAATTAAATATGGCGGATGCTTCATGGTAGGAAGTAAGTTTTCTGTTCAACACCAGCAATATAGGTGTTAAATGAATTAGAATTATCAGGAAAAGGTTTCTGTATATGTGTCATCATCATAAATCCAATTTAACGGATGCTCCGTAATAGGACGTAACTTTTTCAAGATTTCCAGCAATATGGGTATCAAATAAAATGGAATAAGCAGGGGAAAGTTTCTGTATATGTGACATCACCATAAATCCAATATGGCGGATTCTCCGTAATAGGACGTAACTTTTTCAAGACTTTCAGCAATATGAGTTTCAAATGAAATGGTATAAGGAGGGAAAGGTTTCTGTGTAAGTGACATCGTCATAAATCCAATATGGCGGATTCTCCATGGTAGGAAGTAACAAAAAGAAAAAGGCTACTTTTTATGAAAAATCTAGGTCTAGAGGAGAGAAAAGGAAACACTAACCCGGAAAAATCACGGTAGCATTTTCCACGCAAACGAAGTCGCGAGTACGGCTAGCATATAATAAATTAGTTAAAATGAATAAAGACGCACATTTTATGGTTCCGTAACCAAATGACAAAAACAGAGTCTTGTAATTTTATCTTCGTCCATCTATCCATCAGCAAGTTACAGCCACGTCACTCGGAGAATACTGTCATTATATTATGCAGAAGTGGATTAGGTGTATAATATAACCCACTATACAACGGCGTAGTAAAATTTGCAAACGAATGCCTGTCTCTGTAAATTGGTTTTATAAATAAATGAGACAAAATAGATGATAATCGCCTAATTTTCCGTTATTTTATAAAACTTAAAAGCGAATGTTAAAGTTTATGTAACTTAATTTGCAAGAAACTGTGGCGTGTTGGCACGGCTCTGACTCGGCCGACCGTGTTTAGCGTTATTTAAACTATAAAAAATTAACACTTCAATTTTTGTTTTTATTTAAATAACTTTTTAAATATTGCACTTATGCTTATGATTTTCAGACAACTTTTATTAGGCATTTCAATACCTTTAATATGACGCCTCACTCGTCCAAATAGATTAAGTAGTTATTGAGTTATTTGATAAAATTTAAATAAAGAATCTCAATCTCTGTGACGTCATAACTCCCCCTCCATCAATTGAGAAAGTGACAACAACTTTTTTCTTACTCAGGAAACTATTAAATACAATGATACCAGTTATCGGTATAATACTGTTCAGTCCCACAAAAATATGTTTTAAATCGCATAGCCTCTCTAATATATAGCCTACATGCAGCCCAGCGCAAGCGAATGTGGTCTTCATAACCACACCTTATAACGGAAACAATAAGGTTCATTTTGAAATTCTGTAGAAGTTCGGGGATCCAACCGAGTTTTTGTGAAAATCAGGTTGTTCTGGATTTTTTGTAGAGGTTTTTTTGCCAATCCAAAATACAGGGTTAATTGAAAAATAGCAATAACCTCTTAGTGCAAAATTCCTGTCATCATACCTAACAACTTTTGTTCTACGACTTTTCAAAACTTAATATGTTCGTCAAAAAATATTTGTTAAGTTTTGTTGTACTGTCTGAAACGTAATGACTGTGTACGTATTCTAACGATACAATGCAAGCGCACCGGGCCTCAGCGCCGCGGTGTGCGCGTGCCGCTTTAGCGACCGGGTAGAGTGGGTGTCATTTTCAGAAATATTTGTTTTATTTTTGTATTTTTATTTTTATATGAAAGAAAAAACATGAATTTTTAAAAGTCATAGAACAAAAATTATTGGGGATAATGTTAAGTACAAAATACTAAGAGGTTATTAGTATTTTTAAATTAACCCTGTATATACTGTACTGACACCCCAGTACCGCAATACCGCACTCGCTACACATGATGGAATTTTACCTACATAATTTCATAATTATGGTTGCTGTAAGGGATGACCTAAGAACTTCAAGAAACATTCACTACAATTTAGAGTTTTTAAGTAATTGTGGATTTGTCACCTGTCACTTGAAAGTCTAAAGCAATTATTTTCTCTTCCGTCAAAGCTTCATTTTTTATGTAAATACTTACATATTGTAACATTTTTTCGCTATTGTACCTTCTTTTTAAGAGCTTAGAGGTTGTCAGAGAAAATAATTGTAGAACTGGCAAGTTAAAAATTTAAATATGTTTTTTTTTTGGAAGAATAGAACAGGATTTGAAAAATGAGAAAAAAAAGAGAGCGAGGTCGTTTTTTTGAAAAAACAAGAATGGTTATGATGGAGTAAAGAGATTATTTTTCTCCTCAAAAAGAAGATATTTGATTTCTTTGTAAAAGTAAAATCTGTTAAGAATATTAAAGAAGATGTTGGCAAAGTGAAAAAGATAGAGGCTCGAACCAGAAAACTGATGTCGCCCAAACTTACAAGGCAAATGGACCCCTCGACAAGAATAAGGGGGAGCAATGGCTTCAATCGGATAAAGAGCACATTAATCAAGGTGACGCACCAGTTTCATACGAGTTTATAGAACTTAAATTTACACTGACGATGCTGATTGCAGAATTATATAAAGTCGACTTATACTTTTGGAGATAATATTCGAGAGTGGAGTATGGGACAATACAATCTAATTTAAGCCAGTGGTTTGTGTTTTTTTATCATAATGTATAAATTATAAGGTGAAAGGTATTTATATCTGATTTTTGTAAATTACACCACACCATCACAACCACTTTGATATCTTTCTGTTTCTATTTTATTTACAAAATTAGTATTGATTTATTTGTTTCAAATTATATTACAATTTTCCTTTTAAAATAGAATTTTATTTAAAGAGATTTCCAATAAATTTCAAAATTTACTTTATCCATTCCCTTTTTGTGGCATCCGGGTGGGAATGGTTTAATATGTAGATATAAAATTTAAAACCCGTAAGTCAAGTGTGAGACATTGCGAGGACGTTTCTTTACTATGACTACTTTACTTACTACTTAATGAGTTCTACTACATTAATTTCAACAAGTGTTAACCATGCCGTACTGTTTGTGTTAATATGTTAAAGTTATGAAGCGATGCTAATGAATGTCGTTGATCTATGTATTTATGAAGACATGTAGTAATATAGAGTAAATACAAGCAAGTGTCGCACTACGCTCTGGCTGAAGAAAGCCAGGTGTGTCGTGTAGAAGGGGAAACCACTCCCCTTAACTTTAAAAAAAGTAGAACCGCAGCCACATTATATTGTAACTGAGTACTATTTTGTCATTATAATATACTGGTCATCCAGTGGTTTAGTACAATACCTATGTTAAAAATCAAATATATAATACTAAGAATTCACATTGTATTATAGTTATTCACGAGCAAACGTTAAATGACATGTAAACTGTAGTATCTTCCATATCTAGTTACGTGTTATGACTCTACCGACTTGTAAATAAATATTTGGAATGTTTTTTGCGTAATTCTTAAAATAAACTAAAACTTCCTTTAACACAAGATTTTAATTTTAAGAACCAAACAGATATTTTGATTAGTTAAGCAATATTTCGTTTACAGATTTATATTTACGAAGCGCATTTGATGGAAAAATCGTTTACGACGTAGGTACCTTCTCACTGTAGTCGTTCGACCTAAATGCATAATTTTCAGTTTAAATTAAGAGAACAAAAGGAAATGATCTAAACTTTCCAAGTTTGGCCAAGGATCCAATTTTATTCTTCGAACTTTATTGCATTTATATAATGTTCGTGGCCCTTACTAAGTTACGCAATATAAAATAACGCACGTAATAAACGTAATATTATGATTGGTAATAAGCTTAAGTCCTCGGCCCACAAAGCCGAAATAGACAAAAAATAAGAAGCATAGGTATTTCCATCGTAGAGCGAGGTTGAATTACTGAAGTGAGTTATGAAATCACATGTAATGTCAACGTTTATTCTTAAACCAATAGTTAAATTGTCGCAGGGTATTTTTTTTAGTCAAATGGGATCAAATGGGGTCCGCATCAGCACCGAGGGAGTCGAATATATATGTGAACAATACATATTATTAAATGATATTTTCAATAAAAAAATTACCCCTTTTATACGTGTAGTAACTGTACACACGACTTCGTCCGCGCGGAAATATTTTTCCGTGGCTTTACTGGATTGGGTTAGTAGATGTACATGTATATATTATGATTATTATGTATAAAGATTGTGTTAAAACAGCCCACGTCTAGCCTGCGTCTGTCTCCGGTCCAATTCACATACTATTTCAAATCGGTTCAGCGGTTTAGCATTTCCCATACAAAGTTTCATTCCCTTTTTCACCCCTTTAAGGATAGATTTTCGATGAAAATGTAGCTTAACATTTGCGTAATCGTACGTTCTTACTATATACTGATTTTCATCAGAATCGGTCAAGCCGTTCTTGAGTTATAAAAGAACATGCAAACAAACAAACTAAAATTTAAAAAGTAGTAGAATTGAAGTCATAAAACGAATATTTATCATATTTGCCAAAAAAATTGTATTCACAGACAGACGCTACAGGTTTATATAGTAGTTTAGATTAGTGTGGTTTTCCAGATGCGTATGCTGCTGATTACTTTTAATTATTCTCGTACTAATAACAATTACTTATTTATTACTTACAAGAAATAATTAACAATTCCTTTTACGAAAGAGAACGAAATAACAACCACTGAAGGCGTATAAATAGAATAAAGTGTTAAAATTTTCTTGCTAGCTTCAAGTAAGAACTCATGAATTCTGAAGTTTTTTAAAATTAGTGACAAAGGGAGAGTTTCAGTAGGCAGTTCTGTCTCCTCCTAAAACATAAAATTAATATTATAATGTGAACTAGTGCAAAATTTTTTTTGTGCATGTTCAGAAATGATAATAAGAGAAATAGAAATGCCACGTGAGCTTGAAACAGAGCCACGTATCTGGCTAAAAAGCCATATGTATACTCGATTTTTCCGGCTCGGTCCCTAGAGACAAAATATTTAATGTTTAATATTTAACAAGGGAATAACATCACTATTTTAGCTTAATTTTTCAAATTGATAAAAATCAATATATATATTCTGACTATGTGTTATCTATCTTATCCCGCGTAAATACCGAACTGCTTGTTATCAATTTTGTGTGAGAAATCTTACTACAAAACTTTATGAAATCCATACATCTATATACATATAAATAAAATTGAAATGTCTGTCTGTGATTTCGAACATAACTTGTTAAATGTGTCTGTGACTGTGATTTCCAATTATCTTAAGCTTTTATGGTTATTTGAACGCAACCAAAACATTAATCAAAAATTAAATAAAAAATTTAAAAAAGTAATAGTACATTTTGATACAAGTGTAGAAAGTATGTCATTTCTTCACGAATCCCGGTTTGTTGACCCAAGCCGAAGGTGCGGGTCAACAATAGAGACGAGTGGAAATGACAATTCCGCACGTGCATCGAACGACTTTTTTCTTATTTACATTATTTATTATTTACATTTATTTATTTACATTATACGTATATATTAAAAAAATAAATTTATTTTAAATTTAATTCATGTATTAATAGTATTTACGCTGTAAAATAGTCATTTCATGCAAAAATTTTGTACAGAAAACTTTTTGATTAAAAACCTCCTTCATGCATTTGGATGTTATATGCAGGAGAAAAACACAAAGCACTGGTGTGGATAAGAATAACTTTTCGCACGCTAAACACACATGGAAAAGTCTACTTTTTGAGCAATTGTATTAAAAAAATGTTTGTCTGTCTGTTTGTTTGTCCGGGCGAATGTCTGAAACGGTTGAAACGATTTTGACAGAACTTTCATTGGCAGTTAGAGGGCTTTTCAGAGAGTAATTAGGCTGCTTTATAATACCGAAAAAATATCCAATTTAATGCAGGTGAATCCGTGAGACATAGCTAGTTTTCAATAAACGGACTGATTTGATAGCGTTTGAAAGAGATAAAGCTACATGAACTTTTTTCCTCGTATGTTTTAAATCAATCCACAATACAAAAATTCTCTATTTACGTATACATAAAATTATCATTGTTACCGTTTGGTTAGAAAGGGTATGTAGTTTGTATCAGAAAGTTATAATAAAACCAATTTATCATATTTTATTTCTACATTTTACATACATATATTTAAAAACACTTGAACATATTTTATTTTTTATTGGATTTTATGTGTGTAAACGCTATCTTGATGTCCTAAGGTTTACAAGTTTTTATAAGTAAATCTATTAGTAATCTTGTGTGTGACTGCCTAATTATGTTTTTGCATTTGTGTCAATTAATAACAAATATATACGATATACAACAATAAGCGGCGATATCGGTTCTGGAAGTAGTGGAAGTAATCTCCAAAGGCTTCTGTTTGTTCCGTGCTTGTTGAAGTACAAGAACATTAAACAGTAAAGTTATTAAATATACTTACTAGATAAAATCACAAAAACAGTTACCTTCAACTTGGATAAATAAACGTAATAAACGCAGAGGAGCAGCTGAAGACTTCTTGATAAGGATTCATTCCTTTAAATAAAACATATTACATACAAAATATATACACTTATGTAGGAATGAAAAAAATAATAAATGTTACAAAATACATAGTAACAATAAACCTATAACAGTAACATAAAATATTTATTAACCGACTTTTTGAAAAATGAGAACGTTCTCTATTCGTTTGTATGTATTTTTTATGTAGGTTCGGGCATGACTTCATTGCAAAGCCTACTATCACAAGAAGAAGAAACGAAAACTTCGAACGTGCTTGATGTAGATTCTACTTATTAATACGTAACATCGGAAAATGCGCTAATCTGTGGGCCACGCCATGAAACAAAAAAAAATGCACATCATAACTTCAAAATTGTTTACAATATAACTTCTTTTTCTGATTGCCAAATCAAACCACAATAATATCTTTGCTTTGGAAAATAGTAATAGTTAATATACGGCCCTAGTAAATCGATATACATCATCTAATAAAAAAAGTGAGTGATAGGTAAACAAATGCATGGGCGGTGGTGATGTTCTTTCACTGATACTGGAGCTTACTTACTTCTAAGTAAGTTAATTCGAAGATGCACCAAATAATCTTAACGGCTTGTAAGGGTCTATTTATGTGGATGATTCTTTTGAACATTATTCCGTTTCAGAATTAGAAAAGTAGTTATTTGTAGACCTACTCTAAATATTTATTTAGGCTAAGGCTAATAAAGGAGAAATGAAAAACTTTTTAAGAAAAAATTAAGTCAACTTCAAAAAAAAACACTGAAAAGTACAAAATAAATATAATTTAATAGTCAAAACTAAAATACAAAAATAACTTTATACATACGATACAAATACTTATTATTAAGTTTAACAGTAATCGAAGTCGATGCTAAATCAGTGTGCAAACAACAGAAAGTCTACTAATTTGGTAGGTTTGGCACCGACTTCAGTACTGTCAAATTTAATTATATAGGTGTTTCCATCGTATGTATAAAGTTATTTTTGCACTTCAGTTTTGATTAGTATAGTTATTTTGTACTTTTCAGTGTTTTTTTAAGTCGGTAAAATTTTTTCTTAAGAAGTTTTTATTATTATTATTTTAGAGGATGAAGACTGAACACACTCGTGACCTCGAAAAATACAAATATCAATATTCAACTTTTTTCTAGATATATAGTTTTCTTAAATTTTACGACCGTTTGTAATAATTGCCCTTCTATTTATTGTGAAAATAGTGGCGAATTAGAGGGACTAAAAAGGTTTAACAAGGACTTCTGTAATTTATGTTTGTGGTTAGATGTAATGATAAAATGTATAAGTAACATTATCCTCTTTTTTATTTAGACTAAAGGAAAAATAAATGAAAAGAACTAAGAATACGCGGTGTGTCTAATGTAATGAGGTAGTAGACAATTAGTCAAATCAGTTAGTTTCTGCCATATGTTAAATGCGTATTTAGTATGAAGTGTTCGAGATTATGAATGGTGACGTCATAGTTTTTTCGTTTTTTTCACATAAACGTCGTCGTCATGTTATTTACAAAATTAATAACTAAAATTCGAGAAAGAAATAAATTTCTTTTTTATTCTTTTTGATCGGTCCTTTCAAATGTAATTTTATCGCGCTGAGTATTTTACAAGCTTTTATTTAACTTCACAAGTATGTCTGTATGTATGTTGTTTAGTTCAAATCTTGCGAGCCTTTGAACCACTTCCTCTAAACTTACAACTTTGAAATTTTACATGCTTGTGCAGATCTGATGACAATACACTAAAATGATAGAAATGACTGCAGCCAGAATTGTCTCCTCGCTAGAGTACTTCTCAACGATTTGTAGTAGAGATACAAAACTTCAAACAAAGATTTAATTTGGATAGCATGATTTTCACCATGACCTGATGCTTGATGATAGCCAGGATTATCTCCTCGTTAGGGTACTCTTCGACGATTAGTAGTAGAGATACAAAACTTTGCACATAGATTTGATTTTGATAGTTGAGTATGATTTTTACCATAAACTTATGCTGTAGCCAAGATTGTTTCCTCATAAGGGTACTCCTCGACGACTAGTGGTAAAAACATGAAACTGCATATAGATTTAATTTTGATAGCTAAACATGATTTTCTCCATAAACTGATGCTGCAGCCAGGATTATCTCCTCACGAGGGTATTCCTCGAAGACTAATAGTAGAAATACGAAACTTTGCATGTAGGTTTAATTTGATAGTTAAACATGATTTTCACCACAAGCTAATGCTGCAGCCAGAATTTTCTCCTCATGAGGGTACTCATCGACGATTAGCAATAGAGATACAAAACTTTGAACGTAGACACCATAAACTAATGCTGCAACCAGGATTAAATCTTCATGAGAGTACTCTTCCACGATTAGTAGTAGAGATACGAAACTTTGCATGTAGACTTAACTTCGATAGCTAAACATGATTTTCACCATGACCTACTGCAGCCAAGATTGTCTTCTCATGAGGGAACTCTTCAACGGTTAGTAAGTTGGACATGAAACTTTGAAAAAGAAAGCACAGTTTTCTATCGTATGTAGTTTGGTGAGATCGGCGTCGACAATAATGGTTTGCAATCTTTCTAGGAGAAGGAAAACTCCAAAATCAAAAAATTGATGATGCAGAATTGTCTTCTAACCACGGTACTCCTCGGACGATTATAGGTAAGACACAGACAATAACAAGACGACGACAGGTAAGAGATACAACTTCGCGAAAAAATCCTCACAGACACTAAGTTGGACTCTACGCAGACTGAGTCGTGTCATTCTCGAACCGCCTAAATAAACGCTTCTCTTTGCCGTTAGCCCTATTGGCTTTTACAGAGTCACCGGTCGCGTTGGAGCGAGCGTAGAAGACGCCCTGCCAGATGGTGTACCATCTGATGGGTGAACCTCGGGCTCAGAACGTCATCAAGGGAGTTTTCGCACCTGCGTGCACATTAACGGGTTTCCTATTCAGGTGCGGACCGGGCCTCTAGCGGATACGGTGACGGCTGAAGGCCGATTTGTGTGCCCAGTGTTTTACATGGCAAGTATACAATGTGGTTTGAGGTCTGTATGTATGCGTGCTGTGCGATGTGATTGAGCTTCTAAACGGGGAACGGGAACGTAAACGCCGGTGGGGGCAGCACGGTTGTAGTGTGACTTGAAGCATGTTCGAGCGCGAACGTCTGATGTCTAGACCTACTATGTTGTTTAGGAGCGTCGAGCTCGGGGGTGTAAGATGACGCCCTACCCACTAGGGGATTACTATGTAGGGAGGAACGGTGAAAGAATCGCTTCGACGCCTCTTTTAGACATTAAGCTATTGTTAGCAATCCCCGTCAGGGATACGGCGTAAAGATATGAATGAATGTATGTGAGCAATTGGAAGTCGTAATGCAGCTCTATTTTATGTACGTAAAAAGGGGCACCGGTGGGTCTGCGCATGAACCTATTGTGTATTACTTGAAAGGAGTCGATATGAGTTGACGTAGCTTGAGCGAATACTACGCTGGCATATGTCGTGATAGGCCTGACGCACGTATTATACAAGAATGCTTTATGTCTATTGAGATGATAGGTATATTAGGCCAGCCGAGGAAGAACGCGCCGCTGTCGCGGACCGTTTGGGTGTGGCAATAAAAAGTCATAGTACTTGTAAAGAGTGACTTAGGAATATCCCGTTCGAAGAGTGTAACTGTGTGGAGGGTATTAGCGCGGCGGGCACGACCGGTCGTTGTACCCTTCAATTACACGGCGGCACTTTTCTCGGAGTTGACTTCGATTGTCCAACGTCGAAACTACTCCCTTAGGCTCGTGACCGCGACTTGGGGGAGTTGAAAAACTCTGAGGCAACTACAGTCTAATGTAAATAATGCAATATCATCCGCGAATAGGGCGATCTCTACACCGGAAGCTTAGGAAATATGGTTTGTGTAGAACGAGTAGAGAGTGAGCAATAATGTAGAGGCCTGTAGGACGCCTGCCCTGATGGGGTGGGAAGAAGAGAGCACACCTTCAACTCCATACCAGAAAAAACTGTCTGGTACTACGTGTACGAGATCATCTGGCATGCCGAGTTAGCGCAGCTTGTACACTAGTCCGGCGTGGTAAACTTTGTCGAACGTCGATGAAGAGAATCCCCGTGCCTACGTGGTGACGCGGGCGATTCAGGCTCTCTAGGGTGTAGGTGGTGCACTTGTTGGATGCACGAGTGCTGGTGAGTGAGCACAAGATCGAAAACCAAATTGCTCATCTTTGAAAAAATTAGAAGCGAGTATTGATCTGTAACCTTTTTAGGTGAAGGAAAACTCCATAATTAAACCTGGTGGCCGCCAAGATACCTTACAACTATTATGTGTTCTTTGAAATGAATAGATTGAGTAATATTTCTAACTAAGAAGGTGTAAATAAATGAAAAGTAAAAAAATATTTTGAAACAACGATATGAACGATATGAAATATTTTTCTATTAAAATGCACCAAACAGAAAAAATGAACCAAGTACTCGTGTAATTTCCGTAACCTACCCCTTACAATAAAAGATTACACGACAAGCTTTTAAATGGCATAAGATCATGAACATACTGATAATAGATAATACGTGTCTATTTATCATACTTTTGCTAATGACACTTCTGTAGAGCAACCATATTCAACCATTTTGTAGGCTTGGGGTTTACAAGATTTTACAGGTTTTATGAACTTGTTGATTTATTTTTTTTCTTTTTGATGCGTTTTAATAAAAGCTTGTTTTAAGCGAAAACACAATTTTCGACAAAACACTTTTTTTCAACCTTAATATTGAAAGATTTCTAAAATATCAACTGCTGATTTTACATTTACTTTTTAAATTTGGCCTCATTTGTTGCTCTTATTACAACGATTTATTGCTATTTAACAGGAACTGCCACCAGAAAGTAAATCATTTAATGAGTAATTTTCTAAGTATAACCCTCAATGATTTTTATTTAAAAAGTTAAAAGCCTTTTTGTGGGATAAAAATCTTGATAATATACCCAGTACATAGAAATCTTCATAATAATAAAGTTAACTTAATTTTGTCTAGCTTTAAATAATTAATCTCATAAGATTTTTAATCACAATGTTATAGAAGTAATTAACATCTAAACAATGACAATAATTTCTAATGTATTTAGGTTATGGACTGTTGACTATAGAAATCTAAAATGGTTTATTCTTTATTAAATTTCTGTGGTGCATATATAACGGACATATTTTTTCATTCGGGGGTAAGGCCGTAAATTTTGCCACTTTGTAACATTGAGTAACATAGAAACTTCTATGTTACGATAACACACAAGTAACGCAAAATGTTTGTAAAGCTGAGAACATAATGTGGAATTTTTGGCGTTAAAGTTTAGTAATACGATATGTATGCTTAGACCATAAACTTCGGTACAAAATTAATACCAATCTGTATTAGTATAAACTGTATTCAATGATAGCAGAAAAATTAGTCATATGCGCGCGGAGTAGGGAAAAATGTTAAATCTAAGTATTGATAGTTTGGAGTTATTAGGTACACAACCACGGCAATCTGACCACATCAATTCATTGAGTACCTACAACGGAAGGAGACATTCACGCTTTTTCATTCATTTTTCATTTAACACTTTTTGGCATTTTTCGTGGGAGGTGAGGTACTACCACAAGTAAATGGGAGCACTCAAATGCAATGATTTTATAGACGCTTACTCACACAAACAATTCGACAACGTTCCCCCAATTTAACAAATACATAAAAATAACTGGATTGAAATTTTATTCGTGATGCATTAAGGTCTAAAATTAAATGCTACCACAAAATATTTTCTTTCGTTATCAATTTCATTGTAGTTATTTGTAAAGCGTTAAGATCTGTAATTTAATGTTAGCTAAAAATTTAATCTCGCTAGGAAGTGCGTTTACGTCATATTTTGTACAATGCGGCAATTAAAAACCGTAAGGTACGAATTCAAATCAATTCAAGTTTCATTATTGTATGAAAACTGGTACTGAGTACAAAAATTATAATACTATTATGTACGAACCTTTAGGACACTTCAACGTTCCGTAACATAGAATCAACGTTACTAGTAACATAGAAGCTACATAGAAGTAACGGAGAAGCGTGATTATTGAGGTTATAAATAGCTATAATTACAAAACAGAGTGGAATTTCAGAGTAAGATACATTAGTTCGCACTTATTAATCCCTTGTGCATAGTATTAGTTAAAATGTGCGTAAATAAAACTGTTATTTATGTTTGAAATCGTTAAAATTCGAAAAAAAATTCACAGCCAAAACGCACGTGTACACCTTTGACAAACACCAGAGACGTCAAAATGGCGCTTTTTCTTTTTCTAACATGTTGCCTGGGTACTTGGTGTCGCCAGTGCCATTTCAAAATACTATCATGAACTGTTTTTAATACATGGAAGTCGGAATTTGGTAACATACAAAATAGTAACGTATAAGCGAAAATAATGGAGACAAAGTTTTAAACAATGATAACTCAATAAAAAACGAGTATTTAAAGACTCGAAAACTATAATGTAGCAGCTTAACTTTGGGACATTTCAGATATTCATAATTAATTAGACTTTCATTGTAAAAAATATAAGTTTTATAATGCCAATTACTTTGGCGGAACAAGAAAACAGCGTGTTTTTTGGCTAAATTTGGGGGTCCTAACGATTTTAACTCACGGTATTTTTTAAACTACACGACTAACGTTCTCTTTAAAAATACAGTCTAATAGTAGAAGAGTTATATATTCTACTTCAGATACCTTTATTACAATTTATCATGTACTTTTTTTTTTTATACGCAGTCAAAATTTGAGACACTTTTTTTTTCAAAAAGTGGCAAAATCTACGGCCTTACCCTCGGGGTGAACAGAGCATTAACGCGCTACAAATTACCTTTTGACACTACTTCAAGTATAATTTAAGGAGATGCCAAAGCGGAATCGAATAGTAACTGGCTGCTAACTTATTATGACTTATATCCTATAAAAGCCCCGAATGAATAACTGCCCGCGTATCACCTAGACGTCCTAGACAGATTGGCACACACCTGGTACTTTCTATCTTTTTTTTTCTCTCTGAAGATTTATTGGCGGGAACGGAAGAAAGTTAACTCGATGATTTACTTAGATTTTTTTTGCAATTTTGGGAGTTCTAATGTACAGAAATTATAGTAAATAATATATTGTGCGTTAAAGTTCTGTGTAAGTGTGGAAGAATTGTAGTCAAAAAGTGTTTTTTAGCCTCATTAAAGCACTTTACTGGTATAGTGTTAAGAACTTAAAAAAAAACCTACATTCTTTTTATATCTGATATTATGTATTTTATGGAGTAAGGATAATTTTCATCAGCCAAGTGCTATTAGAATATAAAGAATTAATATCGAAGACGTCGACTTCATGGGTATAGTTCCCTTTTCTTCCAAAGAATTAGAGAATTATACAGTTTTTTTTTTCAATTTTTATTTTTAGTACATGCAATAAGTATTAAGTTGGTATGTTCGATTGATATACTACCATACAAAAACATTATTACGGTGCCTTGAGATAAAAATTGCGTTTTGTTCGTAACTCATTCACGTGTAATAATGGTAATTGTCAATGGCATCTAATTATATTGCGCAATGTTCGTCTTGACCGACATTACGCGAAAAATTGGAACGCATGTACGTGAGATATTTAGTTATTTATTAAAAAAATATTAAATTCTTATACAATTAGATAATAATAAGCCTGAAAATAGTTGCCAGCCAGCGAAACATATTTCAGTTTTCAGTATGCTCAAACTTTTGGTCTGACTAGTTGTATGTTTGTATGAGCTGCGACTTATTTTATTGTAAATAAACGCAACTATAAAAAGTGAAAATAATAGATACACTCATCTATTTTATTAAACAATGTTTTGAAAATACCGCGAAAGCATAAACAATATTATTTTAATTTTTTCTACGCATCCATTTCAATGTAATATAATTACATAATCATTTCTTCTTTTTTTAAATTAAATTAAAAAACATATATTTCAGTCAATACCATAAATGTAAAAAATGGCTTTAATCTTGGCACATATCCCATGATATGTGTTGGCCATCGATGATAGTTCTGTAGTGATCAACTTTTAATTGAAATTTGAATACACGCGACTGCCCAGTGCGCCACGTGATAACATGATAAAGTACAAATTAAACAGTACCAGCGGCCAGCTGATAGGCAGTAGTCGAGATAGACTCGCGCGCAACGGCCGCGGATCGCATGCAATTCGACGGCGCACGCGCATCGTTACGCCCGCATTCGACCGCACTCAAGAAAATAACAAATGATACAACAAAAATAAAATAGTGGAAATATCCAACTTATTTTTTAAATTACAGAATTTTTATTTTTAAATGGTTAAATGACAAATGAAACATAAAGTGAAATTCAGTCGTCAAAATGACGTTACGGGTAGAAGTACCCGGAGAAAAAGTTGTAACTGTGGAACCATGCAAATACAAGAATCCTATAGGTACAGAAATCAAGAAAACAGAAATGAGATTGAGCAAAAGACTAAAAGAATTTATAAAAGAGTCCTGGGCTTTTAGATCAAAAGTTACAGTTGAACCTTTTGTTATTTGTTACGTGTTGCCAAGTGTTCTTGCTGGATTAGCAGTACAGAATTTGTGTTTAGAAAAATCATGTTTAGTGAATCTTCAGTACGACGAGCAGACCTGCTTGCACATAATGCAGGGACGCACCCACAATTACTCGGAGCAGGAGAGAAAAGTGCAAACGATGGTAGCAGGGATGACAGCTTGGAGTTTTCCTCTACAGACGGCTCTACCAGGAATATTAACACTTTTTGTAGGTGCTTGGAGCGACCGCACTGGGAACAGAAAAGCTTTTATGGTGTTCCCTATTCTAGGGAAATTGATTTCAGTAATTGGAATGATTCTGAGCACTATATTCTTTTTTCAAGTGGGTTTAAACGAAACAGCTCTCATCGAGGGCTTGCCTCCAGCTTTGGCCGGTGGACGTGTTGCCATGACCATGGCTGTATATAGTTATATAACAGACATCACTAGTGATTGCGAAAGAACTTTCAGACTAGGAATAATAACTGCTATATTAACATTAAGTAGGCCTATAGGACTGGCCCTAAGCGGCATTATGACAAAACGTTTTGGTTACTACGGTGTGTTCATGGTTGCGTGCGTGTTCTATTTAATCGGTTTCGTTTACATTGTTATAAGACTGAAGCACAAATCCAAAAAGACAAAAGAAGTGGACAGTAAGGAAAGTCAATCAATACTTTCAGTGTTCTGTGTAAAAGACTTAGTGGCAACAGTGAATGTAGCGTTCAAAACGCGACAAGGATCACGTCGACTTCAGATAATACTAATTATGTTTGCATACATGTTCATCGTTGGACCAGTTTTAGGTAAACATCTTTATTTGTTAGCTTATAACGTCAGCCAATATTTGAGCATTTTTATCTAACAGTAGCGTCCTTTGTTTGGCCACAATTTCACAAGAAAGACGCATTTCACCGTAAAATGAATCCTTACCACATGTGTTCGAATCGGTCGATTTTATTCACATTTTACGATGTAATTCTACTTTTCGTAAGTAGGTACATAGCGGTTTTTATTAAATATTTTTGTGTTGACGATTCTACTCGTGCTATAAAATTGCTTTTACTTTCGAAGTATGATTGCATTTTTAATCGCAAAACATCATTGCGTTTGGTTTCTATTAATTCCGAAAGAATATTTTGTACTTATAGCTTTCTGTAACTATATTTATGATATAAGCGGTAGTCATTAGTATTTAAATTGCATAAATATAAACTTCGCAATACTCCTGCTTTAATCACACTATAATTTTATGTTCAAGTCCGTAATTTCTAATAAGCAAGTGACTATTCGTTCAGCCCACAGGTCTACGGGACGTAGTAATTTTACATTCTTCTTGTCTATGAGAAAGTCTCCCATCAATGACACGTAGACAATTTCTTTCAATGAGACGTTTTACGTGTTGTTTTAACATTCGAACATGTAAATACTATGTAGCTATATATATTTTTTACCCAAAAACGACGGTTCTGGGTTGGGTTAGAACTTGTAAATTTGTGCGTATTCTTCTTTTTTGAGTAGCGTATTCTTCTTTTTTAACTAGGTATTTTAAAAGTCATAATTTATTATATCGAAAAATATATTCTGTCATTGATACCTCAATAAATGCAGGCAGGTATAATTTCACCATAGTTTCATTCACACGTCAGTGACGGGACGGGAAAGCTGCTTGTAGACACGTGAATCGAGCACTAAATAATCACAACGTTATAATAATATGTTTATAATTAAGATTTTGTTCGTTTTTAGTCACACACCATACACTATAAATATCCGCGCGCGACTGTCATTTCTTAGCTACGTAATTATTATTGTACATACATATGACATATGTCATTGTAAATATAATGAGGCCGTTGTTTTTGCACGGTTACAGATTCAAAGCATTATTTGCAGTATAAGTTGCACTTGAAAAAATAGACCTTTCTACAAAGATTAAAATATATTTTATGAACAAAATATTTATTCTCACTATTAAATCCATTTATTAATAATACAAATCCTCAAATGAAATTGAAAAATTGACTTGAAAATTTAAAAAAATTAATGTTAAAAAATTATATTCATTTCGTTTGCTTGTAACACAGCAGAGTAAATAAGTAAAAGTCACTGCTAGCTTTTAACTATTTACTTACATATATCCTACATTTATGTACGTATATAACTCATCCAAATACTTATATGAATAATTATTTTCCTTACTTATATACTTAAAGCTAACTTAATTCTTATTTCAGTCTGTATTTCATTTATAACGGAAAGCATAACGGTAATGATATAATAATTACGTAACTGAAATTCATTAAATACATACAAATAATTTTTTTTGCGAACATCATTACATTATTTTAAAGATGATTGCAATATTAAGATCTCTTTCCTTTATAACGACAATACAATCATTATCATAAATGGAATACTTACTTAAGACTGACCGAGAATAGTTTGTCTGTAACTCAGGAATTGAAATACATTCATTTTATTTCCGTATTGATCACACTTTATAGTTCGAATCTTTATCGAATATATTATAAACCTTTTTTTACTGCGGGTATTCAAAATGGCAAGTCATTGAACTTAAAGGAAAAAACGAGCTTTTTTATAAAACCACATCAAATTAGGTATTTCTGTTTAAAATACACGTAATCGTATAATTATAAAATTGCTAATTTAACCAAAACTAGAAAATTTCAATTCTATAGTCGCCTGGATCCAGCGTGGCATATAATCTAATGCGATTGGATTTCCGCAAAGTGATATGTATTATATTTGGAAAAGTTTTTGCAGTTCACGGTATAATTACACAGAATGACAAATTCTGATCATACAGATTTTAAATGAACAATACATATTCAGTGCATCTATATTTTACATGACCTAGAGCTTGGGTCTATCTATATTGGTTTAAGATGGTTTACAACGACAATAAGAGAATATGTTGTTAACTATTTAACTATTCGATACATTCACATTCATCGGTAGTTAATAATAAATATTAATTAAATAAAGGAACTAATTTTAGGGAAAGTTGACAGAAAGTAATAGACTTTATTACAATTTGAAGTTTTTTGCCACATTTGATGTTATGCGAGAGATTGACACGACCTTTGTACAAGTAAGAACTCAGTTTTTTTTTGAGTTACGGAAACCTAAATGAACTCAGTCAAATTATTTATTAATATTAAAAGATATTGGTGTTAACATCATTTAAAGCTTAATACATGTTTTGTTATAATAATATATTCGTTGTATCATTTTATATGCTTACTACTATTATTCCGTTGTTGTTAGGCTGACTTACGACGATCAAATATCCAGAATGTTATCCGACGGAAATATAAAAGCACTCTCATACCTATGCGACAATGTGTGAGGGGAATGATGAAATTTGAGGAAACGAAAGAAGTATGTAAGGACCGCGACGCTTGGCGCTCCGTCCTCTCTGCCTACCCCATTATACATACAGCGTAAAGATATGTTTGTATGTATGTACTGTTATTCAATAAAAAGGTGTCAGATGTATAACTATCGTTACAAAAAGTTTGTTACGTATACATTAGTATAAGGAACAAACTTTAATTTAATTAATTGTCTTTTTAGTTGTAACTATTTGTTAAAAATATTTATCTAGAGGTCATTAAATCTATATTTACAAATACTTATCAAATCACTTGAAGGTGGAAAATTATTTATTATTGAATTTCTCTCATTAGACAGCCATTCAGAAACCTCTTTGGTGACGAGATTACTAAATATTCTGTAATTAAATGTGAACTCGCTCTTGTTATAAATAACGTTTACTAAGACAAGAAAAATTAGTTCGTTTTCCATGTTGAGATAAAAAAATGCATAATTCTACAAAATAAACAAAAAAGAAATCGAGTGAAATAAATCTTATCGAACGTGTTTTATCTTTAGAATTAAATCACGTTATTACAAAAACGCTTATTTCATATTTTCTATACGTTAATAAAAACTAAAATCTCACGTTTAAGGCCTGATGTATTTAGATAGACAATTTCCTCAAATATATTTCTACAATATTTTATAAATTGATTAACATTCATCATGGACTTTAGCGTATTTATAATTTCCGTCTTTTGTTTTATTCAAACTGTCTTCTAAATGTAACAAATAAGAAGTGGGAGTGATTAATAATACCTCCTTAGCTGTAAATGAATAATTTGGGCTTTATTCGACAATTTAGAATACCTACCTTCGTGTTTACGTAAATTATGAATTTTCAACAGCATTAGAAATTCTTTTATAGTATATCAAGGCTTGATAGACACTACACATACACAAAACACAATTCCGTGAACATACATGTGCATCTACGACATGTTTCAAATATGGTGTACAATCATACCACTATTTGTATATGAATATTTTTTCTTTGCAACATGCATTAATTTGAAGCAATTTTTCAATGTAAAGACAAAATTTGCCAGAGAGTTTCGTTCGGTATCTTTCGAGTTTTCTATAGGATATTACCGATCTAGATAAACTTGGAAAATAAAACATTTTTTCATCGAAACCTTTAGAGTCACTTCCATTAAATCGTCAAGAATTTACTCATTCAATAGGATTAGATTTGCTTTACAATAAAAGTGTCAACATAAATTATTATTAATAAAATACTTTTTTGCATATGCACACTATTCCGAAAACCTGTATATTATCGAATATATTATCGAAGAGCCAACAGGATCAGTTAATGAATATCATTAAAATTGCTAAGTTTCTTTGGGATTACCTCAAACAATTATTTTTTTAATATGTTAATTTTGATACCTACTCATCGTTCCAACTTGTTCCAACTTGTGTGATTGCATATTTCATAAAACATAAATCACATTGAAGTGAAGTAGTAAAACAACTTCATACATCTATTTATGTAGGTAAATTATTATTATTGTTTAGTTTCTATGGGACCATGCTGGACTAGGCTGTAGTATGCTGTAGGTATATAAGTACTTACTAACCAATTTAAAAAATCTTCAATATCGGTGTACAAGAGGCGGAAAATCGGTGAACATACATACAAAAAAAAGATTCCGGCGATTGGAGAATCTCCTCCTTTTTTTGTTGTATGTAAGACTTGGCTGCCAAAATTTTTAGCCTTTTTAAATAGGTTTTTTGAGACGGGCACACGTTTAATGAATGTGATATTTAAATATTTGTCAATTTTTTTGTACATTTTTCTAGCGACTGCGTAAAACTATAACGCAATTTATGTATTTTCGTTCGATACTTTTTTTTCTTCAATGCCTTTTTGAAAGATTTTTAAGTATTTCTCCTAAATTACTTGAGTAAGTTGCATAAAATTGCGGCTTACAGGAAGACAATACAGTTTATTAAATACTGATCAAAGGATATTTTATTACATAAATTAATATTCCAGTTATAACGATATACATATGTCGCCTTCGGGTGGCGGAGCGTACGCACGCAAGAAACTTTTTTTTAGAGCTTGCTCTTAAACAATGACAGTTGTGGTTTTATTACTTGTGAGTTTAGATACTTATAGAAATACTTAGATGATTATATTGCGCCAAAGTACGATTTCATAGGATCAGACGAAAAATAAATTCATATCAAATCCCTCTTACTGACGAAAGGAAAAATCCTAATATCTATGTATCAACATATGTTTTTACTTATGATCTTCTAAACTTCCGCTTTAATCTTCACAGAGCTTGTCTTATAAACCAAGACCCATTTCAAGTTACGTATAATGTTTTTATAAACAGTATGTATCTCCAATCATGTTATGTTTTTAACAGTTATGTAAGTACCTGTAATGTGATAAAACATTTCCATGCAATCATAATACTTAATTTGTTTTACCCTTCCAATCAGGAATTACGCAGCAATGAAATAATTAAAACTTAATTAAAATGGGTAACTAAGCATCGTATGTTGTTGTTACATTGCATTTTGAATATTTTATTTAAAATGCAATTTAGTAGATTCAGTAGAATTTATATTATTATAATTTCATAAAAAAAAGTCTACATAACATTCGGTACCCTTATATGAACAATATCTGGGCGAGCGAACTATTCTGAATGTGTGAAAATACCTAAAGAACTCATTTTCCTAGAATTGAAACCTAGCTAGATCGATTTTTCGCCTTTGTAAAACCTCTATGTTGCAAATTTCATCGAAATCGTTAGAGCCGTTTTCGAGAACGCGATTACAAAATAATATTGCTCGTACAGGATTTTCTTATATTTTTATACATAGACGAGACTTTTTAATCTATCCGGCATATAACCACCAGCACCAACGTTTGACAAGAAAAAAGTTTACTCGTGACGTGTTAAAAATCCATCAACAAAGACGCCTAACAGGATAATATGTTACTTGTATAATTCTCAAGTTTTAATATTACCAGTATGATCTGTTTTATCTAGTACCAAAACTTAAAAAACACTGGCTAATAAAGGGTTAGTAACTGGTTAATATAGCGTTCTTAATCCATATTAATCTATTAATACCGGTTAAATACCGAGTAATACAATTTAACAGCGTTTAATACACGTTAATTAATAACGGCCGTACTTACAAAAACAATGAAACAGACTTTAGATGTCATTGGGTGTGGAACAAACATTTTTTACAAATTTTCGTTTGTTTGTTTGGTCAAATTTCATTGAGCAACCGCAGAAAGTACAGATGGCACAGCATAGTTTTAAAATTAGAATCCAAATTACTTAATAATATGGTGTATGTGATTATTACGCTAACATTCAGAGAATAATAGAGTGATAGTCATTAAAATATCTGGAATGGAATCGGAATAATTAATATTACATTTCTTTATATTTTCTGTTTTCTAAACTGCATATAAAATACATTTAAAAAATATAATTAGATGTTTTGGTCCACTTTAAATTGAAAATAAATATTTATAATTATGTAATCTGTTCAGGCATTTTTGTAAAGCGCTGAAATGGATTTTAAGTGTATGGTAATCGTTTGAAAATTCCCTATTAAATGTTAATTGATCTTAGTATAATATACATATGTTAGAATAATACACTACGTGTAATATACGGTAAAATAAAACGAGAAGTTATACGTATAACGAAGTATTCCAGTATATTATATATAATATAATATTTTTGTTTCTACTCCTCATTTCTACTAATCCTTGTTAATAGATTGTTTTGAGACTTGTTTTATTAATTACTTACCTATTTAACTTGTGTAAATTCTAACTTTTGAAAAGTTTTAAAAAGTATTGTTTTAGATAGTTTTATGAATACAATCTTTTTTTCTGTTTTCCCGTACAAGCTCTTGTGGCCTAGTGATTTCCCGCATGTTCCAAAATGCGACGTGTACTTACAGGACGTAAGCGTGTGTGTAGGAATATATGGGTTGGACAAATATACGACAACCTTTTAACTTAACCTAAACTAACAAAGGTCTTGTGTTTTCCTCGAGGTTAGGTACTAATTTTCAGACCTTTTCACTGTGATTGAAATATTGTCTCGACGAACCTTTTCGAGTTATTTTAGCATAGATTAAAAAATCCAGTTAGTCTTACTTATTTTATTTGATACTCTACTTGAACAATTACGAAGTAATATGTTAATCAATGACAGCCCAGTAAAGTTTCGACATCATTATATATAGTGAAATTCTATAATTCTATAATAGCTACTTCACTGTTTTTATTGAAATATCAAATTACTTCTTACTAAATATTTTTGAAATAAGCAAAAGTGCTTAAATTCTTAAAAAAATATTTAAAAAAAGTGTACCAATTAAATATTTTTTAGTTTATAAAAATATTTTTTCTCTTTGATAAATGCACCAATTCAACTAATAGTTCTGAAAGAAATATGTTTTAAAAATCCATTCAACTTTGAAAATTTTATATCCGTATTAACTTCATTTTACGGCGCGTAAACAAAAAATTATAATAACTTCTGTCTGTATCAGATGTCCATAGTTTCTTTCTTCTGAGATTAAACTGTGTATCTACTACATAAATCATAACTACATACTTAAATATAAAACTAAATAACTGTTTTAAATATTATGCGACCATATATCTGGGTGGACTTGTAAATATAGTATCTTAAAATTACATATTAAACAATTCTAAAAAGAAAGAAATATCTTATACGGTAGTAATTACTTTTTCAAATCGTATTTTACTGGGCTATGAATTGTGATCTTTTTTACATGAAGTAACTGTAACGATTGTAGTTTTAAAGGGATACTCTGAGGCGAACTTTAATTGCAGACAACGTAAAATCTTTATTACAAATTTGATTATAAAAGGCTTCTTTGGTATCAAATTACAAATCTATTTAGCTTTTGTTTTACATTCTACGTAATATAATCGTTTCAAAAAATTACATAAAATACGCGAAACGAAATTGTCTGATATTGCTATTGCACATAATAAATTATAATTTAAAATTAGACAGCTATATTTATGGTTTGTAACTGGATCCTGGCCACTATACAATAACATAATATTGCTATCGAATCACGTTATCAGTTTTAGACAATATAATGCACTTAAGGTAATTAAGAGAAATATTTTTTAAAACAATAATTTTTATTGACTGGCCCTTTTGTTGGCGTGATTGTAAAACATCTGCTGTTCAAGTCAATCGCGAGGGCTCCGTTCCCGATCAGGTCAATTTGGAGAAATTTACTTTTTTTATTTGTTTTGAAATCTGGGTCAAAGAACTCCTTCAGTTCGTTCTGTAATATCTATAGCATAAACCTAGTGCATATTTTAGGGTCACGCAGTTGGTGTAGGTACACCAATTATCTGGAGTGATTATTTGTTTTGAGCCTTATAAAATATCAAATATCTATCTTTTTTTTAAAAAAAAGCATCTGCTTATACTATCCAGATATTTAAGCATCAAGTTCAGATTGTACAATATTCATTAAAAATGTCAACTTTCAGATATGTATACGTTTGAAACAAACATCGTTTTGAAATAGAATGTTTGAAATGGTTTTGTAATGTCCAAAACTTCGTAAACAGAATATTTATTTCGAAATGTCAGTGACACTGTTTAGAATATTCTTAATATAATAATTTTTAATACAATAATAATATTCACAAGATTATGGCTTTATTTTTGATTTTTCGTTCAATGAATGTTCAATTAGATCATTTCAGCTTAACTCGAAATAAGTAAGTATGGTTTGGGTTTTTTTTTCTTTCTTCATGACGTGGCGCACGAATTAGCGCATTCACGTTTTGTATTAATAAAGTAAAATCGTTATCGTAAAACACCTCCAGTAAAGTGATAGTAGACTTTACTGAAGGTTTATAGGACTTCTTGGAAAAGCACAAGAACTTCAGCTATACATGTTTATTTAGATCTACTCCATTCTTTTCACTTACACAGAACTTTAAAAAAGTATATAGTAAGCTTTACTGAAGTTTCAAAGGACTTCTTGAAAAAGCGCGAGAACTTCAGCTACACATGTTTATTTAGATCTACTCCATTCCTTCCACTTACACGGAAATTTAAAACACAATATACTATCACTTTTGTACTTTAAAACTACCAAAAATGTAAAAAATAGAAAATCTAAATAAAATGACAACCTCACTTCTCCCGTTCCTGCCAAAAAGTCTTGGTTTGCTTTGAGTATTACCTACCTCTCTAAGGCTAGACGCACATAGAAGCTTAGTTCGTCGGCCGTTATTAACGACTGGATAGTGGATCGTTTATTCGTTGACCATTTGGAACGTTTGTTTTATCTATCGATAGACTTGATGAACCAAAAGTTCATTGTGCGACAGAAACTTGAGTCGTGCTGTTGAAAATACATATTGATTACTTATTATGGATTGTATGGACTATGGCCCAATACTATCGACCGCATTCACGACCTTTTATGCGAAAGTATAGGTTAGACGTTATCGACTGATCTCAATCGACCAGATTTTTGTGTTGTCATAGACTTTAAAATCTGACGATTATGTTAGCAAACATGTTATATTGATCTGCCATAAGATATTATAAGCTGCCACGCGCACCTAGCCTATGAACCATATCACAATATTTAACATCCGTTTATGTTTCATTTTACTAGAAGTTACAACACTTTTTTTGGTTACTGTAGCCACTAAAAGACTACGTTCGAAGTTTAATAAGCAGTTTAATGAAATACTTTAAGTAGATACTTACAAATATTGTAACCTATTTTGTTTGTTCCCTTTGCAAAAGAACGCTACTAAGCCACACAATATTATGTGTTTTGCACTAGTTAATATTTTAAAATATGTTTAAAGAAGTGACAAATTGAGTTCTAGAACCTTCCATTCTTGTTTCTGATACTACTGAACATAGAATATAACACTAGCGTAAGAATTTTAAAAATATCAGGGAATGTAAAGCTTTACCTAAAGTTTATCAGAAAAATATAATGAAAGTCCCAATATTCAGAGATAATAAGAACTTCAAATATCAAATTTAAAAATTCACCATTTTACAAATATCGTACGGTACTCTATGCGTGAGTCAAATTCAAATCAATTTATTCAAGTAACCGCAATTGCGATGTGTTTTCGAACATCAAATCATCTTCCGGTTCGAAAAGAAAACCTGAACACTGGGAAGAACTGATAAGAAACTCAGCAGGTATCATTATTTCAGTATCATTTTACGATGCGACCTATATTATTAAACAATATTAAAAGCCAGTAAATGCATGTATGCAGATAACATTATTTCCAGACTATTGTTTTGTCTACGATGTAATCGTTTGCTTTGTAATATTATGATTTTCCAATCAGTTTAATAACGACTTTAAATTTCTTTTTGGTTAGTTGAGTTACTTAAGAGGCCCGTATTATAAAAACGAACGCGGTTACCCAAAAATGATACATTTCGCTTTTGTAATTTAAATTTTTGATTAACTAGGTAGTTTATCACGACTTCGAGTTTCCATACCCATTAATGTCACATTTCTTTTTAAACAGTTCTATATTTCGTGTAGATCCGGGTTTTAAAACGAATTCCTCTCGCACTTGACTGATTTTTAGTTGGGATGGCTAAGTTAAAACGTTATAAAACGTTGGAAAATCATACTTTTGGTAACAAGGCCTACAGATGACAACGAAATTCATTATAAGTGGGTTAAGTATCATTAAGACAATGCAAAGGCTGACTTTTACAGAAGTAGCTGTACCTACGTTCCTTTTTCACTTTTCCCAGATAAATAGACAAAAAAGAAAGCCAAGAACAAAAGATTATACTTCGTTATCATTCTACTATACTCGACTTCGATAGCGTATTGGTTTAGACATTGCTTCCAAGTATGGAAGATTCCTGGTTCAATTCCCGGTCGGGTCAATTGATGAAACTGGGTGTACTGGGAGACCCCACACAGGGAACACCCTAGTTTGAGACCAGATGATTGGTGTTTTTTGTCTGGTGCATTATTTATTAAATTAAATTAAACTATGAGAAATACAAATACCGATATTATACCAAATATCAAATATTTATAAATTATTTTATTAGTAATAGCTGTGTAATGACAACATAATATTATAATGTTAAAGTATACTGAATTTTTATTATACTCAAGAATAATCAATTCAAGTTGGTATAATTACCTAATAGCTAAGATTTTCGATGTAATATCGATCGTCGTATTTTGCTATTATATGCATCTGTACAAGTCTCAGTTACTCATAATAGCGTACTAACTTATTATTTATTTATCCCATTTACAGTTTAAGCTAACAAAACCTCGCAGATTTAGTTTCATTCATTTCTCATTATTTTCTAGTCACGATTTAACTTCCAAAATCAATTAATAATGTGTTCAAATTCGGTTATCTCTAACCTACACGCTACGCATAACTTTGACAAAAGTAGTGCAAAAACAGCATCGCAATATGAACAACTAGAAAATTACAAACACGAATTATATAGATTAAAATTGTTTTCAATTATCACATAGTGTTTTCTACTCTTTCTTGATAAGCAGACGAATTGTTTGACGAATTGAGATATTTTCAACAATAATTGTAATAATGTTTTTTATAAGTACGCATATATTTTATTTTTATTGACATGAATCAATACAATATACTAATTACACATCCTAACGTTAATATTTATAAACTTAAAACTAAACATTGACTTAATAAATAGACTTCCTTGAAGTTGCCGCTTAGAAAGCTGTCATTGCTTAGGGTGCCCAGCAGACAGGCAGTTATAACAAAGAGTTATTTGAGAGTTACTGTTATAACAAAGAGAAAAACATTACAATAAATATATATTCTAAACGATAACAGTAACCGTATGGCCTCTGTCTTATTCGAACCAAATGTCATTTGAAAGAGCTTTTTAAGTTCTTTCAGAATTGTCCACCTCAACAGTTCAAAAGTTAGAGAGGGGAGGACACGCTTTGTAATTATGACCTTAAAAGCTCATGTATCAGCAACTATTGACTTAATTAAAAAACACTTTTAAACTTATCACTTTCTATCTAAAGACATGTTTACGTGCATTTAATTTTTATTTTATTCCTCAGTTACATATATGAAGTGCCACTCCAAATATTACTTTTTATCAAAATTGTATCATTACTATATTATTCATAGAATACAGCTTAATTAGCTGACCTACGGACAGATAGAAGAACAGGCCGACAGGATAAAATTATAAGGTCTCTATTTTTTGTCATTCGCTTACGGAACCATGAAAATAAAATATTTTTTTTCCTAAATTGACATCGTCGAGAATCGAATCCAGAGCTGTCGCTTTGCAAGGCAAAAATGCACTAACAACCGAATCAGCGGCCAAATCAAAGAATGTGCCAAAACTCTTTTTGTGTACGTCGTAAAGTAAGCTAGGAAACGAGATTTGTTATAGGGAACTTGTGATGTGATATAGCTACCTGTCACTATGTGCTTCTGTTTTGTCACTTGTAAGCTCAAATATTAATCGTTTGAAGTGCCATTATAGTGTCAATCGTACGTTGATTTGTTTACGTTGAATACAAAATAGCTTACAGTTTCATATGACTATTAGGTATCACTTTTTATTAAAATGCAAAAATAATGTTTAAATGTAATTAATTACATAAATAGCTGTTCATGCAATTTTGGTTTATGAATGAAAAGAGATGTTCATTTTAAAATATGAACAAAATAAATAATTATTTCCCTATCGAGAAATATTTTTATCACTTACTAGCGATTCGTCCCAGCTTTTCACGGATGGATATATTATTGCTCAGACTACTTTCTAAACATTTCCAATAATGTGACAAACTAATAGAGAGCTCAATCGATCGAGTGGTATTCCAATCCATAAGCGACACACAAAGATACATTGATTATTGTATGTACGTATATGTTAGGCTCAAAAACCGATAACGCTCATGGAGATAAAAAAACAGCTCACAAGGTGTTGTGGTTTCTATAAAACATCAACATCGCGAAATTCGTGTTATGGCTCTGAACTATTATAACAATGCACATGACGCGTTGAGGCAAACGAGAAAGACCACAAAGTGATATTTGTGCCGCGACTTCTTGCTATTTGACCACAACACGTTTTGGCAATGAAAAAAAGCCATGACGCTTGCTGAACCCTAGTTGATGCAATCACGTCACGAAGGACAAGGACTTGTCGGCTTAAATACAACACTGCAATGAAAACATCGGTAGAGATGCCTATTCATTTTTGTCTATTTCTAGTAGTTAATGAACATTTGTACGCTAGTCATGGCTAATAAAAAGGATGTGTTTTGATCGTGGTGTAAAATGACAAATAGGTACTTCATGCAGTAGTTTTGAATTGCAGCAGCAAATAGAGCGCTAAGCACATTTTCTTTCATTCTGGTACTTATAATTCTAACCTTATTAATTTAAGGCAATATCTACTAAATATTTTCGAGTCCAGTAGAACCCATATCGCAAATTACTGTGAATCATATTATTGTTGCTAATTAGCTGACGTTCGAAATGCGTCCTGGCTTTTCTTCATTGCCAAAACCTGTTGTGGTCGGATAACATGATAATCATGACACAAATTTCACTATGTGATCTTTGTATTGTATGCCACAACGCGTCATAGGCGTTTTTATAAAAACCATAACACGAACATCGCGTTGTGAATGTTTTACAGTAACCACACCGCGTTTTGAACTGTTTTTTTTTATCTCCATGAGCGTTTTCGGTTTTTGAGCCTAACATATATGTGCATACAATAATCAATGTATGTATCTCTGTGTGTCGCTTATTGATTGGAATACCACTCGATCGATTAGGTTCTCTATTAGTTTAACACATTATTGGAAATATTTAGAAAGTAGTCTGAGCAATAATCTATCCATCCGTGGAAAGCCGGGACGAATCGCTAGTAAGTGATACAAATATTTCTCGATAACAGGGAAACAACTATTTGCTTGGTTCAAATTTTAAAATGAACATAACTCTTTTTATTCATAAACCAAAATTCGCTCTGTGAGCGTTTTCGGTCATTGAGCCTAACATATACATACATACATAGTATATACATATTACTAAAAGGCTCAGTAAAAATTTGTTTTTCTCGATTCTTCTTTTGCGTTGCGTTCTTTCTCTTGTAATGTAGAAATAATAAGCTCTACGTCATTGACAAACAAGTTGAAGCAATGCTTGTAATAGTGAAGTTATTTACTATTTTTCTCAACGTATAGTGAATTGCTTATGAAGCTAAGAAATCAGAATAAAGAAAAATAATGAAATGTGTTCAGTATTCACAAAGGCAATAAAGGAAATAATATTGTTTGCCTACAGATTGTCGCAAGTTAAATCTGAAATTGTTTGACAAAGTGTTTAGTATAAGTATACAATGTTATGTCTACATATTTTTTTCTTAGTATGAATGATAACAATAATAATATGAAAATTATTTAGAACTCTGCATGGCACTTTTATGTGCTTAAACAGTTAACATTTATTATTTATCTATGCCTATAAAATAAAATTTGAATATTTAGAATCTATATTTAAACTTAATCGTGCGCATTTTAGAAAGTATCATCATTGTATTAAATAAACAATAGGTAACTATAATTTATTTTTACTCCCTTGGTATGATTTACCTAATTTAAAAATATTAATACTTATTACTAATTTGTCTCCATCTTGATTAATGAATATCACAATTTTATAAGAAAAATGTTTTTTGATAAAGCCTCTAAGCTGTTAAAGCTTTGAAAACCAAATAATATTCAGAATAAGACCAGTATTTTTAGAGATTACCTGAAACAATGAAGTATAATTAGTAATAATAAATGTAAGACAAATTTCTGACATGTTAATGAACATTCTTTTACCGTTCAGGACGTGACGTAATCTTATAATAAAGAAAGTATAATTATGTAAATACGGTCGGGTATTCTAGCTTTTTAAACAGTGCAACCGCCATCGTAATCCATTTAGTAATTTTTAACTCAAAAAAAAATACATTAATGACAGTCAGACATTCAGGGTAGTTTAAAAAGTCTATTTTGTTATAAATAACATGTTCAATGTCAATACAATAAGCTATCACTGTAAAAATTATACCTACGGCTCTGTACTATTTTATACTACCTACGCTTACAATATAACATTAGCTTACAAGATAACATTAAGTCTTATAAAACCGAAAAAAAAAACAAAAAGTCAATATTACAAAATAAAATCGATCGAAGATGACATTTGTGGGACAGTTTCAAAAATAGTTGACGACCACTGAGTAGAGTGTCCATCAAGCAAAATTTTTGCAGATTGCCGACGCTCAGTGGCTGAGATGCTTGACTAATAGATGTTTCGTTTGGAAGGTGAGGGGCAGATGACGTACTGGTTCACGCGCTACAAGTTCAAATTCACCGAGGTGGACTACAGCTTATTCCTCACTTACTCCGTTCTGGTGGGCAGTGTTGGTAAGTTTCTTTCATATCTTATCTAAAATATAAAAATCAATGATTGTTTGTTTGTTTCTTCGTATTTTATGGGCTGCCATATCGTTCATCCGATTGCGATGTTCGATATGGATATAGGTTAAATCCTGAGGAAGGACATAAAAAATAACAAACGTGGTGTTGGTGCCATCTTTATTGTATGGTAGTGAATCCTGGATATGCCCGAAATCGAGTGAAAGTAATATAAATGCAGTAGAAATGCGATGTCTTCGAAATATGTGCGGTGACACCGCACATATTTCTAAGTTTCCTCCAGGCATTGAAAGGTAGTATGAGTGGTATGACATGTGATGGTACAGTGGTAAACTGCCTATTGTACGCTGACGATGCTGTGCTTATAGCACCATCAGAAGGAGAGTTGCAGACACTAGTTACGTCCATGAAAAAAGACTGTGAAGTGAAAGAAGTGTGATATATGGGTAAATGGAAAATGTCTAGAACAGGTGAACGAAATTGTATATCTGAGGAGTGCGTTTTCGAGGAATGGAAGATGTGAGTTGGATGTGGAGAGACGGGTAGCGGCCGGCAATAAAGTGAACGGTGCTCTGTCCGCATTAGTAAGCAGTATGAATATATCTAACTCAGCCAAAATGGCCATACACAATGCGGTGTTGGTGCCAACTTTATTGTACGGTAGTGAGTTCTGGATATGCCCGAAATCGAGTGAAAGTAAGATAAATGCAGTAGAAATGCGATCTCTTAGAGATATGTGCGGTGTCACCCTTGCAGGCAAAATAAGCAATAAAGAGATACGCAATATGACAGGCTTGCACGACAGTGTTATTGAAAAAAATGAAGAAAGGAATATTAAGATGGTTCGGGTACATGGAAAGAATGATGAGAGACTGAGGAAGAAAATCTATAGAGCGAAAATGAGTGGTAAAAGAAGCCAAGGAAGACCAAGGCTGACTTTGACTTATGAAGATCAAATAGCTAGAGTGTTAGCTGACAGAAATGTCAAAAGCACTCGCTACCTAGGCGAAAATATGTGAGAAGAATGATCAGATTTGAGCGAAAGAAGTATGTAAGGATCGCGACGCTTGGCGCTCCGTCCTCTCTGACTACCTTGTTGGGGATACGGCGTGAAGATATGTTATGTTATGTTTAAAACCCGGGCGAACCAAATTACTTTGAATTGTATCACAAATACTGCATAAAATAAGTGTCAGTTCGTTAACTAAATAAATATTTCAATATCTTACTGAATTTTACTATTATCTGGTTTTGCTGTGCATTCCACAGATGGATGTAGTGTAAATGGATATAGTATTTTGGCTAGCAAGTATTGCTACAATTTATTGCTAGAACCTACAAATAGAAGTAAAGTCAAGGTGTGATTTTATTGTGTCTTGATGCTCTTTGCAACCCGAATGGGAAACGGCATGGATGAATGAGCAATGAAATGAATTATGTACGTACATTATATATATCATATATATGTACATTATATATATCAACCAGCCCCATGAGACTTGTAATATATTACAAGCTTTTAATTAATTAGCATTAGTATTTTATTTGAATGATTTATATTTCAATAGTAAGTATTCCTATTTCAAAATAAATAATTTTATTTTATTTTGAATGTTATAATGTTTCTTTTTTTAAGAGAAACTCATGAAATGAATTCTTGTACCTATGGCTTATAAATGTGATATTCGTTATCGATAAATGTAATCACTTTTCATCCCGTACGTGATGTGACGTTACCTATGTCTTCCGCTTACGTCCCAGTCTTCTAAGTTCTAACCTTGGCTAAATAGTTTGCTTAGAAATTCGTAAAATGACTTGTCTCTTGGTAAATAGGTGATCTACATATCTTTAAATGTGAGTGAATTTTGTTGCTTTCTTTAAATTTGTGAAATTTTGAAATTAGTTGTTAGGTCATGTGAACAATAGATACCCATTTAACAGTAAGAGTAATAGTGACCAATTAAAAATAAAGCGGTATAAATATATTATGAAACTAACGATATATTTAGGTAGGTACATTAACAAATAAGGAAAACAGTATTTTAAAAATAAACTACTTAATAAATCAACTTCGGTACCTATTTAGGTACGTTCAAAGACCTAAATAATATCGTGACAGTAACAAAACGAACAAAAAGCAGGAATTGTTCAAAAACTATTTTCTTGAAGAACTAATAAGTACCTGATTTTTTGTTGTACATTTTTTGTTTTCGCTTACGATTTACCCGTGTTTATATTGTGTCACCGTGATTGTGTTAAAAGTAGCACGACGGAGACTACGACAATAAACCCAAAATTTTGTGATTACCTCATTAGGGTGTTTCGTAAAATACGACATCTGTCGATAGTTAGCACCAAACATACTTGTAGTAAATGAGCTTATAAACGTAAACTAATATACGTAACGTAAACCAGTTAATGTAATCAACGTAAACTAAATGTAGTTCCAAATTAATCTAAATCGCATTTGCGTTATGAATACTGTCACTACGTGACAGTGACGTTACATTTCTGTGGTAGGTTAAATATTAGATTATATAGACAGTGTTGGTAGAGTTAAACAACCTCTAATTAATCAGTATACAAAAATTACTTAATTACTAAACAGCAATATTTCTTATATTAAAGCATACACTTATCATTTAGATTTCATAATATTAAACTAAACAATGGACTTTCCCCTTGATTTACGACAAGTAAAACATTATGTTAACAAAAATATCCGTTAATTTGTTTGAATACTGATAAGTAAAGACATTTTAGAACTAAGTATTCCGGCGAAGACCTGATAATAATGGCGTACCGGAAAGGAAGCTTAATGAGTGATGTCAGTATAATTATGACACAGTCGTGAGAAAATTGTTTAAAGTCTTGGTCGAATAGCAATGGCGGCGTGCGATTTTCTCTCCTTACCTGTGTTATAAACTGTTAACAAGTGCCTAGGTAAATAAGTTAAATAAAGTTTTTATAATTAAGGCAAGACAGAGCAAAAAATTCTCATGATTGAAACACTGTTTGAAATACACAAGATCTGTAGGTAATATTTTAGTGAACAATGGCATTGCTTATGAAAAATAAAATTCAGATGCTCATATCTAAAATTTTTATTACTAACGACTTTAGTACCGTTTACATGTTACGTCAAATAAGTTAATTGTTTCTCTATTATTGAATTATGTTTATGAGTGTAACGGTTTATTCGACGTTGCCAGTCTTCTTTTTAAATAAAAAAGATTAATACCGAAGTAATATAAAATGTAATCTACTCTTCTGATACTTGTTATGTTATTACAGTCTAGAACTCATGATAATATCATTAAAATTACACAAGTTCAGGGTCAAATAAAAAAAAAAAGTGCTCCTGGTTTGAAAATTTGAAATGAATATTATTAGTAAATAGGTATTCCTATTACATATTTTATCTCTGCACCTTTAGCTTTGGCTATACCTGTTTATATAAATTAGTAAAGGTTAAGTTTCGAACGTTATCCATCCCAGACATTCTTCATTTTGGAATTTCATTACTAAAGCATTAATGTCCTTGTACAGGTTCATTCATCACAATCTACCTATTCTGCAAGAGATGGAAAGTGGAGGACAGCATTATCGGAATCGTCGCATGTCTGAGCAGGATAGCTGCTAGTATGGTGTACGCTATGGCTCCTACGCGTACCGTGTATTTCTTAGGACCTGTGTTGGACATGTTCAGTTCAGCAGGAGCAACATCTCTACGGTCAATCGCCACTAAGCTGGTGAACGCTGACGAAATAGGTGAGATTTTATTTTTGTACTTTTAGTGTTATTTAACATTACTTTTTATTTAAATTAAATTTTAAGCTTAGTTTTCCTCCATAACATGTTTTATTTTAAACTCATATTGTGCTCAAGTAAACATCGCACTAGGAACCAATGTCTGAGTTGTCAGATGTCACTAAAGAAATTAAGGAATGAAGTGGCATTCAGAATAATGAGTATGAAACAGCTATTCTAGAAATGAAATAGAATATTCTACGTAATATTCTAGAATACCTCTGGTATTCCAGATAATTATGAAGAATACCCAATTCTTAACCATATTTATTTTTTTAGTGTGTTGTGCTTGAATATTAAGCCGTATATAAACATAATAAAAACAATAAAGTTAAAATATGCACAAATAATTTGTAAAACACGAATCAATTGTGACTTTTAAAAATTCGCGCCAAAAAACAGTCACGTGACTTGACGTCACTGTCTATTTCCCTCATAGCTCATATTTTCCGCGAAAAAACACCTCACCATATCCACATCAATGTTAGGAAGGTTTCACAAATCTGTTTATTAAAGCTTTTTACCATTAACCAATGTTTACACCGCTAAAGTAATGTAATAACTGTGAACGGCGTCTTATGTAAAATATAATTTAGGCATGTGGATATTCCTTAACAATAATAATATAATATGTCAATATTTTTTCTAATTGAAAAAATACGGTTTTACGCGTTTGACCTACCTCTCAATTTTATGTGGAAAGAAATATACATAACTAGTTATAAAATTCTTTTTATCTTTTGTAAATATGTCAAAATTAAACACTGGAAACTTTTTACCTTGTGTGATAACATAACATTATAATAATTTATTATCATTTTAACATCAAAACACCGCAAATTTCCATAACAAAAAGACAAAGTTCGCATATTATAAATTCTCTCAACATTTCATAAACGTAGTCTAAGCAAACACAGTTTTTTAGAAAACTAGTTAACAAACAGACCGACAGTCTAAAAATATGTATTTTGGATACACGCAAACCTAAAAAGCCTAAACTTTATTTTTTTCTCATTTATTATTAAATTTTCTCATAGATGTTTTCAATAGCAGCACCTTTATGCTATTATAACCTTTTTTGTTGCTAGGAGTCCTAACAAACGCGCTTGTTTCTCAGATCGCTTTTCTTTTCCGAGAAAAACTATTTTTAATTACGTACTTCGTTTCGTAAATTGTGATAGGGCTGTATATCGGAAATTCTTAAAGAATTACTTTTTTTATTATGTTACCTACGTGAGTTTTTTACAGTTCTCCTATCTTCATTATGAAATGAAGCGACATCACCTCAAATGTTACAGAATCACGACGGTACTATTTCACATTGTTTCCAACATATCCGTATAATAATCAACACTGACGTAAAAAATAAAAGTTATAAAATTAGAACCCGTTTACATACTATAAAGCAAATAAAACTTTAAGTGTACTATTACATATAATACCATTCCATTTACCTTTTTAAGATGTGGAACCCCAAATACGATGTTTCTTTTTTACAAATTAGAATATTAACATAAAATAATACCAATAATACAAACTGCTAAGGACTGAAACACATTTTCGGCGTGGATTTTACTCATACGTACAACTTGAGTACTTCCAAAATAAGAGTCTAAGCCTATTCACTATGCATATTCATTCTCCCGGGCAAACATGGTTGTTGTTAGGCCTCATCGTTGCTTTCCATCAGACAAGACGGAGGCCAAAGATCCATTAAAACGTCCATTTATATTTAAAAAAAAATAGGTATTTCATTTCTCTGTTTGTCCAATCAACCGAATGGTTAGGGTTAGGGTTGCCAGGCGCTTGACTATAATTGGACATTTTTGATTTCCATTGTTTTTCCGGCCAAAATTATATCCGCTGTATACGTCTAACTTTGCCTGTAGTTAGACTTATTCACGGAATTGAAGCTTTTAAATTATAACGTCGTTTTGTGTTGTGTCAAAATGTCAATAACATTAGAGATCATGGTAACAAAAAGCCACTAGTTTTTATTTTTAAACAGTTTCATTTAGCTTGCCCTGTTTGTTGTTGTATTTTGGGTCAAGTTTAGTAATTAAAATTTTACTCCCTTCCTGTTAACAGATTGATCTGATATTTGGTACACGCCTTTAATTTTGATGACAATACATTTGAATATATTTAGTATAATTGTAAGTCCAAGATGGCCGCCGCCACAAAATAGCGGATTACATATTTTTTCACAACTCCTTCAATATGAATATTGAATGAAAGGGCTTAACTAGTAGAATACAGTACACCATGAAAAATTTCAAATTTAAAATGGTCGCCGATACAAAATGGCGGATTTCATATTTGTTTCAATCATCTTAATATAATGTGGGTAATGGGTATTAAATGCTTTACAATTAGAACACAGAACATGGCGGATTATAGAGTTTATACAGTCTATACAGTAAATAGAATGAGAAATATTAAGTAACGTAATAAAAACTAAGAACTTGAAAATAAAATACGTAAAAAAAATGTTTAAGTTAAACGGTTTTAATGAAAAGAAATGTAATAATGATGTAGATAATGTACTTAAAGCTAAAAAATAATGAGGAAGGTCCTAGGTATCAGTTACCACACCACTCTTCTCATTAATCTAGGACATTGATCGGACTATATAAACTCGTGGGGCGCGTGAAATTTCTATCAACAGTCAACCGCTCATATCATTATAAATGCTATTTACATATTTACTCAGGTAGATTTTTTTTTAATTCTGTATCTTAAAAGTAAAATGAAATTCTTACAAAATCATTCACGCATTCGTCCGTCTGTCACAGTTGATTTTCTCCGCAATAGTGTGACGTATTAACTTGAAATTTGGTTTAGTGATAAGTATATCTTGTTAATTCACATTTTTTGCACTACATAACTAATTAAAATGTTCATAAGAGAGCTAAAGAAGTGGAAAATTTGGTACTCGAACTTAATTTGACTTTTCTCCCTTCTATCTATGAAAGTACGTAACGGATCTAGACTTTTAAATATTTCAGTAAATGTAAAGCTTCACCTAAAGTTTACACGAAAAGTACAAGGAACACAAAGTCCTATGTCTTATACATTTCGATATTTCGATATTTTTTTGTTTAAAAAATTTAGTCAGATAGACAAAATGTGCAGTCCTTATTTCAAATCCAGCCTTTCTATTTTGGTGTCTGGTAACCCTAATAAGAATTGAGCTGACTAGGCACGTGGTGGTCTCATGAAGCTCGTGAAATTAGCCTATTTGCGCAAACTAACTCCTTGTCAAGTCGACGACAATACGAGCAATTAATTAATGTACGATAGACCTTCCTAACTCTAGTCTACTTTCTGTCACTGCATGAAAATATAAACATTATCACAAAAATATCACAATTGGATCAACAAAAAATAGTATCTTTTTCAGGTCTTTCTCAACACCCATTAGATTTCTGGTATTTTCTTAATGTACGTACTTACTTCTTAATGTCCCTTATTTATATAGACTTAGTAAGTCTAGATAAATAAGTGATGTAGAACTGGAAGTTTCATTTGGATAACAACTATTGACTTGTTATCCAAATTAAAAAATATAAATTATTTTATTAGAAATATTTGTGTAGTAAAAATAAAACATAAATTATTTTTACTACACAAATATTTCTAATAAAATATCCAAATAATACTTTGTGAGCCGATGCGCAAGTTCGTTGCATCACTGTGACGAAATTGAAAGGGTCTGTAGCCGGCGGCGCAGCGAGCTAATTACGTGACTTCCATTCTACTGAAAATGGACATCAAATTTTATCATTTCAGTTAGTAATGGATGAAATTTGAGTATTAACAGATGCTATTTAACGGGTTGCAAGTCCATCGCCATTCACTACTAAAGAAACTAAACTAAACTAAGCCTTAGAATTTAAATGTTGCTGTAAATAAAGTATGGTGTCGCGCCACATAATATCTACGCAGCGATTAAGAAAGGTCCTACTGTCACATGTTACCATCTAGTTTAACAGTTAATACATAGTAATCAATAATCACTATTTTTAATTTTGTATCCGTACACATAAAATGAATAATATGTGTAAACTATCTGTGGACCACGGTTTTACTCGCTCATAGCTATAAACCATTAACTCGAAAAAACAATTTTAATGTAGGAAGTATGACCTCAATTGCTAAAGTCGTTTAGAAGTTACGAAATAACTACCAGATGCACGAACGATTAAGATTATATACAACGATCACAGATAGAAATAATGAAATATATTAAATGACATTTACATTGTGAAGCCTCGATGTGACGTAAAATGATCGTAGAAGTTGAATTTCCTTGAGATAATGACTAACGTCAGTTTATGCCTAATTTACTCATAACTGTCATAATTTAAACAAGATAACAAAATGTGTCATTGACTATCCGTTTATTTGGCTACTACATTCTAGTTCGTTATCATATCTGTATTTTGATGCAAAATCATATGTTAGCGACAGGTGCCTTTCTCACGACAATAATAAAACACATATTATGAACATTTGGCCAAAAAAATATGTAGTTAAGTTACTTAAGTTTGATTTTTCTCATTCTGTTCAGTATATGCAGCTACTCGTATTTAGATTGCATTGTTGCTGTTTTATTCTATATTCTGTAATAGTGATTTGTAGCAACTGAATTTTGTCGCGTAATGTTATGTAATTAGTTAGGTACTGTAGGAACGTGCCAAGCTAATAGTATATACCAAAGCCTTGAGGCTGCGTTTAGGAGTCACGTCTCAGCTGGCTTGGTACACGTTCGCAGTTCAATATTATACCATCAGAGAATGTTATTTAGGCGAATAAATATGTAGTTCACATTTTGATGACATAGAAAATACGTAGATGTAAATATTGAATACAGTTTTTCATCTTCGTCTAATAACACATTAAAATATCATAAAAATGACATAAAAATAATAAAATTATTTAATTTTAAATAGGAAGGAAATTTGCCAACTGTCAGGAAAGCCAGTAGGGCTTACTAAAAACTTTTATTACAAAAATTACATAAGAGCTTGCTCGCGAGCTTAAGATACATGAGAGGCTCTAGTAAAGTGAGCGGTATTTGCAATTAATTGAGCACCGAGTTGATTGCGATGGCTTATTGGCGTTTATGTGAGTGAGCCTGCTCTAATAGAAAATCGGGTATAGGACATATTTAATTATTTCGCAATTTTACATACATTTTTATTTACATACATACATAACTTCCCGCTGTATCCCTAACGGGGTAGTCAGAGAGGATTTTTTATTTATATTCCCAATATATTGCCGTTGAGTGCGTGCCACAGTGTGCGTATTAGCGCGCTCACATACAAACTGCGTACGCCGGCCTTTCATGAAGACATCCTACTGTTATGTGTATATGTATAATGTGCTATAACTTTCTATAACAAATTGTTCACCAAAAAAAATAATAGTGACAATAAATCTGTTCCAATTTTGATACTAACTATTAAATTTACATAAATAATTATTCATTGGTATGCCACACGCTGAAATATATCTACACATAAAATCCTTGACTTGTTATTTATTTTGAATAAGTACTTTAAATGAAAATGCTGGTAAGTAATTTTGTAAAAAAATTTTAATTGTGCAATGCATTCGTTTGGTATGGAAATGAGATTTGCCTACCACAGGATTTTCATGCCGGAAATAGTCCGATTGTGGAGTTCATGAAAGTTAATGTTAATTTTAGTTTAACTTGCATTCTGTTTTACGATTTTATGAATTTACTTCAGATTTACACGTAAGTGAAACTTTGGAGAGGTTAATATTTAAAATAGCAAAGTCTATGTGTACCTAGTTAATTAGATTATTAAAAATAACTCTAATATTCGAGAAATGTGTAATTTCAAAACCTATTTTATTGTAACATAAATTTTCTGTTCCATTAAAAAATAGTAGCAATAAAAATGAATGAATTTATAATCAAACTTTATATTATACTGGTTTTTCCTAATTCGGAAATGTCAAGTTCTAACTTAATTCGTTTTTTATTCCTTCTCTACATAAACACGACTCTGTGAACCACTGGTCGGATTTACGTTATTCAGCCAGATTTTAGTCAAGAGGTTTAAAAATAAGCCTCTTAGCTCCACTTCGTAACTTATCAGAATGATAAAAATGAAAACAATAGACAGAGCAAAAAGAGGAAAGTAAATCGAAAGAAAAACAAGCAATATTAATATGACCTCGGTTATCCATTTTTGAATTTTTATTTTACGACAGGAAACAATTTGTGCATCCCTGTCCCGCTCGGGAGGCGACAGGGAGAATATGTGGGACTCCTCTGGATTGAGTTTACTCACTGACAGCGGTCATTTTCAGCGAGTTGTCGGGGGCTCCGGGATCTCCTACGGAACGTAACCGGAACCCCTCTCGCGCTGTGCCGAAGCACACTTCTCGGGCGACGCAGTAACAGAGCCTCCCCGCACTCTTGCAGCCTTGCAGTGCTACGACGCTTACACATACGATAACGCACGCACTGTCGTCCTTCCCAGTGTCGCGTGGAAGGACGATCAGAGCCCCTACTCCGATCGGCCGTGACCCCGAAGTCTTTAATCGTCTCTTAAGACAGGCGGCTACATATTAAAGCTACAAAACATATATGTGATTACATATATATACATATATATATACATACATACATTATATTCCTTGTAGCACGAAGTAGATTTGAATTATAATGTGTACTAATTTGCAAATATACAATTTTATTAACATGTATTGTAACGTATATTGTTGCAGGCAAAACAAGCTCTCTAATAAGTATATCAGAAGCGTTGGTGCCTGTGATCTACTCTCCTGTGTACAGTAAAGTGTATCTGTCGACGTTATCAACCTTCGCCGGCGCATTTTACCTCATCAGCGCTGCGCTAGCTGTACCTGCTATAGTTATTTTAATGTAAGCATTAAATATTAAATTTTTATTTTCATTATAATATATATAGTAATGACTGAGATATTACTTTGCGGAAGTTATTATTTCACTTCATGTTTTTAACATTATTCTGCCATAATTTATTTATTTTTGTATGTTATTCGATGGGTGTTTTTTCTCTCAACGAAGCATTCTCAGAAATGCTTCCTAGACACAGTGGGTAGTCGCAGCAATCCTGGGATGCTTCATTGAGAGCGAAATACATTATCATATCTGCTAAAACTCTTATATTGGATGACAGACTGACAGACAATCGATCGAATCCATCGATTTAGACGCACAGTCTAAATCGATGGATGTAGAAGTATGAAATTTCGGAAAAGAGTACCTCATATAACGTAAATTAGCACTAAGAAAGGATTTTTGAAAATTCATCTCATCTCATCATTCATTACCAATGGAGTTAAATAAGAAATGAAAATATGTATGATATGTAGTTATTTTATATTTTATATATTTTATAAGTTCGTTTGTCATTTTTTAGTTTAAGAATAAGTATTACAATAAGTATTACTGTTAATAAATATAATTTGATTGTATCAGCGGTTTCAGGAATTCACTCTGTAAAGGGGTAAAACAAGGGATAAAAGTTTTCTTGGAAATTTGTCGTTACAGATGGGAAATTCCATCCGGCGCAAGGCTAGTCGAATAAGTATTTCAAACTGACCCACTGGTGTGATGGTTAGTGATACCCATAGAGCAAGTCTAGTGCTTGTATTATTAGCCTAGTGTTCAGTTTAGGGTCACACAGTAATGTGGTTGACTGGAGAATCTATAGTTCCATTTTTTAATGGCTTTTGGCAGAATATAGCCAAGAATATATAACACATGCAATGCAATAAAATTTTTATTACTTTACTTAATTAACTAGTAAGTAACTACACGTTCAAGTCAACTACAATAATAATAACTAGTGGTTGCCCAGTGGTCGAAATTCGACCGCCGTAAATATAAAGTAAACGCTCTTTTCCTTTGACATACACTCCACTGATTCGAATTAACTCGCAAATCACACAAAATTCACAGCTCGAAACTCATTCAGTCAATCTGTCAGTAATTATCTGTAGACAATATTTTAAAATTTCTTGCGACAATGTCTACTCTGTACGATTGTTTGATTATCGGACCACGACATATAATGGACGGTGTCATAATAAGCTCCCGCTCTTACCACCGTAAGTTGTTGGTGTTGAAAAAGAAGCAGTACAGACGGAATGTCAGATTTGGGTACATGGAAAATGTCTAGAACAAGTGAATGAAATTGTGTATCAGGGGAGTGCGTTTTCTAGGGATGAAACATGTGAGTTGAATGTGGAGAGATAGGTAATAGCAGCTGACAATAAAGTGAACAGTGCTCTGTCCGCATTAGTAGGCAGTGTGAATATATCTAACACAGTCAAAGTGTCCACCCACAATGAGGTGTTGGTGCCAACTTTATTGTACGATAGTGAGGCCTGGATATGCCCGAAATCGAGTAAAAGTATGATAAATGCAGTAGAAATGCGATCTCTTAGAAATATCTGCGGTATCACCCTTGCGGACAGGATAAGCAATGAAGAGATCCGCAGTATGACAGAGTTGCACGACAGTATTATTTATTGTAAAAATGAAGAAAGGAATACTTAGTGTTAGATGTTTGGGCAAATAATGAGTGATGAAAGACTGACGAAGAAAATCTACAGAACGAAAGTGAGTGGTAAAAAAAGCCAAAGAATCAAAGATCAAATAGCCAGAGTGTTAGCCAATGGAAATGTCAAAAGTACTCGTATAGCTAGGCGAAAATGTGTGAGGAGAATGAAGAGATTTGAGGAAGCGAAAGAAGTATGTAAGGACCGCGACGTTTGTCGCTCCGTCCTCCGTTTATGTATATATGTATGTATGTCTTACTACCGTTTGTCTTAAGAATTTTCCTGTCTCTTTCTATCTCATTGAGCGTAACCACGATTAAACTACTTAGCTGTAGTAAGTATTGCAACCTCGCACTGTCAGTGTATTTCGTGTCAGCTTATGAATCGGCCGTGAAATATTTATTTGCAAAATACTCGTGAATCGTAATTTGGCTACTTTATTCACTAAAATAAAAATAATGTCATGTTCAGCTGTGTATCGTTGTGCTGTGACATTTCCTAGTCACGTACATTAGTAAACATTTAGAAAGTTGGTAAACAAAAAAGGACACTTTAAGAACACGCTTTCAGAGAAAATGTTCCATCCATTGTGATACTTGGTTCGAGGTTTGACTTGTTTGACCACAAATAAGACCTGTTCGACGTTTGACGTGATGTGTTTGACATTGACAGTATAACTATTATATGTTTGACATTGACAGTACGTAAACAACGAATGTTTAGTTTTATTTTATTCAACGTATGTATTTCTTACTACAACCATTATTACAACCATAATTACAACCGTAATTACAACTATAAAGTACTACTACTCTGTCAAGAAAGTACCGGGAAAAAATCAATAATACACGAAATGTTAGTTAATCATCCAAATTTATTTTATCACCTTCAAAGTATACTCTTTCAGAAACGATACACTTACGCCAACGAATAATCCAATCATCAAAACATTTTTTAAACGCTTTTTCTGGAATTGAGTTCAGTGCTCGCCGCGAATTCTCCTTTATGTCTTCTACCGAATGAAAACGGGTACCACGAAGTGGTAATTTGAGTTTAGGAAAAAGAAAAAAGTCGGCTGGAGCCATATCCGGTGAATAAGGTGGTTGCTCGATGGTATTTGTTTAGTTTTTATTCAAAAATTTGTTCACAATGATGGCATTGTGCGAAGGCGCATTATCGTGGTGCAAAATCCAAGAATTTTCTTTCCACAAATCTGGCCTTTTTCGTCAAATTTGCTCTCTTAAACGCCGTATAACGCCTAAATAATATTCTTTATTTACCGTTTGACGTTCTGGCAAGAATTCCGAGAGGACAACACCGCGATAGTTAAAGAAAACAGTCAATGACTTTGGCGTGGTTTTTTCGGTTTCGGTTCAGTTGAAAGGCGCCACTCCGAAGCTTGTTGACTAGTTTGCATGTCAAACTCGTAAACCTACGTCTCGTCACCAGTAACAATGCGTTTTATGAATGTTGGATCGGAATTGACTCGTTCTAGCATGTCCTCAGCGACTCTTATGCCATTGAGTTTTTGGAGAAAATCTGAATTTTCTCCAAAAACTCAATCGTAAAAGACCTGAGTCTTTTGGGACTAGCCGAGCGGCAACATGTTTCATACCCAAGTGATTATTTAAAATGGTACGGATCGACTCGTGAGACACAGAAAGTTCGGCGGCTATCTCTCTCAAACTTGAACGAGGATTTTCAGTCACTATTTCCTTCACTTTTGCGATGTTAACTTCAGTTGCAGACGTTGATGGCCTACCAGAGCGAGGCAAATCTTCCATCACATCTCGACCGCTTTTGAACGCTTTGTACCACTCATAAGCACGTGTTTTTGATAAAGTCGATTCACCGTAAGCCTTCTGTAACATTTTCAGTGACTCTGAACACGAAATTCCATTGGCGATGCAAAATTTAAGACAAACTCTTTGTTCGATGTTTTTGTCCATTATGAAATTCGCAATATACACCAGAATAATATAACTAAAAACAGCACTGCATTTAATGTAAATAACAAATGAAATTCGAACTCCGCGCCAAAATGGAAAACAGCTGTGCCAATCTAACAACAACAAAAAAAACAAAAAATTGAATTTGGAACCATAAACAAATCATCCATTCCCGATACTTTCTTGACTGAATGTATGTCAAATCTCACACGTTTCCGTGTGCGCGATATGCTTAAAAAGGGGTACAGTTTTCTCTTCACGCATTAATGTACTGATTTTCACTTTATCTGTCTCCGCTTGAGTGGAAATTGTAACTTAACTTAACAAATTTAAAATTAATGAAATAATGTTTTATTTCCCATTGATATAGGTAATATATAATATATAATAATAGTTACAATATATCCTATATACATATACGGGACTATCACCATATTTTACTCTAACTCTCATGAATTCTAATCGTCCTGTTTTCTCCCGTTTTCTTCCTGACTACGCATCACGGCTCTGTGTCGACAATCGACTTCATTTATGACGCGAAAATAGGAACAGTCCTTTTCACTCAGCATGTTATTGTTATTATTCTGCGTAGAGTAGTTCATTCGATCTCATAACCATTGTTGATTGTTTAATTTAAAAGAAAAACCTTACTACCCACTTTTTTATCCATTTTTCATACATTTTTAAGTAAAGCACTTAATCGTCCCGAGTAAATGCCGTGCAATTATGACCAACCTACTAGGTAAATCTCACCCAGTTCAACACGTTTTTCTAAGCTTAAAATAGGATAACTCGTTTCATAACATTACCAAATCCACTGAACTTCAACAAAACATAACTAAAACCTAATTTATCTCTGAACTGAAAGTATAAATATAAAAAGTTCTTACATAAAACTTTTTTGAACAAAAAGTTAGGCAATGTTTTTCTGATAACATTAAATCTTTTGAAGAATTATTAAGCAACAGTATTGTTTAATCATAAGAACTCTAGTTCAACAACTTAATTTAACTTTCCAATAAATCAATATTTCATATTTATTTATTGTTCACTTAATGCTTAGAGCACTAATTGTTCTAAAGCTGAATGTGTTTGTTTTCCCACTCCATCAATTTCCGTCACTGATTTTATTAATTCGAATTAGCTTTTACTTCTAAAATTTTTAGATAATGCTCTCCAAGATTAGTGTCAATGAAGGTATATTTAGATCAACAGTAGCTTTTTTCACAGCGCATATTTCCACGTTGCCAAAGCATTGCAGCGGTAATAGTTAAGTATTTCGAAATCCCGACAAAAAGTGACCTTGCGGTCAGCTCTAGACGGCCCTATAGTTTTGTCATCAGACCAATGATCGATTTCTAATAACAATGGAGCCTTGAACCGTTATTTTCTATTTCTGTTAATTCAAATGCGTGTACCATTGCATGGCCTTCTTTTTTCCCATTCCTACCATAAAATGGAAAGTGTAATGGTTGTTTATAATGTCAACATATTAAGAAATTATTTTAGGTAGAGCGTCGATATTGCAGAATGCGAACGTTACTGATGTAATGAGAAATAAAAAATCTGCTACAGCAATCAAAGACCGTGAAGTGAAGACAATGCACGACGGTCTTAATGCATTGGTATTTTCGAAATCTTATATTATCATAATATTTTCGAAATCTCCATCTTTAGCACGGATACTGGGGTAGGTATAGTCAATTCCTAGACTAAAACTAATGTAGTTGTCATCTTTACATTCATACATACATGTATTTATGCTTTTTGGAATGTTCTTCCTATATGTAAAATATTTTACGGTTATAATAAAAAATTTAGTTCGATTTATTTTTAGATAGGCATGATTACTTACGGTAGTTGTAATAAAGTCAAAATAATTATTGCTAGAAGAAAAGTTAAGATGCGATTTTGTTACATGTTATTGTTCTATTCATTCCGAATGAGAAACGTTGTGAAGTTTTGTACCTATGCACATATGTACGTATAGTTTCATTTAACGAAATTCTAAATTTTAGAGTTGAATGTAAATGGAATAGCGATAACCAAATAATTTAACTGCTTTAAATAAGTATTTGGTGTTAGATCGTAGGTAGGTATTATGCACTAATTTATCTATTATCGCGTTAATAAAACAATAAAATTTGAATTTGCATAGTTCATTAAACTTCTGTGCTGTCCGCTGATTGTGAGGTCAAACAAGCATTTGTTTTGCAGTACTTAGATATTTAACAACCGCTTGCTTGTACTATTATTCTTTATTATCGAATACTGTTGCTAAGTTATAACTTCGCACTTTCTTTCTATTTTTTATGAACCTACTGTTGCACAGAATATAATTGAATCTTGTGTACAATATGTAAAAAGAAGAAACTACCGGCTGTCTGACTCATTAAATGAAATATCAATGTATAGCCCAAACCGCTGCCAAGATCTAGAAACTTAAAGTTTTGCACAAAAGTTCCATAAAGGCAAGCGTTTAAAAGAGTAGTTTTTGAAAATCGAACCTTTGAGGGGGATTGCAGGTATCATAACTCAAAATTGGACAAATAAAGTCACACGGAGGAGAAGAAGTACCTTGTTAGTGTCTGATTCACTCTACATTACGGATAAGTAAAAAAAACCGTTATGGAAGTGAAAAGAGATGCTAAAAGTTAGTACAGGGTAAAATCAGGGATACATCCATGTAAATATGTACATATGATAATAAATGTAATAATAAGTATTATTTAATAATTCAGTCAGTGCTATCAATGCACTACGTACATTACTTTCATTTTAATCAATCTACGGTAAAGTGTATAAACATTCAGTAGCAAAGGTTACTACGTTGTAGTTTATTTTAGATAATAAAACTCTATTCCTATTGTGCTATAACCGCTAAATATATTACAAATATTCCATACATAGCTATTGTTACCTTTTTAAATAGGTACTTACAGTTACCTATTGTCTAAAATAGGCCAAGGTAAATATAACCGATTAAGATTGTAGGAGCGCGGGCTGCACAAATTCAAGTGGCCAGTAGCCAGAAAGAAAACCATAAATCCGGCATAAGCCTTATCTAGGGTTACCAAATTCAGGCTTATCATTTCCTAGACATTGCTGGTCCTATTCTAAAAAATTGACTAAAGTACGAATAATTCGCAGGATTTTTATTACTATACTAGGCATTTCAATATATTTTTGCAAATTTAAGATCTAAAGATACGAAAATGAGCAAAAGTTGTAACAAAAATGTAACATTTTTCAGTTTATTCAGCATAAAAAAACATTTGTTAATTTTGATCTAACCATGAACTAATTGGTCGACCACATTCTTAATGACCTTCGCTATCTCTTTCACACTATATACCTATTGACAGCAATCTAGTATCAGCAATTAGCGAGTTACACAGGCTTCGAAGACATTCTAACAAGGCAATCTAAGAATGCTGCTAACCTGATTGGTACCGAACTTAAGTTGAAACGCGTACATTTTAATACTCTTGTTGTGACATGATCACGGATATTTGTTTTTACAAGTAAATTCCACAATGTTAATGTATCTAGCACACCCACCTTAAAGTATCGAGGACCTTAAGGTATCTGGGACTGAACACGGGACAAAAAAAAAACAAAATTTCATGGCTTTCTTGGATTTACTGTTCATCTGGCAAACCTACCCTTATATCTCTTGGTCGACTTTTAGGACCCACAAGACAGGCAGTATGAAGTTTTCTTGCAAAATGTATTACATAAAATTTATTTATTACTAGGTAAATGGCTGCGATCAGCTTACTTTATGTAAATGTGTGCCTCTTTTATGGGCGGACCGGCTTATTTAAGTTGTTTCACTTGCGAACCAAGGGTGCAGTGTATTTGTTTTTATAACTAGGCCTTTATGCACATTTAGTTATAGAATAGACTAAAAATAAGACTTTCGAACATTAAATTTTAATGTTCAAAAATAGTTTTTGATGACCAAAAGAAGAAGTAAAGAATTTATCTCAAAATATGTCAATTTCTATCGGAATTGAGTATCTGCTGTAAAATGTCGGCTTTGTGTTTGAGCTGACATTATCCATGCCTCTTAAAAATTCTACCTCGCTAAAAATTATTCCAAGTTTTTCTATATTTACGTCACCTATATATTTTTCTTTCAGAGTAATATTCATCCTTCGGCGAAATGATGTTTCTGACGGTCCTGCTCCGTCAGAAAATAGACCCCGGGATAATGAAGTTACTCATTTTTAATAATTTATTGTTATGTTTTAGTTACTATGTTTATAATGTATTAGAAATTTCCAATAAAATTAAGGTTTGTATTAAACCGAGTGTTTATTTAGTTTTATTATCCTTCTGCTTTGGTTATGGATATTATTAATAATAAAGATAAATATTTTACATTTTCGTAATTATTTATTTACCTATTTATTTATTTTATAAAAAAAATTATGTCTTATTTAGTTTAAATAAATAAAATTCAATAACATTATCTTAAAGTTTATTCGGTACATGTTTTAAGAGGAATGTTGTCTATGTCAATGTTTTGGTAAGTATGTGTATGCATAAATAGTTTTCATGTATTAAACTTAGACTCGTTAAATAATTCTAGACGAAGATAAAAAGCATCCCAAATACACTCTAATTAATTATTTATATCTCCGAAGATTCTCAACTTGTTGCTCTATGATTCGCTTACGTTAAAGTAGATAAAAGGCTATTGGCCTAAATAGATGAACTAGTTTTTATACAACTGCAAAAAGACCCTTAATATGTTTACTCACATAATTTATACATATTAAATAAGAATAATAAATACATTTTAAACTGTATAAATTAATAATAATATCCACAGATCAAACTAAACGTTTACATTCACAGTTTCTTGAACATGGGTTTAACTAATTTTGGATATCGTGCATAAATTATTTTAATAAAGAAAGTTAAGAACAGACATTATATTTCTAGACACCGTGGCCCGTAAGTGCGCGAAATAAAATCAAATGTAAATGTGCGTATGCTGTTTTCTAACGAAATAGTAGGCGATCAGCTTATTTGATAATAAATGTATGTCATATGTCATACACAGTCACACATAGGTAAGTCAGTTTATCTGATTTGTCGTACCTTTGCTGCTCGGAGACGGCCCGGGTCTGGAGTTTTTTACGTAGTCTGTGGTTAAAGAGTATGATTTTTTTATTATGTAGGTAATCATTTTATCATAATAGTATGTACAGGTAAATCATATATAACCATTTCCCACTAATGAGATCAATGTTTACATACATAATATTACAATGTCTGTAATTTCTTTTAAAAAGTGTAAAATACAAAACTTAAGTAGCACGCTTTCCTAAAAATTTTAAATTTATTATTAATTTTTTTTTATTATTTTAGTTCTCGAAGTTAAAATTTAACTCTGTGTAAATGGCTGAAATTGTGAATAAATTAGTTATTCAAATTTTTAGCTATTGTTGCGTTGATTAAGAACACAGACTCGTATATTCACTTTTACATTTCATTTCTCAATAATTAATAACAAATTACAACACGTTGTCACGAATAGCCGACGACGAACAATCAACAGTTAAAGCCGCAGAATGATAAAGAATGATCAATATCTTGGCACGCATCGGCTTATATAGACTTGCTGACGTCATTTCTCCCACGCCTTGGCGACAACAGATATGGCAGGCAGGATATGATGTCAGCTAGGCAGACCCGGTGACAGTGACGTTATCTTGCTCCGTTACACTATATATAAAAATATGGTAGTTCCTGAGAAATACCTCTGTGAGCCTGTGACGAACAAAAAGATATACATATTAGTATTATGGCCTGAGTGCTGAAGCGATTCCATAACTAGGTACTAATTTAGTTTCTTTTTTAGAGTTCCGGCCCTAAATAGTAAAAACTGAATCCTTATTACATCATGTCTGTCTGTCCGTTCGTCTGTTTATATGTCTGTATCTATATATTATAGACGATTTATTACACCTGTATACAGAGCTGTTTGGTATTGAGATGTAATTCGTAACTTCCGAATTCGTTGTTCGTAACCCAAAATTAGATATGAGAAACTAAAAAAAAAAATTATTTACTAATCAAAACTCGAGCAAGTACAAAAATAACTTTGTGCATACAATGCAAATACCATTGACCTAGAAGACAAGCAATTGCAAACGAAAACTTTGTCATACATCAGACATCACAAGTTAAGTATCTTACTTGAATATAACACATACATTTTGCACGACATAACTTCAACAGGCAATTTAATAAAAAATGCGTGTTTAATAAAGTGCTCAAATATTTAGCTCACAAATCAGACAACCTGTTCCCATAGTTGCATGTGATTGACTAAATGCTGTAACCAATTAGCTACCATTTAGGTGACAAATTTTTAGTTCTACATTCGATGGAATACCTAATTTATCAGTTACTAAAGTCGGTGCCAAGTTGTGTGTTGTGCCTGTGCCTGTGCTAAGTGCCTGTTTTTGCACATTGATTTGGCACCGACTTCAATAACTTTCCTATTTAATTATGTAGGTATCGTATTTACAAAGTTAAATTTTTACTTGAGTTTTGATCGGTAAAGAATAATTATTTGTACTTTTTAGTGTTTTTTTAACGTCGATTTAATTTTTTATTAAAAATTCTTTTATTTTCCCTTTTGAGTGACCATGATCTAAATATACATATATCTAGGATTGGTCTACAACCAACTTCTTTTCTAATTTTGGAATGGAATGATATTCAAAAGAATCATCAATATATACAAAGTTCATAAGCAGTTAGGATTATTTGGTGTATCTTCGAAGTCCAGGCTCCAACATCAATGAAATTGAAATGAGTCCACCACGGAGCTGTACTGATCCCACCGGAAAAACAATAATTGAAATCGATTCATGAACAAAACTTTTGCAATAACAAACAAAAACTAAAAAATATATACAAACGAATTGAGAACCTCCTCCTTGTTTTGAAGTCGGTTAAAAATTCAATATTTTGTAAAGGATTTTTTACCATTTTAATTTTTTTTGTAATGTACCTTTTACTGTTCCCGACATTGCTACGGGACTCTAAATTAATTCGTGAAAGACACGCTCCTGGTCTATTGGTATGGAACATTAAAAACGACGGAAGCTACATAGTTTTGTTATTGTATCAGAAGAATAATATTTAAATTATAATTAGGACGTTTGACCGTGGGTCATGTTAGTGTTACTGTTGATAACCCAAAGGTTGTCGGTTCGTTGTCTAGCGATCGCAAGTGCTTGGAAATGGCAAGAATAATAATATTTACTTATAACAGATAATGTAATATGTATTATGTTTTATTATTATTACATTAAACACAAATAAATATACGATGTACTCGTAATTCATTATACAAAATAGTACAAAGCAGGATTTAATTGTGTAAATTGATACCTATACTTTACTTACCAAATAATTACAAAAAAACCGGTTAGGAGCACGTCGGACGCGCATTAACGGTTCCATAGCAATTTTAGACAAAGTACTTAAAAGATAAACTAATAAAATAAGAGAATGCGATTGAAAATCGAAATAACCACTCCCTAATTTATTTTATGTTTTTCATTTCGGGGCTTGTGTTGCCCCATTTGCAAGGGAAGGCGGGACGGAATAGAACAGTGTTGTTATCGAGTGTGTATGTATCTCGCGTTAATCACATCACGACCTTTGGTCATTGACCACGCTTTCTTACGAGTTTCAAGGAATACGATAGGGTTTATAAGGTACTTTTATAGGTTGTACTAGTAACCCGACCTTCAGTCATTGGTCACGCTTTCTTACGAATTTAGGTCTAGTAAGTTATCATCATAAAAAATAAAAACACTTTGAATATTATGTACTAGATCAGTTAAATAAAGATCCCACCTCGGAATGAGAGTCAGAATATTTCTATAAAACTGTTTTGTTTACATTCCATTAACACTTTGACTTACCTGCTCAAAAGTAAAAAAAAAAACTTGTGACCTGCGAGTCAAGATACAAAAAATCAAAACTCATACAAATCTTCCTTTTTTACAAGCTTTTATTTGACTACAGATGGATTGATAGACACCAGGATAGGTGTCAAATTTTTCAACTTAAATTTAACCCACTTTCCAGTTTCTGATTGAGCTGAAATTTTCTATGCTAAGTAAATCGGATGAAAATGCAATATTACTATGACATGAAGCTGATCTGATGATGGAGCCGTGGCCATGTGAACTCTGTAATAAACGACGCAACACCATCGACTCTGGGCTCGTTTAATAGCTTGATCTCCAAATTAAACAACTTGCCCTGTTTTGTTAAAATATGCTCAATATAAATCCGTTAGGGATGATGTAGTATAGTAGTAACCGTGGTCCATACGAGTGAAGGTATACCTTCAAGTGGCAGTTATCGCTGATAACGTTTTTCTACTGTACAATGACGTTAACAACGATAACGTTATTTTTATAACAACTGGGGTTTTAGGGATCAATATAGCAACACTGGGCTACATACCACCTGTCTAAACCGGCCTCATTGTGTTTTTGTCCTTGTCACATTATGTCTTTTTTTTGTATTTGCCCTGACTCTCCCATGCTTCTTCAAAGTAGTTGGTCGCACAAAAAAATATAATAAAAACCGACTTCAAAATGAAACACTGAAAAGTACAAAATCCTTTACTAATAGAAATTTAAGTACAAAAATAACTTCTTAACAGATCATAGATACCTAATAAAAATTGAAACTGTAAAGCATAATGCTAAAGGCATTAAGCTTTACAATTATACGAGTACTATCACTTTTGAACACTATAGCGCGAAATGCTTCCGTCTTCGAAAGTGGCCAAACGAAACGCTAAGGAGTTGCAGTATTTTGATACTGCAACTCCGAACTATAAGTAGTAGACTTTCTGTTGTGCACATTGATTTGGCTATACTTCAATAACTGTCAAATTTAATTATACGAGTATGTATCGTATTTAAAAGTTATTTCTGTACTTGAGTTTTGACTAATGAACGGTAGTTATTTCGAACTTTTCAGTATTTTTTTAAATCGCTTTAATTTTTTCTTCATTTTTTTTTTAATTCTCTCTTTTAAGTGACCTTGGTTTAAATAAAATTAAATATCTAGGATAGGTCTATGATTAACTTCTTTTCTAATTCTAGAGCGAAATGACGTACAATAAAATCATCAATAAAAATAAATCTTATAAGCAGTTAGTGTAATTTGGTGTATCTTCGAAGTCCAAACTCCAACCCTAGTGAAATTTAAGTGGGATATCCTCGAAGCAATACAGAACCTAACGGGAAATTAATTATTAAAATTGATTTACAATTAACGAAGTTATCCGTGAACAATGAACATACATAAAAAAATACATACAGACGAGCATAGAACCTCCTCTTTTTTTGAAGTTGGTTAAAAAAAGCAAATCTGCGGTTAATTTTATAATCTACGAGATGCCTGCACATTATGCATAGGAAACGAGATATTATTCACAAAAAAACGATGATTACCTTTTTGCCTTTGAAATATTTAATTTTTAAAGGACACTCACGCCAAGGTTACCACTTATTACACGCTTTATATTAGCTTCACTTGTATGTATGTATGTAACGGAATCTTTCAGCGTAATTTTTACCAATTTCCAAAAGTCTGATCAGCTTGAAAATTTGCACAGGGGTCAAGGACTGATGACAATACAATTATTTCATAACTTTGTTCTAATGTACTGACTAGAATCATCAGGATAAAAAGAAATTTAAAAAATGAATGGTACGATTATGGTACCATAGATGTCGCTACGGAACGGTTCTACATACATTTTGAAATTATTACATTATTAAGTCAAACGTATTACAATGGACCACACTAAGTTTTTTTGAAATAACTTGAATTTTGCGGAAAAAAATATTTTATAACTTTGTTCTAATGTCCTGATTAGAATCGTCAGGATAATAATTAAAATGAATGGTACGATTGTGGTACCATAGATGTCGCTACGGAACGTTTCTACATGCATTTTGAAATTATTACATTATTAAGTCAAACGTATTACAATGGACCACACTAAGTTTTTTTGAAATAATTTAAATTAAAATTAAATTATTAACAAAATAATTCAATTATAGTAAAAAAAGCGTGGGGTGCAATTTACTATATTATCAGGCACCCCACGCTTTTTATGCTATAATTGTATTATTTTATTAATAATTTAATTTTTATTTTTAAACTATAATTTTTTATTTTCTATTTTTTAGTTCTGTTTGCCATTAAAGCGTGTTTTTTTAGTTTTTTTAAACTATAATTTTTTTATTTTATATGACTGCATCATAATATTATGTAAAATTTTTACACGTTGCCAAGACAAATAAGAGCGGATAAATAAGACCACGAGTACTAACGACTGCATATAATGAGGACATTTAATATAAACATTAAATTACGTAATATTATGTACAATTATCTTTATCAACTAGAATTGTGGTAATGTAATAATAATGGCTACGCAGGTTTTATACCTACCTACATATCCTATTGACACAAGAAAGGGAAACTAATAACATTTAAAATTAATGTATAGTTTCTACTGTAAATTTATTACTCCTGGCTTTAATTAGTTATGTGCAATTTAGAAATTAGTAACCGCAAAAAATTTATTATTTTTACTCATTCAATGTTGCAAGCTTTAAATAGTTTTAACAATAATTTCAATAAATTTTAATAATATAAATCACGGGCAAAAGTCATTCTTAGGATGACATCAGAAATTATGTTGGAAAAAATGTTTATGAGTTTTAATAGCATAAATTAATATTTTACATAGTTTTATTTTGTTTCTTATAGCCTGTTTTATATAGCTTAAAGTTTTTTTTAAGGTCGTTTCGTTATATTATTCCGTTTTTATGAAGTACTTAGTTAGGTAGATATTTAACATTTTGTTGTAGTGCATTATGTTTTTTTTTAGCAATAAATAGCATTTCTGTCGCTATTTCTGCCAATTATGCTTCAAGAAAATACCTATTATATTATGATTATTATGACACTGACGATGCTGTTCTTATAGCGCCATCAGAGGCAGAGTTGTAGACTAGTGTCACACGCATGAAAGAAGAATGTGAAAGATAACATTGCAACTTACCCTTAATACCTACCCTTAATTAGTCACATTAAACTGTGTAACATTATAAATTTTGTGTCATAATTTTAATTATAACTGTAATATAAAATTATCTACGGAACATTTAATTTTTATAAATAATGCAGTTCGCGAAAGTATGACTGCATAACTCTGGTACACGTGGAAGATTATTCGCTAAGAGGGTAATCAGCTATCTGATTTTTTATTATTACTGCACCTCTGAAGGCGGGAATACGGTCACTCATACCGTTCTATTATATTATTATTATAAATAAATAAGAATTAAAATTACAAACTACAAGCTGCGTCGGAATCCCGCTGGGGTGAGTTCCTATTTGCGTAGTGTATTTTAGTACTTAAATTGTAAGCTGCTCTAACGCTGCTTTGTGAGATATCTATGTTAATTGAGCCACTGGATTTTTGGAACTCATGCACCTACCCATCGTGCCTACGCCTGGTCTGATGCCAATGTTCTGGGTTTCCAGGATTCCCTGTATAAGCTTGGAGCCTACGCCTGGTCTAGGCTAGGCTCAGGAATAACTGCGTGGTCTCTAATTGGGATCCAAATCAACCTCCGCACCACGGCATACTGTATTGCACGGTGCAACGCAGGGGGACCATACTGCTAAGGCCAGTGACTCCGTCCTATCTAATAACTAATCACCTTGTACGGCGTATAGCGAGTTGTCGATAAATAAATTTGGTACCAATCTACGCCAATTTTATTTAACCCACTCCCATATTACATTACTTCTATTCTGTTTACCGGCTAGCCTACTTAATAACACGCGAACCGGGACAACTGCCAGGTTCGTATTTTCGAAAAGCCAAATGGAAATCAAATCCAAGATTTCTGGTTAAAGCGAGGTTTTTTAATATTTGGATAAAAATATTATACAATTTTATTTCTTCATTCATCATGACTTAGGGGGTCAACTAAGGAAGCGTGCTCGTCGCGACCCCTGCCAGACCTTTTCAGGGCTGCAATTCGTCTTCTGTGTACATGAATGCTAAGGCGTCCCCTGACGTACACCGGTTTGTCCCCCCTGGTGTGAGCAGAGTTCAGTTCGGCGTTGGGGACCGCCACCCAACACGCCAACACGCTGTGCACATAGCAGCGGGAAGTGGAGGTAGGAGTGCAGAATAGCTGCGTGGAATGTGAGAGGTGGGATTGAAGAGAAGATGAATGAAGTGATTGATATTATGGAAGAAAGAAGATTGGATGTGTTATGTTTGAGTGAAACCCAGCGAAAGGGCAGTGAACTTGTCGACTTGCGTGGAGGGCGCATCGCTTTCATTGGTCAGGCGTACCACAAGAAGAAAGGGGATGCCAGGGGGTAGGTGTCTAACTGTCCTTTCGTTTGGTTAACTGTGTAACTGAGTATAAGTATGTGAACCCGAGACTGCTCTGGGTGCGTCTCAAGACAGGGTTGACGAGGTTATTTGTTTTAGTGGTGTATGCTCCAGTGTCCTCTGTCGGCTTGGGCGAGCTAGAGCAGTTTTGGGAGAATGTTAGGGAAGTTGTAGCGACGGTTGAAGAGAATGAGAGAATTATAGTATGTGGAGACATGAACGGTTGGGTCGAGAGAGCTCGAACAGGATTTGAGTCTGTCCTAGGCAAGTATGGAGATAAGAGAGTAAATGATGCTGGTAGGATTGTCTTAGGACTGTGTATGTAAAAGGATTTTTTTGTTGCTAATACCTTATTTAAGGACAAAAGTATTCATCAGTACACGTGGAAAAGGAAGGATGAAAGAAGTATGATTGATTTGTGCCTGGTGGACAGCCGGCTCAAAAAGCAGGTTATGTACACGAGAGCACACGGAGGAGCCGATCTGGGAACATACCACTTTCTAGTGGTAACTAGAATAAGGGGTCTGTTTGCAGCATGGCGACATCGCGTAGTGTCCAAACCTGCAGCGGTTGTCGCATTAAAAGCTGGAGAAGCGTGAAAGGTGTAGGGTATTAGATGAAAACAAGATGTCGGACAACTTCGAGGAAAATTCCAAATTATTTTGTAAAGAAGTACGTATTTACTGAAGTGGTCGCCCGGCACCTTGCAGAATGAATAAAGTGCGTTTGAAAGAAAACCGCCTGCTAACAAATAAAAAAGATGTTCTGCAGTGATGGAGTGAATACTATGGAGAACTGTATGAGAGTGGCGACTCCGTCTCTGATACTGAGAGCGATTCCAATGAATTGCCACACTCGGGTCAGGGACTGAAGAATGCCATTAGTTGAAAGAGATCAAAAAAGTGATAAGAAGTCTGAAATGTGGAAAGACTGCGGAAAATTATGAGGTGACTGCTGAGATGATCAAGTATGGTGGTCCTGGGGTCTGGGATACCTTCTGTGCACTGTGCAACCTTTGTTGGCAGAAGGGAGAAGTGCCAGTGCCATAGGGCCTCTTTATAAAGGGAAAGGTTCTCATTTGGACTGTGCGTGCTATAGGGCCATCAGCTTGGTCAGCTTAGCAAGTAAAGTCTATACTAAGGTATTGACTGAAAGTATGAAAGATGTTTTTGAAAGATATTGGTGGGAAGCGCAAGATGGTTTTAGGAACGGGAAAGTTTGTACGGATCAGATTTTCTCGCTTCATGTTATCGTGGAGAACTTTCTGGCCATAGGTCAGAAAGTTTTCTGCGCTTTCGTGGATCTAGAAATAGCATTTGATAGAGTAGTGCGAAAAAATTGTGGAGTCTTGTGCCTGAATATGGCGTGGAGGGCCCCTTACTGCAGGCTGTGAGGTCATTATATCCTGGCCACAGAGCCTGTGTAAGGAGAGATGGTGACATGTCACCCTGGTTAGAAGTCTGTTCAGGCGTCAGACAGGGATGCGTGATGTCTGCCTGGCTATTCGTGCTTTATTTGGACAGTTGCCTCCAGACATTGAAAGATAGTATGAGTCGTATGATATGTGATGGTACAGTGGTAAACTGCCTATTGTACGCTGACGATGCTGTGCTTATAGCACCATCAGAAGCGGAGTTGCAGACACTAGTTACGTGCATGAAAGAAGACTGAAGTGAAAGGATTGAATGTGAATGTGAATAAAACTAAGGTCCTGGTGTTTGAAAGTGAAGATATACAGACACAGTGTGAAATATGGGTAAATGGAAAATGTCTAGAACAGGTGAACGAAATTGTATATCTGGGGAGGGCGTTTTCGAGGGATGGAAGATGTAAGTTGGATGTGGAGAGACGGGTAGCAGCCGGCAATAAAGTGAACAGTGCTCTGTCCGCATTAGTAAGCAGTATGAATATATCGAACTCAGCCAAAATGGCCATACACAATGCGGTGTTGGTGCCAACTTTATTGTACGGTAGTGAGTTCTGGATACCCGAAATCGAGTGAAAGCAAGATAAATGCAGTAGAAATGCGATCTCTTAGAAATATGTGCGGTGTCACCACTGCTGCCAAAATAAGCAATAAAGAGATACACAGTATGACAGGCTTGCACGACAGTGCTATTGAAAAAATGAAGAAAGGAATGCTAAGATGGTTCGGGCACATGGAAAGAATGAGTGATGAAAGACTGACGAAGAAAATCTATAGAGCGAAAGTGAGTGGTAAAAGAAGCCAAGGAAGACCAAGGCTGACTTATGAAGATCAAATAGCTAGAGTATTAGCCGACGGAAATGTCAAAAGTACTCGCATACCTAGGCGAAAATGTGTGAGAAGAATGATGAGATTTGAGGAAGCGAAAGAAGTATGTAAGGATCGCGACGCTTGGCACTCCGTCCTCTCTGACTACCTCGTTGGGGATACGGCGTGAAGATATATTATTTCGTCATTCACTAAGGGTGGCTTGCACCAACTATTTAAACTCGATTTAAGGATTTGACAGCTCGCTTGCACCAACTATTAAATAGTTGGTGCACTCGTCTTAATGTCTAATTCTAATACCTGCCGATACAAATTACTACGTAAAATTAATAGGATATGTAGGTATACCTGTTATAAGTAATTTATACTTCATTTCTACTTCGTTTTCAACATAGATAAGTATATCAACGACTTTTTGGCGAGAACGGAAGAAACGAGGTTGTCATTTTACTTATATTTTCCATTTTTACATTTTTGGGAGTTTAAAGTGCAAACGTGATAATATATTGTGTTTAAAATTCTGTGTAAGTGAAAATAATGGAGTAGGTCTAAATAAACATGTGTCGCTGAAGTTCTCGCGCTCTTCCAAGAAGTCCTATAAAACTTTAGTAAGTCTACTATCGCTTTACTAGAGGAGTTTTATGATAACGATTCTACTTATTAATACAATACGTGATATTGATAAATGCGCTAATTTGTGCGCCGTGCCATGAAGAAAGAAAAAAAAAATATATCCACATACGCTTCACAAAGACAAATCTCCATCATCATCATCAATGTTCGCAAATGCAAATACAAAGTAACAGTGGTTGCTAACAGTTGACCGCCATTAGTGACCATGACATAGTGATCTCATTGTATTATTGAATAAATAATTTTCTTTCTAATAAGTCATTAGACACAATCACATTTCTTTATAACAATAGCGTATTGTCAACAGGGCCGTAACATACTTAGTAGCTAAACATAAGAAGCGGGACGTAGACGCAGTCCCCTATTTTCAATGTTAAAATGACATGGGTAAGTAAGTAGGTAGGTACCTTACTAAATAAAACTAGGGAGGTAACGAGATTCTTGACCACTTGCTATCCTGAGACCTTAGTACCGCTTCTAGTTAGGACTTTAGTGTCAATTATCAAAACAAAAATAATACGGTATTGTGAGTTAGTCTTAAAAAGGATAAGAACATAGACAAGACGTAGAGGACCTCGTATTCTCAACGTTAAAAAGGCGTAGGTGAGTACCAAACAACAGTAGCGAGATAATGAGACTTTCGACGACTTGCTCTCAGGATCTAAGTATTATCTCTCTATCTGAATGTCAATATCAATATCATAGAGGTTTTTATCCAACACGATGCTCTTTGCACATTTTAACGAAACGATGATTGAAAAAAGTTTGAAATATTATTTGTCTCAGCTCCGTTCCGTAAAAATTAGAATCCATCATGTTTAATTGTGTATTATAGTGACCAGCAGAACAAAATAAAATATAATTAGGCATTAAACAATATTCATATTAACTAAATCTCATTTTATACTGCATTCTACTTCTGACCCGTGATCCTAAACAATGTCATCACATAACGAATTGTTTGTCGTCAGCATCGATTTACACAATCTGTTACAATATGCATATCAAATCACAGTTACAACAATGTTGTGAAAAATCTTTACGCTGATTAATTCCTTATTCACAGATTAAGCAGAAACGATGTTCATTTTGCATAGATAATTTGTATTATTTCAGACCGATCTCACAGCTATGAAATATTATTAACCAACTTCAAAAAAAGGAGATGTTCAGTGGTAACTAAAAAGTACTTATACTCGTAGGTACCTAATAAATTAATAAGCATAAAATAGAAGCAATTGATGTGGTGTAATCAATCGAAGATAAAAAAAACAGGCCAAGTGCTTGTCAGATCACGCACAGTGAAGGGTTCCGTAGTCGGGATATTCAATTAATCGCCAGGAAAAATAAGTTTGTACTTCACACGTATTTCGTAATGCAATTTTTGCGGTTGCTGAGTGTATAACGTAAAATACTTCATGTTTTAAAAATTATTGAACAATCAACATATCACACTCAAATTCATGTTTATAAGTTCTTGTTACTATTTGAAATTCTTTCAGAATTTGCACTCCATAATTGAAAAGTTAGACACTGAAAAATGTAAGTGTATCATTTTTGACTTTATCGTACCGCTTCGAGCGACACTCTTTGCACGCAATTTTTATTGCGGTTCGCGGGAGTGATTTAATCTGTTTCTCTGTAATAACACAACTGCAGCTATATTATTTTTAGTCGCATTTGTGGGACCGGGGGTTCCAAACGGTGCCAATGCACACGAATGCGGCCTTGCCACGGTGGGTCGCACTTCCCCATCAGGGAATCGCTAAACCGGAAGCGACATGCGCCTCGGTGCGGTTAGGGGAGTAAGTCGTGAGTTCGCTCCGCGTCTCCCTGCCGGACCGCCCGTTCGTGTTAGGTACCTAGTTTTTAAATAGGTACTCTTTTCGGACACAATAAATTGGTCCGGGATACACGTCGGAGCACATCGTAGGACACACCCTCTCTGCCTACCCAGGCGGGGAGGGATAAGTACACCTTCCCCTACACACCGTGGCGCACTCTAACACCATGGATACGATTAAGTTACTAGGCGACGTCGAGTTCGCCGAATTCACGCGGGACTATTTGTCCAAAACCCCCACGTATCTCCCTTATGGGAACACAACTCCGACTGGAGCGCCCCGACTTACGAGGTGTTGATAACCCTTCGCGATCGGAGTTCGCGAACGAGGCGAAGGCCGAGGCTGAAACCGAAGGCAAAACCCCGACCACCTCGTCGGCGTTCCTCTCACTCTCCTCGGAGGAGGAAGAAGAGTCGCATTCGGGGGAGGAGGACACGGATACAACCTCCGTCTTCTCGGCCGCCGAAGACGTCGCTCCTGACGCGGAGGAGGCGATGGACGCCGAAGAGTCCCCTAATTTTACCACCCCTAAATTTATTTATTTCAAAACATCACTACGCCGCACCGTAGTGTAGCATAGAATACATTGGGATATACATATTGGAGCTATAGAATCACTAATTCTATCTACCTACAACTCACAATCTTAAAAATTAATGGTATTCTCTATAAATTTGTTACTGTTCATATCAATGACAAATACCTACTTTAAAATTAATGATCTCCGCAATAAATTTACTATTTTTATCCAAAGTAACAGTTTCGCTATAAATTTTTATGTAGTGTTGTAGTATTTAATGCTTGGGAAGCATTTGTGAAGACCAATACAGGCTAAAGTTTAGATTGATTCACATTGGGTAAAATTTCACAAAACTCTTTTGTAAATTATTTGAAATATTCGATACAAGTAATCAAGATTTAAACTGCCACTTTACAAATTAAATTTTTTTACTATATTAATTCTGTAATTTCTGTACGAACACTGTTTTAGGTTAGGTTAGGTATTTTTACCACAACGCGTGAGCCGAGCGAGCGAACGAAGCGAGCTGACGCGCGAGCTGACGCGCCAGCTGCCGGCGAAGTGCTAGATTAGAATCCGCTTCATACATGGAGCGGTATTTAAATAAGAGGTCGCACTCTGAGGAGGTAGTTGAAATCGAGAATTTTAACTTGGAACATCTCTATTCGCCTCCATCTGTTGGTTTATCTTGGTCAGGCCGCGAATTTTCCCACTTTTTTCAAAATCCTAGTGTCCTTGCGAAGTTTGATAGGTTTTCTTTTATTAATGTTGATTTATTGGTATTCATAAATTTAGTATTTTATCTTGCCATTTTAATTAATAAATTGTACAGGTATATATTCACTAAAACTTGCTATTTTTTGATTAAGTTTGTCTAAAAACAGACAAAATTAGGTCAAATTGCCGTGTACTTACTTAGTTATCTACTTTTAACTCGCTTTTAGTAGCTTGATTTTGTATGTATCTATTTATGTATTGGAATCATTCAAACTAATCTTCTTCACCCACTTCCAGACGTCTGAATAATTTATTTTGCATAAGTATTAGGAAACGATGGCAACAATCTTCTTTCTCTTCAACAATCTTTATGATCAAAGATTATTTTATTAATTACATTTTAGTTCACATTGCAGCAAAAGCAGGATTATTCAGTTTTTAAATTAAAAAATTATTTATAGGATAAATAAGTTATTATTTTGGAGTAAGTACTTATAAATTAAGTGATGATGTGAAAGCTTAAGGACACTTTGACGTTACTTTTACGTTACCGTCACGTAAAAGTTTTTACATGTTGCTTTGGTGTTACCAGCCTCGGAACTATTCATTTCTACTACAAAATACTTCAACGTAAATTATGATAACGTAAAGTTACGTAACGTAAAAGTGTAAATTGAAATTAAAATACAATATTATATAAAAAAAGGATATTTTGTAATATTCATGTATGCAGCGCAGAAAAGTAACTTTTTTTTATACCGTTGAGACTAAAACATATCTCACTGATAATTGAACATTTTACACAATGATACTGAAAATGATTGTACTCCCAAAACGGACACGGCAATTTGACCTAATTTTGTCTGTTTTTAGACAAACTTAATCAAAAAATAGCAAGTTTTAATGAATATATATGTGGGTCTGGCCGCGAAAAGTTGTACCTTCACACACTGGAAATGTAACACAATAACACATTGGAAAAAGGTAGGAAATTTTAAAGATGAGTTTACATGTTGGTTGTTTTATTTTTATAGAATTTCCTTTTTAGTTTTTTTTTTAATTTTTATTTTGTAGAAGGTATAGGTTAATAAATACTTTCAGTCAAAAACAAATAAATGACACAAATCAGAAATAAATTAAGTAACCAGAGAAACTCATCCATACCATACCTAAACGTAACAACAAAGAAGTGGAAAAACATTTTATAGTACTTAACTAAAACTTTGGAACTAGCTTCTAAAAGCTATTTTTTTTATAAATCTTAATTATATTAAAATGTGAGATATTTACCAGGAAAACAATAGGTAAAGCATTAATCGGTTTCATTATACTATAATTAGCTACAGCAAAATTAAAAAAATATATGTAATAAGAATGTCTTTTTTAATTATATTTTTAATAAAGAGATCAAGACAATGTGTACTTACATAGGTAAAGGCAAAATAATAAACTTAGAATTACTAGAAAAAAAATGCAAAAAACTTTATCGCAATATTTAAAAAAACTTTAATTTCTTGAATCTAGGAACTTTGTAAGGTTTCTTTTTAAGGCTATATTATAATTTAAACACAATAAAAATCAATGTCAAACAAAACAAAAACAAATAATTCAAAAATCTTAGTCATTAAAAAAAACATTATCATCACTACATTTCAATGAAAATTCTTTTGGGCGTTGTTTGTGTTGTGTTCTATTTTTTTTACAATAGAAAGCATTGGCACAGTATCGTTATCTTTTTTCTTTGTAGTAACAAATTTTAACTCCGGATTTTTACAGTTTTTAAAAATAAAATTGAATAAAAATAAGTTTCATCTTTGACCATTATATCTTCGACAAATCCTACGTAATAGGTCCATTTATTTTTTTTATAATACCTAACCATTACGCAATCACTGACATTTATTGTTTCTTTTTCTTCTAAACGATTTAAAATATCTTCTTCTTTACAAAGCAAGTCTTCATCTAAGTATTCTACACTTTCTTGTATCGGCAATGTCTTATTTTTGCTTCGTGCAATATTTGATATATTATAGCTCCAGTTACCTCCAGGAACATCCTCATCTGTCTCATATTGAAGAACAAACAATTCACCTTCTGATGAATCTTGTAGTGAATAATCTTCATCGTCATTATCTGTAGAACTACAGTTATCAACAACTTTTCGTTTTTTAGATTTCACAATTTTATTTGGCAGTAGTTTATGTTTACTAGGCAATGTTTTCGTTTTTACTTTAATGTTTATTCCGGAAGTAGTGGGTGTTAGGGTATCGTCAATGGCTTTCTCAAAATTCAATCGCCGATCGATATTACATTCAGAATTTCCATCATTTTCCTTAAATTTTGAAAAAATATCATGGCCAATATTCACTGTTTTCGTTTTGAGAGGATCAAAATATTCCTTCAGATCAAAATGTTTTCTGTTTTCTTCCGTATTTTTTATGTCTGATAATATTCTCACATCCTTCGTGTTTTTTTTATTGGTCTTTGGTTTTAACTTTTGCAAGCACATTTTTTTTAAATCAAAACACTTACAATATGAAACTTCTGGATTTTTAAATAACAAAAACAACTCAGACTTCTGTAAAATATTTCATCATGATTAGTGTTAATAACTTGATGAATCATCATTGTCCCTGGTATTGTCATAAGTTCCGTTGTTAACATTTCAATAGTGTCTTCTGGAATAAGGAAAACTTTGACAGTAGTGTCAGATTGTCGAAGGAGTTGAAATGCCATTTCCACGTTCACGATGTCCAAGCCGCAATTAACAAATGAATCCAGCTTTCTTTTGATAGCCCCACCTACACCATCGGCTGCACCTTTACCGTGTAAGGCCTCGAAAAAATTCCATGTTGAGGTGGTAAATCCATATTTCTTCATATTAACAGAAAATAAGTGAAATTTTTTTTTCTGTCGGTACTGTGTAGTAGGCCCGTCAGAATAAAAGTGGACTTTGGTTATAGCAGGATACTCATTTTTGACAATGTTGAGCACAGGGCTCATATGAGCCCATATGGCTTCAGGTCCGTGGTAGTTATTTCCTGATAATGAACAAAATGTTACTGGTTTGTTACCTTTGACATACATTACTCCAGTATGCAGAGTTATTTGTTGTCTAGAGGCACCGAAGTGCATAGACTGTACCTCAGTACTTAATTTGCAGCTGTGAAAGAGAACCGACTGATCGTCTAAATTTTCTACACAACTTCGATACTCCCGATATTGATGAAATATGTTATAGGCATGCTTTTTAAACTTCTCTAGTTCTTGAGTCAATGTATCAATTAGATTTTTCAAAGGTGCAGTTTTCATTTCTTTTACTACTATTTTCTTGGTAGTCGTTGACACATCACTGGTTTTTTCTTTATATTCGTGAGTTTTCATTGTCCATTCATACCAAGAGACTGTATCGTCTGGCATGTAATTATTAAAATTCAATTCAATTTTTTTGTTTCTACATACTTCACATTCACCATATGCACATTCTTTTGATTGTAAATCACAAACAATCAAGGAAAGCATATCATTTGGAGATTGACTTTCGATTACTTTCATAGATCTTAGGACTTTCAGTTTATATGATAAGTTTTCATGCTTCATGCAGGCGCACGTACTGCGACTATTTGCTTTCGGTGATAAAACATGAAAAGGTCTGTACTTTTTAAAAGTTGAGTATGACAATTTGCCACCTTCCGATTTATACTTTTTGTACAAATTCTTCAAACTACTTAGTTTGTATTGTTTAACTTTTTTGTTATCAACTATTATAGATTTGATCTTTTGCTTAGATTCAAGGTCCTTCGCATTTTGGTAGGCATTTTTGATTGAGTCTATAAAAACACTATGCTCCGTTAACTTTCTTTTGACAATTTCTTTATCTACTGCTGATATACTTGGCAAATTTTCATTTAAAAAACTATTAACAGATTTCGTTATAGGAGTCATATCGTTTGTTATGGCAACAGGAGTTGTGCTAAATCGTTTTTCAATTTGTTCACTTTCTCGATTAGTTCTTGATTTTTTTTCTGTATTCTTTTTAACTTTTGTCTATTTTTCTTTAGTTTTTTCTTTATAGAAATTACTTCAGTTTTCAACACAAATTTTTCTTCTTCCAATTTCTTATTTGCAGTCATTAAGTTTTGCTTTATGTTTTCTTCGTCTTTCTTTGCTTTTCGCTTATATTCTCTCCACTTTTCCAGTTTATTTTCACGCTCCTTCTGCTTTTCTTTGTTTTTTCTCTTATATTCTCGCCATTTTTTTCGCAATTCTTCAATTTCCTCCGCAGAATCACTTTTAGGTTTATTGTTAACGATACAGTATGGCTGTAGTAAAATATTTTTTTCACAGCTTGCCTCCACATTTACTGTACCTTGTTCAATATTGGTTTGAAAATGGCGACTACATTTAGAAAAGGCCAATTTATATAGGGATGGCACTGATCCATTACTTTCTGTCTTGTTATCTTTTAATGTTAATGTCGTCTGTTTTATTTCTTTTGTGTCGGACTGTGTCTTCTGTTCATTTTCAGTGAGGAAATTTTCATTTCCGATTTTTGAATCTCTTTTCTTTTTTTCTGATCTCTCCACAACTCGCGAAGACTTTCCTTCTCTTTATCATTGCAGTCGGATATTTTTCTTCTATTTTGTTTCATTCTTTCAGCGTTTCTCTTTTTAGCTGCTTCATATTTTTCAGACTATAACGCTTTTAGCTTCTCTCTATACTTTTTTTGGCGCTCAGCAGCTCTGGATGGCACCATCTGCGCACCGGATACAATTTCTTAAAACTAAAACTTAATTATGTGTATAAAAATATAATATAGCATGCCTATATTACTGATTTTAAAATTTGAGACATGAAACTATGCGAGATGTCACACTGAATTACCATCGTTTAGCTATTGTCAATTTTCGTAATTAAATGTTAATGCGGGGTTTGCTTTAACAATAATTTATTTGTGATTTTGCCAGTTGCTATTATTGTATCTTAGTTCTAAAAAACGAGTCGCTCTGGACTCTGGAGACAGTTAAAAATTACGCGAGTTAACAAAAACGTCTTTTAATAATGGGCTGTGGTTTTTACGACATCTCACTTCTGAGATGTAAAAAAATCTGGAATTCCTAGCTATGTCCTTTTTTTTCTAGAATATCGACGTGGGTAGAAGTGCAGAATATACATGGAAACAACGAGAAGACGAGTTTGTGCTAACTTGTGAAATTCTCAACTGACTTGTTTTTTAAACCTAACATACCACTTTAACATACAAAAATACCAACTGTCAAAATAAAAAATAAACTATTGTTAAGTAGCCACATCCACAAATGAGTGTTGTCATCTATTAATGATAAGAACTGTAACATTCAGTTCACGAAAATCGACAATAGCTAACATATTCTACACTTGTGATATACTGCATTACAGTGTGTAACTGCAACTGCGTTGTTGGAGCTCTATGGGCGCTTTTATAATTTTCCGTGGTACGATTTCATCATTATGGTTTCTCCATGCGACGGTATTATCGTGGACGTCCATATTATATCGTGCCAAGAAACACTTTCATAATTTGCATATCGTCACGATATTACTGTGGAAGTTAACGTCATTTACTACTTGCATAGAAGTGATGTGTGAGCAAGCGGTGTAAGGGGCGCGAAGGCCCTTGTATTGTGTAGATACGCACTACACTCTAAATACGCAACAATTTAATAAAGAGTCTAGTATGCTAGCTGTGCCACGGCAACGGCACGTTATGCAGTGAACGTCCACGGAAATTTTAAAGCGTCTTCGTATTATTTCATATATTTTGCATTTCTATTATATCGAAACGATGAAATCGTGCCACGATAAATTATAAGTGCTCTATGGGCTAACCTTGATGCACAATACCAATATGGCTCACATCTGGATTTATAGAATATAAAATATTAAGCTTTTACAATAACAATTTCTATTACTCGTGAATTAAAAGCGTGTAAACCAACCTTTATTTAATTCCAGTGTGTTACTATAACAAACAGCATATCACACATAACGAACGGCATAACACACGTAACACACATAAATGAACACACTAGAAAAACACACTGGAAGAAAAAAGAAATTGGTTTATCGCCGCCATTTTTGATGCTACCATTGTGAGGGCTTTGTATAACAAAGAATACGGTCTATATTTTCGAATAGAACAACAATTACACTTAATTTTTACACTTACCTTGACAAAAGATGTTTTTGAATATTTTGTCGTTCCAATAATCACCTTTTTTAACAATAAAATATACTAAAATTGCGCCGAAAATGAAAGCCTAACCCGATCTCAGACATTTGACGCAATACCTATGGTATTACCCCAGCAAATAAATAGTGGACAATGTTGTTAGAAATAGAAACAAAAAAAATACCATTGAAAAAATAAATGTGTTACGAATTGGAAAATTGTTTGAGCACAAAAATTTAAACACATTTTTAATATCTAAATACCCACTTATATTCATGTTAGTTTAATTTATTAACAGGTAATTTTCTACAAAATACATTGAGATTAATTTTATATCTTCAACATTTTAAATAAATTTTTTGTGAGTTTTAATTTAAAAAAGGTAACAACAAAACACGGATTTTCTGGCTACCTCACAGACTCTTTATTATGTTTTTGCTGTAATTACGATTATTTATTTAAATTTTATTATTCCACCACGTAAGTACGAGTATATTGTAAAAATATGCGTAAGTCTCATGATATTTTATTCATCCAATTTTTTTTTAAGAGACTTGAATATCGGGCTTCAATCCAAAAGTACAACTTTTCGCGGCCATACCCATACAATCTATTAATTAAAATGGCAAGATAAAATACTAAATTTATGAATTATATTTTTTTTTTTTAAAACAATGAAAATAAAATTTATGAATTAATACCAATAAATCAACATTAATAAAAAAAACCTTTCAAACTTAGCAAGGACACTAGGATTTTGAAAAAAGTGGGAAAATTTGCGGCGTGATCCACATAGTAACGTTATAAATATATTATACCAGTAGATATATTTCCGAGTATCCAGCTAGATTCAAAGATGGATACGATCAATTTCTATTAGTTAGTTATTTACTATTTTTTTAAATTATTTGTTTTTGAATCTCATACGCTATTAAACCAATAAAAAGGAATACGTGAATGATAATGCGCGAAACGAAATTTTATGGCAAAAGTCATTGTTAGAGTGACAATTTGACAGTTCGAAAAGTTTGTGCTCTCATTTTAAATAGATTTTATCAGTTTTAATACTATAAGCTATTAATTTAAATAATTTCAATTTTTTTTATGAACTATAAATATCTTATAGAATCACTTATTTTTCTTTATACTATCATCTTTTTAATGAAGGAGTAACATTTTATTGTGTAACATATTCTAATTAATTGAAATAGCAATTCATAGCAATTTATTTTCACCAATTTTAAAGTGCCATTAAGTGCATCCCGGATGCATCTACCTACCTTTTGCTAATAATCTCTTGAGTGAAATTTAATTTTAAATTTAAATTTGTTATTTAATTAATTAAATTTGAAATACCTGTGATATACGGACAGACACACAGGCAGACGGACGAACAGAACAAAATTATAGGGGTTCCGTTTTTTGCTATTTGGCTACGTAAATCTAATGAAAAAAATACCAAAGCAGTGAAAAAATAAACGTATTTACGGAATGTTATATTATTTCGCTTAGGTAGCTACCCAGATAGCACACAAGGTTCTGCATGCTTGATTTGTCTTTGATTGTAAATTGCTGAAATAAATATGACGAGGAAAGTTTTTAACATTTAATGATTAAAAATTGTTATGTCGAATATGACAACAAACATTTTGTCAATATAGCTGCAATCTTATTATTTTCAGTAGGTATCAAGTTCGTGTTTACATTTAATATCTGCTTTTGTGTCTACGACGACGAGTATCGTACCTGAATAACTCCAGCACAAAACACGGTTGTATAACATCTTCGTCACGTGGATTACCACGCGACGAAGATACAATGTTAATAGAACAATACGAAGTTCAATTTAAACTTGCCTCAAACGCATACAGTTGCATGGCAAGCTTGGCGCGCGCTTGGTTCAATTTTAAATTCTTGTCTTGGCAGGTACATAATGAATTTGAATTTTATATAATATCATTAATTTAGCGTCAATTCTACACATAAAGAATGTTTAAGAATATCTTTCATCTACTATCCTTGCATGAAATCAAAACTATACTTAGGTAGGTACTCTTCGTAAGCTTTTTGTAAATACTCAATTGTTTTACTATTTATTACATTTTAGATAAACGATATTTATCTCCGACTTTGTTCTAATGCTTGATTCCATACACGTGTCATACTTACATTGTTTCTTACAAAACACGAGTTACTTATTATAATGCTTACATGAATATTTAACCACCATTTATCCTTTACCAAACACTCCAAACAGCAACGAAATCATCTCCATAAATACATGGAACTAAGTGCGTACCGTAGGTACCTATGTACCTACGTATGGGTTACAAATTTTGATTACAACTTTAATCATTGAAAGTTTAATGTAGTGTAATGGCAATAATAAGATGCTTGTGAAGAAATCGTGTTGACAAAAGCAGGCTAAGCTTTAAACTATTTCAATTGGGTAAAATTTTGCAAATTTTTTTTTTTAAATTATGCAACATGTATATATAACACAAGGCATTCGCTATAAGTATTCAAGATTTAAAGAGTCGCTACACAAATTTAAATGTTTTAAGATTTTAATTTTGTAATTTCTACATGAACTCTTTTTGGTTAGGTTATCTTAGGTCAGTATTTTTAAAACGCGCAAGCCGAGCGAGCGGAACTTGCGTGCCGTGGCAGCGGCCAGCGAAGCGCTACATCCAGAATGCGGTCTACAATAACTCTCTTTTTGGGTAGATTAGGTTAAGTTAGTATGTTTACCACGACCCGTGAGCCGAGCGAACGAAGCGAGCGTGCCACGGTAGTAGCTGGCCATGGCGAATCCGCTCTATAAGAACACTCATATAAACTTACGAGAATGTTAGTTACTTCTTTTCCCATCTCCCATCCTCTTCCTCTCTTAATCCTCTCTTACGCAGGAAGTACACTAAATTACTTTCCAAATACAGATATAACAAGTTTTATGGCATTTTAATTATTTTATTACTACCATACGTATCTACTTATTTTTTTAATATAGTGAATTCGAACTACTTCAAAAAGTTCTTGGCATACTTTTCATGTTCGGTTTCTGGATCAACCTAAGTTCAGCAAGAAAATCACAGAATACTTATTAGTATTCTGTGCTTTTCTTGGTGATTCTTTGAGCCAGTATATTTACTAGCGTAGAGAAAGGGGGTCAATTGAGGAAGCGTGCTCGTCGCGACCCCTGCCAGTCCTTTTCAGGGCTGTAATTCCTCTCCTGTGCACACCACGCGGGACAACGTATGCGTAAGAGTTAGAGCGTCCCTCGAAAGCGACGTACACTGGTTTGTCCCCGCTGGTGTAAGTATAGTACAGTTCGGCGTTGGAGACCGCCACCCAACACGCTGTGCACCTAGCGGCGGGAAGTAGAGGGAAGAGTGCAGAATAGCAACGTGGAATGTGAGAGGCGGGATTGAAGAGAAGATGAATGAAGTAATTGATATTATGGAAGAAAGAAGATTGGGTGTGTTATGTATGAGTTAAACCAAGCGAAAGGGCAGTGAACTTGCCGACTTGCCTGGAGGGAGCATTGATTTGTGGTCAGGAGTACCGCAAGAAGAAAGGGGATGCCAAGGGGTAGGCGTCATACTGTCCTCTGGTTTGGTTAATTGTGTAACTGAGTACAAGTGTGTAAACCCGAGACTGCTCTGGGTGCGTCTCGAGACAGGGTCGACGAGGATATTTGGTTTAGTGGTGTATGATCCAGTGTCCTCCGTCGCCTTCGTCCGTCGGCGAAGTCAAGCAGTTTTGGGAGAATGTTTGAGAAGTTCTAGCGACGGTTGAAGAGAATGAGAGAATTTTAGTGTGTGGAGACATGAACGCTTGGGTCGGGACAGCTCGAACAGGATTTGAGTCTGTACTAGGCAAGTATGGAGATAAGAGAGTGAATGATGCTGGTAGGATTATCTTCGGACTGTGCATGGAAAAGGATTTTTTTGTTGCTAATACCTTATTTAAGCACAAAAATATTCATCGGTACACGTGGAAACGGAAGGATGAAAGAAGTATGATTGATTTGTGCCTGGTGGACAGCTGGCTTAAAAAGCAGGTTATGGACACGAGAGCACACGGAGGAGCCGATCTGGGAACAGACCACTTTCTAGTGGTAACTAGAAAAAGGGATCTGTTTGCGGCATGGCGACATCGCGTAGTGTCCAAACCTGCAGCGGTTTGTCGCATTAAAATCTAGAAACTCCAAGATGCGACCACCAGGAATGAATATGAAAGGGTATTATCCAGTAAGCTTGATGATAGATTGAAAATGATGAGCGAGGATGTTGAAGAATGTTGGCAGAACCTTAGGGATAGTATGATTGAGGCTGCGAAAGAAGTGTGTTGAACGAATAAGATTGGGAACGGTAAAAAGCGTGACGTGTGATGGGATGATGAGGTGAAAGTGTTTGTGTATAAGAAGAAGAAAGCATGGCGAGAGTACCTTGCTATTCGAAATTACTGTGGTGTAAAGAATTAGATGAAAGGCAGATATAAGCTGCAGAACACAGAAAGGAAGGCACTAGTGGAAGAGAAGCATGTAGAGTGTTAGATAAAAACAAGATGTTGGGCAACTTCGAGGAAAATTCCAAATTATTTTGGAAAGAAGTACGTAAGTACATAAGTGGTCCGGCACCTTGCAGAATGAATAAAGTGCGTTCTTTCGAACGCACTTTATTCATTCTGCAAGGTGCAACAACCTGCTTACAAATAAAAAAGATGTTCTGCAGCGATGGAGTGAATACTATGGAGAACCGTATGAGAGTGGCGACTTCGTTTCTGATACTGAGAGCGATTCTAATGAATTGTCACACTCGGGTCAGAGACTGGAAGATGTCATTAGTATGAAAGAGATCAAAAAAGTGATAAGAAGTCTGAAATGTGGAAAGGCTGCGGGAAATGATGAGATGACTGCTGAGATGATCAAGTATGGTGGTTCTGGGATCTGGGATACCTTCTGTGCACTATGCAAACTTTGTTGGCAGAAAGGAGAGATGCCAGAAGATTGGCGCACCCCAGTCATAGTGCCTCTATATAAAGAGAAAGGTTCTCAGTTGGACTGTGCGTGCTAAGGGGCCATAAACTTGGTCAGCTTAGCAAGTAAAATAGATACGAGTACCAAGGTCTTGACTGAACGTATGAAGGAAGTTTCTAAAAGATATTTGTGGGAAGCGCAAGGTGGCTTTAGGAACGGTAGGGGTTGTATGAATCAGATTTTCTCGCTTCACGTTATCGTGGGGAAGTTTCTGGCCAGAGGTCAAAGAGTTTTTTGCTCTTTCGTGGATCTTGCAAAAGCATTTGATAGAGTAGTGCGAATGAAACTGTGGAGTCTTCTGCCTGGACATAGCGTGGAAATGACAAAAAAGGCAATGATTTGATTATACTAAGGCAGAGTGCGACTTCCGGTATGCAGGAGATGCGCGCTAACGGAACGTCGGAGCCGGCGCTGGCAGCCTGAGACTACGGCGTCCTATGCGTTAGCATTTCTCCGAAGGATCCTTTGGAATTATTATATTTCTAATTACCTACGTAATGCTTGTTACTAAGACTTTTCTGTTGTTTGCACAATAAGTAAGTTTAGGCACCTGTTTCTTATAGCTGAGTCGCAAGAGTACGAATCGCCCTGTCTTTTCCGACATCGACAGTTAGTCTGATGGAGGTAAAATCGCGAGTGAACAAAATGGTAATGGACCTATTCACATTGTTAACGCCGTTACTCGTCGTATCCATGGTCTTTTGTAAAAGGAGACTCGGCTACTGAGCGACATGTGGACTCTTCCGGGATGCAAGTATTACGTTAACTTCAGGTACTACATATCCGGCGAGTCGAAACTATTTTATTATGATTCTAGGGCCGAATGTTCTGTCTGTTGATTCTAGTGTAGGTATATATTACTGGCAATGGTAATTTGGGTGTGTATAGCATCGAGCAAATACCATGGGAGGTTATGATTAAAGTTCGTGGTCTGAAAATTTTATTTCATGTCGTACCCGACAATTGTGAAGGTGTCATCTAATTAACAGCCGTGAAATTCTAAAACCTTATTATCACTATGACCGAAACAAGTTTAAACATTGCTAGCGCTTTAGAACTCTTCTTAAAGTAGGATAGTATTTGAAACAGTACAGTTGGGATCGAACCTGATGTTGTGAATAGAATACGAGGAAACACGTGGTAACAAATATTGAAGAGAACGCTAGTTATGACATTAGATTTGATAGCAATGAATCAAAATTGATTAAATTTAACGTTAGTGGTTTTGTATTGATTAAGAACGACGAGAGTAATCGAACCTAAAACAATATTTATTTCGGGGGTCCATTTAAAGTTACAGAGTTGCTTGAAGGTTACCGTTAAGTTTTGAAATCTTTGAATAATAATCGGACCTACAAGTACCTACGCTCATAAACTTATTCATAAATCGTCACGAGGTAAAGTTCTAACAAAGTTAGATTCGTGAGATGTTAATGAGAGTGGAGGAGGTATCTCTGTCATATCGTGATTACTTTGGCCAGATACAAACACTAAGCGCAGTCGTAACTGCGCTCTGAATTACTGTTCAGGGCGCGATGGGCGGCTGGTGATGTGACGACGACCTGGGTGACATGTGTGTCACTACGTTTCTGGTAGTAACTGGGCCATATTGTTGGTGTGTGCGTTCATGACTCATGACTAATGCTTGATAAGTATATGTAAATAGTTGTTGAACGTTACGTTTGTATAGCCGTGTCGTAGCGAGCGATTGTTAAGCGACAATTCATAACCGAATTATTTTTTTATCTACTGTAATCATTAAAATGGGCAGCTCAATGCTAAAAGTTTGTTAAAATGTGTGAACATCGTGGTGTCACAGACGATTAACATGTCGGCCACGTGGACAGAGTTGTTGTATGTGGGCAGCGATCACTCGTTTTCGATTTTCTGACCTCCTTGGCGAAGGTATCCTTGCGCAACATCACTGTCGGTTCTCTTCATTGTCACGTGTAGTTGCTACTAGGTGGGTAGGTTAGGTATCCCGTGAACAGATAGGTAAAGGATATACTAAGGGAGTGGGTCAATTAAACCAGTGACATTATTAGGTAGGTAGTTAGGTTTATTATCCAAACAATTTTCAATACGCCACACAACCCGGTCTTCTGTACTTAATGAGGGAGTCACTGGCCTAAACGTTGCGTTTTGGTAGGCCTGCTGTAAAATAATGTAAGAATGATGCCTGCCTAAGTTTGTTGTCGGTTCTTCTCGGTGTCCAGGTTTTCTTTTCAAGCCCAGCCGGAGTGGATTCGGCGTTCGGGGATGCTTTGTGGCTGGCTTAGTTTGTGTGGATTCATTGGAATTTGACTGACTTAGTTGGAGTTAGAAATTCAGATTTAAAACTTGCTAAAGAAATTAGGTGTATGGTGAATTTTCAGGGGTAAACTTTAAAAATGTAAGTCTCGTTGTTAATAAATTCCTTACTAAACCAACGAAAGTTTGCATAAGGTTCCTAAAGGGAATGAAGGACTCGGTGATGAGAGTAAAATGAGTCCGCGTCGGCGGGAGATTGTGATATGCTAGGCTACGATGTTGTTGAGGTGAGAGGAGTCTGTGGGTGAGATAGAGCCCGAGAATAACGCGATGGCCGCGGGACCATTCGGCGTGTGAGATGTTGAAGGTACGTTATGTACCATCTCGTTGACTGGCTGCAAGCCGCTGATCTGCCTCGTGATATATGCGCGTTGGTCCCTAGCACGTGGCGCAGATTATCACGAGTGCTATACCCGTAATGTATGTGACGATGTAGAGACATAGAGCTATTACCACGTCACTATCTAATAGCGCGTGGCGTCATAGCCATTATTCCAAGATACCAATTTTATTAATTAGCAAGAACCAGGCCAGTGCTAAGTTTTCAAGGCAGCTATACTTGGAGCAAGTTTAAATTAGACTTCCTAGTGACCACGCGACAAAGATACAATGCTGACATAACAAATAGTGTTTTGTGCTAGAGTTATTCAGGTACTACATTCCATCGTCGCACCAGGAGGCAATTGTGTGGTAATACACAAAAGTAGGTACCGAAATAGAATTTAAACTTAAAGCAGGCGTGCGTCAAGTTTGCCTTGCAATTGCATACACTTAAGAAAAGTTTGAATTACACTTTCTAGTTACCACATGATGGACAATGTTGAGATTACAGTGTTTTGTGCTGGAGTTATTCATTCAGATATCATTCATCTTCGTGCCAGAAGACAATTGTGAGGTAATACAACAGAAGTAGGTACCAAAACATAAACAACTAGCAACTGCCCTGACTTTCTATAATTGAAAGAATTATTGAAATCGGTTGAGTAGTTTTTGAGAATATCATGTTCAACAAACAAAGTATCAACAAACAAAGTCGACCTACATCTTTATAATATTATTACAGAAAGTTAAACACCTACAGAAAATTATAAGATTGCAGCAATAATGTCGAAAACTTTGTTAACATATTTGACAGCAGTTTTTAATCATACTTGCCACGCAATATTTTACTTGGCAATTTATAATCAAAGAAAAATCAAGCATGTGGCAACCTTACATGCTATCTGGAGAGACAAAAATGATTAAAGGAATGTTTTGGTTCGGTTAGGTTAAATTAGGTTAGTTAGAGGTGGGGGCCGAGTGGTGTGGGTGACCCGCCACAGGGGGTGGACCAACAGGCGCTTATAGCTCCCATTAAGTGGAGCCTTAGCCTGCCATCCCAAGACCGCAGTGCGTAGACTTCATGTCTACACCCTTCTCGAGGTGACCCTGTTTCCACTGAACACTGCGGATCTAGACTGGAGAGTCGATAAACACTCCTGAGGGTGGTGCTTCGGCGGCGCCTTCAGTACCGGGTCGGGGCCGATGAGGCTGCAGTGCCGAAAGGGCCTGGCCCGGACCGGGGGGGGGGATGTCCCCATTTATGGGGACAAGTTGTGTTCCCCGTCCTCTGCGTGAGGGCGGGGGTCAGGTGTCGGGGTCACTTGCCCCTCTTTCAGTAAGGGTATTGTGACCCCGGAGGTGGAAAGAAGGAAAACTTTTAAAAACCCGTGAGGATACACGTAAAAATTTGAGGTGGAGAGAAGGAAAACTCGAAATGAAACCCGTGAGAAAACACGTTAAAACCAGAGGTGGAGAGAAGGAAAACTCGAAATGAAACCCGTGAGACAACACGTTAAAATCAGAGGCGGGAAGAAGGAAAACTTGTAAAAACCCGTGAGTAAACACGTAAAAATCAGGTGGTCGTGCTGACGCCCCTGCCGTGGTGTAGGCGGGGTGCGGAAGCCGCCACTTCGGAGGCCTGGGGTGTCCTTCGGGGGAAGGCGCCTCACAAATGGCCTCGGGATGGTGCGCGCGGTTGTTCCCGCGCGCCTCCCAGGAGAGCGGGCAGGTAAAACTGCCCGCAAACGGAGGAGGGGCCGGCTCAGGCTGGGCATAGCCGCCGGGGTCGCGGCAGAATGCCAACGCGCTCCCGTTGCCCCGGCATCGAGGCTCTCGAGGAACACCGTCAGGTTTTAGTGGGTAGACTCGGCTTAGCACCCTAATGTCGAGGAGTCCCACATACCCCCCTACCACCCCCCTACGGTAGGACGGGATGCAAAAAGTATTTCCTGACGCAAAAAAAAAAAGTTTCGAGTTTCGGGCGTTTTCGAGGGATGGAAGATGTAAGTTGGATGTGGAGAGACGGGTAGCAGCCGGCAATAAAGTGAACGGTGCTCTGTCCGCATTAGTAAGCAGTATGAATATATCGAACTCAGCCAAAATGGCCATACACAATGCGGTGTTGGTGCCAACTTTATTGTACGGTAGTGAGTTCTGGATACCCGAAATCGAGTGAAAGTAAGATAAATGCAGTAGAAATGCGATCTCTTAGAAATATGTGCGGTGTCGCCACTGCTGCCAAAATAAGCAATAAAGAGATACACAGTATGACAGGCTTGCACGACAGTGCTATTGAAAAAATGAAGAAAGGAATGCTAAGATGGTTCGGGCACATGGAAAGAATGAATGATGAAAGACTGACGAAGAACAACTACAGAGCGAAAGTGAGTGGTGAAAGAAGTCAAGGAAGACCAAGGCTGACTTACGAGGATCAAATAGCTAGGTTAGCTGACGGAAATGTCAAAAGTTCTCGCATACCTAGGCGAAAATGTGTGAGGAGCATGACGAGATTTGAAGAAGCGAAAGCAGTATGTAAAGACCGCGACGCGTGGCGCTCCGTCCTCTATGAACACCCCGTTAGGGACACAGCGTGAAGATATGTATGTATATATATAATTTGTACTGCATTTTTATAAGTAGTTAAAAACTATCCCCAATATGATATGGATGATTAAATCTGGATGTCACAATACGTCCACTTGATATCCATTTGATACGATTGGTTATGAAATTTAAATAGACAAATACATTGGATAGGTACTATTACTCAGGTACGGAAAATATATTAAGGGTGGCTTGCTTGGTGCAAGCCACCCTTAATATATTTAATGGCTTACTATATTTAATATTTAATGGTTGGTGCAAGCGAGATGTCAAATCATTAAATCGAGTTTAAATAGTTGGGTGCAAGCCACCCGAAGTATAAGTTCTTTGTATTTAAATTACTGTTGTTTAAATTATTTTGTACTAAATGTACTAAACTATTAGGTAGGTACTGTATGTTATAGTATTCACATAAAATTAGCTGTCGTTAGATAAAAACGTAAACTCGTGATATACAGCCCATGTTATTCGCTGATAAATTGATAATGTAGCTTTCTATAGGTGAAAGAATTTTTGAAATTCGTTGAGTAGTTTTTGAATTTATTCATTACATACAAACAAACAGTTTACCTCTCTATTATTAAAAATACCGTCAAATTATATAGGTAGGTAGAGGTATGTCATGTATAGACTTCGAGTACAAATTAAAAATGTTTCATAGATTACATTTTGTGAAAAGATGTAGGAAGGTTTTTTTTATCGGAAAGATATTCTACGTTGGGCCACGGCGGCCACTAACTTGGCTGATGGTGAGTGACGGCGTAGCCGAGGATAGAGCATGTCGATCTAGTCCTGAAGATGGCCGGATTATAGTTCTCAAGAAACATGAAAGACGGAAGGAGTACCTACTTGGGACTTCGAAACAACACTTAAATTAGAATTCATCATTAAGAGAATAAATCAAGTAATTTAATTTAAAACTAGAATAATTATTATTTTTCTTTAAAAATATAAAAGTATAGACATTACATTTACATTTATTTACAAGTAGGTATACATATTATATAAGTATTGTAAAACTAAAACTTTAGTTTAAAATTCTTTGAGTCAGGCTTTGTTGATGGCTGCTTTGGATCAGCTGTTGGTTTGACATTTATTAGCATTTTTATGTATCTGCCTTGTTGACTGGATGGTAAAACTATGCCAAGAGCTTCACAATTTTTAATAATTTCTGTACATCCACGTATGTCTCCGTTCCTCACTGAAATGTTTTAAAACAAGCAGTTAAACATGATAAAAAATACCCTTTTTTCTCTCATTATAATATGTAAATTAACAGTAATCAATTTCAAATAAAAACAAATAAGTAAAATAAATTGGTACTTATTTGTACATCACAATCACATTACCTATTTTATTTATATTGTATGTTATTTAGTTAGGTAAGTACATATTTATATCTGAGGTACTCTCACTCCTATAATTAAACATAATATTATGAAGATAATATAGATTCAATAAATAACGAATGCGTCACAAAATTGACTCCTACATAAAATTTTAAACAAAACGATAAATGATAAATCAAGCAAACATGTCACCAGCGTCAAAAGTCATTAGAGCATTTGATTACTGGTTATTTTCAAAGACCATAATAAGATGACTAGACCTGTAGAGACTGTAGCATAAAAATATTATAGAAGTCTCAATCATACGTATACATATATTTCTCTTGAATGAATTAAATCCATACTTATTATTATAAAGGCGAATGTCTGTCTATCCGTCTGGTCGGCTTTCACGGATAAACCGCTGAACCGATTTTGATGAAATTTAGTGGAGATAAATTAAACCCATGGGAACAACATAAATTACTTTTTTTAAATTCCACGTGGACGAAGTAACGTTTACGGTAGAGGAAATTTCCATTAGTTAGCATAAAAGTTTATGTTGATTAGCCTAAATAAAATAGTACTCATAGTACTGTGAGCAGGGTACTATGAGTAGTTACAAGTAACGAGAGTTACGAGTCTTTTAGTTTAATATCTTAATCTTAACACAGCAATATCATCTCAGGTACATGAAAGTGATTCCATAAATGTTTCATTTTTAAATCTCTTGAGATTTAAGTTTCGGTCTTGGCCCTATAGCACGCACAGTCTAGATAGGAACCTTTCCCTTTATATAGAGGTACTGTGACTGCCGTGCGCTAGTCCTCTGGAACCTCCCCTCTTTTGCCAACAAAGGTTGCAGAGTGCACAAAAGGCATCCCAGTCCCTAGGACCACCATACTTGATCATTTCAGCAGACACCTCATCAATTCCCGCAGCCTTTCCACATTTCAACCTTCTTATCACTTTCTCAATCTCTTTCATACTAATGGCATCCTCCAGTCCCTGGCCCGAATGTGGCAATTCATTAGAATCGCTCTCAGTATCAGAGACGGAGCCGCCACTCTCATACAGTTCTCCATAGTATTCACTCCATCGCTGCAGAACATCTTTTTTATTTGTAAGCAGGTTGTTTTCTTTCGAACGCACTTTATTCATTCTGCAAGGTGCCGGACCACTTCGGTACTTACGTACTTCTTTCCAAAATAATTTGGAATTTTCCTCGAAGTTGTCCGACATCTTGTTTTCGTCTAACACCCTACACCTTTCACGCTTCTCTTTCACTAGTGCCTTCGTTTCTGCTTTCTGCAGCTTATGTCTGTCTTTCATAAAATTCTTCATACCACAGTCATTTTTAGTAGCAAGGTCCCGCCATGCTTTCTTCTTCTTATACACAGACACTTTCACCTCATCATCCCACCACACATCACGCTTTTTACCATTACCAGTCTTATTCATTCCACACACTTCTTTCGCAGCCTCGATCATGCTATCCCTAAGGTTCTGCCAACATTCTTCAACATCCTCGCTCATCATTTTCAATCTATCATCAAGCTTACTAAATACTTTAACTTTTACTTTAAAATCTAAAGTAAAATAAAAAATACTTATTTACACAATTTAAATTATTCTAAAATACATTCAATTTATAATTATAATAACACAGTAAGCAAAGAAACAAACCTATTAATAAAAATGTAAATTGACCACATAATCCAGTGATTCTCCCCTTCCTGACATTATCATGTTGCGGTGATAAATAGTAGGGCTATTATTGTCCCACATTCATAAATATGACTCCACTTGTTTTAAAATATTATGGTAACTATCTATAACTCTGTGTACTATTTGTTTTCATAATTCAAATGATAACGTAAAAAAACATTTAAAAGTTGTAAGTGGAGTTAAAGTATTTAGTATATATGGATAACGATTAGTTAATACTTCATTATTATGGTGAATCAATATTAATATCAAACTCGATATCATAAATATGAATATATCAAATTATGGTGAAATGTTGGTGAAATACAAAACTAACGGCAAAAATTTATAGTAAAATTTTATGAATGACGAGTAAAGAGATCCTTTTTAAATAAATATGTATTCTATACTTAGAATTTGTTACGCATTTTTAAGACATTTTATGAAATTAATCGACAAAGTAAATTAGGTATATCATAACGTGGTTTCTATAAAAGAGTGCGCTTTATAACACAGAGGTGCTTTCATAGAAAATTTTCTTTTCGTGAGTTATTACGAGTATGACATTTGAAACATAATAATGTCAAAGACCACTAAGTAAGTAATCACTACGTTTTAAAGACAAAGATAAAGACATTGTCTGGTTTTATCCAAGGGTCTTATACTAATAACGTATACATACATATCTTCACGCTGTATCCCTAACGGGGTAGTCAGAGAGGACGGAGCGCCAAGCGTCGCGGTTCTTACATACTTCTTTCGCTTCCTCTGATCTCATCATTCTCCTTACACATTTTCGTCTAGGTATGCGAGAACTCTTAACATTTCCATCCTCTAACACTCTGGCTATTTGACCTTCATAAGTCAGCCTCGGTCTTCCTTGGCTTCTTTTACCACTCACTTACGCTCTACAGATATATGACAACATGTGACTACCAAGTTAAAATTCCTTACGCTACATCATATGGTATTTGTCATTCTATTATGCCACTGTTCTACTAGCGTATACGACAATTGAGCCACTTGTTCCCATTTCGCCAGAAAGACCATGCACTGATTGAAATAATTGCAGCAATGTTTTCTATTATTTAATGGACGTTGATCAGCGTATATTATGTAGGTAAGTGTGCTTCGATCTCCAGGTATTCCGCTTATTTTGGTTTCTTCGCTTTTGAGGTACATAAAGCGGAGTCAAAGGAACTTTAAAACCTTTCCACCGTTTTCGAAAATATGCAAAATGGCTTGATTCTAGTTCTAGATTATTTGCTTATTTAAGATATTATAAATTTGACATTGTGATTTTATAAATGACACTTAATGAGGTGGCCATGACTTTGTTTTTCGATGAAAACTTTCGAACATTAAAAAAAATACCTAACAACAAAGTCCAAGGCAATCTAACCTAACCACCAAAACTCATTCATAAGTAGAAAGGATTTGTAAAAAGTGCAACTTTAAACCTCGGATATTTATAGTACCTAAATGTCTTTAAATCAAAGATAATTTAAACCTTAGCCATTTGATCTGTGATTCATAGTACAAGCTCACAATTGTGTGGTCATCTGAAGTTAAAAATAAGAAAAACTTACGTTTAAAAGCAAACAAGACTTGAAGCACTTTAGCATATTCTGTCATCATATTATACTTGAGTAATATCTGCAGTAGTCTTACTACCGCATCATCATTGTATTCATTTCTTAGACTAGTTACACTGAATGCCATTGATCTGAAAATAGATTATAAACAATACCTAATATTAATGTAAATCATTCTTAACAAAAATTTTATCACGGAGGGTACTCTTAAAACAATTTTGAAATTGTGCAATTCTTCTTGTCATCAACCGTTGAAATGATTACCATTGATTTCATCGACCATTGAAATACGTAGCAATATTTTAAGAAAATTTAAAAAATATTGTTTCATTCCCAAAATTTTAGGACAATTGTAAGTACTTGTCATTCATACATACATATAATATAATACATACATCATACATAAGTCATAAGTCTAAAGTAGTAGCAGTAGAATAATAAATAAATATAAATAGTTTGACTGGCCCGTTGGCGTAGTGGCATATGCATCTGTTTTTCAAACTAGGGTCCCGGGTTCGATCCCCGGTCAGGTCAATTTAGGAAACAAACTTTTCTAAATTGGCTTGGAGCCTGGGTGTTATTGGGAGCTCCCCCAGAGTTCGTTGTGTGGTACCCATAGTACAATCTTACTGCTTAGTTTAGGGTCACACAATCTGTGTAATTGTCAAAAAAATAATTATATATATATATATATATTCACGCTGTATCCCTAATGTATACTATGTGTACTGTATTATTATTATTAGTGTGTATTAGTGTGAGAAGACGGAGCTTCAAGCTTCGCGGTTCTTACATACTTCTTTCACTTTCTCAAATCTCATCATTCTCCACATATTTTCGCCTAGGTATGCGAGTGCTTTTGATATTTCCTTCAGCTAACACTCTGGCTATTTGGTCTTCGTAAGACAGTCTTGGTCTTTCTTGCCTCATTTTACAACTCAGTTTCGTTCTGTAGATTTTCTTTATCAGTCTTTCATCACTCATTCTTTCTATGTCATTGTATCTTGTCATTAATTAAAATATAAAATTTAATTAATGACTAAGTATTGAAATATAAAGTTTTAGAACAATTGTTCAAAATCTTTATCATTTGCTTGCCACCTTAACCACTTACTTTCAAATTAAAGTTTATTCTAACAACATAATATTGTAAATCGTATAAACATTCAGGTAATACCTATTAGAGAAGTACTAACAAAAACATGCCTTTATTTTATGAACATAGCTAATTACATCTTAAGTAAAAAAGTGTTTTAACTCAAATCTTTCTTATCAGCCTAATAAATTATACAGTTGATTATACACACGATATTTATCAGCAGTCATTTATATAGGGCCATTTGGCTCACAACAAATTAGAGTCTAGACACCACAGTCACAATAGAACTAATGGTGCAAGCAAGCCTAAATCTCGATCCTTGATCAATGAAAGTAGGTACTTCATGTGAATGTATGGAAAAATTCAAGAGGGATGCTTATGAGTATCTACATGACAACACCGTCTCAGATTTTGAATGTGTGATTTAGGGCCATAGTAAATGTTAATAAATACATTACATATGATATGTCAATTTTGTTCTGAGGTGTAATATGTGAATTCCTCACATTACAGGCAATAACACTTCACCAATTAGAGATAAATTCAATAAATTGTAGAACATAAACAAGTTTAGCCAGTATCTAATCATTGCAATAGAACTTATTACACATATTAACCACAGATGAAAATGAAATAGTATATTCTGCAGTTTTTCACTCATATTCTTATGAGACATTGTAATACATATTATATAAAGTGTAAACATTTATAATTCACTCTGGAAAACTACAAAACAGTAACAACATGTTACTAAACAACAACAAAAGTTGTAGGTAGTTACAAATATTTCTTATCATACCTGGAAAACTTCCAATGACTAAATGATTAATCGTCAATATTGATAATAGCTAACAATATGTTTTACCATCAAATATTTTAACAATAGTATAAAGGCATACATAAAGGCAGGTGAAATGCATGTACACAGGAATTATATGAAATGTGATTTATTACACTCAGTATAGCCCAGCCTTTTAATTTATTGTTCTCTTGTTCTCTATTTATTGACCTTAATCAAAGTACAACAATGTTCGTACCACACATGTCAATTGGTTTGCCTTTCCTGTTGCATAATATAATATGACATCAATGATTTTTTTATATTTCTAGGCAAAAATTGGTTACAATATTAAACTCAAATTTTTTAGGATATAAATTAAAATTAAAAGGGATATATATATACAAATGGAACTATAGAATTAGTAATTCTATCTACAACTCACAAACTTTAAAACAATGGTCTTCTCTATAAATTTGCTATTGGTTATATTAATGACATGTACTGTAAAATTTATGGTCTCTGCAATAAATTTACTATTTTTATCCACTAAATAAGGTAAATCTCAAAATTAACAGTTTCACTATAAAATTTATAAAACAACTATAATCATTAAAACTTTATTGTATTGTAATGGTAATAATAAATGCTTGAGATATTTGTGAAGACATATACAGAGTAAAGTTTAGATAGATTCACATTGGGTAATATTTTACAAGATTCATTTGTAAAAATATGCATTTATTATAACACAAAACATTTGATACATGTATTCCAAATTTAAAATGGCACTACAAGTAACATTTTTTACGATATTATTTTTGTAATTTCTATATGAAAACTCTTTTAGGTTCACACGATCATATTTCTTATTCTTTTGATTTGTTGTAGCTTTTTAGCAATTTTGCTACTGTTGACATATTTTTTAAAGTACCGTGAATAAATGGTATAAAATGAAATCACATTAACATTATTTATTACATACAAATTATATTATGATAAGTGACGACTTTGGTAAGTTTTCTTTTTGTCTACCCTATTGAAAATGTCTGTGCACATACTGATATACAGCAATCTTATATAATACTAGTAGGTATATTTCCGAGTTATTTCCAAGAGTTAGAAAGAGACCAAAATGAAATGTTAGTGGTCAAAGGTTACTCGTTGTTACATAATTTGTCTTCAACTACCTCTTCGGAGTATGGTATACAGCTAGATTCAAAGATTCTTAGTGGCAGCCAAGTTCGAACTGTAGCGAAACGTTTAACTTCATAGCAGACGTCAATGTCAGGATGACAGCTTGTTAAGTTTGTTCAGTCCTTTTATAGAGAATTTTATTTTTCATAGCAAAACCAAATATTTTAAATTTTTCTTTATATTTTTTTAGACGCTAAGGTTATAGCATCTAAAATTTTATTAAAGATAATATATTTTTAATGAAGAAGTAATACTTAAGTGTATGATGTTATATTTTTATATAGCAATTAATACCAATTTCGCCTACATTTTCACCAATTTTGAAGATAGTTTAAATGCATCCCAAATTAAAATATAAAACATGAAAAGAAAAGAACACTTACTTATCTCTAACAATATCTCGTAGCTTTTCTGAGCGTTCTAAAAGTTCATTTGATAATGACTGATCAGAAAACCAAGTGCTTGACCAGCAAATGTACCAAAGACAAATCAATGGGTAATGATCTCCAAACTTCTCACTAAATTCCAAAACATATTTCTTAAATATGACCAATGATGCTTCTGATTTATTTAAGACAGAATCGTGAATCAGCTCTTTAAATACTGTTCTATAAAAACATCTAAAATTTATATTTTTATGATATGAATCTTTCAATATTAAAAGACCTTTTTCTGAATTTCCTTTAAGACATTGAGCCTTAGCTAAATAATGTTGAAATTCTCCATTTCGATTATAGAAATTGACATTAACTTTAGAACAATGCTTTTGTAAAACTGTTATTATTTCAGGTTTACCAGCAAGACTGTATGTCCTGAAAAGTTTCTTCATAGTCTCTTCACCTATTTGTTTACGAAGATTAATACAAATGGATATTAGGCTGACAATCTCTTTATCTTTATTCTTCGCTAAAAGCTGTAAAAATGTGCTATTTATTTCTTCAAAGGACATCTGTGATATATCGTGATTTGAATTGTCAAATTCTGCGTAATATCTTATATTCGAAATATTTGCATCTAAGCTGTTCATACTTTTCTTCTGTTTTTGCAATAACTCACTGGTAAACATATCGAATGCATCAACAGCAGGAGTATAACTACAGAAATTTTTAATGTTTTTTTGCAAAATTTTGTGCACGTTGTGTAAAATTCGAAAATAGTACAGGTGGTTTTTTGAGAGGTGTGTTATAGTATTCATTTTCACTAATTTAGTGTTGTAGTGCTTTTAGGTTATGATGATATTCCTTTAACCAATACAGATGGCAGCATTTTTTCTTATATGCTAATATAGTGACAGTTTTATCAATAAATAACAAAAGTTAAAACATAAATTTTATAAAATACTGAAACAAATAACTTGCAAATAACTATTATTTAAAGTAAAATTTCATTTTTTTTTATTTTTTTGTTCAATTTACCCTTGAGAGAGAAGGCAAAGAGATCTACGTACTTAACAGCCGATATAAATTTTTAAACTTTCGCGTTGTATTATAGAGTAACTAAAACGAAAAATTAAAGCGATTACCTTATCGCGTAATCGCGTTAACTTAGTATTTTAGATATTTCGTAATAGCCGATGACTTCAGCAATAAAATGATACATTCTTTGTTTCATTTCATAAAAATAATGTCGATGCAATGCATTTTAATGTTTCTTAGATGTTAAACTGTCACTAAACAAATCTCAACATTACACCTCCAAATAAGCTCGTATTTCAATAATTCCTTATTATAATGCACAACGGCGTAAATACTTGAGACGCAAAAGTGCGCCAATTTTACATCACAATATCCTTTAGAAACCATTTGCAAATAATTAAAATAAACTCCCTACCGCTCCCCACAAAATCCACTAAGAAACCTTTTGTTTATATATTTTTTTCAAACATTATTCTTTCATTATTCTTCAAAGGCAAAAGGAACTATGCCTATACAGTACACAGCCTTGCCTTTCGTATTTAATACGTGCACTTGTCTGACGATATAAATATTCACCACAAAGCACATGTGAAATTTGTTCTTTATTCTTATAATTACGTCCCTAACACTCTTCTAGTAAAGCGATATAAGGCTCTACTGGAGTTATAAAGGACTTCTTGAAAGAACACGAAACCTTCAGTCGTACAATGCGCATATTTATTCCAAGTTTATTCAGATCTTCAAATTTTTTTTACTTGCGTGAAACTGTTACTAACACAAATTACACTTTTTTATATTACGGGAACGCCAACAACCTAACCAACGATTAACCAGTCTAGCTACTATGACAAATGGATTGAGGTTTGAGGCCCACGGACTTCTACAACGTTAAGGTTCGAATGCACATAAGACTACAAATAAATGCGTTTTAGCAACCCAGATGAATAAAACATTGTGCCTTTTGTGTCAGACATCGGCTCCTGGTAACCATCAGAGAACGGTTACTGCCTCGATAAATTGAAATTTTGAAAAATTACAAATTTTTAAAAACCAATAGCAAAATAAAAGCGACTTTAGATCTTAGCAATACAGGTCATAGCAGCTACTAATCGTATTTTGGTTGGGACGGCATTTTAACACCAATTACACAATAAGCAAAAAATAGGGTTTCATGTTGGCTGTGTTGCGCACGTATTCAACTGAATTTGCTGTTCTGTTTTCATTACATAGTACTCTGTGATCATAATTAATGACTAATATGGTGTCACAAAAGTGTTTTAGCTTATATTTACGCACGTTCTAGACTATTTTAGTGCATGGTGTATATAACCATAGACTCCCAGCGCTATCGTGTCTCGCGACCGCTCTTGATCTTATGTACTTGGAACTTTTCTTATTTTAGTGTTTATTATGATTTATGAGTGATTTTTGTGTCCACAGTTAGTATCTCTAGTACTCTAAAGTATGCTTTCAATAATAACTTTCTAAATACTTTTTTTTCTTTTTAATTGATTGTTTTGCTTAGTATTTGTCTATTTGTATTCAATGAATAAAAATACATTAAACGCTTTTCATTCGTTTTAACTAATAATTTAAAATTCATAGGGGGATGGGTACATACCAAATATCGATAACGATGTCGAATTCCACAGCACTACTATCGGTAATTAGGTGGATACACAAAGAAGAAAGGTCATCTGTGACCGACGCATTTGGAACATATCTCAGTTATTTCGTTATTTTACGAACATCAATCACCACATTTTTTTTTCGATTTCAGTGGCTATCATAGTTAAATTGCCTTCCTAAGGCAAGATACTTTTTCTTCCCTGAAATTGTAATAAAACTTTTTCTGAGTATTACCATTACATTTTGATATAGTATATTACGTTGCAATATATGACAATTTTCGACCAAAATCCCTTGTAACAGCCAAACTGCGGCGTCCTTGAGCGGGCTAGCGTAACACCGCCGCGCGTAGGCGAAGAGCATATCGACATCGGCTCGCTAGTACTATCTCTCTCGCACTCATAATTAAAAACCAGATAGCTATATTTTTAGCTAGCTATATAGCTATCAAAAGTATACTACACATATGTTCTGTACATCCCGGACGTCGAAGGCCGAAGTGCTATTCGCGAGTATTATTTTACATGCAATCATGGCAGGCGTACATTAGGAAGCTGTGCTCATGTTATATGTGTGATTTATTATCTAGGGTGGGCTAGACACCAAGATGTGTTTCAGCACCCTGCGCTGGGTATGGACAGTGTATTAATCGATTACGATATGCTTTATAAATGTTAATAAATAATAGTTATTTGCACGAAAATATGGTTTTATTAAAATAACTCATTTTTAGGCACACGTATTTTTAAATAGTAAATTGGCCATTACTGATGTTATAATATATATTCTACTATTAGCAGTTCACCTCTATAAGAAATGAAGTTAAAAAACTATATAACCATCATATAGTACTTAATTAAAAAGGATATATTTTGCCTTTCAAATAAGTAAGCCAATTCAAATAAGTTAGCCACCGAAATCGAAAAAAATTATGTCTGATAATTTATGTACCTACATAAAATAAAAAAAAAATTGAGCTATGTTTCTGTTGCGCCAGGCTTGGGTTAATTTTGTATGGATCGTGACCCTTTTTTTATTTCGACAGGTTGGAACTCGTGATTAGTTTATTTTTTCGTGTTGGTATTGATTGCGGTCTAACATAACTAGCAAAAATTGTTGTTCTGAATGCCGTCACATAAAACATAGTGATTATATTTTCTTTGGTAACCATGGAACACTGAAACACGATACATAGGAACTTTTTGGCGGGAACGGGAGGTTAGGTTGTCATTTTATTTTCTGTTATAATTAGATTTTCTATTTTGTACATTTTTGGGAGTTTTAAAGTACAAAAGTGATAGCATATTATGTTTTATAGTTCTATATAAGTGAAAACAATGGAGTAGGACTAAATAAATAAACATGCGTGGCTGAAGTTCTCGCGTTCTTCCAAGAAGTCCTTTATAACTTCAGTAAAGTTTACTATCACTTTATTGAAGGAGTTTTACGATAACGATTACTTAAAATACAATACGAAACATTGGCAAATGCGCTGATTTGTGTGCTATGCCCTGAAGAAAAAAAAAACAATATAAACAGTATAAGTTGCAAGCACTGCTGTATGGTAGCAGGTAGCAGGGTTAGTGAGTAAGGCGGTGGCCATCGAGACGACTCTAGCACGAGGTCCACGTTTATGCTAAAAAAAACCAAAAGCTCAAAAAATGAGAAAACTTAATGAGACGACGAAAAAGTCAATGAGACGACGAAGATCAGAGATCGTACAGCCCATAGCCCGATTCGGTAGTTACTGTTGATTCTACGGTTCTACCCTCCATAGACTGGAAGTAAAATAGTGAAATTTACTTCAGCTTTACCTGACAATTCTTCAGAAAATGAAATGAGAGACCAATGAGAGAATGAGAGATGACAATGACAATGACAATGAGAGAGTATACAACAAATTTGGTAGTTGCCGTTGGTTCGAGTATGGCTGGAAATATTTTGTTTATAATAACTTTTAGGTTCTAAATCTGCATTTGTTTTGAATTTTGAGCTAATAAAATTAGGGATAAATATAATGGAGCTCTGGAATTAGGAATTTTTTCTACAAATCTCAATATTTAAAATTGACGGGTTTCTTTATAAATTTGCTACTTTTGATATAAATCACATTTTCTTTGAAATTAATGATCTTTGCTATAAAAAATGGTACACTTCAAAATTAACTGTTTTCGCAATACAATTTTGGTTACAACTTCAATCACTGAAACTTTAATGTGGTGTAATGGTGATAATGAATGCTTGGGAGGAAGTCGTGAGGACAAATGCAGGGTATTAAGGTTTAGATCGTTTCACATTGGGTAAAATTTTGCAAATTTTTTTGCTACTTTATACAAACACGACGACATATTTATAACACTTTTTTTGGTTAGCTTAGGTCTTTTTACGCCAGTTCGGAATCCCCTTTATTCATGGAGCAGTATTGAAACAGGAGTCATAACGCATTCAAAAGAGATAGTTGAAGACGAGAAATTTAATCTCGAAACATCACTGTAATCTCTAGCTCTTTTCATCTTTTGCTGTTGGTATAATCAATATAGCAATGTGTGTATATATTATTGCTACGTATATAGATGTGGTGCATTTCTGACTTATTTCCAAGTGCATTGAAACAGGATTCCGCACTCATAAGGATATAGTTGAACTTGAAAAATTTAATCTTGAAACATCTCTATATCCTACCATCTCTTTTCATCTTTTGCTGTTGGTATGTATATATACATAGCAATCTTAAACATATGTACTAGTAGGTGTATTTCCGAGTTATTTCCAGGAGTTATAATACCCCTCTGATTACATTCACTGTGCCAAATGTGTCGGCATTGTCAGGATTACAGCTTGTCAAATGTATTTATTTAATTTATATAAAATGTTATTTTACATAGCACTATCTATTATTTTAAATGATTGCTTATTTTTTTTTATTGGTAACAATTTTTTTAAAGCTAATGTCGATTTAATGATGGAGTAACATTTTATTGTACAACATTATATTTTTTATTAATAGTTCATAGCAATTTTGTATATTTTCACCAACTTTGAAGTGCCGTTAAATGCATCATAAAATTATATAATATTTCTTTTAATACTATTTGTTCAATATAGTGACATCTATTGAGCAATAGTTAAACGACTTGTAATATAAGGTTAGTATTTGCGACAAAGGTTAGTATTTACAGATAATTTTCAGACATTATTTTATTGCCCAATAGAGAGCGGTTTGCAGTTGCTATAAAACTATAATAGAATTTTTAAAAAAAATTGATGGGAACGGGAGAATTTTACATTTCGTTTAAATTTTCTATTTTTGCATTTTTGAGTTTTAAAATATAAAAGTCATTATAGGTACTGAGAGAAAGAAACAAAATTTACACATCATAACGTATTGGTCACATTATCGGGCGTAGAAACTGCTTCTGCCTTCACCTCAAGGGAGAATCTTAGGAACAACAATAAATTAGAAAAAATATGAAAATACTACATACTCATATCGCACCTTTAGAGTGAAACTGACCTAACTCAAAATTGTGAGATTTTATTTTGGCAAGTTACGACAATGAATTCTACTAAAACAATGAAACGGATTTTTCACGAATGCATGTCTGAATATACTTACGATATGTAGCTAACGGGGCGGACAGATAGGTAAATTCATACTCTATCTAGGTAGTAAGTAGGTTGTTTATTACAACTCAAAATTTAAAAATTTTGAATTAGGTCAGTTCTATTCTTAGTTTATTGCTATTTATTTACGCTAAAAGATTAAAAAAAAAAATCTTTATATAAATGAGAAAAATACGAGCAAAATACAAATATACTTAATTTGAAATATAAACCTCGTGAAGTAGTTAATGGATATGTACTTGATCGGCTTTTTTCATTTAACGGATTATATTGACAGCTGTGAGATGCGGTTGTTTGTGTATCTTCCTTCCAAGCCAAAGATTCAGAGTCAGATTTGAGATCTATTCATTTGTAAACTGTCTCGGAATTTGAGTGTTAGTCGGTGTGTTCTCCCAATATATTAGTTGTGTGGTATTTAGTCTAATAATACTTAGTTCGGGATATTACGATTTATGCAATTATTTGAAGAGTATTTAATGGGAGATAATGTTATTATATATTTATACACACATTATGTGTATATGTTGTTATGTATATTTCTAATGTATACCTAAAAAGGAATTTTATACTTACAAAAAATGCAACTGAAGCGTATCGTCCTTCGAAATTTAATAAGTGGAACGGATTATGAATTTTATCTACATATCGTATGTCACTCTACATTTTTTATTCTAAAAGTGATCGCCGACAATGATCGGCTGTCGATTAGCGAACTGCTATTAGTCGTTAATGCCAAGTGCTCAGCGGGAGGGCCGAATCGGACGTTAGTTCGACGCTTTACATACGCCAATGTATGTAACCATTACTATTGTAGAAATATTGTAAAAATTAGATGAAGGATCAATTTTAAAACCGTGACAGTGTAAAATTATGTCATATCTATCAGTTTTTTGTGTAATTCTTATGCTATGCTATTTACTTTAGAGTGACAATATCTATATACGTTACGTAGACATAATATTTTTAATCGCTGTTTATTTTTGTAAATAAATATTACCAAACCAAATTCATACGATTCTTTTTGTTTGTCATAATTTTATAATTGCCAAATTTATTTTAGTTAGATTGTTAATGTTGTTTAAAAAAACATTAATTATAACTCGATATTTCTTAATAAGTCAAATAAAATAATTTAAGTGTATGATAATTTTTAGAAATATGTTCGGTGTCACCCTTGCGGACAGGATAAGCAATGAAGAGATACGCAGTATGACAGGGTCGCACGACAATGTTATTGTAAAAATGAAAAAAGGAATGCTTAGATGGTTCGGGCACATAGAAAGAATGAGTGATGAAAGACTGACGTAGAAAATATACAGAGCGAAAGTGAGTGGTAGAAGAAGCCAAGGAAGACCAAGGCTTGACTTATGAAGATCAAATAGCCAGAGTGTTAGAGGATGGAAATGTTAAAACTTCTCGCATACCTAGGCGAAAATGTGTGAGGAGAATGATGAGATCAGAGGAAGCGAAAGAAGTATGTAAGAACCGCGACGCTTGGCGCTCCGTCCTCTCTGACTACCCCGTTAGGGATACAGCGTAAAGATATGTATGTATAAGTTATTAGTATGAGACCCTTGGATAACACCAGACAATGTCTTTATCTTTGTCTTTAAAACGTAGTGATTACTTACTTAGTGGTCTTTGACATTATTAAGTTTCAAATGTCATACTCGTAATAACTCACGAAAAGAAAATTTTCTATGAAAGCACCTCTGTGTTATAAAACGCACTCTTTTATAGAAACCACTATGATATACCTAATTTACTTTGTCGATTAATTTCATAAAATGTCTTAAAAATGCGCAACAAATTCTAAGTATAGAATACATATTTATTTAAAAAGGATCTCTTTACTCGTCATTCATAAAATTTTACTATAAATTTATGTCGTTAATATTTCATATTTTGCAATTGTCATGTTTAGTATTTCACCAACATTTCACCATAATTTGATATTTTCATATTTATGATATCGAGTTTGATATTGATATTGATTCACCATAATAATGAAGTATTAACTAATCGTTATCTATATATACTAAATACTTTAACTCCACTTACAACTTTTAAATGTTTTTTTACGTTATCATTTGAATTATGAAAACAAATAGTACACAGAGTTATAGACAGTTACCATAACATTTTAAAAGAAGTGGAGTAATATTCATGAATGTGGGACAATAATAGCCCTACTATTTATCACCGCAACATGATAATGTCAGGAAGGGGAGAATCACTGGATTATGTGGTCAATTTACGTTTTTATTAATAGGTTTGTTTCTTTGCTTACTGTGTTATTATAATTATAAATTGAATGTATTTTAGAATAATTTGAATTGTGTAAATAAGTATTTTGTATTTTACTTTAGATTTTAAAGTAAAATTTAAAGTATTTAGTAAGCTTGATGATAGATTGAAAGTGATGAGCGAGGATCTTGAAGAATGTTGGCAGAACCTTAGGGATAGCATGATCGAGGCTGCGAAAGCAGTGTATGGAATGAATAAGACTGGTAATGGTAAAAAGCGTGATGTGTGGTGGGATGATGAGGTGAAAGTGTATGTGTATAAAAAGAAGAAAGCATGGCGGGACTACCTTGCTACTAAAAATGACTGTGGTATGAAGAATTTTATGAAAGACAGATATAAGCTGCAGAAAGCAGAAACGAAGGCACTAGTGAAAGAAAAGCGTGAAAGGTGTAGGGTGTTAGACGAAAACAAGATGTCGGATAACTTCAGGGAACATTCCAAATTATTTGGGAAAGAAGTACGTAGGTACCGAAGTGGTCGCCCGGCACCTTGCAGAATGAATAAAGTGCATTCGAAAGAAAACAACCTGCTTACAAATAAAAAAGATGTTCTACAGCGATGGAGTGAATACTATGGAGAACTGTATGAGAGTGGCGGCTCCGTCTCTGATACTGACAGCGATTCTAATAAATTGCCACATTCGGGCCAGGGACTGGAGTATGCCATTAGTATGAAAGAGATTGAGAAAGTGATAAGAAGTTTGAAATGTGGAAAGGCTGCGGGAATTGATGAGGTGACTGCTGAGATGATCAAGTATGGTGGTCCTAGGATCTGGGATGCCTTCTGTGCACTCTGCAACCTTTGTTAGCAGAAGGGAGAGGTTCCAGAGGACTGGCGCACGGCAGTCATAGTACCTCTATATAAAGGGAACGGTTCCTATCTAGACTGTGCGTGCTATAGGGTCATCAGCTTGGTCAGCTTAGCGAGTAAAGTCTATACTAAGGTATTGACTGAACGTATGGAATGCGTTTCAGAAAGATATTTATGGGAGGCGCAAGATGGTTTCAGGAACGGTATGTATGGATGCGGTTGTATGGATCAGATTTTCTGTTATCGTGGGAAGGTTTCTGGCTATAGGCCAGAAAGTTTTCTGTGCTTTCGTGGAGCTAGAAAAAGCATTCGATAGAGTAGTGCGGAAGAAATTGTAGACTCTTCTGCCTGAATATGGCGTGGAGGGCTCCTTACTACGGGCTGTGAGGTCATTATATCTTGGCCACAGAGCCTGTGTAAGGTTAGACGGTGACATGTCGCCCTGGTTTGAAGTCTGTTCTGGTGTCAGACAGGGCTGCGTGATGTCTGCCTGGCTGTTCGTGCTGTATTTGGGCAGTTACCTCCAGAGATTGAAAGGTAATATGAGTGGTATGGGATGTAATGACACAGTGGTAAACTGCCTATCGTACGCTGACGATGCTGTGCTAATATCACCATCAGAAGCAGAGTTGCAGACACTAGTCACGTGCATGAAAAAGATTGTGAAGTAAAAGGATTGAAAATGAATGTGAACAAAACTAAGGTTCTGGTGTTTGAAAGAGAAGTGTAAAATGTCTAGAACAAGTGAATGAAATTGTGTATCTGGGGAGTGCGTTTTCGAGAGATGGAAGATGTGAATTGGATGTGGAGAGACGGGTAGCAGCTGGCAATAAAGTGAACGGTGCTCTGTCCGCATTAGTGGGTAGTGCGAATATATCTAACACTGTTAAAATGGCCATCCACAATGCAGTGTTCGTGCCAACTTTGTTATACGGTAGTGAGGCCCTGGATATGCCCGAAATCGAGTGAAAGTATGATAAATGCTGTGGAGATGCGGTCTCCTAGAAATGTGTGCGGTGTCACGCTTGCGGACAGGATTAGCAATGATGAGATACGCAGTATGACAGGATTGCACAACAGTGTTATTGTAAAAATGAAGAAAGGAATGCTTAAATGGTTTGGGCACTTGGAAAGAATGAGTGATGAAAGACTGACGAAGAAAATCTACAGAGCGGAAGCGAGTGGTAAAAGAAGCCAAGGAAGACCAAGGTTGACTTATGAAGATCAAATAGCCAGAGTGTTAGCAGACGGAAATGTCAAAAGCACTCGCATACCTAAGCGAAAATGTGTGAAGAGAATGATGAGATTTGAGGAAGCGAAAGAGGTGCGTAAGGACCGCGACTCCTGGCGCTCCGTCCTCTCTGACTACCTCGTTGGGGATACGGCGTGAAGACATGTTATTTCTTCATTCGCTAAGGGTGGCTTGCACCAACTATTAAATAGTTGGTGCACCCTTAATGTCTAAGTCTAGTATCCTGTTGGGGATACAGCATGAAGATATGTTATGTTATGTTATTTTAGATTTTCGTGCTACTTTTATTTAAAGACAATAACATGTTATTAAGCGTATGTATTATATTTATTTTATTATATGGAATATTACTAATATATGTATTACAGTCTGTCCAATCCTACGATCGCAAGTCGACGTATAACCTAAGTAACTAGCGAACCGCCCCGGCTTCGCTCAGGTGGGATGTTAAATGTTTGCAACACCGAATTTTATTTTTTCGGATTTTTGTACTAAAATACCATCCAGATTTCCAACTTTTCCGTGGATCTTCCCAAAATTTTCTTTAATACAAACCTTGTACTGTCAATTACGTACACAACAAAAAAGAAATCAGCCAAATCAATCGAGCCGTTCTCAAATGATGCTCCGTCGTATGACGTAGCATCATTTCGAAAGATCTATACAAATAAAAATGAATTGCCACGTGTTGACTGATTGTGTGAATTGATTTTTATTTATATAGGTCTTTATTTATAAACTACACAACATCTTTGATAACGATTTAGGATATAAACCCATCCTCGTTATGTGTAAGTGGTAGATACACATAACGAGCTGTAGCTTGAGATAAATGATATCTACAACTTGTGCAGGAGGATTAGCAGCTGCTACATTCTTTACTTTTCTTTTTCTCCTAAACCGGCACAGAAAAATATATTTTATATTATTGTGTAATATGTATGAAACGGCAATATCATAAGAATTTGCATCTTGCATACTTTGACCAAAGTGTGTGAGGAGAATTATGAAATTTGAGGAGGCAAAACAAGTACGCAAGGACTGCGATGCTTGGCCCTCCGTCCTCTGTGATTACCCCGTCAGGGATACAGCGTGAAGCGTGAGGATATGTATGTAGGTAGGTATATAACGTATTATATAAATCTATACTTTAATGTTAGATAAAGTCTTTAGTATTTGAGAGTGGACTACAACTTTAAAGATATGCTTATAATATCTATACAATTTTTTAAATGAGTTCCATGTCTTTTTCCGATAGGGATATAGCGTGAGGATATGTATCTATATAAATCTATATTTTAGTATCAGTTAAAGTATTTAGTACATTGTTTGTGTATTATATTATGTGTGATTTTGTGTATTATATTGTGGGCATTTCGGGAAGCGGGATATTTTATGAAATGGCCAACTAATAATACCCGCTATATTGTTGGATGCAAATCGTATAATGAATCTACTAAAGCTGGGCACATTGATTCCGTAAGTGTCCATAATATGAATGAACAAATAACTGAAATGTCTTTTCTTCTTCTATTGACACAAAACACAACATTTAATTTGTTTGGACACAACAATCTTGGGCGCACATAAAGCGGAGAACATGAAAACATAGCCATTAGCGGTACCAAATGCATTGTATTATTTTATGTAAACGGGGGTTGCGGGTTCGATTCCCGCCCCGAGTCTGAGTATTTATGTATAATATGTATATGTATTTATTTACAAAAAAAAAATAAAAGTATATAAGTAGTATATCAGTTGTCTAGTACCCATAACACAAGCGCTGTGCTGCTTACTTTGGGACTAGATGGCGCTGTGTGAAATGTTTGAATATATTGTATTGTATGCTGAGCTAGACCATGATGTAGCGTAGCATTAACCTTGCAATGACGAGAAATGTAGTTTTCATCATAATTTGATAGACAAGAGGTAATTCAGAATTGGTAGCGATTTACGAAATGCTCGGGCATATTATGATTTGGCTAATTCTGCGATAAGACAATGACATGTACGGTTATATGATTCTGTAGAAGAGTTCGATCAAAAAAGACATCTTAAAAGCTCTCCTTTTAAATACATAGTAAAAACAAGTATCAAATAGCGACTTTATATCTTGGTTTTAGTCAATATTGCGTCTCAAATTCTAATACGTGATCAATATCCACATCCTGTTCGTTATGTAGATACAAATGCATATGATAAATAATCTACATAAAATAGATGATCGTCATCTAATAAAAACTTATGTAGTGTTCAACTGAAAGATGACATAAACCTCGTCACCACATTCCAGTCTAATTACGCCACAATCAAACGACAATTTTTACCATTTATAATTTATATAGCATATATACGAGACGAATATAGTGCCTATAAATTTTGTTACGAGTTATTTATGAATAAAATAATGGCCAAACAGGTGTTCAACATTATTATCTGACTGTCTAAGGGTCTGGGATTCACTTAGAGCTTATTTTGGTAATCTGATAAGTATTCGGGAAATATGGCGATATCATTCATAATTGCAGTTTTATTTTAAAATGAGCACCATCAAATCTTAATGAATAAAAATAGATGTAGGTACCTATTGAATACAAAAAGTTCAAATTCTTTGCAGGAATTTCAATTCTAACAACTCCATACACTTAAAGTTATCGTGAGTAATAATTGGAGTATTAACAGTTGTTTTCTTGTTCATTACAGTTAAAATTTTATTGAAATAGAATAAACATTTAACTTGGAGTACATTCGTGTGACACCCACACGGCTACAGCTCCGAAGTCCAACTTACCGCCAATTAATGTGGCAATTAGTCATATTAAAATGAGATTAATACTTTCTTGCGTTACAAAGATGGCAACTCTCAGTCACTTGCCGTTAAGGAATAACTTTTCGACCACATAATTTAAACTTTAAATTCAGAAAGATTTAATGTGGTCAGAGGTCTCGATACAGTAGTCAGGACATCTCCTAGTTAGTTAAATGGACCCGCAGGCGTTCAGTAAACTCACTCTTTAATCGAATGAGTTATGCTTCGTTTCTTCCAACACGAATGCAATTATCATTGTTCACTAGGATATCAAGACGAGCTTATAATGAAAATGTTTCTTACTGTCACCACCCCACCATTATGTTGTCTCCATAATATATAATGCCGATAGAAAATAGTGTGATGACAATAAACTTTAAATTATCTGTTACGAATTGTATCATAAAATGTTATCACGAAGACAACGATTGACGTCGTTAGAGACACTAAAAATGTAATGTAGGTTTACAATGTGTAATATTTGGTGCCTATCTAAGGAAATAGTGTTAGAAATTAATTGTATTATGAGCATATTGGTAATCAAATCAAAATCCTGTTTAACGTGTGCACATTCGGTTCATTTAGAGAATGAATGTGCCCACCCTACAATTATTAATAACTGGATCCACATTATCGTGTTAATATTTACTATTAGACTAACATCTTTTTTATCCCGACATTTCAATCGAGTAGCGGATTGCTTAGCGTCGTCAACGTAATGTAAGGTTTCCGACATTTACCTTCACTCACCACACTTAACTTTTAATTTTCATCACTGTCGGCACTTCGAAACAACACTATCGTCTACTATGTACAGGCAACCTCAGTTTTTCGCCGGACATTGGGCACACACTGATCACGGGGTTCTGAGATGTTGATAGACGGTATCCGTCTACCTGGTTGTGGTATTATTTTCGAGCACTTCTAGTGCTATTTTTAGCCGACTTTAACCGAAAAAAAGGAGGTATTCAATTCGATCCGTATGTATGTAATATTGTTGGAAATGCACAATATTCATACATGTCAGTCTACGTGGACTTCTAAAAAGGAGTACCAATTTTCATAAGTGTATGTATGTATGTTTGTCCACGTATTTCTCAGAAACTAGAATAAAATTGCAATGAGTAATTTTAATAAGTATCTTTCAACTTAGGGAATCAGTGCAAGTTTCACTAAATCGGTTAATTAGGTTTCAATGCCAACCCTGTAAAGTAGCCGCTCATCATGGCTACATTTTTTGATACTTTCTTTGTAACGTTGTGGTTAACACCGACCTCAAAAAAAATAGTTGATGTACCTACTTACACAGGCACCCATTTTTGATTTTAATAGGAATAAAATAAAAATTATTATTTATAACCGACTTTAAAAACAGAAAGAGGTTCTATGTTTTTCTGTATGTATTTTTTAATGTATGTTCGGGCATAAATTCTTTGTTAATGATCCAATTTCAGTCTGTTATTCTTTTTGCGTTGGGCTCAGTATAGCTCAAAATAGTCCTACCGTCAAAGTTTTCAAGCTGCCTATAATGCTTCTAATCTGGTTTAACAACTACCACTACGTAACAATAGAAAGGATGAATGGCTTAACGTATTTCCAAAGCACGAATCGCTTGATATGAAAATCAGAAACAAAAGTGGGAGTCCCTAATTATCTTATGGCACTGACGAGACCATAATATATTGTGATTGCTGTCTACAGACTTTTTTCCGACCATAGACGAAGTATTGAGATAAGCAAAAGCCTGGAGTTCCAGGTTGTGAAATACCAGTCGAGGGCAGGAAAGGGACTTATTAAAAGGAACTATAGGCAACGAGTTAGCCACCGTAATTTTAGTAGGCTTACAGATATCAAAGCGTATTTTGAATATACAGATATATTATGTAGATACAGATGTAGTTATGCTTTGACATCAATAAACCTAAGTATTTACTATTAAAAGGACAGTCAATGTGTACTATGGTTGCACCTTGATGCCGTGTCTACCCTAATATCAAAATGGCATAAAAATGTGTGTGCATACAGAACACAGTATTGCTACAGTATACAGTATAGTCTAGCTCTAAGAGCTTTCAAACAAACTCTCAGAGGATATTTTATTAAAATTATCTACAATCACTGTTAGTGTTAAGCGATAGTCAAAACTATAGCGATAGCCAAAAAGGCTAAACGTTCAAATTCGATATTCGATATTTATTTTCATCCAGACTTTTTTAAGAAAACATATATTTAAACATTTCGTAGGTACTTTTTATCGAACTATGAAAATATTCAAGATGAAAATATTCAAAATGTTCAATGGAGTGGAATATCGGAGCTCTAAAATCTTTTGACTAAGTCACAATACGACGTTTGTCGATACAATCTGTTTAATAGCTAAATAGTATCAATATATCGATCGTTTGGCTATCGATATGCTGCGTTACCCTTATTGTGTTGTCTTCACCCCTATCATTTGATGTAAACTAGACATGGATATTGAACAATGGTTCTTTATTCTGACATTTTACGCCTGTCGCCGGCGACATTATCCTCGTTGGAAATACTAGAATGATAAATTCCTTTATCCTTATGTTGTATGGACTTTTATATTCCCTTCATAATACGGAGATGTATAAATTGTAGTTATGAATTTCTCGTATGATAAAGGTATTTCTTTAAAAAATTGACTTTTATAGCGAAATGTGAATGGTGCCTAATTGAAACAAAATGTTTCGTATAGTAGTTGTATCCATATTTTTTTTTCTTAAAAGTGAATAAAAAGTAATCTTAATTTCAAGTACTATAATAAAGAGAGAAAAAAATCGTAATAAAATACTATACCTACTACCTACCTACCTACCTAATTTAGATTAATTTCCAATTAAATTAATATCCAGATTTTATTTCTCACATAAATATGAATAAAAAATACACAGTGTACATAAAATTTAGATTATTTTCAAGTACTATAATCAATCTTAATTTTAAGTACTATAGTAAAGAGAAAAAAAATCGTAATAAAATACTATACTATAGTAATTGAAATTGAAATTAATTTCCAATTAATTTAATATCCAGATTTTGTTTCTCACGTAAATATGAATAAAAAATATACCGTGTACATAAAATTTAGAATATTTTTTTATTAATATTTAAGCGTAAAATGAACTCTGGATATGTCCAGTTATAAGTATTAGCAATTATCGGTAAATTTAGTTGGCATAGAAATCACGCTATGTGGAGTAGCTACATTTTAAACTCTCAGGCCTTAGGCAAATAATTTATTATTTTAGGTACTAGCTGCTGTAATGCTACATAGATGTAAAAAGTATACAATTGTACTAAAAAGTAAAAAATATAATAGGTAATATGCAGAATGAATTTGAAATCACTAGTATCAATTGAACAACTGAAGCAATCGATATAGACGACGAATGCGATCTGAAATATACCTATCGGGCAAAAAGTTGCGATAAGTCTCGGTCACTGTCAGGACTGACAGTGACGACAAGAATTAAAAATTTCAAAGTAGCGTAAGAATTTTCTGCTTGTCCATAACAAATGAGATTGATCGTAATTCTTTCCGTTACGTTTTAAATCACGTTCATCGACCAGGTTAAAGGTTACCCCAGTAAATATCTGCAAAGATAAAGTCGACATCGTTATATGGATTGACACCTCACGGGCGAATTTAGAATGGTCGTCGTCGCGATTGCTCGACTTAAAACGATGGGTATCATTACCGCAAACGTTGATATTATCTGTGCTGCGATTGTCGTGTGTCAGCGTTGAACATCGTACGACTAGATGTTTTGCTATCGGATCGATTGGGATCGCGATGAAAAGGTAACTACTATACCATATACCTACGAAAGGTTGCTTTATAGAATAGGTAACGGATTTTGAATTCGTATTCTTTATCTCTAGATTTAATAAAGTGAGAATGGACTGCCAATCCAATTATACATCTAATAAGATTCCCCACGATACGGACTAAATATAAACATAAATTAATTTAGTAAATAAACTTTTCCCACGTCTTCGTCTATGTGTATTGCGATAAAAATACTAATGCCCTATCAATCTTATACACTCGGCGATGAATACAACTTGAAAGATAACTTAATGCTATCTATATACATTTCCTTATTACGTAAGTGGGTTTCTAGTTTTTCAAAATAGTAATTTCTTTAATGTATAGACACGGTTTTGTTACTCTTTCATAACAGTAAAAATTTATATAATTTATCGAAATGGTAATAGGTAGAGTTGTTGCTCATAAACAAAATCCAGGTGTAAAGTTCGTCTTGGTTATAAATAAGATTAAAGTAGACTAGGTATAAGTATATATTTCGAAGGGTTAATTATTTGATTTTATAATAATTTATAATAAATGTAGTGCTCTCGATCGGAAGAGATAATCCCAAGTGTTGCTATTACAATAAAATTAATTAGATATATTTTAATATTGCCAACACCAGGTTGATCAGTCATAGGAGAGCATTTTACAAGTCATTTATTATGTAAAATAAGTATACTCGTAGATGGTACAAAATGAAAGTAATCGAGAAACGTAAAGTTATGGCAAGAAACTACTGATTCGACGCCTTTTTTTTTAAAGAAGATTTGTAATGGCAAAAATGCAACGTCATTGTTAAGTATTTGGGGCAGTTTATGTTAGGAAGCTAGTAGTGATATTTTTAAACTCCAAATGTCTTTGTATATTTACCATTCTTGATTCAGTTATAATAAGTGTCCTTAAGAAAGGTTTAGTGTTTAATTTAAGCGAAGCAGTAGTTCAAAAGTTAATTATTTTTATATAACTGCAAGAATTGGGCCATCACTACAATTACTCTTTCTTTAGTGTTTCATTTAAAAATTAAATAGGGCCATTGACACTGATTGTTTAGGTGACGTACCTAATTGATACGGTCCGTATCGCATAAAATGAATTGAAATACAATACAATGCTATTCAATTTATTTATAGATTAGCTTTTGCCCGTGATTTTGCTCGCTTAAGAAGTATGGAATCGTTTACATCCTTATTTAATTCCGTTACAAATGTAACGTAACTTATGTCACTACAAGTAAGCAAACAGTATTCTATCTCGGCAGTGTCCTAGAGATAATTACATACGGTCGTTCGGTACGTAAACACGCAATAGGGCTACCGACTTGGACTGAATGTTTTCCTTGTGTTACGTATTTGATAATAGGTACTATATTAAATTGTCATATTATCTTTTCATTTTATGTTATTGCAAATTTAATACGTTTTCATTTATATAATTCTACTAGTATTTTATATCTAGTTTCAAAAGTTTGTGAGTTAGTATGGTGGAAATGGACAAAAAAATGCATTTTGTGTGCAGTATAATTAAAAAGCAGCAATAAATTAACTAGATCATTATGATAATATATTTCCTACAAATTAGCAACAGAGAAATATTTCCTGTTTCGAAATAGATGTATTCAAACATCCATACACTGAACATTATGCTCGTAAACTTGATTGACATAATATTTAGTCAGTAAATGAGCGGGAGCTTCTCATACTGTCCGACGACAACCGCGGCGCACTCGCGACTTGCGACTGTCGTATGCCGAGAAATGCCGAGATTTCGAGCGCGTCGTTTGGGAGCGTTTGTATGAAGATAGAATACTGTATGCTTACTTGTACTGTGCTTATGTTCTAATGTAATTTATACAATAATTTCATAGATGAGAGAATTTCCATGTTGGTGTGGGAGAGAGAGAACAATGTAGTATGCGCCAGCTGTTTATATTCTTACGCAGGTCGTAATAAGAGCATCTCATTATATAAGGAACGCATAGCATCGGGACGCACAGCCCCTTTAGTGCTGTGCCCGAAGGGTACTTCGGGGGGCAGTATAGCACCCTCGCTATGTTACTTCAGCGTGGTCTACATGTGTTGTCGTTTGCCTTGGGGTCTCATGGATGGAGGACCGGAGCTTCCACTCATATCGGCCGCGACCTTGAAGGCCCCTTTAGTAGCCAAAGGGCTGAACATTTCACTACCTAGTTCCGTTCTGCCATCTGTAAGCCCAAATTTATTATTACTGCTGGAAATGGTGTCAGAGTCAGATTTTGTTAAACTTTGAGCTCTGTCTACCCTGAATGGAAAATTTTCTGAAAATATATCTGTCTGTATGTAATTTAATTCATAGATACTGAATTACAATTTGTTGAACAACCTATTACTTTTCGTTCAGCACTTTTTTTTTGTAAATGGTGCATAGATTTTAAAATATATTTTTCTATTCAAACAAACAAACAAAAACAACTTTTTTCTATTCCGTAAGACCCTGGGATAAAATTTTCAAAATTTTATTTACGTATAATATGTACTTCTCGATCGACACCGCATGAGGATGTTATGTTACTTCCTTCTCATTTTTTCATTAGCTTCTAACTCACGCACACAAACCACAGCACTAATATTCCGACGAACTTGAACTCTTATTATTTACTACATATTGTATCGAAAAATAAAGCAAAAAAATCAATATTCATGTAAAGAAAAATGCAATTTTCTTCAATTTAAATAATCCCGCGAATCAAATGTCATCGTGATAGAACGCGACATACACGGAGAGACTTTGTACTCTATGAAAAATTATAACCTATGAGTGCTGTCATGACAAAGCAATTCCTTAAAATAATTTCGTTAGCGGTAAAGTAAAGCTTAGAATAAAAAGTAATTGCGATTTAGTATCGACATTGTGATTAATAACATTAAATGTCGTTTCTTTTCTTACAGGTAAAGTTTGTTTTTGTTACTTAATTCATAGGGCGGCGCTTTTATTATAAAATATGTTTTATTATAATATGGTAATGGTATTCCAAATTAAAGCCAATTGTAAATGACTGGTCTCTCACAAGTTAGGACAAAACTAGTTTTGTTGGTCACATACCTACTTCACTGAATGATTACTGCTCACAATAAACAGTGGACTTTAAAATATGCCTTATTCAAAATTCTATTTCACAAATTGCAAATGTACTTAGATATAGGTAGGGACCTAAGCCCGCACGTGTTATTAATTACGTATAAAAAGTATTGTGTTGAGAATTTCATTGCATTATGTGTGTAATTTTTAAATACTATTATTATTATTATTAATTTTTAAATACAATCTATATCTATACTTTATACTTGTTATGTATATGACAGTGTCTTCGTCTGTTTGTCTGTTAGGTTTTCGCGGCTAAACCGTTATAACTTAAACCATCGGTACAAACGCAGGCTGTTACTTTTTCTTTTAGCCCCAAAAGTAAACGAAGTCACTGGTCATTGATATGCAACAAAATTATTGTTAATTAAATTGCATCTTCTTTAAAACATCATTAAGCATGGTCATATATTTATAGTAAGTCTATTTTAACATCAATATTTAGTTATAAGATAAAATTTAATACAAAACTAAATAATTAAAACGGTAAGTCCGAAATAAATGACACTGCATGTTTTCTTTAAAAAATTCTAAGGTATAATGTACTATAATATAATAAGCTATACACAAAATAATATAAGTTAGTTTTGTCACTACAACATAAATTTTGCTAATAATACGGTTGTACGAAATCGAACACCTCCAAATCGAACATAAATGAAAAAAATTACTTTAAAGGACTTTGACGCGATTATTGTAAGGTACAAATTCCTATAATCTTTTCCCTTTTTGTTAACGGCTAATAATGGTAGTCCAGTTTGTAAATATAACGTCGGATGCTGCAATTTAGTTTCCGGTGTTACACATTCCGTTTTGTTATGTGAATTTATGGTGCATTTGGATCAAAAATAAATTATTTCGGTCCATTGTGAGCGATTTTGTTGACTGATTTATTTTTATTGCTTGAGAGACTTTTGTGGAGATTAGAAGACATACTAATCTAACTAATATTGTACTTACATCATGTGTCTCTGTTCCCTTATTTCACTTTTCATTATCAACATTTTTATGTACTGTAGTTCTTATAAAATTGCATGCATGTATACATGCATATCTTCACGCCGTTTCCCTAACGGGGTAGTCAGAGAGAACGGAACGCCAAGCATCGCGGTCCTTACATACTTCTTTCGCTTCCTCAAATGTCATCATTCTCCTCTCACATTTTCGCCTAGAAATGCCAGTGCATTTGACATTTCCGTCAGTTAACGTTCTGGCTGTTTGATCTTTGTAAGCCTTAGTCTTCTTTGACTTATTTTAAATTAAAACAAAAATTAAATTTAAATTTTTTAAATTAAATTTAAAATTACATATTTTAAATTAAAAAGAAGTTGGCCAGTTTCGTTATTATTCAAAACAAAATTAAATTCACAGTCAAAGTCAAATCAATTTATTCAAGTAAACCCAATTCCAAAATATTTTTGAACGTCAAATCTACTTTAGTTCTGTTCAAAGAGAAAATCTGAACACTGAAAAGAACCGACAAAAAATTCAGGCAGGTATCATTTTTTCAGCATCATTTTTACAATATTCAGAGAGCCAGTAAATGCATTTGCAGAGATCATTTCCAGACTATTGTTTTATCTTCAACGAAATCATTTATTTTATAGTATAATTGTCTGATCAATGTACGTTTTATAACTATTCTAAATCTATTTTCTGTTAATTGAGTGACTTCTTGAGGAACTTTATGATAAAATCGAATGCAGTTAGCCAAAAATGAAACATTTGACTTACGTAATTAAATTTTGGTATAACCAATTTATCACGACCTCTGGTTTCCATACCACCAATATAAAACATAACATAACATAACTTCACGCTGTATCCCCAACGGGGTAGTCAGAGAGGACGGAGCGCCAGGAGTCGCGGTCCTTACACACCTCTTTCGCTTCCTCAAATCTCATCATTCTCCTCACACATTTTCGCCTAGGTATGCGAGTGCTTTTGACATTTCCGTCTGCTAACACTCTGGCTATTTGATCTTCATAAGTCAGCCTTGGTCTTCCTTGGCTTACCACCAATATTGCCTTTCTTTATAAACAGATCTATATTTTTCCTCGTATACATAATAATTTCAAAGATATATAAGGACAGCAAGGTGAGTACATCAATGTCTTTAAAACGATCTCTTAGTGATTCTCGTGCATTCATACTGTAGATTGCAGGTATCGCTCTTTTTTTGTAAAATGAAAATGGAGTTAATATGCGCCGCTGATTCCCACAGCAAAAGGCCATAGGACATTAGGCTATAAAAATATGCAAAGTACGCCAACCTAGCCGTATCCACATCCGTCAATTGCCTAATGTGTCTAATGGCATATATCTCGGAACGGAGATATATGCCATTATTAGTGACTACTACACAGGGAGTTTTGTAAACACATACTTCACATACACGTTCAACAGAGCAAGCAAATTTTTTTTTTTTACATTAAGAAAATGTTCACACAAAATCATGCTTCCACCGCCATCCGTCGACGTTCTGTTGAACACACTGGCCACATTACAATTTTATTTATATTTTATTTATATTAAAAGACATTTTGTCTGCCCTCAACCACATTTTGAGGCGTGAGGCACAAGATGTCTATGCTATATTTTTCTATTAATAATTCAGAATCTAATATTTTTCCAGAGAAACTATCGATATTTTGATTTACACACGTAATGATATTATTATGAAGTTTATTCGTTGTCCGATTGTTTAATTTAAATAATTATTTTCAGCATTCATATTAGTATTACTACTAAAACTATAACTGAGTTAATATATTTGGCTATTCAACGAAAACTACGATCAAAGCCATAAATAACTAATAAGCCGATAAATGAATACGTTTGTAATTGTTGTAACCGTGGAACTGGATTGTAATTTCAAAGTTAATATATATCTTTCTTCTGAACTAGTGGCCCATTCCGACTTCACCCGGGTTGAATACATAATATATAGCCCATGTCTATCTTTTAAATAGTGAAAGAATTTTTCAAATAGGAGCGGTGGTTTCGGGGATTACCCTTCATATATAAACAAACTTACAAAATCCGATCTCATTATAATATTGGTATAGATTACTGGATATGAAATTGTGTAAAACAAGAACGCGAATATGTTATAAAGAACTGTCATTTGGAATTTATAATGAACACTGTTGATCCAATGTCGGGAGCAGGAGGTCAAACCACCGCGGCCTGCGGTTGCGGCGTATCAGAATTTATGAAAGTAAAACACAGGCCATCTCAAAATTATTACTTTGTTAACCTAATAATGACTGTCTTTTACACTTTAATATTTTTCAGTTCTAATTTTTCACTGGTTATTTTGATTAACAAGCGATTTAATAAAAAACCGTTAAGAAAAATACGTTAATTTCCTCTGATTATTTTAATATTTAAGTAATTTTGTACTCTTCCTAAAACTTGATATACACATATATTATCCACATTATGCAGTCTTTTTATTAAACGGATATAACAATATTATATTATGTTAATATTATTATTTATTAAACTATTTAGCATTCACTACACAATGACGTGAATAGCAGAAATGGATAAAAAATATGAAATTTTAAAATCTAATGTTATTTATAATATGTTAATTACCCAATAAATTTAGAATTCAGTGATTATTTCCTGCTATACTCAAAAATATATTTGAACAACATGCGAGTGCTCATACAATACCGTACACCTTTATACCTTCAATTGGAATCACGAATGGAATTACCAATTAAACGAATCAATTTAGATCATCGACGCAAATACCTCTTTTTGTAGATAGCATTGAATTTATCAGTATCCATTACTTACATTATAGTTGATTCGGTTAGCACGTCGCCCCGCGAGATAGTTGATCGCAAAGATGCCGAACGCATAAATTGTTTAAGGAAACAGACCGCCCACGGCTTGTGAATATTGGTAGTTAAAATGCCGCTAAAAACAGTATCCATGTTAAGTAATAAAACCAAATGTTTTTACTGTAATGACATATACATTTATTTTGCGCTTTTGCGCGCTAGTATCATTATTCAACGTCATGTAAAACTACACCTTGGATGTGTTGGATAACGTTATATCAAAGTATCTGGTTTTTTCAATTGGAAGCATAATCTTAAGAAAGATATGGTAAAACGTGTTAAATTCAAAATTCTTTTGATGTTGAAAATGTTATGAGCACAGATAAAATACCATCAGATATGATACGAGACTATAAATTAATGGGTGTAAAAAATTATTCTCTATGTGAACACGCACTAGCAAAATTGGTAGCAAAAATCACACATCTTTGATGATGGTTTGTATGAGAATCTGCCACGTATGTGCCACACATGCAGTGGTAGATGCGTTTCGGGATGTGTCTTATAGGATGGGATTCTTAGTATAATAATACTAAGAATTAAGACAAAGTGGCCCACTGATATAGAGGTCAATGTGTTTCATTTTCAACAATTCTCGGATCCGCTTCTCAACTAGAGGCCTAACTACCTCTGCGTAACTTCGATTGACTGGAAATGGACATACCTAATAATAATCATTCCGACTTCTCTACTGTAACAAATAATTAAGATTGACATTCTTCAATGGGTTCCAAATTTCAAGTTTATAATATTATTATATTCATTTGCAGTCAATGGAAGTTACATAATTACTAATTACGTTCCTATACTAGTTTCGGTTGGTAGTTTGAGTGTTACTGGGTTGTCTTCTAGTGTTCCCGCTCTCTCTGCTTAGTTATCAAGAATTTTAATTTTAACAAGTGTATACGCCACTTCGTAGGCGCAGATGAAAGGAATATGTAGCAATGCCATAGCGACGCCATTTACTACTTTTGACAACAACGTCAGCATTCAAGCATTAGCCTACTTACGGGTTTTTGAGCTAAGAAAGTCATTAAAATCAGGATGTCTTTTAATTTGCTAGTATTATCACAATGCTATCCTAAATTATTAAAGATTATGTCATCATATATGATGACATAATCTTTAATAATGAGTAAATGGGAAATTTAACGAGAACAAAAATAAAGATGGAAATTTAGTAATATTTCCGGGAATTTACCAATTACTAATTGTCACAATTTTGAGATTTTTCCTGAATGACAAACTGTGTGTGACATCAAGGTGTATAAAGCAGAATGTTTTCTTTGCGTTATATTTATTAGTATGAGTCTCAACTCTCAAACTTAAAATCAATTGCATCTGTCTATGACTACTACCAACAACTCTTACGATCATCAATATATTTTTGTGTTGTGAGTGTTTGGATGGATGAAAGGGACAGGACGATAGCGTCTTTTACCCTTATTCAAGCTTTTATAGACGATAGAAAGATACATACATTATTTATCTACCTACACAGGTATACCGAGAGTGCGAGGTTGCCATACTTACCTACTATAGCTAACTGTTATTTTACTCACTACTATTTTACATATTTAATGAGATAGAAAGAGACACGAAAATTCATTTGACACACGGTGATAAAAGCGGCAAGTTATTATGGCTCCGTTCAATATGTTTCTTCGTCAGAGGTTTGACTACGAACTATGTATGTACAGTATTATGTGTTTGACATTGGCAGTATGAACATAAATAATTAATGTTTTGTTTTATTTAATTTAATGTATTTGTAACACATTATAATAGATATTTAAATTTTAACTTTCTGCACTCCTTCTCCATATATGAACATTAACGGTACCAAATCTTACATACCTCCGTACGCACTTAAAAAGGACCCTTTTTAAGAATATTGCGATACAAAGTTATTTCTTCACTTATCACATCATATTTAGATTAAAATATTAGAAATTATTTACAGATTAGGGCTTGTAAATGCAACACTGTAAATTATAGACTCAGCACCTAATTTAGAGGCGATAGGCTCTCCTTCTATAGCCATATAAGCATAGCTATTAATTAGCTATTCGATCAATTGTGATTGCCTTCGCAAAGTTTGTTTACGGCGCGGCAGAATCAAAGACAACTGATAAGATTCAGATCGCGTTTAAATGTGTGTAATAAATAGCTTATTAACAAAATTTATGAGATGTTATTGCATTATGTACCAAACGTCAACTTATCACTGCATATAACTTCAAGCTATTTCTCATGAAGAGAGGACAGAGCATCAAGGCAACGCGATTACATCATTTGTAACGATAAATATTGAGAATTACTTAAAAAATGAAAACCGAACAGTGATAGCTGGGTATCCTGCCCACTGAATGGCAGACAAACTACTGAAGATAGACATTAAATTTGGTGATATATTCTTTAGGGATGTACAGGTCCGCACAGAAGAAACGTTTGGAAATTCAACCCCAAATGGAGTTAAATAGGTGATTAAAATTTGTATGAAAGTTTGTCATTTTCAAAATTATAAAATAATATGGAAGTTGGTGCAGGCGGTTTATAAATAAGAGTCAGTAGTAAAAGCGTTTCTAAAAATTCATCTCCTAAAGAGATAAAAGAAGGAAGTGTAATATCATCACCCCTTAAATGAACAGTTCATCGTTGCCGTTGGGAAATCCAATCGGGCGCACGGCTAATCACCTTTAATACCAGTTTTGTATAATGAGTCATTGACGAGTCCTTTGACGATTTTTTTACGATTTGCGCACGAAGGTAAGCAATTGGTACATTTTTATTTTTATTTCTTATCTTTTTCTCTTAGACCAGCTTTGAAGTTGTATAAGTTATACATTAAATTCACTTAAGTCTTTACTTATTTTGTTTGTATTGTAACAAAATATCTATTGAATTCATCTTAAAAACAAAAATTCCATTTAACTTATTGTATTTAGATGCTCTAGATATTCGTGCTGTATTTCGACAGCTGCCTCCAGACATTAAAAGGCAGTATGAGTTGTATGATATATGATCGTACATTGGTAAACTGTTATTTGTACGCTGGCGATGCTGTGCTTATAGCACCATCAAAAGCGGAGTTGCAGACACTAGTGACGTGCATGAAAGAAGACTGAATGTTAGATAAATGCAGTAAAAATGCGATCCCTTAGAAATATTTGCGGTGTCGCCTTTGCGGACAAAATGACTAATGAAAAGATACGCGGTTTGGCAGGGTTGTTGAAAAAGGAATGTTTAGTTGGTTCGGGCACATAGAAAGAATGAGTGATGAAAGACTGATAAAGAAAATGTACAGAGCGAAAGTGAGTGGTAAAAGAAGCCAAGGAAACCAAGGCTAACTCATGAAGATCAAATAGCCAGTGTTAGCCGACAGAAATGTCAAAAGCACGCATACCTAGGCGCAAATATGTGAGGACAAGGATGATATTTGAGGAAGCGATGAAAGAAGTATGTGAGGACCACGACACTTGGCGCTCCGTCCTCTCTGACTACGCTGTTAGAGATACAGCGTAAAATATGTATGTATTTAACTATATGCTTAGCTGCACTTAGCTCTACCATCTCGTTCCACTTCAGGCGATTAAAGATCAACGCTTATTCATTACCTTAGCATACGACCAGTACCAGCTTGCAGCTCGGCTTCTTCTTAATATTTTCTATGAGCACGACTAGACAACGACGAGGATGCTGCGCTTGCAACAAGTGAACATTAAGGGAATATCGGCGGCTACTTTATGACGTAACTGCGGCCAGTAAGCGATAGCCGAATCTTACGCGATCGAGCACGATATTATGTCGCGAATCGCTGTTACTGCTTATGTTGATTAATTAGTGAACTTAAAACTACTGCCAGCGACCCTCTTTCTGTCAGAAAAAATAATTTTACCACATGGTAGCGTAATAAGCTAGGTGATTGCTATTAAATGTGGTATATTATATACAGTGTAATAAAATAATTAAACATTTTGATTACAATTGAGAAAAAGTAATCGATATTCATTGAAAGAAACTAAGTTATTGGGTTTTAAACTTCAATAGTGGGAACAGTACGGGGATAAGCCAGAGGAAGATAACGCTGTGCTACAAGGCTGCGGCGTCACAAAGTCGCAATGACATTGTACAGTCCTAGGAGTGACAGAGACAAAACATATCACCACGCTGTTCCCATCACTAAATTTTAAAGGCGAATAACTCTTACGTTTATTATTGCATTCCGAATATTTTTTTTCAGTTTTGTTTATTATTGCTGAACCTATCTTTTAACTAGGTCGTGAAGAAATAGTCATTTAGCCTATTACCAATTTAAAACAATCGTCGCGCGACTGTGGCACCGCTATCGTCCTTTAAGTTGTAACCCCGCAGGTCATAAATCTATTACTTCTTTGTTTTTCAAGATATATACATATTATTTTTATAATACTCTTTTTTGTGCGAAATAATTTTGCGCGAAATATGCGATATCTTATCGCAACAATAACTGCATAAAATTGAATAGAACACAGTAAGTGAGCAAAAACACTTCATTTGTGTGCTAAAGGAAAAAAAATACCATCAGGTTTTAATTTTTTTCTCTAAATCTACATTAAATTTCCTACAAAATAAAACTGTTAACAGAACTTCGGCAATTTCGACTATTAAAACTAATTGAAAATTGAAGAAAATCAAAAACTACATGTCACAAAACATACGTCTTTAATGACTTTATTTACAAACAAAGTACATATTTATACAGTTCATAATAAAGAACATACCTACTTTAAGCTTTCTAAAATGGCGTAACATTTGTATTATACTCATAAGAATGACTATAAAATAATAAAAAAAAAACATAAATCAAGAATTAATTTACACGTTCTTTCATTTAGGGTGGCTTGCATCAACTAATTAAACTCGATTTAAAGAATCGCCGAATTTAAGGAAGCACTAACCACTAAATAGTAGGTGCAAGAGAGATGTCAGTTCTTTAAATCGAGTTTAAATAGTTGGTGCAAGCTACCCTTAATATTCTAAGTGTTTTTGCTATAAAATAGGAACAGACAGAAGTGTGAATCATATTTATAATTATTATAGATTATTCTTTTGGCTAATATAATTTGAGGTATAATATATATACGAGTACTTCCGCAGATTGAAAAACAGTGTATTTTGTACCAAGTACAAAATGACATCTTTTCTTACTCGAAGAAGGAAGCAAGTTTCATCGAAGGCTTTCATTCCGAGGGTAAGAAAAGTAATTTTGTACTCGGTGCGAACGATATTTTTTCTACTACCTGAAAGTCAATGAAAGAAAAAAAGTAAGAAAGAAAAAGCTACATTAATTCATCATTAGATTAACTTTCAGAATAATTCGCCATGTTTTCCATGTGTTCCCGCCAAGTTGTAAGTTTTTTGGAATGACCTTTTCCTGCGGCGCGGCGCGAAGTGGCCAATATCATTCTGCCAACTACGGGGCCGTGAGCTAAATTTGAGTGTCTGGACAAACTAAAAAAAAGGAAACCTAACCGAGTACGAAATGAAATTTCATACAATATTTCGCACTGACCTGTGAGTCGTTTCGCACCCGGATCCGGAAAGTTCGATTTTTGAAACTAATTCCGAGTATGAAATGAAACTTTTTACTCAAGGTAGTAGAAAACAGCATTTATGGCATGACTCTCTTAGGCGCTTACCCATAGTGCGCCGTACGGTCTACGTGTCGACGCCACGCAGTCGATGAGTAAATGTCGCGCGGTGAATGAATCGTCAAAAATTTTTTTTAATTTTTAAATGACACCGAACGTGAGTACATTGCCAACGTCAGGTAAAGCGAGAAAACAATTCAGTAGATGATTAGCGCATTTGCCAATGTCACGCATTAACACAAACTAGTATACAGACACAGAATAAGTAGAATCCATGTAGAATCACAAGCAAATCAGTTCTTTCCCATCGTAAAACTCCTCCAGTAAAGTGATAGTAGGCTTTACTGAAGTTATAAAGGACTTCTTGGAAGAGCGCGAAAACTTCAGCTGCACATGTTTATTTAGATCTCCTCCATTCTTGTCACTTACACAGAACTTTAAAACATAATATACTATCACTGTTGTACTTTAAAACTCCTAAAAATGTAAAAAAATAGAAAATCCAAATAAAATGACAACCTCACTTCTCCCGTTCCCGCCAAAAAGTCTCAAAAAATTTTACCAAAACCTTAAGTGCGGAGATTTGTATCAGACACAGTATCTGAGATTAGTTTCAACGTCGACACACACTTTGATTTTGATATCGATACAAAAACGTCTTTTGGAGTAATGGATACCGTATAATACGTCTGAGATACCTCTACAGCAGTGTTAATAGCACTTGCTATTACTTATTCAGTTTAAAAAAAAGCAAATAAGATATTGGACTAAAAATGGTTTATAAAGGGAAAAAGATGGTGTTTAATCGACTTACACCGTTTTCAACTATCGCGTCGCGGCTTTAAGTCAATGATATGATACTAATACGTATCAGATACCTTACAACCGAAACATCCATTTGAAACCACCGTTTACTCTTTGATTGTCATAAAACAGTATCATGGAACACGCAGCGATACAAATCTCAATGTGAATGGGGCCTCATTACGTGAAACACTCGCGGACGGTGTGCGGATAGCGCGATATCTACTCACGACCGGCGTATTGCAAGCGAGTGGACGACGAGTTCACAGTGAGTGGTTCACTCACCATCCGCATAGATAGCTTGCGAACAAGGTGAGGCGTTCCACTGGCGATAAGAAATTATGGTAAGTGTGCTAATATATCCTATAACCCAACCGCTCCAGTACAGGCGGTGCTCGAAGGTGCCGAGTTGGTAAATAAGTGTGAAGATTTACCCGACAATAAAATTAAAATTACCCGGCATTAAAAATTAAAATGTTCCAAATTTAACCTTGAGTATTTGTGAGATCAGATTACAATTTTTAATTACATTTTTTTTTATAAAAGAGGGGGCAAACGAGCACCTGATGGAGTGACCAACCGTCGCCCATAGACACCCGCAACATCCGGAGAATCACGGGTGCGTTGGCGACCTTTAAGGAAATAGGGAAAGGAGGGGGAGGAATGATAGCCGTCGGTATTCTCACTAACCGAATTAAGCACAACAGCAATAGATGCTGTTATTTCACGCCGATTTCTGTGAGAGGGTGGTATTTCACCGAGCGAGCCGTCCGTATTCGTGCTGCAATCCAGTATGACTCTACCACTCGGCTGATACTGGTACTGGTAAGTAAAAATAATATTCAAATAAATAATAACAATTGATTAAAACTGTCCGTTTTCCCACCATATTAAAGACAATATTTTATAAAAGCAAATAATAAATAATGCAAGTAGCTATTTCTAAACGTAACAGCTTACTTTTACACTTTTTTTTTAATATCTCATCTTTTTTTTCTTGTTCCTTATTGCCATAGATATTCGACCTATTATAGTATTAATGCTTGTATTTAAATGTATATATTCCAGAATATATTAAAATCAGAAACTGTTGTGCTATCTCACAGTATAAAGGCATGTTCACGTCGACTGTTGTCAGGCAACTCGAGAATATTATAACATCGATGGCGGCCATAAAATAACGTTTTAAAACATATCTATGCATTTTCTCTGAATAGACAATGAACAATGCGCACGACCGCCCTAAGCGGCCTGAGAAACAATAGAATATGCCCTTATGTTTCATACGGTATGAAGGAAGATCTAGTGGAGCATCGGGACAATGTATGATTAGTTTTGTAAGACATTTCTTAAAAATGTGAATAACTAAACGCATCCGAATAAAACTACATTATCGTGAGTTTTGATGAAATAAGTAGCTCCGACAGCTACAAATTTTTAAATACGTTTTGTATAAAATATTTAATGTAAATGTTTCTTAATGAAATCATCTTCATTCAGAGAAATTAATACATAAACGCAGAGCAGATTTTGTATATGTATGTACACATTGTTATTTTATATGTTATTAATTATTATAGTTTAAACAACAAATGAAGACGACGATATAAGGGCAAACGGTAAATCTATAATTATGAAATAGATAGTTGTGAATGATTTGATGACTATCCTTCTAGTGAAACAATTAGCTATCATCACTCGTAGTCACTATATCAGTAGAACAAAAAAGGTATGGATACGGCGATGATTTTCACTAGATAAAAAGCAAAAAGACTAAAACTTACCGATAAATATATGGGTTAAAGCTGAGCAAGCAGTGGTTTTGTTAAAATAATATTAAAAATGGTTGTTATAAAATATTAAAGAATATTTAAGTGACACTAACGTATGGCTATAACAATATACCTATTAAAAAATTGATTTAAATTGATATTAACATATTACACATTTTTTTGGACTAAACGTTTTGATATTCATGTTGTATTATGAAAATCCTTTACGTACTTCAAATCATTCATTACAATGTGTATTTTAATAACCTTTACACATCTATAATTACATTTCACATTTTATCTAATTGAAAATTTATGTGTTTTATTGTTAATTGGTCAATTACATGTTTATTGCTGCATTGATAACTTTTTTTTTCGTTAATGTTATTAACATTCTGCATTTGTTACCGATACTTATTAAGGTACCTTCAATGTTTTCTTATGACGTGTAAAAATATGTCTATGCACTTACAGAACTGTACATAAATAAAGTAAAAGAGTCTTGTATAACAATACTAACAATAATAAATACTAATTAAGTTTTACGCGAACCCTTTTTGGGTGTATGGATACATACAAATAAAGATGCTATATTAAATCGTTTTTCCCTGCTATTGCTATTTGGTGAAAATCGCATAGTACTGATGCCAATGGGAGTATAATGATTAACAATCCCAAAAATGGACATTCATCGGGAAAAATTACCAATATTTAGCTACATCTTCGGACATTTACTTTCTAATTTTCCCATTATAGGAAATTAGAACAACAGTCCCAGCTATGTGGCGGTAAAATACTGATGTGGTTCTTGTGTGAGATAATGCAAGTAAATGGGAATGCCAAAAATGAACATGCCAAAAACGGACATTTATCGGGAAAATTACCAATATTTTTGCAAAACACATCTCTGTCTTAAAAGTCCGAAAACATTCTTATTAAAGCGTAACAATAATTGTAACAGTAGTGTAATAATTAGTAGCGTCAATATAATAATTTCGAACTTCCACAAATCCGCAATGTACAAGCCTGAAGCATGTCACATTATGAGAAAAGCTTTAGCAATTTCAATTACACTTATGAAACATGAAGATTATTAAAGTCTACTCATCGATTTATCGGAATAGGACTAACGTATATTGCAATTTTACGCTGACTCGTCGACTAAAGCTCGTCTATGGTACCTATTGATAATAATATTAGCACTATTGAAAATTTTCAGCCTACTTACAACCGTCTTTCGAGAAAATAATTCTTAATAATGAAGTGTCTTGTAAGCCAACACTAGTCGTTAACTACTTCACAGTTCCCTTGTGAAGTTATGCAAAGCCGCGTCGCCAGGGCGGCACCTTTCATGCTGTTAGTCCAGCCGACTTTCGCGGCACATCATCGTGACGTGTGCTGTTTGAACTGCGTTTGAGCACGTAGTACGTTTGTATGAGAATGAACGTTATAGTGCGATAGTAATCGAGGTAATACGAATGTAAAGTTATAACAGTAACCACAAATTGCAATGTTGAACGACAAAAATGCAGTAAAAATGTTTTTTAAGGAGATTTTGAAGTATTACGAAATTATAAGTCTCTTGCTTTAGATTTTTATAATCAAACAATAAATAATATTCTCTACACTTGTTTTATTAGACGATAACATAAGTCATAGAAATATTTATCACGGCAAATGTATAGGTATCATTAATTTTTATTTCGGGTATAAACATTTTGATTTCAATTAATACGTAGTTTGATAAGGCTACGATTAAAAATATCACTACGTGTTTAATTAAGTCATTAATTTAAGTTAAAGTGATCTGACATTTCTTGATTTACACCAATTCAGAATAAATTACTATCGAGACATATTTAAATCTATTATAGCAGCAACTCTTCCGCATTATGTCGTTATGGTCTGCATACCGGATGTGATATAAAAATATTTAGTCCTTTAATGAAATCGAGTAACTCTGTTTTCAGAAATCTGTCTATTTGTGTTAGTTGTCAAATCATCAGTCACACCGCTATATTTAGTGGTCACAACACTAATAAGGTGTAGAGAATTCGGTAACGAATAGTGATAAATGATATCACTCAGTGTTCGATTTCCCGACGCTGTGGGGCGTGAGAACCACTACGTCTTTGGACACATTCTCGGATTTCAACGTACTCGAGTTGATATTGTAATATTCGGTTTAGTTTTTGTTTTTCTACTGTTTACAAAATAAACAGTAGAAAACATTCAAACATTGTACTGTTTTGAATGCAATCCAATATCTAAATGCAAATGAACTGCAGTGTAATCACAACTGTAATTATAAATAAATAATTGATAAAATCTTTATAAATCGTTACATAGTACAGTTATCCACGATACGGTACAACACAAAATAGGTTATAAGATTAAAATAATAACTATTTTTCTTCATTAACGTTTCATTTTATATAATATATATAAAGGAAAAAACAAAGTAAATAAGCAAATATTTTAAAAGACATTATTAGGTACTACGTTATCGGTTATCGGTTTAGTATTTAATAATCACCTACTAGATGCTTCTCTGTATGTCGAAAGACACACCTTAAGCCTTTAGTGCTCTTGGTGTTATTGATGGCTCGAAAACTGAAAGAGCTTTCCGTCTACCCGCGCTAGGCCTGCGTATTACTGTCTCTTTCTCACCAATTTGTGCCTGGGAGTGATACTGGGTTATATGGCGCTTTGAGGCTGGGTTATACCCATTAAAACTCCTGTAGTGGTCGATCTAGGCGCATTTACGCGGCGCTCTCTATTCTCGGGGTTTTCTACAGAACGCACCGAAGTCCCTCTCTAGCTGTGTCAAAGCACTCTCGGGAGGCAGTGACAGAGCTTCCCTTGAACCCTCCCAGTATCACGATAGCGCGGATTACACGTATTATCGTTTTCTTCGGAGTCGCATGAATGGACGACCAGAGCCGCCACTCCGATCGGCCGTTTTCTCTGGCTCGGGCTACGGGACAATGAAAGAAGATCCGTGGTAAACACCGGGATGAATTAAGACAATTATTGCAATACATTTAAAGAGGAGAAATTTGTTTAGTTAGTGAACTCCTTAAAAAAGCAGTATTTTTTAACCTCTCACGGAAGAGGGGGGTGTGATGAGTTTGATGTCAAAATTGATCTGTATGTCTGCCTCTGTGTTTATCTATATATTCGTTTGTGACATCGTAGCCCACGAACCACTGCATTGATCTGCGCGACTTTATTTTGTTGGAAAGCGGCTGATTTCGAGAAAATTCTTAGACTATAGTTCTTATAAAATGCTTAATAGAAATCGGTCCAGCCATTCTCCACAACGTTTAGGCATCGTGTATTGTTAAAAATAAGTATACCTACTAATTTTCTTTTATATAAGTTCAAAAAGCGTCACATAAAAACAAAGTTCAAATTTTTAGAAACCCTCGACACCAAAATTATTAATCAGATACTATTAAAATGCGATAAATCAAATAAATAACAATGCGATAATACTACTACTAAAAGCCAAAAGCGCTCGTATACCGACCAGGCGAAAATGTGTGAGGAGAATGATGAGATTTGAGGAGAGGAAGACGGCGATGCTTGGCACTCCGTCCTCTCTGACTAACACATTAGAGATGTATAGTGTAAAGCTATGTATGTACGTACCTATATTAATTTGCTTACACCATTAATTAAGGAAGAATTACCCCGTTAGGGATGTGGCGTGAAGATATGTATGTACTAATGAAGTAAGAATCTACTACTGGGCAGATAACAGTGAAATATAATTAATAATTTGTAAATGATATTACTTTAATTGATAAAAAAAAAATTTATTTATTAATAACAATAAAGTACAAACATGTCCTAATATTAATATTTACAACCTTAAAACCAAACGTTATCTTAAATAATAGACTTCTTTAAAGTTGCCGTTTAGAAAGATAATTTTTTTAATTTATTAATTACATTTCATATGTAAAAGGTCGTATTAACAAGGGCCAAAGTGAAACAATTCCTCGGTGGTTCCCGAAGCGTCATCGAGTGACATTTACGTGTCATGTGACAATCAATTATTGTGAGGAAACAACACCTACCGCTAGCCTGGAGATTGAGACCACCGACGGAATTTTTTTAACGTTACATATATACATTCATATCCTCATGCTATATTGCTAACGAGGTAGTCGGAGAACATGGAGCGCCAATATAACTGTTAACGTAGCATATTTATGTAAAAGCGATTTGACTATGTTTGAAAGTGAAAGCCATTGTACGTTTTCTGCACCAATTTTTGTTAATATTTTGCCATTAGAAACGGAATCTTTAACGATATGATCATTTAAAACGGTATACAAAAATAGTGCATGCATATTTCACTACTATAAGATTATGTACCTAAGTGTAAAGCTTTAGGTAAAAGCAACCTACTAGAACCTACATAATAATCTATCTCATGGACATCTTTCTCAGAGACTATTAAAGATAAATATTTGTTTCGACTAATTGTAATTTCAAAAGTCAAATTTGAACTTGTATGATATATACCTAATAAATAAAAGATTAATACATTTTTCTAGCTCATCGTGTGGGGTGTCAAATGAAACGTCCTTAAATTAACCATATGTTTTACGTTGCATTTTTTATTTTCTTTTTTACCTTATAACATACATATAATATATATGTATAACATACATATATAATATATATAACATACATATATAATATATATGTATGTTATACATTTTAATTGTGGTAGAGCCATGCTACATCGCAGCATGAATTAGGCCGGCTCGGCCAGTGAAATACCAGCTTCTCACAGAATGTCGTGTGCTGTTCCTAATCTACAAAATTTGAAAAATCTTAAAAAAATGTGGACATTGCAAAATTGATTGAAGGAAAATTATCGAGACTTTATGCCACGTTAGATTCTTTTTTTCAAAACGAAAACAGCAAATTAGTTTTGCGGTTGGCTGTTAATATACTTGTTTTATTTTTATTTTTTCAGGGCATGGCGCACAGATTAGCGCATTTGCCAATGGCACGTATTAATCATATTCGAAGTAAATTCTTTTCTTCTTTTTATCGTAAATCTTCTCCAGTAAAGTGATAGTAGGCTTTACTGAGGTTTTATAGGGCTTCTTGTAAGAGCGCAAGAACTTCAGCTACACATGTTTATTTAGACCTACTCCATTCTTTTCACTTACACAGAACTTTAAAACACAATATACTATCACTTTTTTCTTTATAACTCCAAAAATGTAAAAAATAGAAATTCTAAATGAAACGACAACCTCACTTCTCCCGTTCCCGCCAAAAAGTCGGTATACCTGTTTTCAGTTAAGAATATATCGGTGACAGTTACTGTTGATAACTGTAGTGATGTGCCCTAATCAAATCCATCGATTTTTCTTTAGTGTCGAGAATGTTTGCAAAGGAAATGGAATTGATTTATTTATTTGTCGAATGATTGATTTTAGAACTACTTTTTATCGATTTTAAATTACAATAACTCTAAAACGCATATAATGAAAATGCTATACATTTGCAAAATTATTACTTATTTATTTGACAATTTCAAAACAATCAATATCGTCGTTACTTGTTGAATCAGATTCAATGCCGATAGAGATGATAAGTTCTTTATCAATTATCCGGTCTATGCGGATATCATATCCCAGTCTTCTAATATAGTTTTTTGGTTTTTCCACAACTTTACTGACGCGATGGTGACGTTTTCACAAGATGGCCGCACCGTTTATCGGTTTACTGTCAATTTCGTGGAACGTTTCGTTCCACGCATCAACTATTTTAGGTTATATTTTTTTCTGATTTTAGATTTTTATTAAACTTTATTTCTAATAGACAAATGTTTTATTTAGAATTTTAAAGGTATCAATATTGTACTTTTGTAATAATGTAGTGTTAAAATATAAATGATTTTTGCACGAAATTATATTTGTTTTTCAAAAGCAGTATGTGAGAAACGAAAAAATGTGAAATGTCACTGAAATCTTCTGAGCTAAAAACAGGTATAATAACTAATGGAAACACACTAATTGCGCGACGACATGCGCCTAGTCGGTTTTGGTTTCATTTATACGATTACGTTTATATCCTGTTAACTTTAAGGTTATAAAAATAAAGGATTTTATCTCAATTAAGATATTTATACTAAATTCTTTATGAATCATTTTATAAGGCGCACGCGCACGTTCTTTGTCGTTGCCAGCTACGATATTGTCTATTAATTAGTAAATGAAAGGCGTGAACTATTTCAACTATCTTGGAGATGACATCATTAATTTGTACTCAATTAAAGTAAAAGTTTTAATATGAGACAAACTTAACGAAATAAGTAACATGTTTGGAAAACAGTTATACATGGATTTTGGAAAACAGCTCTGTTTGAGCTTACGATATTAATCATAATTAATGAAATAAAATGTTCATAATTATAAATCAAACTGTAATAAATGCAATGTATAATGAATACTTTACTATAGAATTTTATTATTAACAAATACAATCTTAACATACATCATTAAACACAAAACAGTTAAGTGCTTCATGAGTTCATGACAAAATATGAATATTAGGCAAGATTTTTATGGTTTAATTATTTTTAAAGGAAAAATTTATACAGTATAGGTATAAATATGAAATATAAATATAATGATTTATTATTATTATTATTACATTTGCGTGTCATCAACGCCAAGGTACATTTTCTGTAGTTAAATCAAGAGAAGCGTATTTGGAAGATTTGTTTTCATCATTCTATGCATATTTAATAAATACTGTAATATATTATACATACGTACATACATATCCTCACACTGTATCTCTAACAGGGTAGTCAAAAAAGACGGAGCGTCAAGTATCTTTATGTATATCTATATAAGCAAAATACCACTCACTGACTGACTGAATGACTCATCACCAGATCTCCGAAACTATAGGTCCGATTGACATGAAATTTAGCATAGTTAGTCCTTTCGTGGTGTAGACGCTCACTAAGAACAGATTTTACGAAAGTCTTGTCGAAATGGTTCTGCTACCCGTGCGAAGCCGAGGCGGATCGCTAGTATATTATACATGCAGACATACATATCTTCAAACTATATCCCTAACGGGATATTATACAGTTTCATTAAATCACTAGTAACGTTAACCACAGCAATCGTTAAAAAATATTGAATTTACATGAACAACATCGCGTCATTTTCCATTTGGGGTGGACAGAGGATCAAAATATCACAGTCTCTTTTCGACGCAGCTTTGCATGAGCTTATAAGTGGCAAATTGAAAAAAAAAAAAAACAAATTGAGATATTAATACGCTCTAATGCTTAATTTATTAGCCAGTTTACTTATTTACATAAAACTTTTATTCTGAATGGTTGAATGAAACTTTAAAAAAGTAAAATTGTGTCGCAAAATAACAAATTTTCGTAGATGCTAAAAAAAAATATACATTAAATCGAATTTATTATTTTCTATTATTTTCACAATTTTGAATATAATATTTATTGTTAATATATCATAATAGTTGTTTTTAATATAATAATAATAATATAATAATGTTCTCAGACATTTCACACAGCGCCATCTAGTCCCATACTAAGCAGCACAGCGCTTGTGTTATGGGTACTAGACAACTGATATACTACTTATATACTTTTCTTTTGTAAATACATACATATTATACATAAACCCAGCCCCATTTACTTTCCGCCGCGCTTAATAATTTGTACCTATACTGTATAAATTTTTCCTTTAAAAATAATTAAACCATAAAAATAGAATAATTTCTTGCCTAATATTCATATTTTGTCATGAACTCATGAAGCACTTAACTCTATTGTGTTATATAAGTAACACATTACAAAAACAAGTGTGTAGCGTATTTAATTACAAATGTGTCATGTGGTGCGTTGCTAATTAAATATGTCTTCCAGAGTCGAAAGGTAAACAGAACATAAATGTAAAATCTCGTCACTTGTTCGGAAATGAAATGAGACGTTGACGGATGGAAGGGAAATGGGAAACTTCAATCAGATGACTCTACAACTATTTTTACGAATTTGGGACATTTTTTACTGAAGTGACAACTGCTGTGACAAAATAATAAAATGCCAACAGTCAATATTCAAGCCTCAACGGGGCATTGTGCTCGTGTAAAAAATTAGGAGAAAAAATAAGGTCAACATTTGGAATAACTTCAAATATTTTCTTAGAAGTTAATTTGTATAAATCCACACAAAAAGCTAAACAAGCAACTGATATAACATTGCAATTCAACATAATTAACTCGAGTACACTTAGTTGTAAGATATTTTGAAGCGTTAAATCAAAAACACCGGAAGCGATTTGAAAGAACTTTGTGGAATCGTCAAGAGACTATTTTAAACTTTCAATTTGTTTTTAAAGACATAAAATGATTTCTGTTAAAAAATATCACTTAAAACTTAACATCAGTGTTCTGTATACATTATTGTGAGTGTTATCAAAAGCCTACTGCTAAACGATATTTGCTGTAAAACTATCTATCCATGTAGAAAATAACCGTCAACCATAAAACAAAGTTTGTCTTCTTTTATTTTTATGTAAAAAAAGTGTACCTAAATAATAAAATCTTGATCATTCGAAGTACCTATCTTGCCTACCTACAAAGTATCTTATTCTCTGTGTTCCTGATTGATTTCACATTTTTTTGAATTCGGAAATAAGACAGAGAGATTACAACTTTTACGTATATTTTCGAATACGTTTTTGAATAAATGCTTTTAAGAGCCTTTATATGAAAACTCTCACACGAAGACCTCAAACATTTCTTTAACTTTATGTATTTTATAATCCTCCAAAACTCACTTCCGAAAGTGAAAAATCGACTTTTGAAGTTAACATCTCTCTAATTTGAGCCACCAATAACTGTAACTGTTTGAAATTTCAACTTTTTATGTTTAAAAGTCTCCGAGAAAAATGGCTGATACAGACAGTCAGACTTCCAATACTTTCTTCCACTATAAGAACGCAAAAGCAATAACTAAAAGAACAAAACTGGAAAAAAAAAACACCTATTATGAAGCTTCTAATAAAGTATATCATGCATGTATTTAGAGCTTTTTCCTGTTCGTCACAAATTGATATGCGAATAGTTGACAGCTTATTTTCATACAAAACAAATAGAATGAACGAAGAATTTTATCTACATTGGGATAATTTTTACGGCACAGGGTAATTTATAAGATTTCTAGTATATCAGCTGGGTTAAATAACGATAATAAATAACATATATTCCAAAAGAGAAAACAATGTTTTATGTTAAATAAAGTAGTGGAAAAGCGATGTTTGTTCGTTATGCTGTATTAAACAGTTCAGATATAATAGAATTTACATCGAGCTTATCTTGATGGTATTTCTTGACACAAGTCCATTTAATTTAATTTTACGAATCTGTTGGATTTATAGAGACAAATATGGAACTATATATATTAAATAATAAATGTGTATATAATATTTAAATATAAAATAGCAAAAAGTGTTTTGAAATGTATAATATTACAACACTGTATAAATATTATGGAAGTCAATAACTTCGATACGTCAGATGTGCGTGTTAGTTCCATTTCAAAAAGTTAGAACACTTAGCTTTCAGACAAGTATGTATGAGGAAAAGACAAACAAAAATATACAACAACACGTGTGGATTTTTTAAAATGAATGAGATGGAAAAGATATGTACATAGGTGGACATTGTGTACCACAGTTTAGTAGTAGGTACCGGCTCATAAGGTACAGTCGATATTAAGGCGCGATAGAGTACGGTCGCGCTACTCGACGGTAAAGTGCGATTAACACGCGGTACGAAAACACGCCGTATCTAACACAACTACACAAAAAATAAAATAGTTTTAACAGACTAAACAAATAATCTTTATATGCCAATTACTTTTTCTAAACGAACCATAATTTATTTTTGTTTAAAGACACTTCCGCGTTTTACAGGTTTGTGAATGAAATAGTGAATTATTTTTCTAGTGACCCGTGACACTGAGGTTAGTATAGGTTTTCCTTGAATATAATTAACATTTATTTACCTACATTTGTTAGTTGTAAGTACTTTATTATTGTTGATACAGCTGATAAGTTTTCGTAACAATTCTGATTGCAAGCCGGACATATGTAGAGTTCAATGAATTAACCTTAACCCTTAAACACAACACGATTTATTACCATTTTATCAGACCCACTTACAACAATACAAATCTTTTGTTCAAAAAATTTGAGGTGCATTACATAATAATTACATAATTATATTTCATTCATATTTACATAATTATCAAATAATGATTCACACTGTTTAATTTATTTATAATATTAAAAAAAGATTTACCTATTTACGCAAATTTATGATAAACTGTTATGAGCATTTAATTAACGGTTTAAAAGAGATCATAAATAATGGGATTCATTCATTAAAATTAAAATATGCAGCCAACTTATCACATTTTACTGACGTATGTCCAATCGCATTTTTTGTATTAACCGAGACAACTTTAGTTTCTGTCATTGAAATATCTTTTAGCGTATACGTATGTCTTTTAGGAATAAGGTCGAAAATGTTACAGTACTATGATACAGTAACACTTTTTGGACAGGAAAATATGTTGTTACTTTTTTATCATTATGTTTTTGCTGATCAGCTGTGTGATTGATAATGCCTCGATTCCTATACGACTCTTATATGTGATCGCGATAAAACGTTTGTCATAATTTTACATTCAGGATATAATAAAACATCTCCTGCAAGGTGTAACGTTACACGTTATTACAAAAAATCTAGTTTTCTAAATTGGCTTGGCTCAGGATTTGATTAAATGAAGTGACACTGATCAGCGACTATGTTAATTTATACGAATAAGATGTATTTAATTTTTATATCCCTTCACTTTAATATAAGTTTCAAGAGTTATAACTTTTTGATATCTATTGATGAGTCCTTACAAATTCTTGCAAATATTATGTGCTGACTGGAGAGGGCGCAGCTCACTCTACGCTTTTCTTTGCGATGAGAACTTCTGTTCTATTTGTCACAGAGGATATCGTTGTAAGAAAACGGTTCTTACGAGAACTAATTTATGGAAAGAATATTACGCTAATGATAATTTTACTGTATAACATACACGCTTTTCAATTGGTTTTCCAATTAGCATAATATGAAAATATTCCAACTGTAAATCTGAGAGCGCGTGTGTGCTTTGTATTAATTTGAAATCGAAACTATATTAATTAGCAAAATATATATAAAGGTATTATTAAAATTATTTACGAAAAAATGTCTCTACAATTATGTATTCGAAAACCAAGATTTGTTTTAATATTTTTTAACTATAAACGTTAAATACCTATATGTATCTATATGAACAGATATGCTTTACTGTTTTATGAGGTCATCGTTCTTAAAATCTTTCAGAAGTAGATTAAAGTTCCGTAGATGCGCAAGCAAGGTTATCAATCAATCCAACCAATCCAACCTCAACTCAAGCTCAAGGAAAGACAACAGAAACAAAAATCTTGTACAAATTAAATAAACTAATTTGACTTTCTCTATTGTATTTGGACAATCTTTTAATAGTTAAACAACTTTAACATTACGAGGAATTTCGCCTAATAATAATGAATTGGATTCTTAACATAATAACTTCAACAAAGAATGAAAATGACAATTAATAAAGAGAAATTGATTTTTTTAATAAAAGCTATAAATTTCGCTTCATAAAAGTGGGTACTTTCAAATTACTCTGTCTTTCCTACATTCTTACAAGCATGAGCTACAGAATATATTATACATAATCGGAAACTGTATAACATATCCTGTGCCTGATCGTTAGGAATTGCATGCAACTCTATCGTAAACGTTTTCAAACATTATATACAATTGTCACTGTATACATGTATACCTTCACACCATTTTCCTCTTGGGGCGAACAGTACAGTTATAGTAACAGGTTTCTAGTATCGCCTACACAAATTCCTTATAATTAGATATATACTTCAACTGTTTCTGCCTGTTACGACTTACCCGGGAAGATAAGTAACTGGCACGTTCTAGATTTTTCTTTTTCTCCCAGGCATTCATGGAAGCTGCATTTTCTTAGCATCATGTGGAAATGTATGTTGAAAGAGAAGACTGTAGCATAGAAATGAGCGTGAAACCTATGGTTACAACAAAAGTAAGCATTATAGGCAAAAAAAACTTATAAAATATTATTTATCGTTTTAATTCGGTAAATAGCACTAGCAACCCTCGCCAACCTCTGTTTGTCCCATATTTTAAGGAAATCGAATAACGAATAATACTGTATTAACACTTGAGTAATCAAATGTCTTATTTAAAATATTATATCCAAACTATTAAGACATATTAATATAGCTAATCTACTAATCTCCGCTACATATATTATTTTCCTATTGTCTCTACCAGTATTACAAAAGTGAAAAGTTTGTATCGTTTTCGCGCGAAAGCTACTGAACCAATTGATCTTAAACACACAGTAGCTGTATCTGTGATAAAAAAAAAAATCATTTTCAATGGAAAAGTACTGACTAGTAATTAAAATCGTGGCTAAAAGTAAGTTGGAAAATAATACAAAATATTTTTTTTTACAATTTCTTTATGACTTTTCCTAATGTCCTTTTGACATTTTATATGTTATAAGTATCATATTTCTTAGGAATTATATAGAATTTCTGAATTATACATATTTGCATAGACGAAATTATGTGTATTATTATATATCCATTAATATGGTTGTTAGTACTGTCACTGGCATTACAGTTGAAGTTACGAAGTTGTTTCCCAATAGTATTGCGTTTAAGAAACGATTTTTTTTGTATCAACCGTTTGCCTTTTATCGATTCCAATTCGTCTCCAATAAACGTAAACTAGTTTCGTTGAACTTTTTATCGTATTGAATGAGATGTCATGAGTCTTTTTATGCGACAAAAATGATTTGCATAGATAAAGATCGTTTTACGACGTAGCCGTGTGCCTAACTGTTGTTAATATTTGATAAGTGATAATTTGACGGTTTTCTAAATTACTTTCATTAGTCAATGTTTGTAAGCTATTTCTATACGCACGTTTTTTTCATGCGTAGAAAATTAATTGATCTAGGTTGGTCTAATTGATTTCCATTGAATCTGAAACTGACGAAAATAATCATCCAACCAGGAAAGTTTTGGAGACGTATTATCTTAGGACACCTACTGTAAAAAATTAGTTCAAAATATGATTAATTTCCTCATTTTTGGTTTTTGGTTTAAGTACTATAGCAATTTTCATTTCTGTGTCAAATCTCCCAGCATCTCTTAGCATTATTATTTTATTATTACTTGACCTAAGTTACAGGGTAGTTAAGGTAGGTTGGACGGCTATACATCGCAGTTCTTACGTATTTCTTACGCCTTCTGATGATTATGTCGAATGATAAAACTATATACTAACCTACTGTCAGAATTTCGAACTTTTTAAATCAAGTAACATTAAAAAAATAATGCTATAAGAGATGGTCGTAAGGCCTCTGTTCAACAACTGTAAAGACGACGGAATAAATCGGCTGCAACAAACGTCTCTTTGACGCAGCCGCTTTATTCCGTCTGTTTCAGACAGAAAAGACATGACAACATAAGTTTCGATTTTACCACCTTTCTACGGAACTCTAAAACTGACGAAGTATTCTGAGAATAATCCTCTCTTCTGTACAGTATCTATAGATTTGTTAGCCTTTCAAAAATATTGTGGTGAAATTTTTTTTGTGAGATTAAGTTTGAAAAATAATATACAACTTTGGTATTATTTTTCTTGCCGATACTTCTCAGGACAGGTTTTATGGTAGGTTCGACGTCCAAAAATGTCTTTACCAGTTGTTTTCTACTAGTACTAGTTTAACTTCCGTGTAGAGGTATGATTTATGTATAAAATAGTTAATTTGTAAAATGAACTTCTGAAAATGTGTAAAACCTTGGACATATAAACTTCATATTATTTTAAAAAAATTTTATAGTACAGTCTAGTTTTTTTTTAATTATAGGTCCAGGAGTTTCAATGATATAGGGAGATGAATGGTTAAATCAAATGCGTACTTAATTACCCAATTCATTGATTCTCCTATGAATATTTGAAAATATTTACTAACGCAAAATGTGTGCTTTAATAGTATTAGTATTACTAAGAAAAATTTTAGACAATGCAAAATATGTGAGATAATTGTATTAATTTGGGAATTATTTATTAATACAAAGTATATCCGACAATAGTATTAGTATTACTTTAAGGTAGTAATTAATTAATCTATAGTATTACTATGGGAAATGTTAACTAATGTAAAGTATGTGTGTTAATAGTATTAGTATTACTATGGGAAAACTTAATTTATACAGAGTATATGCGTTAATAGTATTAGTATTACTATGGGAAATGTTAATTAATACAAAGTATGAGTGTTAATAGTATTTGTAGTACTACAGGAAATGTAAACTAACTACTACTACTACTAGTAATTAATTATGTACGTATACATACGTTAATGGTATTATCGTGGGACTTCTCAAGTATATACATGACATAATGTCTAAAAAAAATCGACTGTGACAGGCAGACAGACGGACGAATAGACGTGAGATCTTACAAGGGTTTTCACTTTATATTTTGTGATCGGAACCCTAAAAACGTTATTTGAAGTAAGAACCATTTTCAACAAACAAAAGTTAAAAATTATCCACTTAACTAAGTATATTAATCATCAACATAAATGAGTTTTGCACTCAATACTAACATAAAGAGACGCATGAATTCCTTTTATTTCTTATGTGCAAAAAGCAGTCAGTGTTCGTAGGTACTTAAAATATTCTGAAATAACAGACGGTTGAACGTCCCTAAAGAGTTAATGAGATGAAGAATGAGCTAAAAATAACATGAAGTCATTGAAAAAATTGAAGTAATAATGGTGATGACAAGATATGAATAAGAGCAGTCTTATGGTCTTGTGAAATAACTTCAACTGTAATTCATATATTAATTATAACTCAATTGATTACATTGCGACTGTCACTCAACACAAAGCGTTAAACTGTTTTATCGGTAATAAATTATTTAAATATTAAAAGTTTTAAAAGTACTTTACCTCATTACGAATATGGCATGAACATAGTTTATATAGTAATTGCTTCACAACTTAATGTTTGATATTTAAGCTGAGTTCATTATCGTAAGATCATAACTAAAATCCGAAATTTTGAATTAGGCCAATTTAGTTGAAAAAAGTGAGAAAATATGCTTTGCCTCTTGCTCTACAAATGTATATTTGTCGTGTGTAAATACCCAAATAAAGTAATGTGTATTACGTAAAACTGTGTATGTACATACGCGTATCTGATCAATTTCTCATTGTTCTTTGTACTAAATCGAATAGGAATTTTGAACTAGTATACAGAGTTTTAATTGTATTTACACCAATTTTATTACTTTATTACTTTTCAACATAATCCAACGAAGGTTTGTTTGTTGTTTCTTCGATCCTTTTTCGCTCAAATAAAAATATAAAAATACTGATCCAATAAATATCTTGTAGACAAAGAGATCTCTGGCCAAACTAAGACTTCCTTATACTTTGCCAGTAACATCCGAGCGAAGCAACGCGTGAAAACTAGTTCCTCGTAGTTTGATCAATATCACAAGTGATGTTCTTTCATACGTTTTCTCACAGTAATTATGTATCATACAAACTCTACAGGATGAATTGAAAATCATATGATATACTGAAACTAGTATTCTTTCACGATGTACATATACATAATTATTGTAAGAGTATGCCCCTTAACTTTAACTGTATTTCACAAACTTAATAAAGGAAATGACATAAATGCAGCAACCAATATAAAAGTATTAACAACAGTTTAATACTTATTTATTGTTTTTTTAGTAGTTATAAACAATTAAAACTTTTTACAGTTAAAAACAATTACGATAATTTATTTAGATTAAATTATGGGTCCCTCTTTAAATTTTTACTCAAATGTAGCGAAGTCGAAAAAAGAATACTTACTTTATTTATTGTTTCTGACTTACTGGATTTAATAATATAGATTTTTAATCTCTATCCAAAGTACACCTCCCGGTTAAAAGATTAACGTGTTTTATACCACCTGTATATAAAAATATAATTGTCATTTACGATATATAAAATAATAAAGTTTTAACGAGCATGGACCATTCATTGAATGTCCTGAAATCAACACTATTTAGGGTTATTCCGATAACGTTATCGGCGGATGGTTTAACAGGTTCGATCGTGTGATTTTTCTATTGGGCTCTGATGTAGGTCGCGTAGAGTTACGACTGGGCCGATAACTTGTTAAACGCTATACGTGTAAAGAGAAGATATTGTTGCAGTTGTTTGGTACTTTACATTACTTCACTTTTTAAAAGTGTATTTGAACTCATGGAAAAGAATCAAAATTTCGAAAAATCAAAATACGCTTACCAAAATTTTAAAGTAGTTTAAAATTGTTTTGAATTATCTGAACATTACCAAACCAGTAGAATTTCTTTTGTTGTTTATTAAAGGATAAATGTCGTCCTCAATGACGCAGTGGTTTCGACGTTGCACCCAAGTGCGGAAGGTTCCGGATTCGATTCCTGGTCGGGTCAATTAAGGAAACGAACTTTTCTAGATTGTTTCGGGTCTGGGTGTACTGGGAGACGCCCCCAGTGGGCGTCGTCTGGTACTCATAACGCAGGGAATAACCCTAGTTTGAGACCAAGATGATTTGTGTGTATTGTCTGGCGCATTTATTATTATTATTATGAATTATTTTGTACTTTTCAATGTCTAGTCTGAAGTTGGTTTAATTTTTTTTGTAGAAGACATTGTCTTCTAAAGCCGCAACAAAAAGTTTGAAAACTCATTCTCGATTCTAACATATTATTATATCAATGTTACTCAATAATTAAACAAATTTGTTCAAAACTGTGACGGATATTATCATCGATTGGGCGAACGATGGTAAGCGTATCTCGGTTTTTTGTTCATACCTATTTCATAAATTTTCTCTTAGTAAGAAAAGGAAACACACAAAAAAAGGTTAAAAATAATAGAGGGAGCTACAATTAAAAACATTGTTGGATCGTATTAATAGTTCAAAGAAGTTATAATTTTTAACATGTTATTTTTGTTTAAAGTACTAAATTAATCGTTTAAATTTTAAACCATCATGACTAACAGCATTGTAATTAAGAAGAGCCAATTGCAGAAATTATTTTTTTTCGGGTGCTGGTATATGGTATTGTTTATACATAATGTCTCTTAATAAACATATGTGCATGTTTTGAGCTGAAAAAATGTTCACCACCACTATACACGTGTGATTATTTATAAGAAACAACAGAAAAGGCTTTGAATGTTTGCAAATTCAACCCCTTCGAATTTACCTCTCGGGCGGGCGGTTGCCGCGCCTCTTGCTTGTAGCGTTTATATAAAAATAAGACGAGCGCAAAAATTTTTAAAGTACGTTTAGTTTTTAAAATTTTTTTTTACTTTAGTGTCTATTTGTCTCTATGAAATGCTTGCCACTGAGAACACCCAGTAGTACTACAAGGCAATTTAAAACTTACGTTATTTAAACTAATCTGGCTTGGAATCGAACTCGAGAGCTAAGGTTTTGAAAAACGGACGAACCTTTACAACACCTTTACAAGGCAGTTTTTTGAAATATTAAAATTTATAGCAAATAAAATCTTTTAACAAACAGATTACGGTCTATTAAATCTCTAATGAGTTACGATTCATTCGACAGTTATATTACGATTACAGTTAATTAGATGTAGTGTTGATGCCTTAAGCATTCCTTACTTATGGGACCCATGTCTTTCTCGCCTTTCATAATTAGGTCATTTACAAAAACATATAGTTATGTCATAAAGTAATCATAAAAGAAATCTATAACGACCACATCGCAAAAAACAGGTCATGTGAGGTAAAGCCCATCATTATGTATTTGATAAATGATAATGCACGTATATTTAATTTTAATGTCTATCTAATTGTGGAAATGCACCGCAACGGCTAAGGGAAGGGAAACGCCGCCAGTCGTTTCTGGGTTGTTTTGGTGCTATACGCAAGATTCTGGGTGCTCCGAATATAATGTGACACAATTATTATTTATATATATGTTTGTAACCGCGTTTTCGAAAACGACTGTAGCGGTTTTTATGCCATTTACGATATAAGAGTTTACGGGGGTGAAAAATAGATTATCTGAAAAAGTTCGTTTTCTCCGTTTTTTTTACACACTTAAAATTTTCTCTTTTGGCAATTGGTATTGGTTTGTAATTTCGCAACAGAGTTTACATTCTCAATAGCACAGGGGCTAGAGCGCAGGTCCTGCAATGTGGTCAGACTTTTTTATCATACCTCGATCGAAAGTTCGTATTTTGGCCTTATTTTCAGGGACGAAAGTGCCACATTACCTCCCGATTAAATGAGTAAATAATAAAAAAAATTAAAGCTTTGTGCATGCTTAAATTCATATCATATGTCACTTACGTATTAAATAATTAATTCTCGTTCTTTCTAAATAAGTAAATAAACTAGTGCGCATGCTTTAAATTTTTTGCGCATGTCTAAATTCACGTCATATGTCACTAACGTATTAAATAATTAATTCTCGTTCTTTCTCTCCATACGTCTCCGTAATAAAAACTCCTCGTAACATGAATTGTACCGATCTTTCGACTTTTCGGGTAATAAAATATTTGTGATTTTTTCGCTGTGCCTTCTAAATTTCTAACGATTTCTTCTCCTAATTCATTTTCAGATTCTTCAAATCTCATTTCATTAATTTAGTTAATTAATTCTTAATAATACATTTTTGACTACCTCCGTGGCGCAACGGCTAAGCGCGGCGGAAAGTAAACGAGGGTTGCGGGTTCGATTCCCGCCCCGAGTCTGGGTGTTTATGTATAATATGTATTTATTTACAAAAGAAAAAGTATATGAGTAGTATATATACTAAGAAAAAGTATATGAGTAGTATATATACTACTCATATACTTTTTCTTTTGTTGTCTAGTAATATAATATAATAAGTAATCAGTTGTCTAGTACCCATAACACAAGCGCTGTGCTGCTTACTTTGAGACTAGATGGCGCTGTGTGAAATGTCTGAGTATATTATTATTATGATTATAATACATTACATTTTTTAAGATTATCAAATAAATAAATAACTTGTGCTTAGTTACCTAGTCAAGGAAACTTAAATCTAAAACATGCATAATGAATAAAATAATTAACACAAGCGCACTAACTATAACTAACCTGGTTCTAAAATAAAATTATATTAATTAAATTTCAATCGAACTTTCGATCCCGGTCTGATAAAAAATTGTATAAGCACTACGGGAGGAAAGTATGAGATCGCAACCCGCGTTTTTGTCACCCTCGCCAATATCACGCGGGTTGTAATGTCATAATTTCCTCCCTATTTGCGTAATATACCATTTTTAAATTTTTGTGTGATGTATAATCAAACCTAAAAGACGCCGAGCAAAGCTCAGTTGCCCAGGTACTTTACACGGATAACAAAACAAGCGTAGGTACCAGTGTAATAATAGTAGTGACAAAGTCTACTTGCATACAAGTGTACTAAATAGTGATATAACTATTAGATAGCGATGGGCTAGCAACGCATCCGAAAATGACGTGAAAATATGTACGAAGTACAAATTTGCTAATTGACTTAAGCTAACAAAACTACATACATGACCTTTGAAGTAAGTTTTAGACATTTAAAGTTTAGAAACAGTTGCTAAAACAAAAGGCTTGACCTTTATCTCTACAAATGACACTATACTATATCATATTATGTAGGTACGTTACTGAGTTAGATAAAACAAATAATTCAAGATCATTTTCGTATTCATTTAGGTTTTTTACGGAAGTACATTTTTCAAAGTAAATACTTGAGACAGGTATTTTTATTTTCGTAAACTTAATTATGATTAATGACTCCTGTCCTGTTGGAAAGCAAATACGTCAATTAGTTTGAGTGCTTTGTAACACGGAGATAAAATATTAGACACCTCTATTGTAGATCTAAAAACAAAAATCTTCTTAATATTAGATTTAGGAATTTGCAATTTAAAGAAGCTAAAAACAAAATATCGATTCTAGTAAAAACTAGAAAACGAAAAAAATCTAGGAAGATTATTGCGTTGATTATGCTTTGGAAAAGTACCTCATAGGCTATGTTATTTTTTATTAATATTTTCTAACAACAAAGGCAAAAAATGATGAAGGGTTTTGGTTTATATTTCTGTTTAGATCTTCAATTAAAAAAAAAAAATTAAATAATTTTAACAATTCAAGTATTCTATAATTTTATTATAACATACGAAAAATATTAATTTTCATTTAAGTCCCAATAAGTATTTTTCGGGAGTGAAACAAATATATGTACCTACGTGTTATACTTTTTTTAAATAACGAGGCGAATGTCAGTTGTGTTCACTTAAAAGTTACATAAAGGTACTACACTAAATTGAATGGTAGAATAACTATCATTTCTTGTTGGAGATCATGTTTCTTTGTACATTCGTATAGAATACGAAATTAGGAAGAACAAAACTGGAACGATCAAATTAACGAGATGCAGCAGCCGGCAATGCACACCTCGCATGCTCATACATTTAATATCAAGTTATGTGTACACTTCATATGTATTCACGAGTCATTTCGCAGTGAACTTTAAAATGAAAGTAGATAATACATACATACATATTATCTTCACGCCATATTTCTAACGGGGTACTCAGAGGACGGAGCGCCAAGTGTTGCGGTCCTTGCATTCTTCTTTCGCTTCCTCAAATCTCATCATTCGCCTCACACATTTTTGCCTAGGTATGCGAGTGCTTTTGACATTTCCGTCGGCTAACACTCTAGCTATATAATATAAGTAGATAATATTGAGAATAATATGAATTTAAATGTCTAATTAGACGTTCCATGTCTAAACATTTTCCTAAGAAAAGAAGCCACATGTATCGTAGGTTAAAATTTATATAAAGCTAATACAGTGCAATTTAAAAATTAATTATTGCGTGGTTGGGTAACAAATAGGCTGTTTATTGTATAATATATATTTACTTTTTATGAATTTAAAATTCATTCACAATATTTTCACGCTATCTGCGCTACGCTACCTCATCTGCATAGATTTAAAGGAAAGAGCACATAACATCACAGTCCTTAGCTATCTGGTCAATTGCCTTAGTGAAATAAGTTTTTTTTAATATACTCACCCAGCTTTTTATTAAGAAATTATAACTTTTTGTAAATAAAAAAAAAACAAAAAAAAGTTAAAAACAAGTTATTACATTTCTGACGTTTTTAACAAATTCATTCTGCTTCCAACTCTCCTAATTCCGTTAATATTACACTGACAACAAAAATTAATATAAATTTGAAGTATTTATTAGTAATGTGTTTTTTAAGTAATAGGAAATTGTGTAATTCAGCTATTACTTTGCGGAAATCCATTTCATGTGATCACTTCTTACAATTTTGAGCTATCTTATGACCAAAATCATAGAACTATCAATGTAAACCACCGGCTTTACCTGTTAACGGTACATCCCCAGAACATTGAAGAGATCAGGGGGCCTGGACAAATGGCTCAATTGTCGTAAACGCTAGTAGAATAGTGGTAGAATAGAATGACAAATACCATGTGATCTAGTGTAACGAATTTTTAATTGGTAGTCAAATGTTATTAACTTTCTATTCAATCAAACGAAAAGTAAAGTCGTGTGAAAACCGCCGTATAAAACGGAGCCAAATGACACTTACTATGAGCAATAACGCCAGTAAGCGTTTCGATTGAACGAAGCATTTGCCACTTGTCTTGCCGTTCAGATTCGTCCAGATAACCAGAGGCCTTACCATGAGTTTACGCAGTCGATACTCGATAGCGACCGCGTCGAAGTTTTGTATAACAATTCTTAGTTCACTGTAGTAACCGCTAGGGGCGCTGCCCAATTCTTCACACAAAGTTTTACGTTGTCGATAGCGAGTATCGACGGCGTTAACTCATAGAAGAGGCACAGCACCGGTGCTGTTTTTGGTGCTGATTAACACCTTATGACACGCCTGTCAATTGATAAGTTTGAGGTTTTGGGCGAAAGATAGCTACACAAATTTTAAGAATTTCTCACAAGAAATAGAAAATTATATTTTTAAGTGTATGATTTTCACTTAGAATGGAAGCTTTTTGTCTAAGATATTGATCAATATTTCAATTCGTTCTTATTATTGATTTAAATAGGTATAATTTTATTGCAAACTAGCTGTTGCTCGCGACTTCGTTCGCGTTTTTATGTTGCTAAATAATAAATTTAGGAACTTAGAGCGTAAGTAGAACTCACCAGAGTGTCATCACAATTGGATGAACGGTTTACGAACACATAGAGGATAAACAAACATTCTTTTTTATATTATAAGAGAAGAAGAAGTTAACATAATGGTGGCCTAAGAAAATATTATATGTCGTGACATATTGCAGACTTTCCAAGCCGAGGCTCCAGGTTCGATCCCCGGACAGGTCAATTTAGAAAACGATTTTTTCTAAATGAACTTGTACTCTATGTGTTACTGAAAGCTGTGCGATACCCATAGTAGAAGCTTAGTTCATACCTACTTAATTTGGAGTCACAGAATTTGTGTAATTGTCTGGTCTATTTATTATTGTAAATTGAGATCATTGTTCTAAATCTAATTAATCACTCCAACTTAAGGACTTTATGGCACAAAGACAATACGTCATACTTTATGTTGAAGATTAATTAATGTTTAAACGACTTCAAAAAGGAGGAGGTTCTATGTTCGTCTGTATTTATTTTTTCTATGTATGTTCGGGCACGACTTTTTGGTTTACGAATTAAAATCAATTATTCTTTTTCCGTTAGTTTAGTATAGTTTTGTAGCTATACCAAATAAATGTAAAACAGCAGAAAGCCCACTCGTAAGGATACAGCGTGAAGATATGTACGTATGTATGTATACGATGAAATTTCATAGTTACTGAGGTCAGTGCCAATGTACCCACTCACTACATTGGCACCGACCTCAGTAACTATGAAATTTCATCATATACATACATATCTTCACGCTGTATCTCTAACGGGGTAATAATATAATTAGTTGTAATCGTATTTATAAAGTTATTTTTGTGTACTTGGGTTTTAATTAATATAAGACAGTTATTTTGTACTTTTCGGTGTTTTTGTTTGAAGTCAGTTTAATTTTTCCTTAAAAAGTTTTTAATTTTTTCTTTTTAAGTGACCTTGGTCTAAATAAATATCTACAGTCCGGCCGCTGAGAAAATGCATTCCTGATAGGTCGTGTTCGAATGGACGACGTAACTTTGAAACGGCGTTGAATTTACGATAAAAATATTTTTATTGTTTATTTGCCCAACTAACGAATAATTGTCATTAAAAACTATATTATTATGTCAAGTTACAATCAGTTTTATAATTTTGCGCTAAATTTGATGCTGAATAAATATGAAAACAATATTTTTTTAAATCCATACTGCGCTGTTATGGGTAGAAGGTTATGTGTACAAGGTTATGTGAACTATTTATTTTTGTAGTAATGTGCCAAAAATAACAGGAAATTTTTACGTTATCTGTCGTTATACTATAAAATAATATTTTTTAAGGTATTTTTATTGTTGATTTTTATACTAAATATTTTTGAATATTACTCTCGCATTTTTATTTTCCTTACGCTAGTTATATTCAGAAATTAGAAGCCAGGCAAACAAGTATTGAAACTTATGTTACTCTTTTCTTGGGTCGGTTGAAGAAATAATATAACAGTGTTACTTTTTGGCCATCACTAGTCATGACCGACCGACAGATGCGACAGACGTCAGGAACGCATAATCTCAGGGGCCGGACAAAAGGGTAGTTCTACAATATTAATTTATCTTCTGATTCTAGTTGGAATGATATGCAAAAGAATCATCAATTTAAATAAAGGTTATCAACAGATTTGGTGTATCTCCGAAGTCCAAGCTTCAATATCACCAGTGAAATTTAAATGCGATCATCTTGAAACTACACTAAACCCAAAGAAAAAAGTATCTTTGAACTCGATTGATTATAGATACTCTGTGTGGCTTTTTTGATTTTGAATTCATTGAATACAAATTATTGTGGAGGCACTAATATTGAACTTTAAACATCTAGTTTTAAAGATCACTTTTATTTTATTATTACGTTTTGCAACAGTATCAGCAATAATGACAGTAATTGGATGATAGTTAACTACTGCAATAAAAACATCTTTATCTATATGTAGTTTTAATGAAGACATTTACGGAAATACTTTCGAAATGTTTTCGTTGTGAACAAGTTAATTCATTTTCATTCAAACTATTACTTTGTCATTCAATTGTATAGTCATGAGTACATAAAGTCAGTACTATATCTAAGTACGAATCGTTCGTAATTCTATTTTAAGATGAAGATAATGACTAAAACCACGCAGAGGAGACCCGGAATTACTTAAAAATTATTTAAAAACAGAAAGAAACTGAAACTTTCATCTTTTGGCATCACGACTTTTTTGTTCGCGTATGTTTTATGAATTTCCACATAATATAATTTCCACGAAAATTCACCTATTATTCCATCAACAAATTGTACTAAATCCATTGTCGTCACTCGGCCATTCTTCATGATGAAGGCGATGAAAGTTCCAAGATTTCACAGAAATAGATTTTGGCATTACAATTACGCGAAATATAAAAATTACGTATTCGAAAATAAAGAAAACATTGAAAAAAGGATGATAACTCAAAAGAAAACAGGTGGATGGTTCCATGCAAAGATAACCATGAGTTGATCTTCAGTTATTGCATAATTTACGTCTACTTGTTGTAACGAAAGTTTTTGCAGTATGTATAATTTAAATTTAAACACTACAATTTACGCTTACTTTATACTTTTAATTAAAGAAATGTGAATGTTGTTCAGTTGCGCAAAACGATTTGGTTACCAAATAGGAGATATTATTTTATACGTATTCGTAACCTTTTAAAAAAATGTTTCCGTAAATTTAAAAAAATATCATTTATCAAACTATTTTTTAATTTTGTATTCATGTGGTAATGAAAATCCTGTCAAAATAATGTGATTTTATTGTTAATATACAATTGATGTATGTACATAGAATACAATTATACACAAAACTAAAATAAAATTCTGAAATGAATACTAATTAGAATGCGGAAGTTATTACCGTAATATAATACTTAAAATCCAACAGTAACAAATGTGTTGACAAGGACAGCTAATACTGATGTTTGTGTATAACATTATATGTTGTTTCCCAATCTTTTCTTAATATTAACTATGATAACCCCATTACGCATCCACATACTCTTATCATAGCAAATTGTATAAGATAGGTGGACCTTCTCTTTGGTCGCGCCGCACTTACGACAGTGCATGAAACAAACTTTAATGATTTATTTGTAATTATATTTGTAATTAGTGCGTTATTAAAATAATCACTATGTACTGGCTACAATGAACAAAAAATTTAAAAATCGTTAAAAATATCTAAGAAAAATGTATGTAGTAAGTATATTTATTATCGACGACAGCAGGACGACCTCAATGGAGCAGTGGTCTAGGCCATGAAGTAAATAAAGTTTAGTCCATGTGGTTTAGGCCATGAATAAAGTTGAGACGTTGTATCTAAGCGCTAAAGGTTCCGTGTTCGATTCGCGGCCGGGTCAATTTAGGAAACGAAATTTTCTAGATTGTCTCGGGTCTGGGTATACTGGGGGGCGCCCCTAGTAGTCGTCGTCTGGTTCTCGTAGCACAGGGAATGCCCTAGTTTGGGACCAAATGATCGGTGTGTATTGTCTGGCGCATTTATTATTATTATTATATTATATTGATTATATTAATTACCTATAACATACAATATTTATAACCGTCATAAAAAGTAATTATTATAATTTGGAATTTATAAATGCTCCTTATTAGCTAATCCATATAATAAAGCTGAGAGAAATAAAAGTATTAAAGAATCAAGTGATAAGCAGGACTTAAAATCAAACACAAAAAATTTTTTGTTTATAAAAAAATCTAATAAATAATTTGTAATCTAAAATCTACATATATGGCAATCATTTTGCGAACATGAAATATTTAAATTTGACTGTGTCTTGCAAAACAATCTCCATTTTATCTCTAATTATCAATTTTCTTCATTTTATATATTTCTAGAAATATTAGAAAGAAATCAAATGAAAGTAAGATAAACAACAGAAATCCAATCTCTTAGAAATAGGTGCAGTGTCACCCTTGTGGATAAAACAAGGAACGAAGAAATACGTAGTATGCCAGGATGGCACGACAGTGTTATTGCAAAAATGAAGAAACCAATACTTAGATGGTTCGGGCACATGGAAAAATGAATGATGAAAGACTGACGAATAAAATCTACAGCGCGAAAGTGAGTGGTAACAGAAGCCCAGAAAGACAAAGGCTGGCTTACGAAGATCAAATAGCTAGAGTGTTAGTTGACGGAAATGTCAAAAGCACCCGCATACCTAGGCGAAAATGCGTGAGGAGAATGATGAGTTTCGAAGAGGCGAAAGAAGTATGTAAGAACCGCGAAACTTGGCGCTCTGTCTTCTCTGACTACCCCATTAGGGATACAGCGTGAAGATATTTATGTATTTATGTATTAGAAAGATATACATACATATATTCACTCCCATGCGTCAGGAACGCATTCTCTCAGCGGCGGGACAATAGGGTAGTTCTACAATATTAACTTCTAATAAATGTGTTTTTGGCCTCAGTCTCATCTAATTCAATGACGCAACTGAAGCTAGAGCTTTTGTATACACAGATACCATAAGCATTTCATAGATAAAATTTAAGACCAAGCTCCCAAAAAAAGCTTTTTGCGTAGGTTTTGCTCTTACACTCCGCCACCCGAACGCGACATATATCGTTGTAACTGGAATATTAACTCATATAATAAAATATCCTTCACCCATTATTTAGTTAGATGTATTGTCTTCCCGTTAGCCACAATTTTATGTAAATTACTCAAGTAAGTTAGGAGAATTACTTAAAAATCTCTCAAAAAGGCATCACATTAAAATACATAAATTGCGTTATGGTTTTAAGCAGTCGCTAGAAAAATGTATAAAGAAAATTTAAATTTCACATTCATTAAACGTATACTGCCTCAGCAAACTTATTCAAAAACGTTCAAAATTTTGGCAGCCGGGTCTTAATTATCTTGTGGTGTAAGTTGCAATTTCATATATACATAATATATTTATATGTAAGTACATAAACTAGGTCGTTTCTCATTTGGGATGGACAGATGCGACGCATTGGAAATTTTGACGGCAGAGATCTCAATTTTTCTAAGTGACTACAAAACGTATGACAGTGATATTTGGTGTCCTGATTCTGCATTTCATTGACATCAATTTGACAGTTGCAATACACGGTTGGTTAACTTTTGTAACAAAAAAAAATTAACAAAGAAACCTCTTTTAAAACAGAGATTTACATTTTTCGGAACAACGGGACCGATTTATATTTCTAAATTTTCAGTATAGTTTACTTTAAAAATATTCGTCAATTGTCAGTCGGATTTTTTAAAATTAATTGTAGTTTTTGAAATAAACGAAAATAACTGTTTTTTCGTATTTTTGGTAAGCTATCGCGCGCACGTTTGCATAGAACAGAAGGTCTATTTTAGATTAAATTATTGTTTATCAATGCTTCGCCTTAAGACAACACAGTCACGCCCTGACAACCACTCGTTTTCTTTTATGAAAGAGGTAACTCTAGGCATATACGTATATTATAGGCTTATACGAGTACGTATACGTATGGCAAAGCAGAATCGAACAGTGTTAAAATGCTAGCATATTGTCTATACAAGGTCCTTAAATTACTCGTAAACCCTATCTCTCAGGCTCAGTTGACTTTAACGATCAGGTAGACAAGCAGTTTAAATAAATTATACAATTTCCTTGCAGTATAATTGTTAGTAATATTCAAATTACAAACAATTATACTGCCATATTAAATGAAATTAACTATTAATATTGTAATATTAAATGAAATTAATAGTGTTACTCAATTGTGTGTGTGATTATTTTTTTAAGCTCGCGCGTTTTTATATTTGGAATTGTAGAAAAAAATATTTCAATATCATTTCTAAAACAATTTTGTGATTTTTAGGTGCTCGAAATGATTGATTATCTTTTTAAGATTTTGATTTGCTAACTTGTCGTGTAGAATTAATTTTAATCATAAGTAGAGCTCCCCATTTCAATTTTTAGAATGTACTAAATTTCACGCGGTAAAGTAACGGCCATTAAGAAATAAGTAGCGAATTGCTCCTTATTCGTAAAAATGGAGTCTCTCCCAACACCAAATAGTCCGATGGTAGATGGTCCGATGGTCTAAAAAATTTATCTTGTAACATAAATAGTTACATGCTATTATATATGATGTACATTGGATGTATGACTGCATAAAATGATGAATAAACATGCAACAACAACACCTAATCAGTAAACCCTTTTTTGAAATCACTTACATAGACAGATATCTTTATAAGACAAATGAAGTATCGAGCTAAATATGAAACGTAATTTTACACAATTTTTTGCATTTAACGTGAGATTTTATTCAATTATATATTTATAATTATGCGTTATTATATAATACTCACAATACGGTTTATGTCTTACATGGGTGAGCGCAAGGGTGCATAACTATAGTACTCCTATTTGAAATACTGGGCACGAAAAAATATTTCCACATTCAGTCTTCACCCTTATTTCACTCGCTTGATTTGTACAGTGTAAATTGAGAGGTTTCGATTGCATATAGGTATGTATTACGCATACAAAGCTTCGTCACGCTTTTGACCTCTTTAAGGAAGGATTATCCGAAAATCCTTTCTTAGTGAGTACTTATGTTACTAAAGGAACCTACTGTCCAAATATTCTTCTAGCTTTAGCAATTTCGACTTAACAAAGATAAATATTAAGGACGTCAGGATACGCTATTTCATAAGTACCTTACTATACTTACTTATAAAAGAAAAATTGTTTATTTACAAACAATTATTACATATGCATGTTTGTAGAAAACTATGTTACTCTATTTACTTTTTATTTGAAATTTATTTGAAATTACAACGAACGTTGCATTGATAACATAATATTACCTAATGAAGAGTTCTCAATGTATTCGGTCGCCGATAACTCTAGAGTTAGCTATGATATGATTCACTATTTACGTTGCCTGAAATTAATTTCAGAAACGTAAAGCAGTAACTAGCTGTTGTCCGCGGCTTTGTCTGCATGGAATTAAAAATTCATTTCAAGTCATTTCTCAGGGCTTAATCCATCTCCTTTCTAAATTTCATAAAAATCGGCAAGCCGTTTAAGAGGAAGAATTACGAACACACGTACACCGGAATTTTTTTCGTAATAATAGCGACCCGTCCCGTCATCGTACGGGTAGGTTTTTTTTTAAAATAAAATACAGTCCATGTTGCCTGCTAATAATGTAGCTTTCTATAGGTTAAAGAATTTTTGAAATGGGTTGAACAGTTTTTGAGTTTATCCATTACAAACAAACAATCAAATTTTTTCTCTTTGTAATATTAGTATATATTACGAAGATATATTAGTATATATTACTTCGTAATATTATCGATATAGATGACGTTCTCGCTAAATAGCACTGGAAAAAGTTATTCTCGCATTGTACTTATTTTTCTTATTCTTGCTCAAAAAATAATAGTTCATCTACACTTAGAATTATTTAACCTGTAAATTGGTTCATGGCAGCTCCTATTTGTACAGATGTGATAATGTAACGTAAAAGTACATCTGGTTTAGTATATTTATTTTATTATTATGACACGATTCCATCTAATCCGGTCAGGGTGAAAATAGAAATTAGAACATTTTTATTATGATGAAATATTGTTCGATTGTAGGCTATGTGTGGCTGTTATTTTGAAATATCGCTAGGAAAATAGTATTTCAATTATAATAAATGTCCACTGAAAAAATACTCTAGTTGAATTCCGAGGGTTGATTTGATGTTTCGTAAAAGCAACCAAACTTCACTACTGTTAATAATTTTTACAATATCAGGAATGTTCTATTTACAAAATTAAACAAGAGTGAAATTAAACGTTCTAACATAATATAATTTACAAAATTTTAGTTAAATTTCCTAAAGAGTTTAGTTTAAGAGTATGAGTATGTTGATGGTGTGCATCGGACCTACCTTAGTTAATAATAACAAGTTTGTTAAAAAAACAGCTTTGTAAATATTTCAATGAAATTTAGTGAAATTAACAATTTCCGTGTGTTATTATTGTCCGATATTAACTCGGGAGCTTAGTAAAACTTTAGTAAAACTGACATAAGTATTTTTTCAGTGATATGGAAACAAATATTTCACACGGGGCCATGAATATTTTAATATTCCATGCTGGGTAGCTGACCGAGTCTGGAATCTCGAATATGAAATGGATCTCTGGAATATTCTGAGGTAACTTCGTTGAGAAGGGAAACCGTCGATTAATATCTTTGAAGCTTCGGGTAAATAACAGCTAAAAGATATATTACAGAAATTTGCGATGGATTACCCGAGTCTATACAATACGTTTTAAGATAATCACATTCCATAAACGTATTTGTCTTATTGTTAGATATAATGCTACTGAGAGTCACTCGCATACCTAGGCGAAAATGTGTGAGGAGAATGATGATATTTGAGAAGGTGAAGGAAGTATGTAAGGACCGCGAAACTTGGTGCTCCGTCCTTTCTGACTGCACCTTTAGAAATATAGCGTGTGATGTATGTGTGTATATTACTACAACTTTTCCATGACTAACCTTATATTAAAAATATAGTTTTAATGTTATTTAAGAATCTAGAAACTTATTACCAAACGTAAAAAAACTTGACTCAGTACTTTCTAAGATTACCTCGAGAAAAAAAACAAAGGTTCCTTTTTTATATTGCATGTTATAAACTTATAACTCAGATCTCATCTGAACAATATACTAGATAGTGATCAGTGATCACTTTATTTTACTAATTACCAACTGTAAAGTAATGAACTGTATCCGTGACTATATTGTGAAGTATTAACATTTCTTCTACAAAATAAATATCAACAAAATTGAAACACGATGTCATGTCACATACGTCGTTCAAGCCGGCTAAGGGCTATTTTAAGGATCTGGTTTTGATAATTATCACTCTCCGTTGTCGTTTTCCCATCTACAATACCAAATACTTATTACTTTTTGTTAGATACGGCGTCATCGGGGTGTGATTTTGTTGCGCCTTGTAGGTATATCTGTAAATTAAAAAATAACATGAAGTTGTGTACGCACAATTGATTGTATTTAGAAATGAAGAAATATTGCATAAAAATGCATTAAAGAAATCATGCTCGAGAAGTAACCGGCGTGATTAATAAATGTAACGCGATGCGTCGATACACATATCATAAAAGGTTAAAACAAAATGAGAAACATTTTGAAAGACAGGTGAAGATTTATAGTCATTATAGCAACACGAACGTGTTCACGCGTTATCTAAACACAGAAATTTATTAAGACAAATTCCTAAGAGCTTCCGAACATAAACAATAAGAGAAGATTAAAAACTTGTCAATATACAAATTGAAACGTCAGATATATTGATTTGTTGACTGCCTTAAGGTCAGGTTACGAGAGTGAAATTCTAGTGATGTCGAACTCATGTAAATAAATAGTCTTATCTTTCATTGTAACCAGCATGTACAATCGAATTCGACAATTGATATTATAGTACAGAGTACTTTACTTGAGAAAATAAGCAATTTTAAAAAATGTGTCAGGATTTAATTATGCATTACATGTTTTTATGATTATGTTATTGTCGCTGACTGTACATTAGCTTTGTGTTAAAATTTTAATTTAATATGGCATGCACGCTTCAATGAATCAACGGTACTACAAATTCATGTCAATGTTTTAATAACTGAACATTCTATGTAAGTACTTAGCTGGGAAAATATTTTTTATTAATGCGGTCTCTTTAATAAACATGTTCAACACAGCGTTTGCAGTGAATTATACAGGGCAAAATTTTTAATGAAAAGAATTACTAAAATTATCTACAAATTCTTATACAAATCATCATAATAATTTCGTGTTATAAAGTAAACAGGTTTCCTTATTTTCATAAGTTTGTCTGTGTTTATTTTATAACATAAACATTTATTTAAAAAAATATGTTTAGGGAACTTTAACCATGTGTATCTATTAAAGAAAATGTGTCTGAAACCATAATAGACTAGTCTTATACTTTCAGAATTTAATAAACAGTTATAATGATGATAAGGTAACGATAGGTTATATAATATATTATCCTATCACAGAAGTAATGGTAATTATAGACCCCTTGGACAACAGATTATAATTCCAAAATATACTCGTTTTTTATATTGTATATAGGTGGTACGGAAAGTAAAGTAGTTTTGACGATCAAAAACACCTTGTAATTGGGTTTACTTGAATAAATTGATTTGACTTTGACTAAATCTATTTCATGTGATGAACTCTTATAATTTTTTACTACTCATAATGATGTATCCTCAGTATATTCCAGAGATCAGACTAGGTCAGCTAACCTCGACGGTATTTATTAATTCGATGCTAGCTAATTCGGTGCTAGTTAGCTGACCGAGTCCGATCTTTGGAATATCCTGAGGATGCTTCGATAAGAGGCGAAACACGTGTATATTAATGAGTTTTGAATTTTCGGTAGGAGATACCTAAAAACTATAAAAATTCGGCACATTTATTTTGGATACAAAAAAACATCCGATTATTAATATCCGATAAATAACTTGTGAGGCAGAGGCGATGAAATAGGGTTGAGATTCGTAAAGCAAGAAGCCTTTAATATTTGGACGACGAAAAGTGTGGTTTTTAATGTCATTTATTAAAAAATAACAAAAAGTAGCAATGCTCTTTGTTACTATTGTAAATATTAAAAAAAAAATAAACGCTGTAATTTTTCTTCCCTTTTAAGGTAAAGGTTCGTAGTAAAACAAGGATCCTTATAGTTTCGCCAAGTGTGTCTATCTGTCCATTCGTTCGTAAAAACTTAAATTTTTTTTTAGGTAAGGCATAGTTTAGCCCTTACATATAAAGTGGGACGATTTTTTTTATTCGTTTATTCCGTTGTATGGATTATCGTTGGATAGGTCTTTAAAAATATTGGGTGTATGTGAACGGATCCGTTTACAAAATAGTAACTTTAAAATGGTCACTTTTGTTACGCTCACGTGTAATACAAATGTTTATTTTATTATTAAAACTGTATAAAATTTATATATCCATATAATTAACGAAAATTATGCTTAAAAATTACGGACGCTCCTGTACTTTTTGTAACAATAATTTAAATGATGTAGACATATTTTCGTCGTATAACTCTTTTAAAAAAGAGGTTAGTTTATTACCGCTAACTAATAAATAGCAATTATAATAATGTTAAGAACCAAATATTTATTAATTGGTTGGGTATTGTATAACATTATTATATGTATGTAATGCATACTATAGTGGTAATAGTATGGTACTCGCCTAAATGTACATACGTTATGTATATTCGTTATTAAGTGTCATTAGTTTCGTTGTATGTTGTCCTTTTGCTTTTATTTATGTTGGTTGTGATATAACAATTCTAAAGTTTGCATTTAATTTATGGAACTATTTTGATCTTATTGTATTATGTATTTGTGTATAAAGCCGCATATGTGACTGTATGTTTCCTAAATAAATTAAAAAAAAAATTGTTTAAGGAATAGTTTAAACAATTGTCTGGAATAAATATAAAACAGCAGTATAGAGATCAAATCTGAATTTGTTTTCGTCTTTGGCTTATTACAATATGAATGGTACTGTTTACCATATTCGTGTAATAAAAAAATCGCAAAATACGTGTGTATGAATGTGTGGGAGGACGGAATTTTATAATCATCTCGATATAATTTTTTATAGATCATATTTTATATTGTAAGAAATTTATTGATGTATCTAACGACATAAATATAAACATAATACATATTTATATGCCGTAGTTATAAATTAAACGGTATTTGATAATAATAATTATTTTTATGTTATGTTATAAATATAGTCATTACCATTTTAAGCTTGTAAATCATCATGGTGTTGCATCACTTTTCGACTCGTAAATCATGGTGTTCAATCACTATTATAAATATTTAGTATTTTTGACTTGTAAACCGTGGTGTTCAGTCGCTATTTTATTTATTTTATCTTTTTTACAAGTACGGTAACTGTTCGACAAAATTAATTTAAGCAAAGCCCAGACCAAATAAACAAGAAAGACGTAATGCTGCGAACAATACAGTGAGGCCGAATTTTTGTGTGTGTGGTACGTAGTCCAATGTTTCCATATTGATTTCTAATACCCTATAATATTATAAAGACAACGTTATCTTGATGATGCTATTCTACTATCTACTAATAACGTTATTTTATTATTATCGTATTTTATAATATGAGTACATTGTATGGACACGTCTTCGTACAATTTTAAAATAGTATTAGAATTTTTTCGTGATTTATATACACGGTTGCACCTTCGAACAATTTTCCCATCATCCTTTAAAATAAACAAGGAAACAAGTAACTTTACCTTGCACATAACGTTACTGACCCGACAATCGGAATAATTATAACACTTACTATAGCAACACCTGTTAAGATTTTGTGTCGAAAGCAGTTTTTATTTTGATTTGTTGAAATTTTGAGTTTCTAATCTTATTTACATATGAAACGTGATTCCATCCTACTTTTACTTTTTTAAAGACTGATTCTAGCACCCTTTAACCATGCGTTTCAGCATTTTCGCTCTAAAATAATGTAATTTATATTTACGCACGCTCCTGTAATACACTAGCCGAAATCTAATGCGATGCATAGTTTGATTGCATGTTTGCGCGTGTTATTTTGTACGTACATGGCGAGAGATAGTTTAGCTGGCCTCACTCAGTTGTTCGCGATGGAGTTGTCTTTTTTTATTTGGTCTGAGAAACAGTTTTACTTTTTATATATCAATTTCCTAAACAACTTTAAATATTAAAATAACGATCAGTATAAATAAAACAATAAAATGTTAATGATAATCAAAGCAAACGAAGGAATACTGTATTAGGTTAGATACAACTTAATGATATAGTAATATGATAAATAAAGCAATATAAAGATTTGACATTTTTGAGTAGATGATCTCTACAACGGTGATATCATTTTCTATATTTGGCTTTTATTAAACGAAACGCAATTGAAAATGACCACCCAGAAAGTTACGTACGTCTGAATTGAAAATGGATCTAATTTTAGTATTATTAATTTCGATGGAGGTGTCGATCTAAAATAGAACGTTCACATTGCCATTAACTTGGCGAGTCTCACCTGACGGGTCATGTCGCTTCCCGACGCCACATTCAGTGAGAAGAGGACCGGGATGGAAAAACGACGTCTCATGAAAATAAATATTGCTCACATTTTAATTAACTTTTACTGGAGGTTGTCTGCAACAGAAAATTTTTTGGAGTAATTTGTGACGTCAAGAGTAATAAATGTTACATTACAAATATGCTATAAATAAAGTAAAAATTTTGGACCTATTTAATTAAAGTATGGCATTGTTAGTCATGATTTCATGATAATTTAAACAGTTTTATGTTTATTAGAGATAAGTATGAATAATAATAAACACTTGGTGTTCTATCGCCATTGAGTCGTTGTGACATTTGAATCATATAATAAAAATAAAACAAAACAAAGTTACATGAAAAAGTGACGAATCCATGTTATTTTTAGATATCTTTTGATCTCAAAAACCCGAACTTATTAATCGACACATATTTAGCTTGTTAATGAAGTATCTTCAGGATATTCCAGAGTTCAGACTCGGCCAGCTAACCAGTACCTGATTAGCTGACTAACTTGATTCATTAAGAAATTGTGATGCTTCGCTAAGAAGAGAAACACATGCCGAGTAATAAGTTTGTGATTTTGGACGGAAGATAGCTAAAAATTATAAGCATTCATCACATAAAATGAATTACCGCAAAGTAACACCTGAATCTATGCAAATATAGATACTATAAAAAAACTTCTTCGGTTGTAAAGTAATATCATAATCTGCTTAAAAGTAAGTCATGAAAGTTTATACAATCTCTTTAATTAGTATTGCTACAAATAACTAATTGCAGTTATTGAGTGAATATAAATACAAATACCAATCGGTTAATATCTCAATTCATTATCACTCGCTAATCGCTCAGCGCCTATTGTCACTGTGACCTCAACCTGTAAAAGTACCAAAAGGAAGGTATACATTCGTTAATAACCTTTTTACAGCTACCGGCTACCGTAAAATAAATAAGTAGGTATTAGCTACTTTATATTATACCTATATTTATTAGATGAGATCAGGTTCATTTAATAGCGAGTGAATCGCACGAGTTTTACCGATTGATTTTTTTTTCTTTCGTATGTTTGAAGAAACACGTGCTGTAGTTTTCTTTTTGTTAACATCCGTTAACAATTGTACTTTTTTTCAATTGCAAGTAAACTATATAAGTTCAGTAAATTTTTTCTTTACATAGCTTGTAATAAATTATGGTAGAGCTTATACTTGACTCAATGCTATAAAACATTATTTATAATTTTGTTAATGGTTTAATAACAATACAAATTATAAAGTATTTCTTTTAGACTTAAGTGAAGATACGTATGTATATATTATGTATTTTCACGAAATTCTTTGTTTGTAAATATTCGTTGACCACTGAGTCACATTACAAGCACAGTACAAGTAAGCATACAGAATAGGGCAACGCAATAGGGCTACCGATTTTGACTGAATGTTTTTCTTGGGTTACGTATTTGATAACAGGTACTATATTAAACTGTCATATTATCTTTTCATTTTATATTATTGCAAATTTAATACGTTTTTATTTATATAATTCTACTAGTATTTTATATCTAGTTTCAAAAGTTTGTGACTTAGTATGGTAGAAATGGACAAAAAAAATGCATTTTGTGTGCAGTATAATTAAAAATCAGCAATAAATTAACTAGATCATTATGATAATATATTTCCTACAAATTAGCAACAGAGAAATATTTGCGGTTTCGATATAGATGTATTCAAACATCCATACACTGAACATTATGCTCGTAAATTTGATTGACATAATATTTAGTCACGCGGCAGCGTCTCACACCGTCCGACGACAACCGCGGCGCACTCGCGACTGTCGTATGCCGAGAAATGCCGAGATTTCGAGCGCGTCGTTTGGGAGCGTTTGTATGAAGATAGAATATTGTGAGTTGAATGCGATTTTCGTTGTTGTGATCTACATTTCCCTAAAATGTTTTATGTGTTACATAACCTAAACTTAAATAGCATGAATAAAACAACAAAAATTTCCCATTGGCGCGCTTTCATGGAATATTTCAATGTTTTTGTAACTGAAAATACAAAATTTCACCCTGCAAGGCCGGACCTAGTCATTATTGAGTAATATATTGGAATGTGGTTCACAAACAGTAGATATGCGATACTTTTAATAAATTATAGTGACATTCTAATAACAAAGCAAAGCAGTTTCAATAACTTTCGAATTAGAACTTGCTGACTGCATGTATTTTTCATTCCGTTTACGGCAACCTGTTTATTGATCATGTTATGCTTTTTTTATAGAATGTATTTGGCAGGATGTTGTAAAGCAAGATATATTGTAGGATAATATAATAAGAGCATTAATTCAAGTTTCACCTTCTGCCAAATATAGCAACAGGTCGATAATCGCTATGCGTATACATGGTTCATGACGATATAATGCATTGTAAACTTGAAAGGTGAGAATGATATTTGTTCAAATAGGTACTTAAATTGATGACTTACGAAAATCAAATAGCCAGAGTGTTAGCTGACGGAAATGTCAAAAGCAGTCGCATACCTAAGCGAAAATGCGTGAGGAGAATGATAAGATTGCAGGAGGCGAAAAAAGTATGTAAGGACCGCCAAGCTTGACACTCGGTCCTCTCTGACTACCCCGTTAGGGTAACAGCGTGCTAATATGTATGTAGTTACATAAAACATAATACGTTACTTTAAATTCCATTCGGAATGGACGGAACAACAAAATTATACCTCGACTCTACTTCTATCAGTACAATTTACAAATGACGGAAGCGGAATCACATTACGTTAAAGAGTAACATATTAATAATATTCTCAGACATTTCACACAGCGCCATCTAGTTCCAAAGTAAGCAGCACAGCGCTTGTGTTATGGGTACTAGACAACTGATATACTACTTATATACTTTTCTTTTGTAAATAAATACATATAATACATAGACAAACCCGGGAATCGAACCCGCAACCCCCGTTTTACTTTCCGACGCCTTTAACCGTTGCGCCACGGAGGTCGTCAATATTGCTAGTTTATTACCTTACACAAACCCTTATAGCAAGCTCTGAGCTATGGCCAACTTTTATTAACTGCGTTGTAAGACAAACAGCTGTCCTTGGAAGAGTCTTCCAAGCAATGTAACTACAAACATTACATATCACATCCTAATGTAACTACAAATATTACATATAACGAAATTATTGAAATTGCAAACATTAATCATAATGGAATTTGATTAAATTTGTAAATATAAATAAAGTATTATTACACATCACTTATTATCTATGTTACACAATTTTTTGTCAATGTGAACATTCCTTAACAAGTCGGCAAATATTCGAGCCACAAGTAGGACTGTGTGGGAAGCCGCACTGGTTAGATAGGTGAACGTTTTAATAGTACTGTGTTATTTGTTTTACGTCAGAAATTGATCGATCATTGCTTGTTACGAACTTTTTATTTTTAGTTCAAGCACGCGCTCACGCACTTCGGTACTGATATGAAAGACGAATGCTTTATAAATTGGCTTTTACCCACAAACCTATAAGTGGAATTCCAGATATTTGAAAAAAGTAACCGAGTGTACTGTAATGTACGTAGGCTATATTTAAGACACTGATAATTTAAAAAAAATACTGAACGATACTTTGAAAATACACAAATATCAGTTGAATTTAAGGAAAAAAAGTTACTATTATTTATTCTTCTCTGTTACTATTATGTATGGATTAATTTACTATTACATTTTATTTATTTCATTATTTCTTATGTACATAGACACACACTTAAGAGATACATTAAATAAAATTTACATACAAAAGTGCTGCTTATTTTTTTTTAAATTTCCTCCGCTGGACCTGTGACTCTGTTTTAATTTTGTGAGGAGACTTAAAATAAATATGAAATCATAAATATGAAGTAAACTGTATTTATTTCCTTAAAACACACAAACACACGGTACTATATTAAGTATTGTTACTATTTGTCTAAGTTTGTATAATAACAATATTTTATATCCAATTGTTTAAAAGTGCCCAAAATAACGTGTTGACTTCAAATTACGTGATGTTTTTTTCGTAAATAAGTATCTAGGATACTTTCTGTATAACTATTTTGTACCTTTCTTCACACAATATCATAAGAACATGGACAGAGAATTCAAAAAGTACTGCGAATTCTATTAAATTTATTACTTACTAGTAATTCTATGCAACAGGTGTTCCAGTTCCTCATGTATTTAGAAATTAGGTCACATTCAAGCTCGAGAAATTTATAGAAAGCTCTCATTATAAAAGTCTTAGTAACCCTTGTCCTACGGCGTGATTAAGCAATTATTATGGTCAAGTCTTGTTAACTAGTAATCTCATACCTAGATATTTTATTTGTGAACATAAAGAAAAAAGATGGGGTTATTTCCAAAATATGATAGTATAGCTATAACACTTAGCGTACCCGTTCTTTTTGCATTAAATTCATATTTCTTATGAATAATTTTCCCATTTTCTTTCTTTGCAGATATTCGAGCAGTCAAACTGAATACTAAATAAGGAAAATGACCATCGACGGTGTCACATGAAGAACAGAAGGGTAGAGGACTTTTTTATCATTAAACTATAAGTTTATTATATCGTAATAGTTCAATCAACGGACTGTTTTTTTATACAGTGCTAAATCAATAGCGTGACTGAGTATTATATTTTTAATATGTGCTTTGTAATGAGTGATATTTTGTTACGGGTGTTACTTGTGTGAAGCTGATACTGTGTGCCGCCAACATGATGTTTCAAGGGCCCCTTCTGTTCTATATTGCCTTTATGTAAGTATTAAATCATGCGTCCTAATTTTACTTGCTATAATTCGACGAATAACTGAAGTACTACATTTCAAATATGTTACATTATTACCGTGAACATTTCGACTTTAGTACATCTTACTCGATTTGGCTTTTAAGAAAACATTTACGTAATTTGTCTTTACTATAATCTATACTAATATTACAAATAGATTAACTTTGTTTGTTTGTATGTAAAAGATAAACTCAAAAATTACTGAACCGATTTCAAAATTCTTTCACCTATGGAAAGCTACATTATCAGTGAGTAACATGGGCTGTATTTCATTTTCCAAAAAATTTCTACCCGTGCGAAGCCGGAGCGGGTCGCCAGTAATATTATACAAAGAGGTAAACTTTGTTTGTCTGTATGTAATGGATAAACTCATAAACTGCTCAACCGATTTCAAAAATTCTTTCACGTACAGAAAGCTACATTATATGAGTAACGTGGTTTGTATGTTATTTACACAGAACATTTTACTGATCTGAGGTTATTTAGAAAAAAAAAAAATTTTACCCGAGCGAAGCTGGGGCTGGTCGCTAGTCCATGATAATCTAATTATTTTTAACTCGAGTTTATGTTATGTGTCATTCTTTTCTAGTGTAGCAATGTCAATTATACTATATTAACATTAATCTTGTTTTTCACATGAAATTAAGTAGATAAGAAAGAAAAGCTCTTCAAATAAAGGCAACTTTTTATGTTATGTGTATAATAGGCTTTATGTCTAATGACATGTAAAATGAGTAAATCATGTTCACTCATAAAACACATAGAACAGTTTGAAATATAAAGTATTTCGAAAATAAATCTTTTCCATTATAAACATGTTATCAGTAGCTTATTCCAGTCTTATTCAAGCCTTAAACATAATGTATTTAGTTTTTATTTATATCTACTTAAATCAAATTACAACAATTATTATATATTTATGTTATTAAAAGGCTGTAAAATCATGGCTATGGATTGACGTTCAACTATAAAAGTCTCCCTAACATCCCGAGCTTTAATTATGATTTATATATCGTTATAAAATAGTTGTAGCATTGTAAAAAGATCCGACGCTAGCCGACGCCTCCGGTTATTGTCTGCGAGATTTATTTCACAGTAACTGTCTTTATGGTAAAATTTATGCGGCATATATTTGACCGTAAATAATATTTATGTTTATAATAAGTTATTGTGTGTTGTTATGGAATGAAAAATCAATTTTATGTGATGACATTTGCTCCTCAATGCTATATAATGATATAGTTGTGGTTATAATATATTTATAAATATATTTTTTTTGTTTTTTAACTTCACACATTTTCTAACAGGATTTTATAACGGGATAGAGGAATTTGGGTGTGGCGTTGAGTACATGTCGTATAAACATTTTACTTGTGACTAATCCATTCATCAAAATTAGGCAAAGTAAGTTTAATATTTTTGCCAAAACGCAACTTTGCGTATCGACAAAAGCCTATTCGTTATCATTATTTACTACGCTAACTACATCTTGAATTCTTCAATTCCTATGAAAACAATAAAGACAATTTCGCAGACGATTAGTTGGTTGGTGTTAATCAAAATTGCGTAATCGCGTGACCAATATTTTATGAATGGGGAACGACCATGTGGGCGATCCGGACTCTGTAGTTAGACAAACGTAGTATTCTTTATTTATTCTGAATATTTTCTTTTCTTTTTCAGAACTATTTCGTTACATTCGTGAATTCTTTCGAATATTACACAATAAAACATGGTTTGATATAAAGGAATGTTAATATTAATAACCATTGTAACTAATAACTTGTAGGTTTTGTAAATTTTTAAAACAGACCACCAATCGCTAATTGTAATCATGTAATTACACCTACATATCTGAAGCTTGAGGTAAAGAATATAAAACCTTGTATTACAATCAATATAGATAGTTTCAAAAATACGTAAGCTCTGTATCATTGAACAGGTATGTAGTTATATTAATAATAATAATTGCTAAAACAACTTTTACGAAAATTTTGAATGCAGATGAAATTAAGAATAACTTTAGAAAAGGTGATAAGAACGATCGGTATCAGTGTGTAGGTCCAGTGGATTCTGTGTCAGTAACGACTAGTGCGACAAGTCTGCCTCTTTCTTAAGAGAAATGCGTGCCTACTAAAAGGGTGTCAAAATTGAAACTATTATATAGGTTGCAGTTTATCTATTATGTAAATAGGTTGGCAGATCTGGAAAATTTATGAAATTGTAATAACATCAAATTTATCTAAAAACTTCTTATTTTTATGCTTAGATACGTGATAAGTGAACATAGAACTTAGTCATTTAATATTAGATATTTTGTTTTTAGTAACAAGTATATAAAGATCTCCGTGTACATATTCATTTTTAGTTGTATGTATATTGTTGTCAGCTTGCCGTTTCTAACAAACTATAAAAGCTATTTCTTTGTTTTGTATACTACTATGTATTGCCCGCGACTTAGTCCGTGTGTAATTTTGAAAAAGGTATAGCCTATGTCGTTTGTCCCTAGGATTTAATCTATTCCCATTCTGAATTTCATTAAAATCGGTTGGTTTAGCCATTAAAAACGTTAGCGACATACAGAGAGAAGCACTTATATTATGAACATAATGATGTTTGGATAAGTAAATCCAAAGAACGTTAGTTAAGGCTTCGACACAATTGTTAAATTACGTCGAACTAACATATTTCCTTAAAATCTTATCTAAATATGTACGTTTACATAAGATCCCCAGAGGCGACTGGATATCTGTGTGCATATGAACTAATTTTTATTACTAAATCAGGCATATATCTGATTCAACTGTATTATATTCCAACATTAATTGTGAATTAAACCTATAATTGTTTGTAACCTTACACCCAATAAGGGACAAAGGGTCTGCTCTTAGTTCCCAAGATATCCACGTTTTTGTGGATTTGGACAAGAATCCCTTTTTTGTAGCCATAATTCAGAAATTATTGTTGAATAATTTATTTTTATATAATTTATCAATCAATATTGTTCTGTAAACACAGAATTTTTAATCTTAATATTTTATATTTATCGTCTCTAGTTAAAACTTGCTTTTTTCTTTGTCAACAAAGTCCTTGCATTACCATTTTTGAAATAAGTACAGATTCGTACACAAACCTACCTTCCTTTGCACAACCTCTTTTATCGGAAAGTCAGATTGTTAGGCTTTACAGTTCTAGGAAGTATTTTCTCGTCATTTAAATAGATTGTGACTCTGTACATAACTTTAATTCTATGAAACGTTTAAGTCATCTTTGAACTAATATTTTTTAAATACCATTTTATTCACGTTTTTCTAACAGACAAGTATTAATGGAGTGTATTGGCGAATACATTTAATTCGTAGAGTTAATTGAATCACAACTGCCAAATAGCACAATAGTACAAAACTTACCCGTACCTGTAAACTTACATTGTATGTCATTCCTACTGCTATTAAAAGAACTCGTAATTGATTATGTACATTTCCTGCACATCACAATGTATTGTTAGACTATCTGATTACATAGAAAAGGCATTTTGGCTAGTCAGTAACGCTATAGAATTTATATCATTGTTACGTCAAAAATGAATAGCATAGGTACCTACATGAATTTACAATGTATAAAAAATACTGTTTAGTTATATTATAAAATAGGATCTTAAATGACTAAGTTCACTCGAAAATTTATGGACTACCCTTTTAAAGCGCTAAAATATATAGTCAAGTCTAATTTATTGAGAAATGTAAGTCTTGTACTAGTAATAAATGTTCTAATTTATTGGGAAATACAAAATGGATGACGCACGCCTAATTTCAAATTAATCGGAGAAGCGAAAATACTAGTTCAGATTTTAACTACAAGATTTTATTATTACATACCATAAGCAGTAAATACATATTATTTAAATGTTCAAAAAATTGATACCTGACTGAGTTTCTTGTCGGTTCTTCTCAGTGTTCAGATTTTCTTTCAAAATTCGTTTCGTTCAAAAATACCTTGCAATTGGGTTTACTTGAATAAATTGATTTGACCTTGACTTTGAAATACATAACAATAGTAGGATAAATAACACGAAAATTTAAGAAAATAAGAAAGATTGTTGTTTTATAAAAATCAAATTCTTAGTCGATTGAAAACAAAAATGATATGCTCTTATTAATAAAAAGTACAGCTTAATACTAAAATAAAATGGTTATGAAAATAAACAATGTTCAAGAGTAATTTGTAGATGTTTCCTATGATAAATCAGCTCCCATTATAACGCTTGATTGCTCAGTTGTCTATGAATTTACACTTACCCGGGCGCCGTCTGAATGGGTGATAAAATTATTAATTATAATTATTAAAAGGTAAATGTAAGACTTGATTAATGGCTTCAAGATAACACAGCAACTTAACTCGTCGGATGCGAGGATGCGAACAAGTTGAACGGTAGCGTGCGTAACGGAACCAAGAAATTATCCACTTATACTTTTTATGACTAACAACGTAACAAACTTTAATAACCACATCTTACAGAATACAAAGTAATTAAAAACTGTGTTTAGTGGTATTTTGACTATTTAAAGCAATTTTAATCGATTGTATAGTATCAATGAATGTGCAAACATTTTTAGAATTTTAGCTTAGTTTCCTACAAAATAGCTAAGACAAAATTGCGATTTGTTTATAAATAGTTGATGATTACAATAAGTAATCTTTCCCTTTCTTTTAATTGATTTTGTTTGTATTGTTTACTATTCAAGTTTCTTATTATTGTTTATTCAGACCAAAAGGACGGCCACATTGTGTTCAAATTGTGAAATTGTAGGATTCAGTAAGAGTTCTTTGGGTGAAAAAAGTATAAAATTGCAATGTTTCGTTTTTAAAGAACAGTATTGGTAAATTATACAGATCTAGGAATCAAAAATTAAATCAATACTTCTGATCGTTAATAATTTAAAATTACATCGTATCAGAGGTAATTTTAAATAAATAACAATCAGAGAATATTGATTTAAAATTCCTGATTACTTTTTATATATATCTGTCTATAAAAGTCGGAAGAAGATAATAGTGTTAATTTCGTAAACGGCAACGTCGTTTAATAGCTACAAAGGACTAAGCGTGAATAGGTCTTTTCTCCTATTTCATCGTGTAAGTTATTTGTATGACCGGATATTATATAATGGTATTAATCCAGCACTGAGGCTTTATAGCTTGTAGTGATGACAGTTAATTAAGCTTTGACTGTAAGTTGTATGTAATAATACTTGTTTAGTCACTTATTTTAGTGGTGTAGTGTGGGCTGTGAGAGTTTTAGACATAAAGTAGTTTTATTGCTGTTTGCACACTGAAGTTGTCAGTAGAGGACAATTTTTACATTATTTTAACCACAGTAATATACTTAAATTACTTCATGAACACTTCTTGTCAAAATATTGCATAAATTCTAACGTTTTAGTTTCTAGACCAAAAATTATCAATGTTTATAACAAGTGGAACATCGATAAATAAATCTTTATAGACAGCGTTTCCAATGAAATACTTGACATTAATTATTTAGTTAACACTGTGATTAATTTTGTAATGGCTTAATACTTTTACGATACAATAATATGTTAAAATATTTCCATATGGAGTCGAATATTTACAATTTAGTTAAAAGTAAGTAATTTACATTACTACAAGCGATCCGCTCCGGCTTCGCACGGGAATGTGGATAAAGAAATGTCTAAATTCTCTAAATTGTTTTTGTCGCTTTTGATATCGTGAATACACTCTCCATGTTCAAATATACTCATATGCCAATTTTCATAGCGATCGGTTGAATAGTATAGAAGTTGATATACTGCAGCGTCCTCTGGTGGCAATTTCGAACAAAGGCGAAAGCATAAAAACCTTCTCCATGCTAAAATACATATGCCTGCTAAGTTTCATGGTGATCGGTTAAACGGTGTTGGAGTTTAGCGATTACATAATATATTCAAACATCCATTTTTATATAGTGCTAGCGGACCCAACCGACGTTGTCCTGCACGAACATTGTTAAAAATGAAATAAAAAATTGCTGAAACCCGAGTTCCCGAAATGAATAAAAAATGCGGTAGAACCTAATTGCAGCGCGACCTACTGGATCTAATAGCGAATGGAAACTATCCAGAGACTCACTCAAATACACACAAAAAAATTCATCAAAATCGGTTCAGCCGTTCAGGAGGAGTTCAGTGACAATGACATGTACAGACAAATTATGAAGATAAAGATAATGAATATTAATTTGGTACATTTAAGTATCAATCAATCTTTATTTTAATCCTTACGACTAAACCGTGACAGTTAATTGGCCTATCGTTGCCATAAGATAAATGGAGTCTTTTTCTGTTCTTTGGTTGAGTTATAAGAGAACGGGATTCGAGACTTTAATACTGCCCATGGAAGGAAGGAAAGAATCGATTACTAAGTATTGTAATCCTGTTAAGTACTCTTATATATACATATACTTATGTCTTACACAAACATACGTATATCTTCGCGCTGTATCCCCAACGGGGTAGTCAGAGAGGACGGAGCGTCAAGCGTCACGGTCCTTATATACTCCTGTTGCTTCCTCAAATCTCATCATTCTTCTCACACATTTTCGCCTAGGTATGCGAGTGCTTTTGACATTTCCATCAGCAAACACTCTTGCTATTTGATCTTCGTAAGACAGTCTTGGTCTTTCCTGGCTTCTTTTACCTTTCACTCTGTAAATTTTCCTCGTCAGTCTTTTGTCACACACTTCGTTTACTCAAACTCCATCACTCTCTATTCACATCAAAAGCAAAACGGAAATGAATACATAATTGTTTTACTGGTTTTCTAACACCAGTTAACACAGCTGTCATCTGTAAATTATATTATAAACCTACTGGACGGTATACGACTGTTGCGATGGTATACCTCTGTTTTACGGGAAGGGACAGCCAAGCAACCCTTATGTGCGGGAGGTGTAATTTTTTATGTAGGTGCGCTGGTATAGATAGTTATGAGAAACTTCTATGTAATATTAAAGTGGACTGTAACCTTTTTGAAGATAATATGTACTACTTGCAAACGCTCAACTGCACAGTTCACAGGTTCGGAAAAATAGGAATCATGCGCACTTACCGATCACCATGGATGGTTGTCCTTGTTTTAGCTGATCTTCTGCCCGTGCGCACGGGATCCGTAACCCTTCAGTACAGTTATGCACGTATCAACCAATCAACGAATTCCGACACTCACAACACTACATTCACAATAATTAGTATCGTAATAGACAGTTCAAAGTGCTGTTAGAAAACACTATAATTAATTTTCCTTAGCGATGTGCGTAAGATGCACGAGCGTCCATGATCACACGTTAAGAAGTTTTTTATCATGTTTCGGGTAATTTGTAATAAAATGTCACTCATCAGTCACGACATAAACGAGTGAGACACTGCGATGTGATGTGCGCATGCGGAACAAGGATGGGTGTAGAATGCATGGATAACCACGCAATTGAGACGTTTGCAAGTAGCGTTCATTAAACCTACACTCCATGTCTACCCCGTTGCGGACACCGCGTGAAGATATGCATTTATTACACAATACTATATTCTATAGAGCAACTGGCGCGAACAACACCCCCGGCCTTGAGGTATCCTCAAGAAAAAGAGAGAAGTCCATAACATTATGTATGTGTTATGAAATATGTAAAAGTATGCGAGTGTAAGAGCGAATGAGAGTAAATATAATACGATAAGTATATGAAATGTGTTATATTATAAATTATACAATACACACATGTGCGCAACAAAAAAAACTAGTTTTATAACTTTATAAATTAAATTAAATAATTTAACTGCGGTTTACCGTAAAATAAGCCACAGTCAACTAAACTAATTAAGCGAATAATAAATAATAAATTGCGACTTATAGCTGCTACTGATTAGGTAGCGGACAAAGTCGGACTACGGGACGTTGAAGTAAACTATTTTTTGTTTTCACCTCAACAACCCGAATTACGCCATCGTTACCCGGGAACAATCGGGTGACCACACCGAGTGGCCATTGTAGGGGCGGTACGTTATCGATATTGATGAGCACAACCGTACCTATTGCAATTGAATGTGCGGAAGTATTCCACTTAGACTTAGCTTGCAGTTCCACTAAATACTCACTCCTAAATCGCTTCCAAAAAGATTGAACTAAAGAGTCCATCAGAGAAAATCTCGTTAAAAGATTTGGTCGCTCCTTACTGAGATCAGCGGCAGGTAAGAAACCAAGAGGTGCGGACGAAAGAAAGTGTGCGGGTGTGAGAGCGGTGGGTTCCGAAGGGTCAGAACTTAACATATATAATGGGCGAGAATTAAGAACTGCTTCAATCTGATTCAAAACTGTAAGCAGTTCCTCATAAGTAAGAATTTGCTTCCCTATGACGCGAAACAAATGATTTTTAACAGATTTTATATTTGATTCCCAAATGCCTCCGAAATGAGGAGCATTTGGAGGGTTAAGTTTCCATACAATGCGGTTATTAGCGAGTTCGTTAGCAAAAGTTTTATAATAATCATCTGATTTCAAGAAAACATGCAGTTCGTTTAAATAAGAACGAGATGCTATAAAATTTGTACCGTTGTCGCTGTAAATAAATTGACAAGGGCCTCTGCGCGACAAGAATCTCTTGAAAGCATCCAAAAATGAAGCAGAAGTCAAATTAGAGGCTAATTCGAGGTGAACTCCTTTAGTCACCAGACAAATAAATAAACATATGTAAGCTTTCTGAGTATGAACACCGCGCCTACGAGATAAAGTTATATGCAGCGGTCCTGCATAGTCAATTCCTGTATGTGTAAAAGGTTTACATTGTTCCAAACGACAAGCGGGCAAAGCGGACATAATAGGGAATGTAGGTTTAGGATTCAATCTAAAGCACATATTACATTTATGAATTCGAAAACGAACAATATTGCGTGCCGAAACAATCCAATAACGTTGTCTTAATATAGACAGCAATAATTGCGGACCGGCATGGAAATTTTTAAAATGATAATGATCAATTAATAGCTCAATAATATGACCACCTTTTGGTAGCAATAAGGGATGTTTTTGTTGTGTAGGTAACGATGAATTTTGTAAACGACCACCAACGAAAAGTAGACCGTCTGACAAAAATGGTGATAATTTTCTTAATGTAGACGAACAACGATTGCCCTTTTGTATATTTTTGATGTCACTAGAGAAAGAAGTCTGCTGTACAACCTGAACAACGGTGGTTTCAGCGGTATATAAATCTGAGGCAGTTATAACCTCGCCACGTGGTAATTTTTTGATAAATCTCAAAATATAAACAACGATCTTAAGAAGCTTGGCCCATGAAGAACATCGCAAACTCAAGGTCACTAATGGGTGATCAGGTTGATCACACACAGTATGAGAAACTGTTTTCTCCTCAGGCAAAGATGTTCCATCATGCGATACTTTGCGAATAGGCCATTCATGGTACGGTAAAACTGTCCATGGAGGTCCTTGAAACCAAATCTTATGCGTAATTAATTTGGAGGGTAATAGTCCTCGCGAAATACAGTCTGCAGGATTTTGAGATCCAGGGATGTGATAAAAATTATCTGCGGATAAAAGAGATTGACACTGAGATATTCTATTTGCTACAAAAGTATTGAACCTGTGCGGTGAAGAGGAAATCCAACACAATGCAACTTCAGAATCTGAAAATGCTAATATACTATCAATAGGATATTTTAATTTTGTGCTATCGTAAACCCTACGCACTAACTTAGCGAGTAATACGATTGCACACAACTCCAAGCGAGCTAACGTGATAGTCTTGACTGGCGCAACTCTTGACTTGGAACATAATAGTGTCGTCTTTGGTGGTGCGGTTTGATTGCGAACGTGAAGATATATTACACAGCCATAAGCTCGTTCGCTTGCGTCAGCAAATGCTAATAAATAAGTTTGAGAATTGTCTTGTATTCCTACATGACGCGGGAATTTTAAATGCGATATGAGCGGTAAATCTGAAATATACTGATGCCATAAATTAGCAATGCGAGAAGGGGGAACATCATCCCAATCAATTTGTAAAAGCCATAATTCCTTAATTAATAATTTTGCAAAGACTATGACAGGACCCACTAAGCCTAAAACGTCATATAGTCGAGCGGTAGTAGATAAAATTGAACGCTTTGTACAATTTTGCGGTGGTTGAAAAACCTGGAACGTAAAATCATCTGATACGGGATGCCATCGAAGGCCTAAAACCTTGAAGACCTCCCCATCATCAAAGTATATGACTTCCTGTTGCCTATGAGATGCGGGTATTTGCTCTAATAATTCAACCGAATTGCTAGTCCATTTAACCAGTTCGAAACCTCCCCTTTTGAACATATCTATTAATTGCGTAGCTATCTGAACGCCTTCACACACAGATGAAGCCGAAGAAGCTAAATCGTCGACATATATATCACGCTCAACGACTGGAGCTGCTAAAGGAAAGCTCTCTCGTTCGTCATTTGCGAGCTGCCGCAAAGTGCGTATAGCCAGAAATGGCGAAGAGCGCATGCCGAATGTAACGCGGTTAAATTGGTATGTTTGTAAAATATCATAGGGAGAGAAACGATATAAAATTCGTTGAAATTTGCGGTGTTGCGGTTGAACTTCAATACATAAGTACATTTGCTTTATATCAGCAAAGAAAGCGATTTTAAATATACGAACGTTCAATAAAATGTGAAAAATGTCTGTTTGTAAATTTTGACCCGTATGCAAAATATCATTAATTGATATATTATTATCCGTTTTGGCACTGGCATCAAGAACTACTCGTAATTTGGTAGTACTCTTGTCCTCACGAATAACAGGGTGATGAGGAAGGTAGTAACAAGAGGTAGAAATGTCATCAGGCGTAACAAGTGATAAAAATCCTCTATCTATATATTCCTGTATAACATTATTATAGCGCTTACGCATATCAGGCGATTTAGCGAATCTCCTTTCAAGAAGATGAAAGCGTTTTTTTGCGTTTATAAGCGAGTCCCCTAACTTATCGGGGTTATCGTTAAAAGGTAAGGCAACAACATACCGACCTTCAGAATTGCGGGTAGTAGTAGATTTATAATAATCCTCACATAATTGGTCATCAGCGCTTAAAAAGGTTTCGGTTGGCAATTCTTCTAGTTTCCAAAAATTTTCTAAAATCTCGTTTAGTGGGTTTTGATTAAGTGTACAAAACGAATTAAATGGAACACGTGACGGCGCGGATGCGACCTCTGCGTCGCCCATGATGATAAAACCCAAGGTCGTCTCTAAAGCCATAGGTAAATTATCACCAATGATTTTCTCGTTGAGCAATATTTGACAATATATATTAACACCCAGCAAAATATCAATGTTGCCAGGCTCATGAAACTGATCATCGGCCAATAACAAATTCGACAAATGAGGCACTTTATCGATATCAACGTAAGCATCCGGTAAAGCTCCTGTAATATTCGAAACTATTAAAGGTTGGATGTGATATACGCGATTATCTCCGAATCGAGAGGTGAACTCGAAAGAAGTTGAACCTAAAACTTTCTGAGAGGTACCTCCGATTCCATAAACCTCAGAAAAGCGGCGTTTTGTAACAATAGGTAATGAAAGACGCTTACAACATTGTAAAGAAATGTAGTCACTTTGTGAGCCAGGGTCTATTAGACATCTAGCCAAATATTCTTGACCAAACTTATTTTTTATTTTAATTTTAGCGGTACCTAATAATGTAGTATACCTTGACCGATTATCAGATTCACGCGAAACATTGCACGTGGAAACCGAAGCAACACTACCCTGCGATTGCACCAAGTTACTATTGCTAGAAGTCGATGAGTCATTATTGTTTACTTGTTGCGGACGCGAAGATGCGGACGGCATATTTTTCTTAATTTCAACTACAGATTTTGTATTAAAATGAAGTAAAGAATGGTGACGCTGTGAACAATATGAACAATTACGCTGCGATTTACAATTTGAAAGTTTATGCTTAATACTCAAGCAGTTAACACAAAACCCGTTCTGCTTTACAGTACTATATCTATCGTGCGGAGATAACTTAAGAAATTGCGGACAATTATATAACTGTTCATGTTTAGAAATACTGCATATAACGCATTGTTTTAAAGTGTCCGTATTAACAAATGATTTAGTGGGGCGGTGACTTGTAGACGATGAAACGTATTTGTTGCGAGTACTATGAATTAAATTTGTGCGACAAAAAGCCCTATTCTGCTCATGTAAAAATTGAATAAGCGATGCGTATTTTGGAATTTTTTCCTTACGACATAACATTTCGTACGACTTAACTGTCTCAGAATCTAATTTTTTGAGTGCGATATTTAAAAACATAAAATCGGTTAAGTCCTCGATATTTAATTTTTTAAGCGCATTGACAGATGCGTCAAATCTATCAATAAAAGTATGATAACCGTTAGGTAAGCTGAGATTTATTTGTCTTGAATCTAATATTTGATCGATATAAGACGAAGCTAGCGCGCGTCTGTCATCGTATCTTTGTTTCAGTGCATCCCATATTACTGAGTAATTTTCAGCCGTGGGTGCTAGGCCGGCGCATACAGACTGCGCCTTATCGGTTAACTTTCCGATCAAATAATAAACACGCTCAGCGTCCGTTAAGGTGGGATTGTCATGAATTAGCGCTTTAAAATGTTGGTAAAATAACGGCCAACGTTGTATGTCACCATCGAAAGAAATTATATCTATTGGCGGAAGAGGCGGTTTTAATTTAGAACACCCTTTATTCGTGGAAGTTTCGGGAAGTGACACTAATGCCAATACATGTTTGATGCGACAATACAATTCTTCAAATGACTCCCACGACTGGTAATTAATTTGCGAGTCGGGATTTAATTGTAATAGAAGAGTATTATACAAGTCTAGTGTTTTTTCGAATTCACTGCGAATGTTATCAATATTAGAGGCAGCGCTAATAAATAACTCCCTGTCATCTGAAGCCTTTTGTGCATTTTTTGAATATTCAAATATGGTTTGCAAGCGAGCGTATATTGACTCGCGTTTAGCGGTCAATATCTGCAACTGAATATGACCTTCAGTTGCCTTCACATCACTAGCCTTCGAAGGCTTCATAATGAAGTAAACAAATTAAATAATTAATAAACAAAATAGGCGTCGTATACTCAGTGTAAAATTATAAAGGCGTTGAGTAGAACGAAAAATTTAGTATAGGTATATAAATGAGAGATCCTTATAAAATGCGGGCGGTATATAAATATATACTGACGTAAGTATCTTATACGTATGGTATATTATATTATGTGCGAAAAAATTAGTATTTATATGCGGTATATTTATGAGACCTTTATAAATGCGGTACATAAATATATACGAACGTAAGTATCTTATACGTATGGTATATGATTATGTGCGAAAAAATTAGTATTTATATGCGGTATATTTATGAGAGACCTTTATAAATGCGGTACATAAATATATACGAACGTAAGTATCTTATACGTATGGTATATGATTATGTGCGAAAAAATAAGTATTAATATGCGGTATATAAATGCAAGATCTCTACAATGCGGTACATATATACGGACGTAAGTATCTTATACGTATGATATATGTATTATGTGCGAAATATGTGACCACGGTAGAAATTACTAGAAAATATCGGGATTAATAAATACAGCGAGTTGATAGCGATATTAATAAATAAGCGGGTAGGTTCACGGTTACTATTCTACAGAGCCCAACACAATAGAATGCAGATGAAAAATGCTATTCACTATATCATTTATTTATCATTCTGTTATTAGTTACACAATATATTTAGGTCGACTACACAACTAAATATATTAACCAAATATATTGCGCGTGCGTATTATACAAATTATAAGAAAGTTAATGTAATGTGTGTAGGTATGTAGTAAATTGTAAGTGCGTAGAAAAGTTAAACGGCAAAGTTATGGCGGCGTAGTTACGTTTACTGGAATTGTAAAATATGCCTACAAGTATGTGCGTTTTGGTGAAGATAGAACAAATATTGTTTACGTAGGTATGTATCAGGAGTATATGGAACGTATCCTGGTTCAAAATGCTATATCTTGCTTATGTACATATCCGGCGAAGACGGGCCATATCTTGGACGGTATACGACTGTTGCGATGGTATACCTCTGTTTTACGGGAAGGGACAGCCAAGCAACCCTTATGTGCGGGAGGTGTAATTTTTTATGTAGGTGCGCTGGTATAGATAGTTATGAGAAACTTCTATGTAATATTAAAGTGGACTGTAACCTTTTTGAAGATAATATGTACTACTTGCAAACGCTCAACTGCACAGTTCACAGGTTCGGAAAAATAGGAATCATGCGCACTTACCGATCACCATGGATGGTTGTCCTTGTTTTAGCTGATCTTCTGCCCGTGCGCACGGGATCCGTAACCCTTCAGTACAGTTATGCACGTATCAACCAATCAACGAATTCCGACACTCACAACACTACATTCACAATAATTAGTATCGTAATAGACAGTTCAAAGTGCTGTTAGAAAACACTATAATTAATTTTCCTTAGCGATGTGCGTAAGATGCACGAGCGTCCATGATCACACGTTAAGAAGTTTTTTATCATGTTTCGGGTAATTTGTAATAAAATGTCACTCATCAGTCACGACATAAACGAGTGAGACACTGCGATGTGATGTGCGCATGCGGAACAAGGATGGGTGTAGAATGCATGGATAACCACGCAATTGAGACGTTTGCAAGTAGCGTTCATTAAACCTACACTCCATGTCTACCCCGTTGCGGACACCGCGTGAAGATATGCATTTATTACACAATACTATATTCTATAGAGCAACTGGCGCGAACACCTACATATCCATTAAATTATACATAAGATTTCATGCTTCCGCTCTGGGGCCTCATTAAGTAACTTCCAGTGATTGGAAATGTTAAAATAGCTTTAAAATAGCATTTTGTAAAAAATAAAACATCTTAAGGCGCGTGTAGTCGTCAAAGACCTTGAGTATCGCGCCAGAATCGAGCTGAGGGGGCGTGGCCAAATACTTTTCGCAACGAACTCCGCGATGCGACACCACAATGTAACAGCGCGTGCATGAATCGCCGCCTAGCGGCAATTTTTGACATTAACATTTATTGACATATATATAAGCCTCATAAAATTACGATTTGTGAAATTTAGTTGTCAAATACAAAAAAATAGATTGTTAAATATTAATAAAATAAAACAAAGGGATGCAATTATAAATATTATATTATTGGTAACAAAAATGCTATTCATGACTTGATAAGAACCATTCTAGTTTTAAACCCACGACATATCGTGAGTTCTCCGTATCAAACCATTTAGGAAACCTTACTCATAAAATTAAAACGCAACCGAATTGTATAATATTATGTAGACATTTCGTATTGTTGCTCACAGCGCTTTAAATACAAGATTTCGGAGAGTATATTCAATACATCTTTGGTTCTGTTGATTGATATTCACTTTTATTTTCGAGAATCATTCTTAGGTTGTAAGTTTAAATCTCGACTTGATCGCTCTACAAATTTTTTTTTTTCAACTTTGATTTCAAGACAGTTTTATTACCGGCCGTTGATAATGTTCTAAATATATACTAATAACCATATTCCATATATTATAATATTATAAATGCGAAAGTCTGTCTGTCTGTCTGTCTGCTTGGTTTTCACGCCTAAATCGCCGGACAGATTTTGATAAAATTTGCCATGGAGATAGTTTTACTTTATTTTTTAAAAACCTACCCCTAAAGGGGTGAAAAGGGGGATGAAACAGTATGGGAAATTATTAACCGCTGAACCGATGAAGATGAAAACTTCATTTTTAGATAGTTTACCATTGTAAATATAATATGTTTTGTAGTAACCATTATTTTTACATTGCATATGATTAAAGAAAGAAATAATCAATTTATAGCTTAAACTATTGACTATAGGTATATTAAATTGTAATTTGAAATACTCACTCCGTTGCTGATTTTAATATTTCCCTTTCATATTGTTTCAATTTTTTTTCATAGTTTATAATTATTTTAAAGAGTCATTATATTTTTTGTGTTAGCTAAAGTCTAGCCTGTCTGACCACCCCGTTAGGGACACAGCGTGAGGATACGTATTTATGTGTGTGCCTATGTATTGTATTTTATCAAGTTAGTATGTGTATAATGAATTGGATATATCGTATTATAGTGGATTATAACTGTATTCGGCAAATAGCATTTTTATCGCTATATCTACCAATTTGAAAGTGCTTTCAAGTGTACTATAACTTTCGGTATTTACGCAAAATGACTACAACACCACTACAACTAGTCCTTGCAACAAGCGGGACTTCCACCAAAGAACGAAGTTTGTTACGCATTGTTTGAAAAATTCAATTATTATTAAATGATTTCAACATATCTAGTAGTATATTATTACACAGACATTATATACTAGCTGTACCCGCGACTGAGCGGAAAGTTTTCCCGTGACTTCTCCGGGTTACGGAGGATACCGGAGATACCTATATTTTTGAAGGTCTTGAAAAAAGTTAATTTCTATTGCGGAGCATCCGCCATGCCGAATTTATGATGACGTCAAATGTACAGAAATCCCTGTGTATTCCATTTCATTTGATACCTATATTGTTGGTCTTGAAAAAGTTATTTTCTATTACAGAACATCCGCTATATTGAATTTATAGTGACGTCACATATACAGAAACCTTCCCCTGCGTATTCCATTTCATTTGATACCCATATTGTTGGTGTTGAACAAAAAAGTTATTTTCTATTATGGAACATCCGCCATATTGGATTTTTGATGACGTCACATATACAAAAACCTTCCTCTGCGTATTCAATTTCATTTGACACCCATATTGTTGATGTTGAACTAAAATGTTATTTTCTGTAATGGACCTTCCGCCATATTCGATTTATGATGACGTCACACATACGGAAACCTTCCCTTGCGTATTCCATTTCATTTGATACCCATATTGTTGGTGTTGAAGAAAAAGTTATTTTCTATTATGGAGGAACATCAGCCATATTGGATTTTTGATGACGTCACATAAACAGAAACCTTCACCTACGTATTCCCTTTCATTTGATATCCATATTGTAGGTGTTGAACAATAAAATTATTTTCTATAATAGAACATCCGCCATCTTGGATTTATGGTGACGTCATATGTACAGAAACCTTCTCCTGTGTATTTTATTTCATTTGATACCCATATTGTTTGTGTTGAATAAAAAAAAAATTTTGTTTGTGTGTATTAGAGTACACACGTAAGAAGTGAAATTTCTTTATGACATCATTTTTCGAAAAATGATCTACTATTTACAACTTTACAGAAAATGGTTAAATAAAGCTAAAAAATCTAAATTAGATAAAGTTTAAGCAAAAATAATAATCGCCATCTTGGATTCGAAAATAAACATAATTTTCGTAATCAGCACCCCGAGAAACCTATAATGTGACACCCATATCGATTTATCCAAAAAAGTCATTTTCGCCATCTTGGATTTGAAAATGAACGTTAATTTCGTAATCAGCACCCCGGAAAACCTAGAACTTGATACCCATATCGATTTATCCAAAAAAAGTAATATTCGCCATCTTGGATTTGAAAATGAACGTCATTTTCGTAATCAGCACCCCGGAAAACCTAGAATTTGATACCCATATCGATTTATCCAAAAAAAGCAATATTCGCCATCTTGGATTTGAAAATGAACGTCATTTTCGTAATCAGCACCCCACCCCGGAAAACCTAGAATTTTATACCCATAAAAAACAATAAACCATGTATTTTCTTCTAAACTATTGATTTTATTGAAAATCTTACCTGATCGATGTGTTAATATTCATAAAAGACATATATTTGCCGAATTTTATTAGAATCTGTTAACGACGAAAACAGCTTTTTTCCCCATAAATTCTGTTCAGAGGTTACTTTGGGATTTTTTTTTATCAAGAAAATTTACTTTAAATGCTATTTTTCCTGGCTGCTTGATTATAAATATCATGTAGATTCATGTATATTTTTTTCAACAGCTTTGATCGTGTGGTTATTGCTAAAAAATCATCGTAATGAGGCCTGTTTGCGGCACTACGCGCCTTAAAAGCCAGCCAAGGGATAGGGATTAAGAAAAGGAACTAAGTTTTATAATTTAATAACATGCTACCAAAAGTGATAGTACGGTATGGTTTAGCTGTGCTTTTTTTAATGATCTGTCCACCCAGAATAGTATGACGTTGTATATCTTCTTCTCTTCATTGTCATAAATTTAATGTTGAAAAAAAAATCAATGTAATCAATTTACATAACTTCAATCTCAACAGGTTATATTTTGCTTTGAATAGCAATACTGTGACCACGTAATTCTGAATTGTATTTTATAATATAGCTCTGGAACAATTATACGCTGTGACATTTAAGCCGTGCTTCGAATGAGTGCAATAACAATAAAACTGAATAATCTACGTCTAAGGTTATGCTGTAACATTTTACTTGGCGCGGTGGGTGGTATGTTTAGGTCTTCTGTTGGACGATAGAGCTACACTAAATATTGTACATGCTACACTACAGAATAAGTTTTAAATCGTTGGCACTATTCATCTCATGTTCATGACCTTGCGCTGCATTATAAAATTGAGTTCTCTTGTGAGGATATACGAGTACATCAACATACCTGGTCAATCCATTCAGCATGGAAGGAGAGAGAGAGAGGGCGGGCAAAGCATAGAGGCGGCAGCGTGGAAGAAACGGCATAGAGAAGCGTTTTTTTTAAACCAAAAGACCATGAATTGTCTTTTCTCAGATAGAATTCATAGATTTAGTTCTAGATTCGCTCAATTTTTATATCAATAGTTTACTTAAATTAAGTCTTAATGTAAATTACGCTATTACGAACAATCTTAATTTAAAAATATCAATGATTTCTGAGACGCAGACGAAAAAAGTTCAAAGTTACTCAGAATCTGGACTACCTTCTTGAGTTCTTCTGGCTAAGTGCATAGAAACGAGAAAGGTTAACAATATGTTAAGCTGCAGAAGATTTCCACAAAGTTGGACTCTTGACTGAAACTCTACTCCGGTTTAATTTGGAGTTTTCTTTTATCTAGAGAGGTTTTATTTAACACAGCGTTTACGAAGTCTGTCTTCTCTGTTTTTTGAGATTAGTCTATTTACTCACCAATTTGAAAATTTACTCTTGAAAACCAATATTTTTAAATTAGATTTATCTCTTATCTCGGTATTGCTGGACATAAACTCAGTTCATTCTAGTTTTAGTTACAAGTAGCTGTGCCTCGCGGTTTCACCCATGTTAAATTGGGTATTTTACCGGTATAAAAAATAGCCGATATTATTGACTGAGAAGCTCTGTACTTGTCAATAGAAGTCTCGTCAAAATCGGTTCACCAGTTTCGGAGATTAGCCAGGACAAACGAATAGACAAACAAAAATTCTAATAAAGTGTTTGGGTTTTGATTACGTGAAAATAACCATATAGGCTTAAGAAAAAGCCTTCATTTCAAAATTACAGACAGACAATTCAATTTTATTTATATGGATGGATGTGCAGATTGAGTCATATAATCGTTGTGATTTTGCAGAGATTTATAAAAAACAAAAAAATAATCGGTGTTAACGAAGCGATCATTAAATTCATACTTGCATCTAGGTATTATATAAAAAAGAATATTTCTTTGTACGCTTGTCCTCTATGTGTTCCTACACCATTCATTCGATTCTCGTGAAACTTTAGCGAGTTGGTCTGCGTACGCCCATAAAAGTTTGTAAATTATTCAATTTAGTAAATAAAAGACTATGCGAACGAAGTCACGGGCAACAACTAGTATATTATAAATGCGAAAATGTTAATCTATTTCCCTGTTACGTTTACACGGCTAAACTGTTGGATCAATTTGATTATGTGGAGGAACATAGACTACTTTTTTTATTTCCACACGGACGAGGTCGCGGGCAAAAGTTTGACACAACAATTGTTCAAATGCGCTTCGATCGCTTCGATCCGTTTACAGACACTTACGTACAATATTTATAAAATGGTAACTATACTCATTTTCTGGAGAATTATTGGACATAAGACTATTTATATTTTTTTTTAAATTCTGTGCCCAGTTATTTGTAAAATAAGGGGGAAGGGATGGTTAAGTCGCGTTCGACCATCCAATTTACCCCTTCTGTAATTCTCGAACAAGTTATTACGTTAACGTTACTAGTAAAACAAGATGGTTAAAACTGTGCCATATTTCCAGTTTATTTGCCACATAATTTCTTAGAAAATTGGCTGTGCTAGACGGACAGACAGACTGATGCCTGTGCGATGTTATAAAGGTTCTGTTTTCCAGACAAAAACTCATAACTCACATGAAATAATAATATTTTAAAACCAGATATTTACAAAATACTAAAATTCTAGTGTGTGTGTGTTTCCTTATACATGTCGATAACTATTTCGATAGTCTGTTTAAAATGCGCAAAGTAGAGTTAAAATGTTTTATACAAACAGACAGATATGTAATGTTATCCTTAGAGCTGTCTGCCTGTCAAAACCAAAGACTTCTATGGTATACGAAGAGAAGTAGACGTGTCTTACGCACCAAATGCGAAACGTACGTCACGAGGTCTTACGAATAGTGTTACCTATGTAAAACTAAAAAATGCTTAAATTACTCTTTCTTTTACTTTTGTTGTCTTCATATATATATTGCTTTTTATTTACTCTTACGTAAATATGGTTAATGTTGGTGCGTAATATTGTCAATGTTTTAGTTTGAGGAGCACAAAAATATGTTCGTTTCTTAGAGTAGGACACATAGACGTACCCAGGATAGTTTTTCGGGGGAAGTCGGTCCAAGTCTAGGTCCGGTCCAAAAAAAATTAAACAAAGGTTAGGGAAAACACAAACTCACTCATATAGCTTCTTAAAATGCACAGCAGATAAGTTAAAAAGCACACTTTTCAGAACATTATTCGTATCTTCACCCACTAAAAATGTTAAAACAAACAAATTCTATCATTTACAGTGTAGAATTGGTTAAAAAAGTCTTTGAATTGTTTTAACAAATGGCACACACAAATCAAAATGATGCTTCCGTTGAAATGAAGATGGTTGATATTAACAGCTCACTGACTGTGACAAGCATTACACAGAAATAGTTGAAATGTTTCTATTACTAGAAAACCATACTCAGTGTTCCTACAACATTTAAAAAAACTACTACGTAATACCTACATAGAAATAAGGGCCATATCGATATCTATTGTCAGCAACTGCAAACCATGAAGGAAGAACGAGCTGCTAAACAACCGAGATTGGTCAATCGCTCTAGGCCACTGCTGCTTCACGACAACGCAAGACCACACACTGCACAACAAACAACCACTAAGTTAGATGAGCTACAATTGGAATGTCTGTGACATCCACCGTACTCCCCGGACCTTGCTCCAACAGATTACCATTTTTTCCGGAATTTGGACAACTTCTTACAAGGAAAAAAATTCAACTCTAATGCGGCAGTCCAAACCGCCTTCAAAGAGTTTATTGTTTCTTGCCCCTATGGTTTTTTTAGTAAAGGGATCAATGAACTACCTATGAGATGGCAAAAGTGCAGAGATAACAACGGTGCATACTTTGATTAATTAAATATATTTTACAAAAAAAAAATTGACAATATTCCTCCCGTACAAAACGCCAATTTCATATGTAAGGACCCAATATAATAAAAAACGACGAACGGAATCAAACGGAATCAAAAATAATCGCAATAAATTCAGTTATGCAATCAAATTCACACGATCCGATGGTGGCGGTGAACAAATTTATTTGACGTTACATGCAGGCAAACACATTTGGCACAATATAACTTCAATTCATATCAGTCAACTCTTCCTTATTGCATGCAAATTTTAGTTATTGAATCACTCGTCTCCATGGGAGCCGAGATCTTGTTTAGAGATAAATAGAAAAAATTAAGATTTTGACTTCATTCGTTTGATTTCTCCAAAGTTTTTAATGAACATTCAAAACCATTTATTAAAAATAAATTTTAAGTCATTTTTATTTCCCTAAAATACGCCAATCTCTACAAAATATTTTTATATAATTGTTAAGATTGATATTGATATTGATAACTTATTGTGGTATTCTATTTAAAAAACTATATACCTATTTTATAAACCAAAATCATATCAGCTTTTTAGGGTTCAGTAGTCAAAGAGACAAAATTGGAACTCTCATAATTTTACTATATCTGCCTCTCTGTCTGTATATCATCTTTAGACGTCCATTGCTGGACATAGGCCTTCCTCATATGTCGCTAAAGCTTACAGATTCCCTGCGACTTTTCAAGGTCATCGGTCCATCTTGTAGGGGCCCGTTTTATTTTTTATCTTCTGGTTCGCGATCGCCACGAAAGAGCCTTATTTTTCTAACGGTTGTTGGTTCTTCGTGATTTGTAACCAGGGGGCTTACCACCATCTCTTAAAGCATTATTATTTACCTACCTTAACCTACCTTAACTACCCCGTAAGACAAGTCAAGTAATATTAAAATAATAATGTCGAGAGATGGTGGTGGTCCCCCTGTCCATTGCCAATTCAGCCTACTAATCCTCAGAGCTATGTCGATTACGCAATTTTTTCTACGGATCACTTCATTCTTTACCTTGTCACGTAGAGAAATTACTGAGCATAGCTCTTTCCACAGCGCGTTATGCTACTTTGAGCTTTTGCATGAGGCCATCAGTCGAGATGGCGTCTCACAGCCATAAGTCATCACTGACAACACACATTGATCAAATGATTTGATTTTAATACCCGGAGGTATAGCAGATGAAAAAATATAACGTAGGTTCCCGAACACAGTCCAGCCGAGCTAGATACTGATCTCTTTTTCGAAGCCGGATTTACCGATCTGGATATTCTGTCTGTATATCATAAACGATTTATTCCATAATCTTTACTGTTATCACTTTTCCTTCATAGACACCTGCTTAGTTGAGGCGCAGACGTAAACTGCGGAAACTCAAAACCAGAAATGAGATTTTATAAATCCTAAATACGGTTTTCATTTTCTTTATTATGTTATGTAACCTTAAGTTAATATGAATCGAACACACTCTTTATTGAATTTAATATTTTGATTAATTATTTTGATGCTGACTGCACATAATCGTATCTACCAATATAAAGTCAAAAATGGTACTTATCATTTGACATGTGACAGAAACATTTTTTTTTAAATTTGTGACAGTTTTTTTTTTGCTATCAGTACCCTGATTTGTGTGTCGGTCACACTCTTGGCCGACTTTTATATTTTGATCGATTGTGCTTAATGCTGATTGTAAATAATTGTTACAGACCTCCCTATATGTATATGTAGTCAAATGGTAAATGACTAAATGGCTACAGCAGTTACATAGAGTATTGTACTGTTCTATATTCCTACGCATGATATTTTCAAGTATAATGTTACGCATGATAATTCAAGTATTTTAAATATATATTACGGAGATAAATCTCTTGTTAGACAGTTGGCAAGTAGTATAGTAATTGTTTTGCCAAATGCTGACAAATTTTAAAATGGCTGCATTAGCTTAAGAATACTCGTATAATCAAATATTTATAACATGGACAACAGTAACTGTTATTTGAAGAACGCGTGAATCATTAATTTGCTTAAAAACGTACAAGCCTCATTAATTTGTTGAAGTAGTATAATAAAATGGTTGCTAGTCCACTATTACGCTTGAAGTAGTCTGTGTAATACGTACGTTTATCTAAATTGTACTCAGATAAAACATTTTGCACTGTTCGCTAAACAGATATTGCCTAGAATGTTAGGTATCCTACTTATTCAACTTTATTGTAAGATATGCTAGCAATATCTGGCAACTATATTTCATCTTACAGATCATTAGCTAGTTTATATTTGCAGCTTTGATTACGAGAAATTAGAAATTATTTAAATATTACATAGAATCTGATCCAAAGCCAAAATTATCAGAAATAAATAGAAGACGAGAAGCAGTCTTCCCTATTTAACTGACATCCTTTTATGTTGTTTGGAATTTGATTAGGAAGACATAATTCTACTTTTTAGGTAATATCGGAAAAAAGACTCAAACTATCTATAAGTATTTCACTGTCCATGAAACCCAGGTCATCTCCAGGTAACACTAAACGAACGTATCTTCGGAATAAGTGTGACTAATATTTTTGGCCTCATCAGCGCTTACTTTCAAGAAAGACTAACACTAAACGAACGTGCTTTTCAAAAACCGAGTTATATATCTTCAACTAAGAGTTTCTCATTGTTAAAGTTTCCACAAAAATACAAATATAGTCAATCTTATATCTAGTTTACTTAAATTAAGGGCGTTTTAATTAATTAAGATAAAGGTCATGTACTTTAAATGTTTAATGCTGAACAGTACTACATTTTGGAACACCCATAATTAATTAAAAAAAATGAATTAAAACGATCAGATTTCATCATATTAATAAATTATTTTTTATGATTCGGTAGCTCAAAAGGAAAAGCGGAAAAAAAACGACTCTCGAGTCTCTCCGTCTGCCTCATTTAATTTTCTCAGAAACCACGTGACATAAGAATTTGAAGAATGTTTTGGTATAGGGATACTTGTTAGTAACATTTTATTTTGCAATAACAGCTTAAAATATTTGTACGTAAGAATTAAGGAGCAGGCAACTGGCGAGGCAGGCAATGATAACATTATATTTAGAAAACGCCATACTTAAAATTTACTGAAAGAGTTTCAACAAAATCTTCTTAATTGTTATAAAACTCTAGAAATTAAGTTTAAAATCTTTTTGCTTTATAAATAATAATAATACTCCAGACAATTACACAGATTGTGTGACCCCAAACTAAGCAGTAAGCTAGTACTATGGGTACCACACAACGAACTCTGGGGGAGTTCCCAGTAACACCCAGACTCATAGCCAATTTAGAAAAGTTCGTTTCCTAAATTGACCTGACCGGGGATCGAACCCGGGACCCCAGCTTGGAAAGTAGATGCATATGCCACTGCGCCAACGGGCCAGTCAAAAATAATATTAAATAAATACATTGGAGCCTCTGCTCTCTAGTCGAATTCGCGATCGACCAAATATTTTATAAATAAATAAATAATTTTGTAAATAAATTTTATAATAAATCTTATAGAAATAATATGCTCTTTTAGATTGATAAGTAAAGAAAAAATGAACGTTTTTTGCTTGTATAATCTAATCAATTAATAATGTTTAGATGTTTCATATCTTGGCACGTAGTTTAATATTGAAGCTGTATTGGTCACTGTCAAGGTCGGCCGGTACAAATATGTTTTATACATTCAATTGACTAATATTTCAAATTCATATTATGCAAGAATATATAATAATATTTTCAATAATAGGTTCTCGTTGAAATCACATATATCTATGGTATTCGTAATACATCGACTTACGTGAAAAAGCCATTAGGGAAAAAGTTATATACGTAAAAATCTATTGTAATTTGATTAATGTAGTTTAAAATTACCATGGACTATAGTACTGCATAATTATTTATTACTATTTGTGTGATTACACAAAAACTATGTTTACATTACCATAAAGAGTATTATTGTGATATCTGGTAAGTATTAATATATTATAAGCTGATACAAGTCATTGATAAATTAATGTCAATGGTTATAACGCCGAACTACTTATATTCAAATTGAGCTTTTCCCAAACTTATATGCTAACGACTTGGTTCATAAAAAGACTAAAATGTGTCAAATTAATCAAGAAGTGTTGGCGGTTAGTTTGCGGACATTGACATGTCAACTTGACACAGCCTCTCAAGGTTCAGTGACATTCTTTTTTTCTTTATTAACAGTCCATTCGATGTCTGCTGCCACTGTTTAAAAATCTTCGCTAATATTTACGAATATGACTCAACAATATCCACAAATCTTAATGTGTTCGTAAATTAAATCGTCATGTATTTTGGTCTATATTACAACGGTACTACCTGTGATCATGGTTTGAATAATTGTACATTATTCTTGCCAATGCTACGCCTATGGTCTCAGACGCGCGTGCTAAGTTACAAAAAAACATCGATTTGCGTTAAAACTAAATTTGAACGAGTTTGTAAAAAATAAATTACTTACATTAACGTTATAGAAGATAGCACTTTTTATGATTTATGTAAAGTTAACTGCACAAACCCGAAATATTGCGAACCGGTTGCGAACTTTGTGAGAAAATAAATGCCTATTTTAGATTTTTATAATGTGTACGTTGATGTTACTAAATGTTCGTGAAACTTACCTACAAATTTAAGATAAATTGAGATGTACACAATCCTTTGCGTACACCATTAAAAATGGGGTATTTGTTTTACAATTCAGTGGTAGCTGTATCTTAGCTCAAGTTTAACCTAAATTCGTGAACAAACATTCTTTGTGAGAGATTTGCTTCTTTTCTTGCGACTAAGTCATGAGTAGTGTTTAAGTAGGCGGGTAGGGGATTAGTGGGCACTAGTTACTTCAATTGACCTAATACGATGTATGTTATAGTTAGTTATGAAGATTATTTTAAGAATGTTACCAGTATATTCTTTAACTTAATCATTATTAGGCTTCGTAGAAAAACTGATTACAAATGTCAATTCGATCAAAATGTTTCAACCTTTAGAATCTGCTTCGTTTATCACTTTTCCTTTGTATTTTATCACGTACTACCAATAAAACAATAAGATTATATTATGTGATTGTTTTAACCCATTTTCCCCTTAGTGCATAATGCATGTTGTAGAATAGACCTCTGCCCGTCACAAACTGGCGTGTCCAATCTATTGTGAAATGGTACTGGTAATTTTCTTATACTCTTCGGCTGATAAACTACTGTCCACTTTGGTAGGTATATTTTTTACTTGGTTTTTGTTAGAAAGAGCAAGCAAGAATCGACTCTTTAGCAAACACAAATACGTTTTCTCTCTATGCCTCAAAATACTAACTGATGTATAAATAGTAGATGTTGATGAAATATGTACACTCTCAGTAACAACTTTATTTTTTATATACAATATTTTAAAATAATGGCATAAAATTATTGTATAATAAATCGGAATGAAATATTTTTACAACTATTTTTATTATACTAATTTAAAAAAACAAATTTTATACACCTTAAAGATACTTTTATTATAAGTTGAGGTAAACCTGCCTTACTCCAAGTAACAACAATTTTTGTGCAATCCTCGAACTAAAACATTGACAATAAATACATCTTCTTTATATATATACATATACATAATTTTTCTGTACGTGTGTATGCCAATGAGTTCATTACCTCTATACCTCTTAAACGGCTGCAGCGATTTTGATGAAATTTTTTGTGCATGTTTGAGTGGATCTCTGAATGACTTAGATTTAGAATTGGACCATTTAGGCGGCGCTGCAATCGGGTTATAAGATTTTTTTAATTTCGGGCATGACAACGACTGTTGGGTCCGCTAGCATAACATAAACAATAACGGGCTGAATGCAATTTGAGTTCGTCTCAAAAAGGGTGTAATTGTTATAGTTGAATCATATTAGATTATCATTCAACATGTTTTTCAAAACAACAGTTACATTTAATGCAATATTGTTACACACAAACAAAGAATATTTACGTAAGTGTAATTAGAAAGCACTATATATACATATATGAAAATAACAAGAGTAAAAGAGAAAGCACGACAGCCGCCGAGGATACCTGAACATGAAATTGAAATTTCACCATCCGGTACCGTAAAATGTTTATGATTATTCCCAAATCCCCGTGTTTAGTTTGTCATGTATTACCTATTCTGCGAAAGAGCGAAGATTACCTATTAAATTGGAGAGTTATATACTCAGCCGTATATAATGTAACTAGCTGTTGTGCTCAACTTCCTCCGAGTGGAATTAAAAAAATTAGTAGCTTGTCTTTCCTCAAGGCTTCCTCAGTCTTCAATCTCAGTCTCAATATCAAGATGTCGTTGTAAATTATTGAACTTAAATCACGCGTATGATAGTAATTTAAGCTTTTTATGAATGTAAACAACACTGTTTTCATAATATTTCGTGTATAGGGCGTGTCTACCTTCCTTGCTTAAAATTCATACAGTTTAAATGCACTAAATACTGCTATCGCTCAATAACTCATGTAAAAATATGGTGTTGTTTTTAACATTATTTAATGGTTACTCAAGAAAAAATGTGTTACTGGTAAGTTTCAAGTAAAGGGATAATGAAATGATTTCTAATTCATCTTTAAAAAAGCAAGCAACGAGCAAATGAAACTTAACACTATTAATTAGACGGTAAATTAGAAATAGTCACAATACTTTCCTTTGGATAACAACATTTTGTCTAGTGAACGTTTTTCTACAAATAAGTAATAATAGCAGTGTCACATCGCCCAGTGTGAATGACAGGTGTAATAAGCGTGAAACCACGTCATTGCCTGAAATAAATTGCCGTTATTGAGTCCACAGAGAACAGTTAGTTATAAAGGAAGCAGACAGATTCTTATGTAAGTATTGAGTCTCTTAAGTTGTAATAAATAAAAAAAAACATTTAGCTTCTTAAAGAATTACCTACATAAAATTTAGTAAAAGTATACCTACTACGAGACCTAATAATATGAAGTTCTGAATTCTAATTTCTTATAAATAACAATCGGCTAAATGTGATTCGAGTTCTATTCAAAAAGGGAACAACCGTTTTAAGTTGTATATCTAACCATATTTTTCATAACAACTGTAACTGGTAATCCAATATTGATAATATTCTATCAACAACCGCCTCTTTCGTAATATTTTCGATTTCGGTCATAACCATTTTGTTCCCACTTGTGTATTATCAAAGAATGTTTTTATTGCAGTTGCTCGCGATTTTCATAACCTCTAAATATCTACAAAAAATATCTACCTATATCTATACCTATCTAATATAAATATATATATATATATAATATCTATCTAAAATATCTATGTTACACTATTTAAGTTAATTTAAGATTGATTTAAATAATATTAGTAGGCAAATAGCCTGGATACAATATAAAATATTTGATAATTACATTGTGTAAATGATTTGTATAATATAATACTTGCATACTTTTTTACCTGAAAAATTATAAGATAAAAGCAAATAATTATTAAAATCGTCGTATTCTGTTGAATTATTAAAAATGTGAAACTAATTTTCATAGTTTTTAATGTATGAAACAGACTTTCATATTTTTTGTAATTTATTTTTTAAAATATTGGTTGTGATTACAATAGGATGTGAACACAATAATACGATTAGGTTATGTATTCCAATGACTTGGACAGTCAAAACATGCTCTTGTTCGCGATTTTGTTTTCAATAAATAAAACTTTATTTGTCTCAAGTCACGTTCTAAATTTGTGACAAGCTGTTCTAAGATGGAGGTAGGTCAGTGAATAACCTACTGTCGAAGTTTTGCGTTTGACTTTCTTCTATTCTTTGGCTTGATTCTATCTATCCTCATAAAGAAGTAGTCGGGATGAGATCTGACTAATAGTACCAAACATTGAGTCACTATTTAGCCCAGTAAAGTATCGAAATCGTTGTGTATGGTGAAATGCAAAAATTCTATAATGACTACTTTATCGTTTTCATTGAAAGATCAAATTTACTATTATTAAATATTTACTGCAACCATCAAAAGATTACTAGAACATATTTTAAATTATATAAATGAAAGCACTTTAAGATATTGTATAGAATCAGGTGTTACTTTGCGGAAATCCATTTCATGTGATAAATTTCCAAAATCTTTAGATATTTTCCGCTCAAACTCAAAAAACCAGCAATCGGCACGTGTTTCGCCTCTCAACGAAGCATCCCCAGGATATACCAGAGATCGGATTCGGTCAGCTAACCAGCACCGACTCGAGGAGTAGGTATCACATGAAAGCACTTTAATTCATAAAAGTTATAAAAAAATATATATATCAGTTGATAATTTTTTGTTTTGTAATATTAGTTTATCTCTTTGATATACGCACCAAATCAACCAATATTTCTGAAAGGATTATATTTTAAAAAACTTATTTAACTTTGTGAATTACGTTTTCAAATTTAATTTTAAAAATGTACATAAGTCTATTATGTCCTTAATTATCGTTTATTTGAATTTTAACAGTGAATCCAACAAATAAATTGTTGTAATTGCATAAATATAACTGACCTATAGACTACAAGCGGCTTAATTAATAAAAAATAATATACAATAAGACGGTGACAGCAAAACAAAATGGTCAAGTGCGTTTTTATCTCGCTTACAGGTTCCGTACAATATTTACGAAATGGAAAATTTCTATTTTCAATTCAAACTTTAAGTAAGGCTGTATTATGTATATTATCTGAAATGAGTTTGGTTCCGTTTGTTATTTGGACATCACACAGATGCTTAAAATCGGCCATGACAGGCGGACGGACACATGAATGAGTGTTCCCATAAGAGTTTTATTTCTATTTTAAGATACAAAACCTTAAAAAGTTAATTCTTATGAGATTATTATAAGCAAACATAACACTTCAGGCGTATCAAAGGTGTGATGTTAGTGTATGTCTATTGCACAGTATTTATAACATTAAATCACAGAATAAGTACGCAAATAGTATCCATTCATTCATGGTTTAATAGGTCCTGAAGTGACAAAGAGACAGTAGTGTAGGTATTATGGTGCGTTGTCGCAATGTAGGTGCGACGATGCGGGTCACCACCCATTGAAATAGACCACGATGTGTATTGCATCCTGATAGATATTACACATAAACCAAAACAATTGTTGATGCTGTTGCTAAAGAGGAAGGAAATGGACAATTAATTGAAGCTTTATTTACAATATTTCAATCACTGCGTGCGTAGTGCTTACAAGCGTTATATTGTGAATGCGAAATTAATTGTTTATATAACTCTAATTTATGTTAACTCCATGAACTATTACAGAAGAGCATTGTTTCGAATAGTTACCTATTATTCCATATAAAAGCAGTGTTATTAATAAGCAAATAAATTATAGTTTTATTTCATTAGTTAGTCTCTTTGTTACCTTACTATAAACTGTAGACATTCGTTCCTAGCGCACATTTAATATTTCAATATTGTAAACTCTCTTTTATTTGTTCCCTGAGTTCATTTCCAACAATAACACCTAACTCCTTCATTTTATTATTTCATTACAAAGACAGAAATATCGGTAATTTTATACATTATTCGCCTCCATGTCGATATGCGTGTTGAATATACTTCAATCGCAAAATCTGCTAAGGTATAGGGTTTTTTAACTGGTTCAGACGACAAGCTATCAACTTGTTACTATCTGCCTTTACTTTTCCATTTGTAAGTTCAAGTACTTATCGAAAAGAAAAAGCACCCTCAAATTGTAATTTTATACATGATAGATGGCGCTTGTCTTATGGATCCAAGATTCATATGATTTTTTTCCTCATGTACGTACTCACAAGAATATTTCATATCTGTATTATATGTGGTGTATCATAAAATCTAAATGAAGAAATATATGCTGAATTTCAACTAGCTTGATCCTCAATTCGATGATCAAATAGCTGACATATTATGTTTAAGAATTAATGAATTAATATCGTAATTACTATACAAATAATCTACAGCAAATGATACTACCCTTTTATACTTTTAAACATATTTAAAATAAAATGTAAATTCGGAACATTACGCGGATGATTATAAATTGACCGTATTTTGAGCTGTAACTTCTTATTACTAAACATAGTTAAAATAAGTATTTATAACTTTGTGACGTTTTAATGTCATTTTACTTTTAGTTATCCTTATCTTTATACATACATACATACATATCTTCACGCTGTATCCCTAACCGGGTAGTCAGAGAGGATGGAGTGCCAAGAGTTGCGGTCCTTACATACCTCTTTCGCTTCCTCAAGTCTCATCATTCTCCTCACACATTTTCGCCTAGGTAAAAGTAAATAAAGTATGTAAAGATATACTAAATAAACTGATAATCAATACAATTAATATCGTTTAAAAAGTATAATTTATAATCTAATTATTTTTTTATTTATGTATTATTTCAGATCATTTTTTACAACGACGTAAAAGTTAACTTTTTACAATATCGATGTTGTTGCACGAAATGATTTAAACTTTAATAAATAAATATGACATCAAAAAGTATTTTAAAGAATACAAAGAATGCCTATTTAAAATAGAACTATTCACCATCGTAGACCTGACCTTTACACAAATTGTGCAAGTTATTACTGAATACAGCATAAACATAATCAAATCTGACAAGAAACATGTCAATAAATGTTAATTATGTCCCAAACGTGGTACAAAATGTCAATGTTAACATTCTTTACATTTAACTAATACAACAAATAATTTTTTTCATCAAGCAATATAAATCGTTTTCAATAAATCAAATTGTTAAATATGTAAGTTTGTACGCTGTATGAGTAAAAAAAAAATTAATTGGAATGTCACTCGCGTTCAAACCTTTTTCGTTTTTCTATGTTCTAGTATTCTTATACACTTGGCTAATAAATAAATTATAATCGAAAGAAAACTAATCAACTAAATAAATATTATTATATTACAGACTGTATCTCCATTCAGTACGAGTTCCTGCTATCGCAGGATCTAATCCATCTAAAGTATTTCTCTAGGCCACTAAACCAGTTACACAAAATAAATTAATATTTGTTATATAACCAGTCCACAATATAATTCGCAACTTATTTATCAACTCGAATGCGATTTTATGAAAATTTGACTCTTCAGTGCGCGAACGAACGAAACTCTTCCGAGTCTGATATTATTTCCTTACGTCCTCTTAAGTCGTTACTAAGAATTTATTCACGTGAATAACCATAAACTTAGTATATACTGACGTATAGACGAACATAGAGCTCGTCGACACGTGACGATTTTTAATTTGTCAATGTGACCTATGAAATGAATGATTCCCTTGATTATTGCAATATGTAATATCACAATCTCTTACAGAACACGTAACCATTAATGTTTTTAAACTTTCACGACTTGTACACATCTTACAATATTTACTGACGGGTCTATGTCGCGTTTATACTTTAAGGCTAGTTACAAGGTGGATTGCAGCTGTGGTAGTTCCTACATCGGACAGACGAAAAGATAAATAGCAGAAAGAGTCAAAGAACATATCACAGCTGTCAAAAACGCCAGCCAAATAGGTCAGCCATTGTCGAGCACTTGCTGGAGTCAGGACACAATCACTGGATTGAATTGCATCAGCCACAGGTCCTTTCCACCGATCGACACTATTATTCCAGATTAGCACGAGAGGCGGTTGAAATCAAGAAATACCATAATTTCAACCGGGAAGATGGATACCGCTTATCAACATCATGGAATCCTGTCATCAGTGAGTGTGTCCGGAGCCGGTCACACTCACTGATGTCACCAGTGTGTAGATGTCGTTAGTGTGGTGTGTCGAAGTACCGACAGTGACAATAACAAAAATTAAGAAATGCGTTGAATGAGTGTGGGTAGTTGCAAAAAACCGCACGCTACGAAGACGTCATTCATCCTCAGCAGTCTGCCCGTGACCACGATCGGAGCAATCCGGTCGAAACGTCGGGATAAAATAGGTAACTAGCCTTAAAGTATAAACGGGACATAGACCCGTTAGTAAATATTGTAAGACACGTAACCATTATTGAAAAATTCAGTAATTCTTTAAAATAAAACGGGAATAACAGAAAATAATAAAATAAGTCAACAGCGTTCTCCACAGCGTGCCAACCTGTGACGACCTGTCATTCAAAAAGGGTTACAATAGCGCCCCGTGTTCTGTCCCTTTCCTACTCGTCACTATTAATATAAAAGATTACATTCTCACTTGCACTCTTTCTACATCTATATGCCAGTATAAACTAAGTATATGTGAATAACATTTTCAAACTACGCTTCAGTTTACAGTATATGTAGTAGTACTTATGTGTGTACATTTGAAAGTGTGGCGGGACCTAAAATCAATTGTCAAATGTCAACACGAGAGACAAAAGAAAAGGGACAAAGCAAAGACCGGCACGTGCTGTGTTCATCCATTCAAACAGTTTTTATTTTATAATCAGCTTAACTCCGTGAATTAGAATAAAGTCAGATTTATACACCACGACTAAAAAAATGATTGATCGACCATTTTGACAGTGCTTTGTAAATGTAAAATACAATTCGAAGACGTCGTATTGCAATAACCTTTCAATATACTTTCAACAATGTAAATCGCCAAATATCTTAATTACATAATATGTTCGAACTGAGAAGCAGCCTTTAAAAGGCGTACAAGGGAACTTTTTGAGATTGTTGCTGTGAGAAGAGAATGTGGTATTTTGTCAAATCTGAATTATTATTTACGAATTAATAATATTCTAAATATTTACACAAATTATGTGACCCAAACTAAGCACTAGACTTGTATTATGTACAACCAACTGGGGGAGCACTCAATAAGACCCAGACTTCAAGCCTTAAAAGTTATTTTCCCAATTTGACATTACCGAAGATCGAAACTAGGGCTGCAACTTGGAAGTCAAATGCTCTGTCGTCGTGCTAACGGGCCCTCACACTGTACAAGTACGACTTGTAGTGGCTGGTTTTTTTTTAATCTGTGAAGATTACGAAGTTTTCGAAGAAGAATTAATAAGTACTATACGGGGATATATTATAAGATTCCAAAATGTAACAAAAATCGGTTATGGGCTTTGGGTTGTAGGTCATCATGAATTCGTGACGGTGAACATTGCAAACTCTGGCGATAATTTATGGGATGCACTGATCTTGCGACTAGATCTAATGGCATCCCTATCGAGCTACATGTTAAGCTGTTGTCGATTTGAAAACTCTGATAGTAGATTGGCCACTAATTTGGATCGCCCACACTGGACAAGTGTCAAGGAATATAACCTCCGTTTGCCTACTTTATTTTGTTTTAACTTTTTCGAAACTAGCGTTAAGTAAGTACATAAATTCTCACAAAAAGTTACTTAAGGTTCAGGAATCGTTGGTGAAAATGGGCACAGTACAGATTTTCGTCAAACGCGTCATAGCTCTAAACATTTAAACTTGACAGTGAAATCAAAAGAAATAAAATCCCTTCGGTAAAATAAAATTACTATCTATCTATACATAGTCTACTGGATAGACGTTTAAAAAATAAACATTTCCGCATAATGAAACCACAGAAACTGTGCATGCCACACGTAACACGAGACTAAATAGAATAAAATAAATCAGTAAACATCAATTCGATCCGTAAATATCAGGATTTACGGCGTCGCGTCGCACCTCGACCACTGTCGGCGACCCCGGTTACGTTTAGCTGTATCAGTATCTATTTTGACTATAAAAAGCAACTGAGATTTAATTCTAATTATCAAATTGTGCATTGACAGATCATGCAAGTCATTTCTCGCTTCGCTTGTCTTAGTCTTAGCTGTAAGAAATGTTAATTAATAATATACATGCTTGCTCATTTGGTAATCAATGTGCTAACGAAAAGTCGATTCTAAGTACGAAAAATAACATTTGCTACTCTGCAGTAAGCTTCCCAGTACCTGTTAATGTTCGACAAAGTAATTAAGATACCCCGGCACTAATGCGAATTAAACCGGACAAACTTGAAAGAATTCACAAGAAAATTAGTTATGCTTGTTGCTTGAATACCAAAATTGTTCCTTTATTACAAAATCCAAAATCCAAAGTAATTAAACAATGAAAAAGAAACAGAAATCAGCTTTCGTTTTTATCTGTGATTATTGTGACACATCCATAAAATTATTAGAATTTTTCATTGAAAACGACCATAATTTTTTAAATAGAATGTATTGCAGATATCATCTCAGTTCGATTTCAAAAAGTTAAAAAATAGATAATAAAAGTACTAATATACATAGACAAGTAATAGAAATAACATGCACGATAAAATATGTTATAGGTACATAGATATTGCATAGATATTATAAATCTAACTACCTCTATTTAGAGGTATTTAGATTTATAATATCTAGATTTTCTATTTTTTACATTTTTGGGAGTTTTAAAGTACAAAAGTGATAGTATATCGTGTTTTCTAAGTTACGTATAAGTGAAAAGAATGGAGTAGATCTAAATAAACATGTGTAGCTGAAGTTTTCGCGCTCTTCCAAAAATTCCAACATCACTTCAGTAAAGCCTACTGTCGCTTTACTGGAGGAGTTTTACGAACGTGCTTCATGTCATTCTACTTATTAATACGTGACATTGGAAAATGCGCTAAACTGTGCGCCATGCCATAAAGAAAGAAAAAAAAAGAATTATCTTCAAGACGTTTTGTCCTGTACATAAAATATTAATCATCCTTTCAAGATAGCGTTTGTAGTGTAATATGACTAAACCAAATAACTTTTGAAGGGATGAAGATTTAAAATAAATGTAGCGAATTCAATATGGGTTTTGGAATTAAAAATATTGTCTATAACTTATAGTTATATGATGTCTATGAATTTTAGTTATATACGAGTCAAATATTTATTTGAAATTTAAAATATAATAGCCAAATAAATCTAAATAGAATATTTGATTCATTGATATTTGAGAATCATAGACACTAACTTACAGACAATATTTCCAATTTCAAAACCCATGTTAAATTCGCCACCGCAAAATTTAGTCGAATCTCAAATTTCACAGACCTTGTTAGGTGTGCCAACGCAAAGCTAGTTCAGATATTTGAAACTCATTGTATATGATATATGGATTGGATATGAAGACAGAATCTCATTGGATTATAACCTAAGGTGTAAGGTGGACATGATTAAGTAAACAATCATTACACGGTTCATTCACGCGAAGCGAAACACCGATCAAACAGCGATGCTAGTGACCTCCACACGTGTAACTCTTTTTTCAGTTTTAAATATTATTAGTGCAACAGTGACTTTATACATATTCAACTGTACACTGAATGAAATCACAAGGACTGCTTTAATGGTCATATGTTACATGAAGTCGTAGAAATGTAAATAGTTAGTCGACATTACTGTATTGGGATAAATCCTTTATAAGTAATGTGAGTAGAAAATAATCAATAAATAAATATTGTTGCACTTGTTGATAATGTCATCCATATCTATATATATATATAAATTAAAAAATTAAAGTCTTTGTATGTTTGTCCTCTTTGCGTTTATAAATCATTCATCAGATTGTGATAGAACTTTGGTGAGTTGTTTCGCGTACGCCCGTGATGGATTCTGAATTATTTAAATCAGCAAATAAAAGACTATGCGAACGAAGTCGCGGGCAACAGTTAATTACTTGTAATAAATTTATATACATACTTTTAGCAATATTACGGCAATATTTCTTTATTAATCGATACATTTTTGGCTTCGCAACGAAGTAAGAAAGGAACACGCGTGCAGCTCAGACTAGGTTATTTATCTTGTTCCTATTCTGAAATTAACCGGGAGGGACTGTGACTGAAGGTGTGACTAAGAAAGAGAAAGGTAGATACTGATCAAGTCTAAAATGTAAACTTTCGATTTTTGGAATTTTGGATGGAGGATAGCTAAAAATTATAAAAAATAATCACACGACCAATAATCAGTATGTTTGATATATTGGCAGAATACATAAAAAAACATATTAGGTATATGGAATGATTTTCTGCAAAATAATACCTTAGTCAGCACAATATAATAAAACCACCCATATTAAATAGGCATGTTTTACTTATTTCACTCATTACTTAAACATACATATTATGTCAATTAAGATGTTGAGTCGAGCGAAAGTTAAAGACTGACGCCGTGCTTGTCTAACTTTATTGCGATGCAATAAAATTTATCAATATCTATATTTATAAGTCATGAATATGAATTTTACGACCCTAACACACTGCTATAGCTTCATGAAACCTTATCATTCTCTTCACACACTTATTCCAACCAATTCAATGTTTCGTCAATAGCTTTTAATACCTAATAGATTATATTATGTACAATATTTTCATTGTCTATTGTTAAAAAATAAATTCGTATTTCCGAGTCCACAATCGTGTTAATGTGTTTCCTATAAAAATTTGGAATAATTTCGAATTGAAAATTTTGATGAGATAATTTTGATACCATTAAAGAGTTTCTAAGTAAATACAGAATCTTAGCATTTATGTCCATTGAGTAAGTAGATGCAAGCTGACTTTATGTTTTCACTATTGGAACATACAATCAAGCTTGTCAAAAATGTACTCCAGCTCGAGCAAACTCTAAATCTGTAAACGTAAGAAATTTAGTAGAAAACACACAGTTCGATAAAGTTAATTTATTTTACGTAATCAACGACTTGTCTTCGCATGTGTGTTATAAGTACGGTGGTAGGTATCATATGTAAAAACTGCTGGAAGAATTGAAAGTGGAACAATTAAATTCTCAGTTTTTAGGCGAAGGAATACTTTCTATTGCAGTAACTAAAAAAGGAAATAATCAGTACTGAAAACTTATTTGATTATGTTGTTGTAATATGAACATAAAAATATTTTAAACAAAAATGCGATCAGTCTATTTCTAAATAAGGAAGTGCGTATACGTTTACTGGACAAAGTCAAAGTCGATGAAGGTTTATATCTTCCTGATGGACCAAATTACAAAATATTTTATTACATCACAAACATAAACATCGGCCCGAATGTTTACTGTCCACTGTTGTACGCAGTCTTGTCATTTGATCTTAATAACTGCGCAAACGTACAAAGTGGCTGTAACGAAACACATCTCAATTATTACAATGTTGTCTTGCACGGTGTTGATTTTAATTTTCGACTCAGTATGTTAATGATGTCAGAGATTTCGGTTTCTACTAGAATACACATCAAATAGGTACGTAATTTATTATTATTGCTTTTTTTGTATTTCAATCATAACTATTAGCAGCTTTTTAAAGATATCATACTTCTGTGTTTACTGAAAGGAAAACTTATTATTTAAGTAATTATGTATATCTAATAGCACAGATTTTTAAAGATGTAATGAGTATATGTTCACGTTTTGATTTCCCTAAATCGATTTATATGGAGCAATTCATATTAATAATCCACCGAAGAAATACAAATTCCATTTCTTTAGTGTGTTTTTTTTAAATTGAATATTATAAATTCTGATAATTAAACTAACGTAAAATGCAATGTGCAATATTGTAAGCAGTAGTTTATCTCATGATCTATTTTCTGGTATTGCTATCTGAATTTATTTCTCATATCTGTTAACAGTAGAGATGTTTCCTCATTTATTGTTTGTAATGCCATGTCGTGTGCGTTGTGTAATATTTGTAATTTCAAATAAGGTAACTGTGATTGTTAGTTATCTTTATGTAATAGGTATGAGATGACATTCTTTCACTTACATGTACGTATGTTGTATAATAAAACATTTTCTCAAATAATTTTGAATGCGAATTTTTTTTACATATTTTGAAATTTTTGTCTGGTTTCGGTTTGACAACAGCCATTCAATTCTGTAAAAAATTGAATCACCCAAGCGAGACTCGCGCGATAATTCACCCTATTTCGCATTCGAACTCATTTGGCCATCAAAAGGAATTCTTTAAACAAAACATACTAGGAGCGAAGTGAAATGATCTTGGATGCGAATTTGTCGGGATTGCTTTAAAAGTAAACATCTCAGTCGATATTTCGTCTTAGTGTATTTTAACTTCTTCTAAGATAATTACGTTAAATAAAATTTGTTTTATTTAGATTAGATTGTTAAATTTAGTCGAAACGTCAAAAAATTCATTTACAAGAATAGGTACGACTCCTCGCCGCGCTCATGGAGGCGGCGCTAGTATCTCTGTCAACTTTAGAGAATACCAGTTTACAGAAGTGAATTCGACAAATTTGCGTTAGAGAATGGCACTGCTGTAAGCGCAAATGCTTATTGCTAGAGTAGCGTCAAGTTGCGATTTTGTTGCAACTTGATCGGCCTTGATGCTCTGCTCTGTGCACCCCGAACCCGAAATAACAGGTACCCAGCTTTCTGGGTGAGAGACTGCGTTATGAGGGCTCTTACCCACTGAACTCCCTGCGGTAATCGTAGAGGGACTCCGAGTCCCTCTCGCATTTCTCGGGGGCGACTGGTACGGATACAGGAGATATGGAGGAATACTGTTGCCTTTTTCTGTGGCCCGAGCTACAAAGCTGACCAGTGGAAAAACGTGCACTAAAATCCGACAAAAATCTCAGCCAGGTATCATTTTTAGCGTTCTGTTTTAAAATTGGAAAAAATAAAACTCATTAAATCTCCCTGTTTCCCATCTATTTGTCTATTACAGTCTTTTTTTCTCGGTGACTGAATTAAATTTGGATCATTATAGTAAGTGGTTTTTCATCTTTGTCTATTACAGTCTTTTTTTCTCGGTGACTGAATTAAATTTGGATCATTATAGTAAGTGGTTTTTCATCTTTGGGAGTTAGTTTTGAGGGCTAAATAAAGTCAGGAAACAGTTTTTTAACATTTTTTTTTATGAAAAAGGAGGCAAACGAGCAAGCGAGTCACCTGATGAAAAGTGGTCACCATCCCCCATGGACACTCGCAACGTCCGAGGAATCAAGGGTGCGTTGCCGGCCTTTAAGGAAAGGATGGGGAGGGGGAATTGAGCCACCGGCACTCTCACTCACCGAACGAAACACAACAGCTTTAGAGGCTGTTATTTCACACCAATATTCTGTGAGAGGGTGGAACTACACCGGGCGAGCCGGTGAGTTGCAATGCAACATGGCTCTACCACATTAAAATCGTAACAATGTAAGCTAATCGTGTGATTTATCAAATGGAAACTTTAATCTACGAATTTAAAAATATGTAACACGTTACTTTGATTAATTTTTTTAACACTTGACATTGAAGGAAAGTTATTAGAATTGTATTAGATATCTAAACTTTTTTACATAAATAGAAAGCTTGACGATAAAAAGCTGTGTGATCTATTTTATTTTGCGAGGGGAAATATGATTTGTACTTAGCCGGTTTTTCAAGATAACTTACTATTGCACACAATATTTCAGATGTTACTTAGCATACGTAGACAACAAATATGTTAAAAAACATTTACATACTCTGCACCTGTGAATGAGAGACTATTTAAAATACAGCAGCAACTCAGTTTTTTAAATATAATGTTAAAATATCTTTGAAATATAGCACAATAGAAATTGAAAATCCAATAAATACATGCTTCCAATCCATTCAATACATATTACTCTGCTGCAAAACATGTATTGATTTTGAATTTCTTTTGTGCTATATTTTAAAAATATTTTAACACTAGATATATTAAAAAAGTGTTTATTCCATGCTTGGTTAAGGGAGAAATGTCTTCCCGCGCACGTTGTAAAAGTCGGCTAAGAGGCAGATCTCATTATTATGACACTAACATAGGCGAAGAGCTAGTAACCTGTCGATATCAGATTTCATTTTACTATCTGTAAACGATGTTTTTGGTCAAGGTGTTACTTATTGGGTATTGATGGTTTGCTCGTCCCGAATAGAAAATGATGTATTGAACATACGTAGGTAACTTAACAGTAACTGTAACAGATATGGAGTGACCGATTTTATAACTGACCACTTCAGGATTCAATGTATTCAGTGCTCTATTCTGCTCTAATTACTAAAGAAAAAAATACTTAACTTGTAATACTTAAATGTAAAAACAAAAATTGTAAACATTACACATTGTTGCACAAAGTTGATTCAGTCTACATACATATGTATAACAGAATTTATTATCACGAAATTATGGACATTCACACGTAATAAACATTAGTACATATTTATCTATAAACATTAAATACATACATACGTACGCATGATTGCAAAAGTAAGATTGTTAGCATTCCTATGCTTGATATGTGGTAAAAAAGGTAGGTGTGTGTTTTGTGACATAATATTATACACAGAGTATAATTTTCTAATTATCGTTACCTGTTTCGTAAATTAAAACAAAATAATTATAATTTTTATAATAAATAATTAATTCGATTGTGTAATGAGCTGGAAGTGTCTTCTCTAGCGAACATATGTCGTAGTCATATTTAAAAATACAATTGTAACTTTTCTAACACGTTACATTCAATTCTTATGTATAGGTCAACATTAATCTCTGATTCGTCGATTCGAAGGTCAAAAAGAATTAATCTGCCTTCCTAACCGAAGATCACGAGTTTGATTGCCGGTCAAGTTATTACAGAAAACGAGCGTTTCAAAATTGTCATGTGGTACCAACTTCTAGTATAGGCCTAGTCATTAGTTTAGACTTTAGAGTCACACAATTGGTGGAATTTTTTTCGTTCTAGAGTACTTCCTTCAGCTCTTTTAACTTTGACATTCATCATTTTCCATTTCGTTAAAACCTGTAGCAATGGAAGCGTCCATTCAGCTTAGACGCGCGAAAAAACTTTAAATTAAAAATAAGTTTAATACATAATATAAATATAACTCTTTACCTCGACATACATGACCATAATAATAAAAACTGTAAAAATATTATCTAAGTCATACTTACTGTGTTTAATTATTAAAGAAGAAAAATTATTAAAGAGATATAGTCAATGTGATAAAACCTGTCATTCTGTGTAATTCAATACTCTGTACAAGATTCCTGTCTAAACGAAGTGAAGTCATTAATTTTGCCAAATCACTTTTTCGTCTCCTTGCCGGCGCCGACGACCAAACCAAGCTGTAAAACAATTATGTGGCCTCATGTTTCGTTCTAGTATTCAAATTTTATGGGTGACGGTTACGGTCAGATTGTAAAGTGCTGAAAGTATTTTCTTTTAACATTGGTATAACTGTTTTGCTCAAAGTATGTTAATAATTAGATCTCTTTTCTATTATAAAAAAAGATTAGCTAATTAATAATTTGAATCTACGAACAACAAAACTTTAATAAAACAAAACTTAAATGTATAGTTCATTCGTTTGAAAATAGAAGTTATACACTTGAATACCGGGATTTCGAAACTTCATTAGACTACTGTAATGAATTTCTCGACTCAAACATAGTCTTAGAGAACTAACATGAAAATTATTGATGATGCTACTGACAATACTAGTTGTATTACATAATATACTAAATTATGAAACTTAGCGCTATGTAAAATATGCAAGTCATATGAAGACTGGTGAATAGGTCAATGTCCTCTGTACACAAGTCGAGGATATTTTAGGAACGCAATCAATAAGTTACTAAAACAATATTTGAAGGTTAAACGGTGTATAGGTATAAATAAATGTTACACAAAAACTATTAGTTATGGATTATTATTTATATTGTGTTCATATTATATATTATATTCATAAAAACGTGTAGCAGAAACAATAAAATCTGGGACAATTTCTACCAACCGTAGCTAAGAATATTTTCTAAAACTTTCATACGTCCCGAACTTTACTTGTCCACCCCAACTCTTATTTCCGAAACTGTTGTATCTACAATGTTCAAAATTTCCGAAAAACGAAGCTTAGCTTGAAAGTTATAGTAAAGATTATACGTAACGTTTTATGTTGTATATATGTAACGTTATATTTTATGTAAACTAATTTATTAACATATTTTATAAATGATGAATGATAAAAGAATCCTTTACGCGCAAGTCAAACTCACGTTTGACTAGATATTCCAATTTTAATGAGTATTGTCTTATAATACGTTTGACATGGCAAGGACGTATGTTTCTTTTTAGAACATTTTCTCACGAAATGGATAAAAACCCTAATCTCAGTTCATAAAGTTTGTTAATCAAAAGAATTTTTTTAAAAGTGTTTTCTGAAAAGACATTTACTATAATAATGTAATTTCACACAGATAAAGTTGCTTTCATTTGTATTATTATATTTATTATATATAATATATTGATATTTTCTGAGAAAATTGATATTATAGGAGTTTCGTATTTACTTTTAAGGTCGAAACCCTAAAAACAGGTGCATAAGTAAATTTTCCCCAATCATGAACGTAATAACATTCTAAAACCTAGTATTCAATTTATTCAAGTAAACTCAATTGCAAGCTGTTCATAAACGACAAACCTACCTCCGATTCGAAGAGAAAACCTGTACACTGAAAAGAACCAACAAGAAACTCAGCGAGGTACTATTTTTTCTAAATATGAAATGGATGTAAAGCTGAAGTCAGCAGTACGAAATAATGAAATGAAAGTTCATTTCTCCCCTCTTGTATGCATTATTGATAGCACGTTCCGATTGCATATCAAACATACAGAACCAATAAAATAATAGGTTAAGAAGCTGCATTGAATGCTATCAATGACTTGAATTGCTTGTAAGGGTCATATAAAGTCATACATTCCCTTAAAAGTTTCACTGAGGCCATGCAACATGCGATGAATGCATACAGCTATATAAATTCACTGATTTATGATTAAGATTCCATGCATTTATCGATGGATTGCAACTGTATTTGCCATTTCACCCTATTTGCATAACCAAGGTGTTCGGAATATTTAATGACTTGGAATACCCGACTAGTTATGCAGAGAAAGATTATGAGAAGACGTTACTAGGAAGACGTAGATTTATCTTAGCTTAGGAACCATCAGGAATAATTAAGCTTGAGCACCTACTAGATTTTTAGTAGTATTGTGAACAATATATAATCAATGATCAAAGGGGTGTTAGCCGAGTATTAAACTGTAGAAAAAGAAACGAATGTCATACCTATTTTATACATTTTTGAACAAAACTGGTCCGTTGGTGAGGTGGTTAATGCATTTGTTTTCCAAGCCGAGGACCCCTGGTTCAATTCCCAGTCAAATAAATTGTCATGGAATATTGAAACTAGAAGCTAGAGTTTGGGAAGTCTCGACTTTGCCAAAGTCCTGGGACACGAGACATCTCAGGTTAAAAGTCCATGGAATGTCCCGGTACTCTGAGATTTTGAAATAAAATTAGAATTGAAATGTTTTTGAGCGACATGTCTCAATGAAATCACCATTTTAATAAAAATCACCATTTAGTGAGCCTAAAACCATATAACTTTAATTATATTCGAAAAAATTGTTGTGTTTAAATCTCAAACTGACAAATGCATTGTTTGGTAATAAAAAACAAACTTAGTAAAGCAACCTTAGTACTAGTTAATCAATAATCGTAATGTCGCATTATTAGTCATTACGTAATGTAATAAGTGATAAATTTTTTCGGTAATATAAATAAGGATTATTCTATTATTATTGCATATTAAATTGTAAGTGAAATAATTAAAATAAGATTATGAAAAGCGTATCTCGAGTCTCTCTCCGAAAGTCGCGGAATAGGGGACGGTCCAGAGACTGTGAGATACGAGACGTTTCAGGACCCATACATACATCTACTAAACGATAAGTGCACGATTTCTTTGTGTAGAGTGATTTGAGTCTGCAATGTATCAGCTGCGCGTAGTCCGTGAAAGCGGGACAAAATATAGAGCTCATAATAAGCCCATACGATCTCCTTATGGGTAAACCGTCGCTATTTCCGATTTGCCGTGAACCCAGATTACAGATATGTCATTCCCAGAAAAAAATGACAGAAACATTCCTTGAAAATAGAGCACGTTTGAGAAAATTCGTAAGTAAATTCCCGGCAATATTCTTAAATTATAAGAATTTTCCCGAAAAGTTCCTTTTTTTGTATTTTATTTATGTTAGATTTTCTCATTGACACATCAGTAGCCCAAAGTGGAGTAACAGTGAAATTTTGTTGCATATTGATGCTCTCTCCATCCCAAAAGGGAAATGGTGTGAAGATATATCAAAATTATTAACATATATATACACATACACATCTTCACGCCGTATCCCCAACGAGGTAGTCAGAGAGGACGGAGCGCCAAGTGCCACGATCCTTACATACTTCTTTCGCTTCCTCAAATCTCATCATTCTCCTTACACATTAAAATTATTGTTTCGTACAAAAAGTTATGATCGAGTTATCTTGTTAATTTTTATTACTTCACAATGAAAAACTAATGAAGCCACTTTGTTTTAAACTTCTTTTAAATAATTCATTTCATTTTACGATTACTCTCCAAAGTACTTGTTTTGTAAAATGGTTCTTGTTATTAATTTCATCGGAGCTTTTGCGATATAACTGGTTAATTAAGAAGGCATACTTAATCGATGAAACCTGTCAAGTAGGGGATTAAGAGGATGCTCTCGGAGTATAGAGTTGCGTGCAAGTTAACATATAGGCGCTTTATTACAAAATGTGCCTGTGTATCTATTATATATATATATATATGCATATATATATATGCATATGTACAAAAGCCTGTCCTATTCTGGACCAGACCTTGTTAATTGCGAGGCTAGTCTACAGACGATACACCGTTACTCACTTAGTGAAGTCACGCACTAGATTTATAACGCCAATCTCTGTTTGTAATACGTATGTAAATATGTCGGTGTCCATTATAAGTGCACACATACATATCTTCGCTTCATTTCCTTTTCCAGGTAAACGAAAAATAAAGGTGTAGTAAAATAACAGCTTGACTTCTTACAGGCAATAAGTACTTGGGATTAGAGATCGTAAAACGGAACTAGACCGGTGCCTGAGTCTATCTCTTAGCGGCTTTGTTGATTTTTATAACTGGCGAGGGAAGATAATAAACAGTAATAATAATTCTACGGTATACTTTCTCTCATAGGCCAGCATAGAAAAATTAATTATTAATAAATTTATTTTAATGCTTGAATAAAAGATTCTTCGATATTGTTTTATAATGAGGAACTTTGATTTTAATAAACTCAAAAAATAATGAAAAAAATTTGAATATTTTATTCATACATATTTTTGTCAAATTAAAATTTCACGTACACAGCTTTAAAATTGAACCTTATCTAAATGATCCTTAAATATAGTCAATAGAAATGATAATTTACATATTTGAAACGCTCGTTTATTTATGAATATCGAATCTATACATTTCACAAAATTAGTAAATGTAACGTTATTACAGAATTATTACTATTATAAATAATAATAACTAATTAATATTAATATTAACTTGCTGTTTCCCATGTGCCGGCGACTTCCAAGTCAGCAGGTGCCGCGGCCAGCACTGCCGAGAACTTGAAGCGGCGTAAGTATGCGACTCTCTCTGAGAGTTTCATATTTACGCCCTTTGCAGTCGAAACTTTGGGTCCCTGGGGCCCCGAAGCCCATCGACTGGTTTCTGATATTTGTAAGAGACTGGTCGAGGCTTCGGGAGACCGCCGGGCTGGCAGCTTCTTCCGCCAACGAATCAGTTTGGCTATTCAAAGAGGCATTGCTGCCAGTCTGCTAGGTACCTTGAGCAATGACAGCTTTCTAAGCGGCAACTTTGAGGAAGTTTATTATTTAAGATAATGTGTAGTTGTAAGTTTGTAAATATTAACATAGGTATGTACTTTTTTTGTTAATAAAGGCTTTTTTTTTACTAATTAATAATAATAATTATTATTACATAATACTTGTACGTTTTTTGACCAAGTAGTTCCAACTATTATTAAGAAAAATTTAGTATGTAATCTGAATCTTAATTTTTATTCGCTATTCTAAACATAATTATAAAAACAATTTATTTAAATGCATTGTTTATTTGCACACGCGAGTCAACTTTTTTGATACTTTTGTGAAAAATATCAAAAATGTTCAATCTCATAAATGGCAAAAACTTAATGATTAATATCATACGTCAATAGTTACCGACATATAAAAACTATGCAATAAAAATTACAATATATTTTAGGTATATTCCGTTTTTTACCATTTAAATATGCAGTCATTTCAAAAACATGTACTTGTTTTAAACTCAGATTTTTTATCTAGTTTGAAGTTTGAAACACTTTTTTATTTTTATCTTTTATACTGGACTAGTCGATAAAACTACGTCTTAGGTGAAATAAAGCTATAAAATTAACCAGTGAACTATCACTAATATTTATATCGAATACTAATTCTAGATAGCTAAATGGATAAGATAGATAGATAATAGATAAGTTGTAAATGAGTTGTAATGATCAATACAAAGCGTTACAAACACTTAAAAATTCCGTACCTTAAAAGGAAAAAGATAATTTTATTAAGATCATTCATGCATCATCTGTCACAAACCTCAAGTCAGAACCCATATGCTGTCATATAGTATGCGGTATAGAGTCGAATTTATAGTAATACGAGTACATATACTCATATTATCGCATCTTTTTTGAACTACAGATTGTAGTATGACAAATAGTACAAATACGAAATTAAATGTCCAAAATTTTTATTTTTAATTATTATATCATGAACTTATGCCGTCGTATGGAACCTGACACTTTGCGCGCGAGACGTATTCGTCTTTTTTAAAAGTTTTTTAAAGCCTTATTTTTAACAGACTGGAAAAAAAAAAGGAGAATCCATTTTCGTCTGTATGCATGTTGAAAGGGTATATTTCCGAAGTGGTCCCATTTAATTTTCATCGGTGTTGGAGCTTGAACTTCGAAGATATACCAAATACACCAAATATCGCGACCTTTATTTATATTGATGAATCTCTTGTTTATCGTTGCACTCCAGAATTAGAAAGAAGTTAATTGTACACCTGCCTCAAATATTTATTTTGGCCAAGGTCACTCAAAAGGGAGAAACAAACATTTTTTAAGAAAAATAATTAAACCGCCTTCAAAAAAAAAAACACTAAAAAGTACAAAATAACTATCCTTTACTAATTAAAACTCAAGTACAATAAAAATAACTTCATAAATACGATACACATGCCTATATAATTAAATTTGTCAGATATTGAAGTCGGTGCCAAATCAATGTGCAACAAAAGAAAGTTTATTAGTTTAGTAGGCTTGGCACTGACTTCAGTAACTGACAAATTTAATTATACAAAACGTTACAAACGTTAATATTTATAAAGTGATTTTTCTTGTGCTTGAGTTTTGATTAGTAAAGAATAGTTATTTTGTACTCTTCAGTGCTTTTTTTAAAGTACAGATTGTTGAGCTATGAACACTAATTCTAGTAAACAACGAGCAGGTATTAATTTCTTTGAAGTCATTGAACTGCATATTACAGAGTTTCTAAATACAATATTCAAGTTTGAAAAATTTATGTTTGCATTATTTACAGCAGAAATAACTTCTTTATAATCTAGTGTTCTCATATCATAAACATTCTGAAACATTATGAACACAAACATCAAAGTTCCACCTACGGAAAAAAAAACGCCCGTAATTTCAGTATTTTATATTAGCTTAGAAAGTCTTTGTTCATCACTAGTTAGAAAAACACTGAAAATTATATGACCTTTTCCATAAGTCTATTTTCACCGTGATTCAAACACTAAATACTACAAAACATTAGGCGCAATGAGCAGTTCGTTTACTTAATTTTATCATGTGCTTTATTTTTGACAAAAAGATGGACCACGCCGGCGCAGAATGATGAGTGCAGACAAGCTAGTTGCCTAAATATTGTCAGAGTTTTTACAAACAATCATCAAAATATAGATAAATAAATAAATCTAATTAGCACCGAGACGCTCGATACTTCTGCGATAGTATAAAACACTGAAGCACCATACCATCACCACCACTAACTTTACCTGCAACGTTTAAAAAATCAGAACAAAAATGAATATTTATCGGAAACTATTGAGACAAATATGCTTTTAAGGAATTTTGTAGTTTTATGGGCTATTATGCATTGATGTATATCTACCTAATTATAATAGATTATAACGTGCATGTATGTTTTATTTAGCTATCAATTTCTTATTAATGATTTGCGAACACAATGCTCTATTTTCGACAAAGTTCGACAGTACAATTAAAGCAATTAGGCAGCAGACAATGGCGGATATGATCAGTCTGACCGATTTCCACATTTATTATCCAACAAGGAGTGGCTTAATATTCGCTAACAGATTGACATGATGTCACGTTCTATTACATCATGTAACTGTAGCAGTATGACACCCTTTTCTTGGAAAACCTTAAATATGTCAGTAGGGTTAAAAATGTTTCTGAAGGCTTGCAATAAAACGAGTTTAAAAATTTAATTAAAGAATTACTTTCCAGTACTGTTTCCGATCTTCATTTCTCTTCAAATATTTGTAATTATTTAATTAAAAATGATATTAAACGAGTAATATTTGTATATATGCATCTACAATTCTACATATATATTTATATTTGATATCGTTTTCTCAAAAACGGCTCTAGTGATTGCGATGCAATTTACAATATAAATTCGATCTAGCTAGGTCTCAATTCTGGGAAAAATTGTCTTTCACACACTTGAAACTTCTAAACTTTTTTAATTTTGCAACAGACTTTACCTCTCAATAGCACAATGGCTAGAGCGTAGGTCTACCACGCCGAAGTGCGCGGGTTCCAATCCTGCAATGATCTTTTTTTTTTTTAATAAGTTGAAATAATATGTCCAAGTTCAGTTTGCAACAAATACCTATTAAAAACACATATCACTTTTACAATGTACTTATAATAAGGAAATAAAACTAAAAGATAAGTAATGATAAAAGTATAGGCTTCATAACTTCAGAGTTTAGACCGCCGTACTACGAATTGAGGCAAAACATCAGATAAAATATAGATTTTTTTTTCTTGATTTGATAAAATATAGATATATGGTTTCTAACGAAATGGCGACCGATCACCTTATTTGATAGTAAATGTGTATCGTATGTACAGGTGAGTCAGGTTATCTGATTTAGATCACCGTTGCTGCTCAGACACGGCGTCTGTTGCTTTGGAGTTGTTTAAAAGTCATGGACTTTATTTATTTTCCTGAAAAAATGAATTTAATGTTAAATTTCATGGACTTTCTTTACTTTAAGATTATATGTTATTTAAAAGAGTAGTATTATACAAGCAATATCTGTATATTTATAATCGCGTTATCGTAAACCGCTCTAACGACTTCGATGAAATTTACAATATAGAGCTTTACGGTGGTCAAAAATCGATCTAGCTAGGGTACGGTTCTAAGCCAATTCGTTTTCTCTATGTTTTTACACACAGAAAACTACTCAACTCTAAACTCTTCTGATTTCACAACAGAGTTTACCTTCTCAGTAGTACTTTATCTAGAGCGTAGATCTACTAAACTGAAATACGCGGGTTTGAAAACTGCAATGTGGTCAGACTTTTTTTGTTATTTTTTTTTGTAAGACACCGAGTGAAGTACGGTTGCCCAGATTCTTATTTATTAAATGCTTTATTTGTATAAAAGTATAAAATTTTACAAACTTACGATAACATTTTTTTGCCCATTAAATGCAAAATATTGATAAATGTTTTACGAAATATGGATAAAAAATCTAGTAACATTGTAACATATTTATTTCCATTCGTGAATAACATATCAATCGTAATTTTTTAAAAGATTTAATATCCTGTGGTCATAATACAGGTAGAAATCAAAATGTTATTAGTTCCGTCTTATAAAATTCGCCATGAAAAATTAAATATATGTATGTATGTCCAATTAACAAAAAACTTGTTTAATTAGCGTATTCCAGGTGTCCCTAACATAATTATAGCAACCCTGCAACATGACTGCAGACCATGTAATGACTTAATACACGCTTTGGTGCCTCCACCCGACGTTATAACCCCAATTTGACAACATAACCGATTGAGATGAATTACACCAATTATTTTTATGGACGTTTACACAAAGGGCTGCACTTATCTGTTTTGTAAACATATTTTATTAAGTAATTTAAGCGCAGTATCACGAATGAATAATAATATCTAGTGTGCTACCGTGTGAGGCACGAAAGCCATTTATTTGAATTTCACACGTAAATTTTACTCTCCCGTTTAACATTATAAAGCTACTTTGAAGTGACCACAGCTCAGTACTCTGAGAAATAGAATCTCAGGAATTTAATCTGAGTTTAATTTCACTATACGGTAACGAAATCTTCTAAATACAAAGTCATGTCACGATCAAGTAAATAGATAATCTCAAGACAATTACATCACTTTTGTGACCTAAAACAAGATACTAGACTTGCGCTATGGATACTGCATCACTAATTGGGGGAATTCCCGCAAACTCAGAATCCAAAAAATTTAGAAAAGCTCGTTTCCTAAATTGACATAACCAGAAATCGAATCTGGTAGTCTCAAATTGGACGCAGATGCACTAACCACCGTCCATAATACTTATTTACGTGGGAGGAGGTTTTCCTATAACTTTCATGAATTGTATGAGTGGTAGAGTTTGTTGGGTCAGATTTTCTTGGTCCACATGTTCGTAGGTAGGTTTCTGGGCATAGTTAATAGAGTTTTCTGAACTTTTGTGGACTTCGAAAGAGCATTTGATAAAGTATTGCGAAATAAATTGCGGACTCTCTTGCCTGAATATGGCATTAGGGGCCCTTACCATGTGTTATCATCTATCCTTACAAAGGCTCTATTGCCACGTCACCCTGGCTCGCAGTTTATTCAAGCGGCTGACGAAGATGTGTATATAAAAGCATACAAAGGCACTCGCATACCTAAACAAAATATGTAGCGAAAATGATGATATTCTAATCTAAAAAAATATGTAAAAATAAGTAAACGATTATATAGAAAATAAGTGGCAAGATTAAAAAATACTTAATTCCTCTTAAATGTCATTTAAAATAAAGTTAACTACTTCCATTACAGCTAATACATAGGTACATAGGATGAAAATTATTTCCATGTTAATTGTGTAAGTGTAATATGTACGTATAGTATAATGTATGGACATCTTACACAAAGTATTTTCAAACTATAAGACACACGAATTAGAGCGTGTCATAGAGATTTTCTCATCGTAGTGTTAAAATTGGTGTAGTAAGGTGCCCGACGGACACCAAAAACAATAAATAGCCATGACCTTCTATTTTAAATATTACATAAACAATTTCGATGTCTTTAAAAATTCTTTATCTGTCTTTTATCATTGTTTTTGGTGTTGAATTTAATTGTCAAAATAATGGAATATTTATGACTAGAAACAAGACTATAAAATGTATAACAGGCTTGCAGATCTGAAAAATTCCGAGTTTTTTATAAAAGAAATGAATTACAAAGTAAAGATCTCATAAACCATTTTTATAGATCTTACATAGGCGATGCGAATGACGTATCGTAGTAAAACACCAGATCTCGCCGGCTGTGTGGATCAGAGCGAGTGTTTATCGCTTGTTAGAATCGTGGTGCGCCTGCGCAGCCGTCCGTCCATTTACCTTTGAACCAGATGATGCGAACTTGAACTTCAAGTGCGTATACATATCAAAACGTTTCCGTATCGCGCTTCCTATCAGATTTATTTACAAAAATTTTGCAGTTGAAAATATTGCGTTGCAATTGCTTGAAGTGTTACTAGGTGCTCCCCTAATTAAAACTATTGTATCCATAGTACAAGTTTTTGGAGTCACACGGTTAATGTAAATGTCCTCAGATTAATATTACATATTCTACTTTTTATATATTCACTATATTTATAAGTGTAGGTAATAATAACATTACCTACTCCTAAAACTATCTGCATTGTACAGACACGGCTCTGCTGCTGTTCTAAAGATCTATACATAAATATGAATATAAGCAGTAATTAAGTATAATCAATTTACATTCAATCAATTTTCGATGATCACATCTAAAAACTGACTCAACAATTGACAACTTAACATTTGATACTCGTAATTAAAATGTGAGTAATATTTAAAATGTGAGTTGTTCAAGTAATGAGGATTTACTAACAAAAGTTCAGGGCTGCCCAACATAATCACAGCAAAATCTTTTAAATTCGAGTAAGGTAAACAAAATCATACAAATCTCTTATAAACGTTAAAATAATGACCGTTAAAAAAAGGTTTTCCGTGCTTTAAACTATGTTGACAATTTAATGTTGTTGTTAATCGCATAGGTCTACTTATATGACGAGATACAAATATATTTCAGCTCTTTTCAAACGAGTAGGCTTATGATTTATTTAGTAAAAATATTTTAGAAATTGTGATATTATTATCTCGTACCTAATAAATTATCATCTCATAATAATACCTTCGATTTCTTGTAATTTTATTATTAGTTTCATGAAGCTGTTAAATTATTTCGAGCCATTGTCATCAGGTATTTATTTCAAAGTCCAGCTCTTGACGATATACCATTCTGTTCTAATTTACACTCGCAGTTTACGAGAAATAGTTCAATTTGAAAATTTGGTTTTTACATGTAAACTGAACTAATAAGCTATTATTATCACCTTTTTTGAACGATAATTAACGCCTTTTTATAAATATAAAATTTACGTATTTAGTCAATTAAAATCTTTTATTACATGTTCTATGTTGTTTCTAATTATTTTTTGTTTTTTTTTTCCAGACTTACATGTTGTAGATAAATACACGGGATCATATTGTACAATGTGGATAAAAATAACTTTCAATTTCGTTTATTAGTATATAGTATAGCATATAGTAGGTGATTTCGACTTATAACTAGTATCGCCTCATCCAATTAGAGCGATGTTTCAGTTCAATACGATTTGGGCCTCTGATCTCATTCCGATCCAGAAACCGTGTGATTTATGTTCAGATTACGCTGTGTCGATGGTGACGCAAGTTAGTGGCCATCCGTCCGTGACTGTCGAACACTCCTTGATGACTTGTGCGCCTGGTAATGTGCCCTATTTTTATACATGGGAATGTGAGCTGAAATTTCGGTCAACGTAATATATTATTTTGGTTAATTTCACAGCAATATGTACGTACATATAATATGAGAATGATGAGATTTGAGGAAGCGAAAAAAGTATGTAAGGACCGCGACGCTTGGCGCTTCGTCCTCTCTGACTACCCCGTAAGGGATACAGCGTAAAAATATGTAATGTATGTATATTAAGTTGTCTCAAAAAAAAATTCAGTTGTTTTTTTAACGCATATCCTCTAATTTTATTTGTTTTATGTCGAAACATTTGTAAATAAAATTTCGTGCAATTTAAACCACTGCAACTCGTGCCGACTTGCATCTAAACTTGTCAGTACTTGATTACTTGTGCGCCCACAACTACGTCTTAATGAGTTCATAATTTGTTATTGTTTTGTCAGTTATATACGTATTTTTTTATTAGTAAACATGTCGGTAAAATTAAGTAGTTCAAATAAAGATATATTATACCTAATAGGTGATGCCAAACATCAAACAACGACCTCGAATCTTCCTTCAAATAGACACGTATTCGCAGTATTATTTTATAATATTCGTGAAGTGAATTTAACTGTGAACAAAAGTGCTAATCTATATATATATACATATCCATGAGTAAAGAACAAGCACAAGCTGTTTGGAAAGCAATGTTAGACTGGAATGGAGCGTGCTCTTTGAGCAGAAGATTGATAGAAAAATGATTATTTTTGTTTTCCGCCATCACATATGTATGAACTGGTGTTGAAAAGATTATTCGAAGTAAAAATAAAACAAGTGACTGTATTGTGTTGCGTGGTTGTAAGCCCTGGCATTCCACTCTTAAAGAATTCAGAAATCATTGGGAAAAATCGATCCCCTTAAAATATAATGTTACAGAGAAAAGATAGTCGTGATTGAGCAGTGAATGATACATCTGAAAGAGTGGTCAAGTTGATGCAGGACTTCCGTGGTTTGATTACAGTTGAGGAGCGACAGAAACAATGTTTGTTACGATGTGTACAAGAAATCAAATAGCTATGTCCGGATTATAAAAAGCAAACAGTGAAAAAAAATATCCATATTGTCCCCTCAGCCAGATACGTAGGGTTGTTGTACGTAAACGTAGGAAATGATATGTGGTCAGTATCTCATGGAGTTATTAAAACATATGTAAGCATATATTTATTATTATTTATTTAATTTGGTTATTTAATTTATTTAATTTAATTATTGAAAAAACCAGTAGATACGGATTCCTTTTTAATGTTTCTTAAATTTAATATCTTGTAGTTGCATTGCAGAACGATAACTCTGGATTCGAATAATTATTACTTAGACATCCAAAGAGACTACAATATGTTCGCTTATGTGTTGTAGACATTGATGTAACGAACGAATTAAAAACAAACGGTAGCGGTCGCGTGATTGCGACGAACGTGCGGCGCGACGGTGAATAGTGCATGACTAACCCCGGCGTTGATTTAACCATCTATCTATCTATGTATATCTATTTCTATACATATAATAAAATCTTAGAATTTCTTCGTTTGTAAGCCCATCACGTGAATACCGCTTATTGAATTCACAATCTAATTTCTAAAAAATACGAATCTTCTATCATAGTAACATATGGTGTTTATTTTATCGAAATTAACCCACTCAATCAAAAGATAATAAAAAGAAATCAAATTTGGTTAGAAACTTGATAGCGCAACCTGTCGTCATGGGGAAGATTTTCGCACAATAAATATATATGTACAATGAAAATGTAGTAGGTACTATCTATGTACAATGAAAATATATTTGGAAATAAAACTGAGACGGTGTTATGTTTTGTCTGAAAAAAAATAAATAAAAAATTACACATAAAATAATATTTTATATGTCTGTTAGTTCGTTCGGGTGTTACTTCGAAATTCTCAAAACAGTTTTGAAACAGTTTTTTTAAACATTTGAAAAATTAGGATTCAAGTTAAAAACAGATTGTCATTATAATATATCATTACATTATCTTCATTATAAGTATGAGTGGTGGACATCGAACTTAGAAATTATAAGTGATTGTAATAATAATAATAATAATAATAATACTCTCAGACATTTCACACAGCGCCATCTAGTCCCAAAGTAAGCTGCACAGCGCTTGTGTTATGGGTACTAGACAACTGATATACTACTAATATACTTTTCTTTTGTAAATATATACATAACAAACAACATAACATAACTTCACGCTGTATCCCCAACGGGGTAGCCAGAGAGGACGGAGCGCCAGGAGTCGCGGTCCTTACACACCTCTTTCGCTTCCTCAAATCTCATCATTCTCCTCACACATTTTCGCCTAGGTATGCGAGTGCTTTTGACATTTCCGTCTGCTATATACATATTATACATAAACACCCAGACTCGAGACGGGAATCGAACCCGCAACCCCCGTTTTACTTACCAACGCGCTAAGCCGTTGCGCCACGGAGGTCGTCTAATAAAATATTTATTTAATAAAAAAACAATAATTATTCATTCATTCATTCAATAAGTCATTGGCACAACTACAGACGTTGCTGTCTACTGACTAGAGAAAATTTACTAGGAGCGTGTCGGCTACGCTTTAACTTAGGGTTCTGTAATAATTTCGTAAACTACAAGTTTACATATCTCCACGCTGTATCCCTAACCAGGTAGTCAGAGAGGACGGAGCGTCAAGCGTAGCGGTCCTTACATACATCTTTCCCTTCCTCAAATCTCCTCAATTTCCGTCTGCTAACACTCGCTATTTGATCTTCATAAGTCAGTCTTCCTTGGGTTCAATACATTAACGTTAAATTAAAAAATAAACGATCAAAGTTGAACTCGCATGGAGAATGTTCTATATTATAAATCATCGCATTGCTTTTTATTTTTTTCATTTCATTGAATAAACGGAGACCTAAAATATTATAAAAAATCGTCAGCAAAATACTTTATTAATCATAAACTACGTTATTTGTTATGATAAACGAAAACTACAAACATATACTAACATAGCGCTGTGTCTTATAATCTTTAAGACACAATTTTCGTTTAGGGTTTTCTATACCTTATGAGTGAGGCTCTAAACGTACATTACGTTTTTTTTTTAATTTTTTAAGCTACACTGCCGTCATTAGATCTTACTATATCCTTATGAATAAATATCAAACTTTAACTTATTTCGCCTAATAAATATCAAACTTTAGCTTATTTCGCCCAATAAATTTGGAGAAAATAAGCTGCGACAGAACAGATAGACACGTGAGTGATTCTTTAAGGGATATATTTTTTACAGAACCCAAAAAAATCAAAATGAGTTGAAAATACCTCCATTCTTAATTAATATTTAATAATAATTCCACTTTTGATTCTCGATGCTGGTTCTGGATTACCAATTTATGTCCTTATGCCAAACTACTCGGTAGATGTAAAGATGACAGAATAAATCGACCACGACATACGGACAGATAGACAGATGGACAAACGGCGGACAGACTGACGTGAAACTCTGAGTTCCATTAAAAAAAAACAGTTATCATATTTGAACTGAAATCCAACACAATTTCTATAAAAATCTGTACTGAATAGAATCAACAAAATTAGGTAAAACTATTTTTTTTAGAATAGTGTATACTGGATATAAAACAGATTTTTCCAAATCATGTCGGGGTTTATGTATAGTCTTTGATAGGTTGTCCACGTGACACTTTGAAGGACTGAAATTAGTATTCACTGATGATCATCGGAGTCGACTCTGGTCACTCCCATTGTGGAATGATGCGGAGATTTGAATGTTTGAATTTGATGTCAAATCAAACAATATCTTAAACATCTTAAAAATACTTGTTGCAGATGTCAAAAAGTAGGTATCACTTTCTACTGATAGAACTGAATACGAGTGGTCAACACCATTCGTGCTTAAACTTTCTGTCACTCGTATGTCAAAAATACCATTTCGTGATTTTTGATCATTTTCGAGTGAAAGAGTCGAGTGCTCGAAAGTCAAAAATCGCCCCCTGACCCTCGACGTGAGTCGGAGAATCTTAGATACAAACATTTATAACTATTGTACAGATATGATCCTAACAGGTGAAACAAGCCCCGTGACTCTGTGAACTTGCCAGCTTGTGAGCTGGCCAGTCAGGTGATCTTATTTAGGTACAGCGTTTATTACAGAAAAATATGAATGTACAGCCTTGAAGACATCTCATAAACCCAAAAAATTAGATATTTTGCCTATTAGTAAAGGAACTCAGCGGAAGTAAACAGAGAAATGAAAACACTGTTTTCGCTGTGAATTATCGTATCGACTAAGTTTATTCTGACCTTAGAAATAGGTATATAATGGAAAAATTATAAATTATGTAATAAACACAGCTTTTGGGTGAATCTAATAGATTCATCTCTTGTATAGCCATCATCCATTGAAGTGCCTAAAGTTTTTTGTGACTATGCACAATTGCACATATTCCTCTGCTTTGATTCTTTAAAAAAAGTCACTTTCGGAGTTCACGTAACTATTGGCGTCGATCTGCGAACCACTCCCACAGCTAGCTAAGCATCGCGTGTTCAATGTTGGCTCTCAGCTCTATGTATGTAAATACAGTAGATTCTATATAAACATGCTAGATAACATGACTACTTAACATAATATACATGCATATATAAAAGCCCTATAATAAGACAGTGTACAGAAATTAATTGTGAGCATTGATTTGATCGAATTGATGTTGGTGTGAAGATATATTGAACCCTGGGTAAGGAAATGGGCCACTTAATTAAATTTCACGCGAACAAAGTCGCGGACAACAACTAGTGCTAACCATTACTGTTTTGTGCGCGTCATGGCTCGTGTGTATTAGGGCGCATGCATACAAACCGCATTCGCTAGCTTCCTACGAAGTTATCCTATTACGTATTATATTTTTATTGCTATCTGGCCTGGGTGTCATTGGGAGCTCCCTTTATTAGGTCTTATGGTAGGTGCTTGTAGCATGAGCTTATGTCTGCTTAGATTGGAATGACAAAATTAGTGCGATCGTCTGGATATTTATTAATTACTGTTGATTAATTACTATCCACAAAACATTGTCGTACTAGTCTACGTTATTAAATATTATACGTACAAAACTAATTAACGGTTATAATAATTTTACGTTTCCTTGACAAAACACAACAGCGTTAAAAAAATGTATCTCTGAGTAACTTACCACTGTTCGGTAATTCAAAATACCAACTATTAATGTCCAATGTATTCTTGATTTCATAAAAAGATAAGAGAAAAGCTAGTCGTTAGTTTACAAAACCAGAATAAAATTGGTGAAGTTCGAAAAGATGGCTTTCTGTATTAGTCCCATCGGCAAACGAAGTTCGGTATTCTGCGTCTGATTATATTATAGTATAATATAGTTTCTCCTATTGGTTTAATATATTATGTACCATAAATATACTTAATGTGTTGCTTTTAAAGCCACATAATTATTTCAACAATACCTTTTTACTATATGAACTTAATTATCATTATTTAAACTAGTATTTACCTAAAAAGCTTAATTAATTATAATTAATTATTTATCATTTGACATTTTTGATACTAAATCCGTTTTCAAGATATGTAATTGAAAAAGCAACATGCAAAATGGATAAAAGAATATTAGATGTTCATGCAGCTTGTTTAATGTTTTTGCACAAAGGCCATAAAGAACGGAAAGACAAGTGCTCCCTTTGTATTAGTTAACGATATTTTATTATATTTCGCAAGTATCGCTGGCACTATCTAATCTTTCGTATCTCCAACTTGGAACTGTGAATACAAAACCATGAGGAAGTTGCTGCGGCCATTTCAAACATTTAAATGTGGACATTACGCGGAGATAGTAATAAAGTGATTGCATTCCATCCTTTCTGACTACCCCTTTGGGGATATAACATGAAGATGTATGTATGTATGTATGCATGTATGTACTACCCAGTATCTACTACTAGCTCGCATTTTTTCAGAATTTTCTATTCCATATTTGAAAAGTTAGGAGAGGGGTCACACTTCTTGCGTTAAGTTAGTCACACTTCTTGCGAATTTAATCTTATTTATTTTACGAGTATTTCAATTTCAAGTCAGTTAACTAATGAGTACTAACTTAAAAAAAGGTCATATTTTGAAACTTTTGTATCATTTTTAAAGAATATGTCTAAGGTAACTCCACACGCTTACGTGCGCTGGATTTTTATTTTCATCCCTCAGTTACATGTATGGAGTGCCACCCATAATAACTTATCTCGTTATTACACTATACCATTAAAAATAGCGGTTATTAAAGACATCTATCTGCAAATGTCATGTACATTGCGCCAATTGTTTCAGAGTAAAATGACTATGAAATACTTGCGGACAGACGGACATGACGAATTTAAAAGGGTTCCGTTGTTGCTATTTCGCTACGGAACCCTAAAAAAAGTACCTAGCAGTGACAATTTGTTAGTTCATTTCCTAAACCTGTATCAGTACTAGCGGCCCGTCCCGACTTCGCCCACGTTGAATACATAATATATTTCTCATCAAAAAAATCGAAACACCCCTGAACTTTGTTTTCGAATGAGTCTTATGAATTTTTTGCGCTAAAACAAAAAACAGAAATAGTGCCAGTTAATTGCGGATGTTATAAGGTATCGTTTAACAAACATTGATGTTTCAAATTAAAATTAAATTTCTTTAGCTAGCGTGTTTTGTTCAACAGCTATAGTTTTAAAAATTTGTAAAATGTAAGAAACAAAGACGTAAGACAAAAAAATGTTAAAAAAAGTTTATTCAGTATCTCGTGATTCCTCCCCGGGCTCTAATGACTGCTTCCATGCGGTTCCTCATGGAACGGATGAGAGTCACAATCTTGTGTTGTGGGATGTTATCCTATTTTTCTCCTATAGCTGTTTTAAGCTGGCCAAGCATCTCCGGAGCAGGATCTCTCGCTCTTACTCGTCTTTTCAACTCATCCCATAGGTGTTCTATGGGATTCATATCCGGGCTTTTTGCTGGCCAACCCATAACCGTAATACCGATTTCGTTCAGGTATTCATTTACAATGCTTGCGGTATGAGCCCTGCCCCCAATAAAATGTGCGTAAGGTACCACATGAGGCACCAGACAGTCTTCGATGTAACGTGACCCATTTAATGATGGTAAGCGAGGTCCAGATACAAAACCAAATTCGGTTTTTCCATCGGCACTTATGCCTCCCCAAACCGTCCATGAACCGCCACCGTAACTGACTCTTTCTTCAATGCAGCACTATGCAAAACGCTCTCCTTCTCTTCGATACACCTTCTTTCTTCCGTCGTTACCATACAGCATGTTCTTACATTCGTCAGAAAAGAGAACTTTGCTCCATTGAAGGTATGACCAATTTAAGTGCTCACGTGCAAAGTTAAGGCGCGCTCTTCGGTGGTCTACCGTCAATTTCGGGTCATTAGCTGGTTTAAGAGGTTTCAGGCCACGCTCCGGCAATCTTCTTCTAATGGTAGAATCGCTCACAGTCAATCCTCGAATCTCATAGAGCCGCTGCTGAAGTTAAATAGAGTTAAATCGACTATTTCTTAGAGAAACTGACACAACATACGGGTCATCTTGTTCAGACGTGACTCTACCAGATCCTGGACGACGAGTAAACATACCAGTCTCCGGATAACACTGATACACTCTATTAACAGCAGAGGGGTTAAGATGCAATTGTGCCACCACACACGTTGACTAAGCCCGGAATTCAGCAACACCACGATTTGGGCGGCTTCCGTGGGCGAGGTATCCATATTTGTTAGGAAAGTAATCTCCTTGGTAGGATTTTTGAAAACTTTGTTAACAATCACTATTAAAAAAAACGAGATTTTTGGCAAAAAAAAATGTGATTAAATGCAGAAATACCGACGGAATACACATTTAAAACAATCTCTACATTGAGCTCCACATTCATTTATTCCAGGGGTTCCCAAACTTATTTTGTCTACTGCCCACTTTGAGAATAAATTATTTTTTAGCGCCCCAATTTTTTCACCTACTGAAAAACCACTATAACTTCAAATTAAATTAATTAATTATTGTGAGCTATATTAGCGGAGATTAAACATTAATTCCAAACGAGACTTTTACTATAACCCGCAAGAGTTAACTTGAAACCTGAGCGCAGTAGGTAATACACAACGGCGCTCAGGTCTCAAGTTAACTCTTACGGGCTACACCTGCCAATGAGAATGATTATTGAAACGCAACTTTATAGTATTCAAACATAGTGTCTTTTATTCAAAATAAAACAAATATAATCGATCCTTATATAAAAACTAATGTGAAGGATGAATCTGATGCTGTTTAATAAGTTTGTTGATATCAGGTTCCAATTTACTCAAGAACAGTCGCAAGTCGCCACGTTTGGTAACATGCAAACGATTTTTCTTTTTAGTAAGCAGTGTTGCCACAGCACTAAATCCACGTTCACACAAATATGACGATGGGAATGCTATCAAGAATCGCTGAACGATTGACCACAATCCAGGGTACAATTGTGGGATCGGTTTTTGTAGCGAAAATTCTTGGTAACCATTTTTGAACTTGATTTTTATTTCCTCGTTTGTTGTCAATTCTATAAGTTCTTCCAGCTGAGGTGACATTGCTGTGTTGACATTTGAAAACGGATCCAACACCCAGTCTGGTATTTCCAAATTCAAAATGTCCTGGTATCGTTCGGTGAAGTCAATGTGGAGGTTTTCCAAATGTTGGCAGTAGGCAAACAATTCGTCGTTACAGCATGATACTGATAAATACGGAAAATTGTGAAACTCACGTCTGCCCATATTCTTTTTGTGTAGAAGCAGTTTGGCTGCGAAAGCACCAACGACGTTTTTTGTTTTAATTAAATTTAGTTCATCGCCTTGCAGTTGGAGATTCATATCGTTGAACAATTTATACAGGTCTGTCATGTAAGCTATATCATTCTTTGATGTAATGAGCTTGTTGTGCAATTCTGTATCTTTAGTTTCCAAGAACTCTATAACAGAGTCAAACAGGTTGTAAAATCGAGTCAGACAATTGCCTCTTGATAGCCAACGAACTTCAGTATGAAACAACAAACGGTTGAAATCCTCGTCATTAATAACACAAAGCTGATGAAATAATCTATCATTCAAAGAGCTTTTGCGGATTTTATTGACTGCTTTGATGACATATTGCAGTGATTGAAATAGTCGTTCACTTAAGTTTCTAGCAACCAAATGTTGTATATGAATAACGCAATGTACAGCAAGGACATCTGGAATTTTATTTTTTAAGTACGCTATGGAAGCGCCATCCCTAGCAACTGATATAATATTTTTCAAGGGAATCTCTTTCTCATCACAAAACTTTTCCAATGTATTGAATATGGTTTCGCCTTTTGTATCAGTCTCTAAATTTCTAGCAAAGAATAGTTCTTCACATATTTTCTCATCTTTAATAAACCTCACGTAAGACAGCAACAATGCTTCATTAGTTGGTAAAGTGGACTCATCGAGCTGAATTGAGAATTGACTTGTCCTCAGGTGATCTTGTGGTCACCTGAGGACAAGTCAATCCTTCAATGTTTTCAGCCATTTCATCAATTCGTCTTTGCACAGAATTATTACTCAAAGGAATTTTTCGGATAATATCTGCGGCTGGTTTATGAAGCACAGTAGCTATTGCTTCCTTTATTGCTGGCAAAATTAACTCTTCTCCGATGTTATGTGGTTTGCCTTTTTGAGCAATTAACAAAGAGATATTGTACGAAGCTCGAAGTCCGTCGTCATCTTGCTTAGCAGCCGCCGAAAATAGTTTTGCTACACTTGGCTGAGTATTATGCTTCTTCTCTAGGTCTTGAAAATATGCTACATTCTTGTCTTTCTTATTTGGATGCATTTTATTCAAATGATCTTACAGTCTTGAAGGCTTCATTGCTTCATTCGAAAATGTTTTTAGACATAGAAGACACAAAGGCGACGATGGGTTTGTCGGATTTTCAATGAATCCGAATTTAATATATTCCGCACAGTATTGCCGTCTCTTCTTTTTTACATCCGACATTGTTTTGTTTTGAGAAATACGTAAGTAAGTGTTGAACTTAAGTACTGCATACTGCAACCGCAAATGAAAATAAAATAAATATTACGTTATTTATATGGAATTGCATAAGCAGCACGCACCGACAGGAATAAAACAAACATGCATAAACTCGTTTATTTCATTCGACGCTCAATCGTACTCAACAAGTCAGAACAAGCATTCTATGAACCAGCCGATTGATACAGGAATGCACAATTCAGGTTATTTAACAAAAACTATGATTGCCCGCGGTCTATTATCTACGAAAATTACCTATCTGGGAGTACTAATAACTATTAAAATGCGAAAGTGTGTCTGTTGCCTTTTTATTTGTTTGTTTGTGTTTACTTTCATTTCGAAACGGAACGACCGATTGACATGATTTTTATTTTGTATATTCAATAAAACAGGACAGATATATGAACTACACGGAGAGAAATATCGAACCGAGTTTGAGCAATCTTTTAATTAATATTAGTTGATGTTCACAAGTTGTAGTTGAGAGTCGAGAGCTCATGCAGTCGTTATCTAAAATGCCTCCTAGCTAAATGAAATTACAAATCACCCCCCAGGCCTCTACACAACGCCCCCATTTTTTTTCTGGGTCTCTTACCGCCCCCCTTTAGGCCTGCAGCGCCCACAAGGGGGCGGCGTTATCGCCCACTTTGGGAAAGGCTGATTTATTCGATGAAAATTCGAAAATTTAAATTTAAATTTGGAATTGTCGCACACCATTGTGTAAACTAAACTGCCAGCTATTTATTGGAGTATTTTTTTAATGATATCAAACCTCTTTTTTTATTTCGATGCCGCCTAAATAGCACTTGCAGTAGTGTTTCGATTTTTTTGATGAGATGTTTATATAGCCTGTTTCCATCTGGAATAATGTCCCTTTCAAATGGTGAAACAATTTATGAAATAGGTGCAGAAGTTCCGGAGATCACACCAAACTCACACAGTTCGCACTACCATTTTATAATATTAGTGTAGACCTTATACGCTGTAACTTTTATAGTCCAACTTTTAATTGGATAGAGTGATTCGACGTTTCCAAGGTAACTAGTACTTGCAATTTTTTTTAATAGTGATGGGGGACCCATGTCGATTTCATTTATGTTAGTCTGTAGTGGTGGTGAAATCTTCTTTTTAAAGCATTCTTTTCATGAGATAGCGTTAGCGTCTTAAATTTATATGTATCAATAAGGAAAGTTAGTAAAAAAAAAGAAAAATAAAATAAAATGTTCATTTATTCCAATTATTTAATTCATCAGGAAATGGCGACACTACGGAGCCATGTGAGCACCAAATTAAATGAATTAAATGTTAGAACAGTCGATAGATTGATTTGAATCGATATCAACTCAGTTCTTTTACTTGACATCACTATTTTAGCTGGTCATATTATTTCTTACTTTGACACCTTATAACTAATCTATACTTAATCTATACTTAGTCTATAATTAATCTATGATTATACTTTATAATAAGTATTTAGCAGTAAAAGGTAACGAGCTGGTTTATTCCATATCTACGTATTTTGGGGTTAAAAACGGAACCTTTGTCATTTTATCTTGTCCGTTTGTCTGTCCGTATGTCACAGTCAATTTACGCTCAAACTACATTGGTACATTAAAGATGTTTGAAAGATAGGTGTACCCTATGAACTGCTAACAATATGAACCGCTTCGAAGTGACTTTTTCATTTAAGTCAATAGTTGCTGAGATACGCACTTCTAAAAGGGTAAAAGTTTACCCCCTTACCCTTCTAACTTTTCTATTATAGGGGTGAAAAATTCTAAAAACAATTAAAATAGTAAAACTTATGAAGCACTTTTAACGAATAATTCAAATAAAATATGTAGTTTAGTTTTTGAAATATGGGGTATTTTTGGTTTTACGCTCCGCCACCAAAAAATATCCGCTTACCACAATGTCATTAAAAAAGGCTATAATGACAAATATATTTTCGCTGCCACGAATATTGTACATCCCGACTAGAGAAACCTTGACTGTTCGACGCGCACTTGTCCGGTATTCCCTTACTCTAACTAACATGGACATGTTATTTTTGTTAAATAAACAGTAACATAATTAACCTAATTAGTAATATTTCTTTGTGATAAATTAGGTAGGTTCCTTCATAAATACGAATATTGTAATACATACGTAATATTTTATATTAATGTAGTATGATTACATGATATTAAAGTCCAATAGACACTAGGCCGGAAATTATCTTGCTAATTCAATACGTGAGCTTAGCCTCCGTTGCGTTTAGTATTTCATAAAAGCATTTAACTCTCCACGATGTTATCGCGTATTTTGTATTCTATGGTGATTCTATCGGCGTTATAAAGAACAAGCTCGGCTGTGACAATAATGCTAATTGATTGTATTATTTTATTCGACATCTGAATTTGTTTACTTAAATGCCTCATATTTGTTTACAAATATCAATATACTTACTAATGTAAATACAAAAATAATGAGTGCGTAGGTGTCTCTCACTAATGAAATTTACAGTTTCTATAGAAAATTTATAATATTTTATGGAATGTCACACCAAGTAACGTGTTATAATTTTTTAACCCGACTGTGAAAGAGGGTTATATTTTTCGAGTGATTGTACCTATTTATGTGAGTACATAGTTATACATACATACACTCGATGTCTTTTTCTTTGGCACACTCCATAGTTTAAACGGCTTAAAGGATTTTAACACATGAGGTGTCATTAAATTTGTCTTAATTGTGGAGTGACATAGGTTATTAAATTTCAATATGACTCCCGAGGAAAATAAAGTAGAGGGGGAAAAGTATAACAATGTGGGTATCAAATGAAAGGTAATAATAGCCAATCCCAAATATATAATAATTAATAAAAATTGTGAAATGCAGTGGAGTTTACGTTTTTTTTTTAAAGAATTTAGTCTTGTTTAATTCATGAAAAGAGCTTTAATTTATAAACCCCACAAAAGGACTTTAAACAAAACTAAATTCGTATGTGCCAAATGCTTCTTTTTCTGCGCAGGTCGTGAAATTCAGCCAAGGAATAGAGCTTATTAGGTACAGGAAATTGTAGGCGACGAGCTAGCAACCATCACTAGCCCAAATAAGTAGGTATAGATTGTTGAAAAGGCATCACTGTTGTTTTTGTTCGATTAAAGTTCTGTCCATCTCGAAAGAAATGTATGTATCTATAGGAAATAAAATATAATATCAAAAAAGTACATACATACGTTAATATTTACAAACATAAAACTACACATTACCTTAAGTAATAGACTTCCTCAAAATTGCCGCTTAGAAAGCTGTCATTGCTTAAGGTGCCCAGCAGACTAGCAGTATTACCTCGTTGAACAGCCAAACTGATTCGTTGGCGAAAGAAGCTGCCAGCCTGACGATCTCCCGAAGTCTCGACCAGACTTTTACAAATATCAAAAACCAGTCGATGGGCTTTCGAGGCCCCAGGGACCCAAAGTTTCGACTGCAAAGGGCGCAAATATGAAACTCTCAGAGAGAGTCCCATACTTCGCCGGTTAAATTCTCGGCAGTGCTGGCCGCGGCATCTGCTGGCTTGGAAGTCGCCGGCGACTTGTTGTCAATTAAACGTGTTGTCAATTAAAGCTCCTAAGTTTTTTGAAGGTATTACCTCCAACCAGTGTACTGACTCCTCAAAAACAGCCAGAAGGCGAAACCGATCTTTTTCGGTACTACAAGAATCTACAAGTTGTAAATGAACATTTTTGCATAGAGGCTCATCCTAGTGTTTCTGACAAAAGGCCGAGGTAGACAGGTTAGTACTCGGACAAACACTTAACCGAGCATTTCGAGCATCAGTCAAGCACGGTATCTTAACCGATCCTAAGGAAGGACGAATAACAGAAAGGAAAAGGTTTTCCGGGCTGACGAAAGAAAAGCAGACATAGACACCCGAGATTTCGCGTATGCCCAGGCCTCCATAACGGATAGCAAGTGAGGCTTGATTCCAGACCCTGTCATCAATAAAAGAGCAATTTAACATTTTAGATAATATGCTTTTGAGAATATTGTTTACAGATATTAAAAGGGTTTGAAATTTAAAAAGCTAAGAACAGTGAAGAGCATATGTAAATTTTGGAACGAAAAGGCAAAAGCGGACAATGAGGAAAGCCATGTGGGAATTTATTTTGAAAAGTTTGTCTGAAGATTTTGTAAATTTTTGTATTTGATCATTGATAAAGCAGGGTATGGAGTCATCTAAAACGAATCACTGTACAAGGATGTACAGTGATTCTTTTGACAAGACTTTAATATTTGGCACCAGATTGTTAAATTTATTTTTTCATTTTTTTTTAATAATTAATCTGAACAAAATTGGAAACAAAGAGTTCACATTTAGAAAATTTTTATTCTAAGCCAATATCTTTAAACCTTCGAATGAGGGTTTAAGGTCATCTAAAACAGTAATTGTTTACCTCCTATTATTCCATCGTCAAGGTATCAAATATTAAATTTGGAAATTCAAAGGGCAGGATGAATCGTCAAAAAGATAGCTGGTCCGAGAGAATCACTTTGTTGACAGCCAACTTCGGAATGTAATAAATTACCTTTATATATTAATTTTGAAACTCTAACTGCTCTAAGATTGCCAGAGGTAGGAGGTACGATATATGTCCGGAACACGCTGTTTTATCTGTGTCACCAAGGCAGATCTATAGACAAAATTAAATGCATTTTTTATGTCTACTTGGAGGAGTACCTCACCTCCATCATGCATCAAGAAAGCGCGCGCACTGCATGCTCTTTTGAACGAAAACTTACTTGCGTAGGAAAAAAATAGTTTGAAACTGTAGGATGAATGTGACAGCAACAAATTTTGGTAGCAATGCGGTGCACCTACTGCAGTTGGCCTAACGCCACCATCTTTATTTTTCAGGGCACATAAATTAGCACCATAGTGGATGTCGATTATCTCTCGGCCGAACATTAATGCTCGGAACGGAAGAGTTAGAGCACTTATGTTTAATTTCTTGTGTTAAGGAAATTTTGTTTGTGTACTCTGCCGACATGAATTTTCAAGCCCCAATTTCCATGAAGGAAACGAGGTTGGGAACACTGCTCACATCTTAATAAATTATCCAGCGATGTGTCATTATTAATATGTGAGCTAGAGGAAGGTGAGGATGTGAGGGCTTGGAGTATATCACGACGTAATATTATGTAAAAAATCCAAAGAAAAGTAGAGCGAAAAATAAGCTAAAAGCACTAAAGTCTCCAAGCAACCGTTCTCGTGGATGTTGCTACAGAAGAATTGTTACAACCGGCCGGAAGTGAAAAACCCAGCAATATGTGTACCACCGCTGCGTCCACAACCTGAAACAAAAACGCTACCAGAGAACCAGATATGAGGAAAATGATGGTAATGGAGTTTGACCAAAAAAAGGCCAAAGGACTTTAAAATAATTTTTATAAAGATGAGCCAAACAGTTGTCATTGATAACAACTTTTTTGTCATCAAATATAATGTTATATATAAAATAAAAATTTCCATAAGATATAAGTATGACATAGGTACTTAATCATTACATATAAAATTATTTTAAGATTGAGTTTGTTTTATCGTTAACATTCCTGTTTTTATACTATTGCTTCCGCTCTCTGTATCATGTTTTCTTTAAAGTTATCGGTAGGTTCTTTGCGAGTGACGTACATGTGCATGACGTTTATGCAGATACATATAAATATTTACGTATTATATATGTATGTCTCGTTCACACAATTATTTAATTTACACTTGTCACATCGAATTACAGATTCCTATACAATGTAACATATGCACATTACGACATTTGTTACGACATCCGTGCAAGCAACGTTGGGTATCCTTTTTGGTCTTGATTTGTTTTGACGTTTGTGCACTCAGCGTCTAGATTTAATATACACAGTCGTGTGTGACTTGTCTAGTATATGGTTCGTTTCAATCTAATTTTCCAAAAAGGTATTTATGTGGCCTTTTGAACAAAACAGGTGTCATAAAATAAGGCGACTTTTATATGAATAAAAATATAATGGTACTTAAATGTGGTATTTCAAAGTTAACAATTTATCTCAAAATCTACATAGTTTGCGTATTTTAACATGTCTTGTTTATTATAAATGAAACAATAAATTTTATTTACCTTTTTGTTAAACTGGATTAAAACAGAGTATATCATAAAAAATAGTAGCAAAAACGACATGAATGACTTATAGAAGCAGTTTGATTCTTACAGAACATTTAAAATCAAGATTTACAATATTGTTATAACCATTTTTCCACTCCATTTTATCTTCTTTTACACATGTACCTAGAATTCAAAGTGTACCATGCGCAATAAAGTCGGAAACCTACATCTCCAGTAATAAATATTATTAGATTTACAAATGAATTACAGAGCTAGCAGTGGCAAGATAGTCTTTGCGACGCCTCTTTCCAATTTGAATTTCCAAAACAGAAATACCTACTATATTTTGTGTGTGCATATTAGTAGCCGTGCTAGTATGGCAGACTTAAGACATGCAAGTGCTCACAAGATTTAATAAAGCCTATGTAGATACTTCATTTCGGAAAAAAGGTAAGGGGCCTCAGTCCATACAGTCTAAATAAGACATCATAATTACATCTTTTTTTTGTTACCATTTACGTGTTTGTGAAACCAGTAAAACAGGCCACAGTTCGGGGCATTTAGTCTTTACTATGTACGAATTCCCCATTCAGCGTGAAGCTGTGAGTGGAGGCTCACACCGCTCGCGCTTAACTTGATCACTGTTAGATAGCGACAGGTTGCTAGCTAATGTCCTACACCAAGCCAATTATTACTAGTGCGGGAAAATAAACAGATCCTACTTTCTATATTGGCGTATTTTGTAAATGGTTTTCTTAAACTTTATTTAATTTTTAACTATTAATTTTATGAAACCCATAATAAAAACTTATTTATAATATTGTTACATTGCATTACAATTTACTAAATATTTGTTTTTGAAATATTTGTACAGAAATTATGTTAAGAATTTCGTTAAAGCGAAACTTATGACATGTTTATATACGTACATTGATATTTCTAAACAATTTAAGTATTTTAATGTTTTAAAAATCTTTTTTTACACTATACTTTAACATAATTTCATTTTCATTGAGAATTATGCGTCGACAAATTATTATTTTCATCGCTTCATAAAACTTCGTCTATCGTTTAAAGCTTTTCACAGGCTGAATGTATTCCACATAACTCGTAAATTGTGATGACGCATTTAAAATGCATTGTTTGCGAACATACGAAATTCATACGGAATATTATTGTTTCAGAAACCTTGCAATATGTTCTCGAACATCACTTATACAAGCGCAGTTGACGACTACTGGAATCGAACGATCGGTAAGTATTTAATGCACATAGACTTCATAAATAACGCTGAGGCACGGTGAGGCAAATCAGATAAGCTAATGCACCTGTACATATGACACATAGTTATTATCACATAAACTGATCGGCCGTCATTTCGTTAGAAAACAGCACTTATACATCTACATTTTATTTAATTTTATTTACCGCACTTTGTAGTACGGGACAAGCTGTCTCCAAGTGTATAGTCTAATGTTATGTATTTACATGCCTATACCATATAATATAATTATATATTTAACATAAAGAGAGAGAGCGAATTTTGTAAGTTTGTTCATATGCGGAGGGTATAATCTCCGAAGCCACTGCACCTATTTTAATAATTTCTTCACAATTTGAAAGGTATATTATCCCAGATGGACATAGGTTATTTAATGTGTATTCAACCCGGATGAAGTCGGGGGGTCGCTAGTAGAATATAACCATATAATTTTAACGTAACATTATTTCATTCTAAACCTCTCACTTGTTCTCTCTTGAGAAATTTCAATTTCCTAAAATCTTATTTTACAAAATGAAAGAGACCAAATGTAATCGTTTTTATTTTCGCATATTATTTGAGAAATTCATGTTTTGTTTTTGTTGTTATCGATGTCCAACTTAGTTTGTCGTAAGGTAAGGGTACATATTTAATTAAAAAACTGATACTGACAATATGCTTTGTATATTTTATTATCAATGCTCATGATATTTTTACATTTTTAAAACAACAGGCAGATGCCAATATGATTTATAAGTGTTCTATGTATCAATTTTTGAACGGAATCCTAAAAGTTCTATAATATACATGAATTACTGTGGAATACAGTAAAAACCAGAACAAGTATACATATAATTCATGCAGTAAATCCCCTATAAGACAGTATTTAGAACATCTGAAAGTTAAAGTGCATATTTTTAACGTTTTTAGTGCCTTGAATTTTGAAAAGTTTAGCTACAATTGTAGGTTACGGTTGTATCGCGCGGATACGTTTAAGTTACTTACAAATTGGCTTTTGTAAATTATCGCTTTAATATTTTGATATAAAAAACAAAGGAAACACGTCCTTACAGAATTCATCCTGACGTTAGTGTATATTTTTAACCGAATTCAAAAAGGAAGAGGTTCTAGTTCATCTGTATGTATTTTTTTTATGTATGATTGGACATAACTTCTTTGTTTGTGATTTTAATTATTCCTTTTCCGTTAAGTTCAGTACAGCTCCAAGGTAAAAGGTATTAAGTTCTTCGCTAATATTGGAGCCTGGACTTCGAAGATACACCAAATAATCCTAACGGTTTATAAGCGTTTATTTATATTGACGATTCTTTTGTATATCATACTGTTCCAGAATTAGATAAGAAGTTAGTTGTACCCTATACATTTATTTAGGCCAAAAAGGAGAAATAAAAAACTTAAAAAAAAATTAAACCAACTTAAACTAATTAACCAACTAACTTAAACTATCCTTTACTAATTAAAACTCAAGTACTAAAATAACTTTATAAATACGACACCAAATCAATGTGCAAAAACAGAAAGTCCACTAGTTTGGTAGACTTGGCACCGACTTCAGTAAGCGTCAAATTTAATTATGTATGTAATTGTATCGTATTTATTAGTTATTTTTGTACTAAAGTTTTGATTAATGAAGGATAGTTATTTTGTATCTTTCGGTGTTTTTTTTTAAATCGGTTTTGACTAGTTTTTGAGCGGTATGAGTATGAAACCCGTTGTTCTTAGCCTAGCTTTCAAATGTGCATTCTCTACTTCACGTCGCATAAAGCACATGGGACGTAGGTACCCAATTATTTTTACCGATAACGTGAAAAAGGAGTTATTATAATTTAGCTGTTTATTTGTGTGCTCTTTAAGTAGTAGTAAACGTTTTTTCTTGGGATTTCCATTTCAAAGAACACTCGTACTCGTATGTAGCTTAGAAATCTGACATTTAGGTACTGGTTAATCGGTAATATATTACGGAACAACGAGCTAATGTCATTGTAAAGTTAACAAAGAGCAGAAACTATATTGGAAAAAATTATAGGATACCTATTTAAGTAGTACGAAATGTTATTTGTTTTGTTTCCTTTTTTCATACTTTATTGTACGATTTTATATTGTTTCCGTTTATCATACAACAGTTTTACCAGAGTCATATTATGTAAGTGATTGATGACCATTCAATGCAACTAGGTAGTTACTTATTAAAAAGTATTAGATGCGCAAACAAATACAAACAAAACTATCATGTGACATTTATTTTATCCCAAATATTTGTATAGCCACCTACGGTCATGAAAACAATTGCTTATGCTCATTGCCTATCGGCATTTTGATTGATGAGGCATTGACGTCTTACGAAATATTCCGCTTGGCGAAATTGATTACACTCAGATGATAGTCAACGATCCGTATCTACATACAATTTAAGGAAGTTCAAATACATTAGTCTCGGTTTGTCACCAGAGGCCTTCATGAATAGGTATGACTGAATATGGACACACATTAAATCTAATTCATATTAAAAAAAAACAATATGAATTACATTTAGATACAATCGTAATCCTATTTAGTAATACGATTTATCCGATTTAAGACTTGATTTCGAGACCAAATTTATTACATCTTTCTATCGGCCCCGTTTATTACCTTAATAATAGTACTTATATTATTAGTAGTAGTATTTATATAGTACTAATACATTATTTGAAAGACTGAATAATCCAGACTTTTACACCAAATATTATGTAATTTATAATTAAACACTAGTCACTAGACTATAGGCACTACGCAATGAACTGAGGGAGCACCCAATAAGACCCAAAGTCCAAGACAATTTTAAAAAGTTTTTGTAATAATTGATTGGAAATCTTGATTGGAATCAAACCCGTGAATCTTGGCTTGAAAAATAGAAAAAAAATGTAGTCGAGTGTACTATTATAACACAGAAGTACACACATAAAAGATCTTAATACACACTTATGTTAACACAGTACAGACATAACAGATAAGAAAGAAAGAAAGTGAAGAGTTAACTTCACACATTCTACTAATTATATAACCAGCAAAATATGTTTAATTTCAGTTAATTAATTGTCGAAATTAATTTAAATATTTAACGTAGTATCACAGATTAATTACATAGTTACTATTATGTTCATAATAATTATAATTTCAATGAATTTGTTAGATGTCAAAAACAATATAAATAATTAACTTCAGTATTTTTTTATATATTTCCGTTTATCGCTAGATAATTCCTGTGGTACAAAGTCGTTCTAGTATTAGTATCTTTTAAAACAAAAGCTCTAAAATTGAAGTTCGTAATGTTTTTCGTTAACAAACAAATATCGATCTTCCTGTACATTCAAATCGTGCGTGACTATGGAACTGATCGAAATAAATAAATACCTACGCCTGATAAGGTGAAGAAACCTGATTGGAATTTAGAAGTACAATAGAATAGAGCACATTTATATTCGCGTGCTTTAATTCTCTGTTTTATACTACTTGTGCATAATGTTTGAATAAACAATGATTTTTACGATCAGTAACGTCGTTATCTACATACTTTTTTATTGATATCTCACGAAGCTTTTGTAAAGTTACACGAACAAATTTTATACTGAATAAGTAGAGGTACATATTTAAATTTTAAATTGTATTTTGCTTAATGTGTCAATCAGATTATCTTCCCGCGCAGCCCGTACTTAAATATAAGTCAAGGAAATAGGACTCTAGGGTAACTATCTGGTTCTGCTTTGGCATCTGTAAGCCCAAATATAAATTCTCTGAAGTGTCGTCAGAGTGTAATTTTGTTGATTTCTATGATTGTATCCCCTCGAATGAGAGTGACAATAGCAGAGTACCAAATAATAGCGGGAACTGTTCAATCGACGTAACACTTTATCAGTACATATTTCATTAATAATAATTAATATTACGTTTTAATCATTTTATGACAGCGATTTTCCTTTTTACCCAACTGTTTAAGATAGAGGGTAATGTTTTTTGGATGTATGTTTGTATGTCTTTTTCTTTGTGACATCTTGCAGGCTAAACGGTTTGATGGATTTTGAAGTGCAAGATTTCGTTGGATTTGTTTTATTTCAAGGATTGTCATAGGCTATAATTTAAGCTGTGGTCTTCAAATTCTTAAAACTAAAAGTTTGGAAATAAAAAAGTTAATTAAAAACATAAAAAAATCCAACTGTAAAATTTGCTATAAGGAACTTAAAAGATGTTAAAATGATGTCAACACGACGGATTTGGAATAAAATTCATGCTATTAGGTAGTGAAGGTACCTAATTCATTAAGTGACATTTGTAGCCTCCGATTGCATGTTGAGATTTAATAGAATGAATTTTACTACAAATCCGTTTTGTTCACATCACTTTATCATCTTTTTAGTTCTTTTAGCAATTTTTACTGTAGGGTTTTTGATTTTTTAATTAACTTTTTATAAAATTTAAACGAGTTTAAACAACGCTTAGTACAAAAATTCAATAAACGCGATCTTAAATGAAACATTGTCTACTATTTTTCAGCAACCACGAACGATTCAAGCAACTCGAATGAACGTGACAATGTATGCGTGGAGTTCATGGGGAGGATGGAGCGCTTGCTCCAAGAGTTGCGGCGGAGGAGTCGCGGTGCAGGAGCGACAGTGTTTACCGAGAGATCTAGCAAGGTAAACGTTACTAATCTGAACACTTTAAGAACTCCGACACAAAAAATATTAACGTATATCAATTTCCACCAAACACAACTGAAAATATTTTCAAAAACTAAAGCTTTATTTAAGATGTATTTCTTATACTTAAGGGTATAGGAAGGTTAAAAGAGTGAAGTCTTCGAATTTTCAAAAATGTCAAATTCACAGCGACATAATTAATTAAATATCAGCAACCACAAACATAATACTACGAACATAATTTATTACAGAAACGATAAAGCAGATACTGCCGGAATTCAACCCCTAAAAGGGGGTACTAAATAAAATCCATAAACTATCGTTAATAAATTAACTCACAAGTAAGTTAACTTACTACACTCCGTTGTAACTTATCGAAGGCGTAACTGAGTATCTAATACTTAAAATATCACCCTTATAAAAAGTTGTATGCAGATAAGAGAACATTTTATTGAGATAGACAGAAAAGCTTGGAGATAACTATATTGTGAATACAATCGTTATAGTAAGTAATGACTGACAAACAACTTTATTTCTTTAAACAACGTTCTAATAACCAATAACATTTACCCAAAGGATAACACGTCAGATAAAGCTGTATAAGTATACATTACTATTCCAAATCGTCCATGGCTTAAAAACCAAATTCGTGTTTGACATAGGAAAACAAACAAGCGGACTCGTGAAGAAGATTAATGTAGACTGTTTTCACTTTTTCTTATTTTTTGTCTATTGTTCGTGAGTATTGTCTTAATTGTTTCATTATAGGGGTCGGTACGAGCTATTAAGATAAGAAGCCTTGTCGTTCGATCGAAACTTTACAACTTTTTTTGTATCTGAAATAAAAATGTCAGGATTCAAACTTTGTGTTTAGGGTTGTCAGTTTATACAATTTTAAATGAAAAACTTTAAAAATAGATACTAGTGGCATAAAATTTTAAATACGGTATTTGCTTTTTTTAATGAAAAACAAAGATTCCGCAACCAGAAGGCGAAATACAAGGTATGAATCAAAATCACATAAGAAGACATCGTTTTCGAATTTTTTGATCGAAAAACTATTTTAAAAATTCGCTAACAATAATATTACGACTCCATTTTATAGCTACGTATATACCTAATATTATCTCATGAACGTATATTACGTTCATAAGTCATAACCGCTAAAAATATTGCTTTTTAAAATTTTGTCGTTATCAATAATAAAATATTTCATTAAGTCGTTGCTAACCCTGATTTAACGTAGGCGCGCGCGCACTATTGATCATAGATCACAATGATATCTAATGATACGGCACGTGATCGATAAAGGAGCCGGGCTGCCCACCACGGGAGAGCCTTCCACGCCGCTAGGATTTACTGTTCTACCTGCAGACATAGTTACCACGGGTTCACGAATGAGAACTTTATTATAAAGTGTTTATAAGTAATCGTTCTATCTTATTGATAAGAACCTTTCACGCACTACATTATTTGCTTTTTTGGATTGAAATGAAACAAATAAGATTAACTGTCCTATAAACTCGTAATAACATTTTAACTTTTACTTTATTAGATATGTTAATATTTAATTACATATATTTTTAAAGAAATTTAAGAGTATTGGTAAAAGCTTTAAATCCTTAATATAAATACTTAAATCACGAAGCAAAGTTGTGCTAATAGTATGCACGTAACACTAGAAATACGTAAAGCAAGACACGATGAAGAATTAGTATTGTATTTTTAAAAGTGATGGTAATGAGCAAATGGAATACCATAATTTCAATTTTCATTCCCTCCGACTATGCTCCTTATAAAACCATCGGTTTTGTCTGGAGAAATTCACACATTATCATTATTTCTTTTTTCTAATTTTATTAATAACAAAAATGTACACACATATCCTAACGTTAATATTTACAAACTTAAAACTACACATTATCTTAAATAATAGACTTCCTCAAAGTTGCCGCTTGCCATAGAAAGCTGTCATTGCTTAAGTTGCCCAGCAGACCGGCACCATCACCTCTTTGAATAGCCAAACAGATTCGTTGGCGGAAGAAGTTGTCAGCCCACAATGTACAGAAGCCTCGACCAGTCTCTTACAAATATCAGAAACCAGTCCATGGACTTCAGAGCCCCAGTGACCCAAAGTTTCGATTGCAAAGGACGTAAATATAAAACTCTCAGAGAGAATCGCATACTTACGCCGCTTCGACTTGGAAGTCGCCGGTACATGGTAAACAACAAGAGTATCATTTATATTACATTATATATTACTATTTATATATATATATTATATAATTTAAATGGCTTTATTTTTAAAACACTACTCAAGCTGCTACTGTTCGAATTTGTCAAGTAACGCAATAAGATTAAATAAATTGTATAATGAATAATGAGGAAATGTAATACAATTCTAACACAAACAGGAACATAATAGACCACACAAATCAGCCGAATTCCCACGGCCGTACACTCATGTCATCAACAGATGATCGGCGTCGGCGCCCGGTATAAGACGATGTGACTTGACGAATGATCTATTAAACTAATGGTTTACCGATTGCTAACAATCAGTAATAGTGCAAAATGTAACCAATTACGAACTAAATTCGGATTAAGAACTCAATAGATATGTACTTGCACTTAAAAATAGTTGATCTTAATAAGAACCAAAAATGCACACTCAACTTCTCAAGTTCACATCTGTTTTTGGACAATTACTAATTATAAATGTTCAAATATTCCAAATTTCAACTGTTTATGATAAATAGTCAAAAAAAAACGTTTGTGACTCACATACAGACGACGCACACCAAGGTGACTCCATATGTGTTCTTCTTTCCAATTTCGGAATGGGACACTGAAATAATTGTCATACGCATTGTACTAAACAAATGGTAAAAAGTTTATGAAAAAATTTTTTTGACTAATTGTGGCAAAACATTTCAAAAAAATTGTACTTTACGCATTGTCGTCATACTTTATAATAATGTCTATGACAGTCACTTGTGATGCATAATCATATTATCAACCACTTCCGAGAGTGACTGTACATGCGTGCATATCATACACTCAAAACTGTATGATATCTTCGCGAGAAAAGATATTAGTTTACAAGTCCACATTTTTTAAGAACATTTAAGTTTACATTTACTAGTGAAACAGTGAACAGTGCAAACACATTCAAAGAAATTAAGGTGGCCGAGTGTTGCTTATTTTACTCGCTGAAGACGACATCTATAGGATGAAATAATGGTGATGAAATTCTTAACCGGGAAGCGGTGAAGTTTTTTTAATAATAATAAATTTATTCCGATCATTTCATAAGTTTCATATTGTATATTTTTATAATATAGTTTGTGCAGACAAGTACGAAACCGAAAATAGTAAAGTACAGTGAGGAACTCATACTAAAAATGTGCAAATTCGATTACATTTTGTCACTGTCAAAAAAAATCTTAAAAACATGAACGACTGCTTTCCAAGCTAGTGTCCCGGGTTCGATCCCCGGTCAGGTCAATTTAGGAAACGAACTTCTAAACTGGCTTGGAGTCTGGGTGTTGTTACTGGGAACTCCCCCAGAGTTCGTTGTGTGGTACCCATAGTACAAGCTTACTGCTTAGTTTGGGGTCACACAATCTGTGTAATTTTCTGGAGTACTATTTATTTATTGTTTAGAGTGAGGTGTACTAATATTCTAAGAAAACGAATTATCAGTATGTGTTGTTATTTACTTTTTTACATGAAGAGAAAATTTTACGACTTATTTTCTTTTGCGGTTGGCAGTTAGTAACAACTAACGAGTAACAAAATAGTACAAAACATTAATTGCCTAAGTGCGATTTGGATAATGGGGAGAAATGTGATACACAATATTACGTCACATTTTTTTATATCATTGTACCTAGTTGTTTCATTCTTGTTAATTTTGAAAGATGAAGCTCAGACATGTCAACATAAAATGTAGTGTTTGAGTGAGTTGTGACGTTTGTAATAGCTGTGATTGGACAAGAGAATTTCATGCACTCTTCAGAGCACAATCGGGCCGTCACACAGCGAGAGATTATGTTAACTTTCACATTTCACTGGACAAGACAAGAGTCCGACAATTAGAGCTTTTTTGTCCTGAATTATCCATTATTTATTTATTTTTTCTATCTCTCAGTTTGTCCTGACCTATCTTTAACCCTAAACAATAGCGAATTACATATCTATAGGTAACGAATTGCAAGTACATTATTGAAAATACAAATGCAATGTATTATTCAGTAAATCATACATTTTTAAATAAAATATTGGATTTGTGTTTAAACGTTGAGTCACTTCTTAATTTCAATTCAAGCACTTGTTTTTATTTATGGTTTTACTGTAAGAAATTGATAAATGCAATGTTTTTATTTAGTAAAATATAATTTACAATTTGAGTTATAATTTAATTTTTATTCAAGGACTATTTTTTATCTACGATTTCACTCGCATGATGCTGGCAAATGTTATCGTATATTTAAACTTTTTGTGCAAGATTTGAGACAGATAGGTTCAACAGCTTTTGCGTGAAAAGAAATAGACACTTGAAGTAAGAGAACGTCCTATTAACGTAAAGGTCCATAGTAAATACTGGCAAAGCAAAAGTCAATTAAAAAAAAATTAAAAATGGGTCTAAAATAAGAATTATTTAAATTTAAACAAATTTTAGCTCCGTAGGTCTTAAGATGAGTGAACAAATCGGCTGTGACATACAGACATGAAGAAACTACAAGAGTTTCGTTTTAGGCATTTTAACTACAGACCCCTAAAAAGACAAATAAACGAACAATGGTGTTGGTTTCTAGTATAAAATAATAGCTAACAACATTTATGACCAAAATATTACTAGTAAATGAAAGGTGAAATATTCAATTACATCTACCGTAATCCGTATCTACTAATAAATTGATACACTCATATAACTAAAGTTTATGTACAAGTGATAAAAAAAAATGTAACTTTCAATAACTCAGTAATGATTTCAATCAAAATTTTCAAGTTTAATTCCTCAAGTAATACTACATATTATTTCGCCGTACGAAAGCTAAAGGCTAAGTACGATAAAGTGACCTCGACCGCCCTTTTTGCGTCCAACATACCAAATTAAGGCAATATTGAACGCTAAATGACGGAACAAGCGCTCACGTTTGTTACTTTCAAGCGATTTTCGACAGCGCTCTTTGATTGACGCACGATTTAGGGCCCCTTCGCTAATACGCGATTGTTATCATTTTTGTTTACACGGTTTTCGAATTTCTATGTGAAAATGTTTGAAATGTGCTGAATCAGCGTGTATCGCTATCGAAAGCTGAATACCGTTGTTAACAAGATAACCTCTTGTAATAATAAATTACATATTGCCCATGACAGTATTGCGGGTCGGTGCCGTTAACTCATTACCTACATTCGCTTGTTGGGACAAGTAACACCGAATTATTTTCCAATTTCATTTTATGGCAGTTTTATGAGCGGAACTGAATGTTTCAGAACGTATTTTACGATTATTTGAACAGCGGAGCATGCGTCAAATTTGTGCTCATAATATCGTACCTACATCAAAACATATTCATTATGTGTATAGTAAACTACATTATGTAAATACATATTACATAGAATTAATGCGATTTGACGACCTCTTATGCACATGGGTTAACACAACTCACTTCTGTTACTATAATATTGAAATCAACTCACTGTAGAGTTAGTTCAGAAAATAAACTCACTGTCTGTGGTGGAGATTTATATAATTCACAAAAAATATTTTTATCTGAACGAAGTGTTTTGAGTGTTCGTAATAATATTATTGTACATTGAAATAATCTATCCACTACCCATGCGATTTTTAGTGTTAGGTGCAGAGATAAAAGTAATTTCATAATAACAGGCTTGTAAATAATAATATTACGTAATGCACAGAATAGGCAGGTACGTAATATTACGTAATGCACAGAATACTATACGGTGTACATGCGTGTGCATTCGTGTGAACTAATAAATAAAACGTGTCATCATTCCAAAACGTAGTATCAATATCAGAACCAATTATTCGTAGGCGTCTTACAGGGCGCCATGATAGAACAGTTTCATAATTTTAATTACAAGACAAAAGTTATATGTGGCGCCCTGCCGCGGCGATGCACAGAACTAATGACGATCTGAAACAATGTGGTTTCATTACGGCTAGTATGCGCTTACGCATGATGTGTTTTATAGTGTAATAATGTAGCTGTCGTATCATTGCAACCGTACAAGATGTGGTTTATGTTATGAGAAGTCTTATTTTATTTTTATTACGTCTTCCTCTGCTCTTAAAATAATTAAATCATTTATTGTAATATTAACTATGGTAAATTTTTTCAGTGGTTCATGCTCTTCCATATTGAAGACTCTAGGTTTATTAATGGCCAAGTCAGTTAGAAATCTAACTTTTATGGAGTGGAGCCGTGTATGGTATTTCTCTAATTCGTTCTGTGATATCCATAGTACTTACTAGCGTAATTTTCTAGACATTAAAAAACAAATATTATAATGTAAAACATATTATTCAAGACAATACTTCAATTTTATAACTGTGCCGTATCTGAAAACTTTTGTGCCGAATACTTATCGATAAAATGTCGGCAATTAATAAATACCTATTAAAATATGAATTTCACAATACATATGTTGTAAAACAAGAAATCTTAGATAAAATTAAAACGAACTCATATAACTGCATCAACCCAGTTATAAAACCAACACTATTGAGCACTAGTCACTTAAACTGCTAACCTCTACACATGTACCTACCCTACGTATAAAGTTACCCACAAACGTATGTAGAGGTCATGTAACCCAAGACTTATATGTAAACTGAGGTAGAATCGCCCGATTCCTAACTAAAACGTTAACAATATTACAAACACAAACAAATAATATTGACGTAAGTACAATTAGAAATCAATATACATTTTTTTTTGTTGTTGTAAATGTGGGCAAACGAGCAAGCGAGTCACCTGGTGGAATGTGATCACCGCCGCCCATGGACACCTGCAACATCTGGAGAATCACGGATGCGTTGCCGGTCTTTAGGGAAAGAGGGAAAGGAAGGAAAGATGGGCCACCGACACTCCCTCCCACTCACCGAACGAAACACAAGCTGTTGTGTCGACATGAAGTAACAGCATATTTTGCTGAATAGATGCTGTTATTTCACATCGATATTCTGTAAGAGGGTGGTATTTCACCGGACGAGCCGACCCAATTCGTACTGCAATGCAGCATGGCTCTACCACACCAATGACAATATATAAGGATACAACGCTATTGCTGAATAGATGCTGTTATTTCACGTCGATATTCTGTGAGAGGGTGGTATTTCACCGGACGAGACGGCCCAATTCGTGCTGCAATACAGCATTGGCTCTACCACACCAATGACAATATATATGAATACAACACTATTGCTGAATAGATTCTGTTATTTCACGTCGATATTCTGTGAGAGGGTGGTATTTCACCGGACGAGCTAGCCCAATTCGTGCTGTAGTACAGCATGGCTCTACCACACCAATGAAAATATATATGATATGAATACAACATATGAATACAACGACACAATGAATACAACAATATATGAATACAACAAGTGTAAAAGAGAAAGCATAGCTCGGCTGAGGACACCCGAACATGAAACGAAATTTCATGATGCACTCGGAAATCCAATGTTTCGTGTGCTTCGTCAAGTGTTATGCTGCCAATTGGTCTAAATAGATACTGGAGCGTATTTAATTTGGCGACATTACAGTTAGATTATTATTTACAAATTTAATTAAAAGAGAGAATTTATTTACTTATAACTTGTGGATACAGAAATAAATTTGTACGTCGTTGTAATTGACTGAACTTAAACCAAGCGTATGATGATAATTTAAGTTTTTTCAAATTTCAATGAACACTTTTTGCAAGACTACGTGATGTACAACTATGACAGCGTTTCAGAATGAACTGTGAGCTAAGCGCACCGGTACTAATTAACTCCTATTTCGCTTCAGAATTTGTTGCGTAGGGCGCGTCTACTTCAATTTATATAGAAGTCTTTGGATGTAGCACAATATAATTCCGACTCGGAATAACAAGAGCTAATCAATATCAGCACTACCGTTTACCGCGATATGTGCTAGTAACACGGTGAAATCTATCAATAGTGGGATTCGACCACATCCTCGAGATGAAACGGTTGTTTAAATGAATTCGGTCATAACATTATTAGATCACTAAACTTAGTGTATATATCATTATAACATGTACTCATTAACTCATTATGCTAAAATAATCACAATAATAGGTATGGGAAAAATAAAGACAAAAACATTATTTAATATATTTAGTACCGTAGAAGAATAATATTATATTCGGTGGCCAAAGGTAGTACGTCTGTCTTCTATGCCAAATGTCACAGGTTCAATTCCCGGTCACATCAATTTGGGAAACAAACTTTTAAAAAATATTTTTTTCTTGATGTTACTGGCTTTTCTGCCAAGTCACACAATCGATGCAATTTTCTAGACATTTATTAAGGGTGGCTTACACCAATTATTTAAGGAACTGACATCTTGCTTGCTCCAACTATTTAATAGTTGGTGCAAGCGAGATGTCAAATCCTTCAATCGAGTTTAAATAGTTTGTACAAGTCACCCTAAATAAATGATTTATTTATTTATTTCTGAAAATCTAATCAAAATGATGATATAAATGTATGTGTATTGTTTGTTAAATAATAAATTATTGTCACATAAATGTTATATAAATCTCAAGCAGAGAGACACTGAAGCCTGAAACAGATTTTTAGATAGTTCGGATGATAAAAAATGATTAAAATAAATGAATCTATAGTCCAACTCATCCAAGACAGTCCAATTCGATAGAGTAATTTGACGTTTCCAGGGTAGCCGGTTCTACTAATTTTTTATATAGTGATGTCCCTTTAACGGTTGGACCGCGGGGTTATTTGCATGAAATCTTCTCTTTGTCTTCATTTCATGAGATAGCAGTAGCGTCAAAAATATATGAATATTTTTAGAAATAAGGAAAAAAACAATAAGAAAATCAAAAATAAAATATGATATTAATTTCTTCGAATTATTTGTCTAATATGTTATAAAATGGCAACACTACAAGGTCATACCAGCAGCAAATTAAATAAATTAAATATTATGATAGACGGTCGATCGATTTAGTTAAATCGATGTAGACTCAGTTCTATCACTTGACTATTTTAGCTAGTCACATTATTCAAAATTTTGACACATTGGAACATCAAATCACTCTATCGAATTACAAGTTATACTGTTATACTATATAATTATGTATTCGAACAGAACATCATCGAGCGTCAAAATCAGTCTCTGTCAGCGTAGGAGAGTTTGTATCTCAATGCTTTGTCAGTGACTATCAGTAACAAAACAAAGCTTACAGATACGAAAGTACGTTAATCCAATAGTGAAAATTTGCTTCCCCGTTATCTGTAAGGTACAAGTTCTTTAATGACTTTAGAATATTAAAATATACGTACTAAATACATATGTTTTTTTTGGGTTGTATTCAGATATCGCCGCAGTAGAAAAAGAAGAAAATTGGTGAGGAGTACAGAACGTTTCAGAAGGACGAGAAACGCTTCGTACAGCGATCCTGATTGTCCAGGCATCGCACGGCGTTACCATGAGTGCAACACAGCCGTAAGGACACATTTCTATTATATATTATTAAAACTAAAGTGACTACTAGTGACTATAGTATATAGGTATGTAAAATATAATATACCTGTATGTACATTTTTGATGTAAATCGAGAGCTTAATTTAAAATCATGCAAATCTGTTTTTATAATCAGTACCTCTAGTAGAGAGTATCTAAAAACACGGAAAATTAACGCGATTACTTTTTAATTTTGCTTGACGTTTCGCCCTAGTTGCGTCGACCGTGGTCTGAAGTACAGAGATAGTAGAGAGATTTTTAATATATCAAACATTTTATGTATGTTAAAGTTGATAACATCTGTCCAATGTGACTTTCTCTAAATCTATAAATTATTTATAACAACTAAGACTGACCGCACATTGGCTGCTATCGCTTGAGTAAATGATATATTGTGCAATTAAATTGGTAAATGTTACTAGCGGACGCAAACATAACAGTTGCTCAGCTTCTACATAGTAATCGATCGATTGTACTCGCGTCTGTTGTGGGATCGTTCGTATCACTTCCGCATCCGATTTTTCGAAAGAACTCAAACAATATTGTGCAACACATCTAGAGAGACAGACGTTGACAAAAGAAATGCAGGATTTGTGTAATGAAGCAATTAAATAAATTAGCTACTTCAGCTACCAGTCGGTCGCTCAAACGACAAAATAGACGTTCGTGCAGAAAAATAATAGCGTTATACTACCGCTCAGTATCTTAAGTGACAACACGACAGCCTAAGCCTAGCCAATGTACAGTCAGCCTAAAAAGTATTTGGTAATGAAAGAGGTTGTTTTGTGAAGCCAACAGTTGAGCTACCGTTCCGTCAGTTTCGTGTCCAATATCCTTCTCGTCAATCGAGTGTAGATATGTTATCCTAAGTCTGTAATAGGCCAATCATGATTCCCATTTCTATAAACTTACCTGTAATTCGCCACGAGTCTATCCACTTCCATGTAGAAAACCGATAAAGAAGGAGCAAGTAAACTGTTTCTAATATAGACATTTCTATTTTACAGCCATGCTCCGGTGCATTTCGTGATCCACGCACAGAACAATGCGCCATTTACGATCGTAGACCATTCCGTGGCCGTTTCTATACCTGGGTGCCTTACGTTGACGGTGAGTATAGAAATTGCTCTTGAGACTTATGATAGGTAATTCGGGCTTTCGCCGGGACCGCGGAAGAGTGCGAATGCGTGCTCGCAGTCCCGGTAAATGGCACTCCGACGGAACGCCGTGACGTTTTAATAAGTAGACTCGACTAGGGAGAAGTCCCACGTACCCTCTCCGCCGCCTCCGATGCGGGATTAGGATGCACAAATCATTTCCTCACGTAAAAAATAAAACATAACAAAGTGTAATCAGACATTTAACATTATGTACATACAAGCTCGTAGCTCGCCTGAAGATTAAAGCTCGTCATATAAACTCATTCATATTAAATCGAAAATATCATGTATTATTTATATTATTAGAAACTCGTCATGGGTTATCTCTGTCTCAATAACTACCTACATGGTGTTCTGTTTCGCTGTTTGTCTGTCAATCTGTATCGTATTGACTTTTTGCCGATTGTTTTTAGTTTCCTTCTGCACTGGAACAGATTTTACATTCAAAAGTAGATTTTAATAGGGTTTACTTGAATAAAATTATTTTAACTTCTTTGAACTCATTCACAATTTTGTTATCATGGGAATTTTAGGTTGGTTCCTACTTGTAGAATTTGTAATGTAAAGTCAATCTCATATGCTGTCATTAATCTCAAACTCAAACAAAGGTTACATGATTATAACGTTATGTATTATGTCATCAATTAGCAATTACATAATACGATATTAATACATATATATACATAATACATCCGTTTAGAGAAATATGTATGGCTATCAGTCGTAAGGCATAATCATGTAACCTTCTCTTGAAAATTTATTTAGATCAACTATTTTTGACGCTGTTATACTAACTACGGAATAGATATATACCTATTCAAGTTAAAAATGCGATGAATTCTTTTCATGTTTAACTGTTTTTCGCCCAAAATCTCAAGCTTGTTTTAATCGATAATTATTTCGCCTCTCAACGAAGCATCCTCAAGAAATTGCGATCAGACTCGGTCAGCTAACTAGCATCGATTAGTACACCGAAGCTCATGTCGATTGACAAGTTTAATAAACACATAAGATAAGAGCGGAAGATATCTAAAAATTATAAAAATTGATCACACGAAATGAATGGAAAAGTAACGCCTGAGTCTATACATTATATTATAAAGTTTATAGTTTCCTATATCCTATCCCATACTATATATAGGAGTAATATTTGTATATTTATAATCGCGTTCTCGAAAACGACTCTAACGATTTCGATGAACAGTTGCGTTTACGGGAGAAAAAAATCAATCGAACTTGGTTCTGGGAAAATTCGTTTTCTTCGTGTTTTCTCATGTTTTCACACTCTTGAAATTTTTAATTGGGATTGGTAATCTCGCAATAAAGTTCTTAATAGTACACTGGCTAGAGCGTAGGCATGCCTACGCGGCCATGACTAAGTGCTCGGGTTCAATTCTCCAATATGGTCGGATTTTTTTTTTTATATACAATCGATATCAATCAATCCAGCAAAGCTCGTTCACCTAGATAATAGGTACATAATAATATTTCTATATACATAACCGTAAAACCACTAAGTACATTAAGTACATTGGTACTTTTGTAGAAATCACGAGATACTGAGATTACGTATACGTACGTCATACACATCGGATGAAAACTTTCATTGCTATGTACTTAATTTTTAAAAAATATTTAAAAAGGTATCAAAGCACGCGAAATCAATCCATATCGCCAATAAAATTAGTAAGGCAGATAACACAATAAAAGCGATATGGAACACTATAACACAGAAGTAGGCAAACAAAATAAGAAAAATGAAGACCTCTCAAAATACATTAATAATAAAATCGTTACTAATAAAAAACAGGTTGCTAATGGTTTTGTTAAGTTTTTTTCAAATACACCTGTACAAATTACTAGTGGTCTAGCATCCTCTACACATGCAGCACGGGCACTATTAATTCAAAATATAGGAAAGTGGTTGCCTAGTTTTCAGTTCAGGCACACGTTTTCATTTGAGATAGAGAAAACTTTCAAAGAATTTAAAAAAAAGAAAAGTGAAGATTTCTAGGGATTATCAGTTCATGTACTGGCTAATATAATGCCAATAGTAACACCGGTTTTAGTAAATATATTTAATAAATGTGTCGATCAAGGTGTGTTTCCCGATTTGATGAAGCATAGTAAAATTATACCAATATTTAAATCGGGTTGTAAGTCAGATCCAACAAACTATCGTCCAGTGTCGATATTGCCAGCGTTGAGTAAAATATTCAAAAAAATAATGCTCAACCAAATGCTGGCACAGTTTAACATTTATATATATAGGATATTTCATGGTCAACAGTACGGTTTCACGAGAGGGCGGTCAACAACACATGCGGGAGCAAGCTTGATCAAAGTCAAAGTCAAAGTCAAATCAATTTATTCAAGTAAACCCAATTACATGGTATTTTTGAACGTCAAATCTACTTTTGTTCGGTTCGAATAGAAAACCTGGACACTGAGAAGAACCGACAAGAAACTCAGTCAGGTATCATTTTTTCAACTTCATTTTACAAAAGGTTTATTAAAATACAATATTTTCATTAAGCCAGTAAACGCATGTGCAGAGAACATTATTTCCAGACTATTGTTTTATCTTCAATGAAATCGTTTATTTTATAGTATGATTGTCTAGTCAATGTACGTTTTATAACCAATCTAAATTTATTCTCTGTTAATTGAGTAATTTCTTGAGGAACTTTATTATAAAAACGAATGCAGTTACCTAAAAATGAAACATTTGACTTATGTAATTTAAATTTTGGAATAACCAATTTATCACGACCTCGGGTTTCCATACCATTCATATCGCCATTCTTTTTAAACTGATCTATATTTTTTGTCGTATACATAATAATTTCAAAGATGTGTAAGGAGGGCAAGGTGAGGACATTAATGTCTTTAAAACGATCTTTAAGCTATTCTCGTGCATTCATCCTGTAGATGGCACGTATTGCTCTTTTTTGTAAAATGAAAATGGAGTTAATATGCGCCAAAACTGTACTCGAGGCTTGGGAGGGGTCACGAGATGCCATTGGCGTGTTGTGTGATCTTTCCAAAGCTTTTGCATGTGTTTGTCACAAAACTTTAAATTACAAGCTGAAATACTATGGAATACGTGATAAAGCTCTCGATCTCGTGATTTGATATCTGGCTGACCGAGAACAAAAAGTGAGTGTAAATGGAGTAACGTCTGTTGGTTCTAAATTAAAGATGGGCGTTCTCCAAGGGTCAATTTTGGGACCGTTCCCATTTTTGGTTTACATTAATCATCTTTCATTTATATATTTACATAAATTTATACATTTATATAAAGCTTTCCATTTATGCTTAAAGCTTATCTTGCATATGTGAAATAATATTACTTGCTGATGTCACATCATTATTATTTAAAGTAAACAGAAAAGATATAGATATTAGCGGACAGAATAGGACCTTGGCAGATGTCTTGAGATGGTTCGATGCTAATAATTTATTACTGAATGCACAAAAAACCAATTGTGTCAAGTTTTCCCTATCCAATGTACCCAAAATCCATAATAGACTAGAACTGGATGGGAAACAATTAGAATTAACGAAATCAGCTACTTTTTTTGGTTTAACAGTAGACAATAACTTACAGTGGGCGGACCATATCGGGACTTTAGCTAATAAGCTCAGTTCGGTAATATATGCTATTAGGCGTATTAGACAGTTGACAGATGTGGTTACGGCTAGGCTGGTGTATTTCGCATATTTCCATAGCCTTATGTCTTATGATCTGCTACTGTGGGGATCAACGGCGCATATGAAATCTATCTTTATTTTACAAAAGAGGGCAATACGGTACCATCTACAGTATGAACGCACGAGAGTCGCTGAGAGATCATTTTAAAGACATTGATGTACTCACCTTACCCTCATTATACATCTATGAAAACATAATGTACACTAGAGGCGTTATTAATGGTGTGGAAACTCGTGGTCGTGATCAGCTAGTTATTCCTAAATTTAAATTACAAAAGTCAAGTGGTTCATTTTTGGGTAACTGTGTTCGTTTTTATAATAAAACTCCTCGAGAAGTTACTCAATTAACGGAAAAGAGATTTAAACTTGTTATTAAACGCACACTGATTGGAAAAGCGTACTACAAAATTAGCGATTTCATTAAAGACACAACAATAGACTGAAAATAATCCTCTCTGCACATGCATTTACTGGCTTTGTGGATATTGTATTTTAAATAACTATTGTAGAATGATGTTGAAAAACTGATACCTGACTGAGTTTCTTGTCGGTTCTTCTCAGTATCCAGGTTTTCTTTTCGAACCTAACTAAGGTAGATTTGACGTTCAAAACTGCCTTTCATTTGGGTTTACTTGAATAAATTGATTTGATTTTGACTTTGACGTTAAATATATATTTTTATATTCTGTGTTCACAACATGTTTTAGATTCGAAACATTCGACAAAAATTCAACGCAGGTGACACCATAAGTTTAATTCATTGCAGATGTAAATTGAGACCTTTTATTTTCTTTCAAAGGTAACGCTCCGTGTACCCTCAACTGCAGGCCTCGAGGGCAGCAATTCTATGCATCTCTAGCATTAGTTGCAGACGGAACACCCTGTACTAAACCTGGATTTCGCGCTATCTGTGTACAAGGAAATTGTATGGTAAGTCAGTTTTGTCTTTACTATTTAATCGTATTACAAATGTAATAAATAAGGGAAAATGAATACGTTATCTCTGTAAATATCAATTATACTTTGATAAATTAATATTCTATAAATTATTATAGGCAAATAATTTTATGTAGGTATTTATATCTACTTGTACATAATAACGATAATGCTCCAGATAAATATATAAATTGTGTAACCCTAAACTAAGGTCTAGGCTTGTAACATAACATAACATATCTTCACGCTGTATCCTCAACGGGGTAGTCAGAGAGGACGGAGCGCCAGGAGTCGCGGTCCTGACACACCTCTTTCGCTTCCTCAAATCTCATCATTCTCCTCACACATTTTCGCCTAGGTATGCGGGTGCTTTTGACATTTCCGTCTGCTAACACTCTGGCTATTTGATCTTCATAAGTCAGCCTTGGTCTTCCTTGGCTTCTTTTACCACTCACTTTCGCTCTGTATATTTTCTTCGTCAGTCTTTCATCACTCATTCTTTCCATGTGGCTGAACCATCTAAGCATTCCTTTCTTCATTTTTACAATAACACTGTCATACTGCGTATCTCATCATTGCTTATCCTGTCAGCAAGCGTGACACCGCACATATTTCTGAGAGACCGCATCTCCACAGCATTTAACATACTTTCACTCGATTTTGAGCATATCGAGGCCTCACTACCGTACAACAAAGTTGGCACCAACACCGCATTGTGGATGGCCATTTTAACAGTGTTAGATATATTCACTCTACCCACTAATGCGGACAGAGCACCGTTCACTTTAGTGCCCGCTGCTACCCGTCTCTCCACATCCAACTCACATCTTCCATCCCTCGAAAACGCACTCCCCAGGTACACAATTTCATTCACCTGTTTTAGATATTTTCCATTTACACAAATCACACATTTCGTTTGTACCGCTTCTCTTTCAAACACCAGAACCTTAGTTTTGTTCACATTCATTTTCAATCCTTTTACTTCACAATCTTCTTTCATGCACGTGACTAGTGTCTGCAACTCTGCTTCTGATGGTGCTATTAGCACAGCATCGTCAGCGTACAATAGGCAGTTTACCACTGTGTCATCACATCACATACCACTCATATTACCTTTCAATCTCTGGAGGCAACTGTCCAAATACAGCACGAATAGCCAGGCAGACATCACGCAGCCCTGTCTGACACCAGAACAGACTTCAAACCAGGGCGACATGTCACCGTCTATCCTTACACAGGCTCTGTGGTCTCGATATAATGACCTCACAGCCTGCAGTAAGGAGCCCTCCACGCCATATTCAGGCAGAAGACTCCACAATTTCTTCCGCACTACTCTATCGAATGCTTTCTCTAGATCCACGAAAGCGCAGAAAACTTTCCGACTTAAAGCCAGAAACCTTCCCACGATAACGCGAAGCGAGAAAATCTGATCCATACAACCCCTACCGTTCCTGAATCCACCTTTCGCCTCCCACAAATATCTTTCTGAAACGCCTTTCATGCGTTCAGTCAATACTTTAGTATAGACTTTACTCGCTAAGCTGACCAAGCTGATGGCCCTATAGCACGCACAGTCTAGGTAGGAACCTTTCCCTTTATATAGAGGTACTATGACTGCCGTGCGCCAGTCCTCTGGAACCTCCCCCTTCTGCCAACAAAGGTTGCAGAGTGCACAGAAGGCATCCCAGACCCTAGGTCCACCATACTTGATCATCTCTGTAGTCACCTCATCAATTCCCGCAGCCTTTCCACATTTCAAACTTCTTATCACTTTCTCAATCTCTTTCATACTAATGCCATCCTCCAGTCCCTGGCCCGAGTGTGGCAATTCATTAGAATCGCTCTCAGTATCAGAGACGGAGTCGTCACTCTCATACAGTTCTCCATAGTATTCACTCCATCGCTGCAGAACATCCTTTTTATTTGTAAGCAGGTTGTTTTCTTTCGAACGCACTTTATTCATTCTGCAAGGTGCCGGACCACTTCGGTACTGACGTACTTCTTTCCAAAATAATTTGGAATTTTCCTCGAAGTTGTCCGACATCTTGTTTTCATCTAACACCCTACACCTTTCACGCTTCTCTTTCACTAGTGCCTTCGTTTCTGCTTTCTGCAGCTTATACCTGTCTTTCATCAAATTTTTCATACCACAGTCATTAGTAGCAAGGTAGTCTCGCCATGCTTTCTTTTTCTTATACACAGCCACTTTCACCTCATCATCCCACCACACATCACGCTTTTTGCCGTTCCCAATCTTATTCATTCCACACACTTCTTTCGCAGCCTCAATCATACTATCTCTAAGGTTCTGCCAGCATTCTTCAACATCATCGCTCATCACTTTCAATCTATCATCAAGCTTACTGGATAATACCGTTTCATATTCATTCCTGGTGGTCGCATCCTGCAGTTTCCAGCTTTTAATGCGGCTAACCGCTGCAGGTTTGGACACTACGCGATGTCGCCATGCTGCAAACAGACCCCTTATTCTGGTTATCACCAGAAAGTGGTCCGTCCCGAGATCGGCTCCTCTATACGCTCTTGTGTCCATTACCTGCTTCTTAAGTCTGCTATCCACCTGGAATAAGTCAATCATACTTCTCGCACCCTTTCTTTCCCATGTGTACTTATGGATCCTCTTGTGCCCAAACATGGTATTAGCCACAAAAAGATCCTTTTCCATACACAGTCCTAACACAATCTTACCAGCATCATTCACTCTCTTAACTCCATATTTGCCTAGGACAGACTCAAATCCTGTTCGAGCTGTCCCGACCCATCCATTCATGTCTCCACACACAACAATTCTTTCGTTCTCTTCAACCGTCGCTAGAACTTCTCTAACATTCTCCCAGAACTGCTCTAGTTCAGCCAAACCGACAGAGAACACTGGGGCATATACTGCCAAAACAAAAATTCTTGTCAACCCAATCTTGAGGCGTACCTAGAGCAGTCTGGGATTTACACATTCATACTCAGTCATACAATTAACCATACGAGAGGACAGTAAAACGCCTACCCCTTGGCATCCCCTATCTCCTTGTGGTGCCCCTGACCACGAAGCGATGCCTCCTCCGGACAAGTCGGCAAGTTCACTGCCGCCTCGCTTGGTTTCACTCAAACATAGCACATCCAATCTTTTCTCTTCCATAATATCAATCACTTCATTCATCTTCTCCTCAATCCCACCTCTCAAATTCCACGCAGCTACTCTGCACTCCTCCCTCCACTTCCCGCCGCGAGGTGCACAGCGTGTTGGGTGGCGGTCCCCAACGCCGAACTGCACTCTGCACACACCAGCGGGGACAGACCGGTGTACGTCGGTTTCGGGGGACGCCCTAACATTATCACTGCCGTTGTCCCGCATGGTATGCACAGAAGAGGAATTGCAGCGCTGAAAAGGGCTGGCAGGGGTCGCGACGAGCACGCTTTCTCAGTTGACCCCCATCCCCAAACCCCTAGGCTTGTATTACTGATAAATTGACCTAACCAGGAATCGCATTCTTGACCTTTAGTTTGAAATGTAGTATTCGCCGAGCCTATAGACTAGCCTATCTACGTAGTTATCATAATGTGTCAGGGATAACGTATACAAGGCATCTTTTTAGTCGTATAGTATGTTCAACATAATGCAACTTTTTAATTTTTATCTAGCATATCTTATCAATATTAATTTAACTTGCATAGCACCTGAAAAACGAAATCACTAGTACGAGCAAGTAACGTTGCTGTGATTTAAAGTTAAATGTGCAAATCCAAATAAGATTAAGTTATGCTTTTAGGTGATCGAAATCTTGTCAGATACAATAAAGTAATTGATGATAACATAATTACAAGTAGAAACGGTTTATATATATTTGATAAAACCCTAGTTTCGATTTCCTAAAGCTCTACCAAAATCTCTGCAGAATCGTTAGATCGTAAGTTGTATTTTCGCATTTTATAACTAAGCGCCATCTAGTGACGAATAGAGGTAAGATTTGTCAAGATTACGGTTCATCGAACAGTAGAACTGTAATGTGAAGTTTATAGATGGTTTGTAGAGTTACATAAAATGGTATCTTTTTACAAATGAAATAAAATTATGATAAAAAGTAACAAAATATTTTTTTCAATTGGTGCACAATTTTCAGCAACTTTTACTTACTTTTCTAGGATATTTTATTAATCGCATTTACATATACTTTTGTACTTAAAGATAGTTCAATAATTTTTGAAATATACATAAATGTCGAACCTAAATCATAAAGAGAAAATCGCAACGAAATTCAAATACAATAAGTGATATTTAATTAAAACTTAGATGAAAAAAATTGTTTGTTAAATAATAAATTATTTTCACAATCAAAATGGGTAAGAAATACCCATTATTATACATATTTTTCGATTCACATCTTTGATTTTAGATTGTCATGTTACGTCTTTGTACCAAATTTCAGCTGAGAAGATGATGGAATGAATCGACTGTGGCATACGAACAATGAGACGGATAGACAGACGGACAAACGGATAGACAGTGGACAGACGGACAGACACGATGAAACTCTGACAATTCCACGAAAATAGTTATCATATTCAAAATGTAAACTAACAGTAAATTCGATAAAAGTCTGTACTGAATTGAAACTATGTAGAAGTTAGATAAAATAAATTAATTTTATTAAAAAAACAGTGAATACTATATAAATAATTAGAAAAACGAATATTTCCAAATTATTGTCGGCCCTGTATTCGGTGATGAGCTGGCCACCAGGTATGTTGGAGGAATGAAACTGCTATTTACTCATGATCACCGAAATTCCCTCTGTTCACCCCCCAATGGAATACCGTATAGATTTGAATTTATTCAACGTGACGTTCTGAATAAAATATCAAAAAAATTCATTAAGATCTGGACCTCAATGTGAGTTGGAGATTATCAGAAACAGGCAAATACTATTGTTGTACCTAATAGGTGGAACAAGCACTCCGGCTCTTTATGAACTTATTAATACCTGTTCAACATTGATTCAACATATATTATCTGGTCAGTCAGACGATCTTATTTAGATTCAAAAAATATTACGGAAAAATACGAAAGTACTGTCTTCATATATTTTATATGTATTTGTCAATAAAGGAATTTTGCGGAAGTAAACGGAAAAATGAAACTTTTTCTTCTTTACTTTTTCTTCATTTTTATCAACAATGTTTAACCTTAACTGTTTAACAGGGTTATGAGTGAATCTAAGAGATTCATCCTTTGAATACGAGGACTTTATCCACAATTGGCTAAGTAGGTTGGATGGTTGTTCTTAGTTCTACAGTAGAGTGTATGTTAACTACATGATGCAGTATAGGTATACATATGTACATAAATACCTAACAATAAGACAATGAATGTTTCTTCGAAATCCACGACAACGAAGTCGCGGGAAAAAGCTAGTTACATAGTAGGGTAATTGGCCGGGGTAGATGGCCATAAGGTAGAGATGGCCCATCGAAATACTTCATGGAACAGTTGACTAGTTGTCGCTAATTACTGTTTAGTTCGCTTCGCGTAGTGGGTGGAAGCTAAGGTACGATCAACAGTCTGGTGAAAAAATAACAAAAATAAGTAAAATCTATGTTTATTGTTTTGTCCAGTGCAAATATTTTTTAGAGGGTTCATGTTTTACACGGCTGTGGTGTTAGTTTCTTAAAATAATGGTAATTTTTGTATTTTATGCAAAGTGTACGAGGAACGTTTCGTTCTAACCTCAAAATCACGCAGGTCGTGTCTTGACTTGTTTTCATTTTAGGGGTGGTCATCTCTCCCGGAAAAAAAGGAGAGATGGCCAATTGTAGTCGGTATGTCATGGCCATATCGCCAACATATTTATACCGATGGTACAGAAATGATGTCTTATTCAAATATTTGATTCATTTTCATATTTGTTTTAGATGTCTAATAAATACAAGAAAAAGGCGAAAGGCTCTAGACATTGAAAGGTAGTATGAGTGGTATGATATGTGATGGTACAGTGGTAAACTGCTTTTTGTACGCTGACAATGCTGTGCTTATAGCACCATCAGAAGCAGAGTTGCAGACACTACTTACGTGCATGAAAGAAGACTGTGAAGTGAAAGGATTGAATATGAATCTAAACAAAACTAAGGTTCTGGTGTTTGAAAAGGAAGATGTACAGACAAAGTGCAAAGTATGGTTAAATGAAAAATGTCCAGAACAAGTGAATGAATTTGTATATCTGGGGAGTGCGTTTTTGAGCGATGAAAGATGTGAGTTAGTTATGGAGAGACGGGTAGCAGCAGGCAATAAAGTGAATGATGCTTCTTCCGCATTAGTAGGCAGTGTGAATATATCAAACTCAGCCAAAATGACCATACACAATGCGATGTCGGTTCCAACATTATTGTGCAGTAGTGAGATATGCATATGCCCAAAATCGAGTGAAAGTAAGATAAATGCAGTGGAAATGCGATCTCTTAGAAATATGTGCGGTACAAAATTTCGGGCACATAGAAAGAATGAATGATGTTGATGAAAGACTGACGAAGAAAATCTACAGAGCGAAAGCGAGTGGTAAAAGAAGCCAAGGAAGACCAAGGCTGACTTATGAAGATCAAATAGCTAGAGTGTTAGCCGACGGAAGTGTCAAAAGCACTCGCATACCTAGCGAAAATGTGTGAGGTGAATGATGAGATTTGAGAAAGTGAAAGAAGTATGTAAGGACCGTGATACCTAGCGCTCCGTCCTCTCTGACTACCCCGTTAGGAATACAGCGTGAAGATATGTATATGTGTAGATTATACTTAAAATACAAATACATACAAATACCTAAAAAATAGAAAATAAGACCATAAACTATGGTAAAGTTAAAGTTAAGTTATGGCCATCTTACCTCTAATGTTATGGCCATCACACCCAGACACTTCGGGAGAGATGCCCAATTGTAATTTTTTTTTTATTTAATATCTCAAAGTAGATTGTTTAGAGTTTAATTACAAATAAAGATTTCTGTATTAATTAAGGTTTTTTTTTAACAGCGTTTTAAAAAAACTGGCCAACTACCCCGGACTTACCTTAATAAGAATGTTATAGAACAAACCTACCTAAATAACTCGCCAAATATAGTATTCCTAATTACATCTGCTTTAAACATTCGTTATATTAGTAGTAATCACCGTCGCAGTTAAATGATACGTAGGTACAATATTTTTTAATTATATTCAATCAAGCTCATTATATTTTATGGTATTTGGTACTCCTAGTTAATCATGTATTTATCTAACTAATGGACATAATTTATTATAAACAATATTTTACTGTTTTACACAAGAAATAAGTAATTTAATCTTGAATAGGTAAGTCACGAAGTTTTGATTTTCTCTGTATATTATAACGTTTTAGCTTCAATTAATCTAACTTCTCTTTCAACTTTTTCTATTACTATTTTAATTGATATTTTGTCCAAATTCTTTTATTATTATTATTTCAGTTTCAAAATACTCAAAACCTAAATTATTGTACCGTCTCCATGTGTTTTGATTAACACGTCTCTGTGGGCTAGTCTATATTAAAAGATACTCAACATTGACAAAGTTATCCACAAAGGACAGAAGCCATAAAAAAGTCTCGAAGTTTCTCGTATCGATAATCTGGTTAACGAAATTAAGTAATTTACACAAGATTGTATAAGTATTAGTGATACAAAACGAAAATCGCGCCGTAGTAAGAGCTATCGGTTATTCCTACGGGCTATAACGGTGTACCGCCAGATATTACTTACCATTGTTCTGACAGTAATTGCTACAGATAGCCTCAGATTGGATTGGCTAACACCAGTGTAACTAGAACTATCTCATTTGAAGGAATATAGCATTTACAGAAAGACTAGTAATATTCTTGAGGTGCTTGATAACTGGACATGCCTTTGCTAGATCCCCACAGCAAAATCTAAATCTCAATGATTCTGTACGAAAGACTAGGGTTTAATACAGATAATGGTCTCATTCATGTAAGAAACGTTTTCGTTTCCAACGTGGTTGTAATAAGACAGGTAATTTAATGTTGTAGTGTCCCTTATAGATTTCATATATCATGTTGACATTTATTTCAAACTAGCTTTCAAGTCTTCGTGCTTCTTGACTGAAACAGATATATAGGTAATAATGTCCAGTGCATCCTAATTTTACAACACAAAGGTGATAAACAAGCATACGATCTGCTTGTTGGTAAGTGGTTACAATAAGCAATAGAATAAGCAAGGCGGGGGCATGACTTACACGTTTTAGACCTTGTGAACCTTTCTAAGAACCGAACGCCGTAGTCTCTTGGGAAATCGTCAACGGGAAGCAATTCTACTAGCTGACTGTTTGAAGGAGGAAGCTCCTTTGAAACCATACTGTGCGCGATGAAGTCGAGCTCTCAACCAGCAGAGGACGGCACACGCCGCGATGCGATGGTAGGAAGAGCCTGGTCCGCGCGAGAGCAATAAAAGTAAGGAGTTTTCTAACTAGGTATCTTTCCGCACATAGGTCATGAATGTACTTCAGAATGTGTTTTTTATGAAAACAATTTTGTCATTATAAATTTTTTGGTCATGCTCGAGATGTCGAGATGAAAATGAGACGCATTCAATGGCTATTCAAAATTGATGAAAATATAGACAAAATTGTTACGTATTGTTGTTAAAAAAATATAATGTAATATAATAAAATGTTACTCCTTCATTAAAAAGATATTAGCATAAAAAGTAGGTAATTCTATAAAATATTTATAGGCTATACTAAAAAATTTAAATGATTTATATTAACTGATAAAATCTATATCAAATTAAAAAACAAACATTTGCCATGAAGTTTCACTTACTTTTTCTTTGGTTCAATAGCGTATAAGAATTAAGAACAAATAAATTACAAAAGAAAAAGTGAAAAAGTGGAAAACTAGCTAATAGAAATGGATCGTATCCAATCTCCATCTTTGAATCTAGCTGTGAATACCGTACTCCGAAAAGGTAGATGAAGACAAATTATTTAGCCTCGAGTAACCTTTGATCACTAAAGGTTTATTTTTCTCTCTTTCTATATAACTGGGAAATATACCTACTAGTATATATATATATATATAAGATTGGTATATTTAGATAAAATGACAGTAAAAAATAAAAAGAGTTGGAAGGGAATAGAAATGTTTCAAGATTAAATTTCTCGACTTCAACTGCCTCCTTAGTTTTGGTGCTCCGCCGGCCGCTGCCGCGACACGCTCACTCCGCTCGCTCGGCTCGTACGTTGTGCTAAAATAGCTAACATAACCTAACCTAAAAAAGCGTTCAAACAGAAATTATAAAATTAATATCGTAAAAAATTTTAACTTGTAAAGTGTGGCACTTTAAATTTTAAAAAAATTATTTATTTTTAATCGTAAAAAAATTTAACTTGTAAAGTGTGGCACTTTAAATCTTGAATAGGTACTTGGCGCTCGCCCTCTCTGACTACCCCGTTAGAAATACAGCGTGAAACTGTGCATGTATCTATGTATGTATTACACTATATTAAATTTTCAGTGATGAAATCGTAAACAAAATTTTATAGCGAAACTGTTGATTTTGGATAAAAATAGTAAATTTATTTCGAGGACTATTAATTTTAAAGTACATGTCATTAATATGAACAGAGCAAATTTATAGAGAATACCATTAATTTTAAAGATTGTGAGTTGTAGCCAGAATTACTAATTCTATAGCTCCAATATTTATATCCCCATAGAAATTAGTAAAATTATCAATTTTTTTTAATACGGATCGACTAATGGTTTTGAAAATTATTTTTCGAATACACCTATGGCATAGTTATTTACTAATGTTTCAGGATAATTTTCGCATATAGCAGTAATATTTTTGAACAAAAATATTAGAAAATTGATCTAATTTTCAATTTAGGTACACATCTTCACTTGAGATAGAAAAAAATTTTAAGCAATTAAATGAAAAGAAAAGTGAAGATTTATGGGGACTGTCAGTTCATATAATAACTAATACAATACCAATATTATCACTAATTTTGGTAGAGATATTTAATAAATGTGTTGATCATGGGGTATTTCCTAATTTAATGAAACACAGTAAAATTATTCCATTATTTAAATTAGGTTGTATGTTGGATCCAACAAATTATCGCCCGGTGTCAATATTATCAGCGTTGAGTAAAATATTCGAAAAAATAATACTCAATCAAATGCTGGCACATTTTAACATTCACGGGGTGTATCACGGTCAACAGTACGAGTTCACGAGAGGGTGGTCAACAACTCATGCGGAAGCAAGCTTGATCAAAACTGTACTTCAGGCTTGGGAGGGATCCCAGGATGCCATTGGTGTTTATTGGTATCTTCCCAAGGCTTCTGATTGTGTTAGTTACGAAACATTAATTTGCAAGCATAAACACTATGGAAATCGTGGTAACGCTCTCAATCTCGTGGCCTCGTATTTTTCTGGCCGGGAGCAAAAAGTGAGTGTGAATGGGATTTTGTCTGTTGGTTCGAAATTAAAAATGGGCGTTTCCCGAGGATAAATTTTGGGACTTTCTTGTTTTTAGTCTACATTAATGATCTCCCCTTTATACTCAGGCACTTATTCGCAATAGCATTATTTGCTGATGACACTTCATTGTTATTTAAACTAACAGACGTGTCGAGATAGTTCTCTGTTAATAATGTGCTACTGAATGCACATAAAACCAAATGTATTAAATTTTCCCTTTCTAATGTACCCAGAATACACGATAAAATAGAACTGGGTGCAAAACAATTAGAATTAGTTAAATCTGCCGTTTTTCTTGGTTTAACGGTAGATAGTAAATTGCAGTGGGCGAACCATATCGGGGCATTGGCTAGTAAACTCGACAATCGACGGATGTGGATACGGCTAGGTTGGTGTGTGTACTTTGCATATTTCATATTGCATATGGCCTTTTGCTGTGAGGATCAGCGGCGCATATCATCTCCATTTTTATTTTACAAAAAAAAACGGAACGTGCCATCTACAGTATGAATGCACGAGAATCACTTATACATTTTTCAAATTATAATGTATACTAGGAAAAATATAGACCTGTTTATAATAGTGGATCTGTTAGTATGATAGTGGTGGTTTGAAAACCCGAGGTCGTAATAAATTGGTTATTCCAAAATATTAATTACGTTAGTCAAATGTATCATTTTTTGGTAACTGCATTCGGTTACATAATAAAGTTCCTCAAGAAGTCACTCAATTAACAGAAATTAGATTTAAGTTAGTTATAAAACGTACATTGATTAGACAATCATACTACAAAATAAACGATGAAATATCATTGAAGATGAAACAATAGCCTGCAAATGATCTTCTCTGCACATGCATTTACATTTACTGGCTTTCTGAATATTGTATTTCAATATTAATAATAATTTATAATATTAAATATTTTGTAGAATACATTCATACATACATATCTTCACGCCGTATCCCAAACAAGGTAGTCACAGAGGACGGAGCGCCAAGCGTAGCGGTTTTACATACTTCTTTCGCTTCCTCAAATCTCACAATTCTCCTCGTCCATTTTCGCCTAGGTATGCGAGTGCTTTTGTCATTTCCGTCGGCTAACACTCTAGCTATTTGATCTTCATAAGTCAGCCTTGGTCTTCTTTGGCTTCTTTTACCACTCACTTTCCCTCTATAGATTTTCTTCGTCAGTCTTTCATCACTCATTCTTTCCATGTGGCCGAAACATCTTAGCATTTCTTTCTTCGTTTTTATAATAACACTGTCATGGAACCCTGTCATACTGCGTATCTCTTCATTGCTTATGTTGTCCACAAGGGTGAGACCGCACATATTTGTAAGAGATCGCATTTCTACTGCATTTATCTTACTTTCACTCGATTTCGGGCATATCCAGGCCTCACTACCGTACAATAAAGTTGGCACCAACACCGCATTGTGTATGGCCATTTTGGGTGAGTTAGATATATTTACACTGCCTACTAATGCAGACAGAGCACCGTATACTTTATTGCCGGCTGCTACATGTCTCTCCACATCCAACTCACATCTTCCATCCCTCGAAAACGCACTCCCCAGATATACAATTTCGTTCACTTGTTCTGGACATTTTCCATTTACCCATATATCACACTTTGTTTGTACATCTTTTCTTTCAAACACCAGACCCTTAGTACCTGTTGTAAAATAATGTTAAAAAAATGATAACTAAGTTTCTTGTTGGTTGTTCTGTGTCCAGGTTTTCTCTTTGAACCGAACTAAAGTATATTACGTTCAAAAATACCTTGTAATTGGGTTTACTTGAATAAATTGATTTGACTTTGACTTTGACTCAGTTTCATGTAAGCCATGTTTTTTCGATACAATGAAATGATGCTTAAATGAAACCGAGTCGATCCGTACATTGTATATAAAATTATATTGTTTGCAAAAGTACTAAACCCTTTTAACAATACGGTATACTTCAAAGTAAAAGTCAAAATCAAATCAATTTATTCAAGTAAACCCAATAATAAGGTATTTTTGAACGTCTAAGTCGAGTATCGTTTTTTTAACATCATTTTACAAAAGGTTAATAAACTATTTGTATTTGGAAAATACAAATAAACGGTACTTATGATTGCCTACAATTTAGCAAGTTACAAACTATCCTCAATTAATGTGAAGTAAATTATAATACCTACTTGATGAGATAAGCGAAAATAAATAGAATTTAAAGTTTGTATATAAACGTTTATATAGCAAAAATAATTTATTTGAAGTCACTTGTCAAAGGTCAAGATAACGCCCTGGATTAAATTATTAGGTAAAACCAATTCGCGAATCTACTTTTCAAATAAGAAATTGTTCTTAATATACAAAGTTCCCATACAAACCATGAAAAATCAGTCAATGATCCGTGTTCAGCACGCATGACGGCGCACAAAGAACGCGTTTAGTAGGTACACGTTATACTTATACTCCACTAATAGGCCACAGATGGGTGCTTACTTATGTAGAAGAGGCCAGTTGACTCACTCCGACGCCTAAACGCGTTAGGACTAATTTGCCAATAACACATTTTTAGAATGATACATTAGTATGATACGTAGGTAACTTTATACGCTAATTTGCAGTAGTTTAATATTATTACATTTAATATAGATATTAGATAGATATTAATTTTATTTACTTTCGACAGTCTAATCAGTTTTATAGGTGGGTGCTAATTATATCAAAGAGATTATTTGTTACATTTCTTGCATGAGTGGACGTTTTTCAGGGTAATATCCGAAACTTTTGCGAGACTTCTTACTTAAACGTAAGCTATATAACAATATGTACCCATTTAATCATTCTAAACCTAATTAATTCATAACTAAAATTTTACAAAATATACTTTAAATCACATAACAAATTAAACATTGTAATATTTTACTTACTTGAACCGTCTTTTTGGATTCTGTATAAGTACATATTTATATGGGGTGTAATGGAGCTTTAACAATTCAATGTCTCCAAAACTGTCAACTTCACCTGCCCGTGGTGCACCCTGCTGATTAACGAACGAGGCTCTGACGACCGATCGATGGCGGAATATCCATCAAATTAACTATGCTGTAAATATAGCTGTGACAGGCAGCAGCGTCACATGCGTAAGACAGCACGGTACTGCGCTCGCCAATCTGACCTTGCCCACAGTGTGCGAGTATGGGCAAATCTTCCAAAAATGAGCAGCACCACTAAAATGAGGCCCTCAGTTCCCGGCGGTCCCGCTAATCCCGGCCATCGTGGTAACGGCTGGAGTCCTGGCGGGACAGAGGGTGCGAAGAATCCCCGGGCGCGGACTGGTCACCACAAACAACGACTATTTCTGGCGACCTACAATGCTCTTTCGTTGAAGGATGACGTTTATCTTACTGAGCTCGAGTGAGAGCTAGGATACAAAAATTGGCACGTCCTGGGAATATCCGAAGTCCGAAGACAGGGGGAGGACACGGTAACCCTAGAATCAGGCCACCTACTCTACTATCGAGGGGGCGATAAGACGTCACAGGGCGGGGTTGGTATGATGTTGCTTATACTCAGACTTACCAAGAGATATACTCTGAAGGTAATCCAGGTCTATGCTCCCACGTCGACACACTCCGATGAAGAGGTCGAGGCCGTATACGAAGACATAACGAAGGCCATACATGATACCACCAAGACACACTTCACTGTTGTTATGGGGGACTTCAACGCCAAAGTGGGAGTACAAGAACGCGGAGAATCTGTAGTTGGAGCGCACGGTATCGGCAGTAGAAACCAAAGGGGCCAAATGCTGGTTAACTTCCTCGAATCCCAGAGACTATACCTGATGAATTCATTCTTTCAGAAAAAGTCTCATAGGAAGTGGACTTGGCGAAGCCCTGATGGGGTGACAAAAAATGAGATCGACTTTATTATGACGAATAGGAGGTATATATTCAAAGATGTCTCAGTGATTTACAGGTTTAATACCGGAAGCGATCACCGACTTGTCCGAGCTACTTTGAATATAAACTTCCTACTTGAGAGAAATCGCCTGATAAAGTCTACGCTCCGTCCGTCACCGTGTCATATCGCTGCAGCATCTAAAGAATTCCAGCTGGAATTGCGAAACAGATGCAGTCTGCTGGAAACCACTGAGGACGTTGATCAGTATGTCAACAAGTTCGCGACTGTTGTCCGAGAGGTAGGAGAGGAGTTCTGCCAACGGAGGCGAGGGAGTAAATTGTCCAAGTTCTCGGCAGAAACAGTAGATCTCATGAGACAGAGACGGGAGATGTCGATGGATGCGTCGGACTATCGCCTTCTCAATATGCGTGTAAAGAAGCAAATACTACAAAGCAGTACTCGAGCAATTGAAGATGCGATTAGTCGAAATAGAGGTTCGAAGATATTTGTTAAGCAATTGGAAAGGAGTCATCTGGCGAAACTTACGACATCCGATGGTCGAGTTCTTACAGCCAAGCCAGATTTACTTGTAGAAGCCGAGACGTTCTCCGGACAACTATATTCCCCACACGCACCGAAGCCCACAACTCAAGTTACGGACGACAAACGTGCTAAACTAACCCGCCACTTTACGGACGAGCTACCGGACATAGAGATTCCCGAAATCGAGATATTTGTGGCACATATGTCGCAGAGCCGATGGGCGTTGGGGTAGACGGGTTCTGGAGTGGAGACCACGTTCAAGACATCCCGTAGGACGGCCTCCCGCTAGGTGGACCGACGACCTGAAGAGAGTGGCGGGAAGCGGATGGAGGCGGAGAGCCGAGGACCGGATATGGTGGCACAATATTGGAAAGCGTTATATCCAGCAGTGGACGAACACGGGTTGACGATGATGATGATGATGATGATGACATATTTATATGACTAGCCTAACTTTTATTGTCACATTTTTTTAACTATATTATTTTGATATTAGTCACAGTTTAATAGTCTATCATCATTTCATCATGATCATGCCACTAAGTCCGAACTTTGGCTCTTCTTAATGTTTTGCCTATCCTTGTACAGATTATTATAATACTTAAGTACCTACATAATATGTTCTATTTTCATTAAAAAATATTTTTAATTATTAAAATCAAAAAATACCTGTTAACAGGTTTATCACTGATTTATTAATATGAAGTAGCTAGACCAGCAATTATTGTTAATTTAATAATCGGTAATAACTTTACCAATTAACTGTCTACATATCCATCATAAATATTATCATGTAAGTATACAAGAGTATATGTTATGATTTATTTTCTTATAGAAACAATCTTACAAAACAACATAATAATTTTAATAACCGACTTACAATGTAACCTCTTCTTTTTTTAATTGAAAACCTTAGGCAAGTAGTATTCCATTTATCTAATAATTATAATTAAAATAATTGATGGATTAAAGCGACTAATGTTAAAAACCAGCAACAAACCGGAGTTGCCAGTCTACATTTAGAAAATGGCGGAATGACAGGATAATGCAAAGCATTACTGAGTGACGATAAAATTGCCACAAAAGTATAGAGTTATAGATCTTAAACTATGTTCTTAACTATAAGTGCTATAACCAACGATTATCTCAACATTATTTCGCTTGTTATTTAAATATTATATCTAAATTAACAGAAACACTAAAATGTAAATAAAAAAATTCTAATACATAAAATCATAAATATTTATTATGTATATATACATACATATCCTCACGCTGTATCCCTAACAGGGTAGTCAGAGAGGACGGGATGCCAAGCGTCGCGGTTCTTTCATACTTCTTTCGCTTCCTCAAATCTCATCATTCTCCTCATTTATTATGTACTGCTAGATTTTAGTGTTCCCTATATAAATTAGTAAACCAGTGATATCTATCTGTCCGTCCATTTGTCTGTCACAGGGTGCTTTTTTGTTGGAACAATTTGGAGCAATATTGAAACGAATTTTAATAGTTGAATCTTGTGTTTGGAAAGTTGTTTGGGAGGTCGTATGGGAAGTTAGTGAATGGTACATCTGTGTTATCATCGTTGTATTTGAGTTTATGATTTAAATTTTTTTAAATCTATATATTAATACGTGAAGAGAAAACTTTGTACCCCTTTCCAAGCACATTGCGCGCACAGAAGAGTATGAGACTTGACAAAGTTAAAAATTATATAGAGAAGGAGTGCAGAAAGCCAAACCTCTAATGTATAATACGTAATACGTGAAAATAAAAATTAATTAAATAAAATATTGATTGTTTATGGTCATATTGTCAATGTGAACATAAACAATGAATATTTTAATAAATACGTATGAAATACGTATTAGTTTGTGCTCAAACAGAGGTTTTTGACAAAGAATTTTAAAATGCTGCCAACAAATATTTACTTTCAGGTTGACTGAAAGAGTTGAGCTTTGAATTTTGTATGATTTGTGAGCTGTGAGATGTGAGAGTCTAGAGTACATATCAAAAGAAAAAGCGTTTGTTTTATTTACAGACGATCACCATAGTGATTTTTGTTTTTGAACAAAAAATGTCATTCTAAGTTAATGAAAAATAATTATATTTTCAAAAAAGTACGACTTATGTATGTACAGTTAGAGTTAATTTTTTTGAGCTCTCCGTGTCACAGTACAAGTAAGCAAACAGTATTCTATCTTCATATTAACGCTCCCAAACGACGCGCCACGAAATCTCAGCATTTCTCGGCATAAAACAGTCGCGAGTGCGCCGCGGTTGTTGTCGTACGGTGTGAGACGCTCCCGCGCATTTACTGACGAAATATTATGTCAATCAAGTTTTCGAGCATATTGATCAGTGTATGGATGTTTGAATACATCTATATCGTAACCGGAAATATTTTTCTGTTGCTCATTTGTAGGAAATATATTGTCATAACAATGTAGATACTTTGTTGCTGATTTTTAATTATACAGCACACAAAAAATCACAAAATGCATTTTCTTTGTCCATTTCCTCCCTATTAATTCACAAACTTTTGAAACTAGAAATAAAATACTAGTAGAATTATGTAAATAAAAACTTATGAAATTTGCAATAATATAAAAAGAAAAAATAATATGACAATGTAATATATTACCTATTATCAAATACGTAACCCAAGAAAAACAGTCAGTCCCAGTCGGCAGCCCTAGTGCGTGTTTACGTACCGAGCGACCGTAGGTAATTATCTCAAATACACTGCCGAGATAGAATACTGCTTGCTTACTTGTACTGTGTACGTGTTAAGTGTCAAATAAAGCACGTTGAAGAATCAATTGATTGAGCATCAATGATATGCTACTTCGTGGTACATTTTTTAACACTTTATTCGAAAAATACGCTTTAAAATTACTGACCTCTTACCTTATCTCCAATAATATCGCTCTTAAAAAACTGTTAACCACGAACAATAAACATAAAAGATTAAGTGATTGGAAAAAATAAAGGAATAGTTACGTCAGTTTTTTGTATACCTTTAAAAAATCTTTACGTAAAATTTTGTTTTGCATTTGGTAATTTGGACGGTTTTTACATATGAATTGAACACGTGGAATATTCAATAATATTATTTCTATTTTGTACATATTCGTTTATTGTTCTACTTAATTAGGTTCTACATTAATTATATATACGTAGTTTCTTTTTAAAACATTTTCGTTAAAGAATTCTTCCTTTTTAATAATAAAATGGATGAATAATTCAAAGTCGTAGTTACACATAGAGCATTACATCTATTTGCTTTGCAGAAAACGATAAATTAATTGTACCCTAATGAGAAGTCGGCGCGCTGTCGCTTGATGTACAGACGACTTGTTATTCGATTTCTATCGCCCGGTTATTACCAACGCAGTATGGTAAATGGTAAGTGCTAGTGAGCAATTCCTTTCATAATTTGTGTTATTTTTTACTATAAATAAGAGTGCTATTACACAACGGTAAGAGCAAGATTGCTTTACATTGTGAAAATATCTGAGGACCTACCAAACAGTGGTGGACATTCCACATAGGCTCACAATGCTCAGTTAAATTATTTTATATAATACAAGTATTATTCATTTACATCCAATCAAAGTCAAAGTCAAGTAAATTTATTCAAGTAAACCCAATTTCAAGGTAGTTTTGAACGTCCAATCTAATAAAGAAAACCTGAACGCTGGGAAGAATCGACAAGAAACTCAGTCAGATATCATTTTTTCAACATTATTCTACAATAGTTATTTAAAATACAATATTCATTAAGTCGGTAAATGCGTGTACAGAGAAAATTATTTCCAAACTGTTGTTTTTTCTTTAATGAAATCGCTAATTTTGTAGTAGGTATGCTTTTCCATCAGTGTGCGTTTAATAGCAAGTTTAAATTGCTTTTCCGTTATTTGAGTAATTTCTTGAGGAATTTTATTATATTAACTAAAATCAGTTTTACTATTGGCATTATATTAGTCAGTACATGAATAGTCACCACAAATCTTCGCTTTACTTTTTTTAATTGTTCAATAGTTTTTTCTGTCTCAGATGAAAACGTGTGCCTGAACTGAAAACTAGGGAACCATTTTCCTATATTTTGGCTAAAGAGTGCCCGTACTGCATGTGCAGAGGATACTAAACCACTAGTAATTTCTATAGGTGTATTTGAAAAAAATTAACGAAAACGTTAGCAACCTCTTTTTCATTCGCAACTATTTTATTATTAATGTACCTATAGTGAGAGGTCTTCGTTTTTCTTATTTTGTTTACTTACTTCTGTGTTAATAGTGTTCCATACAGCTTTTACTGTGTTATCTTACCTACTAATTTTATTGGCGATATGAATTGATGTCGCATGCTTAGATACCTTTTTAAATATATTTGAATAATTACAGACATCATAGTGGTGAAAGTTTTCATCTGACTTGTATGATTTTTCGTCATACAACTCATAAAGTCTGTCATAAAGACGAAAGATATGTAACTTGTTGTCAGTAATTATTTTTTCTTCTTTGGACAATTTTTATTAAACAGGTATCGGTTAAATTTTGGAATAAGCTCTCGTATATGATATTTGGATCGTCAACAGAGGGAAAAATGTTTGCTAAATTTGTTGCTTCGGTAGTAAAACGTATTAACTGATTTCCGTCTAATGGTATAAACTGAATTATTCGTTCTAATTTATTTTTCATGCAATCTAATTTAATTAATTGAGTTTGATGATCTGAGCGAATACCACTAATAATTTTATGCTCTCTAATTCTGCTCTAACTCATGAAAACATTATCAATGCACGTTCGCGAATGGTATGTAACTCTGGTCGGTTCAACAAAAATGTGCACAAGATCAAATGAAAGAAAGAGTGAAATTAGCATCTCCCCATCCTTAATAGACCTATTTATTATGTCCAGATTGAAGTCACCACTTGCTATGATTTATTTGTTACATTTACTTAGCCTGGTAAGACTATTCTCTACAGAAATTAAAAACTGAGAATAATCTGTAAAAAAGGTCTGTAAACACATAAGAATATGTACTCCGCACACGACATTTCACATACATGTTCAACAGAGCGAGCAACTATTCTTTGCGATTTTTTATTTTAAGATAATTTTTAACTAAAATCATACTACAACCGCCATCCGTCGACGCTTTGTTGAACACACTGACCACCTTAAAATTATTTACATGAAAAGACATCTTATCAGCCCTCAACCACGCCTAGGTGAGGCACAAGATGTCCGTATTATATTTAGCCACTCAGTCTAAACTTGAGTAAAATATTACCAATATACTTATTGGTGTCCAAAAATATAAAATTACTACGACGAAGTGTCACCCATTACATCATTTAAATTTTTGATATGATTATTGCTATTCTTTGGCAACCGTGACGAATAAAGGAACGCACATAGTATAGTGTTGTTCACGTTTACTAATTTAGCCTAATAACAGTATAAGTTAATTCCAGTTCTAATATGTTTATAGAATTTCCTAATATTAGTACTACGGTAGTGTTCACATTAAACTTATTTACAATTAATTTAAATATCTGTGAGATGGGTGCACCTGGAAAACAGTAATTAGTGATGGACTGACTGACATTATTATTAATTAGACTGCCCAACCCCAATCCCAGTCTATCAGAAAATTTTCCAATATTACTTTTTACATTACCAATATAAATAAAATCATGTGGCACAATATATACCTAGTAATTGTTTTATTAAGACACCTTCATATGAGTGCAAAAAAATACTTAATTAATATATTTTACGCAGTAAAAGAAGTGGGTAGCGAGTACCTACTGGTAACTGTTTGATTAACAAAAAGATTCTATAAAGCTGCAGCGTTCAAACAGAAAACATACGTATGTAAATCGGTTCATTCGTTCGAGAGGTACGATGTCACAGACTAACGGAAGACAGAGAGAAACAGACAGATGGCATAAAATTTATAATACGTTTCTTTTTCATCAGGGTTTTAAAATGATGTTAAATACTATTGGACATTTTACAGTAAAAAAAAAAAAAATTTTGAAATACTAAGCGCGAAATAATGAAATGCGTAAAATGACGAATGAAAAAGAATGGAAGGGAATTACTCTTTTTTTCGAATTTCAGTTATTTTTGCGTTGAAATTTGTCAACGTTGTAAAAAAACAACGTGACGTCACCGTTCATATTTTGGACCCCTTCTCATAAAATAAAACGTTATCTCACAAAATTATGTTTTTGACAGAATATAAAAAGTAATTAGTTTGAATAGTTTCTAACTATTCAATTATTATACATAACGACAGTATTAATTTTAAACCAAATATCACAATGGAAGAGCATTTGTTCTAAAAGCGTGTCCTTAAAGTGTTTTTTTTGTTGACCGACTTTCTAGATTTTTATTTATGTGCGTGACTAGGGAAGGCCCCAGTACAACGATACACAACCGAACATGACATACTACTTTTATATAAGTGAATGCTAGTACCGAACACACTTATGATTTACGCGTATTTTGCAAATAATTATTTCATGACCGACTCATAAACTGGCACGAAATACACTGACAGTGCGAGATGCCATACTTATTATTGCTAACTGTTTTACTAGTGGCAATAAGATAGAAAGAGACAGGAAATTTCGTTTGACACACGATGGTAAGAGCAGCAAAATATGACGACTCCATCCATTATTTTACTTGATTCAAGGTATTAATGCTCAGATTAATGACAATAAAACCAAAAAAACTATTGCACTTAGAGCTATGCAAAATTTTGAAAAGTTTATAAGTTATAAGCTACTGGAAAGAGCAAATCATTTTCCATAGTCGTATAAGCTCGATTGTTCGTGTTTCTTTTCATTACGAATGTATTAAATCACTACATGGGTTTCTTATTTACAAATATTCACCAAATACATACATAACATTTATGTGCTGATTTTCAGCATAATGGTTATTTTATTCTGAAAATAACCTAATACAAATCATGTTTCAATTGATATTTCTTTAGGTATGAAATAGAGTTTATTACAATTTATTTTCTTAACAAATTTCTGTTAAAGTATGAAATAATGTTACATTGAGCAAACAAGTCAGGCTTCCTAGAAAGTCGGCAACTTACAAAGTCCCAATTACTTATAGGAAGGTAGAAATCACGCTAACACAGCCTACTATGTAATTTGTCAGATTTCCAGGTACATTGATAAAAGTGGCTTCATGCATAATTGAAAGTGTCTGTAGCGGTAACAACTAAACTGACTATATTATTAGACACTTGCAGTATTTTACCGCATTATATTTCATGGAAATATCTAAAACAAGCGACCCGCCCCGGCCGCGCACGGTTAGACATTTTTTGAAAATAAAATACAACCCATGTTACCCGCTGATAATGTAGCTTTCCATAGGTAAAAGAATTTTTGAAATCGGTTGAGTAGTTTTTGAGTTTATACATTACATACAGACAACGTTTACATCTGTATAATAATATAATAATAATATAATGCGCCAGACAATACACACCAATCATCTGATCTCAAGCTAGGGTATTCCCTGTGATATGAGAACCAGACGACGACTACTGGGGGCGTCTCCCAGTATACCCAAACCTGAGACAATCTAGAAAAGTTCATTTTCTAATTTGACCCGACCGGGAATCGAACCCGGAACCTTCCGCGCTTGGGTTACCGTCTAAACCACTGCGCCATCTAAGTCGTCATCATAGTATAGGTACATATTATTTCTACAAAAATCGTATATATACTGCGCAACGTGTATATATAGTCCTCATGCTTTGGCTGAATAAATTTTTAGGAAATTATAAGTATGTATATTAGAAATAATAAGCTTAATTTCTGTAAACTCAGTTTTCGTTGTTTCGTAATTATATACGTAATAATCAAACAGTTCACGCTTTCATTAGCATTTCATAGCATTAGAAATTACCACTTTATATAAAATGTATAAACTTTCTATGTATGCTTACATAAAATAAACAATGACTATTATATTACGTAGGTAAATTATAGTGAGACTAAAAAATCACGCTAAATGTTTGCGATCCCAAATTAAGCAGTGATTTTTCTATGGGTATCACACAGCTAGAACTATGGGTCTGTTGGAACTAGGGACAACGGAACCTGAGGCTCGGATATTTGAGGAGCTTTAGATTTCATATACTAAATTAATCTAGCCGGGAATCGAACCTGGATCGAAACCTTCATCTTGAAAAGCGAATGCAATAACAATCTTGGAAAAAAGCTGTACATCTTGATTGTGTAGCTTCTTCTCTGTTCATTTTATGCTAATGTGATTATTACAGTATATTTTAAAACATCTATTTTAAATTTTTAATATGAGTACATAAAGGGTACAGGCTTGAAACGTGATCGTCCTATCAAGGTGACTTACTAAAGAACTGCGACGCAAATGCGCCGTGCGAACCCTCATCTCTACACTCAACCCACTGCAGGCAGTACACGCGCAAACAATAGATCATTTGAAAATTTTTAATACACAGATGCATATTAAATTTCTTTGGATATCTAAAATGTCTTCCTGACTTGACTGTACATTTTCTTTTTTGCATGGATTCTATTAAATAATATTGAAAAAACGGAATAATCGATTTTCAAAGAAAGATCTGTGATGAATAATTTTCGTTTTAGCTGCTGCTATCACATGAAGCATATAATTATATCCGACATTTATCTCACAATATTGTTTTTTATATGCCCTCTAGTATCGGTCTTTTCCTAACAATATACCTTAAAAACAATAAAGTATAATAACTTTGTAATTTCATGTTGTTCATAAACAACGCAAATTATACACATTTAACAATATCATAATAATATATTATTATTATAATCATTATATTACACCCATTATATGTTTCAGAGACACAGAATATATATTACATTATGTACATTAAAGATAATGGCTGAACTGTAACTGTCATTACTTATTACCCTGGGGCCTCAGAAATTCTAATAATTTTAACTTTACATAGATACTCGTAATAGACGAAAGATTAGGTCAATTATGTATCATTGTTTACATATTTGTACAACCTTAAATCGTGATAAAACACGACGTATTTATGCATTATTATAATGTAAAATAATATGCATATAATGAACCTATAGATAAATATAAATAAAATGGGCTTCCTCAACTTCTTATTGATGTGCGTTCCATGTTAAGCCATTATTATCCATGTTAAGTCTTGGTTATTGCTGCCCCGCTGAAGTCGTTAAGCCTGTTTAGAGGACTTATGTTTGGCTTGAAAACTCTGAAATTATTTTGCCACTAGCCTTACCTCTGTTTACCTTTGTAACAGTAGCGTTACCTCTTTCTGAGTCCTCGTAGTGGAGCCAGTCTCATTCTACTTGTGAAAATAACTTATGCGGCCTGGAACGGAACCTATTTTGTTACACAAAAAGAAAGTTAATTCACGAACTACTACTACAAACATGCAAATTATACATAACTATTTCAGATATGTATTTTTAAATATACATAGCGGAAGTGAGTGTTAAAAGAAGCCAAGTAAGACCAAGGCTGGCTTGTGAAGATCAAATAGCCAGAGTGTTGGCAGATGGAAATGTCAAAAGCTCTCGTATAGCTAGACGAAAATGTGTGAGGAGAATGATGAGATTTGAGGAAGCGAAAGAAGTATGTAAGAACCACGACGCTTGGCGCTCCGTCCTCTCTGACTGCCCCGTTAGGGATACAGCGTGAAGATATGTATGTATTTTAGATATACTAAACATGAAACAATAAATAATGAGCAGTCGAGTAAAAATTAGTCAGTACGATATTTACAAAATGTTCAGTTAGCAAAACTAATTTCTGGAGATACGTAAGACCTAAGCCTTTCGTTATATTTTTCCTGTACATTTTTAATTTAAAGACATTATGACAGACTGAGTCCGCCTTGTTGTGAGAAATCTCATAAGAATTCTTTTTTGTTTCTGAGGTACTGAAACTTAATCATTAAAAAACATTATATCGTTCAGTAATACGTTTTTTACGGCAAGTAAAGAAAAATCGATATAACGAGTATTATAGAGACTACGCGGTCCCATTACAGCATTAAGTACGGTACTTATATGTATTAAAAGTAAATTACAAAATTATTGCGAAAACTTAACAAACTAATAACTAAGGTACTCAAGATATAAATTTTCATTCAATTTTTATACGGAAAGAATTAATAACTTTACGTCTTATTTTGGAATCGAATGCGTTGCAATTTTCTTTTTTATTTTCCTTACTTATATAATGTTTGCTAGTTTCGTATTTAGGATTTTATACCCTTTCTATAAGGTTCACTTTCCTATATTTTTTTCTAATTGTCAACTGTACTTGCTACCGGGTATAAGCCTTTATTGACAAATGAGATGAGACGATTTATAATAATTATTTGATTTTAGTAGTTATGTGTGTGTGCGCTATTGTGTAATTCATCATTCAAAAACCCATCGGAGCCTATTAAGATAGGTATCAAACTCAAAAGCTAAGCCATTTCGGAAATGTGCAACATATGGGCCAAAAGTGTGATATTACAAACAAGTAATATTCTTCATTTAAAAATTTGAATAAAATTGAAAATTATTAAAATAAAACACGACTCAAAAACTCGCAATTTCTTGAATTGATTGCCGGGGTCGGAGACCATAAGCAAGAGAAAATATAATAGGCGTCCGTCTACGGTAATGTGTTCAAAAATTACAGTTCTTTCATCGTGCTTGGAAATATTTGTTAAATAAGTAGTCGGGTTTTAATCCTATAACTTTTATTTTTTAAGTTTCAATAATTTCCTTAGTTTACTAAAATTTTGAAATTGATAGTTTAAAACCACATAAACAGAAGACAGATGTCCTTATCAGGATGGCAGCAGAAATATAATGGAAAGTATGTACTTATGCTACATTTTATTTAAACAGCTTTCCAAACGGCACCTCTGCGGAATTCTGTTATTTAAAATATTTAGTTTAGTAAATGTTTGTAAATATTAAATATTAACGTTAAGATATGTATGTACTGATTTATGTCAATAAAGAGATGGTACAAATTATTATCTTTATTGTTTAAATTTTTCTACAACTTATAAGTATTTTATAACCGAATTAATCTTTTACAAGTTAGTATATTTTTAATGTAGTGGTAACATTTAATATTTTGGTAGGACATTGATTACGGTATTTTACGGCGATAAATAGCGTTTTTGTGATTGTTTTTATCAATTCTAAAGTTATTATAGTGCTCGTTTGCTGTTTTGCTGATGTTTTTATTTTTAAAAATTGGCCATCAATACATGATTTAGTAATTTCATTAAAGATCTAAGCACTACTGATGTTACGCGCGCTACAATATGTAACTTTTGTGATGCCTCCATTTCAGTCAAATTTCGATCAGGTAGGAGTACAGTGATATATAACTAAGGTCATATAAACACATATATTATAAACAAAGAACGAACTCCTTTGACAGCCGTTTAGCTGAATATATTAACTACAGTAATCAATCATGGCATGTCTGTCCTACAGTAACTTTAGGACTTATGAGCGTAGACTTGTCAGCTGTAAATCTTTCTCGTTTCTTCGTATTCATCACATGTTTCGGCGTTCACTCCTATACTTATTGTAATTTCTGACTACATCACACTTATGACTAGGTATTGAAAATAAGATAAAATGTATTAATTTACTATACCATACATGAAGAGATGAAATTTAAGGAGGTGAAAGCATACAGCACGAAGATATTTAAGTATGTATGTACGTATTTATTTATGTACTATATTATATTCTCTCATTGATTTAGTTCATGTAAGCATTAGAAGTACTAAGATAATCTCCTATTGGTCTTTAGCATGAAAAATAATGAATATTGTTAATTTATGTAATATGACCTTAATAGAGAAAATACACGAAATAAATAAATTACAGTAATGATCCTCAATATTTTTTGTAAAAAAAAAATACATAAGTAACTCATTTTGCTTTATGTAAATATGAGTATTAACATCATTATTTTATTTTTTATGAAAATCACATTTCTTGACGTTAATATGAGAGAACTCATATTTCATCTCATATTTATCGTTAAAAATTTTAAATCGCACAATTCACAAGTTGTTATAATTTTAATTCGTATTAAATATTACCGACATCGTACCTGTAAATATTAACAAAGGAGCTGAGATGTTATTAATTTGATGAAAAAGAAAAAAAAATCATTACAATGAATACGCGGCTGAGATATCCCTAAAGCTTTTATTATTCTCAAACTTTTACAAAGGACGTGCGAAAATTTCATTGTCAGTCGAACAGTTGGCAGTCGAAACCGTTTCAATTTTAATGGTTACTTACGCGTAAAATATTGTTGTAAGCTCTCCGCCCATCGGTAAATCTTACGTTATTTCGAGCGTTTTTAACAACAAACGAATAAAGTACTTTGAAATCTTTTCACATCGTCATATATTTAACAAAGTACAGAATGCGTTATTTTAACAACCCGTTAAGCCAAAGAGATTCGCATCGCAACCTTCTTCCCTACGTATATATATTTGATGACTCATCCTTTATTCGACATTAAAATTAAAATTAGTCTTAACGACCACCGATCCACCCTTCACCAAATTACCGATACTCAGATTACGTCGGGGCGGCACTCATATTTCGGCACAACGCTAAGCGGTTCTCGTGTGCTCCGTAGTAGATCTTGAAGACCCATAACAAGCACCGAAAGTGAACATCGCGGATATTGTTTTGGGTAAAAGCCCCACAGAACCCAGTCTCTCATTTGGGGGCCCTTTTACCATGTTACCAATAAAAACTGCCTCATAGCTGGGTGAGATCTCTTCCCACAAATGAGGTAAAAAAAGACTACTTCAATATGGGTTCCAAAGTGGTCTGTTGGTGGGAGACTAGTTGTCAACCTTCTTTCAGTTACCTCAAACTGAGATTTCATGAGTTCCTCTTATAAGATTTCTTCTGGCTTAACGGCTGCCGTCATATGCAGACAAAGAACATAAAATAAAAATATTGTTAATATATGGTAAGAACATAAAAATATTAAACTTTTAATTAAATGTCAGTAATTGTGACGCATTTGATTCATTAATAACTGCGACAACCCTAAAACTAACTTGTAGGTTTTCAGGTAGGTTTGGCCTGCGGCACGTGCCACGTCGAACATCGTAAATACAACTTAAGTTTGATTTAAAACGAGATTAACTCCCGCTTTAACCATTAACTTGTATGTAAAGCTGTGCGCTGTGCTACTGCAGGCTTTTCAACACCACGATAAACTGTAAATCATTATTTATTTAAAACTAACAATAAATAATATTAAAGTTACTTGTGAACAATTCAATAAGTGTGTTTAAAGATAAATTGTCAATGCTTAGGTATTTTTTATTTATTTTGTAATGGTTCCATAGAAATGTAAACACATTTTACTAAAAATTCATTCATTCAAAAGTTGTTCTGTAAAAACGTAAACTATTTTCCGATGTGAATAAAAGGAAATGCTTTTTTTCCTTATGTAGATATGATACGTTTATAATTATAAGTATTACATAATAAGTATAACGCATAATGTAATACTTAGGGAACGGAACGTTATCGAAACACTACAAAGGCAAGTCATTTCTGTCATCCTATTATTCAATTAACTTAAGATATTAACTTTAAAGTGGGAATGTTCTCGTTGCAAAATTCAAAACATCTACTTACTTTGCACAAACACAAATACTGTGATAATTTTACATAACTAATACGGAGTTCTACATTCATATCCTCTATTCTGTGATCACGTTTCCTAAATAATTTATCCATTTACTTAAAAAATATGTAATAATACTTTTCACATTTTCAGCCAATTTGCGTGCAATTTATCTGCAATTATTTTCAAATACAGATCAATCTTTTGTCACAAATCGCATTAACTTACTGGTTCATGAATATTGTTATCATTAAATTGACAGCTGTCAATCCATTCTACCTTATGTAAGTGTTATTGAGCAGGTTATAAATCGCTATTTGCTATGTCAACTGCGTACTTCTTATTAGTCGGGTACTTAAAATAATTTGTCTTTAATAAGTTTTAATTGTTGTAATGCGTCCTGAATTTTAACTTTATACTTACGTTATATTGTGATTTTAGACTTTACATTACTTTTTTCGTCTTATTTGAATTCTAATTTAAAGTATATTTACATTCATTCCATATCATAAAGCATTTCTGAAAGGCAAATTTACCTACTACTGGTTGAGAAAGAATCTGTAGTACTAAAAAGTGGCAAGAAGCTCTGGTATACTAAACTTCTAATAATAATTTATAAATTTGTAATAATGTAAAAAGTTACTTTATTACAAATGTAAATCGTTGTTAATAAAATAATAATAAATACACAATTTGTCTAAAACACACTAGGGACAAAGGTGTGTTATTACAAGTTACCACTTTTATGGCTAATTTCCATAAAACATAAAAGGCAATGCTATAAAATTACAAATACAAGGTGGCGCGAAAGTTGTCACCCGATGTTCTTTAGCTGTAATTTTTTTTATAAATTTATTTATTATTTATTTATTTATTTTATTTTTTTCAAATAAACCCAATTACAAGGTGTTTTTGAACGTCAAATCTACTTTATTATGTACTAAATGTATGACAAAACATGATGTTCTCCGCATCTTACACCCAACACAACGACCCCACGTATCCAGCCGAAAGTAGGCAATTTTGTTACGCAGAAGGCGAAATGAAAAACTTTCGGTCTGCTTTTGGATTGTGTTTATTTGATGTCTTAATTTTTTTTCCATTAAGTCGAGAAAATTATATCGACTAAGTGGTCGCCGCCAGAATTGATGGACGTACAGGCCCGATTTATGGCATTTTTCATCACTCTTGCCACTACTTCCGGCGATAGGTACTCGCATTCTTGATGGATATTCTCTTTTAGAGCTTCAAGAGTCAGAGGTTTGTTGACTCGTGACTTCAAGAAACCCCACAAAAAGAAGTCTGGAATGGTTAAATCAGGCGATCTTGCTGCCGAGTGCAAATTACCAAAACAAGAGATTATAGGTGACCCGGAAATACACCCCTTAGAATTTCGGTTGTGGCTCGTGCAGTATGCGCCGTTGCTCTATCCTGTTGGAACCACATGTTCTCTAGTCCCAATTCCTCCAATTGAGGAAGGAAAAAGTGGTCTGGTCGATACTCCGGGGACCTCTGCGACATCTTCGGCTGTGATATTCTCAGCAGAACGGCTGCTCTGGGGCCGGCTAGGCCTGGCAGCATCTCGTGTTGTCCCATACTCTTCTAGGCGAGCGGCTAAACGCCGTAGTGTTTGCCAAGTCGGTGTCGGACGACAGGGAAATCTGCGCTTAAATTCACGCTGCACCTCCACCGATGAATTATTCCGCAAAAAAATCGATACAATTATTCCTTGTTCTTGAGGGGTATAACGATTCACATCTGTTTACTTCACAAATGTCGAAACAGAACTGACATTTGCAGCCATTTGCAAAAATTATAGCATCTTCCGTTGGGGTGATGACTTTTGCGCCACCTAGTATGATATTGTAATATATATATTGCATAAATATTATTATGTAAGAATTTAAGAATTATTCGAAAAAAATTCAACGAAAATGATATCACTAAATATCAAGCAATCAAGGTAGTAAGCTTAGATAGATATACTTTATTATATACAGCAAAGCTAGGGTAAAGATATTTCATGAGTACACCGTTGTCAAACAGTTAATTTTATAATCATCTTACGGTCACGAACTCTGTATTCTGGTAACAATGATTTTCCGATCTAATGATATTACGTTACAGTGTATTTACATAATCACTATAATACCATTCGTAAACGTTCCTATTAAACCAGTTAATTTTAAACATATAAATCTTTAGAAAAACACAAGTACACAAGTCACATGAAGTTCCGGCTAATGGAATTCAATGGCATGTGAAATAAACTGCACAATTATTTATTAAAAAATTTCAGACTAAACGGGTTAATTTAACTTCACCACACATTTTGCCTTGATTATGATAGTCATAAAAATTTACGCACGTGTTCACATGTTCCATTTCCGTGACAATACAACATTACGATAATTTTAACCTTCTATCACCAAATCCTGATACCGTTGGTATATTGCCTGTCTAAATCGTACTTAAGACATCTGTCAGTTTAATATTAGTACAGAATTAGTTTAATATTAGTAGTAAGAATCTGCCAGTTTAATATTATTATTATGAATTTCAACTAGACTTCCGGTTGCAACTCTTAAATCCTGATATTGCAATGGTACAATCTGCTCGAACCAGTTTATGTTGGCGTATAGGCGAACATAGAGCTCGTTCGTGACGATTTTTAATTTGTAAATGTCACCTATGAAATGAATGATTCCCTTTATTATTGCGATATATAATATCACTATGACATATAGAACACGTAACCATTATTGAAAAATACAGTAGTTCTTTCAAATAAAACAGGAATAACACAAAATAATAAAATAAGTCAACCGTGTTCTCCGCAGCGTGACGACTTGTGACGACCTGTCATTCAAAAATGGTTGCGATAGCGTCTCGTTTGCTGTCTCTTTCCTACTCGTGGCACTATCGTCATAGATTAAATTCTCACTCGCACTCTTTGTACGTCTATACACCAGTACATACTAAGTTTATGGCCCAAACTGTGAAACTTGAGAATATACTGGTTTTAAAATTAGTATTGTGATTCTCGAATAAATTATCCTCACTTTTAATACATTACCGATAATGCATTAAAACAGTTTAAATTTAAAAAAATCTTTATTAACTATTTTATTCTGAAATTTTTCGTTCGATTTATTTATTATTTAAACATAATAGTGAGTTTCGGATTTCGGTCCGATTTATTTAATTGTAATTTTTTATTATTATTATTTGACCGACTTATTTATGTATCTAAAACAATATGCTGTTTATGTGTCTTATATCATTTGCGAGTGGTACGACCTTTTGCAGGGCCCATCTGCATCACTACCAACATCTTACTTCTGTCGCCAATAAGATGGGCTTGCACTTCTGAATTCCAGTATGGAAGACAGGACAGTCGTTGAAATTTCTGGTACAAGAGGCACAACGTCTTAGTACTCGGGGTAGCTAACGCATTTACAATCCAAAGCGCTTAGTAGCTTTAAATGTCCATGGGTCTTAGTACACCTGTCATTACACGGTTTTCCCGTGTTATTTTTTTTAACACGGGCCAAGAACAAGGCGTGCTCGCGCACCGAGGGTTCTATACATCATGCAATATATTTGTATTATGTAGTGATAAAGTATAAATCGAATTCGAAAACAAACTTATCTTTGCAGTAGAAAAGCACGTTTTCCCATACTCTCCAACGGCAAATGTAAGTTTGAAATGGCTAAATTACTAAAATTAACGATTTTCGAATTTTTTCCTTTACCTACTTGTGCTGCGAGACCTTGCTTATTACTAAATTTCATGATTCTACGCCAATGGAAAGTACCCAATTGGTTTTGATATATTTTGCGAGTGGGACAACTGCATTATTTGATTGTGTTGACTTAGAAGCTTGATTTTTTCAACTCTATGGAACCGCAGACATTAGTATTTGATATTAATTTCAATTTGATACCACTACACATTCCTGAGAAGAAGGGTTTTGACAGATGGGCAGACGGATAAACAGACGGACTAACAGATGGACAACGAAGTTATCCTGTATGGGTTATTTTTTTCATTTGAGGTACGGAACCCTAAAAACAATAAGATAATACGAGTATACAATAATATTTATTTTTGTTTACAATAATACTCCAGACAATTACACCGATTGTGTGACCCTAAACTAAGCAGTAAACTTGTGCTATGGGTACCACATAACGAACAACTCTGGGGGAGTTCCCAGTAACACCCAGACTTCAAGCCAATTTAGAAAAGTTCGTTCCCTAAATCTGACCGGGGATCGAACCCGGGACCCTAGCTTGGAAAGCAGATGCATATGCCACTGCGCCAACGGGCCAGTCAAATAGTATATTTTGTCAATTGTTGTGAACTGTGTAAGAGTTAATAAATTGTTTAACAGACATCGGTTGCAGGGGAACATCTGCGATTGGGGGTTTTTAAAGAAGTCGTTCATAGTTTGTATTTTACGTTTTTATTTTGAATTTAATGATACAAAGTTGAGCTAAAAGCCCATGAAAATATAAAATGTCTGTGGACCTGCGACCTGCGTACATAGATATACGAAAGCGATTAACTTTATTGTCGGTTTTGCTCAGTATACGTTAATTTCAAAATACTGGTACATTGGCATTAAAAAATACCTTGTAACGGGCCAGTCTATTTAAATTAAACCAGCTACGAATATATAGAAGTATTGTCTTAATGTCTGTTGTATTTTTTTTATGTTTTATTATCTACACTAAAAAGTTAATCTCTTTTTTACGTTCAAACTTAACACTTGATTAGTAGATATAAAACTTACGAGTATAATAATATGACAACTGGATTTGCGTTAGATCGAAAAAATACGGGCCGTAGGTATAAAATTTTTCCGGAACAAAGTTGCGGAACGCTATTTCACAGTCTGTTGTAAAGAAGTGTCACCTAATAGGATTGTGTAAAGGTTATATTAATTTATCACTTCGACTTATGTTTCGCAAAGTGACCACGACAGCATTCCGATGATGTTCCGAACATTGGCGCCAAGTGTTAGCGCACTGACCGAATATAATCGTCTAGATAACGCGCATGCGGAGTTACTTAACATTCCTACTGAATGTTCACATAATTACTGAAATAAATCATTACATGTTACAAAACGATCTATTAATAGCGTTTAGCTAATTTATTAACGATGCAATATCGTTTTTTATAAACAAGCTGTAAATATATCTATTGACTTATACCAAATTCCATGTTTATGGAGGTTATGAGCATATGATAGACACCACATTCACATATTGCAGGTACATTTAAGTAAAAAAAGCTAAATTATAATAAAAAGTACCACACATGATACTTTTTGTCTCCTAAAGTTTATGTCAATTTAATAGTTGTTGAAGTTATTGAGAAATAATATTAAGTGTAAAAAAAATTAATAAAAAACACCATTAATTTCATTGTCATTATTTATATGCATATCAATTATTGTATTGGACTGGAACAGACAAGAATACGTATGGCTAATGGTTAGTAACTTGTTACTACCTAGTTCTGATAGATCCAGGCAGGTCTGGTATTTAAACCCAAATGCTTATTGTTAGAACGGCATTATGGTTTTGAATTTTGTTGCAGAACGACGCTCTGTTTACTTCGAATGGGAAATGTATTGTTGGTAAGGTCGTTCACTGTAGTGTAAAACGCAATATATATGTACAATGTACATATGTAAATGTAAAGCCATTGAAACCCTTCTACCTTTCACCTTTAAAATAGTTACAAATTGAAATCGCCTTCTTAAGTACTTTTTACACAATATGGGAAATTTTCGTATCTACGTGGTGAAAAATGTAGCATTGTGTATGTACGGAAGCGTGTAACTAGATAAGCCCTAAACAAATGTGTACATACCGTGCTTGCGTGTAAATTTGGATAAATCGTTACTCTATTTCCGACCAAGGTCCTGAGTTCAGTGCGCTGCCGTATAGGGCCACCAATACTATTTCCATTATAAAGTAATGCTGGATGTGATTAAAACATTTTGAAACAAAACCGTGTGTTTAATATTTCCACTAAAACCTGAGTAAATATTTAATATTATGAGAGTAAATATTCATACGAATGAATTTTAGCTCAATATACAACACAGATACAATTTAGAGCACGACTAATTGCGTATACAGAGACATGCCTAAAAATATCTAGAATATAATGCAACAATTACAAATCAATTTTTAAAAATTCTAACTTAAGTAAACATATTATTTATGAAAATTAATTGTACAAGTATGTAATGTATATTATGTACCTCAAAAGTATAGTCGGACTCTTCTAGAAACTCTATAGCTTTCTTGTCTACTGTGAAAACGTTCGAATTACGTTACGAACGCGTCGACATGATTAATGGGATACCTAAATGACAGTTTGTTGAACCTTTTATAGGAAATCTTTGCTTGGTGATCACCGCGACGACTTCGTTTATATCCACGCAATACATTTACGGTTTCAATATAAACATTGATGAAATGAGAACAATGATAGATACAGATATGGGAGTGAAATATTTTTTTCTATCATTTATGTAGTATTCTATTACGCTGAAAATATATCAAATGTTTCCGAATATAATTACCTATATTATACTATTATTTTTCAAAGTTTTTTTAGGACAGTGATTTGTAAACTGAAGTTGAAGGATGGTCGATAAAGTAATACCAATAAGTGCCCAATATATTAATCCTAAAAGACACAGTGTTAATAAAAACCGAGAATCTTACAAATATCTAATCTTAAAATAATGGTAAGTGTAATTTGATGTTAGTAGCGTTCGTATTAAGGTATAAATATATGTTTTATTGTTATCTATTTAGATTAAGCAAAATATAAATGCTTTGCACTTCTCATCCTTCTCTCTGACGTATATGTATAAAGGCCAATGTATGACACCGTTACACAATGTAATGTTTGTCCACTTTATTTGCCATCAAAAATTTCCTGTTGGACACTAAAGAACATGATGTCATCAAAGTTATTCTTCTTAGCTGGAAGTTTTTTTCGACATTTCTTACCACGTATGACAATTTTATAGACCCAAATTATAGCGGCGGTATTCTCAAACTGTTATGACCTACGGAACTTCATGAAACGGGCTACGGATGTTACGGGTGTCAATGGGTGGCGGTGATTTCTTTCAATTAGGTGACTTTCTTGCTCGTTTGCCTTTTCCGCCATAAAAAAAAATGATGTCCGAAAATGTGCAATTTCGTAAAGCAAAAATATGAATCTTCGTCGATTATTCTCCAGACAATTATACTAAAATAATATTACCTCAAACTAAACACTATAAGATTATACTATAAGTACCACTTCAGAACATAGAAACAAACAAATTTGAAGATGTGACATGATCTGAATATATGATCAGATTCAGATACAGTTTCAGATGATTTAGATGTTTGATCTGACCAGGCATCGAAAGAACGACTGGTTTCTGTCATTTGTAAGCAACTGCTAGAGGCTTCGGGAGATCGTCGGGCTGGCAGCTTCTTCCGCTAACGAATACAAGGGCTGCTATTTATGTATCCGGAACTGGCCAGTTACAGAACAATATTAAAAAAGTAGTTATAACATTTAAAAATGGAACTCTTTGGCTGAAGAATACAATTTGTTTCATGTAGCTGTCATTTGTTTATCCTTTGTGGCGTCATTTTGAAAATTGCGAGTTTTTATCACCATAGAATTAAGTCGTGAAAATTTTCGTGCTATGATTTATTACAATTTTCGGCGAGGGCTAACTCAAAAACAGTGCATCGATCGACTCACTTCGACTTTTGGGGAGGAAGCACTGTCGAAAACTACTGTGTATCACTGGTTTAGTGAGTTTAATCGTGGGCGGTCTGTGCTCACGGACGAAGTTAAAGAAGGTCGCCCTAAATCGGTTGTTGTACCTCAAAATATTGATGCTGTGCGGGAACTAATAATGCAAGATTGTCATGTTACATATCGCGAGATAGAGGCGTCTCTGGGCATAAGTATGACGAGTATATATAAAATATTACACGAACATTTAGCTGTAAGAAAAATTTGTTCACGTTGGATTCCGCACAACTTGAGAATTGACCAAAAACGGGCTCGTGTCGATTGGTGTGAAAAAATGTAAAGTACAATCAGGGTGCTTCAAAAGCTGTCTATAATATCTACACAGGTGATGAATCTTGGATGTATGCGTATGATCTTGAAACTAAACTACAATCAACGGTTTGGGTGTTCCAAGATGAGCCGAACCCAACAAAAGTCATTCTTTCAAAAAGCACTTTGAAGCAAATGGTCGCTTGTTTTTTTGGTATAAATTGCATGTAGCTACAGTGCCACTAGAGGATCGTAAAACGGTTAATTCTGAATGGTACACGACCATTTGTTTGCCGGAAGTCTTTGAAGAAATAAGAAGGAACAACCGATAACGCAGAATCCTTCTTCATCATGACAACGCTAGCTGCCACACATCGGCCGAAACAACTCAGTATTTGGAAGATCAAAAGATCGAATTAACGGGTCATCCGCCGTACAGCTCCGACTTGGCCCCCAACGACTTCTATTTATTCCCAACCGTGAAGAATAAATTACGTTGTCAACGTTTTTCGAGCCGTGAAGAGGCTGTTGATGCGTTCAAAATGCACGTTTTGGAGATACCTCAATCCGAATGGAAAAAGTACTACGAAAATTGGTTCCAAAGCATGCAAAAGTGCATCAATCATCATGGTGAATATTGAAAAGCAATAAAAACTATAATAAATGCTATATGTTTGTTTCACTTTGTTATTCCGGATACATAAATAGCAGCCCTCGTAGTTATGGCTATTCAAAGAGATAATGCTACCAGTCTGCTGGGTACCCTAAGCAATGACAGCTTTCTAAGCGTCACCTTTGAGGATGTCTATTATTTTAGATAATGCTTAATTTTAAGTTTGTAAATATTAACTTTAAGATATGTATGTATGGTATGTACTGATTTATATCTACATTGTTAGAAGATCTTAAAACAGATGAATAAATTTTATCAAAGAAAACGAAATATATGTGTATGTAATATAATTTATATTATTACTATTTCACTTAGACTAAAATAAAATATTTAATGATACAATTAACTAGCATGTTAAACTCTAGACAAATGAAATCCATGCGCAAATATTATTCTCGCATTTTTGCACTCCAGAGTTATGATAACAATCCTTGCTACTTAATCAAGGTGAAAATCTACGAAAATATGCATACCTGCTCTAACTTATTATACATACAGTGCTTACTCATATTTTTTTCACCACATAATACTTAATATGTATGTAATATAAAGTTAATCACGTTTCACGACTGTGTTGTATACACGAGAGACCCGAGAATTTTTCACCAAATTTTGTTACTGTTACTGGCAATATTATATCTTCCATGTGGGATTTATTGTGGGATAGGCATCTGCGTAAGTGTGTATTTTGAGAACATTTTATCTTACAATATCTTAAGTTTTTGTTTTCCTATGTCTATACATACTTATAATTGGAACATAAGGCATATTACTGTAATGCATAACTGATTACGTGCTCATTGAGATCTACATATATCTAGACTATATAATAGAACAATAAGAAACATTAATTATTAAAAATTCTAACTTAAAATCGAAATGTTTTTTTTAATACAATTAAATAAATTATTATACTTATTTACATAATATGCACATCTAATGTAGTAACTAGTAAGAGTTATCACTATTTTAAATACACATAAGTATATAATATGTACTTGTAGTTCGAACAGGATAGGTATACTATATTGATATATTACATGTGATAAATTCCTGAAGTCTTTAGCTATTTTCCGCTCAAGTATATTCCAGAGATCGGACACGGTCAGCTAACCACCACCAAATCCTAACCGAATACCGAGCTGAGTCTGGTCTCTGGTATATCTTGAGTATGATTCGTTGAGAGGCGAAACACGTATCGATTTCTGGTATTTGAAGTTTGAACGAAAAATAGCTAAAGATTTCAGAAATTGGTCACATAGGTATACTATGTTTTTATATATATAATATTTATAATTTTAAATATTACGTCATATTCCACAACGAAATTAAGCAAAACAGCGATTACAAATTAATTTGGACACCAATTATTTTACGGAAAATTTTCAAAAAGTAGTCCCATGACAAACAGTAATTTTCCATCTTGAAATACATTTCACAATTATTTGTTTATATGTATACATAGGGGTGCAAGCTCTGTGTAATTCAATGTAGTTCCACGACAATCGTGTTGTTGCTAATTATTGAACGCGATGGCAAATGCAAACTAAATTTCAAAAAAATAATTACTATGAACATTATTAGGTGAAATACTAACTACATTCTATAAGAAAAGGCATATATTATATACACATATATTATAACGTAATTTGATTTGTTTATGTTGTACTTGTTTGTATTATGTACTTACATTGTACTTGTTGCTGAAATTTTACATAAAATTATCGACTGTGCAAAGAGAGTAACATTGGAGTAAAACTAAAACAGTGGAGAGTAAGTATGTACCTATATTAATGGAATGACACCTTTCCGTGTTGTGGAATGCAGTAAATAAACATCCTTATCAGTTTGTTAACATTGCATAATGTGTTTTTGCTAAAATATTCGCGAACTCAAACAACTCGGCATACTTGTTTTATAATGTGCTGAGTTCCAAAGTAAACTCCCGTAGCTTCATAATAATTCATTATCTGGCATCCCAAAATACGTGTGTTACATTCTGGAATATTACGAGTATATGTGGTAAAACGAGAATTAGCAAGATCCTATGTATTTTAAGCAATATACTTACTAGGTCGTTAATTATCGAACAGAATACGAATGTTACACATAAAAGTCTTTATGATATCCCAATGGAAGACACGGACAAAATACGAATCTAAAATTATTACGATTCTGACAGTCGACACTTCTGCAGATCTTAGCATTTGTTCCTTGAGTTAAAAATGATGATGTTAATGTCAGTGTATTAGTATTTCCAATATTTAGATAACATTATTGTACAAGTGCAAAGACTTTGTGATGCAAATTATCACTATTATTGAGGTCACAATTCAATGGTATGTATTTCCGAAAACACATTAGAAGTGGCAGCAAAGTTCTTTTTAAGTAGGTAATAATCCTAAAAAATGTTTTAAAGACACCTTACCAAGGTTAGGCTTTTACAGACGTAATTACACACAAGAACTATTGGGTAAGCTTATAATGTCTAAACATTATTTAAAATAGAAAGTTTATAATAATAAAGTAATAATATTTCTTTCAGGCTAGTCTAAAGAGAAAAAATATAGAATATACAAGTTGCTTATCTTCTCACGCAGGTCATTGAGGTCGAGCAAGGGATAGTGTTGTTATATGAAACATTATATAGTTCATAATTCATCGGTCCGCAAGGTTATTACCTAAAAATTTGCAGACAGCGATAGCCACGCGATCATTGCGAGACCGGTGATTAATTGTAATAAAAAATTGGTATCATGTGTGACGATTGCGTGTCTATTGCAGCATGACCGTAAAATGCACTTTTTGCCTTAAATTTAGCGCCGCTATACAAATTGCATTATACAAATTCTCGTTTTGACAGCAGATATCGCGCGATATTTGGCTGTCACATACTGACTGCAAGTTAGGTAATAAGCGTGCCACTTTGGCATCTATGCGACCAAATACTGTCCGAAATGCTCTGGGTTTTTTGGGTTGGACGGAAAGCACAACAAAATCGTGACTTGACGTTACTTCTACTAAGAACTATTTGTCAGTACTTTTACCAATAGGACTTATAAGTGTGAATAGAAACTGTATTATGATAGGTTTTAAGTGAGTTCTATCTTTTGGTTGAATTTACTGTCTTTACGGAAGATATGGCACCATTCAATATTTTTATTTCTTTCCCAACCCAGTATAGAAACCACATTTTATTTTACAGTTACATAATATGTACAATATGTTATGATTAACAATTATAATATGCGAACAAACAATAAAATCATGTGCTCAAGTAGCTGTACTTTAGATGACTTTAAGTAAGCGATAAGGTCTTTTCGAACAACGATTTGAACATAATGTAATAGACATATTAATACAACACGAAAGCTCATTTCGCAATTGCACTTAGCTACTTGATTTGATTTGTCGTTATTAAGGGCTGCCAAATATTCGATATTTAATATCAATTGCATAAAACATTTACAGAATAATTGTTATTACAAATTCCTTTATTATACTCCTTAATTCTTTTCTGTATTTGAACTTTCCTTTAAAATTTATTTGGTACGTTTTTGGTAACATGTATTCTTATTATACTCTGATAAATCTGATTTTTTTTATTCCAATCAATTATATAACTGTAAAATTTACGTATTTTTTTTTATGAAATAATTATTATATTTTTAAATACATAAATAAAACTCATTCCGTTAACTCTGCAGACTAGACACGGGCTTACACTGCGCTTCGCCGCGCAATTGCACTAACTCAGTTCACTGTGCCGGATATGTCGGCTCACTTATTTCAAATCTATTGACGCATAAAACATTACAGTGCATAATACGCCGCCTGCGTTAAAAGCTTTGAGTTAACTCAAGAAGCCGGCGCAGTGAGAAATGTCTGAGTTATTGAGTTGACGCAAAGAATTTTGCCGAACTTTACCCGTGCCTACTGTGGACAAATGTAATAAATTGCTCTTTTCTGTAGTATATATATCGAGTTTAAACCTTTTTTTGTAACATTACTGTATTATATTCTTTTTACGTATCAAATTCATTATAAGATTCACCAAAACCTAAGATTTATTGTAGTAATTTTTTAATACTCGAAAGAATAAGTACCTACCTTCACTTATATGCAGCTAATAGTTTTTAATCAGTAGTTGATAACCCTGTCTAAAATCTCGAAGGGCATCGTTGTTTACTCTAGCCGTCAGTGCGTCTATTGCTTATCATCACGCTTCCATTTGCCGGCAGCGGTCAGAGTGGCTAATTACACCTGTCCGTCAAACGGTGCCTATCGGAGAGGCTTTATCGTACATTCGCCTACGTTAAAGCACATGCGACTAATTCTGTTATCTGATTATATCACATAAGTAAATCCGAACTGGTAATTATATTAAATAATGTATTTAATATCACAGTAAAAATAGGATTTACATAGGTATATTTGCTTTTTTTTAATAGGTTTTATTCTAAATAAAATAATACCTTGGTTTCTTCTATAAAGATAATGTAATTACATATCGTATGCATTAGTTGAAATTATTGGGAAATTTTGTTTGTAACTGGAACATCAGGAATTTGTAGTTGTATAACATTTGGCTACTACGACGGATTTAAAATCCAATTTCAGAAAGTATATTTTTTCGTTGTAATGACAATTTACTATGTTATGAATCTTTTTAAAAACAATACAGATATATATATTATTGGGTCCTTACATATGAAATTAGCGTTTTGTCGTACTGACCACTTTGATCTGAAATATCTCCTCTTTGGTTAAGAATTCCAAATTCAAATTTATAAATTCATTTAGCTGGTACATTTGAGTTTTGAAAACAGTAATTCATTTGTTTTTTCCTCATTATTTTTTTCTTTGACGTCGCTTATTACCGCACAATGGAAAACATAAAATATCGGTATATTTACGAGTACGAGTTCTACCGTGGCACCAGTGCTGCAGAAACAGCTCGAAGGATTAATGATGTGTACAGCGCTGGTGTCGCGAAAGAAAGCACGGTTCATTTTTGGTTTTAACGTTTTCAGTTTTAACGGGTTCAGCCATTTCGCAATGGCTGAACCCTGGAGACCCAGCCAAATCCTGCCCTAAACGAAAATTGACTCAGAAAAGTTACTTGTGAGTGTTTGGTGGACTAGCGCCGGTGTCTTTCACTACAGCTTTCTAAAATCTGGCCAAACGATTACGGCAGATATCTATTGTCAGCAACTGCAAACCATGAAGGAAGAACTAGCTGCTAAACAACCGAGATTGGTCAATCGCTCTAGGCCACTGCTGCTTCACGACAATTTTTTTCCGGAATTTGGACAACTTCTTACAAGGAAAAAAATTCAACTCCGATGCGGCAGTCCAAACCGCCTTCAAAGAGTTTATTGATTCTCGCCCCCATGGTTTTTTTAGTAAAGAGATCAATGAACTACCTATGAGATGGCAAAAGTGCATAGATAACAACAATGCATACTTTGATTAATGAAATATATTTTACAAAACAAAAATTGACTTTATATTCTTCCCGTACAAAACGCCAATTTCATATGTAAGGACCTAATATATAATATAATATATAAATAGAAGAAAACTTATTGTTATATTTCTGACACATAGGTTTCGTCTGTTTAAATAAGGATGCAAGTGTGGGTTTTCAGTTACAGCGAAGAATATACTTACTAAGTAGTTAATTATCGAACAGAATACGAATGTTACACATAAAAGTCTTTATGATATCCCAATGGAAGACACGGACAAAATACGAATCTAAAATTATTACGATTCTGACAGTCGACACTTCTGCAGATCTTAGCAAAAGTATTCATGCAGAACTTTCCGCGAAAAAATAAAATTAATATACTTTTTTACATTACAAATATTTATCTTGAAACTTACAATGAAACTGTTCTAAATATTTTTAATCAAGTTTCATAGAACCAATATTTTATAACAACCGCGTTAATTAAACTTTCGCATAACAACAAAGAGCTAGAGCTTTGCGTTTCAGGAAATACTATGTCAAGACAAAAAGGTTTTGTCTAAGACCGAAGTAAATCCCTAAGTTAACATTATTTCAAATTGAAAGATACGAAAATTATTCAATAGTTGCAATAAAATAATATAATTAGTATGTATACATATATTAATACATGTATTGATATACCTATATACATTTCACACTGTTATCATGGCCAATATACAAGACTGAAAACAAAAATATTAGGTAGACAATTTCCTTTTTTTTTCAATTTGTATGATTTAATTTTGATTTTAATTAATCGATTACGCTGTTTGAATTACATAATAGCGATTAATATAGTCGACAACAACAATAATTATAAAAAACATAATATTTCGAAAAGTAAGACTTAATACCAACTAAAGTAGTAAAAAGTATAAAAGTTTTAAAATGAATAAACGAAATTGGTTTTCTATAAGTCAATGAGAATATTTTGAAATTTAATAGTGACGTAATAGGTATGTAATTAAAACTCATCACATCACATGTTTTATCCCGACTTGAGAATATCATGTCCAATTTTACGTCACGCTCGTAAATCGTAAGGCAGTGTAGATGGGCGAAGCGCGATCCGGCACAGTCTTCACAGAGAGCGCGTCCGCGCCACCACGATCGAACAGTATCTTCACGCGCTCCGGAAAATTGGCGCGAAAATGCGGAACTGTCAAAACGCTTGATTGGCGTTTTAATTTTCGTTCTCGTATAGCAAAGACGCGATCGTACACAGCCAACTGAAAAATGTGAAGTGATTCAAATTTCGGATATTGTTATTTTTATACTTAAAAATTGTGAAAACGCCGAGTTTTTCCAGATTGTATTTAACTGAATGACTATAAATTTCATACATCGTAATGATAAAAATACACTTTATTACATTTCGATTAATAACTATCATATTTACAATATTTACAATATTTCTGAAAGCAACCATTTTCTTCGATTATGATATTTTCTAAAAAATTTTATTATGTATTTTCCGTAAACAATAAGCTAACAATTATTAATTTGTCAAACAATATAAAACTGACGTAGAGAAATAGCAGATTAACAAAATGATAATAAATCGAGGTGTTTTGACTAACAAAACGAGCTCTACACATTTTTAGATAATTCTTCTGCTCTGTCACAGACAAAAACGTTAAGTGTCTACGCCACGTGAGTAATGTCTACAAATGAAAACGTTATGAAAAACTAATTTATTTATGTGACTTATAAATATGTGATACATTAAGGCTGCGAGATGGCAGAAAAAATTTAAGACGTTATATTCTTTAATATATTACAGCAGTCAAAGTGTTATATAGAGGTGTAATTTTATTTTCATCCTTATCACGTTTCGCAAATGATTTACGTCTGTGTGCTCCAAATTTCCGTGTTTAGTGTCAATAGAGATATTTGCAGACCTAATTGAATAACAATGCAAACATTATGAATGTTATCACTTCTGACAATTTCAGCATCTTATAAAATACCAGTTGTTACAAAAATACTAATTAAAACGAAAATATTACTATAAATACTACGTTACACAGTGTGATTTATTTATCTACGCCAGTTAAGACTAACTTTAAACCAAAGGAGATGTAGAAAAAAATATTTAATGGTTGTTATTATTTTGCCTGAAAAATATTGACACATTCGAATTTTCAGGCTTGCATACATCTATATAATAAATAAAAACGTAAATATTAACCTATATATGTACTTTTTTGTTAATGTAAATAAAGATATCAGAATTAAAAAAAAACGTAAATGTACGTTTGTTCAGTTTTTAATGTCCGAATGTAATTCACATAGTGCTTTAAAATTTTGACACAATAACGTTGCATTGAAATATGGGCGTGTATATGTCCAAAACTTGTATATCTACACAATGTTCTTACTGAGCCACAGCAACGCGTTGCCAGGTACTGATATAGTTATACATAAAAATTCAACTTTTCATCTTTTTGTAACTTAATCATGTCAAGTTCATATAAATATCAAGCCACTGAATAAAAAAAATCTGAATAACTTATTCGTACGATACAATTATTGCTTTAATCATACTGTATTCATTCTAATTACTTACGGACGGTATAAATTTTAATCTTTATATTTGAAGATATAAAACAGAATTTAAGGACGTTATGAATATAAATCTTTATATTTGAAGATATAAAAGAGAATTTAAATAAAGAACACTTACAACCAGAATTATAATTCGTCTAAATTATGCACTACTTTGTAAAATAGTACAAAACGATCTTTAAGTCATCTGTATATTATATTAATATGTACATACAATATCCTACACGGTTCAAGAAATAAAGTGTTGTACGTAAAGCTTATAAAATTACATTCGTCATAATTTGTCTTCAATGAAAGAAAGCGAACTTTTTTTAAACGCGACAAAATTTTGAAATATAATACTTATTAGAACAAGATGCTATACGCTATACGGACGTATGTACAACATTGTCCTGATCTATGAAGACATATCTTCACGTAGAATTCCTCACGGCCCCAACATATTGGACCGATTCGTCTTTTTCCTCACACACTTTCCCCGAGATATACGAGTGCATTTTCCGTCGGCTAGCATCCTGATCAAAATATCTTAAAAGTATTTACATAAATTGCATTTCATAATTATAGCTACGTGTAAAAATTATTTGGCCATAATAATAGCGAGTAATTGATCAGATAAGTTTAGTTGATTGTAGTACCATTTGAATGACAAAGTTCCACTGCTATACGATTTTTTACATAAAACTTCATTCATTAAGGAAAAACATAAAAAATAATTGCTTTTCAATCAAAATCAAAATTTCAAAAATCTCTTTACTTAACATAATATAAAACTCGCTATATGATTGTTTTATAGGTACTACACGTAGGTTGTATAGTGTGTTTCGGTGACGGAGTCCGATGTAGTTAAAAACATGAATGGATGAATGGAACTACATAGAATGTTTTCTATTATGCTACTGCAAGTGCGTATAAACTTAATCGTTATAAAACCTTGTTTGTTTAAATTAACTCTTGACGCCTACAAAACAAGAGCTAGTTTCGTACTAATTTCTATCATTTGTATAAAATTTAAATGTTTAAAACGACCTTTTTAGATATTCCTATGTAGTGATAATGATTAGTCTAGATCACAACCAAATCGCAACGTCTATGAGTGATGTGAAAACTGATAGGTTAAGGTTACCAGTTTATTTTCTCGTAATTTTCTCTAAAACACATTAGTTCAGCGTGACAAAACTACGCCAATTTTACATCACAATATCCGCTAGTAACAATTTGCAAATAATTAAAATAAACGCCCAAGCTCTACCCATAAAATCCCGCCAAAAGCTCCCATTCCATAGAGTGATTTGACGTTTCGATGTTTTCAAATTTTAAATAATGTGGTCAGCTAGAATAGTGTTGTCAGGTAATGGAAATGAGTCGATATCGATTCAAATAAATTGATCGATTAGTTTAACATTTACTTCATTTAATGTTCTTGATCTTGTAGCGTCGTGAATTCATAATGTATTAAATAATGTGAATAAATAAATGCCATATCTTATTATTCTTTTTTTTACTGGTTACTCACTTTCCATATTGCTACAGATATTCATATGCTTCCTTATTAAAGGAATAAACCAAAAAGGAGATTTCATGCCGATAACGCCTCGAGATAATCGCTACAGACTAATAATAATGAAGTCGACAAATAGGTACACAAAAATTGAAAAAATTGGTTACCCTTGAAACGTCAAATCACTCTATGGAATTAAAAGTTGGACTATAGTGTCTATCTCTCTTACGAAATGGCTCTCTCGCAGGTACACTTTGGAGAAATTTCCTGTAAGATATCTGTATTTACGCCTTTTTTTCTGTGAAGCAACTTATACTTTCTTTTATTCTAGTTATTTAACAAGTCTAAATACGATTATTTATTAATGAAAAAAAAATGTTTACACAGTAAAAGAAATAGACGAGGGCTGACTTATGAAAATAAGTCTGGATATTATCTAACGAGAACATCAATAACATTCGTATAATCCGTTACATCTATACATACATCTACTCGTTTTGACTTTTCTAAATATGTGTGAAAGTTAAATTAAAAAAAAACTGTGTGCCACGTACAGTTGCAATAACTATAAAATATAGAAATATAATACTTTTGAATAAATTTTCATAACATATTTTTAGTGGCGAGTAAAATTATTGAAATTAGTCATATGCATTATAGACATACACACAAACAATGTAAAATATATAATAATTACAATAATTTTAACACTATTTTTAATATTCGTATTTATTTACTTATTGTATAGACGGCCAAGAAATTGTTTGAGCACCTTAAGAGTGACTATCATTTACGTATTATAAAACTACAAGGACCATTTTCGCTTGCCGTCATATTATGACATCTGTGACGTATTGGTTTCAATTTGAGTGCAGAATGGTAAATTACAAAATCTACAAACAAAATCAGATTTTCAATTTGACAGAATTGTCAGAATTTTATCGACTGAGTCTGAGAATTTTTTTTTGTCATCCATTTGTAAGGGTAAATGAGATAGAAGCAAAGAATGAAGCTAAAGATGGCAGTAGTGATGCCACTGTCAACAAAAAGCGACTCAAAATTTAGGCATTTGATAAAGTTTATCATTCATGTAGGTAGGCTACGCATTACATTATAAATATCCTGCTAGATCTCTTTGATACATATTGTATATATCGTACAGCACAGACAAGCTGTGATAACTGCAGCACAGCGCACGCATTTTATTAATTAATGAAATCAGAATTGTGATGCACTGCGGCGCGGTACGCCTCTGATATGGGCTGTTAGAGTTTTGCAGTGCGTTGCGTTTCACCATGCTTGTGGTGTGCGCTACTCTTAAAAGGACGACAATAAAACGAGTTTTATATATGTATTTCATTACTGTAAAATATATTAAATTAACATGAAGTATATCCACTATTAGCTTGAATAACGTCTGACAGTCGGCGCCTCATGGATCCAACAAGTCGTGAACAAATATCCGTACTCCGCATGGCATCTCATACGTCTCATACATCTCAATGCAATCACTTTCAATTGCTTTACGTGTTCTTTCACTTCGGTAAGTCCATCGTTGCACCATTAGTCCCCAGAGGTTTTCTATGGGGTTCAAATCAGGAGATCTTGAAGGCCATGGAATCAGTCGATGTCTTTGAAACCAATTGCGGGTCACCCTAGCAGTATGTAACCCACAGTTGTCATGTAAAAAATTAAATTCAGGCAGCTCATTTTCCGAGTAGACAATCCGGACAGATGGTAAAATTAAGTTTTCGAGGTTGTCAATATAATTTTGCTAGTGGAGGTAGTATTAAGAGTTTACCGCCTGCGTCAGCCGACATCCAGCCCCATATGTTAACACAAATTTTAACAGATTCCATGTTTGGAACTAAATTAGTTTCATCATATATTGTGTTATTGTAACGCCACAGACTTAACCGGCCATGTTGGCTGGATATGAACGTCTTCTCATCAGTAAATATTATAGTCGACCAATCAAAATTTAAAAATTCTCAAGCAAAATTCAAACGAGCTGCTTTATGGCTATTCTTAAGATGAACCTATTTGAACGACGTCTATAGCGCAATCCTATACCGTGCAAGTGCTGTCGTATAGTTTCAGTACTGACATCAAATTTTGCCGCAAAATTAGACGTAGGTGTAAAATCATTTCCTTCATAGACACGTCTCATCGTTTCCCTAGGCATATTAGTTGTGCTAGACCGACGATCACTTCTTCTATGATTTTGAAGGTTACCTTCTTCACCTTCGTTGCGAAATACAAAGGGAAACGGTGTTTCGCTGAAATTATAAAACTGAGACATTCATAGTATTGTATTTTGTATACCAAACTGATTACAAACAAAAAAGATAACATTCAGACAATCATACTTACGGATATATTTAAATTTCTTGAAATTTCAATGTTATTTTGACCATTTCTATGTAAGGCTATGATTTCTGCCCTTTCAGCTAAAGATAAACTACGAGGTATTATGTTTAATTAATCTTAGGTAAATTACAACAGTTATATATTTACAAGAACCGCGACTCCTGGCGCTCCGTCCTCTCTGACTACCCCGTTGGGGATATAGCGTGAAGATATGTTATGTTATGTTATATATTTTCAATGAAAAGCTGTCAAAGGATAGCTTGTCAAAATCTTTATTTAAATTTAAATGTAGGCATGAAGGCAGTGAATCTAGCAAAACTTTTTTATAACATTTGATGGTTTCTTTTGACATATTAGATAGCTTGTAGAAAATAATGTTTAATGCTTGTTAATAGAGGTTAAAATAATATGCACCTTTACCTATGCCTTTTGATTGGATGCTAATCAGCCAATCACGTTAATACTTGCAAAACATCTAATATCACCCTAAGCAATATTTTCATTAGTTAGAACATACTTTCAAAAGTACTCAACCACTTTCTTGGCCGAGTGTACATACATACAAAACCTTATAAAATATAAATATGACTAACAATAAGAGCTTACGAGAATGTATATAAGTGGGTAGTCCAACTATTTTTTGTCTCACTGTTGCCCCTGAATTTCTGACAAAAATTACTTGGAAAATATAGTTACGTATATATTCATTTTATACATAAAATATTGTATTTATCGTAATATTAAAGCTAATATCTATTCCATCAATATATTAATCTATTTTTTTGCAATATTTCGATATTATTTCCTACTTTTGTTTTAAGATGAAGCAGTTTTACTTATCTGAGGGACAATTTTACTGTTCTTTAAAGTTTTTTTTTAAGTTTGTCCTTCTTTCTTTCTTTGTTCATGTGTTTAATGCTTAAGTTATTTGAAGTTTATAATAATTTATCTTGAATCTTAATGTATAAAATAATAATAATTATGTAGTACAAAAAATAATAATTAATCAATCCAAGTATATATGTACGATGTACATATATTAAAATTTACTTTTTAAATTAATATTCTTGAATGAATAATAAATACTCCAGACAATAAGTATATCAATTGTGTGACCTTAACGAACTAGGAAAGCACCTATCAACGCATGATGTTCGAGACAATTTAGATTATTTTCGTTTATCGAACAGACAGTCTCGGTTTCAAAGGAAAATGCACTAACCACCGCGTTAAGGGTTCATTAATATTACTAGAACATATTTCTCCGAATCCTTTCACGACTTTGTAGGGATTTATGAACCTGTACTTACATATTTCAAATTAAAAAAATATATATTACGTACCATTTATGTAATAATACATTATTATACCAATTAATATTTACTCATTACGTACTTGCTAATTTACATTATAATACTATCTAATTGGATTATTGTGTCCGGAATTACTCTTCACAAAATTAAAATTAATTTATTTTATTATTAGAACCGATATAAGCAATGACTCAGAAATGTGTCACTGGTTCTGCTTTGCTAATTATAAGCTCTAATTATTATATCGTTAGATAGGCCGTTAAGATGTAATTTACTTGCACGTTGACAGCCTGTCTACCCCGAATAGGAAATGGCGTAATATACATACTTTACGCCTTTATATAACTCACGTGTTAGCTATCGCGATCTTATCCACTTTTTAATTGAAATAAATTGTGAAAATAGCACACTACAAGGTCGCTAGAACCCCAATGTCATCTTAAGTGAGGTTGTTATCACTTTATCTACCTAATTTCTGTTATCTCCCGTGTACATGTATGTAGGTCACAGCTAGAACACTTTGCAAAACTATTTCTATTTCGTAATGAGTCAGTAGTTATCTCTTTTTTGTTGCAATCGTTCTCATCTTCTTTTGTCACTATTGTACTCCTAAGATGATGTTATTTCCATTTTAAATTCGCTTCTTATAATAACTTAGAACATAAACGCAACCACGAAACTCACAAACTTATCTGTAGTGTATAACTTTTAATTTGATAGTTATTTGAAATTTCGATGTGTCAAAGTTTTAAATAATGTGGCCAGCTAAAATCAGTTGTCAAGTGATAGAACTGAGTCTATATCGATTCAACTGTATTTATCTATTACTCTATTTCTATTTCGTTTAATTAACATTTTCGTAAAGTTTCGTTAAATTAACATTTGATTCATTTAATTTACTGCTAAGATCACCCTGTAGCTTCGTTATTTCATAATAATTCGAAGAAATAAATATCATATTTCATAGTTATTTTTTTTACTATTTTACACATTTTCCTTATAATAATCATATATTTTCTCCGTTACCGCTTATCTTAGTCCAAAAAGGAGATTTCATGCAGATAGCGCCGTGAGGCAACCGCCATAGACTCAATAATAATAAAGTCGACATAGAGAGATATCACTATTTAAAAGTTTGCAAGAACTGGTTACCCTGGAAACGTCAAATTACTCTATCGAATTAAAAGTTAGACTATAGATTATGTATTGTTGCCCTCTACCCACGAGAATAGCGTTATTTATAAAATAAAACTGTTCAACAGCGTGTTCGACTCGCGGACAGTGAGTTCCGTACGAGATCTATTAAAGAGTAAATTTCTATACTTCATTTATGTATATATATTAAATCTAGGACTTTCGTCATAATTTTTCTATAAATGGATAAGGATTAACATTCTCAGAAATTTTCAGATGTCGATGTAATAGTTGCAGAGACAAGGGGCGAATGTTCAAATCTAGTTCGAGTATCTAATCCATTCCTTCTTTATTTCTTCTTTGCATATTTTAAAACATCAACTAGTGTATATCTAAGTAGTACTAGATTGAGTGTATGAAATGTGGTCAGAAACAATCGCTATGTTCCACTCAACTGGGGCTCGGGGACCACACCTGACTCACTTTCAATTCGACGCTTGTGCAGTGTACAATGTAGCGCGTTTTACTTAAATTCATATTTAAAGCACTTGTGTAATACTTTTATTTATTTATTTACTCTAAACCCACTGCTCTTGAAAATTTATAATAAGTAATTACAAAATTCATGCTTAGTTTAATATTAAAATTAATTTTTAATTTTAATGATTTGGCCAGAAACGCAATGGAACGGCAGCGCCGGGGAAACGTGTCGTAAGATGCTCAACAAGTAGTCCATTCGCGCTTCTTAAGATTCTTTATTAATTCGGACGAAGTAGAAAAACTTAATAATATCAATTTAAAAAAAAGGGAGTCAAAATCTGATTTTTTATTTATTTCTGGCTTTGGATTGCCAGTTCGCATTTCGGCTCAGTAAAAGTAAAGGTAACGGAATAAATCATTGAATCGGTTTTAATATAGGACGGACACACAGACGGACATCATGGAACTACAAGTGTTACGTTTCTGCTATTTTGACTACGGAAGCCTGAAGTTGATTCCTGTACGTATAAACATGAACTATGGCCTCGTTAACGATACACTTAGTGAAGAAAACAAATACGATTTATTTGTCTTACGCATTCTTTGACGGGATCTCACTTAAATATATTGCACGAAATATATAAACTGAATGATCAAATGAATGTGTGTAATAGATATAGTACAACTCGTAATAGATATAGTAACAGAAATTTTTGAGACACAATAAGATTATTGTCGGAGTTTTATTTTAAATGTTCGTAAGTAATTTCTTTTCTAAAGTTTACTTTAAAATTGTGTTTGTATACACAATGAAACGTCACGTTAATTTGAATAAGCGTTGAGGTGTGACAGAGTGCTATCTCGGGATCGATGTCGCAACCACCTCTGAGATACCGCCAACAAATGGGGGCAATTACAAAATATAATAAATATTGCCAAAGTACACCTATCGTATACTCGGTAGTGCCCTAAACAAAACAGTTTGTTTGCCCTAAATAGCTGGGAAGGGCCATTGTTATCTCCTTATGTCAATTTTCGCGAGATTTAACGCCGTCAGTGCTAAAATTAGAATGTATTTTTTAGCTCAAACTATAATCAAAATGATGATATTCATAACAAAATTTAATGTAAAGTACATGTTTTTTTATCTTAAACCTATGCTTTTTTAGAGTTATATTTCGTATAGATATATAATTTGAAAAGTTATATTTGCTTTACAAGTATATTTCCTATAGTTACTTACCTATAACATATATACATATTTCATAGTAAAATAAGAAATGGGACAATCAGTCTTTTATTATTATCTAAAACGTTTGCTTTATGGTCTGGGGTAGAAAGAAAAATATAGAATTCTAGCCTTTGCCCGCGATTTCGTCCGCGAGGATTTAAAAACGAGTAGCCTATGTCTCCTATTTAATCTTTCAATGTTCTAAATTTCATCAAAATCGACCCGGCGGTTTAGCCGTGAAAGCCGACTAGACATACAGACAGATTTTCGCATTTGTAATATTAGTATGGATATGGATGCCAGTTGCTTGTCATTCAAGTAGTAAAAGTATAAGGCACTGTTGTTAAGCTTATAGTCTTAACTGTACGCTTACAGTTTTTTACAAGTCATTTCAGTTCTTAGTTTAATCGCCTTATGGTACTCTTTTCAGTGTTCCGCTCCAAAATTGGAAAAACTGAACATTTCACTTTTTACTTTTAGTGAGCATACTAGTATTGAGCATTTGAAGCTTAAAGTAATACTCTCCTTTTCCTTTTGGCGTCTTTCTTCTATAAAATAATCGTGTTATAAAGTAATAATTCTCTATCATGCAGACCGTCCTTTCGTTTTCTTTGTTATTTTAATTCATAGATTTCATTTAGTACAATTGCCATACTCACAGAAAATATTAACTAATTAACTAAACATTTAACAACAGGCGAGCGCCTATTGTATATTTTTTGATACTTAGGTACTGTGTAATTGTTTTTTTAAAACAATTAGAAGTGCATAAAATTTAGCTCCTTAGATTCCATTACATAGTTACAGTGCCATATTTACGATTACAATTAGAAAAGAGACTTCGCTGTTGTATCTGTGACATCTATGATATTATATTGTTGTCGCTGATTGCCAATCGGCAGGACCACGTAAGTTATGTAGGTATATTTGAATAGTTTATTTTTTATTTTATTAAAAACAGAATACGTACCTACCGGCAAGTAAATAATCAAAGTACCTATCATTAATTGTTATCTATATACATATAAATATGTAAAGACAAGACAGTTCAGTACCTTTGTTTTCCTCTATTTGTCAACCGATTATCTTTTTTTTAATTTAGTATATATTGACGAGCTTCAATGCTATCAATAATACAATTTTGGAAACAGTTATATTAATACGTAAAGTGAATACTTCGGATTCCTTTTTAAGGACATTGCTCGCACGGAGGAGTGTGGGATTTGACATAGTTTTACGTGCATAATGCCAATGTCAAAAAGACTGTCAATGTCAAACTCGTAATAGTTTGTGATCGATTGATTGAGTGATGTGATTTATATGTATATAATCTTCTTGGATCAAACAGTTGTACACAGTTGAAATTGGAGCCAAAGAATTCATATTATAAGTTTATATTTTTATTTACCGTCGAATTTCGACCACCGAGCGACCTCTAGTAATATTAAAGGAGTACTAAAGGATTTGGTTAACTATTGACTCTTTTCTGTAAAAAAGTTACACATGTATCGCATATATCATGTGTACTGTGTATACGATATTAAACGGATACCCTATAAAGCTATTTATTCCCGATGACTGTGAATCATATGATTGTGCATAAATCTTTTAGATTTATATCAAGCACATGTTAATTGTTATGATACAAAAATTAGGGGGAAAATAAATTTATCTCACGCATATGTTACGCTATAAACAACCGCGGGGCAAGTCGTGTAAGAGGTGTTAGCCAATCAATAAAATTTACGAAAATAATGCACTTAACTATCTGACAAATTACAGTTTATAAACATATGTTACACACTGAATGTCTCAGACCTCTTTTAAAATTATAAAGAATATTATAATATTTGTTCAAAAATAAAATGTTGGTATACTGACACTAAAACGAATGTGTTTCAATATAATTAATTAGTCGTATTTAAATATAAAAAAACGTACCGCATTTAAATGTTATATAAATCGTTTCGTCGTCGTTCAGCATTGGCACAAGTTAATATATCTTTCGGCAAATTATCCGGTTTGACCAAACTTTGAGAAAACGTTTATAAATTTTATTACAATTATAAATCTAAAAGTTATTACTTGTAGACCACACCTATCACGCTGGCCTATTATCATCGAAAATTGACTAGGCAATTAAAATTACAGGCACGTATTCAGAGTTCTATAATGACTTTAATGGCTCCAAGTTTTATATCAATGCAAGACTATGTTAAAGCTGCAGGCATACGAATTGGCCGCTTAATCGAAATTACATTATTCGTCTTCAATTAATACTCTGAGCAAAAATCGTGTCTAATTAATCACGATAACGAGCCAAAGCCTAGAAAGATATAATGTTTACACAATGTGCACATGTATAAATAAGCTTTTTATATGGTATTATGTTCATAACTAAATGTGTCAATAATAAATATGTTAATATTTAAAGCACGTGGTGGAGATTGATCTATAATAGCACAAGTACTAATATAGATCAATGTTAATCAAACGCATAACATAAACATTTTACTCTATTTCTGTTTAAACGTTGTACTCTGTTTAAAATTAGATACAATGACAAGAAATTATATATTCAAAGGTAATAGTGGTCACTCAGTAGCCGAAATTCGGCCATAAATATAAAATAATTGCTTTTTCCCTTAACATACATTCCACAGACTCGAAACAGCTTGCATTTATGAGCATAAATTGCACAAAATTCAAAGCGCGAATCTTATTCAGTCAATCTGTCAGTAAGTACTTGTTTACAACATTTTAAAATTCTTTACCGAAAATCTCATTCTGTGCGACTGTTTGACCACAAATTATTACGCGTTTGACGTTGACATTGTAACTATTGTGTGTTTGACAATAGCAGTAAAAATGTAAACAATGTTTTATTTAATTCAATGGATTTGTAACATATTGACCTTATATATGTATATATATATATATATTGACACTTTTCTGTAGAAAACTTACACAATTATCGCATATATCATGTGTACTGCGTATACGATACTAAACGGATACCCTATAAAGCTATATATATAATCGTATATATATATATATAAATTTTAGCTTTCTACACTAATTCTGCATATAATACTATACGAAATCTCGTGGTTTTCTGTTTACTCTTCGAGTATTAATATTCATTCAAATTCTAACAGATGTAAACAGTGTAATAATTAAAGTAATAAAAATAAAACAGTCGTACGTCACCAATTTCTATTCATATGATTAATCTCTCAGATTCCTGATTACGTCCCTGACTCTAAAGTATGTATCAGAAAAAGTTATCAAAACAATCACGACGTTTAATTCGCTTCTATCGACACCTGCAATGAACTGAAGTGATGAAAATTCGCTTTTATTCCAAACTTTAGTCTTGAATCTTGACCCAGTTTTCACTTCTGCGCGTCGTACCAAAAATATGTTAATTTGTTCTGGAAACATTTCGAATGTAACGACTTTGGTTTATTCTAATATGTAGTATTTTTATTGTTACAAATTAGTATAAATTAGCTAAAATAAAACTTAATTATTATTTATATATTGTATAGACTCAGGTGTTGCTTTGCGGAAATCCATTTACAGAAATTTATAGCTTTCCTTCGCCAAAAATTCCAAATGAAAACACATGTCGATCTATGGAATATTGAGCGGAAGATAGTATTAAGAATTATAAAGATTTATTAAATCAAATAATTATTTATTAACCTAAGTAAAAATTTGAAAATTGCAGCAATTATATAATCTTTCTCTAAACTTGTTTTTCACCGTAGTACTCCATTGGTGACTGTACAATGTTGAATATATATTATGAAGATCTTTTGATGATCATTAATGTTTTGAATTACAGTAATATTATATATTATAATTGATATTTGATGCTAACATATTTATACACAGTATTTTTTATTAAATAATAGAGTGACAAGAATCTTATCAGAAGATAAATACAACAAAACTTTTCATTTCCTCTGCATAACCATACATATAATTATAATGAGAAAAGTTATTACAAACATTTTAACACTCCGATGATGATCTGATTTATGGTTTTCCGAAAGAATTCTCTAATACAAAGAGATAGTAATAACGTAGTAAAGAAGATATTACGAGAACAAAGCAATCAACGTTGTTGGCTTCCAGCCAGAAAGCAAGATTTCGCCCGAGGCATTCATTCAGATCCGTCATTCATAGCAAGTAAACTATTACCTTAGATAAAAAGGTACAATTAAAATGACCAACGATACAGCTACTGGTTAACTGTGATAAAATCTACGATAGATACTGTTGGAAACAACAAAATATAAAATATTTATGTAAAGAACTACATACGTCGATACGAAAGCACATATGGTAGTATCAGATAGCGAGCCCATTTTCTATGCAAGCTGCTACCAAATTATAAACACTCATATATAAGTATCAATATAGTAACATTCGTAAGATCTTAAAACCCATTTAAATTTTTTTCTATAAAAACAAAAGAACACTTTAAATAATTAGATAGATACAAAAAATGTTGTTTCTATTTTTATTAAATTAACTCTAAAGTTTTTTAATATGTCAAAGGCCCAGAAACAGTCCCTTGCGATTAAGGGTAGGCAAGCAAAAACTAAAAATAAATTCTTTGACGCAAACTCGGTGAAGTTCATCATAAAGATAGAATCAATAAAATGTTGATCTATTTACAGGAGTTATAAAAGTTGTTTGCTTTTAACTGCTGCCCTTGGAAAGGTTTAGCTAGCCGAGGAACAAAATCTTTTCAAGTCATAAATTATTTACGATTTATTTATAACATTTTCGAAAATACACTAGTTTGATTTGCGGCCAATAAAAAGTCATGATTTGATTGATGCTCCGCGGTTGTTCAATATTACTAGTTCATCTCAATGCCTACTTAAATTAAAATTTTTGATTCATAAAAGAATTATATAAGTAAAAAATATGCGCAGTACCTGACGTAGCCGGTATCTTAGTTCTGACTGTTATCTTCCCGCTTGTTTACTTTAGCTCAATGCTTTATTAACACACAACGTAAGTACAATGTTTATAAAATTGCGAAAGAATGTGGTTTTTTTACGATTCTGTGGAATTTGAGTCCATTGCCATTTGCGTTTGTCCTTATTGATGACATTCCACAAAAGAAAACTTAATCTTACTCTAAAAAACAAATAAGTCATCACTATTCAAAATAATTTTCTCGTAAATGTAGATTAAAATAAATACAATGTTTATGTTTTAACTAAAATCAAGATTAACCGAATAGACAGCTTAGTAAAGTGCATAGACCTTCTTATCTGTCAATGCTTGCAGTGGCCTTCATACATATTTTGCGATTTAACTATAACTGAATGCAAATGCTAATATTAAACACGTGTTCAAGATTAGGTGTGCAACACATCATATTGCATGGACAAATTTCGTTAATCTGTAAGATATTCAGGATTATTTTATTACAAATATTAAAATAACTTTTTCAACGACGGCTCCAAAGAAGTCTATTATTTAAGACAATACTTAGTTTTAAATTTGTAAATACAACATATGTATGATAATTTGATAGCAGTAATAAACGTTGAAAATGATAAAGTTTTAAAATACATATGTTGTTGTATAAAATATATTAATAATAATAATCGTAATAAAAACACGAAAAGCGAAAAGTTTAATATTTTTTGTGGTAGGAAATAATTCTCTACTGTAAAGTTTTCGCCACCTGCGACATTTTTATTATTCATACACTCGAAGCCTTCTGTTTATAATCATTCCGACAGTAATTTTCACTTGAAAAACATGACTGTAGGTTTACATTTCATGTGGAAGTAGGTTATCGTCTTCTATTAACAGCTTGCTATTAACAAATACAAAAAATTCTTATCATTCAGGCTGAATAAAAATATTTTGATCAAATGATTATTTATTTTCAGTGAAAAAGATCATTCAGTTAAATACAATAAAATAATTGTTCCTCATTACTGTAATTTATTTCATTTTCAATTGGACAGAAGGTAGTATCAAACATACAACGAACAGTTCTTTGCGGACAAATTTAGGTTTGTCTGATTTAAGAAGTGACAATCTATTGTGTAAATAATTTCTCACATTACATTCTACAATAAGATCCGATGGCGTGTATATTGTTAATTTTCGTACTGGCCAGTGCTCTTGTAAGTATTTACTTATTTATTTCATTAGTTCTTATATATTTTTTATTAGCCTATTTTCTTTCCTCATTGATCTGGTGTCAATTGGGCTTGTTTTACTATCATTGAACACGTTTAAATTATTGTAAATTACAATACCGTCTAGACGCTCAATTTTAAACGATTGTGGTCACCTAGTGTTTGTTGATGAGAAAATTTGCATACGCTAGTGACATTTACATTATGTTAAATTTGGGTCGCCTACATTTATCATCTTGCCATCGATCTTCTTGTTAAGGCTATTAGAAATATCAATTACAAAGACTATGTCTACGTTAGTATTTACAGTTACGACCACTGTACTTGAGAGTTCGTTATGTCACTTGTTACGAGTATATTTAGCGATTTTAATGAATTGCCTTGAACTTCGTTGCAATTAGAACAACTAAGTGTCTTAAGAAATAATTTACGAGTTTCGTTTATAGTCATGATGTCAAACTTTAAAGATAGGTACAATAGGTATTTCAAAACTTAAAACCATTTGAATTCTTTCATGTCCAGATGAATGACAAAAATACTCGTAGTATTTTTTATTTTCTGGTCGTAAAGTTTGAAATTGTGTTTATTACTTCTACTTTACTACTGGGAAAAACTATAAATATAAATTTTAAGCGTTTTGTCAAACACGATTTTAAGAGCAATTTTTCAATAGTCTAAAATGCTAAATACGTCTAATACTTAGGCAAAATTTTGGCGCCATCCCAGTAGATATTTGTTTGAGTTTACGAACGGATATCACGTAGACGCCATGTAAACTTTGTCAAATTGAATAGTCACGAGTTTGTTCATCATTATTATTGCTGTTAAATATTTAAATATCGTGTGTAAATTACAGATAAATAGAAACAGAAACGATTTTTACTGTCTTCATAACGTTTTAAAACACAATCACAAGTTGCGCGCGAAAATAAAGGAAGTTTGTAAAACAATTATGTCTTAGATACTGTATTTTAGTCAATAACTAATCACTTGTTACGTTCATAAAATAGGAGTAGATCGAAATTACAAATATATCGATAACATTACATACCGTACTTATGTAGGTAAGTATGTGTAAGTTTATCACATCAAATTAAATAGATGTCTATCATACATAATATACAGTTTACCTATTGACATTCGACACTAAACAATAAAGACATCGCAATAGTAGTACATCTCAATAATAGTTTAAATTGAACGCACAATTAAAATATGATTAAAATATATATTGCGTTTATAATGTCTATTAATATGTTATGTACTCATAGGTATATATATTGCAAGACGTCTGCACGTTGCGACCCACTTGCGTGGTGCATGTATATATGTTTGCGTAGTCGTTTCACTCCCTAGTCACCTTTGTTTCAGATTCCGACGACTTAATGGTTAATTTAGAATCCTACTTATCTGATTCAGTTGTTCAGCCGACCTGAATATTCAGCTTCATAAATTTCGTGTCAACATCAGATTGGAATGCCATTGTCTTCTTTAAGGAAATTATCAATAACGTCTGGATTTATATATCTGAATTGTAATAAATCTGTTTTAAAAGCAGATGTACAAAATCACTAAACGTGAAATCATATGTAGATACGTAATGTGAGATCTACCAGATATGTCAATCTATATACGTAACTCGACAGACATGAAACAACAGGCCTGGCAGGACTTGACTCATTCTTGTTCCTCAACTCGTTAGCGTTTTGACATATTAATGAAGACTGCAAAGTCCGTGTAAAACCGAGATCATGAAATTGGACTGGGAAATAGCAGTACCGAGCCGTAGGGAATCCGCAAAGCTAATAAATTTATGATTCCCAACGAACGAACCTCATCGTGTATGATAATGGAAAGTCAACTGGTTTAAATTGGTGTTAAAAGGAAAACTTGCTGCATTTGTAACATAATATTTAGAGAGGATGGCTATTGTATATATCTATTATCGTCTATTTTTTATAACATAGAGTTGAATTATTTCCTTGACCTTGCTTGTTTTCACCATTTTCGGCTGAAATCTCTTGACACATTGTCCTCGTTTTCTATGTATGCACAAATTGCGCACCCTAAACGTTTTGGCCTTGTCTATGCTTGTGAGTCCGTACCATAAACGACAAACAATTGAAAGTAATAAAGTAACATTATACTTTGATACTGTATAGTAATTTTAAATGGAGCTAACTGATTGCATAGTGAAAAGTAAATACATATAGGAAGCTGCATATACAGCAGGAGAAAAATAAATCGTGTGGACGAATATATATTTGTTTAAACTGCGCATTTTAAAGTTCATTAAAAACGTTATCGCCCGAATATTTATTTTCCTAATATTAACATTCCAATTATGTGAATAATTAAAAAATACGTTTAAAGTATGAACTTTTGTTTGCAAACTGTGTCACCGCACTGAACATAATAATGAGTCATCGAATGCATGAAACCTTTATTAGTCTAATTTCATATTTTTTAATTCTACTTACATATTTTAGAGACAGCTGTTTTTGCATCGATCGTATTTTTAATACTCATAAATATAAATTCACAAATAAGTTGACATTAGTATTATAACACTGTGTTTAATATTGAGACTGAGTGTCAAGGAATCCATGTAGGTAATTTAACTTATGTAGCCCTAAATTGAAAGACAAGAATTTTTATTGCCCGATCCGTGGTCTCAAAGCTTTTATAAAACAATCTGACAACAGTCATATTTTAAACATTTAACTACTGAACTGAATTAGGCCGAACTAAACAATAATGAGTGGGCTTTTATGGGGGCGTATAATGCTCCCGATAGTTACTTAAACGTTTTGGATTCATTAATAACTGGTTACGCCGCTTACTATTAACCTTCTTTAACTCCTTCTTCAACGTCATTTCAACAAACAATACTTACAAATTACAACAAGTTAATTAGATATTATAGCAAATTGTTGTACTGACCTCAAAGCTCTAACATAGTGAGGACTCCAATACATGCAATAATAATTAGATAGTGAGGTGAAGGGCGCGATCAACTTTTTGTCAACTATTTATTGAGGAAAAGAGCAGATGAAAATAAAAATCTAAAACAAACTAAAAGTAAAGTCCAAAACTTCTGCATTTTTCACATACCATGTCTTCAATACGTGTTCATTGTTCAGATTTCAATAGAACTTCTCTGATGTAAAATTCTTCATCGGCTTCATTTTTCCTCGTAAAGTACATGTGTACCGTTAAAAGTTCTTTCTTTAAAAGCCGTTACAACTAAATCCCAAATACTCCTCCAATAAAATGATAGTAAGATTTACAGTAGTTAAAAAATACTTATTAGATGAACCTTAAAATTTTAACTAAACATAAGATCCTTCAATTATTTTCACGTGTGCAGAACTTTAAGGTATAATAATACTGTCACTTTTGTACCTTAAAATTTCCAAAAGCGCAATAAATAGAAAATTGATACCAAATGCTCTCTTCTCTCGTTCCCACCGAAAAGTTCTGATTTTTTCATTGTTATTCCTCAAATCTTGGGAAGCAAGGGAAAATATGCCCATGTAACCATGTCTTCCCCGTTAATTATTTATTTATTTATTCAAATTCGAATAGCACTCGTCTGATGTGAAAATTTTCATCTGGCACGATAAAGCACATGCCTGATGTAAAATTTGTTTGGCGGGTAAAGGGAGTTATGCCAATGTCACTTGTCCTTGTAAAAATGTAAAAAATCTTAATATTCGTCATAACGCACATATCAGATGTAAAATTACTTTCTTTTCATATTACTAAGTCCTTTACTGAAGTTAATAGGACTTCTTAGAAGAACGCGAAAACTTTAGTATTGGAAGGAGAGAAAATAAAATATTGAAGCTCTAAGGAATTATTAAAATCTAAACCACGCTTAAGAAAATAACGCTTAAGAAAAAAATCGTGCATGTTGCCCTGCTCTACATATGGTGCCTAAACAGACATTTTAAATCAGAGATATAGCACTTTTTTACATGAGAACGGCAGAAGTGTTTGAAATAAATATGAAAAACCGAGTTGCCAGTGTATTATAAAAGAAAATAATGAAATAATATTAATTCATCGCCGTATGGGAAAATAATTATGAATTGAATGCATATTATTTAGGTGGAAGAAAAGACTTCATTGCTACTTATGGGTACGGTACCCATTTACTTTACATTAAAATCGATATAGTTTAGTTATTTCAATTACAATATCTGTAGCAATAACTTTATCCGCTAAGTCGTTTATTGCTTTGATAAGCCACGATATGTCTGCTAATAGCTTGTATAATAAGAACATTAAGAAGTTTCACACAAAGAAAAGGTTCTGTGGTTAGCTTCAAAGTGATTCATGCTTCTCATAACAAAATTGCTTTTTCGCATTTACTTAGTGATTGAAATGTTTTCAGCTTCGCCCAATGTGAGATTTAGATGTCGTTATCTTATATAGTAGGCTCATAAAATCGACATTACATCCACTAATGTTCTACACGCATTAGTGTCACATCAAATGTTACGAAATATAATAATGTACCAACCACATGCACTCAACATAAATATATTTTTTATTAGAAGGCTTTTGTGTAATAAAATAATATTAAACATAAATATTTCGCCAAAAAGTGGATGTTTCAATGTATTGATCCTTTTAACAATTACTTTAAACGTTACATACAAACATTAAAAGGTATCGTAAATCTCGATTATAGGTTTTGGAGTGTCACTTTCCCCAATAAAGCTTTGAAAGCCACAACTTTACGCTCACTGTCTTAGGGAATCGTGAAAATCTAATGAAGACGTTCGTTAATTTATGAACCTCCTGGTTGTCGGATATGCTGGTATCGTATAATTAATTTATCAATTAGTAGGCTCGTTAAAAATTAATTAAACCATTATGCATGTTCACGATTGGTCCATTTCTTGCTATTCACGTAATAGATTTATTTACTTAACATGTTATAATAAATAATGCCGATAACTTATCGAAGCTTAACTTAAAATTAATTAATAAAAATATTTTTTTAGCTTATTAAATATTTGTAAAACAACTATTTATTTGAAAAGTAGGTACGTATCCAAATAACTGTTTAATCCGGTAAAAGCCCAGTTAATGAAAATTAATCGTAAACTTAATACATGCTGTTGATTAAACTTTTTTTTTGTAAATATATTTTATTTACCAAAATTGTTCAATCTTTTCCTTTATCTTTCATAATTTAATTTATAATATAAACTATTAATATAATAAAACTTTCAGTAAATAGTTAATCAACGATTCTGCAGAGACATTTCGTAACAATATTATGAACCATTTTTTTAATTAATTATTTTTTAGAATAATATAATATATTTGAACATAATATATTTATGTATGCGAGTCGTATGCGTATATATGGTATATATGTATATATATATAGCTACATATGTTACATATTTTTAAAGATAGAAGATCTATTTATGTAATATATTATATATGTGTATATGTATTTTTTTTTAATGAGCACACGCTATCCTCGTACATTTTCTTTTTTAACGAGGTGTTAATGCTCTTAAAGAGATAAGCATTGTCTTTTGTACATTACTGCTTCCAATTTTGTTTATATGTAATTTTGTTCGCGTGCAATAAAATAAATAAATAAACAAAATAAAAAACACTATGATTTTATTGCCTGTATTTTTGATGCTGATGACAGCATTTTCAAGTTGAATAGCGGAGTTGATAGATTTACGACATTTTTAAGTTTTTTACGAGTTTAAAAAAAAACAGCCTATGTTTAAGCCCTATAATTCCAAATATCTCTTTACCAAATTGCATTAATACCGATTCAACGGTTTAACCGTGAAAACACAACAGATTGAAACACTTTCACATTTATAATATTAAAGAAGTACAAAAGCATAGACTTTTTAATAATGCCAATGTTTTATTTTATTTATATTGAATATTTATCGAAAACATTTAAACTTTCCAAAAATTTAATTCAGTCTTGCTAAGACTATCGTTTAAGATTATACAATACGTATAAGTATGCAGTGCTATTATTTAAAAAAAAAGAAACATTTAATTTAACTTTACACTGACATCCCACCTATCTTGTTAATATCATGAAAGCAAAATGTTGTTTGTTTGTTTTTCCGTCATGTGAAAATTATTAAACCAATTAACCTCTTGCACACGCAGTGTCTGATTTCCCACCTAAGTCAAAGTCAAAGTCAAATCAATTTATTCAAGTAAACCCAATTACAAGGTATTTTTGAACGTCGAATCTATTTAGTTCGGTTCAAAGAGAAGAGAAAAGAAAACCTGGACACTGAGAAGAACCGACAAGAAACTCAGTCAAGTTTAATTTTTTCAACATCATTTTACAAAAGATTTATTAAAATACAGCATTCAGAGAGCCAGTAAATGCAGCAGAGAAGATCATTTCCGGACTATTGTTTTATCTTCAACGAAATCGTTTATTTTATAGTATGATTGTCTAATCAGTGTACGTTTTATAACTAATCTAAATATATTTTCTGTTAATTGAGTGACTTCTTGAGAAACTTTATTATAAAAACGAATGCAGTTACCCAAAAAAGAAACACTTGACTTATGGAATTTAAATTTTGGACTAACCAATTTATCACGTACTCGGGTTTCCACACCAACAATATCGCCTTTCTTTATAAATACATTTATATTTTTCCTCGTATACATAATAATTTCAAAGATGTATAAGTACGGCAAGGTGAGAACATCAATGTCTTTAAAACGATCTCTTAGTGATTCTCGTGCATTCATACTGTAGATGGCACGTATCGCTCTTTTTTGTAAAATAAAAATTGAGATAAAATGCGCCGCTGATCCCCACAGCAAAAAGCCATAGGACATTAGGCTATAACTTGAGGTCTAAACACATGCTTATTATTTACCACGAGATTGAAGCCGCGGATTAAAGCTAATCCTTGATATTACCTAAATAAATATTGGTCATCGTTGATATATTTATTTGCAAAAGTATTATTTACACGATAGTTAGTTTAGTTTAGATTGATTGCCTTTATCTCAATCTAAAGTCTCTGGGAAAATTGTATACTGGTGTGTTAATTGTTATAGTGCGATAAAATTGCAAGATTTAATCAAACACTATAAATAAAGAAGTAATTATGTCGTTATCGAGAAGTTTGTAACCAATTCATGTGAATGCCTAAGGATACGCTCAGTATATAGAGTTGTATAGAGGTAGATAAATAATGTATAACTTATACAAAATATTCATGTTGTCAAATAGAGCGTTGACTTGTTGAACTGGTGCTAGATACATATCCGCATTACTGCGTCTAGAAACATAAGTGTAAAATGGGATATAGTACTATAAGTGGAGTGTTTATGAGGATCTTATCTAAACTCGCTTTCCTGTCGGCCCGTTTCACGACATCCATGAAATGCACTGACAACATAATCCGTATCGCACCAATGCTCGAGACGTAAATCATTCCCCATATAACTTTGCGTGACCAATTTATCGTCTCAGTTAAAATAAAATCCAAGCAAACATTTATAATTTAAATTCTGTAACATTTTCAATGGTTAAGTTTTTTGGTAACCTTCTTTCGTAGGTGGTGGGTCGTGAAGGTGTTCTAGCTTCGGCGACAACACGAGAAGTGCAATGTGGTCGACGATTAGTCTCGGGATTATTCACGAGACCAGGGCTGCCTCTCGGGTATACATACGTGGCGACAGTACCACAAGGTGCTTGTCGTCTCAACGTCTCCGAAATAACTTCTAGCGAAAACTACATCGGTAAGTGCAAATTGTTACCATTAAACTTTTGGTGGCACGTGAAAGATACGTACACATAAAATTATGACTGTAATAGCATCTTGACGTACGTTAATATAATGTAATGTGAAATGTAAATTGCATTAATTACGTTAATACAAATATCGCTTTTTATTTAGACAGCATGACAGTGAAAATAAAATATGGGTCAAAAGGAAGAACCTTAATCGAGAGATAAAGTGACTGTGCAAAGATTGATGTCAAATCGATTAATCGAAATTGCACACGCGTAGTGCCGCTTTAATAGAAACGCCTACGCTACAAATTGTAAGACAAATAGTGGTCACTTTAAAGTAATTGGTTGTATATTATTTCTATTACACACATATTATTACTACACATTAAATTACAAGCAGTTTTAAATCTAGGTGCTCTTACTCCTCACTAATATTATCCATATTTCTAGCGTTAAAAGTGGCAAACGGCTCGTACATAATAAACGGCGAGTTCGCGGTGAGTGCTCCAGGCACGTATGAGGCAGCTGGCGCTCGTTTCCTGTACACACGTCAAGCAGGTCAAGATGTTGTGTTTGCACTTGGTCCTATACACCTTCCCATTGACATAATGGTGAGATCTTACTAATGCAATATTTATGCTATACCTAAAATAATCACATTACATTTTGTTAATTCCATCATTTTCTAATTCTTTTCAGATACTTTACACGAAACCGAGTCCGAATATAAAATACGAATATCTTACCGACTCCATACCAGACGAAACAAGCAATGACATACCGACCTCGAACAATTTTCCCACTTACCAACAAACTCAGAGACATCATCGTCATCACAACGCTGAATCTCACGTAAGAGTACTCGAACATTCAATGCCTAAGCAAATGGATACCGACACACTTGAAAGTCAGCAAGTGGAAACCAATATTATTGGTGACAGAAAATTTGTGTGGAAGATATTATCCTTCACACAATGTTCACGAAGCTGTGGTGGTGGTCTTCAGATAGGCAAATTCAAATGTGTTGAGGTTGGTAAAGAGGAAGATAAGGAAGTATCTCCAGCACATTGTATCGGAAACCCGCCACCGTCACGTCGGCGAAGATGTGGAGGTGTACCTTGTCCACCTCGATGGAGAGCCGCTCCTTGGGGGACTTGCCCCGTGTGCGGTCCTGCTCACCGGACTAGAATTGTGGGATGCGTTCAAGACCACGCCAGAGGAATAACTAAGGTAGATCTAAGAAAAATAAAACACTGCATTTCTTATATTTTTCTAACTCAAAAAATAAATCTTGTTGTCATTTTCAGATCAGCGACCAAAAATGCCCTTTGCCAATGCCTCCAAGTCGTGAACTCTGTATCATTCCCAATTGCGACGGTACGGCTATCACAGCTGATGTACCACGCCCTGATACAAAGCGTCAAGTGCGGCCCAAGGATCGGACTGATACTTTCCACGAAGGACCTATTATTTCCTTTGCGGGAAATTTAACTGATAATGAAATTGGACCTACACTCGGGCCATCGTACAGCTTCAGTGGTCCTGGAGGATGGCTACATACTGAGTGGTCTGAGGTAATATAATATAATGTAAATAATAATTAATAAATCCATTCAGGAAAACCATTGCAAATTACGTTTGCAATTTTTATTTCAGTGTACTGGTTGGTGCGTTGGTGGAGGAATACAAACAAGAGGGGTCAGATGTAACGATCCAACTGGATGTGCTGCACATCGCGCTCCAATTGCTTCGCAGACTTGCACTTTGAGACGGCAATGTGAAGCGCAGTGGTTTAGTTGTAAGTTATAATAATCCTTGCGATTTAACTACATAATGTAATTAGGATAGGGAGCTCTGTAACTGAAAATCCTGGAAAGTGACACGAGATTTGAATTGATAATCTAAATAAATTAACATATTTTTCTATTTTTTTTCAGCGGAGTGGTCTCCATGTACAGCATTATGTAACGGTCGTCAAGTCCGGGGTGTTATATGCATAGGTGGGAACGGACGCAGGTTACGAGATTCTTCATGTCACGGATCGCGACCCGAGTCAGAACGGACTTGTGGAGGGACTTGTGCACCATCCTGGTATCTCAGCGATTGGGGCGAGGTAAACCGAAAACATATTTTAATTCGATAAAACAATATTTGCGAAATTTTATTCTATACGTGTTTCGTCTCTCGATACTTCGATTTGAGAAGACGTAGATAATTCAGCGAAACAGGGCATTAATTTTGTATTTTCTATTACTAATTATAACTCAGTGTACGGGTCCCTGCGAGGCTGGCATTCAATCTCGTACGGTGTGGTGTGCACGTGGCGGAGTGGATAGCGCAGGAGGCGCGGCGCAAGATTCCGAATGTCCTGGTCTTAGGCCTATAGCGAAACTCTCCTGCGTTCCAGCTAGATGCACTACGAAGCCAGCTGTGAGACCTGCTGTTATTAACACTGTTCCTACAGGTTGGTACCTATCTGTAATAATAAATTGATCCATTTTATGGCACACTTAGCTCTGTATCTACTTTTCCGAGTACGAAAATAAAATCACTGTACTGTGACCTGGCACCTCTGACACTGACAGTATTCGATGTTTCTTAATTTACGTCACTATATTTTTTCATTCCATTTATGACTAATTTTTCATTACAAAGGTTGCCTATAGGCAGCGAAATTTATTATTTAAACTTATTACTTATTAATTAAATTTAAACTTATTAAATCTTATTAAATCATGTCTATGGCATTTTAATTTTTACATTATTAACTGGTACTCCATGAGTCCATAAGTTTTCCTAAAAGGAAGAAAAGCGAAAAGGAATATTGGTTCTGTTATAAATAAATTACGTAATGTTGAAATTATACGCATCTTTTTTAAATTTCAGACCCACATCAGCAAATAACAAGACACCAAAGTCATAACACGCAAAACATCAAAGAGAGGTCGTTTTCTGATGGTAAACATTTTCACTATATTTTATTGTATATAACGATAAAGTTAATAAATATTTCACCATTGAAAGACTCAAACTCAACTTTCGATAAAGTATAAGTAAATAGTAAACTTAAAATAATCAAAGTCATGAAATATTTATAAAAATTGTTTCTTTCCCTCCCATATTGTTCGGTGTAGAATGTATTTTATAGTTCAGTCGTATGGTTATACCTAAATATTAAAATGCTTTCAGGCATAATCACTATTAGTAATCTGTAGGTACGAAATTCTTGAATTCCAGTAAAAGATAAGATGTCTCATTAACATTTTTTAGAACAACTAAAATCCCATCAAGAACATACATAGAGCTATATAAGCAGTGGCGTGCACAGAGATTTCAGACAGGGTATGCACGGCTAAAAATTTACCAATTACAGCATTGTTCAGATGGCTTACCGCCAGTAGGTGGGTACCCGACTGCCTCCTACTTCCCGCACGGCGACCGGCGCGGCGGCGTCATTGGCTTCGCTCTTAGAACATTAATTCGTTGATATTTGTTTGTGACCACCATGAATATCTTAATAAGTGATTGATGATAACAGGTCACTTATGTGATATCCAAAGTGGCCTTTAAAAAGCCGTTAAAGGTTAAGTTTGTTTTCTTTGCGCAAATTAATTAAAATAAAAAAACATATATCTACTTCACGTATAAACTGATTATTTTTACAAGTTTAATGTTTGTAAATCGAATCGATCTTTTCTCAGATAGTTCTGCAAAACGTCGTCGTAAAAACTACTAGATCTTTTTAAAATGATTAGAAGTTCTTTTTCAATTCCAATCATAGACAAATCTGTGAGTCTGTTTTGGCCCTGTGTGTTTCGTAAATATGTATATAAATTCTTTTTAGACAAGAACATGATTGTTCGGTCGATGCGCTACTGACTGGAATCGTAACTTTTAATATCTAACTTGAACTGGATATTCAAACTAGTCTCTATTCTACTACCTTTTCCAAAAGTTTGGAAATTTAAACAGGAGTTCAGATGTTTTTCTGAAGAATCGTGCTTAGCAGCCGCTTTGTGAAAATTATTTAAATTTGTACATCCGATATAAGCCCAAACATTATTTTTATCTTGGTTCGAAAATAATATGCAAGGAAGACAATATAATTTGTTTGTGTGTACACAACCTGTTAGCCAGTTATAATTATTATAAAACTTTTTATGAAAAAAACGAGTAGTATTACTTTTTTTGAGTTAAATCTAACTCGGGTACACACCTTCCCTTCGCAATCAATTTAACTTTATCCTCAACAGATAACGTCGAAAAAGCGGCAGATTTTAATTTATTTAAACACCCTTCACCAGCACAGATCTCACAGGTATACTTTTCCATTGTTTAGCATTTAGCCAAACACTTGCGCTAGGAAAAGCAATCAAAACAAAATGGCAACAAAACTTTGCAATTAGTACGAACAAATACACTAGTAGATCATTTCATTCCGACTAAAACAAGTCGACCCTCTGCAATCAACAACTTACTATGCAATGCTTTGACCGTTTCTCAATTCGGACGGGTTGCATTTGGATATTGCATTATAAGCACTGCCTTCCAAAGGTGAACACGCGCATACATTTTCACGCACATATATGTATGGGACTACAGGGTATGCAGAGCTTATTTGCATATATGAAGTGCACGCCACTGTATATAAGTGTGTTATAGAATCTTTCTTTGTTGAAGCTGTGTATCTTTATACTATCCGGGTAGACAAGACGAAGTGTAAATAATACTTGTACTTGGAAATGAGATATGAAAACTTACAGGAAAATTGAAAGAAAAGTACTTTGTGCAACTGACCGAGACTAAACTTTTCTACTGATTTTTGTTGAGAAGTGAAACACATATCACATAATTTGGAATTTTGGTAGAATGCAGCTAAAATACAAAGTGATATTTACTTAGACACGATATGAATAATCACAAAATAACACCAGAATCAATAGGTTTTCTTTCGTCATTCATTGTCCTCGAAATTTTTAATAATAATTTCTAAATATTCGCAGGTAAATGTGAGAATAAACTGAGTATCTGTACGCTGGCTGTGCAAGCTCGCCTGTGCCATTACCCTTACTACGCCGAGTTCTGCTGTCTCTCGTGTACCGGACGATAGAGGCAGTATTGTGCAGCCAATGTGATATCTTACGGACAAATAATAGTGAGAATACGTACTCTGTAACGGAACATCCCCGTGATTTGCGCACAATAAAGCTAACGCGGAATTTCGCGTATTAAGTTATGTAAAGAGCGATTAGCAAATATATTATTATTAATTTTGCAAATGAAGCCACTCCGTGATACAAAATATTACCTGAAAAATAATTTTAAATAAAAAAAGATATTGAATATTTACGAACATAAAGTATTAGTCTAAAATGTAATCTCACATCACTAGCTAATGTAGGACGTAATCTCCAATACTACACTAATATTAATACATATAATATTTTACTGGATATGAATTCAATGGAATAAATACCTACTCCTGTTAATATTTTTTAATAATAAATAATTACTTCTTATTAAAAATTTAATTAATAGTATTTTATTTTAGTTAAAATAAAATATAATGTCTACAATAATTGAAATATTTGAAACAAGTGCCAAGTTCCATAATTAAAGAATATTCATTAGATTTTAAAAAATTTATAAGTGCCTAAAAGTTCCTTAAATTCATTAAATCCCACCTGTTGAAATTAAGTGAATACTCTAATTGTAGAAAGTCACATTAACGACAATAATGTACAAGTCCCACAAAGAAATAACTACAGATATTATGCATTCAAAAGTAGGTAATATTTTTATCTCGATATTTATCAAAGTTGTTAATATAATATGGAGGTGTGCAAATCCCAATCATGGGGTAATATTTGTTTCGTGTTGTAAGTATTAGGAGTAGTTTTTGATCTCCAGTTTTTTAGACGTGTGGAGTCGCGCTGTGGACTGTAAAATAAAATGTCAGTATAAGCAGTAGGTACGCAAAATGAGAAATTGTTTACATAATTAATAACTTTACACTTGTAACGAGAGCATTTGAGTTATTTTATTTTTCAAAGTGAAAGAAATAATTACGAAACATATTGAATGAAAATATAGAATGCTCAAAAGCTCTTGAATGTGTAGTTAGTTCACTCCTATAGTATTTGTAAACAATGCACATAATCGCGTTTAGCACTATAATTTATTAGTATTAGTTTAATAATTATTATTATTGTCACTCAATTTCGAAATAAATGCCGGAATTTCACTAAGAGATTTGTAAAAATTAACTAAATGCATTAAAAAGTTTTATTCTTATATTAATTTTAGAAATAGAATGTAATTTTATTTAGGCTATGCTTTAGATAGAGATAAGAAAAAATAGTATTCTTTATTTTATATCAAAAGCAATCCAAGTTGATACTTGGTATTTTTAATGTGACATTGTGTTCATAATAATTTATTTATACTTGTTTCTTTTAAATCAAAGAGTCTGTCTATAGTCATAAAGTCAAATTGTATATACCTAGTTAGGTACTTTTATTATATATAGTGCATTTACTTACTGGCTGTTAAGTAGGTATTTATATTATAAATATTAAGTCAAACATAGCTAATAAACATATTATCATCACAAGAATATATCTAATAATAAAATATATTCTGCATATTCATTGGTTTTTGCAACAAGTACCTAACCATGGCTTACCGGCATTTTTTCTGTACTAATTATACGCATATAAAACGTACAAACATTAATAAGCTTTAAACACTCAAAATTGTTTTTATTTTACCTTGAATTTCCCTTTCATGCATTAATATTCAGTATATTATTGTCATATTATTAGGCACCTTCAGGTCTAGAGTGAATAGATTTTTCCTAGATCGACGTGCTCCATCTTCGGCCGCGCCGTCGCTTAGCAAGAAGTGAGTTGGTGGCCAAAACGTAGATCTATTTTCCGTTAAAAAGATGTTAGTACGGTTTATAGGACCCGAATATTTTAGTGAGTTGTTTTACATTTTATGTCAATGATGTTATATTTACAAAAGAGGTAGATGAGTTATTGCGCTCGAAAACTGGCACCCTAAAACTTTGCTAATTAGCCAACCTGGAGCTCATTCGTGTAACAACGTGACAGTGTCAAAACGTATGTGGGTTCCTAATATTAATATTAAAATGCCGTCCTGTGTTATTAGATACTGCAGAAACTATACTAGCAAGCCTTCCAAAGGTTCACGAATCACGTATCATGCGTAAGTGTACTTACTTATTTCATTTGTGTCACCATTTTTTCCAAAATCTAAAATATCAGTAAAATATTAAATCATAAAAAACTGAAATGCGATAGGTAATACCCCAGTTACCAAGTGCGACAGAGAGCAATATATTATATTTGGTCAAAGAATATAAAAAGTTATGTTACAGAACCGTCAATGTCATGCAGTGCCTATTAAACATTTGATTAAGTTTATTTATTTGGTATATAAGATATAATATACGTATTTTTTAAAACGAATCAGAAGTTTTAGCAGTGAGTCTAATATCCCAATAATCCCACACAATAAAAAATATTTTACATGAAAATACCTAGTATTTTATTTTTATCATTTTCAAATTTATAACAAACGTGTTTTATAAATGTATGTACTTAAATAATTCTGTTTCCAAATGTACATGACTCAAGAAAAATTAATTTTAAAAATCAAACATATATCCTTTTTACTGTCTAAACCCATTAGGCATCATTGTGTTATGTGTTTTATCTAGATAAATAAATTAATGGAATAAAGAACTAGTCGTGTACAAGCAGATGACATTTGGATTTTTCACTAAAAACTATTCTGCCAGATTCTGCCACGATTTTAGAAAACTTTAACAAAAAGCAATCTACGTCTTTTTGCCATATTCCTCTTACTTTATTTTGTGGTGTAAATTTCCTCTAATACTGCGATACACCAAACATTAAATATTACGTATCAAAAAGATTCTACTAACGCTTTAGGAGTATCTGGCTAAAAAATCTCAAACACAATATTCTGAACGACACATGAAATCTAAAGAAGATTTATGAAAACGATCTTTTTATTAAATATTTTAATACTTCCGAACTTTTACTTTTTTTTATTGAAACTGTAAACTGACTTCAAAAAATATCCATACCTCCAAGAAATAATAGACAAGCAGATTTAAGGGAACTCAAATAAGTTCGTTAGAATTTTTTTGGCGCGCCGTGAGTGTAAGAACGACTCTTATGCCGTGACGGCAAACGGTATGACGGTGCAGTTAAACGACGCAAAAACTATTTTGCGGCCGCCGCGTGGTGGTCGCGCGGTTGCCATTCTCGTGTATTTCTTAATGGTGAATTCAAAGTACTCTATTCATTGGACGCCTTTATAATTTTCCGTTGAACGTTTTTATGGCCACGTTTTTACCGTCCGAAATACAATAGGTAAGCAAAATGCTGCTCTATTGTGTCGTTGATAAAGACGCTTTTTCAAGTCTACTGCATGACGTTATCGTGCACGGAAATATAAAAGCGTCTCCATACAACTGCATACATTTTGCTTCCCCATTGTACCGTGGATGGTAAACTGTGTAAACCGTGGACGATAAACTGTGTAAACCGTGGACGGTTACCTGGCGATAAAAACGTTCAACGGAAAATTATAAAAGCGGCCATTAGGCAACAACATTGAAATTATCTAACCGCGCGTTCTTCGCGCGGCGGCTACGCGATCTTTCGCAGTCACCGCACATTCTAAAATTATCCCATCCTCGCATTCTATTTCCTCTCTGGGCTCTCCAGGCAGAGTGAAGTTACTTGCGCATGACCTGAACTTAGATATGTAAATATAGAGTGTATTTTGCTCTATGTTGCGGCGGCCGCGCGGCGTGTTGTGACGGCGCGAAGAAATTCGTGTCGAATAAACGCGCCCTGACGCTTATGCCACAGTACAAGTAAGCATACAGTATTCTATCTCGGCAGTGTCCTAGAGATAATTACCTACGGTCGTTTGGTACGTAAACACGCAATAGGGCTACTGACTTGGACTGAATGTTTTTCTTGGGTTACGTATTTGATAATAGGTACTATATTAAATTGTCACATTATCTTTTCATTTTATATTATTGCAAATTTAATACGTTTTTATTTATATAATTTTACTAGTATTTTATATCTAGTTTCAAAAGTTTGTGAGTTAGTATGGTGGAAATGGACATAAAAAATGCATTTTGTGTGCAGTAGGTATAATAAAAAATCAGCAACAAAGTAACTAGATCATTATGATAATATATTTCCTACAAATTAGCAACAGAGAAATATTTCCGGTTTCGATATAGATGTATTCAAACATCCATACACTGAACATTATGCTCGTAAACTTGATTGACGTAATATTTAGTCAGTAAATGCGCGGGAGCGTCTCACACCGTACGACGACTACCGCGGCGCACTCGCGACTGTTGTATGGCGAGAAATGCCGAGATTTCGAGCGCGTCGTTTGGGAGCGTTTGTATGACGATAGAATACTGTATGCTTACTTGTACTGTGCTTATGCAGTCATACCCTCTCTCCACCGCCGCTCTCTACTAAAATAAGTGTGCGTAGCGAGTATACTACATACTTTTTATTGATTTTCTTTAATTATAAATTCTTTCAATACACATCAATTTCGATGTTTTCTACACGTAGAAGTCAAATAGGTAAGCTTATTATAAGAAACTTTTGTAAATGATGGGGTGGCAACCTCTCACTATTAGGTTCCGTTTCATCATCTTTTTGTTTTGTACTCAGCACAAGAGAAAGCTAAACATAGGTATCCAGTACCTTCAGGAGGACTGGGTCTTGTGAGACTTTTACCCACTAACACTCCTCGGTTGACTTCGGCGCTTTGTAGAGAAGCCCACAATCTCCTACAGAGCGTACCGGAACCCCTTCAACCGCGCTGAAGCAATTCCATAGGAAGCAGTGACTGAGTCCGCCCTACATTCGCAGTGTCACGAGAGCGCAGACCACACGCGCTGACGTCCTTCTCGGGGTCGCATGGACGACCGGAGTCCCCACTCCAATTGGTTTGACCCCGAATGCTCGCGCCAATAATGGGTTCATAAGTTCAAATATTGATGGGAGTGGTGTCAAAACATAATTTTATTGTGCCTCTTATCTGTACACCTCAAATAAAAATTGCGTGAAACTATGAGTACACTACATTACTTTCTGAAATTTCTAATAAAATTAAGATTTATGTAATCTTTTGTTTTTTTTCCAAACTTAAACATTTTAAGATGAATGGAATATTTCATTAATATGAACTTACCTTTATAAATTCCTTTGTGTATTAGCGAAATGTTTATACTCCACTGTTTCTTTTGTGTTACGTACAACTTTTTTTCAAATGACTCACATTACCCATGACGAAATTAAATCGATAATCGCCAACATTGAATTATAAAGATAGACTGATAATAATTTTGTTACCTACCTTAGACACAATAAAATTATAGACTTTAAAAGAGAAACTACCAAAATGAACTAGCTCGCCTGTAAGCACAACACATTAATTTATATAAATTAAGCCGATCGGTCGCCATTTCACTTAACAGCTCCGCTAGTGTTTAACTCATTGCTTGGTGCACTATTTTCCAATAAAATTTAATAAAGAAGTTACAAGGTTTTGTGTAAAATGTGTGTTGTATTCACGGGCGGGCTTGATAATTTTCATTGCTATAATTCAAAGTACGTAACATAAAGTCTATTCTTTTATTATCTAAAAAATATTTAAGATATTTAAATATTGTGAGCCGGCATTTGTATAATTAGCAAAAACATGTACAGCACTATCTAGCTAATACGAGATATCACTAATCGCAAATAATATCCACAATCATTATTTATTTTATTTTTAAATTTATGTGAATAGTGCGAGATTCCTTTAGTAATAAAAAGAAAAGAATAATTGTGAAACGAAGTGGTCAAAATAAAATAATAGTCTTACATAGAAATAATTTTTTAGTCTTAAATAACACATGTCTTCTCAGATTCGATTCCCGGCTAGGTTAATTAAGGAAACTAACTATTCTAAACTTTTCTGGAATATGGGTTAGAACCAGATGCTTCCCATTATGTTATATAAACCTAGTGCTTAATTTGGAGTCACACGATTGCTGTAAATGGCTAGAATATATTTTCGTTATTATGTATTTTGTTACAATTAGCAAACATTGTTACATCATTTAATATTTCTTTAAAAACTTGTATAAATAAATAAATGCACCAGGCAATACACACCAATCGTCTGGTATGAAACTAGGGCATTTCCCTATACTATGAGAACCAGACGACGACTACTATGGGTGTCTCCCAGCACACCCGGACCTGAGACAATCTAGAAAAGTTCGTTTTCTAAATTGACCCGACCGGGAATCGAACCTGGAACCTTCTGCGCTTAGACGTAGCACCTAAACTACTGCGCCATCGAGGTCATCGGATGTATATTCATAGAAATCATATTTGTTAATCGTTGGTTATTAATTTGTATCGCCGTTCGTCCCCTTCAGAAATCCGTACGCTTATTACCAAACTTGCAGTCAGCGTGCGTTAACCAAATATCGCGCGATATCTGCCATCAAAACGAGAATTTGTATAACGTAATTTGTATAGTAGCGCTATATCTACCGGGAAAAGTGCATTTTATGGTCATGGCACAATGGACACGCAATCGTCATACATAATATCATTTTTTTATTAGAATTAGTCACCGGTCGCGCAATGATCGCGTGGCTCTCGCTGTCTTCAAATTTTTAGCGAAACGCCGATTAGCGAAGGTGTGAAAATTTGTGAAAATCGTCATATATATCACGTGATTCGGAATGAACAAATTATAAACATTTAATAAAATCACATACAGATGGACAAAGACTCTGACGATTGACAAATCAGGGGAAGTAGAATAAAAAAAATTAATAAATTGAATCATAATCTTGACGTCACTTCTAGTATTTGGGATTACCGAAATAAGCAGTAGCTTTACCTACCTAACTTGGTCAATTTTTCGATCTCCTCGAAGAGATGAGCAGCCAGCACATTAATACATTTAACTTTCTTAAAAACAAAAATGTCATCATTCATCTCTTACACTTTAGCCTAGCTAAGCGAATGCTTTCGACATTTTCGTCAGCTAACGCTCTGGTTACTTGATCTTCAAGGTCAACCAAGGTCAACCTTGGTCTTTCTCGGCTTCTCTTACCACTAAGCGAAAGTGTGTGAGACAGATAATAAGATTTACAGACAGAAGTATATCAGAACCGCGACGCTTGGCACGCCATCCTTTCTAACTACCATGTTAAGTATATCTAAAGCGCGAAGATAGGTATGTAAAAAAAAATAATAGCACTATCTAATCTATGTTATATAATTACTTGGTATTGAAAAATCTTATCAAATACATCAAAGCCCTTTTTAAGATCACCGCGATTAAATACCCATTAATTGTAACACATATTGATATAACTAATCGATGCGACGTAGAACAAGCAATAACCAGATTGATTTAGGTATTTCCATGCGATAAGATAAAATATTTTGACAATAAATGCTTAAGTCAAATTTATTTGTCTAATATTCCTTAAATGATAATATTGGATACAAAGAAACAGTATATTCCACTCTCATATTCATTGGCTAACCGCGCGGAAACCTTGAGTGATTTTTTTTAAATATATTAGAGGTTGACAGTACGTGCACAGCTGTTTCTTCTGCCCTACAAGAGGACTGCCAGTAACAATAATTGTTATAGAATTGTTTTATAAGCAATCATAGTACCAATACTATGATTCACTCAATTAAGTACAGTTAATCTATTAAGAAAAGTTGTAGTTAATTGTATAATTTGAAAATCTTTTTAGAGTGCAGTTTCTTAAGAGCGAAACTGTAGTCCAATCAATCTACGTACTCACAATGTTAATTTCCAGACAATCCATCTGAAGCAATGATCTGCTGACGTCAGATCACAAATTATTTTTTATAATTATTGTCCTTAAATCATATTTTAATATAGTCACCATCGCCAGAGAGGGATAAGAGGTACAGTTACTGAGCTCTCGTTCGGCTTCAATTTTGCGACAACTCATTCCTGTTGTACCTACGTACAACAGGAATGAGTTGTACGTAGTACTTATTACTTCCATGGGAAAATGCAATAATACTCTAAACTCTAAATGCAGTGATTATATTCTCTCTTTTTTTTTAAATTTAATAATGGCTGGATACGAGTACTTTGGCCAATCACATTTAGAGGGGCAAACTCAATACGTAAAATATATTAATACAATTATAATTTATAACTAATTAAATCTAGTACACTTTCCTATTAAAACGCCATATTTCACCAACTGTTGACATAATAAATTTATAAATTGAAATGAACAATGTTTTATGACCGAACATACATTTAACACTATAAAAATATTAGTTATTCCGATACACAAGAATTTGTTTTTTGAAGCATTGGCAACCAGGCCATCAGCTTAATCATGTAACTGGAAAGAATATTACTATGACTCATACGTTTGTAATTTGGTATTTTCTATTTTTTGTATTAATTTATAATCGGGTTAAAGATTATTTCAAAAAAAAATTGATTCTTAAATCGATTTGAATCGCAGTCCAAGGAATCGATTCACGAATACATCATTTCCAAAATATCGATTACTCAAAATCTATCTATGATTTTTTAAATTTTGCATGGGAATAATAAAAGCTAGATGACTCAAAAAAGCGTTAAATGTAAGAAAGCGTTAAGATGGCGGCATTGTTTGTTTCAGTCATCGAGTATCTACAACGGGAAGAGGCGTGTTATTTCTCATTCAAAACTTTCTGTCATTTCTTGCGGGAGGAGAAGTACTACTTAAGGAAATAGGAACACTCAAATGCAATGTTTAATTGTGTCTTTACGCTTTTGCATAAAAACAATTCGACGACATTCCCTCAATTTAAGAAATACGTAACTTGATTGAAATTTTATTCGTGATCTGTTAAGGTCTAAAATTAAATGCTTCCACGGCATAGTCACATGGAGAGTGCGTAGTTTTTGAAGTGAAAACTTCTATAGTCACATTTGGCGAATTTTAGATGGGTAAAATCTTATGGTTTAGCGTCACCGACATGCTGTGTGCGCTTCACTGACTTTGTTTTACATTACATTGTTATAGAATTAACATTGTTATAACATTGTTATAGACTACACACATTTCTAAGAAATGTGTGTAGTCAATCAACAATGAAACAATTTGTCTCATTTTCGTAGGCGTTCACTAAAGGGAAAAGGCTCAGAAGAAAAATTTGAGAAAAAAAAATTTTGATTATCGTATGGTAATAATTTTTTTACAAACATAAACTTTCATTCGATAGTAATTTCGTTTCGATAAATGTTGAATTGAAAAAAGATTAGCAAAAAAACCTAACCTTGCTCATGAAAAGTTATTATAAAAAAAAGGCGATTTTTAACGGTTTTTCGCATTTTTCTCCATGTATAAGGCAAAAATCGAAATTTCACATTAATCGAAACATAATTTTAATACTTACAACTTTCCAAGTCGACTATTTTGAATATAAGCTCAACTTTTTGTTTTATTAGCGAAAAACTGTTTTTGGGTTTCCGCAAATTTTTAGGTTCGTTTCGTCATTGAAAATCCGGAAAAAAAACGTTATCTTTCTTGGAATTTATTGTTCCCTCTGCCCTCAATTCTCTGGAGCATTTCCTTAGATTGATTGGGCTAACTATCATGAATCAAAATTTAGCGATTACTATCGATCGGTTAAGAAAATGTTCGAAGGTTACGGTATTTGTTGTACAGTATACATCTGTAACAGATACATGAAAAATACTTAAAAAAACGGTTAGTAGTGTACTTCATTATTATCATTGATTTTTTTTGCTCCGTTTCTTTGAGCTTCCGTTCTAATAAAGATTTGATGACAATCTTCTGCGTATGTCGCAGAAGATTGTCATTAAATCTTTATTGAAGAATATCAGTTAGGTTAGGTTAGTATTGACGGCTATTGCATGGATTTACAAAAGAACAATTCAATATTTTTGTTTCAACAAATAGCATGAGCAGTTTTTTAAGGACAATAAGAACACAATGCCACTATAGCCAATTCGTTAATTGGATTTCCTGTTTTAGATTCGTTACAAAGAATATTTAAATGTACAGCTAAAAATGAATCAAGAATTTCTAAATATACCTACATATTCCATTATTTATCTTTTGCCAAAAGTACACTGCAGCAGTAAAGGAAATAAAATAAAGTTTATTTTTAAATACATACGTATATCACCGCATCGACGATAATTGGCTTTACTAATGTTAATTTTGAACTTAGCAATACGTATTGCTTAGTTTCAAATAAACATATACGAGTAAACATGTATGTAAATACATGTAACATCTATGTTTAATGGAAAAAAATTTAAACGTTTGGTTAAGGAGAATGTATTTTTAACGCAGAACCACATAGAATCTTGAAAGTTAAACCATATATTCTCTGGTTACATTTTCTCTGTTTAAGCGCAAGATATCTCTTCATTGTTTGTTTGTTATTATTTATCACCAACCTACACGGTCGAATACTACGTCTCCCTGTTCGATGGATAACTGGCCGTTCTCAGCTGTATTATCTGCGTTCTTGATAACAATTTGACTATGTAAAATCCTTACAATAAGAGTATACTGACGTGTACTTCAAAATCCACGAAATAAATTATAAGTTTGACATAAATATATTAATTTTGAACATTGTGGTTCCACACAAAAAATATGTATTATATTTTATTACAATAGAACAGTTTAATATTATGACTACTCTAATAATTACCCGTCTTCTAAATAGATTTGCTTCATCTAACCGAATAGTATAAGACACCCTAACTACTAGGAAAATTGCAGTGCTAATTTTTGTTATAATCTATATATAAGCGAAATACCACTCACTGACTGACTCATCGCGAGATCTCCGAAACTATAGGGCTCTGCTACCCGTACGAAGCCGGGGCGGGTCGCTAGTATAATAGTACAATCTTCCGAAACAAAATTTTACACGTTTATAAAAACTCCATCAAAACTGGTCCCATAGAACTGTTGTTACGAATAGGCAGACAAGTGTTTCATTTTATGTAAGATTAAGGAATAAAAAAATATATGCTTTGCTTTATATAAAAAACATTATTTTGGGGAAATATTTCTTCATAATTATGGTTTTTTTTAGAGGGGGCAAATAAGCAAGCGGGTCACCTGATGGAAAGTGAGCACCGACGCCCATGGACACCCGTAACGTCCGGGTGCGTTGCCGGTCTTTAGGGAAATAGTGAAAGGAGGGAGAGGAAGGAGAGGGGATGATGGGCTATCAGCACTCTCACCGAACGAAACACAACAGCAATATAGAATTCCCTCTCACAGAATATCGGCGTGAAAGTCACGCCGATATTCTATGAGAGATGGTGTTACACCGGGCGAGCCGGCCCAATTCGTTCTGCAATGCAGCATGGCTCTACATCTCTTTAATCCCTTAAATCACTCTAATTATATGTATTTCATTTTATTTGTCTCACTTTTTAATATAAGACAAAGTGTCATTACGTCTATGATAATCTAATAACAACGTAATATCTTGTAACTACGTAATGAAATATGACACAGAAAGAATGAGTGATGAAAGACTGACGAAGAAAATATACAGAGCGAAAGCGAGTGGTAAAAGAAGCCAATGAAGACCAAAGCTGACTTATGAAGATCAAATAGCCAGTGTTAGCGGATGGAAATGTCTAAAGCTCTCGCATATCTAGGCGAAAATGTGATATGAGAATGATGAAGAAGCGAAAGAAGTATATAAGAACCGCGACGCCTGGCGCTCCGCCCTCTCTGACTACCCCGTTAGGGTTAGGGATACGGCATGAGGATATGTATGTATGTACGTAATGAAATAATCTTTTACAACTATTAATTACAAATATGTACTACTTTACATTTGTTTTGTATCAAAATTTTTTAATCGTTCTTACTCAAAATCAATGAAAATTTAACTATTTCATTAAATACACAATTTAAATGCATTGTTGTAGGAATTCATGATTTTTTTATCATTAATCATTATCAAACACGTTTTTTACCTACTAAAACATAATAAGTACTTCATAAGTGTGTGCGAGTTCTAATGAATTGCAGGAATTCTAATCAACAGTACAAGTAACATCAAATTTTAGAGTGAATGACATTATCGCAAAATCAATGATAAGCGTAGGTACATCGCTATAGTCATCCGATAAGCTTTAACATATCGGAAATGGCACATATTTAGTTGACAAATTGTCGTCGTACAGTGCGGTGTAAATAACAGATTATTCAAATGGCTGGACCACCTCCACCACCACCCCCGCCTCCGGGAGCTAATGGAAATTTTCGAAACGGTAGGGAAATAAAACATCCGTTGTCAGCTATAGTAATTTTTATGAATGTAACAAATACAATCACGCATTTGCTTCTGGGTGTCGTTGCGTTCAGTGCCATAATGTACGCGAATTTATTTACAATGTCATCATCTTACAAACAGCACATTTATTTGTGCGTTATTGGGGTAAGTCTTTATGTGCTACACTTTATAATAAACGATTACACTATATTATTTTATTTTTAGTTTCGTAAGATCTCTACTACCAGTCCTTAGACACAAGTGGGTATATCTGATGGTACACACAGATAAAAAATATATTTAGACCTAGATAAAGTGCATTTGCGTTTTTCATAGTTGTGTGGTTGTATTTATTTCTCTGTCTTTTGCAGTCGATGTTCTCAGAAACTATGTAACATACAAATATATAATATAATAATTTGATATACATCTAATTAACTCACGTATTGTGCATTGAAAATGTTCAGAGGAAACTTGAAGATGGTAAAATTGAGTACTCGAACACGAAGTAAAAAAAAGTGAAGTTAAAACTCAGGAAAAAAATTGTAGTACGAAGTCATGTGTAAATTTTTAAATTGTGTGCCACACACGATGACCTACAATGTTAATTATTCTTTAACTTTAAAAGTAAAGGAAAAAATCAACTTTTAGAATTCACGTCTGTGTTTTGGCCACTTACTATAGCAAATCAGCTGTTTTCGTCAAAAAGTTTCTAAGGAAAATGATTGCGACAGACAGACACCAACGTATTCCATGTCCTCAGTTTTTTTAATTTTTGAACATACAAAAAAGAGACATTTTCACTGTTTCGTATTATGTATGGTTATTGTCGAGCTCGATAACGCAGTGATTTAGGTCTTGTATCTAAACGCGGAAGGTTCAATGTTCAATTTCCGAGCCCACCCGGAAATTACCCCAATTACCCCAGTAATTGGGATAATTTCCGGTCGGGTCAGGTTGGCCCCTGGTACCTAGTTGTCGCCGGGTTCTTACAGCACAGGAAAATGCTTATTTTGAGACTAATTGATTGTTGTGTATTGTACGGCACATTTGCTATTTATTTATTTTATTATTGGAGGTTTCCCTAAATGATCAGACATAACTATTTGACTTTTAAATATAATGAAACGTTTACCTTGCTTCCAGTACATTATTTTGATGAGTCAAGCCATTCTTTCACTCAATCCTCATACGGGTTGGGCGAACAGCTTCAAATACCAAGATAAGAAGACTATTCATTGGGTTATGCAAATAGTGGGTTCAATTCTCGCTATAGCTGGTAGTATAACAAGAATGTTGGGAGTGCAGAATAATTTTGAACATGCTCATGGAACCGTTGGTAAGTTGACGTTGAAAGCTGACTGACGGCCTTTTCGATTTTTCTAGTAAACTAATTACAATCGCACAGTTGGGATTCTCCATGATAGTCACTTTAATGAAGCGTCTGTAATACTTAACGTTTGTTGTTTCAGGAATAGTCGCGATGTTGCTCACGATAATTTCTTTAATTGGAGGTCTGGGCAATTTACTCTTTGGATATAGATTTGGAAAATTTACGAAGATATTACATGCTTGCTGCGGATCATTGACCATTATTATGGCATTCATTTGTCTGTGCTTGGCATTTCATAATTATTACAGAATACAATTAATAGGTGGTGATGTTAATGCGAATCTACTAATTTCATTGACTGTAATTTCGTTATTAGGAATACTTATGTATCCATTTATGAACATTTTTAAAAAAATAACTGCCTAATAAGTAAGTAAATAGATTTCTAGTAAGTAAATTTAAGCTTCAACAGAAATACGAATGTTCAAGTTATACATTTATTACAAAACAGTGCAAAAGGTGTAAAAAGTCAATATGAGCACGAAATATTTTTTTTACTGTTCTTTGCGATATTATTCTGATACGTATAAGAAATACGGCCTCCAGCTCATATTATTTCGCTGTAACATTATCATGTACGATATACCTAACACCTATATCGACAAATAACTTTCAAGAAGTATTACAGTCTGTGATTTTTCCCGTTGTGCCGTAATCAAGAACAGTAAGGAATTCTTAACAAATACTTATCTACAGGTATATGTAACTATATCTGTCTATAGGTATATGTATAGGTACATGTAACTGTTGAAGAGAGAAAATATCGTTGCTGATAAAATTACTAATAAGTCTTGCAGCGTTTTCTTTCCGATATTATTTGCATAACATTATTTAATAATTTTATTTTGTAAAGGATTTTATCACTTTTATTTTTGAGGCACTACTTTATTACCTGCCTTTAAATAAAATTAGGTATTTATAAACATAGATGGGACAGTTCAGGACAGATTTTTTGTAATTTTATTAATCCCTCTCCCCCTCGTCAGCAAAAGTAAGCAAAGTTCTTACCCACCCTCACATGCTTACGTAAATATTGGTACATGTATTTTTTAATCTGTTCTGGTTTCTTTATTGATTCATGAGCAGCAGTTATCAAGTCTAGAAATAAGGAATTTATAGGCAAGAGAGGAATTTAATGCACATTTAATATTTATTTAAACAAATTATTGACATGATATTTAATTATTATAATCTTAATACATTAACGATTAACACATTAGTTTGTTCTATTAGAAATAGAATTGTCATATGTGTTCAAATCAAAATCTACTTACTAAATTTTGCAGATAATCCGAAAATATATATTGTATATTGTGCAACAAGTGCGGTAAGTTGTCGATTGCCCACTCGAACGAAGTTGAGCGCGTTCAATCGCTGAGTGGGCAATCGACAACACCGCACGAGTTGCAGATACTTTTTTTTATTACTAATGCGGAGATAATTTCAGTACAAAGATATAATATAGAATAGATATAATATAGAAAGTAATAATTTTATTATTATTTAATATTACATTAATTTAAAACTTCGAAATCAAGATTTTTATCTTTCACACTGATGTCGATGGGTACTAAAATCGATTGTTTTTTTTAGATATTCATTTCACATTCTTTTTTAAATCGTGAATTTGCGTGCTACAAGTAAACTTGTCACATTCAAATTATAAAATGAGAAAATAGCTACACAAAAATGTGCGTTTAGATACTGTTTGTCCCGCATGAGTAATAAAAAGTAAATAAATAAATATTGCTGACGTAATCACCGTTCAGACCCCCCCCCCCCCCATCCACCCATCCCCCATGTCATCAAAAATAAAGAAAGCAAAGAGCTACGTAATACTTGAATGGCCCCGATGTAGAAAATAGTTTAAGTAGGTACCTAGTTAAATTAGTTTAATTTTTAATTAAACAAAACTACATAAAAATGGGTTTTTTGTCATTTTTATTTACTCACTATTTATATACAACATTCATTAATAATTATCTTTATGTGCTCGTTACATCTCAATTATACTACAATTTTAATCGTAAGAGAATAATTCAGCATACATAATTGTTTATTGCTGATTACAGACGAACATTAAATATCACACCAAAATTATATAGAACCTTAACAATAGTAATAATTAAATCATAAAAATGAAATAAAAATAAAAGTTTGTTGTTATGTCATCGGTGCACCAAAAATAAACGGAAAAAATTACCATGTCGAGAAGAAGTAGGTAGATAGATAATCAAAAAGGAAATTCCATTTTTAAAATTTTTTTTAAAAAGAGAGTAAAGAATTGTTTCGTATAGTTTAAATTTTTTGTATAATATTATATTAACATGTGAATGTTATGAAGAAAACTAATATTCAGTCATTATTATTACATTATTATTTTTGCAACTTTGTCATAAATTCATTAATAATATTATATGGCATAAAGAACTGCATCCGATTATATTATAGTGAAGATGCACCTATTAGACTAATTTTAATGGGGTCTTTAATGTCACTTAGGGTTCCCCTTTTGGTTTTTAGTGTTACCTAATAGATAACGTCTATGTAAAGTTTATCTCTAAATTTTTTTTTTGTGACAGCTTAACGTTATGGAAAACAGTTGTAATCATAATATCTATTTTCGCTTAAATAATTAAATTCATTTCAATTCATCGACCTTTACAAGAATTACAGCAGTTTTGCATGTAATAAACGTAGTGGCAGAGACGGGCTCGTACCGCGAGTGCACATGTATTCAATTTATCCTTGCAATCTGAAAACAAATTATATATAATAATAATAATATAATAAACTCAGACATTTTCACACAGAGCCATCTAGTCCCAAAGTAAGCAGCACAGGCTTGTGTTATGGGTACTAGACGACTGATATACTACTTATATACTTTTCTTTTGTAAATAAATACATATTATACATAAACACCTAGACTCGGGGCGGGATCGAACCCGCAACCCCCGTTTACTTTCCGACGCGCTAAGCCGTTGTGCCACGGAGGTAGCCATATATATCTACATAAAAAATAATAAAGGCAAACTATCAAGTATGAGCAGGTCACACATTCAAAAGTGGTAAATTTGTGTATTGTAACTTGCATCTTCAGGAAATTGCGGATATCAGACTCAGTCAGCTAGCCAGCATCGATTTCACAGAGTCTAATTTCTGGAACTTTCTGAGGATGATTCCGAGAAGTGAAACACGGTTCGATCAACAAGTTTGTAATGGCGTTAAGCGTAAAATAACTAAAAAAATACGTACGGACTATCCCTCAAGGCCGTGTCTACTTCAGCTCAATTTTGCATTAACTGTCTCGCCGAAATAATATATTGTCCAAACTTATTAATTAATTCCAAAAATAATGGTAATGCAATAATTATTAATTTAACGAGACGTTTACGGAAATCAGTAAATATACTTAGTACAAAAAATACAAAATTGGTATTCATTATGGTATTCAAAATTCAATATTGAAATAGAAAGTCGACATTTCAAATAGGTTTTTTTGAACTTTCCATACATGTATACCTCCAATCAACGAAATAATTCGTTTTACTGTATAATTAAGACCACAACATATTTTGATAAAATCATTTTAAGAAAAGATTTCGTATGAAATTATGAAAAACTATTATTATCTTAATACTATGTATGTTCGTATGTACAATACATGATGATACTGATACTGTAAATTATTATTAAAGGATTTTGTTCCTAATATTTCTAGAGACCTTACTTTATAGTCTATGTAGGTATTTCTGAATTCATTGGTCTCTATATACTTAATGGTCATTTAAAATATACAAGTAAATATTTCAAACCTACTTAAATAATTATATTCTTAATAATAAGTAAGGCTATATAAATAATACTAGGTAGTACGTTACCTTCAGACACATTGTCTTTAGTCGTAAGCTCTTGTGTGCTTATATTATCATTTCTCTCAGTCCTTTGTGACTCTGTAAAGATCATAATACCTGTTTTAGTCATTTGAGGGAAGTTCGAATCCATTACAATATGAAATAATCTCTACTAATCTCCATGTTAAGCCGCACGAAGTGAAGAATTCTATCCATGGAGTTTAAGGTACTAGAACTATATTATATCACATGTTCACATGACATAACATATTACATCTATATGACAATTATACATTGTAGGTACTACTGCTATACTCAAAAATACTACATAACCGTGTATTATGAAATAAACCCATATATTATAATAGAATTTGTTCCTCATTCGTTAAACCGAAAACAAAAAATGTAAAAGATGAAACTGATTTCGATTACTTAAAATAGATTATTAATCGATTCCAGCTGGAGGCTTGCACGTTATTGAAAATTGTTTGTTGTTTGATTACATTAGACACAACACTAGTTGAAAGTCTAGTCTTGATCACTCTGCGACTAGCAATAAGTGAATCGCGTTTTGCGTAACAACTATTACGAATCGTCATAAATTTCGCTTCAGCCAGTAAGTTGTACAAAGTTCTACAAAGCTTTAAACTTTGGAACATCCGTATAACGTTCTATTTATCTGAGTATATTAATGGCAAGAATTAAACAAGTTCATGGATAAAATTTTTGTTTTATCATCAGATCGTTCGACATCAATCTTTTTCGTACCTACTGTTAAAATCCTCTTAGGTCACATAATACTACTTGCTCTTTCTCTCATAATCCGAGCTCCTACCATTCTTTCTTCTTCTGCCATTATTTGTACGCGCTACCAAATTTTTTTTCTTCAAAACCCGGTGTCAAATAAAACTACTTCCATCTTGTCTTTTAATACAAACTACTGCAGTTTTTATTTTTTGTATGAGCTGCTACCATAGATGGGTACAACCGGAGGATACGTATTCACGGATCTGTATTTCTTGCGGTGAAGATGCATGGACAGGACTGTCTTAGAATAGGACTGTTGAATACACCGAGTTTAGGAACCTTTTTAGAAAAAAAAGTTAATAAAAACATTGAAATATACTCTGGTTTAATTATCTTGTTGATCATGCTACTAATTTAAATACGTGGTGTGTTTACTCTTTCACGAATGAAACTTACGTCGGTGTATTAAATCCTCGTTTTTTTTTTAATTCATTAATTGGATAAAACATATTATATTCGAATATGGATTTCTAAATTTCGAGGACCCCATCACATTAGGTGGCCTAGGCTCGTCCCTCATTTGCCCATAGGGTAAAGATGAAACAGTGTAAATACATATTTACGTAATAATATAAATAAAATACAGTGCAAATCGTTCCTTTGGTTTACTTTGGTACTAGTTTTTTGGCTGGTGGAGAGTAACGGAACGTGTGCAAATTGAAGCGTGACGCCGATGTACTCTGTAATAACACGAACAGTGCGCTTAGTGTGTCAAAAAGTACTCTGTGAGACCGAACCCAGACAAGTCAGGGGACGGGATGTACATCTAGACGCGTACCACTCAAATGTCGAAACTACTAGGTTTCATCCATCACGAAACTCTTCTACTATTTAGTAAAACGTTAGGTCACATTTTTTTGCTTCTTTTATAAACAAACTTCGTCGGTTTTGTTTCTTTCTTCATTACACGAGCTGCTAATCTATTTCTTCATAATTTGAGCTAGCAAGAAATAACATTGTTTTCAAACATTATTGTACCATATATTAAAGATCACAACGGTTGTCATTATCATTATAATCGTAATCTTCATCTTTCAATTCTTGTCCACTGTTGGACATACGTAATACCTTTTCAAGTCATAAGGCATATAGTGGACGAGAATTAAATTATTATTAGATGAAGATTACGATTATAATGATGATGATAACCGTGTTGATGATTATGACACTGTTGGACATATGCCTTTTCAAGACATAAGGCATATAGTGGACAAGAATTGAACGATGAACATTACGATTATAATGAAGATGACAACCATGGTGACGACACGCACCTATAGTTAAGTCGGGTGGTATGCTGCTAGTGCTGTTGCACTGCAGTGCACATACTCGCTGCGCGTGCGGGCGCGGTTGTACGCACTGTGCTTCGCCCGCCGCGCCGGCTGCGCCCGCGCACCATACCGTACGCCGCTGAACACCTGTTACAGTACTGCAGTTGCCTGTGCACTGCGACCACAATAATTAATCTAATAGTAATCCAATAATAATCCAATAGTCCAAGAAATATCTAATAGTTGTAGTGAAACTTGGTAGAGCTGAGAAGCATAGCCATAGATCACATTAAATGAGAATTATTCACAGATCTGTTGCAGTTTGTAAAGATTTGACCCAATCGAAACATTATTCTACTATGGGTACCTAGGTAAAACCATTATAACGAGTGTAACAGACGAATCGAGTGCACATTATCAAAGTTACTTTAAGTAATAAGTGAATAAAATCATTTAAAGTCATAGTAGTACCACGTAGTACTTGGTAATAAATGTGTCTTTAAGAGGCTAGGCTTTAAAATACATAGTTTTGTTAACTGAAATACTACTTATTTATAATTAATTGTAAAATATAAGATTTAAGTTTGTTTAATCAGTAATAAAATGAGAGTTTGATTTGATTACTTTCATACAATTTTATAAAGTTAGCTATGGTGCTAAGCCTGCTGAATCCAGAGCACCAATCCCGCAAATCAAAGATGAAGATCTCATGAGGGTTTTGAAGGGCTCCGTTTTTCTGAAGTCTAAAAGTACAGCAGCCTTACCTCGCCCCAGTCGCTGTAGTACCAGACCGGCGCACACTGCGTGCCGCAGTCCCGCTCGCGGTCGGGCCGCGGCGCCCGGCACGCCGCCTCCCGCAGCCGCCGCCCGCCGCCGCCCACGCACAGCACCCCACGGACTTGCTTGCCTCCGCAACGGGAAGAGCAGGCCGACCACTCACCTAGCCACATACATTTAATATATTATCATAGATGGGCAATACAATAGAGAAAGCATAATACTAAAATGCTCAGTTCTAACTGAAATGTTAAATTCCATAAATTTTTCAAGAACTCATGTAACAAAAAGTATTAACTTTCTGAACTTGTCCCTTTACCATGAGGGTTGTTGCCTCATCCCCTACATTTGCCCTCTCTCCCCTCTCCCTTTCAACCCCTAATTAACGCGTATAAGTTCTAACGTTCTTCTGAAATATTATTTATCTAACTGCAATATTTTAGAACTATTACAAAAGTTTTGGACTTAAATGAGTAGGAAAAATCGCAAAATCGCAACTAACGACATTATTGCTCTGAATACTTACGAGTTTAGTTTAAAATAATAGCAAATACATAAATTCTGCTATTCATAACTTTGATAGGGACTTGTTGATATGTATCCCATCACTTCACAGACACATGTGCACTTGCATGCACACTCGTGTATTTGATTTTTCATCTCGCCGTAATCACTTCGTTGTCAATCTATAGGTACATAATACGTCTATGTCTAGACATCATTCATTGTATTTTTTATTTATAGAGGCATTGGCAACTGGGCCATCAGCTTAACCATATTACCTACTTGATCATTGTAAGATTTATAATTTCAAATATTTTCAAAGTAAACACTATTCGCCTAGAGTACATATCTTTGTCTTTTCTTACTCCTACTACTATCTCAGTAAAGTGATAATAGACTTTACTGAAGTTAGTAAGGAGTTAATGGAAAACGCATAAGCTTCAGTTGCACATATCCATTTAGATCTTTCGATTCCTCCATACTTGCACAAAACTTTAATCGTACGTTAAGTAATATACCTATCACTATTACACCTTAGAACTCTCAAAAATGGAAAAAGTAAAAAATCAAAACATAAATATCTTCCAGCTGTATCCCTAACGGGATAACGGGATAGTCCGGGTAGTTATTAAAATCAAATCAATGAAAATAAAATTCATTTTTCCCGCTCCCGCCAGTCACACAAATGGTGCTACAGTAGTATGACCTGTTCTAAGACATTATGACAAGTATGGCCATATGCCAATGCCAAGTTAAGCTTTCTTACAAGTCTGAAACCTCAAGTTCGTTTCTCTCGTTTTGTTTAAAGTTTCAATTTTACATTTTATACATACATCCATACTAATGCTACTGTTTTTGTCTGTTACGTTTTATGGCTAAATCGCGGGATCGATTTTGATGAAATTTAGAACTGAAATAGATTAAGCCCTAGGAAAGAACATTGACAACTAGTTTTTAAATTCAAACAAAAAATATTAAAATTATTGCTTGATGCGTTACTTTCCAGTGAAATGGTGAACGACAAGCTTATTAAATGTGTGTCATACAAAATAATTTTAAAATAAAATATTGAACACATTAAACAGTTACCAATGAGGCTTGAAATCTATGAAATTTAATAAATAAATATTATAATATAAATATTATCGTAAAGTAACATGATAATAATTTTAATTGTAGGGTCCTAAAGGACTTAAATGAAAGTGGACTGTAATTTTTGCTGGCTTATAATAGCTTACAAAAGATAAAATAAATAAAATTAACAATTAAGATGTAACACCGTGCGCGTAAGATCGTCTCGGAAGTTAAGTAAGAAGTCCTTTGCTCGGGCCCCCGCGTCTTTCGCTTCTCTTCATACACCCGAACTGCCCCGAGGATTCACGAGTCGCGACAGTAATAAAGTACTGATCGAAATATCAAATTGATATAATATTGAAATGTTCAAATTATTTGATCCTACGTTGATTAATTTAATAACAGATCTTGTATAAGTTGTTCAACCATAATGTTGTTTTTTTTTTTTGTAACTTTTGTGTGTTTTTAATACGAGGGGAGAGTGAAACACTATCGATATGTATACATTCCCATTCTCCCAATTGATTACAAACTTAATATTATAAGTTTTAAAATTATTATACACATTCTTTTTCAGCTATTGCCAAATAATGATAGTCACTAAAAGAGCTCAAAACCTCATAGATGGCTTGAAAGCTTTTCAATTAGTCCAAGATCCCAGAGCGATAAGACACAACTTATTTTCTAAAGCATAGAACTTTCGGTTCTAAGTAGTCTTTCGTATACTTTTAATACCTGCATGCTTGTGGAGTTCGCTCGGTGACACCTGGGCAGCTATCAGGTAAAAAAGGTAACTAAGTATCAGAAGCACTTAACTTACATTTGTATGACTGATTTTTATATATATTTTGTAGAATATTACTCAGAAGTAATCTCAAAAGTGTCAGACGCTTTCCATGGGCCAGAACTTTTGTCAGACGCTTTAAAGCTCTATAGAAAATAAATGAACTTTACTTATTTTTATATGTCTGATTTTTAAATATGTTATTAAGATAACTATTACAAAGTTATATTTAATCAGTCAGACAAATTGTAATGACCAAACATCCCCTAAACACAAAAATTATTCAACCACGAGTATGAGCGCGAGAGCACTATGCGCATGCGCTTCAGAGTAAAATATCGGAATATTTGAAAAATACCTACTGCTTTCAATGTCTTTTTTTTGATTTTTAATTAAGATAATAATTAATCATTTTTAAAATAATTTATTATACTGCATATATATAGGGAAAAATGAATTTTTTCGGAGCAATTGTGTTTCAAAAAGAAATATTTTTATTTATTTTAAAAAAGATATCAATTGTAATAATTTTAGTAAAAAAAATAGTTAATTATGATTAATTAATGAAATTAATTAATTAATCATCTTCATCATCGTCAAAGTAATCATTTGAATTTTCATGATCAAGTAAATCACGATACTGTCCACTCAAGTCATCATCCTCATCATCATCAGTTATATTGTCGTTGCTGGCACAGCTTGATGGTATTGACGAAGATCATGCCAGGATGTTTTATTTGTGTTTTTTTTAGATGATATTTTATAAGAATACTCCATTTGACATTTACTGTGATAATATACTACTTACAACCGAAAGTTCTATGCATTAGAAAATAAGTTATGTCTTATCGCTCTGGGATCTTACTCTAAATAGGCCATCGACTATTTTCCCTCCACAGATTCGCGTTATACTAGCCTGTTCCAAGCAATTCACTGCTCATATTGGCCGTCCAACCAGACGTATATAACTTTTTATTATGTCCGTACCGGTAAACCACTGCCCGTCGTGTGGATCGCAAGTCATCTTAGGTGTACAGCCTTTAGTAGTGTCGGGTGCTTTCCTCGGCGCACAGCCCGAGGGGTCAGCGCAGCGCACGCCGCGCGTCTGAACACCACCGCCCACACACCAACCAACACACTGACACACAGAGGTAATAACTTAAGCATAGGTTATAAGAAACCAATGAAAAATGTATCAGTAAACTTAAATAACAATACTTTTTGCAATTATAGGTACGATGAACGAAGACTAAGATAAAGAATTAAAGACGAAAGATGATATAAGTTATCATTACACTGTGTTTAATGCCACATGCAGAGGCCTTTCAAATTTCTATTAGGCAAAGAGAAACAACTACTTCTGACTTTTTTCTGTTCTTCGAAGACAAATTATTCATTGATGATTGCAATAATATCTATTAAAGTTTTGCATTCGTTATGATTTCATTCAATAATATTTAATAGGATAAAATCTAATAGGATTTAAAGAAAAAGCCGACTTATGTCTCTTTATCGGTACAGGCTTTCTGAATCATTAGTTCTGAATCAAAGTCTAATTTAGACTTTCAAGAGAATAAGATTAGTTTGCTGAATAAGCTAATTTCAACAACTTCATACTTTATCGAATATATTATGTAATTATGTTCTCAGACTGATTAATAAGTATTGAAGGATTTTTAAAATATAAATAAATAATCTACATACACATATATGTACACGTATATGTACACACATATCTAACTTCTGACATGTCTGATTGTCTGACTTATCATCGCTCAATCCAAATTGTAGAAATTTGAGTGATGTTATGTATGTATGAGAGATGTTGATTATTGTAAGCATTGTTTAAAATAGATTTCTCAAAATTGAGCCCCTAAGGTGGCGAAAAGGGGTGGCAGAGTATGTATGGGAAATTATAATTACACATACCGTATAATTATATGGCACGGTACCGTAAAGAATGAGATTGAATTATTGATTCAGCCTTATGAATAAGGCTTAAACGATTGGGCTGAATTTCTTCTTTTGCAGGCGTGGCGTGAAATGGCAGGTGATTGACTAAAAAAATCTGTAGAAATCTTATAGTCTACGCGAAGGAAGCCGTTGTCGGAAAACTATATATCTTTAATGTATACACATGTTATATTAAATATTAGAAGAAAATTTGTACAAAGGCGTGCTTATCTCTGCAAGAGGTTCAGCCATCCTCACATACCGTTAGACAGTATGTAACGAGGGCAAGCAACGTACAATATAAAGTTATAGCTGCACAACTTTGCATTCATACAAATTCATGTAAACAATACCTAAATAGGTAATAAATACAAATATAATATGTAAATGCATAGATATAAAAATACCTCTATATATAAATATAACATACATTTGTATAAACATATACATACATATACGCCCATACTACAGATTAACATATTATAACGTAACATAACATATATTCACACTGTATCCCCAACGGGGTAGTCAGAGAGGACGGAGCGCCAGGAGTCGCGGTCCTTACACACTTCTTTCGCTTCCTCAAATCTCATCATTCTCCTCACACATTTTCGCCTAGGTATGCGAGTGCTTTTGACATTTCCGTTAACATATTATACATCCATGAATATAATAAAATGTATTGTATTGTAACAGATAAAAAGTTAGTACATAATATTTGTTGAATTATGATGAAGTATCACTTATACCACCATATTATTTACCTGTGACCATTCATTATAAAGCCAACCAGCAGCTGCACTAAAACTATCTTCCGGTCCAAATTCGGTTTCGGAGCTGTTCATAGAGACAGTGTATACTGGTCCATCGCGGAAGCTATCTATATGTTCCCTCGGTCTGATCACTCTTTTCTTCTCAACATATTTGAAGTCATCAGAACTCAAATCATCGCAGTTCACGATGTCACACGGTTCACTAGTAGCAGGTTTCGGCGGAAGACATTTTTGATCACTTACCTACAACCAATATCGCTAGAAATAGATATTGTCTTGAAAAATTGTATACATTTTGCACTGTCCACTATATTTTTAAGCATAAAAATTTTTAATAGACGTACGTGTTTATTTATTTTTACTTTATGTCCTTAAGTCCGATCAAATAAGTCGAAAATCTCCTTCTTTACCAAATTTCGGACTTCCATATTATAATAAACTAGATTATAGTACCACAAATTAACTCCTTTCAATCAAATGAGTGTTAAGGAAATGGTCAAAAAACATTGCAAAAATGGCAAAGAACGATTTTTGCGTCTAAAAGAAAAACTAGAGGTCGTAAAATGTTTAAAATGAAAAAATGCGTAATATAAAGATTCAACTCAATTGCACCACCATCGGTTTATATTCATACTTTAGACAAATCATAGCGTTCGAGGCCCTTAATATTGTGTGGAGAAAATTTTAAACAGTTTTAGCCATCCGTTGTTGTAAACCGTTGACTTTAGTAAAAAGGTAATGGACTTCTATAAACGAATTAGTTAAACTGCAACTTATCAAACCAGGAACTATGGAACTGATAACAAGTATTGAAAGCGTTAATGCAAAATAGCGGTCTTTTTGCACAGAGCAGCAGTGTCCGCTAAGCCACGCCCATTTTCTTCGATGCAGCTGAGATTCTTTTCAAGAGACGAGTTTCAAATAGAAAATACAACATACACATATAGGAAATAGTACATACACATATTCCGCCAATAACAATAGAAGTTAATGAAATATTCTGATTACATAAATAATCTATCAATATCGTCCTTTTTTCGATATTGTGATTTCCTCTGCATGCTTCTAATACTCGAGTGAAAAATATATTGTGATACTACGACCATTACAAAAGGATGTATACAGCTATGACAATATAACAAACAGTTTCTTGTAAAAATACGGAATCGTCGATATTTTTCCATTAATTTTTTAAAACTTAAGTGTGAATTTATTGTACTACTGTACTAAGTTTGACACTTAAAAATCAATGTGTAGCACATAAATTTCGCGAGAAAAAAAAATTAAATGAAAATCCGAATTTGGCAGTTAAAAGCTAAACCTATCGGACCACATTATTCTTCTCTCGGTTACGTACGTATGCTATTTAAACTGTACTTTTCATTTCGCTATCAATTTAACATTTTGGCAAACCACACTCACTTTTGTAATACCTCTGGAATGATCCTGAACACAACCGACTATTCTTGTCCTAGTGGCGGGTCCACATTTAGGGCATAGAGACCATGCAGCAGTTCTCCATCTTGGAGTACAAGGTGTGTGTCCACAACGCCGTCTTCGACCAGCAGGCGGTGATCCCAAACAATGAACAGACGACACTTCCCTGTCGGAACCGTTGGGATTGGTTTCTACGCAACGGTATTTTCCTACCTAAAATGCAAAACGTCATAAAAAACACATCGCGAGGATGAGAAGTAGATAACGTAGCATAAACTTTATGAAATATCCTGCAATTGTATGACTTTTACATAGGAAATTATTTTTCTTTTAATATTATATTATACGACTACGTATGTATATTAAAATAAATTAATAAGTAACATTATTATAAACTTTCCCGTAATGTAATTTCCTATAAGTCTGACTAAGTTTTTATAAATTGCATGCATAAACAATTTTTTTTTCGGTTCTCATAAGTCTCATATACATATTTTCCCTAGCCACCGTATGGAAAGTAAAATCGTATAGTGTATAGTGTAGTGTATCGTATAGTTATTTTCTTTGTACAATATTTTATAGTTCGCGATTCGTAATATATATTTTGTTTACATTTATGTACAGGTCAGTTTACATTTATATGTAGAGCTCGAAGCAATATTTAGAAAAGCCAAATTTTAAGTCATTGAATTAATTCAGTATTATAGTGCTGAGTATTCATCGTTACCTGTATACCACCACCACAACTTCGAGTACACTGTGTAAATGATAGAATCTTCCACGTAAATCTCCTTGTTCCGACCACATTCTCACCGATCTCATCTTCTTCGCTATTGTATTCTTTGGATATGCTTGAAAAATCAGGGTAGCGCGGTGCAGTCACGGTGAAAGGATGGGTGTCATAGGCATGGTATCTGCGATTATATTTTGTAATGCCAGTGGTGACTTCTGAAATGTTTGATCCTGTGATAGATTCAGTATTGATTTCTCCTGGTAAAGATTCGGTGAAATATTCATATTTTATGCTTGGATTAGGTTGCGTATACAATATCTGAAAATGAAGGATAATGGTTTAAAATTTACTGGTTTAAGATTAATACTGGTTTAAATGTATGCTGTGAATAGAGAGAATTACATTTGCGAGTAAAAACATAAACCTACTTTACAGTTATCAGTTACAGTATATAAAGTAAAAGAATTAAAAATTTTACTTTTAGAAAAGAGTATTTTGTAAAATTTCAGAGGAAATTAATTATAGAAATATCGTATAAAATAATTAAGTTAGTATGCTAGGAATACCGAAAACTGTAAAGTGCTTTAGTTCTTTTGTTTACAACTGAATATTACATAATAATTCCAATACCTATAGGAAATAATAACATATCGAAACTATAAGAGACTGAAATAGCTAGAATATTTACGGTTCTGTTATGTATATTTCTTAAAAACCCTGTCGAATCCAAAGACGACATACATATTTGAAGTTAAAAAAATTATGTATAAATATGAAAAGATTTTAGTTAAAAATTGTCGCAGTATTTATCTTAGGAAGTAACAGGGATTTTGTAACACGTATACATTTTCTTATATAAAATGAATATTTTTTTATTTCAATTCACCATAATATCAATAGGTTGCTGTATGGGTCCAAGAGCAAAAACTACGTCTTGACCGAATTGGCGTGTGTACAAGAACCTTGCGCCGGCCGCCTCATACGTGCCCGGAGCGCTTACTGCGAACTCGCCGTTTATAATGTATGAACCGTTAGATATCTTCAACGCTGAAAAGAAGGTTAATGTGGAAAACATCATCAATTCATCATATTATAAATGAAATAATGCCATAAAACTAGTACAAAAGTTCTAATTTCATACAATTTCATACACACTTTAATAAACAAAAAGTACAATGATAACATTCAGCCTTTCAAATTAAAAGTAACTGCCATATATTTATAAAATGAAGTATATAAGTGGATGAACGGGCGACGCCATATATTAAAAAAAATACACATTGATATGTTGATATGTTGTGTCTCGTCAGCGCTGCCAAAATGGTTCAAATAAAGCAAACCTAAAGGGTTTCAAATAAAGCAAACCTAAAGGCAAGGTGATCCAACCTATTCATATTCGCACAAAACAACGTGGGAGTTGCTAATGCGATCGTAAATGATTTACGGTCAACTCTGCAACAATACTGATTGATCAGCAGATGACCAAATCACGTTCACGGCTCATTTGATTTCGTCAAAAGACCTTTCAGATATACCCATGGATTAATGAATGAATGTCTAGCGCAGTGCAACTTCATATGAGTCATGAGCCAACCAACAACCAAAATGCCTTGCCACAACGATTGAAATATTCTAGAATTTAATAATATTTAACAATTTCACACATTATTTGTCTTTTTTATGATGAAACTTTTTATTCATTTAAGATGAAAAAAGCTTTCATAAAACAAAAAAAATCGTGACAAAAAATGTTGTTTTAATACCTAATAAATACAATTCTTTGTCTACCCATGCGAAGAGATCTTTTAATGTAAGAAAGTCATTTTAAATGTTGATATCGAAAGTAAATTAGTTATTTTCGTTTGAGTAGATTATAGTAGAAGTTTTTACTCACCGATATAATTTTCGTTGCCGGTAATCTCTGATACATTGAGCCTGCAAGCACCTTGAGGCACTGTCGTCACATATGTATACCCGAGGGGCAACTTTGGTCGTGAAAACAATCCCGACACCAAACGTCTTCCACATCGCATTTCTCGTGTATTCGCCACTGCTAATACAGCCTCACGTCCCACCACCTGTACTGACAAATATTATTTATTTTAGTAAGATTTAATATCAAAATCTAGATATCAAATTATTTTGGTGGTTAGTTTAATAGATTATAGTATAACTAAAATTGTATCACTTCAAATGCGATTTTTTTTCAATTTTAGATTAAATAACACCTATAATATAATATTTTATTTGAATAACTCCAAAACATCCAATCAGTAGATAGCTTTAACAAAAATAAATTTTGTTTTGTTATTTTTTTTAAACGCATGTCTATTGCTTATGCTCATTTCAAGAGAAAATTTACTTTTCTATTTTATTATTTAGACCAAAGATGAAAGACAAAATGCAGTATGATATATTTTTAAATTAAAGGCGTTATGACACAAATTACCATTTTAATGAATTCGCTGTAAAGGAATTATAAATAGTAAGTAGAGAGTAGCGCCTCAGCTATTCAGTGAAATTCCCACAACGACGGTTGCACTGAGTGACCTTTGGCTTTTATAATAGCTTTATGCAGGCATACAATATCGTGGCGAACAAAGTGGCAACCAATTTCTAAGAGACAGACGACACCACCGATACTTCGTAGTCAGGAGTAACACAATGCTTCATGATCGTAATGGGTTGGTATACGATGTATTGTTCGATGGATGGTGTGCAAGAATCTCATCTAATAATATCTAACAAAGTCAGATTTATGATACTGATTGCTACCACTAACGAGACGATTGAAAAGTCGGGGACAAAGGACGCATCGTTTAAACATCGTGTAGCTGTTGATAAAGAAACAAATGTTTTGAAATGTTGCTACGTGGGTCGTTGAGTAATGACAATGCAATAGATGCGATAATAAAAGTATGAAAAATATACCACACAAGAACAACAGGTAACGGTAAGATTTAATAAACTGGTTTAATAAAAATTTACATTTCATATTCACACATCCACACACAGAAATGTAAGTTTTGTTACGAGCTGAGGGTAATAAGAGGCCGGTTAAGGGTGCAAAGAGTTTATTTTCCTCCGTACAAACAGATGTTAAGAACACGCGAACTTAATTACGGCGGTCCCTAGTCTTCGTAGTCGCCCCCGAAGTAGATACTCGCGTAGTAGTCACCAAAGGTTCCCGAATCGCAGAGTTCTTCTATCCAAAGTCGTCGCAGTAGTCGTCGTAGTGGTCTATGTAATTCGCCTTGATGTCGCTGTCGCTTCGATATATCACTTCGATCGATAGTTGAGAAACACTGACTCGGCTTTTTTTTTTTTTGTTTCTGAGAGGCGAAATTAAACCTCCGCGGCCTACCCAGCCGGACTCTACGCCGACTGGGGAGTGTCGGACTCGAACCGACTAAACAAAACCCCTCTTTGCTGTTAGCCCTAGTGGCTTTTACAGCGTCACAGGTCGCGTTGGGGCGAGCGCTGAAGGCGCCCTGCCAGATGGTCGACCGCCTTAGGGTTCCTCCAGCCGAGGGATGCCTCGTATGGAGGGCGGACCTCGGGCTCAAGGCGTCGCCAGGGGAGCTTTCCGCACCTGCGTGCATCTTAACAGGCTTCCTATTCGGGTGAGGGCCGGGCCTCTAGCGGACCCGGCCGGCGAGGCGGCTGAGGGCCGGTTAGTGTGCCTAGTCTTCCGCGTGGCAGTTTACAATGTGGCTTTAGGCCCGCGTGTGTGCGTGTAGAGCTACGTGATCGAGCTTCTAAACGTGAGACCCTACGGGTGTCGCGGGGGTCGTCCTCGCCTCCACCGGTGGGGGCGGTGCGGTCGTAGTGTGTAGGTTGGCATGTTCGAGTTCGAACGTGTAATGTCGTCGTCGCTGTCGCCTAACATATGTCTAGGCCTACGATAGCGTTTGCGGACGCGGGGTTCGGGGGTGTACGATGACGCCCTGACCATTACGGGGTTCGGGTGTAAGGAGGAACGGTGAAAGAAGCGTTGGGACGCCTCTTTTAGATATTGAGTTATAGAGGGCAATTCTAGGTCGTAGTGTAGATCTACGTTGCGCATGTAAGAAGGGGCACCGGTGGCCCTGCGCATGAACTTATTCTGAATAACTTGGAGGGAGTTGATGTGAGTGGGCGCAGCGTGAGCGAATACTACACTGGCGTACGTCATGATAGGCCTGACGCACGTCTTATATAAGGTAACTTTATGTCTGAGGGACATTTTGCTTTTTGCGCAAATGAGCATGTTGAGACGACCGAGGACGAACGTGGCGCGGTCGCGGACCGTTTTGATGTGTTGGCCGAAGGGTAATGGCACTGTCAAGGGTGACTCCTAAGTATTTGACTTTCCTAGTCCAAGGGATATCCTGGCCGAAGAGCGTGATAGTACGGAGTGTGTTAGCGCGGCGGGCGCGGCTGGTCGTCGTTCCCCTCGAGAAATACACGGCGGTGCTTTTCTCGGGGTTGACTTTGATTCTCCAAAGACGGAACCACTCGCCTAGGCTCGTGACCGCGACTTGGAGGAGTTGGGAGACTCTGAGGCGACTACGGTCTGATGTGAACAGTGCGGTATCGTCCGCGAATAGGGCGAGCTCTACACCGGGGGTTTTGGGGACGTCGTTCGTGTAGAGCGAGTAGAGCGTGGGCGATAAAACGGAGCCCTGTGGGACGCCTGCCCTGATGGGGCGGGGAGAGGAGAGCACCCCTTCGACTCTATGGTGGAAGGAGCGGTCCGACAAAAAGTCCCGTACTATGCGTACGAGATCGTCGGGCACGCCGAGCCGGCGCAGCTTGTACACCAGCCCGGCGTGCCAGACTTTGTCGAACGCCTTCGCTACATCGAAGAAGAGGGCCCCCGTGCCTATAGTGCGACTCGGGCGGTTAAGGCCCTCCAGGATGTGTTCCGTGAGGCCGTGCATTTGTTGTATGCTGAGGCGGTGCACTTGTTGTATGCACTGACTCGGCGGCGGACACGGAGCTCTATTTATAGTCCGATAAAAACGAGGGTGGAAACTTCTGGAGTAAACCCGAATGGTTGTAACAATAACGCATAGAAATAAAGAGGGTGGAACTTTCTAGTTAATTATGCTCGCTAACAGTAATTCGACATTGTTCTCGACGCCGCCTGTTTGCATGTGTCATAGGTATATGACACATCATCGCTCGGGAATATTCGAGGTGCAACTTTGTTCTTCTTTGTTAATTTGACTTATACCATTCGATAGTAGACCTTAAACCTAGCAATACGTTTTTAGGTCATAACTCTGCAAAGCCTAGGTCTCGAGGTATAAGCACTAAAATTTACGTTTCTAATTTCATTAAAAATCGACCTTATTCCTTAAGCATAAAGTCCAACCGTAACAGTATGATGCTATTTCTACTTGCTTGTCTCAAATCACTCGTCTTATATTCAGAAAATGTAGCAAATCCAGACGGAACCAGTGTTGAACCTAAAGAAAGATCTAAGCCCCTTTCTATCGTAGGGGATACTCGCGCCAGGAATTACTAAAAGAGATGACGAGTATAATAATCGTATACTGTTTATTCACAAATTTTCATTCAGACGCGTAATTACAATGACACTGTTCCTTAGTAAGACGTAACTCCTGCGCTGCAGTTATATTGTGACGTCGCACTTACACGTACATTGGAAAATCGCTGAGTCGACACTATTGCATCTGTGTCCTACACTACTTTCAAAGGTGTGTTCTTACTGATTGATGTCTTGAGTTTCTGGGCTTTCTATCCTCTCTGAGATTCGGCGATATTTTCTACCAGGGCAGCTATTAAATTTACATAAAACAAAAATCTAATCGTGTGTTGAATACTGCTGTCACCTATGGGATAGCTCCGCTAACAATCAGTTGGATGTGCTAAAGTCTATAGATATACATTGATTATGAGCATATTTCAAAGTCTGTCAAATCGCGCCGTCACGCGTCGCGTCGCCTATCTTTTGTTATTTTACAGGACATACTTTAGTAAGTGCGCGTTCTAATTGCACAATTTGGTTCCAATATTTCTTTTCTACCACAGAATAGCTGGACGTAGCAACAGTTTCCACCCTTATATTGTAGTCATCTAGTTAGTACGCATGAAGTGATTTGCTTCCTCATTCATAATGAGTACTGCTAAGATAGTGAATATAAAAAAATCTTAAAATAAAGAAAGTCCAAGAAATTTAACACTATATTCATTGTTCAGGAAAAAAATAATAGATTTTTAGAGCAGTAACGGTGAGCTAAATCAGATAACCTGACTCCCCTGTACATACGACACACATTTATTATCAGATAAGCTGATCGGTCGCCATTTCATTAGAAACCATCACCCACACATGTATATTTTATCTGATGTTACTTGCCTCTCTTTTCAGTACGGGACAGGCTATCTGAAGTTGTGAAGTCTATGTTTTTATCACTATTTTCCATTTTATTTCTTTATTATAAACGTACATTATTAAAGTGATAAGTGTTTTTAATAGGTACTTGTTGCAAACTGAACTTAGACATATTATTTCAACTTATTAAAAAAAACATAAAAAAGTCTGACCATATTGCAGGATTCGAACCCGCGCACTCTGGCGTGGTAGACCTACACTCAGCCACTGTGCTATTGAGAAGCTAAAGCAGCTAAACTCTACAGCAAAATTAAAAAAATTCGAAGTTTACAGTTTAGACGTTTTAAGTGTGTGAAAGACAGAGAAAACGATTTTTTCCAGAATTAAGACCTAGCTAGATTGTTTTATTGCAACCCTCAACTCCTATGTTGTGAATTTCATCGAAATCGCTAGAACCGTTTTTGAGAAAGCGATATCAAATATATATTATATATGTCGGAAAAGACAAGGGCAATTCGTGCTTTTGCAACTCAGCCATGAGAAATAGGTACCTAATCTTACAAGAGGCGAACTACTCCATAAAATACAACGTTTAGACAAAGTTAATGTGCAAACAACAGAAAACTCTTCATAACAATTATTACGTAGGTGATTGTAAATTTAATAATGACAAACGATCCGTCGAAGAAATGCTTACCGGCCGCCGTAGTCTAACAGCCTCAGCGCCGGCCTCGACGTTCCGTTAGCGCGTCATCGGAAGTCGCGCTTTGCCATGGTATAGTCAAATGAATGCCTTTTATTATTTCCACCGACATATATATATACAAATATTCCTCGTTTAATGTGATAGTGGATTATTAAAGTCGCAAAGAAGAAAGTAACTTGAAGACATCCGCCAAATTTAAGTCCAGCGACTTCAAAAAATATTGTTTTACTCGAACCGTCACAATTCATAACTCAACTTATGACACTTCATTACTCAAACGGATTACCGAAACCCCGTTAAGCGTGTCCAATTATCATGCCTTATTCGAGTAAGGAACAGCTGAAATCTTGAATATCAAAAGGCTAATATGAATAGGTATTGAAAAAGTATTATCTACCGATAATTCAACTGCGTAGAATTAACAATTTTAAAAACATCATTTTTTTAATTACTCTATAATATATAATACCTAATAGGTAGGTAAAACTCTATATAAAATAAAGTGTAAATTGTGAAATCGTAAATTCTCTGGTATTCATAGGCTTTCCGATTCCTTTAAAAGTTGAATTTTTATTTATTAATGCTCTCGATAATTTTAAATCAAAACCCCATTTACGTAAAAAAGGGGTAAATAAATTAAAATATGCTAAAAAACAAAAAAAAAATTAATAATGTAGTTAAAAAAACCTCTAAACAAAATAATATGTACCTTTGGGCCCTTAAGGCTACGACAAGTTGTACCTTAAATAGTAGTAGTAATATACCCAAAAGTGGTCGTGTCGGGGGCCACTAAGTTCGACTCGATCGACACTAACTCCACATTCACACAAATACTTTCCGGGACGACACACGAAATTGAGACGCGAGATCTTGCCTCGCCGAAATCTGTGTGTTCTGCGATAGTTTTCTACTTCATCATGTGACCCTGATCACCATCTACCTATCTATCTATAGTCTATTCGTTGGAACCATTCCAATGAGCCCAAACACGATACCTCTGCTAAAAGTTGGTGAGGAGTTGGATATTCTGCTGATTTCTGATGATGAGCATCAGGTCAAGGTTACGATATTATTGTAATATCATTGAAGGCACAGGATACTAAATTTGGAATCGATCGGACTAGTAGAAGTCGCCTAAGTCCAACAATTCAACTTCAACAATTAGAAAAGAGCTGATGATCTTCAAATGGCTGAACAGATTTTCTTGAATAACATAGCTAAGACCACTCTAGATCAAATTATCTTTTAAATAAAAAAAACTAAATCAAAATTGGTTCATCTGTTTAGGAACTACAATGCCATAGACTAACACAGATATACAGATACACAGATCCCTAATAGATACACAGGTACAAACTTGTAACACCCCTCTTTTTGCGATGGGGGTTAAAAACTGTAGTCATTGCATGCAATATTCATTTTAGTTGAAACATTTTATTCGTTTTCTGTCTTATTTTTAAAACTGTAATAATTCTACAGCGAATTCTGGTTTGGCATAAATAATATTGAATTACCTACTAATCTTTAATATGTACTGTATTAATAATGTAAAGACATAATTATTAAAAAATTGAATCATCGAATAATTCTCTCCTAACAAATTGATTTTAAAATTACTGTTTATACGAGGGCTGCTATTTATGTATCCGGAATAACAAAGTGAAACAAACATAATTATAGCATTTATTATAGTTTTATTGCTTTTCATAATATTCACCATGATGATCGATGCACTTTTGCATGCGTTGGAACCAATTTTCGTAGCACTTTTTCCATTCGGATTGAGGTATCTCCTAAATGTGCATTTTGAACGCATCAACAGCCTCTTCACGGCTCGAAAAATGTTGACCACGTAATTTATTCTTCACGGCTGGGAATAAATAGAAGTCGTTGGGGGCCAAGTCGGGGCTGTACGGCGGATGACCCGTTAATTCGATCTTTTGATCTTCCAAATACCGAGTTGTTTCGGCCGATGTGTGGCAGCTAGCGTTGTCATGATGAAGAAGGATTCTGCGTTGTCGGTTGTTCTTTCTTAATTCTTCAAAGACTTCTGACAAACAAATGGTCGTGTACCATTCAGAATTAACCGTTTTACGATCCTCTAGTGACACTGTAGCTACATATCCATTTATACCAAAAAAGAAGCGACTATTTCCTTCAAAATGCTTTTTGAACGAATGACTTTTGTTGGGTTCGGCTCATCTTGGAACACCCAAACCGTTGTTTGTTGTTTAGTTTCAGGATCATACGCATATATCCAAAATTCCTCACCTGTTTAGATATTACAGACAGCTTTTGACGCACCCTGATTGTACTTTTGTAACATTTTTTCACACCAATCGACACGAGCCCATTTTTGGTCAATTCTCAAGTTGTGCAGAATCCAACGTGAACAAATTTTTTTTACAGCTAAATGTTCGTGTAATATTTTATATATACTCGTCATACTTATGCCCAGAGACGCCTCTATCCCGTGATATGTAACATGACGATCTTGCATTATTAGTTCCCGCACAGCATCGATATTTTGAGGTACAACAACCGATTTAGGGCGACCTTCTTTAACTTCGTCCGTGAGCACAGACTGCCCATGATTAAACTCACTAACCCAGTGATACACAGTAGTTCTCGATGGTGCTTCGTCCCCAAAAGTCGAAGTGAGTTGATCGATGCACTGTTTTTGAGTTAGCCCGTAAATCGTAATAAATCATAGCACGAAAATTTTCACGACTTAAATCCATGGTGATAAAGACTCGCAATTTTCAAAATGACGCCACAAAGGATAAACAAATGACAGCTACATGAAACAAATTGTATTCTTCAGCCAAAGAGTTCCATTTTTAAATGTTATAACTACTTTTTTAACATTGTTTTGTAACTGGCCAGTTCCGGATACATAAATAGCAGCCCTCGTAATATGACACACGAAAATGCTAATTTTGCTAAAAAGAAAAAGTAATAAAATTTAAGATAAAGAAATACTTGTCTCATAACATTTTACTAAACTGTTAAATTTATTGTAAATTCTGTTAATGATGATAGCGACTGGCGCCAATGGCGCCGCATAGTAGAAAAGTCACATCTCAAGGAACTATGCACATTAAGTTTACTCCAGAGACAAATAAAACAAGAACGAAGAAGCGCGAAAACATTTTGCAGTTCAAGATAATGAGTATATACGCCAATAAAGTGTCAAATTTATTATAGAAACAATCCATTCGGTATAGCCGTAGCTGTGTGTATGGTGAACTCAGTCTATAAAAGTTTTATAGAACTAGTAACAGGACATGAAGAACCGGCAAAGGTTAGTGTCGCATTAACATGACATTTATTGAAATAGTCTTTTAAATATTTTGTCTTTACACATTATGTTACCTTCTACAAATTTATCCTCGTAACTTTACTTATCGTACATGATATTTTAGCACATTACTCATTTGAATTGTGTTTAAGTACTGAGTGAACAAACTCCATCATTACCATTTTATTGTGTCAAAAAACATTTACATAGTTCTGTTATGTTGATCTTATCGCAATCTGTTGTATTTGTTCAAAATTTTAATTTTTAACATTTGTATAAATCTTACATTTACTTTGAACTTCTTAATGATTTAATATAATTCAACAATGAAAATGTAGTTTAACACAGTGTAATAAAAATTTATCCAAAGAAACAGTAGGTAAATACAATATATGACTATAGTAAAATATCTAAGCTGAACACGAGATTAAACATCTTTGAAGTCAGAAATCTCTGTATCAAAAGAAATTTCAACGTAATGCCAGTTAACCGTATTTGGATAAATACACTAATATTTGTCTAAATACTAATGTATTTATGACATTAACATCCGATACAAATGTGTTATTATCTATCACTTTGATAACTTAATACAAAATAACGACTTTTATATTCAAGGACTTGTTTAAAAGCCTCGATTGATATTTTATTCCCTATTAATGGATTTTATTCGCTTATAAATCGTCTTATTTATTTGGAAACTGTTTTTATAACAAAATTGATTTTAATTTCACAATAAAAAAATATGAAGAAGCTATTTTTTCATTTCAGGATAAATTAAGTATTATGAAATTTAAAAATTAGTCAGGTCGAATTCAACTTGCATATAGGGTTCCGCATGATATTTATGAAATAATTTTCTGAACTTAATTTCTGGATATTAATAAAAACTAGGAGTTTCGTTATATTTTCATAAACTTTAAGTATATTATATTCCCCACAATTTTTAAAATTCTAGGTCCAGTAAGCCCAGTACTTTCGAAGAAAAAGGAAAGAAATGATAACTCGAGTTCGAAATTTCAAGTACAATTGAAAATAATATGTGGGTCAGCAATTATGTATAACTATCCGAATTTTTTTGTAGATACCTCACATAGTTTGTGAGAAAATCGTCTGTGACAGCAGACAAATGGACAAACGAACGGACACATGAGTGACCTTTAAAGAATTTTGTTTTGCTGCTATATGGAACCCTAAAAAAACCTTAAAACATATTTAAGTTCAAAATCGGTAAATCGCAAAAATCTCACATTGATAATCGACTCAAACATCTAACTACACAATTAATAGCCATGAAATACATTAATTCTTAATCTGATCACAATAATCTCAGTTTAACCATTTATCAGCGAATACTTAGTAATGTGTAGACTTATAAATCAAACCAAGTGGTAATTGAAAACGTCTACTAATAGCCTATTAATTAGGATTAAATGTGAGTTAACGAATTACCTGTCGTTGGCCAGTTAGAGTTGGCTTTGGACAAAGTGATTTGTGTGCCGCATTCGGGTAAAACCTCCCATAGTTACGTTAGAAAAATCTTTTATTAAATGAGACATCCCGTTGTTAATAAGAATAAGCATTTGAAATAAGTGCCCCTTCCACCATGAAAAAAAGTAGTTTAAATCGCGAAAATATGCATGGATTTTTATGTAACGATGCTTATTTTGGCTAGTATTTGTCTAGTAGTCTAGTAGATACATTATAATAAAACTCTATATAAGGTGTGTCCGATTATTGATAATATTTAAGAAAAAATTGCAGAAATAGTAATAACATTTCAATACAATAGTTATAAGATTTATCTTTAATTAGTAATTACGTATGCACAGGGATCATAGTTAAAATTTAACAGTTTTTAAGTCATATTGCTTAAAGTCTTATCCTATAAAACTGTGTTTATAAGTACACAACTGTTTAAGGAAAAAATAGATTTTATTGTGATCCGCCGTCCAGAAACTGAGACCTAATCGCCACTCTTTTTAACTAAACTGTGCCCATTAAGCAGGTGCAATTTTTAGTGGTTTTTACGTTAATTATTCAGTAATTTTTCTTTATATTATATACATATTACAGTGCTACAGTTGGCATTAGAAGTAGGTTAATGAGGTAATAGAAAGTATTCAAAACGCCTTTGATGGCTATCAACGTGCGTTTATAACATTATAAATTAAAAAATAACTAAAACTCCCTAGCCTGAGACACAATCCACACCGCAACTAATGCGTAGTGCTGTCATACGTGACACTAAATAATGTAGTATTTTAACTTTTAATAAAAGCGACATAAACTGTGCATGTAATTGGTCACAAAACTTTAATTGGCTGTAATGTGTTCTTATAAATCAATTAATACTTCAACCTCATTTCTCGAACTCCACGGAATACAATCTTGGCTTCTCGACTTGCTTAATAGATTGAGGCATTTATGTGTCTTTGAAAGAATTTAAGACATTGAAATCTAAAGTTATCGACAAATATTTACAAATAACAAAGCACCTTTTGATTTACAGTTTTAGTACATGAGTACACAGTACACACCTATGTATAACGTCAAAGGAATTTGGTAATCCTGTATCGTAAATCCTATTTCTGATGTAGAAGACCAATGCTGACTTATTAAGATCAAATGATTAGCTAGAGTGTTAACTGACGGAAATGTTAAAAGCACCCGCATACCTAGGCGAAAATGTGTGAGGAGAATGATGAGATTTGAGGAGGCGTAATAACTGTGTAAGGACCGCGAAGATTGGCGATCCGTCCTCTCTGACTACCCCGTGCGGGATACAGCGTGAAAACATGTATATATATATGTAGAAATCCTTACCAATTTATTATTACCAAAGAATTTATTTACCAAAGCAAACATTATTCCAGTGAATTTAGGAAATACATGTATAAATATGATTATATGTACATGTGTATTGATTTTTTAAATATAAATAATATTGTAATAATACTAGCTGTAACCACAACTTCGTCTGCGCGGAAAATGTTTAGTTTCATCCCCCTTTTCACCTTCTTAGTGGTAGATTTTTGATAAAAAAGTAGCCTATGCCCGTTTTTTGATGTCAAATTATCTATATGCCCATCATAATCGGTTGAGCGGTTTAGAATTTCCCATACAAAGTTTCATCTCCCTTTTCAACCCTTTAGGGGTAGATTTTCGATTAAAAAAAAAGAAGCCTATCCTATACGCAATCACACGTTCCCACTATTTACCAATTTTCATCAAGATCGGTCAAGTCGTTCTTGAGTTATAATATATACATGATATACACACAGACAAACAGAAACACCTGCGTTCATCAAAAGATAATTTTCCTTTTGAAAAATCCGCTGTGTATAAGATAGACTAGTAGTGCCTACATCGGACAAACCAAGCGCTCCATTTTATACCGATCAAGGAGCACATTAGAGAGGCGATGAATAATGACGTGCAGAAATCCACTATTGCAGAACATATAAGAGGCAGGTCGTAATCACTGGATCGAACTTCACAAGCCACAATTATTGTCGACAGAACGCTATTACATACCCAGAATGATCAAAGAAGCCATTGAAATCCCTCGGCACAAGAACTTCAGTCGAGGGGACGGGATTAAATTGTCCAATATGTGGAATCCAGTTATAGGCTTAAGGACAATAAGGCCCGCGAATACTAAAACTTGTGACGATATAAGTGTGTACTGTCGGGTTGACTATCGAGTGAGTCTCGGCAGTGATGGTGAAATATAGCATTTACGAGTCAGAAACAGGGCAGAATGAAATATTTGCTCTTGAATATCGACCCGGATTTTCGCCAGTTAACCCGTGATCATGGTGCAACAGCATCGAAATATCGGGAAACTCGAAAAATATTTAATATCACGGTAAGAACCCCTTTTATTTTATTATTACAACGGAGACAAACCATGAGACTCTAAAAACCTGTAAAACAGTCAAAAATTTAAAAAATGGTAAAATCAAGGTCGGTGAGTCACGAAATGACTATTCGTCACAAAATTTACCAGTAAAATTGTAATTACAGACAGCCGCTACAGATTTATACAGTGTTTTTTTTTAACTGGGCCTATAAGGAGAAATCCGAGTCCATAAGAGATACAAAAAAGCCGACTTAGGAACCATTCGGTCTTTTTTTGTGAAAACAATTTTGACATCATCGGTATTTTGGTCAAACGTGAGTTGTTCATCAAAATTAATAAAATGGAATATTTCTTTTTTTTTAATGCAGATCGCCTCAATTTCACGTAAGTCATTTTTCATTGTATTGGGAGAAAAAAATCTGGACAGCAAAAGTTGGTCAAAGTTAATAAAATATTTTTTCATGCAATTGAAAAAACGAATGTATTTGTCATATTATCTCGACTCAGAGTCGACTTACTCGGAAACAATTCCTTCAAAGTTTTCCATAACTAAACTTCGTGTTCATACGTCCTACACGAAATTCAAATAAGAAACACTTTTTTAGAACATAAAAGTTTGTGTTGTTTTGAATGAATTGTTGCCGAGTAAGTCGACTATGATTTAGTACATTCGATTCTTCAATTTCGTGAAAAAATATTTTAATAGATTTGACCAACTTTTGCTATCCACATTTTTTTCTTCCGATACAATGAAATGATGCGCTTACATAACACTGAGTGGATTAGCATTAAAAAAAAAATTTGTCAATTTTAATTATTTTTGTGGACAACTCACGCTTAATCAAAAAACCGATAACATCAACATTGTTTTCACAAAAAAAAGACAGAATGGTTCCTAAGTCGGCTCCCTTGTATGTCTTATAGATTCGGATTTCCCCATACTGTCCCAGTTAAAAAAAACACTGTATAGACATACAATGAAAGAAAAACATTTTCTGGAAATAGATTCAAAAACTGCCAGAATGTCAGACATTTTATAGAAAACCGAATCACAGTAATTTCTTTTTAAATAAATATAATATTATTTAACATTTATTAAATTTGACAGTTGCTGAAGTCGGTGCCAAGCCTACCAAACTAATAGACTTTCTGTTATTGCACATTGATTTGGCACCGACTTCAATAACTGTCAAATTTAATCATATAGGTATTTGTATCGTATTTATAAAGTTATTTTTGTACTTGAGTTTTAATTAGTAGAGTATAGTTATTTCGAACATTTCAATCGTTTTCTTTTTGAAGTCGGTTTATTTTTTTGTCATTGTTGCCAGAGATATTTAAACACAGATACCCCGGACGGTAAAATTGGGTTATGTTAGACTTTTGCCTACTTAAATTTGTTTGCGCATTGTTGAAGGACACCGCAATCTCCTACAATACGCATTACAGCCGCTCTCGGGCTGTGCCCAAGCACTTCTCGGGGCGCAATGACCTCCCGTGTTATAGCTCTTCCTGCGTTCTCACTGTAATATTCCAGCGCGTACCGCATGCTCTGTTATCCTCCTTGGGGTCATATGGATGAACAACCAAAGCTCCCACTCCAATAGGCCGCAACCCCAAAAGCCCTTTTAGTTGCCTCTTACGACAGGCAGAGAAAACCATAGCATAATTCCTGGCCCAGGCTACAAGGCTGACTGGCATTCGGGGTTACAGCCGATCATTTATTTCAGCCAACCATCGTCCGAGCTGCTTCAGAGCTGCGAAGATTTAAGAGAACCCGCTCTCGTTGCTCCCTCGAAACGTGCTTTGGGATATTCTAATTATATTTTCGAACTACAATGGCTTCCTCCACAAAAGAATGCACCCCGAATCGCCAGTTTTTTAATGTTTAATTTCCCATAATATATGCATAGTATGCAATGGCATCGTCAGAATTAAAATTTGAATTTTAAGAATAAAGCTAAAATACTACATAAAGTACTATTTATACTGTGAATACCATAGAGCACTCAACCTATAGAGTGCAATGTCATTTATTTTGTTTGAAAACTATTTACGCCTAAACACTGTTGCGGTTACTGCGTTCTATTTTATAGTTTAATTTTTTGCTGTGTTTGCCACACCACCGAATAGAACAATAAGCCATTACATAAATATTTAAATACTTGACGGAATATACAGATGTCTACACACAGGTCCAGCATTGGTTATGTACTGCTTAATGCGAGCGAGAGTTGATATTTGTTAGTGTAAATAAACTGAGCAGTGGCGAAAAAGATGGTCCGACATTTCGTCTCTAGTGAATACCTATTTATGAACTCTTATAATGATATAGTATAAAGACATCGTCTATGAGCATATTGCAAGTACCAGCAATTATTTTTTTTATTATCCCAAGTGAATTCAAGAATAGCAATAACACTTGAACGTCGTGCAACCTCACATACCTATATAATCATGTTACCTAAATTACCTAAATATGTATTTTTTAAATTATGTTAACGGTAATTATCACATAATTATAACTTCCAAATCTCGAAATAAGGTCAGTTTTATTTTAAGGGTTATATACTTTTTATGTAGTATTCTGCAATTTTACCTATACTTACATAGATATATAATTGTAGACGAAAAGCAGCATTACATTCTACATACTTAATTTTCTTACCTGTACACAAACATGTCCTTTAGATATAATTTATGCAAATACATGTTGCACAAGCTATCAAAATAGGTTAGTACATAGTATTATGTTATGAAGTATAAAAATACTCACAGAAACCACAAGAAGAACCACAAGTAGGCCGGAAGTACACACCATCTTAAATTTTTATCAGTTTATTAATTTAAGATAAACTTTTAGATATCACTGTATTTAACACTTACAAATTTCCATCAGCACTTGAAGTATACCGTTCATTACTTTTTTAAATTTAAAAGCGTAAAAACTTAAAAATACATGTTTGCGGAATAACTAAATTCCTAAAATTATTAAATGTAATTTATTGTACGTAAGGTTATTTATGTACTAATGTTATTTATGTATTTACGATATTATGTATGTAAAATGTAAATAGACCTTACTTACAAACGAGTAAGGTATTTAGTGACTAAAACTTATTAAATTTATTGCCTATTTAAAATAATCCCAGTCAAACGAAGCCTATTTATTTGTAAATATTTATGACACAGAAAATACTCATAAACTAAATGGAACAGAACGAGATTAATACGTTTGAAGGTTAAATTTTAAGTTGTGGTGAAACGAGCCAAAATTCGGCCCTAAATATTTAAGTGTAGCGGTTACGTGCGGTACTTTGGTTAAAGATTACTTTATTGTTGGTGAAGTATCGTAAACGATGCCAAGAGTAGTCGCTTTGATCTCGTTACATGAATTGAATGCAGGACTCAAATCTCCATTGATATCTTTATAGTATTACTGGCTTCTAAGAAAATCTACATTAGAGGATTATTACTGCTCCTATGTGTCTTGTAATGACTGCATTAACATTTTCGTCATATCCTTAGTCTACTGAATCTCTTTGGTTTTAATTTATGAATAGCTATTAGCACATATTTTATAATTTAACTGCGTGTTATATTAATAATTACTCTGTTAAATGCACTTGATATTGCAATTTATTAGTACATGTTACTACATAACATTACATTAATTAATAGCTTTCTGTTTTATGGACATAATATCAGTACATATGTATGTGTTTTACACTAATACGTATATTTTGATGTTCCAGATAGTCTCAGAGATAATTGAACTGATTATAAAAATTCTCTCACAATTAATATTGTAAAACTTCATTCGTGATACAGCAACATATTAAACTATTCCATCACTTAAAATTCTACATAAACAAACCTGGAAACAAAAGCTTTTTCATGTGATAAATGATAATATACCCCAATCAAAATATCCTCCAAACAAGAATAATGATACAAATCTTGAGTATTATCTTTAACATACAGCGCATAAATAGAGCGTTATGTTATATAACTTTCCATTAAAATTACCCGCGTCCGAAGGTAATTTCGAACAAACATTTTAAAAAATACTACAATGTAAATAGAAAACCAGTTAAATGTGTTGCAAAATGATTATATTTGACATATTATACAAAAAAGTGTAGTTAACTGAAAAACAAGATCGTGGGTGTTGGAAAGTTGCGTATGAAGATTCCCGAATATTTTTCTTTCCTGTTTGCTTGCACGTCGCATTATATTTTCCCCATGTTTACGATTACAAACATTGCATGCGATCACCTTTAAATTTATATACAAGCGAATATGGTGCCAATTTTAACTATGAGTAATATCTGAGTTCATCTTTGTTGAATTATTTTATTCGGTTATCATTATTTTCTAGCAATAGCGATTAATGAACAAGGCCCTAAATCAGATTTTATAAAATTTACATGACGAAAAAAGCTTAAAAAAAAAGTTGGAACGTGTCCTATAAGCAAGCGTTTTCTATAATTCTATGTAATAAAACGACAGCCGTTAATCATTATAAAATGGTGTCCCTTTTTAACCCCGATTTGGTCGCGTGTCACCACTAAATATTTCAATTATTGTGATATCGTTCGTTCCTAAACATTCCCGTGTAATATTTAAAGCCGCATCATTTATAAGATATATGGATATAATTAGCTAGTTTAAATTTATTGCTTTTCTTAATACGCAAACATGTAATAATATACCAAGTCCAAGAATTATGACTCCTAACCTACAGATATATTATTCAGTATTCACAAACTACTGGCATCATTATGCAAATACATTAAGTACAAAAAACGTTAATTGTTAATTGATGCATTTTTCTCATTTCGACTAATGTAAGCAATGTCGTAACAAAATTAAATATTAAAAAATACAAAATTGTGAACGAAAGTTTAAAAAAGTCTACCTAACTTTTAATTTAAAATCAGACCAAAATAAAAATAAGTAGGTAAGCATAATAAAAAAAAGTGCTTGGAATTATCTCTAAAACATAATCCTATATTGTACAGTGTGCATCAAAAGTAGTTGATTAAAGTAAACTTTAAAAAAATACAACATGATTTGCTAAAAAAGTAATTGATACACATATTTTTCTAAAATAATGATGACAGAATGTTATCGTCATTTATGTATATGTTCATCGAAATGTAATATGTATGTACATAATATGTAAATCATTTATGAACTATAATCACGTTACCTTTTTTGAGAGTTCATTGTGATCATTTATACTTGTGATGCTGGTTGTACCTGGTAAAATTTCTAATGACTAGTTTTAATTAATGAAATTAATATTAATACGGGTTACATCTTATTGTCAAAACAATAATACTATTTGAATGTTTACAACAACTAAATAACCGATGAAAGTGCATTCGAAGTATTCGCCGACATCATACGATGTTAGCACTTGGACCAGTTCCAATACAGAGACAATATTAATCTTGCCTTGTGCTTTTCCAAAACGCTCTTGAAAGTTGACACATATTTTTGTTATAATTGATTTGTTCGTGCAGTTTAGGAAAGTTATTATTGGACATAATAATACACTTACATAACGTTACCGTTTTATTATATTGTTCACTCAATCATAAATACTAACTGCAGCGTTCTTCACGTGGATTGGAAACTTTAATTTAAACTTGTTTTCATTGTGCTTTCTTCGTAATATGTAATTTTATAACACAAATTTCCAAAACCTATGATAATTCTATAATGCTATAATTTCTTGAAACCTCTATACCTAAGCTTTTTCTAAATAAATTGTATGTGATGAAAAAGAATTAAAATAATAAGACTCGATTTTTGATTCGGTTTATAGATCTTTACTTTCTTTACATTTCTTTTTACATTTCTTATCCGAACTGGCCTAAAATAGAGGGTATGTTATGTCCATATGTAGGAATGTCAGCTTCTTTAGAGCGTCCGGTAACCTAAACAAGCCTAAACGGCTCATTGATTTTTTAAAACGTAGAACTTTATTATCGTAAATGTTGTATCGTTAGATTCTTCTTCGTGGGAGTGCATAATATTTTTCATTTGTGTTTTTTAAGTTCGTAGGATGTATATTTTTACCCGACTGTCCAAGAAGGAGCCATATCTATGCCTGGGATGAAAAAAATACATAAAAGGACTAACGAAACACCTAAATTGAAGCATTCGTGAGTCGATGAATTCGCTTACTTGTAAAATCATTCTAATAACGGCAGTCATATGTTGCGCATGGTTTAGTATGTTCGTATAAAAATGCAAAGATAGAGTGAAGAAGGCAAATAAAATCGATGGAATAACAAACCACTCCTGAATATCATTTTAAATTATTATTTAAAAATATACGTAACTTAAAAGTTAGAACTATTATAACGAATTAGCTTAGCGCTGCTATATTTACTGATATTTTTTATTTCCTATTTTTATATATTGCTTTCAATGGACCCTATACTAGGTGCGTTTAATAAAAAGAGAAATTTTTAATTTTTTTTTCTGCGTATAGCGTGTCCGTAGCTTTATAACTCGGGTATTCAATCATTAGTCTTAACTATTCCAAAAAACAGAGCCCATGACCTCACCGTCATAAGGACTCACGTTGAATTTCTTAGGAGTTGGGGATGTCGGACCAGGTCATAAACTGTAATAAAGCCGCATTTCGTCCATTGTTATAAACCGAGTCAAAAAATGATCAGGATCCTTTTGCAACAGTTATAAAGAGCGTCGGAAAATATTCAATCTGACTTGTTTTTGCGCGTCGGTAAGGATTTAGGGTAGCAGATAGTATTTTCATCCCCAAGCATTCAAGTAAAGCGTTATGCACACTTCAGCAATAAAACATACCGTGACACGATCACCTGGTAAAACAATTTATTTTAATCTTTAAATTGATCATCTGACAGTTTATGACGGGATTTTATGGAGAGCGGTTGGACGTTTATTTTAATTATTCGAAAATTGTTTCTAGTGGATTTTAGTTTTCCGACCCAAAGTGTCTACGCTGTTGTGCATTATGTGAAATTGTTAAAATAAGTGGTTATTTAATAATGTGATGTTGAGTTTGTTCCTACTAAAAAGACTGCCTCAATATATTTGTCACCAGAAACTCCATGATACAATTAAAATGTATTGCGCCGAATTTTTAATGAAATAATATGAAGAATTTATTTATTTATCACTGAAGACATCGGTTGTATGGGCTTAGATCCCTTTACCTTCCCTTCTATGTGAGAACCGTAATAAAAAAAATAGATCATCTTTAATGGATGTCCTTTCACGTTTAAATTCGGCGCGCCAACGTGCGAAAGTATGCTCAAAGTATTATGAAAAGTATGCTCCTTCAGAAACGATACACTTACGCCAACGTATAATCCAATCATCAAAACATTTTTTAAACGCTTTTTCCGGAATTGAGTTCAGTGCTCGCCGCGAATTCTCCTTTATGTCTTCTACCGAATGAAAACGGGTGCCACGAAGTGGTAATTTGAGTTTAAGAAAAAGAAAGAAGTCGGCTGGAGCCATATCTGGTGAATAAGGTGGTTGCTCGATGGTATTTGTTGGGTTTTTGATCAAAAATTTGTTCACAACGATGGCCTTGTGCGAAGGCGCATTATCGTGGAGCAAAATCCAAGAATTTTTTTCCACAAATCTGGCCTTTTTTGTCGAATTTGCTCTCTTAAACGCCGCATAACGCCCAAATAATATTCTTTATTTACCGTTTGACCTTCCGGCAAGAATTCCGAGTGCACAACACCGCAATAGTTAAAGAAAACAGTCAACATGACTTTGACGTTTGATCGACTTTAGCGTGCTTTTTTCGGTTTCGGTTCAGTTGGAAGGCGCCACTCCGAAGCTTGTTGACTAGTTTGCATGTCAAACTCGTAAACCCACGTCTCGTCACCAGTAACAATGCGTTTCATGAATGTTGGGTCGGAATTGACTCGTTCTAGCATGTCCTCAGCGACTCTTATGCGATTGTGTTTTTTGAAGAAAATTCAGGTCTTTTGGGACTAGCCGAGCGGCAACATGTTTCATATCCAAGTGATTATTTAAAATGGTACGGATCGAGTCATGAGACACAGAAAGTTCGGCGGCTATCTCTCTCAAACTTGAATGAGCATTTTCAGTCACTATTTCCTTCACTTTTGCGATGTTAACTTCAGTTGCAGACGTTGGCCAGAGCGAGGCAAATCTTTCATCACATCTCGACCGCTTTTGAACGCTTTGTACCACTCATAAGCATATGTTTTTAATAAAGTCGATTCACCGTAAGCCTTCTGTAACATTTTCAGTGATTCCGAACACGAAATTCCATTGGCGATGCAAAATTTAAGACAAACTCTTTGTTCGATGTTTTTGTCCAAACATTATGAAACTCGCAATATACACTAGAATGATACAACTAAAACAGCACTGTATTTAATCTAAATAACAGATGCAACTCAAACTCCGCGCCAAAATGGAAAAAAGTTGTGCCAATCTAACAACAACAAAAGAAACAAAAAATTGAATTTGGAACTATAAACAAATCATCCATTCCCGATACTTTCTTGACTGAATGTATTCCATGTATACCGTAATCTTGATTGACTTATTTTGATGTAAAATTTTTCATGCACAGATATTCAATAACCACGAGTAGTTCAATTTTGTCCATTTTCATCAACACGCTACAAAACCTATTTTTAAAAACAAAAAATAATCAATAATAATTAATTTTTTTGTGGTATCTAACAGATAATCCAGCTTTTTCAGCCAATAGTTATTTTTTTCAATTCCAAAGACTTTATGTACCGCTTTTTCACATTTTGTTGAACGCCCCGCATGTACAATATTAACATTATTTTATTTTGAAACGAAGTTTTTAACGCGGCTTGCGCAGGTTTGAGTTGGTAGAAAGCGTCGCGTAAGGAAAAAGCGTTACGGGAGACGGGACCCGCGCGTTGTGCGGCGCTAGATTCGTTAGCTCTATACATAGATTCACAGTGATATTTCTATCTCTTTCTATTATATACGAGTATGTGGGTGCGTACGAGTAACGAAATTTTTATTCTTTTTGTTTTAAGCCAAACGTGAGTTTTGTTGGTCTCATTATTGCATTTAAATTTTGAGTAATGGAACCTGCAGCTAAAGAACTTCGTTTCTGAGGGGGGTCCCCCGGCCGCACACGTTATTTTTTATTGTACATAAGCTAAGGTGGTAAAATAGGTACATATTCAATTAAAGATTAAGATATTATTATCTTATTTTGTAATGTATAAAATGTTAAAGATTATCATATTAAAATCCATATTTAAAATCCATGCAACATCCAATTATTTTTTTGTAATAGTTTGAGACACAAAATTAGAGCAACGTCCATATCAGTACAAAAAATACATGGATAGACCCTCCCATACAAAACGAGTGAAGACAACAAATCGAGAATTGGAGACAGTTATATTATGAATACGTGAAGTGAACACTTTGGATCCCTTTTCAAGAACATTGCGCGTACAGAGGAGTGTGAGAATTGATAATAATAATGTTGTACGTTATTTAGTTAGTACGTTATTTCATACATTAGAATAAAATAAAGCTTACTAACGATAATGATAACTTAGTCTTTTAAAAGATAGGTACCTAAATTACCACTTTTGTTAAGTATGATCAAAAGTTAAAATTTAACTTTTTAGAAAAGTTTGAAACGCTGTTCGATAAAAAGTAAAACATGTAAACGTTTTTTTACGTTTACGTTTTTAAACGTTTTTTTAAGTTTAAAAAAAATCGACTTTCCGATCTGTATTACGAGGGCTGCTATATATGTATCCGGAACTGGCCAGTTACAGAACAATATTAAAAAAGTAATTATAACATTTAAAAATGGAACTCTTTGCTGAAGAATACAATTAGTTTCATGTAGCTGGCATTTGATTATCCTTTGTGGCGTCATTTTGAAAATTCCGAGTCTTTATCACCATGAATTCAAGTCGTGAAAATTTTCGTGCTGTGATTTATTACGATTTTCGGCGAGAGCTAACTCAAAAACAGTGCATCGATCAACTCACTTCGACTTTTGGGGACGAATCACCATCGAAAACTATTGTGTATCACTGATTTAGTGAGTTTAATCGTGGGCGGTCTGTACTCACGGACGAAGTTAAAGAAGGTCGCCCTAAATCGGTTGTTGTACCTCAAAATATTAATGCTGTGCGGGAACTAATAATGCAAGATCGTCATGTTACATATCGCGAGATAGAGGCGTCTTTGGGCATAAGTATGACGAGTATATATAAAATATTACACGAACATTTAGCTGAAAAAAATTTGTTCACGTTGGTTTCCGCACAACTTGAGAATTAACCAAAAACGGGCTCGTATTGATTGGTGTGAAAAAATGTTACAAAAGTACAATCAGGGTGCGTCAAAAGCTGTCTATAATATCTACACAGGTGAGGAATCTTGGATATATGCGTATGATCCTGAAACTAAACAACAATCAACGGTTTTGGTGTTCCAAGATGAGCCGAACCCAACAAAAGTCATTCGTTCAAAAAGCACTTTGAAGCATTTGCTTCTTTTTCTGTCGCTTGTTTTTTGGTATAAATGGACATGTAGCTACAGTGCCACTGGAGGATCGTGAAACGGTTAATTCTGAATGGTACACGACCATTTGTTTGCCAGAAGTCTTTGAAGAAATAAGAAAGAACAACCGACAACGCAGAATCCTTCTTCATCATGGCAATGCTAGCTGCCACACATCGGCCGAAACAACTCGGTATTTGGAAGATCAAAAGATCGAATTAACGGGTCATCCGCCGTGCAGCCCCGACTTGGCCCCCTACGACTTCTATTTATTCCCAACCGTTAAGAATAAATTACGTGGTCAACGTTTTTCGAGCCGTGAAGAGGCTGTTGATGCGTTCAAAATGCACGTTTTGGAGATACCTCAATCCGAATGGAAAAATTGCTACGAAAATTGGTTCCAACGCATGCAAAAGTGCATCTATCAACATGGTGAATATTTTAAAAAGGAATAAAACTATAATAAATGCTATATGTTTGTTTCACTTTGATATTCCGGATACATAAATAGCAGCCCTCGTATATTAGACATATATTATGTTGACGACGAAGAGTTGACATCTCTACTACAGCTATAAACTCCGAACAACCATTTAGAAAAAACATACAAAAAGAACAATTACTCGATTAAATAGTTTATCAAACAAAATGTACGAAAACATTATATTTAATTAAAAATAAATTATAGGTACACTTTAAAAGCCGCAAAAAAGTTTCGTTCCGAAGTTTTCGTTTGTGTGATCGATACCTACACGTTTTTTTTTTTGAAATATGAACTGAATCTAAATACAATGATTTATCAATTACATTTTTTATTAAGTTCATCATTTCCAAATATTTCAAAATACATTGTGAGCTTTCATTCTGCTTTATTAAACTCTACCCTATTTCTTCACCTCTGTCTCACTTCTCAACTCGTTCATTATCTGGATATACCTGGTATTAATGTATTATAATATCTAAGTATTAAAACAAATAAATTTTAAAACTGGGTAAAAAAATTCAAATATGGCATCACTGAACAAATTCTTGTCTATGGTTTTAATTTTAGTTTTATATTGAAAAATAAGAATTTAGAATGATGTTTAAGGTGCGATTTGTTAGTACACCGGTTTTATTTGCGTTCTTTTAATCTAATTTTATGTTTCTGAGCTAGAATCTAACATATTGGGAGTAAATAAGATTTGCACGAAAATCATGTGAATTATGTGACCGCCATTGATAGAATGACGTGACAAGAAAGTGAATTCACTGACTTACGAATGCTTCACTTTTCAGTTTTGTTGCTCTATGTATTTTTTTTAATCTAAGCTGCCAGTAGAATACCTACTGAGCATTTGTACTATAGCTATATTTATATAACCGCTACCACAACCTAATACGTATTTAGTTGTAATAGTCTAACAGAAAAAAGTAAGTACATTACATTTACATCTAATATTAAATGTAACATAATATACCACAATCTTGAATAAAATATACCTTCATGTATGTGTATTTCCACATTGTTTTGTATTTAAATTATGGTAAAACAGAATACATGCCGATATACTTATTATGCATAATGTTCAGTATACAAATATTAATACAATATTAATACAATATCTTTATTCTTTTTTTGTTTTAGGTAGTCACATAACATAACATAACTTCACGCTGTATCCCCAACGGGGTAGTCAGAGAGGACGTAGCGCCAGGAGTCGCGGTCCTTACACACCTCTTTCGCTTCCTCAAATCTCATCATTCTCCTCACACATTTTCGCCTAGGTATGCGAGTGCTTTTGACATTTCCGTCTGCTAACACTCTGGCTATTTGATCTTCATAAGTCAGCCTTGGTCTTCCTTGGCTGGTAGTCACATTTTCAAATAAAGTATTCCAATATTTTTACCTTCCTAGAAGGACACTATATTGCATTAGCGACCGGCCCCGGTTTCGCACGGGTAGAATTTTTTTTTAAATAAAATACAGCCTATGTTACTAGCTGATAATGTAGCTTTCAATCGGTGTAAGAATTTTTGAAATCGGTTGAGTGGTTTTTGAGTTTATCCATTACATACAAACAAACAAAAATTACCTCTTAATAATATCAGTATAGATACACAAGTTAGTATGTACATGCTCTTATTAACTTGTAGAAAGCTAATGATTCTTTTAACATATTTGTAAACACATTTGTGTGTAAAGCCTACACAAAATCATTTTTAAATTATCTTTCATATTAGTATTTCATTACTCATAAGTCGTAAACAACACAATACGTTAGCAAGCCTTTAGGGATTTAACCGGTAGTTTGAAATCGCATAGTGAGTGCATACGACTTTATATCGTTAGGTCGTAGCATCTTTTTTATGTATATTATAACAAACTGAAAATAATGTAACGTATACATTCTACATTAATATACTATTTGATTTCGTTTCATCTTGCAATTTTTTTTTAATTTGTTGCTTAAATTTTATTATATTCATATAGAATATAGACATAAGTATATAAAACAGAATAGTTATATACCTAAGTCTTAATATTTTCGCGAAAGATAGCGTAAAAAGCTTGTGAATATATTATACTATAACATTTTATTCAATGTAAAAAATAATAATAAAAAATTAAACCGGTTTCAAAAAGAAATCACTGAAAAGTACGAAATAACTATCCTTTACTCCAAACTCATGTACAAAAATAATTTTATAAATACGATACAAATACTTATATAATTAAATTTGACAGTTACTGAAGTCGGTGCCAAGCCTACTAAACTAATAAAATTTCTGTTGTTGCACATTGATTATAAATTTCTCTGGTATGAGCTCCAATACCAGTGAACTTTAAATGGGACCAATCTGGAAGTATATACTTTCAAATAAAAAAAGAATTTTCTAAATCAATTCATAAATGACGGAGTTCTGAGGTAACAAACATAAAAAATAAAAATATAACCGAATTGAATACCTCCTTTTTTTTTAAATCGGTTAATAACTAACATTAATTTCAAAGTCATAAAACAGTAATATCACATAACAGTATACCAATTGACATCGTGAATACGCTGTTATGAGTTTCGAAGAATATGAGTGATGATGAATGGCGATACCTATAGCCACAACAGAAATTAAGATGTCCTCCTCTATTATTAATGCAAAGGATCAGGGTCGCCACATCTTGTTAGGGAAACAGACACACATAATATGTATATACACGATATTTCAAATGAATGAATATCAAGACTAATCAAGAGTGCTTATAAAGGTAAATATAAATTATAAAGGCATTGATAATAATTGTTATTACTTTCAATAATTAATAACTGCAAATAAAATTACGTCAACCTAATGGTATAATGGTTATAATTTTAATTACAAATTAAAAATTTTTGAAACCATAAAAAAGTCGTGATACTTATATTATTTTTGAGGCCTTAAAATCGAAGCTATATTTATCACATACTATGCTCTAAAATTAGTTTTCGCAATAAAGGTTAGTTATTACTATAAAAATGATGTACATGTAGATTTTAACCATTCTCTATAATATTCCTCGTAAACTGAAGGAACAAAATTTTTCCAACGAAAAAATTCAAAACTCTTAAAATGAAGCGTTATAAATACACTACAACACTTCAGTCACTTTATTTCAGAATACATAAATCAAAAATACATTACGTAATATATTTTCTGTATTGCCAACCCTGAACACGATGGTAAGTGTTATCGACCTTGTTAATCGCAATTTGTTGATTAGTTACTATTACCTACTTCGATGCGGTACTCTTTAAATGAACTCAACTAAAAATTATCACGGGTGAGTGTCACAAATGACGAGATGATTAGACACAAAATTACAGATCACTTTTCAGCAAACTAGTCGCACCAATAGATTTTAACGAACCAACACAAATAATGTAATGGTACAATACAGATACAAATAATAATAATAATAGAAACTGTTGTCTAAATTTAAAAATATATATATAAAAAATAATAGAATTCATCGAATTTATAAATAAATTAGGTAATTTATGATGGACGTAATGTACCTACACTCATCAATTAAAAACAAATTTAAAAACCGTAAATAAAACATCTTCCACAAATAAACACATTTCCAGTCCACATTCCATTAGTCAAAATAACATCAAAATGCGTGAAAAGTACCTAATTGAGATAAAATTACTTTCCTAAAAGAGATTCATATTACGGAAGTAAACAAATAAAGCTACTTTTGCCGTTTGTTTCGGTACATATTTGTACATTTGCTGGGAGAATCTAAAATATTCCAAGTTAACATACACTGTGGATCTTTTCGTCACGTGAACGATTATTACATTAAATAGAATTATTAATTTTATTTTATTTAACCAATTTACACTAAGGTGATTTATGTAAGTCTCAAGAATGCAGTCTTCGCTCCACTCGACATCTGTGTTTGACAGCCATCAAATTAACATTTGATTGTCATTTACGGATAGTTACATCACTAAACACGTTTGAGTACTATTCTAATTGCTGATGAGAGATTTAACGGAAATTAAATTATTGTTCGCCTGTAAATAAACATAAGCACGTGGAGGTCTGAGGTATACGTTACTTATAATATGTAAATATATTATTCGTAAATATTATTTGCTTTAGATGTGTTTAAATATTTTTAAAATTATTATACTCGTACTATAGATAAATGCAGACTGAAACAACTATTATTTGGATATGTTTTTATAAGTCGGTAATGATTAGTAATTGTTTTCACATAGAATTATAAACAAAATTTTCAGTTTAAAAACAAGCACCAACAATTAATTAAGTATTTTTAGCACCTTGAATAAAATAAAAGAGTTCAAGAAAAAAGCGAAATGTTTTAGTCGGAAACTTATTTCGAATGTTGCGCGTGATTCGCGCCGCGTGGCCGTGCACTACTGGCGCGTAAAGCACGCGCCTACCACCCGTGATATGTGGAAAACCGACAAACTGACATAGTGGACAATTCAGTGACACACCGAGAAAATGTAGTATAACAATTTAACAAACACGTTCATTTTTCTTTTCGGATATACAGTAAACCGTATTAAAGTGGACAGTTACGTAAATACATATGTATTTATGTATACTTACAAAAGTAAATCAATATCGAACATCTAAAAGAATTTGATGTTGTACATTGTTGTTAAAAATATTAAAATACTTACCATAATACTATTTCTTAATATTATTTATTGGTAAATAACATGCAATCAACGCAATTTTATACATATCTATCGAAGAAGAAAATGCTTCAACTTCTGGGAAATTTCTTTTTTCTCGTTGTGTAAACAACTTAATACTAATGTATTGGACGTCATAGTGGGCTTAGAGATTCAGTTTCGTAAAGCTCCCGCAGAATCAAATGATTTATTCAATTAATAGATGTCACTTTGTGCATCACGTAAATCTAAAAATAAATACTCTTGGGCGGCACAACGCTAATTTATAAATTATGCATTTTGGTACCAGAAATGTAAGCATTTAAACTATTACAATAAAACAAAAAAGATATAACGAACTTAACGGTTTTTAAGTCGCGATTCTAAAGATGCATTACCAAATAAAAAATGAAGAAAAAAGCTTTACTCTAGGTGCATATTTTATTGGACGTCATAGTGGGCTTAGAGATTCAGTTCGTAAAGCTCCCGCAGAATAAAATGATTTATTCAATTAATAGATGTCACTTTGTGCATCACGTAAATCTAAAAATAAATACTCTTGGGCGGCACAACGCTAATTTATGAATTATGCGTTTTGGTAAGCATTTAAATAAGCATTTAAACTATAACAATAAAACAAAATAGATATAATGAACTTTTTCTGACTCTTTTTCAAACTCAACGGTTTTTGAAGTCGCGATTCCAAAGATCCATTAGCAAATAAAAAATAAAGAAAAAAGCTTTACTCTAGGTGCATATTTTAAAGAAAAGCCCCTTCGCTACACATTTTAAAGTTTAACAAAATCACTAATAACACGACAAAAAATGTATGTTGAAAAGGTTATTCGGAGCTACACGCACCTAATTTTTTTTTATCAGATTGTGACTCCTGCTTACCCCCATCCACCCCATACAAGTATATTTCGCGATCGCAACCTCCTTGATACTCACAAATCCCAGTTTGCGAACCGATGTCCAAGCTGTAATACCACATTATTCAGCAATAAGTTATAAATTTAAGTATTTATTAACAGTTCTATTATAAACTATCGTATGCGTAAACGTTTTATTTATGCTCGTTATGGCGGAAATATATTTTATAATGTTTTACTCTCCATGCAGATGTCACATAAAAGGTACATAAAGACGAACGAGCAAGCAATTACGAACGGATATTATTTACATCGTAATTGAAGACACTGATTTTTATAATGTAGTACCTATTTATTGGAAAACCATATTAACTAACTATTTCATCACATAGCATAAAGCGAAATAACATCGATCGAATTAATACCAAACCATTGAGTAAGTTGGTTTTATTATTTGATCGTTTAGAAAAACTATATCATCGGTAACACTTTTTTTCGCTGATCTTTTTCCGATTTCTTCTGGAAATAAACTTCTATATCAATTTGATTATTTAATTGGTAGGATTTTTTAAGTTTGTTTACAACATCATGTCCCTTTAGTAGCTATCAAAAGGTCATTCCCGAACATAATGCGTTCCGAATTTAAATCTATAAAAATTGTAATATTTAAAAATAGGAATGGTCGGTAGAAAAGAACATTTTTCATTTAAGTAAATCTAACAACAACCTAATCTAACATCTATCTAACAATATTTTTCATTTAAGTAAACCTATTAAATTTATTACAATTTATTGAAATCATATTGCACACCAAAACATCCCTGCTAAGTAGCCGTAGATACACTAATTTTCTGGGATACGCTATATTCCTTGGGTACTATTTTCAAGCAAGTATATTATAATTTTTCTGATAGACCTTTCTGGTACCATTTTCGGATGCAGGTTCCTACATGGATTTTAATACAGATCTACTAGTTTATCCTCCTCCTTAGTAAATATCTTATTACATAATTAATTAATCTGTATATGTAAAAATAGATGTTTGTGTATATGTAATCGACTCCAGCACCGTTTACCTGATCATCATGAAAGTTGGCACGTCATATGTATTTTTTCATGTAGAAGGTTTTTATTCTATCCCTTTCGTTGTAAGTCTCCATCACGGGAACGATTTCGCGGGCAAAAGCTATATCATTATAAATTATTATTATAGCTATATTTTTAATAAGATAGGGGAGAAACGAGCAAGTGGGTCACCTGATGGAGAGTGACCACCTCCGCCCATGGACACCTGTAACGTTCGGGGAATCACGGGTACGTTGCAGGCCTTTAGAGAAATAGGGAAAGGAGGAGGAGGGGGGGTGATGGACCACCGGCACTCTCACTCACCGAACGAAATACAACAGCAATAACTTAAATTAATTTACAATAAGAAAGAAAAAGTTAATTTATAATTAACAAAGAGTTAATTCAGTAGGTGAAAAAACAATTTTCCTCTATTTTTCTAACCAGGGATGGAATTATTGTTCACATCTAAATGGGACCAACTTTGAAGTATATAATCCTATCCAATAAAAAAAAAGGAATAAAGAATCATCAAAATCGGACAACTTTGTAAAAAGTTATGCGTAGTTATAAATAACAATTGAAATCTTTGTAATCCTGAAAATATTATTTTCTAATAAAAGTTCTAAACAGTTATTAAACATCTCAAAGTACCTTGCTATATAGATAATGTAATCGATTATAATACGATTTGTATATCCAAATGTACATTATATCTTTTAGATATACATTACACATATATTGTATCTTTTAGAGTCAAAGAATTTACATTTAAGATAATGGAATAATAATTATATCCTGTATAACTTTTAATAACCTAAAACAAGAAGAAAATTGTAACATATTATTTTTGGAATTTATTAGATTATTTATGTACATATTATTGTTAATTTTGAAATAAATGGTTTTGGTAAAGGGATAATTGTGTAATTATTACCCATATGAAACCGCTTGTGGTGATATATAAAGGGCCCGCTTATGTAAATGTATATATACCTCTCTCCAGGTTAAGCTAATAAATATCAAGTAAATACACACAGCCCTAATAGTTCAGACGTCATTATAACTTGATTAAAATATTATAATAATAAAAATACTTAATTTTGGGTTGCTAAATATTAACATTTATAACTTTATATTCATATTATTATGTATGTACAGATTTCAATAAATGACTAGAATGTAGTAAACAATATTTTTTTAGTCGTGTCATTTTTCGGGGTCCTTATCTAAATAGAAAAAGCGAAACCATTCTAGACATCATTCTAATACTATACAACGTACTTTGAATATTGCCTTATGTATGTAATATATGTAAGAATAATAATGTAAAATATGTAAGTAAACCTAGCGTTATAGTAAACTTACATATTTTCCACTAGCCAATAGCTCTATAGCTATAGCTAATAATTTTAAAGAGAGTTACAGTTAATAATGTCACGTGAAACACATAAATACATGACATCACGCTGTATCCCTAACGGGGTAGTCACAGAGGACGGAGCGCCGAGCGTCGCGGTCCTTACATAATTCTTTATAGTAGAGGAGACCACGATGCTAAATGGGTATTTATTCGAGCGTCGTGGGGATCTATTGGATTTTAAAGATTAAATGGTAGAAAGAAAAAAGGTTTAATGATGTATATCGTTTCACCGGTGAGGGAATCTACAGGCTTTCGAAAATGTAAAAAAACAGTCAAATGGAAATACTCGAGCGCGTCAGATATTGATAGTGTATATGCCCCACGAATCTTCAACGACGGAGGTATGTTAATCTGTCGGTTTGCATGATGGAGGCGGCTCTACAGAAGGGTTAAAAATGAGAAGAAAAAATGAATCGAGCGCCTTAGATATTCAAAGCGGATGTTAAGGGAATCCGAACGAAACTCCCATTCAAAAGGCTGACGATTCGAATGTGACTCAAGCTCGTGTAGGCTTTTTGACTATGCAAAAAAATCGCCATTTTGAAATCTCGAACGCGACAGATTTCATACAGACGGTTCAGCTTGATGCCCTGGTCGTGCTGATGCTTATCCATAATCTGCCGATTATTTGGAGGGATTTTCTTAATCTGACGATTTGAGAAAAAATTTAAATCTTTTAATCGTTTTTAGCAATTTCTAGTACTGCATGTCGCGCTAATTATAATCGATATCGATAGATTTGAATATTAGGCGGCACGTCTCTCTATTTTGTTCTTCATATTGGTAAAGCTAATTGTTTTAAAGTCGGCAGATTGGCTATGTTGGGTATTTTTTTCACATTTGGAAGTCTATTTAGCTCTATGGAAGTTCTAACTTTTATTATGTAGTCATTTTACATTTTCTTTGACCACTAGTGCTGTGGTCAGTTATGATGGCGTGATGGCTGACGGAAAGTATATTAGCTTGAATTAGGAATTGAAGTATAGTGTTGGAACGGTGCGAGATTGATTGTGGTGAGGATACATGAACTGATAATCCCCAAAGTTTAAATTAGACTTCTACCACCATGCGACAAAGGTACAATGTTGCTATAATAAATAGTGTTTTGTGCTGAGGTTATTCAGATACGACCTGGTACCAGAAGGCAATTGTGTGGCAATTGCGTGCTATTCGGCTTATAATGCCACACATGCCCTGACGCGCGCACTTCGCACTCTCAACATGATTGACGCTGAGACCGACATATTCAACTGTGCACTGAGTGAATTCACAAGGACTGCTTTAATGGTCATATGTTACATGAAGTCATAGAAATGTAAATAGTTAGTCGACATTACTGTATTGGGATAAATCCTGTAAAAGTAATGTAAGTAGAAATAAATAAATAAAAATAAAATAAATAAATTTTGTGGCGGACGGCGAGAATTGATGGTGTAGATATCAATAAATAGATAGATTAACGTGTAAATATATTCTTGTATTAGGTTTTATTTCCCGTTATTTGTTTTTGTTATCATATTTCTTAATTTATTATGTTGTTGTATGTAGATTTATACGGGAAATATAAACCGCTAGTCGGTAATTGTTTAAAATCAATAATTTGCACGCCTATATTACATTTATATTATTTTCCAGTTTAACTGTAATAATCACGGAACAAAAAAGACTGGAATTAGCATACCCAACTGCTATTAGGAAAACCAGCGTAACCTGTTAAACACATGCTTACGCATCGATATACATATTACAATTAGATTGTTATTAACGATTTCAAAAAGGATATTCTCAATACGTCATTACGTTTTTTTTTTATCTTTATGGTAATATGCTTTAATAAAAGAAAAGGATTCCCGTAAGATTATTTATTAATGCTTTGGATTCGATTATTCTCCGCTTCCCTCTCCCCCATCTCCGGAACTACTGAATCGAGAATTTTAAAAAATTTGGAAAATGTAAAGTCCTACCAAACTCTTAAAGGAAACATGAAAAAAAGTTTTCACCGTTTTATAATTATCGTTGGAAGACTCTCATGTGATCGATTTTTGGAGTTTAGTCCTAAAGAATCGATTTTCATATGTATCGCGCGGTATGGATATTTTATGGAGAGTAAAATCAAGCGCTAACAAGAAGTGAAGCGTAACGTTTTACGTCATTTTCAAATCATAGACGGCGAATATTACTTTTTTGGATAAATCGATATGGGTGTGATATTCTAGGTTTCTCGGGGTGACGATTACGAAAATGACGTTCATTTTTAAATATGAGATGACGAATATTACTTTTTTGGATAAATCGTTATGCCAAGGAGGCCATGTGAGCATTACCACTCCTACGCATACCGTCCTCAGAAGCGAGGAACCACTCCCGGCTATCCTGAATGGGATAGCAAAACTGATAGAGGGCCTAAACAATCACTTCTAGGTTCGGACTTGCCTCCGCACCGCTCGGCATTCCCAGGAGTAGCTCAGTGGGGAACGGGGCGGAGCCGACATACTCGAGCAAGAAATCACAAGGTCGAGCAATCAACCCATCCCAGCGACCCTCTCGTCGTGGCGGGAGGCGAATGAAGGCCACCGCAATGAGGAAAATCTCAAAAGCAGTTTCTCCGTGGCCACCCGGCTGCGAAAAGGACCCGAAGTCGTCGTTCTAATTGGAAAATAAGTAGGGGTAGTCTTATAGGGCGGAATTTGGGCCACTCGAAGGGCCTACTATTTTGAGAAAGATTCGTATAAAAACCGAGCCGCCGCCGACCTCTGAGCTCAGTCGGGTGAAGCCCTCCGAGTAGACAGGAAGAATTCGAAAAAAAGAATACAACAAGTGAAAAAGGCCTCACCGACCTTGTGCACCCATATGTAAACTGGTCGAAGAGAAATAAAATTATCTGCTTTACCATTTTGCACGTCTTTTATTTAAGATACAGTCCACACTTTTCAGTGAAGTTGGGGTTCCATCGAGTAGGCCGTCGAAGGCCGGACCCCGTCATATTTAATATTTAGAAATAAGACTAGGTACTACTATTATTATATTATTATTATTATTACTATACTACTAGGTTAAGGATGGTCACTTACTACAAAGAATATACTCTTTATTTTGATTTAGTGAACGTATACCTACGTGAAATAAAAAGACCAGAAAACCATTGACACACATACAAGTAACGATAAATATTATATCTATAAATAGGGCTGCTGCTACTACAACAATAAATATGTAGAGCTAGCTCATGTATCATCAGTTTGTCTGGCGTTCTCGTTATTACTGCGTTGTTGACTCTGAATCATGGATCATTTAGTTTTTTATCCGTTCCAATGTTCCAATGACTAATGGCGTCAAGTGTCTTTTGTACGAGTACCCGTCGGCTTGTACAAACAAATATCTACTTATTAATTATCAAATATACTATTATGTCAAATTGGCAGATTATTTTACCATCATTTATCAATAGATAGGTACATACGTGCCTAAATGTCATCTATAAAGTTACTACAGTATCAAGACTATCCATTGTCTGAAAAAGTCTTACCTATAATTATAAAATAATCGCAGCAACATTTTAGCGGATACAGGAATTTATTTGAGAAAAAATACTTCTTATAATGACCTTAAATTTAATGTTTAAACTTAAACAAACATTGCTAGTTGCTACAGCATAAATAAATGAGCAATAGTTAAATAGAGAAATTAATTTCATATTTGATAATTTAGTTATTAGAATTTAACAACTAAACGCATAAGCGTAGAAACTTCAAACTTGATTCATAATAATATGAATCGAGTTTAAAGTTTACAAACACCGTAAACAGGATAATTTCTACTCACGTAATACTGTGCAATTAAAGGAATAGGCACACGGATAGAATTGTTCACCCATACCATTTGCTATGTGTCAAGCAAATCGCTTCTAGGACTAATTGCCGGACCTAAGTCTAGATGTCTGTTTCTCATTATGGATAGTAATATTCTGATCACGCCACGATCGTTGATCTCAACATGTTTGCTTTCCATACGTAAATGGGGAAAGAATGTATTACACAAGCCAAAGACTCTATTCTTAAAATGTAGCTTTTATGACCACAGAAACGTGTTTTCATGCGTTTAGTCACAATGCGTCATTTAACGTCCCATTGTCTAAACACAACCATTTGTAACAAGACAATTCAACGCTGAAAATTAAGATAAAATCTATAAAGAATAGATAACAGCAATCCTGAAAATGTGTTTTTTAGGAATTTAAATTGTAATATAGTCTATAAATCAATGTCGTAGTACTCGACACTAATTTTCATTTTCTTAAAATAACGTACACTACATTAGTTATGAAAATATGCACCAAGAAATCATGAGATACATAGACATATGAATTTTTAATATATCTACATGTTTCTGAAAAGTGATTTTTTTGCAATAAACACTACTTTCTCTAAATTCATCGAAAACAAAGAGGTACTTTATCTTTCAAGTAAACATATACGAGTAACTAAATTTATTTTCATAGCGTGTATTTTGCCTTTACAAAAATATTAAAAACTCAATCTTTATCTACATTGCAAGATCAAAATAGTAAAATTCCCCATAATAGAGTTGTTATACTTAAACCTTAATAATTTCTTGAACTAAATACTGGTATGTATTGGAACTAGCACACGACAAAACCTAGGAAAAACGGTAAGACTAGTGAAAGATTGCTAGTCCATCGCCTAGACAAGTTCTTCATAAGGTCGAAAGACGATTCCTACGACCTGCGCGGGAATTAAGCTGTTAATGCATTCTATGTTTTTTTCTCTCTCTCTCACCCAAACCAGTATGTCTAAAATATGGAAAATATAACATAGATCAGAATAGGTCGCCAATAGCTCCGGGCGGTGGGTGGTGATAATCACTGATCTCTCGCGTACCTGAACAGGCGCCGGCGTCACTCACTGCGACACAAATCTCACTAACCTGTCTACATACTAAATAAGCGACACTAGATTTATAGGTAATGTCTAATTCAGACTTACAGCTTTGAGCGCAGTTCAGTTGTCCTAGTTTAGATAAAATTATTCAATCTGTAAACATGTAACAAAACTGTAGTATGATCAATTCTACATACTAAGGAAATCTAAGAATTTTTTTTTTTTTGGAGGCATAAAGGCAAGGGATGGCCCTTGCCTTTTCTTGCACGCTCAGCACGCCAAAATTTTAATTAAAATTGGTATAGCATTAGTGCACACAAACACAGAATTAACCACCACCACCCAGAGCTATTGGCGACCTAATCTGATGTTCTGGTAATTCGTATACACTTTGGAAGCAAATATTAACAAAGATTACATGTATTTCTATTCAAAACAAAGAATTTTATTTCAATTATGTATTATAACGTAATGAAAAGAATTTTTGTGGAGCTATGACTTATCGATATTTACAGTATCTAACGCATAATCTCTTTTTGCTCTCGTACGAGACGTGACCCGTGCCATGCCGTCCACCTACAGCAAATCCTCTAACCTTGACAGAATAGTTTGCTTAGAAATTCGTAAAAGTCACTTCTCTTGTAGTAATGGTCTGCGTTGCCTGTCGCAAACCATGCACATTTTTCGCATTATTTATATTCCAATTTCCATGATTATAGTGATGGCTGCTTCCCGTATTATTAATGAAATAACAATTTATATGCACACGTTCCTAGCGTTTGATTGCAGCTCCACTCACGGAATGCACTGTCTTATATAGTTCATAAACTGCTCAGTTAACAAACACCAAATTGGGGATCGTTTCAATTGACTACTCGTACTAAGGAACAGTCACAGAAATATGATTCGTTTTATAACAGGTTAAGATACATCTAAGTCCAAGCGGACGAAATCGCGGGCAACAACTAGTTACAAACAGTCTACAGGCAATGGGGTTGTTTGCTGGAAAGTATTTTGCTATGTGGCGTAGCGGTGATGTATACCACATAACATTCCCTATTTTCAACCCTACTGTTGAGGGTGGAGGTGTCTTTACGACTTTAGAAGCGCATACCTCAGAAACCTTATAATAAAAAAAACATTTTGAAACAGAACCTATCTTGTAAGAAGACCTATTTTCTAATTTCATTACACCATTTTACAGCGGTTCATAGAAAACACGTACCTATCTTTTAAATGTCATCTATATAGTGCTATTAAGCCTCCGAGTAGAATGGTTGTAACGTACGAACAGACAGATGGATAGAACGAAATTTTTTGATGTTTGACTACGGAATCCTAAAAACAAATAACGTGAAAAGGAGAGAAATAATACTCAAATGACAGTGAACATTTTTATATGACCACCGTCCCCCTCACAAGCAGATATTGTATGGGATGGGTGTCAGTAAATTTCTAAGTAACCACAAAAATTACCACCATTATTCACTTTATTCGTCACTAAATTCATTGGAATTTTGGGAAAAAAGATAAATGAAGTGACGCCCATGGACATTTACAATATTAAGGACATTTCAGATTTAAAACACGTTTACAAACTTGAAGACTAAGATCTTTCCGGTATATGGGTAAAATTTCAATCACGGACCTAATTCATTTTGACTGGCCCGTTGGCGCAGTGGCATATGCATCGGATTTCCAAACTTAGGCTCCCGGGTTCGATCCCCGGTCAGGTCAATTTAGGAACCGAACTTTTCTAAATTGGCTTGGAGTCTGGGTGTAACTGGGAACTTCCCCAGAGTTCGTTGTGTGGTACCCATAGTACAAGCTTACTGCTTAGTTTGGGGTTACACATGGGGAGTATTATTGCTATTATTATTATTATTATTTGAGCGTTGTTATATTATTGTTATAATGAAAGAAGAATGTGAAGTGAAAGGATTGAATATGAATGTGAACAAAACTAAGGTTCTGGTGTGTGAAAAGATGTCAGAAGAAGTTGACATATGGGTAAATAGAAAACGTCTAGGAAAAGGGAATGAAACTGTATATCTGGGTAAAATTGATTTTGTCCTACTACTACTCCCGCCTCTCCCTCTCCACATCCAACTCACATTTTACATCCCTCGAAAACACACTCCTCAAATACAAATTCACTTGTTACAGACATTTTTCAGTTACACATATTTCACACTTCGTCTGCACATTTTCTCTTACACTTCCCAGTACCAGAACCTTAAAGTTCTGTTTTCATTCAGTCTCAAACTTCACTTCACATTCCTCTTACATGCACGTGACTAGAGTCTGCGGTTCTAATCCTGATGGCGCTATGAACACAGCATCGTCAGTCTATTAAAAGACAGTTTACTTTCGTTGCTTGATAACAAGTGTCCAAATAAAGCACGGATAACCAGGCAAACATCACAAACCCCTGTCTAACGTATGAATAAACTTCGAACCAGGGCGACATTTCACCATTAATTTCACACAAAAAAACATTCATTTCACAAAACCATCTGAGTCAGAATTTAACTCGTACAAAGTATTAATAACCTATATTCAGATGCAAGGACATTAGTTCGAAGGGCAAAATTATACCTACTCTCTAACTCGTACATACTCATAGAGCAAATGAACAACTGCAATTGACCTATAAATGAACTACCTCGGCCCAGACTATATTATTATACTAACAAAGACTAAAATAAATAAGTGAATGTTGCTGCTTTTATTACTAGTTTACGCTCACGAATTTTCTTGTCAAAAGTGTACTGCATAATATTATGTTGTTATATGTCGGTATCACAAAGAAGTTCATAAATTAAAAATTTAATGTTCAAATTCTAAAAAGCATTTGCCTCGGACCGAGAACCAAAATGGATGGAGGATCTGCTCTAAGAGCTTGTCCGTTTTTTGTCGACCGAGTTTCTGGACTTTTAATAATGTGCGTTACTAGGAAAGAGTTATAGTACAACAATAAAGAATTAAACTTGCCATATATTTATTTTTTTGAATACTACACAGCCAAAACACTTAAGATTTATGAGTATTTTGCAAATAATTATTTCATGACCGACTCATAAGCTGACACAAATTACACTGACAGTGCTAGGTTGTCATACTATAGCAAACTGTTTCACTCGTGGTTATGCACATTGAGATCAAAAGAGACACAAAAATTCGTTTGACACACGGCAATAAGAGCGGCAACTCACTATGGCTCCGTCCGTTATGTTTCTCGGTACGAGGCTATGTTACAAGGGTACTTTCCAAAAATTTATTTACTCCTGTTAAAAAAAAATCTACATAATATTCGGATATGACATTTGCTTCTCTCCCATTCAAAATGAAGGAGAATACATATTTTCAAATCCATGTAGGTAGTAATTTTATATTCTCTTTGTTCAAAATGTATCCTACATTACCCAAACATTAGCATGAAAACCTAATTGCGGAAGACATTGTCAAATTCTTTCAAGTGTTTTCGAAGATAAAAATTCTTTACCAATTCATAATATAACAAAATTAAATGAAGTCACCAATACAAAATTAAAAATACATTCCATCATTAGTGGCTACGGCTACAAAGCCATAATTTGGCGGCATCTAATGTATAAAGTACACTTACAAAATAAGCACTAAATAACATTGTAACAATATGAACAACGGATTTCGTTTCGGTAGCCAATTACTAATTACTTATGGGTATCACAGAGCGGGTGTAATCGAATATAGCGGGAAGGGGCTACGCGCATAAACAAATTGCTCTGTAATATTTTTTTTAAATAAATGGTTTTCTATTCATTCTTATATTAACATTTTTCTTATCTCTCCATATCCTCTCCGTTTATATTTTCTCTCAAGAAAATATTAAGTACTAGCTAATGCCCGCAACTTCATCCGCTATTTTTATTTTTAAAGTAGTCTATGTCCTCCCCCAGGATTCAAGCTACCTCCATACCAAATCTCATCACAATCGGATGAATGGTATGGCAGCCCATAAAAAACGAACAAACAAACATTGACTTTTATATATATTATAACAGCTAATGCCTGCGACTTCTTCCGCGTTTTTTATTTTTAAAATAGCCTGTCCTTCCTCAGGATTCAAGCTATCTCCATACCAAATTTCATCAAACGGTATGGCAGCTCATAAAATACGAGCAAACGAACATTGACTTTTATATATTATATTATACCAGCTGATTCCTGCGAATTCTTCCGCGGTTTTTATTTTTAAAATAGCCTGTCCTTTCTCAGGATTCAAGCTATCTCCATACCAAATTTCATCGAACGATATGGACAGGTCATAAAATACGAACAAACAAACAAACATTGATTTTTATATATTAGATTGAGCAGGTACCACTCATCCACAAATACCAACTTCCATTTTTTTTACGCTCCCTGATGCCAACTTCACCCGGGTTGAATACATAACATATAGCCTATGTCCATTTGTTATTACAGAGTAAGGTACATTATTATGTATCTTTCAAATTATGAAAGAATTTTAACAGGTGTAGTGGTTCTCGAGATTACCCTCCACATTTAAACATACTCGAAATCCGCTCTCTTTCTTTACCGCTCACAAATAATGTCACTACATCATGAACCCCAATAACATATTGCGAAAAAGGTCCTAAGAGAAATTTATCCTCTCCCGTCCTGAGTACGGCCATATATAGGTAGATTACTATAAACAAACAAAGACACCGTGGTCATAGGTGGCGCCGATTAGATTTTACAACGAACACTTATAGTAATTATTTGAACTAAGTGTAGCCACTTTAATGGTTGCCGCAAGAGGTGTTAATAGTATTTATGAACTCCCTTTTATAGTTAATCGTGATTGCAGTACACTATACAGTTTGAATATATTGTATAATGTGTGAATATTACAATTTTGTTTGCTATGTTATGGGTGTGTACATCGACACATATTTACCATAAAGTGCTATTATGAAGATCCGTTCATTATTTCTCACGAATTTTGTTGCTAGTGTGGTCATAGTTCAAATTTAATCATATAGACGTACGTACCCACATGATGTACATACATATGTACATATCTTTAAGTCGTTTCTCTTTCGGGATGGACTCAGTCATCAAGATGCAGTAAAATTATGCGATGACCGTCTCCTATTATGAACAACAAATATTAATCGTAAAGCGGAAATAGTAACATATTCTACTTTAAGTTAATGTTGTTATTATACCTATTTAATAAATGAGAAACGGAAACATCAATAACGAAAATCTAAATGCCTGGTGTCAAAATCTATATCAATCCCGATTATGTATGTTTTACAATGTTTGTATACGAGTAAATTGTACTTTAGGAAACAAAAATTTTTTTATGTTTTTTACGAATTTTCCTCTAACATTATTAGTTTTAATTTCTTTACTTATCTTCTCTTAGTTTATTGAATTATTTGAACTTCCATTTTTTATCACAATACAACATGCTATTATTTAAAAATTATTATCAACTGAATACTAACATTTCGATCAGAAATTAAAAGAATAATTTTGAGACCAGCCATCACTAAAGTTTCTAATCGTTTCAAATTATGAAAACAGATAGTATAGGTACTCTATAATAGCATTATTGAACTCATATTCGAAACAAAAAGGATAATTGGTTGAATTATGGTTTATTAACCTTTTTCCTTTTTCTCTTTTTATATTCGCAAGCAGGCAAATTAAATTGAAAATACTACCCATTCGAATAGCATCCGTTTAGGGGTTGATTCGGATAGCCCGGTTTATTAGGCATCAAATTTTAATTTTTTGACATCAGTGTTTGGAACATTGATTTTGTGTATGGATATAACATAATACAGCACCTACGTATATATAAACCAAATTAAGATAGCAGTACAAATCCTTGAACGTTAAGTGACACTAATTTTCTCTAATTGTATATTGATTGCAAATTATATTCATATTATGTAAGTATGTATTACTCTAAACATTAAAATTAGCTAATTAATAAACTTAAAATAGATATCTATACACATGTACATTTTACTTTCTTGAAGAATACGTTTCCAAAAATTCCGAAACACTTCTTAATTATTCACCGAAAAACCATATATCAATTATATTCTCATGCATTTATCTTAAATAATGGCGAATTTTCATAGAAACTCATGTCCACTGTTTTACCCCCCTTAGGGAGCGCTATCTCTTCTATATATAAATAACATCTCATGAAAACTTATAAGTATCTGAAATTAAGAATTTTATTGGCTTAGTACCAAACAATCCAATTGATGGTATTTTCAGACTAAATCGATGTAATTACCTGTAAGCAATGTGACAAATATATAGGTGAAATACTGCTATAAATTGTAGCTAAACAATCTTTATCACCTAATAACAAACAACAATAGTTTAAATAATTTATGATTACGACGTACGCGTCCTTGTAACGACAATGTTGCTACGATTGAATAGTTTATAGAGCACACATTTACTCAATAGACAATTCATGTTGTTTTATGGCTGACAAGTAAAATAGAACCGTCGTTGTCAAACGTTGAGTTATTTGGTGACGATAGCATGTGATTTGCCAAAGGCCAAACAATAGATGTGTTTTCGATTCCGTAATTATCATTTTATGCTATTTTAAATTCAATGTGTTAACGGCAGATGCAATGCTTACTCGAATGATGAAAATAAATTGAATCAGAAGAATCGGAGGTATAGAAAAAACTTACCCTTATTAAGTCTGTATGTTATATCGTTAGGAATAAAACATATAATGTTTATGTAATAAATAAATTTAAAAAAAAAACCGCGAATACGGATACCTACTTATATTACACTTACATAAAACTTAAAAACACAGTGACACTTAACATAAAACTTAAAAACTTAACGTGTGAAGCTATTGGAGTTACAATGATTATGAATTTTCTATCGAATATAAGTTGAGTCCAAACTCTTTTGCAGTTTTTTTGCAGTACTAATATCTACTTGAGACTCCCAATACCTACTAATCGGATTTCAAAGGCGATCCAAGTCGCATTTTTATATCTCTTCACAAAGTGTTCCAATTTAGAACTAATGATTTTAATTGCTTCAAAGTGGAAACTAGACAGTCTGTCGTCTGCTGACATTATATTTGTGTTCAGCCGTAACAAGTTAAAAAAAATGGATATATGGAATGGATAATGGATAATCGTTCTCATTTTGCTTGGCTGGGCGTGAAAAAAAGGCAAAATGTGAGGCTGATTATCCTGCACATGTTGCAAGTCGGATCAAGAACATTATGAAACTTGGATAGATGATGGGTTAGCAATTTATCACTGTCTAGTGTTAGCTATTGTCAATATTCGTTATTCGACTAAATTGTACGATCATCATTAATAGATGGCAGCACTGTCATTTATTTGTGATTTTGTAACTGATATTTTTGGGTTTAAGTTTACAAAAATGAATGATATGCTTTTCCTTGTTCTAGGATATCGATGTGGATAGAAATGTAGAATTTACATATAATAAAAAGACATGTTTTTGTTAGCTCATCTAATTCTTGAAAGACTGATAATTAAAAATTGACATCCAAAAATACCAACTGTCAAAATCACAAATAAAATATATGATTAAGTAGCACACCTAAATATAAGTGCTGTCATCTATTAATAACTATGATTGTAACATTTAACCACGAATCAACGAATATTAACAATAGCTAACATTGGCATTGATTTTCCATCAGTAAGTTCTAGATATGACTGCAAAACGTTACCTCAAGGTTATAGACATTATTATAATGCCTATACCACGCACGAATGAGTGATGTATTTGGGTTCTGTTTTTCATTTTAAAATACCGACGAACACTGAAAAGATGTACAATACTGAAAAAATATGTACAATATCGCCGTTGAAGTTTAACAAATGTTTAACAAATGTAACTAATTAATAGCTCACCTTACAAGTTCCTTGCACACATATGGCCTGAAGTCCTGGCTTCGTACAGGGTGTCCCGTCAGCTACTAAAGCCAGCGATGCATAAAATTGTTGTCCCAGGGGTCTACAATTTAATGTACACGGAGAATCACCTGTACAAGTAGAAAATACCATTTAAATTATAGAAATAATTATTTTGTACCTTGATTTAAATTAAACAATATATAATCAGTTGATAAGAAGATATATCGCCTGTACAAAATTAAAATAATTTAAAAATCGAACATATAAAATAAATATAATTAACTTAATTGTTACAATAATAAAATAGAAAAATCTATTGTAATTTTACACCACAAGAAAAGCATTTGGAGCATTTGGCTAATTAGCTAAGTTTTAGTGTCTGCTCTGCGACATGATAATATATGGACAATATTATACATATATGTACATATGACTACTTATATGTATATAGTATTAATTTGTATACCATACGCGTATATCTATATGATTAGACATCATGTGTTTTTAAATGGTTCATGTAAAAACACCACAAACCGTCTATGTACGGAACCCAAGTGTAGAAACGTCCTCTGAATGGCCGGCGGTCGTAAGCTGCGCACTGTTCTGCTCGGGTGTCTTGTTCCGATGCAGAACATGGCTACAGGGAACAAATACAACTATAAATTACTATCAAAGAACAAAAAACAACACATTAAGATACCTTAGGACCACACCTACATCTATTGTGAGGAAACTGTATATACGTAATTTATGTAGGCATCGTGTTATTATTTAACATTCGAAAGAGTGACATTTTTTAAAGATTTTATTATCAACGCTTCAGTGTTTAAAAAACAGTTAATAAGGGAGTGGTACAGTATTCAAAAATGTATTCGCCACGCACACAGATGCGAAACAGTAAATTTCTTAACTTAATTTCTGGAGATTTATAATTAATTGATGCATTAATACTGCAATTCTATATTTTCTGTAATTTTTAGATAAGGTTTTACATTGTCTGAAAATTTTAACAGTCTAATTCGACTAGGTTCGGAGATAAGAGGGGGCCAGTGTAGTTTAGGTACCCAAGTTCCGTTTTTCCTTTTTGGATACGAAAGTCTAAAATATGTTTAGAATTTCTGGGGATTTTCTGTTGGTTTTATAGTGCGCTTTATAAATAATTATTCCACCATTCGGACTGTGCAATCACACAATCATTAGTGAGCACTGGCTCACTGATGAGTGATGATATATTGACTGCAATATAGCAATAACATTATTCCGAGCATATTAACATTAAACATAATATTTACGTGTGTTTAATGCATTTCTTTCAAAAAATCTGTAATGTAAAAACAAACACGTATTATCCTTTAACAAGCAGGTATTTTCTTTATAGCATTCATAAAGTGCACAAGTTGTGTAGAACAATACTAATCACGGGAACATTTATGTGTCTCGCGTCGTAAATCAGAAAGCATTTGAGCAGATTGAGTGCTTCCATATAAACGTATGTATCAATTAAACAAATCATTAAAGAGCATTACTCGTTAGCATTCGATTGTGTAGCGTGAGAAAGCTGAATACTTCTTTATCGAAGTAAATAATAGGAAGCCTGTGTTGGCATTTCTATAAATAAATGTAATTCACAGAAATGTTATACTTGTGATTAAGTAATAGTCTTATGAACAATATATCTATTCCTACAAACTTTGAAATAATTATCTTTATTTCGGGTGACTAACTTCCACCGAACTACGAGTATCATCAGTCTTTCAATGGTTTCTAGCTTAAACAATGCGAATTTACTAGTATACCTCTACATTCGTATACTCTACTCTAGGAAAACTAATGAGAATTTCTTACAGCAGTGTTACACTGATGATATCTTCTACGGACTCCGACACAGTCCACACTTCTTATCCGTCTAGTCAATCTCACGGTAATCACAGGAGGCGGCAAGGTGTCATTGGCTAATGCATCTTGAGAACTGCAAGAAAATTACACCATAAGTAACTATAATATTATTTATTATAAATATGCACATATTTTTAATATATATTCCGCCTTGATTCAAACGTATTAACTGACACATATTTCTCTTCTTAAAAAAACATTTTTAAGAAAATAAATTTTCTGTCAGTTACGTCAACACCAAAGCTCTTCGTTGTACCAGGAACAGAGGCGCCGTAGGTAAGGCATGGGCGACGTGGGCCATCGCCTACGGCCTCACTGTCCACGGGACCTCGCGCCTAATGACGGGTCATTTAAATTTTTCAAGAATGTTTCATATTTTTCAATTATTTTTCCGTTTTTGGAATTTTTCCAATATTTTTCTTGAAATTTTTCCGTCTTTTGAAAAATTTCAAAAAAATACCTACCATTACTCGCGCCTCGAAGGTTTATGCATTAAAAGCTGTGAACGCGACTAAAAATTTTACTCGTCATAGAATGATAAATAAACGATAAAGAAAATAATTTAAACGAAGTTTACCCAAATATTTACATAGTCATTCGAATTTCGTTAACATTACCGATAAGTACAGCCTCACAGGAGTTTTTCAAAACAAAATAAATAAAAAATTATTATTAAATTATTCAATATTAAAATGGGTAAGGAAAGACAGTAACAGTTTTATCTGTTGAAGCAGAATACCATCTAAGGATAATTACGGTACAATTTTATTATAAACGAGTTCAGTAAAGTTAAAAGCAGAAAATTTCTGTTTCTTTAGTTTTTTTTAATTACCTTTAATATTAAGTGGTCAAGGAAAACATATGTATTTTCATGAATAAAATTTTGACAGTTTCAGTTGTCATTTTGCTTCGCAATGTATCTTCCTCACATCAAATTTGGATCTTGCCCCGCCACTAACTAGGAACAAAGTAACTTTCCCGTAGAGATCGATTCTTAACTGGGAAACTCTTCGGGAATGTTCAGGCACTTTCGGGAAGAAGATACTTAAAACACGTGTCGATTTGTAAGATTAGATTTTGGCAGAATACAGGTAATAAAGATACATAAATTAATTATAAATAACATATATGTTGGATTTCCACAAACTAATGCCTGAGTCAATACAATATAGCAATACTCTCTATTCAAGTATGACTCTATCTATGTAGTAACTCACTAAGCGGTACCACGGGTGCCAAACAACAACTTGTGGGCACGCCCAGATTTACCTAATCTCTAAAATAACTTAATATCATCAATCGAACCTGGGTTTCTTGGTTTGAAAAGCCAATGCTGCGATGCGAGCTCAATGGCGGACCAGTCATAAACCTACGTATAAAAAAAAAAGTGTGTGTGTCAGCTCCGACGCACGACTGGAGTTTACTGGTTTTTTCCATATTTTATATACTTTTTATTCACTTTACTATATACAATAATATTAAATATCAATATTAATAGATATAAAAAAGTAGCATTTGCCATCTTCGATTTGAAAATGAACGTCATTTTCGTAATCAGCACCCCGAGAAACCTATCTAACCTAACCTATATATTGGGTCCTTACATATGAAATTGGCGTTTTGTACGGGAGGAATATAAAGTCGTTTTTTTTTTGTAAAATATATTTAATTTATCAAAGTATGCACCGTTGTTATCTATGCACTTTTGCCATCTCATAGGTAGTTCATTGATCCCTTTACTAAAAAAACCATGGAGTCGAGAATCAATAAACTCTTTGAAGGCGGTTTGGACTGCCGCATCGGAGTTGAATTTTTTTCCTTGTAAGAAGTTGTCCAAATTCCGGAAAAAATGGTAATCTGTTGGAGCAAGGTCCGGGGAGTACGGTGGATGTCGCAGACATTCCAATTGTACCTCATCTAACTTAGTGGTTGTTTGTTGTGCAGTGTGTGGTCTTGCGTTGTCGTGAAGCAGCAGTGGCCTAGAGCGATTGACCAATCTCGGTTGTTTAGCAGCTAGTTCTTCCTTCATGGTTTGCAGTTGCTGACAATAGATATCTGCCGTAATCGTTTGGCCAGATTTTAGAAAGCTGTTGTGAACGACACCGGCGCTAGTCCACCAAACACTCACAAGTAACTTTTTCTGAGTCAATTTTCGTTTAGGGCAGGATTTGGCTGGGTCTCCAGGGTTCAGCCATTGCGACGACCGCTTACGATTATCGTACAGTATCCACTTTTTATCACAAGTAATGATTCGATTTAAAATCCTTTCGTTATTGTGTCGGTTGAGCAAAGTAACACAGCAGTCGACGCGTGTTTGCAAGTTCGATTCACTCAATTCATGAGGTACCCATCGTTCAAGTTTTTTTACTTCCCGATTTGCTTCAAGTAGATTAATACAGTTTTGTCACTTACCCCGAAGCCTGCAGCTATCTCTGAAGTGCTTTGTGATAGATCCGCTTCCACAATAGCCTTTAATTCTTCATTTTCCACTTTGATCACCGGCCGTCCACGGGGTTGGTACTGAAGGTCGAAATTTCCAGAACGAAAACGTTGAAACCAAAAACGTACCGTGCTTTCTTTTGCGACACCAGCACCGTACACATCATTAATCCTTCGAGCTGTTCCTGCAGCACTGGTGCCACGGTAGAACTCGTACTCGTAAATATACCGATATTTCATGTTTTCCATTGTGCGGTAATAAGCGACGCCAAAGAAAAAAATAATGAGGAAAAAACAAATGAATGACTGTTTTCAAGACTCAAATGTACCAGCTAAATGAATTTATAAATTTGAATTTGGAATTCTTAACCAAAGAGGAGATATTTCAGATCAAAGTGGTCAGTACGACAAAACGCTAATTTCATATGTAAGGACCCAATATATATATAATATTCATCATTTAAAGACGCTGTAGAGTAGGTATATATTATATACCCATATATTTTATATAGAAATAACATATAGGTGTATTATATACACATAATACTTACATGCGTAAGCTGCCCAGCAGCATACCCTATGTACGTCTTAATACTCACGACTGAAAAGTGAAAGGTGCGCACAAAAAACGTAACGCTGTCATTCGATGAATAGATTTTACTCCTCATATTTTTTTCATACCGGGGGCCTTATATGAAAATCGATTCTTAAGGAGTAAACTCCAAAAACTTACGCTGAATTATTGGCATTGTATGAAGATATAATACATATCTATAATATATATAATGTACCTACATGCACATATGTAAATTGTTTCGCCACAATAACAAAATTTTAAAAAATATGCCTAGTATTAAAGAAATAAATATATCAAAAATCAATCATAGATCATATCAAGTCTATAAACGTTAGTAATTAATTTAGGAAATTTTGCTGTAAAAGAATGTGCTTTCCCGATATAAATGAGATCCCATTTCCAAATTGTTTCATATATTTTTTAAGCACCTTCAAAATCTTACACTGAAATTGACAAAACAAACGTTAACATAAATACAAAGCTACTATAATGAAATCTAAGATGTCGGTAACGCATAGCTTTAAACACGTTAATCTAATTTAAGTACCTACCTATATATAAACACATAAGTCAAAAAATGTAAAAAAGCACTGATGTATCATCCAACTAAATTGTTACGCATATTAGTTTGAACAGGCTTTATAAATGTGCTCTGCCTGTAACAGGACTGTAACATTAATTTAATGTAAACTTGAGTTCTGTTTTGAATATTCATGTTCACGGAATGAAGATTAGTTCTAATAAGCGGACCAAAAACTATTTCAATGATAAAAAAACAGTTAACCTGCTAATAAAATTTTATTTTTAAAAACAAAACCTGTTTACAGACTTATTTCTAAAAGACGTAATAACATATTTTTGGGATTTTAAAAAAATATTTCATCTTGTATAAAACTTCAATATATTTTTATGCTTTATGACAGAAAATCATAAATTTCAAAAGTAATAAAATCTCATTAAAGTTCCGGCACCGCAAGTACATCGATGAAATCCTTTTTTTCTCAACAACAGAACATAAGCGATATTTCATTCTCGGTTATTATACAACTAACGAAATGTGTACTACGATCATGTGAGATGATGACAAATGAGGCAGGTCCTAATTTGTCGGGGATGTTGTATGAAGCGCTATCAGCAGGATACTATATTATATATGCCAATGAAGGAATTTTTATTATGTGTACCTGTTACAATAATTTTTTATAGATTAATTACATAATTGGATATATAAAATTTATGACTTCATGTAGAACTTCTAGAAGTTAGAAGAGACCGAAAATTGTACTATCTATGAAATAGCTCAGTAACTTTAAAACTGTAACCGCTTGGTTAACTCGGACCAACGACTTAATAATGTGTAAATAAATTTAGAATACGGCCGAAATCGTGAGGTCTCATAAACCCGAGTAAATTGCAAGCTATAGTAATCGGCAGCAAGTACACACGTCGTCGACTTAATTTTTTATCTCTACCTTCAATCATTCCAGATGGCAATGAAATTCATTATGCGGACACTGCTAAGAACTTGGGTGTCATAGTCTATCCTCATTCTGGAATGCTCATATTGTGAAATCAGACTAAAAGTTAATTTCTCTTTACATTCAGTGAAACATGTTCAAAATTTTTACTTTTATATCTCCTTTGCTCTACCAATCGTTCAATCTAAAATAAATTACGCCGATACCTACTCTGAAGAGCTGAACTGAAAAGTTCCTAAATAAGCTTTGAGTGCTTGCAAAACCTTTGGTAATCATGTCATCCTTAGTCTTAGAAAATTTACATGCACGTGCACACATGAATATAATGTCTTATATGCATGTGTGCATTTGTATACCCGATGGATATTCCCGAAATCGAGTGAAAATAAGATAAATGCAGTAGAAATGAGATCTCTTAACAATATGTGCGGTGCGGTGTGCGGTGTCATCCTTGCGAACAAAATAAGCAATGAAAAGATAAGCAGTATGACAGGGTTGCACCACAGTGTTATTGTAAAAATGAAGAAAGGAATGTCTACCACGCCGAAGTGCGCGGGTTCGAATCCTGCAATGTGGACAGAGTTTTTTTTTGATATACGATCAAACCTAAAAGACACCAAGCAAAGCTCGTGCACGCAGCTGCTGTTCAAAAAAAAAATTTTTGCAATGAGCATATCAAGTTTACTGTTATTTATTAACCGACTTCAAAAAAAGAAGGAGGTTCTCATTTCGTCTGTTTGTTGTTTTTTTTTTTGTATGTTTGTTACCTCATAACTTCGTCATTTACGTACCGATTTCGAAAATTCTCTTTTCGTTTGGTAGGTAATACTTCAGAGGTAATCTCGTTTTAATTTCACCGATATTGGAGCTTGGACTTCAAAGATACACTAGATAACGCGACCTGGTTATAACCTTTATTTATATTGACGATTCTCTTGTATATCGTTGCGCTCCGGAATTAGAATGAAGTTAATTGTAGACCTGCCCTAGATATTTATTTAGGTCAAGACCACTCAAAAGGGAGAAAAAAAAATTTTTATTAAAAAAAATTAAACCGCCTTCAAAAAAACACTGAAAAGAATAAAATAACTATCCTTTACTAATCAAAACTCAAGTACAATTAAAATAACTTTATAAATACGATACACATACATATATAATTAAATTTGACACTTATTGAAGTCGTTGCCAAATCAATGTACATAAAGTCTATTAGTTTGGTGGGCTTGGCACCGACTTCAGTAACTGTTAAATTTATATAGGTATGTGTATCGTATTTATAAAGTTATTTTAATTGTACTTGAGTTTTGATTAGTAAAGGATAGTTATTTTATACTTTTCAGTGTTTTTTTTGAAGGCGGTTTAATTTTTGAATTGTCTTATTCATTTTTTTGTACATACAAATGCATACATATTACATATACACATAGATACATATCTTCACGCTATATCCCTAACGGATTAGTTAGAGAGGATGGAGCACCAAGCGTCGCGGTCCTCACATACTTCTTTCGATTCTTCAAATCTCATCATTCTCTTCACACATTTTCGCCTAGGCAAGTGCTTTTGAGATTTTCATCAGCTAACACTCTAGTTATTTAATCTTCATAAGTCAGTCTTGGTCTTCCTTGGCTTCTTTTACCACTCGCTTTCGCTCTGTAGATTCCAGAAGACCTGTCAACCAGCCTTTATTTCTCGGGCAGTCATTTTGCCATCAACAAGTGTTGTCCAGTGCTGTCTAGACAGAAGTCAATAAAAACGGTAATCTAACAAGATAACACCCCTTACGCCGAGGCATCTTCTCAATTTCCTCCTGTTCGTAAAAGCTTCGTTGAAGTTATAAAGTCTTCTACTCCACATACTTTTTCTAATCCTTCTCCTAAACAACAACTTCATACCTCACACAATAGATCGCACATTAAAACAGTTATTCGTTCTCGCCCTTCTACCCCTTTTTCCAATGATAAAAAATATGATAAAGCAGCTTATCAGGCTATCATTAGTAACTCTTTCTTTTCTCTACCTAATGGTAGTGCTTTACTTCTGTCCTCCTCTAATTCAGTGACCCCAAGTGACGACCTTTTAGAATTATTTATTATCGGTGTGCGCGCATCCTCGTGTACGAATTATGATTGTTTACCATCCAACGTTGCCTGCAGAACTTTCGAAAATTATCTCCACCATCGATAATAATGGATCTAGTAGCAGTCCAATGAAATGCACAGAGTATTCGTCGTAAAAAATCGGAAATATAAAAATGAATCCCATCCTTCTCGCCGTTTCGAAGACCTGGCTTGTCTCTGGATCTCGGTTCAGAATCTCGGTTTTTCATGCGTCCAGGATGACAGGGTTGATGATTATGCAGATTGTGCTATTTTTATTAAAAGTTCCCTTTCTTATTCTCAGACGTCTCTTCCCTCTCACTGTCAAGATATTAATACTGTTGCTGTGAGAGTTTTGAATATATATCTTTTTTATGTATCTATATTCTTCATCCCCATATCTCTTTAGTTCCTGAATTTTTTTCTATTTTTTCTTTACTTCCTCCTCCCATTGTTGTTCTGGGAGAATTTAATACCCATCATGTATCATGGGGATCTCATTATTGTGACAGTTTTTCTCCATACCTATTGGACCTATTAGATGATTCTGATCTATGTTTTCTCAATGATGGCTCCCCAACTAGGAAAATACGTCCCTCTCAAAATTCTAACAGCGTAGTCGATCTAACTCTTTGTTCCTTGACTTCCTTCCTTTGAATATTAATAGTGAAACAGTCCTTCAGTTAAACTCTGTTATATTTCTGGCTGTTATTCTGGTCTATAGATTATCTGGGATTCCCCATACAAAGAATATTAACATTTTTTGATATCTTGCAGGCACCTGGTGGGGTAGTCACCCATATACTCTGAAATTATAGTAAAATATCTTAATTATTAACCACCTCGATTGTGGCCTATTTCTAATGTTCCTAATTTTAAGTGCAATGAAATCCTCCCCGGTTAATGTCCTTCAGGTAAATTGTGTAGATCCTCCACTTTCACTTCGCAGCCAATATTTATGTGAACTATTTTATTATAATATAATTCAGTATTCCTCCCATCCTTCACATGCTAAACTTAACTTTCTTTTTTAAGAAAGTTAAGTTTAGCATGTGAAGAACGTCGAAGAAGAAGACGTTCAAGTGATGGTTGGCCATGTTTAGTACAAGTCTTTCAAATTTCTCTAGCTTTTTTGTACTCAGTTCCCTATGACGTCCTTATTTTCCGCCCTTCGGTACTATTAAACTTTGGTATTGGGAAAAAATCGTTCAATGCTCCTACGATTTTTTTTAATGTGTAATGAATGGTCTGGCTGAACAACGATGTACACAGATGCCTCAAAAATGTCGAGCTTCAGTTGTGATGGCGCAACTGTTTGGTTACCATCATTTAGAATTGTCCTCAATTGGAAACTTCCTCCTCAACCTTCTCTACTGGAGAAGGGTTAGCCATTTTAGAAGCAATCAAATATTTTAAAGTTCATAGTAATACTCTTATATTTTCAGATTTCGCTAGTAGTCTCCAGGTTCCCGATTATTATCAAAATTAGAGTGGAACTTTCTTACTGTTCTCAGAATAACTTAAAAATAGTCCTGGCTTGGATCCTTGCTATTGCAGCATTCCAGGCAATGAATCTGCTGATTCTTGTGTTAAGCATGCAATCTCCCATGACTCTACGGACAAATATACCATTTATTGTCACGACCTGAGGTCTTCGGCTAAACCGAGTTTGATGGAGGCTTGGAGCTGGGCATGGCTGATCTCTAAATCAATTAAGGCAAATATTACGGCGGCATCCAAAACGAAATGAACCCTGGTTCTTTACATATAGAGATGCAAATGAAAAGGTCACCTCAACTATTTGCCGACTTAGATTGAACCATGCATGCACTCCAGTTCACTTGGCTAAACTTCATATTCGAGATCATTCTATCTGTGAGTGTAGTTTAGATTAGGGCACTCCTGATAACATATTTTTAACGGTCTCAACCCACCAGTCTCGCTATATGACATTCTTACTTCTGATGTTACTCGTCCTACAAATTTCAAATACTTACTTATTATCTTTCATCCATTCCCCTTTTGTCAACATACTCTGTAATTTTATCTCTGTAAATAACATTAAACTGTAATATGTAATAATTATTATATTGTCCTTATACTTATTACTTATGTGTGTTCTGTTGTTTTAACAACGTGGGTAACGTTGTGTTATGTGTGGGTGACATTGTTATCAAGTTTGTGAAATGTGTTGTCTTGTGTCCAGTTTATATTTATTCTATGTTGTCTTGTACTATTTCTTTTTAGGTGTGGATTTCGGCGCAACTCTTTAGTCTCCAAATTGAAACCAAAAGGAAGATCTTATGTATATTTCCATTGTCTATATTCCTACTTCAATTGCTGGAATCTTTATAAATAACGTTAATTCCCTTTTTTCTGTTATCCTCATTATTACATGACTTTGGCAATATTCGCAATCGCGACGGTACCATTCAACTAAAGAACAAGAGGAAGAAGACTTAAGAAAAATGTAAGGGTTCCATTTTTGCAATAATCACTACAGAACCCTAAAAATAAAAAATAGACACCGTTAAAGAATTATACTATCAAAGAATGAGTGATGAAAGACTAACGAAGAAATCTACTGAGTGAAAGCGAGTGGTAAAAGAAGAAGAAGCCGGAGTGTTAGCCGACGGAAATGTCAAAAGCACTCGTTTACCTAGGCGAAAATGTGTGAGGAGAATGATGAAATTTGAGGAAGTGAAAGAAATATGTAATGACCGCGACGCTTGGTGCTCCGTCCTCTCTGACTACCCCGTTCGAGATACAGCATGAAGATATGTATGTATGTAAATACTATTATTGTAACGTTACTTCCTGCAATAGATCATTGAAGCAAGCTTCAAATACATTGAAGGAACTTTAGATCATACCCATTAACCAAGCTGCTTTTAGTCGTCTTGGGAAAATAATGAAATTGCAACATAAAAAATAGAAATTGACATACATCATATTATACATACATCACTCTTTTCTTCTTTTTACTGAGCTCATTTTGGGCGCCAATCACGATAATAAGGTGATTACGTTTAATACGAATTCATTAACATTTCCTGTTTATTCCTAAGATATAATCCTAACGCACCCAATATCCAAAACAATCTCACGAGGCGTATCATAGTTCCCTTGTCCGCCGGCACCTCACTAATTAAGAGTGACGGTATTCTGATTACGTATTTATCTAAGTAACAGCACTTTGTATCTCGTCGTATTAATCCTGGATCTTCGGAACGTTACAATTATCTCGCGCGCATTCATTTGTACGTAAATAGCTCAAGCTTGTTTTCAAATAACGGTCGAGTAACCCTGTAAGGATTATTAATGACCATAAAAATCAATGAATGTGGCGCATGAATACTTGAACATCCACTGATTAAATATCATCTTTTTTATGCAGCCTCTTTTAAGTTATTGTACAGAAATTTCATTCTACGCACTCGTAATCGAGAAAAGTATAGGTATCCGAATCTCTAATCTGTGAATTTGCGAAATATTGTTCATAATCGGGTCCGTTATGTACATTCACAATCTATTCAGTTATATTTAATATCAATTGAATTATAATATTCGTGTCTAACTAATTTACATAAATGTTATCTAAATTAGTTAGACACGATAATCGTTTTTTTATATAAAAGAGGGGGAAAACCAGCAAGCGAGTCACCTGGTGGAAAGTGATCACCGCCACCGTTTACGGGAGCGCTGCCGGCCTTTATGGAAAGAGGGAAAGGAAGGAAAGGAGGGAGAGGCGGGAGATGAGCCACCAGCACTCTTACTCACGGAACGAAAGACAATAGTAATAGATGCTGTCATTTCACGCCGATATTCTGTGAGAGGATAGTATTTGGGTGAACCAGCCCAATTCGTGCTGCAATGCAGCATGGCTAGAGCCATGTTTGTATGGTAGTTTGGTCTTACAATATAAATAATGAAATTATACATTTTTATATCCTTCCATCTTCAATATTTTGTCATGTACTCTTAAGAAACCATAAACTGCTTGAGGTTTTCGTTAAATCTCACTGAATATTATTTATTTATCAATAAGTTCTAGCTTGTGGTTTTAAAATTGAAAAAATAAATTAGTTTTTAATTTTGTCCCAATTTATTACGATACTATTAATTATAATTTTAGTATGCTAAAAAAATATTCTCTAATTACGTTGTTTCAAAATATCGATAATATGAACATTTAAACATACATGGTATGTCGTATACATACACATGTATATACATACATACATACTTAGATTCCATTCCACTTAGATTTTTATTTAAGATTTCTTTGTAAAATAAAATATTGTTTTGTGATTTACCCGTTTCGAAACAATAGAATACCTATAAATTCTGAGCAAAACGTTTCGTTGTTGACTGTCATAGTCACCCATGAACTTGCCTCTTCTTGCCCTCGCTACTGCTAAACCTACATAACACAGCTAGAAATGCAAGAATGTTACCTAAAGAAACTTGAAAGTTTTCTTCTAACATTGTTATTTATGGTTGACAACAGCAACATTTTTCAATTCTGTCATAATGTTATATCTTGTTTTCCAATCTTGTCATTTAGCAGAAAATTAAATTAATTGTTTTATCAAATAGGTTCATAGATCAATGTTGATTAAACGATTAGTTTAATGCGTGCATAAATTACATAAACACATAATACTTTAAACTATGCATTTTATAGTGTCGAATATTTTTCTTTTAACAGATGATAGTCGACTCTTACTTTTATCGTGTCTTCACGAGAAAATTTCTCTTGTGGACCTGCGCATACTTGTTACTTTTACCATCAGCGATTGACGATTGACGAATCACTTTTCGGAAGCAACGTCTCAACTCTAAACCGCGCACATTTGATCGGTAAGATTATCTGCTAAATGCTTTGGCGAATTCAGTAACTCGATACCTATCGAGATTGTCGAACGCGGAGAGACCGCAAAAACCAACGCGACATCAGTGTAATCGCGAAAGTATATTTAATATTAATACAATCGAGAGCAGAAAGTTGCTGAGACGTGATTACAAAAATTGCCCTCTCCAGACCCTCAGCGTTTAATATATTTATAATATAATGAAGCTAATAACCAAATTATTTATTTCTGCTCGAAATAATTACAAAATCCTTGAATAATATGTACTAATACCATCGGCATAGTTTTGAAGCCTAAATAAAAACAGACTACATTTCAGCTGAAAATGTTTTAGCGTACCCATAATAATAAAGGATAAAAGACTACGGATCTTCACACAACCTCTCTAGTCGCTAATTACGTACATAGGTTATAAAGAGATTACTAATTAGTATTAAAATAATCTCAAAGTCAGAAATTGAAATAATAATGCCTTATTAGATATCAAAGTGCCTACGTATCACAAAGTAGATAAAAATGTTGGTCTTGTCTTGTTTATAAAATTGACAGTAATCGCGAGCTCATTACAGCACTATCGACACTGATGCACGTCAATCAAACGCGCCGGTGCAAGCAATCAATGGCTGAACCACAATAACAGCTTGTTACAAACCCGACGCTACGGGGTTTCCATTACCTTAATTTAGTCGATAAAAACCGTACGAGGCAGGTCGCGAAGGCATGTTTAACCTTTAGCCTCAGTGTCGCGTTCAGTCTTTATACTCGGCGAAAACTTACCTATATGTACACAATTTTAATTTAACGCAGTTAAAACTTAATTATTTACACAACTATTAATTTAGCTCATCGACAACATAGGTACGTCGATTTGTACTATCAGTATATTGATACTGAATATAGCCAGTGCACAATAAAACAATAACATAAGACCGAAAGCCGGTAATACGACGTGATTGTCTTGTGTTTGTACACATGCATGCATAAAAAATAATCCAACAAACATTTTCTTTAACAATTTGTTAAACAAAAATTTGTTCGGTTTTTTTGTTTATGCACATACTATAAACACGAACCAATGATGCCGCGTTACCGGGTTCAGATCTCACGTTTTATGCACGGTAGAAAAGTTTACATATGTATGATCCAATTAAAGTCAGTTTACATATATTTTAACTTAGTAAATATACACATACACACTTATACACATGCACACATACACCACTTCCCATTTTGAGTGTACATCATCAAAGACCAACAAAATCAAATCTTGACACCATCGCCACTGCTAGCAAATTTTAGGAGTTACAGATGATGATAGCGAATCAAAACCTGAGAGTGGTAGGACGATAGCCCATCGCCTATACAATTTCCTTGAACAACCTCTTTTACCAGTTTTACAACCTAAGAAAGATAAAAGGAAAATAAGCAGCTGGCACATTTTATATACTTTTCTCTCTCATATGCTGCGACCCCGAAGGATCCTTTAGTCGCCTTTAAAGACAGGAAGAGAACACCATAGCTTTTCTAGCCCGAGCTACAGTGCTGGCATAGTTATACATATTTTAACAGTTATATTTTTGAAATATTAAAAATGAAAATGTAATCATATATTTTCTAGAAATAATTAATAAAATACGCACCGAAATGAAGTTCCGAAAGAGATAGTTCATTAGGATCATGAAATAAAGTATTATTACAGGATTTAATTTTCAGATAACTACAGAGTACTTATAGCATAATTTATTATCATAATCGGTGCTTAAAAATCGTGATGTATAAAACGATCGGATAGTGAATTACCGTAATAAGCGTGTAAACGTTCAGTGTTTATAATTTTTGCCTTTAAATTACAAAACGCATTACAAAATGAACTGACGCTTTTGACATCAGAGCGGCTCTGCCTTGTTAAAAAATTTGTACCTCGTCTTTTTTATTTGTAGAAAGCTTTTACACAATTGTTAACATTTATTATTTGAAATATCTTTGGCAGTATCTATTATCACATTGAAGCTGGGTTATTTAGTTAATTTGAGATACCATATTAAAGTACTTCGCGTTAAATAAATAAATCTTCAGTAATAATATAACACAATATAGTGACTGGATAGGTATTTTGTTTGCTATATTTCTATAACGAACCTAAAGTGTCATCGAATAATTACAAAGAAAGAATATGGTATACCTAGACAAGCACTGTCTTTCTTGCACGGCCACGCCTCCTCCACATGTTCTAGAACAAGGGCTCCAACTCCCCCATGAACTCCATGCATATGCACTGCTGACAGGCTTATCCGTAGTCTGAAATTTATTACAAATTATTTACATTAGGTTAGAAAAATAAAACCAATAAACAGTTGGAAGAATCTTTATCGGTACCTATTCATTAAAAAAGAAATACCTCCTTATGATATTTTAGAAAGAAAAGATTAAAATTAAATTATTAGTAGTTTGTAAAATATCTCACCTGCGGCGCTGCTATCGTAATGTTTGACGCTACCGCGAATATTACTGTCTGAATTATTACAGTAACCCTGAAAAAATGCAAAAGGTAAGTTACAAAACTTCCCACTATTTTTCATTTTGGATGGACAGAATCAATGTCCAATAAAAAGCATCTTGACTTCATATCTAGGAAAAATAATTTTTTGGGCTATCAAATAACTTTTGGGCTAGTAACATGAAGCTAGATAGTGACATATTAGTAGCTCATCGCCTATGTCACTGTGCGTTATCCCTCTGCCGAAATAGCAGACTTTTTCAAAAAGGAATTTCGAAGGCTAATACACTAATTACTTTTTTCATACACCCAGACTACTATAAAAACGAAAGATTATGTAATTCAAAATGATAAATTTTAAATATTTAATTGTAATTTTAATAAGTACAAATAAAATTATTATGTATCTCTGAATTGCTTGCAAGCAATGTTATCTACGTACAATAAATTCTAAAGAAATAACACACAATTCAAAATGGCTCTTAACTACTTCAACTTACACTACCTTAATTATCATCCTATCCACAACCAATTTGTCAGTCTGTACATACATCACACAATTTACTAGTCTCACGAACGAGGTAATAAGCACTAACAACATTCTCTTAAATCTTTGTCTAACACACAAGAAGCGAGTTTACCGTCCAAACATAAACTTTACGGAGGTGTCCGTGGGTGACGAGTATGACACGGATTTACTTTGTCTTACCATTTTACTTCTCTTACCCAATTTGGAGTAAACAAATTAGGGTTGAAATGTAGACATTATAAACTATTAGTGCTTCTGGGGCACTATTGTACATAAACACGTATTTCACAATTAAAGCCTTCGGAGAATTTACGAACAACAAAAGTGAAAATATTTGAAATATTTTTACTCGTAATAAATTGTCTTATGTATGTACATTGTACACCCTGTAAACTTAAAATAACTATGGAAGTCAATGTGCATAATATTGTTTTACTATTATTTACAATTAAATTGTAATATTAATTGTATATATTTTGAATTTTATGTTTCTTGTGCACGTCCACACACATACCATTTATAAAAATTATTGAAACTTCTTCATTGACTCAGTCGTGACTCATGAACGTCATTTGCATAGAGTAGATCAAAAAGAGAATATAAATGTGAAATATGTATGCATATGCTTAGTAATATAATAACATGTCATTTTACGCGAGTTGACAACCCTACATGTCGTTTGCACCCACGCAGTTCTCACTGCGCATTGCGCAATCTGACAACTCCATTAGATGTCCGGAGTCGGAATGCTACATTTTCGACAAGCGCCGAATGCACCCGCACCGCACTCCACATTAAAACGATCAAATGACCATGTGGAACGCCCTAATGAACATCTTAAGTGGTTTATAAAGTGCCGATCGCCGTTATTTTTATGTTTAAAACACTTCTCCTTAAACTGTCATATGAAACACATCTGAATATTAATATTTGTGCTTAATTTAAGCATTCCTTTGTCAAAAAAAATGGTATAAATCGGTTAAGGAATTTTCGTCTTTATTTTTATACCGGAAGGCTTAATAATATAAGTTACCTATATAAGGTAAATTCATGAGTGTTAACAATATGAGAACGATATATTTCTTATCTACGCTGAAAAGAAATGATAAAAGACGAAAAGTGCTCACTACGTGAAAATTTACATCTTTCGCTTAGTAAATATTTTTCGGGTCATTAAGTACACTAAATTTTAAGTCTCATTCACAAATTTCACAGTCAAAATATATAACAAAATTATAGTTATATCAAGAGGGTAAGTACATATCTTCATGCTGTCTCCCTAATGGGGGTAGTCGGAGAGGACTGAGCGCCAAGCGTCGCGGTCCTTAATACATACTTATTTAGCTTCCTTAAATCTCATCACTCTCCTCACACATTTTCGCCTAGGTATGCGAGTGTTTTTGATATTTCCATCAGCTAACACTCTGGCTATTTAATCTTCATAAGTCAGTCTTGGTCTTCTTTGGCTTCTTTTACCACTCGTTTTCGCTCTGCAGATTTTCTTCGTTAGTTTTTAATCACTGTGCCGGAACCATCTAAGCATTCCTTTCTTCGTATTTACAATAACACTGTCATGCAACCCTGTCATATGGCGTATCATGCCCACAAGGGTGACATCGCACTGCTTATCATGTCTGCAAGGGTGACACCGCACATATTTCTAAGAGATTATATTTCTAGTGCCTTTATCATACTTTTACTTGCGGACAGAGCACCGTTCACTTTATTGCCAGCTGCTACCCGTCTTCCTACATTCAACTCACATCTTCCATCCTTCGAAAACACACTCCCCAGATACAAAATTTCATTCACTTGTTCTAGACATTTTCCATGTACCAAATGTCACAGTTCATTTGTACCGCTTCCCTTTCAAACACCAGAATATTAGTTTTGGTCACATTCATATTCAATTCTTTCCTTCACATTCTTCTTTTATGTACGACTAGTATCTGCTACTCTGTTTCAGATGGTACTATAACTACAGCATTGTCAGCGTACAATAGGCAGTTTACCACTGTACCATCACATGTCATGCCACTCCTACTACCTTTCAATGTCTGGAGGCAACTGTCCAAATACTACACAAACAGCCAGGCAGACGTCACGCAGACCTGTCTGACGCTTGAACAAACTTCAAACCAAGGCGACACGTCACCATTTATCCTTATACAGGCTCTATGGCCTTAATATAATGACCTCACAGCAGTAAGGGGCCCTCCACACCATACTCAGGCAGATGACTCCACAATTTCTTTCGCACTACTCTATCGAATGCTTTCTCATGATCCACGAAAGCTCAGAAAACTTTCCGACCTACGGCTAGAAACTTACCCACGACACCGTGGAGCGAGAAAACTGATACATACAACCCCTACCGTTCCTAAAACCACCATGCACTTACCACAAATATCTTTGAGAAACGCCTTTCATACGTTCAGTCAATACTTTGGTATTGACTGAACGTACGAAAGGCCTTTGGTCCACTCAGCACTCGCAGTCTAAACGAGAACCTTTCCATTTATAGAAAGGTACTATGATTGCGGTGCGCCAGTCCTCTGGAACCTCACCCTTCTGCCAACAAAGGTTGCACAATGCATAGAAGGTATCTCATACCCTAGGACCACCATACTTGATCATGTCAACATTCACCTCATCATTTTCCGCAGCCTTTCCACATTTCAGACTTCTTATTGCTTTCTCAATCTCTTTCATACTAATGATATCTTCAAGTCCCTGACCCGAGTGTGGGAATTCATTAGAATCGCTCTCAATATCAGAAATAAAGTCGCCACTCATACAGTTCTCCATAATATTTACTCCTTCGTTGCAGAGCGTTTTTTTTATTTGTTAAGACAAGATTTTTTTTCAAACGTACTTTATCCAGCAAGGTGTCGGACCAGTTCGGTATTTACGTACTTTTTTCCAAAATAATTTAAAATTTTCGTCAAAGTTGTCTGACGTCTTGTTTTTATCTAACGCTCTACACCTTTCACGCTTCCCTTTCACTAGTGCCTTCGTTTCTGCTTTCTGCATCTGCCTTTCATCAAATTTTTCATACCACAGTCATTGTTAGTAGCGAGGTAAGGCTTTCTTATTCTTATATACAGACTCACCTCATCGTCCCCCCACACGTCACGCTTTTTACCGTTCCCGATCTTATTCGTTCCACACACTTGTTTCGCAGCTTTGGACATACTATCTCTAAAGTTCTGCCAACATTCTTCAACATCCTCGCTCATCACTTTCTATCTATTCACTTTCAATCTATTTCGGCATTGGAGACTGCCACCCAACACGCTGTGTACCTCTCGGCAGGAAGTGCAGGAGGATAAGTATATCCACTTAAATTGTATTTTAACTAATTAAATATTTTATATCTGAATGATGAAGAAGAAAGATGATGAAGATTTAAACCCTTAAAAAAATTATAAGCATTTACTTCATTTTTAACTGACATTACAAAGGGGAGATCCACAATTCGTCGGAGTCTAGTTTTTATATGTTTGTTATGTTTTATATTGATTTCTGATTGATTTGATTTTCATATGTATGTCCATTTGTGCAGCGATTTCGATGATTTTTTTTTTGTTTTGAATATGTTATGTGCAGCGTGGTTTCATAAAAAGTTAGTTTCATTAAAAAGATCTAATAATGGAGTACTGCTTAAACAAAAACTCCTTCAAACGAGAACTACTTAACGATTTAAATACTTTGATGATACTTTTACTTATTGTTCCATTTCAGAATTGTATTAAGTTAGTTGTAGATGTGCCCTGATGTTAATTCGAACGAGACCATTCAAAAGGGAAAAATGAACAACATTTTAAGGAAAAAATTAAACCGACTTCAAAATGAAAATACTGAAATACTGAAAACATTATCCTTTTCTAATTAAAACTCAAGTACAAAAACAACATCATAAATAAACAACAAACAAATACCAACAGAATTAAATTTGATAACTTTTGAAGTCGGTGCCAAACCAATAAGTAACAATAGAAAGTCTACTAGTTTTGTAGGCTTGGCACCGACGGAACTGTTAAGTTTAAATTAATATTAGTATTTCTATAGAGTTTAAGAAGTTGTTTTTGGGTATGACTTTTGATTTATATAGGAGAATTATTTTGTATTTTTCAGTTTTTTATTTTAAAATTAGTTTTTTTTTAAGTTTATTTTAACCTGAAATGGAAAGGAACCTATTGAAGTCTTTAACAACGAAATTTTTATACCTATCTACTATCGAAATTATAAATCATGAAAGGTCGTGATGGGTAGTTACCTAATCTAAACATTTTATTTTCAAACATCGAGGTAATTGCAATGTTTTGTAAAACTACTGCGTTATCATGGCCCGAAATGAGAAATAAACTCAAGTACATATTCAATTACTAAAATTCATTTTTTTCAAGTACGCGTATAAATGAACCTACAATATAATTAAGTACGTATGTCAACACATGTCAATGCAGACAAGTTTTAAAACAAAAACAATTTAAACAGGTGCAACACGAAGATACCTACCTATAAAATTAAAAAAACACAGATAACGAACTGTTACTGATTGCTTTCGTTGTAAAGATAAACATGTCAATAGACTAATTGGATTTACGCCCGTTGGCCACTGAGCAATTGACTAGCGAGGTACACAAAGAAAGTGGACTGTACAAAGTGACGGACTATGTAAGTACATATAGGGTGATGGTTCCAAACAATTCGAACTAACATCTTATTATAATACCTTAAAATTACCTTTAATTTTTAGCTTGAACTTTTGGCATGAGTATACTTGAAACCACGGCATGTAACTCGGCCGAAACGTCAAGCCAAAATAGGTCTGTTCGATACAAATTTTGCAATCGATTAAAAATTGCAACTTCCCGATGAGGAGATGATGATATTGAAAATCAATTACAAAATACATGTACTAACTAAAAAGTATAAAATAATTTCTAGAAATTTTTATTCGCAATTTTTTAATAGTTATGAAAATACTTGTAATATTTAAAACGACAAACGTGGGGCGAATGCAATAGATAATTGATACATGAATTGTTGACCCAGTCACTAACGATTTATTGTACTACACTTGTGAATGAGCGTTGTGTGAGTTTTCTTAACATTAGCTACTCTTTACACTCCTTGGTTATTATCTATTACAAGCTCTCCATGTTTTTTTGATTGAGTGTTTTCATAGCTTTTAAAAATTCGCAATGACTTTCCAGGATTCATACTTTTTAGTATTAATTAAATTATATGTATATATAAATTAATTATTTCATATTGTTTTGTCATAAAAAAAGTAATATTAGTACCTACCACACATAGGTACTAATATTATTTTTTCTACATAAATAATTTTATTATTGTAGTTTTAGTAATAGTTTTTACAAATCAATATATCTGTTTTATTTATATATGTTGTATAATCTATATATTTATGTAAAATGGATGTTTGTATATATGTAATCGCTAAACTCAAACATTGTTAAGGTTTCTATGCTTCCCATTTGTTGTAAGTAAATAAAATCAAAGAGTGAGCAGAAAATTAATTTATTTCTTTCCTTCGACTTACTGTTTCCCAGTTCTCAAACCTAAATTATTAGATCTATCTTCATCAAAGAGGTCTTGTACAAATATAAGTAATCAACGCACAAATAGATAAAATATAATATTACTAAATTAGTTATGAAAAAATCGTCAGTGGTCATGTCATACTTTTGAGGCGTCAAAATTTATATATTTTGTGTGTTTATCAAAGATATGTATATTTTTCCTACGGATACTACTCATCAAAACAAAATTCGTTAATATGAATTAACAATTATTTTCCACTTTTTTTAATAATTTCTGCAGTCTTTGCATACTACACAAGATAGGAATGAATATGATATAAAATTCTGTGACCATAATTCTCCGTCAGAATATTAATGTTCTTTGGCGTGTTAGAAATAATTAGTAACGATTTAGCACTATTGCAAACAGTTCAAGCCAGTTACAGGTTCGTTTGAAGATATTGGCTAGGCACGTTAAGTTCCTATAATATGTAGATACGTACGTAATAAATATACATATTATTTCACAATCTTCTTCACAATCTTAAGGAAAAACAGTCAAAATATGTCCAATTTGGTTCTTGTAAAATTGAGTTTTACGTAAATCTACAAAATTTTTTATTTTATGTCTTTTATGGTATTATGAATCATGGATTTCATTCAGGGTTACCTATCACTACACATATTATAGGCCGATAAAATCTCGATAACCGATCGTACATCTTAGGCCGAATGTTACCATATTCAAGAGTCTGGGAGACGTCGAGGCTACACCGTAGCTAAAGAGGCTCTCAATAGAATCAAATGTACTCATTATAACTCATAGATATAGCGAAACAGATGTGGCGCCGGGCCAGTGCGTAGACGTGAGTGTATATCTACCATTCCGTCATTTAATTTTGTTCCATTTTTACTTTCGACTGAAAAGTAGGGTGCTATTAATTGGACACCTCTGTTGCTTGTCTGTCTGTATGTTTATCTGTGGTGTCGTAGCTCTCAAACGCGGAAACCGATTTGCATGTAGTTTTTCTTTGAAAATTACAGTTTGCTGAATGATGTTAACTACGTTTAGTGGGAATCGGTTCCGCTATTTTGAAGCTATTCAACTCTGAAATGTATATACGAAGAGATCTTAGGCACTATTTCTGATAAACTCTACGAGTTTCATGTCTGCTGGCGGCCGATTGTCTGACGATAATTAACATAAGAGATTATTAGGAACTGATACTAGTTACCTTTTATCTAGCTTTAAAGTGTCGAATAAAAATTGAATTAAAAATGAACAAAATCACTGAACGAAAAAATAATAATACGCAGCTACCATTAAAAGGGGATAAATAATTATATTACATTACTATCTGCTCTCTATAACACCACAGTACACACATAACAGTAGGATGTCTTCATAGAAAGCTAGCGTTGCGGTCTGTATGTGAGCGCGCTAATACGTACGCGCCGTGGCACGCATGCAAAGGCAATATTTAAGGTAATTATGTCTGAACATTGCAACTCGGTGTCGCACGCGACGTAAACACGCAACCGCTTCCGTTTGTCTCTAATTCGTTATTCACATCATCACAAATACAAAAATGTTTATTTTGCATAAAGGAACGTAATACTAATGCCTGCAGTAAATACGTACATAGTGACCCATAACGTCTTTGGATTCAATAATTTAAGTTATTCAAATCAACTTTACAATAAATTAAATTTTTTTAGAAAAAAAATTAAACCGACTTCAAAAAAGAACACTGAAAAGTATGCAATAACTTTACTAATACTTTACTTTATATTTATTTTTGTACTTAAGTTTTGATTAGTAAAGTATTAGTAAAGTTATTTCATACTATTCAGTGTTTTTTTCGAAGTTGGTTTAATTTTTGTAATAAAAAATTTTTATTTTGCACTTTTGAGTGACCTTGGCCTAAATAAATATCTAGGGCAGGTCTACAGTTAGTTTGTTTTCTAATTCTGGAGCACAATGTGTTAACTTCCATTCTATTGATGAGAATGAACCGTCGGCTTGCAAGGTTGCATCATAATTACACCCTAGCAGTATTCTTACAATCCGAAGACGACAGCCACCAGCCATATTCTCTGTCCGCCACAAGACTGTCTCTACTGACTGAATTTATTATATCACAAGCAATTTATATCTTCTCTCTACTACCATTATACTGTGAGGACAACGATAGTTAACAAATGACATACAAGAGAATCATCAATACAAACGAATAAAGGTTATAACGAGGTCGCGTTATTTGGTGAATCTTCGAAACCAAAGCTTCAAAATCAATGAAATTTCAATGGACCAATCTGAAAGTGTATCCTTTCAAACAAAAAAAGAATTTTCCAAATCGGATCATAAATGACGAAGTTATGAGGTAACAAACATAAAAAAAAATTAAAAAAAATACAACGAAATTGAGAACCTCCTCCTTTTTTGGAAGTCGGTTGAAAAGTAACAAACGTGAATAACGTATCCACGTGCATTGTGTTTTTATTGTTGTATACTAGGGATGTTACGGAGATTCGACTCCGATTCCGAAAAGTCGGAACTACCGATTGATATTACAGTTCCGATTTCGACTTCGGCTCCGACAATTTTAAATCGGAGGTTATAATCGGAGATCGAAGCACAGCGGCGGCGGCGGTCATGGTCAGCGCGTATGAACAAGTGAATGCTTCTCGTGAAGGGAAGCCTTCTCCTTACGTGCTTTCTGTTCGCGCTTTAATGAAACTTATCCGAATTTTCGATGTGTTAGTGTGTTTCATTTGATTTGTGACAAATTTATTTAAATTAAACAATGAAGCCAAAAACAAGTATTACTTCAAGTATTGCTTCAATGAAGTTTGTGCGAATTCATTAAAGTGTAAACTTTGTACGAAGCGAAACTTTTATTCATTAAATACAATGTTTCTTTTGGAGTCACTTCATTTGATTTGATTTACTACTAGTATTGTTTAAGATTTAAGAAAATTTGATTTTATTATTTGCAACGCCTAGGCCTAAGCAGGTGTATTATTTATTGAACTAAAATTAAAGAGGCTGAATAATGTTCGTATTATTTTATTTTATTAGACTTGCTCTTCATCTCTCTACTGCTTCCACCTTCGACTCCGATTCCGACTTCGGTTCCGATAAAACCACTTCCGTAACTTCCCTATTGTATACCTATTGTATATATATAGTATATATATATAGTATTATATAGTATATATAGTATATATATATAGTTATATATATAGTATATATATATAGTATATATATATAGATATTAGATATTATATATATATATAAATAAATGTAATGTTCACACCCAACGGGCCAACGCAACAACTCTACATATCCGGCCGAGAGTAGGCAATTCCGTTACGTGCGAGTCGGGCCTTCTTTTAAACTAAACTATAAAAATAGAAGAATATTATATATAACTAGCAAACGCGGCCCGTTTCACTGGGCGTTAGTTTCACTGGGCGTAAAAAACAAAAACAAAATTCTACTGATCCGATCGCTACCAAACTTTACAGGAACACCCGCTAGATCAATCTGAAGATTCTTTGAAAATTTCATCGAAATCGGTTCAGCCGTTTCGGAGTCCATAAGGAACATACATACATACATCGCCTTTTATATATATAGATATCAGCGGCCCCGAACTCATTTGTTAATATCCTAACTACTCTATTTAATTTGAGATTTTTCAGAATGTGATAATAGGGAAATGATGTAAATGTTTTTCGATTTTAAAGGTACCTGCATTGTTTTATTTGTCAGGGATTTTTAAATGTTTAATTTTAAATAAAAAAATAAGTGTAAGCCCTACGACAAAATTCCCATTTCTATTAGCGGCTAGACCACTCCACTAGGCTATATTTAAGCAAGGCCTTAACTGTATAGGTCTGAACCCGGACAAAATCGAGATTTTTTAATCTTTTGTTCACTTTAGTACTTTAAAACATTTTAAATACACTAATTAAAAAAAATACAAATTATACAAAAATTTATATATATAATCAAATAATTCTTTTTATTCCAAAAACTGCTTTCAATACTCTCTCTACTCATTTCTTTTTGTTTGTAATTGCATATTAAAATATGCGATCTATCCTAAGGAAATTGAAAAATCCGTTACTTACATAGCAACAAAGTTCACGTTATCAGACGTGAGTTGAGGATGTTGAAAGACTAAACCTCACTCTTGACCTTATTTTTTTAAAGTCCTGACTCAGCGCGTGCGCTGTCAATAGACCATATAATTTCTGTTTACTTTTACTCTCGAAGGAGTTTCGAGTAGTAAAAAAGTTTACCGTTTCAACTCATAAAAAAATATTTATTATGGACAAATGTTTCTATAACGGACAGACAAGGCATCCACGTAATTAGTAGCGACATTGTTTACTTCAATGCAAGTATTTACTCGCTTCATAATATGACAGCGCATTTCATTGACATGGTTCGTAACAAAAAAAACAGTAAAAATTATAGTTGCTTAAGTAAAGGTTTAAGTAGTTATAACTGAACAAACAATGTTGATTGCACTGCGCATAATACTTGAAATATTACATTTTAGTAGTCAAGTTGGAAGACTGAGATATTGCTTAATTACATACATATATACGTACTTTGATTTAAGAACCTTGTACTGTACAATTTTTTTTTATATATGTTTTAGAAACTATTTTATTTATGATGTTATCTAAAGTATTAAACATTTGATATATGTATATCATACATCCTCAAAACGTACTCAAAAAAACTTACCATAATAGGTTTTTCATCCAAGTAATAAACCTCCTCTCCATGTTGTCTTTACCTTACAACATATTCAAATTTAAATTGTTCTCTGTTCATGTTATTTCACTATTTGCACTGTTATAATAATTATGTCTTTAGTCAAACTAGAAATGAAGTTCATCTTGTGTTCATGTCACTTCACGAGTGATCATTATTATCAGAAAATCCTATAAGAAATCATCGGAAAGTCAGTTGCATGTGATGATTGCCTTCATAAGTCCTGTAACAAACAACAAGATAGTCTGTATTAATCTGGCACTACTTTTCTTTTATTAGATGGATTGATTACATTAATGAGAGCTGATGTGTCTAATGGGAGTTAATTTCATTTATTTGGATCAGTTTCATTAAATTATAGCACTCAAGCCTTAAACAATAGAAGTCTTATGAATTCATGTCGTATTAATATAGACACTGTTCAACACAATAAAAATAATAGAAATAGCACATTACACGACATAAGAATTTAAAGGTCGCATTTTGGAGCTTTAAGAGAAAATATCTCCAATTTTATAAAGGAAAATTAGAAATTATGGTAGTCGATAGTAGCCCACGACATGGCATGTTTTAAATTTGCTTTCAGAACTTGCTTTCAGAATTTTATTCGGAAGCTCTCATTTAAAAATTTAAAAATTACATAGTTTGCTTCCGTAAGTAGGTACAAATGAACGATTTGCGATCTATTATAATTAACGCCTTTATTTTTAACATATGTTATCTACATATAATGTATTATTAAATCTACTACTATTCGTTTATACTAGTAAACGGAAGTGCTAACAGTAAGATAAGAAATAAACATGGCGTCGTGAGAAAAAATGACTCATGCGCAAGTGAAATATGGAACATGCAATATAACTGCAGTTAAATGGCCTACATGACCTACGAAATGACATAGCCATGAAAACGTGCAAACGATTAATATTTTTTAACACTTTGAATCCAGAATGAAGGTACATAAAATTACCCATCCAAGACATATAGGTAAATGGATAATATACCTCTATATCCTATTTTTTTCATTTTTCTCCTTAATGTAAACAAATGTGGCGACTATGGCATTTAATACATAACTAGAGATGAGCTAGTTCGCAAATGATTGACTCAGTTGTCATAGTTTTTAGTAAAACAAACATTTTTAGAATTTTTGGCCGTTTGTGTGTTTGTGCTTCAATAAACGCCACCAAGAATTAAAAAAACAATAAACGTCATGATAAGTTTAAAAATTTATATTTTTTAAAAATACCTAGAAATAATTCGAAAAATCATGTCACTCACATATTAGAGTGAACTAATTTAGGATACTAATTTAATCTAGGAATATTGGCAACTTTAGGTAACCCTACAAATTAAAAACAAAACGCTTGACAATACTCGTAACCTCAATTTTTTCAATATTAGATAATATTAGTGTTATATGTGCGACTTTTCAGTTTCGTGCATATAACAAACAAGCAGAGTTATTAGATACTCGACCTCGCTACTCGACTCGTGAACGGTGAAAAAGCGAAATTTTTGTTAGTTTCTTGTTGTTTACATTAAAGTCAAAAATGAAAAAAATACGATATTATTATGTTAAATTACAAACTTCAGTAATAAAATCTCATTATAGGGCCATAATAAAAATGTTTTTGTAAGTTTTTGTCTGTCTGTTTATATGTCTGTCCTAAAGCTGAGTCGTTTTGTGTGCGACTTTCACTAGTGGGCAAGATATTCACAAGAATTTATTTGATATACTTTTGGCATATGCCTGTAGAAACTCGAAAACCTTTAAAATTTAGTTTTGCTAATGAAATTAAAAAGTCACTTCATTTGCAAATATTGATATAAAAACTGTTCAAATGAGTATTATCTCTTAAAAGGATTTATAGTCTTAATAAAAAAATTATTACTTTGAAATTCAAGAGGAGAAAACCGAAATCGTTGGAAATCTGTCTCATACAGACAAAACGATTAACATATTTTTTAACAGTTTAATTAGGAATATTTATAAAAACCTAAAAAGACTTTTAGGAGCTTTTATTTGAATTGAAAAATCATGTCTATATACTATACCAAGCAAATACAAGAAAAAAAATACGATTTTTATAGTAAACGTATAAAATACGTAGTAAACTAGACAAGCGTATAATGAAGCTATATGCTTTTTAATGTACCTAGCAGGCAGTAGGAAAGTCCTCTCGAATTTTTCTCCACAACTTCATTCTTACAAGACATTATCTTAAGTCAATATGCAAGGTAAACATCAGAACACTATTACCAAACTATTACAACACGCGCTCACATCAGTGTGTCAGTGTGCTAAAGCGGATAACCTGTTATCGCTATCAGCGTGTTTTGTGATGGTAAACATAACGTTACTCTACGTAACTGTAACGTTTTCATTTCAGATTTCGTTTCAATTATAAAATCAGGAGTATAAAATACTACACGCGTAAAAAGCTCGGTTAAAATTAAAAACTGAAAATATTTCTTCATAAGTTTTTCATTTCATAATGTCAAACAATGTTGGCAGATATTCCTAATAATGTATGTAGTTTATGGATTCCATATCTAGACGCAAATGTGTGAGGAGAATGATGAGATTTGAGCAGAGCAGCGATGTTTATATGTATTATACATGAACTCCGTTTAATATGAGCCTTTTGTTTATTATTATTATTTATTACTTATAAGAAAGACGTCACTTTTGTAAGAAAAGGACCAAACTAAAATATACATAGCATGTTAATGAGTTTCACAAAAAAATTTTTAAGAAAAAAATTGAACCTACTTTAAAAAAATACACTGAAAGTACGAAATAAATATCCTTTAATAATCAAAACTCAGTACAAAAATAACTTTATAATTACGATACAAATGTCTATATAATTAAATTTGACAGTTACTGAAATTGGTGCCAAGCCTGCCAAACTAAATAGACTTTCTGTTGTTTTGTTGCACATTGATTTGGCACCGACTTCAATAAATGTCAAATTTACATAGATTTGTATCGTATTTATAAAGTTGCTTTTGTACTTGAGTTTTGATCAATAAAGAATAGTTATCTTGTAGTTACTAGTGTTTTTTTTTTATTGAAGTCGGTTTAATTTTTTTTTTTTAAATGTTTTTTATTTCTCATTTTAAGTGACCTTGGCCTAAATAAATATCTAGGGTAGGTCTAAAATTTACGTCTTTCTAACTCTGAAACGTAATGACATACAAGAGAATCGTTATTTTTATTATCGTTATTTGTTATATCTTCGAAGTTCAAGCTCCAATACCAGTGAAATTTAAATTTAAAAGACAAATCTGGAAGTACATCCTTTCAAATAAAAAACGAATTAATCAAATCAGTTTATAAAGATGGAGTTCTGAGGTACAAACATAAAAAAAAATACAACCGAATTGAGAAATTCCTCCTTTTTTTGAAGTCGGTTAAAAATTAAATCATTTAACGTTAAATGTATGCATAGATTAATTTAAGAGATACTTCCAATAAAAGTCAAGATAGATTGCGGCATCAAGCCTGAAGTGTTTTATCATTGCACGAATGTTAGTTTCGTTTCAAGCCCTAACATAATGCGGTCTCTAAAAAAGAGCGCGATAATAAAACACTTAGCGAGGTGCAAAATCTACTTTTCTTTCATCTAAGTAGGTACTTACTAACGAAGAAATAATGAAAATAAATACTCCTTTCGACAACGATTTCGCACGTTTCCATTTCGCTATTCTTTTCCATTTCTAACTTTATATAGTGACAAAAAATTTATCAATAAACAAATTTGCTTTGTTTTTTATTTACACGAATTACGAAGTTTATTTAATACTCGATGAATCTATTTTTAACACAAAATGAAAGATTCTTCAATCTTGTTTCGTACTAAATTAGCAAATTGCACAGTGCGTTTACTTTTTTTTTAATAGTGATGCTTTCTATTCAGCCAGATTTATACTATAGAACTTTTATAAATACCTACTTTATAAATTGTAATAATTTTGTAAATGTATATTTGTATAGTATTTTATATGAATCTTATTTGGCCATAATATCTATCAATAACAAAAAGAAACAAACATTAGTGCTCGGTTTGATCAGAACAATGAAGAGTAATTAATATTTTTGCATTGCTTTTGAATTTATAGAAAAAAGTGTCCGTTTGTCTAAGCTTTTAATGGGAATAGAAAAAAATTTATTTAGTTGGAAGTCGACTCATTTACTTTCATAAACAGTAGAATTGTAATACTTTTAACAATCACCGAACAAAAATAATGCGTTGTTTATGCCTTGATCAGTGATTATTACGAATGAGACGTTCCTCATTCACAGGGCATAAACGTATCTAACAGACAATGGACACAGTCCCAATCATTCTCTCACGCGAAATATTTATTATACTATTGAGTTCGTAATATTTAAAATATTATTTAAACTATAGCTAAGTAGATGATAACTATAGCTAAATGTAGTAAGTAGTAGTTTTCCCTGAAGAATTAAATTGGTACATAATATGAACACAAAATTAATACATGTAATATACACATATAGTAGTATGAATTTCATAAATGATAATCCTTTACTTCCAAATTATTATAACACTCTTGTACAAATAAATACTTTCGTAACTATTCATATGGAAAAATCTTATCGTTGCATTCAAGTTAAAAAGTAAATAAAGTATGAATAAAATGGGGTCAGGCCACGCAACAGCTTCTGATGTTCTTTCATGGTGTATACAATTGGATAAATTATATTAAATTTCATTGTAAGAAAATTAATTTCATTTAAAGCCTTTTGAATGGAATAATTATTAACGAAATTGTTAACTGTAATACTTACACAAAACATAAATCCAGTATTTATAATACGTTTAAATAGGTTCTTTAATCTCACGAAACGAATTCAATTATTATCTATTACATTTTTTTTTTCCCTATGAAACTATTTTTTTCTGGTATATTTTCTCGCGTATCTGTTAGGCAGTTACAAATAAAAATAAAGGGCGTGATTCCCGCATCGAACATACGCGCCTGTATGTCCGTGTATGTTGCCTTTGCCAGACTGGACGCATCCATGCCTTCTAAATTCTAACGTGTATGGAAGTCCATTAGTTTTACTCTAATACCGGGAAATAACACTGGCTGTCTCCAGCTGCCCTGCAAACGCTTGCCAACTGATTAAAATAGGTATAGTGAATGACATTGGAATAATAAGCCGTTGCTTTATTTATAAATTTTCTCCAAAAAAAATTATAAGAGTATGTGTACGTTTCTACATTACATCTAAATATTACATTTTTGGCATAAGTACAAATCATTCATTCCTATGTTCGTTATTTATGGTCTAAAAATTGCACGAGAGTCAATGACTTTTATTTTATGGTAAATTGATAGACAAAATCTTTTATTGGGTAATAAAAATTGATATTGCCTTTGATATTATGAATCGATCTTTATTTAAGTGAATCGTAAAATACTATTTATCATTCAATTGTTTCAATGTCGATATCGATCAATACTTTCAAATACGTAGGTCCTCTGTACCTATGTAATTTCATTAGGTACTTACTGTAGTTCAGAAGCTACAACATCGATAAAATCTGAATGAATACCGTAAGCATTTTATTTAAAAAGTTTACGTATTATAAATACAGTATATTGGTATTTTTTTATTCAAATTTCGCCAAAATTTCAAACTCTAATCGATACGTGTTTCACTTCCCATCAAATTTTGTCGAGAAAATTTCCAGTTTTCTCCCAATAACACGCGCCAGGTCTAAACTGACTTTGGTGAAATTTTAGCTAAAAATATATAAATAAATTATAAATACCTAATATAAGGTGAATTTCCGCAAATTAACACCAATGTTTCGGTTCTCATACCATCTCATACCATACATGTATGTCGATTATCTACTTTCATTTACATCTTCCCCTATTCATTTGCAATTTTATGTATAAAATATTCAAACCAGTATCGGATGTCTATGACTTAAGAAATATATAAACCTAGATATTAGAATAGATATTAGACATTTGATTGAGTGTGATGAAATTTGGTGAGTTGTTCTGCGTACACCAGAAATGGTTTGTGAATTATTTCATTTAGTAAATAAAAGACTACGCGAACAAAGTCGTGGGCAACAGATAGTTTGAAATATTCGTAAGTTTCTATTTAATTAATAAAACTTCTAAATAGCTAACAATGACAAATAACTACTTTTACAAAAGAGAACTTAAGAAACGATCCGAAAAATTTTTATGCAGCCGTTAGGCACCGAATGCCTTCACATTCCATCAATGAGTTCATTCTGAACGCCATAAAACTTTGAATCGGCGCGATTCGTCCGTTAACAAGGCATGCACCTTTCACCGTCACTCTTGGTGGTCTAATAACCGTGCTCCTCTTTACTTCGCCACGAAGTCGTCCTAACACTTCACTGATAACACTTTATTATCCCCACATGTCCTATTACACTTTATTCCATTAGTGGGAATAAATAGCCGTAAAATTATGTGTAATTCCACTTACATTTAATGTCGTTTTTAAGAGTTAATAATTCTGTTCTATCAACTTACATAATAATTAATAAATGGATTGAAACAATAAATTGTACAAGACCTTTTGATCAGGATTATAAAACGCATTGTCCTCTTGAAAGGACAATGTCTAACTGCTTTAATGGAGGTCATTTTGAAATCAGAATAGTCTTTTTATGAGTTTTTCTGTCAGTTCCTACAGACCACACTAATGTAAAATACACTTTTTTTTTACAATTATTATCATTTACCTAACCTAACATATATTACTACATGTACTAGACGATACTATTATATTTAACTAGGGCATGTATTGTTATTTTAAATATAGGAATGTTTTTTATTTGATACAATAGCGAAAATCTGACTTAAAATATATTAGAACCGACATGGAACCAACATTGTTGTAAGGTGTAATAAATCTATTTTGTATATCCTCATGTGGGTGTGAATTTTATGTTTGGAAAGCGATTGGTTTCCATTGTATTATATGGATCAGCGTTCCGTTTTTTAATAATAATTAACAGCTTAACTTGCTTAAGTTTAAGTTAAGCTTGTGTAATGGAGAGTGGCATAGCAAAATCAAGACATTTCTAATATTGTCCAGACTCCAAGCCCATTTATACATACGAGTACATGCAAAACATCACGCCATTTCCATTCGGGGTGAAACCAGCATTAAGACCCAACAAAATCACAGCAAAAGGTCACTTTTAGCAATAAGAGTTACAGTGGAACTTGATGGCATTTTGATGGTAACTATTTGTGAAAGTTCGTTATTTTACACGAGCGGGAATAATATTGATCTTATAATCAATGTCCTAAAGGAGAAAGCTCGTCCTTGTACAGAAAAAGTTCTCAAGCCCCTGAGTGTTTTGTTGTTATAATTATTCTCAAGTACACTCGTGTCCGAGCGATGAGAGATTTAACATACCTACATACCTACATATATTAAAAGGAACTTTTAAATAGGATCCTGAACTGTCATAATGACTTCTATAATTACTTCCAATCTAAATTAATTTATAATATTTTTAGTAAGTTAAAATTTCCAATGTCGTTTTTCCATAAAAATTTTCTGTTATGTATTATAAAATAATACGTTATCCTACTTAATTAAAGGAAAATGTCTATTTTATGAAAGAACATTAAAACATAATTATTTATCTACCGAACATATACGGCACGCTGCTTGTGTAAAGTCATACATACATATAATAGGCTTATTTATTGTATTTTCAATATTGTAATATCAAAACAATACCATATTCAGGTCCTTGAAATGCATCACATGTTAGTGTATCGTGAACGGACTACGGTCAAGTATAAAAAATATATTTCGTTCAATACTTCAGATATAAAATGTGTCCACGACATCAGCGATGTTAAGTTATAACTGTTTACCCAAACATAACACGAATTAGTAACATGAGTGGTGCAAATTAGAGTTCAATTATCACCCGTTAGCGAAGATTCACTAAGGGCACCCACCTTTGACCTTATACAGGGCCCGATACACTGACCTATTTGAAAAGCCTCATGACGTAATTTTTTTTATACACACTTGAAAATGTAATTTAAAGGACCTGAGCATACAGCTGTTTTTAAATCACTGACACAAATACAATTTATTATACTTTGATGTTATATCCTGATTTAATTATAACCATGTAGTCCGTTAGACGCTTTGTGAGGATTTTAGATATGAGAAAAAAAGTACTCTTAACTGTAACTTCTCGATATTGATTCGGTGCTAGTTAGCTGATCGAGTTTGATCTCTGGAGTTCTGAGGATGTTTCGTTAACAAGTTTGAGATTTTGGACGGAGGATAGCTAAAAATTATAAGAATTCGTCACATTTCGTTAAGAGGTCAAGGACAAAGTTTAATTAGTACTAACGTACTTAAATGATCTTTTTAATCGACGTCAAAAAGTTGACAAGAATGGGTATAGCTATAGAGGCTTCAAGTTGAAATTTGCGTCAAACAAGTCTTTTAGATGTGCGAAAAAAAAATCAACACAATCAAAAGATACGGCTATTTGTGTAGGTACTAGGTACTCAAACAAAAATTTATGGTGTACCTAGAATTATGAAATTGGGCAAAAAGCAAGGTCTTTCTAAAGAACTAATCAAGAACACTAAAAATGAAAAATCCAAAAATTGTGAATTTGTAATTATATCACACTTTTTGCCATTATAAAGTGTAGTTGGAGAGTATGGGAGAACGTTTCTTTCAACTGCAAAGTTAAGTTTGTTTTTGATTACGACATTTTATTTTTTGTTTATTTGATGAATTTTGTATGCAAAACGCATTTTCATTTTTACGATGCTCAATTTGACACCCTTTTTTATGCCATTAGAGGTTAATGTTTCATAATAAATAAAATATATGTTTAATCATTTATTATTAATTGCTATTTTCTGTACAGAAAGTTTTGGGTTACCGAACATTTTTTTTTATCTTGTATTCCAAATTTAACAATGTTTTAAACTAATTTAGAGGTCGATTTTTCAAAATCGGAAAGATATGTGTATAATCAATTATTGGACAATTTATACTTATTGCATACAATGTTTTAGGTTTCATAATACAATTTTTTTTTAATTTCACTTTGACACGCTTATTTATATTTATAGGGGTTGAATTTCCAAAAGTTTCATCTTTTATATAAAAAAAGTATGAGAATGATAGATTTCGCTGCAATTTTGTATTGTTAAGACAAAAAATGATTTCTTTTTATAGACTACTTCTTCTACAATGTTCACTATAATTTTCGATTGAAAGTACTTAAAGAGTTGAAAGAAGCATTTCAGATATTTTTTGCAGTTTACAATTAAGGGGGAAAAATATTTTTTTTATTTCACTTAAATGTTTGAGTAAAACATTTGCAGCGCTTACCTTTACTTATTTAATTTTATAACTGGCATATTGAAATTATAAAAAAACAATATCGTTAGAAAATAATGCCTGAGATAAGAGTGCGTTCGCACAAGAGTTAATAAGAGCCTTGTCGTGGGCAGTATTATTTGTTTAACCGCTTCGATCTACAATAGGAGCGTTGAATATGTCACATTAAACCGTGGAAAAAGCTTCCGTGCGAACATACTTTAATGACTAACATATTATGATTATTATTATTGAACACTGTATATTTTCAAACTGTCAAAAAGTCAGCCTGAATTAGTAATTTCTATAATTACTTATATTATGCTCAATTTTTCGTTGTGTAAGTGCGAGTAATGTAAGTAATCTTGCGAAACTTAGCAGATATTTACTGTCCATTTAAAATTTTCTAAACGAATCTGGGCCCAACCGGTGTAACAACCTGTTCATCAAGCTCTACTATCGCAAACTAAAGTTTACTCTAAAACAAATGAAGCACATACATCACGAAAGGTAACAGGTAAATGTGTGAGTTTTTTTCTTATATCTAAACTCTAAGCAGCGCATCGATCCAGTTTATTAGTTAATTTTGGTGTAACTTAAAATAAGTTTTTTTAACCATAAAAATTATTTCCTTTATGGCCTATCTATGGTATGTATCTACATTATAAAAAGTTTTGTAATTCCTTATAGTTAATAGTAATTTTTTTCTCTTACTTTATTTCAAAGTTTTTAATAAACTAGGGAAAAGAAATTACGTGAAAATTATATAGGGTATTAGATATAACCATAAAAAAGTGTGCGTGTATTTATGTACGCACGCAAGAAGTCCTACTTTTTTGGCTTGAATAGAAAGTTAAAACTGGGCATATCTATACCAATAATATAAAGAGATAAACTTGGTTTGTTTGTATGTAATGGATAAACTCAAAAACTGCTCAACCGATTTCAAAAATTCTTTCCCTTATAGAAAGCTACATTATCAGCGAGTAACATGGGCTGTATTTTATTTTCAAAAAATGTTCTACTCGTGCGAATCCGGGGCAGGTCACTAGTAAAATTCAAAGAAATTTAAAACTGGCCGCTAGAAACGAATCAAATAAAAATGAAAACTGGTCACATATTAAAAAAAACTCTTTTAGTTGTTGACTTCATTTCATCGATAACAACATCGATAACTTCCGCTGTCTGCTAAAATTACACTCTTATCTTTTTCATCTAATGCCCCAAAACAAGTAGATATAACTTAAGCTCCCAAAATAACAGTGATATTAGAGCCTTCAACTAAACACTGAGCTTGTAATATTAGATAACGAAAGGAGGGAATAGTGCTTAAACTCTGATTAATTTTAAGAAGATGAGATGAAAATGTAGACAGATCAATCTTTACAAAAAAGAAACTGCTATTTAAAGTTTTTTTTTTAAATTTCATGTTTTCAAATACGAAACAAAATGTTTGAATCAAATTAAGTCACAACAATTCCGTTATGAACATTGTTAACATTTCACAAATTCCCTAAAGCGAGTGACATATCTACATAGCAACAAAATGCATCTACAGTGGCCCGACACTGCTTAGAAACCGCATATTAGCTGCAAGTCGCTAAAGTTTGTGACACACGTTCGCTTTTCTTGCGGTTCGGGTAAAAGTCAAACCGCAAGTACTTATGCATCGTGAGCTCACTACTTAGTAATTTTCTAGTCAAGAAGTAGGCATATTAAGTTTCTTAATTTTCTCAAGTTAATTTTAATAATAAATCTTCGGGTTTATAGCCAATATTGCTTAATTTATTCATAAACATTAATAGGAATTTTATTTACTTAATTCATTCTTAACTTATGTATATAATTCACTATTTGGTAAAAGTTGAGGTAATTAGGCTTCGTAACTTATTCTAAATAATTTCTATTTATTAAATATGTTTATCAAATAATATTACGTTTATCCTTACTTGCCGTAAAACTGTGTCTACCAATTAGGACGTGAAAAGGCTGTTAAAAAATATGTAGTACATAAACAAACTAAAGAACACCCTTAAAAATATCACCACATAATACAGATTACATTTTTTGTTAATAAAAATAACTTTAAAGTATCGTTGTACTCGTGGGGTTGGCTTCATATTTAATTTAAATAACATATCTTTCTAACATAACAAACTATTACAACACAATTCTGTGATTATGACGTACAAGCAACGCTTTTTATATTTTTCGGTTTTCCATTGAACACATGAATTCTTTAATTAAACGTTATAAGTACTATGAATAAAGACGGCAAGATTGGGAAACGTTACATTAATTAAATAACATTCGTTCATAAGCTTATAAAGTAATTATGCTATGTAATGTTTTGTATTCACCATATGAATGATACTTTACCATGTCATGTTCGTAGGTTACATCTGAACACAAAAAGCCGCAACCGGCGGCCGCTGCACCCAATCTACCGCCATTAATCAGGAATGCGCTCGCACCGGCTGTTTACTTTGAAATATCCTCTAACGAACGTCCAGTAAATAAAGATGTTTTTCTTTCAAGCGTTATCCTTCAATCGAGCAAAATACAAAAATGTCTGATAGACACCAATTTAAATAACTTGCTCTTCGATATTAACCATCTCTAACATTTTTGTTCTAACAAGATAATTTCCCGTATTCTCACTGCGTCATTAAAAAAATGATTATTGAAAAATATGCGTTGAAACAAAATAATCACGATACGTCACATCCATATTATCTTTATTAAAAAATTGAGTAAAGAAATTAAAGGTATACAGATAATTGCTTTGTGAAAGTCTTAAATCACGTTGTTAGAAACCAAATTTCCCAGAAAGCAAGCCTACCACTTGCGAATTGTTACAAGGAAAAAAAGGATACAAATTAAAGTGAACGATAAATAGATAGGCTACTTGATAGTTGAAAGGTCAACAGGCGACAACGATCGTAACATTGGACATAATGATATAACAACAACTATTGAACACCCGTGATTTCAGGTCACTGACACCCCCACACGCAATGCGAATTATAACTGAGGAAATGCTTGAAACGTACATTAGACTGAGGCTAGAACCACTCATTAGGTTAATTCGATTTTCTCTATGTGAACAGACAGTAAAACCAATATATTTGCGAGAAAAAATATCAGCCCAAGCGTATTTGAGAACGGCTTGACCGATTGGACTGATTTTTTTTGTTGAGTTCATAATTGCCATAACAAGGTTTGTATGAAAGAAAATTTTAGGAAAATACACTGGAATTATCGGAAATTTGGATGGTATTTTTGAATTAAAACTTCAACAACGGCGTCCAACATATAACACCTCGTTTTTCCATCCTAGGTTAAAAATAGTAATAGAATATCTGTTATACAAAATTACAATGTTGTCATACACAAAGCTTCCTATAACATTATCTAAGACGGCTTATTCAGACAATGCCTATCACCTGTAATCCGACACGTGGCTAACAGGTTCATTAAGTAATTAACTTTCTCATGTTACAGTGAACTTATCTTCGGAGATGTCGTGATGACAGAATTTAGTTTATCTTTTAAGATAATATACAGACAAGCCAATGGTTAGCAAAAGGCAGTGCGATTAAAACAAACTTGTTTCATTGAGACAGAGATTGAATAAGTTAAGATTTATAGAACACGTGTTTTTATCTACTAGTTTCCCGTGGCTTTGTTAAAAGTGTAGTGCTGCGATTAAAAGAAAATATTTAGTTGGTTAAAAAAACAAAAGCCACAGTTGTTTAAAAAATACTAAAACAGTCATTCGATCTTATTAATTTATACTTATATTGTTTACTTTCGCACAAAGTAAAACGAGGTACACCCTTACTACTTACTATACGTATTGCGGTTACTAGTTACTATTCTTCCGTGTCATAATAGTATCCAGAAATAATATCTAGGTATGTCAAATGAAATAACAAAATTCCTACACTAACTTATAGAAACTAATCTATAAGTTGTATAAGAATAGTAGAGTGTAGTATAAGAAGGGAGTAAAATGATACCTGAATTCTGAACGGAGCAAAAGAGTCTATAGTAAAGCGTAGCGAGGTGTTCTAAAGTAAAATCCTGAGCATAGTGAAGGATTCAATGTACCTCGCCCGAGGTAAAATTATTTTACTATCGAGTGATACACTACTTTTCATTGACATATACCTATGAGAAAAAGATAACAGGCGCTGTTAGATAGGTAAGAAGAAATTATTCTTTCTTCATGTCATGGCGCACAGATTAGCGCATTTCCCATTGTCATGAATTAATAAGTAGAATCGATATAAAGCACGTTCGAAGCAAACTCGCCTTCTCGTCCTTTTATAAAACTCCCTCATAAACTGATAGTAGGCTTTACTGAAGTTATAAAAGACTTCTTGCAAGAGCGCGAGAACCTCAGCTACACATGTATATTTAGAACTACTCAATTCTTTTCACTTATACAGAACTTTAAAACACAATGTACTATCACCTTTTGCACTTTAAAGCTCCCAAAAATGTGAAAAAGAGAAAATTTAAATAAAATGACAACTTCACTTCCCCCGTTCCCGCCAAAAGTCAGCGTTGTTCGATAGACACAAAGTTTAATTTTTAATTTGTTTTTTCTCATTGGCAGTTCTAATCAGCCGGTATTATTTTTCGTATAAGTAATGTCTTCGTTTGACCTCTTTCATCGCGGAGCAATAAAGAACATTTTTTGGCGGGAACTAGAAGTGAGGTTGTCATTTTATTTAGATTTTCTATTTTTTACACTTTTAGGAGTTTTAAAGTACAACAGTGATAGTATATTGTGTTTTAAAGTTATGTGTAAGTGAAAAGAATGGAGGCGATCTAAATAAACATGTGTAGCTGAAGTTTTCGCGCTCTTCCAAGAAGTCCTTTGTAACTTCAGTAAAGCCTACTATCACTTTACTGGAGGAGTGTTAGGGACAGCTAATAATTCTCCAGAAGTTACCGTCATTAGGCTGTCATTTTAAAGACATTGATGTACTCACCTTACCCTCGTTATACATCTATGAAAACATAATGTACACTAGAAAAAATTTAGATCTATTTCAAAAGAAAGGCGTTGTTAATGGTATGGAAACTCGTGGTCGTGGTCAGCTAGTTATTCCTAAATTTAAATTACAAAAGTCAAGTGGTTCATTTTTGGGTAACTGTGTTCGTTTTTATAATAAAATTCCTCAAGAAATTACTCAACTAACGGAAAAGAGATTTAAACTTGTCATTAAACGCACACTGATTGGAAAAGCATACTACAAAATTAGCGATTTCATTGAAGACACAACAATAGACTGGAAGTGATCCTCTCTGCATATGCATTTACTGGCTTTATAAATATTGTATTTTTAAATAACTGTTGTAGAATGATGTTGAAAAAATGATACCTGACTGAGTTTCTTGTCGGTTCTTCTCAGTATTCAGGTTTCCTTTTTGAACCGAACTAAAGTAGATTTGACGTTCAAAAATACCTTGCATTTGGGTTTACTTGAATAAATTGATTTGACTTTGACTTTGACTTTGAAATCTATGGACTGGTCTATGACTACATTGGATCTTCGTGACGGAAGAAACAATGCCGTATTATTTGAACAAAAGCTTATTTATATATAAATTGAATCGAGTGTAGACAATAAACCCAAGTGATTCCATTTGGTATGTGAAATAATGTTACGGTTCATACAATATATGTACTTGTTTGTGCAATGATGTTTAATGCTTTTATTTTGTGTTTATGCCTCATTGATTATTGTAATTAAGTTTATAACCCACTTTCCAAAAAAATAGTATACCTCGTACCCATTTAAAAGCTCATAATGTTTAGCAATTACTGGTTACTCTCTATTCATTTTAAATTATTTCCTCTGTAAAACTCTTTAAATGCTACCACCGTGTCGAGAATTCCTACGTAAATAAATTCTAAACAAAACTCCGTCTCAATCCCTTTATTCAAAAATGTAAATAAGGCGCATACACGCATATTCTCACACTATAAAATTTAGCATTACATTGACTTGAGATAAGACGTTTTAAGATACATAAAATAGTATCTGCTAGTCTTTAAACCATTTTTCTTTCCATTTTATTTCATGTAAACATTGTTTTTATTACTTCCTTAAATTTTTCAATTGAAGTTTTAATCAATTGAGCTGAAATTTGGCACACACCTTTGGTTCTAGTGGTAATACAATAGAGTGTACCTACTCAATATTATAGTATGTTCAAGATGGCGAATTATTTTCTTTACAGCCCCCTTGATATGAATATCAAATGAAAGTACTCAATGTGTAAAAAACGATAAAATGAGTAACGTCATACTAAATCCAATATGTCAGCCACCCCAAGATTTTAGTTTACCTATTTCTCCACAACCTCTTCAGCATGGGTATAAAATGAAAAGATTTAGCGAGCAGAACACGATAAGCAAAATGGCGTCATTCTACTTCTAAACGGCGGCCTTCTAAAGCGGCCTAAACTTACTAAATTTCCTTAACCACGTCCATGACGTAGAAAGGGTTTGTCAAGCAGAAAATCTAACATTATTCTAATTTCAATATGACGGATGCCACAAGATGGCCGACCTGATTCAACCATCCGAACATAAAAGCTTTTAATAAGCTTATAATGATAGGACAGGATTAAGTTAGGAACAAATACTTTCATTTGAAAAGTTATCCGTATTAATGTCAAGTATAAAAAATACTGAGCTCGTGGTATCGGTACCTACCTAATGAAATTATAGAATTTTAGTTTAATTAATTAAAACAACATGATATTCAGTGTTCAAATTAATCGTACAGGTTCAAATCAAAATTTAATTGGATCGAAATTAGGTATTTAGTAGATCACTTGTCGTTTCATCGTTTTTTTTTGAATGCATCGTTCTGCATTCAAAACAATATTATAACTCATGTACCTATTAATATAAATTAAATATAGCATTAGCTGTGATTCAGATGTTATCAGTCCGCGCGACATCTGCTATCCTGGTGGTCGTCCATCTAAGCTTTCGTAATTTGTTTATCTACACGTCATGCCACGGAACCTTATTGTTTGAATTCCTTTTAACCGACAAAGAACTCTTTAACTACTGAGTTGCGTCATATACTGATTAAAAAAGCTACTCCGAAAATATTTTAAATTGATTAAACAAACAGTTCAAATATCAGAGCATTTTACATCCAATAAAAAGTTTCGCCTATTATGTGCGTCACTTTCCAAACCATAAAAGCTTAATAAGCTAACACGAAATCTTTTAAATTTTTATAGTGGTCTAAAGAAAATAAATTCTGGTGCGTACTATCGGAGAAAATAATTAAATTATCACCGTCACTGAAGTGGAACATACAGTCTACCACAAATATCTGAGTTTATGTTTGTCGCTCCGAGAGCCCGTGATCACTCAGCTATCGTATCTGTATGTAAATAAATTTAATTTTACAGTGTGTCTAACATTAATCGGTCGACAGGGATGCACTGGGCATTGACATATCTAATACAGAGTTGTTAATATATCTGTGATGTAAGTTGAACTTTTATTTGTTTATAGATTTATAGTTTAGTCGTATCGCGTAACAACGTATGATGTAATGTATGTTCTTATCATAAAACAAGATATTACCTAAATCTATATAAATATCGTTTACAATTTGATTGTTAGATTAGATTAGTTTATGAGTAAGTATATATAGTATAAAGTATAAACTTTTCAATTATTTTTAAAATGCATTGTGATTTTTTCACAAGCCAAGCCAGGCATAATAATATCAGTAGAAAAATATAGTTAGAATGATAACCAAAACTTCGAAAATGTCTACTTCAAGTATGTCATTCATTTAAATCCTTAAATTTTCATCTAAGTATTTAAATCAATGACATTCAAAATTTTAACATAAAATGTTTTCAACAGCTTTATATAAATCCAATGTAAACCGATCAAAAAATTAATTGATCGGATTGCATCGAGATCACTTCGTGACGTCTGGCTCTCAATGGTGCTCACACGATTTAAGCGGTACTATGATAACACGCGCCATTACACAAAAACTTCACATTCAGTAGCGGAGTTTAAGAAAAACTATAAGTAATACTAATTAACGAGAAGTTAACAATAATATTAAAAATTAAAATACTTAGCTGGAAAGACCACCCAAGTTTATATCGTATTTAATGGTACGTTAAGTAACATTTAATAAAAATAAAATCGTATAATTTCTTTACACATTGAAAGCAGTTTCAATGGAACCTTTAAAAGCATTCCTTCATTCAGTTATTTTATAATATTGTATCTTCGCTACAACGGAACATCTTTCATCAAAGCAACGACCTGACGAAATAAATATTTTTGTTTCGTAAAAAGTTATGATTTAGAACACCGGTGCGTGGGAGACCTTTGCGTTTTGCCTATGGTAGTTACATTATATATATTATGTTTGTATGAATTTTGTTTACATTTAAATTTCATCTGTTCGTCGGTTGGAATTCCGCGGACGTAAAGGTACTTACAAATCTGAGTGTCAAATATCTTCATCTCAGAGTTTATAATGTATACAGATCAGATTACAGTACTGTATAACTACGATCACTTTGTAATCCGTTGCGCCATTTTATAAGAAAATTACTGCTTAAATAAAGAGTCCATTACTTTTTTAAGCATTCTATTTTCACCCGATTGCACAAGAAAGATGGGTAATGTTTTTCGGGGTGCACACTGCACATATCCATAAACACATCCATGCATCTATGTGTGTATATTTGTATGTATGTACGTATATCTGTTTCTTTGTGACTTTCTGTAGACTAAATAGGTTGACGAATTTTAAAGTACGAGGTATCGTTAGATTGGTGTTAATCATTGGTTGATTTTTTTTTTTTATATCAGAGAGGGCAAACGAGGAAGCGTGTCACCCGATGGAAAATGATCACCGCCGCCCATGGACACCCGCAATTGATTCTTAAACTCTGATGCTACAGAGGTACTGCTTAAAACTCAAAGCTTATGGATTCGTTCATTTTAAATTAGCTTAAAACATATCAAGAAAACACTTTTCCACTAAATTTCAAATTCCAACTCCTCAATCTTGATGCTGCAATGGTACTGCCTACCTACAACGTGGGGGTTTAAAATATCGTTCGTTTTAATTTCGTGTTTAAAATATGAAGGAAACACTATTCCACTGAAACTCAAATTTCAAATTTTGGATCTTAATGTTGCCGTTTACCTAAACCGTGAGATATTATTCCACCGATGTTTTATTCGTTTTATTTTTTTTTTGTGTTGAAAATAGCAAGCATTTCCACTGAACTCCAAGTTCTAACTACGCAGTTCTGTTTCGCGAGGAATTGCCTATATTAACAGTGGGACTCGAGGGTTTGTTGGTTTTGAGTCTGATGATTTAAAATTGCGCTTTATTGAATACGTCAAGCAGGCTTTTTTAACAGAATTTCGGTTAAGTTAACGTAATGATTTTATCTGTATATAAATAGGTAAAGACAAAACAGTTCTGTGGTTTTTTCTCCGCTGTTTGTCAACTAATTTAATTTTTTTAGTAGCTATTGACGAGCTCAATAAAAAAATGTTTGTACAGTTACATTATAATACGTGAGCGAAAACTTTGGATCCCATTTTTGAAATTTTTCTAACATATAGGAGTGTGAGATTCAACATAGTTTTACGTTCATACTTCATACTACCAATGTCAAAAAGACTGTCAATGTCAAACTCATACTCAATAGTTTGTGATCATAGATATGTAATCTCCTTGGATAAATTGTCGCACAGAGTAGAGATTGTCGCCAAACAGTTTAAATTATAAGTTTATATTTAAATTTACAGTCGAATTTCAACCACAGGGCGACCTCTAGTACATATAAATATACGTTAGGTAATTCACAGACATTCTGTGAATCGCATCATTTTAATGTTTACTGTGTTTACTCTGTGTGGTGGTACGGAACCTTTAGTACGCGAGTCTGACGCTCGCTTCGCTGGTTTTGTTAATGTCGATGTATTTAGGTAAACATGGAAATACTAGAAATTGGAATATTAAAGAAGAATATAAAAAGAAGATAATTAAAAAGACGAAAATCCCGATTCCCGAATGCATGTAAAAGAAACTGAAAACATAAAAAGACATAAACAATACGTGTTTAAATTCATGTTTATTTACTGCATAATCATTTTAGTACATCAAAGACTGCCTGGAATTTGTGTAGGTTTTCAAAAATTAATGCTATTAAGTTTTAACATACAGTCGGAGGCTACAAAAAATTTTTCTGGTCAATTCATGAATTACCTACATATCTAAAGAGCCTAGTTTTTTTTATCTACATTTTTTGTACTAGGCACTCTAAGAATTTCAAAAATAAGTGCCTGCCTAGTAAGTACGAAATTTAAAAATGTTTGGCGTCTTTTTTAAGTTTACTTATTATTTACATTTTTTCAATTTATTTTACATGCAGTTCAATTTTTTCGGTTTCGTTAAATAGTTTTTAAACTTTCATTTGGTGTTTTTGTACCTTTATCAATAAATCTCGCTTAAGTCAAGCACTGTTCAGAGCAAAGTGTGGTCTGAGTGTAAATAGTAAATTATATGAATGGGAAAACTGCATGTAATATTACGAAAGCAATGAAGAAATAAATGTTTTACAAATAACTTAAAAGTATAATGCTTATGAAACATGTAAAGAAAGTGTACATATGTATAAGTATTATAACTTCATAAATAAATAAATACATCACAATTTTTTCGAAAGGAATAAAATTAAACAATCAATTCCTTTAATTTTTTTAATAGTCACCTAATAAACATCAACTAGCACTCTAACTCCATACATTAGCTGTATCGTTTAATCAAGTTATAAGGATATTAACCTGGTGAAAGTGAAACCATTCTCCGTAATAAGCACAAATATATGTATGTATATTGGCTAAAATGATAAAATATATCAATTAATCCTAATGTAAAAAACTTTTGATTTTGATTTCACCGGATTAGATTCAACCGGGGATTGCAGGTCGATTTACGGAACAAAGTGTTCTATATCTGAAAACTCCCTCCATTCACTGTTTAGTTTGGGATTACAGATTGCTGTCATTGGTGGTGTGTAATTGTCTGGATATTTATTTATTACTAGTGACCCCCCCGGTGGGATGTTGAATTGATTTTTGTTGAGACTCATACAAAAATATTCTTTATGTATCAAGCAAATATATTCTCAAATTTTTTTTCATGCGATACTTGCCGTGACAATTACTGACAACAAACAAGAAATCAGCCAAATTGTTCGACCCGTTCTCAAGTGATGCTCCGTCATACATGTGGCAATGGATTTTTATTTATATTTATTATTTATGTCCATATAAAAGTAACCCTATTACTTGGCCACAATTTTGTTACAAAGTTTAGCAAGTAACTGTAGTTGGTAGGTCAAGATACACATTGTAGGTAACTCCATTCGCTGTAACTCAATACCGAACTCGCGCAACATCGACGTCACTATTTAATAAATGACGCGCAACATACTGAAATAGTGTCAGATCTACTTCCTGAGATGTTTCATTGCTTCTTTACGCATTTATATAACTTATATCAGTAATATCCGTGATTTTTACCGTGTAGTACTTAGAACTGCTCTAAGGTTTAATAAAAAGAAGATTTTATGTGGTGCTAATATTCGTCTGCTTTGTTATAGATCGACACAAAAAAAATTATAACAATGCAATTACACAGACAATTACGTTTAAATTAAGACTCCACCTAACATAAAATTTGTTGCTTGTTGTTTTCAAGCTTCACGACCGCGACGGAGAGAGATAAAAAATTATTTTTTTCATAATGCGCCAGGCAATATAGAGCAATCAACTGATCTCAAACTATTCCCTGTGCTATGAGAACCAGACCACGACTACTGGGAGCGTCTTCCAGTACACCTAGATCCGAGACAATCTAGAAAAGTTGGCTTACTAAATTGCCTCGACCGGGAATCCAACCTGGAACCTTCAGCGCTTGGATGTAACGTCTAAACCACTTTGCCACCGAGGTCAAAAAATTAACAAAAATATATTATTCCACGTAAATTAAAGAGTATCCATTTCATTTAAAAAAAGTAGGGTGATATGCATTTCTAATATAAATTTCGCAATCTCCATAGACTTAAAATTCAATTCATAGAAATTCAGTGAAATGAAATGAATGAATGAAATACAATTAAGTAAGAAGCCTTTACTTAATAATACAAAAAAAGTTTAAAAACAATGGAATAGTGTCTCGAATAAATTGCAAACAAATATGTACAATGTAAGCAACATAGAAGCTCCATAAAAAGGACCTAAGAGTCACTTAAAAATAAAGTCAATTAGCCTTATGCTAAAATTAACTGTATATTAGTGTCAGATAAATAGTTATGAAATGTATGCAAAGTACATCATAAAACTTGTGTAGCATTACCAATAAGTAATGAATTTTATTAAGCAAAATATCACGTCTGACCAGACTTTAAAAGCGACAAAATGTCAAGCCTAATAAGGGGTGTACATTAACCGCAGAGAAATATTATATGTGATTGATGAATATCTGTTGAGCACTTTAGCAATAATATTTATTTTAGTGATACCTTTTACACATTGGAAAAATTAGCTTTTCGAAAGGTACTTTCCAAAGTTCAATGCCACAATATGCCAATTTTTGTCAAACAAATTACAAATGTCACACTTTTTAAAATATTCCTCAAATGTGACATTAAATTGTTATCTCTTACTAAATTTAATTTAGTATTTCTATGATTCAGGAACGTTTCTTTAAATTTGTACCTAATGTAGGCAGAATGACATGTAAAAATATCTTGTTTTGCTAATTCATACTCGTATTACATCGAAAGAAACTTATTTATTATAATCTATAATATATACGAATTACCTATATTACATATATCTATGCAAACGTAATAACACTTGTGGTATATGAAATTAAATAGAACCATTTACACATTTCAACGTTTCGTGTAATGAAAGAGCTAAAGATTACAATTAAATTACTTACTTAATTACTATTACATTTAAGTATTATTATTACTTATTAATTACTTATATAATCTTCCAAAACAATTTCCGTGCATACATTGACATTATTGTTACTTACTTAAAACGTTCAATGTAATCATGTCGTACTTATCCTAAGAGTTCACAAACATTGATTAACCTCACAAATGCTTGCAAATTGATCAGATTATATTAGTGTAAGTATAATAGATAAATGAAGATAAACTCTTTAACGTGTCGAAACGATATAACGCCGGTATTAACAAGCATGTCATACTCGCCGGTTATACTATCTGACATCAATTACAGGTGGAGCGAACGAACAAATAAGGACACTACCATAGTAGCACCATACATATTATTATGTAATTTCGTAACACTTCGTATCTGTATCTGTATCCTTGTGTTTGTATTGTATATGAATAAATCAAGTAAATCTTTATTTCTGGATACACCTAAATTCTAATTCCGATCTATTTTTACTCTGCTTCTTTTGTTTATAATATTTTAAATAGCTAATACGTACACAGGCAAAGAACAAATGTTCATTTCAATAGGGTCATTTATCTTCTGTCAGCAATTCAAACGTATAAAATATCTATGACCAAAAAAAATTGTACAAAAACGATGTTTAATATAGTCTCTCTCTTAACTCATAGCTGTACTCGTACAATTCTTATCATCAAATGCATCTCCTAAACGAGTAGTTCACAACTCCTCGCAGCAATCTGCGCTACTGGCTATGCAAATGCGAATAGGTGCACTGATGCTAATCTTTACAACAAGCAATAAAAGTTATTTACTTTTGCTTCCTTAACAAAATGTTAGGATTATTATTATAAACATTATAAAAAGTATAGGCTCACCGCCTCGAAATACGTATTGAAAAAATAAAATGTAGATGTGCGGCAGTCCTCCGATGTCTTCATTTGGAGATGTCACCCGCTCGCGTTCTGCTACGAAGAGCTAATGATTTGTGGGATATCAAACGAGGCTATCATAATTAATCATCATAAGCAAATCTATAAACAAAATTATTAATTAAGAAGTGAATATGGATACCAACATACGTAAATATTATTGTATTCTAACAATATTATATACGTAGATATATTTATGTCAAAACGAGAATTTCTTTTTAAATCGGTAAAACTAGACATCTTTAACAATTGCATAGTAAGGATATACGTTAATTACAATAAAATTTATAAAATATGTCTTTTCCGTTCTTGGGTAATAGTCATTTCATTTCTAGCAACACTGACCATGACTTCGAATTTTATCAAATATAATCTGTTAAATGTGATTTGGATTATCTGAATTGTTTCACTTTAGAATTAGTACGAGAAACGAAGTTTATAGTTTTTATTACGTCTATAGTTAATGGAAACTATAGTTTTCTATAGGTATTGTTTTCACAGAACTTAAAAAACATGAATCTCCTAGTGAACACTTCTAGAAGTGTTTAAGCTTAAAAAATTAAAACAGCTTCTTTATTGAAATTACATAAATAGAGATTAGATTCAATAGAGACCATTAAAGTATTTTCGTATTTGTGACATGTATATAAGAAATGTGTAACATAAGTGGAAATGAGTAACATATTTACTGAAATTATTAGCACTCTTATAAATAATGTAAACTGTAATGTTAAATCAAATTTTCTTTACGATAGTACCCAAATATATTGAGTTACTACTTTACCTGCTTATTTAAGTAGAGCTTATAACACCGCAAATAAATTAATAAAATAATATTATCCGTTCCGTTTATCGCTCAATTCGTTAACGCGTTCTCGGCCTTAGGCTGAATAACCTGTTATCGTGCACGTGGCGCATCGCAGTATTCGCATTGCAAACAAAACCGTTGCCCACGGGCACAAAGGATCTACTTTGAATAGAAAAATCAATTTTATAGTCCTTTCAGAAAATCCCCGCAGATTTCATTTAGACATAAGTTTAAGAGTCAGTAACCAATGGTCTCATAGATCGTCTATGTCGTTTTAATATTAATGACACTAAACGAAATAATGATACACGAAGCTAATTGAAACTTTGTTTTTTCAACGAACAATAAATATAATGCCGACAATGATGCTGCCGACGAAAGCATAAATCATGAAAATTCTTCGATATGAATTCCAACATTTTAGTGATAAATAATACAACTAATTATTTTACCTCTCAAAAGCTTCTACCCATAATTTTATTCGTGTTAAAAATATTACTTGTTTATGCTACAAGAAAACCTAAATAAAAAAACAACTATTTACTGAGATCAAACATGCATTAAAATGATATACAAGTACTTAAAAAAATGTATATGAACAGATTATGTTTTAATACATACTTGTGTAGACTTATTTATATCTTTACCATGCCATATTCTATACCATACTTTACTGTAATAAATTTGTAGGATGTAAGTATAGTAGGCTATTAGTATATTAAATATGTTTCATTAAAATTAACTCTATATTAGCATGAATTAAAAGAGAACTTATCCAAAAAAAATAATAAGAATCTGCAAAAGATTTAATTCAGACAAGATTTTTATAATCAAGCTTACCTCAGTATCAGCCTTATTTTATTAATTATTTATCACCATTTAATCCAGGTACTTATAAGTGAAATTCAGCGTAAATATTATTGAACAACTGTCACAATAAAAACTGACCAAAAGTACTTAATCGTCTACGACAATGATTTGTGTATCATTGCGTTTGTATTCTCTGTGAGACGGCTACACTGTTAGCGCTTGCGCGCGGCATCAGACACGAACGGCTTTTAACTGTTTGAAAAAGGGCCTGCTACTTCCCGAACTTGGTACTTTACTGTAGTAGAAAGTAAAAATGTTACATGTTGTAGTATTTTAAAAACGTTACCCACGTGTCATGTCAGCTATTCTCGATGAAAATGTAAACAGGCAGTTTCCGCTTCTTAGCTGAATAGTATCAAGTACTCGGCTAAACGTTGTATATTTATTTTGCAATAATTATAATATAGATATATAAAAGCAAAATAAATAATATACATATTATAAATATGCAAAGATACATGTATATGCATAGTCTTAATATTAGAAGTTTTTATGAGAGAAAGAGCAATGTAAAATGTGCCAGCTGCTTCTCTTCATATGCGGACCGCAAAATTCGGTCAAAGCTTATTAAAACGAACTCGTGTAGGCTTTGGGTCAGCAATCGATCGTTATAGTGTTCTTCTTTGCCATTTCTAAGCTCAAACACTAATTCCTAGAAGCGACGTCATCGCCTTTATACTCTGCTCATCCTAAATGAGAAATGACATAAAATTATCTGTTGCGTACATCGAACATATATTTGAAAATACATAATTTGTCGTCTTCATGAGCTTTAATACACAATTTGCTTTTAGGAAGTACGCGAGGACTGCGATAATTCGTTTTCCCTCCCAGTTCGGCTACAGCGTGAAGATAAGTGAATAAAAAATGTAAAAATAATATTTAATAAAAATTTTAAAAAGTAACAATGCGTACGTCAAAAATTATGATAAAACTGTGTGCGAACTAACAAAAGAGACTGCATAATGTCGTAAATTCTAATATAAATATTTTTCCCTGATTTAATATTATATCGTCATAATATCTATTCCACACCTAGTAATTCCAATTCAATTGCTGTATTCTTAAAATTTAATAAGCTAGCAGATAGGATTGCTTTTCTCATCAAGAAACTCTACTATCTTGGGGTCTTCAATTGCGGTGTTTATTCATTCGACACAGAACGTCCTGAACGCAGATCAACTGTTGCCGTTGGTTGATTTTGTAACATAGCTACAGAAAGACATTAAAGTATCTGGTAAATATGCTAGCTATAGGATCTTTGTAACGAAATTACTAACATGAGATGTTTAATTTTATCTTACTTTTAATTTTAACTTAACTTTTAGATTAACTTTTATTTTGGTTTACATGACATAAATAGGAATACATACATACACACAAAAGTAGGAAAAAAGTCGATTCACAGTTCATTTGCACAAATCGTTAAACAATTACTAACGGTAATTTTAAATAGTGCATTAAGTTAACGGTGATTAAAAATTATCGATAACGTAAAAATGGCAAGTTTTTAAAATTTCCGCACTACGTATTTCATATATTCTTACTACTAAACTCAGTATTTAAAAAAATAAGTAATAGCATTATGAAAGCAAAACATGTTATATGGTGATAAATTGTGATTTTAATACTATGTAAAATAATATTACATATGTCATTATGTCATATTGTTATAATACAAAAAAGGTTATAATGAACAAAATGCGTACTAAGTACAACATACACAATCGAATAAATAACCATCACTGGTTTTTATCAGTGACTGCGTATAGTAAGTACGCATTTTATTACGGAGCAATTGACAGTTGCAATTGCGGTTTGATTTTTAACTTGCCACAACTAGATCAGAAAGGTACAAAACAGTACATCGACTCGATTTATCGACATCTGTCTACTCTAGCGGTTGACGGCTTGATGGGACCACACAATGTGGAAGCCTCTATTACCAGCCCACCCCTGTCCACAACAGCTCCATAATCTCTAGCTTTCTTATTGAGATATTAACTTCTAGTCGCAAATGCAATATTAATTGCGGCGCATCTGAGGTTGCTCTGTAAATACGCAACAAGTTACTTTATAATTATTATTTGAAATGAATGAGTAGAGCTTTATTGTTACTAATTCAGCAATAATTCATAAGTAAATATTACTTCTAAACATTACACAGCTATGTAGATATACGATCCGCAAATGTAGTAATATTTATGAAAATGATAAAACTAAATTCACATAAGTTTCTTTATGCCTGAATTTATCTGAATTTCTTCCCAGTTGTTCATAATATATTCTTTATGGGTAGATTTTGTAAGATTCAGATGTTGGTATATAACTATATATATAAATTATATCAATCAATATATATATAATCTTGGTCAAGAGCGAATTCAGCTCGCATACAGGGGGTTCTGTGCAATATTTATACAATGCTAAAAGAAATTTTACTTCTGGACATCTATTATAGGACTCTATGAAACTTTCATTATTATAATTTTCCTGTAAAAATTAAGTCAGGCTTTATAGAATTGTAAAAACTTTGTGGAAAAGTTTTGACAATTCCAAGTTTATTACTTTAGCAAAATGGGGAGAGGTCAAGTCTACGTCACAAAGTTTCAGCTGGTGATTTATCGTATAGAGATTCCGTTTTTCCTTTTGAGGTACGGAACCCTAAAAAAATTTTATTCAATTTTCAAAATTGTGTATGTAACATAACATATCTTCACGCTGTATCCCCAACGGGGTAGTCGGAGAGGACGGAGCGCCAGGAGTCGCGCGTAAAATTGTGTATGTAACCCCAAATTAAGCAATATTGTGCTGTACTATGGTCACAACACAATTAACTGAAGAAATATTCAGTGATACCTAGATTGCAAGACAATTAAGAAAGCTCAATTAATTCCAAACCAACCTGACCCGGTTTCGAACCCTCAACTCGGAAAGCAAATAAACTAACCACAACGCCAACGAGAAAATTGAAATCAAATCTTCGTTGATATTACAAAAATTAACAGCGTGGATTATTATTAAAAATAATGTTTACATAATTGCATTTTATTGCTACGGTTATTTATCTACGCCCTGAAAAATCTGTATAGATACCTCTGACACTGTCTGCACGTTCGATAATGATTCACGCATGCGCTTGCGCAGAACAACATCAATAAATCTATCGATAATAATCGAATGCAGTCAGCCCATAGTATCGTCAGTCGATTTATAATAATTAACAGCCATGGGAATGACGTGAATTATGCTTGTACTTTACTTATGAAGAGCAAATGGTTTGATAGCATAAGATATTGTTCAATTTGTTAAAAACGCGGTTTATTTATTCAACGTTTATTAGACACATCTTCAACATTATAGCCAACAACTTAGTATGCAAGGACCGCGATGCTTGGCGGTTAGTTCTCTGACTACTCCTTTGGGGACAAGGCGTTAATATATGTATGTAATTTGTATCTTACATAAACGTAACTATTGTAATTACTAAATAAATACGAGAAACATTTTCAACTGTGAATATTATTTAGAAATGAGTTTGCTTTGATTATTATTATTTAGAAATGAGTTTTATTAGTAGAGGAATTATATAACATATTATGAAAAGATTTTTATCTAATACAACAATAACTTATCGTTACTTCCTATGAGGAGTAGACAGAGCTACAGATGCAAGCAACAGAATACACCTTGACACCACTCCTACGAATAAGTATTTGGACCGGATATGGACCGCTTGTTAGCGTTGTTAGCCCATGGCCTGTGCAAATTGTTTATAGTAATTTTATTATTTATTGTAAGCAACGAATTCGAATTGCACTAAGACAAATTATTAAATTGTCGCACCAAGTTTTTTCGTGATCGTTATATTTCGTTACGTTTCGTATAAAATCGAGAAAATGATTTAAAAAATTGATACCTATTAAAATCAGGATAAAATATTAATTATTTAAATAAATATAAATCTGTCCTGCTAAGGTAAAAGCTCATAAGACATATTTTTTGTGAAATCGAGTTAATAACATTTCTGGAATCAGAAAAAAAATGTGTTTTCTGTCTCGGAATTTTCGCGATATTCAGATTTGATAGAAATGACTTATATTTCGGGCTAAAATAACATCACTTTTTCATCAAGCACAGAAAACTTCTTATGTAATATTTGTGATTTTATTATCTTTGCATATAAATTAAACAAAATCATTCTTCAGAATAAGAAAAAGCATAACTTAAAAAACCTAATCAAAAAAGACACGTTATAAATATTCGCTAGTAATGATTTTTCTTCTTAGCGAGATAAGCTATGAAATCTCAAGAGACACATTTGTGGTTGTGTGTACTTTTTTTGGGTCGTAGTAATTGATATAGGTAGGTGTACAAACATGAACTCGTATTATTTAATTATAAGTAATCTTAAAAAATATGTGCGAAATATGTGCGGTGTCATCCTTGCGGACAGGATATGCAATAATACGCAGTATGACAGGATTGCACGACAGTGTTATTGTAAACATGAAGAAAGGAGTGCGTGCTTACATAGTTCAGGCACATTGAAAGAATGAGTGATAAAAGATTGACGAAGAAAATCTACAGAGCGAAAGTGAGTGGTAAAAGAAGCCAAGGAAGACCAAGGCTGACTTATGAAAATCAAATAGCCATAGTGTTAGCCGACACAAATGTCAAAAGTACTCGCATACCTAGGCGAAAATGTGTGAGGAGAATGAAGGGGTTTGAGGAAGCGAAAGAAGTACATATGTAAGTACCGCGAAGCTTGGCGCTCCGTCGTATCTGACTACTCCGTTAGGGACACAGCGTGAAGATATACAGTGTAATGTAAAAACAATCTTTAGAATTATTTAATTTCTTATTAAAAACCACACGTGTGTACATGTGCTTTTTTTTAGTACGTACACATTTGTTACAAATTATTCTAGAGGAAGAAATGGGTTTCTTTTTAAAATAATAATATAAAACAAATATTATATTAGAAATAATTTAGATTAAGAAATTATGATACGTTGTCCATAAAACAACGAAAAACTAAGCATTTAAAGTGGTAAGTACATAAAACATAATGTAAATGAAGCTTATATTTTTTTTGAAACGGTTTTATTCTATATTTCTCGAAAATTACTTTTCGTTGCTTGTATTTTTTCTTCTTAAAAATTTTCACTAAAATTGGCACATAGGTTTATAGAAATCTTTATTCTTATTTAAGACATACAATCGTCACTTACATGAGATTACAATATTATAAATGTTAATTTTAATTTGTCGTACGCACTGAGTTTATACAATCGCAACAGCAATTCAAATAACTTATTTGTATTATTAGTACAATCAAAAAATTATTCTCTGATGTAATGAGCAAGTTTAATTTTGAACGTTTCGAAAGACTCAATTTTTTAAGCACATAAGTACACCATAATCTTAATTTTTTGAATGACAAAGAATTATGTTTTTGCAATAGTTAATAAGAATTTACAGGCTCTGTCAGTGATACCGGTAAGACACTTATCTAGTTTATCAGCTCTAATAAACATTATGCTGGCTGGTAAGGTGCCCCCGGAGATAACCGACATCCTGTATGGTGCTAATAGGGGACATAATCCCCTGAAAAAAAAGAGCGTTAGGCCAATTGCCGTAAGTGCAACTATACGCCGCATTGCGTCCAAAATTTGTTGCCGTCACGTTCTCTCTACCGTATCAAACTATTTTTGTCCTACACAAGTAGGTTTTGGCTCAAAGAGAGGATGTGAAGCGACAGGGCATGCGGCGCGTGCTTTCTTGACACATGATGGAGGTGAGGTACTCCTCAAAGTAGACATAAAAAATGCATTTAATTCTGTTGATAAATCCACCTCGTTGACACAGATAAACCAGCATGTTCCGGACATATATCCCTACCTCTGGCAATCTTACACCAGTCCTTCAAAGTTAATATCAACAAGGTGATCCTCTCGGACCAGCTATTTTCAGTTTGGCTATCCATCCTGCGATTTGTAATTTAAATTCCAAATTTAATATTTGGTACCTTGACGACGGAACAATAGGAGGTAAAGCAATTACTGTTTTAGTTGACCTTAAAACCCTGATTCAAAGGTTTAAAGATATTGGCTTAGAATTAAATTTTTCTAAATGTGAACTCTTTGTTTCCGATTCTGTTACAATTGTTAAAAAAAATGAAATAATTAATAAATTTAACAATCTGGCACCAAATATTAAAGTCTTGTCAAAAGAATCGCTGTACATCCTTGGTGCCCCCGTTTTAGATGACTCCATACCCTGCTTTATCAATAATCAAATACAAAAATTTAGCCAGTCTTCAGACAAACTTTTCAAAATTAATTCCCACATGGCTCTCCTCATTATCCACTTTTTCGTTTCAAAATTTACATATGCTCTTCGCTGTTCTCAGCTTTTTAAAATACAAACGCTTTTAAAATCTGTAGACAATATTCTCAAAAATACATTATCTAAAATATTAAATTGCTCCTTTGTTGATGACAGGGTCTGGAATCAAGCCTCATTTCCTATCTGTTATGGAGGCCTGGACATACGCAAAATCTCGAGTGTGTCACTGCCTGCTTTTCTTTCGTCAGCCTAAAGCACGTAAAACCTTTTCCTATCTGTCATTCGCCCTTCCTTAGGATCGGTTGAGGTGCCGTGCTTGACTGATGCTCGAAAAGCTTGGTTAAGTGTTTGTCCGAGTACTAACCTGCCTATCTCGACCTTTTCTCAGAAACACTGGGATGAACCTCTATGCAAAAATGTTCATTTACAACTTTTAGATTCTTGTAGTACCGAAAAAGATCGGTCTCGCCTCCTTGCTGTTTCTGAGAAGGAGTCAGGACACTGGTTGAAGATAATACCTTTAAAAAACTTAGGAACCTTAATTGACAATACCATACTTTCTCTCATAGTATCCCTTCGTCTGGGGGGCAGGACTAACCTTCCTCACCGTTGCCGCTGTGGTGATCTCGTCGATGTACTAGGTCACCATGGTTTATCCTGTTTACGTAACGCGGGCCGCATGTCACGACATGCTGCCTTGAATGACGTCATTCGGCGGGCTCTTGTCGCCGCTGGCGTTCCTGCAGTCTTAGAGCCTGTAGGTATTGCGCGCAGCGACGGCAGGAGACCGGATGGCTTGACACTCATTCCTTGGAAACTTGGAAGATCGCTGGTGTGGGATGCCACTTGTGTCGATACACTTGCTGTTTCCCATGTGCCGGCGACTTCCAAGTCAGCAGGTGCCGCGGCTAGCACTGCCGAGAACTTGAAGCGGCGTAAGTATGCGACCCTCTCTGAGAGTTTCATATTTACGCCCTTTGCAGTCGAAACTTTGGGTCCCTGGGGCCCCGAAGCCCATCGACTGGTTTCTGATATTTGTAAGAGACTGGTCGAGGCTTCGGGAGACCGCCGGGCTGGCAGCTTCTTCCGCCAACGACTCAGTTTGGCTATTCAAAAAGGCAATGCTGCCAGTCTGTTGGGTACCTTAACAATGACGACAATAAAAAAGTAACTTGGAACAGGGGCACAGTTGTTTTAATGAGAAAAGTGTAAAAATATTAAAAATAAAAGTGTGGAAAATAACTGTCGCATTTTATTCGTATTATTGTGATGTGAACATCAGGCTGTCATCATGTAACATGGGAAGAAATATTTAAGCCTTTGGGTATTTCAAAGCTGTGTACATATAAAATATAAAAATATAAATAGTTTCTAATCTTTAAGTATAGTAAAAGTCGATGTTTTGTGTAAAATCCCCATATGTACTGAAATTTTTACATTTTGGTTGTAAGTGAATGTTGGCAGTAAATCAACGATATAATTTTCTGTAAAAAAAATGAAACATGACTTCAATTGAAAGGAAAATACCTACGCTACGACCTTTTGAACATATACTTCTCAAATGAGCTAATTATCATTTGTAATACTTAAAAAGCTAAGTAATTTTTTTTATGTAAATTCTTAAGTTATGTGAAAATTATTAAAACTAATACTTAAGTAAGAGGATTTTTTACGTCTAAAAGTTTTTACCATATTACTTACCTACTTGTTAAGTAAAAAAGAGAAAGCTTAGAAATTACGTAATAATAAAAGGCATAAAAAATGCTCACAGATTGTTGACCTCTCTCATAAAGTGTAAAAAATTCAACGTGACCCTCGTTATCATGTGCTCAGGTGACAAATGGGTTACGCCTGCCCGCCTGCACCTAAAGCCCTCAGGTAGGAATTCATTAGCTCCCTTATTAATTGGAAGGCGGTCACAGGTCCCTCCCTAATAGCACGCGGCGTGTTAAAAGGATTTCTGGATTCTCTTTTCTCTTTAAGTAAATTAATAGGTACAGATAAAGGCAGTGTACCATTGATTTGGAATTTAGTGGCAATAGGTGGTCGAATGCTACCCAAAAATGGAATAAGAAATCTACGTACCTAGTTAACAGGAATATTTTAGAATTTATAGGAAAATGTACTAATGGATACTGACTGACGCTCACGTAAATTAATTGTTGTACTACTAATACCGTTATGCAGTCACGCAAGGGTAAACACTAGTTCAAAATTTATACATATCACTAGTGCCATCTGTCGTCAATATTTTAATAAAAACTTAGGAATTTAGCGACATCTAGTGTGCAGTAGATTATAAAATATTGTGTAAGAGTTACCTCAAAGATGACAGTAGATTACTAAATATTATAGCAGAAGATAACTCAAAGATGGCGCAAAAATCGCCAGGAAAAATTTGTAGCGTGTTGTTTCTACTATCAATAAATATACATAAAATTAAATTAAAGATTCATATATTAAAATAAAACTCAAATCATGTTCTGTAAAAGAATAATACACATACATACATATCTTCACGCTGTATCCCTAACGGGGTAATCAATAATATGTTAAAATAAAAAACAAAATGTAATTCTGTATCTTAAACTTTTTAAATTAATTAATTTGCCACTACTAAATTTTAATTATTATTAATAATTTAAATTTAATAGTGGCAAATTATAAATGTTTTGAACTACATATAATCTTACATATTCATATTTTTATGAATGTTTATTTTTTAACTATAGCTTTTGTGATTATAAAAGATATAATTTATATGAAATCAAAACATTATAAAAGGTTCAAACGATTATACAGACGGCAACTACGTAAGTAAAATATCGCTATTTGATAAAAAATTAACTACGAAATACGACTAGCTTCACTTTTAAGTGCCTTTTAGGAAAATATTTAACGCTCTCCTCTACTACTACATATTTAAGTTGCAATACTTTATAGTTAGACATTATTATCATCTACTTAGGTTTAGAGTTATAATAAATTCTATATTTCATTTATCTGTTGAAGAATGTAGGTCAACCCATACATTCGAATGTGCCATTCCTACTCCTATGTCTACCACTATTAGGTACAGAAGCAATGTATTTCAAAACTCTGAAATATAAGATTAAAATAATCTACCGAATAATATCTGCTATTATCGCACTGTTACGCAAGGTCACAATCTTAAAACTGTCAATTTTGTTACGATAGCTCTGACGAGAGATCGAATTCTCCTATGTTATCAAAAAAGGGACTATCTTGAAAATAACGTTCCATGTTCTTCAGTAGATTTATAGCTAAGATCCATGTGACAGTGTCTCAGAGATCTGAAAATAAAAGTGTTTACGGTTCGTGGGGTCTATTCTGTGAAACAAAACTCGGAAATGGATAGACCGAGCACGAGCCAACAGTCCGTACAGTCGGTGGAGAAAGTGGAAATGTTCGAAGTTCGCGAACATGTTCCTTATCAAGCGGAAATAACTAGAGCCCCGGCAGCATATGACGAAGAAAGCGGTGATATGTATACCTCCTCGTGGGACTCCGCATGGAAGGCCATCTGCCAACTGTTTAACTTGCTGCATCACATGCAAATCGCGATAGTAGTATTTTGTTTATGGAATTTTGCATTAAATGCAGCATCTAACGGAGCCATCACTAATTTGCACTTGCACATTATATTCGCTGGAACTGGTGTACGTGTCAAAATATTTCCCTGCTTTTATTCTTTTATGTACTTACCTACTTATAATACGCCCTATGCTACAAAACATGTAGCAATAGATCCAAATGATAAATATATGTAATGAATATACATAGACGTAATAAATACACTTACATAGATTTTTAAAATTATCGAAGTTCTAACAGGTATTAGACATTTTTTATTAACATCATTATTTTTACAAAGTTAAGCCGTTATTATTATTAATTGAATAAATTCGTTCAGCAATCTAACCTTTTTTAATACTTACAGATATTATTATATTAGACATCGTAGTTATATAGAAAATTATAATCGTAGTTATTAACTGTCAGTGACCTACCCATATACTAGGTATACATTTTTTCGGGTAACAATAGCATAATAAAAATACAATAACATGTAAAAATGTAAATAAATTATCCGACTACTTAGGTACTTACCAACCTCAAAAGAACTACACATAAAACCATAGGAAATATTTGTATTACCTTAAAAATTAATAAGGAGGATTTGTTTTTTGGTTATGGATGGTAAATTGTTCTCTTACCAATAAACTCTTTCTAATATGAAAATGTATTGTCAATTCCAGTATCAATTATTCCTAGTAGAAGCTGTGCTCACTCTGCACCGTCACAACTCGTGGTCATCTCAGCTCTCTAAGGACGGAAAGCGGATAGTTCACGGTTGTTTGCAACTCATCGGCGCAGTATTCGTCATAGCGGGCACATTTTTAGCACTAGCTGAAGTAGAAATGACAATTTCTACAGCTCATGGAATATGTGGTGAGTTTTACGACCTGAGTTGTGTTTTGATGTGAATTGAATAGGTAAATACGAGTAATACAGATCATCAAAAATATTAATGAATCGAAAAGAAAATAGTTCATAGTGTGATGAACATTGTATAATTGGCAGAGTCTACGTGACCATCATGACGACAACTAAGGTACCTGCGGGTATTAAGGCTTAGCTAAGGAAGATTTTCAATTCAATGAAAAATAATCAACAGACTTTAATAATAATTAGTTCAATAGTTCAATTACTATGAAATATAAAGGAAAAATGGCGTTTTTTATCATAAACCAAAACAAAATTAAACATTATTGAAAACCTTGCCAATAAGCATTATTTTGCTATGGTAGAGTAATAAAGCCTACAGCTCTAATATACTTAAATAATCAAACTACACGTTATACATTTCATACTTGAGATCAATTATTGCATAAACGCAGTAATTACATTAAAAATTATTAAAAAATTTGTAGTTTTATCCCCATAAAAACCATTTATTTGAGTAAATGCTCGTTCTATAGGCATCGTGGTCGTAGACACTAAAACTAACGATTGTTCAATGAGCATTAAATTACACACTTCTTGTTTACATTCGTAAAACCTCGAAATTTATATAAAATCCATTATGAAACAAATAAAATTTGATTATGATGTAGGAGGAAAACAAAACCTATGTTTAAATTAGGTAGGCCTTAACAGTCGTCGACTATGTATGTAAGACAAACTAAATTAAAAATATTTGAATCACAGTACGTTATTCAAGTATTTATTATAAAAAATCTTAAAATGATTAAGAACTTTACACTGCAAAATTTATACCGATAAGTGAAACATAACGATGAATACTTGCGACTGATTCGGAACGATTTTTATTATTCGTACCGCGTGGTCGTCTCTCGCAATGTATGTTACAATCCTGGAGACGGGAAGAGGCGTATTCCGCGTTTGTAAACTCATAAAGATATCTTTGTGCGTTAGGCGTCTGTGAGTGTTGCCTTGAGCGGGAGCGGCCATTGTAAATACGATTTTACTCACATAGGCCTTATTAAAATGCACTTTTCGCGGTATATAGCGCCACTATACAAATTCTCGTTTTCATAGCAAATATGATATACGGCTACGGCCAAATACGATATTTGGCTGTCGCATGTTGACTCCAAGTTAGGTAATAAGCGTGCGGAACACGGGTTTTTTAAATTTCTGTCTTTCTATCAGTCTGATTGTTTGTCCAGGCTAATCTCCGAAACGGTTGAACCGATGTTGAGACTTTCATTGGCAGGTAGACGATTTTTCAACGAGCAATATAGGTTACTTTTATACCGGAAAACGACAGGCCTTATTACCCGCAGGTGCCTTACTTAAAGCAAATATTGCTTTAGTCATACCATCGCTTGTATTGTAGGTACTCGTAGGTACCCCTCATTATTTCAATCTATGTAGACAGTAGATTACTGTCATTGTCGTCAAAATAAACTATTTAATATTTACTTGAGTAACAAACCAAGTTTTCGTTGTGCAGAAATTAATTTGTCGATTTGTACTTTGGAAGTTTGGAATTAATTTAAGCATTTTAATTGAAAATATTCTATCTTAAGTCGTACCTAAGGTAAATTTGTAAGTCCTACTGGTACGACTTAAAACTCTCAATAAATTCTGTATACTCATTTATCATTTTTAATAAGTCATTATGGCGAACATTACCGAAATCATTACAAAAATAACGCGACACAAAAATATTGAAAAATATCTGTATCTACTTGATTTAATAAAAATAAAAAATTAAGTACCTAATGCTGGTTGGCTAGGAATGACGAAAACAAAAAAAAAACTAAAAATTTAAAAAATATCTTAATATAAAGCAGTATACCAGCAGTAAAATTTTAGACTCCCCAACCTAATGATTCTTAGATTTAAGTTCTGATATAAATAAAGAAATAGTGGAAGTATATTTATGACTGATAAATGAAATATACCTACCTAATACATACATATATGAAAGGATATACCTATACTACCTTACCCTACTTATTGTTAGTAATAAATAGTAACACTTCTCAATAGCAAATAAATGATATTAATTTACTTGTTGTGGCTGAAGCACTACAATAGAAATAACAATAATCTTTTCGATTCAGTAAAATGTTATAGGGTTCAAAATCGGTTCTAAGATATTATCGATCAACTCTTAAGAAACTAAGAATATTAATAAACGTAATAGTAAAATATAATTATGTAGTAGGTACTTAAGTGATTCTAAGTACATACTTCTAGCAACTTCCCTATTAGCAATAAATAATGGGGCTTATTGCATAATATTGGGTCCTTACATATGAAATTGGCGTTTTGTATGGGAGGAATATAAAGTCAATTTTTTTTTTGTAAAATATATTTTATTAATCAAAGTATGCACCGTTGTTATCTATGCACTTTTACCATCTCATAGGTCATTGATCCCTTTACTAAAAACACCATGGGGGCGAGAATCAATAAACTCTTTGAAGGCGGTTTGGACTGCCGCATCGGAGTTGAATTTTTTTCCTTGTAAGAAGTTGTCCAAATTCCGGAAAAAATGGTAATCTGTTGGAGCAAGGTCCGGGGAGTACGGTGGATGTCGCATACATTCCAATTGTAGCTCATCTAACTTTGTGGTTGTTTGTTGTGCAGTGTGTGGTCTTGCGTTGTCGTGAAGCAGCAGTGGCCTAGAGCGATTGACCAATCTCGGTTGTTTAGCAGCTAGTTCTTCCTTCATGGTTTGCAGTTGCTGACAATAGATATCTGCCGTAATCGTTTGGCCAGATTTTAGAAAGCTGTAGTGAACGACACCGGCGCTAGTCCACCAAACACTCACAAGTAACTTTTTCTGACTCAATTTTCGTTTAGGGTAGGATTTGGCTGGGTCTCCAGGGTTCAGCCATTGCGACGAGCGCTTCCGATTATCGTACAGTATCCACTTTTCATCACAAGTAATGATTCGATTTAAAATCCCTTCATTATTGTGTCGGTTGAGCAAAGTAACACAGCAGTCGACGCGTGTTTGCAAGTTCGATTCACTCAATGCATGAGGTACCCATCGTTCAAGTTTTTTTACTTTCCCGATTTGCTTCAAGTGGATTAATACAGTTTTGTCACTTACTCCGAAGCCTGCAGCTATCTCTGAAGTGCTTTGTGATGGATCCGCTTCCACAATAGCCTTTAATTCTTAATTTTCCACTTTGGTCTCCGGCCGTCCACGGGGTTGGTTCTGAAGGTCGAAATTTCCAGAACGAAAACGTTGAAACTAAAAACGTACCGAGCTTTCTCTTGCGACACCAGCGCCGTACACATCATTAATCCTTCGAGCTGTTCCTGCAGCACTGGTGCCACGGTAGAACTCGTACTCGTAAATATACCGATATTTCATGTTTTCCATTGTGCGGTAATAAGCGACGCCAAAGAAAAAAATAATGAGGAAAAAACAAATGAATGACTGTTTTCAAAACTCAAATGTACCAGCTAAATGAATTTATAAATTTGAATTTGGAATTCTTAACCAAAGAGGAGATATTTCAGATCAAAGTGGTCAGTACGACAAAACGCTAATTTCATATGTAAGGACCCAATATAAACACAACTATAAGACAGGTAATATGTTGTTTAGTTACACCTATCTATTTATAAATAATTAACAAACAATATCGACAACGCACACCAACGGGTTACTTTTACTAATATGTGCTTATATACTAGTTAAACATTACTCATAAAAGTAACATTTGGCTAAACCCGAAGATAAGAGATATCTGAACTCAGTATCACTAAATAGTTATTTTGATACCTATTTATTTATCAGTGACTATCTACTACTTATTACTTGCATTTTTCTAAATTTGCTTCAATGATCTTCGCTATTCCATAGTCGCTAATCCATTTTATACCTAACGTTTCTTGTGTAATAAAACTAATATTGTCTACAGATATTGATTTGATGTAATTCTCTGTATTTCAGGTGTCATCGCTTTGAGTTTTACCCTTGTAAGTTTTATATCGGGTATCATCGCATTGTTCTCTGCGAAAGTTCGTTTAATGATTAAAAGCGGTCCAGTGAAAATACTTCACATAGCTGTTGGTCTATTTGCTTTATCTATGGGCCTTATTACTATGATTTTAGGGTTCAATATGGAATTCTTTAGAGCTTCGCAAGGGGGCTTAGCTACAGCGTTAATAATATTTGTAGTATTGATTTTGAAGTATACTATCATCCAACCTCTTTTTAACTTGGTATCAATAACTAGAAATCAATTGTGACTAGTTCGTAAAGCCCGATCCTCACGGTCGTCAAGTAATGATAGTAGAAGTACAGTAAGCAGACTTTAAGTGGTAGATTTTTGAACGGTTTTAATTTTGATTTACATTGTTAATTTTATTTAAGTTTATTATAGATAGGTACAACAAAGGTACCTTCACTAACTAAAATTCCTATGTATATTTTTTATAAATATAATAATTGTATGTACAAAAAATTGTAATTTATGTATGTGTCTTATATGTGTGGAAGCTGTGGATTTTTCTTTGTTTTTATGTGTAATGTTTTGTTACGTATAAAAATTCACCTTTTGATTTGTAATTGCGTATTTACGATCACTTCGTTGAAAATTAATTTTAAATTAGTAGGTAGGTACGTGCTTACGAACGATAAAATATTATGTTATGATTGACCATTACTTGTATTGTTATTGTAAGTATAATAATATTAAGTATTTTATGTACTTATAGATTTTAAGTGACCTAATACGTGCACGAATGTATGAACTAAATAAAGTTTTTATGTTAAAGGTCGATACAAAACTCATTCAAATCGAACAATATATTAAGTGTATAAAACTTAATTATTTATAACCTATACAAATTTAATTCTGTTTCCAACTATAATAACATTAAATATTAAGCAGTAGATGCTTGGCACTCCATTCCTCTCTGACTACCCTGTTGGGGATACGCCGAGAGGATATATACATAGAAACCATTTCAAATATCTACTATTACATTATATATCACATTTTTCATCTTAAATCTATAAACTTCCTACTCCTAGATATAGGAATCACAGCGAGCAAAATGTAGTTACAAAGTTATGCAAATCGCAACAGATTTTAATATTTTTTACATTTTCATAATAGCATTTATCTACAATAAATAAAAATAAAATTAAAAATTCCACCACACCTACTAATATAATTTTCTTTTTAAATTCATATGCATATGTAACTAAAAAGCCGTAAGTAAAAATAAAACAACAATGAAATCATAGCAAACGCTCCCTACTAAGTGACACTTCATTTTGATTCAATGACGACTTATAAAACAGAATCTCAGCAAATCTGAAAAACAACACAAAATTCATATTAAACTTATTATTTACATATGTAAATATATCAAGAATGTAAGTATAGCTCTGTAGCGAATTTGAACTCGAGACAATGGCATCTCATGTGTATAAGTACTTAACCATCAAATCACCACAGAAATCGAACTTTAGGAACCATACGTATTTTATCTAAATTAATATGTAGTAAAGTCTACTTACGCAATAAATCCCAGACAAAGTGTAAATAAAGCTCCAGAAACCATGTAAGCGGTACCCGGATATAAAGACATCGTATTGAAATATATAGTGCTGAATACTATAGGTGAAAATACCGGCAATACTGCCTCTACACATGATAATAAAGAGTATATTTTAGCTACTTCATCGTTTGACACAATTTTGGCTATCTGAGAACGTATTAAAGGACTGGATAAACCTCCTAACATTGACATTGTTCCAGCTGCAAAAAAAAACAAGACTGCATATATTATTGTCTGTGTAATTGATCGAAAACAAAAAAAAACAAAAGTAGATTTTAATTTAGGTCCTAGTTACTTTTTTGAAGTTTTTTGGTATGCAGCTCGAAGTCTTTACACTATGGTAATAATATACCTAATAAATAGCTAACCATAACGTCAACCACATAAATAAATATACAAGTAATAATTATATCTGAAAAACAACGATATTAAAATAATGATTTCAAGTTAGATGCTTGTAGAAGCGCTGCCACAGCGCCACTGTCGTGATAAGTTGAGTCCACAGAGCGAACCCAGCGTGGTCGCGACGACAGGCGCGATGTATCAGAAATGACTTATAAAGGGCCCCATATCTGAAATAGCTTAGGGCCTTATCAAGTCTAAATCCGGCCCTGCGCATTACTGTCGCACTACAGAAGCACGTGCGTCGCGCCACAGTGGAGCCACAGTAGCGACTTTTCAAGCATTTAATTTGAAGGCGCCCTAACATTACACATTATAGCGTCATACGAGTACTAATAAATTCATATTTGTATCGATAAGTAGTGAAATAGGTACATACCCAAATACATCTGCCAAGACTTTTTTGATAAACTTCTACAAATTGCATCTGATATAGATGATAAGTAAGCTAATATCAATATCATACCATCCGACATCTTACAGACAGATTGAAGGAAGGTCATACCAAGGAAGATACCAAACGTGACAGTAATCGTGTTTACGGCGCTAAATATGGAGTATTCCTTTAGAAGCCACTGAAATTTCTGTCTGGTGAAGAAATAATCGATATTTCCAATACCACACACACAAAATATGGTGATTCCGTATGCCGATACAAATAAAAATAGTATTATGGAAGTGATTGTGGGGCGGCTTCTGAAACAGGTCGCAACCATTTCTTTCAGGTGATCAAAGTTGAATATACCTGTAAAGCTTCCCTGAAAACAAAATAAATAGTTACCTATCAATTCATATGTAATGAATACATTATTTATTGATATTAGAAATAAAACAATGTTATTGATAACCATGCATTTGCCGTGCGGCGATTAGACATTATACTTATGTTAGGTTGAAACTTGAAATCAAATTAATGTAAATAATTAATTATTTTACTGAATTGTTTAAGTAACGTCATTATTAGTGCAGGGTGTCATCAAAATTAAACAAAAAAAGTAGTACTCATAAAGTCTTACTGAAATCGCATTGTTGACGGTTTCTTCAACAAACAAAATCGTATATAATAAGCCGACAAGATAAATGACGGCAGAGAAACTGAATAGTGGGACATAACCAACTGCTGTGTACACGTAATTTGAAGCGACGGTTCCCAAAACGGCACCCACAAATCCAAATGCTTGGAGAAGGGACAACCTGCAAAACTACTAATTATTGTAATTCTACACTGAGGAAAAATCCAGGAGAAACAGGAACTTCGATTAAAACAGAAGTTAAATCTATAGTAGTATTATAGTCGAATCAATTTCTTCAAAACATTGTTTCCAGTTTTACTGAATTTAAAATGGAACCACAAAACTTCTTACATCGCACGTTCAAGGCGACGACGCTTTGATAAATATAAAATTTATCAAAGCTTTTACTTTATGCAATCGTGCGCGCGATAGCATAGGAAAAATACGAAAAAACAGATATTTTCATTTATTTCAAAAATTATAATTCAATTAAAAAAATCCAACTAGCATTTTAAAGAATTTGTTTAAATTAGAAACATAAATCGTCCCGTTACTCCGAAAAATGTAAATCTCTGTTTTAAAAGAGGTTTCTTTGGTATTTTTTTTTGTGTTACAAAAGTTCCGTATCGCAAATGGCAAAATAAAGTCAATGAAATGAAGAATCAAGTTGCCAAATATCACTTTCATATGTTTTGCAGTCACTTAGAAGAATTGAGATCTCTGCCGTCAATATAATATAGCGAATTCATAGGTACATATACATACATACATATATACATATATACTACTTTATTTTTCGTTATTGATATACCTACTTAGACGTAAGGTGTCTATACCTTATGTACATCTCAAGCTTACTGATAAAATACATACATTATGAAGGGTCTGTACCATCAAATGACAATATTTGTGATTTATAGAATTATGGTGATCAGACAACAAGTTGTAAGGCCGAAAGTTCTGAATTTGTTAAGTGTTGATTACAGCCTTAGGTACAAAATGAACATAAATTCAAATTACGTACTCATTTCATTATGTACTATTACTAAAGCGATAACGACTGATTTATAATTATGTTACTCCAAGCAGTTATACTTACAAATATTAGACATTACAGAATGTAGAAGGATGTAGAAGTCTGTTGTAAGACTTGTAAATAATATCATGGAACAACGTTAAACACTTAAACACTATTTGTACCTCACCTGAAAGAGTTATCGCGACCATCAACCGTATCAATAATCAACAGATTAGATCCCAAACCTATAGTACTACTACCTCCCAATATTGCAAACGGTAACGCACACAGCACAAACCACCATGTGTTTAAATAAGTCATTGCACTAAATGCTACTACGAAAATTGATGTTATGAATTGACCTGGAAAAACAATAACAGGCAAATTTATAACAAAAGCAACAGAATAAAAGAATTTAGTTTTTATGAAACAGATCACGGATTCAGAAAACGGATCATGGATCGATATATTACCAAAATCACATTCATTTACACAGCTATAAACATCATGAAGACATGACTAATGTTTTATGACTACATAATGTTCTAGTTGTCTAATCTTCATAATGCATTATGGTTCTAGTTAAATAGTTATTTCTTAAGCTTACCTAATAGAGGCCAAACTACTAGCGGTTTCCTACCATGTACATCGGACCAGGAGCCCAAGAACACTGACAGAATGGCTGGAATTAAACCACTCACAATAGAAAGCGTCATCACAAGAAAAATGGTATCTGCTTCTACTTCGCTCTCTAGTTCTTTGGCCTCTCCGGTTTTGTTTACAGTGCGCAACAATGCACATTTAATATCATTGTACTGAAGATTAACTCTACATGTTCGATATAAGAGAAGATTATAGGTGACTCCGTCTGCAAATCAAACCCAAAAAGTATTAAAAAAAATCCAAATGCGAATGTTCTGAAGGATGAAGTGATTTAAAATAACTGGTTGTTATTTCTCATTTTTTCTGAATCACCTGGACATATTAAAATCTAAGCTTTAGCTTTAGCATATCTTCTAAATCGATCCAACCGAATACTTTCAAGACCGTAGCGTCATGCACAATCTATTATCGTCCCAGACCAGTAAGCCCATACTGGCTCCAGCACCCACAGGAAATAATTATTAGGTGTGGAGCACCCACGATCACAGACATGTAATAATTATATAATTGGCGTAGTAAATCCGAAAGGGAACAGCGGTGGTTAATAATTCTTTGAATTTAAATTATTGGAAAAAGCTATTTTTTTTTTATTATAACACCGTCTAACTTAGAGGACAAAAATAGAAACAATCTAACAGGATTTTACATGTAGGATTAAGCGTATGGTTATCTGCCGTTCATTACAAGTTCTTGCGTAAACGGCTGTGTTATTTTACCAACACTATATAATCTTCGGTAAAATAAATTGATTTTGTGAAAATGGCAAGTCTCGGTAATCGGGAGTACAGAATGACATTCTTTTACAATTTCAAATGTGCATTATCTTACTAAGAATGTTACGAGGAAATGTCCAGTATCTTTGGTGCCCTTTTCTTTCTACGGTACCCAAGTAGTACGAGGAATTTCAGAGAAGTAACTACAATTTAGACGACAAAGAAAGGCCGGGCCGAATGATTAAAAGCTGGATCCAAGAAAATATAGTGTTATTTATTAGACTTATTGCGTTATTAGAAAACTCATTGCCATTGAGAGGTGGATTACGCGCAGACAGATTGAGGAGATTCTTCATACTGGTGCATCAACACTTAATTAAATTTTATACGAAAATCTAAAAGTCATAAATTTATGTTTTGTCTCTTGATCCCTAACCATAACGCACTCAGCGATAGTCACCGCATGAGGAATCATAGAGAGAGGCATCGTAGTTAGAGTTGCGCCACGTGATATTAGCGCTTCTCGCTAATCAAGAACCAACTGAAAAGATGGCGATTTGCTACTGATAACGAGTTATTGAGTTGAGATAGAGAAAGCGATAAGAAGTCTGAATTGTGGAAATCAAATGGAAACTAAACGGCCATCCACAATGCGGTATTATACGGTAGTGAGGCTCGGATATGCCTGAAGTCTGGTGAAAGTAAAATAAATGTAGTAGTAATATGATCTCTTAGAAATATTATATGTGCGGTATCAGCCATGTGGACAAAATAACCAATGAAGACATACGCAGTATGACAGGATAACGCTACAGTTATATTGTAAAAATGAAGAAAGGAATGCTTAGATTAGACGAAGAAAAGGCTAAGCTTTACAATAACTACTGCTTCCCGTTTTGACTCTTGACAACAGATAGTTCTTGGGAGCCAAAACTATGCCTGTATAGATGGTGTTTTCGGTATTAATTAAATTTCCAAAACAAAGTTTCCCTTTACAAATTGTTGACGACGGAATGATACTATTGTAAATATTAGATTTAAGTAGTCGTATTTTGCTGTTCATATAGAAATTTAGTCATAATTTTCGGAACCGGAACTGGACGTGTTAAATGTAGCCCTTGAAGCCCTTAAGGACGTCTTAGAAGCAGTCTTTAGGAAGGAAGACCCAGTCCTGGCCATCTTAAGTGCGAAAGTCAGACTGGGTGGGAAACACAGGCCATTCTGAAACCACTGAACCTCCTAGACCTGGCTCACCTCTGCATTGCTTGCCATCGCTAGCCCAGCGGAATGGGGGGAGGTGCCGGCCTATCCGAGCTGAAGCCGCAGGATCGTCAACACAAACCACCCCCCTGTGACCCCTCAGTGACCCGGCAGCGGGAGGCGAATGAAGACCACCTAAAAGGAGCGTAGACGCCTCGAAGAGTTTTCTCCGTAGCCCCATCATAGGCTACGAGAAGGACCGGAAGTCGCTGCACGCATTCCACATCCGAGACTCGTACACGCAACACGGCTCCTGAGAACAAGCAATCGGGAGAGCGAGAAGGCAATATTAGAAGTGACCGTACGAAGCGCGCTCACTCCGACTTTCATATCAATGTAAACAAACCCAACACGTCGCGTCTTCCTCAAACTACACGCCGCTAAAAGATACGGAAGAAAAATATACAGTCCACTGCTCCGGTGGAACACACGCCGCAAGATTCCACCACAGAATTTTATTTCTACCCAAAAACGACTTCTGGCGATTAGGTTAGAAGTCTATGGCTATCGCAAAGCGTAGCGAGGCGACCGCCTCAGTGTTTTTCTTTAATTAATTGAAAGCCTTCTATCAAAAAACAAATTCTATCACTGACACCTCAATAATACACTTCATTATGCAGATCAAATAACCAGAGCATTAGCAGACGGAAATGTCAAAAGCACTCGCATACCTAGGCAAAAATGTATGAGGAGAATGATGAGATTTGAGGAAGCGAAAGAGGTTTGTAAGGACCGCGACTCTTGACGCTCCGTCCTCTCTGACTACCTCGTTAGGAATACAGCGTGAAGATATGTATTAAGTATAAAAGTATAATTGTATTAAGTATAAAAATACGTAAGCATTAGTAATTGTAACGCGCAGAAGCCAAGGAACACAAAACTTATGAATGTCAAATAGCCAAAGTGTTAGCTGACGGAAATTTCGAAAGTATTCGTATATCTAAGCGAATACGTGTGAGAAGAATGATGAGATTTCAGGAGGCGAAAGAAGTATGTACAGTAGGGTATTCCAAAAAATTAAAATTGTTTTTTTAACGCATACCCTCTAATTTATTTCTAGACAATGTTTCTTCTACGTGGGTGAGTAATGCTTTGTTTCTTCAAGCTAAAAAGACAATCTCAATGCTTAGAGTAGTGGACAATAAGCTGAAAGAGCGGTCAAGTTGATGCAGGACTTCCGTGGTTTGTTTGATTACAGTTGAGGAGCAACAGGTACAATGTTTGTTACGTTGCATATGCTTTTCCGTCCGGACACAAGCAGCTATGTCCAGACTATAAAAAGCAAACTTTAAAAAAAAATATCCTCAGTAATATTAGTTTTATGTAAAATAATATTAAATATCTTTATTAATACAGTTGAGTCTTATTTCACCTGTTGCCATACTTCTTCTTGGGATAAAGAAACATAAAATCTTAAATAATTCTATAATAATCCCTATACAACTAATTGACTTAAAATTTAACCTCAAGTCGGCACGGGTTATCATTACCCTATTGCAATAATATTTTTTATTTATGTTATTAATATCAAATAGAAAAAATTAAGAGGACATGCGTATGAAATTTTGCAAAAAAAATTGTTTCCCCTATACATACATATATAATATATATCCACCTCGGTATTTAGGTAGAATGCATCGAAAACACGTTTAAATTCGTGTATTGGATTTATCTGTATTGGTATAGTTTATATACACTGATGTATTCAATGAGTTTATAAGTGCTCCCTACAACAAACATATCGAAAATATTTAAAGTTACCAAAGGAGCCTCTCTCGCAATGCAATTCCGTTGTGATTCCGTTACCTACGTTACGTTCAAGAAGGTTCTAATTTTATAAGAATGACAGCTAAATACGATCAAACAACGTAGTGATTACCTATTTACACAGATCTACCACATTATTATTAAATGAAATATAATACTATCGCGATTGTCATTAGTAAATATAAGTATTATTAGATACTTACTAGTAGTAGTTAGTAGATTAAAAATACGTTTTTACCTGTTAATGCCGACGAGAAAACGAGTATTAAAATAGGCAACTCGATAGTCAACTTAAAACGTTGTCTTTCCGAAGGCCGTATGATGAACACTTCATTATTATTCTCGCGGTCGGAAGACGCAATATTTGCAATGTTCATTATAAATTCAGTACCTATTAATTCGGTTTAAAATAAAATTTAGTCGTTGATGTGAAACTACATACATGCAATTAACTATAAAGGATATTTTAAAAACTTCCTCAAATGTAACATTATTACTTTCCAGTATAAAGAGGGTACTCTGCATTTGTGACTACGCCACAGTGACGTTCTCATAATATGACCTCGGATTAAGTTTTTAGTCACAGAACATTGAAACAGACAGACAGATGATATGCAATTAACAATTTATGCATAAAGTACTTTATTAGATTTTACATATATGATAAATTCATAAACATCTCGTTTCAGTAATAGACAATTTTGTAACAAGATACGTGTGTATGTACCTTTCGTTGATGTACCTACCTGCACAGACAGTTCAAATTAGATATAGAAATATTATGAATGGGTGTTGCGTATAACTACGTAAATCATTAATTTATCTACCTACTTTTTTTTACCTACACATCCTACTTTCATTAGTTCGTTATATACGCGGCTATATTATATTGTAATAATTTAGACGTGTGCGGCCAATGCGCGGCTGAACTCGGACCTTAGTGTTCCTGTAAAACACTCGAATTCCGTCAATATTCAATCTTATCTTAGTCGGAAATAATTTTTAAATAACAGCCGAATTCAAACATTTGTATTTTTTTGCCTAACACGTCAACATCAATACACCCATTATGTTTTATGGTGCTGGTTGTCTACTTTACAGAGATTGATCTTAGTTGCTCTAGGTTGCTCTATTATCTACACAACGTCTTCACATTATTATTGTGTTTTTTTTCTTTATAGCATGGCGCACAGTTTAGCGCATTTGCCAATGTCACGTATTAATAAGTAGAATCACAAGTAAATTATTATTTTTTCCATAACGTAAAACTCCTCTGGTAAAGTGATAGTAGGCTTTACTGAAGTTATAAAGGACTTCTTGGAAGAGTGCGAAAATTTCAGCTACACATGTTTATTTAGACCTACTCCATTCTTTTCACTTACACAGAACTCTAACACATAATATACTATCACTTTTGTACTTTAAAAGTCACAAAAATATAAAAAATAGAAATTCTAAATAAAATGACAACCTCACTTCTCCCATTCCCGCCAAAAAATCCTTATTGTATGTTATAATTCAAGGAGTTAAACCGACATTAAAGATTAATCAGCTATAGTAGTCTGTGGTTACTACATAATCTATGGTTACTACCGATAATCCTTAGTCATTGGCGATAATACAAGTAAAGAAACAATCATATTATGTTCTTCGTTTCAGTTTCAAAGCTTGGACAAATGGCGCAGACGATATTAATGTACATACTATATAGCCCTACTATAATAGACATTTTATGATTGTACCTAGTGTAATATAAAAATTATAAATAAAAATATTCCATGATCATATCTAATGAAATAGTTAAACATAAAAGTATATAATACAAAATCCGAAAGTAGATTTCTGTTTGCGACATGTCTGCGATCTGCGTTAATTTACAAAAAAAAAAATTAGACACTAAACATCAAATTGTTTGCGACTTTTTGGCGGGAACGGAAGAAGTGAGGTTGTCATTTTGTTTAGATTTTCTGTTTTTTACATTTGGAGTTTTAAACTACAATAGTGATAGTATATTGTATTTTAAAGTTTTGTGTAAGTGAAAAGAATGGAGGAGATCTAAATTAACATGTATAGCTGAAGTTTTCGCGCTCTTCCAAGAAGTCCTTTTTAACTTCAGTAAAGACTACTATCACTTTACTGGAGGAATGTTAGGGACAGTTAATGTTTCTGCAGAAGTTACGTCATTAGGCTGATGGTCTTGTAACCAATGCCTTAAAGAATATAAATAAAAATAATCAAATTGTTTGCTGTCATTATCCGGCTGTACTTTTTACTTTGCCTTTATCATAAAATTTATTTATTATTGAAACAAATAAATTCCTTTAATACATATTTTAACATTAGTAAAGGTTATTTTTATTTATACTAAATAATATGGTAAGTGGAAATTTATTACTATTGAATTATTACTCCATGTTAGAGGTTAGCAAGTTATTGCTTGGTCATTGAAGATTCATAACATAATTTTCGCTTGTTAACAGGCTCGACGCTATGATACACGCACTACTATATTTTCACCAGAAGGTAATATTCATATTTATTTATTACTAGCAACTCGCTCCGGCTTCGCACGGGTAGAAATTATTGGAAATAAAATACAGCCCATTTTACTCACTGATAATGTAGTTTTCTATAGGTGAAAGAATTTTTGGAATAGGTTGAAAAGTTTTTGAGTTTAACCATTACATACAAACGTTTACCTCTTTGTAATATTATTATTTATAATTTTGTTAATAATAATGTAGTAATTACTCACCAAATTTTTGTGACTGCAGGCAGACTATACCAAGTTGAATATGCTATGGAAGCTATCAGCCACGCTGGCACCTCCCTTGGTATTCTCGCAACAGATGGCATCTTACTCGCTGCTGAACGCAGGAACACTAATAAACTGCTGGATGAAGTATTCTTTTCGGAAAAAATCTATAAGTTGAACGATGACATGGTCTGCTCAGTCGCTGGTATCACATCTGATGCCAATGTTTTAACTAATGAGCTCAGACTTATTGCCCAGAGATATTTACTGCAGTATGGTGAATCCATACCTTGCGAACAACTAGTGTCTTGGTTGTGTGATGTGAAGCAAGCCTATACACAGTACGGAGGTAAACTAAATAATACATACATATATATCTTCACGTCGTATCCTTAAGGGGGTAGTCAGAGAGGAAAATTAATAATATCTTACTTAGTTTAATACAAATTAGTAAAAAGATGTAACTGAAATTCAAAATTTTCAATAACAATAATGAATTTATTTAAAACTGTTATGATGGAGTCTAATGTCAAAGAAGTCGAAGTGTCAAAGAAAACAATGTCTCTAAGAAAAGAATGTCTCTAATAAAATACTGTCTTTGAGCTACAGAAAAATTATAAGTAATAACTTTTGCCCATAGCTTCGTCTGTGTGGTCAAATACATTTCATAGTTATCCTTATCCGTCAAGCGGTGTTGGAGTTTAGCAATTACATTACTTTATATCCATTTTTCTATATACAGAACAGAATATCCATCAATTTTATGAATAGGGCTACATTATGGTAGCATTTGATACTTCACTCAATTTACTCTGGAATATGTAAGAAAATACACTTCGTACATGGTGCCTAGTGGCATGCACAGGGTTTTTCAACAGGGTAGGCAGTCAAAATAACAAATATATAAAAACGTAACAATTTTAATAATTATTATTATTTTTACTTATATAGCAGTACTGATAAGTGAGAATGTTACTGTTACTTTAATTTTTCGTAGTGGTTATTTGTTATATGTAGTTTAAATAAAGGAAAACAGCCAGTTAAATGTTTCATAACATTTAGAATTGAAATTTCAAGTTGCATTACCTGACTTTCGTGATAAATGTAACTCTGAGTCACACCTGCCGTTAGCAACTAACAACTAAAATTATCTTCATACTTTATATGATACTTTACTTCAAATACTAATTGTAAGAAAAATGTAATTTTTTAAAACTCTTAGAACAACAAATCACTTGTAGGAAAAAAACAAATATGGAGTTTTATTTTGATTCAAGCATAAATCAGTGAACCATAAACAAACCAAAAACGAGTAACATAACACAAAATTTTATTTGGAGAAATGTTTAATTTATCAAATGCATTTAACTTTTTAATGTCGTTGATGTAGGCAATACCTCCAAAACACGCACACAAACTTAATTTTCGAGTATAAAATAGCACACATTTGAAAGACTATTTCGAGTACTGATAGGTGAAATGTAAACATGTGTGTGTGACTTGGAGGCACCGGACCGACGTACCTCTGCGGATAAGTTATGTAGTGTATATTTATTATCAATAGATGGTACGATTGTTAAAAATAAAATATAGTAATGTAAAAATATAAAATACAATTACAAAAGATGAAGAATGGAAGAAGGAGGATGGAAGATAGAGCTATTTTTAAAGAATTGTTGTTTAATTTTAAATTCTCTATAAATGGTGGATATCAAAATAAGTTTCATTTCAATTATCAGGGTAGGCAGTGTCCTTGTGCCTATTTGGAATGCACGCCTATACTCTTAGACATGTGAAATTTCCTCAACTAAGAAATAACTTTGTATAAATTGTGTGCAGGTAAAAGACCATTTGGTGTCTCCATCCTGTACATGGGCTGGGACAAACATTACGGATATCAATTGTACCAGTCTGATCCTAGTGGCAATTATGGTGGATGGAAGGCCACTTGCATTGGGAACAATAGCGCTGTGAGTGAAAAATGATATATTTTTAAGTAATCAATAATAATAATTGATTGGAACAGTAATTAGAATCATTTCATAAAACTACTAGGAATACTACTTAAAGCAGTTAGCGTGGCTTATTATCAGAAACCATTACTGTTCGTTTTTATGATAAAGTTCCTCAGGAAATTGCTTAATTAACGGAAAATAGGTTTAGATTTGTTATAAAATGCACATTGATTAGACGATCATACTGTAAAATAAATTTATTCTTCATACAGTGTCACAAAGGCGCATCCATTCATTAACATGTGAACACCAGGTCATCATTCAAATAACTTAAAAAAATATTATTAACTGTTCAATAGTTAAAAAATATTGATGAAATTATTTATTAATTATGTTTTTCAGGCTGCTGTATCAAGTCTGAAACAAGAATACAAAGAAAACGAAACCACTCTAGCTGAAGCTCAAGCTTTAGCAATTAAAGTTCTTAGTAAGACCTTAGATATGACTAAACTTACTCCTGAAAAAGGTAATTTAAATTTGTAATTTGATTGTAGTTTTATTAACTTGCATGCTGGTTTTAGAGAAAAAGAAAGAAAATAATATGGGATGTGCAATCTAGTTTTCCTTTGCCATCTGTAAACCCAGATTGCTAGAAATTTCATCAATACATGAAAAAACTTACTCTTAATTTCAACTTAGTTCTGTATTACAATTTCAGTGGAAATGGCAACTCTGACACGTAAGGACAATAAAACTATCATCAATATTCTAACGAATAATGAAGTGGAAAAACTTATTGCAAACTTTGAGAGGATTGAAGCTGAAGCGGAAGCTGCTAAGAAACAGCCCCCCAAGTCATAAACAATTGACTTGTTTGAATTGATTTGTTTTAATAAGTGTTCATTTATTGGTTCAGTAAATTTTTAAAATATTGCATAGCTCATTAATTTATATATTCCTATATTTTTATTCTTATATTCAAATACTACATATAACTGATATAACTATAATATGTTGATATTATGTGTATAATTGGCATGAGCTAGATTAAATGACCCTTACTTAAGCAGTAATTGCAAATTAGAATCAAATGATTTAACATAAACAGAATTTAGAGGTTGTAAAAACGTACTAATCAGATTTCAACTATTCCATTATTACATTGTAAATAATTGTAACTTTATAGGCATTGTTACGATTAGACCTTATTAGGTCCAAGCAATAAAGTTGATTATTAAATGGCACGAGATGAAGATTAAGTGCTTAATGCTTATCTCGAGAATCTAGATCTATGTTCTATAGTGCTATGACCTATAAACCCATTGTAGGCTTTAAAGTTTACTATCGAATGGTATTATCAAAATAAAAAACAAGAAGTTGTAACTCGAAAAGTCTGGAGTAATGACGTGTCATATAATTATGCAAACTGACGGTGTCGAGATCGAGAACATTGGTAATATTATTATAAGCGAGCGGAATTATCTCTCCCCCTCCCTCTTTTATATCTTTGCGCTATTATTATTAGTTATTGGGAATGCTCTAGAACTCTAGCTGGTGCACCCGGGGCCACTGCTCGTAACTTTCTGGTAAATACTGGACTTTTGCTAGTATTAGGCAAAAAGATTATCTCCAATCCAAGGTGTCAAACGTACCGTGCCGATGGATGCGTGGCTGAGGGAGAGCTCGGTCGTTAACGGTATCTCCGATACCAGGTCGCCTCGGAGAGTATTTTTGCCCTTCATCTGGCATGCGGGGCTCTGCCAGTTGTAACCTTTATTTCCCTAGCTACTCGTGGGACTTATATGGACATTGAAGACCAAATAAACTCCTTACTGCTTTCTTCTCCTTCAGAGAAATCTGAAGGAGAAAAGCCGCAAGTTGCTGGGTCGGAGGGCGAGCTTATTGGTACCCAAACGTCCAGTACTATTTCGTCTAGCGCTGGGACGAGCCAAATTGTAGGTGATGACTCCGGCTCACAAATGGTGACGAATCAAAACGGGGACGCACATACCGATGAGAAACCTCGAAAGAGGAAGTTATCGGGAGCCGCGGGCAAACGCTTTAAGAACTTACGGGCTGCAAACGTAGGTGCTGAACTTTGTGCCGGCAGCCTATCGCCAATCTGCCGCATCTCGAAACCCCCAACGAAGGCGGTCAAACGAATTCGATCGTAGGCGGAATCTTCTTCGGAGAATGTTACCAAGGCTCCAAAAATGGACCAATCTAGCAAGACTCCGAAGATGGATAACACTACCAAGGGCCCAAAAGTGGACCTTGCTAGCAAGGCTAAACCGAGCTCTAAAGAGATTGCTGGGTCCTCACTGGGTATTTTTTTTAAATAATGTTTATTTACATACGCAACAACTCACCTAACTATAGCATAGAATTACTTCCAGACTATATTTGATGACAGAAAATAATATAAATATGGACCCCTGGCTCCGAAACTAGGAACCTGTGCCATCGGAGCCAGTGATTTCTCACAGATGCACAAAACATAAGAAAAAGAAATGTCTCCATAGTGTGTAATACAAAGAGGGCCTACATTATTTATGAATTGTATTTTGCATTAGTGAATTTTGTATGCGTGTAAACATATACAAGTGAATGAGTGAGAGCGCGTGCGTGCGTGCGTGTGCGTGTGTGTGTGTGTGTGAGCATGTTGGTTTAAATGCATTAATTATAATAGTGTATTAAAGTATAAAAAGTACCTTTAAACCTTATAATAGTGTATTAAAGAGATTATCGACTTCATAGTGAGATAAATTTTCCAGCCATTGTGTTAATTTTTTTTAACCTCCTTTTTGGTAAGATAATAACATTAATAAAACTTTTAAACACAGTATATATATATATACTTATGGTTTTATTAATGTTATTATATAATTTTGTTGATATGATACTAAATTAGCGACCCGCAAAAACTGTTCTATATTTTTCATACCTACGGCATACGCTGGTTCCCGTCCGTTTAGCTGCAGCCCTACTTCTGTCAAAAGGGAAAGAAGCATGTTTACGGAGTATAGTTCTCAGGATGTCATGTTGTCGGACTGTAAAGACTGGACACTCCGGGTAGGTAAAGGTTATCAGTAGGGCATTGAATTGGTTTGTAAGTCATAACTTTTAGTATGGCCCTTTGTGTTCTTACAAGACTCTTAAACATCGTCCTCCCAACGCTAACCCCTAATTGCAATACAATTTTGAGTGTCTCAACTTGGATCTGCCAGTTTAGCCTGCCATCAATACGTACTCCGAGGTATTTGACATGCGAAATGGTGGTCAAAGGTTGTCAAAGATGCTTGACAATTATGAGCACCCAAGGTAGATTCGTTGACAAATGGAGCGGTTGCGGCAGTAATGGAGAACGGTATGACTTTCGTTTTTTGAATATTTAAAGTAAGTAGGGTCTCAGACAACCAATCCATTATAACTCTCATAGAGGCTTCAGCGTTTGATTTGGTACTCTCCCAATCATTCCCATAAACAAGAAGTGAAGTGTCATCAGCGTATGTATAAATCTTGGTGTTAGGCATATATATACAATTTAAAAAATTTAGGGCCCAAAATACTTCCCTGAGGGACTCCGTAACTGATCTTTGTGTCACTAATGTAAGAATATATTTTCTTATTCTGATTTTAACAAATTGTGTATGAAAAACAAAGTAGTCTTTGAATATTCGTAATATGGTGCCTCTAATCCCGATACGTTACAATTTGACAGCAGAATTGGAATTGAGACCGTATCAGATGCTTTAGAGAGCTCCAGAAAGATTCCAAAGCACTTTTTCTTATCATCAAGTTTATCAACTACAGCATCATTGACATTTGCTATTGCATCTTCCGTGGATATTCCAGATCTAAAGCTGAATTGATTATCTGCGACTATTTGATATTGTAAGATTTATTAAGAATTCTCTCTAGTATTTTGGATAGAATCGGTAGAACCGATATTGGTCTATAGTTAGTAATACGCCTTCTGTCTCCCCCTTTAAAAATGGGGTGTACAAGAGCTTTCTTTAGGGCATTTGCGAATACGTCGGAAGTTATAGAAACATTGCATATATGGACAATAAGTGGTACCAATACTCCACTAGATGTTTTGAAAATGATCGATGAAATACTATCCCAGCCAGCCACACAGTCACTGCGCAGCTCAGAAATTATGTCTTGTACCTGACTATTGTCTATCCTCAGAAACACACGAGTTACACAACGACGTTTTTGGAGCAACTTGGTGAGCGAGGTGGAGAGATTTTAGAAGCTAGGTATTTACCAATGTCTACAGGGAATTCATTTACATTGTTGATCATAGTTTGCGGATTGCAATCTAACTTTAAAAGTTAACTCGGAGATTTCCTTGTTTTTTTAGTATGTTGCGTTATTTCTTCTATTACGTTCTACATTGCCTTAGAGTTGTTTAACGACCTCTGCAGTAGATTCTTTTGATAATCCATTTTTAATTTTCGTAATAAGCCATGAAGAAAATTCCTGTACCTTATAATAGGATGTCTTAATAATATGATCCTCAGGAGATCTTATCATTTTCATGTGCATATTATATACAACGGAGTAAACCCATCCGGTACCTTGGTGTGATAAAAATAAGCTTGTGTGCAAATTTAACAGTTTTATTATTGTTTTTTTAAATAGTTTCTTAAACGTTTTTTTTTTTTATTTGCAGGTTTACTGCGAGTTTTATGATGGCGGACCCTAAAAAAATGCAGACAATACAGTTTGGACTACTTGAAGTTTGGATTTATTCCATCTCTATCAAATCAACACTAACCGATGTATCTCATATGTGAAAAACTATTCAGTAACGATGCCATGAAGCCTTCAAAAAAGTTGGAACCACTCATCATGAGTACATGCTGACAAAAAAAGTAAGCCCTTGTCATTCTTTCAAGCACTTAAAGAAAAGTAGAGAAAAGGCCATCCATAAAATTGATGTTTGCATCATCATCTATGCAAGACGTTGATGGTTTACGAGCGTCCTATAATATATCTTTACTAATAGCGAAGTCGGGGAAACCTCACACAATTGGAGAGCAGCTTATTTCACCAGCCATTGCGGAGGTCCTCAACAATGTATTGCACAAGCCCGCACATGATATTATAAAGAGAATTCCTTTGAGCAATAACACCGTTCAGAGACGAATTGACGAGATGGGTCGTGACGTGGAAAACATTTCATGCAATTACGTACATACCAACAGATTCTCTCTCCAGTTGGACGAGTCTACATTACCCGGCAATGAAGCTCTGTTGTAAGGATATGTTCGATGTATTAAAGATAAAAATATGTGCCAAGAACTGCTTTTTACTACATATTTAGAGACTGAGGGCAGAATTGATTTTTCAGGCCGTGGAACGTTTTTTTACCGACATAGCTATTACATGGAAGAACATCGTTTCTGTGGCGACTGATGGTGCACCATCTATGGTTGGTCGTCATCGTGGTTTTATAGCTCACTAAAAGCGACACAACTGCCTGAGGTACTGGTCATTCACTACGTGATTCACAGACAGCATTTAGTAGCGAAAAATCTGAGTCCTAGATTGCACCAGTCTTTACAATATCTTATAAATGCTGTCAACAAGATTCGAAGCGATTCTTTGAACTCTCGGTTATGTGAGGAAAACGACGAAGTTCGCTGGCTATCAAGAGGTTCTTGCTTAGCAAGATTTTCAGCTATTTTTGAATCTCTGTTGGCGTTTCTACAAGAAAAAGATCCGAATTTGAAAGAAAATCTGAATAATTGTAAAACATATGTTTATTACTTGATTAATATCTTTGGTATGTTTAACAGAGTTAATTTGCAGCTGCAGGGTGACGATCTCAATTTGATTAAAATAAAATCAATAATATCGGCCTTCGTGGGTAAACGTATCCTTCATAAACAAAATTTTAGCAGAAAACAATATTCACAGTTTCTGCATTTGTCAAAATTACCAGAAATACTTCAAGACCATGTTATTTTATCATGTGACACTCACTTGGACGCATTACACAAGGATTTTACTAAGAGGTTTGAGGATGTCTTAAATGTACAAATTCCTCAATGGATAATAAATCCGTACAATATCACAGCCATGGAAGAAGCCAATGTGATAATGCAAGAAAAGCTGATCACTATCAGCACAGAGGAGGAGCTTAAGCAGAAGTTCAACCAAGGCTATCAGAAGTTCTGATTGCGGCGCAACATTGAAACACAGTTGATGCTGAAAAATACCTTATCGCTTTTTCATCATCATACCTAGTCGAAAAAGGTTTCAGTGTGGTTACAACCATTTTGACAAAAAAAAACCGTTTGAAAATCAACGAACGCGGAGATTTAAGGCTGCAACACCAATATTGAACCAGATTTAGCTAGATTGGTAGAAAGTCACCGGGTTCATTCATCACACTGAATTTTTGTTTTTTTATCTATACTTTGCGATTTTAATGTTTTTTTTTTACAAAATAATTACCTACTTAAGTATTTTTACCTAATTTGTATTAATAATTATTAATTACACTTGATATTTACCGAATTTTATCTATTTATTTTGTAAAATTTTGATGAGAAAATAATGTCAAGTTTACTCGCTTAACCAACTCAAAGTTTTTAAATTGTTAAGTATTTTGTATCAATTGGAAAAAAACTAGAGATAGGATTTTTAAAGTAATTTGGCAATGGGGGTCTGAGGTATCAGTTTGTTTTGGAAAAGGGGTCCCTTGCCCAAAATAGTTTGGGAATCCCTGGGCTAGAGGGTTTATGTTCCAACAAGGTAAAATACCGTATTGGACTGAAAATCCCCTTCGCACACGTGGAGGTACATCATCGTTCGCACCCCAAAACGTCACGTCCGTCCACTGGTAACTCATAATAACGAGTACCGACCACCTGTAACAAGCACTAGGGTATATACACTACTACCTAGTAACCTACTATTGTAACTTTACTTGCTCTGTGACTTTTACTGTCAATATATATGCTGTCAATTGTCAAATGTAGTAATATCAGTTATCAGTCGATTGAAATTAGTAATTCATGTTTTCCATATGTTTGTGTTTAAAAGGTTTAATATTTTTACTGTGTTATTGGAAATAATGAAAAGTAAAACTGAAACAGCAGGATCGCACAAAGAGAATATAATCACTACGTTTGGATCGCCACATAAGAAGAACTAATAATCCATAATTCCATGTTCTCAGTGTTATTGTATTTGCATTAGTTTAAATTATGTGCAATAAAAAGAATATAATTTGTAATATCTTTAAATTGGAGTAACTCTGTTCTCATTTGTACTTTTCTCTGTGGTTTTCATGGTTTTTTGTGATAGGTACCACAAAATTATATCTATTTCAAATATAACTATTTTATTAGCTTTAATTTGCCTCATTTTAAATTAATAATCTTTTAAAATGACTGCTGAAAAAAGTAAAACGAATACAGTAACTGCTGTGCCCAAAAAATCTAGACTAGAAATGAATGTTAGGCAACTCTTGAACAAATGTGAGCTTATTGCTAAACAGGAATCCATAGATGGTAACTGGAGATTCAAGAAATATGTTGAGTCCCTCAGTGAGTTGATAACTGAGCTGAAGACAGGCCAAGAGTAAGTTTTTATTTCAAGTCGTATCCTTGGTATTGTAATATTTATTTATTTAAAGTAGTTTTGACTACAAAACTTGTTCATCTATTTTTCTTCAAATAAATAGTATTATAAAATAAGTTTTCTTTAGTATGTAGCAATTTATAAGTGTACATGTGGAAATGAAAATGAGATGAAAATGAACAGGAAGGTAGGGAACATTCTGAACTATATTCACATTGTTTAGTAGATTTGCTGTGTCTTGAATAATGTGAATATAAGTTTTTATGGCCATATCATTAGAAGCAACAAATAACCACATATTATAATATTACATTTTTAACCATACTTACCAAACTTTAAGTTAAAATGAACCATTCCAAAAAGGACACATTTATTTCTGCAATTTTGTGAACTATAAATTTAATAAAACTAGTATTTAATAAGAGATTTAATAAATATGCATTCTTGTCCACAGGCCTTTTTTTGTCGCTTCTTTTTTGGGGGCACGCTAATTGTACCCCCTCCCCTCCCCTTGCCACTGTGTTTTGACGAAGAAATCGAAGTAAATTATTTTTTTATTGTTTAAAAACATATCTTTGGAAATAAAATGTGATTATTAAACGTATAAAAAAAAATCCAAATATTTTTGTAAAATAGATTTTCTTTTCATTTTTTTTCAAATTCTTTCATTTTTTTCAGTTTTTATGGCAATTTTTCGATATTTTATACATACAACTTCTAAATTATCTGAATGAGCTATGATAAATAACTCAATAAAAACCGACACAGTGCGAGTTGCACCACGCACCGAGGGTTCCATATATTTCTGACATCCCCTTCGAAAATATTATTTGCATTTTATCAAACCCAACGCTCAAAAGAAAGGGTGAATGTACCTACTTCACTTCTGGGTATAATGTTCAAGTTTTTTAAAAATTGGATAGAAAACTTGCGTCGTTTAAGTAGTTTTCAAATTTAACAGAATTTCCTAACTTCGTTTCAAAAAGATTAATTAAAATTATATATTTCGCACCATTTATGTTTTTATTTTGAACGTGTAACACCCGTTACAGCACTCTGTAACGCCCGTTACAGTCATATGTAACGCCCGTTACACTAAAAATATTATTAAATATTAAGTGTAGGCTGATTCTGTTTAATGTGTGTGGTAGATGATGTGTTATTCATAAAGATATCCTATGAATTGTATTTCAATTTGAAGTTTAAGATATTTTCTCAGATTTATGCATTCATGTCTGACCTTATGGAGTAGATGTAAATTCGTGTAACACCTGTCACATATGTTTACAGCTGAATTTCTTAAGTCTAGTCTATTTAAAGTAAATTGGGAGTAAGAGGGAGCTGATGAACTATTAAATTGATAGGTTTTCATTCGTAAATTACTAAGAAATACGTAACTAAAGGTTGTATGATTTGTTACATCGAACACCCGTTACATCGAATGACCCAGCAGACATAAGTATTTAACATTAACTTTAACTTGATACCTCAACTTCCTATAATTTGACCATTACTTTTCAGAGCCCTGCTAGAATTTTTTTGTTATAATATTGGTATTCAATATTTGTTTTTTTTTTTCAGAAAACCATCAAAAGATTTATTATTAGAATATACAAAAAGAGTTACATTTTTGAAGGGACTTATACAAACAGCTTCCTTAAATAGTCCAATTGAAAAGGCAAGTCACATATTTGTTGTTTTTTAAACTGCATTTCTGATAGCAAATAGATAATAAATAATAATTAATTATAATTATAAATAATATTAAGCGTTATTATTATATACCTCAACAATTTGCAATATTATCTATACAAAAACATACAAAAATATTGTAATAGGACCTTCAACAAATGGATGGTTAAGACATGTAGGTATGTCTTGTTCCTTTTCTTTTTGTGTAGGTATGTTTTGTCACTTTTCATGCTTTGTGTGGCTGAATTGTATTGTTAAACCTTTAAACTACAAAATACTCAAATGGTTGTTACATGTTAAATGACATATTATTTTATAAATGAAAACTATCCCAGCAATACATAATACATTGTCATAGCTGTTTTATGGTGATGTTTCAGTTGGAAGCTGTACAGCAGCTATCACATGGAGCAGCCACCTGTGCTCATGCATCAGCTCAAGAAATACATCAAAAAACGGTTGCCAAATATGGTGTTGAATTGAGATCAGAATTATTTGAATTAGGTTAGTTGTCTGTTAATAACTGAATTTCATTTCTTCTTAAATCTCACTCACTGGATTTCACGTTTCAGTACTCATTTTTTTTCATCTGAAAACTGTCCACATAATTTGGGACATAGCATTAAGTTTATCTATACAGTACACAGTGTTGCTGATTTTTCAAAATAAAAATTTTGCATCAATATTAATTATTACATGTGCGTGTGTATGACAATCTTCAAACATTTATCATCAGTCATAAACTTTATTACATGACAATCGAAATTTTTAGCATCTTAATTATGAACGGCATATCTTATAATGTCTTTCATTAGTTTCACGCCGTACTGTCCATTATTGAACAATTTCCTCATGCTATGACTTTTATTTATCTTTCTAATTGTAGATAGAATACTTAATGTCCATTCAAACTAAGGTGCGAGATGTTACTGTGCTTGCAACTTGTAATATCCAAGGCTACATAATTCTCGAAAATGAGTGATAATTGGATCAGAGTAGTACTGCGCGTGTTTATGTGAAGCCAAATGGAGATTCGGTGTGAATGAACTACATGGCGGTTGCGTGTATGAATATCCTCTGTACCTAGTTGGTGAGCGTCCTAGTTTCGAAAGAGCACTCCCTCAAGTGAATTTAGCAACCTAGTTGTCGGTGAATCCCGATTCTCCCGCTCTTAGTTCTTAGTTCAAAATACATGTCTCGCCACGCTGGCATGAATAGTGTCTGCCACGCTGGCAAGAGTGGTGTATGTTCGTGTCGTCGACTTTTCCTTTGGCGACAGATCATTAGTAGTACCTACTTCATGAACAAATATCTGTGCCACTACTGTGGTATTATAGCTAACAAACTAAATAAACGATTTAGTTTGCCAACGATCCGATGTCTGTAACCCCAGTTTTTGATGTCGAATACCTTGCAATATATTGCTTGACTATAGTCTTCATGCGCTCGCGTAAAGCTCATATATGTTTATTTAATTACCAGTACGAGTATTTTGTTGTATTGGTGTCTTCTTTCATATCATAACTTATACATACACATGTTGAATATTTACATGCTAAGGCCATGCACATCGCGAACAAACTAATATTGCTTTTGCGATGTGTATTATATTGTTTTTTTTTTCAATTTTTTTATGTGTATTAGATAAGTATAGAAAAACAAGTTGTATTCAGCGAGAAGTAAACTAACACAAGAATACTGTATTGTATTGTATGTTTTCAAGATGAGAGAGTAATGATCAAGTTCAGTTCAATTACCTAATTTACTCCTCTTAAATTAACCTATAAATATTTTAAAATTTTAACTAGTGCAACATACATTACATGTGAATTAACAGATGACATGAGTGATTTTCACTTACATAACGGTATCGTTTTCCCTTTTAAATTCTTTTTTCTAATCTTAAAAAATTTACGTGGATTGATTAACTAACTGGTATTATGTATCGCAAATAAATTTACGATACACAGTACTAATAAATTTAATTAATTCACAGTTGTTTTTGCATAGCTAAGTGTACCTACTCAGTCATCGCCGTATTATTTAAAATTTCGTGTCGAATACCTGCAGTAGGTTTTTCTTAGGTTCAATAGGTAGGTAGGTCAGGTATCTTATTTTTTACATACATACATACATATCCTCACGCTGTATCCCTAATGGGGTAGTCAGAGAGGACGGAGCGCCAAGCGTCGCGATTCTTACATACTTCTTTCGCTTCCTCAAATCTCATCATTCTCCTCACACATTTTCGCCTAGGTATGCGAGAACTTTTGACATTTCACACAGAACAGTCTGGCTATTTGATCTTCATAAGTCAGCCTTGGTCTTCCTTGGCTTCTTTTATCACTCACTTATTTTTTAATCCTGATAAATCTAAAGAGGTCTATTTTCAGAAGACAAGGATGACACATTGCGTAAGCGCAATATTATAAAAGCGCCGAACTTTACAAGCAACAACAGCAGTCAAGAAGATATCGATTCTTTGTTAAAATATCATCAGAACATGCAGGAGAAAGTGGCTGAAAACATGGTTATGCTTACAAAGAATTTGAAAGAACAGTCACAGATTGCCAGCACCATTATTAAAGCGGATACCGAGGTAAATATAAAATATTACGAAATACGCAAATATATTATTTAAGGTATGAATAAGTACATATTTAAATTCTTTGGTAGCAAATGGAAATTACAATCAGAGAATGAAGACTTCTCAGTATTGTATTTATTAATGGTTATGTTCAATGTTAATTTTATAGATTTTACACAATATTTATGAAAATTCTTTATCCTGGCAACTTTAATGTAAAGACAACATGTTGTACACATTAACACTCTTAAAAAGCATTGCAAATATGTCTACAAGGCTTTGGAATAAGGTTTCTTTTTAATTATTGTTGTTCTGTTGACGAATGTCTGTTTGCGTTAACGAATAGCTGAACAGCATTCTATAAGTGTAAGGATGTACTTTACAGGTTACGCTAGTTTTTCTAATAACAGTTCGGTATGCTAATTCCAGTCGTTATTTTTTGTTCCGTGGTCCAAACATATGATTTTGTTGTGTCTTGATGTATACTATACATCTTAAATGGGGCATGTGACTGACTGTGATTGACTTTATGTAGTTATGCGTAATTAACTGTTTTTTGTACACTCAGTGGCGGCCCTAGTAAATTTTTCAGGAGGTGCGATATCCAATTGGGACGCCCTTCCAAATATGCAGTTACCATAGACTTATGAAATATAGGCACTGCAATCAACGTCAACTTTTTGACGAGAGAAAGAAACCTTTTACTAGAAACGAGATAAAACGTGAATAATATTGGGCCTCCTGCCGCCAATATTCCGAGCAAAAGAGTCATGACGCATATTCAATAATATAATTCGTTAATTTGTTACTAAATTATATTTACATATGTACAAGTAAAAAAAATAGGGAGCGGGACTCTAAAGCAATGAAAATCTTGTGTTTAGAAACTCTTCTTGATGACTATTTTCATTAAATAAATATGTAAACAGCGAGCTGAATTGTTATAGAATTAATGTTGGTGTAGGGTTAAGCGATATTGGCCGCGGAAGAATGCGAAAGCGCCCCCGTTGCCGTTGTGCCGTTGCACAATTGCCAGGGGTCAGGTTTTAGTGGTTAAACTTGGCCTTGCGCCCATCAGCCGAGGAGTCCCACATACCCCCCGCTACCCCTTTAGGCAGGACCGGGATGCGTAATCCAAAAAAAAGGTTAAGCGATATTGGATAAATCTTTTTGCAACTACGATCTGTTGTTGCATTTTCGATGCTCCCTTTATGACGGCGCCTAGTGGGATTGCACCGTTCGAACTGACCTAGGGCTGCCACTTACACTTGTCATTTTAGTGATGGGTCGTTAAAATTTTTCACGAAAAATTCCTGAAATCTTTCGAGAATTTTTCATATTTTTCCGTTGTTTCTCCGATATTTTTCCAAACTAATAACTATGTAATTCTTTTTTTACCCTTGCTTCCGATGCACTTTTTGCACTGTTTGCAATATAATAATAATTGCAATATCATAATGTAATTTTTAGGCACACCAACTTTTTTTATCAATGTGTGTTTAAAGTACCTGGCACAAAACTTTGTTTTCATGAAAGAAAAGTTCTATAACTGATATTATACATAAAAAGGTCGATTATTGAATGGCACGTGATAAGCAAATTACAATTTAAGGCTTACATCTCATGAACTAGGCTTTGCAGAGCTATGGCATAAAGACGCATCGTTAACATAAGATGTACTTATCGTTCAACTGGTAAGACTTGTTCGTTACTTGGAAACATTTTAAAACTATCTAAGCAGAACAGGGAGATTCCAGAGGACTGGCGTACCGCAGTCATAGTGCCTCTCTATAAAGTGATAGGTTCCCATTTAGACTGCGCGTGCTATAGGGCCATCAGCTTGGTCAGCTTAGCAAGTAAAAGATATTGACCAAGATATTGACTGAACGTATAAAAGGCATTTATGAAAGATATTTGTGGGAGGCACAAGGTGGTTTAAGGAACGGTAGGGGTTGTATGAATTAGATTTTTTCGCTCCGTGGTATCGTGGGAAAGTTTCTGGCCATAGGTTGGAAAGTTTTTTGCGCTTTTGCGCTCGAGGTGTTCAACGACCTGTCACATGACAAGTCGTTGAACACCTCGAGAAATAGAATACCTACATATGTATGTATAAAGCGTGATAATGTATATAACCTGAGAAAAAGAGGGCATAGAACCTTCTAGAAAATTATCATCACTAACAATAACAGAACATTGTTCTCGACGTCGTTAGCCAATTGAATTATTTGCTTGATTCTGTGACACGTCTCTTTAGAATTTTTGAATTGTAATTTGACTTTTGTCTTTAATTCTATCGATACCAATTAATAGTACTTACGCCCAAAGTCATCATCTACCTACGCCTTAATGTTAACAATGTGGAGCTCTGAAAGTTGCGTGTCACGTATTATTCCTTAAATGACCTTGAACTCTAGACGTAAAGCCCAATCCTAACAGTATGACATTATCGAATACTGAAATTCTTTCAGGAAAACAATGTTGAGGGCCAGGTGCTTTCAATAGGCATTGACGTGGCACGGCATGTATTTTCTCATAGAAATAAGTAAAATTTTCCTTTAGTCATAATTTAAAGCTGTTACTCGATAGGTTCATTATCTTGCCAAAAAAAAATGAAAATAGTTGGTATGCAAAAACATTGCAGTACAATCGAATAAGGCGCACAAACTTTTTTATATAACTACGAATGTTAATTTTTGGCATTAATTTTAAGCTATTATTTATAGGTAGAATAATGGTGCAAAAAATGCAGCGGAAGTATCGGCACAAAAATTTACGTCTACAGTTCCATGCTGACAATGGTTTTTATCATTTACGCAGTAGTATGTACTAACACTAAATCAGTTTTAACTTGTTACTGGATACTGAATACTGGCCTTATATTATGATGACCTCTTACTCAAACACATATGGGCTGCTTTTTCGGCTGTCTGTGGAGATTACTACTTGTACGCCGGCGGGGAATACCTCATTATGAACAAGAAATACCCTTGTACACTATTTGCTTTGAATAATAATTAGATCGTAAAGATAATTTGCTACTTAATTAATTTTATTATCGTCGCTTTTTTCTGCATCTTTATGTATCTGCCATTAATATTTATCTGAACTCTACTGAACTAAGACGTATCAAATTACTTACAAGTCACTTTTACGCGAATCGCAAAGCTAATAATATGGTTTATCGTACATTAAGCTTTTGATATTATTTTGACATTTTGATCGATAACACCATCTAACGACACTGAGCAGGGATTAAAATCACAGACGCCCGTAGTTATCAATTACACAGCTTTGAAAATATTTTTCCATTTTTGAAATTTTTTCAAAATTTTTCCACTTGAAATTTCTCCAAAATTATTCATAAAATTTTTCCATGTTTTGAAAAATTTTGGAAAATTTCCCATCATTACTTATAATTGAGTTCTCTTATAAATAAGAGTACATTCAGTCAAGAAAGTATCGGAAATGGATGATTTGTCAATGGTTCCAAATTCAATTTTTTGTTTTTTTTTTTGTTGTTAGATTGGCACAACTGTTTTCCATTTCGGCGCGGAGTTTGAGTTGCATCTGTTATTTATATTAAATACAGTGCTGTTTTTAGTTATATCATTCTAGTGTGTATTGCGAATTTCATAATGGACTAAAACATCGAACAAAGAGTTTGTCTTAAATTTTGCATCGCCAATAGAATTTCGTGTTAGGAGTCACTGAAAATGTTACAAAAGGCTTACGGTGAATTGAGTTTATCAAAAACACGTGCTTATGAGTGGTATAAAACGTTCAAAAGCGGTCGAGATGTGATGGAAGATTTGCCTCGCTCTGGTAGGCCATCAACGTCTGCAACTGAAGTTAACATCGCAAAAGTGAAGGAAATAGTGACTGAAAATCCTCATTCAAGTTTGAGAGAGATAGCCGCCGAACTTTCTGTGGCTCACGAGTCGATCCGTACTATTTTAAATAATCACTTGGGTATGAAACATGTTGCCGCTCGGCTAGTCCCAAAAGACCTGAATTTTCTTCAAAAACACAATCGCATAAGAGTCGCTGAGGACATGCTAGAACGAGTCAATTCCGACCCAACATTCATGAAACGCATTGTTACTGGTGACGAGACGTGTGTTTACGAGTTTGACATGCAAACTAGTCAACAAGCTTCGGAGTGGCGCCTTCCAACTGAACCGAAACCGAAAAAACCACGCTAAATTCGATCAAAAATCAAAGTCATGTTGACTGTTTTCTTTAACTATCGCGGTGTTGTGCACTCGGAATTCTTGCCGGAAGGTCAAACGGTAAATAAAGAATATTAATTGGGCGTTTTGCGGCGTTTAAGAGAGCAAATTCGACGAAAGAGGCCAGATTTGTGGAAAGAAAATTCTTGGATTTTGCACCACGATAATGCGCCTTCGCACAAGGCCATCATTGTGAACGAATTTTTGACCAAAAACTCAACAAATACCATCGAGTTACCTTATTCACCAGATATGCCTCCAGCCGACATTTCTTTTTCCTAAACTCAAATTACCACTTCCTGGCACCCGTTTTCGTTCGGTAGAAGACATAAAGGAGAATTCGCGGCGAGCACTGAACTCAATTCCGGAAAAAGCATTTAAAAAATGTTTTGATGATTGGATTATTCGTTGGCGTAAGTGTATCGTTTCTGAAAGAGCATACTTTGAAGGTGATAAAATAAATTTGGATGAATAACTAACATTTCGTGTATTATTGATCTTTTCCCGGTACTTTCTTGACAGAGTAGTACACATGTATCAGTAGTTTATCTAATACTCAAGCAAAGTTACCTCTTGTATTTGTATAAGTAATTTGTAAAGTTACCCATATGAATGAAACTTCACTAATTATTTATCTCCATACTTTCTACATATGTACAATATAAATGTGCTTGTATTTAAATTTATAACTCAATAATATTAATCTAGTAGTAAGGTAAACTTCCAGAAAAAGTCGGTTTCATGAGATGCTTATCATTAAATTAAGTTAGAGATGATTAAAAATTTTACTAACATGATAAAATGTTGTTCCAAGGCATTAAAGAAGTCATCCGAGTTAACGGATCGCAACGTCGATTCATTGAAAGTTGAATCAGAGCGACTTCAAGAACATAGTCGTAGCGCATGGAAGTGCTGGCTATGGATAATGCTAGCACTTGTTATGGTCATATTTATCAGTAAGTAATCGATCTCTTTAGTTGCTATGTTAGATACTTGTGTTCATTCAGAGTTCACTATAGACATCAAAAAACCCATTAAATATAATATGTACAGTCAGCATCAAAAGTATTTAATAAAAATAAAGTCTTAAACGAGATGACATGATTATGGTTTACAATTCACTAGTGACTGACATTTGACATACATATTTTTAAATGTTAAGCTTGCAATAATATTCAAATCTTTCTGATTGCATGCCAAATTCTAAAAAGAAATATTAAGTAGATGTTTTTATTACTTAAATTATTTGTTGAAACTTGTTTTTATTTAGGTATCTTTAATAACTACCTGTATTTAGTTAAATTTCCCATTTGATGTTTTGACATTTGTATAACCTATACATGTCCCGTTGATGGATATAGGTAAATCTCTTATCAGCTTATCACGAATGGATTTAAAGATCTAAAGCGTAATTATTTTATTTCAGATATGGTGCTCTTCATGAAAGTTATGAAGAAGAGAAAATATTACGACACTTAAAGTAGTTCATGTAAGTTGCATCTATTTATTGAAGAAAATGTTTAAAACATATAATTTTTATGTAATTGTGTCTAATATATAATTAATTTATTGCGTCAAAACGCTGATGTATGTAAATGCGAAATAAAGACATTAATGCAAGTAATATTTTCATTATGTTTAAATTTTTTGAGTAATCTTTTAAAGTTATTTTGTGTAATACCCATCCAAAAATAGAATTTCCATAATTCGTGTATCCCTATTTAACTAGCTTCAATAAACTCTATTTCTGCACGGACATAAAGATTGCGTTGCATAAATTTAATAATGAAGCAGCTGAAATAAGCCTGTGTGCGTCTAAATACACACTATCCTGCACTCATTAGTACATTTTATCACAGATTAATTAGTTACTAGCGTAAAATATTATGTCAATCGGCAGCCATTTTGCTAGATCAAATCGACTTTATTTCTACTGCACAACACATAGTCATGTTCACTATTTCATTAATAATAAAATAAGCGACACAAAACCCTTTTTTACATCTCTGTACTGTCTGTACATACTTACTCCCTAAATGCACTTAATATTCCTGAAGTTTCAGTTGATTAACCTGTTTAAAGCAGTTTAAAAATTATAACATTTTGTCTCAACAGACAGTATCTATTATCAATATTGGTATAAACTGTATATTAAATAAAGCGATAAAATATGCGTTTAATAATTTATTTCTCTACATCTGCATTCAGTTATGAGCTTATAAGCTATAACCGAACTTTAAACAATAGGATAATATTTTCAAACTTATTTACTTATTTCAAACTATTTCCATTTATTATCAATTGGAAATGTAGGTAATATAACAAATACGAAAAATAAATTAAGCACATTTTCTAAAATTCATGTCTACATACATAGTTAAAGGTAATCTACGAGTATAATATAATGGAGTGCTACTGTGCCCATTATTTTACTTTTAAATTAATGTAGATGAAATATATTTATTTCAATTTAATCTTTTCGCATAATTACTTATGTGCGTGATTATATTGGTACCAATGTAGGATGGATTATATCCATTTAACAACTACTTAATTCTCATAATATCTAACAGAGCCTTTATGGCAGGAAGCTTTATAATATTTTTTGTAATCATACTTTCTTATGTTTAATTTAAACATGTAGATATAACTCTAAGTTACTTTACACATTATTTTTTGAACACTAAATAACTTAATGTACATATGAACAATTCAAGTGAATACGTTAATCAACTATTAGTTGTATAGATAATATAAATTTATATTTTATATGAAAAATACTGAAATCGATTTATTGTTACTTTAATTTCATTAAATCCTTTTTGTCTATAAATCAAGCGCTCTATAACGTTCAATGCGAATTTTATTCGCATTTTTAATGAGGTAATATTCTAAACGAATATACAATATAAAGCTCTATTTATAAAACTTAGGCCTATTTCTTGTCGTAAACGTCAGCCAGTTCGAATTTCCAAATCTTGTTCGGTCCAATTTCAGTTACGTAGAGATGAGATCCATTTCTAGTTACTGCTAAAGAGTGCGGATTTGTGAATCCCTGAAACAATACGCCCAATATATATGTGATATATTCGTTACATACACACCATCAGAAATATACACTAATTACGTTCTATTGTATTTACTTACAGTGGTCGGTTCCCATGTGTCTAAAATATTTCCATTTACAGCGTTTACTGTGAAACCCCTTACAGCAATGTTCTGAGCTGTAGGCCCGTTCACAGCATAAATCGTGTCGCCATGAGAAGTAACAGCGAATACTCTGCCCAAAGTAGGGTCCTCTATTATTGTCGCTGGTTCCAACATTTTAATGTAGCTTTTCAAACCGGCTTTGGTACAAACGATTCTCATGTTTTCTCTATCTGCTACGCAGACTATATCCAAATGTTCGATTAAAGTTATACTATGTGGAAGATTCAAAGTGAGAGTATCAGAGTAAGTCGGTATTGCAAGCAGTAAAATTCCAGCTGCATTGAATTTTAAGATTTGGTTATTGCAATATCCGTCAGCAACAAATATTTCGCCAGTGGTCGCTACAGCCACAGATGTGGGCATACAAAGGAGAACACGATGTCTGTATGGGTAACCTGCTGTGAAGGCCTCTCCAATAGTCAAGCTTGGGTATTTGTGGTTGTTAGGCGAATACTAAAAAATGACACATAATAAAACTATACTAACATTTTTTTCTTAACTAAGTATCTTATTTTAACAGTAATTTAATTGTTTCACAATTTTCTTTTCTATTAAAGTTCCTTTGAAAGATAACATTACCTTGAAAACTTGATGTTTCGCTACGTCAGTCACCCAAACATTATCATGATGATCTACAGTGAGACCATGAGGCATGTAGAAAGCATATGCTCCCCAACTATGTAACACTGATCCAGTATGTGGATCGAGTGCTAAAATAGTATCTTCAATTATTGGTCCTTTGTCTAGATTCTGGTAAACGTTAGATTCGTTGAATGTGCTAAAAGCGACATTAGATAAGATCATTATTCTGTTAGGTACATTTCTGTATACTTATTAATTTAATAATCAAATATCTATCAACAATTAAATAACTTGCCTTTCATCCCATACTCTTTCTGCTCTGTGAAATATTATGGGCTGTCCTAAAGAATTTATCGACACAGCTGTTATTTGTCCAACGTTCAGTGATTGTTGTGGCCAGTCTTTAATTTCTTGTGGTCTTAAGACTATTTCATCTTTTGGCTGCAATGGTAAAGAATACATGCTTGAATTACCAGTTCTCTAAACTTTTTTTTTTGTTTATATAAATAAAATAAAAAATCGCACTCACCAAATGTAGGTCCAAATTCTTGAGAATGTCCTCGTTAGATCCGTAACTAAAGTAATCAAAGTTATCTCTAATTGTTTCTGGCTCCCCTTTGGTTGCAGAGAAAGTCAACAGGAATACAATTATTGTAAACATATTTGGGCAATTGTTGTGTTTCAGATATTGTTAGGTTTCGTTTACTGTATTACTGAGACTGTATTGATTGTTGGTTCTTTAGCGTTAGCAATACGCATGCGCATTTCGATTCCTCTCAAGTATGTACATTCCATTAAGACCACTATTCACAATTTTTTTCAAGGACAATTCAACAGAAAAAAGACGAGTAAATACTCATACATTTATTTTCACATAGGTAACTTTAACGCGTTTTAACAAAATTGGTCATGACAAATAACATGGTCTTACTTCATACTGTTTTATAAATAGTTTAGGTTATGACACCTAAAACTGATATTAAGCATTATTACACAGTTTTCGTACATTATATAATATATAAGAAGAAATTTCATTTCTTTAACTAGTGAATCAGTCTCAAATTAGAATCGTTGTTAAAATTTGGCACATAAGTGGATTTGTCAATATTTACGTAGTACTGGAGTCGTGAAATTTTCAATAATAAGCAATAATATCAGAATTACATTACACTGTTAATTTAAAAATATATCGATGTTATTGACCTCGCCATTCGGAGTTAGGTTGATCCCAAATGTATCCAGTTTCAGTCATGGAACACACAGCGTTGTAATATCTTCCGGGACTGCGGCAGTACGACCACGAAGGACATTTACATCGAAATAGGGTTTGGAATTCTTCTTTGCATACTTCATTCCACCAACATGTTCTCTGTAAATGACATGTGAATGTAGATAAAATAATTTAACTTTCTGTCCGGAATAGATTTTATTTTACGTATTTTCTCCGCCATACGTCATTAAATCTATAAAACCTTTAGCACAAATGACAATAATAATTTGGTAATTCAAGATTATGTAGGTACCTCAGTTATATATCCTCGTACAGACTGATCCGAGTAACTCCTTTTGGTTATCGATGCAGTCTCCGACATAGCGCCCGACATGAGTACACACACAAATGTTACATATTGCACCTGAAAGATTATAACCCTATTTACACAAACACTGGCACATAAACTCACACATAAATACTTGTAATCTCAACTCTTACCGTAATCATAGCAAAGTTTTAGTCCTAAAATAGGAATAGTCGCGTATCTGTCGCAGACTTAGCATCGCACGCCCCCTATTGGAGCTTTTCAAGTTCCGTTGCGTATTTTATTGAGGTCACTCATATATAATAACTGTTTAGCTTAGATGTGTCGATATAGAGTTGTTGACAATGTGGTTTTTGACAATTTGATACGAATTAAAATCTGTGTGGTTAAAATCTCTAGTGGTTTAATGATTACTTACTTACATTTTTGTAACAAATATTAAGTGGCCAAATTTATTTATGCATGAAGTAGTGATATATAACAGATTTTAAGCTTGCGTCAATCACCCGTATATTCCGCAATAAAGCTTGGGAAAAGGAAAAATTATACATAGTTGTGAATAGTTTATTACGGAAATAAGTAATATAGTTATTTAAGAAATCACTAGCTATCTAGGACTCTGTTACATCTTAATTACTCTTAAAAATAGAAATGCAACAGTAATAAGTAGTTACATATGAGAAAATTTTACACATTAAATAAAGATTATAATGAAATTAATATTTAATAGGTATTTAAATTAGATTCAAGAAATGCACAAACATGTTGACTATAGTTTAAAAAATAGTCATCTAATAAGCTGTAGATATGAAATGGCACTTAGATAATATCTAACAATAGAAGAACTAATATTAAAAACAACTTTGGTCGAAACCTACCACTACATTTGGAATATTTTAGTTAGTATACGATGATCAACATCGTCTCAAATCACTATGTAATCACTAATAAAATGTATAACTTTTCGCTACATGGCCTGTACATCTTCTATTATATTTTTCTCTATATTTTCATGTTCTTGTCGTCTATGTAATTCCTCCGCATTTTTACTGAAAATGAAGGTCGTATTGAACATATGAAATAAAATCCAAATCCAAATATAGCTATGTTGGATTTAATATTATTATTTATTAAAATAAAAAGCTCAAATAACTTACGTATATTTATTTGGTGATGGTAGGAATATGCTTTTCGGACAGAGGCGATAATATGGCCAACATTCACCGCCTGACTCACCAGCACGTTGCGCCTCCACATACTCATTTAGAAGACTCGCATACGGTGATTTACTTGGACTGAAACAACAACTTTCATGTTGTCATACCTTCACTTCAACTACACCATATTTAAAGAACTTTACAGTTGGGAAATCGTGTCTAGCGTCTACATATAAAATTTATGAAGTTTATGTACCATGTTTAGGTATTCTGGACAAGATTTGATTTGAATAAGTTAAATGTACGCATTTTCTTCCCTTATGGATTCCCACAAGTAAGTTAAATCATCAGTCAAATACACCGGCAAATTTAGCAGAACTTAAAAAAGCTGAAAATTGAAAAAATGCGGTTTAATTTTAAAATCTAGTATTTTTTTACCTTTTCCTATTTAAAATTACATCGCCTAAAATTAAAACCACATCATATTCAATATTAATTTTGTAAGTACATTTATTTTTTATGAAAAATATATTAACATTCTTGAATTTTATATGGTAACAAAGGAAAGTTGGAAAAGTAAATTAAAAGACGATTTTTATATTAAACAAACAAATTTCCTCCACGTGGTTTTGTTAAGGTTTCCGCTCGCCTAAGCTGCTGTGAATGATATATAGTATTATCTGCTATGGTAGCTTCTGCCATTCGTCAACTGAGGCGATTCGCAGCTCTCCCACATTGACAGAACCTGGGATTCTGGATTTTACTTTTCATTTCAACAAGTCTCAGACGTGTTCTGTAGGATTCATATCTGGTGAAAACGCCGTCCATACCATGACTGATATTCACATTATTAAGATATGCTTGAGTCGACCGAGCAGTATGTGGCTGAGGATTATCCTGCATTAAAATGAAGTCGTCACCGGCAAAGGGAGAAAACGGTACGGAACAAATTATTTTGATATAGCGATCAGCAGTCGGAACATAAGTCTGAATCCTTCCATCGATCACTACTAACTCCGTACGAGCACCCAAACAGATTCCTCACCCAACCATTATCGATCCCAAACCTTATGATACTGTAACTTTAAAATTTACTTGATTGTATCGTTCTCCTTTGTGTACATAATATATTTGCCTTCCGTCAACTTGATTCAAAAGAATTCTGCACTCATCACTAAACAATACTTTACCCCATTGGTCTGTTCCAAAATCGATGTTACCGAACAAAAGTTAGTTTGTATCTACGATGATGTGCCTCAAATTTTGGAGCCTTGGCGGGGTACAAATGAACCATAACCAGCTTCTTTGAATCTTCTCCATACCGTAGCCTTTCTTACTGCTACACCTCGAGCTTCCTCAAGCTAATTTCTGGCTTGGACGGCCGTTAGACGAGGATTCCTACGTACGCGAAGCTGAATAAAACGATCACCTCTACTCGAAGTACGGCTTTTTCTACCTTGTCCCGATTTTCTCACAAAACCATTAGAGTTAAGAATTAAAGTTGTAATTTAATGGAAATTTTACGAAATTTGAAGCCAAAACCATAAAAGCAATGATTAAGGGGAATTAGCGCAAAATGATGTAACTTCCATATCAATTCAAAAAAATTATAAACAACCGCGTAAAAGGTGACGTTAAATTGTTTTCCAAGCCAAAAATGTTACACAAAGAAGATTTTCGACCTTTTTTTATGTTCAGCTAAATTCGCCGGTGTGTGAAGTTTTGAACCACCAAGAATTAAAGAGACAAAAATAATACGGTCTAATCTATTCCCAGTCATTAAATATAACAGAAACATAAAAAAGTTACTCACGTAAAGAAAAGCTTCATAATTTCTCCAAGGAATCCGAAATTAGTGAGGGGATGTGCATGAACTTCACAAATGGCCCTCAAAAGACATTCTTTACCTGACCAACCTAAATTCGATAAAAGGTCTTCTGCAACACCGTACAGAAGGGCTCTGGAAAAAGTTTGTAGATATAATATAGAATTAAGTACATCAAAATAATTTTTTATCAAAAATTGTAAGAGTCATTGGTCTATCTTTTCATAACTGTTTTCCTACGGCCTACGAATTACATAATTGGATACCAGGTTTCGAATCATACGAAGAATTCCAAATACTTTAACTATTTGATTTCCTGCAGCAGTCACCATCGGTCCTGCGTGCACTGAATACACGATGATGCCTCTTAAAGGCAGGAAGGTGAAAGTAACGACCAATAATTCGCTACTACATAGCTGCTACTGTCATACTTATGTCCACGTGAAATATAGGAGCCACTGAAATACGTGACAATAGTTTTTGTGTGTGGTCTTTTGTTTAACTGAGATTGCTTTCTATTTATCCTGTTTGTGGAAATGTATTCCTATTGCTGAATTATATTAACTGTCTAATAAATAGTGTCTGAAGTTCTATAACAGTCTAAAGTTAGTTTTTGACTAATAGTAGTTTGCTTGTTTTTTAAAGCGATCATAGCGAGATTAAAAAGGAAAATCTATTCATCTAAACATTTAAATAAAGTTTATAATTCATTTAAAAATAAACATTACCTTTCTCCTCCATGTAATCTGTCTAAAACTAAATTTTCGATCTCAGGAGGTACTTCTTGCTTCTCTGATCGTTTTCCTCTTCTTCTATCTAAATATTGTCCAACGTAATCAGCTATCACCGACGCAGCTGCTCGTCCCATAGACCTCGCGAAAATTGGAGGTAAAGTCCCATAAGGATTTTCGTTGTCAGTTAAACCCAACTTATCGAAGTCGACTGAAAAGGAATTGGAATAGTATGAGTATCAATTATTTAATCCAAGAAAACGACATAAGTATATACAATGTATGATAGATGATAAGTATTACAACTATTGATTTCTCTATTACTCTCTACATAACACCATAGATTAGGGAATTATCTATGCTTAGTTTTTAGTAGTTTATGCTTATTATTTAATAATAACAAGATAGGTGTAATCTATACTACTATATAAATCTCTAGTCTCTGTCTGTAATCACAATTTTACTGTCCAATTTGTTATAGATAGTTATATTATGACTAACAGACTTCGATTTTAATATTTTATAAAATTTTCGCCTGTCTGTATGTCTGTATGTGTTTTTATAACTGAAGAACGGCTTGACCGATCTTGATGAAAATGAGCATATAGTCAGAACATGTGATTGCGTAAAAGTAGGTTACATTTTTTTCGTAGAAAATTTTTCCCTAAAGGGGTGAAAAGGGCGATGAAATTTTGAATGGGAAATTCTAAACGGCTGAACTGATTATAATTCAATTTGGCATATAGATAATTTGACAACAGAGAACGGATATAGTTTACTTATTTATCAAAAATACTAAAATTTCATCCCCTTTTCGCCTAAGAAGGCGAAAAGGTAATGAAACTTTGTGTGGAAAATGCTAAACCTCTGTTATGATAAAATTTAGTCCGGTAATAGACTATTTTTTATCAAAAAGACAGGCTACGTTTTTTATCAATTATCTACCTGAAATTTGGTAGGTACAAAGATAGTATGTGCCCGGAGACAGACGTAGACTAAACTTTTTCCAAAAACAATCTTTGCACATATATGCATATGTATAAATGTATATACATGTATATACACATGTATATACATGTAATCTTACCTAATCCGGGAAAGCTAGTAATAGAAATAAAGTAACAACTATCTATATTTCCACTACAAACCAGACTCTACCGTAATCAACTGCACTGTGCTATTTGTGCAATCATATTGTACGTTAGAAGTTAAGTATAACTGTTCTACTCGAATTTAAACGTCTTTTAGTTGAAGCGTCCGCAGTCCTTTCAAGTGATTAGTAATCCGTTAAGTGACGTGAGTTTATATCCTATTGTTGGAGTACACACCCGAAATTTCTCGAAATGCTAACCCATGCTTAGTAGAAGGAATTAATAATATAATATTAGTGATTACCTAGATAAAAACGAAATATTCTTTCTTTTTAATATTACTAATAGGTAATATTAGTTAGACGAACTACACTAAGTGGTCTTTTTCTACGGTTTACTACTCTTACAACTCAATGAAGATACTAGGTACTGACTCATGAATTCCAGGGTGTACATCAGTGTACCTGTAAATTGTCCTTAATAATAACAAATTGTCTGTAAAATGTTTACAACCAATGATTTAAAAACTATTATATTTTTATAAGATATGAAAGTTGTTTCAAAACTTTTATTTAGACACGTATCAATTTTACGAATAAGTACTTACTTGTGAAGGGAAAACTGACTGTCATATTTGATAGAAATCCTTTTGGAGGATGCCTCACAAATGGCATTGATAGCGATGGTGTAATCACCATCGTAGTTCCTGGTGGGAGGGCTAAGCGCCCATCATTTGTTATCCAAAGTATCCTCTTCTGGCGTGAATGCGGTATATCTTCTTTAGCCAGTTGATCCTGGCTGTTAGGAGATGCCATCGGCAGAAGTGCTGCTAATGCCAACAATACTCGAGGTACTTTGATATCCATTATATACCTGGAAAAGTAATTGTATTGGATTTCATGTTGGAAAATACCAAAATAACTTAGTTAATATTATTAAAAACCTGTTTAGTTGTAACCTCTTTAAATATTACGTGACACAAACTATGTACGTATACATGTTCCTTGGATACATGGTACATTATATTAAATACAATTTGTCATTGTCATTTTGACCTTCATGTATACTACTTATTTTTAGAAAGAAGAGAATCTAATTATTTGTTTTTAGTAGTTTTATCTACTTATTTCGTACAATGAAAATATCTGAATGTAATCACTTTCGTATCAGAAACAATAATACTTGTGAAATAGACGTCGAAAACTTTATAAAATCCTTAGAATGGCGATATAATATTGATTTTCGATCTTTGCCACAATGGAAAGAGTTAATACGTCGTCTGCATGTAAATTCAACCGATTGTAAACGTAAATTACAAGCAGCAAATCTACGCAAAGCGATGATAATAGACAAACTTTTCATGCAATTTAACAGACCATCTCCATTTCAATTAACCAATAACCTAGTAAGGACAGCGAGCAAGTGGAAAACAATTGAAAATAAAAATAGAAAGAACACGATATCTCTAAAATCTCAGCCCGAGACTATTTGCGGAGAAGGAACATCATATAACGAGGAATTGGAAGAAGCATTGAGCCAAAATACAGCTCATCCAAATACAGAAATATTACTTTCAGAAAATGAGCATTATATCGCACAACCACTAATTCAACAAATAACTAACTCCGTGACGGACACAAAAATAAGCGATTTACCATGTTTACCAGTATATATCTGTACAAATCAACATACACTAATATCCCCTCTCGGTTCTGACGCCACTGGTTTAAGTCCAAAAATAATTCCTTCAGTAAATTTAAAACAAAATAGGAACGCAGAAAAGAGTATGACGTTAGATAAAACTGAATCAGTGAGATTTTCTCCTAAAGAATTAGTAATCAATAGTAAATCTTTACAACAACAATTTATACAATTTTCGTTAGTCAACTGTACCACAGAATTAGTACATGTAAGATTTAAATATGTAACAAACAAGTTTCCATTTAAAAAAGCATACGTGTTACCAGATTTGCCAATTAAATTATATCCAGGTTTAGCAGTTGTATTTAAATTTGTTTTTAAACTTATTCAACATGAAGAAGAGTTTACTTCTAGTTTATGTTTTAAAATAGGACGGCCTGTTTTTGTTGAATTCCCAATCGAAACTTTGTATGTACCTATAAAAAGCATATTTAAACCCAGAAGGTCTATATCAACTCCCAAGGCCGTATATATACCTCCTGTATACTCTTGGCGCATAAACAGTGGTTGTAGCCACCCTAGACAGACGATTAACGTATTTGTAAATGATGATAATTATTATCATTTACATATAGTAAAAAGAGAGCTAGATCTGGACAAAATATATAGTAATAACTTGGTTTCCACAGAGGTCATTGGTCCAAGTACAAATAGTTTAAGAAAAAGAATTGAAGATCAGGAAGAAACACAAAACCAAATATTAACTGAGTCAAAAGAAGGTTTTGTTCCGGACGATATAGAATCTCTAAAAACAATAGATTTTATAGCCTTTATTTTAGAAGACATAGTTGAACTTGCTTTAGATACGTTTATTTTTTATAAAACTTACATAAAACTTCAACCTCATTCAATAGAGAAAATTCCTGTTCATTTTACTAAAATTGAACGGATAGGTAGCCATCAAAGTTGTTATAATTTCGAATTCAGTGATTTAGAAACTGATAATATTGTTATTACTAATACTGTAAAAGTTTTCGCAGATGTGCTACCACATCCGATACATATTAAACCTGATATTCTGGACATGCGTCAATCGTCAATCACTCATGGCTTTTGCGAGGATTTTTTTGTTATTACAAATACGCATAAATTGTATCCAGTAACAATAAAAATTAAGTTGACAACAAAAATGAAAAAGGTTTTCCATGTGAAACCTATGGAAACATTAATTCCTACAACTTCGAGTGTAAAATTTGAAGTTAAATTTTGTTCAAGAGATTTCAAGGAAGTAAACAGACTTGATCTAGATTTAGTACATTTTACTATCAAAATTGTAATCATGGGTAACAAATGTATTTATGAAAATGTTCCGCCGTTTTTTTATGAGATTATTGCACCATGTGCTAGGGAATTTAAAGAAATTTATGGTAAAAAATACTTCAAGGACATATCAAATGATTTAGACGACGTCGACGATGGTACATAAAGTTTTGAATAAAGTATTTAAAGGTAGAATATGTGAAGCACTGAACTTTTGTTTGGTTAAAAATATATCTTTTTTAGTTTTTTGAATTAAATGTGGCGTTTATTTATTTGTACAATTTATTATACTTATTTAAAATAATCGTAAGTAGATAAATGGAGGTTTTCTTTGGAATGTTGTTTGACAGACGACTGCAAGGATCGAACCTGTTAAATTGACCGACTTTTATGTATTACAACAGGCCATACGTGTTGATTGCCTGAACCCGCATAATATTCCAGTCCAGTTGAGATCTACAGGTCACTTACAAACCAGTTTAATGTGACAATATGCTCACAATCGATTATAAATCAGACAACTTCGATGCGATCAATTGTACTGTAACACGTCTGTTACTAAGCATTGTGCATCTGATGTAGCTCAAATAGTAGGTAAGTCTTGTAGATGTGCCTTATAGGCAAAGCATAATACGTGTAGATAATAATCTAGTTTGTTTCTTAATATCTGTATAAATATGAGTAATGATAAAATTTCCAAATCGATCTCTATTTATCGACCGATAGACATCTATTGGTCTATCAATATCTCATGAGGATAATCGTGAGCTGTTACAAAAAAACGTATTACGTTACATTAAGTCTTGTAGATGTACCTTATAGGCAAAGCATAATACGTGTAGATAATAATCTAGTTTGTTTCTTAATATCTGTATAAATATGAGTAATGATAAAATTTCCAAATCGATCTCTATTTATCGACCGATAGACATCTATTGGTCTACCAATATCTCATGAGGATAATCGTGAGCTGTTACAAGAAAACGTATTACGTTTGAATAAATATCTAATGTGTTTAAAATTGACCGCTTGTTGGCCTGTTACATTACATTTGAATAGCAATATGATCCTTATGTTTTCGTAGGCTTTCTTGACAACCATTGCGGTTTGAATTTCCATTTACATTTTGTTACATAGGTAACAAAACATAAATAGAGATATAGAGAGAATAGTAACCATCAGTAAAATACTCAAGAGCGACTATTGTAATATTTGATTTACACACTACCTACGTACATACTACGTAAATTTTAGTGTGCAGATTACTATATGCACTGTACCGTGTCAACGGTAAAGTATTTCGTACCAAAAGTATTTGCGCTACATTTTTAACTTAAAAAATAAGTAGGTATAGGAATATTCAGTAGGTGAATATATTTTTGTATCATAAAAAGCCTTTTTAACCGACTTCAAAAAAAAGTAGGTTCTATGTTCGTCCGTTTGTATTTATTTATGTGTGTTTAGGCATAACTTCTTTGTTTATAGACCGATGTTAATGATTCTTTTTCCGTTGGGTTCAGTGGAATTCCAAGATGCTCTTGTGGGCATATTTTATGTGCTTCTGTGCTTGTATGTCGGAATAAAAATATATAAAAATATAGACCAACATATCATTTACGTGCCTTCATTACCATAGTCTAATTTAAATTTATCTGATAAGCTTGAACTTCGAAGATACACCAAATAATAAAAACTGTTTATAAGCGTTTATTTATATTGATGATTCTTTTGTAAATCGTTCGCTATAGAGTTAAAAAACAATAATTAGTTGTAATTTGTAGACCTACCCTTACATATTTACTTAGGCCAAGGTCACTCAAAAGGGAGAAATAAAAAACTAGAGAAAAAATTAAACTGACTTCAAAATAAAAACACTGAAAAGTGTAAAATAGGTACTAATTAAAACACAAGTACATAAGTAACTTTATACATACGATACAAACGTCTGTATAATTAAATTTGACAGTTATCGAAGTCGATGCCAAAATCAATGTGCAACAACAGAAAGTCTCTTAGTTTGGTAAGCTTGGCACCGAGTTCAGATACCATCAAACATAACTATATAGGTATTTGTATCGTATTTATAAAGTTATTCTTATACTTCATTAGTTATAATTAGTATTTTGTACATTTTAGTGGTATTTTTAAGTCAATTTCATTTTTTCTTAAAAAGTTTTTTTATCAAAAATAGACCCACTCCAAGTGCTTATTTTACAATTTATCAATAAAAACATTTCTTTTACCACAATTTTCAACCCCGTCGATGAAAATTTAGAGAGGGAACACATTTTTTACGACTTTGAAAGCGCATATCTCAGCCACTGTTGATTAAATAAAAAAGTCATTTTAAAAACTTTACTGTCATTTTTAACGACCTATCTAAAGATACCCCACATCTTATATGCATTGGAATTTTATTTTCCTATCTTAGTTACATCCCTAATTTTATTTTATTCTAAACAAAATTTCACTACACCATTATACAGCGGTTAAAAGAATAAATTTAACACAGACGGACAGGACGAAACTATAAGGAATCCACTTTTTGCTATTTGGCTACGGAACTACTATTTTTCGAACGACTAAGTTATCATCATTATTGTTAGCCAGCTTTGATATTTTCGTGCATAACATAACGTATCTTCACGCTGTATCCCTAACGGGGTAGTCAGAGAGGACGGAGCGCCAGGAGTCGCGGTCCTTACACACCTCTTTCGCTTCCTCAAATCTCATCATTCTCCTCACACATGTTCGCCTAGATATGCGTGTGCTTTTGACATTTCCGTCTGCTAACACTGTGGCTATTTGATCTTCATAAGTCAGCCTTGGTCTTCCTTGGCTTCTTTTACCACTCACTTTCGCTCTGTAGATTTTCTTCGTCAGTCTTTCATCACTCATTCTTTCCAAGTGCCCGAACCATCTAAGCATTCCTTTCTTCTTCATATGCACAATAACACTGTTGTGCAACCCTGTCATACATAATTTAAAAAATAACTATTAATGAGGTATTAATGATTTTAAACATTTCTAAAGCAGTAAATTAACGGGTTCTTACCGCGATATTAAATATTTTTGAGTTTCCCGATATTTCACCATTATTAAAAAATATTTCATATCGCGATAAGAACCCGTTAATTTATTGCTACAATGGATACAAACCGCGAGAGTCTAAAAAAGTGTATTTCTAAAGCAGACTGAAATGTAACTCAAAAATCCAATTATTTGTGGGTAACAGTTTACACAAAAGGTCTGTCTATTTTAGAATAGGATTTTTATACCCACCAATTAAACATTTGTACAGCTGCTATATCTTTACAACCGCTGTGACAACCTATTTCGTATTTATGGTGGTAATGTAGTAGCACAGTATAAATAATATTTTATTACAATACCTATAATCTTTATGTATATAATTCTTCTGCTCCTCAACGGCTGGACCGATTTTGATGGAATTTTTTGTGTGTGTCTAAGTGGGTTCCTGGATAGTTCAAATTCAGAATAGGACTCGGTAGATGGTGCTGCAATCGGGCTATATAGTTTACCTAAAATTCGAATATCGAAAAATTGTTTGCTGAACTGAACTCGCTAATAGCAGGCAAGCCAACGTTCGGGCAAGACAACGTCTGTCGGGACAATTAATGAATAATAGATATAACTTTATAATTTTCAGTAAATCATAATTTAAAACTACACTAAAATTACACTGCACTAAATTATGTTAAAACAGAACCGGTTACTAAATGAAATGCAGACATTATGTAGAATATTTTATAAAGGAAGTGTACCGAATATGGAATACCATAATAAAAACATACTTAATCATGAAAATTTATTATTAAACAGTCTTATTTTGTTATTTGCCTAGAAAATATATTCTACTTTATAGCAACAGTGACGAAAATGCTAAAACAAACTTAATTTTTTTTCTAATCATCTTAACATAAAAACAATCAAAATGTACCCCTAAAAAAATGTGTACCGAATATGGAATATGGTATTTCATAGAAGGTACACTTAAAATACTCTAACAATAGTCAATATGTTTTAAACTAATTTACTGAGTCTGTTTAATGTCTTTTAAGAAACATTGTAACGAACAGCAACTTTTAAAATCCATTTTTTTTAATTTTACAGCTTCTATGATTTCCTACCTTATTTTTATTCTAAAGATTAGCATTTTTCATCTTTCATCAATTTCTGATGTCAGAAATATGTCATTGGTAATTTACTGATAAAATATGTACACGGAATAGTAGACCCCATTATGGAAGAGTATTCCATATCCATTAAGAACATTACACCATAAAATAAAACAAAATATAGAATATTATTAAACATGACTATTAAAAAACACCGCCCTGTAGTGTACTGTTGTTACAGGATAACAATTCACTATAGTATGTTAAAAGTAAACGTAAAAGTTAAGAAATATAAAACGAAAGGTCGCATTGAAATTTTGCTCAGTTGCGCGCGAAAACCTTAATCTTTCCCTTAAAAATGTAAATAACGCTTGGCTCGCGAACGTGTACTGGCCGTGCAATAGTCATGCGGTAAGGGCTAGGGGACGGTGAATTCAAATATCTACGTTGCTTAATTTAAGAGAAATGTCATTGGTCGATATATTCCATAATCGGTACACTTCCTCTATTAATTGCAACCCTCCTTACATTTTTTATCTTCACTTGTTTTGCATGAACAATTCCATCATCATTCTTCAAATCAATCATTATTATTTTACGTGATTTTTAATAAACTTTATTGTATTAATGGCGTCCATGTACTATAATTTGGAAATTGCGTAAGTTTCTGTAGCTATATTTATCACATTTTCTAATGATATACCTAACCTTTTTCTCATTGTAAACCATTTGTAAACATACTTGTTATTCTCTAGACAGTTTTGATTTAAATGTCGTCATTTAAAAATCAATACATTATCGATTAGTTTTGCAACGTTATCACGAGTATGTTTAACATTCATTTAGCGATAGGTATTCTTAGCTTTCACAATTTAAATAAGTAGGTATTATATATCAAATTTTCTATAGTATTACTTTGCGCTGGTAATTAATCTGTGAAATTACTTTGAAAAATTCTATCAAGCCATTCGCATCTTTGCTTGAATGGATAAAAATACCCTTATTTTTGAAATACTTCCGTAAGATATAATAATATATTTTATTCACATAATATTCAATTCATATAATGAGTTTAAAATATTTTTATAATGAATTTACGTATAGTCTATACTCTAGGTTCCCAAACTTATTTTGTCTACTGAGTCGAGAGCTCATGCAGTCGTTGTCTGAGATGCCTCCTAGCTAAATGAAATTACGAATCACCCCCCAGGCCTCTACACAACGCCTCCATTTTTTCTGGGTCTCTTACCGCCCCCCTTTAGGACTGCAGCGCCCACAGGGGGGCGTTATCGCCCACTTTGGGAATCTATACTATATAATATTATAAAGAGGTCAGATTTGTGTGTTTGTACACACATCAAAAGTGTCTAGGGATCAAGTACATTTTTAACTATAAAAAATTATCCAATTAATATTTATCAAATCTAGTCTTCCAGACTGGCTTGTTACTTTAATTCCTATGTTTAAGTTAACAACTTATCCCTATATTTTATAAAAATTAAGAAAAATTACAATTTTTGCAAATTGTGGGAAATTAACCTAAGTTAATGTTGTCAATTAAATGACAAATACAAATAAATGAAAGGCAAAAATGAGGCTTTTTAAATTTTTATTGTAAAGATAAAAAAATTAATAATTTGTGTTTCCACCATTAACACGAATTACACAATCACAGCGATTTGGCATGCTTAAAATCAGTTCATCAAAATCACTTCGAGGAATGGCCGCCCACATTCTTTCTAAAAAGTTAAAAAGTTGTTGTGGAGTATGCACGGCATCCATACTCGGCAGAGCTCTTCTTTGAAGCATATCCCATGTGTGCTCAATTGGGTTGAGGTCTGGCGATTGAGCAGGTCACGGCAGAACGTTGATGCGAGCGTCGGCAAGAGCGCGTGTTACGACTCTAGCCGTGTATAGACGTGCATTGTCGTGCATTAATCGAAACGAATCATCCAACCGGCTTCGCAGAGAGATGATCACGTCTGAAACAATCCTCTCCGCATAAATATGAGCATCGAGGTTGCCCCCTGATCCAAATGAGATCGGTTCTTCCACCGATCCAAATACCGGCCCAAACATTTATTGTTCCCCCTCCATATGAATGAACTTCTTGACAAAATTTCAAACGTTCTTGACGTCCAGAGGTCCTCCAAACTCGAGTAGGTCTTGTATCCGGCTTCATACTGAAATGATATTCATCGGAAAAGCAAACATAACGCCAGTCTTCTTCCTCCCAATTTCTGTGTTCGCGAGCCCATTGTAAACGGGCCCTACGATTGCAGGGTGCTATAGGCAGAACTCTCAGCGGCCTTCGGGAACGCAGACTCACTTCACGTAAACGATTTCAGATGATTTGGTCGCTTATCAGCAAACCTAAAGAGCTGTGGAGCCTCGTAGCCAACATCATGGCGGTCATAGTACGATTCCGTCGAGCAGTATTTTGGATGTACCGGTCCTGTCTGCGAGTGGTGATGCGAGATCGTCCTTTATGTCGCTCGGCCACGCTGCCCGTGATACGACAGCGTGTCCAGAGACGGCTTATGACGCTCTGTGTAGTGCCAAGAGCGACAGCCACAGTACGTTGCCTGGAACCAGCTTGCGACATTCCGACGACTCTCATGATCTCTTCTCGTGTCAAATGATGTCGTCGCTCCATATTGATGCAATTTTTTTTAGTTCCGATGCAGAAATTGTAATAGTTTTGTAAAAACGCTATTACACACTTTTATAGGAATCTTGATTGACAGTTCATTTTCTATTTTTAATCAATATTTAAAGAAAATTCTTTATTCCAATAGTGAGAATCACTAAAAAGAATCAATAACGATCCAAAAAACTCAAAATAATAATCCTCAATTGCGGCGATACTCTAAAACGGACTTGATCCCTAGACACTTTTGATGAGTGTATATAGTGATTAAATAATCTACTGAACTACTGAAACGATTCTAAACATTAATTCACTAATAGAAAGTTGCAGGGGCAGTCCCCTAACTAATATAAGCTCTTTTTATTTTTACAAAAATAAGTTTTTAAATCGAAATTTCAATATTTATAAATCAAATCAGTATAAAAAGGACTAGGTACTTAGCTGTTTTATTAACCTGTGCTGACCAAATGATCTATTGTAATATATATATTTAATTATGTAAGTACATAAAAATAAATTATTAATCATCGGTAAAAATAGTCAGCAACACGATATACCTAATTATTATATTTTTACAATGAAGTTTTTTATGTTAAAAATAAATCGATAATTATGTGGTTTATAGATGTAAATATACATGTACCTAACTTCTTACATAAACGCTACAGTAAATATTGCAACTACGTAAGTGAACAACCTAATTATGAACGCGACTTAAAATAAGAACAGTATTTCACGTAAACAAAACCGCAGGACATAACTAGTCTCCAAAGATTTCACTACGGTAGTTTTGTGTCATTTACGATCTTTCAACCATTTTAAACGCAGAAACTTAAATATTTATTGAAGAGAACCAATATTATAATGATTTGTTCTCTACAAATTACGACAATGGGGGTTAAAACATAGGTCACTGACGGTATAATTAATTTAAAACTATTATACAATAACTTTCAGTGCAAGACAACGTCACCTCGCAACATTTTTACACACCTAATATTCGACGTGATTCAAAAATACATACGCGCCCAGAAATAAATTCTATATGCCCAAGATATTTGCATAAAGTATTCAAAGTATTGAATATAAATTGATCAATTGATCTTGAAAATCAAAGAACTTTTATATGTTAAATAGGTAAAAAACTTTTCAAGTGAAAAGGATACCTTGAGAAATTTCATGTTTTTTGAATGGCCATATTTCCCAATCGACGCAGCGAATTGTTTCGATTTTCAGATATATGTTTTATGATACCTTAAGAATTTTCATGTTTTTTGAATGACCATATTTCCCAATCGACGCAGCGAATTATTTCGTTTTTCAGATATACGTTTTTTGACTATTTGTTTTAATTTTTGTCTAAATAATGTCAAAACACATTTGTTAAATATTTTCTCGATGGAAAAAAATTCCAAACTAAAATAAGCATCGAAATAATTTTTCAAAAATAGGAAGCTAACACGATTGGTTCACAAGTATGTACATGTAACATTGTACACATAACTGTCATGCACATATTTTACTAAATTTCACATTTTTTTACTGTTTCACATTATTTTGCAATGTTTTGAAATTTACAGTCAGAAGAATTTTAAACTTATTATAGTCCTCTGCCATTTTTTTATTTGAACACTGTGTTGTGTATTTTTGTATTGTTTTCTCAAGCTGTTGAAATTGATACTCATGATGAAGTCCGATGATATTTCTTTCCTCGACTTTATGGCAACAATTTTTTTTTTATTACGCAGAAGAAACATGCCCATAGGTACCCAGGTCTCTGGGGGAGACTAAATTATGTGTGGTTTTTACCCACCAACACTCCTGTGATGATCATCTCGGCGCGTTGTCGAGGGGCTCCGGGATCTCTCAGAGAACGCATCGGAGCCCCTCTTGCGCTGTACTAAAGCTCTTAGCCTTTGTCACGTGCGTAACTGAGATGAATCCAGTGATAACTCATACGTTGAAATTGGTTAAGTAGTTTTGGTTCTGAGAGGAGAGAATACATCAATACATATCTACATACAATACATACGCTGCTAAACCCTCCTTTTTGCTTACCGAGGTCGGATAAAAAATATCTGTGTCAATCACTTTTGGACATTAATATCATTTTTTAAAGTTCATTTTGATCAACTACGTGTGACGTTGATTGTACTAGTCTTTGATATATATTGAAGACAATGTATTATAATTATGGATCAGCAATCTGGTATTTTTATCCGATTAAAAAAAAATCCTGGGGCGTTTGTACAAAACTTTTTAAATTACGATTTCCGAGCTCATACTTCCAACAATAACCCATAATAATGATTTATTTTTTAAGTAGTGACCCGTCGATAGGTAAAAATTGTAAAAAATCATTTATTCTTCATTTCTTCATAAAAACTAGATTCGTATTTGCTCATAGATTAAAATGCGAAGTATTGTTTTACATTTATTTACCTACTATAAATTGTAATAAGAATATTTCAGACATCCTATTAACCTCATCCCGGCACCAGCTCAAACTTGTGGTTGACCTAAAGAGAATGTAGATTGGTAAGAACCGTCACAAATGCTACGTAAAGTGCAAAGACAACAGTTTGCGGTGCGAATCTTGACGTTTCATCTCGCTTCATTTTTGCCAAATGTGTTATTGTTTTAGACTATGGCTCGTTTTATGGAACTATGGTTCGTACATAAATTATGCTTGTAAGCTGATGTCGTGATACTTGTGATATATACTTTCTGATATGTACTAGTGATTATAGGAATTATGAAAGTTAAATTAATTAAATTAAATTAAATTAAATTCAAGCATGCTGTCAAGGAGTTAAGGAGCACTACATGAAAGATATACGTCGAACATTTATTTATTTACGCTATACAGCTTTATGTACATTTATCTGTCTCTTATGTATATATTTAACATATCTTCACACTGTATCCCTAACGGGGTAGTCAGAGAGCACGAATATATTCATATTTATCTATTAAATATATATAATTTGTGTGTAGTACATATACCTATGTAATATACTATATGTAAATTATGTAAGTGTATTTTATTATCATTGTAGCAAGTACACACAGTGCCTATCTTTTCTACTATGAATCTATCACTCTCACAAGTCTTTTGAAAGAAATTTATTTTAAAAATAAGCTGTACCTTTTGCTCATCCTTTCTGTATGCATTTGTTTTCTGTAATGTTTGTGTGTGCAATAAATATCAACAAATAAATAAAATTAGATACTTATTACGATTATAATTTTCACCTCTATATTATCGAACAATAAAAACATAATACGAACCGTACCTGGATAATTATTATGTAAAGTGGCAAAATTATTTTTCAGTGCAAATTATTTGAATCAAAATATATTATAAATATATATTGTAATTCTCCTTATATTATTCTTTATTATATTATTTTTTTGTACTTGTGTTTAACGAATTATAACCGATAGCAGTGAGCTCTACTCCCTTATATCAACCACGAAGGATAGGACAGGAAGGATATCAACCCCTTAAAGATATAGTTGGAACATTCATGTATAATCGAAATATTAGATATTATTATTGAAGCAAAATTATATTTTATTTATAACTAGCGACCCGCCCCGGCTTATCACGGGTAGAAATTTTTTCAAAATAAAATACAGCGCATGTTACTCGCTAATAATGTAGCTTTCTATAGGTGAAAGAATTTTTGAAATCGGTTGAGTAGTTTTTAGTTTATCCATTACATACAAACAAAGTTAACCTTTTTATAATATTAGTATAGATACTTGTACAAAAAATTTCGATCTAAAAATATTTTTTCATACTAAGTAAGCATACCTATTTTCTTCGTTTGAAAAGTTTTTTAGGCGAACTCGTGCATCATGTACTTTACGGAAAGTCGTAGTACCGGATAATGAAATCCGCCCATTATATGGCTCCTAAGAAAACCGCGTACAATTCATACACATACAATTTCGGAATTCGTTGCATGTGTCATGGGAGTTTGTACAGCAATGGACTAACTACATGGAGCCATATGAAGAAAAGGGTGTATTGTCCTAACAACTACAAATGGCATCTCGCTCAAATTAACATTATAACATAGCAATGATACCTAATATTTTAAAAAACATTGTTAACGTCAAATGTCTACAAAAACGAATATTATATGCACTTAGTTATTCATGAATTACATTTACATACATTTACAATCGCTAGAGTGTATAAAAAGCTTTACTGTTATTGCGATTGGCCAATTAACGAAGCGCTATTTATTTTCAGGTAATTGGCTCAGCATGAAAAAAATTGATACAATTTTTTTTAATTGAACTTCAACTCATAACTTATAAGATGCCTGTGTTAATAGAGCAAAAATCGTTAACAACTTTCTTTACATAATGACACACTATTTATTACCTTTGCATATTTTAAAATAAGACTAATAAAGTTGACATGATTTACGGTAATATGTAATGAAATATAGGTAGGTACGTATTGTATAGGACATGACTATAAATTATGCATTTACAAATAAGTAGTGATGGTGATAGCTAATTAATAACAGCAATTTATATCGCGGCAGAGATTGAGGACGCATAATCCTTACACCACTGTCAACTTATCGAGTTCAAGTTTACTTAACTAATGCTATAACGGTATGAAACGTTTGAAAACTATTAACTATTAGAAGATGTGTAAACTCACCTCTATCACAACCGGTGTAATAAAATCTTGATTGGAATGCACTGCGTAATGCAGTTAATGTCCTTGTGGAACGATATATCTAACACCATCAATCACAGTAACACGCGTCCTTCACGAGCGACCATCGTCGGTTGTACCGGCTGATTGTTAGCTCGTTGCACACTCCCTTGTTTCTTTGCCAAATTTCGCTAACTTCCGCGTACTGAACATGCATAACAAACAATCACTACTCGCTAACCTCTTTCCGAATAATCGACAACAAATTTCCTTTTATTCTTATCGACAGTTTTACTTAAGTAACGTTCGACCCGTTGTCCTTCGTTGTTTGCAATAATTCGTTAGACAACATCGATATCGTCGTCAACTTTGTATTCACTTCCCGTCAAAACTCTCTTCGTTCATTACAATGCATGGCGCGTACGTTGCGATCCGTTTAGTGAAACATTTGTGTATTGCTGCACCCTGGGGTGACAGCGTCGCCATGTTGTAGACGGTAGTTGTATTGTTCTTATGGCGGTGTGGTCGCGTGTCTGGTGGCGATGCGTCTGGTACAAGTTTTTCGTAATGAGCGTTATCTGGCGAGCGACGGTGTAGCTGTATTGGTGCGGAATGGTGGCTCGTTCTCTGTAATCGTTCGACGTCGACTCGCTAGTTGGCCACTGGGTTAGCGGTGCTCCTTTTCCTGCTTTACCTCTTTAATAGGGTCATGTTTGGCACATGGATCGGAGCGATGACCTCTTAACTGATACAAGTTGTCGTGTTATTTATTGTATACCTACTCTTTAGAATCAGAACGAACTGTTGGTAGGTATTTCTTTATATGCCATAAATTTTCTTTAAGAAACTACTGTTTAACTACGGCGTATTAAAAACTGGGTTACGGTTTTAGCAAGTTATATATGTATGTACTTCTTCAGTTAATCATTGCGGACAAAATGAGTTATGAAGAGATACGAAAATATGGCAAGGTTGAAAAACGAGAAGAGATGATTAGATGGTTCGGACACATAGAAAGAATGAGTGATGAGCGATCGTCGATAAAAACCTACAGACCAAAAGTGAATGGTAGGTGGTAGCCGAAGTCAAAGAAGACCAAGGCTAATTTATGAAGATCAAATAGACAGAGCGTTATCTGACAGAAATGTCAAAAGCGATCGCATACTTCGGCGAAAGTGTGTGAGACGAAAAACTTATGCAAGGACCGCGATGATTGGCATTCCGTCCCTCCGACTTCTGATAAAAAAAATATATGCCAGTTTCTGAATACCTTTTTAATCCTTATTATCAGTTAACTATTCTAAATTCCGAATCTAGTCTTAACTCAATAACTACCCCACTACTGGACCCTTTTTGCTTGGACGCCCACATATATGTACATATGTAATATGATTGTTGATATGTTCATCTGTTCTTCTGTAGCACCTAAACTACTTATCATGTTTTGATTTTTGACAAATGCGGTGTCGTGCTTCCCTTCGAGTTTCGCGTGTCATAGGCTAACATGCAGTTATTTTAAATCTAATATGACAGATATGAGGATATGACTTGAAGCCAATATGGCAGATGAGCATATAACTTGAAAATTAATTTTCAGTTAATTAAAAATGTTACAAATATGCTGAATTTATAAATAAAAATGTGTCTTTACTCTGACAGATAAAAATGTGTATGTATGTAAAGGAATCATCTACTCCATTATTGAAGTCTTAAATAAATGAGTTCAAACAAGTACACTCGACTACGAAAAAGCACGAAACAAGCTCGAAGTCTGAGGTTTGAAGAGTCTAACGTTTTATACCATTTACTACCATCCAGTGTTGAATAAATGAAATTGTTACATTTCTCGTAGTCGAAGGTCCAACTGTTATGTGAGGTTTATAAAAAAGGTTAATATGACGCTCTACAAATGTGTTTGCTTTTTCGTAGTGAGATTTTAGTTTTCAAATTATAATATCCTTCAAAACATTTTTTATACAGCATCGTTTTGGTACTTAAAATGATACATCATGTTAAACTAGGAGGTTTACTTTCCACTTCATAATTACTTAAAAAAAGAATTCCTGTAGGTGCCTACCTAACTAAACTTTGTATGAATTTCTATTAGAATTTTATTACTTTAATTTAATAAACTGTTATAATGATTTTATTACCTACTGCAATCACTATCAATAATCAAAAATTACAAATAGTAGCATGTTATTACTGCAAACAAATTACATCTAATTAACACAGCAATTTCGAGGACTCATTTTGTGCTAAGTGTAATGAAATGAAAGCGAAAATTTTAGGTGTGCTACGTAACCTGAGAGTACTTTGCTGACAAACATCACGTATAATCATCAAAGACAGATCGAGCCTCGAATTGTATAACAGAATTGGGTTGGAACACATCGTGACGAACACGGATAATGAATATTTCGTAAACGTGCTCAATAGTTATAGTAGCGGTAACACAATTATTATTACTTCATATACTTTCTTACTTGTATATACAGACGAAAACAAAAATAATAAATTTGGCATTTCATCGTTGGACTACACAACAGACAGACCAGGGGGCCTAGGCAAGTGGCTTGATTGTCGTAAACGCTAGTAGAATAGAATGACAAATACCACGTGATCTAGCGTAACGAATTGTAAATTAGTAGTCAAACATTATTAACTTTCCATGAAATCACACGAAGAGTAAATTCGTGTGGAAACCGCCGTATAATACGTACCCAAATGGCACTTTTGACGAGCAATAGTGCCAGCAAACAATTAGATTGTATGAAGCGTTGCCACTTGTCAAGTCGTCAGTCCATCTCGCTGGTTGTCTACCCGCGCTTCTGTGCCCCGTTTTGGGTCAACACATCACCATAGTTAGTACTGCTTAGTTGTGTTCTACAATTTTATTATTATTTCTAACTCCTAATTTTGATCGCTGTTAAAAATATCTTTAATCAAATAGAATTATGGAAAACATGTTTTCGATAGAAATTGTGTTTCCATTAGGTCATTAAAAAGCAAGTATTGATGGAAAGTTTTAACGGCATAAAGTAAAAAATAGATTATGTACTATTAAAAACTTATAAGAATACTAAAGTTAAAGAATTAAAAGAATATTTATTTTGATATAGCAATAAAAAGCCTTTTGAAAGCAATGGTGTATAATTATTTTAATCTTCATCGTAAAAATAAAACGGAATTACTGTTTATGTCAGTGAAAACACACATTTTAAATTAAGATGTTTCTAATTTACACAAACGCGTATAGAAACTGAGAGACCGAAGTAAATAATGCATTTTACAACAGCATTGTCATGGTAATTAATTATTGTCCCACATAGTTCGGTCCAGGGTGAAAACTTCAAGATTTGTATGACAAGGCCTTGTAAATTGCTATTGACATACATTTTCCAGGAAATAGTGTTGAAGTAATATTTTAATAACAAGTTTGCTGAAATAGCCCCTTGACGATTCAAAGTATGCATTGTCTACTGACTCTACTGAATAATATTTGTTAGGTCCATTACTTGACGTGTGGGGTCTAATAACTTGGAAATTATATGTGTTGTTTTCTAGTTTCGAGACTTAGGTATCTACCTACATGTTCATTTGGGAACTGTCTTAACATGCAACAATTGATAAACAGAAAAGGGTATCACTCAATACTACTTTTTAAATTTTTTTTATAAAGCATGTTCTGTCTGCTATACGTCCTACCTACTATTTAAAATACTTTTATTATGTGGTTTTTGACAGCTCACGAATTTAGCTGTACCTACTATTTAACCGACATCAAAAAAGGAGGAGGTTCTATGTTCGTCGGTATGTAAGTTTTTTTACGTATTTTCACCGATTAATTCGTCAATCGTGGATTGATTTCAATGACTCGTCAATGATTCTCCGTTGGGTTCAGTATAGCTTTAAGGTTTATTTAAATTTCATTGGTATTGGAGCTTGGATACACTAAATAACACTAACTGCGTATAAGATTTACTAAATGTAATTGTTGATTCTTATGTGTATCATTCCGCTCCAGAATTAGTAAAGAACTTAATCGTAGACCTACCCTAGATATTTATTTATACCAAGGTCACTCAATAGGGAGAAATAAAAAACTTTTTAAGAAAAAAATTAAGCCCACTTCAAAAGATAACACTAAAAAGTACAAAACAACTATGCTTTACTGATCAAAACTCAAGTACAAAAATAACTTCATAAATACGATACGAATACTTATGTAATTAAATTTGACAGTTATTGAAATCGGTGCCAAATCAATGCACAACAACCAACAACAGAAAGTCTACTAATTTGATACGCTTGGCACTTCTTGGCACCGACTTCAGTAACTGTTAAATTTAGGTTATATAGGTATCGCATTTATAAAGTTATTTTTGTACTCGAGGTTTAATCTATAAAGGATACTTATTTTGTACTTTTCAATGTTTTTTTTGAAGTCGGTTTAATTTTTTTTTTATTGTTTCTTAAAATCTACGGTCATAGATCTATCATTAACAAAAGAAACCTATCGCAGGTTTTCGCACTTAACCTAAAAGAATTACACAAGAGATATTCTAATGAGACAGACATACGAATCAGAATTGACCAGAATTATAAGTTTATGAAAGCTATCACGAGAGTACCGCTTGTTTATTATATGATTTGGCTACACTTGGTAGTTACGTATCATATAATATACCTACTTAAAAAAGTTCTTTTGTCAGAGTTCCGTACCTTAAAAAGAAAAACAGGAATAAGATTATTCATGCGTCCCTGAGTGATGAACGATTGACGAAAAAAGTCTAAAGAGCGAAAGTGGTAGCAGAACCCAAGGAAGACCAGGGCTGACTTATGAAGATCAAATAATTTTCGATGCGTTCAGAATGAACTATCTAAGTAGCCAGTTCTGATGGAAATGGAAATATAAAAAGCACAACAAAATACAAAGTGAAGAGATTGATTACATTTGAGGACGCGAAAGAAGTAAGGACCGCGATGTTCGACACTCCATCCTCTCTAAATACCTCGTTAGGGTTAAGGATACAGTATGAGAGTATGTATGTACCTAAAGTTTACAAAAAAATAAATATAATGAAAGCCCTTAGGCTCATAAATCTCTAGAAATTAAGTTTAGAAATTCACTACTTTATGAAAATCAAACTGGTTGAACTCACGCTTTACTAATTTATTATGCAATATGACTGACCTTCATTTTTCTGGTCAGGTAATATCATTATTTAGTTGGGAACATCCGTGAATCTTATAATCATACCTAAAATTCTTGGGAACATCATTCGTGCCCAATTTATTATTTGTGGGTGTCAAAGCAAAAAGGGTCCAGTGGTCGGCACTTAGTTTCCGAGATATACCAACGCAGTTATGTAAAGTTGGGTGAAAAAAATGGCATTTCGCGATTTTAATTGATTATTAATGCTCAATTATCTACAAGTTCATATAGTAAATGACTTTATATGATGTTTCTAAGTAGAAACAAATAAGTAGAAGTGTGTTTTTTAATCATCAAACTTTAAAAATGCTTTTTCTCAAAATCAGCCTTTTCACAGTTTCAACTTTAAATGTCTGATAAAAAAAATATATGCCAGTTGTTGATTATTTTTTTAATCCTTATTATCAATTGACTATTCTAAATTCCTAATCAAGTCTTAACTCAATACCCCACTACTGGACCCTTTTTGCTTGGACGCCCACATATAGCTTGTTGTCAACCCAGCATGAGAAACGGTAAACTTATTTCAGACCCGCTACCTTATTACGTAACTGCAGCCAGCAAGCGATAGACGCGATCTATCGCGATATATTGTTAAATCGAGCACGATATAATGTCGCTAATCACTTTTGCTGCCTCTGTTGATTAATCAGTGAACTAAAAACTACTGCTAGCGACCCTATTTATGCTACGAAATGGCATTTTACCGAATGGCAGTAATTACCCAATTTAAAACAATCATCGCGCGACTGCTGTGCGATAACCCAGCCGTATTACAATACGATACTCAAGTATGAGTTTTTGCTTGAGAGTATTATAGACTTGTACTGTGGTTATACGACCTACGTCACACACACTGTACAACCAGTATACAACCGTGCGAAGTCAGGGCAGGTCGCTAGCGAGTAATAAATGAAATTGACATAAAGGGACATTACTATTTGAAAGATTGTTAGAACTGCTAACCCTGGGCACGTCAAATCACTATCGAATTAAAAGTTGGACTATAGTAATTTTAGTAGGATTGTGTAATTAAAGCATGGCTAATCGAAATGGTGCTACAAGTGCAAAAATAATGTATGGTCTGATTTATGTTAATTAATTTTTAAAAGTAGATAATAAGTACGAATTAAATTAATTCGCTTACACTCCTGCAATATAGCAGTGATAGAAACCGGCTAGTACGTGACAAAGTAAAAACAATTTATAAGGAAATTAATGCTGTTCTAAAAAAATCTACATTAACTTTACCAAGATTAATGTCGATAATGTCCTCCAAAACTTTTATTTTGTTCTAATTTGCTACAAAAAATGGTTACTACCGTTATTGTTTACATACATTTTGAGTAAATAATTTATACATGTCGTTGTCCAATCGTGGAATTGGGCTGGTCTTGATGCGCCTGGGCGTTTCATGAAACACCGCTATTTCGTGAAATAACATTGTCTAGCGGTCATATCATAACATAACATAACATTAGCGACACCGACGATTAAAGTATAAGAGAACACTGGCGCTCTCTAGCAAAGCGCGACGGTGTTCGCGACGTCATCAAGAAGAACGACTTGCTCCTCAGCCAACTACCGCAAGCTGCGAGATTATATCAATCAAAATTCAAACGCGCACGTCTCTTTTTGATTATTCCCTGTAGCACGAAGTCTTTATATACCTACTTAATTACCCAATTGATTATTTTAAAGTATAGTTCCAAGTGTTCTATTTTTGTAGATACTTCACATATTTAACGCTATTGTATAATATTTATCACATTTTATGCTCAATGAAAAGTCGATAGATGATGTAGTTGAAAACAGTATGTTCGAAGATGTCATAGGATAGTAGAATTAGAATGATCATGATGTGCCTAGTCATTTTGTGTAACACCTCCATTTCATGGAGTGACCAACTAATACCCGCCATATCGTTCAGAGCAAATCGTTTGACGATTTTCCCAATGATAGGCATATCGATTCTGTAGTATGCAAAGTATTAGTAAACAAAAACTAAGTAAGTACATTGTGAAACTTACACAAAACCACTCGAAGTGTGTGGAGACAGCGCCACTAGCAAGTAGCAACGCTACGCGAATTGTGAAGTGTTTTTACGTTGAACCCAACCGATCATGATATGGCGAAACATTTAGTTTGTATATCGATAAATGTATGCCGTCATATCCCAGACATTAACACAGATTGTATGACCCGAAACTAAGCACTGGCTCGTACTATGAGTATCACACGACGAACTAGAAGAGTTCTAAAGAATACCTAGACTCCGAACTTGACGACTTGACCGGGACTCGAACCCGAGCTCCGGCTTGGAAGTCAGATGCTTTCCCACTGCGCCAGCGGACCAGTCACACTAAAATGTGAACACTGAGGGTCTACAGATCTAGGAAACCTAAAAATTATTTACAAACATTAATGGGTAGACCGTAGATGATAAAAAAATCTGCCTCGGACACAAAGTGAAGCTTACTGCGTCAGTTTACTTGAGATTTGAGATCATGGTCGATGCAACTCGACCGAAACATCTAGCTAAAAAAGGTAATCGTATTAATTTCCCGTTAGTTAGCCATTTGAAGAAATGGTGGCATTTAATGAAATACTCGAAATCGATGATGACTTTTTGTATACATGCAAACATAGCCTACATACGATGTTATGAATGCAAAATAAATAAGGTACTTACTATCTTATTTCTTGATAATCTTAATACACATAGATATGAATGTTTATTTGCATGTTTGTCCTCCATGCATCCCTAAACCATTCATCCGATTGTGTTGAAACTTTGGTGAGTTGTAGTGCACACACTGGGGAAGGTTTCTAAATTTAGTACAACCACTACGTGAACGATGTTGCGGGCAACAGTTAGTTTATAAATAACAATTAGGGACTTTACGACGATAATATCCAGATACATATTTAATTTACTTATTGTACTTACAAATAGTACATACATACATATCTTCATCCCTAACGGGGTAGTCAGAGAGAACGGAGCGCCAAGTGTCGCGATCTTTACATACTTCTTTCGCTTCCTCAGAGTATTGTAAGTACCTACATTAAACTTACTAAATATGTAAGTACATATGTATAATATGAATTTTCCTGGTGACTTCATTTATATGCAGGTCGTGTTGAAAACATAAGTGGTTCTATGAAACATTTCTTCTAAATTGTTAGAACTATTGTTTGCAAAATACTAGACAAGAATCTTATCGAGTTATCACAAACGTTCAACTTTCTGTTATTTCGCAGTTTACCTACTACATGATTTCCTGTTAGAGCATTTTTCGAGTCACAGCGCTTCAGACCTAAAGATTATTCTCGTTAAAAGTATATTATATTAATGTTAATACCTATAATATAATCGTAAGTTAGTTAATAAAGACAACAGTTAGTTACTGTATAGTTTTTGGCATATAAAGTCGTTCAAAGTAATGTTTAAAGTCACTATTTATAACTCTTGCGTAGACAGTCAACGTCGATTAATGTAGACGAGGTACATACATAAAACATTGATAAATTCATAAGAAAACTAGGAGAAGGAATTAAATATCTTAATTCTCTTTTCAATTTACGGAATGCAGTAGATGTACCGTGTGTTTATGATTAAGATTTCCCCGTCCGAAGGGTATCATAAAAAGAGTTTATGTATTTAATCGACTTCAAGAAAAGGAGGAGGTTCTCAATTCGGTTGCATTTTTTTTAACCGACTTCAGAAAAAGGAGGAGGTTCAATTCGGTTGTATTTTTTTTTGTTTTTTTTATGTTTGTTACCTCAGTACTCCGTCATTTATGAACCGATTTGGAAAATTATTTTTTTATTTGAAAGGATACACTTCCAGATTGCTCTCATTTAAATTTCACTGGTATTGGAGCTTGAGTTTCGAAGATACACCAAATAACACCAAACAACTGGTTATAACCTTTATTTATTTATATTGATGATTCTCTTCTATGTCATTGCGCTCCAAAATTAGAAAAGAGGTTAATTGTAGGGGTTTTTTTATGTTTGATACATCAGAACTCGGTCATTTATGAATCGATTTGGAAAATTCTTCTTTTATTTGTAAAGATATACACACATTAAAAGTCTAGGGGTTCTCGATCCCTAGACTTTTAATGTGTTTTTAACGATAAAAAAATATCCAATTAATATTTGTCAAATCTAGTCTTCCAGACTGGCTTCTTACTTTAATTCCTACGTTTAAGTCAACAACTTATCCCTATATTTTGTAAAAATTAAGAAACATTGCAATTTTTGCAAATTGTGGGAAATTAACCTAAGTTGATGTCGTCAATTAAATGGCAAAAATGAGGATTTTTTAAATTTTTATTGTAAAGATAAAAAAAATAATTATCTGTGTTTCCACCATTGACACGAATCACACAATCGCAACGATTTGGCATGCTTAAAATCAGTTTATCAAAATCATTTTGAGGAAGGACCGCCCATGCTTTTTCTAACAAGTCAACAAGTTGTGGGGTATGCACGGCATCCATACTCGGCAGAGCTCTTCTTTGGAGCATATCCCATGCGTGCTCAATTGGATTGAGGTCTGGCGATTGAACACGCCACGGCAGAATGTTGATGCGAGCATCGGCAAGAGTGCGTGTTACGACTCTAGCCGTGTGTGGCATTGTCGTGCATTAGTCGAAACGAATCATTCAACCGGCTTCGCAAAGGGATGATCACGTCTGAAACAATCCTCTCCGCATAAATCTGAGCATTGAAGTTGCCCCTGAACCAAATGAAATCGGTTCTTCCACCGATCAAAATACCGGCCCAAACCAAGAAGTTCAGAGCACAGTGACAAATCGTAAACACTTAAATTTAGGTATTGGCGCGCTCGGACACTCATGTATGCGTGCGACTATCGTAGCTTTATTGCAGTGTGAGTAACGAAGCGACTTCAGTATAAATTATAATTTTGATACTTTTCCTAATTAAGATTTTTGTTAATATTTTTTTTAGATAAATACATATAATATCTGTAACTAGTGTTAAGTGTTCTCGACGCGTTAAATGCATGTAAAGGACATACAATAACATTACTTAACACCAATATTTAGTTAAATATTATTATGTTTTAATATAGGTACTATTTATATATAATAGAGTTAAGTCTTTAGGTAAAGATTTAACTCTATTCAGTCTTTACTTTACTACTACTAGTGGTGCTAGACAGGTGTCTAGCACCACTCACCACTAGTTTTAGAATAAGTTACCTAGAAACCACTAGTTACGTAGTCAGGATTAGATAAAATTATCTCTTACTAATCAAAACTTAAGTTAACTAATTAAAACTAGCTTCGCACCGTTTTAATAAAGATGAACGTGTTGGTGCACTTTATTAAGTGAGACTCCTGTTCTTCAAACAGAGATTCGTATAAAAATTCAATAAATCAATGGCAGTTTCTTAGCTTTGAAGAAATAAACATACAAACGCACATACAACAATTCTATAAGTATTTATTTGGAATCAGAAAAGCTTAAAATAAATTTTTAAAAAGATCGTCAATGTGCAGACATGGCATTGTTGCTGTTTTATAATAAAACTGGCTGCGACTTCATCTGCGCGGAAAACTTTTTCGTGGCTTTTCTGGATTAGATTAAATTACATGTACATGTACATTTTGTCAAGAAAGTATCGGGAATGGATGATTTGTTTATGGTTCCAAATTCAATTTTTTGTTTTTTTTTGTTGTTGTTAGATTGGCACAACTGTTTTCCATTTTGGCGCGGAGTTTGAATTGCATCTGTTATTTAGATTAAATACAGTGCTGTTTTTAGTTATATAATTCTAGTGTGTATTGTGAATTTCATAATGGACTAAAAGAGTTTGTCTCGAACAAAGAGTTTGTCTTAAATTTTGCATCGCCAATGGAATTTCGTGTTCGGAGTCACTAAAAATGTTGCAGAAGGCTTACGGTGAATCGAGTTTATCAAAAACACGTGCTTATGAGTGGTACAAAGCGTTCAAAAGCGGTCGAGATGTGATGGAAGATTTGCCTCGCTCTGGTAGGCCCTCAACGTTTGCAACTGAAGTTAACATCGCAAAAGTGAAGGAAATAGTGACTGAAAATCCTCATTCAAGTTTGAGAGAGATAGCCGCCAAACTTTCTGTGTCTCACGAGTCGATCCGTACCATTTTAAACAATCACTTAGGTATGAAACATGTTGCCGCACGGCTAGTCAAAAAAGACCTGAATTTTCTCCAAAAACTCAATCGCATAAGAGTCGCTGAGGACATTTTAGAACGAGTCAATTCCGAACCAACATTCATGAAACGCATTGTTACTGGTGACGAGACGTGGGTTTACGAGTTTGACATGCAAACTAGTCAACAAGCTTCGGAGTGGCGCCTTCCAACTGAACCGAAACCGAAAAAACCACGCCAAAGTTGATCAAAAGTCGAAGTCATGTTGACTGTTTTCTTTAACTATCGCGGTTTTGTGCACTCAGACTTGTTGCCGGAAGGTCAAACAATAAATAAAGAATATTATTTGGGCGTTATGCGGCGTTTAAGAGAGCAAATTCAACGAAAAAGGCCAGTTTTGTGGAAAGAAAATTCATGGATTTTGCACCACGATAATGCGCCTTCGCACAAGGCCATCATTGTGAACGAATTTTTGACCAAAAACTCAACAAATACCATCGAGCAACCAATTTATTCACCAGATATGGCTCCAGCCGACTTCTTTCTTTTTCCTAAACTGAAGTTACCACTTCGTGGCACCCGTTTTCATTCGGTAGAAGACATAAAGGAGAATTCGCGGCGAGCACTGAACTCAATTCCGGAAAAAGCGTTTAAAAAATGTTTTGACGATTGGATTATTCGTTGGCGTAAGTGTATAGTTTCTGAATGAGCATACTTTGAAGGTGATAAAATAAATTTGGATGAATAACTAACATTTCGTGTATTATTGATCTTTTCCCGATACTTTCTTGACAGAGTGTATATACATACAAAGATTTTTTTTTAAAATGTTATTACAATTGGTGCAGCAGTTAGCATTTCCTATTTAAAGTAAAAATCTAACCTTACGAATGTGAAAAGTGGCATAAAAAAGGGGGAAGGAGTAAAAATTTGCATGTCAAATTTCATCGTAATCGGTTCAGTGGTTTAGCATTTCCCAAGTTTCATACCCTTTTTCACCCTTATGGGAGTAAGACTTTTTTTTAAATAAGTGCACAATCACATGCTCTTACTACGTACTAATTTTCATCAAGATCGGTCAAGCCGTTCTTTAGTTATAAAAGGACATACAGACAGACAAAAATTAAAAAAATGGTAGAATTGAAGTCAATGATTCAGAAAACGCCTATTTATCACAAAATTTGACAAAAAAATTGAAATTACAGACAGATGCTGAAGATTTATATAGTACTATAGATGTAAATAGATGTCTTTGCTATGCATATGTATGTTTACGGTAAAAAAAATATAGGATTAACTAAAAAGCTGCTATAAGATAAACACATATTACAGATGAAACTTAACTAAAAAGAGCTCATTTTATTTCAGATCTCAACTTCTAGACGACGGATCACGATAAAACATATCTAATGTGCAACCTGTCTTTAAATTCTTGCAGTACTTACTGCGAGATGCTTAAGTACATATATGTTAATAAAAATTTATTTATCATTAATAAAAATAACTGTTTTGGTTCCCATTAGTGTTATACGCACCTCTCAGGTTATTTTTTTGATGTATTAGCAGGTGCGGATCAACTTACAGTTTAATTATTTGTAAAGTTTTTAAATTTTTACATATGAAGCTCAGATTATTATTGAAAAATTCTCTATCTGTGAATGTTACGTTAAAATCTGTATAGCTTGTTATAAACTAAATAGATATCATCTTGATACATGGCTTACAATACTTCTTGTAAGCTAGCATTACTTTAGAACTTTTTTATTTAACTTTACTACAATGTTTACATGCCTAAGAAAAATGCAGGAAATCAGAAAGTCATATAAACACATGGAACAGAGAAGTAAACACTGGATCAAAACAAGTCAGTCGACGTATAAAGGTTGCTATTTAAAGTTCTTGCTTGCGATGGCTCGTTATGAAGAGCGCATAAATTTCTTGTACAAATCCTACCTCTTGAGATACACACGTCAACATTGCGTATTTTTTTTACTGATTTTGTTATGTTTATTATATTTATTACAATGACTAATTTAAAAAAAAAAATCTGTTATATTGTTACATTGAAGTTTCATTTCATATCGTTTTTTTGTATGTCATTGCTTTTTTTTGGAACTAAATCGACATTTAATCACGACATTTTATCCTGGAAATAAGCCTTGTGAATATTTTTTCCGGAAAAAAGAATTTATGACATTTCCACAACAGCAATATTCAATAAAAACATGTACTTGATTTCAAAATAATTTTAGAATTGTTAGAACTCGTCAAAGCAATATTAATTCGTACGTCAAAGTAGCGCGCGTAAGGATTTTCCTTGTAAACTGACATCGTAGAATGGTTATTGTAAGATATTATAAAATAAATATGAAAATATTCAACAACAATATTTAAGAAGAAAAATGAATCTATTATAAACTGCCAGTAAAATATTAAAAATGCTTAAAGTTTTCGAGAATTAAAGCGTCAAAATAACAGTATTTCGCACAAAAATGTCAAAGGGCTCTTAACTGTAGACCTGCCCTAATTATTTTGTTTAGGTCAAGGTCACTCAAAAAAAAAACACTGAAGTTTGAAATAACTATTCTGTACTAATCAAAACTCAAGTACAAAAATAACATTTTAATAGTTAGCGGCTAGCAATGCCGAGAACTTGAAGCGGCGTAAGTATGCGACTCTTTGAGAGTTTCATATTTACGTCCTTTGGAGTCGAAATTTTGGGCCACCGAAGCCCATCGACTAGTTTCTGATATTTATAAGAGACTAGTCGAGGCTTCGGGAGACCGCCGGGCTAGCAGTTTCTTCCGCCAACGAATCAGTTTGGCTATTCAAAGAGGCAATGCTGCCAGTCTGCTGGGTACCTTAAGCAATGACAGCTTTCTAAGTGGCAACTTTGAGGAAGTCTATTGTTTAAGATAATGTGTAATTTTAAGTTTGTAAATATTAACGTATGTATATACTTTTTTGTTAATGTAAATAAAGACATATACTTTTTTATACGATGCAAATATCTACCTATATAATTAAATTTGACAGTTATTGACGTCGGTACTAAATCAATGTGCAACAACAGAAAGTGTATTAGTTTAGTAGGCTTGGTATCGACTTCAGTATCTGTCAAATTTAATTATATACCTAGGTATTTGTATCGTATTTATAAAGTTATTTTTGTGCTTGAGTTATGATTAGTAAAGGGTAGTTATTTCGTACCTACTTATCAGTATTTTTTTTTGAAGTCGATTTAATTTTTTTATTAATTTTTTTATACTTGGCTGGCCGATTTGACTCCCGACTCGAGCAAGCAACTTAAACATTTTTGATTGTGATAGTAATTACCTACGTTTGAAAATAAAATCGAGTCTCCATTAAGCTTAATTTTCTATCTTCAATATTTCAAGTGCTTTCTCTTGGCGCACAGCCGTGGAACAACTGCATTACAATAAAAGGAAAACAGGACCGTAGCCACCGTCTGGGCAGCTAATGCAGTACCTTGGGCCTCTCGAGCATAGGGGGCAATACTTTTCTGACTTTTAAATCGTTTAAAGAAAAGTAGACTATAAGATCAATTGCCGTTCATGAACTATAGCTACAGCATGCAGGAAATAACACAGAAATTGTCTTATCTGCGTTCGAAGAAAAGGTTTATTATGTACTAGCTGTATCCGCGACTTTGTCCGCGCGATAAATTTTTCCGTGGCTTTCCCGGATTGGGTTAGTGGATTCACATGTATATATTATACTAACTGTACCCCCCTTTACAGCTCCTTAGGGATAGATTTTTGTTAAAGAAAGTAGCCTATGTCCGTTCATTGATGGCAAACTATATCTCCAAGCGAAATTTCAGCGGTTCAGCTGTTTCACCCCTTTAGGCATAGATTGTCGATAAAAAGTGGCCTATCATTTGCGTAATAACTATATAATATTTAATTGTAGAATTATGTAACCACTAATCATGAACTTCTCCAGAAACCAACCTTGCTCAGTTCGTAGAAATACCTATGTATAATATTACGTGAATACTTACGTTGGAAAGCCCATAGGTATTGTTAATTTCATTTAAAAAAATGAAACGTTATAGTTTACAGTTAGAACCATAAAAAAAATTATATAGATACATTTTCACCGTTTCCAAGTTTCAATGTCAGAGGTTCCTAGAAAGTAATGTTAGTGTATTACATATTTTGTTACATTGTTTGAAAATGTCTAACACCAGAGATTTATAGTAGGATAGGTACCATGATACCTACATCGGTGGAGGTAAGTACCCAATCAATCTCGTCTGCTGTCGAGAAAACTTGTAGGTATTTTGTTAATAAGTTTCTATTTATTATTATTTTTTTATTTAACAATTTATTGCACACAACGACATATACAACGAGAGATACATACAGAAAAAAGAGCAAAAGGTACCGCTTATTTCTATTAGAAATTTCTCCCAGCGGAACCGCGAGAGATAAATTTTATAAAGAAAGAAAGAAAGAAAGGTAGACACTGTGTGTAATACGATATTATTAAACTAAATATAAATAATAATGAATATGAAATACAATAACAAAAACACATATAATTAAAATATCAATACATATAAATATATAAAATTTCAATTTTATATAAAACATTTAAAAAGATGATCTTCATGTTACGTATATATGACTTTTGACTAGGATGTAACATTTATTCTTCGGGATGCATTTAATAGCACTTCAAAATTGGTGAAACTATAGACAAAATTGCAATGAATTGCTAATAAAAAATATAATGTTCTATAATAAAATGTTACTCCTTCATTAAAAAGATATTAGCATTAAAAAATTTTAACACGCTATAAAATAATTATTGCCAATAAAAAAAAATAAGTAATCAATTAAAATAATAGATTGTACTATGAAAAATAACATTTTCTATAAACTAAATAAATAAACTTGACAAGCTGTCATCCTGACCATGCCGACACATCCGGCACACATTCATATTATTATTATTGGTATATGCGTAGATCTGTGAGTTGGTGCAAATGCGCGACGTCTCTACCTAACTTTTTGAAATAACTCGGACATACACCTACTAGTATATATAAGATTCCTATATATACATACTAGCGACCCGCCTCGGCTTCGCACGGATGCAATGTTGATACTAATTCTTCGTATCCGTCTAAATAGCTTTCCAAACTCTACATAATTTGTATCAACTTTTTGAAACATTAAAATGGTTATGCAAGGCTATCCGTGTAAAATAGACATATGCCATCGCTAATTTTTAGTATTCCTAATAAAGAGGAACAATTCCATCATACATTATTTTAGGATACTTAAGACAGCATTTTCGATGAAAGCACTCTCAGTCGGCTTGATTTTTTCCGACATCTTGAACTATTATCGTCATATTTCAACAACTTAACACAAAACAATATTAAACTATACGTATAAACCTTTCTCTTGAATCACTCTATCTATTGATGAAAACCGCATTAAAATCCGTCAGTTTAAAAGATCTAAGCGTACATACAGAGGGACCGACGGCGGGAAGCGACTTTGTTTTATACTATGTATAAATATCAACAGCAAAAGATAAAAAGAGATGGAAGAATATAGAGATGCTTCAAGATTAAAGTTCTCGACTTCAACCTTCTTAGAGTGCGGACTCCTATTTCAATACTGCTCCTGGAAATAACTCGGAAATACACCTACTGGTTTATATAAGATTACTATATATCGATATACCAACAGCAAAATATGAAAAGTGATGGAGGATTGGAGATGTTACGAGATTAAATTTCTCTTTAGAGTGTTGACTCCTGTTTTAATACTGCTCTTGGAAATAACTCAGAAATACACCTACTAGTGTATATATAACATTGCTGTATATTTATACTAGCTGTACCCGCGACTACGTAATTATTATGACTTCGAACTCATGGGAAAATTTTCCCATGTGTTCTCTGGGTTACCGAGGTTACCCGAGATACCTATATTGTTGGAGGAGGTCTTCAAAAATTACTTTCTATGGCGGAGCATCCGCCATACTGAATCTTTGATGACGTCAAATGTACAGAAACCTCCTGTGTATCCCGTATCCCATTTCATTTGATACCTATATTGTTGGAGGTCTTGAAAAAAGTTACTTCCTATCACGGAGCATCCGCCATATTGCATTTATAATGAAGTCGCATATACAGAAACCTTCCCTTGCATATTCCTTTTAACTTGATATCCATATTGTTGGGTTGAACAAAAAAGTTATTTTCAATAATGCAATATCCGCCATATAGGATTTATCATGAAGTCACAGATACAAAAACCTTCTCCTGTGTATCCCATTTCATTTGATACCCAATACCCATATTTTAGGAGGTCTCGAAAAAGTTACTTCCTATCGCAGAGCATCTGCCATATTGGATTTATGATGACGTCACATATACAGAAAACTTCCCCTGCGTATTCCATTTCATTTGACACCCACATTCTTAGTGTTGAACAAAAAAGTTATTTTCAATAATGCAATATCCGCCATATTGGATTTATGATGAAGTCACAGATACAAAAACCTTCCGCTGCGTATTCCATTTCATTTGATACCCATATTGTTGGTGTTGAACAAAAAAGTTATTTTCAGTAATGGAATATCCGTCATATTGGATTTATGATGAAATCAGGTATACAGAAACCTTCCCCTGCGAATTCCATTTCATTTGATACCCATATTGTTTGGTGTTGAACAAAAAACTATAATAGAAAATATTATGGAACATCCGCCATATTGAATTTATGTTGACGTTCTGGTATCTGTATATGTATACAGATACCTTCTCCTGTGTATTCCATTTCATTTGATGCCAAATACATCCCCCTTTTCGCCCCTTTAGGGGTCGATTTTTGAAAAAACCTAGCACCAACTCCACTCCACACCAAAAAAGTAGCCTATGGCCGTCCCTTGGTGTCAAACTATCTCCATGTCAAATTTCATCAAAATCGGTCCGGCGGTTTAGCTGTGAGAACCAAGCAGAGACAGACAGACAGAGACTCGCGTTTATAATATTAGTATGGATACCAACAGCAAAAGATAAAAAAAAATGAAGTATTATAGAGTTGTTTCGAGATTAAATTGCTCGATTTCAACTATCTATTTAGTGTGCGGTCTCCTGTTTCAATACTGCTCCTTGTATAAAGTGGATTCCGATCTGGCTCGCTGGCTCGCGCGTTGTGGTAAGAAGGTCTAACCTAACCAAAAAAAGTGTTATGAATATATCGTCGTACTTGTATAGTTACAAAAAAATTTGCAAAATATTACCCAATGTGAAACAATTTAAACTTTAGCCTGCATTTGTCCTCACGATTTCCTCACATGAAAGTTTCAGTGATTGAAGTTGTAATCAACATTTTTTTGTGAAAACTTAATTTTGAAGTTTACCATTCATTAATAGAAAAGACCGTTAATATTAAAGAAGACGTGATGTGATTTATATCAAAAGTAACTTTATAGAAAAAACCGTCAATTGTAAATATCGAGATTTGTAGATAAACTTACTAATTCTATAGGTACGTTATATTCTTTCCTTATTCTTCTCAATAAGTTTATAATAAGTACACGAGACAGATTCAATTTAACTCTCTTTAATGAAAAGTTATTTTGATATTGAAGTTGAAGTCTATTCGTACCACTGCAAAAGGGCATCAAGGAAAAATAAAAAACGTTTTTTTAAATTTCTATTTCTGCAATACTTTTGTAAAAAAAATCTGTTATTCTGAAAATAAGTGGACGAGACGAGTGGAAGAATGATTAGGAAGGAACTATACGAAGGAAACAACTATAAATGTAATAAGATGTTTTTGAAACTGATTACTTTTAGGTAGATATAAAGGTCATGAAGCCTGCATTTTGCTCTCAAGTTTGTACCGTTACTTCATTGACTGCCCCTAAAATATCGCAGCCTCGATGCCTACATGTCTTGATAACTTTCTCGAATTGTATGTAGTTGTACCAAAAAAATTACCAGTCAAATGATCGAGTATAAATTTTTTAAAGAATATGTTACTATGTATTTTTGTCGACCTAGTAAATTAGTTTTGATAATGAGTTTTCTTGAAAAATAAATTGAAATAATATTGTTTTGAAGGTAGTATTGTCAATGTATTTGAAAGATAAATTTCACTACACCACTGTATAGCGGTTCATATTATAATAATAATATTCCAGATAATTACACAAATTACGTGACCCCAAACCCCAAACTAATTAGGCTTGTAATATAGGTAGGTAGGTATCACAACAAACTCGGGGAGCTCCCAGTTCCCAGACTACAAGATAATTTAGAAAAGTTCGTTTCGCTAATTGACCTGACCAGGGATCGAATCCGGTACCCCGGTTTAGAAGGCAGGGTTTGCTTTGCCATCGCTCTAACGGTCCAGTTCAATAAATCTATAAGACCAATAAATAATGATTAAGTCTCAAGTTAGCAAGCGAAGTCGTTCCTTTCATCTCGCTCTATAACGGCAGCAATTAGGTCGATTTTCACAATTGCGGTTTAATCATATTTATTTGTCCGCGAAGATTCAAAATTTGTTTTACATACATAGTTACATAATTGTAGTTTACAAAAAAACTAGTAATGAGACGGGTTATCATAGTTACTTATCCATTTGAGGAAGCGAAAGAAGTATAAGAACCGCGACGCTTGGCTCTCCGTCCTCTCTGACTACCCCGTTAGGGATATAGCGTGAAGATATGTATGTGTGTATATATGTAGTTATCCATTTTTCCAGTTTTTATTCTGCAGATTTTCGGAGTGCCAACTAAATTTTTGTGCATAACAGGGTTTTTTCTGGATTTTTTTTTCTAAAATCGAGTTTTTATGTCAGATGATTTTAAGATAAAAAGAGTTGAAGTTAAGGCGAATGGACGAAAGAATGTACATACATACATATCTCTACGCTGTATCCCTAACGGGATAGTCAGAGAGGACGGAGCGCCATCTCACAACAGTACAAAGTTATTGGTCGTCAAAAGTGTCATTTGGCTACGTTTTATACCGCGATTTTCAAACGACTTTACTTTGCGTTTGATTTAATCAATAGTTAATAATGTTTGATAACCAATATAAAATTCGAGCTATTTGTCTAGGCCCTATGGTAGGAAACAGTAACGAAAGAATGTAACGATATATTACCATAATAATAGATAATACTCGTATTGTTAATATGGATATAGTATTGAAAATATGAAGATCTTTAGTAGGTTACGCAACCTTAAATTTACTATGATATTATAGTTAGGTAGGTATATGGAGATTATTTTCGTAATTATATTTAATCTAATATTTAATTCCTTGAAGAATTAAATTTTAAAACTAAATATGTACAATGATACAAATAATATTGTGATGATATAAAATGCATCGGAACGTTTTAATCTAATCAATTCTTCGATTGGTTGTGCAGATTAATAAATCGTTTTTTGAATAGCCTTTAGTTGTTATCTACTTGATAGAATAATTATGACATCATTAAATAAAAAGCTGAAGTGATAACATTATCGTCGACAGTTCAGTTGTCGTCGCCTGTTTTTTAAGAACGACGCCAAACAAAAATGGCGGAAAAACTAAAGAAAAAACCCTTGTTTTTTAACATAAAACGCTGGAATAGCCAAAAATCATCAGATGGGCCACCTAATCTAAGAACACCTACACCATGCTCGCCTCAAGACAACAGTAACTTTTTTCCAAGTTCTAAGACTAATAGTAACCCTCCATCAACATCTGTGTTGAAAAATGCGGCTCCACCTTCAGAACCAAAGCCTAGAAAGTAAGTCCTAAAATTCACTCACTTCTACTGCTCTTAATTTACCTATCATAGTTTGCAATCTTCGAAATAATTTCTTAAAAACTAAGTGAAAAAATAATTGCACTGTTTTTTGTTTTACTCCGTTACAATAATTAATTGAACTTACCTGTGTTATTAAGAACAGTTTTTCGTAGGGATTTTATAAACCGATATATTTTTACATTCAAGTTTTAGCTATGATTACTTCATAGCAGCGCATTGTAGGTGTAGGAGTTAACGAAGTTTTAAAATTTTATTTTGCAGAATGTCTTCTGGTGGTATAAAGGATCTAGTTCAATGTACGATGTGCTTGGAAGTTCTGAACAATCCTAAAATGTTGCCTTGTCAACACACATTCTGCATGGCTTGTTTAATCGCTCATATCGGTAGTAAGTACATGATGCCTTTTCCCGAAGCAGCTTTAATGCATTTAAAAGAATATATAACAAGGGATATAAATATAAATACATACTTATTAGACATGTGCAGAAACAATAATATTGTAAAAAAATATTGCGCTCTTCATTTGATGCAAGCCATCGAAAAGACGGAGGTATGCGTAATGCTAATGCCAAATGTTTTGCAGATATCACAACTTGGTGCTGGCGTCTTTTATAATTCAATATAAATTTTAGTACTTACATTACCTTAATAAAAATAGATTTCTCATATACCTAATTAGAAACAATTGCCTTATTTATGGGAAGAACGAATACTATAAAGGTTGGATGACAATGTTATTGAAAAAATGCAGAATGGAACGATCAGATGGTGTGGGTACATAGAATGAGCGATGAATTTGATGAGCGATTGATGAAGAGCACATTGAAAGTGAAAGCGTACGGTGTCAGAAGCCAAGGAAGACCGAACCAAACTTATGATGATCAAATACCCAGACGTCAGTGAAAGTGTGTGAAGAGAATGATGAGATTTGAGGAGGCGAAAGAAGTATGTAAGGACTGCGATGCCTGGCACTCCATCTTCTCTAACCCTTTAGGGATACAGCGTAATTAAGTATAGGTATATATGTTGGGAGTTACCTAGTGTCTGTATTTCTGTAAGAAATTTTCCGTGCACTGGGTATCACTGGGAATTACCTATTAAAGTTAATATTCTTATCAGATAAATATCATCAAAAGTATCAGAGCAACAAATAACAATGACAATTATTTCCAGACCATACTACATTCGAATGTACTGTTTGCAAGCAGCAGATTAACGTCACAGGACTGAACTTCGTCAATGAGTTACCGTCTAATTTGTACATTGATTCCTTATTAGAAATCGTTGGTATAAACAACGGAGAGACTCCGAATTCAGTGTCGCCACCTACAACACCTACAAAAATAACTGTAAATGGTCAAAGTGTGGATTTGTTTGCTGCTGGAGTTAGATGTTCCCATTGCAGGACGATGTGTGATAATTTTGATGTGTCAGCCTGCCAACATTGTAAATTGGTGAGTCGCCCTAATAATTGGAAACTTAATATACAAAACCTGTCGATGTATTAACGAAGATGATGACATTTTACATTTTAGAATTTTTGTCGAGTATGTTGGTCACAGCATTTAGAGGATTTACAATCACAAATTGGTTCCATATTGAAACAACTTGAAGCAGCTACTAAACGATTAGAGCACAAAATTGAATATTTTAAGGTAAAACTATATCTTAGATAAGTACTTAACATCCTTACGAGTTTTAATTTGTGTTGTTTTGTTAATTGATATAATAACCAATTAACTAAATAATAACTTATTATCATTCAAATACTTACTTACTAATTCTTAACAGGATCGTTGCGAACGTATAATAGAACAAATAAATATAACTGCTGATGATAAAATAAACGCTATTATTGAAACAAAGGACAACTTGTTGACAGAAGCTATGGAATTACAGAAAACAGGAAATATGACTGCTTTAGCTCTTAAAACCTCTTTGAGGGAAGCTGTAGCGGCGGCAACCCAGGCTATAACTAATAAAGAACCTGTTATTGAAAAAGACAGAGTTTGTATTGAACAATTTTATTCATGTTAAAGCTAAGAATTTAATTTGTTCAGCAAAACAAATACTCATTAATTATCTTTGTTTTTATTATCTTTAGTTCTTGTTTTATCAAATAAATCAGAACAAACGATATATTATAATACTCCAAATTGATTATAATAATCAAATAATCAATTCTATATCGAGCTAAATAAAGTTAATTACAAACAAGCAACGAAAGCTAAAAATAAGAGGATTCCTGTAGAATTGTGTAATATTAGACAAATACCTCCTCACAACCGGAACCTCTTCAATTTTTTTCGAACCTAAATATGAAGACAAGCGAGACTTGATTTTTTCTTCCTATTACACTCATAATTCCGATTGAAAATGCGTGTCAACTTCGGTTTCCAGATATCAATCTTCATGAATCTTCATCAGAATACATTACAAATTCTATCAGACGTAACAAAGTGGGATACAGACCGTTTTGCCTTTGACAAAGAGAATTTCCGCATTGAGACTGATGCATCAACACCATTGGAAGCGGAATCAGATGATCCGTTACCAGAATTTACTAAACAAAAGAATCCATTAAGTAATGAAAATAGTTTAATTTTGTATTACAGGTAATAATCTGATATTTATAAATGATATCAATTACTACATGACATTTAAGCACTTTGATAGTACTACAATATTTAAAATTCTGACAAACCTCATTTAAAAATATACTGAGATATGTAGATATGTAAATATTTTCTTTTCTTTTCGAACCAAAGCTAGATTAGATTTTACGTTCAAAAACACCTTGCGATTAAGTTGCATTACCTGTTACGAAATTTTCATAACATGTAATGATAAGTAACGATAAATCATGAAATTGACCTTTTTTTATAACAGATCACGTAACTTTATACCACATTACGTATGGCGTAAAACTGCTCGGCCAGGTGGTGTTGCTCTAAGTCCATGGGACAACCACCTCTATATTTGTGGGATGGACTCCCAATGCGTCATCGTAGTGGAACGAACGCAGGCTAAGATAGTGACAAGACTGTCCTTCGAAGAAATGTTGTGCCCTACACAAATAGCTTTCATGGATGACCTGGAAGAGATTTACGTGACTGGTTAAGTATTGAATTTAATTAAGAACGTCTGCAAAATTGTTAAACCTAATGTTGTTCGAACTTTGTAACGCTCAGTCGGTTGTCGATGTTTTCTTATACTTACAACAAACTTACAACTTAAGCGCTTTCCGGGCAAATGTGTTTGCTTTGGTTTTATCGTTACTTTGCATAGAACAGTACCTACTGTTAAATGGTAAACATATGTTTAAGTTAAACAAAATACATGGTCTGATCGTTTCAATTTATTTTTTACAGATAAATGGAAACATTGTGTTCACGTGCTCTCAAAGAATGGCTCATACATACGTGCAATTGGTCAAAAGGGCAATCGATTGGGTATGTTTAAATCTCCAGAGGGCATCGCAGTCGATAATGTGAACAATCATATTTATGTAGTCGACACTGGCAACGATAGAGTGCAGGTATGAAATGGTTAGAGAATAATCCCTGACTGAATAAGATCAGCCTGTTAAGGCTCTACCAGACAGCTGCGATGTAACGGTCGATAATATAATATGCGTTAATGCCATATCTGCTCTTAGTACATTTTGTATAATGTGTGATCTTACACACTGCTGCGATAATAACGACGCGATAGAAATAGGACGCTTGCGTTCTTGCATACTGGGATGGGCGGATATCTATTCTTATTAGATTTTGTATTAAGACGCATATGGTCGTACACACAAATGCAGTTTATTTTTTTATTTTATTTTATTTATTTGGCTCACCAACAATTGTATACACCAATACATCAACATTTAAACTAAAATACAATCATAAATCAAAGTGTTACAATCACTTATAGGTAAGCTCCGCATGCATAAGTTTAGTGCTTATATAAGGAAGAAAAAAAAGAAAAGAAAGAAACTATTACAGCACGCAAAACAAGTCAACAATGTATCTATGAGAAAAACAATGCCAAAAACAATGTTAAAAACAATGTTAAAAAGAATGTTATCCCAAGCAATCCAGTGCAGACGTTACAAATTTATTAAGACTATCGTAGTGTATGTCCGTGCAATCACTACATAAATTGAGCAGTTTAGATAATCTCGGAATAGGCGAGTTAGCACCCAAAACAGTTCTCCGAAGAGGGGGACACAGGGGTGTAATGGGCTTACGAGGGGGTCTGTAGGGAACTCTATGATTGAAGCGGTACAACAGTTGTGCACAATCAATAGTATGATGAAAAACTTTATAGAGGAAAGTGATATCTATAACTTTCCTGCGCTTCCACAATGGTAATATTTCAAAATACTGCAATCTTTTGTCATAGGACGTAAGCGTTTTTGATTTAACTATCGAGAATGATAAGTGCCAAAGAAACCTTTTTTGGATCCGTTCTAGCCGCACCGAATGTGTGGAATAGTGTGGCCTCCAGACAACGCTACAGTATTCTAAGGCGCTACGCACTAAGCTATTATATAGCATGATCTTTAATTTTGGACTACGAAAGGGCTTTGTATTCCTAATCACAAAACCTAACATTTTGGATGCTTTGTTTATTACGCTCTCCATATGAGGTATAAAAGTTAATTTTCTATCGAAGAAGATTCCCAGATCCCTAAGTCTCCACCTCTACTACAGTTTCACCTGCAATGTAGTAATCATAATTTATCAAATTTAGATTTCGAGTAAACTTAAGGTGCGAGCATTTTTTTTTGTGTTTAAATACATGTGGTTATCATGGCACCAGCGCACAAGCCTATTCAGATCTATTTACAATAGAGCAGCGTCTTCTGCTGATTTAATAATTCTGCCAAATTTCAAATCGTCCGCAAACATGAACACCTCCGAGTACCGGAAATAAATAGGAATGTCGTTGACAAATAAATTAAAAAGAATAGGACCCAAATGTGAACCCTGCGGGACACCGGAACTTATGTTGTAATTAGGAGATTGAAATCCATTCACTACTACAAAAAAAGTCGTTAGCCATCCCAATAAACTGCCTGTAATACCATATGCTGATAAATTTTTGATCAGTTTATAAGTAACGCTAGCTAGTAGGACCTCAGGACGGAATTTGAGTTCTACAGACAGTCACACAATAAAATTCGGTACGCTACTAAATAGCGGTAGTGGTAGTAGTAGCGGTTACTTTTGTGTCTCTTAAGATAAAAATATTTAAAACTTATAAAACACATACGTTGGGAATACCAGAAGATAAAAGCGCAGCTGTGTGACAAGGATGCAGGACGTATTATCGCAAAAACGCATGCGATATCTTCGACCGTTGTATCGCAGTCGTTTTTTAGAGCCTTTATAATCTCTTGTTGGTAGCAATTGAATTACCGACGAGTAAGGCTACAAGTGAGTATTCCAGTGAGCGTACAGAGCGATCAATCAATTAGGTATCTCTGTGATTTTGACGTAATGATGTCAAAATCTCTAGGTAATTGATTGAACGCAATGCAGTTGAGCAGGGAACGAGAACTGGAACAGTTATACAAAAAAAATTATCATCCAGTTTTCCTCTAGGCTCCTTATTTCGCTCGCGTATATAACGCTACTATTAGAATCGTTATGCGAAATCAATTTGCTTTTTAATCAGTGGGCGTAATAATTAAGAGGATATTCGCCACTTGTAATGAGGTCAATGGACAATAGTATATATTCTTGTCATTTAAATGTTTATACTAGGAATTAAATAGAATGGCGCTCCGTCCTCTCTGACTACCCCGTTGGGGATACAGCGTGAAGTTATGTTATGTTTAAATAGAAATAATAGCCTACTTCGCTTAGGTAAGGTAGGTCGTCAGTTGTCAGACCGCAGCTTTACAGCGCGATTTACAGGTATAATGGGTGTCATACTAAATCAGGTTTTCTTAACCTTTTTGTAGCCGCGGACCACTTTCAAAATTTCAAAAAACTTACGAACCCTTTTCGAATAGAATTGTAAAAAAATTTTAAAATTACTTATTATTAGGTAGGACTGGACTCTGGGCCATAACCATAACTTGTGTTACAATCAATTAGTGAAAAGGTTGCGGCTTCTTATTAAGTTGGATCAGTACGTTAAATTGATCTGTTACATTCATTATTATCTTCATAAATGATGTTAGGCAGCCCACCCATGGATCTGCAGCACTCATGACATGGACCCCTTGTCATGTCATGGTTTATGTGTGGTAGAGCCATGCTGCATTACAGAACGAATTAGGCCGGCTCGCCCGATGAAATACTACCCTCTCACAGAATATCGGCGTGAAATAACAGCTTCTATTGCTGTTGTGCTTCGTTCGGTGAGTGAGAGTGCTGGTGGCCCATTACCCCCACCCCTTCCTCTTCCTTTTTTCCCTATTTCCCTAAAGGCCAGCAACGCACCCGTGATTCCGAGGACGTTGCGGGTGTCCATAGGCGGCGGTTGATCACTCTCCATCAGGTGACCCGCTTGCTCGTTTGCCCTCTCTTTCATAAAAATAAAAAAACCCCTCAGGGGTCCACGGACCACAGGTTGAGAAACCCGGCACTAAATGAACAACCCCACGCTGCCTTTCACAAGCGACCACCTATTGAATGGAAAATGTAAAACTAAAATACAACAGCAAATCTTGTCGCTGTATCCCTAATGGCGTAGTCAGAGAGGATGGAGCACCAAGCGTCGTGGCCCATACATACTTCTTACGCCTCCTCAATTCTCAGAATTCACCTCACACACTTTCGCCTATGCGAGTGCTTTTGACATTCTGCCTAACACTCTGCCTATTTAACTTTTAACGCTACACTCTGCCTATTTGATGTTTGATCTTAAATAATAACATACACACATATCCACACTCTGTATCCCTAACGAGGTAATGAAAATGGAGTAATAAGAGTCGCAACCCTTATGTATTTTTTCCGTCTCCTCAAGTCTCATCATTCTCTTCACACACTTTCGTCGAGGTATGCAAGTGCTTTTAACATCTCCGTCAGTTAGCACTGTGGCTATTCGATCTTCATAAGTCAGTCTTGGTCTTCCTTGGCTTCTTCTACCGCTCACTCCTTCTGTAGATTTTCTTCGACAATCTATCTATCGTTCTTTTTAAGTGCCCTAACCCTTTAAGTATTCCTGTCTGCATTTTTACAATAACCCTGTCATCTAACCTTGCCATACTTAGTGCCATATCTCTTCATTGCTTCTGAAAGATAGCATTTCCACTGCGTTTATCTTACTTTCACTGGATTTCAGACATATCTAGGACTCAGACACTGAAATACCTATAACGTTACAATCATATTTAGTCAAGAGATTTTAGATTTTACTTGATATTAGAATAATACCATGTCATGTATTTGTTTGTTAAGAATTATAAAAAATCGATACAGCTGTTTACTTGGAGCGTGCAATAACACATGATACAAATACAAAATATTGTTACTTCCAGATTCTTCATCCTGATGGGAAGGTTGTGGATCAAATTGGAATAGCTGTCAAAGAGCAACCAATAGACACGCGTAGCATATGGGAAACGAAACAAATAACATGCACAGAATTTAATGCACCTACCAGTGTTGCACTTACTGAGGACCGCGTAGTCGTTCTCGACAGTGGCAACCGTCGAGTTAAAGTATACAATAAGCAGGACAAAAACAAAATAGTTGAGTTCGGCTCGTTGGGTCACAGGAAAGGCTACTTCAGGCAACCTGAGGTGTTAGCTGTCGACCCAATGGGATTCATTCTTGTCGGTGACTCGGGTAACAGTAGAATACAGGTATTTCGACCCACAGGACAACTGGTGAGAGTATTTGGTGGTCTTGGAACAGATCCAGGAAAATTTGGTTGGATTTCGGGCATCCATGTCACAGAACAATTAGATATTATAGTTAGTGATAATAAAAACCATTGTGTTAACTTTTTTTAAATAGATATAATAATAAACCCGTGTAAAGGTGTATAACAATTTTATTTCGAATGGAAATTAATTCCGAAAATAAATTGAAATAACATAAATTAAAATTATAATAAAAATATAGCACTTACATTTTCAAATAAAGATTCATTGATTTATTTAAATACATTATTAGTTTCAATACAATTTAAAAATTAATTTCCTTACTGAGATACAATCATATCACATGAGAGTAAGATTATAACTAAAATAAAATTATTATTAATGTTAAATCAAAATTTTAGTCACTTTAGGGTAGAATAATCGTGTAACTTTTTTATATAATTTAGAGCGACTAAAATACATATATTAAATGGACGCCACAACTGATTACAATTTCATAAATGCAGGCGCGGATTTAAAACTCGTAATGTACTATTCGTTTTTAAAGAAACACATTTACATGTATATATTGATTGCGGTTGTGCAATCGATACCGATTTATAGAATTATCAGTTATCGGTAACTTTGCCAATTTGTCGAGAGTGATGATATGTTTCACCGATACGCCGACATGTTAAAACAATTACTTCACAAATGAATAAGCTTGTAGATAAGTCATTATAGTTAATAAATTTTCTACAGCTGTTTTTTTTTAAATCGATCAGAAATCGCAAATTGCTATATAATTTGCTAAAGTTATGGGTTAATTAAGTTTATTTACTTCAGTAGTTACTTATTTTAATTTATAAGTAAAAAACCGAGAAATAAATATGTGATTGTCAAAGTTTTTCTTATATTTAATAATGTCAAACTGTATCGATATTTCCGACATTTATCCAAAAATGTCGGTATCTATCATATTTGCAGATTATCCGTAGCTTAAGTACACTTGTGTAAGTAATGAAAGTAATGATATTCGAACCATCTTGTAACCATTCTATGTATCCACGTCTGCATAAATATTATATTATGAATATTATATTATGAATATTAATACAAAGAATGTAAAATAAAATAAAAACTGAGATATCCATTTAAAATAAATGTTTACAATTATATTAACGAACCCATAATGTTTATTACATTAATTTTATTTTACGTAAATAGTATTTTTGACATCCTATGTAAAATAAAAATATATAATATCAATTAAGTTTGATAAAATGTATTTAACAAAATTCTGGTTTTATTTCAGTTGGAAACTAATAAATATGGCCAACATCAGTCTCCATTAGGTGGTATAAGGTTAAAAATCTAACTTTATAAATGAACAGTATATTCACACTGATTCACTAGTCAACATTAAAACAAAATCATTCAGATTTTCCTAATTACCAATATTTTCGACAAAATTGTCAAAATGAAAATATATTTGTATCTATGAGAAAGTGTAGAATTACTGAATTAATAAAACATAAAATACAGGAGGTAGTATAAATTGATCTATAATAAAGCTTTTTTTACTTTTTTGAAATATCTGCACATGCAAGAAGTACAGTCACAATTACAATTATTTCAAAATTGGCATAACCATTGTTAAATACAGCGAGTTACGCGCTATTTGTTATGCTTCGGCTCCTTTCAATTAAAATTCATTGTAATGCACTAACAACTGCAATCTTTACGCATGATTTCACAGCAACAGCTAGTGCAATATAATAAAATTGAGTAGATACATAAATTTCGAAGACTAAAGGCACATTTTAAAATTTATAAAATATAAGATAATCTCAATAAGCAAAAACTACTACTCTATGAATGCGAGTCAAGTATTTCACTCAATATCATACAATTTCCAGATTTTAAGTCTTTCTAAGTCTAAGCTTTCATTTTCATGGCACCCCATTAATGTAGAAAATAATATAATTTGTGACAATAATTGTAACAGAAACGATTATAAGTAATTATATTAACAAACTTCAGAGATTCCTTTTTAACAAGAAACCAATTATCTGAGGGCTTATCATTAAGACTTGTGTTATAGGCAGTATGAATTCAGGGCTCAAGTTTGAGTGGAATTATCAAAATGTGAATTTATAACAAACCTGTGTGAACAACAAAAAAAAAAGATTTAAGTAGGGAAAACACCACATTTATTGGCCCTATGCAGTTATTGGACACTTCCAACTTTATTGTTAAAAATGAGCATTATAATTCTTTTGTAGTTAGTTTGACAATTTAATTGAAATTGTTAAATAACTACAGTTGTATTTCAAAAAAAGATATTATTTCTAGTACATTGTTTGCGATTAATAACTGTCATAAGCAAAAGCATATACACAATACATAAAATAGGAGATGGCCAATTACTGTAATTTTCTCATTTACATTTTTGATATCAATTTATTTTGAAGTTACTAAATACTAATGTCATGAAGTGGTGAACTTTATGTTTGTATGTAATGGATAAACTCAAAAACTACAAAAGCGATGTCTAAAATTATTTCTATAGAAAGCTACATTTTATCAGTAAGTAACATGGGCTGTATTTAATTTTCAAAAAAAACTACCCGTGTGAAACCGGGGCGGGTCATTAATAGAAAATATTTGTAGTTAATTCAAATTAATAAAAAATACATCTGTAAAGAGTCGCTAAATATTAATTTTGTTTATCTCCATTTTGAACAGTGAAAATCGAGACTAAAATGCAAATCGTCAGGTCATATGATTAGAGGTAGAGATAAATGGAATAAAATTGTAACTCAGTGGTATCCCAGAGAAGGAAAAAGACAGAGAGGCAAACCACAAAAACGGTGGAATGATGACATTAGACAGGTTGCAGGAATAATGTGGAGTAGAGTGGCTAAGGATAGACTGAAATTGACAAGGTTGGAGGAGGCCTTTGCCGATTGGCAGACATACAAAAAGTGAGCAAACACCAAATATGCTACTAAATTTAAGTTCGAGTAGAAGGCTTTATTATTATAACCCTGCTATTAAGAAAAAAGTTAGTCAAGGTAGTTAAAATAGCCAATAACTGTGGTGATGCCAGTATGTACCCCGAATTCATTTCAAACATCATTATTTAAAATTAAAACACTATTTACACATCACATATAAAAAACGAGATATACAATCAACACTTCAAAAACTTCGGATCCAAATCTGCACTCAAATGAGTATTTGAGTGCACATTGTTTTAGTAATTTGAAAAAACTAACAGCAAACATGTGAAAGTGCTTCTTCAAAAATTGTAAAAACAACGCTAGTGCTAAAAAAAGCCGGAGATTCTTATTTTTGGCAAATAATTAAGATCATTTTACATACATAGCTGTTTTTTATTAAATTCGTGATTATATTTTCCAAATGACATGACCTTAACACCACTAAATATAAAATGATGAATAAGAAGTTTAGAACCATACTACCGCATTCCCGTCTAATTTACTCGGATTATACTTTTATTTCTGTTCTGATTAATAGAGTCGAATTTTTAATCTTGCAGGTGCTTCATTTTTTAATATATTTTTGGTACTTAAAATTACAGATTGTAAAAAAGAATTTGCTGCACTTAATTATGAACTTATGAACACTAAATTGACCGTAGTAAAATTTTTCTCATAATTAAAAATAATTTTATTTATTTATTTCTACTTACATTACTGTATAGTTTTCCTCCATTAACCGTACCTTCGTACAAGCCCAAAAGCATGGCTCGCCTTACTGAAATGCTTAGTGAAGAATAAGTAATCAATAGGTATCAACTTTAAAGCTTATCAAACTGTTTTACAAAAACGGTAATTCTCGTGAATTACTTATCAAACGAAAAATCGCGACCAATCAGTGGCAACAACCAGCCAACAGATACTAACAACCTCCTAAGTAAACTCACTTGAGTGAGTTTACCACGGCCGATGCAACTCGACCGAAACATCAAGCGAAAATAAAAGGTAATCGCGTTAATTTCCCGTGTTTTTAGATATTTTATAATGGAACGCGAAAGTTTAAAAGTTTATATTAGGTAAATAATTAATGAACCTAAACTTTTTTTTAATAATGATTTTGGATCCTTTAATTGTTATTCATCAAAGTTATGATTTCAAGACAATCATGATATATTTAATAACAACTCGCATATAATTTCCCATTTGAGAATAATAAAATGTCAATAAATGCATAGTAGTAATGCAACTCTCAAATTTTCTCTATACCTAGATTACAGTCTGAATACGTCATTGCCTGACGTGTAACATTTTGTTCCTTCTCTAGCATTATAATCCAAATATGTCTTATCCTTGTCATGTTCACGTTACAAATTAAAATGTAAATACCGATTCAAATATATTACGCGAATTATATTTTAAGCACAATCCGTAATTTTAAATATTTTATTTTTAACAAACTTTGTTTTAATGTCATGCAAGATTATTTTACGAGCTTTTACAACTTTATGACTGTAGGACTGTAAGCCTTTAGGACTTAAGGACTTAAGACTTTAGGACTGTAAGCTCTACTTTACACTAACACAATATTACCTATAATACTATAAGACAAAAATATATACGTCAATTCGGACAATAATTTGTTTAGATTTTATAGAAGATTGTGTATCTAGTTCTTTATTTGTGATCGATGCTATTAACCTAAAGATATAAAGATATCAATATTAAGAGTGTGATGGATTTTTATAATTTTTAGCTAACTTCCGCCCAAAATCCCAAATTTATTAATGAACACATGTTTTGCTTGTTAGCGAAACATCTTTAGGATATACCAGAGATCAGACTCTGTCAGCTAACCAGCAGCTATTTCATGCTTGTAAATTTGGTATTTTGGGCTGAAGTTAACTTAAAACTAATTTATCGCATCAAACAGATTTCTGCAAAGTAACACCTGAATCTATACAAAATATCAAGTGTTCCAACAACTCTTGAATACTTGAAGATTTGATTTACTTGAAACGTCTAAAAGTTGCTGAATTTCTAACAACAAAATCATATACTTTTGATGTGTTTCTAAAATAGAACTAACTTATGAAGATCGACACATTTGACATTTACTCACAGAATGGCTCTCTCCTAGAATAACTGAGTCAGATTCTGCTGGTGGACCTTCACTATTATCATGTTGCCTCTGAAAAATATAAAATGAGCACATTATGCATTTGACTAGCCCTTTGGTGCAATAGTCACTGTATTATCTGCATTCTAAGCTGAAGGGTTCTAGATTTGATTCCCTGTCTGGTCAAATTAGGAAAACAAATTTATCTTACGAGACTAGGTTATTCCTCAATTTTCTGATACTTGACTGACTTTGACTTGAATAATACAAGACTAGTCTTACTTAATTTAAAATTGCACATGAGTGTAATCATCTGTAGTAGATTTTTTTATTATTTTAGAGTCCATTTTTAAATCTAAAATCACACTGACGCAATAATATTCCTAACCTACCCAATAAATAAAATATTACTATAAAGTTCAAAATTCTTCTATACTAAAGAACTTAACTGTAACGGAAATAACAATGAAACATTCTTTATTAAAAAACCTGGTGAATCTAACTATTATTGTTGAATCTAGATTCTTATAACCGTTACTCAACAATGTCACATTATTTCCTCTTTAGCAACAAATAAATGAACTGTTTTGGGAAAATATATTTTCTATACCATTATTAACCATTTAATATTAAATTTATATAACCAGATTTTTTTGTTTAAATAATCACGTTTTTGGAGTATCTAATATATAGAGGAAATTGAGATGGTTTCTATAAAAATAGCAATTGATAAACGCATAGTACAAGTATATAAAAATTTGCAAACTACATTCTTCAAATTTTAATATAATGATTTATAAAATACAGATGACAATGAAATATTATACATAAAAAGTATTAACAATGTCAATTGTGACATTACATTACTCACAAAGAAAATATAAAAGCAATAAATACAAGGAAAATCAATGATTGTGTAATTGCTATTATATGAGGATTAGTGCAAGATGTGATATTAAAATTATTTTATAAAAAAAAGTAATCATTGTTACAGTGATAATCTACTATGAATCCAATAACTTAGAATTAACTTCTAATTTGAGATAACACTATTTACAAATTGGGTAAATCAAATATATTTTACTACTAGTATCTATATAAGTTAGTCACATTATCTCTGCACATCCCTGAAATTCGATACCCCTTCTGCCTATCCCTAATTTCCACATGCTCGACCCATCGCATTAGTACAGTTAGCACCTTCATTACCCATATGCATCTTAATAATTTAGATTTTTTCATGGTCTCATTAATGGTTTAAGCTTTTTGAACATTATTAAGTTTGGACTAATTTTGTTGTTATTAAAAGTTGTGAAATTTAAACATCGAAGACAACATTTAACGATATCCCCAGGAAAGGAAGAGAGATCAGTGATGTAAGCAAGAGTGAAAGATATAGTGCTAAGCATAGAAGTAATTATTTAATGACAATGATGGTGAATGAAAACTTTGTGTTGTTTTAAACTTGAAATATTTTTTTTGCCGAAGGATTGTGACTGGGTAATATGTGGCTTCTCTTAGATACTGATAAACAGTAACCTTTGTACTGGTTAAAAAATTGATTAGTTCAATAATTTTCATAACTACATTTTGTTTTTATTTTAATTAATATAGGACTAAACATGACAGGCATTGAATATTAGATATTAAAATTTCATAATAAAATATTGTACTTACTTTTAATTCTGTAGCCAGACCACGAAATGTATCTTCTACATTAGTATTATCCTTAGCAGATGTCTCCATTACAAACATTATTTCAGGAACATAACGGCAGAATGATTTTGGCTCGTCAGGTTCCACTTCTCGTTGGTCTATTAAATCACACTTATTTCCGATCAAAGAAACAATTACATTCGATGATGTGTAACGTCTTACTTCCTCTATCCATTTTTGAAGTGATAAAAATGTTGACCGTTTTGTGATGTCATACACTGAAAATAGTATGAATGTTATACTTTATAAAAAATTACAGCTGTAACTACTAGAAATTTTTGTAATAATATTTTTGCTGGAAAATATAATCTAAATAAAAACTATCAAGAACCAAGCAATATATTTTTGAATATATGTGGGCGTATTACCTATGATTACTCCATTCGCTGATCGATAATAACTTTGTGTAATTGTTCTAAAACGTTCCTGACCAGCAGTATCCCATATCTGAAGCTAAATGATGACATTTATTAACACGAGCTATATATTAAATGAGACGCACGAAACGCACTATAAGAAATGAAATAAACGCTAACCTTGACTCTTTTCCCGTCTATTATCAACGTTTTCATTGAAAAGTCTACTCCTATTGTATTTCCGTGTCTTTCTATGAAATTTCCAGATTTAAGTCGCTGTACAATGCAAGTTTTTCCAGTACCACAATCACCGATAAGCACAATCTTAAACAAGTAATCAAATTGTTCGTCCGGGACACTCATTAACGTGTTGGGATTACGGTTGCTCATGATTAAATAAATTTAATTTATTATATTGCAATTATATGTTTACGTACCACACTTTGACAGACATTTCTGACATCAGACTCCGCAGAGCAATCACCGTCACACACAACTTTGACAATTGACATTAGACATTACTTTTTTTTTACATAATTCTTCCTCGAGAGGGAAGGCAAAATTAACAAGTAACAGCTAATGCCTTCAGTAATAAAAAGATACATTCTTCATTTTTTTTTTAATTAAAATGTCGACACAGTACATTTTAATGTCTTTTTAGGTATCTGGCGCCAGATTTATTGAGGCAGTCTTTCTAATAAGATCCACTGAAGCAGACTAAGCCACTAAAAATCTCAACATCACACTGCCAAAAGTGCCAAATAATACATAACAGCGCAGACATCTCGTACGCAAAATTACGTCAATAATTTTACATCTTAATAATCCATAAACTTAGCATATACGGGTGCATAGACGTACAAAGAATGCGAGTGAGAATGTAATAATTTGTGATAGTGGCAAGAGTAGAAGGAACAGCAAACGAGACGCTTTTATAACCCTTTTAGAATGGCAGGTCGTTACAAGTCGTCACGCTGTGAAGAACGCTATTGACTTATTTTAGTATTTTGTGTTATTCCTGTTTTATTTCAAAGAAATACTGTATTTTTCAATAATGGTTACGTGTTCTGTATATAATTGTGACATATCGCAATGACAGAATCATTGATTTCATAGGTGACATTGACAAATTAAAACTCGTCACTCGCAACGAGCTCTGTTCGCCACGCCAGTATATATCAAGTTTATGATAATATACACTAGAAACAATTTGCAAAAAATTTAATTAATGAACGCCCCACTTTCTCTGTAATTCTCGAAAGGCAAAAAAAACTATGCCCATACAGCCACATGTTCCGTATCTATTGATCTATGTTTAGATTTGATGGAGAGCGTTACTATTTTTATGTGGTAACTTTTATATACAAATACGTCGTCATTTTAATGAAAAATACGCAGACTTTAACTTTATAAGTCTGTGGAAAAATATGAAGAATGTAAATACATCATTCCATTATTCATTATTGAAGATGTGGCTAACATGAGCGTCGATCCCTTTGCGTTCTCTACAGGAAGAAACGTATGAAAAAATATTTTATTGCGGCACCTTGACGGCGGGACCGGGAGCCTTGGAGCTAATGATAGGTCATTGCAATTTATTAAGAAAAATTCTTGAAATTTTTCATATTTTTCAATTATTTTTTTGACATTTTTCTGATATTTTTCCATTTTCGAAATTTTCCCCAATTTTTTATTGAAATTTTTCCATGTTTTGAAAAATTTCGGAAAATTATCCATCACTACTTGGAGAACAGCCGTGCGATTCTCTTAAGCGAATGGACGCTTTTATATTTTTCCAAAATACAATAGGTAAGCAGAATGCTTTCCTATAGTGTAGGTGATAAAGCCGCTTTTTCAACGTCCACGGACTAACGTTATTGTGCACGGAAATATAAAAGTATCTCCATACAACTGCATACATTTTGCTTCTCCATTGTACCGTGGACGGTAAAAACGTGGTGATAAAAACGTTCAACGGAAAATTATAAAAGCGGCCAATTAGTCGAATTCACTTCAGAATCCGCGGTGATATTGTCAAATGTTGACTGGTATTCTCTAAAGTCGATACTAGCGCCGCCTCGATGAATGAGGTAGCGAGTCATATCATCGTTAATGAATTTTTTGATGTTTTGCTAAATATGACAATCTAATCTAGAAAAAAACAAGTTTTATATAACCTAATTATCTCAGAGAAGTTAAAATACACTAAGACGAAGTATCGACTGAGATGTTTACTCTTATATTAATTGCTGATGAACTCGCATCTAAGATCACTTCACTTTGCTCCTAGAATGTTTGATTTAGAGAATTCCATTTGAAGCTCAAGTGAGTTCGAATGCGAAGTGGAGTGAATTGTCGAACGAGTCTCGCTTGGTTGATTCAATTTTTTACAGAATTGCATGGCAGATCTATTTCTTAGCTCAAGGAGTATATTTGTTCTGTGACCGGGAGACTGTGAGAACCGGAGAAAGTGAAGTTGACGGTTTTTTTAGCGGATATTTTTTTCTAGAAATATTGAAATCGTAGAATTTAAATGTAAATGTACTACGTCGACATTTCTATGAAATTATTATTACGTAGATTAAGTAATTTGAAAAATATATGTATTTTTTACTGAAAATATCGGCTGTGTGGGCATTTGTCTTCCCTCTTGAGAGCGAATTTTACAAACTTACATACATATCTTCACGCTGTATCCCAAACGGAGTAGTCAGAGAGGATGGAGCGCCAAGTGTCGCAGTCCTTACATACCACTTTCGCTTCTTCAAATATCATCATTCTTCTCACACATTTTCGTCAGGGTGCTTTTGTCATTTTCGTCTGCTAACACTGACTATTTCATAGAATATTTTGTCCGTAAAAGTGACACAGCACATATATTCTAAGAGATCACATTTCTACTGCATTTATCTTACTTTCACTTGATTTCGAGCACATCCAGGCCTCATTGCCGTACAATAAAGTTGGAACCAACGCCGCATTGCGTATGACCATTTTCGCTGAATTTGATATATTCACACTGCCTACTAATGCGGAAGAAGCACCGTTCACTTTATTGCTAGCTGCTACCCGTCTCTAGATCCAACTCACATCGTCTATCCCTTGAAAACGCACTCCCCAGATATACAATTTCATTCACTTGTTCCAGACATTTTTCATTTACCCATGTATAACACTCTGTTTGCACATATTCCCTTTCAAACAACAACATCAACAAAAAAACAACACAGAGTAGATTATATATAGGGAAATTGAGGTATCAGGCGAAATTCTCCATCTAGTGCCATCTAGTAAAACTAGACTTAAACTATCAAGTAATTTTTGTACATACAAAAAACTACGTAAGAATATTATTACTTGATTAATAACACTAAATAACAATATAGAATTGAATAATAATGAAATAATAATTAAAATTGAAGGGTGAATATGTAAACTTTATTAATAACAAAAAAGTATATACATATGTTAATATTTAGAAACTTAAAACTACACATTACCTTAAACAATAAACTTCCTCAAAGTTGCCGCTTAGAAAACTGTCATTGCTTAAAGTACCCAGCAGACTAGCAGCATTGCCTCTTTGAATATCCAAACTGATTCGTTGGCGGATTAAGGGTTATAATCAAGGATAAGCGATAATTCAAGGGTTATAATCGAGATTTAAACTTTTAATGTTACAACAACCTCTACATTCAAGGTAACATCGACTGAAACTAAGCTGTCACAACTTTTAATGTATTGACGAAAAAAGTTCAATACTTGACATAAAAAACTCGTAGTGACATCTGACTATGCTAGACTACACTACTACGAGGGTAAAAATTCCATTTTGTAAGGAGTGAAATGCATAGATAAGAGTGTACAATGTAAGGAGAAATAGTCTGTCAAACTGTCAAACAATACTGTAAACGATGTTTTATTTTCTGTTTTTTGTTTTAGCAATAAATCTACATTGTAATTTAGCTGTTGAGGTAAGTACGAAAACAAAACGTTTTTTTTATTACAGTGAAAACGTAATTATCAAACTAAACAATTTCAGATACCTGAGAGGTTTCAGAAATCTAACCACACCAACAATTGGGCTGTTTTGGTCGATACATCGAGGTTTTGGTTTAATTATCGCCATGTAGCTAATGTACTATCCATATACCGAAGCGTCAAGAGATTAGGAATTCCCGACAGTCAAATCATTCTTATGATATCTGACGATATGGCATGTAACCCTCGTAATCCACGCCCTGCAACTATATTTAATAATGCTTATGAACAAATTGACATTTATGGTGATGATGTAGAGGTGGACTATAGAGGATATGAGGTATAGTAGCATTTTATTATCAGTTTGTGATGTTTTGTCTACTTATTTTTTTTCTTTGCCTGTATATATGGAATTTAAAGCTCGATCCACACTCTCCAAGAGACAAGACGAAGCGACTTGATTGCGAGTGTTGAACCTTTCTTCTTCTTGTTTGCCTTGCCTTGTACTCACTCTGTTTGGATTTTTTGGCTGGAGTCAAAGTATACGAGGCTCATGGCATGGATCAACTGAATAAATGAGTGTGGATGGTTAGAACTCTTACAGTTTCCGCTCGCCATGGCTCATATGAAAGCCACCATGAGGCATTCTCACGAGTGTACAGGCACCATTAAGGAATACTCATCATTTTAGTTTTAGGATATCATTTGTAAACTCATAACTTATCCTATACAGCATGAGGATATGTACTGTACGTATTTGAAAACTTATTATGCTATAAATTCCAATTGTATTGCCTTATCATTTTAATAAAATGCTCTGAACATTTTTTTTGTGAACTTTAAGATCACTAGACATTTAAAAATTTATTAAGGTTTGCATTTAAGCTGTTGAAATAATACTAAATTGTATTGGCCCTAGAATTTATCTAGTATTTGTCTAGATTGGCAAAATCCTATTACAGCAAAAAGCTTAAGTTTTATTGTAAATTCATAGGTCTCAGTGGAGAATTTCGTAAGACTCTTAACTGGTCGTGTCCCACCAGATACACCTAGATCAAAGAGACTTCTTACGGATGAAGGGAGCAACATCCTAATTTATCTCACAGGGCATGGTGGTGATGGCTTCCTTAAATTTCAAGACTCTGAAGAAGTTACTAGTCAAGAGTTGGCTGATGCTTTGGAACAAATGTGGCAAAAGAGAAGGTTAGTCTTTATAAGTGATGTTACCCTATGGATAAATGAGTAAGAAAAACTTTATGAATATTAGGGAGACTGTTGTAAAAATCTAGCTTGTCATTCAGATATATGTGTAATTGTGAATGTATTATATTATGACTGAGTAATACATAGGAATGTAAGGGCTAACAGGGTTGGCCATGTAATGTTAAAAAATTAAATTTTTTTTATTATTGGTGATTTATTTATAATTTGTTGCTTATAATATTTACATAGTAAAGTATAAGTACAGTTGTGTTTATTTTAAAATTGTGATGAACAAAAATTAAAGTAACTAAAAGGTGCCGGATAAGAACATTGGACTGTTATATTGAAGTCTTCGATCTTGACTACTACATGAAAGTTAAAAAAAACAATATTTATAAGAACAACATTCTTTTCTAAACACAAAACAAAGCTCGGGCGCCACCTCGCGTTAAAACGAGGAATTAATTTAAATTTTAAAAATAAATAGAACAAACAGATTACAAAATATATGTTTATTCTGGGCCATTAAGAGTTGGAGTAATATAACTAATGTTAAACCTTTAAATTTAAATTACTCTAAATTTTAATCACTATAAAAGCATTTTCAACAAATCACACCTTGATTTAATAAAGAAAAATTGTACATACTTGAATGTCCAATAATTAGCACAAAATAACAATCCAGCCTTCAAAACTTTTCCGAAGAAATTGGTCTGTCTCGAAATTTCCAAAAGCGCCGTGCAATTAAAATAATAAGCCAAGTGAGTTGCATCAGCACATGTCAATCGAAAAGGACGCCATTACGATGACACGTAGGCCAGGCAGGTATATTAAGATTGGTATGCTCAAGTAGTTAAACAAGTAAATAAATATTTAAATAGTTATATAAATAAATAGCGGAACATGTCGGCTATTTATTGAAAAATATTCCAAACATCCTTGTAGGATTTTGGTCAAATATATTACATTTTAAAGCATTATTAATGCATAAGGTAGCATAGTGCAAAATTAATAAAATAAATCGGACTATATTCCGTAAAATAACATTCAAATTTTATAACATAACAACCAAATAAATCAAAAAGTGCCGGATGACGTTTCAGTTTTAGCGGCCATCGACGCTTGCGCAGATTAAAAAAAAATATTGTATTCATGATTGACTCATCTCACCCAGCTATTGTAAGAATGTTTTTTTCTTACTTTTTAAAAATTACTTATTTATTATTTTTACAATAAATAAGTAAAACATAAAAACATAAAAAATAATGTTTTCTTTGTAATATTAAACTAATAAATTTTCAATAAATTTACAAATGAACAAGCTTTGGAGCAACAAATAAGTTATGTAAACGCTAAGTGTTATAAATTTTGACAAAACATGAACATATTTTGAGGAAAGGATTTAGGGAATAATGACTAAATTTGCAGAAATAAAAGAAAACATCATGTAGCGTAAATAACATGTTACAGCCATTGCCCTCGCATGCTAGGTGTTATTGATGCGTCGTAATTTTCTTAGCTGCCATCCTCCACAAGTTGTAATGCTGATTTGCTTGTTATGGTGTTAAAGGGATGAAAAGATGATTGGATGATTTGCGATACGACTTTTGTATGTTGATTTTCTCAAGATAATGTGCCATAGGTATAGTTGAGATGATTGACAAAACGATGACCTATGCTATGTTTTATACTAGCATATGAATATAGCTGCATCTTTACAATAAGTATCTTTACAATAGACTTTACAATAAGAACATTAAATCAGATTGCATCTCAGACAATATACACAGATTACAGCCAGGATCTGCTTGAACACAACTAGCTGAATTGATCCCAGTCACATAACAATCACAAACTATGAGCTGCTGGAAGTCGTTTTTGGATAGGAAGAACTTCATAAAGTGAAACTTTGCTTTTAAAATCTGAAAAATAGTGAAAGCATGGGTTGTATGGTCATAGTTTTCGAAGAATGGAAAATATATCATATTTTGTTTGGTTATGTTTCATATTAGTTTAGAATACAGCTGCATCTATAATACACTTTAGAGTAAGAGTAATTAAAAGCAGTCAAGGTTTGATCAACTATTTTTTTATTTACTAGTTTGGTAAAAAAAATTGATTTATTTATCATTCTAAAATATTAATTGAAAAGGATAGATAATATTTTACATATTTTATAAACCCGTGCCTAGCAACATACTTTTATGAACAACAATTATAAGACGCCATCCATGAATTACGTCACACAAATTTTATGATTTTTTGACCCCCTCCCCGTCCTTGTCACAGGTGGTCACATTTGTCAAACCCGCTTCCCCTGGTGTGACGTCACATATTTTTAAATTTTATACACATACATAACCTCACACTGATCCCTAACGGTGTAGTCAGAGAGGACGGAGCGCCAAGCGTCGCCGCGGTTCTTACTTACTTCAATTTTATATTTAGAAATAATTAAATTAAAACAGCAGTTTCAACATTTTTTTACTTCCATTAAAAAAAACTAATAAAATCAATGTAACTAATTAAAGAACAATAAACGATTAATTATGTTAATAAAAGGTACAAAACTTAATCATCTTTTATTTTATAAATTAAAAATAGTTGAAATAAGGAAACCACGTCCATCACTCGACGAAAGTCTATTGTCAAGTGAACAATAGGAACATATTGAAATCACTACACTAGCCCGTGTGGTGGTACTTGTCGAAGGTTTCACAGACGACGACGCGCGGAACGGAATGACAGCGAACGTGCACTCGCCAACGACTTAAACCTACATAAACCTTATAAATATGGATCGAGTTAGTAATATTTCTGTTTTTTCTTTACATGTAAATTTCGCATTTTAATATTTTAGATTTTGACATGTGACATCATCACAAAGCAAATGGTTTGCCCGGGGGGTTAAATAACCCCCTCAGGTGCTTGTCACACGATGTCATATTTCGTTGACCCCCTCACACCCCTTAAACGTGTGACGTAATTTATGGATGAAATCACAGAAATCCTCAGACTATTAAAATCTAGTAACTAATTAATGTGTGGTAAAATGTCCCTTGTTAAACTGAAAGTGCTTTGTCTCCTAGATAACAATTAAAGTAATGAAATATATTGAAATATTGTTAAAAGTTAATTCAATATTGTGTTGATGGGATAGATACCAGCTTTATAATAAACGTAATATTTAACTATGTTTTCTGAGTAAATTTTGTTAGGAATTCAGGACCATCAAACAAACAAAAAACAGTTGATTAACCCATAATACCCATAATTATAACAATGTAATGTAGAAATTTTTGGAAGAGAACTAGATGGTTGTTTAACTATCTTAAAACAATTACGATGTTTCATTTTCAAAATGTTTACATATGTAATGTACTTGTGTAAATTTTTTTTTCAGATACAACGAAATATTTTTCATAATAGACACCTGCCAAGCTTCATCAATGTATGAAAAGTTTTACTCCCCAAATATTTTAGCAACGGCTAGCAGTTTAGTTGGAGAAGATTCACTCTCAGTAAATATAATTATTATTATTTTACTTATTAAACAATTTTTTAAGTATCAACTTATTGTTGACATACTTTAAATTATTGCAAAAAATTATCTATTGCTCGTTTCGAATCTTTCTGTACACTCTTCTGTAATATGTCATTAGGGTGGGTTTCAAATGTTTACATTAGTAATTAATCTGCTACTATCATGAAAGCATTCTAATTTGTAATATTTTATTTTAGCACCATGTGGACTCAGCGATCGGTGTCTACATTATAGATAGATATACATATTATGTTTTGGAGTTCTTGGAGGATGTTTATCCAGACAGTAAGAAGACTATGTCAGAATTTGTGAGTATATGTTCAGCAAAAGAAATCAAGTATTATTCATTTAATGTTATGATTGCTAAGGTCAACCTGTATAAGACTAAAGTCAAAACTTATGATTTAAAAAAAATAATACGACTTATAACAACACATTTACTGTCACTCATATACTTACTTACATCTGTAAGAGTACTATAGTTTCTCGGTTCGTGTTCATTATACAATATAAATAAAAGGATTCTTACCGTAATAATAAGTTCTCATAAATTGCCTTATATTGCGATGCTAGTTAATTTGTGATATTAGTCCTCGCAATGGCATCGAAATATTGAGAAGCAGCTGTTATAGTTAACAGTTAAACTGTGATAATGGTCCTTACAACAGAATTGAAATATCATCGGAGAAATTTATAAAATTTAATATCACGGAAAGTGCCCATTTATTTATATATGTTATGTATGTACTGTAATATACTCATACATATAATTATAAGTAAACTATAATATAGTTTTATCCCATTTCCACTCACTTTCACTCAATTTAAAGAGTGTATAAACAAGAAAAATATTTGTTCCAGTTGGCTGTATGTCCAAAAAGTGCGTGCTTGTCAACTGTTGGTGTACGTCGGGATTTATTCAAACGTGACCCCAGTAAAGTACCTATAACAGACTTTTTTGGGTCCGTTCGGCCTGTCATTATTACCACAGACCCTATAGATGTATTGGACATTCCAAAGAGAAAAAGGAAGACTGAGATTGAGTAAGACAAATTTTTTTCAGAAATCATTAAAATTCTCAATTGTGAGATGGTTCCTGGTCTAGGAATAACATTTACAATACACACATGGTTTTTATATGCCCCTTCTCAACTATTGTGATGTCATAATATTTTTATGTTCAGTTTTTTTGCTTTCTTAATGGCATGGCGCACAGATTAGCGCGTTCGCCAATGTCACATGATAATAAGTGGAATCGCTTGATAAATTACGTACACGTCACAGTATTACTATAATTCATGACGAACACATGGAATATTATAAAACTTCTCCAGTAAAATGATAGTAGGCTTTATTGAAGTTATAAAGGACTTCTTGGAAGAGCACAAGAACTTCAGCTACACGTGTTTATTTAGATCTACTGCATTCTTTTATCTTATACAGAATAGATAATACAGACATCTCATACTTATACAGAACTTTAAAACACAATATATTATCACTGTTGTGCTTTAAAACTCAAAAATTTTAAAAATAGAAAATTAAATAAAATGACAACTTCACTTCTCCCGTTCCCGCCAATAAGTCCTTATGTTCAGTTTAAGATTAATGTTGATTAAAGGGCCATTTACATATATCAGCATGTGTGTCCATCAGGTAGCGTGTCCATCACGTTCTGTGCAAGACAAGACAGATATAAGTTTGTGCTTTTCCCAGTATGTTGGATGTCAAATACATATTGTGACAGACAAGTCATACACAATCGGTACTTTCGTGTCAATACCGTATCTCTAACTAGGCTATCTGTGTGTACGTGGTCACGTTTATGTAATCTACATAGACATCGAAAAACAAACCTATACGCGCCGGCCACGTGAACATTCAGGCTTTGTTGGCCTGTGCCAGCCCGTGTTTGTGTGTACATGCTACGTTCACATGTATTTAATATAAATACGTCTATTTGACATTATACTTACCTACCGGATAATATTTGTTTGTGCTGAATGCTGACACATGCTGATACATACTATCTGTTCTATCTGCTGATCATGTTCGATGGTCCTCCATTTCGTATATCATAATTTTCCTTACTTATGTATTTATTCTATGAATTGTTATAGGAATAATTGTTCAATTTCAGGAATAACACGAAAGTGCAAGAGAAGATGTCGTACTTGCCTCAGTTCCCTATGCATTTAGTTCCACAGACGTCGTAGTGGTTTTAGTATGTATGTAATTATGTTATTTATTGTTTTATATATGTAGTAACTTATATACTTATAAAATAAAATTACTAAGTAGTTATCATGTAGTTTTTATTGATGTAGTTATTAGATCTAACCATAATGATGAAAACACTAATGCCTCAAAACATGCCTGAAAACATTACGAAAAGATTTAGATAAGCCTATAAGCAATAAAAACGTGACTCCGCGTCGCTTACATAAAAAGCAATTGTATATCTGTTAATACGACACATTTACATCAAATAATCGATTGTTGCATTTACAGGCGAGCCAGGTTCTTTTGGTTGATTCATTTTTAAAATACACGACGCTGGGTCTATCTTTTATTACGTCTATGGAAAATTAACAGGGATGACACAGGTACCTATGTCATCATAATCTGTATTAATCATAGATTTATTACTAATAGATATCGCCTTTCACACGTCACGAATTGTTAATATGGCGTAACGTAAGCCTGTAATAGAAAGGGATGGGAATATACATAATTAGTGATGTGCCGGATATCCTTATCCGTATCCGCGGTTATCCGAGAGGGAAGAAAGATCCGTACTTGTATCCGTTACTTTTTTGGTGGATCTTTTACCTTATTAATTTTCAATACATAGATTAAATTCTATATAAGTCGAAACATGTCCTGTCACGCAGAGTGTCAAGTGGCGTCAACTATCGTTTCAAGATCACGCGCACCGACACCGATCGAGTAAGAAAGTTAAGATCTGTATCCGCAGATCTTGACACCAAATATCCGTATTCGGATCCGTATCCGCGGATATACATTTTTAACGATCCGGCACATCACTAGTACATATATCGTCTCTATCGGTATGTTCAACATTTTAAGATGTATGCTGTTGCATTTGACAGTTCTATGACAAAACACTTTCTGCGTTAGTACTTTTAAGTTTTTAATTATTTTTGAACTTTACAATTGAAAAATTTATACAAAATTTTATTTTAAATAAATGTGACATAGTGACTGTGATTGGGCGTGATGATAGAGTATGGAGTATTTTAGGTGGCAAAGCCCATTCTGACAAACACGGACGTTAAAGTGAGAAAGACTAGTGATCGCATCAACGTAATATCTAGTAGTAGATCTGTGGTGTTAGTACACTACTACGAATAGTCCATTTCTTTAAGCGCACGCCACAACTCAGTCTTCGTCTCCTCTAAACAGTGATTTCTATGTGATGTTATGGAAATGTTGAAGTACATACATAATAATATATTTTTTTATCACTTCTTATTCTGTTTTATATACTGGTAACTCGTTTCATATATGTATATCAAAAACATTTCTGCCATTATCTTCGATCATAAATAATAAACTAGATTCACATTCTTCTGTATTCGAACAAATTCTTATCCGAAATGACATATACATTTCTAATATCATGTAGTATTATCGGTAATATTGTGTTAATTTAAAATAGACCTTATTGTCAAAGCATAAGATTGTAATAGCTGGTAAAAGATCCTTAAAAAAAACATTAAAATACAATCTTACGTTTTATACTTAAATTATAATTCACGTAATATATTAGCATCGCTATTTACGTCATTTCGATTTGTTACGTGAGTGTCAAGGATAACACGTATATCGTCAGGCAATTTTGTAAAATATGGATACGAATTTAATAAAAATTACGTTACGTTATTATTATAACGAAATAATGAACACGTAAATAAAATTACTTAATTTATTTATCGAAAATAAGAATCTCCGTCTTTTTTAGCGTTCTAAACGTTGTTTTTACAGTTTTTGAAGGAGCACTTAGACATGATTGTTGTTAGCGTTTTCAAATACGTATACTACTAAAACAAAAGTGCACCCAAATACTTATTTGATTACAGTTTTGATTTGGACGTTTTTGGAACGTTGATTGTGTGTCTTCTATTATATATGTGATCGAAGGCCATTATCAGATAAAAAAGTGGTGTATCTCTTATGTACAATATCTGTCTTCTTATTACTAAGTCATTTAAACTCTCTAATAAAGTGATAGGTGGCTTTACTGGAGTTAAAAAGGATTCTTTGATAGAACGCAAAAACTTCAGGTGCACATATTTATTCAAACTTTTCTATTCTTAATACTTGTACAAAATATACTATTATTTTTGTACTTTATGGCATTGATAAAGAAAAACACGTGCACTCGCTACATCCAACATTACTTTCTTGAACAGACGTACAGCAAAATTAATTTGTTACATATTGATTTCTATAAAACCCCTATTTTTTTGCACTTGCATTTTTTAACAATTTTTTGTGTACTCACTTTAAAAGTGCCATATGCTTTATCGCATTAAATTTTTAATTTAATATAGATCAAAAGCTCATTTCAAGACAGGAGCGTTCGGAGTATGTGTTCTGTGGTTCGGAGCGTACATGCACATCATGTATCAGTATGGTTATTCACAATGCATCGAAAACTTTCCGTGGCGGAAAGGGCCGATCGTCTCAAAGCATAAATTCAATCCGACGGATTGGAAAATGCTATTCACAAACTTTATCGGAATCTAATCGGAAAGGACTTTATGAATTCGAAAGAAAAGGCATTTATGAACCATGTTACAAAATGGTAGAAATTGTATTCGTTTTGTTAGAAAATATTTGTGTGGTTTGCAACTAGTTCAAACCAATTATACTAGATGTCGTTTAGTGAAAATGAAAAAATTTGTAATATCTACAATAGAAAGTACAATAGCGTTTTTATTTTTGAATGTTGTGTTTCTAAAAATACCTCAAACAATGTTTAGCTATGGATTCCGTAGCTAATAAAATATGTTATCAAAATATAAGGCAAATTAGTCCTTAGCCATGTATTAAAAAAGGGCACGAAAGTAGATTACATACGCGCACGCAATTTGTTTAGATTTTTGACGACAGACGTCATAGATTATACACAAAGAGATTTAAAGGGGATCCTATATTTGAATGTCTTTTTGATTATACACTATATACATCCGAGACTGAACCGACATCTTGGTGCTATCTGTGCCCCAACATGGTACAAATTTTAAGCGTTATTCTTTCCTTAAGATTTAAACGTAATCTAAGTAAATCAACAATATTTAGCCAACATTTTAATTTAGTTGTCTCGAAAACGTTTTTTTTTTTCTTTCTTCATGGCATGGTGCACAGATTAGCGCATTTGCCAATGTCACGTATTGTATTAATTTCAATAGAATCGTCATCGTAAAACTCCTCCAGTAAAGTGATAGTAGACTTTACTGAAGTTTTGTAGGACTTCTTGAAAGAGCGCAAAAACTGCAGCCACACATGTTTATTTAGACCTACCTACTCCATTCTTTTCACTTACACAGAACTTTAAATATACTACACAATATACTATCACTTTTGTACTTTAAAACTCTCAAAAATGTAAAAAATAGAAAATCTAAATAAAATAACAACCTCACTTCTCCCGTTCCCGACAAAAAGTTCTCGAAAACGTTTCCGGCACTAAAAAGTCGTCGGAAGCATCCAAAGGTTTCGTCCCGAAATTAACTGTCAAATCGTTTCGTTTCGGAAAGGTTTCGGATTTGTGAATAGCGTTTAGACAAAATCATCGAACGGTTTCCTGTCGGATACGGATAGTCCGACGTTTGTGAATAACCTGCAGAACTCCAAAAATAATCAAAAAAAGTGAGGAATTTTTGTTATTATTTTCGGTGTTGTAAAATAAATTTTGATCACTGAAATATACTATTTTTGCTTACTATATATTTCTTCAACACAGTATAAGTATGCAGACCCTAAATATATTAGGTCCTTACATATGAAATTAGCGTTTTGTCGTACTGACCACTTTGATCTGAAATATCTCCTCTTTGGTTAAGAATTCCAAATTCAAATTTATAAATTCATTTAGCTGGTACATTTGAGTTTTGAAAACAGTCATTCATTTGTTTTTTTCCTCATTATTTTTTCTTTGAAACCTGAAATATCGGTATATTTACGAGTACGAGTTCTACCGTGGCACCAGTGCTGCAGAAACAGCTCGAGGGATTAATGATGTGTACGGCGCTGGTGTTGCAAAAGAAAGCACGGTACGTTTTTGGTTTCAACGTTTTCGTTCTGGAAATTTCGACCTTCAGAACCAACCCCGTGGACGGTCGGAGACCAAAGTGGAAAATGAAGAATTAAAGGCTATTGTGGAAGCGAATCCATCACAAAGCACTTCAGAGATAGCTGCAGGCTTCGGGGTAAGTGACAAAACTGTATTAATCCACTTGAAGCAAATCGGGAAAGTAATAAAACTTGAACGATGGGTACCTCATGAATTGAGTGAATCGAACTTGCAAACACGCGTCGATTGCTGTGTTACTTTGCTCAACCGACACAATAATGAAGGGATTTTAAATCGAATCATTACTTGTGATGAAAAGTGGATACTGTACGATAATCGGAAGCGCTCGTTGCAATGGCTGAACCCTGGAGAGCCAGCCAAATCCTGCCCTAAACGAAAATTGACTCAGAAAAAGTTACTTGTGAGTGTTTGGTGGACTAGCGCCGGTGTCGTTCACTACAGCTTTCTAAAATCTGGCCAAACGATTACGGCAGATATCTATTGTCAGCAACTGCAAACCATGAAGGAAGAACTAGCTGCTAAACAACCGAGATTGGTCAATCGCTCTAGGCCACAGCTGCTTCAAGACAATGCAAGACCACACACTACACAACAAACAACCACTAAGTTAGATGAGCTACAATTGGAATGTCTGCGACATCCACCGTACTCCCCTGATCTTGCTCCAACAGATTACCATTTTTTCCGGAATTTAGACAACTTCTTACAAGGAAAAAAATTCAACTCCGATGCGGCAGTCCAAACCACCTTCAAAGAGTTTATTGATTCTCGCCCCCATGGTTTTTTTAGTAAAGGGATCAATGAACTACCTATGAGATGGCAAAAGTGCATAGATAACAACGGTGCATACTTTGATTAATTAAATATATTTTACAAAAAATTGACTTTATATACCTCCCGTACAATACGCCAATTTCATATGTAAGGACCCGATATTACAATACTATACACATATATTATAGTAAGGTTGGTAACCCTACGCAGACTATTAATTTGCGGAAATCTGTTTCATGCTATAAGTTCTTACAATTTCTATCTATCCTTCCAAAATTCCAAATTCACTAGTCGTCACGTGTTTCGCTTCTTAACAAAGCATCGTCAGGATATTCCAGAGATCATACTCAGTCAGCTATCCAATACCGAAAAGATACTTCCTTCCTTCCTTCCTTCCTTTCAGCCATAGGACGTCCACTGCTGGACATAGGCCTCCCCTAAAGATCTCCAATAAGACCGGTTGGTAGCGGCTTGCATCCAGCGCGATCCTGCGGTCTTAATGAGGTCATCCGTCCACCTTGTGGGTGGACGTCCTTACTACTAGGTAAAAAGATACTAATAGGTTATAAATAAAAACAATTTATAATTTAAATAATTTATTCTTCTATAAGTACTAATAATATTTGTAACATTATTATAAACACAACCGATTCCGTTACAGTTGGTATCTATACCTACTGGTTAATTTGCAACAGTTACGCATTGCATGCACGTCTCACTTTCTGATATGAGATCATAATCTACAATACTATAGCACCATTACAGTTACGATCATAGGCCATATCTTTTTGGTCTAAATTTTCGATCCATACAACTACACTTAATCTAATCTCGTACTAAGCTGATGACATTTCTCGAAGTTCTTGAAAAGACAAAAAGATTAGAAAATGGTAGAAGCCATGAACAAGTATAACTTTAGTGCAATACAGACGATTATTGAAATATATCTATAAAATGCGTTTAAAAAAAACGAATGGATATCACTTCTAGTGATTACATTATGGAAAATAACGAATTACATTGAATTTAAAAGTTTTTTTCCAGTAAATACATTTTCCTAAATAGTAGTAGAGATTTAAGCTAATAACTGATTAATCTGTAGCAGAGGTATTGACATACAATTATAAAAATTCATTCATGAATAAACACTAATGACGTCTAATTACAATATAATATTATGTTAATCGAATCGTGATCAGAAGTAAAAAGTTATCTGAAAGTTGAAAATTCAATTATAATCAAGAATTGAAATATAGTACATATAGGCACAATAACCAATAGTTACCATTCCACTATATAACATACTTTGATCTCGGCACGAGAGTTAATGCGAACATTACTAACACAACCGCATTTGTAGTATACAGGTGTAAAGATGATTGAAACACTACTCGCCATAGACGCCTTTCTAGCATGCAGGTGTAGAATTGATGCGAACACTTATTAGTTATTACACAGATCAATTCCTAGCATACAGGTGTTGAGTTGATGAGAACACTACTCGCATCAACGCATTTTTAGTAGACCTACAGGTGTAGAGTCGATGAGAATACAACTTACACAGAACCTATAAAAACCTCCAGTAACTATAAAAGTCTTTCAAACTTGGGTATCTCATTGAATTATCTTGTCATATGCTGATATGTATACATACATTTTTGAAATTACTTCATGCAATTTTGCATTTTAAAAGCGAACAAAAATCACGATTCTATTTTAAGGTCATTTTAAGTAAGGTAAACCCACAGTTTAGACTTTAGATAATAGTTATGGTAAAACTTTCATTAACTGAACAAATTAGTGTACGCAAATGGGATGGCCCAACCAGCCCAAGTTCCTTAGTTATGAGTACGTTATACAATTACGTTTCCGCCGGTATTGTACATACACCAACACACGCACTATGTGTGTGATCTATGTATGTGTGCGTTGCTTGCTCTCTCTCTCTCTCGTGGCGATATCCTTAACATATGACTGCGTTTTTAATTCAGATAGTTTAGATTCATTATCATCATTCAAATTAAGTTTTTTGTACGAATTGTATACATCATTTAGTGATTATAGTATGGCTTCGACTATCTTTGTAAAGTTATGTTGTATAGCTCTAATATTTTTTATACTCAATTGTAATAAGATTAGGAAATACTCTCAAATACATTGTCTCAACTTACAACTACAATTTTTATCCTACCATTTTTTCAATCCATTTATGGCCACTCTTATTGGTGCTTTTAAACTTCTTTTAAATACATTTGCAATTAAAACAAATACATTATTAATTTTCACATTTCTACTTTTCAATCCTATAGTACTACGACTAGGAGTATAAACAGTAATGAGTACTTAGTTTTAATTAATTATTACATAGATTCTATGCATGTATGTAACTCTATCTGTATAATTATGTCATAGAGTGGAGAGCGGGATACGAGACTAATAAAATCTGTAAAAATCTGCCACAGACAGTGACAGATTTATATAGAGACAGATAGACTTATCTATAAGAATTCGTATTTCCTCATTTGACAGGTGAAAAGTACATACGGTGGGAAAGAAAACGATTGAAGCGCACAACGAAGACGTGGTCAAAAAGAGAACTCCGGGAGGGAGAACTGTGTTACTCTCAGTCAGTGAACAATTATTATTAAATTAAATTATTATTTCATTCATTGTAGTTATAAATAATAAATCTTGTAATATATCGATTCATGATTTATTGCAGTTACTTGTTTATTTTCCTACTTGTCATGACTGTCACCTACTGTCAAAAATGGGAAATTCGCCGCTAGTTGGCGCTGCTATCGAGCACCCAGTAAATAGGTGTTTTATTTATTTTTCCTTTCAGTTTTCTTTATATAAAATATATACATATAACTCGCGCCAATAAAGAATGAGATGAAAAATGACGGCATATGCTTATATTATGACGTTTATGGTAAAAAACTAATGTTAGTAAAATTAATTGTTTTAGTAAGTACAACAATGTACCTACGTAGCCGAAATCAGTATAAGCTGGATCAGGAATGAGGTGTATTACAAATAATAATTTTCAATAGGAATTCTTACTATAATAATACTCATTGTTAACAGAAATACCTCGTTAGAATGAAGGGTATTATTGAATATTTTTACTAATTATACTTCGGACAATTACAACCAATTGGATCACTTTAAAATTCCAAAACTAAAATGGTAGAATGTAGTATTTTAGGCTGCAAAGGCCAGTTTGACAAAAATAGGTCGTTAAAGCGAGAAAGACTATAGTGGTTAAATCAACGTAATATCTACTAGTATAGTGTATAGTAGTAGATCTGTACATAGTATTTTCGTTACTCGAAAATGCAAGAATGTATGAGATTTGACATTAGCAGTCGAAAATTAAACAAGTAACTTATCATCAACTATTTGTGTCAATTTCATCGAAACCAGTATTCTCGGCTTGAAAGGCACACCGGCGCATCAGCAAGCTACTCGAATTATTTTTTTTTGTATTTTTTCTTACAATATTTTTTATAGTCTATGTATTATTTTTTACAGTATAAAAAAAACTGTGACATCTGTGTCTGTTTCTCTGTTCGTCTGACTGTCACTTCACAGATGATTATTTATCTCAACAACTACCTATTAATAGACTGGAAAAGCATAGTTATAGAATGTGTTTGCCCGTATCTATTTCATATGAAATATTTTTTGCAGGGACGTCTAAAATATGTGAACAACGTGTAACAATAATGTCGTTTTTTCTGTTATGAGATAATAATATTGAACGCCATTTTAAATTTTATTCTTTATTGGTGCGGGTTGCGGGTGCGGTGGTGGTAAAAACAATTAGTATAATATTCACAATTAGTAATAAAGATTAAAATGTAACATAATGTGTACACTGAATGGTGTGTTAGCTATGAATTATTAGAAATATGGCGATATTGATATAACAGGATACCTATTAATTTTTTACCGTTTTTACGAAATAGCGTTCAGCTTTATAATATTTTATTTTGATTACGAGACTGAGATTGAGACTTTGATTACGTACGTTTGGTTTTTACATTGATTGAGGCTGTCGATTCTATTTGAGAACATCAGTGTAAAGAAACTGCTGTTTGCTGTCTGTAGTCCACTAAAAACTGGTCGCTATCGGTTGGTTATAAGACATTGTCTGTAACTTTCTTAGGTAGTAATTATATTATCAAGGTTCTGTGTCGAAAATCTTGTTAATCCAATTTAAATAACTGTAACGATGCAAAAAAACAATTGATAATTTTATTCAATTTTGTTGACATTTTACTAAAAACGAGTGATTAAACTTCGTTAAAAGATTTTGATATTTTTACGTGATAATTATTATTATCCTATTGTGATCTTCTGACTTTTACTATCAATAGCTTACAAAAAAGTAACAGTATTATAGTAGGTATAATATGTATTTTATATGTTATGTTTTTAGTATATTTGGTGTATTTTAGGTAACGGTACCGAGAACGGTAACGAGAAATTAATACCATATTAATTTCTCGTTTTTTTAATATATATAAATAAAAATTCACTCAAAATAAAAAGTACGTGACATTTAAACATTTCAAACTATGTTACGAAAAAATAAAAATAGCCCAGTAGAAAAATACGATTAAAAAAAAAATTCGTATATACTTTTTGCAATCGTTAAATATAATGTGTAATTTTAAAATACAATGTATACTATATACTTATATTTACAAATCCACACAGATATGTGACCGCACAATTAATAAATCTTTATTAATTGTGCGATGATGTATTTATTTATGCAATTATAACGATTTATATGGTGGATTCACAGTTGAATCTCATGAAGAAGAGGACTCTAGACAACTGATAAAACTAAAATGCTATCTAAAATGCTACTATTACCGTTTTTTGTTTATGCACAGTAAATTCTTTAAAACCGTGTTTTTCAACCCGTGAGTCGCGACCCCTATGGGAGCCGCAAAGTCTTTCCCTGGGGGACGCAATCGTAAGCTAGGTAAAAGTGAAAAGCAAGAGTTGTAGGCCATAGACTACAATCAAAATGAAACAGTTTTAGTAAGAAGGCCGTGCTTGATTATTTTCTAATAAATTGTTGCTTCCCGCACCAAAGAATATCAATATACTTATTACTGTCCACAAAGCGCCCACAACTAACTTTGACAATGCACTTACTTGATTTTTCGATCAGTATAGTCGCAATCCTTCTTAATCGACTGAATACGTCGTTTAAGAAATCACCAGTTTTACTACGCTCCTATATCACCAAAACTGTTTTATTTGTAAAGACGTAAAGATCTCACGTTTTCAAGAAATCGAAAATTAATAATACTCAGTTTAGAAAAAGAAATATTTTAGTTGATTTGGTGCGTACTTATATCAAAGAGAAAAAATGTTTTTACAAAAATAAAAAATAATCTATTGATGTACCTATTTACCTAGTATTATATTATTTATAATTTTTAAGAATTGAAGTAGGTATTTACTTTTATTTATTTTATTTAATATTTCCGTGTATTCTTTTAGGTGGATACAGTAATTATTTAGTAGGTAACGACTAATTTGATCTTTCAATTAAAACATTAAAGTAAGTAGCTATTATTGAATATTTGCGTTCACCGTACATAATGACGTCTTAACTTTACTGGGATAAATGATATACATATGTATGCGTAGGTACTTCTTTGTAATATTTATGTACTTAAGTATATTTTATACATTACCTATTTAACGCTGTCAAACGTGATGCGCTTTAACAATTATTCAACCGTAGCTTACAATAGTTAGGAATATAAATATCGTTATATGTAGGTAAATGTATTTGTACTTATTGTATAAGATTTAACGTAGGTATGTTAGGTACTTCTAAAAGGATGGCAACGTGATAATAATGTCTAAAATTATCAGATAGCTACTTACAAACCTCGTATGGAAATCTTGACTGGCATAAAATCTGAACGTGTAAATGAAAACCTTATCACAGCGAGCAATGTTTGACGATATCTATAGGAAAGTACGTCGTTGTTTTAAATAAAAAAAAATGAGTATAAGGTAATACTTATCTAGAAGCATTTTATTTGTGCGTGAAGTAGTTATTTTGTTTATAGTTTTATATTATGTATGGAAAACTAACAATTGTTTTATGTTGTTCGATGTGCGTATGTTATCATTTATCTATCGTAGGTACTAAGTATCATTTGGAGTTAAATATCATGATACTTTAATCAATACTTAAGAATATTTTTAACATACAAAATTTTTTTAAAGACTATTTTTTCCATAATTCTATTATTTTATGGAAGCACTAATGAATTTTGTATTTGTAATATTAAACTAAAATATATTATACATACATATTTTACTAATTTTTACCAACATTTTGCTCAACAATATCTACGTTTCCTTAAATTGTTCAGTATGCCCTATAAAACAACTGTTTAGGCCTTATTTTATAAAAATAGTTGCGTACTGAGGCACATGCTAAGATTTACTTTAATGAATGATCACGCTATCAAAGCTAGAATTTATAAATAATCATATTGGTTTCATACATATCATTAAGCTTGTGAACAAGTTACATAATTCAAATATTTGCAAGTCGCTTTCACTGTCCGAATTGTGTGATCAAAATTATAATAAAAATAGTATCAATCGTCTCTTCGCAAATAACCTTGTTTTGTGAGTACATAAGCAAACATCCCTAAATTGACGCAGAGAGTAAGTGTTATTTACACATCATCCGCCAACGGATCAATAAAGTCCCCATCAATCATTTTTTATTTAACAATCAGTCTTTCCAAGCCATTGATGAATTATTTTTCGTTCATTCATCAACCTCCGATACTTATTATACTTGCTATGTCTATGATGGTGCGTCATGATGAAATATTCGATTGTGGTTTTATAGAGTTCATCCATGGCTGCCATCTTCTTGTACTATTTCGTAATAATTGTCTATTGTATAGTTGAAAAGTTGAAAGTCATATCTGAAACGAAAAATTAAAATTTTAAACAAAACTTGTGATATTTCATTGGCTTTTTGTAGAGCCAATTTTGTTATAAGTATGACGGGTCATATTCTACATCTTCGTTGGTGTTTTGTTTTCCATATATGCCCTTTATATATCCTAAGATTTTTAATCTAACGTAACAACGTTCATTTTCTTCAAGGATTTTCGTAAATGTAACAAGATAAATCTGAAAAGGTTTATTCGCTTTTGATTACATATTATCTAATACAGAGAGAAAAAGAGAAGAGCGACTGACGAAGAAAATTTACAGACTAAATAGATACGTTTGTAGATAAGTTGACTTATGGAATGACTTGAGTGTTAGGTGATGAGAATGTGGAATCACGCATACCTCGGTGAAATATATGAGGATATTGCTGAGAAAAAAGGAAGCAAAATAGTGATATCTAAATGCGGCAATGCTTGGCGATGTGTCCTCTGTCTATCTCATTAAGGATACCTATGGCATGATGAACTGTAACGTGAGAGCTCGTTAGTTATAATCTACTAAAGATTACGGTTAAACTATGTTAATATTGAGGTGTAATGTTCCTGTTATCAAACCGAATATAAGTACCTGTACAGTTTATAGAGGCCGTCGAGCTGCGACCTCTTGAGCCGTGAGTACAAATGGTTCATATTGTGCAATGTGTTAGCGCCCTTGCCGCTGTTTCGCCACTCGGGCTTTACGACATCTTGCAGACGAGCCAGTTGAATCAAGTACCTCTGGTCTTCCTGTGTATAAATTAAGTCATTTAATGCATATTGAATATTATATAATAAGTTTGTAGTAGCAGCAGTTTCCGTGACACATGCTTGGCAAGTCACAAATAGAATTTCTTTATGTATTCGCTATTCGTGAAATCTCAGATATAATCTATAAATAATATTATCCAATGCGTCTTTAAGTACGTATTTCTACTTAATTTAAAGTTAAGTACTAGATGCTAGATTTTACATATTGTTCACCTGGCTGGCACTTTGAAAATAAAATGTATGTATAATTAGCTTTTATTCCCGGCATGACTATGTAACTTGTTATGTTTTTGGCTGTATGTACACTATACATACAGGCAAAAACACGCAGCCACTCTTTGTGTAAAATTGGAGTTTGATTAGTTCAGTAATTTTTGTGTGAAAAAGAACCAGACAAAATTTCGTTTTTAGAACATTAGTTGAATGACTGACGAAGAAACTCTACAGAGCGAAAGGGAGAAGATCAAATAGCTAGTGTTAGCTGACAAAAATGTCAAAAGCATCCGCATACCTAGGCGGAAATGTGTGAGGAGAATGATGAGATTTGAGATGGCGAAATAACCGTGAAGCTTGACTCTCCGTGAAGATATGTATGTATGTATGTAGTAGGAAGTTTTCATATTTTGTTTGTAATTATGTAATTATGAAACTGTTATCTGAGCGAAACGTTATTTTACTTACATCTAAAGTCTCGAATTTAAGTATAACATCAACATTGAACTTGCACGGTGTGCAAAAATTGGAGTACGGGGTCCAGTGCATGTCCAGCGGTCTCTTCGCTTTTGCCTCATCCAAAACATATGAAACAAATTCTTCAAAGACCGGGTACTTCTCTGTAGGTACTGGCTGGGTGCCCGTTGGCTAAAAATAAGTAAATAGATTATACAAATTATACGTCTCCGTAAAATTCAAAGTTTATATTCAAGGGAAAGATATATTATCTGGAGATCATTAGGTATGCTTTTGGCAAGCTGTAGACAGGACAAGTAATATCCTTGAAGCGTTTCAGTGAATTGAGGAAATACGAGTAGGTAAGCACAGGATTCTAACTAATGTTATATATTATCTTGAATAGAAATCAATTTAAAACAAAACATAAAAAAGTTTGGATGGTATTTTCATATGAAAATCTGATTAAAAAAAATTCGATAGATGTGTTGCAAACGTTAAATCTTTCAAGCTTTGCCCCCGTGGGATCACCGGGGCAAAACCGGGGCGGATCGCTAGTATCAGTACGATTTTTTAAATAACGTTGTAATTTATTGTTTGGTTATGTTGTTGCATAATCACAATAATTTAGTCTTATCTAATTCCGCCTGTCAGAGTGTAGGACCTATACGATCCGTAAAATATAGTTTCAAAATTATTCTACTAACCTTCCTATATTTCCTAACTATCCTATGTCCCATTTTGTCATGGAACGATTTCGGCCATGCGTGTACTATTTTGTCGTTGTAAGCAGACGCAAGCCTCTCCAATGGATGTCTGACAATTAGAAACGTTATTGAATCTGCTTGAGCCCTTTTCACCATTTCCACTGTTGGCCTGGCGTATTTTTTTCTGGCAAGTTCTAGAGGCACCTCTTTTGTCTTATCGAGAAAAGCCGCTGAGTAGTTAGCCATAAGATTGAAATTGTACATCCACGATGTTGACGCTGCTTTGAATATATTGCACCTGTAAGTATAAGTGTAAGTATAAGTAAGATTATGCTATGATATAAAAGAAAGAATGGAGGAAGACCCTCGCGTGTGTTCACTCGTATGTTCTATCCTTCTCCAGTCTTAAGTAATACCGACTAAGGTAGGATCAAATTGGCAAAAGTCGGCCAGAGTTGCTCCGATTATCATAGGATTCATATTTGAGGAATATTTACGTATTTGTACAATTATTGTCAGTGGCGCAAATAAGGTACTAAGTAATTATCTTACGTACGCGGAAGATACATAAAGGTTTTTATTTACATAGTTGTTTGTTATCTTAATCTACTAGCATGATAAAAATATAGTACAGACAATTACACAAATTGTGCAACCCCAAACTAAGCGCTGGTTTGTACTATGGGTACCACACAACAAAATACAGACTCCAATCTAATTTAAATTCGTTTCGTAAACTGACCGATGAGAATCGAACCCAGGGCCTTAGCTTGGAAAGCAGATGTAATGTCACTGCGTCAAAAGACCAGTCTAGTTAAGATTTTATAAATTGTATAACTTTTCTATTTGCGTATTTACTGCATGTTTAGTATAGCCCAAATAAACATTTCTTATTCCTATTATGTACCATAACCTACCATATTACATGATATTGTCTATTAATCAAGTATTCCCAGGCGGATGCTTTGTGGCTGGAACCATCGAGGCTCAATTTAGAGCACTCGTTCTTCAAATACTCTCTACGTGATACCATTCTGGAATTTACTTCAATAAATTTGTCTCTTGGAAGTAACCCATCTTCGTGCGTTCCGTTTTCATAAATGTACTGTAACAAACATTGGTATTATTGTGTTTGTAGCACATTTTCCATACCGAGTGCCGTTTATGGCTGATGTTGCGCAAATAAGTTACAAGCCAGAGGCGGTTTAAGAGTAGGTAATCCTTCCAAAATCTCATTCATGCCGATACGAAAAATCTAGAACTTAACAGTTTACGGAAGTTGTATGTCAATAAAATATTTGAAAATTAATCTTTCATTTTTAGGCGTGCAATAAATTTGCTAATAACAATATGTCAGAAGAAATATTGACGGGCTTAGCTCTTCTAATCTACATTCCGAGGTAATTCAGACATCTCGAAAATAACTATCCCATATTTCAAAACGAAGGGAAGATTTTCTTTGATTTTCTAAATATCTTTTGTCTTTTTGTTTAAAAACACGATGAGAATATGTCATTCTTTGTGGACCTTGAAAATGTACTTGAACTTAGTTGACCTCCTAACTGTACTAGAAATATTAGTTTTCAAAACAACCTTGCGCAATACTTTTTATTTGCCAGTTTGAGATAACGATAAAAGTATATCCTCTTATATAACCTCACATTATACCAATTATGTCATTTATTCATATGTGTAAAATATTTTGTTAGTAGAGACTAGAGATAAAATATAATGCTTGTCTACGCATTTCGTGTTTGTATATTATTAACTGCCTTTCTTTATTTCGAGATTTTTTCAAGAAAGTATCATGTTTGAAAAGTATCTATAGCACCATGACATCTTCTTAAATCTGTCACTTTTTATCGTATATTTTTATTATTATATTTTTAATATTAGGTTACTTAATTAAGAAGAATATATTTAAATTTCTTGAACTTTAAATTTGACTTTTTAATTGTAGTAAATTGGTATAATTTGGTTATCTACTTAAAATAGCACTATATCCACTTTGTTGCTGCTTTTGGAGTTAAGTAGATAAGAACCTACATGGATTTATGGGACAGTAAGCAGAACCAAATCATCGTTTATACAGTGTTAAAGTATAAGTTATAACTTATAATACTATAACCTCACTACGTATTTCCTAACTATTTCATCTTGTGTCCAAGGTTTTATTAATAAGTAAGTACCTAAGCATTTAAATAAGTATATTTTTCTTTCTCCCCTCGACCAACATCTAAGTTATATTTAACTCTTGTTAATATGTAATTAATGTTATTGTTAATTATTAATTATTGGAATTATAATTTTACGAATTAATATGCATTGTGTAACGTATGGATTATGTATGTACCGTATAGAAAGTATAGATTAACCAGTATTATTTACTTTTGTTGTGATGAATTCCTAAAATCTTTAGCTATTTTCCGTACAAACTTCAAAAACCAATCGACACATGTTTCGTTTCTCTACGAAGCATCCTCAAGATATTCCAGAGATCAGACTCAGTCAGCTAACCAGCACCGAATCTGACCGATCGACAGATTTACAGCTGACCGAGTCTGACCTTTATAGTTTGATCGGAAAATAGCTAAAGATTTTAGAAATTCATCACATAAAATGGATTTCCGCGAAGTAACGCCTGAGTCTTTACAATACTTTGATTGTTGTGAGTAGGTGTACTCCAATTACTCATACTTAGTACCTACTTTTATAAGTAGTCGTGAGTTCATCATTTTGTCGAGTGGGATTCAATCAGCAACTTCGGAGGCTGGTATGTGGTGAGATTTCCATAAATATGTAAGTATTACTCATGTTGACCACTCGTGAATCAAAGATTAGATAATTCAGAGTATAAGACGAAAATATATCTCAAGTAGAAACATAATATTATGTACCTATATTATATTGATTATTATAATAAAATGCATATAAAAAGAGGTGGGTACGGTTTCTTGTAATAAACAAAATAATATTTCTTATGTTAATAACAATAAAACCTAATTTAAATTTTCTAAGAAAGTAAAAAATTAATATTTTGTTATGACCTTACCGAAATTACCTAATTTATTTGACTTACTCGTTGTCAAATACTTATTATCGACGATCAAGAATATGAATATTTTCTAGTGGCTGGGCATCTGTGTTGATTTTTTCTCCTGTGTAACCAAAATGAAGATAGGTACTTATATTTGTATATAATACTAGCGATCCGCCCCGGCTTCGCACGAGTAGATTTTTTTTAAATAAAATAGGTACAGCCCATGTTACTCGCCGATTATGTATCTACTATCTATCTATAGGTGAAATAATTTTTTAAATTTTTGAAATCGGTTGAGTGGTTTTAGAGTTTATCCATTACATACAAACAAACAAAGTTTACCTATTTATAATATTAGTGGTATAGATAGTATAGATTTTCCTTTTAATAAAACTCCCCACCTTGTTTGTGAGGTTGTCACAAACAAGGTGGTGTGAGTATCATGGGGAAAATGTAGTTTATTATATACCTACTCTTCGGCATTAGTAGATATAATCCATTTCACTAATTAGTAATTCGCTATCGTCACCATTATGATATAGTAAGCATATCGTTTGTGTAACAGCGTTATTGCGTGATGTATGTAAATTAACTTCATTAAACGTGTTCTACTAATTAACATGCATTCATATTTTCAAACTTCCACGTATACATACTACGCCTACTAATTATTTTCTATAGTTTTACACAAACCCGCAATTTCTTGCGAACTCTACCGTCAATAAAATGTAACCTGTATCGTAGAATAAATTGAACATATTATATTATTGGAGATTTACATGAATTTTTTTAAGATCTCATAATAAATATAATGTTTTAAATTTCTATAATATTTGAAATCTAGCCACATGCAATGTAAATATTTACTTTGTTTTGTGCTTCATGAGTAGGCTATTTTATTATTATCGTTTAAGTACTTATCTAATTCCTAAATATATTTTATAGTTTCTGAAACAAATTAAGTTTAATTTGAAGGCATTAAGAGACATTAATATCTGTTTTTATAATGATTCAAGAACAATTTTTAATCAAAATAATAACTCAAAATAACGTTGTATAAGAATATGTAACATTGAACTATAGAATTAACTGCATCGAAAAATATGTCTACTATTATAAAAGGATGATTGTTTTTGTAACATAAAATTGGCACCGAGTGCCTAATTGGGTATTTCTCCATTTTTTTGGGGTATCGTATATTAAAAGGAAAAACGGAACCCACCCGTTCCGTCTTTCTGTCACAGCCCGATTTCTCAGTAACCATAAAATAATCAAAAAATTTGACATGATAATAAGGTATATCTCAGTATATGTGCGTGTTCTGCACTTGTTATCACTTTAAAAGATTAATACGACAAAAAATTACAGGGAGCAAAATCGGGAACTCAAGCTCGGGTCAATCGACCCTTATCTTCAAAAGTAATTACATACCGAAAATAAAAAGTTCAGGATATTTTATTAAATATATATTATATCATGACGATTTACTTGCATTATTCAAGAAAATTTTAACAAAAGAGCTAGGATATATGATCTTTACAACTTAATTTTTTTAAATTGCAAATCGAATCCACATCTCAGAAGATACATAAATGAAAAAAATAGTGCTATGTACTCGTATATACGTACAGTGTATACCTACTTTGGTTTCGTAATTTTTGCCAAGTATTGAACAAAAACAATATTATTCATCAATTAGAAGTGTGTCAAAATCAAAGTTATTTCAATTTATTCAAGTAAACCCAAATGCGGGGAGGTGTGTTGTGTTCAAAGAGAAAACCTGCACATTGAAAAGAACTTACAAGAAACTCAGTCAGGTAGGTACTTATCATTTTTTCAACATCATTTTACAATAGGTACCTATATTAAAATACAAAGTTCAGATAGCCAGTAATTGCATGTGCAGAGATTATTTCCAGACTATTGTTTTGTCTTCGATGAAATTGTTTTACCTTCGGTAGGTTTTTTATCAAAATAAAATATAGCCTAACTACAAGGATATTGTAACTTCTTATTTGTAAAATAATTTTTGAAATTGGTTCAGGAGTTCCGGAGGTTACCCGCAATGTACAAACAAACATACATTAGAGATAACTCATAGTCACATGAAATGTAAATGACTAACTTTTATTGTTTTATGTTTCAAGTGTAACTACACTTACAATACGACACGCTTACAATATTTACTGTTTATCTAACGTAGGTACACTGATTAGAAAATCATACTATGATTTTCCAATCAGTATACGCAGTGACTTAGCTAGTCCTAGGTGGACCTTGTATCATAATTTGTTGGGGGGCCCTTATTACTTGACAGCGGCAATGCCTTGAAGATGGGTAATTTTATTAAGAAATAAACAAAAGCACTCGTATAACAAAATAAGTATATTTATAAGTAGATATAAGATACTACTATGCAATTACATAGGTATAACAATGATCCTAGGATCCGAGTTAGTCAAAAAACATTTTACTAGTTTTTGTTACACGTGTCGCAGTTGGGGCCCCCGTAGCTCGGGGGTCCCGTATCTTTGATATGGCTGATACGGCGGTAGCTACGCCCTGAGTATAAGTTTAATAACAAATTTAAATTTATTTTCCGTTAATTGAACGACTGCTTGGGAAATCTTATTATAGAATCGAACGCAGTTACCCCAAAATGATTGACTGGAGTTGTGTAATTTAAAGGGAATAACTAGTTTGTTATAACGCCAGATGTCCATATCATTAATAACGTTCTTCTTTAAAAAAAACTTAAAAACAATTTAACTGATTTAAAAAAAAGCACCGAAAAGAACAAAATAACTATCCTTTAATAATCAAAACTCAAACTACAACAATAACTTCATAAATACGATACAAATAATACCTAAATAATTAAATTTGACAGTTACTGAAGTTGGTGCCAAGCCTAATACCAAACTAGTAGACTCTCTGTTGTTTCACCTTTGACTTCAATAAATCTCAAATTTAATTATATACATATTTTTATCGTATTTAGTTGGGTACTTATTTTTGTACTTAAGTTTTAATTTTTGTACTTTGCAGTGTTTTTTGTCGGTCGGTTTAATTTTTTTCTTAAAAACTTTTTTATTTCTCTCTTAAGTAACCTTGGTCTAAATAAATATCTAAGGTAGGTCTGCAACTAACTTCTTTTATATTTTTGGAACGGAACGATATATGAAAGAACTATCAATATAAATAAAGCTTATGATCAGTTAGGATTATTTGAAGTATCTTCGAAGTCCACGCTCCAATACCAGAGAAATTTAAATGAGACCATCTTGGAGCTATACTTATCCCAACGGAAAAAGAATCGTTGAAATCGGTTCATAAACAAAAAAGTTATGCCCGAACATACGTAAAAAAGAAATTATTATTATTATTCTTCTTCTTTTGTGGTGACCCTGCTGTTCGCCACAAAAGAAGCTCGCCAATAACATAGCGAGAAAAAAATAAATTATATGTATAGACGAAATGAGAAGTCGAAAAACAGACTAATGAGTTTTCTAGTGTATCTATATTAAACTCTGCGCATTATTTGATGTCATAAAGTATTTATATAAAGGCGTTTAGGTACCTACACAGGTTTTTACAACACGTAACTTTCACCGGGGCTATTCTTGCAGCTCTCCCTAGAAACTCACTGTCATCTCGATACCTTGTAGTTAACTACGTAGTACATGCATACATACTACAGATGTGCCAGATACAGCAGTTACTTCTTTTAAAAATTTTATATGCTGTATTGGTGATGAATAGTGTTGCCAGGTTTACTAAACTTTCGAATATAGGTAAGCTTGTGAAAGTCGGGATTCTCGTATTTAAATCACTACAAACCTCGTCTTCCAAGGTACAATCCGAATGACACGACTTCTAAAATTAATGCTTATTTTTTATTTGTGTGTAATTATATATCTCGCGTAACATTTAAGTAAGTAGGTCAAATTATGTGTAATGCGATTTGTGTGTATGTGTTTTAGTAAGTAATAAAGAAGATTTTTGTGATGAGTTTTTGTTATTCGACGAAAACTTAGAATATTCGGCATACCAAACAAGGGTAAGTAAGGACTTGTTCACAGTCCCGTACAGACGTAAGCCTTTTCTTTTTTTGGCGCGATATATAACACCTCGTATTTGTTGCGTCCGCATTCGCATCCGCATGTCGTCACCGAAACTATTGCAATTTTGGATTCTGTACTAAATGAACATTATAAACTTCAACTTTCGCGTTGCATTATAAAATATCTAAAACTTAATGCGATTATCATTTATTTTAGCTTGACGTTTCGGCCAAGTTGCATTCAACTGAGAACTCAGTTTACTTGAGACGACGGCCGATACAACTTATCCGAATCGTCAAGTCAAAATAAAAGGTAATCCCATTAATTTCCCGTGTTTTTTTAGATCTTTTACAAATGGACATTATTTTAAGATCTCTTCGTGAACTTCGGCGCAGCGTTTGTTCCGCCTTCACGTAGCCACTGCGCGTTCCAAGAGCAATCCATGTATCAGATGAATCGCGGTCTTTGGAGTATACTACAGCTTTTGGAACGCTGTTCGGTTACTGTGATACGGATACGTAGTGCATGCGGTTATATGTTTTTTTATTTTTTTATTTTAAATGGCACCGTACGTGAGTACATTGCCAACGTCAAGTAAAGCGAGAAAACAATTCAGTAGATAATTAGCGCATTTGCCAATGCGCATTTGCCAATGTCACGCATTAACACAAACTAGTATACAGATACAGAATCCATGTAGAATCACAAGTAAATTAGTTCTTTCTTATCGTAAAACTCCTCCAGTAAAGTGATAGTAGGCTTTACTGAAGTTATAAAGGACTTCTTGGAAGAGCGCGAAAACTTCAGTTACACGTTTATTTAGATCTCCTCCATTCTTGTCACTTACACAGAACTTTAAAACACAATATACTATCACTGTTGTACTTTAAAACTCTTAAAAATGTAAATTAAATTAGAAAATCTAAATAAAATGACAACCTCACTTCTCCCGTTCCCGCCAAAAAGTCCCGGTTATATGTTTGCAGCGTGTATATGTCGTGTGTAAGCGTAATTAAGTAAATGTGCTCTAAATCGGGACATATGGTAATACTAGCGATTGACTAGTAACCTGCGATCAGTTCCCGTTATCTGTGTCATTGCTAAATGTGGTTTGTTGCGGATTGATGTTCTAAGATTCGTTCCAACTGGGAGACGACATGTAGTGCAGCAGCTTTATTGCGGTTAGCTTTCTCAAATGATTTAGTGCGTAGAAAAGTGCGCCCTTTTAGCCTTGGTTCCTCGGGCAACCATCCGGGTTGCTCATTTAAGCTGACATTGAGAATATGCCACGTATGAATGTAAGTATAATATACTCACGAACCAGAATCTCTTGTGTAAAGTTCTGGAGTTTTGCTATTGCAGAGATAGTTTAAACTAAAACTGCGCGCCACTCTATTACATTAAAGCGCGCCTGCAAACTATGTATGTAGATTACATACATTATGCACTTAATTGGTCATCATTATTGCTCACTCAACAAGTATAAATTTATAGTATAGGCGCGTAAGCTTTGGATGAACTACGTAAAATAACCTCAAAGATACTTTTTGCGAGCTGAGTGAGTGAAGTGCCAGAACAAAATCGGCTCTATAAGAACACTCTTTTTGGGTAGGTTAGGTTAGGTTAGGTTAGTATGTTGATCATAACACGCGAGCGTGCCGCGAAAGCGGCCGGCGAAGCGCCAGGACAGAATCGGATCATTAAATTTGACTGGTCAATAGCAAGAAATCGCAAAAATCAAATTCTATCACCAACACCTCAATAATACATCTCCTTATGTATAACAATAAGGGAATATATACAATGGAGCTATAGAATTAGTAACTTTATTTACAAATCTCAATATTTAAAATTGACGGTTATCTCTATAAATTTGCTACTTTTGATATAAATCATATCGTCTTTAAAAATGATCCTTGCTATAAAAAATGGTAAACTTCAATACTAACAGTTTTCAGAATAAAATTTTAGTTACAACTTCAATCACTGAAATTTTAATGTGCTGTAATGGATGATAATAAATGCTTTAGAGGAAATCGTGAAGACAAATGCAGGCTAGGTTAAGATTGTTTCCAATTGGGCAAATTTTTAATCGACTTCAAAAAATGGAAAAGATTTACAATTTGACTGTATGTGTTTATATGTTTGTTACGCGATTACTCCGCCTATTATGAATTGATTTCTATCATTATTTTATTATTTGGTAGGTCATACTACAGAGGTAGTCCCATTTAAATTTCACCGGTATCGGAACTTGGACTTCGAAGATACATCAAATAACACGACTGTTATAACCAGGTCGTGTCAATTGTCTTTATTTATATTGATGATTCTCTTGTATATCGTTGCGTTCCAGAATTACAAAGAAGTTAATTGCAGACCTGTTCGAGATATTTATTTAGGCCAAGATCACTAAAAAGGAAGAAAAAAAAATAAAAATAAAAATTGAACCGCCTTCAGAAATAAACACTGAAAAGTACAAAATAACTATCCTTTACTAATCAAAACTTAAGTACAATAAAAATAACTTTATAAGTACGATACATGTACCTAAATAATTAAATTTGTCAGTTACTGAAGTCGGTGTCAAGTCTACCAAACTAATAAACTTCTGTTGTAGCACATTGATTTGGGACAGACTTCAGTGACTGTCTAATTTAATTATATAGGTATGTGCATCGTACTTATAGAGTTATTTTAATTGTATTTGAGTTTTGATTAGTAAAGGATAGTTATTTTGTACTTTTCAGTGTTTTTTTTTGAAGGCGATTTAATTTTTTTTTTTATTAATTTTTTTTTTGTAACTATACATACACGACGATATATTTATAACACTTTTTTTGGTTAGGTTAGATCTTTTTACCACGGGGTGCGAGGTCGGGCAACCTCGTGGTGCACCCTGGGCGCCGACCGGTTAACTGCTCGTTCTTTAATGGGTTGTTACTGGGCGGCGGCTAATAGCCCGACCGACGGGGGGTAAGGGGTGTTCATCAGCGTGTATCCTGAAGGATGCATGTTGATGGGCTTCTTAGTTCTGGGTTGGGACCGAGCACGCGATGCCGAAAGGACCGGGGGGAGGGATTCGTGTTCCCCGCCCTCTTAATGGGGGCGGGGGTCCAGCGTGTGGGGCCTTCGTCCCCGAGGTGGTAAGAAGAAAAACTTATTAAAACCCGTGAGTAAACACGTTAAAATCAGGGGTGGGACCGGTCTGGACCGATTAGGTGGGAGTGCCGAAAGGACCCGGCCTGGACCCGGGGGGGATAAGTTTGTGTTCCCCGTCCTCTGCGTGAGGGCGGGGGTCTGTCGTGTGGGTCTTCTCTTCCACTTGCTCCTCTCCTTTGAGAGCGGTATCGTTGGTTCAGCGTTTGGTTCCGGGGTCCTCACGGAGGACGCGGGTCAAGAGGTGGAAAGAAGGAAAACTTTTAAAAATCCGTGAGGAAACACGTAAAATCAGAGGTGGAGAGAAGGAAAACTCGAAATGAAACCCGTGAGACAACACGTTACAATCAGAGGTGGGAAGAAGGAAAACTTGTAAAAACCCGTGAGTAAACACGTAAAAATCAGGTGGGCGTGTGGATGCCCCTGCCATGGTGTAGGCGGAGTGCGGAAGCCGCCACTTCGGAGGCCTGGGGCGTCCTTCGGAGAAAGGCGCTTCACCTAATGGCCTCGGGACGGTGCGCGCGGTGTTCCCGCCTTCCGTCTGCCGCCTGCCCGCCTCCCAGGAGAGCGGGCAGGTCAAACTGCCCGCACACGGAGGAGGGCCCGGCTTAGTCTGGGCATGGCCGTCGGGGCCGCAGCGGAATGCAAGTCGAGAAATTTAATCTCGAAACATCTCTATAATCCGCCATCTCTTTTCATCTTTTGCTGTTGGTATATCTATATATAGCAATCTTATATAAACTAGTAGGTGTATTTCTGAGTTATTTCCAGGAGCAGTATTGAAATAAGAGTCCGCACTCTAAGGCGATAGTTGAAGTCGAAAAATTTAATCTTGAAAGATCTCTATATCTTTCCATCTCTTTTCATTTTTTGGTGTTGGTATATATATAACTGTCTTTTCGAGTTATTTCCGGGAGGTAAGAAGAGACGTCGCACGATTGTACCAATTCCATTCACTGCGCGGGATGTGACGGAGTTTATTTATTTAGTAAATAGAAAATGTTATTTTTCATAGCATAATCAATTATTTTAAAGGATTAATTTTTTTTTTATTGGAAATAATTAATTTACAGCGTCTTAAATTTGTATAACATTATATTTTTTTATTGCAATTCATAGCATTCATTCAATTTTGTCTATATTTCCACCAATTTTGAAGTGCCATTAAATGCATCCCAAAAACAAGTAAGCAGTAGTTGATCTAAAGTACTTCCGACGCCGCAGTTCCACAAATAAAGCAACCATTTTCGAAAATAATGCGTATACCCCAATGGGGGTTTTCAGGCTGTATTTCAGTAACGGATGAAATTATTACAAAATAAAAAAAACGTAAGATTTAAAATCTGTAACTGTACACGATCAACCCAATTTTACGAGAAATGGTGGGGATAACACTTGAAAATTAAAACGGTCATAACTCTTAAACGGATACGTTTTTTTCAATAATTCTTTTTGTAACTACATACTAAAGTTATGCCCTTTCGTCCATTAAAGTAACTGTCCCGCTTTCATATACACCCTGTACATATACTAAATTTAAGGATCTTAGTTGACAGCCTAGTTATTCAAAGAATTTCTGCAGTTTTTACACAGAGTAGGTACTAGGTACCTACTTTTATACGTACTTATATTATCATCATTTGAGTTTATACTTAGTGAAAACCTTACACTTGAATAAAATTATCACAAAATGATATAGCAGATCACAGTCATTTGTAATTGGTTCAGTTAAAAAGGATTTGTTAATTTCTCGTTTGCACCTCATTTGACATATTGGATATCAGTCGGTAATGTAATTTCCGTGTAAATGCCGTGTGATGTAAATTCAGACAGATTTTTTACAATATAAATTCGTATTATATTATATTTAAAAACATGTTATAAAGTTCTTTAAGTTTATATGTTAAGACGGCGATCTATCCTCTCTGATTATCCAGTTAAGGATACAGCGTCAGTTTTTATAATTTTATTGAATGCAGAACAAATTAAAAATAAGCTGTGGTAGATATCACCTTCCCAAAGGAGTAAATAAGTAGTGCCAGTCAGGCAGCCCGACGGTCAGACTGTATGACGCATAATTAATTACTGGAAATACAGGCAACATGTAGAGGTTCATTGGAAATGTTGTTTAATTTATTTCATCATCGACATACATCACCTAGATGAAATTTCAGCTAGTGACATAGGAACTTAAAATGTTGTAAACGACAATTATTTCTTAGATAGTCGTGAGGATATTTTTTTAAATTTTATTTATATATATTTATTGCACACACAAACATTACAAAAAAAGATACATACAGAAAAGATGAGCAAAAGGTACAGCTTATTTCTAAAAGAAATTTCTTCCAGCAGACCTGCGAGAGTGACAAATTCAAAATCGAAAAGATAGACACTGTGTGTACTTGCTATATTGATAATAAAATACATTAATATAAATAACATATGTATACTATACACAAATATAATACATATCACATTTTAAATACATAAATATAAATATATACATAGGGACAGATAAATATACTTAAAGCTGTAAATAAATAAATAAAAGTTTAACGTACATTTTTCATGTAGTGCTCCTTGACAGCATGCTTGAAACAAGCAATGGACTGGCTTTCCCGAATGTGTGAAGGAAGAGCATTCCACAGTCTTACCGCTTGAATAGCAAAGGATTTTGATAAGAACTCAGAGGAGTGAGGAGGAATTTGAAGGAAAGTACTAATGTCAGATCAACAGAGTTTATTAGGAGGACGAAAGTTTTGAAAACGCTCTTTTAAGTAAGAAGGAGATGAGGAAGAATGAAGAACATTATAGAGTGAAGAAAGAATGTGAAGATTATACGGATATGTAGGTATATATACTTATATAGATACCTACCCTACTATGTATGTATGTATTTTACTTACACAGGAAATATGTAAATATGTGGTATTTATTATAGCTAAAATTATGCTAAATTGTATTGTTTTATCGTAAGGATGCAAGTAAAGGAAACTGCGAGATAAGATTGTAAAATTAACAAGCAATTAACAGAAGCGTTTAATGTTTATATTTAAAATTTCACTTTGTTTTGTATTCAAAAAGAACAGAACTAGTTTCACTTATGTAAGTGCAAGCAATGAATTGGACGCAAGAGACAGAGTTAATTTTCATAAAATACTATAATACAATAATCTAAGAGTTTTGCCAGAACCCCGAATGAACTGGCCGCCGGTTTATATTTTATATAACACTCCGGCTTCGCTGCGGTGGGACATTAAATGTTTGCAACATATCAAATTGTTTTTGTTGAGATTTTCATACAAAAATACAATCCAAATTTCCGACATTTTCCAAAAATTTTTTTTATACAAATCTTGTCCTGATAATTACGAACACTAAAATAAAAAAGAAATCGGCTGACCCGTTCTCAAGTGATGCTCCGTCATACATGTGGCAATTGACTATTATTTATATAGATAAAGATAATATTGTAATAGTTTGTAAATAATGAAATACTACTTGTTATTATGTGTTTAAAACTTATGCAGTACACTGTATACATAATATTTTCAATAAATTTCAGAAAAACTGTAAAAAGTTCATCCATATTAATATATTAAATTATATTTCATTAAACATTATTATCTTATCCGTATTCCTTTCACTGCACTCTTCGCATAAACATAATATATGCATATAACGCATTTCACAAGCAGGTAACGACCTACCGTTTTTAATCAACTTTCACTGTCACATGGACGTTATCGTCTTCCATTAGTTAAAATAAGTATTCAAATACATAATATTAATTACATAATATATTTATTTATTATATCTTATATCACAATATATACATACGATTACATTACAGTGTACAACTCAATATACATAACTTGTTTTAAGCGTAGAAGCCTTTTTTTTACCTGTTTATCCGCACTGTAGAAATATTATATACGAATGTGATACCACAACAATCCTTATTCAGGGTAGACAGACCATGAAGGTACAACAAAATCATGCAAATGAAATAATGATGGTTATAACTGTACATACAAGCCTGACAAGCTTAACTAAGTTTCATTGAGCACATATACACGCTAGGGTTTTCTTGTTTGTCTATGCAGTTTACCCAGCTTGAACAATTGCGAAGTCATAATGCCACCGAAAATGGACGATAATAATGTGTTATATCTAACTGATTTAACTTGTCATGAAGAATAGATAAAGAAGGAAATATCGCGAAAAGTGGTGTAAAGGCTGGTTATTGGAAAGGAAGAAGTTTTCTCACGTAAAGTTGATAAATGAAGTGAGGAGAGCTTCGAGGAACATCTTACAGAAATTTTACCAGCCATTACTTAATTTTTAAAAATACAATTTGAAAATATTAAATTTTGACGAATTGACTTGACTACTTGACACTTTCACGTACGTACTTTGTTTGACTATTTGTCAGTCACATTTTCGTAATGAAGAAACTGAAAAAATGATTTTTTTTTTAATTTCCGTCTTTTGATTACTTGAAAGACAGGTATTTTATAATTTTATGCCTTCCCTATGCATGTAGAAATAATACAAGATTTTTTTTAAACGTTCCAACCAATTACACTAATTTTGTGACTTCAAACTAAACATTAGATATTCAATATGGATATTACTACTACAACTACATAATGAACTCGGAGAGTACCATATAATATTTTACCCGGATTCGAAAACAATCTCCGAGAAAATCCAAAAACGAAAGTAATAAGTGACGTTTTATAAATGTCATTACACGATGCTCATAGATGCTTCATAGATTCCTCGTACTTTTTTTCTCTCGTCTTATTTAATATGCTAATTTTTCTAACGACGTTATCTTTCGTAGCAGTAGGGTCCAACTCTTTGAGCTTTTTTAACAATCTTTCATACGCTGCTGGTCTGCAGGTATTTATAAATATCGATAAATTCTTCCAATATGGTGTTGCGCTTGCGACTTGCCATATTCATGTGCGTTGGTTGCATCGTTGCGTTGTGTCATCGGCACGCGACCTTCCACCTTCGCAGAAAACCGAAAACTGAGAACTGGGGATGCCTGTCGCCCGCATGTCAGATTGTCATACACGATCGGTTATACCTGCGCGCAAGCATATCCGAACGGCAAAAAATATAAATTTTGATATTCTTTGTGTTGCATGTACATGCAAGCAAAGACTACCTTAAAGAGAACAACAGTATTGTTTTTAAAGATGATTTGAAGACCGCGAGGATTGGTACTCCGCCGTCTCTGACTACCCTGTCCCTGTTACAGATACAACGTGAGAATATACAGTATATACATATGTTATCTATGTATGCTATGTTAAAAAAGTTACGCAAAGCTAAGTGGAGTTATACAGCGCGTGTGGTCCGCGCTGTCGTGGCACTGCAAGGCTGTAGAAGGACTCAGTAACTGTCCGTGCTTCCTCCGTGCCGTAATAAGTGCTTCGGTGCTGTACGAGAGGTAGAGGACGACCGTCGCAGTAGTTTTAGTGGGTAAAAGCCCCACGTAACTCAGTCTAACCCCTCGGGGGGCTCGTATGTTCGGATTTTCTCTGCGTTACCAAAAAAAGATACTTATTATACTGTTCAAACAGTGATAAACAACTGCGTCTGGCAGTCACTGAATTGATTTCATTCATGTTCGGTTTCTCCAGTTTTAGAACGGAACAATAAAAATTCCAGGTACTCGCAGTTACGCGGATATGTATAAATTTCAAATATATGTTATGTATACTAGTCTAAAGGCTAAAGAACCACATACCGGGTTCACTATACCTAAGAATCATCCAGGTACATAAGTATAAAAAAAATTTCGTCAAAATCGGTCAAAGAATAATTTTGCAATGAAGCAGTTTAGGAGGAGGAGAATTACGAACACACGCACAATGGAATTTTATATGTAACATATGAAAGAATTAAACTAATAACATTAAAAATTTAGAAAACAATCTCACGAACGTCCGCGTGCATGGGTTTGACTTTGAAGACAACGAAGATTGGCTCGTATACTCGTAGTAGTTAGTACTTACTTAAATAAATCACCAAACAATGTATTATCATACTCCCTATTAATAGGTACAAGTAAATTGTCAGGTAAATATATTTGTCTGACCAGAGAAACTTAATTTTAAGAAATATTCATTTTCTAAATTGACTGTGAATGTTGATTTGGAAGCCATATGGATTAATTTCCGCAGCAACAATTCAGTCATTGGCACTATGTCTAAAAAATATTACGTGGCGTTTGCGTATTTTTATAAATCGTTATATTAATTATAATTTTAGTGTAGTCTTATCATTAGTCTATACCGTACATACACACATAACTTCACGCCGTTACCCTTTCGGGGTGGGCAGACTATTCTGGTGCTATGGATAGCATTTATAAAAATATTTGGACTTACAGATGATAATGCGAAACTATAATGGATAACCTAGTATAATAGAATATATAACCTAGTATGTAGCCCATTATCTCCTTACAATGGGTCTTGGCTGACTTTGACGACCTATGCGGGAAGATAATCAGCTGGTATAATCTATATATTTCTTCAACTTTTAGACCATAAGGAAGTATTTATATTAATTAAATCGATTAAAAAAATGTGCAATGAAGCTCAAAGTCCTCGGGAAATGAGAGCGAGTGTGTTGATTTGAAGCTTACAGAGGTACTTCCGTTCTTTTGTTGGTGATTGGAACATGGTACAATGGATACACCGTGGAAAATGTGAACCAAGGTGAACACTAAACACGCTACATCATTCTATTTGAAAAATTGTAGTGAATTTACAACTTCCGTCTTCATTACATATTTTTTATTTTTAGCAGATATTAGAATACAGCGAACTTCACAGGATTTCTTTCATATATCGAGATTTAAAACTGTGGAATAAAAACGAACATGACGTCGAGTCATATAATAACGCTGTGAAATCAAAATATTAGAAGTTAATAATAGTTTCTGGCATTACAAACTAGTTTATGGTTGCAATAAACGATTAATAGGTACACATTGACAACTTATGGTAATTATGGCCGTTATAATAAAACTAGCATTTTATCGCTATGACACACTTTCGCCTAAATTAAAAAATAAATAATTTAAACTTTAGTTTTAAACAACATTTTAATTAAAATATAACTAACTTTGATCTGTAACATCCAGAATACGTATAGGTAACATGAATTTTATCCCGAAGATGTCATGGTTAGACCCAGTAATGTCATATTTTATTAATTAACTGTCATAGACTATAAATAACGCCAGACGCCGTGACTTGTACTACGAATACGAAGTGAGGCGAATAAAATAAAATGTAGATGCGTGTAGATTTGAGGGATACCACATGAAAATGTTACTTAAAGATTGTTTTTTATATATCATCATCAAAACGCACCTTTTTCTTGTATATTTTCTGAAACGTCTGTCTTGCTCTTTACTACAATTCTATTAGGTCTTTTCTTTTCGCTTTTATTCTCACTATGAACTTTCCTATGATTTTCAAAATTTTTTATTAAACCATACTTTCAGAGCAGCGAGCAACCGCAAATTTTGACAATAAAAAAAATATCGTAACGTGATAGTGAAGTATTGGTATGAAAGCATATCTACATACATATGTATGCATACACATATTCGTGTTCAATTAAAGTCGTTTAAGGCTAGAGAAGTTACACAGGAAAGTGGTTTAGCAGTTTGGTATATACATATATAGGTAAATAAAATCGAAGTGTCTGTCTCCGATTTCGAAATAAAGGCTTTTTCTTAAGCTTATATGGTTTTTGTCACCAAAGCCCGAACATGCTTATTTTAAATTTTTGTCTGTCTATCTGGTCATTTGTCCGGCCTAGCGTTTTCCTTTGAGCCTAGCATTTTCCGAGACGCGCAGACCGTGGACAAAGCAATCTCGATTCAGGGCATACGTGTATAAGGTACGTTACTCTTCGTAGCAAACGCTTGATATTATTATTCAGATTTCGTAAGTTATTTTAGCATAGGTATTTTTTTCTATAAAATAAATGCGCCAGACAATACATACCGATCACTTGGTCTCAAACTAGGGCATTCCCTGTGCTATGAAAACCTGACGATGATTACTGGGAGCTTCTCCCAGTACACTCAGACCCGTGGCAATCTAGAAAAGTACGTTTCCCAAATCGAGCAAGCCATTAATCGAACCAGGAACCTTCCGCGTTAAGACACAACTCTATGACTCTATGAGAGTGATGTATCTGTTGAGTAGTAATTATTATCTAATCTGTGCCTGTGCTAATGTCGAAGAATTAAAAACGGAAATTTTAAAAGAATATTTTCTTTTCCCAGTTTTTTTTGGTAATTACCCATTTAATTTTCAGCAACACTGAAAATAACTTGGAGATTTATTATAGTTTTAGATTAATTTACTTTACATGTGAAATGCGATTGTTGTTTTTTTTTTGAGAAATAGTGCTGCAACATGTCACTAAACAAGATGGCGTTATTTGTGATTTTATATACGCGTCGATTGTATTACAATCGACACGCGTTGTCTTGCTGTGCTGTTTTGTAATGAAATGAGGGCTGATCAGTTTATCTGATGATAAATGTGTATAATATAATGTGTACCTTTTGCTTTTTGAGGTACCTTTTGGTCTTTTTTCTGTAGGTACTCTTTGTATATGTTGTTGTGTGCAATAAATTGTTAAATAAATAAAAATAAAATGAGTCGGCTTACTGCCTCACCGTTGCTATACGAAACATGGCGTCTGGAGTTATTTTAAAAAATTATGTGAATTATATACCTATTTAAAAAAAAAAATTTCTCGCTTTTAGCGTTTTTAATTTCTAAACATGACGGAGTAAATTCGTTGTAAGGGATGGACAGACAGACGGACAGATTGATATGACGACACTGTAATGGTTCTGTTTTTGTTATTTTGGCTAAGAAACCCTTGAAATTAATGATAAACATGTGAAGAAAGTCAAACAATAATTAATACGTGAAAATAATAGATACTGCAGCTGCAGCTGTACCCTACCAGAAAGTAAAGCTTCGGAAAAAGACGGTATAGGGAACGCCTCGGGCAAAACGTTAACTCTTCACCACTTCTAAATTGATTGTCAATTACCGTGTACTCATTATGTACGTTAAACACTTTAGAGTGTGGCCACGGTACGTAGTGTCCATGAAGTGGCATTTTGTTTTTGTGAAAAAAAGATCGATTTAGCAAGTGTTTTGCTAATGACTATTAACTGCCTTAATTGAGATTCTAATAGATATTTAAATGGCTTCCTATACTGTGTATAGGAACGGGGCTTGAATTGATTGCAGTTTTTGTGTTTGAAATAAGATAATTTTAAATGTAGTCACATCGCTTCGAGAAAGATGAAAAAGGGAAAGTGGATTCCATAACCATTTTTCCCTATCCACTTTGAGTTATTCAACAACCTGGCATTTGGCTACTGAACAAATACGCTTTTAGTGATAAATTTTATGAATCAGTTAATAATATATTGAACTCGCATGCACAAGTTTTGATAACGTACGATCTCTTATCGATCGTGTTCAATATTTTTTTATAATATTTTTAATCAATGCTCTTTAAATTTTCGGAGGTCAGATATCTATATGTTACTTAGTGATGTATTCGCTATATCCAGGTGTTCGGACAAAGCGAATACACAACTTTTTGATTTTCTTATTTATAACTACAAAATATATAAATAAGTACTATAAGAAAACGTTAATGCAGTTTGAAAGCGTAAAATATAAAGGATTATTTGAGATATTTGTTTCAATTATTCGTCTTGTAACTTTTCTGTAATAAACACATAAATTTTAAGGTGTTTACTTTCCCCGGACTTCCCCTAGTGTCGCAAAACAAGACTGTACGATGAAAAAGCTAGCTCTCATATACTGAGAAATAACATCATTTGAAAATTGACACTTCATGACACTTCACTATACTTGGCATGATAACGAGATATTATATAATAATTTCGAATAATATTTTACTCAAGTTTTTTAACTCTAAGTTCATTATCAAATTTACGCGGATAGGTTTTTTGTTACTTGTAATTACCAAAAATGATGTCGAGACCTTTTATATTGTCAATTTATTTTTGTAGTTAAATCTGAAAGATAAAAGTTTCAGTTATAATATACTTAGGTATATATACATATTATTACATATATACACTGTCTCTAAGTCTATTACATACTTACCTCATTAATTTTACGTTACAGTAAAATAGTGAAGTCTCAGAAACAGTGAATCGTTATTGTAGAAAATAATAAAGTTATTCAAAGTATTTCCGAATACCCATTAAAAGTATTAATTTATTCTGCATAGGCGAAAATTTGGGAAAATGCAAAATTATTGCGCAGTGCGACACTGCGGCTTTGTAATTTGAGACAAGTACGTACTGTTGTTCTTTAGGAGATCACTATTCACGAAAGAATAATTACCGTTTTACTTAGAGATTAAAAAAATAAGCTATTTATTAATATATCGTATAGTTTTCATATTACAATGTTATGACACTATTTTCAATAAATAAAAAAAATGTTTTGAAAATAAGTTTAATTACTGTAGTTAAACGAATTTTGGGAATATCCATACAAATTCAGAAGGTATTCGAATTAGGTCATAATATTTTAACCTAGTTCCTATTGTTATAATTCCATCTAAAAATAGTAACATTTAATTTTTTTCGCTAGAGGTACATAACTGTTATAGGTACATCTTTATTCTATGTGTGTATTGCTGTAAATTAGTAAAGGGATATAATCTGTGGGTTCAATCCGTTCATTCGTTTCATCGAAAGCAGTTCATATAACTGATACTTAGCAGAACAATCTCAGACATTTTGGAGAACGTTCTTTGTAAAAAGTTCTATTTCAATAGACTACCGTTTTCAATTGGCTTCTTTTTTGTTTGTAAAATAAAGTAATACAGTTGTTCAAAAATTCTGTTTCTTGTAAATGATTTCACTTGAGTACCTTCACATTTATTCAATAGAGATTGAATATCTCCCAGAATGATTAAAACTGCATCATCGTCGATCTAGTACAATTCAAGTTATTGGCAAAAAAAAGAGAGATGATCTTATATATCTCTAAACTTGTTTTCGTGTCAGCTACGAATCATAATATATTGTTTATATGGCTAGTTTAGTATTGAATTTTACGTAACATACGAACTTTGTTAGATTTCTACGATCTTTTTCTTATAGGTATCGATTTTTGCAGTTATAATTTTAGTTTAATGCTATCAGTACTTCGCAACCGTATTTGATTAGGGCCTGCTATGATACTTAGGCCATTATATTTTTATTTGTTTAAAACCAAGGTAAGGGCCAAGGTAAAGTTAATCAAGAACAATAAACTGTGTCAGTCATCCGTCGAAAACTGAAGTCGTTCATACGTCGTCAGCCTACAACGGAAAGTCGAAAACTATGCTGTGCACCACATCCGAATTAGTAATAAATAATATTGATACAGAATTGAATTGGTAGTAAAATGAATAAATGTTAAGTACTTTTCCACTTATCATATTTTAGTTCTCACTACCCATCAATTAATAACTGATTACCCTATCTTATAGGAAGTCTGTGTGAATACCACTGGTTTATACAAATCAAATGCTTCTAAAAGCATTTTTTTTGAATCAAAATTATCTATTAAGTCTATACTTAATTATCACTACTAACATGTAGACGGACAGTGACTCTACTAAATCAGTTTTTAATACCTATTGTTTAGAGCCCTTTGACATTTTCGTGCGAAATAGTGACATTTTGAAGCTCTAATTCTTAGAAACATTAAGATGTTTTAATATTCTGCTGGCAGTATATGATATATCCATTTCCCTTTTTGAATGTCGTTGTAGCATATTTTCATATTTCCTTTACCTTTACCTAACCTTTCTACGAATTTAATTCACAAGGAAAATTTTTAGACGTGCTACTTTGACGTCCTAATAAACATTGTTTCGACGAGTTCTAACATTTTTTATCTGTCTGTCTTGATATACAACATACATGTATCTAAGCATTTTATGTTACTGCAAGAATTTAAAGATGACTTACATAATTGCATCTCTTAAAAGTCAGGTTGCACATTAGGTAGGTATGTTTTATCGTGATTCGCCGTTTATAAGTTGGGATCTGAAATCAGCTCTAATAAATTAATTAAGTTGCATCTGTAATATGGGTTTCTTTTAAAGTGGTATTTCCGTTGATCCTATATTTTGTACCGTTAACATACATAAGCATAGCAAAGACATCTATCCATATTTTATTATAAAACAGCAAAAAAGCTATTTGATTTGAGGAAGCGAAAGAAGTATGTAAGAACCGCGACACTTGGCGCTCCGTCCTCTCTGACTACCCCGTTAGGGATACAGCGTGAGGATATGTATGTATGTAACAAAGCCATATCTGTACATTGACGATCTTTTTAAAAATGATTGAACTAGGCATTTTAGGCTCTTTTGATTCCAAAATAAATACTTACAGAATTGTTGTCTGTGTGTTTGTATGTTTACTTGTTTAAAGCTAAGAAACTGCCATTGAATTTCTATACGAATCTCTCTGTTTGTTCATATTTATTACAACTGTGCGAAGTTATTTTTAATTAGTCAAGAATGTGAACTTGGGTTTTTTTTTTTTTTTTTATTTATTTATTTGGCACACAAAACAAGTTACAGTCAAAATAAGCAGTACATTAAACATATTGTAAATCTAGACTATGTCTCTAAACATGTATGCACAGACAGCTAGAATTATGAAGAAACAACGGTGAAGGTTATCTAGTATTAGGTAATGATATTATTATCTAACTTTTAGCAAAACTATAAGCAAGTAGTTATACGTTAGTGCTATCAGTATTTTGCAGGGGTCAATTGACCGATGAAACAGAAAGAATTGCTCGGATGTCATTCCTGAATGTATAAAGCTTTGGCTTAAAAATATCAAGGGTGGAGTTTTCGTTGGCAAAATCATTATACATACGGCACATTCTGGTGATAGGATTATAGTATGATGTATTATTAGTGTATACTTGAAGGGTGAAAAGACGAGATGTAGGCTTGCGAGATCTATAGATGATGTTAAAATTTAGAAGAGAAAGAAGGTATGGAGAGTCTATATGTGAGTGCACAATCTTATAAAGTGTTACTAGATCGATATATTTTCGACGAGTGTGAAGAGGTAGTACGTCAAATCTTAGCAAACAGCTATAATACGAATGAAACCCACGACCCAAATGCAATCTAAAACAAAGTAATTTGAGAAATTTGGATTGTAAGCGTTCAATTCTATTACTGTGAACTTCGTAGTAAGGAGACCAGATAACTGAACCGTACTCTGAGATACTTCTGATTAATGAACAATAAAGACTTAAATACGTTCGCTGGCTTTTAAATTCCATTGTACAGCGAGCTATGAAACCAATGAGTTTTGAACATCTGTTTATAATATAATCATAATGAGCTTTGAACGTGAGTTTCTCATCGAAGTATACTCCCAGGTCTCTAATGACAGATTTGCGCTGAAGAACTTGGTTACATAGATAATAATCGTTACACAATTTATTTACCTTGGCAGTGAAGCTGACCACATAGCACTTGTCAATGTTAAGGAACATAAAATTATGATCACACCACTCAGCAACTTTGTCTAAGTTATGTTGTAGGGCTGCACAGTCATTTACATTATTAACGGACATATATAGCTTTAAATCATCTGCATAGAGAAGGCTAGGACATGTGAGGTTATTAACAAGGTCATTAATAAAGACAACAAATAGCAGCGGTCCTAAGTGTGATCCTTGGGGTACACCAGATGTCACCGTTACGGGAGCTGAAACATGCCCCTTGATACTAACTAATTGGCTTCTATTGTGAAGATAAGAGGTCACCCATCGAAGCAGACTACCATGAATTCCGTAACCTTCCAATTTTAAGCAAAGAAGAGAATGATTAACCTTGTCAAAGGCTTTTGCAAAATCGGTATAAATAGAGTCTACTTGGCCTCTCTTTGCAAAAGCGTTACACAGATAATGCTTGTATTCTAAAAGATTGCTCACGGTCGATCTTTTTGCAACAAAACCGTGTTGTTTAGTGGAAATTAGAGGTTTAAAATGTGAGTAGAGGGCATCATAAATCACAGATTCAAATAGTTTTGCAAAACAAGACAAAATACTAATCGGCCTATAGTTTTTACATTGATCTTTATCGCCAGATTTATGTACTGGTACTATGAAAGCAGTCTTCCAGTATGTTGGAAATATCCCAGATTGTAAAGATTTATTAAACAGAATATAGAGGGGTTCACTAAGCTCACCTGCACAAGCCCTTATAAAAGAGGGTGGAATTCCATCATGACCTGGTCCTTTATGGTGGTCGAGATTTTTAATTTTGGTCTCAATATTGCCTCTGCCAATATGTATTTTATTGAGACATTGACTGTGTCTGTCTATTTCTGTAGGAAGTGAATAAACAGTAATGCTTCTCTCAAATACTGATGAAAAATAATTAGAAAACATTTCGCAGATATTGACTACGTCAGAAGATGTAGTGTCCTCATACTTCATAGAAAGCGGCACAGAACTGTATCCTTTTTTGCCATAAACATATTGAAAAAAATATCTTATATTGCACGTCACTGAGTTTTCTACTGATTCTCTATAACTAGTATAGCATTTTTCTATTAATTTTTTGCATCTAGCACGTAATAAAGAGAAGGCGTCATAATCACGCGGGTTATTGTACTTTTTGTACCGTCTATGATACTTCAATTTTTCATTCAGACGCTTTATTAGTGAAGGACTAAACCAAAACGGGTAATCATTTCTTTTAGGGTGAGTTATTTTTGGCGTATGCTTATTAATAATTTCGTTAAGAATACCATAAAATTGATCGAGTTCAAATTCAACATCAGGGCTATTAAGGACACTAAACCAGTCAATTGCATTCAGGTCTTTTCGGATATTGTCAAAGTCACATTTTCGAAAGTTAGGCCTTCTTTTAGGTTTTTCCTCGATCAATTTAGGCTGTGGCTTTAATACAGAAATATCAATAACTAAGGGAGGGTGATGACTATCAGGTCTGCCTAATGAGCTAGCTCCATAAACACTTATAGACGGAAATGTAGTCAAAACTAAGTCTAAGAAACGGTTATTCGCATTTGGTATGTTATTAAATTGCTTCAGGCTACACAAGGACAGAGTGTCTAATAAAAGCCCAGACTTTCGATCAGATTGTACCAAGAATGGACTCATTTCATAAGATCCCACAGTATTGTGCCATTGTACGCTAGGAGTATTAAAATCACCAATAAGTATGAAATCAGAGCATGTCCTTGAGTTTAAAATTCTTTTATGACAATTTTGATAAAAACTTTCTAATTTCTCCAATTCTATATCAGGTGGAAGATAGCAAACACAAAGGAATAAAGATGATTGAGAACTTATTTTAATGTTTATCCAGACATCCTCAACACGGCTCTCCCACTCAGTCATACGACTACATAGAAGAGACTTTTTGACTGCGACGGCCACTCCGCCACCACATTTTTTCTTTACACAAGTCGTCTCGCGATCTCTACGAAACACCCTGTATCTAGAATCGAGAAACTCACTATCGAAAACACCACTATCCAAATTAGTTTCAGTTAGACATATTATGTCGTAGTTGCTATTGAGGATGCTTAAATAAACTTCATCTTACTTGGTGCGAATTCCATTAACATTTTGATAGAACACAATCATTATAAAAAAAAAAGAAATATTACAAAACAGAAAGATAATTGTTAATACTGTAAATCAAAAACCAAAGAACTTATTTATTGCAATTTTTTTTTTTTTTTTTTATTTTGTTTTTGATTAGTAAAGGATAATTATATCTAATCATGACTACGTAGCTAGACGTTTCGAGGTAACTGATCCTAATACTAGTAGTACTAGACAGGTAAATACTTGCCTCTATTCAATCTTTACTTTATAAATAGTACATAGGTACTATTTTTATACTATTTAAATGTAATAATATGTAACTAAATACAATATTCGTGTTAAAGAATGTTATTGTATTTTCTTTACAGGCATTTTACGCGCCATGAACACTTAATACTAATTAAAAATATTATCTAAAAGGAAAAAATTTACTAACAAAAATTGAAACTTATGATTTGGAAAACATCAAAATTATATTTTATACTGAAGTCGCTTCGTTACTCACACTACAATAAGGCTACGAAAGTCGCACGCATACATGAATGTCCGAGCTCACCAATACCTAAATTTAAGTGCTTACGATTTGTCAGAGGGCTCTTAATACTAAACACAAGAAAAAGTAAAATCGAAGTACTAATCGAACGAAGTAATATTTTCAACCTCATGGTAGAAATTTCCAATGAAAATCAATTTAAAAACTACATGCACAGTTTGCCCATTACATTTTTTACAAGCGCCCCTTACGGTCTGTTCAGCCCCTCGAGAACTTCGCTCCAGGACCGAGACCTGGCTTCCTCGATGGCAAGTTGGAACGTCTCAATAGGCCTCTTAAGCCTTCGTCTTTTCTTCGGCTATGGCTCGTCTACCTAAGTCTTAGAGCTGTGGCGTACTGGCATCAGGCTTGCAAACAGTGCAAAATATCTCTGGACCACCAGTACTCCGCCCTGAACTTGGAGAGCCTTGTTCAAAGCATTTATCAAAGATTGATTTGCGCTTGGATATAAACTGAGCTAGATTCGCCCAAGCCTAAGAAACGAACGGCTTATGCATTCCGCGAACTAAAACGTTAACAATATTACACACACAAATAAACAATATTTATGTAAGTGTAATCAGAAAGAACTATATAAGATAGTAACCCGCCTCGGCTACGCACGGTTAGAAATTTTCTTGAAGATAAAATACAGCCCATATTACTTGCTGATAATGTAGAGCTTTCTATAGGTGAAAGAATTTTTGAAATCGGTGGAGTAGTTTTTGAGTTTATTCATTACATACAAATAAAGTTTACTTCGTTAAAATAGGGGTACCTACTCGTATAATGGAGCTATAGAATTAGTTATTTTATCTACAAATCTTAATATTTAAAATGTCGGTTTTCTCTATAAATTTGCTACTTTTGATACAAACCAAATCTTCTTTAAAATTAAATGGTCTTTGCTATAAAGAAGTGGTAAACTTCAAAATTAACAGTTTTCACAATAAAATTTTGGTTTAACTTCAATCACTGAAACTTTAATGTGGTGTAATGGTGATAATAAATGCTTAGGAAGAAATCGTGAGGACAAATGCAGGCTAAGGTTTAGATTTTCACATTGGGTAAAATTTTGCAAACTTTTTTGGAACTTGATACAAACACGACGATATATTTTAACAATTTTTTTGGTTAGGTTAGGTGTTTTTACCATAACGCGCGAGACGAGCGAGCGTAGCGAGCGTGCCGCGGCAGTGCCCGGCGAAGCGCCAGATCGGAATTCGTTTATACATAGAGAAGTATCGAAACAGGCGTCCGCACTCTAAAGAGATAGTTGAAGTCGATAAATTTAATCTCTCAACATCTTTATAATCATCCATCTCTTTTCATCTTTAGCTGTTGGTATATCTATATACAGCAATCTTATATAAACTAGTAGGTGTATTTCCAAGTTATTTCCAGGAGTTAGGAAGAGTGTAAGGACTGTTTTACTGTTTTCTAATTAATAAAGTAATTAAAAGATACATAGAAAGACGAAAAATAGTTTTTTTAGGGGAGTTTGTTAAAAACAGTACTTAGAAAAATGGATATTATTATAAAAATCGGTTCTGAATGTATAAAACACAATATAAGCTTCTAATCTCAAACTGTGGTGAAAGGAAATAAATTAGTACATGTAAGAAATGTTGAAGAGCTACGAAATAATGATAATAATAGCTATTTAATACGAGCCCACATCATTCGTTAAACATCTGTACCTTTAACACTATGAAACAAGTTTAAGAGTCCGTCTATGCAGACTTTGGTGTGTTTGGTGATCTGGATCTCGATATCTAAGAACACTGAAAGTTAGATATTTGGATACATACAACTTCAACTCTTTATTTTCAAATCTTTAAGCGTGGAAATATAATTGGATAAAAAATCTCGATAAAAAAAATCCAGAAAAAAACCTGTTTTGCACAAAGATTCAGTTGGATCTCCGAAATTCCATAGATATTTAAAATTATTTTTACTAAAATGGATAGATAATTACAATATCTCAAATCTCTAAAACCAGTTTTTCAATTGGTTATGTACTTTTCTTACAAATTACAATTATGTGCAAAAACGAATGTTGAGATTACTCCTCGCTAAAATACGATCAAACCGCAAAGGCGAAAATCAACAATCGGTATAGGGCACGGAGGTAATGAACGAATTCGATTGCACTGCGCTGCATAGGCGGGCTCTTGAACATCAGTACTCTCATAACTTTAAACGTAATGAAGCGCACTTGATTTAGTATTTTGCGGTAGGTAAAGTACTTTAATTAACATTATAATTTACTTATTACAGGTCAATGATTCTCATTATGACCCATTTCACAATATAAACAAATAGATTATCCTGAATTGTTGCAGATTCCACGACGTGCGCTTTACAGTACTCCCACCATGCACTTTGCACGTAGGGAATAGAAGACGGTAAGAGTAATAAAGTATATAAACGATATGCCATTGGGCGAGTTAGATATTCAAGTGTATATAGTGTGGTGATATAACAATGAGATTAATATTTACAAAAATAGTTAAACGAGAATTTAGGAATACATTTTTAGGATTATTGTTTAATCATAACTATAATATGATTTCTTGTCTTTTTACCAGACTGTAACATGCTTGGCTAAAAAATCGTGGCGACTACGGACTGATCGTGATTCGTGAATCTGTGACCTGTCTAAGGCTATTAAACTGGAACAACGACCTAGACGTTGCTTGCCACCCACTATTCACATATAGGGTTGACACAAAGGTGTATAAAATAATATAGATGTACAGTTGACTTCGGTTCGATATTTCGTGCACAGCACACATACTTGTTATATTCCAGTACAAAGTTCCGTCGTTGTAAACAAAGCACAAGTAAACAGCTACCGAATAAATTATGTTACCTGTAACTTATAAACATGTATTTGATGTCATTAGCCGTAACCACAATTTACTAGATACTAGTTACTTGTAACTGAGAAATAATCACTACAATATTTTTAAGGTTCCGCATTTCACATCGACATAGATCAGCATCGGTAGTATGTTGTATTCGCTACTACGTAAGGTTTGGCACAGGTTTTGTAAACAATGCGTTACTATGTACTAGTCTAGTATACCTAGAGTTTTCATAGAAATATTGTTACAAGAAAAACATCGTTATTTCTGTTAATAAAACGTTTATTACTGCAGTGTGCGTTAGTTCATACCTACATTAAAAAATTTAAAAGCATTTTAAAAATATAAGATCATTCAAAATGATTTCCATTGGCCTTAATACAATCCTTTAAGACAGCTATCGATTGAACACGCACTTTCTCCATGGGAAAATTCGCTTTTGCCAATCTTAAGGAATGTTTTAGGGACTCCAAATTATGGTGGAGTATGGCGTTTAAAGTACGCCTTACTCTCTTCTTTTTTTTACCACGAAAACGGCAAACAAGCATACGGCCCGCCAGATTTTAAACGGTTACCGTAGCCTATGAACGCCTGCGACACCAGGAGTATCACTTCTAGCTACCTAAAAGTGACCATAAATCAAAATCAAGTGCATTAAGATCAGGACTAGATGACGGCCAGTCTTCAACTTTGATGAAGTCAGAAACGTTCCTTTCCAGCCACGCTTGTGTGGATCTAGCTTTATAACCCGGTGGTGTCTTGTTGAAAGGACCATTCTTCGTTATGGAACATGGTGTTGTTAAGAGGTTTAACTACTTTCTCAAGAAATGTATCTTGATGCACCTGGGCCGATGTTATGATACCTTTTTCACAAAAATATGGTTCCGTCATTCCTTGGTAGCTAACGCCCCACCAAATCATTACTGAAGCTGGATAATGCCCACGTTGTACCCTATTGACTAATTAAGACTGTCCTTTGAGTGAGTTAGAGCATAAACTCGGTCATTTTGCTTATTAAAATTTTTTCCTCGGTAAATAAAATATTTCCGTGACCTCCCTTTGCATATGGCCAAAGAAGTTGTTTTGATTTTACCACCCTATTCATTTTTAAATTATCGGTTAAGTAATGACCAGTGTGTCTCTTATAAGCTGCAAGTCTTAAGTCATCTTTTAAAATACGCAAAATGTTTCTGGGTGCTATATTTATTTCCCTATAGATAAAATCTTTTGCTTTCGGACAAGATTTCTTCGGATTCTTTCCATCACTGCTTCGATCGCCTTTTGTAGTAGGAATACTACGTGGACGGCCAGATCTTTTTCTGTCACAAACAAAGGACGTTCCATTCCATACCTATCAACGCAACGCAAACATTCGACTAATACCAAGCGGATGGAAAGTTTCAAAAATTGCTTTTAGCTCCATACCTACTTCGTGTAATGCTATCACAGCAATTGAGTTCTTTTTATCATCCTACTACATTTTAATATCATGAAAATATTTAACGAAGATTGGCTCGGAAATGAGAAAACGCTATGAATATTCATATGAGAATGACAGGCACCAAATCTAAATGCAATATTATTGTTTTTTTTATTGTAAATGTATTTTCGTGTGGTAGAGCCGTGCTGCATTGCAGCACGAATTGGGCCGACTCGCCCGATAAAATACCACCCTCTCGCAGAATATCGGCGTGAAATAAGAGCATCTATTGCTGTTGTGTTTCGTTTGGTGAGTGAGAGTGCCGGTGACCCATCTAACCCCCACTCCTTCCTTTCCTTAAACGCTGCCAATGCACCCGTGATTTCCTTGACGTCGCGGGTGTCCATGGGCGGCGATATCACACCATCGGGTGACTAACTTGCTCGTTTGTTTCCTCTTTCAGAAAAAAAGAATTGTAGCCAGACTGTGTATACTGCGATTTAGCAATACACATGTACGTGCAGGCACATAGTCAAAAAATAATCTGTGCTATGCTAGAATGTGTCGTCTGTGCGGCCTGCGTTGTCATAGGGAGTATGCTTAGATCCATAGCGCACTGAGTCGGCCAAGTCGCAGCGGCCGCTGTGAGACATTTAAATTAGTATACGTAACCGCATGCAGCCAGCGGCCAAGCTAAGCCGCTGCTGCTAACGAATATCAGTTACTCTACGGCCCGTAACTGGTCGTTGATCATGAAGAAAATATTTATTTTCTTCTCTATGGTCAGCGGTCAGCGGCCAGATGGTGGGTGGACACATGTAGTGTTAAATTATTGAAATGAAATTATCGATATATTTGTAAATAAATAAAGTCAGAGTCAAAGATTTTATTATTACACAAAAAAAATAGGATACCTTTTACGTACGTATGGTAAGAGAAATCTACGCGCAGATACGCGCGGACTTTTTTAAATGCTTGTATTTGATAACGTAACACAATAATGCATGTTATAAAATTCTCGTAGTTTTACAAGTTAATATTAAAACATTCTTAATTAAAGAGACATAGTTAATATATCGGTTGAAAAATTTGGCTTTCAAAGTAGATTATAATAAAAGTTTTTAAATAAAAATATTTGGTTATTACTATTCATATAAAACATTTTCATCAATTTGAAATTTTGTAAAGACTCAGGTGTTACTTTGCGGATATCCACATCATATGGTGACCTCCTAAAATCTATAGCTATTTTCCGCTCAAACTCCAAAAACTTCCAAAAACCTCCAAATTTCAGAGATCAGACTCAGTCAGAATTCGGTGCTGGATAGCTGTCCAAGTTCATCTCTGAAATATCCTGAAGATGCTTCGTTGAGAAGCGAAACCCGTGTCGATTGATAGTTTTTGGAGTTTGAGCGGAAAATAGCTAAAGACTTTAGGAATTCATCACACAATTTGAAATTTATCTTTTGCTAAATTAAGCTGGAAATTCTGGTAGTATGGCATTAGTAAAAAAAAATAAGTAGAGATCTCTATTCATTTTATTTTTCAAAACCTTTTGATTCAAACCATAGTACAAACCACGGTACAATTGTAATCGAAGGTACAAAGTAAATTGTAATAACGTATATTGCATAGGTATGTCGATATTCACTTTGTACCGTGTGGTAATAAAATACTATTTTGCTTTGTTTAGACTGCACAGGAATCTCGTAGTTTTACTGAATTATTACACCATCACTACGTTGGTACACTGTCAAACATTGTTTGACGTGTTTATTTCATGATAGTAAGAAACTAGCAGCTCACACCTTTGGTTCGTAGTTTGCAAGCATCCCTCATACGAGTACATACGTGTCATAACATTAAATTTTCAGTGTATTCTCTCATATTACGAACATTGTGGTATTTGTACAAAGTGATAAAAAATATTTTTGCAGCTTAAACAATAACTGCGTATTTTAAGTATACCTGCACAACGATGTGCTTGAGACAATTTAAAAAAAATTGTACCATGACGAAAAAGAAACAAAAAAGAAAAATAGTTGTTGTAACAAAAAAAATATAACGAAATGGAATCGTAAAGTTGGAAACACACATAAAAAAACACTAATTAATAACTACTACGCCGACATGGTCAATAACCAGCAAACTTACAGCAGCGCTAATTACTATTTACTTATAACAATATATTTTAAACGTTGAATAATATACACTTTAGCTACTACAACGAATATTTGAGGAGTAACTTTTGAAAATACCACGTTGACCCACGGTACAGTTAACCTTTAGCTGTACATATATAATGCATATAATATATGAAAGACACCTTTATATATTACAATTAAAAATTTTCCCGGAATGTGGCTCTAAAAGTGAAAATGGTATCACAACCCAATCATTTTTTTTCTAGACATAATCGCGAAAAATCTCAAATACACACAAACAAAAATAATTCATTTTTCGAGGCTGAACAGATTATTTTTCGGTCTAAATTTTTTTTAATGTAAAGGGCGTCTAAATCATATATTTATCTTAGTCACTAGGTGTGACTCCTACCTTACGGTTCATTTTTGTTGCGTAACAAAAAAAATCATCACTAAATGTAACAAAAAGGAATACAAATCACATGTCTAGCATAGCCTAAAATTCATACATTTTCGACATCATGAATGATAATAACATAAATTTTCATACATCTAACAGCATCTATCAACAGCTTAAAAACAACTACAACACTTGAAAAGATACTTGCTTTAGGGCAGTAGTAAATAAAGAGTCAATACTCGAAATTTGTCTAAATGATGTCGAAAACACTGTCACGCTCTTACAACTATCGCTAAACAAAATGGCGATGATTTTGAGGCGCTGTCTACCAGAGCAATGTCTTAGCTCTCAGTGTTACCAGTAGTAAAAATGCAATCTTCTGAAATATAGAATGGTGAAATCATAACAAAATGGAATAACGAAAAAAAAAATATTGCGGGACAAATCAATGATTTTTTATTTAAATAGTTTTTTGATAGATAAACAAATATTTGTATTTTTAAACGCAAAATAATTTTTCCTTAGCAAACAAGAGCATATTTTTATAATCTGTGAAGTTAAGTGTTATTCTGAAATGGGACAAAATGGTTTGTATGAATCATGTTAAGATGTTGCAATGATAATCTATTTAGTAAATAAATAATAAAACTTCTAGCGTCTGGCGAAAATTTTTTTGTGTTAAAATTTAGTTATTAAGGTTTTTCTAACATGAGAATAATATGTTGTCTTTACTTATTATGAAAAAGATGCGTTCTGCTTGGTACAGAATACAGTTAACAATGTACAATTTTTTGAAATTGACCCATTTTTTAGATTCATTTATTCGTCGATTAAGTGTGTATATATTTTATGGAAATGAGCATTGTTATAGGTAGTAAGTAACTATTTTATTAGTAGCTGCAAAAATACAATAAACTATGTAATTTGTGTTTTGATTTAGGTGCAAATACAGTTGTCTGCGTAATACTTATTAAAATAAAAAAAGTAAGTATTATTATTTGTAAGAGCTAATCTCGGCATTTATTCGGCTCTTTTTTTATTTATATATTTCTTTGAGTGTTAAATACATAGGCTGTGTACCGTTCTATTATTTTTCATATTAAACACACCATATTTAATATTTATATTTTTCAACAATTTCTTCATCTGCTTTTCTACTGCTTTTTCTGAATTTCTGACAAAAATTACTTGGAAAATAGGTTATGTACTATTATTATAAAGCTAATATTTATCCTATCAATATTTTAAATTAACTTTTAACAATATTTTTATATTGTTCGCTACTTTAACGGTTGCCTAAGAGACAAAGCATATTTAGCTCTCTAATCGTCAATAATTATACTATTCTTTTGAAGCTTTTTCCATTTTATAACAATTTCTGTTCATAAAAGTATGGTCGGCATGGATTTATTAATATTTTACATACATACATATCCTCACGCTGTATCCCTAACGGAGTAGTCAGAGAGGACGGAGCGCCAAGCGTCGCGGTTCTTACATACTTCTTTCGCTTCCTCAAATCTCATCATTCTCCTCACACATTTTCGCCTAGGTATGCGAGAGCTTTTGACATTTCCATCCGCTAACACTCTGGCTATCTGGATCTTCATAAGTCAGCCTTGGTCTTCCTTGGCTTCTTTTACCACTGACTTTCGCTCTGTATATATTGATATTTTAATTATAAAATATCTCTTTTAGTCATTAAATCAATAAATTAATAAAAAAATATTTTACCAAACAAATCGACCAGTGGAAAAAATACTTAGTTAATTAACTCACATAATACATAATATTGTCTATCAAACATCTGTTTTAGGCCGATAAGGCGATAGGAAAAATTCGTTTAATATATTTTATAATTTATTATAACATAATATTTAAAGATTTGCTTCATTTTGAAATAAGCAGAAACTTTGTACATGGATTACATATTATGTTTCTTTTATATGTGTGTGTAGAAAAATAATAATTAAATAAGTAAATATAATTACCTTCAAAAAGGTATTTTCAAAGCGATGAAAATATTACCTAGTATTTATTATTATTATGTTTTTTCGAATTTAAGACTGGTAAGAACTTTACCATAAATCTTTATGAGAAGTCTTTATAGATGTCAACCCTACTCGTACATGTGGCAAATATTGATTTGTAATTTCTTAGTTTACGAGGCATCAAGAGATACTTCGTGTTCTTTACAAATTTTCAAACTCTGAAGTCGATAAAAAGCGGATGACTCACGAGAAACATATTTTTTCTAGTTATGTCGTAAAATGGAAGAAATAGTCACGCTAGCCTTACTGTAATACTAAGATCACGAATGGAAATAAATTTAACTTTGTCATGTAATTTAATAATAAACGTCTTTTGAGTGACAGATATTTTTTGTTTCAATCGAGACAGTAGTGGTGGCATACTAAGTTAATGGACTAAAAACGAAAATAGCAATCAAAAACATATACAGTTATAAACACATAATACTTATAATAATATACGTAATATACATACGTAGGTTAATGCACAATAATAATAATATACAATTTCTTTTTACAAATCAAGTTACATAATATTCAATTTGCTTCAAGCTATGTATCAGAAAATGCTATAAAAATCACTCTAATCCATCTGAATCTATGTAATAGAGCTTTGGTATAATTATTTTTTATTTTAACAAATAGTTTCATAAATGAAAAATGGTCCTTAATACGTAGAGTATAAGTATACTTATTAAAATTGTTATCCACATAAAATGTATTTTGTGGTAAATTTTTTAAATAAAATAATATGGATTAATTATTTAGTAACCAATGTTACAACTCTGAAGAAGTGGATGAATTTTTGTTACGTAATTGATTGAATTTTATAAGAATTTTATTTATTTATTCAGCTAAGGACCTAAGGAACACAACGTACACATTCGAGTTAAATATTGCAGATGTTTATGATGCTATAATTTATTACATTTTTTGTAATTTAACAGACAGTTGTTAGAGAAGGATTGTAAAATCATCACCAGGCTATTGTTTCTGACTAGAAAACCGTTACAGTACTGACCTCAGGTTGAGGCTTGAATACAGATTTGTTTCTTCGCTTCTGTTATTTGTTACTATAGTACAGCGTCATTTAAAGTCAATGAACTCTGAAATGTAGGCATAATTTATTGTAGACTTTGTGGGTAGTTTCTTAAATCGTAGAGTGTTTTCCACTCTATAGCTTAGTGATATTTTCATTTATCTAGGAATAAGTATATTACGTAGCAATAAGCAATTGAATATCTATTAAATTATTGCAATCCTTTATTGGGAACATCATAAAGGCTGCATATGTGGAAAATTCGTTACGACAATATATGTATATAAGTAGGTTTCATCAGTTCTCATGAGGATATTGCACGGAAAATAAGGTTTTTTAATGTCATGGCCATGGTACATTGCAGGTTATACTGACATTTTGACCTTCCAGTACAACCTACTGAGCATGGTTAGCTTATTGCACTTTGTTAATGCTAATTTCATTAGTACTTCACAGAAGTCTGTGAAGTGTATCGTCTACTTTTTCATTATCGTATTCCATGTAACTTAAAGCTTTTTAGCGGTAAATACAGTGTTTACTTTTTTGTCTATAACAAATGTAGGTTGTTGTTTGTTATATGTCATATAAATGGGATTCAATACAAACATCTTACTTTTGTTATTGACCGTACACATTTTGTTACAAAAATCTTTTTATAAAAATTTTGTACGAAAATTTTACTTTTGTTATTGACTGTCCTTTGATTTTTAAACAGATTCATAAAATTCCGAAAGAAATTTGATTGTATTTGTAAACATCGAAAAATAAATTCAATATTTACGTCTCTACATATTTTCAGATGAAACCTATTTAATTAAAAACATGGCTATTCAAAGAGGCAATGCTGCCAGTCTGGTGGGTACCTTAAGCAATGACAGCTTTCTAAGCGCCAACTTTGAGGAAGTTTATTATTTAAGATAATGTGTAGTTTTAAGTTTGTAAATATTAACATATGTATGTACTTTTTGTTAATGTAATTAAAAAAATATAGGGTTTGTTCTTAGTCAATAATCTGTCCTACTCTCATAGACATATTACAGTAAATAATTATACATTCCATATTCAGTATTTGGTGCAACATTCGTGCAGAGTCGTCTTTAGACCTTTAGTGTTGTTAGATAAGCGTAAAGTGCAAAGCAGTAGCCACGTTATTAGTGTCACATTGTCACATCAAACATCGTAATTTTGATTGGCTTTTTACCTGTATCCGTAATAATGTAGGTGTTGTTACCGTGTAAGCGGGCACATAATAAGTGCCATTTATTTTATAGAAGTCACTCTGTAAAAGAAGAAGTACAACCTGAATCCTCTAATTAGTTTTGTGATCATTCGTGTTATTAATCTGGAAATTGTTATTAACATTTTTCAATGAAACAATTATTCACAACTGAAATGCATAGTACATACATATGTGCCTCACATATTATCTCACATCTTAATAATATACGTCATCCAAGTACGTGTTAATTACGCAGACCGACAATTTTTAATTGATTTTGTGAAATATAAAGTAGAATATGTACTCTTCTGATTGTTTTTTGTGCTGAATCTAAATCCATCTTCGAAAGTGCTCTATCGTCTCAGATATTTATGAAATTTTAAACTAAAATTGGACAATTTTTCAGTGTTTAAAGTCGTGCTAGATCACGAGCTACATTTTAAATTCCAATATCTTTAATCTTTTCTTAATAATCTCAGATAAACTTTATTGGTTTATTAGTGAACGCTCGGAATACTCATTAGACACCTTGCCAAACATAAAGTAACGATTTGTCAGAGATTGAAAGAGATATTGTGCAAAAAAAAAAAGAATAGACGGAAAATTACCTCGTAATGTAACTCAACCTCAAATGCTTTACTTTGTTTTATCCATTTTTTTACACTTTATCGAAAATCTGAGCTTATAAAGCACTTTGATGTCAGATACAAGTACAACGCATCGAGAACCTTCGAAAAAACGTATACACCAGATGGAGCAAAAAAGTATGGCGGCCTGTGTTATTTATGTTCCTCCTTAGTACACAAGTAGTTACCTATAATCTATAAAAATTTGATAGTTACAGCATTCGTACTATACTGGTGGTTTCTATTCTAAAAATGCGACCTCTGTGACCGTTATTGAACATTTATTAGCAACTGAAAATAGACAGTGGCCAGTGTATACAGTTAACGGTACAATGGCTTACACAAATTTTGTTAAAATAGGTTTCTGTGCACATTTTATTAAAATGATGACGATAGTTAGTTTCTATTTAAATATGGCCTAAACCAAACCAATATTTTTAAGGCTATGATGATAGAGCCATTCGGAAAAAATATTTTTCCGAGTGGCTCTATCGTCGGCTTTTTAAATTAACTACTTGTATCTTTATAATATTTTTTAAATATAAATAAAACAACATTATACACTTACTTCTTGGTAGAAAACTCGTTTGGAGTTGTAAGTCAAATTATATTGTTGGTCTGCCACCATCAACAGTATGGTGAATGGCAACAAGAAAGCTGCGGCAGCAAGGAAAGCGACGCATCTGCCCAATCGCATCATACTGATATTTCTTCTCCCCATTTTCTATTATTTTTCTTTTTGACACTTAATTTGATTCCATTTTGATTCTAGGGTTGATTTTTATTACTAATGACTTTATGGAAAGATTCTGGTGGATGGATTTTGATTCTGATTCATTGCAAAGGTAAAATGTATAATAATAGTTATGTAAGTATACGGTACATTACATTTTGGTGTTTTTTGTAAAAAACGAAACGCAATGTATTTGTTGCATATATATGTGCCTGTAGTAATTGATCGTTGTGTATTTATTAAGATAACAGATAACCACGTTGTTATTTATTACAGACAGTGTTATTATAGATATCCACTACCTATATGTTCCTACAAGACTTTAACTTTATTACAACCATTTTTAATTTCTTTTTAATACGTAAGAATTCCTACTTTTTACACATAATGATGTGTAAAAAAAATTCTAATGTTCAGGTATCTCACACAATGAGCGTACAATAGCCTCTCGCTATCTTTACTAATAGCTAACGATTGGTATTTACTGCTGTGAGTGACTCGACGGCGCATGCAGAAAGTCCGTTTGATACTAAATGTGGTCACCAGCCATTGCCTATTGCTGGCAACAAAACACATCCGTGATTGGCTTACTGACGTGACTGTCATTTCAAATTACATACACCTGTTATAAAAAATACCTCGACATCTAATTTAATAACAGCGGATGCTGATAATAATAATTAGGTAAGTATGTATATCAATTACCATAATCATTACCTATTCTATCCACTAATGAAAACATCATCTAGTTGACAATACCTACTATTTAACTATTTTGTACCTAACCAAGGCCAGCTAATAAATTGCTGACCGCTCATAATGTTTGTCGACCTCACATTTGTTTTTACAATGATTATCGAATATTTCATTGCTGCAAATTGCTACTACCTTAAACTAATGATAAAATGATTAGGTATTTCACGGAAAAATATTTGCTATTCCAAATATACGTATTACGTGTTGTATATTTAAATAGGTGACGATTTCTTTTTGCTTTATAAATCTATTAGGTACACTTATTTATTTCATTAATACTTAATTAATGTAATAAATAAGTATCTTACTACTTACAGTATTAAAAAATAAACGTAAGTCAGTTTCAATATTATTCGCCAAAAAAGGTAGTTACTTTTAATTAAATGGGTAAGTTTTTGATATAAACTTGGGTATACCATGAAACGAATACTTAATAAGTTTTAATTCATTATAATATAAACGAAGAAAACCTATAGAGCGAAAGTGAGTGGTAAAAGAAGCCAAGGAAGACCAAGGCTGACTAATGAAGATCAATTAGCTAGAGTGTTAGTCGATGGAAATGTCAAAAGCATTCGCATACCTAGGCGTAAATATGAGAGGAGAATGATGAGATTTGAAGAAGCGAAAGAAGTATGTCAGGACCGCGACGCTTGGCGCTCCGTCCTCTCTGACTACCCTGTTAGTGATACCGCGTGAAGATATGTATGTATGTATGTGTAATATAAACTTTATTTCATTAACACCCGTTTTATCAAAAAAGAGTCAAAAAGATTGTTTATGTTTTTGGGAAATTAGATCGCAATAGCCTACATATGTATATATATAAACTGTACGTTTAGCATGTCGGAATCGAAAGAGCTCAGATTACGAGAAACTAAGTGTAGCACAGCGGTGCACATTGTGATAGGCTATATAGGTTTTTAGTTGATAATAGTAGGTTGGGCATTAGCCTACTGTTTTGTTTCCAACTTGTACCGAGCCTGCGAGAGTGGCCTATACCTGACCGATGGCTGGTCTTTTTGCCCCATTTATGAGAAAGCCTGCGGACAGCTGAAGCACTGTAAAATTATGGGACATTTTTATGATTAGGGGGATAATTAACGGAAGTGTACAAAAGTACCTACAAATCTAGAATTAGTAAAATCCAACCGCAAATGGCTAGATATCTGTAAAATTAACAGAAAACAGCGGGATTATTCACAAACGTCGGAAACTCAATTTTCCGTATCCGACAGGAAACTTTTCGATGATTTTCTCTATACGCGATTCACAAATCCGAAATCATATTATATTTATAAACATAACATAACATATCTTCACGCTGTATCCCCAACGGGGTAGTCAGAGAGGACGGACCGCCAGGAGTCGCGGTCCTTACACACCTCTTTCGCTTCCTCAAATCTCATCATTCTCCTCACACATTTTCGCCTAGGCATGCGAGTGCTTTTGACATTTCCGTCTGCTAACACTCTGGCTATTTGATCTTCATAAGTCAGCCTTGGTCTTCCTTGGCTTCTTTTACCACTCACTTTCGCTCTGTATATTTTCTTCGTCAGTCTTTCATCACTTATTCTTTCCATGTGCCCGAACCATAATATTATATTTATATTATATATATATCATATTGTATATAGTAGTATTCACAAATTAAGCCGTCGGATTAAATTTATGCTTTTCGACGATAGGCCTTTCCGCCACTGAAAGTTTCCGACGTTTGTGAATAAACCCCCCAGGATATTAAACGTAAGAATATGTACTTAAAAAACGTAAATAAAATATAATATCCCAAACCAACAAGCTCGACACCTGCAACTAGATATTATAACATAATGAAGGTACTGTACTAGAATGACACGGGTACGAAACTGATAGCTGATACTACCGGTAACATACTCATAATAATAATATCTACAATCATTGTAAAAAGTATGTACAATTTTTAGAGAATAAATAACGAGGAATACATAGGCGCCTAATATTATGATATAGATATATTCTAGAACATAATGTCAGGGTTAGAAAGCAAGTGTAAATTACGTGTTACAGCAATGTATGAGATAACATATTTATCAAGCAAAGACAAAGCTAGCGTTTGATAAAATGGTAAACTTTAAGGAATTCTGGCAGTTATCCCATTTCTAGCAGCATCATAGTTATTACTTCACATAACAATTCTAAACCAAATGCCTATCTATGTGATTAAAATCTTGAAGAAGACCAATCTAATAGTGCCACAAAAATTTTAAATTTTTTTTAAATGATCATTAATATACAATATATGTCCTGTAATACTCTAGCTGGCCTATTATTATGTAATTATCCGTAATAATAATAACGGTTTATATAACAGAATAATAAAAACAGATGTTAATGTAATAAACATTATAATAGAATTTAAGGTGAACTATATATGGTCCGGATTTCTCGAAATTACATTTTTTTACGTGTCTTACTTATTGCATTCAGTCAGAGTTACATAATTTAAAAAAACTAAGTATTTGTTTATAAAAACGATGGTTTTGCTTTCCAAACTTCGAAGTAACTTGAAATTTTTATGAAACATTCATTGATATATTCCTTGATGGATATAACTATCATTGTAATACCATATGTAACACAGCAAGTAGAAGAATATAACTTTTAAAATGTTTTTGAAGCAATCTTTGTTTGGCAAATACGAATATCATAAAAAACAGTAAGTACATTACATATTTTACATAGGTATTACAATTTATTATTTTTTGAAAATTATTTACAAACCACATTGTTAAAAGCTTTTAACATTGACATACTTTATATAAACATGAATCGTATTCATAATGCCCACCATGAATACGGTTTCGTTGTATAATAATGTTTTGTTGTTGCATTGATAATAATGACAGGAAATGTGAATGTTCTCCTAGCTTTATCTTCGATCCCAAACAAAGTTTGAATAATATAATACAATGAATATAACACATTAAAGACGATAAGAATAGTATATTATTGTTTTAAGTTATTAATTAGAAATATTGTTGTATCTAACAAATTTTGAAAAATCTATATCTGATCTGAGTATTCTTTATACATGTGCATCCATATCCATCCATACTATACTAGGTATACTATATTAATATTATTTAATAATATAAATGTGAAAGTCTGTCTGCCTGTCTGTCTGGTACGTTTTCACGGCTATACCGCTAGACCGAATTTTATGAAATTTGGCATGGAGATAATTGAGACCAAAAAACGGACATGGACTACTTTCTTTTCAAAAAGCTACCCCTAAAGAGATGAAAAGGGTATGTGAATTTGAATGGGAAATGCTAAACCGCTGAACCGATTAGAATGAAATTTGGTACAAAGATAAACCTTTTCTATTAAAAGAACATACACTTTTTTTTATCAAAAATTTACCTCCAAAGGTGTGCAAAGAGGGATGAAACTTGATAGGGGAAATGATTAACCGCTGAACCGATTAGATATGATGAAATTTGGTACAGAGATAGTATGTGGTCGAAAACAAACGTAGGCCACTTTGTTTTTAAAAAAATGACATGTGATGTTTTATATATGTGACGTCATCATAAATCCAATATGGCGGATGTTTCATTACAGAAAATAACTTTTTTGGTCAACTCTAACAATATGGGTATGAAATGAAATGGAATATGCAGGGGAACGTTTCTGTACATGTGACGTCATCATAAATCCAATACGGCGGACGTTACATTACAGAAAATAACTTTGTTCAACATCAACAATATGGGTATCAAATGAAATCGAATATGCAGGGGAAGGTTTTTGCATATGTGACGTCATCATAAATCCAATATGGCGGACGTTCCATAATAGGGAATAGTTTTTTCGTTCAACACCAACAATATGGGTATCACATGAAATGGAATACGCAGAGGAAGGTTTCTGTATATCAGACGTCAGCATAAATCCAATATGGCGGATGTTCTATAATAGGAAATAACTGTTTTGTTCTACACCAACAATATGGGTATCAAATGAAATGGAATACGCAGGCGATGGTTTCTGTATATGCGACGCAATCATAAATCCAATTTGGCGGATGTTCCATAACAGGAAATAAATTTTTTGTTTGACACCAACTATATGGGTATCAAATGAAATGGAATACGCAGAGGTTGGTTTCCATGTATGTGACGTCATCATAAATCCAATATGGCGGATGTTCAATAATAGGAAATAACTTTTTTGTTCAACACCAACAATATGGGTATGAAATGAAATGGAATACGGAGGGGAAGGTGTCTATATATGTGACGTCCATAATAGAAAATAATTTTTTGTTCGACACCATAAAATGTGGGTATCAAATCACATGGAATACGCAGGGGACAGTTTCTGTATAATGTGACGTCATTATAAATGCAATATGGCGGATGCTATGCGATAGGAATTAACTTTTTTCAAGACCTCCAGCAATATAGGTATAAAATGAAACAGAATACACAGGAGGTTTCTGTACATTTGACGTCATCATAAATTCAGTATGGTGGATGCCCCACGATAGAAAGTAACTTTTTTCAAGACCTCTTCCAACAATACAAGTATCTCGGGTAACCTCGGTAAGTCGCGGGTACAGCTAGTTAATAATAATGTCAGGAAATGGGAATGTTATTCTAGCGTTATCTTCGATCTCAAACAAAGTTTGAATAATATATAACACAATGATTATATAACACATTAAAGATGATAAGAATAGTATTATATTGTTTAAAGGTATATTATAGTCGTTGTATCTGACGAATTTTGAAAAACCTATATCCGATCTGAGTATTCTTCAGACATCTGTATTCATAAAAATGACAGGAAATGTGAATGTTCTCCTAGCGTTATCTTCGATCCCAGATAAAGTTTGAATAACATAGCACAATGAATATAACACATTTAAGATGATAAGAATATAGTATAGTATAGTGTAATCGTTGCATCTAACGAAATTTGAAAAACGAAGTTTGATAAAAATCTGAGTATTCTTCAGACATGTGTAGCTCGCGAGCTAGTGATGAGCTAACACGTATAAGTCATTTTTAGAGTTTCGTTTCAAAATTCGATTTGATGAGGAACACTCATCAAATCGCTTCAATGTCCGTCTGTCTGTAACAACCATTTTTCTTGGATAATATTTGGCGTAAACAGCTGAAATTCGGAACAGTTATAATAATTAGTGAGCCAAAGACAAAGGTGAATTTAAAAATTGAGATTTCGTTTTCCGAGGCTTACATGAAAAGTTAGAATTTTTTTTGAAGTAGTCATTCTGTGGTGTAAGTATGGAATGAAAACTTTTTAAGCCACGAGTTCAATATCACGATATGAATGCATTACATTAACATATACATTTTTTAAACAAAAACAAAGTTTGAATGGTGTGACTACAAAATACTAGTCACGCAAGACGTAAGCTGGTTTTTCAATTTAAATCAATAACTTTGTTGTAGTTCCACAAGAGACAATAGCAAATAAGGAACCGATCCCTTGGGGGTGGAATGCGTTATGTCGAGCTTTTAGTCATCAAAACTCTTACGGTGGTTGACCTCAACGCGTTGCCAAGGGGCTCCGGGATCGCCTACGCATTGGAGCCCCCCTTGCGCAGTGCCGAAACAGTTGTCGTTGGACAGCAAATAGTCCCCTCAGCACTATCATAGTGCTACGACAGAACGGACCACACGCACTTAGTTAACTGGGCTATTGGGCTAAAAGATTGATATATCTTTACCTGAAAAATATATACAACTTTCTTTTCAATTCTTTAATATACATATGTACTTAATATGTAGGCCGACATAAGTACTTTTTATGCTAGAACCAGTGTATACTTCTTCAAAGATTTTTGATGCGCTGTATCTGACCTTGAAAGTGTTCTAGCAGCGTAGGTTTTCGAGAAACTAAACTAAAAGCTGAAAAAACAAAGTTTGTCGGTGTATTTAAGGTTATGTTTACATAACGACGTTATTTTTCTTATGTAAACTTGTTCCGTCATCTAAAAGCACTATTCTTGTCCTTTAAAATACAGTTTCAATTTTCACAATATCTTTTTTTCTCTCTGAAAAATTCATTTAGCGTATTGGTGGGAATTCCGAATACTCACCAATATTTTAAATTCATCACTTTTCTCTCTACGGCATCGCTTTAAAACAGATTTTAAATTATTCCAATATCTTGGGTACCTATCGTGTATTATTAGTATCATTAACTACTGACGATTTCTCAAGGAAGACTAAATATGTTTAAAAAACTGTACAATTATATTGTAGATGGCGCATGTTTTTCCAACAGAAAAATTAAGAATTTGGTAATATCAGTGGGCATTCAGAATACCCATTAACATGTCAAACTTATAAACTTCAACTATGTAACGATTTCTCAAAGAACAAAAAATGCATTTTCATGCATCTGAAAGCACTGTTCTCAAATTCTAATTGAATTTGAGAACAGTGCTTTCAGATGCCGTAACGAGTTTTTAGGAGAAATATTAACTCATGACATAACGGAACCTCAAATACACGGAAAACACAGGTGTTTTCCAATTTTAGTTTAAAAACCTGAGCTGATGGTGAATTTCAAGGCTGGATTTTAAAAAAAATTCTGAAGTGTGTGTTCTAGTTTCTTTTTTAACGTCAATCAAAATTCGGTATGTGTTTTGCCCAGAACACTTATAGAGAAACACTTGTAAAGATTATTGTGTGGAATTTTTTTAGTTAGTACATCAAACATTTTTTCTTTGTTTTTGGACCAATCTCTTTCTGCGTGCTCATTTGGGAGCTCTTTTGTATTAAATACCAATTTCAAATTACGATTAAAAATAATAATACGTACCACTCACAGTGGCAAAGAATTTGTTTTAAGAAATTAGAACTAGCTCGGCAGAAATACTTGCAAGCTGACGATAGAAAACATCTTATGTTTTAAAATTAGGATTGGCTAAGAGCGTGTCGAATACGCATCAATTTAAGATTCCATAACAAATTCGGACAATTTAGAAGTTTAATACGTTAATGGTAATTAGAATATCCGACATAATATTTATTTTTCTTTTATATATGGAAATACTTTAAAGGCCATGATAAAGAACCTTAAAAATGTTCAGGAGATTAATTATATTATTATCACTTATAATTATGTTGTAGAGAACCTTTATCGCCTTTCGTGTTTTTATTTGTTTGTCATTGCTGCGACTTTTATTTTTTGTAGTTGTTTTAACACTTTTAACTATAGCATTTATTACCTATATACAAAGTAATTTGCATAGTATAAGTAAACTCGATGTAATTAATTGCAGCATTTCGAGAACAGGAGGTTGTAATAGTCTTTTTGTCTTATATTTGATAATAAATCCCCACGTCGTGCATGACAAGCAAAAACTATTCATAAAATGTAGAACCATTAAAGGCTATACAACATCTAAGACAGAGCTTTCGTACAATAATTTGAATAAAACCATGTCAGTGTTATATTGTAATGAATTTCATCTGACACGGTTTACAATAGCTGTACGCACTGCTGATACAGTTAGACATTTCCGTTGACTTCTAATCAATCTTCAATTTCGATCAATCGTATGATGGATTAATTTTAAACGGATCGATTTGAAGAAGAGTCGAACGCAGGCATGTCGCAGAGATGGTTTGACAAAAAAAAACAAAATTAGTGATACCTATATTACGTATATCCTGTCATTTCCCATTCTGGATGGACAAAGCTATCAAGGTCTTTAAAACAAAAAAAATAAACTAGTGACATCTTGACAGTAAGGCAGTAAGTAAAATCAAATTGAAATCAATGTATTGAACCTAGTGTTCCAGTAACAGCTACGAAGTATTTTTGAACGTCAAATCGTCATCGGTTTGGAAAAAACCTGTTTAGAGAAGAATTAAGAAGAACCAACACAGAGAACTACATTATTTTTAATACCCCTTGGCCAACTTCAATGATCTGTGCGCGGGAATATAATAGGCTGCCAAATTGTACATTTTTCTGCATGAAGCCTACCTACACTTTATTAATGAAATTACGAGCAGAACACATGTAAAAGGTACTTATGTATAAATAATTAATAAGTACCAAAATATCATTTCATTGTATAAATGCGAGATTTCCAATTTAGAATTTATTATGTGTTCAAGGATCTTTCGGTTATTTTTTGTTTCATTGCTGTCCTTAAATTCCTGATAAAATTACTCGGAAATTATAATTACTTACTTATTCACGTCATACATAAATATTGTAGGTACTTATCATAAAGCTAATTCCATGAATAAATTAATTCGATTTTATAATAATTTCCATTCATCATTCAAAGGTACGTCGCTCGGCACAGATCCATAAACAGGTAAATAATTATCTATTCTTTTCAGTTATTAAAATAATTAAAAAAAATTTAACAAACCATCCGGCCAGTATCCACCTACCGAAAATAGTTCACCAACCAATAAAAGCAAAATTTCGAATTCGGAATGTACCATATTACAAGTTTAATTTCAATTGTACATAAAATCCTGTACTGACTGTACGTGAAATGGGTCCATCCCAGTTCATTTTTATAATTTGCAATCCAACAAGCAAATACAGAACGTGCTATCTCTTTCCAGATACTATTTGATACTTGTGGAAACGTGAAGTAACCTTGGAATTCATCCAAAAGTAAATATCATTGACAACTAAATAACTAGTTTCCCGTAGTAAAGATACTTTAACGATAACAATTTTTACTTTGAGATTATCTTACAGAATATTTTCTATTTCATTTTGCTTATTTTTCGTTTACTAACGTCATTAAATCAGCATTATTTAATTTTTTTCTCTCTCCCTAGGTCTCTGAAACAACGTTATGTCTCTGAAATTATGAAAAAGAGATCTTATCTTATCTTTGGTATGCTGCTGCTTAACAATATTGTCAAATACATATAATGAAAAATTGTTGTTCTCAATAGACTTGCTATAATAATGTCTCATCTTATTACCGAGGCAGACATCGTACATATAACAATTGACATGCGGGTCTTTTACGATTGATATTCTCTGAATAAGAAACAGTAAAATAAAAAAAGCTTATGTAACTCGAACTCAAGGATTTTTATTTACAACCTGTGTACATTCTAGGTTTTTAGTGGGAACTGTTCGCAAGCTTTTATCGATCAGACTAGAAATCATGTATATAAGTTAAGGGTACATGTTATGTACAAAATTTGAACAATAAAATAATGACGTAGATATATATATATATATATATATATATATATATATATATATATATATATATATATATATACCTAGGTATTGAATGCTGATGTACATATTATTTAGTCACAACTTCAGGTTTGACCTAGCATTAAATATAAATGTACACAAACGTAATTGATTGTTATTTTGTTACACAGGTAACTCGCGTTCAGGGTTGTTCATCAAATATTTACATAATACATAATATGGAATTAGTGTTATTCTATATCGGTATCTCTTTTTAAGTACTGTAATAAAACTGTACTGTAAAATATGATCGATTTATTAAATATTATTTTCTATAATAATATTATTTGTTTTAGAGAAAAATATACTTTTGTGGATGTAATATAAAGTATAGACAAGAACTTCTCAGGATAACTTGTGTTAACAAAATTTTATAAGTACTCATTATGAACCGATTACGAAAATATGTAAAGAATGCAGAACATGTGACAGCCTTATACATAATGACAGTTTGTGGAAAAGCAGTATCGTTTGTTCGTAGAGCCATTAAAGCAATTACTGATGTTTAATGGAACTATGACAGCCTTGTCGCTATGTACCTAATCCTTTAATGACCTTGATACATAAATTCTGCTTTTACGTATCTATCTAAACATTTTTTAGAACATTTATAAGTCAATAGAACATGAAATCAAGCAATGTAATATTTATTTAATGTTATTTAATGATGTATAGAGTCCGGTAGAGAACTGTAATAAAATAATAATGCAATACATATGTACGAATTAATCATTATTATTTTTATTTCTTTTGTTTGCATTATTATTACCTAATCATCTATGCCTACCCGTAAACATAATTAAAAATAAATAAAAATTGACCTAAAGCATGTAACAGCTAGGATATTTTTGACAATATCTATTAAATAAAAATAAAGTCAGTAAATAAAATACCACCGCCTTTGCATGGTTCCTACGCTGTACACGAAAACTACAAACCGCTTCTAAAAGAGAAATTTTAAACTTGTTGATCTGAGAGAGTAAGAAAAATATAAAATGTGCCAGCTGCTTATTTTCCCGCGCCGGCCGTTAAAGTCGGCCATGGAATAGGGCTTTTTACAAGGAGCTTGTATTGGCCGTGGGGTTACAAATTGTCACTATATCTTAACTTACACTTCGTTATCTGTAAGCCTAAATACTTATTGCTAAAATCTGAAAATGGTGTCAAAGTGTAATTTTGTAAGTTTGTAGAATTCTATAATGGTCTATACAAACGAAATTTTGACTCAATTTCGAATGTTCCACTTTTCAATTTCAAAATTTTGGACTCAATTTCGACTGCTCCACTTTTCATTTTCTATGTGTGATAATAAATTGATAAATGATAATCTTATAACAGCGCTCTTGCTATAACTAAATTGTTTTGTACACTGCTATATCGATATCATTCATCACGTAAGTAGGTACTTACATAAGATAATGCCCATACAAACATTTTCGTTAGATGTAGTGTAACTAACACATTATCTTATCATATTATTACTTTAAGTTAGTAATTCTTGCAAACTATCAACCAAAAGGTATTTTTCTGAAACGGCTCTAACGGTTTGAATGAAATTTAGTATTTGGGTAATGTTTTATTTCCAAGTTGATTTAGAATAGGTATTATCCCTGAAAAATTTCTTTTCGCACAAAACTGTTATCTGGAATATTCTATTCTATCTCATGGACTCTTGAAATCCCTGTGGGCCCAGACAAGTTACTCAACAGTCGTAAACGCTAGTAAATAGAATGACAAATATCACGTAATCTAGAGTAACGAATTTTATATTGGCAGTCAAACGTTATTAACTTTCTTAAATAACAAACGAAACATAAAGTCATGTGTAAACCGCCGTATAAACCGTAGCCAAGTGGCACTTTTGACCAGCAATAACGCCAGCAACCGCACGCTTATTACGTAACTTGCAGACAGCATGCGACAGCCAATATCGCGCGATATCTGCTGTCAAAACGAGAATTTGTGCAATGTAATTGTACAGTGGCGCTAAATTAACTGCCAAAAGTGCATTTTATGGTCACAGAATAATAGATACGCAATCGTCATATACGATAACAATTTTTTATTACAATTAGTCACCGGTCGCGTAGTGATCGCGTGGCTGTCGCTGTCTGCTATTTTTTAGGTAATAACCCCGCCGTTTGGTTTGTACGCAGCGTTTGCCACTTGTCTAGCCGCTCTAAGCAGCTATTTCGCTACATTTTATACGGCGACTTTACTTTTCGTTTGATTTAATAGAAAGTTAATAACGTTTGACTACCAATTTAAAATTCGTTATTACACTAGATCGCGTGGTATTTGTCATTCTATTCTATTCTACTAGCGTTTACGACAATTGAACCACTTGTCTAGGCCTCCCGTAGGCTTAAATAAATATACATGCATTGTTATTAGCTACCTACTCAACAACAACAACTATCTGTAATGTGTACTCATGTCTGCAAATAAATGAATAAAAAAAGGTACAGAAAAAAAGGCACTAATAAGTAACTCAAAAGACACTGAGTGAAGCTCAGTTGCCAAGGTATTACTGTAACAAAAGAAAAAAGAAATCTACCATGAAAACATATTCTTGACAGTACATGATTAAATGTAATGCGTTAATATTGAAATATTTTTTATTTCCATTTGATATTATGTAGTTCTAAGAATGTTTATTGAAACGCGCTTTCATTTGTTATTTTCTCTTTAATTGTAGGTACCTAAAAATTACAACGATTACAAGAACATTCATTTCTTTTGTTTTTCGAAAATGTGAATACATCCTAGAGATAGGAGCCTCTGGTTGACCTCGGCCTAACATTACATAATTCGTTGACTCAGCAAAAATGAAAAAGTTGATCCTGTAGAACAAAATTACAATACTGACTGATTATTATGCTTGCTGAGTTCGTATAACAATCCGGGCAAAAAAATATTCCTATGACTGTTTTTTCTTCAATTCTATATTATGTAGATAATATGTGTAGCCTGTATATTTTTGTGCCTGAAACAATAATGCATGTATGTATACTCTTAAATGATTTGATTTCGAACAAATTTAATGTTGTGAGTGTACGACTCTCAAATGAGTTATTTCAACGATATTATTATACTATACTAATACACTCCATCTATTTGATTACCCCGTTACAGATACAGCGTGAGGTTACGTATCTGGGTCAATCCACTATTTTATGCACACTTTGCTGTCTTTAATACAGATCTATAATATAATATAATTTTTAATAACATAAAAATATACTAATTTATGATAATGCGTTACGTTACATAAATGTTGTTTTAAACGTATTGTGAACTCTTTGGAACACAAAAACTACTACTACAAGAAGCGTGTTTGTGCTTCTGAAAATATGTGATTTAGATCAAATATTATGGTAACTCAGTATACAAATTAGTCGCTCCGGTCCATACATTATATCCCTGTCCTGAAACCAGTGAGTTAACCAGTGAGGTAACGCGAATGACAGTTTTCAGGAGTGCGTGCGGTGTTTTTAAACAGATAGCTATTAAAGCACGAAAATTAAAAAAAAATGTTTTAATTTTTTAAAACTGTTTGCCCGTAAATTTTCCAAATTGTAGGTATTTTAATTGAGTGGCCTAACTATGTATGAATGTATAATTAATTTCCCTCAGTCATTAATATATGTGTTATAAATAGCAATACTAACTATAATAGATAAACATTAAATATTTACATGTTTATCTATTATTATCTGTATAAATTGATAATGAATAGAGGTAATAAAAGATAAATTAGGTTGATGTGATTCATTCGTAATAACGATTCCAAAGGGTGAAGTTTTGTATAAAGTTTGTTGAGAGCTTTTGTCACGCAAGATAACCATTCGACTGACATTACATACTTATAATAAGTTGTACATACATTATGCACAAAATATGTGTTTAATGTGTAGAGAGTTACTTCAATAAAGCAGCTGATTACTTTCTCACTCAAGTCTTAAAAAACAATAAAGCTGGTTACTTAATTACATAAAAGGTACTTGGTAAACAGGCTAACAACTTGTGGTTGTCATTGTAAACCATAGCTAAAAATGACGTCAGCGTATTATTCTTTTGCACAATCTGTCTATCCCGAACGCGAAATGACGTAACGTTATGTACGAAATGTATGTAGATTATATATAATATGTTAAATAAACGAAGGTGTTTATTTGTATTGTGCCAGCTATAAAAAAAGAACAATATTACTCTTTCAAAATTTGTATGATATATTTTCAATTTACAAGTTCAGTTGAAGATATTGTATACACAATTACAATAAAAAATATCATAGTATTCTGTTAATTTGCTAGTATTTTATGACTAATATTATTTCTTTGATATGTTAACTACTAGATAAGTAAGGAATACCAAATAAATAATGTCGGAATCTATGTGGAAATAAACAGGCGGAAACGTACTGAATTAACGTGACATTACATCACACGTGTTGTTTGGTATATATTATTATATGGTATGTAGTAGATATTATGTAAATTATAAATAATAATAAGATATTGGTAACTCTACAGCGTATAATAGTGCAAAGTAAGCTCACAGGTTAATTTAAAGAATGTATTTTTTAATTACAAATTTTTATGTTTGTGTGTGCAATAAATATGAATAAAAAAAGGAACAATTATAACGAGCAATGGCTAAAATACAAACGTGAAATTCAAAAGGTACTATTGACTTTGGGAATTATTCTTAGAACTTAAATAGGGAAGTTAAAAACTATTTTTTCCAAAACATCGTGGGAGAGGTATCACGTTGAATCATGAATTAAATATGTAACAACTTATTTTGTGTTACTTTTTTTAAAATCGCATAAAAATTCAGTTCTGCAAGACCTATTACTCTAGTATCCAAATCATTGTTCAGGAGAGGAGGGAGTAGGTATAAAAGTAATCGATTTTCGCCTGATGAACGGCGAGTTAAACAGTGATTGGTAATTGAAGTTATTGTTCCATAGAATTTAAGAATTTCAGTTAAATACAGTTTAAATCAAGGGAACATTTTAAAAATTATTACTCAACCACTGGTTATACCCATGGTAACATGAACAAACTACCAATTTCAACTAATTTATTGTCTATATCGCGACGGCATGTGACCGTATGGGACCGTATGATAAATCCTGGACATTGAGAATGAGGTGTAGATTTAAGGAAATTTATTGGAATTGCAGTATGTTAAATACTTTTTTACATAAAAAGGAAACTACGTCAAATTTTATTTTGGGGTTGGTGACATCGGACGATGTCCAGAACACTTATTACATAAACACGACTCACGCTTGGCCGATATTCGTATAGAATCTTACACCCGGATTATTTGTTTTAGTTTTGCCGCAGTTTCATATCAGTACGTATCTACATTAGTATTGACTATCTAATAAGTATTGTTATCTCTAAAAAATCTTAAAGTTCATGAATAATTCATTAAATTTAAAACTCGTTTGTATTTTCTTTCGCGTCTTAAACTTTTTCATGTTGTGTGTCTTCAATATTACATTGATGAAGGTTTTTTTTAGTAGCGAATTTGCGATTAATAACGAAATTACTTAAGATTGGTAACAAAATTAATTAAGTACTTATCTACTGGATTAATAAAATATGAAGAGAAGTCTCTGTTTCAATTATACATGGGTATTGACGTAAAAAATGGAAGATATGTACTTGTTTACTTTTATATTAATTAAAAGCTTAAAAATGAATTTCTCTGATTGATTTAAGCTGAAATGAATTTTTCAATTAATCACCTTCATGTAACATTTAAGTGAGGTTTTATTTCGAAACTTGTTGCTTGTAATAGCTGCTTTTTAGAACGTAATTCAATACTTAATATCATTTAAAACAATAAAATAAATAAGTGCGCTTCACTCAGTACACATTTTTGGACTTATACAACGCGTTTATGTCTAATTAATGATTAGGAGATCTGAAGTTATTTCATTTCTTTGACTGTCCCATTGGTGAAATAATTAGAGCATCGTTAGAAGTGGAGGGTCACAGGTTCTAATTTCGATCAGGGCGATTTATATAACAATTTTATTTGATTCCTTAGATTCCGGATTTATTAGGTGGTGGAACCCATAGTACAAGCCCGTTGCTCAGTTTGGACTCATATAATAATTAGTGTAATTGTTTGGAAACTATTTCACAAGAAATAGTGACAAATATTGATTTTTTTAAAACAGAAATGTAACTTAAAATTAAATGCGATAAGAACTCTATTTAGTAACACAGACATTTTAAGTTACAGTATAATTCGTGTAGAGTAGAACAAATGATTAAAAGTTTGTAATCTAATATACGTCAATTGTTTTATTTCACCCCAGCAAAGGTAAATTCTCGTTCTTCTCTCACACCAAATAGTTATTTAAAATGACGTGTAACTTTGACACAGAGACAATGGCGATAGGTGAGTTATTTACGTTTATGTTATATGGCTTTAGATAATTTCCCATTTGAAATTATAATTTATTTGTATTGCAAAATAGAATTTAATTCTGATACCACGTTAATTACATCCTTGTGATTTAAACATTTTTATAACTAAATCTACTTATGATTTCAATAACAATATTCTTTAAAATAATAATATTAAAAATATTGGTAAATATTCAAAACCATAATATGCAATAAATAACAAGAATTATTGTGTATCTTAAAATTACCTAAGTGGCAAGCTTGTAATACACACATACATACACATACACATCCTCACGCTGTATCCCTAACGGGGTAGTCAGAGAGGACGGAGCGCCAAGTGTCGCGGTCCTCACATACTTCTCCCGCTTTCTCGAATCTCATCAAGCTTTTAATTCACGCATAATATGGGTGAATAGGTACCATGCTTGCTCTAATCTATGGTACTGTGCAGCGGGGTATACCCATTAATATCCAGACTTTCAGATTTCAATTCGAATAATATATTTACACATGTCCACAGTTTGATAGCAAAACGGAAAATATTGAAAATTCTGCACAATTTATAATTTACACGAAAAAAATAGACACTAATAGATTAAGCCTTCGTTTCTTTTATATTTCTCTTTAGATAGTAGTCGTCTATTGTGACACTAAAGAATTGCGTGCACGCACGTACAGTATTCAAAGCAACAATCCACCGTCAGGTTTCTAAATCTAGGTGACTCGGTTATTATAATCTCAACCTATTATAATGCAGGTGTTATTTGTCATCTCGTTGAGATAAATGTCACAGTTCATATGCAAATTGTGTATAAAACATACTTGTTTCTACCCAGAATCTTTCCATAATTATATTATTGAGTTTTGTTAACAAACAGGCATCGTTTAAATAAATGCAAAAATTGAGCTATCAATAAATATTTCACATCGTATTTTTGCGTTTATAAAATATTCTGGAAACCGTGCAAAGAGAGCATAACGAAAATGATTTAATTTTTGCGGCAGTGTGCTTCTTCATTTTACTTTCACTTATTATTTCAGTATTGTAATATGAGCATAATTACGGCATTACATCAATTCATTAAACACAAATAGAAACATTGAGATCTCTATCAAATTGTCTATTAAACGCTAACGAGTGTTTCCTATTAATTAAACTTGAAATGAAATATTTTAATAAACACTTAATTACAATTTGTTTATAAATAAATGCTTCACAGTGTGGCCGGATTGCGCACGGTAGTGTGAAGAGAACGGTGCGGTACAACGCGGATGTACAAAAGATGCCGGGACATCCGCGCTCGGCAGCTAGCGCGACGACACTGGCCCGTATCGACCTCTCTGACATAACAATGAATGGAGGACCCGTCACCGCAGTCTCTCACTGCAAGCACATTACTGCACTGCAGCTTTATTTTTGGCAAAGCACTTCGGTAATTGCTAAATGAAAACTTATTTTCGAAAGAGATCACCGCCTGAAATTTGTGCCAAGAAAGACATTTGCGTACTTAGAAATTATTCAACGACTGACCCAGTTCAGCTAGATACTCTATGTCTTTTGAATTTATGGGCTTCGTATTTTATCGCTTTCACGGGATGTTTTCATTTAGGATTTACAGTGTTTTCCTTTAATGTGTCTCGCCTAAACACTACAGAAAAAAATGCAAAGCACGCAGAGCGCAAGCGCAAAGCATCAGCTGAGGCGACCTTGTCCCCTCCCACATTATAACAGATATTCGACCCAATTGAGAGAAAACTATGGTCACAATTTCAAGGTTATTTAATTTAAAAAGTTCAATAACACGAGCTTTTAGATTTACAGTTTGTGTCATTCTCTTCTATCGTAAGAAAAGATCTGTACACAAACGTATGTACATATGTACATATAAGTTATTATTAAATCAAAAAAAATAATGGTCTTTTAAGCAAAAAGCTGTTCGTGGGGTATTACTTTGTAACTAACACATTCTGAAAAAAGAAAAAATAAGGACAGATATACCCGTTTTCATAACGCAGGAGAAACCCAACCCCCCGGGTGTGACATTGTGTAATATGGGGTTTTATCCATAAAACCTCTTGCGATGGTCATCCTTAGCGCGTTGTCGAGGGACTACAGAGCGTCTAGACAAGACTGGCAAAGGCTCCGTAGAATCAAAACGCTTGGTGGCGTTATTGCTCGTTAAAATAACACGGCTACGTCTTATACGGCGGTTTTCACATGACTTTACGTTTCGTTTGATATATAAGAAAGTTAATAACGTTTGACAACCGGTTTAAAATTCGTTACACTAGATATCGTGTTATTCTTATTCTATTCTACTAGCGTTCACGACAATTGAGCCACTTGTCTAGGCCCTCAGGATCTCTTACGGAACGCATCGGAGTAGAGCGTGTATGCGCCGCCTTGCATATACATTATACATTAGGGGCGGCTTGCACCAGTTGGTGCAAACTCGATTAAAACTCGATTTAAGAATTTGACGTCTCGCTTGCACGTACTATTAAATAACTGGTGTAAGCGAGATGTCAACTCATTAAATCGAGTTTAAATAGTTGGCGCAAGCCACCCTAAAAGGTAGATTAGAAAACTGCGATATATTTCGGTCACTACCGTTACGGTCACTACTTTACAAAACGGCATCAACGCATGTTAGGAGACAGGTTCATCGATATAGTATTTATATCATTATGATATTGAAATTGAGTATTCAGTTATTATAAACAATGAAGCAAAATAAATTCTCCCTAATTTTGGTGAACTGGTTGCTACTTGATAGTCATCATTGATAGATATTATATACTCGTATGTATATACAAAAAAGGCTGGGCGCTTTCTTGTGTTTAAAACAATTTCGCTGTGATTTATAATCACTTGTGAACATTATTTAATGTGTAATATTAGTGTGCATTATTTAATGTAGATAATAATCATCATTAATAGTCATAATAATTACTAATAGGTATTAATTTAGCATAAAATTATTTCATCTGCTGACACAAGCCACAAAATATAATGTGATTGACATATCACACGGTCACACCATTTTGATTAGTATCTCCATCATATTTATATACATATATATATATGTAATTCTTCTGTACGTATGTATGTCACTGAACTCCTAAACAGCTGGACCAATTTCGATAATTTTTTTTGTGTGTGTTTAAGTAGGTCCCTGGATGGTTTAAATTCACAATTAGACCAGTAATCGAGTGCTATAATTTTTTTTTAATTTCGCGCAGGACAACGTCCGTCGGGTCCGCTAGTACTAGCTGCATATAGTACTGCTAAATCTGCAAAGCTATAGCTTACATGAAGACTTATGGCCCTACACATACACAATATATTTCTTGTATATGTATAACTTGTGTAACTATTATACATATTAAAACTTTTTAAGAGAAAAATTGAACTGACTTCATAACAACTAATAAAACACTGAAAAGTACAAAATAATTATTTTTCACTAATCAAAACCCAAGTACAAAAATAACTTTTTAAATACGATACAAATACCTTTGTAATTAAAGAGAGTTACTGAAATCGGTGCCAAGCCTACCGAACTAATAGACTTTCTGTTGCTGTTTCTTGGTTTGGCATCGACTTTAGTAGCTATGTCAAATTTAATTATATGGGTAAGGGTATTTCTATTGTATTTATTAAGTTTTATACTTGAGTATTGATTAGTAAAGAAAAAGGAATAATTATTCCGTACTTGTCAGTGTTTTTGTTCTGAAATCTGTTTAATTTTTTTAAGTTATTTATTTTTCCCTTTTTAGTGGTTTTGACCTAAATAACCATCCAAAGCAGGTCTAGAACTACGTTTTTCCTATTTCTGGAACGGAATGTAAAAGAATCATTAAAATATATAAACCATTGAGGAATTATCTGATGTATCTTCGACATCTAAGATCAATTACGAATGAAATTAAAACGGGACCACCTTGGAGCTATACTGAACCAAACGCCAAAACAATCATTGAAATTGGGTCATAAACAAAGGAGTTATTCAAACGTACATGAAATAATAATTAATTAAGAATAAGGTAAGTAACATTTGTAAGCAACTGGTCGAGGCTACGGGTCGGGCTGGCAGCTTCTGTCAAGGCATCAGTTTGGCTATTTAATTTCAAAGAGGTGATGCTGCCAGTCTGCTGGGCGCGCTAAGTAATGGCATTTTTCTAAGCGGCAACGTTGAGGAAGTCTATTATTTAAAATAATGGTTAGTTTTCAGTTTGTAAAGTTAACGTTAAGATAAAGATGTTTTATAGGTATGTTTTATAGGAAAAGATAAGATGTATGTACTGATTTATATTAATAAAGATTAATTTAATTAATAAGATTAATTAAGAATCGAGAATCTCCTCCTTTTCTGAAGTCGGCTAACAATGTCAGTGTTATAAAGACTATTGTTTATTCCATGTTATTTCAAAACACGATATTATATTCTAATATTACACAATAGTAATTTTCATTCATTCATTAATGTATTTTTATTTCTTGTTAAAATATTATAGATATTGTACTTCACACTTTTTATTTAATTACTGGGATGTACGTATAATGTAGATACCTATAAAACATTAATTTTATTCCTTAAGTTATAATTATCAGTTAAGTGAGAGAGACCTGGCTTATTTTTTGTACATTTTTTTCGCACATTACATAGAGAAAGGTGAAAAAAGCTCTCAAGTCGTTTTTTTATCTGTGTATATGTTTGTGACTAATTAAAATCGTGACTGGTAATCAAATTAAATACATCCGACGAGCATCTATATTGCCAATTCATCTTTGAATTTATTTACCTTTTGATAAAAAGTCTATTAAGAACTTGCTTCGCTTTTTTTGTCGCAGTTTAGTTTTTTAATCGACTGCCGCGAAGCTAACGAAACGAGAATCAGTTTCTGTAATATGTTATTATATTGTATAACACAGTTCTAACTATTGTATGTGGATAAACAGACTAAGAAAAGCTTACCCACACTGAGAGTAATATATTTTAAGGTGCGTTTATAATTCAAGTTTTCAACATTGAACAATTATACTAATTGAAACATTAAGTATATGTAGATTGAACGCTTTCAATAAGACAACTATATATTAACAATATACTCTTATTCGATTTCGTATGCAGATCCTGTAGAAACTGTAGATCCGTGGACGCTCTTTTCCGAATGCTATTCCGAATACTATATAAATATTTGCTATTTAAACATTAATACTATTTATTCATCAAAAAGACTAGGATAATCTCGCACTTGTTGTTGTTACTGACTAAGAAATGACGGAGAATATAATAGTAATAGACGGCATTTTCAGTTTAAGGTGGAGACAGGATCAATACACAGCAAACTCAAACTATGATTTTTTTTTGTTTCTGAGAAGGGAGATTATCCCCATGGACACTCAGGCGGACTCTACGCAGACTGAGATGTGTCGGACTCGAACCAACTAAAAAAAGATCCACCTCTTTGCTGTTAGTCCTAGTGGCTCTTACAGCGTCACCGGTCGTGTTGGAGCGAGCGCAGAAGGCACCCTGCTAGATGGTCGACCTCCTGAGGGTTTCTCTAGCCGAGGGATACTTCGTATTGTGGGCAAACCACGGGCTGAGAACGTCGCCAGGGGTGTTTCCGCACCTGCGTGCATATTAACAGGGTTCTTATTCGGATGCGGGCAGCACCCCTAGCGGACATGGCCGGCGTGACAGCTGAAGGAACATTCTTATGCCTAGTGTTTTATGCTCATCCATTATATTATGAATTATGCTTTCATTTAATTATGCTCTCTATGATTTGGCCGACTGATACGGCTTACTTGGAATGTTTTTGCTACCAAAATTAGAAAAACAGAAAACTTATGAAATCACGGCGGTCTGTCTGCCTGTGTCTCTCTATCTGTCTGTTTTCGTTCCTTCGCAGACTTCCATGGAATTTAGAAAACAGCATTAACAAAACTGGGAATAGAGACTCTAAACCCTAAACTAAAAAGCAAAGAACTCCTTTCTTGGAACAAACAATGTCATGAAATAAATTAACAATTCAAAATTTTCTATATTAATGTTTGGCACACTAAAACATGGCTGTAACATACATACTAGTGCATATTTGTAATTTGGGTTCTCACAATGAATGAGTGTTTTGTATTCATGGAAAGGGGTTCTGATCAATTTTCACGATCTCCCTAATGGAATTTCGTAAAAGTACAGAGGCACAAATATGCACAAAGATCTGTCATACACTAAGGTTTTCAGAATCCCACGTCAACTATACAAATCCGCTACTAGTGTTGTGTTAATAAACTACTGTTGTAATTAGTTACCTACCTATCTTATTTTTCTACTAACCTATCTTATTTTGATATTTACGATGATAACGAGTAACAATGATTTAAAGTTTGAAAACAAAACGATATCGTAACCTCTAAAAACAGATTACTATCCCCTGGCACTGATGATACCTACGTTATGTACATGCAAATTCCTAAGTCAAGAATCTCTAGTTTTAATTTTTTATTTAATTTTTTAATTTTTGTACATTACATTTTTTGTACACACACACACACATTTTGTATGTGAAATAGTTTCCGAATATATTTTTGAAACACCGCGCGAGAAAAATATAGTACATTACAAACGGAATGAAATGTGATAGTCATGTGGTAATGTCTTTAACATTTGTTAGATGTGATACATTTGCATCATTATTATACAAATTAACATTTACATATACAGTGTACATAAAAACGAGACAGTTACTTCATTAGATGAAAGGGCATAACTTTAGTATGTAGTTACAAAAAGAATTACCGAAAAAAAAGTATCCATTTAAGAGTTATGACCATTTACATTTTCTGGTGTTATCACCACCATTTCTCGTAAAAGCGGATGGAACGTGTAAAGTTACAAATTTTAAACCAAACATATTTTTGTTATTTTTTAAAAATTTCATCCGTCATTGAAATAAAGCCTGAAAATCAACTTCAAAAATATTGCATAATATGCCCCTTCACAATGTTTACAAATTGCTACGATCATGAACTCTAATTAAAAAATACGTTATTTCCACATACACAGGAACATCAACCTTATCGTTATTTATATAAAGGCGATTTCCGTGGCTTTGTGAAATTAGGTAAAAGTTAAATTTCGGTGTCTACTTGTCGTGTTATGGGGAAGCACAACTGAAGTAAATTATGTTTTGTCCTCTATCTTTGTTATTATTATATAACAATACTTTATTGAAGCGTAATCAAGATGCAATCTCCGTATACTATAGACTGTTTAAGAAGGTATCCCGATTTCATATACATCCCGTATAATTCAGAAGAGTTTATGTACCTATATCTATATACCTACTTACAACTGATTATGACGTAATACGGATTGATTCGTTTTTTGTGTTTTATACTTAAAAAGCAATGAAAGCTTATGGAAATCAAGGAGATTATGTATATCGTATATGTGACCTCCTTGATGGAAATAAGTGCTTATTGTTTTATAATTATGGAACCTCGGTAAGTATTTGCTTATCTGTCACTATGGTCACCATTTACATGTAATCACCCTTGGTCACCAGACGCTGGTAGGTATTTAATGATAATAATAATGTATTTGTTCCCATTACACATACATTTTGTTTTACACATATACATAGTCTCCAAATCTACACATATTTATTTTCCACATATACATACATAGTCTCTAAATGCTAAAGTTTAAGGTTTGACGCGTCCGGAATCCGAACTAGGTAAAAACCTGTATTACAGGCTCCAGCGCCCCGCCCCTTGAAAGTTATATAATGTTTTTGTGCAAATAATTTTTAAAGTAACAATTTTTAAAAATTAAATAATAATAAAAGAATATATAAAATAGAAACAACGTATACAATTACCTAGGTACAATATTAAGACACGTACGCATCATATTTTGTGCATGTGAATGAGTGAAAGTAAAACAGTGATTTTTTGTGGTGAGTGTTTATACAGATATAATGTGTAAGCCGTTTAACTGTATGAGGGTACATATTTTTTTATGGGAATAGCTTACATATGCGTATGAACGTTTCATGATTTTGGGTGAAGATCTTCAGTGTCATCGTAGGATTTTTTTAGCAGTGATACTATTTCCTTTTTGCATTTATATTTGTTAAATGAATATATTGTGATCTCATGGTTACAATACAATAGAATACAATACAATATACTTTATTGCACCAGTACAAATATACAGTCACAAAGAAAAATATAATAAAAATGTACAATTTAGGCGGCTTTATTGCTAGAGCAATCTCTTCCAGGCAACTTTAAGGTAAAGAGAAAAAAAAACAGAGAAAACCTGTGGATGGTGCGAAAATAAAAATATTAATAAATATACATATACATCCAGTACAAATATTATATAAATATATAAAAATTAATAATAATGAATTACCAACATAGTATAATTAATCACATTACAAATGAAAAGACATTACCCTGCATCCACCTGCACCTTTATACAGGTAAATGCAAGGCAATGTCCAGAAGCTATAGAGAAAGATAGTAAATATTGAGTTCACGTTGAAATTGAGCAAGTGTGTTAACACTTCTTAACATCAATGGGAGAGAGTTTCATAAACGAACCGCTCGAACGCTGTAGGAATCAGAAAAGAACTTTGTAGTGTGGGAAGGAATTTCAAGACGGAGAGTTTCACAGTGTCGTAGGATTCGATCTCGTCCACTGCGAAATTAAAAATTATTTTTTAGATAAGCTAGTATCAAAGGATGAACAGAATGGAATAAAGAAGATTAAGGATGTGTGTGTTACAGCGAAGACGAATTGGAAGCCACTTGAGCTGTGCGCGAAACTCTGAGATATGATCATAGTTGCGTAGTCCAAATATGAACCTGATACAAAAATTTTGAAGACGCTTAAGTTTATTTAATTGCTCCTCTGTGAGATCCAGGAAACTGACATCAGCATAATCTAGAATAGGCAGCAATATTGACTGAGCAAGCGCTACTCTTGTGCCCGGAGGCAAGAAATTACGCAGTCTTCTGAATGATGCCGCGGCAGCAAACAACTTTCGCCTGACCTCAGCAATTTGTGGTGACCAGGACAAAGTACGATCAATATAAATTCCAAGAACCTTCACGTGTTCGCAATATGGAATACAATTTCCGTCAACAAAAACGGAAGGAATGGAATTCCAGTCAAGTTTAGAAATCATATTGGGGCTGCCAACAACGCTGGCCTGAGTCTTGGAAGGATTTAATTTTAAGCCGTAAGACTTACTCCACTCTGAAATTTTTCTCAAGTCACCGTTGATGACAGCCACGGCATCATGTATATTTTCCAATTTCGCATGTGTGTAAATTTAAAGATCGTCTGCATATAGATGGTAGGAAAAAGAAATATGAAGAGTAATAGTATTAATGAAGAGGAAAAACAGAAAAGCAGACAACACGCCACCTTGCGGGACGCCAGCAGATGTTTGACACCAGGTTGAAAAGGAGTCATCTATGCGAATGCGTTGCCGCCGTCCGTGCAAGTAACTGCGAAACCAGTTAATTGCCGTTGGAGATATGTTAAGGGAGCGAAGTAACATTAATAAAACGTCAAAAGCCATATTATTAAACGCGTTACTAAAATCTAAAAGAGTCTAAGAGAGTAAGCTATTTATTTTCCATCGCCAATCTCATATCGTCAGTGATTTTGAAGAGAGCAGTAGTCGTACTATGGACCAGGCCGGAAACTAGATTGGAGAGGATTTAAAATACTGTTGCTAGTTAGGAAATAATTAATTTGTTGGAATACAAGACGCTCGAGCACTTTGCTACGGTTACGACCAAGTATTTAATGACAACACTCCCTCAACCTTTGGACAATGACAAAATGTTGTATAGTATGTGGTGTGACTATGGGCAAAAATACAAAAGTCAGAACTGTTACGCATTACGCATTATATTATACATTACGCATTGAATAAATCATGTATTTTATTTTAGCAATGTTTAAAGTTTATTTATTATGACCTAGCCAGCTTCTCACTACATCAAAACCCTCCTAAGTCACCCAATAGGTTTCAGAGCATGATTTTGCTGTAAATATCAGTGAGTGTCGTCAGTAAAGGTTATAATTTTGCACATTATCAATTGTAAATTGCATAGATCATTAATGTACACAAGAAATAATGTAGGACCCATTATACTGCCTTGTGGGACTCTAGTAGTAATAGGTAGATCCTCTCTAACGTAGTCACCGATCTTTACACGCTGATATTTATGTGATAAACAATCTTAAAAAGATTTTTTTGAATTCCGCTTATTCCAAGTGATTTAAGTTTTGTACAAAGAATTTGAGATAGTGTCAAATGCCTTTGCAATATCAAAATAGATGATTAAGCACTTAATATTTTTATCAAACGATCTAACAACATAGTCAATTAGGTCGTGAACAGCGTTAGATGTTAAACTACCTGCCCTAAATTACTGATTACTTACTTACTGACCTTTATGAAATGGATGTACAAGTGCTATCTTGAAGATGTCGGGAAATTTGCCTTTTGATAAACACAAATTGCAAAAATGAGTCAGAGGTGGTGTAATAATATTATTATGCATTTTGAGTATATTAAATGATATGTCACCCCAGCCAACAACACAATCTGTTTTTAAAGAGCTAATAAGACGTTCCACTTCTTGGAAATCTGTAGGTAACAAAACAAAATAGGTGCTTTTTTTGTGAGTTGTTTGATATTTATAAAAAGAAGGACTATAACTAAGTGACTTATTCTCAATATTAACGAAAAATTCATTTATCTTGTTCACAAAATCTAAAGGTTTGTCTTCAAGAGTTAATATAACTTACGGGGTAGTTTTTAATTTGACTAATTTAGTAAGGTTGTGTATGGTTTTCCAAACATTTTTAGGGTCTTTTCCTGCTTTCTTAAACTCATTCCTTTCATAATCGAACGATATATGAGATTTGCAGTATAATGTTATCAGGTGATTTTTTAAATTTAAGATGCATTCTATCGCGGTTCCTAATACATTTGAGAATTCCTGGAGTAATCCATGGTTACATAACTACTTTGGCACGAGGTATAACCATTACTGTACTACTTTCTCTTATTAATTACATGAGAGAGTTGACGAAAAGCAACAGTGTTATATATGGGTGTGAAGTCAACATCCAAGATAAGATTTATTATAATCGACTTTGGATATCTGTCTGGGTTAGGTGGTTACTTATATGTACATAATGTAAGCATAACAGCATAATGATCCGTAAGTGTTGATTCAATAACAAGGGACGGAGCTTTAGTATTAGTTTTGATCAGGTAATGGTCAAGACACGCATCACCACTAGTAGAAAATGTAGGTATGTAGGAAGGACACCATGAACTGCAGCAAGCTCTAAATATTGAGATGCTTTTGTAACAATTGAGTTCGAATTAATATTAATGTTTATGTCTCCCATAACAAGAATGTTTTTGAATGAGAACATTTGTATCAATAGTGAGTCTACAGATTGTAAAAAAATATTTATATTCCAATAAGATGGAGATCTGTATATTGTTGTAATATATGTATCTGTGCTTAATAATAATACTTAAACAGTTCCCATCAACAAAGGATGGTTCGTCTATAGTGTAATTCAAAACGCCATTTCGAAGGTAAATCAGGACGCCCCCACACTTATTACAATTTTTTTGCGTGAAAGTATAGTTGGAGCCCTCTAATTGCGGAGTGACTGGACAATAATGAAGCCAACATTCAATAAGTACTATAAGGTCATACTCTAATAATTGAGTTTACTGTTTACTGTGATTTGGAACAAGAGTTATACAAGCCTCCGGTTGACATATAAAGAAAGCTGATACTGACATATTGTCTATGTCATACATACATACATATATCCTCACGCTGTATCCCTAACGGGGTAGTCAGAGAGGAAGGAGCGCCAAGCGTCGCGGTTCTTATTCTTATACTATTATCATCAATTATCATTCATGTTATCGAAATATATATAATTCACTAAAATGACCCAAAAAGGAGGATATACGTTATGAAGATTTTATAGTTTTAGACCCTTGCAGTTTGGTTTGTGTAGCTTTTAGTTTGGTTATTGTAGCTTAGAGTAATAATAAAAACAAAATACTTACACTTCATTAAAATATCTTAAAGATGAAGCCATATAATTAAAGTTGTTTTCTGAACCTATTCAATAATGTAAATATATAAAATATTTGTAAATGTAGGTATTGGTATATGTAATATAAAGCATATTAGTAAATTGTAAAGTTAGAATTGTAATGAGTATGTGAAGTCGTACGGTTTTATCACTATAATGAAAATATTACAACATGCATGGTAAGAATTAACTGTTAAAATTAGTGTGCATACATGCAACACTGGTTTTCTAAAAATTTGGTATGAACTCATAATCAGTCCGTCTTTGTTTTTTAGCTTGTGATCAGTTTCATTACTAATTCGTAATAGTGGTTCGCAGCTTTTTGAAGACAAATTATTCCTCTTGATGTCCAACAGTAAGCATTTACATAAATACTGGAAAATTCACGTGAATTATAAAAAGTTTTTGAGTTTTGAGTGTAAGGATTTCAAACACAAATATGGGTATTCTCGGTCCAGGAATTCTAATATGTTTTGTGTTCAATTTTTCCTCTCTCGATCTGTCTTTGTTAAATTTCTTTATAGCTGAAATGATAGTCTCTTTTTTCATAACGCTTACGAAATGAACTATAATAGGGTTTATAGTGTCTTTTCCAGTATACATGCGATATATATCCTTAATTTCGTGATCCTGTAAATATCAGTATTCTGTGGTCACAGTCACCATAGATCCATACATAAAGTTATCCTATGTTTATGGATCCATAGATCACCTGTTATAGACGTTTTCAAGAACAATTATTGTAGTATCTAAGTATGTGGCTCAAAGTAATACAAAAATTATATTTAGCTTCGAGGGTCATTTTTACGGGTTTAAATATCTAGGAATAGGAAGTGAAAAATAATTGTAACATCGTGTGGAATATCAAAGGAAAGCTTAAATCACAAATTAAAAATGTGTAACACGTTATCTTTAAAAGTTACTGTCCCTTTCTCTTCAAAAGCACCTATTGTTCCGAAAAACGTGAAAAAAACGTGTAGAAGATTGATTGAAACTATCAGGATTACACTATGTTACTGTGTTAGATATTTTTCACGACAAACTTTATTTTAATATTATGAAACACTAATTATGCCTACGCTTGCACTTGGTAGGGTAATCACGATTCTGCATGGAATATCGATACAAATCTCGTTTGTACATACATACATGTTTCGACGTGTACGTGCAGACGAGAGGAAGTATGCCATTATTTACTATTTTGAACTGTCCTGCCCACGTATGGATGACGTTTACTTGGAGATGCGATGGTTTATTACAATTACTTAGATAATTTGATATAGGTAAGTACATATAATATGTAGGTATATTGTTTCAGTCATATGACTAAAATAAATGATGACTAGAAATAGGTTGGTCGTGGGTTTTAAGTAAGCACTTGTACAATGTATATATCTAATATAATATCTAGTGTATGAAGAAAATTCAACACTGTTCTTGTTTAAAAATAAATACATTTGAGTATACAATGGTCAGAGCCCGTTAGCTTTTATTATTGTGAACTCATGGTCAACATGTTTTTTTTTTGACAAAGTGCAAACGAGGGTAATGGAGTTGGATATATACGTATTATGTTTACACTAAAATTCGGAACACCTGAAATCAATCAATCAAATCAAACGAACAATGTGAAATCGAATGAAAGTAAGATAAGTGCAGTAGACCTGCGATCTCTTAGAAATATGTGCGGTGTCACCCTTGACGACAAAATAAGCAATGAAGAGATACGCTGTATGTCAAGGTTGCACGACAGTGTTATTGTTAATATGAAGAAAGAAATGCTTAGATATTTCGGGCACATAGAAATGAGTGAGTGAGTGAGTAGAATGATGAAAAACTGACGAAGAAAATTTACAGAGCAAAAGCGAGTGCTAAAAGAGACCAAGGCAGACCAAGGTTTACTTACAAATATTAAATAGGCAAGAGCGGTGCGAGTGCTTTTGACGGAAATGTCAAAAGCACTTGCATACCGAGGCAAAACCTGTGAGGAAAATGATGAGATTTGAGGAAGCGAAAGAAGTATTTAAGGACTGCGAAGCTTGGTGCTCCGTCTTCTCTGACTACCCCGTTAGGAAAACAGCATGAAGATCTATGCATCTGAACACCTAGACTGATTTGGGTAAACGAGCCATCGCTAATATCATGATTATTCGTGATTATCCTGAGGGTAATATAGGATTGGTGAATTACGAAAATGATGTTTTCGTAATTAGCACCCCGATGACCCAAGATGGCGAATATTACTTTTTTTTTGGATAAATCGATATAGGTATCAAATTCTAGGTTTTTCGGGTGCAGATTATCAAAATGACTTTCATTTTCAAATCCAAGATGGCGAATATTACTTTTTTGGATAAATCGATATAGGTGTCAAATTCTAAGTATGTCGGGGTGCCGATTACGAAAATGACGTTCATTTCGTAATCCAGGTAGCGAATATTATTATTTTTTTAAATTCTACATGGGTGTCATGTTCTAGGTTTCTCGGGTTACTGAATACGAACATTATGTTTATTTTCGAATCCAAGATGGCCAATATTACTTTTTTTGGATAAATCGATATGGGTATCAAATTTTAGGTTTTTCGGGGTGCTGATTACAAAAATTACTTTAATTTTCAAATCCAAGATGGCGGATATTACTTTTTTGGATAAATTGATATGGATGTCTAATTCTAAGTACCTCGGAGTACCTCGGACGAAAATGACGTTCATTTTGTAATCCAAGATGGCGAATATTTTTTTTTTTTGATAGATCTACATGGGTGTCATGTTCTAGGTTTCTCGGAGTATTGTTCAATACCAACAATATGGGTATCAAATGAAATGAAATACACAGGAGAACGTTTCTGGACATGTGACGTCATCATAAATCCAATATGGCGGATGTTCCATAATAAGAAATAATTTTTTTGTTCATTACCAACAATATGGGTATCAAATGAAATGGAATACGCAGGAGGTTTTTGTATATGTGACGTCATCATAAATCCAATATGGCGGATGTTCCATAGAAGGAAATAACTTTTTCGTTCAAAACTAACAATATGGGTATCAAATGAAATGGAATACGCAAAAGGTTTTTGTATATGTGACGTCATCATAAATCCAATATGGCGGATGTTCCATAGAAGGCAATAACTTTTTCGTTCAAAACTAACAATATGGGTATCGAATGAAATGGAATACGCAGGTTTTTGTATATGTGACGTCATCATAAATCTAATATGGCAGATGTTCCATAATAGAGAATAGCTTTTTTTAACACCAACAATATGAGTACCTCGGGTAACCTCAGTAACCTAAAGAGGTCAAGGAACATTTTTCCACGCGGACGAAGTCGCGGGTACAGCTAGTATATATATATATATATATATATAGTCGTATTCACAAATCGTATTATATTTATATAAATATAATACGATTTCGGATTATGAATTTCGAATTATGTTGGTTATCCGAATAATTGGGTTGCATGCCCTAATCTTATTATTATTATTTAGTCTTAATCCAAGTCAATATTCATTATCTTTATTTCAGCACCGGTCGCTCAATACAGTACACTATACTAACTTTATAGAATCAACTGTTTTATTCGATTCATCTCTAAATAACTTAAATCGTCCGGTATAGAGGCAATATCGTAACCGATGAGGTTATTTCGAGGTGCGATTATTGCTAGGCCGATCAAATCCAACCAATAGCCAAAAAATTGAAACTGTAATTTGCGGTACATTTCTAAAGACGGCATTAATCCGAGAAGTGATGACCGTTATATAATTTCCTGTCACGCTAAAAGAAGTCGTTCAACCGCGGTGCAAAATTATTAATTTCGAAGCGACCACTGGCGGCGGCGGCGCGGCCGCGACCTTCTTTGGTGTCATTGTGCATTCGTCCTTGCTTTGAGGCATGAAAATCAAATACACGGTAATAATGATTAATTTTATATTAATCTGACTGCAATCGCTTGTCGTAATTTTTGGCTACCGCATTTAATTTTTAAATCCTTTTTTGCGGCAGCTGAAATATGTTGATGTGAATGGATGAACATGATTATGTTAGTTTAAGGTCGCCTTGTTCGCCTTCTAGACTATGCGATTATGGTGTTCCCCGCTTGTCGTGGAGACAAAAGGGTAAAAAAGGCGATAAGAGAGGTCTTTGAGTTTGCGGTCATGCGGATTGGTGTTGTTGCTGTCCTCTAATTATATTGAAATAATAGGGAAAATTGTTTTTTAATATTTTTTTTTCTTTTCGTATATTTGTTTGTCCTTTGTTTCTGTTTGTTCAATAAAAGTTATAATTTATTGGTTGTCTTTTTTTAAATTTAAAAAAGAAAAAGTGGAAAATTCATTGACGAGCTAAAAAAAAAGTAGGACTATCAGGCCAGTAATATCCAAAACTCCAGTTCAATGAGCAGGGCTGAATAACTGCTCCTTAGGGGAAGTCGACAGTCCGTCTGCAGCCTGGCGGACGTCTCTGAAAATAATTTACATGTATTCTACATCTACATAATTAGCGGAAACTACTTTGAGAAAATAATAATTTTCACAATAAGTACTGCACAGGTGCACTATGTGAAGATACGCAAATGACGATGGATAAACTCGCTGTGAAACAACCGAGACTTGTTAATTGCTCAAGTCTACTCTATCGTCGCAACGACACTCGTCCACACGCCGCGTGATGGATGGTCTCAAAACTACGGCAGCTACAACTGGAAACTCTCCGTCACCCATCATACTCACCAGAGCTTGCTTTAATATTCATTTTTTCGGAGTTTGAATAACTTTTTACGAGGGAAAAATTTCAAATCCGTTAAAGCGCCTTTAAGTAATGCCTTTAGCGAGTTCATCGATCGATTCTCGTCCCCAGGATTTGTGTAGCATTAGCATTCAGAACTTCTATTTAAATGGCAAAAGTGAATCGAAAATAATAGCCAATACTTTGAATAATTAAATTTAACGTAAGTACTTTTCATTAATTTTTTTTTCTTTATGTATGGTAAAACGACAATTTCATAGATACGGACCCAATAATAACTATAACATAATTTTACATAGGTGCGACCGTTGAGCGAAATCAACTAAAATAAATAAATACGTGCAAAACTGAAGTTTTCGTGTTCTTCCCAGAAGTCCTTTTTAACTCCGATTAAGTCTACTATCAATTTACTGGAGGGATTTATAATTTTTTATTAGAAATACAAGCTGTATGGGCATAGTACTCTTTGTCTTCCTTCTCATGAGAGAATCTTACAAACAACAACAAAAAAGGCGTTTTTGGCGGGATTTTAAGAGAAACAGTGGTATTTGTTTTAATTTTAACATACTACATACTACTACTACGACATTTTAATGAATTAATGTGAAGAATGCATCTATCTGCTACTGAAGACATTGGCTGTTATGGATACAGATCCTATTGTATTCCCTCTGAAGGGAGAATCGTAAAAAAAATTGTTGTTCTGTCAATGATAATGGACGGGACTTTTTGGCGGGAACGGAAGAAGTGACGTTGTTATTTTATTTAGATTTTCTATTTGTTACAATTTTAGGAGTTTTAAACTACAACAGTGATAGTATACTGTGTTTTACAGTTTTGTGTAAGAGAATAGAGGAGATCTATATAAGCATGTGTAGCTGAAATTTTCGTGCTCTTCCAAGAAGTCCTTTCTAACTTCAATAAAGCCTATTAGCACTTTATTGGACGAATGTTAGGAACTTAGTATTTCTCCAGAAGTTACGTCATTAGGCTGATGGTCTTGTTACCAATGCCTATAATGCCTATACCTATCGATAACGATGTCGAATGCCACAGCACTACTGCCGAAAATTAGGTAAACATCACTAATTTTATGATCCTCTCTGACTACCCTGTTAGGGATACAGCGTCATGATATGTATGTATGTATCTCTATTTTATGTCGGTAATTTGATACACGCAATTGTTTTTTTCTCCGTTGTGGTATTGATTTGCGGTCCAGTTCCAGTTTGCGTTATTTTGACCAGTGAATAGTGCGAACTTACAAGAACATGGTAAGAACATCAAGTCATCTGAGTGAAACGCCGATTTTGATCGGTTCGACGCCTACCGACTTACCGATTTGCGGTCTAACACAACTAGCAAATATTGTTATTCTAAGTGCCGTCTCTTAAAAACGTCTCTTTGAGCTCTGTCATCAGGCCTGTGACAGTTTTAGTTCCAAACGAGTTGTATTGGCGCTGTAATCGCTGCTGCCGTCTTGACTATCCGCCTTAAAAGTCAATTGCTTGTTAGTCTGACACATATTCAGACTCGGGGCTACTTTTCTATTTCGATTTGAGTTTAGTTTACCTTGCGTTTTCTTCGATTTCATGCTTGAATTGAGAACCTTGATTCATACCGCTGAGTTGGTGATTTTTCGGAATTCCTAGGATATACCTACATAAAGTTATATTTATGAAACATATTGGTACGAACGTATAATACGGTTGTCAAAAAAGTAGGCGATAGTAGCGCCAAAGCGAAATACATAACAATTATGGCAAAGTGACTGTCGCACCAAAATCTGTAGCTTGCTACAGTTACTTAATCTGTGTCTGTCATTTGAATTTTCGAAAATACCTTAAACCTGAGTTTACGAAAATAATTAAATATTTAAATATCAACGAAAAGTACCTAACAGTAAAACAGATATAGGGTCATAAAGTACTTAATAAAAGTTAGAATTGAGTTTTTTTTTTATATTTGTTAAAAGTTTCAGTTACCAGATAAAAATTATGATTCGAATATTGGAAAATGTTCGTCAAGATTTGATAAGGTTGGTTCCATCAGCTTTTATAAATGATATTACTTGTTTTGTATTCTACGATAATCATCCGTTGGATAAGAAAAACATAGATATCACAATTTGTACTGTAAATGGAGAAGTGAAGGAGATATATCAACGAGAAATAGTATCGTCTACAAGTCTCCACACTCTGGCGGTGCCATCAGAAATTAAGATTATGAGGAATACTAAGTGCGATTTATTTTATGTAGTGCTAGTAAATAAAGAAGTTATCATTTTGTCTAATAAAAAAGGAACAACGGAAATTTGTAATAGATTGTCCTATGTAGACGACTATTTTATTGATGATGAAGGATGTACCGGTCAACCTTCCTTAAAAGTAATGCAAAATAATGACAGGGATCCTATAATTTTTGATGAAAATTTAGAAAATTTACAAGAGACAACTTCAATGTTAAACTATATACAAGCTGATGATTCTATACCAATTATATTACATCTTAAGAGGAAATTAGTAGAAGCTAAATATAGTGTTTTCCATGGTGAAAATACTTTTAAGAATTTATTGGAATTACATCACCTTTCTGCACATTCCATTTATGAAAAATTACATCCCAATGAAGATGATAGTATTTTCAATAAGAATTTCCATGAGGTATGTACATGGGTAATTTTATTATCCATTTATGTATATTTTTAAATTGATTAATATCACTGAACTCAAAATATAACTTACTATAATTTTATGATTTACTAAAGAAAGTTCTTAGGAGTTATGTTTTCCTCACATGAGAAAATTTTGTCAGACGGATGTACATCTACATCTGACAAAAATGTTTACTTTAGATCATCATTTATAATAATAAAGCATTCTACTCAGACTTAAATTTAGTAGCATATTTGGTGTTTGCTCGCTTTTTGTTTGTCCGTTTGCCAATCGCCAAAGGCCTTCTACAATCTTGTCCAATCCAGCCTATCCCTGGCCACTCTACTCCATTTTTTTCTAACAACCTGCATGATCTCATCATTCCACCGTTTTTTTTAGTCTGCTACTCTGTTTTTGCTTTTCTCGGATACTATTGAGTTACAATTTTATTCCATTTGTTTCTCCCTCTAATCATGTGACCTGATCATTTCCATTTTAGTCTTTTAATTTTCACTGTTAAATCGTGGACTCTGGTCATTTGCCTGATGTTACTGATTCTTATATTGTCAAATTTTTTTTGTTCCTGTCATGCTCCTTTTCATCACACGTCGAGTGTGGGAAGTTTATTCATTGTGTTTTTAGTTAAAACCCAAGTTTGTCATTTGTACACTAAAACTGGTAAAATACAAGTATTCAATAGTTTACTTATTGTTGTTATATGGTAAATTTTTCTTTTCATCACTTCTTTTGGACTCTAATATCTCTTCCAGCTGTTTGCCATTCTTCTCCTAACTTCCTTATTTATAGTGTCTTTTGGTGCCATTAATTGTCCTAAGTATATGTATTCTTCGACATAACTAATTTCAATATTGCTTACTTTTATGGTGCATTTTGGGTTATGTCATTTGGGTTATGTGGCTTATTAAATTAATAACTACCAAAATTAGAACTGGAGAATAAGGCTGAATGGTGCCACTTGTGAGAAGCCAACAGCCCGTCTGCGGCCTGGCGGACATCCCTACTGGCAATCTACATCTATATCTACTAAAATTAGAACAAAATTCATATTCATCGGAACACAAAATCCTGGACTGTAACATAAATGATATAGATATCGAAACATCATATTGTATTCAATTTAATAAACTTGACAAACTTGACAAGAAATTAAAATACCTCTTATGTGCTATTTTAAAAAAATGACAGTAGATTGAAACATTCATACATTTTAAAAAACAACTAAAATTAATGCTCTTTCCATTGGTATATCACATAAGTCTAATTCCTGTCTAATTCTCAGTACCGAAAAGCGAAATCAAACTGAAGTCTTATTTCGACAAAAAGTTCCCATGGCCTTTGAAGTTCTATGTCGACCAAAACTTCTGATGGTCTTATTTTTACATTATTAATAAATATTAAGAGTGTTAACAGACGGAAATGTCAAAAGCACTCGCATACCTAGGCGAAAATGTGTGAGGAGAGTGATGAGATTTGAGGAAGCGAAAGAGGTGTGTAAGGACCGCGACTCCTGGCGCTCCGTCCTCTCTGACTACCCCGTTGGGGATACAGCGTGAAGATATGTTATGTTTATTAAGAAATGAAATATTTATTAACAATATTTCATTCATATCATTTATTACTATCGCGAATATTTTTACCTATTTGTATATTTTTTAATTGTTTTTTAAGTTTTGTTTTGTTAATCTTAATATTGGGGTGGTTTAGAAAGAGCCGAAAGGAACAGCCGAAAAATCGAATAAATCGAAATTGGTATTTTTTTATGGGCATTGTCATTAAAAAGCCATAGAAAAATTTTCCGTGCGGATGAAATCACGGGTACAGCTAGATAATATAATAAAATAAAAAAGATTTAAGGAAAAAATTGAACCAAATAAAAAAAAAATCATTGAAAAGTAAAAAATAATAATTCTTTACTAATCAAAACTCAAGTACAAAAATAACTATAAATACGAAACAAATACTTATAGTATAATTAAATTTGACAGTTACCGAAGTCAATGTTAAACCTAATAAACTAATAGACTTTTTGTTGTTGCATATTGATTTGTCACCAGGTTTACAAGTAACTTCTTTTCTAATTCCGGAGCGCAATGACATACAAGAGAATCATCAATATAAATAAATAAAGGTTGTAAGGAGATCGTGTTATATGGTGTATCTTCGAAATTCAGGCTCCAATATCAGTGAAATTTAAATGGGACCAATCTGAAAGTATATCCTTTCAAATAAAAAAGAATTTTCGAAATCAGTTCAAAATGACAGTTCTGAGATAACAAACATAAAAAAAATAATAAACAAAAAAATACAACTGAATTGAGAAAATCCTTGTGTTGAAGTCGGTTAAAAATAGTGTATTAAACTTGGCAACGTCGCGTCGCAGCCCAGCTACTAGTATTAGTATTGAGTATTGATAAAATTATTGACAATAACTTTACACTGGTATTTAAAAAAATACATACATCCACATCTTCACGCTGTGTCCCTAACGGGGTAGTCAGATAGGACGAATTAAAAACTTCCACCTATGGTATAAACTAAAAATGCATACTGCAGTGCGAGTTTAACAAAACTAAAAAGAAAAAAACAATGGCAAGAGAGAAGAAACTAATAAAATTATAACAATGATAAATACTTTTTACATTGTGAGATACTCGTAACTGTGCTGAAATAGTTCATTTACATATTATTATAGATAAGCTGTGCTAAGAATGCGTTTAACTGTTGCGATGCTAGTGTGGAAGAGGTCTATATCGCTAGGCAATCTGTTAATTTTGTTAGATGTTCTCAACATAAAAGTATTAGTCCTTTTGACATTCTCTAGCTATTTGATCTTCATAAGTCAGCCTGTCCTCTTTTACCACTCGCTTTCGCTCTGTAGATTTTATTGGTCAATCTTTCGTCACTCATTCTTTCTATGTGCTCGAACCATCTAAGCATTCCTTTCTTCATTTTTAAAATAACACTGTCTTGCAACCCTGTCATACTGCGTATCTCTTCATTGCTTATTTTGTCCACAAGGGTGATATCGCACATATTTCTAAGAGATGGCATTTCTACTGCATTTATCTTACTTTCACTCGATTTCGGGCATATACAATAAAGTTGTAACCAACACGGCATTGTGTATGGCCATTTTGGCTGAGTTAGATATATTCACACTGCCTAATACTGCACACAGCACCATTCATTTTATTGCCAGCTCCTACCCATCTCTCCACATCCGACACATCTTCCATCCCTCGAAAACGCACTCCCCAGATATACAGTTTTGTTCACTTGTTCTAGAAAACACCAGAACCTTGGTTTTGTTCACATTCATATTCAATCTTTTCACTTCATATTCTTCTTTCATGCACGTAACTAGTGTCTGCAACTTCGCTTCTGATGGTGCTATAAGCACAGCATCGTCAGCGTACAAAAGGCAGCTTATCACGAACCATCACATTTCATACCACTCATACTACCTTTCAATATCTGGAGGCAACTATCCAAATACAGCACGATAGCCAGGCAGACATCACGTAGCGTTGTCTGACGCCTGAACAGACATCGAACCAGGGCGACATGTCATCACCTATCCTTACACAGGCTCTGTGGCCTTGATATAATGACCTCACAGCCTGCAGTAAAGGGCCCTCTACGCCATATCCAGGTAGAAGACTCCAGTATTTCTTTCACACTACTCTATCGAATGCTTTTTCAAGATCCAGGAAGTGCAGAAAACTTTCCGACCTATGGCCAAAAACTTCCCCCTCGATATCGCAGTGCGAGAAAATCTGATCCATGCAACCCTTACCATTCCTAAAACCACTTGTGTCTCTCACAAATATCTTTCAGAAAGGCCTTTCTTGCGTTCAGTCTATATCTTGGTATAGACTTTACTTGCTAAGCTTACCCTGCTGTTGGCCCTATAGCACGCGCAGTCTAAATGGAAACCTTTCCCCTAATAGAGAGGCATTATGTCTGCGGTGCGCCAGTCTTCCGGAACCTTTCTCGTCTGCCAGCAAAGATTACACCGTTAATAGAGTGTACCCCAGACCCTTGGATCACCATACTTGATCATCTCAGCAGTCACCTCATCATTTCCTGCAGCCTTTCCACATTTCAGACTTCTTATCACTTTCTCAATGACTTTCTCTAGTTACTGACCCGAGTGTGGTAATTTGTTAGGATCGCTCTCAATGTCAGAGACAAAGTCGTCACTCTCATATTGTTCTCTATAATAATTACTGCATCGCTGCAGAACATCTTTTTTGTTCGTTAATTGAGTTTCTTTCGAACGCACTTTATTCATTCTGCAAGGTGTCGGACCACTTCGGTCCAAATTATTTTAGAAAGATATACGTACTTACGTATATCCGTATACGTATACGTATACGTACTTACGTATTGGAATTTTCCTCAAAGTTGTTCGACATCCTGTTTTCGTCTAACACCCTACACTCCTACACCATTCACGCTTCCTTTGCAGTAGTGCCTTTGTTTCTGCTTTCTGCAACTTATATCTCTTTCATTAATTTCGTCATACTACAGCTATTTCTAGCAGCAAAGTAATCTCGCCATGCTTTCTACTTCTTGTACACCGACTCTTTCATCGCACCGTCCCACCACACATCACACTTTTTACCATTCCCAATCATATTCGTTCCACACACTTCTTTCGCAGCCTCGATCATACTATCTCTAAGGTTCTGCCAACATTCATCAACATAAGGATGTTAATAAATGTTGGCTCGTCACTTTCAAATTATCAAGCTTACCGGATACTACCCTTTCATATTATTTCCTTGTGGTAGCATCTTGCAGTTTTCAGCTCTTGATTTGACACACCGCTGCAGGTTTGGACGCTACGCGACAGTAGTCCGTTTCCAGATCGGCTCCTCTGTGTACTCTCATGTTCATGACCTGCTTTTTGAGCCGTTTGTCCACCGGGAATATATCAATCATACTACTTTCATCTTTCCTTTCCCATGTCACACTTCTAACACAATCATTGACTCTTTGATCTCCATACTTGCCTAGGACAGACTCAAATCCTGTTCGAGCTGTCCCGGCCCATCCATTCATGTCTCCACACACTATAATTCTCTCATTCTCTTCAACAGCCTCTAGAACTTCTCTAACATTCTCTCAAAACTGCTCTAGCTCGCCCAAACCGACAGAGAACACTGGGGTATACACCACCAAAACAAAAATTTCGTCAACCCAGTCTTGAGACGCACCCAGAGCAGTCTCAGATTTACAATCAACCAAACGAGAGGACAGTAAGACGCCTACTCCTTGGCATCCCCTTTTTTCTAGTGGTATCCCTGACCAAAATGCGCATCGCATTTTGGTCAGGGATAATGCGATGCGCATTTTGGTCAGGTCCCCTCCAGGAATGTCGGCAAGTTCACTGCCCTTTCGCTTGGTTTCACTCAAATAGAACACATCCAGTCTTCTTTCTTCCAGAATATCAATAACTTCATTCATCTTCTCTTTAATCGCATCTTTCACATTCCACGCAGCTATTCTGCAGTTCTCCCTCCACTTCCCTCCGCGAAGTGCACAGCGTGTTGTGTGGCGGTCCCCAACGCCGGACTGCACTCTGCTCACATCAGCGGGGACAAACCGGTGTACGTCGCTTTCGGGGAACTCCCTATTGTTTTCGTTATTGTTGTCCCGCATGGTGTCCACAGAAGAGGAATTGCAGCCTTGAAAAGGGCTGGTAGGGGTCGTGTTCGTCGCGACGTCGCATTTCCTCAATTGACACCCATTAAAAAAACCAAACCCCATTTAAAAAAGTAATACATAATATCATTATAGAGGTAATTAATTTCATCCGTATTATGTTTTAACATTAATTACATTCTATAATAGTAATACAATATGATCTAAAAGTAATAATAATGAATATAAAAATAATGTGCATTATTTTAGCATTATTGAGCGAGTATTATTTGATCAGCTTGGTAAAATCTACCACTATGACTCCCTTGGCATCCCAAAAAATGGACAATTATAGTTTTACCCACTGAGCTTAAAACTTTAAATCTTTGTGACAATAGTGTCAATGGTCGCATCCAAGCCATCGACTGTTGTTTGTTTACATGTGATGGATTCAGGTCTTGTCACTTTAAAACTCATCCTTGAAGATGCGTTTATTTCACCGTTTAAGTCATTCTGAGTGTCCAATATGCAGATTCTTTTTTCATATGAAACTAGTCCGTAAGAATTCTTGGATACTGCCATAAGAGAATCCCTGAAATCTCAACTAAATGTCTAATAGTTACTCTTCAGATAGTTACCACAAGATCTTCGATTTTTTTCATTTTTTGTTGTGGGCTTGTCTTCAGTGAATGTTCTACCTAGCTTAAACTCTTTTCGCTAGCGGGCTACTGTAGATTGTGGAGGGGTGGAGTCCCCAAATGTTTTCATCAAATCAACATTCTGTTCTTTCATAATCATTTTTTTAAGCGTACTTGATGACAGCTTTAATTTCGTTTTTCTCCAATTCTCTGTTGTTTTCTGACTGCTCTTATTCAAACCAATATATATCCAATAAACGATGACTTATTTAAAAAATTTTTTTACCGGCATATGAACTGTAAGGAAGCTAATTCGATTTTGTTTCAATTGTTATAAATATCTGCTTATCATTACCTCTAGATCACCTCTCATATTTATAGTATGGTCATAAAAATATAGTTAATTCACGAATTGTATTTTCTTATTTTCAGGCAGCTGGATCATTAAAAATGAAAACGGAGACACCATGGGTCAAAATGTGTAATAATAAAATAATCATAGTATTCAATTTAATTGTCAAAACGGATGTGTAAGTATTTACTTGTTTGGAATCCTTTTACTGTTACCCACATTCACTTTTATTTCGACCTTTACAATGATTAAATATTTATCACTCTAAACAATGTTCTATTGTATATCCTATTTTTTTCCTTTTTGATTTTAATGTAAACAAAGAAGAAACTAATCAAAATTTCGCTAAATTTTTAATTCTTCGCTGGCCCAGTGTATTATGGTACACCTAACACTAATAAGTTTTCTGTTTCACTTTTCTGTTATATTCACGAAACTATGAAATATGCACACTAACACTACTATTATCCAATATAGTAGAGCATTGAAAAACTTGAGATTATTTGTCAAGCGTTTTGTTTTTAATTTGTAGTGTTACGTAAAAGTTGTCTATGTTGCTGGATCAAATTAGTATCATAAATCAGTTCACTCTAATATGCGAGTGACACGATTCATTCTAAATGTAAGACAGAATAGTTACAGAAGTATATTATTATTTGCGATGTGTAAAGAATAATATCCTATTTTTCATTGTTGTTTTTTAAAAATACAAATTTTTATACTTATCATGACGTATATTATTCTTTTATCCTTGATGGTTTTTATTGATACACAAACAAACAAACTGACAAAAATTTTAGAAATGTTTGTTTTACTGATAAGTAATAAGTATGACAACGGAATCAATCATTTGCGAACTAGCCCATCTCTAGTTACCTGTCATAATATGTTATAAATATCATAGTCACCACATTTGTTTACTTAAAGGACAAAAATGAAAAAAATAGGGTATAGTAAACACATTCTTACAAAGGCAGTTGTGTATATAGTTTTAATGCTTGATACAGTAATATACTACTTGATTTACTTATGATTTTATACGTGCGTCAATATCATCTGCCCTCACGTGTTTGCCCTTTCTGGTCAGCATACTACATACCTAACTATGCACACTCCCCGCTTCCACACCGCGGCTCTTGTAATAATTTATAAGAATTTCACACAAAGTTCAAACCCCCGACCTCCTCTTATGCTTGTGGAATTTTACAATAAATGCATCCGCGGAAATTTTCATACAAAGTTCAATTCCTCCACCCTTTTGCGAGTGGAATTTTACATAAGTGCACCGCCCGTTCCGCGTATAAAAAGTTGCGTGCTGAATTTCAAGTCAATAGATTTTTCCCCATACAAACTTTACTACTCTTCACCCTCGTAGGGGTTGATTTTCTTAAAATCTCTTCTTATCGAATCCTTGCGTCACAGAAGGAAGCCTACTGTCTTTTGTTCCTAGCTTTAGTAATCTCGGTTGGAGTTTGATGAATCAACAGTTAATTCATCCCCTGTTTTACACCCTTAAAGTATTAAATTTGATAAATGCTGAAATAGGTGTTTACCTAATTGTTTTGATTGAAGTTTATTTCTGTTAAATTTTAAGGATAAATAATTTTTTTCCCATACAAACTTTGCCCCTCTGTTTCACCTTCTTAAGAGTTGATTTTCGGAAATGCCTGTCTTTCAATACTGTTGGTTCAATATCTCCGTAGATCTCGTGATGAATTAATCAATCAATCACTTTTCTCCTATAATATACAAGGTTATTATGAAAGGAGGTATAAATCCGCCGGGGTTTCAACGTGTTGCTGTTGTTTTGTTTTTCATAAAAAAAGAACTTTTATTTCATAGAAAAGAAAATGTACAACCCTATCTATTATCATGCCATATTCCAAAGGTTTGTTAGCGACGTAAAGACGCTGATATTAGGGTTGTCTCACCTTTATTTTTTTTATACTTTGAGGTGTTATACTAGAACTATTGATTTTTGGCGAAGTTGTAGAAAGCAAGTTTTCCGTTGTCATGGGTACTTAATACCTTTTTGCATTTACCCATCCTTTCGAAATAACCTTGTATACTGGATAGAATCATTTATTCATAAAAATAAAAAGTAGATAATTCGAAATTTGTAAAATGAAATCTTTATGCGACGTAAAGACGCTGATATTAGGGTTGTCTCACCTTTATTTTTTTTATACTTTGAGGTGTTATACTAGAACTATTGATTTTTAGCGAAGTTGTAGAAAGCAAGTTTTCCGTTGTCATGGGTACTTAATACCTTTTTGCATTTACCCATCCTTTCGAAATAACCTTGTATACTGGATAGTATCATTTATTCATAAAAATAAAAAGTAGATAATTCGAAATTTGTAAAATGAAATCTTTATGCCTTCCTTCAAGGATTCTGCAAGAGGTGAATGAGTCATTTTAAACATTAAATTTATTTTTTATTATGTAATTTGATTATTAAGTCTTAACCTATCGCCAAAAACATACTCAGCATCTGATAATAATTTTTAATTTGTGTTCTTATGTGAATCCTAGTATCTTTGTATAGGCAGCCATTTAGCACCTTAATTTTTTAAGGAGGCTTATTCCGATCTTCCGATTTATGGTATTTTGCTGGTTTGCGGAAACTTTAGGTACAGTAATCATGTAAATTATGTGTTGTATAAAGTCAACATTCAAAATTAACTATTAATTTTTTTTTTCAAATTTAAATCAGTGTCTAGAAATAAAAATGGTTAGGTATTTAAGTTTTTTGAGAAGAGTTGCCAAAAAACGAAAATTGTCTTATTCGGTTACTCTTATCTGGTCTAACTAAATAAAGTAACAACTGCTGTTTGTCACTAATAATTACAATTTTAATTGCAGGCAAGTAGAAAATATTAATGTGTTGCTACATGGTAGTTCCGAATCATCTCTAATGTACACAACAAAACTCTTTGATCAGCTCCCTACACCTCCGTTTTGGAAGGAAAAAGAGAAAAATGCATTACAAATTGGTCAAGAAAGTGCAGTTGTTGTAGTTATCGATTTAAAAGAAATTAATTGTAATCTAATAAGTAGAATGGATTTCAGTGGAGTTATATCATGTATGAAACAAGGTCAAGAACATCTCATTCCTTTTGAGAAGATTAGTATGTCAGCATTTGATATAATGGGCGAACAGTTTGATCTACTTTCTAGCTGTCAGTTAGGTAAATACTTCATATTTTGTACTTGAAGATTACGAGAATGTATTAAAGCACCCACCACATACACAAAGGTGGGCTTAATCCGTTAACTCATTAATCCGTTAATCGTTAATTAACTAAGTTAAGAATTTGCTTAACGGTTTAACTTTTAAGTTACGCTCTTGTTAACTTCCGTTAAACTGAACTTCTGTTAACTTTAGTCCGACGACCTAAATTAACACCTAACAAAAGTAATGATCCAAGCATTTAATAGAGTGACACCTGCCGATATAAATTTAAAGCACAAGAAATTAACGGATGACGCACCTAAACTCGTAGAGAAACGCCATCAGAAGAAGCTGGAAAATCAGTCCAATACTCCGTAATACATGTCATACATGTTGACATTAAGAGTGTCATTGTTAACTATGCTCTTATTAGAATATGACGTGATTGCACTGTGTGATTTTAGATAGGTAGAATAAAAATAATAGGAGAATAAGGCACAAATTGCCGTTCGACGATAAATTATTTACCAGAGTAATAAACCCCACGATTACCAGCCGAGGGAGCAGGCCGGTTTCCGATCTGGATACGGCATAAACTACCACCTACAAACGTTGAAGACACTGTTTGAAAAGTGCCATGAATACTGAAAGCCAATCATCATCACGTCGTTGACTATTAGAGGGCGTTCGGCTCGGTGGAGGCTTAGGTAGTTGAGAGGGCTTTAGTAGCTGCAGTGTTGACGAGATACATCCAGCTTATGAAACATCTACAGCAGCATGGGTCGTCAATGGTCAGTCTACATAAACTTACAAAGCTGTTCAAACTGCGCCAAGGCGTCACGATTTCGCCAAAATTATTCAACGCTGCCCTCGAGAACATCTTCCGAAGATTCGATTGGAGTGACAGAGGCATTATTATCGAGGGAGAGATAATAAATAACTTGCAGTTTGCGGATGATATCGCAGTGATCGCGCATAGCCTTGAGAACATGCGCCCTATGATCGGCGTCCTGCAGAGTTAGTCAGCCGAAATAAGATTAAAATAACAAGTCAAAAACTAAGATCATGACAGAGGCGAAAAATCACCAGCTACCTTTAGGTGTCGTCGACCATTATAGAACCCACATGCCACAAAATCACTCTTGGCATGGAATACCAAGTGGCGGAAACCGAAAGACATATCACACAAGCAGGCCTTTGGAGCAAACAGCTCTATCCTCCGATAAAAAAGATTCCCCAACACCTAAAACGAAAGTACAAAAGTGTTTAATCATTGTGTCCTGCTAGTATTCTTGTATGGAATGGAGACAGGAAATCCCGCCGAAAGCTCTGTTGAGAAAATCCGAGTTACGAGAGGGCGATGGAGCTTATGATGCTCGGAATAACACTCATACATCATAAAACGAATGAGCAGATCAGGCAGAAGACGAAAGTTAGAGACGTGATAGAGGAGATTGAGCGCCGGAAGTGGAGATGGACAAGGAGCATAGGCAGGATGGATTGCAGTCGATGGGCGAAAAAGACTTTGGAGTGGAGACCCCACGATAACACCCGCGGAAGAGGTAGACCATCTCGGAGATGGATGGATGGCATCTGACAACAGTCGGGCATGAACTGGATGAAAGTGGTGAGATATACACAGGCGTCGAAAGGAAAGAAAGAGAGGAGGCACATATCCAAAGACGGGCGCATCGAGTACTGATATAGATAGATATTCATGTTACTTTATTGTTATCTATCTTACAGCTAAATAAATGTGTATTTAATTGTTCATTTTACATTACCTATAATAAACAATTAATGCATCCACTTATTTTTGTCTTATTTACCTAGGTATTCCAGCCCAAACAGCAGTATTAATTTTGGAAAGTTAACTTTTAACGGTTAACTTTAACTTGCGTTATCCAAAATTTAACGCTTTTACGATTGTCGAAGTTAACATTTTAATTAACGAATTAACGATTAACGAAGTTAACTTTTGGATTAACTGTGCCCACCCAAGCACATTAGGGTGTTTCATTTGAAACGACTATTTTTTTTTCGCTGACACCCTGAAATATTGTTTTAAAGGTTGAAAAAAAATTCCCTCAAAGATTGAGCCTTAATTTTAATTCTCAGTACATACTTCCTTTTTCATTTTGAATTTTTCCCATTTAAAAAGCATGTGTTTTTAATCACTTTTTTTTAAATTTTTATGTCTTAGCCAGGTTTTAAGCTATCATATTGTTAATCATAGTCACTTAAAGAGTATTTAACGCTTTTCAAAAGAGTCTGCAACAATTTTGCTCTAACTTGATTCACGCTGATTGTATCAGCTCCAAAAGTCATTTCTTTGACTTTTCTCACATACTTATGCAAATATTGAGAGAATGGCTCGCCTTACCGAAAATTGGTAAGACAAAAGTTGTAGGAAATTTAATTCTCTACAAAAGTGGTCCTTGCGTTTATATCGCTAAAGTGCATTGTTTACAAGATGAATGTAATGTAATGCAACAGTAATTAAATCAAATTTAAGACGCATAAATTTCAATAAAACATGTTTTTTTTTATTTATGAATATTCAATTGCTTATATTTTGTAAACAATGCACTTTAGCGATATAAACATACGTAATATGTACATAAAATGAAAAAAGAAGTATGTACGTAGAATTAAAATAAAGGGCTCGATCTTAGAGGTATTTTTTTTTCAACGTTTAGAACAATAATTCAGGGGGTCAGAGAAAAAAAAAATAGTCGTTTCAAATGAAACACCCTAATGCACATGCATAATAAAAAACAGACAAAAACATTATATGCTTCGAAAGTAAAACAATATAGATTGGCAACCATTTTACTGGCAAATAAAAAAAAACAGGGCGCAAGCGATAATTCCAATACTTGTCGCGTTGTTTCTGACAAAATGGCAACTTTTATTTACTTTTATTGCATACTGTACAAAACAAATGGTTTCTACTGGGTCGCGTTCATTGTATTAGTACCAAATATTTTATATAAATAACGAATAATTTCTCCTTTCAGATGAACCTTATGCGATGTTAGCTGTTTTAGCGACAACTGAGAAGATAGGTTTATGTTTCAGATTGATTGAATGTAATATAGACAATTTACACTTGTCAGATTTGTTTTGTATTCATTTGAAAATGGAAAAAGTACCAAATACAACTAACGTTATTATTCACAAAAGTTCTCCTCATCATGTACTCAACGGAGTTATGATTATGTTTGAAGATATATCTCTGATTGATTCTATAGAAAACAAAAGAAACTTTTCTGCTTTTGTATATTCAAGGTGATACTATTTTTCATTAATGCATATAATTGCTTTTTTCAATTGCCATATAATTCAAGACTACTACTTTATTAGTAACATTAGAGTAACATCATCAATGCTATTCTAATTTTACAAAGTTGAAAATGATAACCTTTAGTCAGAAACACATTTTATGGTATAACCACACTACTGTATTTTAAATTATGTCTTTGCCGAATTTTTAACGCGATTTCACATTTTTGTATAGTAGTTTCAGAAAACTCATTAATCCGTTCAGCATTTTGCTGTTCATCGGATGATTGTTTGTATTAAAAAGTACTATACGTTTAAAATAATCGAATAAAATATTCTGTTATTATTATAATCGATTATTAATTATGCAAAATAACGCAAACTGAACAAAATATAAAAAACGTAGTCACAACAGAAAAGCGCATAAATGGTAATTCACTCCGAGTTGTGAAGTTGGTACAACTGTACAAAATCACGTGATCAATAGTCAATGAGAGCACAGAATGCGATCGTGACTACAGCCGGTGATCGTCGCTCTTACTCGTATGTACTACCCATAGCGTATCTGTCTCTAATCTAAGTTTTCCAATTATTAAACCCCGGAAAAAGTGTCAGACTTTTTACAGATATTTTTAAACATATATTAATTAAGACGATAAAATTTCTGCTTGAATCAAACACTTCTTTTTTATTTTTTAAAAATACAACTTTTGTATTTTAGTTCAATGTTTACCCCTCCAAAAATGTCCGCCTTATTTATTTTTTTATTCTAAACTAACTTAACTATCTAAAGGTACTTGTTGGCTTATGAATCAAATACTTTTTTTGGCACGAGATTTTTTTCACCTTTCTCATATGCGCAGTACCTGCTGTACCCAGGTAGGTCAAGCAAACAGTCCATTACCTGTTCCTCTATTCCATTGATACCACCACGTAAATTTTCTATCTGAATCAAACACTTCATGAAACGTAGGTCACGGGTTCTTGGGCTATATAGGAATGTTTTAAATATCATTGCAAGTTCCTATTGTATTCAAATCAAAAATCACTAATCACATTAATATTCCCTAGATCAATATGTACTTTTGAAAATTACTGTTTTATTTATTTTTATATTTAAATATTCCAGAACTTTAGACAATTACATTAATTGTGTGACGACAATAATTTAAGGATTAGGCTAGGCTACTCCTTAAATTATATATAACCACCAATTCCAGACTCAAGACAATTTAGATAAGTTAAAAAATGGAACCTGGAATCCCCAGTTAAAAGTTAGGGTTCTAACCATTGTAGAAACACACTAATCAGTTATTTAAAGTATTAACATAGAAAAAGTATTAATTATATAACCAATTTTATTAACAGTGAGTTTCAGTTGATTGAATATAGATAATGTTAGAAGTTCGTATGCCTTCATACGAGTATGACTATTTACATGTATAATTTGGTAATTTTATTATCGTTGTATTTCAGATCATCATCTCAAGTATTGTCTCTACTCCATTATATTCACGATGCAGTCCCTTGTAAAATAATAGTTTCATCAACAAATTATAAAATCACTCCAAGAACACACTATTTAACAGATTACAATGAAGATATACCAGTGGTTATTTTTCCAATTGTGAACTATAAAGACTATGCAACATCTATTCTGAAACGAACTGCAATGATTCTGAATTATTTAGATGCTTGCATTACTAAAATGAATGAAAGTCAAATTCCAATAGTTAAAAGTAAAATTGGTAAAGAAATAGATGTGTTTGCGGGTGGTCTGGCGAGTTTTACGGATTTTAAAAACAATATGGATGTTGAAGCTTTGAGATGCAATAAACTGTTAAAACCAGAAGATGTAATTCCATCCATTCCCTCCACAGAGTCTCAGAATTTGCCTTCAACATCACATCAGAGTTAACAGAAATAGATTTTAATGATATTAATTTATATTAGGCTGTGAAATGTAATTGTGATGTAAGTACAATTTATAATTATGTTGAACTATATATTTTTTTAAATGATGTATTAATGTTTCGTGTATAATTTTTTTTATATTGTATTTGTCAAATGAGAGAAGAAATGTTTATATGATATTTATTGCATGAAATGTTACAATAATAGTCACTTAAAAAGTAATAAAATAAAAAATCAGTAACATTAATATATTACATTCAATTATTATTTAGAAATAATTTAAAATCAAAATTATAGTATACAATTATTTATTACAAAAGCCGTTAAAAATACTGGCTGTAAAGAGAGCACAGACAACACACTGTTATGGTTGTTTATTAACCGCAACACAAATTATTTATTAGTAATTGAGTGATTATGTCCTAAATTAAACATAAAAAATGTACAATAAATATGCATTTAGTAACTACAAAAAAACAGTTTTTTATAATATTAATTTATGACTTATAAAAATAAATATAATTATGTATTATATTAATACTAATAACAGTATTTATATATCGATTCTTAAACTATTACCCGATTTCCCTTTAAATTTTTGAGCACCATTATCAGCTATTTTATTGTCCTATTATTACAATTAAGAGAAATATACAGGTGAATGTGAAATCATTGCCACTAATTGAACATAATATTCTACATATGCATTGCAAATTGGAGTCTAAATTCAGAGGGTGAAACGAAACCCTTTTAGGAGAGACGAGTTTCCAAGTAATGACTTGAGACAGTCGACTCTACTGAATTACCGAGCGACGAAAAAATGCGGACATCACACAACATAGCCTCGCAGTAACTCAAACGATGCTCATAAGAGCTACTTTAAATTGTCTTTTCACGAGTTCAAGGTTTCAAATTTAAGATTTACTCTATATGTAATTATTGTAATTGATTTACGTGAATTTAGTCCTAATGTAACCTGTATTTCATGTCAAATTAAATGTATGCCACTGATTTCAAAGTCAACTTGTATATGTGGTAGGATCATAAATTAGTAGGACTGAATTTCTGTAGCGCGTACGGAGTGGTGGAGGGGTTCAGACCACCTGGGCGTGGTAGTGAGGAGCCTTCCGAAGAGACCGATATTTTTTCCAGTTGCCTGCGGGCAAGCGGAGAGTACGTCGGTATGTGCATGTCGATTTCCGTGAACTTCTGTCAAACTCGGGAAAACCGCTACGGAGGCCCTCGGAATGATAAAGGACGCCTAAGGGCATGCTGTCGTTCATGCCATGCTTCACAAGTCCCCGCGTCCGAATAAAGCCAGACTTGAGCAAGTCGAGAGTCAAATCCATGCTCGTCTGCTTTTTTAACCGTCGTGGTGTGGTTCACAGGGAGTTCATACCCCCTAGACATACTGTGAATGCCGGTTTTTACGTGGACGTACTTGACAGGTTGCGCAAACTCGTCCTCCGCGTGCGGTCAGACATTGCCGATTCTTGGAAGCTGCTGGTGAGTGAGTTTATGGCCAAGCACAGGGTTGCCAAGTTGCCTTACCCCCCCTACAGTCCAGATCTGGCACCCCCGGACTTCTTCCTCTTTCCTCGGCTCAAGCGGAACCTCAAGGGAAACCGATACAGCTCCGTAAAGACATCCAAGGGGTCGTGACGGCATCTCTGAAAGGGTATCCCGGAAAGCGAGTCCCAGAAGGCGTACGCGCAGTGGGAATCGTGTTATACGTGTTGTGTCGAAGCACAAGGTTGCTATTTCGAGTACTACTAAGGATTTGTACCGATTAGTTAAAAAAAAAATAATTCAGTCCTACTACTTTTTTATCCTACCCTTTTATTATCCCGCAACCTGAAAGATCCCTTTATTGTTGGAAATAAATAATCTGTTGAATTTTTTTATAAATTATATCTATTTATATGTATATTCAATTATTATTTTATATTAGGCTGTGAAATATAAAATTACATTCCACAAGTACAATTTATAATTATGTTGAACTACATAATATTTTTGTTCCCTCTCCCCTCTGATTACCCCGTTAGGGACACAGCGTGAAGATACGTATGTATTATATGAGTATATGTATATTTGAAATAACTCAGTACATACATACCTATTATTATTAATCTCTTCTTATTTACAAAATTACTATTTATAAAATTCACACAACATCAAATAATATTGCTTTTGTTTTGTGAATTTCGGGTAATAAAATCTTTCTTAAAAATCTGTTCAACGTTTTACGCAAAACATATCCAAGAATTAAATTATGAACATTGTCATACATAATTAATATTCAAATTGCCTATAGATATTTTACATAGTAACTGATATATGAAGTAGATTAATCATTAATCGGATAATTGTTTTGTCTTAATTCATTATGATTGTAAATTTCCAACAGGGTCAATTACCATAACCAAATACTCTGTGCTCTTAAACTACAGAAAGGCTAACATGTAATCATCTACATCATAATACATAAATAATAATCAAATGCCTTTCTGGAGCACTACCCATATTTTGTCAGGTACTAGGAAGCTAACATTTGCCGCCCGACTCTTATATTTATGTGTATGTACAAAACTATAACATCTAAAACCTAAAGAAATAATGAAATCTATTGTGGGTATTTTGTATAAATGGAAACCCTGTTAAATAAGTTCTTATCTAAATATTGGATTGCACGTCCGGCCATTTGTGGTTTATAAACATAATCTTCCTGTTTCTCTTTAATAATAAAATTACATCTACTAAATATGTACTACTTACACATTAAATATGTATAATTTAATAATATAGTTAATTTTAATATCAGACACATTTTATTGCACTTTATATTGCACATTGTTCATTTATTATTTGACCTATTTCACTATCAAATGAAGTATTGACACCTAAAAGTTTTTGTGCTTTCTACTTATGCTTCTGGCATCATGTACGTTACTGTTAACAATGTTTCCATTTGTCTGTAACTTTCGGAAACTACCAAAGTATACAGAATGTGTTTCCACACTTTCGGCACCAGATTCGCTCCTAGCCTCATTTTCTGTGTCGTCACTTTCACTACAACTCACAATTTTAGCAATAATTAATTTTCTTTGCACTTTTCTTGAACTAGTGGAATCACTGCTAAGATATCCAGAATCTTCTATATTCGCACCTCTTCTTCTTCTAAATCGTTTACCTTGATAATCCTCTTTTTGGTTTTTGATATATGTGTTTGTATTTAATATGTTGTTACTTTTGCCAGAACGTCTTTTACTAGAAATCCTGCATATATCACCTATCTTTTTATTGGTTTCATGAAATTTACTGACAAGTTTAATGTTTTCATAGTCCGAGGATTGTGACTGGACAGAAGCACTCAATGGACTGCAGGAGGGTCCGCAATTCGATTTACTTGATATCAAATTTCTAAATGATAGACGTTCAATTACCATATTCTTCATAAATGTTCTCGGACTGAGGCTTCTGCCATTCGTGTTTTTTGGATTTATCTCTATTGGTATTCTGTCACTTTCTACTCTTCTTGGTGGGCATATGGGATGTTCATAAATTGGACTTTCTTCTGTCGGTGGTAGAGGTGGTAAAACATCTGGCCGTGCTAAATTTTTTATATGTTTAATAGTCGGAGGTGTACTTTGACGTTGTCTTTTGGAGTGTCTGAGTTCTAATGTTAATATACGTCCATCTTCAGTGTTCCATTCTGTGATATCGTTTAAAGTATCGTTTGTAGTATCTTCTAAACTTTTTGATCCGCTAAAAGTTGTGGACAGTAGTTTTGGGCGATCATATGTGTTTTTACGTTGTTCATATTCATATTTTGCACTATTAAATTTAACAGTATATTCCACTTTCTCACTAGTTCTTTTAAAAGTTCCACTACTTCTTAACTCCATACATCGGTTCGTTGGATTTTCATTGTCGTTGATACTTTTTATAAGATCTTTTCTGCTGAATTGTATATTTTCTGTGATCTCTTTATTTTTTGGATGTTTACGATCAAGTGTATCTGGCTCAAAACCGTCAGATTCATGAATTTTAATATAGTTTTCGGGTGGGTCTTTCACTTCAATAGTAAGACATCCTGGTTTATCGTCTGAATTATTATTGAAAGTTCTAATAAATTTTCTGCTTCCCATGGAACACTCAGATCCACTGGGCGAGGTTGGCGTGCTACCAAAATTATAATTATTGTTAACATATACTTCACTTACTAAACTGTAGTCTTGATTTTTACTAGTTGGTTTTACCAGTTTTTCTGAAATATTATTAGTCGAATTCTTATTTTTGTCAATAGTTTCATAATGATTTTGATCTGTACAAATTTCTTCTTGTGGAGATGGTGTATTACTATTATTGGAATGTGTTTTATATATAGCGTTTCTCATTGTAAGTTCTTCTTCTAGAGGTAAAGCATTACTCAAGCTGGGACTAGCTTGGGAAGATGAAACTTCAAGATAATCTGATGATGAGGATTTGTCTTTTTTGTTAGAAGTTCTTTCTAAACTATCTGTCTCATAATCATTTCCTGATAGACTTCCGGACATATTTCTTGTATAACAATTATCTTTTGTAATAATATCAGCAACCCTACTATTAATACATCTTTCTTCGTCAGAACTGCTTTGATTATAAGACTTTGAGCAGTGATCTAGCGCAATGGCTTCGTTAATCATATCAGGCAGTACATTTTTGTTAGTAATGACTTGATTTTTACGCTGATTAACTATAAGATCGCCTCCTGAACTACCCGGATGATATTCATCGTAACCTAATGTCATAATTGAGCTATTGTCATCAGTTCTGGAAATACCGAAACAACTGAGGTTATTACGTTGGCAGTCTATTTTATCTAATTCAGCAAACGGCAATTTATAGTTTCTAATAGATGGCTCGGATTTTACTGACATTGTTGAATTATTTTTGGATCTTGAGAAATTGTCTGTTAAATGCATTGAATTACAAGAAGAGAAGCTGTTGTGTTTTTTTAAAATACAGCAACCGTCAGTAGTAGGCAAAGAAAGAATAGAGTTGATTACATTATTTTCATTTGTATTGGGTAAGAGTTCGTTACAGAGAGATTTTTGTTTAATTGTAGGAATATTTTCTAGCCACTTTCGAATGCTATTCTGTTTGTCGCCTTTAATATTAAGACAATTTGAACAAGTTGAAGGGTTATCATACTTCGTATGATTTTGTATTTCATTATTGCTCTCTGATTTGCAACCTGGGCACCCTACACAATTCTTTTTTCTGCTGTTTTCTCTTATAAGACTGACTATGCTTCCACTTCGCTGGCTTCCTAAACTTTGATAGACGTCTATACTATTTCCATTAGAAGGATAAGTTTCTTCTTCAGGTATTTGGTTTAAAACAGGTAGAAATCGTTTTGCTGCCATTTTGTGCTTGGCGATTGCTATCACTTCCCTGATTTTTGTTAGGAATTCTATAGCAGCTGGCGGAGGTTCCTGTTGAGAGACATGAAAGTAATTAGATTAAATACTACGTAAAAATAAAATAAATTACTTACAAGTATTATGTAAATGGTTTACCGCCATTAAATGTGGTTCAAAATAAGCTGGATTGAAATATAATTTACGTCGTGTGGTACCAACTGGACGGGAGATTTCTCTGTCATCGGTTGTTTCTACTATAGACACATGCTCGTCAGGAAGGCGCTCTATGCTCGACTCATCGCGATGACTTGTTTCTGAATTATCATTACGCAATTTTAATTCGCCTTGATGCGGATGAATCATGGCTGTTATTTGATTCTGAAATAGTAAATGTCTATATTACTACATGTGAAGGTAATATTGTTACTATTATTTAACTAAAAATTATGAAAATATACACACACTGAATGTGTTGTCTTCACTTCGTACGCTGCCGTCAAAATCTTCAGAATCGGAAATATTACTTGCAGAGTCATTTGGGAAATGATTTATTATTTCGTGAAACTGACGACTCATAGCTAATAAAGGGTTTTTCTTTATAATTCCGTCGTCTTGATCAATTGCATTTGATAACGGTGGAATAACTTCATTATTTATATGGACGATATCACGGTCTGTTATTATCGATCCATCTTTCCTTTTTAAACCTTTCGATTTTCTCGTACTGCCTTCATCGGACGCTGCTTTTCTGCGTTTTCTGATGTTTAAATATAAGAAAACAGATGCAACGTATATCAGTCCAAGGAGTAGAGAACTAATACCAATTGCCACATATTCAGTTACTGTCAGACCAGATGAGCTCGATGTCTCTAATGTATGTGCATTTGGGGAAAACTGAACTTCGGCGATGTCTAAAATTGAATAAAACAATCGTTATAAAGATGTAAAAAATGTGATAATTTTAAGATTTTGTCCTGTAGCTCACGCAACAACCGTTTTCTGTTAAATTATTTATATTTTTTTACAAACTAGCTGTTACGCGCGATTTCGTCTTCATTGAATTTTTTGCTTTCTGAATTCGTATTCACTACTATGTTATTACGTTCTCAAAACCTTTATGCGGGGTTTAGGTACTGTGATATCGGTTACGACTTGAGTGCCGCCTGAGACTGCTCACCGACCTGTCAGAGATAGCAACGTAATTATATCGATGTATGTGAATTCTTGTTGTAACCTAAAGACCTATATTATGTATTATAATGTAAAAATTGAACTAACGAAACGGAATATAACTGGAATATCGTACTGATCATCATCGACGATAATGATGGATACGATATCCCGTTTATTATATTCCGTTTTTATCATTACAATGTTATCATGTATTGTAACATTTTTGGTTTTGCTTTTTTTTGTTAGAATATGAAGATTTTGTGGGCGAAATACTCATAAACACGCTACATACAGTTGCCTATGGAAAAACATGTTCTTCTTAAATGTACTAACACCTGCTACTTTTGAGTGTTTGTCCTTGAGCTTTGTTTATAAATATCAGGAATGCTATTTTAAACTGGAATGATAAATCTGTCGGAATACGAGGAGTGAAGACATTTTCTTCTTTATTATTCCAGACGATTATTGGTCTTTATAATATTGCACTCCAGGTGTGTAATTTGTAAGCGTGTGCCATTACACAATTTTGGCGCATCAAGATTACGCATTAATAGGAACAGTGGGTCTACCATGAAAATGCTTGTACGTAACTTCGGACCCGAACGAAACACAAACGATATACGATGTTATGAGCTACCATGAAGTTGTATCGGATTTGTTTCTTTCGTTCGGGAACCATAAAGTATGTTCGTGAGTGAATGAAAGATAAGTAGTTTGTTTTCACTACACATTAAATTCTTAAAAAATGAATGGATATAATTCCGATTACTTTAAAAGTACGTTCGCTTGTATTGAACCTATGTAAAATTATGAGAAACTGAAATAAGTCGAGTAAATGTGTCGTCGCCGCAATCTAAAGAAGGCACGAAATGTTTGACTAATAAATAAATCAAATCACGACATATTAGATTTAAATAATACGTAATGTATTTTTTAATTTTGTTTGTGTTGGAAGAAATAATCGCTTATGGTAAGTAATTTCTATGTAATTTACTTGAACATTATGCTTTTTTATTTCCATGCTTGAATACATATTTGTAAGCAATGTTATATTTTTTGTAATTATAACATTGTTTGTAAGTATCTAAGAAATACAACAGCTAAGCTTTAGATTGCTTCACACAGTAAAATTTTGTAAATTTCTTGTGTAAAATTCAAAAAAAATGATGACATTTTGATATATTCTTCATTACAACTTAAATAGTATAATTTTGTAACAAATATTTTAGATAAGCAACAATCCGATGCTGTGCCAAATAGATGATGCACTCAATGATGCAATATGATGCACTTCAGTGATTTCTCAATGAGCACCAGGAGTTAGCTCGTGGTCACTTGGAAGGAAGTCCAGGAACTTGTGGGTTTGGCTCATCGAGGAGCTGAACGCCCTAGTTAGACTTATTAAAATTGGAAAGCAGTGCCAAAAAATAATCACATTTCTCGGATTCAAATATGCTAATTTTCCAATGACCTATTAGTAAAGTATTCTCTGACATTTGTCTGTTCATTTTAGGTTTAGGCTGATAAAAGTATTTAATAAAAAAAGTGACTGGAGCTGGTCGACGGTCTCCTCCGGCCACCCGGAGCCCGGGGCGGGCCGGCTACTGCTGGGCCACTGTCAAGTGTCACACGAGTTGAGCGTCATAAGATTTTATTAAAAATTATTTATATATTGTATAATAATATGCTGATTTTGTGATATTAGTTACTTGAAGAAGAATATGCGTTGATTTTTTATATATAAGTATATTGTGTAAGACTAGTTATTAACATACTTACACAAACTAATTGTTCGTTGTTTAAAATGAAAAATTTCAAAATATTTCTTATTCTGCTTTTCATTTTTTTAATTCATTAAATAAGTGTTAGCTGATGGAAATATCGAAAGTGCTCACATACCTAAGCAAAAGCGTGTAAGGAGAATGATTAAATTTGAAAATGCGCAAGTAGGTAGGTGCGTAAAAACCACGCTTTGTACTCCATTCAGGGATATAGCGTGAGAATATGATATATGTATGCGTGTAGATTGTTTAAAAATCTCAAAACCGCACGTAGTAAGTAAAAAAATTTCATTATTTTAATATAGGTGTATTTTTTGGATTATACATAGGTACAAAAAATTACCTACACAAAAACTACACAAAAAATTAATTTCTCTTTGGAATACTAATAACTTCTGTCTGAAGGAACTATAGACTTTCCCAGTATACACGATGAATTTGAAGATAAAGATCCTATGGCCGAGTGTTCAACTCGTTCTTCTTGAGTCGCTTCGAACATCGCGGCTAATCTTAATTTTCATTAAAATATGAAAGTAACTGATGATATATTATGCTATATCGCTTTAAACCACTGGTTCCCAAACTTATTTTGTCTACTGAGTCGAGAGCTCATGCAGTCGGTGTCTAAGATGCCTCCTAGCTAAATGAAATTACAAATCACCCCCCAGGCCTCTACACAACGCCCCCATTTTTTTTCTTGGTCTCTTACTGCCCCCTTTAGGCCTGCAGCGCCCACAAGGGGGCGTTATCGCCCACTTTGGGAATGGCTGCTTTAAACAAACGCAACCACCGCTAAATCGCTTTTATGTCTTTTAAAGCAGTTTTGACTATAAAATTCGTAGTCACGAAAGTAAAAAGTTACCTCTTGAAGTATCGTTAGTTTGAGGTTAAAATCACGAAAGAAGTGCTGTCAAATGTACGTAACTTCGTTCGTTCGGATCGCTTCATGGTAGGGTTTAGGACGAACAAAATGTCACATGCCGATGTCGGGATCGTTTTCGGAGCGAATGTACTTCATGGTACGAATTGCAACGAAATATCGGCCGATACTTCGTAATTGCGCTTCATGGTAGAGCCACAGAACGCCTCAGCGTATGGGAATGCACTTCTGATAACTCTAAAGAGTTGAGGAACTCTGTAGCGTACTATATTTAGTTCAATGTGCTGAAGTTTTTAAATATAGTAATTCAACTCGACAAGAAATTATCACTAACGGCTTTCGCTTTCTTCTTTCTATGTACGGAGCTCCTAAAAAAACTACCTGCTTATATAAGTATAGATATGCATGTTTCGTTAAAAATACCAAAAGTAAAAAACAAGTACAATTAGCTTGTCTTCCTCCAACCTCAATTGCTGCTCATCAACATTTTTTTCGGGTATATTACCAAGTTCAAGTGTGGTTTGGTTATCAGCTAGACCCTACAGACTGGGGTTGGAAGTTGGTCAACAATTCATTAGAACCAGTCCAAACTTTACTTCCACCTGCGCCGGAAAAACTGCTGAACACAATTTTTTGCAACTGCAAAAAGGGGTGAAGTGCTAAATGTGGTTGCAAAAAGTCGGACTGTTTTGTTCTCTGGCATGTACACATTGTCAAGGTCGGTCGTGCTCTAATATCGAATCACCCACAGTGGAGGATCCGTTTGATTCCAACGAGGCGACATTCGATACATCGCTATTAACGCAGTTTACATGCACTCAGGATGAAGATGAAGAAGAAGAAGAACAAGACGAACAAGAACAAGAAGATCAAGAAGAAGAATTTGAAGTTACGACTCGGACGATTAAATTTCACTACTTTTTTTTAACTTAAATTGCTTTTATCTTTTCAATCTCTGCTAATATCCATTATTTTGCAATAGTTTCAAATTAAACAGGATCACAACTGACCCGTGGAATAGGCCTACTGGGGAAACCACGTTAAAAAAAACGCGCTCAGTACACTACCTCATAGGTGGCGTGGAAACGTGTGCATATTATGACGATTACAACTTTTTGAATCGTTATATCTCAAAAACGGTGGCTCGTAGGAAAAAAAGTATTGATACATTTTTTGTAGATAATTTTATGATCTACAATTTTTGTCTGAGATATTTTTATTATAAAACTTACCGTTTTGCTGAAAACCGCGAAAAATTCATTTTTTTTGACCTTTGACCTTGAATAAAATTTTTTCCATACAGGGGAAAGATGGGGAACTTTCAAATTTTATTTTTAATCATATTTTAAACAATCTTACTGATTTTCAGCTTGGTGGGAATTTAGGTAGTTTTACTCTTATTTTTTGGTCTAATTTGACCGGACTATATAATATAATTTTAAGTTAATTAAATTGATTTTTGTTGAGGAATTCGGTTGCGGCCAATGTAATTTGTGTGTAAACTGTTGTTGTACCTAATAAATAAATACATGCACACATATATATCTTCACGCTGTATACCCAACGGGGTAATCAGAGAGGACGGAGCGCCAAGCGTCGCGGTCCTTACATACTACTTTCGCTTCCTCAAATCTCATCATTCTCCTCACACATTTTCGCCTAGGTATGCGAGTGCTTTTGACGTTTCTGTCGGCTAACACTCTAGCTATTTGATCTTCATAAGTCGGCCTTGGTCTTCCTTGGGTTCTTTTACCACTCACTTTTGCTCTATAGATTTTCTTCGTCAGTCTTTTACACATTCTTTACTTGTAATAAATAAATAAATAATGCTACAAAAGAGGAATAAAAATAAATAGAGTAGATAATAACTCCAGACAACTTCTCGTGCACTACAAAGTGAGGCAAATAAAACATTAGATGTGCGGATACTGTTTTCTAACGAAATGACGCCGATCACTTTATTCTATTCCTTTACTATATTCGAGTAATTTATATGTTTGTAATCGCGTTCTCGAAAACGACTTTAACGATTTAGATGAAATCTATATCTATCTATACTACTATATACATTCAGTCAAGAAAGTATCGCGAATGGATGATTTGTTTATGGTTCCAAATTCAATTTTTTGTTTTTTTTGTAAAAGCGTTTAAAAAATGTTTTGATGATTGGATTATTCGTTGGCGTAAGTGTATCGTTTCTGAAGGAGCATACTTTGAAGGTGATAATTGTAATTTCAGTTTTTTTATAATTTTGCGATAATTAGTCGTTTTATGACTTACTGATTTCGATTCTACTATGTTTAAAATTTTCGTCTGTCTGTCTGTCTGTATGTCCTTTTATAACTGAAGAACGGCTTGACTGATCTTGATGACAATCGGTACGTAATAAGAACACGTGATTGTGCTGATGATAAGCTACTTACTTTTTAGAAAACGTACCCCTAAAGGGGTGAAAAGGGGGTTGAAACTTTGTATGGGAAATGGTAAGTCCCTGAACCGATAATGATGAAATTTAGCACGGAGATAGTTTGACATCAGAAAACGGACATGGGGTACTTTTTCTTTATAAAAACCTACCTTTAAGGGGGTGAAAAGGGGGATAAAACTTTGTATGGGAAATGCTAAATCTTGGTAATTATAAAATTTGGTGAGGTAATAAGACTTTTTTATCAAAAATACATATGCTACTTTTTTTATCAAAAATCTGTGAAAAGGGGGACGGGAGGGAGGGGGACGAAACTTTGTACGGGAAATGCTAAACCGCTGAACCGATTATGATGAAATTTGGCAAGGAGATAGTTTGACATCAGAAAACGGGCATAGGCTACTTCTTTTTACCAAAAACCTACCCTTAAGGGGTGAAAAGGGGAATGAAATTTTAAATGAGAAATGCTAAACCGCTGATTATGGTTATAAATGGTAAATGATGTTTTGTTCAGAGATAGCACATGCCCGGGGGCAGACGTAGGCTGTACATAGGCTCTTTTTAAAAAATAATCTTTCTTTTATATATATATATATGTACATGTAATCTAACCTAATCTGGGAAAGCCGTGAAAATTTTTTCCGAAAATTTGGCAGACCAAGTCACGGGTACAGCGGGACTTACTTTTTTATCAACATTCTACCCCTAAAGGAACGAAAACGGGGATGAAACTTTGTATGGGAAATGATATACTGCTGAGCTGATTACAATGTGGCATGGAGACAGTTTGACACCTGAGAACGAACGTAGGCTGGGTAAGGCCGTAGATTTTGCCACTTTTTGAAAAAAAAGTGTCTCAAATTTTGACTGCGTATAAAAAAAAAAGTACTTGATAAATTGTAATAAAGGTATCTGAAGTAGAAGGAATATATAATTCTTCTACTATTAGACTGTATTTTTAAAGAGAACGTAAGTCGTGTAGTTCAAAAAATACCGTGAGTTAAAATCGTTAGGACCCCCAAATTTAGCCAAAAACACGCTGTTTTCTTGTTCCGCCAAACTAATTGACATTATAAAACTTATATTTTTTACAATGAGAGTCTAATTAATTATGAATATCTGAAATGTCCCAAAGTTAAGCTGCTACATTATAGTTTTCGAGTCTTTAAATACTCGTTTTTTATTGAGTTATCATTGTTTAAAACTTTGTCTCCATTATTTTCGCTTATACGTTACTATTTTGTATGTTACCAAATTCCGACTTCCATGTAATAAAAACAGTTCATGATAGTATTTTGAAATGGCGACACCGAGTACCCAGGCAACATGTTAGAAAAAGAAAAAGCGCCATTTTGTCGTCTCTGGTGTTCGTCAAAGGTGTACACGTGCGTATTGGCTGTGAATTTTTTTTCGAATTTTAACGATTTCAAACATAAATAACAGTTTTATTTACGCACATTTTAACTAATACTATGCACAAGGGATTAATAAGTGCGAACTAATGTATCTTACTCTGAAATTCCACTTGGTTTTGTAATTATAGCTATTTATAACCTCAATAATCACGCTTCTCCGTTACTTCTATGTAGCTTCTATGTTACTAGTAACGTTGATTCTATGTTACGTAACGCCGAAGTTTTCTAAAGGTTCGTACATAATAGTATTATAATTTTTGTACTCAGTACTAGTTTTCATACAATAATGAAACTTGAATTGATTTGAATTCGTACCTTACGGTTATTAATTGCCACATTGTACAAAATATGACGTAAACGCACTTCCTAGCGAGATTAAATTTTTAGCTAACATTAAATTACAGACCTTAATGCTTTACAAATAATTACAATGAAATTGATAACGAAAGAAAATATTTTGTGGTAGCATTTAATTTTAGACCTTAATGCATCACGAATAAAATTTCAATCCAGTTATTTTTATGTATTATAACGTGGCTTCGGTGATGTTAACTTTGAATGTTCTATTATTGGTAGGGATGAACTACTCAGGATATTGGGTTTCTTTAGGGCCACCCTGGAGAGGAATACAGAGTAAATTTTTATAAGGGCGCCTTCCCTGTATTGCTACAATCAATTTCAGTTGTGAAATAAATACACACTTTAATACAACCTTTACCAATTTATTAAAGAATTATAATTATCCCTAAATATAGATCTCATGAGCTCACTAAATGAAATCTTAAATGTTATATAGAAGAATTTTAAATGAGATTTTACATACAAAACAAACAAATTACATCTGTATTGGAAATTACAAAAATGAGTACTGTAACCAATAATAAGTGTAACTGTTTCTTAATATTTGGTATAACTAAAACATTAAGATGAACTACAATAACAAAATATAAGGTTAGTTATGTATATTTATTCTTGAATGTTAATAATTTTTATATATGCTTGTACATTACCATCTAAGGAGATAACCATGTATGTATATAGCTAGTCGAGTTGTCCCACCAATGGTCCATAAGAATATCCACGGTGTTCACTATACCCTTAGTAACTGCACAATTAAGTTAGGTCTTCTGCAAGCCGAGTTGTCCCTCCAATGGTCTCAAAGAATTTCCATGAAGTCCACTATACTCGTAACTCACAAATAAATCTCAAAGAAAAGAGATTAAATATGTATTAAGGTAATCCAACCTCATACTGCAATGTACAAACAAGTGATCCGAGAAGGTAACTGATCAGGTATCTTTAAAGAAAATATCCAACTAGATGTGGAATACACCGTCATTCCACGGTGTTTATGAGATTAAGTAGATAACATTAGTCCACTGGGTTTATGGAACTATGAGTACACCATTAGTACCTGGTGTTTATAGAATTAAACTTGGAATTAAGTATGGAAGTAAAATATACCATCAGTCCGCTAAACCACGGTATTTATGTAAATAAGATATGGCATTTAGCCGGGAATTTAAACATGGGACTTAGCCTGGAATTTGAACATGGCACTTAGCCTGGAACCCTGTAACTAAATTCCTAGGGTTAATACACTAGATTATGCAAGGAAAATCCTTTTAAAAAGAAAACTACAACTACATTCTACTTACCATGAGGTCTATCATGGGACTTTTATATATTAAATATAATAAAAAAAACTTCTTAACACTACTTGAAACATCCTAAATATATATTTAGCATGTCTATTCTATTTCCATATGGGCATTTTTGTCTGCCACTTAACCACCACTAAAAGTGGATGGCTCCTTCCATGACTGATACTACACCTCGACAAAATTTGTACCCTCTAACGTCATTATTAATGTAACTGAAAACTACTCAGATTTCAGTGAGGTTTCCGTCATAAGAAAGAGACAGCAAGTCTGAAAAGACATCGACCAATGGGAAGTGTCTGAAAATTTGTAAGTGACAACATCAAAATGTCAGATTGACAGATCCACAATAGAATTAGAAAGATCTAGATAAAACTAGCCACTGAAAAACAAGACGGAAGCAATGCCCATTTCCTCGAACATTCCATTTTACTTGATTCGTGAAACAGATATATATCAACACTCGTCTCTCTCTCATCGAATGCAATCGATTATTAGGAATTACTCGTATTTAAATTTTTACTACAATTTATTTATCTCATCATCAAAATGGGAAAGCAAACCTGGACAAATTATATTAATATCTAATAAAAGTATTATCACTTAAAATTGTTTTATTTTGTTTATAACAAAACTATATTTTTATACAAAAGAAAATCGATTATAGATTTATTACCACGATACTTATTACTATCGAAGTTTCCAAACATTCAATGTTATTACTGAACGTAACGTAAGTAAATGTAGATTTTAACGAAAGTAACAATGAACTTTATAATGAAAACAACTAAATAATTAAAAGTTTACTATATTAGGTTCTGGTTTAAATAATATACACTTAAAGTGCAATATTTATTGATTTTACCTGAGAAGAAATGAAGTAGTACTACGTACTCGATTGCGAACAACTTTCCGAACGCGTTACCTATTAATCATTGCATCGTAGACAATTGTCATCTGTCACACACTAATCTCAACAAAAATTACTGTGGAATGCAAATGAAATTTGTGATCGATTCTAATTTGTATGTAATTAACCGTAAGTATATATCTCCGAAAAAAAAGTGTTACAGTATTTGTTAAATTGGGGGAATGTTGTCGAATTGTTTGTGTGAGTAAGCGTCTATAAAATCATTGCATTTGAGTGCTCCCATTTACTTGTATTAAATGTACCTCACCTCCCACGAAAAATGCCAAAAAGTGTTAAATGAGAAATAGCGCGAACGTCTCCTTCCGTTGTAGGTACTCAATGAATTGATGTGGTCAGATTGCCGTGGTTGTGTACCTAATAACTCCAAACTATTAATACTTAGATTTAACATTATTCCCTACTCCGCGCGCATTTCACTAATTTTTCTGCTATCATTGAATACAGTTTATACTAATACAGATTGGTATTAATTTTGTACCGAAGTTTATGGTCCAAGCATACATATCGTATTACTAAACTTTAACGCCAAAAATACCACATTATGTTCTCAGCTTTACAAACATTTTGCGTTACTTGTATGTTATCGTAACATAGAAGTTTGTATGTTACTCAATGTTACAAAGTGGCAAAATTTACGGCCTTACCCGGCTACTTTTTTTTATCAAAAACCCATCTCTAATGGGATGAAAAGAGGGACAAAACTTTGAATGAGAAATGCCAAACCACTGAACCAATTGTGATGAAATTTAGTACTGAGATATAGATAGTATGTGTTCGGAGGCTAGACGTCTAAACTTATTTCATTAACAATCTTTGTAAATTTTTACATGCACACGTAATCTAACCTATTGCTACGAAAAAAATTTCCGCGCAGACGAAGTCGCGGGTACAGCTAGTTTATACTACTATACAAATCTCTAGCGTCTGTCTGTAATTTCAAATTTTTTGTCAAATTTTGTGATAAATAGTCGTTTTATAACACACTGACTTCGATTCTACCATTTTTTAAATTTTTGTCTGTCTGTGTGTCTGTCTGTCTGCATGTCCTTTTATAACTGAAGAACTGCTAAACCGATCTTGATGAAAATCAGTACGTAATTGAAACATATGATTAATAATAATAATGTACTCAGACATTTCACACAGCGCCATCTAGTCCCATACTAAGCAGCAAAGCGCTTGTGTTATGGGTACTAGACAACTGATATACTATTTATATACTTTTCTTTTGTAATACATACATATTATACATAAACACCCAGACTCAGGGCGGGAATCGAACCCGCAACCCCCGTTTACTTTCCGACGCGCTTAACCGTTGCGCCACGGAGGTCGTCAAAAGCACAGTACAAGTTCAAAAGATTGCGCTTATGATAGGCTATTTTTTTTTTAAATCTGCCCCTAAAGGAGTAAAGGGGGACGAAATTTAGTCTGGGAAATGGTAAACCGTTGATCCGATTATGCCGAAATTTGGCAAGTAGATAGTTCGACATCAAAGAATGGACATATAGGCTTCTTTTTATAAAAATTCGACTTCTAAGAGGGTGAAAATGGGATTGAAACTTTGTACGGGAAATGCTAAACCGCCGAACTGATTATGATGTAGCATGGATAGAATTGGACACCTGGGAACGGTCACAGGTTACTTTAAGAAGGATAAAACTTTGAATGGGATAAGCTGAATTCTAAATTCGGCAATGGAGTTTACCTTCTCAATAGCACAGTGGCTAGTGTAGATCTACTACGCCGAAGTGGGCGGATTCGAATCCTGCAATATGTTTAATTCCTTTTCTTTCAAACCTATAAGACGCCGAACAAAGATCGGTCGCCTAGCTACTCTGATAATAAATGAGTGTCGTATGTACAAATGAGTCAGCTTATCTATTTTGCCGCACTGTTGCTGCTCATGCACGGCGTCTGAAATTATTTAGAAAATATATGAATAGATACTTACTGTTTTGTTGTCTGGACGGAGTTCCTTGTACCCTAAAAGCTACGCATGGTGTAAAGACGCCTCTGAGGTCTAGTGGTGACGCAGGTATTGCAGAGACATCTCGGCATAACAGACGTACCACCATTACGCGTCCTGACATGCGTGTGCGCACATCGTCTTCTCCACTCCACTGTATATAATACATTAAAATTATTAGATATTCTTAAAAGTTAAGTGTTTGATTTTCTTAAAAGTTACCCGTTTTTATAGTCTCATAGTCTTTAAAGGTTAAAATTGCTTTTTATTACATCACATTATGATACGTAAAATAATTCAAACGAAACAAATATGAGATTACTTTTTGCCCACGACTTCGTTTGCGTGATAGTCAAAAATATAATATCTATAAATTATAGCCTACGTGTTATTTTGATGTAAGTATGAGCTATATTATCGTAATGTTTTATCACAGTTTGTTCAGTAGTTTTTGCGTGAAAAAGTAACAAACATCCATCCAACCTTAAAAAAATTCGCGTTCATAATATTAGCAAGATTGTTGCTTTAACTTCCTTCGTTTTCTTCTTAAAATGTTAAAATAGGGAACGAATAATAAAAGAGTAATACTCACTTGAAGAAAAGTTCTTCCTTCATCACGAAACAGATTAAAGGGAACATCGGCATCAAGTGTATTTCGAAGATCTACAAACCCTTTATGAGTTAGGAACTGAGCTCCTGATACCGCACATATTGGGGTTTTTACATCTGTAAAATAAAATATTTTGGGGATGAAAGTAAATAAATTAAAAAATACGTTAAAGTTTTAAACCTTAGATATTTGAGCGACTAATTGTGTGGTCGGAGAAAAATACGAGTTCAAATGTCACTACTGGTCAACTGTCGTATGTTCCTCCAGATACAAATTCATGTGTGATGGATGAATTAACGACATAAATGATCGGCGATATTGTAATTTTCTTTTTACATAGGGAAACCAAAAATTTTACCTCGAAAAGTAATTTCTCTAGACGGGTGGATGATTTGGCCTTTTAGTGGTAAGTATACAAATGGAATCCGTTGGACGCCAACTCCTGTCCCGAAAGTTGCTAATGAACATTCTGCAAACAATTAAGTAGGTATGTTGAGATATAATTGAGAATTTATTGGACATATCAGATATTTTAAATATGGAATTCGAACGCAAATATTTGTCAAATTCGTTATATCAATAACATAATCAGAGGCCATATCTGTAAAACTTTTCTTTAAGTGTCTCATATTTAAAAGAATTAAGACTTAAGTATACCATATAGCTTTTAAGATAAGCTGATTTCAAAAATCCAATGTTATAAACGGGAGTTCAGTTAAATGCGGTAGTCGTTGTTACTAGCACGGAAACAAAGTTGTTAATTTATGGACACGACATCGAAACTTAAAAAAACAAAAACGCTTTTGGAAAAAATACAGAAGTGCAAATTTATTCTTATTATAACATATTCAGATATTCCCACTTAGCGATAAATTCATTACCATTTTCACATGCAACGGTGTTGCAGCTTTTGTATTAGCTATTCTCATTTGTCTGAGAAATACGATGACATTATACGAGTACCTACTTCACAATTTGAAGGCTAACAAGCTTATGAAGGATGTGAACCGATATAGTGGGTGGACAGTATTGCACGCAGTTAGACATGTATTATTTAAACATGACATTGCCTCTACGGACTAGTTGCGGTGAGGGTGCCTAACTGTAATGAAACGTAGGTACCTACTTACATATTGTATATATTTGTATAGCATGAAATACGATACATAACTGAAAAGGGACTTTGTCGATCTGTAGTGATTTGCGTAGAATAAATCTTAGTACCTACAATATGTATTACAAATATTACTAAAATTATTTGTCTAATATCTTATTATATTGAAAAAGAAAAAAATGTTGACTAAATATTTATTCGTATTTATTTGAAAGCTAAACAAAAACTTGTTTCCTTTTTTTACTTATAGTCGTTTACTTATATTATTAAACTTGTTATATTCTTTATAGGTACCATCGCCGTATAGTAATGAAATAAATGTACCAATTTGTACCCCGGAGTTTTTATTTAATTCAGTTACATTTGCATTACATTAGGTAGGTATGTATTTTTATTTAAATACCTCCTTAAATACCCAGTCATTATAATTTTTGTAAATACATAAATGCGATTTGGAAAAGTAGTAAACAAGTATCTGTAATTGTAAAAATCGAATTACCGTTATATAGGTCTACCTAGGTACCTACATAATTGTAAATTTCACGTCTAGCACTTGCAAATTCATGAGACAACTACCTCAAAGCGTGATGCGACAAAATTAATACGATTTCTAATACTTATTCAATGTACACTTATTTCTTGTGACGTAAGAAACCGATGACTGCGTTTCTATTTAAAGAAACTATATGTTACTGAATATAATGGATATAACATCTATAGATATGTACATACTAACAAATTTTAGAGCAAGTTTAAATAAACAACGATTTCTTCCCCATTGCCTCGAGGTCTGGATGTACTTGTCTACGCACGCTTTGTCTAAGCTGTCTAAGCTTAACAATAGCTCAAGACCTATCATATTGAATGAAAGTAGAATGATTAGTAATGGCTGTTTAATTACTGTCAATATTCGTTATCGTTTTTTTAATAAAACTAAGATGTCGAATTATTTGAAGGTGCCAAGTAATATTAATTAATTTTTACTTAATATTTAAGTACCTAGTATTTACGTATCTATGCTTATTTACTTCAATTTTTGTGACGAGCTTATTTAAAAATTATATGATTTTTTATCCCCTCTACGTCCTACGACGACATCTTAAAAGAAGGGTTTCAAGATAATGTAAAGTTATAAAAATTATAATTAAAACCCTGAAATTTTACCTGATAGGTCGTCGACACATAATTCTCGATCCTCTCTGAAAAGCGGCGCTCGCGGTGGACAGCCGCACGCACACACGTCTGTCGTTCCTTCGCGCGTAGCAGCGCCTGCGCCATGCTCCGTGCAGAGTGATGCATTACATTTTTCATCTACAAAACAAGGACTGATGATTATGCCCGGTATCTAAATGTGGAAACATTTTACTCACAGAAATATGTTTACAATATTACAATAGTTTATTTATTCTATATGTGATATTGCGTGAAATTTAGAATTGAAAAGTGAAAACGATGGTGTTCCGTGTTGGTGCGTTTACGTGAATCAAATTTACAACTCATAACATTAACTCAGTCTTTCGAGTATTTTTTTTACTTACTGCAAATCAAACTCATGAAAATAAAAGAAAGTAATAATAGCGAATAGCAAGTATAATATTGACAGGTACAATCGATCACAAATCACAACAGATCAGTGTTGGTTGCAGTGATATAGATCTGGTGAGACTTGAATAGCCACTTACATCAATCACTTACATCATGGATACAAAAGTCTCGCTCGATTATAACACGTTCCGAATTCGTTGATAACACGCGACTAGATACAAATTAGCACCGTAAGACATAATTGGAAAATCTGAAGGACACACTAATTTTTATTGCTGTCATTGATAATTGCCGTGTGATCGTGTCATAATTATACACATAAGTATATAATATTAAAATAAATGTTAATAGGTATTTCCTTGTCAATCAGGAGAGAAAGAAAAATATAATATGTGGCAGCTGCTTATCCTCCGGTGCGGACTGTAAATATGGCCTAAGGCTAGTAGGATTGACTTCGATGAGTTAGCTTTAGCAACATTATTACTGTCTACTTCTACTTTGACATTAAGCCCAAAGGTAAAACTAAGAGCGGTGTCAAGATGTAATTTTGTTGTAACTTGGTTGTCTGTCCATCCCGAATGGTAAATGGTGTTAAGCTATTTGTAAATATTAACCTTCGGAACAACAGTTAAAAGTGCTTATCTTTAATTTAGTAAATTTAAATGTACCAATGCAGCAAGTGATTGAAGTAAGTACTCATACCTTTTAATTTTATAATTATGCTATAGGATAATGTCCTTGTTTCCCTGAGCATAGGGGTTCCATGTTTCCAACTATTTATAGTTGGAAACATGGAACGCTTTTTCAAAGTTCTCATTTTTAACGTTTATTTTTTGACATTGGAAATCGATATCCGCCGATATTCAAGGGACTTGGGCACTATTCCCATTATATAATTGTCACTCTAATGGCTACGTGGGACTACTTATGCTAGGGGTATCATAACTCCGCTTTCCTTAGAGGCAACGACTCTAATGTATTCAACTCACCGACGAGAGTAAACACATCTCCCGTGTTAGTGCGCGTCACATCCCCGAGGCGCGCTGCCGCGGCCGAAGCCACCAGCAGCAGCACCGCCGCGAACATGCTACCCCCCGCCACCCTCGCGAGCCCCGCCGTCGCCTAACCGCCGCATCGCTATTATCTCCTGTTAACATAATAAGACACTTTTCGAATTTGTTTCTTTTTTCTTTATGGCATGGCGCAGAGATTAGCGCATTTGCTAATTTCACGTATTAATAAGTAGAATCACAAGTGAATTAGTTTTTTTCTTATCGTAAAGCTCCTCCAGTAAAGTGATAGTAGGCTTTACTGAAGTTATAAAAGAGTTCTTGGAAGAGCGCGAGAACTTCAGCTACACATGTTTATTTAGACCGATTCCATTATTTTCACTTACACAGAACTTTGAAACACAATATACTATCACTTTTGTACTTTAAAACTCCCAAAAAGGTAAAAAATATAAAATCAAATTAAAATGACGACAACCTCACTTCTTCTGTTCCCGCCAAAAAGTCTTCGAATTTGTTAGTCCTTTTAAAAAGTAGCTAATAAATAGTCAATGTATTTTGCTCATATTTTTCATTAGGCGTTTATTGAATAATATTTCTTATTCACCCATCATCTGTTTCCATTGGAAAATAGCGTGAAGCTACAAAAAGCGTCGTAGGTATACGAAATTTTATGCTTTTTACCTAAGAACAAAAGAATTGACAGAAACTCGGTATTTCAATACGATTAGGTAGCAATTATTATAAAATATTATTTGGAATATATTTTAATTCATAGAATTTATTGGATTTTAATTAAATGAGATTTTTTTTAATGTATTTAAAAATGACTAACGATAACATTTCATTATCAACTAACATTATCACATACTAACGATAACACATTTTTTTTTTACAAAAATTACGTTTCTTTGAAATGTACAATTTATAACCAAAACAAGAAAATGAATTTTAAGTTAATTTGTTACCTGACCTATTGGAGAAAGTTGTGAAACTAACTCATTTTAAACATCCATGTTACCATGTTTTTGACAAATAAATGTTATTACATTAATATTTTTTTTGTTGCATTAAATATTTCAAATCAATAAGTTTTCCTTGTTTGCTCACGATGTTTTCCTGAAGAGGCTCAATATCTTTTTTGTTAATCATAATTCAAAGCACACGCAAAAGTAAAATTTATGTGTTCATTACGAAATAGGTATAGATTCATAAGTACTTATTAAGTTATTAGAGCAAGCGTTTTTATATAGGCAATGAGATGGAACAAGAACGACAATAACCGGCTTTAAAGATTATAATATTTGTAAGAAGTTCTGAATGAATAAAAATCCAAAATAATATTTGTGTCACTTTGCAATGTACGTAATAACTTTGTAGGTAGATAAGTTACTAATAGAAATAAGCTTTCGATGTGTTAAGTATGTACTTAGGTAAGTAATTAATAACTCGATAGACGTGGTGTCTAAGCCAAAATGTCTAATTGTTGTTTCGATTATATTACTGCTTTACAATTTTCTATTTATTTATATGTTTATTTATTGTTTGATTATTATTATATTTCAGAAGCAAGTTTACGTTTAGATAGATACACTCGAAAATTATAGCGTAACTAATAGCCCAATTGTTCTTTTCTTTAATAACTAGGTACTGAGAATTAATTTTAATGTTGCGTTTTGTATGACAACTGAATGTGAATACTTTCGAGAGGAAATCACTCGGAGCGTGATAAAATTATAACACCACTTCAGTGAAAACTTGCACACTGCACACCAGTGTAAAAATTCAACGTCATTGTTCATGTTCGATTTCACTAAGTTCACAATTCACATGGTTTCCTCGATGAGGCTAGTTACTACACAACAAGTACTTACCTATACAAACCTTATGAGGAGAAACTAAAAAAATGTTTCTGATTTGTTAAATTTTGATGATGTAGCGCGAACTAAAGTGTTTACTTTTCGTAATTCAACGTTCGTTTCGTTGTGGTTCAATTTACTTAACTGTCTCGTGCAAACATTACATTCTAAAACCAAGAATGGTTTAAAATATTACTGAAGTGACAATATTTCGCCTTTGTATTGACAATGACAAACTGACGTGGTGGTCGCCTGGCCCTCGGAGCCACCGGTGCTGTCAATTTTAAAGCAAGAACACCCAATCATTTCTCGTTTACACCTGTCTCCGTTTGACAAATAAATGATGATGCAAGTTATAGGTTATTGATGCTCGGTACAGTTACATTATCTGTTTTAATATTTGCGACGCGCGCGACGTCGAAATGTACGTTACTGTCAGTATTTATAGCAGCTAAACACCCGTAACTGGAGATAGACCATTGTTAGGGAGTGTAGCAGGTATTTTGGCCTAAAGAACAAAGACCGCACAGGTTTCATTTAAGTTTTACGGCACGTCATTGGCATACGGAATAACGTTTTCAGTAAAGAGCCGATTTGCGGCGTGGAATGCATAGTTTGAGGGCGAATACTGCTTCGCGATGGGTCTACAATGGAACCTCTACTGAGGTAAAGAATTAATAACAAGAATTGTACTTATACGCAATAGAAATGCATTGTACTGTGATTTACGCGAAGTGGCGAATACAGGATTTAGGTTTCTATGCTGTTGATGATGAGTAATTTAACGGTTTAGAAATTTAACTATAATTCATTTATTGACCAAAAGACATAGTATTTACCAAAACTTATAACTGTAATTTTTTTTTCACTTTTATGATTTCGCGAGATTTAAGTTTTTCTTAAGGAAGATAATTCGTAAGGGCTAAAACGCTTGACACTCCGAACTCCGTCCTCCTTGGGGGTAGGTGCAGCATGAATAATGTTTGCATGTGTGGATATAAGTACCTAATTAATTTTTTTGTTTTTACTTATGATCGCAAATAACGATTAGTCAACTAGAAATTAAAGATCGAATTCGGTTTTATAAATATTTATCCATCCACTAGGTACATAAGCTTCCGTGACGGTATTATACCTGGTAGAGTAATACCCAATTTGTTTATTTCTTTATCGCCAGTGCTATGACTTTGAAATGGAATAAAAATTGAACGACCGCGGATCGGATATCGCACTCTTAATTGATAAATATTTGTCCGATTGATTTCAAAGTTTATAGACAAACCAATGATATGGATGAAAGCAAAGTTCACAAACCTCTTGAACAGAGCACGCGCCATGCTAGTTTCATTACTACTACTCGTAATTCATAGATTTTCACAATAGAACTTACAGTCAACATAATTTAGATATGTCATTTAAAAAAATATTTGAATGTCAATAGTATTTAGGTAGGTACCTAAATATACACACCTCACAAAAGTCTAAGTAACACACTTATAATGTTTGAGGAAAAGTACTACAATATTAAGTTATATCCTTTTTTTCGTATATAACCTTATTGTGCCGAAAACATACTGGCTTTATTAAAAACAGAAAATGCTAGATCGTCTTTTTATTTTCTTAAATTAAAAGTAAATTCTTTTGTTTGAATTTAAAGTGGGTTTAGCCTCTTTTTGGCGAAAACGGGAGAAGTGAGGTTGTCATTTTATTTAGATTTTCTATTTTATAAAAAAAAACCGCTGATACAAGAAATCGTTAATATGCTCAAATTTGCAGATGTCGACTTTTTGATGTGTATATTTTTGTTGTAGTACGTATATTAAAATATTTATTACTATGTAGATAATGTAGATAAATAATAACTTTTGTATAACATGTAGGTAAGCAGTGTTGTTATGAATCAAAGAATATATAATTTACTTAATAAAAAGTATAGATCAAATTATATGATGTGCTTCTTTACTATAGGAGTGGACTTGAGATAGAAATGTGTATTTGTCGAACAGCCAAAGTTAAATAAAGTGTTTGCTAGTTAGAGATTGTCACGTGCCATTAGTCAAGAATGGTCTGGTCTAGTCGACAATATTCAAGTTTCTGTTTGTTGCCTCTGCATCATCTTTCCGCTATTATGGAAGTTGTCAAACTACTCAATTTGAGAGCACTTGCCTAACCCGAAAACATAATGTATGTTACGTTGTAAATACAGACCTACACCTGCTTTACATGATGCAAAAAATGGTTAACAGATTTATTTTAAGAAAGAAATGTATACATTTTATGGTATAGGTAAAGTTGGCATATTGGTTGATAGGTTGGCGATTTGATGGCATAGAGAAAGATTTCATTGGGTACCTCAAATGTATATATGTACCTACATAAATGAATATTATTTTAATATAATATTTAGGTATCTATTTTGGTATATATATTATGTATTAATAATTAATGTAATTGTGTTGTATTCTGAAAATGTTTCCACGGATCCGTGTTTCTCAAAGTGGTCTATACGGATCCCTGGAGGACTATGAGACGATTCATCTGGGTCTTGTGGTTGCGTTGAACTTCCGGGGTCCGCGAAAATGATCAAGTTTTAACAATTTAAAAACTTTCAAAAAAAAGCGATGCTTCCCGCGTAATCACGTAGCGCGGATGAAATCGATCACGCATTATATTCATCTCGGTTATTTATGAATTTCGTTATAATTATTTCATCGATTCCGAAATTCTTACACGAATATTGTCTCTATAATTCTAATTTTATTCTTCGTTGATTTATATGTAATTCCTGCACCAAGCATTAAAATTTTAAGGAAATATGCGTTCGTTTACACTTTTCTTTGTCAATAATACATTATTCACAAAATTATTAATAAAATAATTGCTATTGAATATTTATTTATAGTTAGCTCAGCACATGACTTCATTGCCATTCATAACAATTTTGATGATAATTCTGATAGAGGTCTATCACCTGCTAAATTGAATACCTATAGTATTGAATCGTTAATAGCTATCGCCCGTTTTGTAGATCAGCCGCGGTCCGCTCACGACTTCCATGCACGTGCTAAACAATTCATGCTTTTCATTAAAAATTTACTTATAATAATATGTAAGTATACGCAATAGTTGCATCACAGAAGACGGGAATAAAATATTGTAAGTTATTATATCATAAAATTCACTAAGGTGTTCATGACTGTTTTTGTTGTAGTAGAGGGTATATGGCCGAAATCTAAAAATAAATATTCCTATGAACAAAGGTTTCTTTAAGATAGGTATACAGTGTGAAATTTTTTTTAAATGTTTTTATTATAGAATACGAAAAATATATAAAGTTATTGTAAACTTGTTGTCGTCTCTATTTAGCAAAATATGTATGTCGTTCACTTTTAGGAATTTATACATTTGATGTTCATTAAATTATCTTGTAGGTACATTTATATATTATGTGTGTGTGATAAATATAAATGTCTCTGATAAATCCTAAATGATCAATTGTAATATTATGTAAGTAATTTAACTCATTACTTTTAATAGAATAGAAAATAAGACATTTAAAAAGAAATAAAAATATTTCTTGTCTTTCGCTGTATTTATTTAGTAAGTACCGACCTAAGTAAAGAGTGCTAGCTTCCCACAACTTTTCCATAATCGCTTAGTAATAAGATTATAACATGGTTCACCTGAAAATTCTGATTCGTATACTACTATAATACACATATACCATACAATATACTTTATATTGAGATAACACATTTACTTTATTTTTAGAGCTAATTCGATTGGATTGGTGGCGTTTTACACATAATTCGATATCGTGATATTTTGGCAACACAGGTTCTTTTTTAAAACATTAAAATGTAATAGGCCATTAAGTTTATTGACGACATAATGCCGAATTGGAAGCGTGCAGTTGAATATCAGCGCTCGGTAGGTCGTTAAAAAACTCACTGTCACTGGTACATATTAAAGTACTTGAGAACAGCGGGATAAAAAAGCAAATTCTGATCTGAAATATAAATTTCTTGTAGCTAGGGAGCTGGTGGTACTCAGTGCCAATCAATCAGGAGCAATCAGAAACTGATATGATAATATGATAGCGATTGAATAATGGCGCTAATATTTTGCGGCTGCAAAGAAGAAGTTTATATTAAATCTTTTGCAATTAATTATTTATTCTCGAAGTAGATCTACATATTATATTTATATTTGTACTAATACTTACAAGTAATTACTCTCAAATATTTATCATTTATTCTCAAATTGTTTATGGCATCTCTTTATAATGGGTTCAAATAATTACTAATCCAGATTTGATTCGGAATGTTCTTGCATAAAACGCCCATTGATAATAATGGATTTAAGTAAGGAATATTATAGCTGCCAATCCCATAGCTATGTAGCAACTTAGCTTGTTCGCAATATACCATTATGTACGAACCTTTAGAACACTTCAACGTTACGTAACATAGAATCAACGTTACCAGTAACATAGAAGCTACATAGAAGTAACGGAGAAGCGTGATTATTGAGGTTATAAATAGCTATAATTACAAAACTGAGTGGAATTTCAGAGTAAGATACATTAGTTCGCACTTATTAGTCCCTTGTGCATAGTATTAGTTAAAATGTGCGTAAATAAAACTGTTATTTACGTTTGAAATCGCCAAAATTCGCAAAAAAAATTCACAGCCAAAACGCACGTGTACACCTTTGACGAACACCAGAGACGACAAAATGGCGCTTTTTCTTTTTCTAACATGTTGCCTGGGTACTCGGTGTCGCCATTTCAAAATACTATCATGAACTGTTTTTATTACATGGAAGTCGGAATTTGGTAACATACAAAATAGTAACGTATAAGCGAAAATAATGGAGACAAAGTTTTAAATAATGATAACCCAATAAAAAACGAGTATTTAAAGACTCGAAAACTATGATGTAGCAGCTTAACTTTGGGACATTTCAGATATTCAGAATTAATTAGACTTACATTGTAAAAAATATAAGTTTTATAATGACAATTAGTTTGGCGGAACAAAAAAACAGCGTGTTTTTGGCTAAATTTGGGGGTCCTAACGATTTTAACTCACGGTATTTTTTAAACTACACGACTTACGTTCTCTTTAAAAGTACAGTCTAATAGTAGAAGAATTATATATTCTACTTCAGATACCTTTATTACAATTTATCAAGTACTTTTTTTTATACGCAGTCAAAATTTGAGACACTTTTTTTTCAAAAAGTGGCAAAATTCACGGCCTTACCCTGCTACTCTTAATTTTATTTTTTTTCGTAATTTCATTACACCAATGTATAGAAGTTCATAGAATACACCTTTAGGTAAAGATGGATAACAATAAATAACAATTAAATAATGAACATATTTGTTACATTACATATAAATTTGTTACATTAATATCATACCTTTATTATACATTGAAACGTATCCATAAATCTAAAATCAAACAATGACAGTTTTATCATTTTAATTAGTTGTTAAGCAAAGAGTTTTTTTTACTTACACGCGGCTTGAAATGTTAATCGATACTAAAATAAAATAAGTACATAAAATATAATATTTAGAATTGTAAAATAGAAACAAAATATGAATATTTGTATGTTTGTGACCGTGAGATTCCTGTTTTCACCTGTTTTCCAAATTTCAGCCATATGGTATCTAAGTATATAGTCTCCGAGTAAAACGGGATGAAATTATAGGACGATCCCGTTTTTTGCTATTTGGCTACGAAACACCAAAAATCGAATTACAATTTGAAAGCGAGGCGTATGCAGAATCCAAGTGCAATTATGCCTATTGCGATCTCCGGCTTAACTTACATCGAATGGGTACCGTTTCCGCAATCAAGAATCAGATTTACTAGCGTAATTTTACAGCAGAGCAAGAAACGTATTAATTGTTAATTGTTAAGACATGGCTGTCAAAATTTTGAGCGTTTTTAAATAAGTTTGCTGAGGCGGGCACACGTTTAATTAATGTGATATTTAAATATATATTTCTTTATAAATTTTTCTAGCGACTGCCTAAAACCATAACGCAATTTACATAATAAATGTGTTTTCGTTCGAAACTTTTTTCTGCAATGTGATGCCTTTTTAACAGATTTGTAAGTATTTCTCCTAAATCACTTCAGTAAGTTACATAAAATTGCAGCTAACAGGAAGACAATACAGTTTACTAAATACTGGTTAAAGGATATGTTATTGTATGAATTAATATTCCAGTTACAACGATATATGTCGCATTCGAGTGGCGGAGTGTGAGGTTGTGCCTAAGCAAAAAACTTTACTTGGGAGCTTGCTCTTAACAAAATATATTTCTTATAAGAAAATGTTAACCTAATTATGATTATGTAAGTATTTCTGCTTATTATTATTACACAATTAAATGTACTGCGAGAAATTACGTGTAGACATAATATAAAAATATCGTCAATAACAAAAAAAATGTAAAATGACACAAAATAAATGTGTTGAGTTCATTGAAACAATATTCCGACAAAAAATTTTAGTTAAGAGTTGTTGATGGTTCGTCGTCGATATGTAAGTAGGTACACAATACACAAATACACAAATCGAAATACAAAATGAAAATGCTAAATAATTATCTCGTCACTGACTTGCGTATCACTGTGAAATCGTACACGTCTCCGCCAAATAGTCCCTCATGGGAACCGCGTCTCAGGTGCAAACCCAAGACCTTGTTAGACAACAACTGACGTCCCTTTCTTATGAGTATGTCAATACGTCACGATGACGTGACGTTCGCACGGTATATTATTTAGGTAAATTCACAGGTTCCATACTGGAAAATAATTACATGTAATAGACACCTTTCGTTGTCGAAATTCCCGATTCGACGTCTATTGATTAATAGATGTAGTAAATTATTGGTATTGTACCATTTGTACCTAATATTGAAAACCTACACGGTTAGTAATCAAAATCATTTGCATTACATTATTAAACTAACGGTATTGATTTGATTTACAACTTTTACTTTCGGTGTCTGTCCGTCACTTACGTTTTGTCACTTACGTGTCACATAAAAATTTTTATATAGAATAATTTCTCAACAACAAGGTCTCTATTTTAGCAAACTAAGTTACCTAAGTTTGCTAAAATAAAGACCTCAAATTCAAAAGTTAAATTTCGACTTTCTTTGTATTACTTTTTGTTAATGCTGTATCGAAATGAAACATTTAAAGATTGCTATCTCTCCACTTAATCTCAGAGCTACGTACCTACGTAACATGTAATATTTCGCTCAGAAGAATCTAAAAAAATTATGAACGTTGGGAAGGTGAAGACAAAACAATTCAGAATTACATTATGTTAGACGATTTATTAGTAAGTAAAAGACAAACTTCGCTAACACAATGCGTAAGAATACAATGAAGTGGGGAAGTGCTTAGTAATACCCAGACTTCAAACCAATTTAGAAAACTTCATTTTTTACTTAGCCCAGCCGTTAATTGAACCCGGCATTCATAGATTATATAGAAGGCAAACTTACTAACAGGCCAATGTCAAAATTATAATTTGAATCATTACTAAAACTGACATTTAAATATAACTAAGAACACGAGATAGACATTAGACAGGTATTCCACGGGTAGTATTGTTTTAATTAACATTGAATGTAGCAATATCATTTCCGAACTGCGCTTAATTACAACAACTGCATCATTAGAAATCAATAAGCGCCTGCTAAGCACTTTTAATTAAACGTCTAGATAGTGATTAATTACATCTTACTTTAGTATCGCAGTTTGCGCTAAACTTCACACTAATAGCTGTATGATAGATTGTTTTCAAATAAGTAATTAGATGCTTACTGTCTTCCGCGACTGACTTTTATTAACGTAATTCAATCTCTTCACAGCATGTATGTCAGAAAATGTACCTACTACTAATAGAAATTAATAAATAACTGTAGTATTATTAACTTTTGCAAACTTTAATTGAATAAACCAAAAAATAGTATGAATATTTACGAATGTGAATGTCAGAATCACTCTTGCTTCTGAGTAGATAAATGTATGAAAAAAACGGTGAGATAAAAAAGGAAAAGGTTGAAAGATCGCAGTATTTAGCGCTCTACCCGCTCTATCTTTTATAATCCGCTAGGAAATGAAATATAGCGTACAAATACACATAATATGTAGTATCTAAGTATATTGTACAATTGTAAAAAATATTATGTATAATTTGGGGAGCTGATGACAATGAGTACAATTTTTAAATTATTTAATCATATTGCAGAAGTTGATAATAATGGATTTAAGTAAGGAATATTATAGCTGCCAATTCCATAGCTATATAGCAACTTTGGCGCTACTACTACATATATACACTTATGAATTCATACATCAATAGGCGTTTTATGCAAGAACATTCCGAATCAATCGACATCACCGCACGAGTTGCAGATGCTATTTTTTATTACTAATGCGGAGATAATTTCGGTACAAAGAAAAATTGTAGAAAGTAATAACTTCATTGCAAACGATGGACATGTTGTTTAACAAGAGCAATTAATTATTTTTTTCATTTAAATAAACAGTTATATTTGAACAATTCGAAAAATTAATGTTGATATTTTTTGAGTTTCTTATAGAAATTGAATCTAAAACTTCGAAATCAAGATTTTCTTTATCTTTCACACTGATGTCAATGGGTACTAAAATCGATTCGGGGCTTTTTTTAGATATTCACTTACATTCTTTTTTTAAATCGTGAATTTGCGTGTGCCAAGCTTTGCGTAGCTTGTCGTACTCAAATTGTAAAATGAGAAAATAGCTATAGGTCTACCAGGATCTGATGGCAAAAAGGGAAAAAAGAAATTGACGCTAGCAATACTGGGGAAATTGGAGTAAAGCGTTTTGATACTTTTTTTTCCTTATAGCGGCTGATTCTGTGTGTGATACATGCAAATATAAAAATTTATCCAATGATCAAGGATGATTTTTGAAAATCTTACTGTGGCGAATGTGGGGTTCGAAATTTAGATGAAAATTCCAATTACTCTATTCATGAGTTTATTAATTAATTATAGGCTATCAGAACTTGAAAATGGTTCCAAATACTGCACATCCATAAAAAAGTCTTCATCGGAAGAGGAAGACGAGGAAGACGCAGTATTTATGATAAACCTTTCCTCCTGCATCTCAATTAATCGATCTTGTTCTATGAACTGATTTTCAATTTTTATTACATGTTCACAAGATTTTCGCCATTCATCGATCCCTATTTGAGAGAAAGCTTCTTCTGTTAAAGATTTTATATCACTTGCAGGTCTATTGACGTTTTTACCCGCAACTTTTTGTTTCATTATTCCCCAGATTAATTCTATGGGGTTTAACGTACAATGATATGGTGGGAGCCTCAAGACTTCGTGGCCGTGTGATTTTAAAATCTCATCTATCTGATATTTAGGTTCAGACTTATGATTTTGGTACTTGGCGTTGTCCATGACAATTAGAGAAGGAGAAGGTTGGGAATCAACTTCTCCGTAACCCATTTTGTAAAGTTATCTTTATTCATATCATGGTGGTAGTCAGCAGATGTACTCTTCGACCTATACACCAAACAACAGTTTGGCACAAAACCATTTTCTCCACCAGCATGTACAATGATCCATCTAGGCCCTGCCGAAATACTTTTAGATGGGCCTGCAATATTTTGCCAGCATTTATTCACTGAACATGAACCGTGTATGTAGGTTTCATCTAAATAAACCACATCTAGCTTATCATCGGCTTCTCGATTCTTTTGCATACGCTCCAAATACTTGAATCTGTGTATCTTGTATGTCATGTCGCTCCATTAAAATAGTCCTTTTTGATTGGCACTTCATGAATTCGAATCCGATGTCTTTCAAAATAAGTCTGAAGACAAAATAAGATTGTTATTTTTAGATTACTATGTTTTTAGATTATATTCAAACTGAAAGAAAATGAAATTCATTTTTGTTACCTTAATGATTCTCTTCCTCCATTGAAATTGATTTCCTCCCGAAGAATTTGTAGCAATTTCATGACAGTGGGTATTTCTTTTCGTACAGTGTAAAACTCATTTATCTTGTTTCTGATCAATTCTAAATCAAAACTGTCCAAGTTTATTTTTTTTTTGCCACCTTTCCTCTTTTTACCGGGCGTACTAAATACGCCTCTGTTAGATCTGCCTTCAGCAACAATTCGTCTTATGGTAGTATTAGAAACCCCTGAAATAAACCAAAGTTTAGTATACATAATATAATACACACGAAAAATGCAATAAACCAAAGTATCTAGACGTGTCATTCCTACTAACCAGTCAACGCTTGCACATGGCTCAATATCGATGATTGTGTTTGTTCTGCACCTTGTTCATCAAATATTCTTTGATCAACATTGAAAACAATATTTCTTGCTTGCGATCGAAGAGATTTCTTCGACATTTTCACCACTTTTTAAAGGAAATTTAAAGCCAAACCAAAAACAATACCTCGAAATTTCAGTTGACAGATGACATTTTTTTTGTTGCCATATGAAAATCGCTATTTTTTAAACTTTTTTTTTGCCATCAGATCCTGGTAGATCTATACTTATCAACCGCAAAAATGTGCGTTTAGATACTGTTTATCCCGCATGAGTAATAAAAAGTAAATTATTACATTTTTCTTATTACATGGTGATGGTTGCGGAGAAAATCTTGAGCAAATATAGTATTCTTTTTTAGCTGAGACGGTATACAGGAATCCGAATCTATAAGAGATACAGGGGAACTGTCTTAGGAACCATTTATGCCCATAAAAATTAGTAAAATTGGCAAATTTTTTTTCCAAGCGGATCGACTCACTTTCATGTACTAACTATTTAGTCCAGTAGAATTAGCTCAAAATAAGGCATGATTTTGCATTAATTGTGGTAATAATGATTTTTGGCACATCGATAGAGTTATGTCTGTGTATGATTACCTTAAATTCGCAACCGATTTGGAAGTGCGGAAAATGGTGAAAATTGAGAAAATCTTGAATTTTTGAATAATTCCAAAACAAAAATTGTGGTACTAGTTGCGAGAATACCACGTGTTTGAAGTACGAATACCTACCTACTCAAGCAATTTGGACCGGTTGCGACATACGGAACATACCTAAATTTAAAAAAAGTGATTTTTCGTCTTTATCTCCTAGGCAAAATTTGTGGTACTAGTTGCGAACTCATCGGACACTTGTTTTAACTTAATATACTTAGTTTTAAATTTGCAACCGGCAAAAATTCTACTTCCAGCAAAATTAGTGTAGTCAATATTATTGCTTATATCACATTTATAGGTCGTATTCAAACTGCTTTGTGATCGCAACCTCTGAAAACACTACGGAACCTAGTCTATTTCGTAAATAAAAAGTACGTATATTACGAGTCTTGCGAGGGGAATGCGGGCGGCGCGCGGCGGGCGGTACAGGTACGGGACTAGCGTTGAAATTAGCGTTGCGTATGATAACTGTTTTAAATATTTGAAATCCCGTCTTAACTAAATTTTTATTGGAATATATTTGTTATATATGTCGGTGAGTGATGAGTACTGCTTAAACAAAAGACTTTTTATGTTATTTAATTTAGATTTTTTTTGTTTTAACAAAAATTCAGCGTATCAGTATTTTACTGACTATATAGGACAGTGATTTAAAAAAAAGCGATTTATTGTCCTAACTATAGTCTAACGTTTTTACAGAGCTTAAAGAAGCATCATTTAAAATAACAATTAACTCTTTTTATACGCGTATTTGAGGAAGCTAAAGAAGTATGTATCGATCGCGAAGCGTGGCGCTCCGTCCGCTCTGACTACCCCGTTAGGGATACAGCGCGACGATATGTATGTATGTATACGTGTATATTCATCTTAGTTTACGTTTATTTTTATTATCTTTTCATACATCTTTCAATATGCAAAATTTAGTAATAATTAATTTACGTCCAACAAGTCAGCTTGAAATAAGTATACTTGCATTAATTTTTTTTGAATAATCTATACACGTAATAAAATCGTAGACTGTCTTCATTTGTAATCACATCACGCATATACCACTTATTGAATTAAAAATCTAATTTCTGAAAAAATTAACCTTCTATCTGAGTAACACATAGTGTCTATTTTATCGAAATCGACCCACTCAATCAAAAGATTATAAAAAATCGAAACCTCACAGACCACCGTGCAACACGTCACCGGGAGGAAGTGTTTTTTTCGTAAATGTATGTACAATGAAAATGTAGTACGTACAATGAAAATATATTTGGAAATAAAACTGAGACGGCGTTATGCTTTGTCTGAATCGAAATAAATAAAAAATTATCTACATCCATACTAATATTATAAATACGAAAGTCTGCGTTTTCACTGTTAAACCACCGGACCGATAGATCGTTTGACATCAGAGGACGGAGATAGGCTATCTTTTTTTTTTTTAAATCTATCCCTGAGGGGATGAAACTTTGTATGGCAAATGCTAAACCGCTGAACCGATTATGATGATATTTAGTACAGAGATAGTAATTGCCCGAAAGCAAATGTAGGCTATTATTCAAAAAATTTTATGATTGAACAAATGTCATCATATACAATATGATATGCCAATATGGCGGATGATCCACAATAGGAAATAACTGTTTTTCAAGACCTCCATCAATATGGGTATCAAATGATAAGAAATACACAGAAGAAGGTTTTTGTATATGTGACGTCATCATAAATCCAATATGGCTAACTTTTTTGTTCAACACCAACAATATAGGTATCAAATGAAATGGAAGACGCAAAGGAAGATTACTGAACATTTGACGTCATCATAAATTCAATATAGCGGATGCTACGCGAAAGGAAGTGACTTTTTGTTTAAGATTTTCTATAGTATCGGTATCCAATGTAATGGACAATACAGGAGAAGGTTTCTGTATATTATGTGATCTGCGCACGTGCGGCATTGCAACACATGCTGGGTACTCGGCCGAAATTAATTTTTTGTATAAAGTGATAATGGGTGAAAATTCTAGGTTCTTCGGGGAACTAATTATGACAAAGACGTCTATTTTGAAATCGACGTCTTTGTCATAATTAGAAAAAATTAATAATGCATGTTAATTTTTTTAAATGATATGACATGGGTATCATTGTCGAGGTTTCTCGGAGTATACTGCTTACAAGTCTATTTTCAAATCTGAGATGGCAGACATTACTATATTCAATAAATTGATATAGGCGTCGTTTTTAAGGTTTTTCGGGGTGTAGATTACGAAAATGACGTTGATCTTAAAATCCAAGATGGAGGATGATGGATGGAGGAGATGATGGATGGAAAGATCCATTATTCTTTTAGTAAAATGATATGGGTGTCATTTTTGAAGACGCTCCCGGTGCAGATTACGAAAATAATATTTTTTCTTAAACATAAAATGTACATTAAAATGTGCATAGTATGCTATACGATCCATACTATCTCATAATAATAAGTATTATTCTTGCCAAAGTATGTCTGTCTGTCTGTCACGTTTTCACGGCTAAACCGCCAGTTCCATTTTGATGGCATGGATCTCCGTGCCATCAAAATCGAACTGGAAATCGAAATCGAATCGAACTTCAAACTATCTAGCTTGAAACCGGGAGTCGAACATAGGCTGCTTCGTTTATCAAAAATCTTTTCATAACGGGATGGAAACGAGGGTAAAACTTTGTGTGGGAAATGCTAAACCGGTGAATCGATTACGATGTTTAAGACAGTGATAGACTTTTTTAAAGGAAAACACAAAGGCTACTTTTTATGAAAAATCTACCCATAAAAGGGTGAAAAAGAAATACATAAAATTTTTCCACGCGGAAGAAGTCGCGGGTACAGCTAGAACATCAATAATACAAAAACAAAGAAGAAGTAGAACCCAAAGTCATTAAACCATAATCGATTTTTTTATTAGATCTTTACCTATAAAATTGATTTTTAATACCTATGATTTCAGTGTGAATATCGATGTCTTTCATTGTACTTAAAATTCCAAATTTAAATTACATTTTGAATGAGTATAATTTTATGAGTTCGCGTCACGACATGATATTTATTCTTTCTTTTTATATTTGACCTCTGCTATTGCATTATGCTTGTAAGTTATTGCACTAGCGTGGTAAAACAAATTTCTATGTGTTCGATAATATTTTCCTCGTGGATATTAAAATTATAAAATCTATTAAATTTTATAACAATTTAAAATTTATATATTAAATTTTCAGAAATATGGTTACTAATGCAAAGTTATTGTTTATTACCTTATCTTATATTATACAAATTTTAAACTGAAAAATTTGCAAAAAAAAGCCTTTGATGTTCAATTCAAACCTAGTTATGCAAACTGACTTTCATTTCAAATTTAGGGTTTATTAGCAAATACTAACGACATTTCAGTTAGAAAAATATACGTAGGAATATTTGAAAATAAATGTAATTTGAATTGAAAATGTATAATAGTCTGACTGGACATAATTTTTTACATTATTTCATAATTTTAGGTTTTCACTTCTGTCGGCAGTAATGACTGCCTATTTTTTTTTAACAAAAACTAATCGATGTAATTTTTTTCTACTGTCAAAAGTTGTTAAGATAAAAATTATTGTCTATTTCTGTTAATAATTCTGTTTGTGTGAGTAAGCGTCTATAAAATCATTGCATTTGAGTGCTCCCATTTAATTGTGGTAGTACCTCACCTCCCACGAAAAATGCCAAAAAGTGTTAAATGAGAAATAGCGCGAATGTCTCCTTCCGTTGTAGGTACTCAATGAATTGATAAGTGGTCAGATTGCCGTGGTTGTGTACCTAATAACTCTAAACTATTAATACTTAGATTTAACATTTTTCCGTACTCCGCGTGCATTTGACTAATTTTTGTGCTATCATTGAATACAGTTTATACTAATACAGATTGGTATTAATTTTGTACCGAAGTTTATGGTCCAAGCATACATATCGTATTACTAAAGTTTAACGCCAAAAATACCACATTATGTTCTCAGCTTTATAAACACTTTGCGTTACTTGTATGTTATCGTAACATAGAAGTTTCTATGTTACTCAATGTTACAAAGTGGCAAAATTTACGGCCTTACCCAGCATCACTCAACGAAAATCAAAAAAATGTGTGGAGAATCTTATATGTCTTCAAAAATGATGTGGTTTCAAAATGACTTTTTAATTTATTTAAGTCCGTAGTTGACGAGAAAGCGCTTCTAAAAACATAAATAGGAGATCTTCTCCCTCTAACCTTTTTCGAAGTGTCTAGTCGTCCGATAACCGGACGACTAAAATATATTAATTGTCCGGTTATCGGATTTCTATATCAAATTGCAACTGTACTACGTGTTTTATCACTTGCATACACATATTGTTAATTGTATTCCTATTATGAGGAACGGGGACGACATTCAATGCAAATATTTAAGATTTTAAAGTTTTACATTACAGAATCTAATATTTTAAGATATTAATTTCGTAAACTTTTATAACTGAAAATTTTATGCGATTTTATTAATTTTTTGATTATAGACATTATTTTTATGATTGTTTAATTTTTCGGAGACAAAGGAACTATTACTTATACAGCCGATGTCTTTTACAATATTAGTGAACTTAATACAGAACGGAATCCGTCCTATACACTCTCTTTATATAAATATCGTGTTTAAACCACAACGCGCGAGCCGAGCGAGCGAAGCGAGCGTGCCGCTGCAGCAGCCGGCGAAGCACCAGAACGGAATCCGCCTTATGAGAACACTCTCTTTAGGTAGGTTAGGTTAGGTAAGTATATAAACCACAACACGCGAGCCGAGCGAGGGTAGCGAGCGTGCCGCGGCAGCGGCCGGCGAAGCGCCAGAACAGAAGTCGCCCCTAAAAGAACACTTTGAAATTTGAAATTCACTTGTTCAAGAAATATGGGGGCCGGCGTGGTTTAAAACGTTAAATTTTAATATTGACTACTGGTTAGGGACTTAACACTCGGTATTGTAGCTCGTACAGATTTATTATTTATTTATATTATTATTGGACGATTAATATATGTTATTAATCCGATAATCGGACGAATATTTAATGTTAGTCGTCCGGTTATCCGGACGACTAGCAACAGCCTAACGACTTGTCTAGTCGTCCGGTAATCGGACGACTAAAATATATTAATCGTCCGGTTACCGGACGACTAAAAATTAATTAATCGTCCGGTTATCGGACGACTAGCAACAGCCAACTTTTTTTCAAATACGAGGTGGAAAATTCTGGAAAAAATTAAGATAGTTGAACTAAAAATAATACTTTCAACGAAAATTGGTTTCAGTAAAATACATTGTGCAGCTTTCGAGATATGACATACTTTCGGTTAAATGTATTAAGCGACTGGAGTCTATAACATTGTGTATTCCTATTTCTTGGAAACAGCTAGGACGATTTGGATAAAATTTGTGCAGAGATAATGTCCCAATTTTAAGATTTTTTGCAATGAATGTTATCCTTAAAAAAACTCGTTGGACATAATTTATTTTTTTTCTAGCATATTGCTTCTAGTGCCATCTAATCGAATATCGAGGTGTTAGAAAGCTAATATTGAGATACCAGTAGGCTGAAATATTCATGCATTGAGGTACTCAAGATCAACAGAAAGACATCAACAGCGAAGCTCGTTCGCCCAGATATTTAAAAATGTGCATGTCGACTACGGAACCCTCCAAGGGCGTGGCCCGATAAGATATTGGCCGGTTTTTTCTTTTATAAGAAAAAGTCGGTTTTAATATTTACATTCTTTAAGCAATTAGCTTGTTTTTCATTTTATTTTTCGTTTTTCGGCAAAAAATCGAAGCTTTGTAGCTTTTTAATAGCAATAGGTTTGTTTCCATTGTAAATTACTTGGTACATAGGGCGGTATTACCTATAATATTATTACAAATATTCTTATATTACACGAGCGCTTATTAAACGATTAACTGTAGTATCATTTAAGTTAAAATTATATTATTTCTGAAAATAATTAAATATTTGTATTTATGTTCGCCTCAGGGTACACGGTAAGGTAAAGTAAGCTCTCATTTATTTTAGTTAGGTAATTAACATGCTGTGATACAATCATGCATAATTTACATCACTCGTTGTAATATTTAAAAATACGACAAAATCGAAATAAACTTGATATAAATACAGCTTGTATTAAGGCGACGCATTGGAAATTTTGACGGCAGGGATCTCAATTTTTCTATGTGACTACAAAATGTATGAAAGCGATATTTGATAACCTGATTCTTCCTTTTATTGACTTCATATTGCAAGTTGTGATACCAGATTGCTTAACTTTTGTAACACAAAAAAAATGCCAAAGAAACAAAATCTTTTAAAACAGAGATTTACATTTTTCGGAGTAACGGGAACGATTTATCTTTAAAATGTTCTGTACAGTTTAATCTAAACATATTCTTCAAAATGCCAGTTGGATTTTTTAGAATTAATTATAGTTTTCAAAATAAATGAAAATAACGATTTTTTTCGTATTTTCCGTAAGCTAGCGCGCCCACGTTTGCATAGGTGCAGAAGGTCTATTTTAGATTAAATTATTGTTGATCAATGCGTCGCCTTAATAAAAGAAACGATTGACATCACATATCTATATTATCACCTATAAACATGAGTTTCATAATAGTCCGTACAGTGATCGAAACATCTCTTCGATATATTTGGTTATAATCAATATGTTTTTTTTTTCAGTTTACAAGAGCTATAACAAAAGTTTCTGTTATTATTACTAATGTACTTAATGGTAAACTTTTTATAAATTCAAGTATACCTATAAGTACATAAATGTTTGACCTGAAACGTTTATATCAGTAAAACTATCGTTGATGAATAATAAATTTGCTGTAAAAGTTTTATTTACAAAACCAAATTTTCTAAATAGTGTGGAGTCTAGGAGTAAATAATTCTAATAATACAACATTTATTTTGTCTTTTTATTTTTGTCAATTTTTAGTATTCTCATTAAACGTTTCCATTCAATTGTAGGTTTCAGTGTCATAATATTTATCAATAAATAATTATATGCTGTAATAACTTCTAGATTATTTAAATTCTTTTATTTTCCATTACCACTGAACATATCGTTAAAATTATTACTGAGTATCACATCTATTGAATTCATGAATATCGAAACGAAAGAAAAAATGTGTGTTATTAACCTTATGAGGAATCCAGCTTTAGATTTACACGTGTTAATGACTGTCGCCCGTCAATAACAATTTGAATAATTAAATATTTAAAATGTTTTATTTCGCTTTTAACACGGTAAAGATATCCTTGTTTGAAGATATCTTTTATTTTTATGTTGAAAATTTTTGGGTGTCATTAATTATAATTTTAAATAGGTCCTCTATAAATAAATCTACTATTCATATTATGTTGCAGGTATATATAGGTAAGGTAGGTAACCTAATATTCTAAGTGTACCGATCCAAAAATAGGAAAATTGAGGTTACGTACTCATTTCAGTGTATGTCAGTTTGTGTATCTGTCACAGCTCACAGCCGTTTTTCCTTCAGATTATTAGAGGAAAAGAGTTGTTTGGAACACAGTTATAGTAAATGGTGTCCCTTCAAAACTAGTTTTCATTTTTTAGGGGTTAGTTTTAGGGGCACAAATAATACATGTAATATATATAAAAAAAAATTGTGACATCGTGAGAGTTATCAATTGAAGCTCTTTACACTTGTTTACGATGTTAATTGTATCATATATGTATAAATTTGAGATATATATATATATATATATATATATATATATATAAAAATATATACCTATATATATTTATATATATAAATATATATAGGTATGTGATATGTACATGCACTGAATTTTTGAACAGCTATCTTTTGTTATCGTTTCGTAACGTTTTGTCTATGTATAACTACTTGAAAGCATTATGAGGTTAAGCAGTCGTTCATTCTTTGCAAAGCGTACAGTAGGCAAATTTTGATAAAATGCGTTGCGTAGATACAGTGACCATTTGTAGCATTACTGCAGCAGTTATGAGCATGCTCCGGTGACCCGCGAATTTTTGTAGTATTTCTTCGTAAAGCATACTGCGACTGTTGAACAACTTCAAACAGGTTTAGGAAAAGTAAGTGCAATTATGATTTGAATATGGAACGTTAGTATTGTAATAAAAAAGCCACATTTTTAAATTCTATGTTGGTAGTATCGTGTATAGTGTTATAAAATAGCAATGAATAAAAATAACACAATGAATAAAATACGTAGATATAAAAGTGTTTAACATAAAAAAATGTCTCTACGACATGTTAATTCGCAGTGGAGATGGGTTTGTTTGTATGTATGTTATTATGTCGTCTTCATACTATTTATATGCTATATTAAAAGTATGACGACAACTTAATGTATTTATTATTTAAGTGTAAGTTATTCAGTAAAATTCTTTAATTAGTATTTAAATTAACAGAAAGCGTGGATAAAACTTATTTTACAAGATTTAAATAAACTAAAAAAAAACCGGCCTAGAATTTATCCCATGTTACACAATAACTTGGTGTTCTTAGGAATTCTGACAAAGTAGAAGTTTAATTAAATGAAAAATATACAAAAAATTGTTTCGATATCTGGTTATTTATTTTCTATTTCTCATTTCCAATTTTGGAATACCAGTTTTCGTCAATTAGAAGCTGTGAAGATGATGAAATAAATTAGTTGTGACATACAAACAGACATACCGAATTACGTTCCGTTTTTGCTATTTGGATATGAAAACCTAACGAAACCTCAAGAATCCAGGCGGAAGAATATTTGAATGAATTAAATATAATATGAATTCGATATTTGGATAGGAAGGTTAGTATTGGTAAAGAGGTGATTATTATGAAACTTCTAAAAATGAAAGAAAAAGCTAAGTTGTAACTGCCATTTTGTATTAACTGTGTTAACAGACATTTTGTTACTTACTTTACTTGTAAGTAATAATATTACTTAATTTATTTATAAGTAATAATATTATTTACTTTATTTGTAAATAATACGAATCACTTTATTTTAATTGTATTAATACTTACTTTATTTTTAAAGAGTCTAATTTTATATAATACGGGTTATGATTATTATGAAACTTGTAAGAATGAAGGAAAAGGCTAAGTTATAACTGTTCATTACTTACTTTGTAAGTAATAAGACGTTTTGCAATATTAAGATAAAGATGGTTCGGGCACATGGAAAGAATGAGTGATGAAAGACTGACGAAGAAAATATACAGAGCGAAAGTGAGTGGTAAAAGAAGCCAAGGAAGACCAAGGCTGACTTATGAAGATCAAATAGCCAGAGTGTTAGCAGACGGAAATGTCAAAAGCACTCGCATACCTAGGCGAAAATGTGTGAGGAGAATGATGAGATTTGAGGAAGCGAAAGAGGTGTGTAAAGACCGCGACTCCTGGCGCTCCGTCCTCTCTGGCTACCCCGTTGGGGATACAGCGTGAAGTTATGTTATGTTATGTTAAGATAAATAGCGCCGGACCACTGGGAGGGTTTTGTTTGTCTATGGCTATGACACTGCGCGAGAGGGGCTCCGGTGAGTTCCGTTAGGAGATCCCAGGGCCCGGAGCACAAGACAAAGCTGATGACCACGAGTTTTGTTGGGTAAAAATCACACAGAACCCAATTCCACCCCAAGGAGCTGGCTACTTGTGTTCGAGTTTCTCCTTTGAAACCGAAAAATGATAGTACCAGACCCACGACCACGGGGAAGCTCGTTGCTACCTATAGGTAAATATTTTAATGTTACGTATTTGAACGTCCTCAGGCCTCTACATTCAAGGGCATAGTAACTAAGACGGACTAAGTTCATAGGCTGAGAACCGTGATTAGGGTTGTCACCTTTCTGTGGAAGAAGGATAGTATTTTTTTTCCAAAAAACTGCAATAAATAGTACTTTTACGAAATTCAGAAAAAAAATTAGTACGCATTGAGTTTTTTTAATCATTATTTATTTTTACATGTACTCTATATTTGTTATTGCTCTTCAATTTGGCCACCAAGATTTTATTTTTAAAATAATTATAGGAATCTGAGCAATGTAGATCCATATTAAAATAAATTATCAATTTTCATTTTTAATTAAATTAATAGATGCTTCATTTCTTTCTTCTCGCCATTTTATATTCGTGATAGAAAAAAAACTTTTTGTAAAAGCGGAAGTTGCAGGAATGGAGAGAAGAAAGGAAATTATTAGAAATATATTTGTTTGATTTGTATATGTCCTTTTGTAAAGCATTTACCATCTTCTTTGTACCAATGGTAGTCACACTCCCATTCGCTCTTATATTTTTGAAGCCGAGAAATTTTGAAAAGCAAAATTTTATGAAGAAAAGAAAAAATCTTTTCTTTGTTTTTTTTGAGAGGCGCGCAAGAACCATTATCAACATCACTTTCCATGTTTTTTTTGTATCAGAAAATAAACTCGTTTAAGTTTAATTAAGCTCATAAATCGGACGGCGTTTATCGACAAATTGTATTGACAACGAGAATTCGTTTTGTTCTGAAATTATCTATGCTGCGCTGCAGGTGCGTTGATATAAAAAAAAACGCGACAGTTGAATTAGCAACAAAAATATAGTATTTTTCGTACTATATTTTTTTTATAATTCATAGTACAATTCACTAAAATATAGTACGATACTATATAATATGGTACGGGTGGCAACCCTAACCGTGATATCGATAAGCACACTCATTTATCATGTTATCTTGACTCGCGTCGGTGACGGATGGGATTTGCTAATCGTCAATACATACATACATCGAGTTCAGTATGACTACATTTCTTTTTCATTTACTTTAAAAAATTATGAATGTAGTGGTCGTCCAGTGGTCGAAATTCGAACGTAAATATGAAATAAACGCTTTTTTACTTTGACATGCATTATGTCTCATTATAATGCATCCATTACACATATTATTACATATTAATTTTAAATTTCTACACTCCTTCTTTATATAAATTTTAACTATGCCAAATCTCACACGGCAATATGCCTAAAGGGGTGCAAAGAGAGTTGAACTAAATAACTAAACTCTAAGGTTTTGTAAATACATAGGTTTATCGATGTTTGAGCATATACATATAAAGGAGTTATAGGGATCGCGTTGCGTTTCGTCCTCTCTCTCGGTTACGTTAGCGATACAACGTGAAGATATGTGTATATGCTATACAATATAATGTACATTTAGTGATAAAAATAAACAAAAAATCATAAAAAAAATTAAATACAATAACATCTTGCATCTCTGACATCACTAAGTCATGTTGCTCAGTTGATATAATTCGTTTTCGGTCGTTGTTGCTGTTTTTTTTATAATTCATCGATAGTTTAATAAAATAAAACGTATGTAGATATGCAGTTGCTAAATAGTATATAATTTGCAAAAAGAGTCAATTTTATTTTAAAGGTTTTACCCTAAATGTGGTAGATAAGTAAATGATACGAACTGATCCCATCAATACTGTTTTACGTCGTCTTTATAACCACATAATATGTAGGTACATTAAACAATAAATATGTCAATTGTCGTCTTGTAACAGTGGTTTATTGTTAGAGATAAAAATCGTAGTCTAAAACGACTGGTTAACCGAGCTTTAAACCAGTAGTAGCTTTACACAAATGTTTTTCGCGATAAGATTCTTCAATTTTAAACGCCTCTTATGATAATGGAAACAGTTACAGAGATAAGTGAATTTGAAGAATCCGTTTTCATTACTCTTATACTTTTATTTGTTAGATAGGTATGCGTTAACATTAATGTATTAAAAGAAACGGTGACAATACATTAAAAACATTCTCATGTTCTGTAAACAACATTTTTATTTGTGTCAAACATTATGTGATATACATTATGTGATGTACATGCATATTTACATAGACTTGAAACATAGATAATGTACTCAATTATAAGGATATACTATATTCTACATACATGTTACTACATTACTGTATAGCGTTTCTTAGAAAACATCTACCTTCTAAGCATCTTTATGTAATAAATGATAATACAATAGTCTTCTAATAAAATGACTGTGACATACGGTCAGAGAGACGGATTGACGAAAGAAAAAAAGATTTCCTTTTTTTGCCATTTGATGACGGAATTTTAAAAAGAGATGTCTCGTTTTTACAATATTATTAGGAAAGAGAAGGAAAGTAGGGATTATTTTCTACACTGCTGTATCTAAACATTTTTCGAGTTGTTTTAGCAGTTAACTTTTATGTTGTGGTTTAGTGTACATGTAATACATTTTTGCAATTAAAGAACCATAAAGTAACGGCAAACTTTATATTTTAGTATTTATGGTTGAAGTTGTTGTCACCATATCGACCTTTTGATAAACGCCGCCATTTTATTTCACATCTAGGGTCAGTTTAAGTATGAGGAAAGTATGTAATAAAATTATCGTTCGATTTTCAGGTTATTGACAGACTATAAACTTTATGTATATACTTACAGTGGTATACTACATTAAGTAACATAATAAACTTAATAGAATATACTTACAATTGTTCATGTAAGTATCTGATTTTTCTTTATAATTCAGGGATTCTTGAGTCATTTATGTTGATAAGTGTACAACCCTCATCAGTTCAATTTGTTTATTTTGGATTTATTTATTTAATTTGGGAATCAAAGGTGATAATTTACAATTACTTTTCTCCGTGAACTGTGAACAACTATAAAAACAATCTAACGATCAACATAAATATATTAATCTATAATATCTAATCGAATGTATATTAATTATTATTAAAATATTCATCAAGTGCGTAGTGAGTCTTAACCTACTTTTGTTTTTTCTAGACACATCTTTTTTTATATTTAAAGAAATTCATGATATATTCTTCTGTTGCGTGAGCGATATATTATCGATTAAAATATTTTTTATTTGGTTGATTAGTCACTAATCTAATCTGTGTATAAGCGTATTATTTAATATTATGTACTCTTGTATAGTTTCCTAGATAAATTATAGGAAACTCTATGCAAGGGTACATGTTATTTATATTAGTTTATGTTTGCACACAAATTATATTAGTGACGTGCTACAAATCAACCAAGTCAAAAATCTTTCAATTCCAAATTCATTTCACTTCACATCAACAACCACAGAACACATAAGAACGTTCGTTTTCGTTATAGTCACCAAAAATATTTCGTTTTTATTCTTTGTTTTTAAATACATATTTAGAAAGACATGGAGTGAATTGTACCCAGTAAAATTAATTTAATAATTTCACAAGCTGTAATAAAAAATAAGTACTTATTCATAATCTGTTAATAATATTATTATGTTGTTATGTATATTACGTGGCACATGTAATTTGTTAAAGCGATTCTAAATCACGCACGCGTTTATAATCGAACATTTCTATTCTACTATGAATTTGTTTCGCTCTTCAATTTAGTTACGTGTCGTTATTAGCGTTCGTATAACGGATGAGTGCGCTTGAGTGTAAGTTCGAATCCCGTCGCGAAATGTAGAATAATTTCATTTAGATTACGCACGCACAGGGATGTGACGTGACATTCCATGGTTGCGTGCTTGTGTATATCCAGAAAAAAAAAAACAAGAGAAAATGGAATGCGATTTCCCAGGCATAGAAACAATCTGATGGGATGAAGAACGTTGCACACGGTCCGCTAGTATGAATTGTAGGTATAACAGAATTGAAGAAATGCATTCTCAATTAAAAAAATTATGAATGCCGAAATTTCTCGTCCATTCAAGAACAATTGTTTTGGTATATTTTATTGAACAACCAAAGAGTATAACTCGAATGGTATGATATTTATGTAGATTATAAATACAACTGTTCGTGATATTTTTGATGCAGTTAATTAAAACTGATTGTGTATCAAATGGCTGACATATACATATATTATAGCTGTAAGACTTAGGGCGACTTAAAATTAGACGCTTGAAAAAGCGCTGCTGTAGCGCCACTGTGGAGCGTCAGCCGCGTCTCTACTTTTATCGATTGTATTGATGATATTAATGATGATGTCCTGCCGCAGTACAGAAGGACGTGTGTCGCGTCACAGTGGAGCTACGGCAGCACTTCTTCAAGCGTTTAATTCGAAGGCACCCTTAGAGTATTTCTTGTAATTATGTAAAATAATTTTAAAATAACATAATTTTAAAGATTTGAAATCTCTGGTTCGAGAGTGAATGCTCAGCGTTCGCCTTAATATCTTATCTATAATCGACAAACATCATTTAAACAATTATTTGATCATTTTAGTATTATTGTTCATACCTAAGTCACTTTTTACAGTTTTGGAAAAGCCTCCTATGAATAATAGGTGCTCCTGTCATTAAACAATAATTTTTTTAAGAAAAATTATAGTTTTTTATATTAAATGCATTGAAAGATAACATCTACTTGTTTTTACTGTAACATTTTAATTTAAGCGTTAAATAAGTTTTAAACATAATGTATGATTGCAAAAAATTGTATAAAAATATTCTAACATAGATTACTTCGGATTGCGGTCGCATTTCTTAAAATGTTTATATCTGACAAAAATAAAATAGTACTGAGTTTAACAAATAGCAGTTTAACAATCGTACGTAAAGTCACATTAAAACGTTTCACATATAAAATGCAATCGTAAAAAATACTTTGAACCTACATTTATATTATTTTCATAGTGTGTATCTCCTGTGCTATAAATCGGAATTAGGAAATGTTTAAATATATGAGAAATCAAAAGATATTAAATTGCAGCTTAATTAATATGTCTCGGTAATTTAAGATCAGTTTGTCAAAATTATTGCAGCTCCCTAATCCCGACTTAATACTGTATGGTAACATTTTCGAAGCCAAAAGAACGATAAAATTTGATTACGTTGTAAATAATAAAATTTATTAGCCATCAGGTGTAGGTACTTGTAAATGTCGAATTTAGTTTTCGTATCTCAAAATGATGTAAGTAAAGGAAATTAATGAATTCCCTGGAATAAAGAGCTTCCAGATGGGAAAACCGAAGCATCTGAATAAAATCTATATAAATATAATGAATGTTTCTTTGCGTGTTTGTCCTACATGCGTCCTTAAACTATTCATCCGATTATGATGAAACTTTGGTGAGTCCTTACGCCCGCTAAGGTTTCTGAATTCATTAATTTAGTAAATGAAAGACTACGCGAAGTCGCGGGCAACGGCTAGTATACAATAAAAAAGTGGGCTGTCAAGAGAAAAAAATGTTTCAAGTAATTTTAATTTAAGCTTTATGAACTCAATATTGTTCACCAACTAAATTGCTAAACTAATTGCGAGAACCAACTTAGGTGCCTAATTATTCACTATCCGCAATCAAATGTCATTATGTATTATATTTGCAGTACCTGATTATTTACTACAGCATTAATTTTTTAATTGATGTGTCTAAAGGAGACCGACAGTCGTCCATACGAACCTGGATCAAACTGATAAAGAAATGAAAATTATGTGACTGTTAAATTACTCGAGCATTAAAATACGAAATGTATTTAAATAATGTATGGGATACCATTGAGTAACAACTATGGGAATAGCGATTCACAGGCATTCCCCTCTGTCAAGGTATAAGTAAAAAATAGCCACAGCACAATAAAAACTAGTTTTGAATCGATTCGTTACAATTTCTATAATCGAATTCACTGCGTCAAGTGCTACGCAAAGTTGTCGTCTTATACCGTCGGGCGGTGCAACGAAAAATCCGCCACATCTAATCTAGCCAAAGACGGAATTATATTCCATAAGTAAAAATAATATTTCTATTAAGTACTAATTTTCCATTTTAATATCTTTTTTTAGAATCGTTTCACTAAATCGATTTACCGATCTCGTCATAACATATTTCAATTCATTCGAATATGTTGCATTAATTTGTTCATTCTTGAAAGTCGTATAGTAATGTTTGTCATACAATAAGAACGTTAAATTGGCTTAAATTTGTCCCTTACCGTTTTTATTTACCAAATTGTACAAAATTTTATGTAAACGCACTCCCTAGCGAGACTATATTTTTAATAGATCTTAACGCGTTACAAATAAATTACAATTGATTGCAAAAGAAAGTAAACATGTCGTGGTAGCATTTAATTTTAGACCTTAACTTACTCGTGGTAGTACCTCTCCTCCCGCAAAAAATGCCAGAAAGTTTTGTATGAGAAATAGCGCGTATGTCGCCTTCTGTTGTAGGTACTCAATTGAGGATACAGAGGAATTTAAATTAGATTTAAGAACGGATTTTTCGTCACAAATGCATATGTTGTGGCGTGTCTTGTACGTCTCCTACTGTATGTACTCCGAAATAATATGAAACTGTTTTTTTACTAATTGCTGCAATTCATTTATATTTTTACCCTTTTACCCTTTGCTCTGTTGCTTGTTGCTGACAACAAAAAGCAACGCGTCATGTAGCATACAATGAGATTACATAGATTACGTCCTCGTTAGCGCATATAGAAGGCGGAACTTTATCGACACAGTGTAAACTAAACACTAAAAAAATCTCAAAATAACTTGTAATTTAGATTTAATTATTATTATATACACCCATAATTTAAAAATGCTGTCATTACTATAAGCCAGATTTACTTGTAGAAGCCGAGACGTTCTACGGACAACTATACTCCCCACACGCACCGAAGCCCACAACTCAAGTTACGGACGACAAATGTGCTAAACTAACCCGCCACTTTACGGACGAGCTACCGGACATAGAGATTCCCGAAATCGAGATGGCTCTTACGCAGCTTAAAAACAACAAGGCCCCTGGGGAGGACGGCATTACCTCTGAGCTTTTAAGAGCTGGTGGGTATCCAGTCCTGGAACAGCTTCGGAAGCTATTTAATGCTGTCATCGAAAAAGGTAAAACGCCCGAGGCGTGGTCTAGGAGTGTGGTCACCTTGTTCTTCAAAAAAGGCGATAAAACGCTTCTAAAGAACTACAGGCCGGTATCACTTCTGAGCCACGTATATAAATTGTTTTTAAGAGTCATCTCGAATCGTCTTGCCCGAAGATTTGATGAATTTCAACCTCCTGAGCAGGCGGGGTTTCGAAAAGGCTACAGCACCTTAGACCACATACATACACTGCGGCTGATTGTACAGAAGACCGAAGAGTACAATCGCCCTCTTTGCTTGGCGTTTTTGGACTACGAGAAAGCTTTCGACTCCATCGAAACCTGGGCTGTTCTAGAGTCCCTGCAGCGATGCCAAGTCGATTGGCGCTACATCGAGGTGTTGAAGTGTCTGTACAAAGCCGCAACCATGACCGTACAAACCCAAGATGTCCAGACAAAACCAATCCTTTTGCAGCGTGGAGTGAGACAAGGAAATGTTATCTCTCTGAAGCTCTTCACCAACGCACTGGAGGACGTCTTCAAAACACTGGACTGGAACGGTCTGGGCATAAATATCAATGGTGAGTACATTTCACATCTAAGATTCGCAGACGACATAGTTATAATGGCAGAGTCGCCGCGGGACTTATTATTTTTTCCAGACTGATGGGTCTGGGAATGAACTTGGACAAGACGAAAGTCATGCTAAATTCATTCGTAGACCCAACCCCAATTACAGTCGATAATGTCAGCATCGAAGTTGTTCAGGAATACATCAATTTAGGACAAGTTATTCAACTGGATAGAAACAACTTCGCCAAAGAGGCCGACAGAAAAATACGTTTGGGTTGGGCAGCATTTGGGAAATTACGTCGAATCTTTGAGTCGCCACTGCCTCAGTGCCTAAAGTCCAAAGTGTATAACCAGTGCGTCCTTCCGGTCCTGACCTATGGGGCGGAAACGTAGACACTGACAAAAGTTCTCGTCCACAAATTCCAAGTTGCACAGCGAGCTATGGAAAGGGCTATGCTCGGAGTTTCTCTGAAGGATAGAATCCGAAATGAAGATATCCGACGGAAAACTAAAGTGAGCGACATAGCCTTGAGAATAAGCAAGCTGAAGTGGCAGTGGGCGGGGCCATATGTCGTATAGCCGATGGACGTTAGGGTAGACGGGTTCTGGAGTGGAGACTACTTTCAAGACGTCCCGTAGGACGGCCTCCCGCCAGGTGGACCGACGACCTGAAGAGAGTGGCGGGAAGCGGATGGATGCGGAGAGCCGAGGACCGGATATGGTGGCACAATATTGGAAAGGCTTATATCCAGCAGCGGACGAACACGAGCTGACGACGACGATGATGATGATGATTATTACTATAATGGATTAGGAATAATATATTTTTTTAATATATACTTTTCACTTGTAATAATTATAAAATAATTGTAACAAAATTTTTGCTAGTCTCCTTTCAGTCTTTTACTTATCTTTGTCTTTACTCTTTATGCAGATGTCGGAATACTTCTTCAAGATAGTTTCCCTCTCAATGGAAGAAAGTCTTGGTGAAGTACATTCCCTATTTCTGGAAAGTCGGACTACGATGAATTGTCCTCGTATCGTCCCATTGGACTTTTTCCTGTATTTGGAAAGCTCTTAGAGAAGCTCTTCATCAAGAGAGGGCTTTATCGTGCAGAAAAACTTCGAAAATGGAATAACAATCAGTATGGATATCGTGAACAACGTTCTGCTGCAGACGCCATCAGGGAAGCCCTAAGTTTCGTGAGACAGAGAAAGGCTGAGAGCAAGCTGGTTGCTACGATATCTTTAGACATCAAAGTGGTCTTTGATAACGCCTCGTGGCTGGCTCTGTTTCACAGGCTTAAACTTGTTGGATGTCCGAGCAACATTTATGGTCTAATTGAGGATTACATTCGCAATCGAGTAGTTGTACTTGACTACACTGGAGCCACGGCTACAAAAACCATGGCTAAGGGTTGCATTCAAGGCTTGTCCTGCGTCCCGATCATGTGGAATTTAATATAAGATGAGCTCCTGGACATTCCCCTTTTGTACGGTTGTCGACTGCAGGCCTTTGCCGATGATGTTTTGTTGATCACCACGGCTTACAATGTGGCTGAGCTCTAAATAGCTGACCACTAACAGCTTGTTAAAGAAGATTAAGGTCTGGGGTTCAAGTGAAAAGCTCACATTCAGTCCAGCTACGACTGCTCTGATTAGATTTACCCCTAAAGCCAAGAGGGCTTCTATGGTATGGGTGGCATACAAATGGTTATCGCAGTTGCATCTCTTTGAGTCAGACTTACACATTAAAGTATGTTCTATGTTCTATCGTGAATTACCGTCCAGAAGCTGAGATCTGAAATGAGCTCGCTTAAGCGGAATGGCGCCTGTAATGGGTTTAATATATACCTCTAATTAAATAATAGAAACAGACACAGCAGAGACATCCATCCATAATATTTTACAATAGCAGCAAAGCCGTATTAGTAGAGATATTTTTCAAGAAATGATTGAATTAGATATTTTAGGCTTTTCTTGTTGTTTGAATGTTTACTTTCTGGAAAAACTGTTAATAATTTAATATGCAAATTTGAATTTTTGAAAGACAATATTCTCAATTACTTAATAATGTGTATATAATTACGCTATATTTATCACCAGAGTTCGAAAATTAGGGAGCATAAATACCTACCTAAACTTCATTTGCGGAATGATATAGAGTTGCTAAAACGGGTCCCTAAAACGGATTGACGGGGGCCCCAATTTAATTTCTAGATATTGTAAATGTGATTACATAGTTCATAAAAAAATGCGAACGAGATAATGTAACAATTTTTTTTAAATTCGTTGCCGGAGTCGTAAACCATATAAGCGAAGGAAGCCATAAGCCCTTCAGCATACGAGTAATAAATAATGCAAGTATAGAACTGAAACTCTCTCGCTAGACGCGTTCGTAATAATAGCTTACCGACTGACTTAAAACTCAGTTAAGGCATGTGTCGCCGCGCACAACACATACATATGTACCCACGTAGCTTAAAAGAGATTTGAAAAATGTTATAAAAACATTTATAACATTTTTCGATGAACGATTGGTATTTAAAAATAGTCCTAGTGCCAACCAACTCGATAAAATTATGAAAAAAATTGAGTATGAAGCGCCGTGTAAGAATGCTTCCCAACAAATTATTTTACTAAACTAGACTATATGTACATATAGATACTAACTATATATAAGAATGGGTATTATGTGCTAAAGTTTTTTATCAAAGACCCTATTGGGTCGAATGTAAAAATGAATGTCATCAAACGATAGGCAGTTATAAATATTTTTTTCTTAATTTTAGTCTAAAATGAAAAGTGGAATCGAATCGTTTTATTAAAAAAAAAATTCCAAAATGTTTAATAACTTTTGTTTAGAAGCATTCCATCCACTATTCTTTATGATGGTATAAGGTACATAAGAATAACTAAATAGTAACACGTTACCTTAGCGTTGATGATTAAATATTTTTATAAATTATTTTGCATTTATTTTATTTAAACTTTCAAACCAATACCATAAGTCCGTAATAATAATACTCTCTAATTATCTCTTATTCTTAATTCTCACTCTAACACATAAATATATTGGCGTGCTAAATCTTATACTTACACTTTACCCCTGCTTTTATTATTTTGTAAAATTAGTATTAAGTATGATTCATAGAAAATTTTTTTTTAATATGTAGCTACTTTTACAAAGGTCAGAGGAATCCAATCACATACAAACTTAAATATTAAATAGGTAGTCCTTGCTGCACCGGGATGCGTGGAAAAGTAGGTCCCTTGTAACGCGGCGTTTTGAGACTCTTGAGGGAGATTCCATTGAATACGTACTCGTATTAGTTAGTATGGCACAATTTTATTAATAAATTAATTTTAACATGAAATAATTTTAGCGCTTTAAAAAAAAAGATTATAGCCTCCGCAATAAAAAAGCAAAAAAGTCTCCTATTCATTTTTGAATTTAGAAAGAGATTTTGAGGTTATGAGATTATGACCTATAAGATTCTACCCATCCTCTGATCTACTTCTGTAAAATAACGTATGCCTAATTATATTAAACCACAAGATAGCTGAACATAGACTAAATTTATTAACCCTTGTCACAGATATATTTTGACAATCATAGACAAGTAGATTATTTTGATATATTGTATTAAGATGTTAATACCACCACATAGAAAAATAATTTAATTCCCAAAAAATTCTACAAGTCGTAATTAATATTTTAATCTTTAAAACTGTTACAAAAAAAATTAAAATTTCCGAGATACCCATCAAATCCATTAATGTATAGTGTCTATTAGAACTTACACTTTTTGTGAGTATATCAGCTGGCAAATCAGAAATTTATATTATTATTTGCCACGCACTCTTTTAGAAAATGATGCCGCACATCAGTATGTTTTCTACGTTTATGAAATAAAAGGGTCAACTGACAGTTTTAAAGAACTTTGACTGGTTATATAAGCATACAGGTTCATTCCTATCGTTATTATTTATTTCACACAATATTTTTTTTAAATAAATAGCTTCTTTACAGGCATCTGACAGAGCTCGGGCAACTCGGGTCCAGTACTGGATAATGCTACTGTTTTTTGTTCTTGGGATTCATATGAAATAACACATTGCGATATTATAAAACAAAAGCCTGTATATGACCTCCTATCCAATGTACAGGATGTCCAGTCCACATCCACATAGCCGCACAAATCAAATCCACTTTTCCTAAAAACCAGACCATATTTTACAGTTTCCTTTTAAGTACCTTAGTAATCGCTCTAAATGTTTCCAGTGCATCTCAGTAAAACAGTTATTACATTGGCTCAAACAATTTTGTTTTATTGTAAGTTTTTTACATTATTGTTATTTTATTTTTTTAATTGTAAAGCAAGCGAGTCTCCTGATGGAAAGTGACCATCGCCGCCCTTCGACACCCGTAACGTCTGGGGAATCACGGGTGCGTTGTCGCCCGAGGAAGGAGGCAAAGGAACCGAACCGAACGAAACACATATACTGTAACAAAATAATTTACTTGTCCAAAGTAAATTATTTTATTACATTATATGTAGATTTTAATAAATGAAACCTGTAAAACTGCGACGATGCACCTACTAATACAGTGAATGGAATCATTTAAGACTAGAAATAAATAATTTGAAAATAGAATTTCTATCTTTATAATTTATATAATAATTCTTTCCATGTTCTAGATCTAGATGTAACAGAAAGCAACATTGCAGATTAAGTTTGATACAAGTTTATGTTATGGGTCTATTAACTTATAATTTAATATTCCAGTAGAACATAGTGAACTACCGACCCACTCCGGCTTCGCACGAGAAAATAAAATACAGCCCACTGATAATGTAGCTTTATATAGGTGAAAGCTTTTTGAAATCGGTTGAATAGTTTTTGAATTTATCCATTACAAACAAACAATAGTTTTTTTTTTCTTTATTATATTATAGTATACTAGCTGATGCCCACGACCTTGTCCGCGTTTTTTATTTTTAAAATAGCCTATGTCCTTTCTTAGTATTCAAGCTAATTCCATACCAAATTTCATCGCAATCAGATAAACGATATGGCGGTCCATAAAATACGAACAAACAAACAAACAAACATTGATATTTATGTATTAGATAATGTAGATAGGTATTTACATTCATGACTATGATAAACGACAACCCTATCGGGAGCTGCAGGCGAGTGCGGGCTGCAGCGGCTGGTCAAGAGAAGTAGGTATTTATTTTGGCGGCACCGGGATGAGCACAAAGAGGCACATTCGTTTCGCATCTATACTTTCCTTATCTATGCCATAAGCATAAAATGTAATAGGCCCCCGACTCCGGCAATAAATTCAAGAAATCACCGTTCGTCTTTTTCGCAAGTTTTTATAACTACGTTATAGAGTTTCGGTTTTATAACTTTTAACAATGAAAATTGGGGATACAGCGTGAAGATATGTATGTATCTAATAACGAAACTGATTTCAATTTTATTTTATCACAATGGTGATTGTAGTGGGTAAATGCATAGTTACTTGATTATTTTAATTATCTTTCGTATCTAAAAATTGCAGTCTCTTTTATTTACATTATACTTATGTACGACTAGATAATAGAGCTGTGAGCAGTATTTCTACAAAAATTAAAGTTGAAACTCATTAAGACTTTCTAGAAACGGGGTTAAATGTATTTACTAATATAGAAATGTACATTTACTCAGTAAATACTCAAATCGGTGCATCACTAATCGTGATAAATCATAATGCAAATTTATGTTCAAATCTTTACAAGTTTGAATATTTAATGAAAATAATATGCACATATGTCTTGAATGTCGATAATATTGTATTTCTATGCCTAACAGTAAGCAATCATTATGCTTATAGATGTGTAGACTGTTTTTAATACGTATGTATACTACTTTAGAAAACGATCAAAATACCTATCATTAGTAATATAAATTAGAGTAATGTAATAGTCACGCAATACAAGACAGGTTGTAAGTTAGTAGGTAAGTGTAGAGCAGGCATTTAATATTCCGGTAAAACATATTTATGGTGACTACTCAGTGTCATATTACACATCGTAGGCATACAATCCGGTATATAATGAATTCTTTCCATGTTCTAGATGTTCTAGTAACAGAAAGCAACATTGCAGATTAAGTTTGATACAAGTTTATGTTATGGATCGATTATGAAATTGATTGAGTTATAACACTGATTAAACCTTCCATCTTTGTAATACCAATGTAAAATTACAACTGCTGTATAATTATTATGAGTTAATTGATTATAAAATTTTCGTCCGTCTGTTTTTGAACTGATTTTGAAGGGATTTGCATTGGCAGGTAGAGGACTTGTCAGTGACTAATCTATGCTACTTTTTATATCTGAAACATATCGAATTTAACGTAGGCGAAATCGCGAGGCACAGCTAGTCTATACAGACTTAGTGTTGATATTTAGAAATCTTTGTCAAATTTTTTTAGAACTTTGCTAAATTGTTTATTCAATCTTTTTGTTAAATTAAGTAAATAAACAAATTAATTCTTACTTTCTATGATTTTTTTTTCACTTTTGCGGATAACGGAGCAATAGTAATTTCAAGTTAGGGTCATGGTAAATTAGTGCTCGCTAAATGTTCTTCGACTAATGAATAGGGTGGTGGATAATGAGTGATCCATAAATGAAATGATAGAATTGGGTTCAGATAAAATTTCATTGCTTTCTGTGGTAAAAGAGTTACAGGTCAGTAGTGACCTGTTGTAAAATTTATAGAATAATATACGTTAGAATAAGCTGTACGTACGTAGAGCTATTATATTATATGTTACCTCAACATATGTCACCTAAATATTACGAGCAATTGAATTTAAATAAAATGACGATCAAGTGCGAAGTTCACTCGAGCTCTAAGGGTTCCGTACGGTATTTATAATTTTACCATTTGGTATAATTTCTTTTTAACTTTCGTTTTATTATTAATGTAAAATTTTGGTGAGCCTTAATACTCTGATACTTTTTAAAATTACCTTTAGATCCAATAGTTTGGAAGAAGGGGATGATCACTTCGAGTTAGAGTACACAACATTCCCCTTCTTTAGTTTTAAATAATTTAACTATTCAATAATAAGTAACAAAGCGTATATAGGTTAAAAAGCCTTGTATACCTATGTAAACATTGTTATAATTTACCTTTAAAAAAAATCTACTGTGACATAAGGACGGACGAATCAATGATCTTGGGTCCCCTTATTTCCAAAGTAACAAAGTGATTAAATCTTATCTTAATCAATAATCGAATAACTGCATTTTATTATTAGGCAGTTGTAATAAGGATTTCGATTTGAAATAAACTTATATTTGAACTCTTGCTTAAAGGACCCCTCTTAAATGACTCTTGCTGAAATTTTGCCTAACTTTTTCCTAATTTTGATATTTTAATAAGAAATATCTAAATCAGTTTTAGGGAGTTTCTCGAGAAAGTATTAATTGTGCTTATTATACACAAAATATGCATTTAAAAGAAATGTAAAGCTGGTCCCAGACATGTGTACAGGTTCAACATATGAACATTTCTTCAAATGTTGTTGGAAATATTCGATACACGTTACGCAAATTTTTATGGATCAGTTCGCAAATCAGAAACAGTATTTCACTGAAACTCTTTGCAAGTGTAGGAGAGTCGTCTAAATAAATACGAAATATTTGTGAAACTATGAAACATTTCATTAAATATCGCTTGCAAATTTTGATTTTTGCGTTTTTGCATATGTTTTCAAAAACTTTTGAAAATTCTGGGACCGGCATAATTCATAAACGTGACAGTATTATTTTAATTTTGGTAACGAATATTGGACAATGGTGTAGTGAAAGTTTTGTTGTAAATTGCTTAGCAGCAAAAGTCGTATCAAGTAAAAATTAAACATGATTAATAAGTAACCGTAGGGACTTTTTGGCGGGAACGGGAGAAGTGAGGTTGCTATTTTATTTAGATTTTCAATTTTTATATTTTTGGGAGTTTTAAAGTACAAAAGTGATAGCATATTGTGTTCTAAAGTTTTGTATAAGTGAAAAGAATGGAATTGCTCTAAATAAGTATGTGTAGCTGAAGTTCTCGCGCTCTTCCAAGAAGTCCATTATAACTTCAGTAAAGCCTACTATACTTTACCGCAGGAGTTTCACGATAAAAAGAAAACACGACTTTACTTCGAGCGTCCTTCATGTCGATTCTACTTATTAATACGTGACATTGGCAAATGCGCTAATCTGTGCGCCATGCCATGATGAAAGAAAAAAAAACTGTCGGTATAATGATTAAAATTACGTTTTATACTAAACTACATTATAGATGTCGAGTTGCGGAACCAAGCCCGTCATCATGTATCAAGTAAGTAAGTACATTTCATACTAAGTATAACTACTCGTATAATTTTCATCATGTAATTTGTATTTGTATAATCAGTGAGAACGCACGTGCCTAATACAGCTATCCATTTATAATGAAATTATGACATTATATAGCAGCCACCAAAACAAATTCTAATAATTAATCATAAGGAGTGAGTTATCTAATATCTTTACCGCAAAATGTTACACGTTTAAGTGCCTACCGAATATGATCAGATCATGGTTGATAATAATGCACTTTGGATGCTATTAGAAGTAATTTTTATTTTCGATTGATAAACGTTTGTTATACAACTATAAATAATAATGTTCGATGCAACTCAATCGCGTGTAACATTTTGGTTATTTTCTATCGATAATTGCAAAATTTATATTAGAACTTTTACAAATATTTCACAGGATTTAAAATAACGGCGCTTCGTGAATACAAATGCAAGTCACTAATAATATGCTGTTCTGCTTTAAACAATTAGGAGTTACCTATAACAAAAAAAAAATGAAATAAACGTCTGTGGGGAATATCCTTATACATAAAATGTTGATCAATCATTTTTTTGAACCTACTTCCGAAATAACTTGCATATTAAAACTGTTTTGGAGGTTTTAATAGTTGCCTGCCTGTACATATGGTATGTACTTACCTAAGAAGTTTTCAACTGTAGTCAAAAATAATAGATTGAAATCATATCATTATAAATATATGTTACAGTTAAAACTTGTTTTTAGTTAAAACGCGTTTTCTCTAGTTACAACTAGCTTTTACTAAATGCCTTTGTTATAACTAGAATTTTCCAGTTAAAACTAATAAAACTAAATTAAACTAGTTTTAACTTTAAACCTTAGTTAAAACTAGGGCTAAGCCTTAGGTGAACTACGTAAAATAAACCTCAGACACTTTTGCGAATTGAAAGTGAAGTGGCAGAACAGAATTGGCTCTATAAGAACACTCTTTTTGGGTAGGTTAGGTTAGTATAGTATAGCCACAGGTATAGCGTTGACGACAACGCGCGAGCCGAGTGAGCGAAGCGAGCGTGCCACGGCAGCGGCTGACGAAGCGCCAAAACAAAATCGGCTCATTACATTTGACTGGTCAATCGCAAGATCATTCTTTTGGAACTAGTTTTAACTGATATTCATTTTTGAGTAGCAGAAAATTCTAGTTGTAACGAATGCATTTAGTAAGAGCGTTTAGTAAGTTTTAACTAGAGACAACGGGTTTTAACTAAAACGGGGTTTTAACTGTAACATATAAATCATCTATTATTATTTACGTGGGGATACTAATTTTGTTTCCGATAAGTGGAATTATTTTAAAACTTGATTTTCCAATTTAATTAGAAAATTAAACCTTAAAGTTTTTGGCATGTGGTTATTGTATACCTAATGCAAAATGGGCATTTTATTCCACAAACTACAACGTATTAGTTTACATTGATAATTCCATAAATAAGTGAGACAGAATGATGTAGCTAAATTTTTTTAGAAATGTGTAGGTCGTGGATACAAATTAACAATAACAAATATTTGTTTATGTAGGTACCAAAAATAGATAGTATAAACTGACACATGTCACACGTTTTACGCAGTTCAACTTTACAGTATTTTTTATGTTTATTGCGACCTACTGCCATATAATGTTTACTTTCGCCAAAAATATATATATACCTAGAAAGCAGATACGTCACGTCGTCACAGAAAAGCAAAAAAAAAATTTCACATGTTACGCACAGTGTTACCTTAGATTAAAAAAAATACATAGATAGAGTCTCCCATACAAAACGAGTGAAGACAACAAATCGAGAAAAGGTTGCAATTAAAATAAAATATTTTACACAATACGTTCATTTCACCTAGTAACACAAACTGTTCTCAACATAATTTAGTTGCAAAAAATGCAGAAATGTGTTTTTTACTGGAATTAACTGTTATAAACATTTAAGGAAAGCTTAATAATATTTCTAGCAATCATATTAAAATCCTAAACTGTGTGCAAGACGACTGATATTCCTGAAACTAGAGTGGGAGTATTGCAATACCAATTCGTTTACCCGAAATTAAGGGTAACTTGACAAGATGGTCTGTTATTAAATATTTGTTTCAAATTAGGTATTGAGAGTTATATATTATACTATTATTATTACATTATATTTACTGTTTACTGTTGTGCGCTTACTATTTACATATAATGTTTACATATAATGTTTCATCTTCTTCTTACAGTCTATTATTAATAATTATTAATTAGTTTATTACACCAGATATCTGTACATAAATAGGTAGACATAACAGTTCAGTGTCTTTTTCTCCTCTGTTTTTCAAATGATTTTCTTTTTTTTTTGTTTAGTAGCTATTGACGAGCTTTGGTGTTATCAATAAAAAAAACCTGGAGACAGTTATATTAATACGTGAAGCGCCAACTTCGGATCCTTTTTTAAGAACATTGCTTGCACGGAGAAGTGTAAGATTTGGCATCGTTTTTAATAAGTATGTTATTTTATACACTAGAATAAAATAAAGCTTGCTAACGATAATGATACCTGAGTCTTTCGAAAGATAGGTAGGTACCTACTTTAACATTTTTATGAAGTACGATTAAAAATGGAAATGTAAACATTTTTTTGAAAAGTTCGAAACGCTGTTCGGTAAAAAGAAAAACGTGTTAACGTTTTTTTTAATTTAAGCACAATGCACTTTCTGATTTGTATCATATTAGCCACATCATAAAATTATGAGAGACTAATTTACAGACGAAGAGTTGACACCTCTACTACAGCTGTAAACTCCGAATAAAACATTTAGAAAAATCATGCAGACAGAAAAATTACTAAATTAAATACTTTTTTGAAAGGAATACGAAAACACTACGTTCAATTAGAAATAAATTATACAGTTTAATAGCCGAAAAAAAGTTTCGTTCTGAAGTCCCTATATGTTTATAGATACGTTTCGTATTACGTTGCTATAGGTACCTAAAAGATTGTTTTTTAAATATGAACTGAATATGAATTAAATGATTTATCAATTACATTTTTTATTAAGTTTATAATTTTCAAACATTTTAAAAACTCATTGCAAGCCTTCATTCTGCTTTAAGAATATCTACCCTGTTTCTTCACCTCTGTGTTACTTCTCAACTCGTTCATTATCTGGAAATACCGGTCTTGTATATAAATATACAAGTACTACAAGAAATAAAATGTAAAACTGGGTAAAAAAATCTAATATGGTATCACTGAACAAACTCTTGTCTATAGTTTTAATTTTGGTTTTATTTTGAAAAAAGTTAATTTAGAATGATGTTTAAGGTGTGATTTGTTACTCCATCGATTTTATTTGCGTTCTTTAATGAAATTTTGTATGTTTCTGAGCTAGAATTAGACATTTTTACTTTCTGTGAACGTTATATTTATTTCTAGAAGGTCGAGTGCAATCTGTGACAGTAGGATTTGAATAAGTACGCCTTTAGTATGAGATGTATTATCAGGATTCATTTTTATTACAAGATACACAACCTTTAAAACGATACTAAAAGTCTATGTAGATCTCACTCGTATCATTTGTGAGAAGAGGCCTGCCTGACACAGGCTTCTTCTCAAAAATGATATGAGAAGGACACGGGCAATACTCTAATACGCAGACTCAGGGTGGGAAGTTATTATAGTAACCAATCTATTACAAGGTTTTCAAGCTGCTTATAAACAATAGGATCTTGTGCCTATTACGAGTAAAAATGAATTTTTTTAACAGATACACAGGCCTCTAGTGATAAGATTAATTTATGTGGAGCTTTTACTCACTAAAACTTACAATTATGTGTATTACTTCGAGTGAATACAGTGGACTACATAAACTTCCGTCTTGGCGAATAAAATCCTTGAGCACTGACTCCGTAGGCCTAGTCCACTGGATCTTCATGTATCATGTAATCGACGGCCAGCGAGGGCTCAAGGATGAAAATAGATTAGATACTCAACTAATTGTAATTCAGTGCAACAATAACATATGCAGGATCTCCGTTGAATGCACAAGCGATGCGCGGAAGCAAATCTCAGAAGATTTGCTGCCAACCTTTTGCCAAAATAGCACGATTACCGCCATAAAGTAATAGCCAAAACCAATAGTCTTCTAAAACATGCAGACCCTAGATATTTATATTATTATGTAGTTCATATTATTTTTATCGTTAAAATGCAAATAATACTTTACTGGTGACTTCACGCAACTTTGCTCGCCTTCAGCGATCGAATAAAACTTCGAAGCACTATTTTTAACACTACGACAGCCTCACTTCATACTTACAATATTTACTTTAAATAGAACATTTTGTACTTAATATAGAGAATCATAAAAATATCTAGTGATCGAAGTCCTATTGGATGATATACAAAATCCTTTACAGAAATCCTGTTGGACAAAGCGTGATGTTATAATAAAATGAGGTAAAATTAGCGTACAAAAATAGGTTATAATCTCATTTGGAATAATGGTATCGTTTTTAATTTTGAATAGGTTAAGGAACACTTTAGTGTTTTCGAAGCACATTTTCACGTCGAAGAACGGCCAATTAATTCGGTAAGAATCGGAAGAGAAAAAATTGACAAAAATACTACCAGCGTATTCACTCAAAGCGAGCTAAATTACTTTTTGAAAGTTGAAATGGTGTTAACATTTCATAGTTGACTGTTTATTTAAAGAAATGATATTTTAAAATTGTTGATGGATATCAATGTAATTGATTGACAGCCGGTTTATCAGATTCGGCTTTCATTATCTTGTAGGGAGTGACTTACAAAGTTCATCATATGAGACTTTAGAGATTAAAAATGCTATTGTTAACGTTTTGTTACTAGCGGACAGTTATAAAAATCATACGTACATTAAAATTAATGAAGGTGTTGGTTTTGTATTATATTGTTATATTGGTGTTAAACGTTTTGAGAATTAATTGAAAAGTAAAAATAAATTATTGATCGTTTCATAATTCACGATACTTATATACGATTTTAACTATGCAGTTCTTTTCAAAATTCTGTGAAACTTTGTAGAAATGTGGTAGAAACGCCGAAAGTTAAAACAGCGTTTGTTCGATTTTGTTAAATTTAATAAGGAACCTATTCTAACTTTTCTTGGCAGTATTTCATTGTGGCTGAAGTAATATTGTACCTATGTATTTTGCAAAACCAATAAGGTAATTTTTTACAAGTGTTAATTATTAAATAGTATAAGCATTTGTAGAGATATTTAGGGGATTAGTTTTATTACACGTGAGTCCACTAGCTAGATTGGTTTTAGATGCAATCTCGTAAACGAGATCGTCGCTGTGGTCCGATCGTTAGGATCATCAATCAATAGTAATGGAAACGATAATGTAATAATGTATTCATGTACTGGAGTATTACCGTACGTGGTCAGATTTTCATCAGCAAAACTGTATAGTGTTGATTCTTTGAATTTTATAGGCATGTACATATATATGTACATACGTTATTATGGAATAGAGAATGAATAAATCACTCAGCTTCAATTTTGAACAAGATATTAAAAATTAAAATGTTGTTTTAGTATGTAGTTCCAAAAAGATAAAATATTCAATAAATTTAACATTCACCTTTAATATGTAATCCCCCTAAGATGCATTTAAGTAATGTATTGATCGTAATTATTGACTATTTAGCTGTCACAGTAAAATTATGTATTATACGTCACATTAACAACGGAAAAGTAAGTTTCATAACTTACTTTTTCTTTTTCTTTATTATATAAAGTTATTAAAAATTTAACAGGAAAATTTAATGCGTAGGTATCTGTTCGATAGAAAATGTTCAAGTTCTAGTTAACCAAGTAGTTATGAAACAATTAAATAAGTTGCATCTACCAAAGTAACTTCAAAATCTAACTGTTAAATAACATTGAAGTTTCCAGCGGTGTACTTCTATTGAAAGTTTTGAATTCAGACAGAACGACAAAAACCTTTTGTCGTCTCAAAGACTACAGTCGTTGCCGCAACATATTGCTTCGTTTCTTTACCGGTATACGTTGAATGTCAGTTTTTGCTCCAGTTCTAGAAGCATTTGTGGTTTTATTGAAGGCACCGTATTTCAGAAAATTACAAGCAGGCTTTAAGAGAAACAAGAATCGTGGTGACTGTTAAATTGTATCACCTTTTTCCACGGTAATGGCACGAAGGAATTTTCTCAATGCTTAAAATAGGCATGCACTTTGTGCTCAAAACTACAAATTGTAACAGTGTGTTTTTTTAAAGAAATTTTAATTTATTTTTCGAATGCATATGTTATATGAAATTAACAATAATAGTTTAATTGGGAGATTAAAGCTTGGACCGTTCACATACATAGAAAAAATATAAAGTTGATACAGAGATTACAATCCATCTGTCAGTTCTGAATTTTTCCTAATATGATAGCAAAATTAAGAACCATATACCATCTATAGGTTCACACATTTTCCTGCAACCTCAATTAAAAAAAAGCTTATTAAGAAATTGTAAATAATATGTTATGTATGTCGTATTATCTTAACATAATGAATAAAATAAATTAGTTAAGTTGCATGTTTTGCTCACACCAGAAGGGGTGGTATCAATATGCATGATGTCTGTTTGTAATTGCATTCTGTTTTATAGGTCAATTAAAAACACTACAAGTGCCTTTTAAGATAATGCTTGGAATGAAAATAACTACCTATATTATTTCAGTTCTTTTAACTTATTTTAAATTGTGCAAAATTCAGCCTTGATTTATTTAAAACGAGTAATATAATGAGCAACTTGCAAATAGGTATGCTATGGTGAATGACAACCGGTCACGCCAAATGGAGAGTTGGTACAAGTTCTTCACTATAACAGCCGAGCAAATTTCCACAAGGAGAGTACCTTTATATGGAAACGAGACATATCTTAATAGACGTGTGTACTGGAAAGTAGTATATAGGTATATCCTGTCATAGGAATCCACGTGACGTCATTCATAATTTTGATTTTACGTTCGTACGTTAAATTGCATACGTTAAATTGGTTTTTACACTACATTAGAAAATTGCTGAGATTAATAGCTGACGGAAATGTCAAAAGCACTCGCATACCTAGGCGAAAATGTGTGGGGAGAATGTTGAGATTTGAGGAACAGAAAGAAGTATGTAAGGATCGCAACGCTTGGCGCTCCGTCATTTCGCACTACCTCGTCAGGGACATAGCGTGAAGATGTGTATGTATCTATTAAGAGTATACTTTTGATATTGGGAACGTCAAAGAATACATATAAATTAACTGTTATTTTAGTAACAAATTGGAGAATCATCTAATTTTTACATATTTAAGGCGTCGCGACCTTCTGGTCTGAGCGAAAGTGCGAGCGCTAGATTACCAAAAATATGAAAAAGTACTTATTTTCGTTCATTTTAAACTGTAATTTTGAAGAGTATGTTTAGATTAATACTATACAGAAAATTTAGAAACGTTAAGCGTTACTCCTAAAAATGTAAATCTCTGTTTCAAAAGAGGTTTTTTAATATTTTTGATGTGTTACAAAAGTTAACCAATCGTGTATCGCAACTGTCAAAATAAAGTCAAAATAAATCAAATAAAATGTCAAAATAAATCAATGAAATGTATAATCAGGTTACCAAATCACTATCTATCACTTTCATAAGTTTTGTAGTCACTTAGAAATATTGAGATCCCTGTCGTCTAAATTTCCAACGCGTCGCCTTAATGTAGACATTTTTTATATGCAAATTACATAAAAATATTCGTTTTTTCTTGGCAGACGTATGGAATCATCACATTATAGCATTTACTGTAAGTAGAAAAATTTAAGAAAAACACAGTTGGTTTAAAGCAATGGGTTCAAAATTTTGTAGGTAGCTCTACTTCTATGATGACAAAAGATAAAAATATTTCTGAGTTGACAGCTGACATCTATAGTAAATTGGTTTAGATTTAATTTACGTATTATAATTATAGCATAAATTTGACAATGCTTTCATTACTTATGTATATAGTGAAGGTCTCAGACATCGACCGCGATTAGGCTTAAATACTTCGAGACCATCTCAACACTAGAAGGAGCGCTTCCCTACATTACCTTCACCTACCCTCTTCAAGCCGTATAACCATATTGTTTGATTTAATTGTATAATTTTAAAAAAAATATAGGTCAATGTAATATCAAATTATGAAAAATAATTGTTACAGAAATATTCCAATGTAATAGTTATCAACTACATCCAAACAGAACTAACAACCGATCAAAGTACGGCAAGCCGCTCGTAAACCAAAAGCGAGAACCTGCCATAAACAGGAAAACCCAAAAAACAAGTCCTCTTCTAGCTTCCCTTGATTACGCCCATAGAAAATTGTATTTAAGAAATAAAATTATCTATAAATTTTTGTATAAAATCTGACTTGATGTGACCTATCGATATACTATTACAAACAATAATAAAAAATAAACACCCACGTCAAACCGTCTTCTGCCAATCAAAAACTTAAGTTTTTGACACTAGGCAAATAACTGCCTTGTCCTGTGAAAAAATAATTTTCACGGTTAATCGAAACATCTTTGTCATTGTTCGCATAGGTACCTACTATCTTCGAAATATGTCAAATAAATGTCAAATAAATCGGATATTTTTGACCTCAACCTTTTGGAGATTCCACTTATTATTCGTCATGGTTTTTTATCATGTTCGTACCATCGTTCTGTAATCGACGAACAATTATTGTCAAACATTGTTAGAAACATGATCGGCGCTAACAATGGAAATACAGCTGAGTTTCACCGCACGATACCGGTACGCCAGACGATTTAGGCGCTTACACTATAATCGACAGACATCTTAATTAAGTAGGTAAATCTGAACCATTGGACAATGGTCTTTCACACTTCCTATTTTTAGAGTTCCGTTTAAAATTGATGAAATGGAACACTTATGATGTCACCTTGGGTATGTCTGACATCATTTTTTCAGAAAAAATTTGACGTCAAGGGAAAAAATTTGGCACTAAGTAAACATGCTATTTAACGTATATTATTTAACGTTTATTCTAACGTAGACATGAAATTCTAAAATTTGAGTTTTGACTTTAGGGATTAGTTAAACAGAAAATTGAAAAAACAGTTTTTTTTGGGTTATCGTATTCGGTATCATATGAAAATCCTATAAATCACGTATAACACGTTACTTGATATTATTTTTTAACTTTAACTAAAAAAATGCTTAATTCAGAATAAAGTATGGTTTGAGGGAAAATTATCATATTAAAAAGTTCCAAAAGAAAAACTCATACCAACTTTGTTTTGTGGTGTGTAAAAACTGACGATACAGAATATTTTTCGTAAGTACGACTTGCACTTGGCGGATATTTTCAAAATTTGTAGTCGACAAATTCATTAGTAGTGATATCGGGCCTTGATGTCGAATAATTTGTGCTTATTGTCGTCTATCTATACGACTATCATCTTAAATAATTAAGACATACAGTTACAATGTGTTTGTAATAGTTTTTATGATAGTTCGATTATTAATTGATGTGTGAAGCTAAGTGAAACTTAATTTCAAACTGTATTACTGTGGCAGTGAATAAAAAGCATTGATCTTAAAATTGTACAAAATAATGTTTTAAAAATATCAGTTAAAATTGATGATTCATTTTTATATATTTGTCGTTAACAGGAATTGTAAATCGCAAAATTAATTTAGAACCTTTTTAAAATGTTGGTTATTGATAAATTCCTCAGGGTCCTTTAGTCGTTATATATATTTCGTGATACGATCGCACTAGAAGTAGTATACTAGTACTATTGGTAGTATTAGTACCACACTAGTACAAGCGACCAGCCTTGACTTCGTACGAAACTTGAAATAAAATATAGCCTAATTAGGGATAATATAACCTCTTGTTATTAAAAGACTTTTTAGAATCGGTTGAGTAGTTCCAGAAATTACTCCTACGTACAAACAAAACCTCTCAATAACATAGAGTACATGTGGATTTCAGAGCTAAGTTAAATATTTGTTGTAAAATGTAAACGTACATATCTTCACGTTGTATTCCTGACAGGGTAGTCAGAGAGGACGGAGCGCTGAGCTTCGCGGTCGTTGTGTACTTCCTTCGCTTCCTCAAATCTCATTATCCTCATAAAAGTATATATTATAATATATTGAATTAAGAAATATTGGGCGGTGCTGTGAGGCTGAAAATTTAAGATTATTATTTTTATAAAAAAAAGCATTTTTATGTAAGAAATTTAGAAAATAAAAAAAATTTGGTCGGAAAATTTAAAAAAGTTCTAGATCTCGAGAACAGCGCCACCTACCGGATCCAAACTAAGAAGCTAAGCTAAAAACCATCCAGGTAAGCCCATAAGTACAATAAAAAATTGTCATCCAAATCAATCAAGCTGTTTAGGAGGAGAAGAATTATGAACACACGTACATCGGAATTTTATATTCATTTAAAGATATTTTTATTAAAATACCAGGAATTTTATGTGAAAAAATTTTTATTAGATAATTAATTACATAGATAACGTATTATCTAAAGTCGATTTATAAAAAGCGCATAACGCAGAGCGCGAACACATCGTAGCTTAGAAAGTAATATCGTCTTTCCATTAGAAAAGTGTCTAAAATGTCGAAGTCACGATGCTAAGTTTACGTTGCATCGTGATTCTGAAACGGAGAAAGCCTTGAAGCTTAAATGACAATTTTGCAGCTTTGCTACAATCAGCGGTAATATAACACATATGCCGTTCGTGAACGTATACACTGATGCGTTATTCGCAATTTACTGTAATTCTAGCTCTGTCACATGGCACTGTACAACTGCCGCAGCATAATTGCATCTCGAAAACGCTCTTCGAAGTAGAGACACGATGACTGCGTAGGTAATCACAACGCGTCAAACGTTCTGATACTTGATCAACAATTGGCAGATAAATAATAATTTTACTTTGCTATCAAATTCATTTAATTCTAGTTTCTGTTCAGAAGCTATCTACTTATAAGTATATTTCTATTACGGTATCTTTCATGTCTTCGGAGTAAATATAAAAATAAACGATTATTAAATTTAGAATGAACCACATACTATGGTTGAAGGCATTTGCAAAAAAATACACGTGTATTGCGATACAAAGCATATAATACTCGTATAATATCATAATATTACGAATACAGTAACTTAAGTAGGAAATGATATGGCAGCGGAATGTTTAATACCTTTGTTGGACAAGCGTCAATATACAAGTAACATTTTTTATAGGAAAATGTCATTAATCAATGAGATGTGTATATACATTACATTATTAAGAATCTTAATCAAAAAGCTAGCAAAAACTTATGGTGGCAAAAAGTTATGGTAAACTTACTTATGGTGAAATAACAGATCGCATTCTGTTGTATGAGTTTGATTTATCATTCACGTTTATCAAATAGCAATCAAAGATCCATTACTGCGATTTCATTATCTGTGAACAATTATAAGGAAAGTGTGCTGCGTACCTTATGAAATGACTTTTGACCTAACACTATAAATGAGTTTTGAATGACCCAATGAATACGGAGACTAAACATCCAAAAGTTATTCAAAGACTTGCGTTCTCGCAATTCATTGTCGAGATTAAATTACAACAGAACTTCCTTATAAGGTGTAGGAAAGCGATATACTTTTATTTAAATTATATCAGTCTGATTATCAAGGTGATCTAAGAAGTATAATAAAGGTACATCAGCGCATATGCGCACTCTATAAGCAATTTCCTTCTAATACGTCCTATAATAGCAGTAGGATATGACTAGGTTCTGTAGGATGGTCAATCATTATGAGTATCTATCCTGTACCACAGAGTTACAGACGCAGCGTCTATCAGTGATTGTCTGCACCCGTGTCGACGGGTTAGATCCATTTCGTAAACATGAAAGCGTTTTAGGCAGAAAAGTCCACTGTAGTTTTTAAAATTAAGACGTTACCTTTTTGAGATTTATTTTAAAAGATTACCTGCCTATCAATTATAAAGATAAAGAAGTTAGAAAAGTTAAAAATATTAGGCTAAATAAAAAGAATCTTTTGCATGAATTATGGAATCTTCTGATTATGTTTATGAAACTAATTTACAACATATCTATTGTAGTAATTATTCAATTTAGAAATATTTGAAAATATATTGAATATACATATGTGTGTATTTTTTACAAGTTAATAATAAAATTAATTTTAAATTGTTATTTTTATCATAATTTTATTGTTAGAAAAATGGGAATTATTGTTACAAGTTTCATCAAAGCGGGAATAAACCGACAGCGCCGATGCGTTTGACATCGATCGCGTGACGCGTGCTCAAACTCATGCGCAGCTAATACCTCACATTTGCGGTTGGCTATACATCAAGTATTACCTTTATAACGTAATGATCAGATTCGTGATATACGACTATCTAAGTTAAATGATTTGAAACGCTTTATAGAAAGAAAAGGAAAAAGTTTTTACAAATGAACACTAAGAATCCATGATAATAATCTTTAAAATTTCTTACTATTTTTAACCAACCAAAATAAAGGAGGTTATTAATTCGATCCGTGTGTATGTTATATTGCTGGAATTGCGCAATATTAGTATATGTTAGTCTATGTGGGCTTCTAAACAGGGGGCTTACCACCATCTCTTAGCATTATTATTTTAATGTTACTTGACTTGACTTATGGGGCAGTTAAGGTATGTTGGACGGTTAAACATCGCGGTTCTTACGTATTTCTTTCGCCTACTGATGATTGAATGTATAATAATAAAACTAATCACTAATCTACTGTCAGAATTTCAAGCTTTCTAAGTAACATTAAGTAACACCAAAATAATAATACTATAAGAGATGGTGGTAAGCCCCTAGGTATGCCAAATTTCACAAGTGTATGTGTGTAAGTATGTTTGTTCACATATTTTCCAATAATTAGAAATTGAATTGCAAATTTTTTTTTTCGTTAGATCTTTCAATTTAGGGACAGTGTAAGTTTAATCAAAATCCGTTTAGTCGTTTTCAAGATATAGACTGTTAAGCGTGTACCAATCACTCCAAAAAACCTGTCGTAAACGAATGATAAAAATTCCACTCGTAAAAGGTATACTTTATACACGGATGGATCGATTTTCATGAACTTTAGAATGGAGACAGATTCAGCCCTGAGAAAGAACATACGCTACTTTTTTTTAATTCCACGCGAATGAAGTCGCGGGCGACTGTTTATTTATTTTTCAGTTATTTTATTATTCTGCTTCCACTGTCTTACAATATAATCAAGGACTTTGTCCACTTTTGAGGCTTTCTCGCTTTACCTTTTACATCTTCTTATTCATTCCACATCATTATCATTCCATACCAAAATCCTATTAAACATAACTGGATAACCAGTTATGTTTGTAACGTTGGGCAATAAAAGTAGATCAAAATCGCTCTAAACAACATTTAATTTAAATGAATACATTAGAACAAATCACAGATACAATGAGGCCATGCAAGCGCAACAAGAAGGTGGCGAAGGTGGCACATATTATATCGCGGTAGCGGGCTGCACTACACCAATACGAGTACTACAGCAATAAACGATTTTTAGCGATCACGCGGATATCAGAGCTCGCTAGTAAAAAATTCGGACATTTATGACGCCGTATTAGTACATTGCACTATAGCAAATTTAGGGCGGGATGCTAGTTACAAGTACATTAATAAGGTGCCTCCTGTGTCATGGTCAAGTGTGTGCGTTGCATCCTTCATTAATTCCGTTACCGAAATGCTGTAGTATGCGAGAAGTCATTTTCATACGTTATTTCCAAATGTTAAACGTTTCATATTTGTTGTCTACATATCAAGCAGTTTCTGTACATACATTACATTTCATATATTAGTAATTTCACACATTACTCAATAATTTGTGAGAAATCTGCATTTCACTTTATTGTTTACACTGATTACGTGTGAATAAGTGCTTATTCATTTACGTATTAGCGATCAGATAATCGAGTGCATATTTACCTATGAGGTGTAAAATATGAAAACGACTTCTTAAAATAATTTATTTGCAAACCGAAATCCCGGAATTTCACAACTATAAAACTACACTACATTTTTAGCCGCAACTTATAAAATCGATTAGAACACTTGCGGATGTTAATTTACGAGATTGAGCCTCCCATCTCTCGATTCCAAACCATAATAATATAGATATTAACTTTATAATTTTAGATATAAGCATCTTATTGTATAAGTAGTTGATTGATCCCGGGATTCCGTGATTCACCCGATTTGACTTTAGGTAAATATATACTCGATTACTGATCCCTAATTATGAGGCACTCGTAGTTCAGTGACACTTCAGAATATGATATGAATACCGAGGTCCAGTAATTTTACGCACGGATTCTTACTTGGATAGGTGATCTGTGATCTAGTATCCATTCAGCATCTCCATACTTCAGATGGTATGTTAGGTCCGTTTATTGCTATCCAATCGTCTGCCACGTATATTGTAGTTGTGTATATGGGATCAAACTTAAAATCGACATCGATCTTCAAATTAGGTGCAATGAGTTTTTCAATATTAAAAGAAGCTTCTGAAGGCACCATGTCGTCACGTGGCATGCCCTTTTGATCTCTAACTTTTATGGGAGCCATTAACTTATGACAGCTATTATGAAAGTCTTAAAATAAGTTTTAATATCAACACTAAAAGTTTTTACAAAATAGATGTACCTACTTATATTTTAACATCGATTTTTTTAATGAACATATCATTTTGTGAATCTACTACTATTAGGAAACAGAAATAGTATTATTTTATAATATAATAATTTAAATAATCACGACATTTTACTGAAATACATTATGTTTTACTGGATCCAATTCAAGTATTTCTAGAATTACTATATTTTTCTTTGATACACATTTCCTATATTTTTACTCTTATGTGAGTTATTGGAGTTATAGGTAATAGTAAATGAACACAAACGGTTAGCCTATTTTTATTTAAGGCTTTTATACAAGTAGATATAGTATAAATTTCTTCATGCGAGTTTGTCTTAATATTAAGAAATAAATGATCAAATAGTCTACATGATGATAAGTGTATAGAAGCTTCACTCAGTAAATACGTTGTCAACCCTGAGAACTAAGTCGTTGTGTCTCTTGTTCCAAAAATTTTAGCGGTTCCGTACCACACACATCAAGATGGTATTAGCAACTCAAATACACTCCGCACAAGGTCTTTGCACCCACTGATGATCATTTAGCAATCACCCGATTGATAGTCATCAACTACGAGATATACATAAGTTGACCTGTATTATTCTTCATTCCTCATAATATATCCCCGAAGAGTTATTATTAGGAAACCTTGTCCCAGAGAAAGCCCTCGAGTGATACCATATCGAAATATTGTTTTTGTACTACCTTGACTAAAAAAATCCATTTTATAGTCGAAATTAGTTTCAAAAATCAAACATTCCCGACCTCGGTGCGAAATGACTCACAGGTCAGTACGAAATGTTGGATAAAATTTCATTTCGTACTCGGTTAGGTTTTCTTTTTTTAAGCTTGTTCAGACACTTAAATTTAACTCGCGGCCGCGTAGTTGGCAGAATGATACTGGCCAGTTAATTATTAGTACTGGCGCATATACTGGCGCATGTTGTCAAAATGATACAATATGGCGGGAATACATGGAAATCATGGCAAATTTTTCTGAAAGTCAATCTGAAAGTGAAGTAGAAAAAATATCGTTTGTACGGAGTACAAAATGGCTTTTCTAACCCTCGGAATGAAAGCTTTCGACGTTCATCTTCGGTTCACGGCGAAACTGGCTTCCTTGCTCGGGTAAGAAAAAAGTGTCATTTTGTACTCATTACGAAATATACTATTATAACATATGTAGTATATAACATATCGAAATATTGTTTAATAACAAGCATGAACATGTTACACTGGACTTTTTGGCGCGAACGGGAGAAGTGTGATTGTCATTTTATTTAGATTTTCGATTTTTTTACTTTTTAGGAGTTTTAAAGTACAACAGTATACTGTGTTTTAAATTTCTGTGTAAGTGAAAAGATTAGAGTAAGATCTAAATAAATATGTGTAGCTGAAGTCTTCGCGCTCTTCCAAGAAATCTATTTTAACTTCAGTAAAGCCTACTATCACTTTACTGGAGGAGTGTTAGGGACTTAGTTATAAGAAGAAAAAATGAATTTACGTTAAACATGTGCTCTATGTTTTCGTCATGAATTATAAGTAAATTATAATAAACAACACTGTGACGTAATTATAATTTATAACAAATGTTTTGTTGCCAATGCCTTAAGAAATATAAAAAAAACATGTTACACTTATTTTTAGAAGTTTACATTTTTGGGAGTTTTAAGTACAAAAGTGATAGTATTTTGTGTTTTTAAAGTTCTGTGTAAGTGAAAAGAATGGAGTAGATTTAAATAAACATGCGTAGCTGAAGTTCTCGCGCTCTTCCAAGAAGTCCTATAAAACTTGAGTAAAGACTACTATCACTTTACTGGAGGAGTTTCACTATAGCGAATTAACGATTCCACTTTTTTAATACAATATGTGACATTGGCAAATGCGCTAATCTGTGCGCCATGCCATGATGAAAGAAAAAAAAATTACTATAGAAACACAAATATCGGTAACATATTACTTTATGTTAGTAAGCTAATTAATCTGTGATATTACATGCAAAAGGTTTCTTCTTTCTTATGATACTTATATTTTCATTCAATGTACCTATATCATGTATCGAAACAATAGATACAAAAAAATAATTTTGAATAGATACATTGTAGATGATTGAGTTAATATGAATATTAACAATTTAAATTATGTACTCTACTACTATGACACATATCAACTGTTTGCTAGAATAAAATATCCCAAAAAATATATTTTAGTTACTACATAAAGTAACGACTAAGCCATGATAAAATATTTCTGAATGTGAATAACATCAAGGATTTACAAAAAGTATCAGTAGAAAAATCTACCCTAATGTTATGCATCTTTCTATGTTATATTACAATCTTACATAAAAACCACTAAAGCCATGATAATGAAATTCGGTCTGACGATAGTTTGTCTAATGTAGGTGTCTACTATGAAAAAGTTTTTGAAGATTTACATTTTAAGGGAGAAAAGAGGGCAGTTGAATTTTGTATTCAACTTTTATATGGAATGGAATATGGCAATGAAATTGAGATACGTGTATACTTATTTGTAAATTTCCACTCATAAAAGGGTTGGTTGAACTTTGTATGAAGTTACATTACATAGAAGTAATGAAGAAATACAATCACAATTTTATGGGAACCTGCAGTCAAGTCGTGGGTAACGGTTAACGGCTATTCATACTAATATTATAAATGCGAAAATCTGTCTGTCTAGTCAGGCTTTCACACCTACACCTTTTTCTAATTTCACGCAGTCGAAGTCGCGGGCGACAGCTGTTAATAATAAATATACGAGGTAATAAATATATGTTTATAAAAATCAATAAAAATTCGTACCTTATGACTTCATCGTAAAATTCTTGTAACTTTTGTAATCTGAAACAAAAATAATGACGGATGATTTTTATTTATTTTTACAACAAATAAATGTTTTGTAAAATTGTCACAAGAACTGCTAGAACAATTGTTAGCACTTATATCGTTATATGAAACTAATAAATACGTGTAGGACATTTACCAAATCTCTGAAGTTCTTTTAAATCTTTAAATAGTTTACAACAAAGTTGCTTATCACTTCTTAATTTCTATAAGTTAATTTCAATGCGGTTTTCATAGGGTTTTGATTATTATCATTTAGAACATTTAATGATGAACGTTTGACCGCGTATAAAGCCGGAGTAGGTCACTAGTTTAAAATAAGTATAACTAATAATTAGATTGTTTTTAAGTTTTTATCTTCTGAGTTTCTGACTACATATGTAATACGAGTAGTTCTTATATTATTCAAAAGATGCATAATGACCAAAGGACGACGTTGCTCTGTTGCTATAACTGAATAACTCGCATTGGGTCTATATATGAAAGGAACTATTTCTCTCATTAGAGCGATTAGCGTTAAGAGTTAGAAGTTTGACAATTAATTTTATTTTAAATAAAGTTCATTTACCTCCAAATATTGACTGCCAATAGTTCTAAAGGCAGTGACCTTATTGTTTAACCAAAAGATGTGTACCTATGTATTTTATTCATTATTTGTATTTCATTTTATTACTTAACACTTATATGCAATTATCAATTTAAATTAAGACATTATTCAAAATTAATTATTATGCACAGATAAGTAACTGTTGCTTGCGGCTTCACTGACGTTGTGATAGATCTAACGTATGTTCTTGGGGCGTTTTCAAAGAACATACTCGTATAGATCGATGTCTTTTTTTAGCACGGTTGCTATATTTGTCTAATAACATTATACAAAATGTAGAATTGTGAAACTTTGACTCATGTTGCTTGGAAATTTTTAATGATTATGTAAAAAAAGCATACTTTGGGAGTTTTCTATTTGTAGATTCAACATGGTTGATTCTACATTTTACGTACTAAAAATTCGTGACAAAATCAATAATGTAGGATCAACAAAAATAGTTATATTAAAATTAAAATAATATAAACCTATGCTTAGAAGAAATCACATTAGGTCCAGTAGATAGAGTAGATAATATCTAATAATTATGTTTCCATTCTCTATTAAGATAATAATATTTACGTTACAGTATATTTCTAAAAAATAAATACATGACATACAAAAGAATAACGTAGGTATTGGTAATTTTCACTCACTCCCTCTAAAACTCTAAATGAAAGTATTATCTAAATGGAATTATCTGATAAAAACTTAACTATTGCATAGTCACTTTTAAATAGTGACACACAGAACACACTAACTATTATTTATTCTCTTTCTATACTTTAAGTCGAACGTCAACGTTGTTCTATTCGAAATATTTATTGTGTGACTTAAGACAGAAAGACAATCGGCCATGTTAAAACTTGTAAACTACGTTAATAGCACTTCAATATTGAAAGAAATAAGTTTGCTTACTCGTATTTACAAGGCAAAGCTGCCGTACCTTTATGAAAAACCGCTATGCGGATCGACAATTAGAATTTACTTAAGGTTACTATACAAATAATATATGCTCACAGTTCGTTCACTTAAGGAGCAATTACTGGGAAAACATGAGTAGTTCCCTAGTTGTTAATAACGTCTATAATTTCTAGGCTCTATTTTAAAGAATTTAAGAGTTATTTTTGTTAAATTCCATGTATGATGTCTGGGGCTTATGATGTAAGTAGTCGGTGCGATATGGTACGATGGTCTGCGCTCGACCGTGTTAATAACTGCCCAGAGCTGCTGTGTAAGCTGTTATCATAGCTGATTCTCTTCCTGATTTTTATAGAGCGATAGGGACTATTAATCAATATTAAAAACTTTACTCTTTAAGTAGATGTTAATTTATTATAACAGTGTTTCGTTTTAAAGAATTTTATTTGTATTTAAAATTAAAACTAATATTGAGAATTAATAATTAAATTATATTGACTTTATAACCGATCTGCGCATAAAGAAAATAAAATTAGGTTTTATTGCTGGCCGACTAATTTATTTCGGAGTTAGTTGATTATTTAACAGTAAATGTACACTAAAAAAAATTTAGATCTATTTCAAAAGAAAGGCGTTATTAATGGTGTGGAAACTCGTGGTCGTGATCAGCTAGTTATTCCTAAATTTAAATTACAAAAGTCAACTGGTTCATTTTCGGGTAACTGTGTTCGTTTTTATAATAAAATTCCTCAAGAAATTACTCAATTAACGGAAAAAAGATTTAAACTTGTCATTAAACGCACACTGATTGGAAAAGCATACTACAAAATTAGCGATTTCATTGAAGACACAACAATAGACTGGAAATGATCCTCTCTGCACATGCATTTACTGGCTTTATGGATATTGTATTTTTAGAACTATTGTAGAATGATGTTGAAAAAATGATACCTGACAGTTTCTTGTCGATTCTTCTCAGTATCCAGGTTTTCTTTTCGAACCGAACTAAAGTAAATTTGACGTTCAAAAATAACTTACATTTGGGTTTACTTGAATAAATTGATTTGACTTTGACTTTGACTTTAAACACAAATTAGTCTATAAATAAGTCTATATATCCGTTAATAGAAAAATTATATTTTTGTTGTTCATCATTATTATGAGATTTGAGGAAGTGAAAGAGGTATGTATTGACCGCGACTTTTGGCGCTCCGTCCTCTCTGACTACCCCGTTAGGGATACAGCATGAAGATATATATGTATGTATGTATGTATCATTATTAGTATTTTTTATCTTTTATCACGTTAATTTTATAATGACCATATTATTTTTTATATCGAAATTAATATATCATTTTTCGGTAAAGTCAATCCGTCCCAATTCGTTTTTAAAACCATTTCTTTCATAATTTATTTGCTATCTAAATACGTCTTTAATTTTGTTAGCTGCGGTAAGATGATTCAGAGTATCGTAGGTACGCACTGACTGCAGTAAGCGTTAAGTACTTACAATTTATAATTAAGTGCTAATAACAAAGAAATAATATTTTATTCAAATTGTTAAAAAAAATTTTGAAAATCGAGCGGAAATGGTAATATTAGCATTGACCGAAAATTTCTTAATTTATATAAACTATCATAATTATGTACTTTAAAATATACGTTTTTTTATTTCGTTACCTACCTCTAAAAATGTTTTATTTTATTAAGACCGATAAAAATGTTCCGAGATTTCTTCACCTTCTGATTAGTGATTACGAGTAGGTACACGTTTGTCCGAATCAGATCTCTTCTTAGTTTCTTAGTTATATGAATTCAAAAACCGCAGTCGGTTGATGCAAAGGGCAGCGGATCACGTCTAATATAACGTAATAAGTATTCTTCAAGCGTTTTAAAAGAATGTGCTCGTCTAATCTACTTTGTATAAGAATCAGCGACATTTTTGTAGAGAAACGACTTTGTTCGTAATTTTAAATAAGTAATTTAAAGTTGTGCAAAATGTTATACACAAGTAAGTCTATTTATTTATGCACATATTATACTGATATTGCCAAAAATATTATTTATTGAAGTTTTACAAAAAGCTCTTAACCTACATTATATATTTTACTGCGACGTATATAATTATATGCGATGATATTTATTAATTGCGAGAGTCGTAAATTTAAGACTTAATATTATATTAAATAAAAATTAATTACAAAATTTTTATTTTTGATTAACTTGTAATGTCTTGTAATATAAAAATGTTACATAAATCAATTCAAGTTTCGCTAAACTTACAAAGAGCTTAATGCAAAGGTCTTACCTACTGGACATTGTAACAAGAGGGCAAATGTAGTTATCTAGTTATTCAGTGTTACTAAATTTTTAGCAAATATACACATCTTATACAACTTTAATAACTCTCTCCTAACACTAGGACAAAATTCGTCAGGGCGCATTTTTCCGGCACGAATTTCGCCGCACCGCGGTGTGTCGGTGCAATGTCGGTTCAACATCTAGAGACCGTGCTGTTAGAGCAAAATACACTATTTATTCACACATGTAAGTTTGTGTCATGCACAAGCAACTTCGTTCTGTCTGAAGCGAGCAGAGAGGACCAGAGATAGGAATGTAATGCAAGGGCTCAGTTTTCGGCATGCAGCGCGTCGGGCGAACACATAATAATGCGCGGCGTCCGCGCGACCACCGCGCGCTTAGGTGTTTCTAACAGATTTGAATGTTGTTACCTAGCAAATAGAGTTTACACTCGCCACTAATGAATACGAGAGCGTAGCGACCGCGCGATATCGCGCAGCGGCCGCGAAGAAAGTTTTCGCGTCGTTTACTCTCAGCCGTTACAGAGAGGATTTGTTGCTCTCCCCATCGCAGTGTTACTACACTATAACAAGTCTAGTTGCCGTCCGCCTCGTAGGCGTCTTAAATAAATAATTGCAGCCGCCTTTAGTCTCTTCTTAAGATAAAATAATTTTTAATGCGTATCCACGCATCGTTCACTGAAACTCTTTTCAAATGTGTGGGAGTCGTATAAATAAATATAACACACTAGTGAAAATATGAATACATTTGTACAATTATTTGCATAAGGCCTCACATACATGATTTTTGTGCATCTTCAAGCATCACGACGCAACAATTTCGTTTGTTTGAGTTTGGCAAATTGGAGCCACATAGCAACAGGTTGTTAGACTTCTTTTTCTTCTCCGTTATATACTCTTGCGCAGTTCGATTAGTATTTAATAGGTAACACTTCTGCCATTCTCATATAAAAAAGTGATGTACATATCTTTGAAGTAAAATGTTTGTTTTTTTCATTGTTGTTCCTAAAGATCTCTAGTAAAGTGATACTAGGGTGTACTCGACTTAAAAAGGACTTATTGGAAGAACGTGAAAACTTCATTCGCACTTATTCACGCACGTATTCATACTTCCTAATTCTTCAAAACTTGTACAAAACTTTAAGGCACCAGTTTTGTACTTCAAAATTCCCAATGTGTAAAAAATAGAAAACCTAAATAAAATATATACTTCACTTCTTCAGATCCCACCAAAAAGAAGGTTGCTAGTCTGTTACTGAAACCGATTCTATAAGCTGTACTAGTAGACTAGTTGCACCCTGTCAGACTTCGTAGTGACTATAGAATCAATCAATGTGTTTATTATTTTATTTTTTTAAATTTTCCTGTACCCTGTCAGACTTCACAGTGGCTATTATTTTTGAGATGAATATAGCTCAAGCTGCTTTCTAAACCTTTCCAGTAATGTGTTGAACAACGCAGAAATATCAGCTCAGTCGTTAGAGTAGTATTTGAGTCCATAAGTAACATACAGATTAACTTTGTTTTAGATATGTAGAGACTTAACTTATTAATCTGTGGTAGAGCTAAATTATCAGGAAAAGAAAGTTACTTGTAATCCAATCCTACATATATACTGACAACTATATATTGTACTTAATTTGTGGATATTATAATAAGCACCCACATTCTTACTTACTCCATGATGACATCAGCTCCTTACTATTCGATTAATGCGATCATCAGTTTGCAAATAGCCAAAATTGGTCTGGCGAGTGCACGATGCGCATACCAAAACGTACGGAAAATACATTTTTGTTAGCTAAACGTGATCCGCATTCTGGAATTAAACAGTAAGGGAAGAGTTATACGTTTTTTGATGTTTCGTGCTTTTTACATTCATGAACAGGTAATGCACAAACAAGTCTGTTATTTGATTGTAAAAGGGAAACCGTCACGTTTTGGAGTAGGTATTACTACGATGTAATGTAGTTCAAACTATATATAGTATGAATTATAGGCTATCGTATACATGATGTAAGGATTTACGTGTGTTGTTTTCAATTTTTTAATTGAATTCTTTACTGAAATGTATCCATGAAATAAAGGTGTTAATTTGAAGTCTTTCGATTGTTGGCAAAACCCGAACTCTTTTAATTTCGTAATATCTGCTTGTTGTCCCTCTGTTTGTCATCTTTATAACAATTGAGCTGAAATTTGATGTAGTTGGGTCTCCCAAAATAGGAACTGAAAAACAAAAAACTAAATAATGGGTACATAGAGCTTTTCCTTCAATTTAACGTTAATTTAATAAACGGATCATTTATATCATACAAATTGCAACGGAACTCTAAACTATTCCGTATTTGATATGCTCTTAGCTGATTTTTATTTAATTACAGGGAGCCAAAAGGAGGATAATTTCTATTTTACTTTTTATCTTTTTGCTGTTCTACACCAAAAGTATAGCTGTTAAAATTAACATTTTCGCTATCACCTGTTCACGTAATAAAAAATTTCAAAATTAACATTTCTTAAATTATGCACTTTAGGCGGTGCATAAAATAAATGAATCAATCAGACGCAGACCACTTTTAGATGTATTCAAGTATTGTGAAGAAAGTCGCAAAATAAAATTCGTTGAATGTAAATAGCGTAGGTTGTCAATGTGCCGTAAAATTATCTTTATTAACTAATATAGTAAACACGTCGTTAAAGAATTCTAAGGATTGTTTAGTCGAAGACGAATGTGCGATCACGTTTGTGTACTAACACCACATAACATTCAACCACCATAAGCTTGCATAATTCCAATTCTTGTGAAACATAAAATGGTTCCCTAAAAGAATTTTGCAAATTGTCGCTTTTATCATGCTTTTACATACATAATACGAATGTGAAGGAGAAATATACATATATCGCAATCTACAACAAAACCAACCATCTATATATCAGCTATCACCATATCGGCTGCCACATGACGATTTAAAATATATATTTTGATACAGAATTACTTGCTTTTTTTGGAAATTTTTTAAAATAGAAATAGTTCATAATTTAAAAAATAAATAAATTACAGTGTTAGTAAATTTTACGGCTAAGCATTAGATTAACACCTGTTTCTCGTTTTCACATGTAATAATAGATACTATTAATTGATTCTTGCCGGCCAAAACTATGCTCACATAGCTAATGTTTACGGTATTAATCAAATTACAAAAACCAAGTTGTGCTTCACGAAATCTTTTCTATCCAAAATCGACTTCTCCTGGTGAGAAGTTCTTAGATTAGGTTAGACTTCGGTGATACGTTTTTTTTAAGTATTCGAAAGTCTTCTATAAAAAAAACAATTTCTATCACTGACAAGTTAGTAATACATCTCATTGAGTATAAAAACATGTAAGCACTATTTAATCTAATGTGTTTTATTTTTTAATTTTTTATTTCATTTGTATCGTTCATTCATACTCAAGATAAATTTTTTACTCCACTGAATTACTAACAAAAATGAATTACATAATTTTACTCTGGGGCAGCCAATGTAGCAATGTCCAGATCCAATGCCTTAATGTGCTTTCTACAGCATGGATATTGTATACAAATTTATCAGTATCCAATAGGTAGCCGCGAACAATATTATCTAATCGCAATAAATATATCAAATACCAAAGCAGCGTTGCTTTGGCATTTGATGTATTTATTGCGATCCTTTCTCTTTCTTTTTTGCTTCAGGTAATACTTTATGCATCCATCGACCTTGTGCATCCCGATCCCGGGACTCCTAGGCTGAAGGGTGCAAGGCCGAGGCTACCCACTAAAACCTGACACTGTTCCTCGAGAGCCGTTATGCCGGGGCTACCCGGAGGTGCGAACGCTGTCCTATCAGCTATTTCTAAACATCACACTTAGCTTATAGCTCTTTTGTATGAAAAAAACAAGTCTGAATTAAAACGAACAGTTATTAGACAAGGCACGCTCTAGTTGTAATAACGACACATTGGTAAAAGTAGTGTCTGTCGAGCGATACAAATGTCACGATTTGTCCACATTTCATGCGTTTACATACAACAGTGACACAAATAAGCGCATTGAATTAATGATCATAGCAAGGTCACCTCTCATTGTGAATGAAACTGATATCACTTTTTTTATGTTATTTATAACTTCTTGTGGTTATGCAAAAGTCTAATTTGTTTTATTGATTGCGAAAAAACGTTTCGCATAACATAATTAATTTCTGAATATTTTAGACATGAGATCGTAAATTACGTTACGAAAGATTTCTAACATAACTTCCAAAAATAAATTCACAGCTTAAATAGACATATTATGGATTTTATATAAACTCAGGTGTTACTTTGTGGAAATGCATTTCATGTGATGAATTTCTAAAATCTTTAGCTATTTTCTGCTCAAACTCCAAAAACCACAAATCGACACGTGGTTCGCCTCTCAACAAAGCATTAAGCTTTGAGACGAGCCAGAAGCACCCGTTGGTAAATTTTCCCTAGCACGTTAAGGTGATTGATGTAAGGTGATTCCGATGACGTTCGCCATAGCGGCATTAATGATAAGTACTAAGAGCGCAAGAAGACGCATCGAAAACAGTTTTACTACTCGGTGGAGATGCCGTCTCTACCGGGGGTTTTTCTAGGTTTGAGAGCCTTGATAATGTCCTGAACCACGTCAACCGTCGCGGGTCTGAATTGCTAAGGGGCGGTCACGGTCGGTAGGGAGCCTACTTCGCAATTGACTGTCTAAATGGTTCTGATCTACAGGCTGAGAGCTAGGGTAGCATTGGGACTCCGGAGTGTCGGCCAAAAGTTTAGTTTTATCTATGTCGTCGAAAGCTGTCTGTCCGTTTGGTTTCGTCAGAGGCGGCATAGTTTGGAATGTGTCCGATTTAAGAGATCGGCCCAACTTCCAGTATGCCTGGTGTATCGGTTCGATCCCTCGTATCAGATCGCTTCACCTATTTTCCCTAAGTTCGGAAATTCGGTCTTTCATTTTGCGTTGGAGGGCGCGTAAGTTACATCTATTCGTTTCTGAGGGAATGCTACGACCCGCGCTTACTATTCGTTTCTGAGGGAAACGAACAGTAAGCGGTAGCATTCTTGGCTCTAATTAGCCGGCGGATGTCCCCAGGGAGTTTTCAGTGGCGGTCGTTTGCCGCTGGGACCTCCCGGGAGCACGAAGAGATCGAGTCGCGGATGTGGGCGGTAAGCGCGCCTTGCCGCGTTCACTTCTTCGGCGGAGCGGATGACGTGTGGTATCACGTTCAGCCGCGGCAAATTCTCAGGGTTTAGCATTTCATCTAATCTCTACCAATCTGTCACGGTTTTTGTGAGCATTCGTGTGTCTATCGTAGGTCCTAGTTTGAGTAATACGGGCCTGTGGTTAGAATTTAACTCGTGTAATGCCTTTATCGAATGCAGCGTTAGAAGCGCTATATCGAGTACGCCTGGTCTGTGCGTTGTAACTCTGCGATAGCGGGTGGGCGTCATGGGGGCGATAACGTCGAAGTTCAGATCAACGGTCAGTTGGTCTAGAGCTCTGCCATTTTGCGATGTGGAGTGCCAATTCCAGCGACGATGAGTATGACAGAGTCGTCTAAGTTTAGGAGGGCCTCTAAATCTCTACTAATTAGCGCTTTACCGGGAGGGAGATATACAGACGTAAGTGTGATAGGCGCGTGCCCTGTGAGGTCCAACTGGCACACTGACGCTTCTATATTACTGAGAGCGGGCGTGTCGGTCGGAATGCAGTGCAGGGACCTTCTGTAGTAGATAAGAGTGTCGTCTTTGGGGGCGGGCACCCTATCGTTGCACACGATGTTAAACCCAGAAAGGCCGAGGTCACGCCCTTTAGGTTTCAAAAAGGTTTCCTGCACTAGCGTTATCTCTATTTGCTGGTCTCGCGTAAAATCGTGAAGGAAGTTGCGTTGCCTGCGGAGTCCGTCCGCGTTAAAGAAAGTAATTGAGAGCCCGCGGGGTTTGATGCGCGCAGAGGGAGTTGTCTCGAGGGTGTCCGGTTTTATAATCTACAAGAGGGCACCGTGAAGCAGCTTAAGCTGAAAGGACGCGTGTTTGACGAGTATAATTAGCCGTCCCATCCCGTCTCCACAATCACAAATTTTCCGCGCGACTAATTTAATCTCGTTAATGTCATTAACATTAACATGTCGTCGGCGCGAGCATTTTAATATCGCCAAGGAGATCGGACGGTGGCGCTGAAGATGCCGTAGCTGCGGAACGCGCGGAGCTTAGGTCTGACTAGCCTGTTGTGAGGGCGCGGGCGCGTTACTTGCGGGCCCTGATGCGCGGATTTTTATGGCGCTGAGAGTGTGTGCTTTGGTGGTACTGAGGGTGCGTGTTTTGGTGGCGCTGAAAGCACGGGTTGCCATCGCGCTGAGGGCGTGGATTATGGCGGCGCTAAGGGCGCTGGTATTGGCCGGCACAAAGTACGCGGGCCTTGCAGATGCGGAGGTTACGGTAGGGGCGGTACCAGGTTGCGCTTGATGCGCAGGGGGCCACGGCGTTCGCCCTGAGATGCTCCGTCGATTCAGCGCGACACTTACCCCCACGGCGGCGATGGCGTGGAGCTCTCAGGCACCCACAATAGTTCGCGGAATGAACGAATTCACCGCACATTACACAACCGCGAGGACACGACGTCTTCGGCGTGCGGGAGAACTCTGGGGTGCCGTGGTCTTTATGGCACTTAACGCACCTAGGTAGTGCGTAGCAGTTGCGAACTGAGTGCTCGTACAACTGGCAGCGGTGCCATTGACCCACCGTGCCACGCTTGTTTGGGGCCACTACGGAGACGCTGGAAAGCCTACACACGGGGTTGATTTTGAATACGGCCTTTCCCTGGGAGGAGAGGTCGAGACGACCAATACGCGATCGAAGACCCCTCTCGAGCAGGGCTTGTAAGCGCGGTGGACTTCACGCGCCGAGAGATTTTGCGACTTAAGGTCGCCGAGTAAATAAAAATAAAATACTATTACAGAAATGTGGATGACATCATTATTCGTGAGACTGGAACCGTTGGTGAACTTAATAATTTTGTCGATAATTTAAACAATTTACAACCTAAAATTAAATTTAAATTAGAGATAGAACATAACGCTAAATTAAACTTTTTAGCCTTGACCATAGCTAGAGTAGGAACAATACACTAATTTGGTATATATAGAAAACCTACTCATACTGATTGCGCTATTCCTGTATCATCATGGCGCCCTTGGCAAAATAAACTGGCAGCATACATATCCATGATACAACGGCTTATGACTGTTCCGCTCAATACAGAAAATCATAACAAAGAACTAAAGATAATATATCAAATAGCGAGCGCCAACGGTGATAATAATAAAGTAATTAATAACATAATTAGAAGAAAACATAGGACTCTTACTAATAAGCTTCTGTACAAAGGATCATGTGTCAAAGTAATAACATAATAAATATACAGGTAGCGTTACTTATTTTGGAAATATATCTGAAAATATTGCAAACACTTTTAGAAAAGTTAATGTTTTTGTAGCATATAAGTCGGTCAATACTATTAAATCTCTTTGTAATGTAAAATTGCCCCACCTTACTCGGTTGTCTAAATTTTAATTTGAAATACATTTGTCGAGAACCTAAGCTCTTCGTTTTGCAAACTTTTAAAAACAGTACATCGTACTATAACCCAATTGTGCGAATGTATCGTCAATATAACAGTTTGGTCTCGGATCACAAGTACATTGACATTTTTGATAAAAGGTATATTTCTTTTAAATCAAAAATCAAAACCGCACTCAAATAGAGCTCGCCCAACGACTCGATTCTATTATTATTATTATTAGATTATTTACTTATGCCCACATTATTGTTTTTAAGTTATTGTAAATTTTTATATGTTTGATTATTTTGCTGTTTGTTTCTCTTCATCAAATTGTAATGTTTTAATTTGTATGCACGCTTTTGGGTTTCAGTCTAGTTATGTTGTGTTTGACCATTATTGTATTGTGTATTGTGGCTGTTGCCTGTTGTGTGTACCAAATAATAAAATGAAATAAAAGACAAAACAGAACATAATAAAAATAATGGAGTGTATGAATTGAAGTATGAACATTGTGATGGCGTATACGTGGGACGAACAGGTCGTGGTTTTGGAATAAAACACAAGGAACATATATATCAGCGTACAAAAATAATCAATCAAATCGTAATTTTGTATTCTTATATAAGAATACAAAAAAAAAAATTGTTGATTCGGTGCTGGTTAGCTGACCGAGTCTGATCTCTGGAATATCCTGAGAATGCTTCGTTTGGATACATACGGACACATACATACGGAGTGTCTCTATAATTATGGATTAAATGGAATCAAAGCAGAGAAGGGCGTTTCCATTTTCGAATATGTTGTAACCCAACGAATTTTGTATTGTATAAATGAGTTGTTTTCTCTGATAAATGCGATGTCATAAGAAAATGAAAAATCGACTATTTAAATATTATGTCTTTTGAATCGTTAGAGACCGAATAGGAATTTAGAAATGACATTTTCGCTGCCTTATGACTGGACTGGACACTGGACACTATCCCTTTGATACATACTTTTAGCGACCGAGGAAAACGTTGTAATTGTTGTTTTAAATAAAACTAATAAGACGATTTCATGACTGTCATTTCTTTCTTAATTAATTTTCTTATTTTCTTATACTTTAAGAGTTTTAAACAATACAAAACTATTTCACGTTTGTAAAGTGGCGACTTGTCCGTAACTTGCTATTGTAAGTAGTAACACTATTTAAAAACGAATTTTATCTACTTTGTAATAATGTACAATAATTATATGACGATATCTCATAAATAACAAACAGAATAGTCAAGTTTATAAGGGATTTTATGACATTTTCATGCTTCATGCATATTGAATTAATTTATGGGCTATTAATAAATCATTGCTTCCTTCACTAGACTACCTTATAGTAAAGTAATATAACATAAAATCGTATGTTTTGCATTATGTGTTCTTATTTCTCAATAAATTGTCCGAATTACTTTGCAGGAAAATAACATCTTCAAAGTTCTGTTTGTAGTAAATATTTATGTCTATGTAAAAAGTAACAATTATATGTATATATTGTATACGGTATGTTACTTATATATAGAGACATAATTATGTAAGCATGTATGTATATTGTCATAATAAAAATAATACAAGAATATTAATAAATAATTAACAGCGAAAACTAAGGTTCACATAAGAAAATTGGACAACTCCCGTGTTAGTTGACAGAAAAGCTAAATACAAAAATAGCTATAATACCTATATTGTCCGATTAATTCCGCTACAATACTTTGGCTAATTTCAGTGGGTATTGTATGTAATGACTAGATAGCTAAATAAGAGCTAAATTAAACAGTTCGGATATAATGGTACTATAACAGTTTACAGTTTACATTTCGTATCCAAAGTATGACGCGATATAACTTTACAATAGCAATTATATGTTATTTCTTAGTTTTATATCAAACTTGCACAGTGACAGTACTGTTTAAAAATATGTTTTGTATAAAATTTAAAAACTATGAGATAAAAATTAAATGTTATCAATCTGTAGAAACAGTAACGCTAATGTCTAGTTTATGAGGCAAATGGTAGCGTGGCCGAGCGGTCTAAGGCGCTGGTTTAAGGCACCAGTCTCTTCGGAGGCGTGGGTTCGAATCCCACCGCTGCCAAAAGTTTCAAACAACATTTTTTGTCATAACAAGTTCAATTATATTATTAAAAATGAAAACTGAATATGTGAAAGAAATAAATAAAAATGTGTGAACTGGTAACCTCAGTCTCTAACACTCTAGTAACTTCCATACGAACTCTGAACCATTATTTTACTCAATCGAAGGATGATTTTCAAAAACGCTGAAAGACGTTATTCTTTGTTTCTAACTAAAAAGGGATTTATAATAGGCTAAATACCTAAATAACATAAAATAATAACTAAATAAATAAAAGCATGATCTGCAAAGTAACGGAATCACCATACAAACATTCACCTCTATTATACTCCCTTAAAAGGGTAAATTTTCAAAAACTCTAAAACACTTTTATCTTAATTTCTAACCAAAAATTGAACATCACTCTCTCTATCCGCAAAATTTCATATTCAAATTCAAACTTAGATCCCCTTATTATGGATCTTCAAAAATTCCTACTCAGTGGGTGCATGCACCATATAAGGAGTTGGGCAAGTGATAAGTCTTCTAAATATTTAAAAAATATTTAGAAGACAAGATATTCTTAAATTGAAAGATATTCAGGATATAGTTTGTGAGATTTATGTACATTGTACAGATATATAAATACTATGTGCTGATGTACAGGGAGACATCGAAAACGTTTGTCTAATTCTTATCTAAATAATATTTTCCAGTAGAACAGTTAAACTTTACATACCCTCGTAGTCAATCACTAGATCTAAATCTCAAGTTGTTACAGTGAATCGCGTGTTGTAATCCTCCGTTAACCAACTCTTCGTTAGTCATTACATATATGTCCCGTTACCGTTACCGAATTGACCATAATACACCAAAAAATAACGGAGGCGCGTGCGCAGCGTTCGGTTTAATTATTTTGTGATAATTTGAATAACTTAAATACGAGCACTTTGTCGGACTGACATATCCAAGTGCTTTTAGAGCTGGAGTAATCTTATCGAAGATATAATCATCTTATATATTATAGTGGATAATTGCTGTAAAGTAAAAGTTGCCTTCGTGTTTGGTCTCCGACTAAAAATATTTGTGTATTATCTTGTAAAATTACAATTGAGAATCTGTATATCTATACCGAGATGTTTATCTCTTCGAAATAACCGTCAAAAAGTTTTTTTTTGTGTTACAACCAGTACCTAAGTGATAGTATTATTTTAATACCTACGTCAATGCTTTTATCGTAACATACCATTACTAATTGATCGAGGGCAATATAGAAAAATAGAGTAATATTTTTTATTTTTTCTTTGTGTTATAGCAAAATTTTAATTAATAATGAAAATCTTATCAAACATAATATGTTCCAAATTGTGGCCAAATACACACTGCTTTTGCTAAAATACTGCGCAATTTAGGTAGGCTAATTTTAAGGACTTTAGTAAAAATAAAATTAGCTCCATAGGTTTCGTGCAGAAAGTATATGTATGTTAGCGTTAAGTTTAAAATACCCAATACATTGGAAATATTATACATTAATAACTTGACAGACGTATAGTTATAAATGTAATATAGAATAACAATAACGTCTATTAAATTATGTTATCTCAAAGTAAGCACTAAACTTGCACAGTATCTACTACACGTCGTTCTGGGGATTACTCAGTAACATCAAGAATCCGAGTTGAATAGAAAAGTTCGTTGACGTGATAGGGAGTCTAATTGCGTAGCTTTCATTCGCTAAAAATAGATATAAATTAGACATTTTAGACTCATTGTTGAAAGTCGATCAGGGGGGTTATTCACAAACGTCGGAAACGCAACATTCCGTATCCGACAGAAAACTTTTCGATGACTTTGTCTATATGCGCTTCACAAATCCGAAATCGTATTACATTTATATTATATACATATCATATCATACGTAGTTCGTATTCACAAATCCAAGCCATCGGATTGAATTTATGCCTTCCGACGATCGGCCTTTCCGCCACGGAAAGTTTCCGACGTTTGTGAATAACCCCCCTGATATATCTTTACAATGAGAATGCTGAAATAAATGTATTAAAAGCCCATTTCTAATTCTCGGATGTTAGTATAGTTAGGCCGAACCCCCGAACCCTTGCCAAACAAGACAGATGAAATAATACGACTAACAGCTAACCCAAGTACACATACACATCATATAAGCGTCGCAGTATTCCTAGACGGAAGTTACACGTTCCGTTCGATGTTTGATCATTCCGTGATGTTTCTCGATTATTAATTAGGCTGATGATATTAGAATATTATGTTATTGATATCGTTTCCGTCAGTCAACGAATAATAAATTCCCAGTCCTAGAACTAATTGTATTTTATATCCATGAAACTTTTAGTAAATATGATTAAATTGTTGGCGGTATAAATGTAGTAAAGGTGCTATCTTCGGATTTTTAAAATCAATACAGAAAGGTAGAAAAATCAGGATAATTAAGTTCAAAAACGAAACCTCGTTTAACATTAGTTAGAAATGGTGTAATAAACTATGTAAACAAGCCAAAGTTTCAATATTTCAATTACAACGTCTGCTTTGGATTTGCCGCGTTAATTGAAGAATACTTATGTATGTTATATTAAAGTTTTAATTAGAAGCACACTTTCCTTTCGATATAATTACGCAAATCTATGTTTAAAGTGCCAAATTTACAACTGAAATAAATAAGTAATTTTGTTTATTCTTATTGATCTCTCTAACGAAGCTAGAATAATCCCCGCTGCGCGACATAAAATATGGTTTCGTCAAAGTGCCATGAATCTTAAAATACAGGATATTCCTGGGACGAGTTAAAACCCCAGGACACTTTTCATTCTTAAGGATTATTTAGGACAACCAAGGACTCTTTAAGAACCACGAGGTGTCCTGAGAAAAGAGCACGACTGGTGACTCAAAAATATATGCAAATTATTTAATTAGATATTATATTATATGACTCAGTATACGTAGGTATGGGAAAATTTGCAAATCGATAAAAAAAGAAAAGTGGCATAAGTGGCATATACATAGGTGGGGATCACAACACCTCACACCACCGTTATACTGACCACATTGGTCGCAGCAGCCGGCGCCGCCTTCGGATCCTCGCAGAGGCGGTACCGCAAATAACAAGTAAACTGAAATGAATGACGTATCATTATTTATTCAAACTTATCATTCATTTATTTAGCCTACTTTACATACTTATGATAATTCCTAATGGACAGTGCGATTGTTTTCAAACTATTAAAACGAAGAAAAATACATGGCATTTTCGAATTTCTTAACTCAAAAGAAAATAATAACAAATTTTATCTAATTTCTTGTAATTATACTTACACAGTAAAACTTAAATTGAACTCTCGTTTTATTATGACTACAAATTGAAGAATGTACATACCTATAGTTAGAAATTCGTAAATCTTAATTTTATTGTTGCCACTAACTTATTTTTGTATTTAGAAAAACTTGCTAGCTGAAAACTCATTAACTGGAAATTTTTAGCGTTTACCTTGAAATACGAGTTATCCAGTATCCACTGTATATAAGTATATGAATATTGTAACATATGTTATAAGTTCATCAACATTTTCTCTGTCATAAAGTTATTAAATACCTAATGTGCTCGTACTTTTATAGTGCTCTTGATTTTTTATTACCTAAATAGTTTCAATGAAAAAATTCGAATGTATCCATACGCATGAGTTTACATATACTACATGTAACCACATGAAAATTTTTAATTTCGTATGGTTAAGAACCATAAGCAAAACGCGTATTTATCTCTCCTGTTACTTAAATATTGAAGTCAAAAAGATATTACTTGCACTAAAATATGAAAACGCTTTTAAAAAAAATGAGTGCGACATCATAAAACATAAAAATAAGTCGACAAAACCGCGTTTGTTTATAGAGTGCGGCCACGGATTCTTCATATCCGAGTAGTAGTATGTATCTATATATTGGTAAAGTTATAATAGACTTCAAAAATAATACTTATTAACACACCATTTCTAATTTGGGGTGGACAGAGCGCAAAGGAGCAACAAAATCACAACTCGACATCTTATAATGAGTAAATATAGTCTCTCTATTAAGTTATTGTACATAAGTATTTTGAAGTAAATTAAAAAACGTTGAGAGTAAAGTCCCTCCCTGGAAATAGGTGTACCTACATATTATATGATATGTAGAGAGCGAAACAAGTTTTGATACTTGGAATTATTATTTTACTTAATAAAACACTAAAATCAAATAACTGACTGATAAACAACGCAGTCTAAAACTATGGATTTTAATCACCAAATTTTGCACAGGAGTTCTTATACAACGTAGGTTAAGGCGACGCAATGACAAACAATAATTTAAACTAAAATAAGCCTTCTACACCATACACACGTGAATTTAGATTTACAATTTAGAAGCATAAATCAGTTTCGTTAATCCGAAAAATGTAAACTTCTGATTTAAAAGTGGTTTCTTTAATTTTTTTTTTTCTGTTACTAAAGTTAACCAATTGTGTAACGTAACTAGCAAAATGAAGCCAATTAAATTAAGAATCATTACCAAATACCACATTCATACGTTTTGTGATTACTTAAAAAAATTGAGATCCCTGCCGACAAAATTTGCAATTCGTCGCCTTAAGTGAGCGCTAAGAAAGAATTTTTGAAAACGCATCTCCTAAGAGAGTTAAATAGGATATGAAAATTATAAGTTTGTCATTTTTGAAGTTGGTGACATAGAAATTGGTTTTTAAGTTTCTGTTTCTCGCCGCACCCAATTATTAAGTTAACATGTAAAAGTTAGAAATGATTTCTGTTTTGGGAAAAGTCGAATGGTTGCTGAGACGTTGCCGATGGGAAATCCTATCCGGTACACGGCTAGTTGCTGTTAATTTATTGGTGAAATAAGTAATCTACTACGACAATAACCTATGTATATTTTTATTATTCGATTTTGAACGCTTAGTTTCAAAGACGCTTGTGAAGATATCGTTGTTTAATTTTACCGTTGTTGTGTGTGTTCTTTTTTAATGTTTTTATATCTTTGTGATATTTCATTTTAACCAGTTGTAATTTTAAGCATTTCATATAATTTTAACCATAGTACATACCCAGTGTTTTACTTTAAATAAATAATTAGTCTTTGGTTTTACTTTGAGGTCACGCGATTGGTGTAACTACCATCTAATGTAATTATTTACTTTCTGAAAACTTCATTCAAATGAGTATACAGAGAGATATTGGATACTTTAGCATTAATTAGGTATGTCAACTTTTTGACTCGTAAAAGCGTCCTTACGTTAAAAGTTTAGGTATGTTCAATATTAAAGCTATCTTCCAACCGGTATATAACTATATATAACAATATTGTGCCGTAATAAAATTCTTAAAAACTTTCAATGGATTTAGGATAGGACCTACATATTTCAATTCAAAATCGTACATTTAAAAAGCGGAACTCGCAAACGTAGGCATCTCGTATTGGCAAGAAAACTCATTTATGACTTATTCAATATTGTTTTCGGTATTTTCTCATGGTGAGTGGAAGAAAATTGTATGCCTGTGGAAAATATACAAACCATTCACGAAATCTCGCATTGTTAAGAACTGACTATTCTGTCAGTAATTTACATTACATTACAGTGTTTGCTTTAGACGGAGATCGATGTCATATTTTCATTTTTTGTGTGTTATGCCAGTTTGTAAATATCATGTTTACGATATGGAGAGGATGCAGTTATGTGGGAATGTAAAAACAAAAGTGTGTTTTTATCTCAAACTAGCGATCCGCCACTGCTTCGCCCAGATCACCCAGATGGGATGTTAACCGTTTGCAACATACCTAACATTTTTTTATCGAGATTTTCATACAAAAATACCATCCAAATTTACGACTTTTTCCGGTCGAGCCCTTCTCAACTGATGCTCCGTCATACATGTGGCAATTGATTTTTATTTATATAGGTAAATATTTGTAGAAATAACATTCACCGCGAGATTGATTTTTTATGTTTAAAAAGTATTTTTGATTCATAAAATAAATTAAGGCGATGCATTGGAAATTTTGACGGCAGGGATCTCAATTTTTCTAAGTTACGACAAAACGTATGAAAGTGTTATTAGGTAACCTCATTGTCCATATCATTGAATTTATTTTGCCAGTTGCGATACACGATTGGCTAACTTTTGTGACACAAAAAAAATGTCAAAGAAATCTCTTTTAAAACAGAGATTTTCATTTTTCGGAGTAACGAGACCGATTTATATTTCTAAATTTTCTGTATAGCCTAATCTAAACATATTATTCAAAATGTCAGTTGTATTTTTTAAAATTGAAGATAGTTTTTAAAATAAACAAAAATAACTGCTTTTTCGTATTTTTCATAAGCTAGAGCGCGCACGTTTGCATAGAGCAGAAGGTCATTTTAGATTAAATTATTGTTTATCAATGCATCAACTCAAGCACATATTTTAGGACGGGAATAGTATAAGTGTACTTTTTTACGAGTCATATAGACCTAAAAATAATACTTCGATTATAAATGTAAGACATTTCATAAAAGTCCTAACATTTTTAAATATTATTTCTGATTTACTTTGTTCAAATGTTACTTTTACTGATGTTACTTTACTGGAATAAACATAGTCTTATATCCAAACACATGTATGGCAATAGTCAAGCGCTAACAACGAGTTTGAATTTGTGGTTGTCGCGGATACTTAACTTAATTAAAATTATTAAGATACTACATTAAGAATTATATAATATATGCGAGCATTAAGATATTATTACTCTACTACGCCCAGAAGTATCTGAAATTGTCATTGGTAACATTTTCATTAATAGGAAGTTGATACAGAACTTACTATTTAATTTTTAATTTCACATAAGCTAGAATGAAATAGGTTAGCTAAAGGAGTAAAAAATAAACGCTTTTACAAATGCCTACTTGCTGTAATGTTGTATTATACAGAGTAATTATCTTTACTTATTATCGAGAACTCTCTTTTTTATAGCTACCGTTTGTGGGAATTCACCGGAACAATATTATCGGAAGCAGTGCATACTTAGTGCATGGCTCTATCTCTACGAGAGTGTACCAATGATACGAAAATGTAAACTTTATTAATTAACGTTATGAATTACTAAAATTACGGACTTGAAAACTGAATTTAGATTTTGTTTAATATTGTCTCAGATAGCTATTGGCTACTGGTTTCGGAATTAGCTTATTATCATTTTTATTTAAATATTATGAAATACAAAAGTTTTTAATCGAAGGCTTTTAACTAATTTTGCAAATAGCTTTAAAGGTAGTTATAACTTTTTAGTAAAAGTAAAACTTGTTATTAATAGTTTTCTTGTAATTTTATCTCCAAATAACTTTTAACAATTTAAGTAGACCATTAGTAGTTAGATATTGATTTTACTTATATAATTAAATAGTGAATTTGGTTAACTAACTTTTTAATTACTTTATATGTTTTGTAAGTTTATGTAAAAGAATTCAATGAAATTAATATATGTACTTAGCTTATTTACATACCTAATAAAGTAATACAGTTAAGTTATTTTAATTAAAAATTAAATTAAGACAATTATTAAGGTAGAGTTCCTAATAAGAATTTCACATTAAAAAAAAAACGTATAACATATTAATAACACGGAAACAGAAATTAATAAGGTATGAAAATTAAAATGTTTCAATAATGATATTACACGTCCTTACCTAAGTACGCGTTTGGCGGGAGCACCGTGTGAACTTCTCAGACGCCAAAACAATACATTGTTGTACTTCCGAACCAACCGATATCAAGTTCACATTAAAAGTTCACTGATCTAATAAATTTTGCTAATAAAAACACTATGCATTTTGCGACGAAGAGAAAGTCTCTGAACTAATATCGATTTGTAGAAATTGAAAGTTAAAGATTTACGTAACTATAAAATTTATGATTTTTTCTCAGAAATGGGTTTATTTTTCGCGATTATTTTTATGATTTTTCCGCAAATCTGAGTGTTCCCGGGAGTGCGAGCTGACTCGACGGTGCCGCGTGTGTCGGATAAATGGCGAGGAGACGTAGAGACGAGTCTTTAACGCTGCAGAAAGCACCTGTGCTCACATAGTCGCACTTGCACGTGTAGCGCATCATGTGTGGTGTGCAATTATTATTACACCCTTTTTCACGTATTTCTAGAAAGTGACATACAAAAAAGTTCAAATTTTAAAAACCCTTACAAATATTACTAAGCAGGTACCCTTTAAAAGCGAAAATTATTAAATTAATTTATTTTGCCCTCAAAACACTCATACTTTAGAAGTGCAGTCACTGGAAATTAATAAATACGTCAGGGACCGCTTAAACTCTTATATATCGTCAATTTTACTTGCGCCAATATTCTTCTTCTTCTTCATCCTGGAATGGTGGGACCGATATCCTCCAAAATGTAACTAAAAACGTTAACGGAAACTGTAGCTATCAATTGAAAAAAACCAAATGCAAAATAGACCATTTGCAAGTTACTATGCCACAGAGAAACACGCAGACGGACAGACGAACAACCGTGTCAAACTTATAATAACCTTCCCTTCTTCCAGGAGTCAAAAATGTGCAAAATTAATGGCGTAGTTTTGGGGTCCAAAGTGAAAATAAAAGTTGTTTATAACGAGAGACGAATCGTACACAGATACACTGGAACAGATAGTGTTATCTATTTATTGTTATTGCTTCGATGTAGGTATAGTAGAGAAAAAAATATAGATATTAGGTATAAGCTTGTACTTTTGACTGTTGACTTAAAGTTTTTTAATTTTGTTTTTATACGAAAGGAATGGATTTAATTTACTAAAATTTGAAATGTTTTTATTTTTATCATCTATACACATACGTATGTACATATATTTAATATTTATACAAATTTTTATATGCCGTATTAATAAAAAATATAATATTTAAAATTTATTTCACGAATCTAGTCTCTTCTTCATACTTGGATTTAGTTTTGACATGTTGACAAGACACAAAATTTGGAAATGAATAGATACTACATTGCACACTCATGCTTTGCAAATATAATACAACGGACATATGTAAATTCAGTCTTTAATAGATGTCCATCATATCAATTACCATGTTTTCAGAATTGAATCATCTGCAGGGCATTATTTTGTTGTTCAATCTGCTATCTTTCGATATAAGTGATTAGGGTACAGTACGATTATTCATGCTATGCTATGACATATAAGAAAAAGGAAACGCATAATATTAAAGCATTTGATGACACAGTTCAAAAAGTTTGGTAAATATTATATGACTGGCTTTTGATATGGTGCTTAAAACATCTACCTTTCAAACCGAAAGTCGCAGAATCGAAACCCGGTTAAGTCTATGTAGGAACGAACTTTTCTTAATTGCCTGATACTCCCCAACATACAATACAATCATACTATGCTCAGTTCATTTATTTTATTAAAATGTGGTGTTATAAGTCTAGGATCACATAATTGGTATAATTGCCTTGCTTTAGTGTATTTATTATTGTTTCATTAATATATTATTATTACCTTTTACATAAGCTTATCATGTATTTCTTATACAAGACAGAAAATATTTTTAAAGTACAAGAATTACTTTTCAGTAGGTATTGTTAAGAACAAATAATTATTTCAATGGTGTAGTTCTATTATTTACATATCATAATTCTTACACATTAACGTCATATTAATGAATTAGTACCGATGGTCTTTAATTAACATAAGTACAATTGCCACGCCTTTTATAAAAAAAACTGTTATATTATACAAAATAATAGTGATTGCAGCGTATAATATTGGGTCCTTACATATGAAATTGGCGTTTTGTACGGGAGGAATATAAAGTCAATTTTTTTTTTTGTAAAATATATTTAATTAATCAAAGTATGCACCGTTGTTATCTATGCACTTTTACCATCTCATTGGTAGTTCATTGATCCCTTTACTAAAAAAACCATGGGGGCGAGAATCAATACTCTTTGAAGGCGGCTTAGACTGCCGCATCGGAGTTGAATTTTTTCCTTGTAAGAAGTTGTTCAAATTCCGTAAAAAATGGTAATCTGTTGGAGCAAGGTCCGGGGAGTACGGTGGATGTCGCAGACATTCCAATTGTAGCTCGTCTAACTTAGTGGTTGTTTGTTGTACAGTGTGTGGTCTTGCGTTGTCGTGAAGCAGCAGCGGCCTAGAGCGATTGACCAATCTCGGTTGTTTAGCAGCTAGTTCTTCCTTCGTGCAGTTGCTGACAATAGATATCTGCTGTAATCGTTTGGCCAGATTTTAGAAAGCTGTAGTGAACGACACCGGCGCTAGTCCACCAAACACTCACAAGTAACTTTTTCTGAGTCAATTTTCGTTTAGGGCAGGATTTGGCTGGGTCTCCAGGGTTCAGCCATTGCGACGAGAGCTTCCGATTATCGTACAGTATCCACTTTTCATCACAAGTAATGATTCGATTTAAAATCCCTTCATTATTGTGTCGGTTGAGCAAAGTAACACAGCAGTCGACGCGTGTTTGCAAGTTCGATTCACTCAATTCATGAGGTACCCTTCGTACAAGTTTTTTTACTTCCCGGTTTGCTTCAAGTGGATTAATACAGTTTTGTCACTTACTCCGAAGCCTGCAGCTATCTCTGAAGTGCTTTGTGATGGATCCGCTTCCACAATAGCCTTTAATTCTTCATTTTCCACTTTGATCTCCGGCCGTCCACGGAGTTGGTTCTGAAGGTCGAAATTTCCAGAACGAAAACGTTGAAACCAAAAACGTACCGTGCTTTCTTTTGCGACACCAGTGCCGTACACATCATTAATCCTTTGAGCTGTTTCTGCAGCTCTGGTGCCACGGTAGAACTCGTACTCGTAAATATACCGATATTTCATGTTTTCCATTGTGCGGTAATAAGCGACGCCAAAGAAAAAAATAATGAGGAAAAAACAAATGAATGACTGTTTTCAAAACTCAAATGTACCAGCTAAATGAATTTATAAATTTGAATTTGGAATTCTTAACCAAAGAGGAGATATTTCAGATCAAAGTGGTCAGTACGACAAAACGCTAATTTCATAAGTAAGGACCCAATATATGTACATTGTACACACAATTTAACTGCCTCAAATGACATTTAATAGTTTTACGTGTATTATGTATGTTATTAGGGTTGTAATTTTCTGTGCAAATAGATTGATACTAGCGCAGTATAACCATACAATGATCCTACTTATTTCGAGTATGTGGGCGTCCCACGAAGTGATTTAGGAAGCAATGGAAGTTATACTTGATTCATCTTTTAATACCGCTGTCAAAATGTGATGTCTTCATTCATTCGGGTAGTATACCTACAATATGAGTGATTTGTAATAACGACGAACGGTTGCGGTATTTGTATTGAGGTAGAATTAGTTTAATTGTACTTATACTTACTAACTATGCTATTATTTATTATATAGTGTCAATAACCTGTAATTACGTTTTATTATAAAAAATAATATGAAAAGTATTTTTAAATATACTTAAATTTATAGAGAAATATTGTTAGATGTAACACGTAACTGTCCACTGAAATCAATCTATTAATAGAAATAATAGAATTAACGTGACATTTTTACAGTTTTGAAATAATTGATATCTGTTTTTGGAACAGGCGTACCAGTGAACAGTGAGTGTTCGGTGAACAATCTGAACAGTATTCAAACTACGGAATCCTATAATGTGAAGCGTTCCGTAGTCGGACAGCACAATATTCATTTAATCGACAGCAAAAATAAGTTGGTATTTTCTAATTATTCTCAAATACACTGTAAAAAAATAGATTATATAGAATAGATTATATATTATAAAAAATATTAATAGATTATATAAAATAGATTATTGATAATAGGTGTTAAAGTATGAAATTGCCGTTTTAACACACTAGCCACTTTAAATTAAAAACCTGCATGGTGTCAGATTTCAGAGTGAAACTTTTTCACATGAGAACCATAACATTTCAAATTTAAACAAAATGTGACATTTGATTGTTCGACTTTAATTCGTTTTAAGTCTAGCTTTGAATGTGAAGATGGATGCAGCTAAAATCAGAGTAATTTTCGAATACGTTGGACTAACGCGGCAGAATCTGTTTGTAATGTCAATGCCGTGTTTGGAGAGGATAAGGCTAACGAACACACCGTACGTTTTTGGTTTAACTGCTTTAGTAGTGGAAACATCGATTTGAAGAATGAACCACGAGGTAGGCCAGCCACTAAGGAAAATAACGATGCATTGAAGGTTATGGTGGAAGCCGATCCGTCTCAAATTACCAAGGAGTTAGCGGCATGGTTTGACGTTAGCATACCCACAATATTGACCCATTTGCAGCAAATCGGTAAAATCTTGATAAATGGGTGCCTCATGAACTCATGATTTGACTGATCTGCAGAGAACAGCCCGCGTTGAAGCTTGCCTTACCTTGTTAAGCCGATACAGAAATAAAGATAATTTGGAACGAATGGTGACATGTGACGAAAAGTTGATTCTTTACGCTAATCGCAAGCGAACAACGCAATGCTCAGGTCTAACGCCACACCAATGCCCTAAAGCAAAGCTTACCTATGAAAAGGTGATGGTTGCTGTTTGGTGGTCACTTCATGGAGTAATTCACTGCAGCTTCCTTACATCCAAGCAATAACAGCAGACGTTTACTGTGCAGAACTCCGAACAATGATGTGAAACTCGCGAACAATGATGGCGAAACTCGCAGCAAAATAGCCCCGACTCGTCAATCGATCTTCACTATTATTGTTCCATAATAGCGCAAGGCCTCACACTGCTCCAGTTTTAACACTACAAGACATGCAGATCGAAACCATCCGTCATCCTTTATGCTTGCCGGACCTCGCCCCGACCAACTACCTCATGTGATTTAGATAGTTTTTTGGATGGAAAAAAATTTCTTCACAGGAAACAGTACAAAATGCCTTTACACATTTTGTAGAGTCCAGGTTCCCAGAGTTCTATTGCAAATGTTTAAATGATCTTCCGATTAGATAGCAAAAATGTATAGACAACGAATATATTTCATCCCACAAAAAAATTGTTTTAATTTGTTCAGTACGAAACGGCAATTTTATACTATATCCACTTTCTAGAATCTCTTGGTGTACCTAACCGAAAATATTCCATATCTTAAGAACTACACAGACACAATATATCTCATTCAAACCAATTTTAAACCAAAACAAATCCTTGAAAGTTAATTTTATTAAAGTTTTCCACCCACAGTTAATAAGACAGAAGGGGGACACACAGTAATTACGATTATGAAGTATAACTAATTACTTATACAGAAAAGTAAAACCTTTACACAATCGAATACGTATTTAAAGGTACCCCAGACGCTTATGTGTATTGGATTTTTATTCGTCTCTATTACATGTAGGGTTACCGCCTCATTTTGTTCTTTTTTTCATCATTACAATGCAATTGGTGAAGATTAATTGCGTAGCGGTTCATGGAATACACCAATCAAAGCTCTATATAGTGCCAGTAGAGTCCAATTAAATGACTGCGACATACGGACAGATAGCATAACAGGATGAAATTATATGACTAACCTAAAAAGAAGTCTAAAAAGTGTCTTTAAGGTTAAAAAAACGTGGCAGCGGTGGGATTCGAACCCACGCCTCCGAAGAGACTGGTGCCTTAAACCAGCGCCTTAGACCGCTCGGCCACGCTACCATATGTCATCCAGACTGAAATATGAGGTGAATTTGCCTTCAGCACTGTTTTTTTTTTTATTTATGTTATTAATACCAGCTGTACCCGGCCACATATTTTTCTGGATCTGTAGCTATATCTGTATATATAAACATGGATGTTTGCATATAATATTATGTAAACGCTAAACTCCAACACCCTTTAACCGAAAGTTGGCACGTATATGTATTTGTTCACGGGGAATGTTTCTATGGTATCCCTTTTATTGTGTCGCCACCACGCCGACGAAGTCGCGGGCGAAAGCTAGTTAGGTATACAAAAAGGTGCGTATTCGAATGCAACGTTTTTCAAAAACTGCAAAAATTTCAAAGCTGTTCAAAGAACTCTCGGAGATTTAAGATTTTGAACAAACGCACGATTACAATTTGATTTACGTATATTATCATTTGACTTCTCTTGACTATTATATTTTGTTACTTAAAATTTAAAAAAATTGACACAGGATTGTTGCGTATGTGTAGTACTTATTGGAAATATGAACAAATTAATTAAAGAGGTCGTGTTTACTTATTTGGAAACCAGTGTGACCTAATAAACTAAAACGTTTTAGATTTAAATGCGTATCGTGATTTCATTTTCTGTGAAGTATGCTCTGAGTGTACTTACATTTGTTTGTATAATAATATTATCCGTATTAGTTACTATTATTTGGCTGTCTCTAGTCTTTGCTTTCTATTATTATTATATAAGTAATCAAAAAGTCGCTGTGTTTGTTTATTTGTTTTTCTCTTAAGCAATCAACAATTGCACACATAGTGACATATCTATAGCCAGACAAAACTACCATTTGCCGGTTCGTGATCAATAGCTAGTTGTCTATATAGAACAACTGCCTATATTTATAAATTAAAACTATGTGTACACATTACGATTTCTTTGAAATGACGCAATTTGTACTGAACATTTAAAATGTGGAAAGTCGTACTACGCGTTGTTTTATGAGATGAGTGTAACGTGACCGCTTGTCAACGAAATTTTATTATATTTAAATGTCAATTTTCGCGAAACCATGTAAAGCAGTAAAATTACCTCAAACACTATGCTTTCATATTTATTTGACCGTACTCGTATCTTAATCTTTAACTTTTTTCTTTCGTTACTTCGTTAAAGCTCATCGGAAATGCAGATATAGATAATAATTATTATAATATATTAATACGCTAAAACAAAATTATTAAACAGAAATATAGTATAGTATCGTAGAGTGTATGTGGATGTTCAACGATGGGGGCTTACCACCATCTCTTATAGCATTATTATTTTAATGTTACTTGATTTAAAAAGCTCGAAATTCTGACAGTAGGTTAGTGATTAGTTTTATCATTCGATATAATCATCAGTAGGCGAAAGAAATACTTAAGAACTGCGATGTTTAGCCTTCCAACGTACCTTAACTAGCCAAGTCAAGTAATATTAAAATGATAATGCTGTGAGATGGTGGTGGTGAGATGGTGTCCCTGTATGGTGAATAAATCGTATTATATCCAGCTATTATTTTGTGCCAATTTAAATTATTGCTATGTTTGTGAGTTAAAATAGAATTCTTGGCATTTAGTTATTAGTATTTTAATAGACTTTCCCGCTAGTTTAGAAAAAAAATAGGAAATACTCATTCTATTTATTATTATTGGGCTTGTACTGATTCTGGATGTAACATTAATCAGCAAAGGGATAGAGTTTACAGCTTAGGTATTATTAGTACAAGAAAGTTGTATAGGCGTTGAATTAGAATCTTATAAAATAGCCATGTTCGCATTTGCTACAATTAATAAAGCTAGCTAGTAAATTAATCTACTCATCAATTAGTTTGGGGGTAACATTTATTAACTTTGGAAATAAATTAAATAGATTTTTATTAATTTTTAGATGCAAGTGTAATGTAAATACTTTGGATTAAATCGCAATAATGTTATGAACTTTAAGAATAGATACATAAGTGTGTTTTAAACAGCGCTTAATGAGCTTTAATTATTACATTGTACGCACTGGTAAGTCCATACTTACAGGATATTACGGCAATACCTATAAAATATAATTAGCTTTCTGTTTTACAATAAAACTAGCGTGTAACAATGTTAGGTACTTTTTAGGGTTCTGTAACCAAAATGGCAAAACCCTTATAGTTTTCTTATGTCTGTCTCTCTCTCATGTTATTTATGTATGTTCGTCACTGAAGCAACCAATTTTTGTCATCTTTACATTCGGTAGAGAGACGTAAATTGTTAATCCAAAACCAGAAACGATAAGTTAACACATTATGTTTTAAATTTCACTTCTTACTTGTTCGAAATTGCTAAGGAATCATATTAAACTATCATAAGTTAACTTGTCCTACACGCTATCGGCCGTAAGGCTGCTGTTAGGAGTCCGCATATGCAGCCCAGCAGCATATATTTAGCGCGGGATATCTCAACATTTGTTTTTGCGCATAATTGTAAATTGCAAGAAAACTGCATCACCAATTAAAAAACTGATTGTATAGATTTCAGATATTATAATGACCTATGCATTTTAATAAAAATCATTTTAAAATTATGTTGAATTTCGGAAATGTAACTAAACATTTGCGAAAAACAGAGATTTTTCTTGAATTTTCATGTCGAGATTTTCGTATCCAATCATGTTTCCATATTTAAGGATTTCAAGATAAAGAGTTGAAGTTGTATGTATCCAAATATCAAACTCTCAATCTTCTTAGATATCGAGATCCAGATGACCAAACACACCAAAGTCTGCATGGGCGGACTCTCAAACGACGTGAAAACTTTCTTGAGACCGCCGTGCAGTAGTCACGCGGCCGCTGCGCTCTTGTTTTAATTAATGGTGTGTGAACTCTATTCACTAGGTAACAACATTTCAATTTTTCGGAAGCACCTAACCACGCGTTGACCGCGCGGTCGCCGCGCGTTCTTTACACAGTCGGAGTCGCCGCGCGGCCGAAAACTATCCCGTCCTCGCATTCTGTTCCTCTCTGGTCCCCCCGCCCGCTCCAGACAGAACGAAGTTGTTTGCGCGTGACATGATCATAGATGTGTATAGCTTATTTTTCTCTAATGGCACGGTCTCTAGATATTGCATGTGGTCGCTGCGAGGCGACCGCTTAGCGATCGCGTTTGTCGGTCCGAAGAAATTCATGCCGAATAAACACGCCCTTTGGGTTCCGTACCTCGAAAGGAAAAAACGGAATCCTTACAGGATCACTTCATTGTCAGTGTGTCCATCTGTTCGTCCAGTCAAGGCCCTTTATCTCAAGAACGGATAGAGACATCGAGTTGAAATTTATTGTATTTCAAACGTAGAGGTTTATGGTCCCTTGGAGGTGTAAAAATTGAAAATTCTAAGTTAACGCAATCAAAAGATACCACCACAAACAAAAATCTATAGGTTAGGCACTTCCTATTGACCTAGTAATCATATAATTTGGCAAGAAGCAAGGTCTCAAGAAAAGGTAAAAATCTAAAAATTGCAAATTTTTATCACATTTTTTTGCCATTACAAACTTACATTTACAGTCGGAGAGTACGGGAGAGCATGTTTTTCAACTGAAAATTTAAGCTCGTTTGTGAATCTGAATAATATTTTTTTTAAATACATAATAAAAATACATTATACGGTGGTACAGAGCCCTTTCTGCGCGAGTCTACTTGCAGTTGACCGATCTTTTAAATTTATTATTGTGGCACAGATGGTTATAAATTCGTAAGTACATCGACTACATAAATTGCAATAGCAAACACAAACCAGAGAAAGTTTCACAAATAACAAAAAAAACACAGAAAAAATAGTTCTTTAAAAAGCCAGGATAAAATACTATGAAAGCGTAATCGTTATAAAAATATTACAGAAGCAGTTAGTAAATAGGTATCAAACTCACTGTAACAAATTCGAATAGACATTCTGAATATTCTTATTAACTTTATTAGAATTTCTTGGTTTATGTACACTTTGCACACATAAAATATTAATTTCTCATGTATTTAATAAGAAGCGTAATGCACTAGAAGTACCTAATAAGGCAATGTAAACCTGGACAATAATCTGAAACCGAAACTCTCAGTTTCAATTCCTGACTCAGTAGGAAATAATTATACATTAACTTGTTGTTTGTGTTTTACTCATCACCTACTCTCCCAATACTTTGTATAACATTCGTAGTATTGATTAGTCTAGTCTAGTGTTTCGACCCATAACTAGAAAAACGGAACACTTATTAAACCATTTCAGTGTCTATCTGTCTGTCACAATAGTATTTGACCCAAACTATATACCGTGAATAGTTTAGTTCAAAAGTCCATGTAACTATTATGAAATAATCGCCCAACAGCGCGAACCGCGCACGGTTAAGGGTTCCGTAGTCGGAATGCTGTTACAGGATAAGTTTGTATTTTACAGCATTTTTCAATGACACTGTGAAAAGCAAAGTGTAAACGAAAATATTAAATAATATAATTTTTATTTAAAGATACACAACATATCTTTAAATAAAGTCATTTCGAAACCTCTATGTCCTTTTGAAGTGCTTATGCGCACAGGATTTTTTTTTTCATTCCTGAATTAATGTCTTAAATTTCATTTCATCATTATATAGCAATTCATAGAGGTATAATACACCTACCTTCCAAATTTCATCTATATATAGTGCTAATATTCTCCGAGTAGAATGGTCGTGATATGTGGACAGACAGACAGATAAACAGGCGTACGGAATGAAATTATAAAGGTTCTATTTTTGTCATTTGGCTATGAAACTTTAAAAAGTACAACCCTATCTGTTACTCCTGTTTGATACATTATACTCGAATAATGGTGGACCTTTGAGTCGATATTTTGAATACAATCGAGTTTTGCTGCTATTATTATAATTACTACTGTATTCAAATTATAATTCTATGCACAAGAGATAAATAACTACTAATATATTATAATACAAGGTTAGTCAAAAATGTACACTGGAAGCCCTTATACATCAATTAATAAGTAGCGCAATACACTAACCTCCGAACCGTGTATCAATTACAGTAAGCTATGATTTTCGACTTGAATCCGTAATCGATACCTGGCTACTTTGTTATTATTTATGCATTACACGATGTTCTTCGGCTGTAAACGAAATGGAAGTTGTTGTACGGATGTGTAATAGAAATATCTTCATACATATGAACTCATGAACATAATCATCGCCTTCAGGCATTACTATCTTCATGATCAATATAGTAATCCATAAAACTATATACAGGAAAAATAAAAAACCGTTTACAATAATATCTAATCAGTTATGTGACTGATGAAGTTATAAACTTACATAAGTACTTATCACATCAAATACACTAAATAAATGTAAAAATAATTTGCCCACTCTCGCATTTCTTCCACTGTAAATACGAGTATTTACAACTTTTACGCTAGTCATGGCTCTACATTCATGGCAGTGCATCTGTAACTTACAAAGTCTTTTAGTTACATAATTTAAATCGAGATTAAAATATTATTCACGATAGAGTCTATGATATTGTTGCTTTTAAATATAAAATATGCGGTCAGATATTATAGATAATTTGTTTATGCATAGCTATTATTTACAAGTACTAACCATTTCTAAATAATAGCCATTTTGAAGAATAGATGTTAGTATAGTATAGATTTATAGATATTTAGATGTACAGATGTAAACATCTGTAGGTACTTCAAAATGGCTATTTTTAAGAAGTTTTAATCATATCTCCAAAGCGGATAATTATAAAATCATAAATGTAGAGAACCTTGTTACGTTACGGTGTAAAAGAGGACAAATTCGGTTAACCTCGTTGTTCCCACACACATCAAGGTACAATAGGAGTAGGTATCGCTTTAATTTGTAGCTTCTAGAGCACATTGGAATTTCATCAGTGCTTCTATGTTATTATGTATATACTGATCACAATTTAATAAAAGTTGTATGTAATAATAATATGTGCCAACTGAATATATTATTTAAAAAAACATTTTTTTGAATAGATGGTCTTACTCTCTTAAAACATTTTTTGACAGTAAATAATTTAACACATTAATATTTAAAGATTTAATAAGATTAGTTGAGAACAATTAGTATGGTACATACTTATTTTAGAAAATAGAGTATACCCTGTATGTAAAATCACAAATGTGGAATGATTATAAAGTTACTACATGTCAAGAAATTAAAGCATTACAGACTTTAAAAGAAAAAGACAAGAAAAGTTTTGACTCTATCTCGTTATGTGCCTCATAATGTAACTATTTCTGTATAATCGAAAAGTGTTCACTGTTTTGCGAGCTATGTATTCTTATAATATTATGTTTGTTATGTTTTAAAGTTTGTTTGTTATATTTTAAAATATTAATAACAATAGTTCATTATTTGATAAAATGAAAGTAAGTAGAAGGAAAAAGTAAAATTCATTTTTTCTTTACATTTATTCCAAATAATAAATTATGTATTATATTTATAAAAAATAAGTGTAGCTTCAGAAAAATATAAGTATAGACCAAAGGATACAGTTTATTTGAAACTTTCAGCAGACCTTCAGTTTTAAGGGACATTTACACTAAATACATTGTTTTACGCCGGTTTATCTGAAATTTACAAAAAGTTTTTTAGTTACGTAATTTAAATCGCGACCAAAATATTATTTACGGTAGAGTCTGTGATTTTCCTACTTCTATATTGACGGTCTGCCAAGAAATGTAGTCCACGTAATGAGATGTGATGATCAAAGAGGCGGGTCAAGAATTTAGTAGAAAAAAATACAATAATTACTTACCTATCATGTGTATTTAATCACGTTACGATCTCTTAATATTTGGAAGTAGAAGTACCATTATAATTTGGTTCCCACACACTTGAAATATGTAACATTATACCAATTATAAATAATAGATTTAATTGAAAGTCTGTTATCAACTTCGTAACGGTCATTCTGTTGTTATTTTAGAAGAGATAACAAGAATGTGCTATTTTACGCACGAAGAGTGTAAATTTTTTTGTCTCTGCCAACATTTTCAGTAATTATATTATGTTTTATTTATACTTTTCATTACTATTTAATTTAATAATTTTTATGTCACAATTATGTATTAAAAAGATACAATTTAGATAGATACAAGATACAACATGCATATTCATTTCTTTCAAACTAGAAAATTATACTTATATACATACATACATATCTTCACGCTATATCCCCAACGGGTAGTCAGACAGGACGGATCGCCAAGCGATGTGGTCCCTATATACTTCTTTCGCTTCCTCAAATCTCATCATTCTCCTTACGCATTTTCGCCTAGGTATGCGACTGCTTTTGACAATTCCGTCGGCTAACACTCTGGCTGTTTGATCTTCATAATTTCGCTCTGTAGATTTTCTTTGTCAGTCTTTTATCACTCACTCTTTCTATGTGTCCGAACCATCTACGCATTCCTTTCTTCATTTTTACAATAACACTGTCGTGCAACCCTGTCGTATCTCTTCATTGCTTCTTTGTCCGCAAGGGTGACATTTCTAAGAGATCGCTTTTCTACCGCATTTATCTTACTTTCACTCGATTTCGGGCGTATCCAAGCGTCACTACCATACAATGTAGTTGGAACCAACACTCCATTGTGTATTGCCGCTTTTAGGAATGGTAGGGGTTGTATGGATCAGATTTTCTCGCTCCGGGGTATCGTGGGGAAGTTTCTGCCCCTAGTGCGGAAAGTTATCTGTGCTTTTGGGGATCTTGAAAAAGTATTCGATAGAGTAGTGCAAAAGAAATGATGGAGTCTTCTGCCTGAATATGGCGTGAAGGGCCACTTACTGCAGACTGTGAGGTCATTACATCGGAGCGACAGAGCCTGTGTAAGGGTAGATGTTCACTTGTCGCCCTGGTTCGATATCTATTCAGGCGTCAGACAGGGCTGCGTGATGTCTGCCTAGCTATTCATGCCGTATTTGGACAGTTGCCTCCAAAGATTGAAAGGTAGTTTGAGTGGTATGATAAGTGACGACACAGTGGTAAACTACCTATTGTACGTTGACGATGCTGTGCTTATAACACCATCAGAAACAAAGTTGCAGACACTGGTCACGTGCATGAAAGAAGAATGTGAAGTGAAAGAATTGAATATGTATGTGAACAAAACTAATATTCTGGTGTTTGAAAGGGAAGTGTGCAATATGGGCAATAATGGAGTGAGTTCTCGAGGGATGGGACATGTGAATTGGATGTGGAGAGACGGCTCGCAGCTGGCAATAAAGTTAACGGTGCTCTGTCCGTATTAGTTGGCAAAGTGATTATATTATTACATTTATGTAATAGGTTATCTATCTATACTAATGTTATAGAGGTAAACTTTGTTTGTTTGTATGTAATGGATAAACTCAAAAACTGCTCAGTCGATCTCAAAAATCCTTTCTCCTATAGAAAGCCACATTATCACCGAACAATATGAGCTGTATTTTATTGTCGAAAAAATTTCTACCCATGCGAGGCCGGGGCGGGTCAGTAATATTTGAAAGAAAATTTGTTTTTTTTTGTCTTTTTTTCTAGTTTTTGCAGAATTAGATACTAAACGAATGAGTTATCGAGAACGCCCGACTTGTTCAAAGATGTATATATCACGATTAATATTATTTATTACTTCAGTGCAACACACACCTTTCTCATAAACGTATGTACCGAAATTGTGGGTCTTGTCTATTTAAGGAACTATACATAGATACCTGTCTCGCTTACATTTATAACCAATGCGAATGCAAATACTGTACGTATTTTTATCATTATCAAGACAAACACATCATTAACAGTGAAAAGAGATAATTAAAAACAATTTTATTATATTGTTCAATGCTTCGTTAAGATTGATTGTTCGAATTGTATGATCCAGTAATACATACTTATTATAATATATTTTCTGCGAAAACTTTGTCGGCCCATTAGCTCAGTTGGTTAGAGCGTCGTGCTAATAACGCGAAGGTCGCGGGTTCGATCCCCTCATGGGCCACTTATTAATTTTTAATAATTTTCATTTTCTCTTAGTATTTTTTTGTTGATATGATACATTTATGTAAAAAATGAAGCGAAACATAGAATCACAAGTAAATCTACTAAAACAAGAGATGTATTTTTTAAAATAAAACCGTTAAAGTGCAGCTGGGCTGGACACGTAACTCGAGGGGAAGATTCAAATGCAGTAAAATTATACTTTTCTTAATTCTTTTTTATTTACTGTTTTGTTTTACTGCTTGCTTTGTCAATTTAAATAATGAGTCCAAAAAATTACGTCGATGCTCTGTCTACACAGAAAGGGGTATAGCGTGAAGATACATGTATGTGTGTTTTACTGTTCACATTGCATTAATTTTACCTCAACTTGGTGCTACGTACAAGCTTATAATTACATTAATATTTAATTACTGTATATTTTCCGTGTGTGGTGTTATTTGGAGCAGTCTTCAGACTGATGATCCTTAAGATGTATTTGTTAGACAAAACATTTAATTACTAGAACAAGTAATGAATATCTTTTCCTTATCTAAGTCTATCCTGACAGATTTACAACTACGCTATCAGATATCACGCGAATCAACTATCGTCTATCTGTAGGTGCTTATATCTAAATATACGATTATTGCAGTACTTATTTTGTATTGTTTATAAACTGTAGACACAGATGCAATTTTGACTAATTAAAACTAGTTACCTAAAAGCGTTCGGTAACGCATTAATTTACAGTTTTGTGTAGCAATTTCATAGGTATAAGCAGAAAAACAAATTAAAGTTAAATTTAAAAAAAATTGAAAACCGAAACTGGGTCTAAAATACACATTACTTACATATTGATTTTTTTGAATTTAATTTCTAAATATAGATTAACGATTTACATCTCCATATCAAAGTTTAGTTCAGTAGGCGTAATGATGATATAATTATCTGTGACAGACGAATAGGCAGAGAGATAGTAGATGTATACATGATAACATCCTGTCCCGGCTTCTCACTGGTGAAGACATAAATACTTAGTAGCTTATAAACTCGTATAACCTCGCTGAGGGTTGGAAGTTGGAACTATCCAATAATGACTGTTGCTCAACATTTCGCCCTGGTTTATTTAAATTTTTTTTCGTAAATACTTTGATAAATTAATTTTATACCTTAAATGCAAGTATAAAAAAATCGTAGATTAAGCTTGTAGTTAGTAGTCTTTGTGCAGATTTAGTAGTATTTGCCACGCTCGGCGTTTCGTCAGGCGTCTATAGGTAAAACAGATCTCTTTTAATTAAGCTTAACTGATGTAACGTTAATTAAAACTGCACTAACTATAAACACTTGCAGATAAATCGATACGAGAAATAGATAAAGAAGAGTATACATATTATGTTAAATAATACTTACCCCGTTGAGAATACAGCTTCAAGATATGAGCAATTATTGAAATTATTTATTAGCAAATTGTTATACATTTGATTTATTAGCAAAGTTTCCACACAAGATGCTTGTTTCTAACTTTCTAACTTGTATTCTTTAATAATTTTATTATGAATGAAAGTATAATATTTTTTCAAAATTACGAAAGCAATATGAGAAGAGAAATAACATTTTATTACCACAATGCTCGTTCTTGCAATTTTAATTTGTATATCTATAACTTAACAAGAAAATAATTTTCAATAAAAATATTCGTACATTAATGTTTTTATTATATACTCAACGTCAAAAAAATTGCACCTGTTGAAAACCGTACATTAAATAAATTTTAAACCTATTTAGAACCAATTATGGAGGCAATATTGGGTATCATTTGAAAAGTAATGAAACCGACTATTCAAAACCAATTAAACAAAATGTTTTTTTGATTTTGTCGACACAAATACCAGATGTTGATTACAAAAGATCAAATAATGGTTTATTGCGCTTGCATACAAAAAGATAAATTACACGTAAAAAAATACGAAAAGATGCTTATAACCTAAAACAAATAACCTAAAACTTAGTGTTACCTCCTCTTGCTCTGATAACGGCTTCCATGCGGTCTCTCATGGACCTCACCAATTTCATGATGTTTTCCTGTGGGATACTGGCTCATTCCTCGACGACGGCCTTTCGAGCTCCTGAAGAGTGGTAGGAGCAGGATCCCGCGATCAGACCTGACGTTTAAGTTGGTCCCAAAGATACCCTATCGGGTTCAGGTCTGGACTTTTCACTAGCCACTGCATATCTGATATCCCAACCTCTTGAATGTAGTTACGTACAATTAACGCGGTGTGAGAGCGAGCGTTATCATGCATCAATGTAAACCCACGGCCAACAAAGTAAGCATAGGGGACTACATTCTTCTCCAGAATTTCGGTGACGTACCGCCGAGCAGCCAGCGACCATTACCCGCGAGGACCTCCAGTCTGGAAAACCGACACAAGGTCGGTTTTTCCATCTGCTGACATCCCGCCCTAGAACGTACTAGAACCCTAGAACCACCGCCTTGTTCCACCGTCTCTTGAATGCAGGCTTGTGCGAATCGCTCTCCCTGCCGTCTGTACACTCTTCAGCGCCTATCATTGGAGAAAAGGCACACTGTCGTCTCATCTGAGAAGAGAACGGTTCTCCATTAGTTGATCGTCCAATTGAAGTGGTTGTAACCAAACTGCAAGCGAGCTCTACGATGCTGTGCAATCAATTTTGGGACTGTAGCAGCTCTAGCAGCCACTATTTTCTTTTCTCATAACCTTCTTCTAATCGTAGAGACGCTCACGGTTCTTGTGTGCGTTGCTTGAAGCTGCTGTTGGAACTCAACAGCATTAGAGAATCGATTTCTGAAACACGTCAATACAAAAATCCGATCGTCTCTTTCCGACGTGCAGCGTCGCGACAACGTCCGACGTCCGACGTTGCAGCGACGTCTCATGCTCCGGATATAACCATTAGTTTCCTGGGACCGCTAGTATACTTTTCGAAACGAAAAACGGCTCAAGTATTTGCTGACCAACATCACACTGCCGCATCCCTGACTGCTAGAGTGCGATAACTTTGGCGGCTTCATCAGCAATAGTATCCATGATAAATGGTATTTTGTGCTTTAAATGTGTGTTGTTACTCAAAGAAAGCTTTTTCACTGTATTTTCGCAAAGAAAAAAGAACTAAAATGGCGGGAAATCGTGTTTTTTTTCTGCCCGAAGCAAAGGTACTATATCATTTTTAAATTCCATTTTTTTTCTACCCATGTATAAAATTAGAAATTTTAGCGGTCAGAAACAATGTCAATTTATAGAGCATTCAATGTGCTTTTATTTGATACACGTAATGCTTGGTATATAACAAATAACTAAGGAGCTAGGAAGGATAGAAATTTGTTTTCCGAGACGTGCGATTTTTTTGACGTTAGTGTGTATTGTATTCTTAAACATAAAATCAAAGACTTTTTGTGTCCGTACCTACATTGAAGATTTTTGCAAAAAAAATTATTGAGAGATGTGAAGAAAAAGTAGTAGAACCTAAAGGTTTTTTTTTTAATTTATTTATCTGTGTTTGGCGCATCACGCAATAACCACTTATTGAATTCAAAATCTATTGCTTGAAAAAGGAACTTTCAATTACAGTAACATTTAGTATTTGTTTCATACAAATCGATCTACTAAATAAAGAAAAATCATAGTTTAATTATCCTAAGTTAACCTCATAAAGCGACGCGCGAGTACTTTTTTTTAATTCTTACAAACTTGTGCACCGCGTGTACCTACAAAAAAAATATATTTGCAATTGAAACTGAGACGGCGCTCGTTTTCTTTTTTTCTGAATCAAAATAAATAATTATGTATCTGTTACTTTGTTCGGGTATTACTACACTAAAATTCTACAAATATTTAAGACAATATTTTCGTTTAGGTTTTCCGGTACTACTAAAATTAAATATTTTTTTTAAATTTTGGGCTCGGTAGACGCGGAGGGGGAGGAATTTCCGATTTTCGTATATTTTTTTTAATATCGTTTAAGGTATACGTATGTGTATGCCTATCAAAGTTATAAAAAACGTGTATAAAATATACCTATGTGTTTACTTAACAAAAGTTTTTTTTTAATTTTCTTATTACAAAATTTACTCTCAAAATCAAAATTCTTTTATTTACCTTACACCTCCGTGATGAGGTTAAAGTACTTTATATATTTATGTGTATATTAAACTTCAACTTTTCCGCCCAGTAGATTCGGAGAAAATAAGTTGTGGCAGAAAAGACAGACAAGAGAGAGATCACACAAGTGTTCTATTTTACTTTGGATCCACAGAACGCTAAAAATAAAAATGGGTTGGAAATATCCATTAGGTATAAACAATTTTTTGTTTCTCGATTTCGATTTTAGATTATCAATTTTCGTCTTTATAGTAGATGTAAAGATGACGGAATAAATCGACCTTGACTTAGTCAGATAGATAGACAAACGGACAGACGGACAAATGGCGGACAAACGGACACATAGACAGACATGATGAAACTCTAAAGGTTCCGTGATCCAATTTAAAACAATTATCTGTACTGAAAAATCTGTACAAAATAGAATCAACAAGAAACTATAAAGAAATTTGGTAAAACTAATTTTTTTTAAGAACAGTGTTTACTCAATACAAACAAAAAAAATATTTTTTTTCAAATGACATCGGATCTGTATGTAGTCGGTGATAGGTTGGCTACCTAACACGTTGAAAGAGTGAAGTGGTATTCATTGATGATCATGAAATTTAACTCCGTTCATCCCCATTGCGGAAAGGTGCAATGATTTGAATCTATTTAAAGCTGTAAATGAAATTATCATAAAAACTTCATGACGATTTGAACCTCAATATGGGACAGAGAATTTTAGATACCGACATTCATGATTCATGATTATCGCACAGATATTGTCCTAATAGGTAGAACAAGCTCTCCGGCTCTGTATGATCTTTTGAATAGCTGTACACTTAGACACAGTAACTCGTTAGTAAGGCGATCTTATTTAGTTGCAGCGTTTATTGTTTTTTATGGAAACATATGAATGTACAGGCTCAAGGACGACTCACGAACTTAAAAAAATTCATATATTTTCTGGATGTATGTGAAGAAGCTTAGAAGAAGTAAACGAAAAAATGAAATCATAGTTTTCGCTGTACATGAGTAGTGTATCAACGACATTTATTCCGACCATAGAAATACGTACTTGATAGAAAAAATGATAAACTACGTAACAGGAACAAGTTTTGGGTGAATCTAAATCTAAGAGATTTATCTCGTGAGTACGAAAGGCCTAAAGTTTCTTGTGAACAATGTAAATTTTTCTCTACTTTCTTTCTTTTTTGCTTTGAGTGTTTATTAAAAAAGTCACTCGGAGTTCAAGCACATGTTGGCGTTGATCTGAAAACCGTTTCCACATTTACCTAAGCGTAGCATGTTTGATGTTGGCAGTTGGCACTTTACATGTATAAATACAATATAATACAGTAGGTAAGACAACATCACTACGTTATGTAGTATAGGTATAGATATGTATATAAAAGCCTTAAAATGAGACAGTGATTGTAGAGAACTACATACGAAATTAATTGTGGTCTTTGATTTGACGTTTTTTTATGAAATTTGGTATGTAAATAGTTTGAATTTTGAGGAAGAACATAGACTACTTTTTTTTAAATTCGACGCGGACGAAGTCGTGGGCATCAGCTAGTAGGTTATTTTTAAATGGAATTGGAAATTATAATTTTATAGCTTGATATACATAATGACACGTCACTTTCTAGAGGCGGACTTTTAGAAATAAAGTTGACACGAAGTGACAACCGAATCTCGCAGGTTTTTTATTACTTAATCTACTCGTAATACAAGCTCCTTAAAATACGATTTTGGGACCCGCTAAGGATAATAAATAGCTGGCACATCCATATTTTTCTTTCTGAATCTTTCTTTACCAAACCAGCTTGAGAGCTTTTCAAGTATCATGAGATTGGTTGGACATTTAAGTTTTAAAAAAAAATGTTACCTTTGGACAATGCTGTAGGTCAGGCCACCAGGCGACCACCAGGAATGAATATGATAGGGTAGTATCCGGTAAGCTTGAAGACAGATTGAAAGCGATGAAACAGGATGTTAAAGAATGTTGGTAGAACCTTAGGGATAGTATCATCGAGGCTGCGAAGGAAGTGTGTGGAACAAATAAGATTGGGAACAGTAAAAAGCGTGATGTGTGGTGCGATGATGAGGTAAAAGAGTATGTGTATAAGAAGAAGAAAGCATGGCGAGACTACCTTGCTACTAAAAATGACTGTGATATGAAGAATTTGATGAAAGACAGATATAAGCCACAGAAAGCAGAAACGAAACAAAACGAGCACTAGTAAAAGAGAAGCGTGAAAGGTTGGGTGTTAGACGAAAACAAGATGTCAGACAGCTTCGACGAAAATTTCAAATTATTTGGAAAGAAGTATGTAAATACCGAAGAGGTCCGGCACCTTTCAGAATGAATAAAGTTCGTTCGCAAGTAAACAACCTGCTAACAGATAAAAAAATGTTCTGTAGCTATGGAGTGAATACTATAGAGAAGTGTATGAGAGTGGTGACTCCGTCTCTGATACTGGGAGCAATTCTAATGAATTACTCTCAGTATCAGAGATGAACTCGGGTCAGGGACTGGAGGATGCCATTAGTATGAAATAAGTTGAGAAAGTGATTAGAAATCAGAAATGTGGAAAAGCTGCGGGAATTGATGAAGTGACTGCTGAGATGATCAAGTATGGTGGTCTTAAAGTCTGGGATACCTTCTCTGCACTGTGCAACCTTTGTTGACAGAAGGGAGAGGTTCCAGAGAACTGGTGCACCGCAGTCATAGTACCTCTCTATAAACAAGTCAGGTTCTCGTTTAGACTGTGTGTTCTATAGGGCCATCAGCTTGGTAAGCTTAGCAAGTAAAGTCTACACCAAGGTCTTGACAGAACGTATGAAAGGTGTTTCTGAAAGATATTTGGAGGAGGCTCAAGGTGGTTTTAGGAACGGTAGAGCTTTTATAGATCAGATTTTGTAGCTTCGCGTTATCGTGGGAGTTTCTGAATATAGATATAGGAAAAGCATTCGATAGAGTAGTGCGAAAGAAGTTGTGAAGTCTTCTGCCTGAAAAAGGCGTGGGAGGCACCTTACTGCAGGGCATGAGGTCATTATATCGAGGCCACAGAGCCTGTGTAAGGATAGAAGGTGACATGTCACCTTGGATTGAAGTCTGTTCAGGTGTCAGACAGGGCTGCGTGATATCCACCTGGCTGTTCGTGCTGTATTTGGACAGTTGCCTCCAGAGATTGAAAGGTAGTATGAGTGGTATGGTATGTGATGACACAGTGGTAAACTGCCTATTGTACGCTGACGATGCCGTGCTTATAGCACCATCAGAATCAAAGTTGCAGACACTGATCACGTGTATGAAAGAAGAATGTGAAGTGAAAGGATTGAATATGAATGTGAACATAACTAAAGTTCTGGTGTTTAAAAGGGAAGCGGTACAAACGAAATGTTTGGATAAATGGAAACTGTCTAGAACAAGTGAATGAAATTATGCATCTGAGGAGTGCGTTTTCGAGGGATAGAAGATCGGTGGATGTGAAAAGACGGGTAGCAGCTGACAATAAAGTGAACGGTGCTCTGTCCGCATTAGTAGGCAGTGTGAATATATCTAATACTGCCAAAATGGCCATCCACAATGTGGTGTTGGTGCCAACTTTATTGTACGGTAGTGAGGCCAGAATATGCTCGAAATCAAATGAAAATAAGTTAAATGCAGATAAAATGTGATCTCTTTGAAATACGTGCAGTTCACCCTTGCGGACAAAATAAGCAATGAAAAGACAAACAATATGACAGGGTTGCACGACAGCGTTATTGTAAAAATGAAGAAAGGAATGTTTAGATGGTTCGGGCACTTAGAAAGAAAGAGTGATGAAAAATGGACGAAGAAAATCTACAGAGCGAAAGTGAGTGGTAAAAGAAGCCAAGGAAGACCAAGGCTGACTTATGAAGAGCAAATAGCCAGGTTGTTAGCAGATGTAAATGTCAAAAGTACTCGCATACTCAGGCGAAAATGTGTGAGGGGAATGATGAGATTTGAGAAAGCGAAAGAGGTATGTAAGGACCGCGACGCTTGGCGCTCTGTCCTCTCTGACTACCCCGTCGGGGATACAGCGTGATATGTATGTATGTATGAATAAGAGTTTTATATTAATACTAGCTGTTGCGTTCGACTTCATTCGCGCGGAATAAAAAAAGTGTCCTATATCCTTCCCTAAGGCTCAGAATGTAATGAATGTAAATAACATTCATCAAAATCAGCCCAACAGCTTAGCCGGGAAACATAACATATAACAAATTTCTTACATAGTTCAATCCCCACCCTCCAGGGGGGGATGGGGGGTCTTTCGAGTTTTTGAGTCGAATTTTACAAAAGTTTCATACGAAGTTCAACCCCCCCTCCTTTTTCTCTTAAAATGTAAATTTCCAAAAATTCCAAATACACAAATTATCATCAGACCAAATTTCATGATCCTATGTAGTTTCAGTAGTTTTTGAAAATTCGTGGTTAATCAGTCAATTAATGAGTGCGTGACATATCGCTTTTATATTGTATTAATGTATTAGTTTTTAAACTTCCTTAAGCAGTTCTTTTTAATCAAGTTATGATAAAACATAATTTATATTTATCAGTTTCGCTACGTCTACTTAATTCACAAATTTTCATGTTGATTCCTTTAAAGAAGCAATGGAAAATAATGCAGTTTTTTTAGACCCCAATTTATTCAACAACAATACATTTGATAAAAATATATGGATACAGTAAACACTTGTATTTCATATGAATAATATCTTTCTTATTTACTAGACTACTGAATACATCTTTCCAATATACACAATATATAAGTCTGTATCAAAACCAAAACAACAATTTAGCCTAGAAATACACACCAAACACCAGAAAAACAACTCAAATTTTGAATATTTTCCTCACATCCCAAAGATTTAAGTAAATATAAAGTTTAATTGCACAACCGGCCGGTAAAATATAATTTACAATTTATTACATTATTTATATGTTTATTTACATTTACAGCTAAATTGTAGTTACATAAATAAATGGGTTAATATTTTGAAAAAAAATTTCAGGTAATATATATTCTAGAATACATTAATTTAAAGAATAATGCTTTGGGCTCATGTATTTGTTTAAATTAACTTAGACACTAATCGTCCTTAAATTGAGGTAAAATCGGTGACTTTATTTAACATACTACTTATATCTATTATTTCTGTTCAATGGTGATACCTACCAAGATAAAAAGAGTATGAAAATAGTGAATTAGTGAAAAGTTCGTTTTACTTTACAAAAAGATTCGTTTTTGTAACTGAACACCAGAACACATTTCCTTAATATTGAAATAGGTAGGTATTTAATTGTAAAGAGAATGATACACAGCAGATTATGTAAAATATTATTTACAATTAATTGTTGTAAGAGGTTACGTTTCTTTATAATTTTGAAACTTTAACTTTAATGAACATGGATTTACAGCGTCCGTATGATCTATATGTAACTGTTTTCAACATTCCACAGAATGAATATAAGGTGGATCGTCCAATTTTGTGATAGAAGCTGCAGATGCTCTTCCATCTCTACCAGCAATTATAGATATTATACTTCTGTGCTCCGAATCACTATCTCCACTAAGTATAATATTCGTTTCCCCCATAAATCCTGAATCGATTTGTTCCGGACCCTTTAACTTGTTTTGGCCTTCGAAACATTTTAAACCCAAATCAGCATACATTTGTTTAGATTCATCAAAATTTCCAAAGAAAACAGAATCCGTTTCTACGCTTTCTCCACCCGATTCGCTACGTCCGTCGCAAACAGATTCCATGTCATCAGTGTCTGACTCTATATGAATGGGAGACGATTTATTTATGGCAGTTACAGTAGGCACAGGAATAGGTACAGAAACAGATTCAGGGAGCGCTCTAGGTTTAAGTTGCATTAAGTATCTCGCTCTGCGTTTCGACTCGTTCGAATCTGTGCTGAGGTACCCAGAATCTTCTGTTTTGCAAAGCTTCCTTAGATCTGTTCGTCGAGATCTAGTACGAGCGGATCGACGACCGGACCGACGTGCATTTAAATTATTATTAATATTATCTATCCTAGAATAAGGTGGGAATTTATCTCTTTCTTCCGAACTTCGTCTTCTCTCACCTGGCGGACTCTCTCGAGTTCTGGGTAGATATTTCGGAGATAAGTCAGATCCGGGTCGCTGTTTTGGAGGTATTGGTGGTTTATTAAGATCTTTTTGTCCTTCAGTTTGCCGTATTAGATCAGGTGTTGTAACTGACCTTATATAAGTTCTTATCTCACCACTGCTATACGGCATGCTTCCACGCCTCTCATAAAGTGGTAACCCAACATCGGAATCTTGCGCTTTGGCTTTAGCTTCATAGATCTGCCTTAAACTGCCTATCTTTCTTGTAAAAATGTCCTTAGGCGGAGTTGTATGCTCATTATTTTCTATTGTAGTAGATTTATATTTAAAGCTTCCTCCTGACTTTAACAGTATCTTATCCACGCGTTTCTTAGCATCTTTTTTAGGCTTTCTATCGAGCGTGTCTGGATCAAATTCTTCACTAATATTTCGTCTGTTTTCTACTGGTGACCCTCGCACTTGAATTGTCAATGGACCTGGTTTTGGAATATTATTATACAATGGTTCAATAGTATTTATGAAAATCTCATTTACAGGTAAACTTCTGTTTCCGAACTCAGAGTCAATTATGTTACAATGTGATGATGGTTGGAAATCTTCAATGGCTTTTCTTACATCACGCCAACTGCGAGATAGTCTATCTTTGGCTTTTTGAATATTTGGATAGGGTTGAATTTCATCTCTTTGTGATAATTCAGGACCACATGCTAAAGAAAATCTTCTTCTTTTAAAGGCAGAACGTTCTAAGCTGTCATATTCCTCAAAGTGTTCACGTAGTAAATACATTTCCCTCTTCTTAGTATCGGAAAGCATATTATCGTCGCTGTAATAATGTGAATCGGCAGCAACCACAGGTATGATTATTTTAGGAGGAGGAGAAGATGATGCATTTTCTGATTGAAGGTCTGATCTTCGACATTCATTTAGTTCACGTATGACTGCTTCCATTTTCTTTTTAACTTCTGGTGGAATCGGTATATCTATTTCCTCAGACTTTGGAGGTTCTGGCGAAAATATTGGTGGAGGTGGAGGAGGTGGCAGTTTCTTTCTTATTTGCCTAATGCCATGTTTTGACGAAGGACTTTTTTTAGCGACTTGATTCGATGTTGGACTTCTTTGCTCATCTTTGATTTCCCCGGATTCCTTTGTTTTCAAGACTTTGCTCTTTATTATTTCATCGTCATATTTACTGGTTTTGATAATTAGCTTAATTTCATCTTTATTAAGAGTTTTATCTAGTACTTGCTTATTTATCAAATCTTCTTTAACTTTAGAATCAGTGACATTTATAGCTATGGTGTCTTCGTTTCTGAAAGGTTCTATTGGACTGATTCGTAGATCAGCTGATTTTTTAGATTCGATAACTCGTGGGGTTCCACTAACTTTAGCAATAGACTTTAAAGGACGAGCGGTTTCAGGTGGCAAAGGAACTTCATCTAACCATTTTCGGACAATTTTTTGTTTATAGTCTTCACTAACACATGTTTTGCATGAGTTAGATCTAACTAAAGCAACAGTCTTTTGTTCTCTTATGTTACTGTCACAACCTGGACACCCGCCACAATGTACTGCTCTCCTGCTATTTTCACGTTTTAAGCTTATTGCGCTAAATCTTCGCCCTCGCCTTGCACATGGAATGTCCCAACCAAGATCTATCGTGTGATATGATTCTTCTTCTAATATATCCGATAGAACAGGAATGAATCTCTTAGATGTCATTTTTTCCTTTGCAATAGACATCACTTCGCGTATTTTTGTCAAAAACTCAACAGCTGCAGGAGGTGGATTCTGTAACAACATTTATTTCCATAAAAATCCATCTTTAGTAACTACAGAAAAAATTTAACTGATTTATAAGTGTTACCTTCAAATGTTCAATTTCAAAGAAGACTGGATTGAAGTATAACTTTCTTCTAAGATTAGGTTCTCCATCAGATGGAGAAGGCGGCTGATTTGCAATAGCGTTACTCTCTAAGCTATAGTCAACTATCGACAAATCGGAGTGAGGAGCCCTTTCTAAAGTGTCGGGTGATGCTGATCGTCTTTGTACACGTTCAGTTAAACGCTCTGGTGTCGATGTAGCCCTTACTGATGGTCTAACTGGTTTTTTTCGTCGTGTGTGAACCATAGCTGATACAACATTTGAGTTTGTTTTCTGAAACTGGCAATGTTTATTATTGTAACAAACATTATAAATAGGATATGAATAAAGATATTAATGTAAGAGATATGATTACCTTATGTGTATTATTGGGTGACGAATCGATAGTGTCTTCAGTGTGTTCGCTGACATCGGACAGGCCAGCATCATTCAAAAAGTCGCTACCCAAATTACTTATTTTTAATAAAGGATTAGTTTTTAAATGCTGTAACAAATTGTTGAATACGTTTATGTTCATAGTTCATACATAAATTCGTACTTGTACATCTTCAAAATCATTAGATACTATAAAGAGTGCGAAAAAACTGAGTTTCGTCTATTGTTACATAAAAAAAATCAATCTAAGTAATTACTATTGTCCATTAGTACATTGACACATGAGTGATAAACTGGATGTGCCAATAAAAACAACTACTAAAAGGAAGATAAAAATTTTCTCACCATATTTTCCATGTCTATTCGTGAATCAAGAGTAGATCCATTGTCCGTGGATAACGTATTTGATAAGTTTAATTCAGGATCTTTATTATTTCTCTTCTGCTTCTTCTTATAATGTATGTAGAAGATAATCCCAGCAGCGTACACAAAAATGAGCATTAAAGCGCATACTCCAATCGCAAGAGATTCTAATACGCTCAAACCTTGATTTTGTGTGGTTGATTCCGTTGTTACTGTTTCACCAGCATTAAAAGGAATTGATCTTACGTCTAGAAAAATACGAAAATATTGTTATTAATTGTTTACCTAAGTACAATAAAAACGATGTGTTCCTATTACTAGTAAAACTAAAATCATTAAATTCATTCGAAAGTTGTAGTGACGACAAAAGAAAATGGGCATTTTTATATGACCACCGTCCCTCTGACCAACAGGTACATTGTAGCAAGTTGATATTTTTTTACTATGACGACATTCTTCAAATGTATTAAGAATTCCAGAAAAATCGTGTTTCAATTTTATATTTTTTTTTTATCTAACCGTCCACCTGACCAACAGACTTGAAATGTATCTCATTCGAAACATCGTAGCAAGTTGATAATTTTTTTTTAATACATTTACTCAAAAAGTAGACTTTTCCATGTGTGTTTAGCGTGCGGAAAGTTGCTGCACTAGTGCTTTTTGTTTTCCTCCTGCATACAATATCCAAATGCATGAAGGTTTTTAATCAAAAAGTTTTCTGTACAAAATTTTTGTATGAAATTACTATTTTACAGCGTAAATACTATTAATACATGAATTAAATTTAAAATAAATTTATTTCTTAATATACACGTATAACGTAAATAAATAAATAACGCAATTAAAATTATTTTATATTTAAATAAATTATTGCCATTGAATTGGCTGAACACATAGAAGCCGTTGCCCTGCCAAGTCCTCTAAAAAAAAAGAAACTTACTCCAGCGAAATTACATTTCTGCATTTTTTTTATTTATTTATATTTTTTTCGCAAATGTATTAAAAAACGTCGTTCGATGCACGTGCGGAAGTGTTATTTCTACTCGTCCCTATTGTTGACCCGCGCCTTTGGCTTGGGTCAACAAACCTGGACTGGTGAAGAAATGACATATTTTCTGCACTTGTATCGAAATGTACTATTTTATACTATGACGATATCCTTGATATGTATAGGATAGGAAAAAAATTAAAACACAATTTTCTTGGAATTTCCCATATATTTCAAAGATGTCGTCATAGTAAAAAAAAATATCAATTTACTACGTTTCAAATGAGATACATTTCAAGTCTGTTGATCAGGTGGAAGGTTAGGTAAAAAAAAATTAAAATTGAAACATGATTTTCTGGAATATCCCATATATTTCAAAAATGTCGTCATAGTAAAAAAATATCAAGTTGCTACTATGAATCGAATGAGATACATTTCAAGTCTGTTGATCAGGGGGACGGTGTGTCCGTTGTCCTTTCTACGACTAATTCATTTACGACAATAATAAAAATATGTCAAGTTATAGTAAAACAACATGACAACGTGACACCCACTGACGTGATATTTTGCGTTTTTTCTTTTAATAAATTATGAAGCTGTATTGATGAATTCGACAAGAATTACTTAGAATTACCAAATAGAGCATTATGAGATGCACCAGCCACACGAAAGGCCGCACAACTTGTTGCAAGTCGTGGTGGGGTTGGAGCAGAACACAACACGTGAGCTGTCACCAGTCGACCCTCCAGACGAGTATGGAGCGCTGCGGATCCTCGCCACTAAAATCGTATACATATCTTCAAATAGACAATATTTTTATAGTCTTATTATTTATAACAAAAAAAGTACATACATATTCAAACGTTAATATTTACAAACTTAAAACTAAACATTATCTTAAATAATAGACTTCCTCAAAGTTGCCGTTTAGAAAGCTGTCATTGCTTAGGGTGCCCAGCAAACTGGCAGCATTACCTCTTTGAATAGTCAAACTGATTCGTTGGTGGAAGAAGCTGCCAGCCCGGTGGTCTCCCGAACCATCGACCAGTCTCTTGCAAATATCAGAAACCAGTCAAAGAGCTTCGGGGTCCCGGACCCAAAGTTTCGACTGCAAAGGGCGTAAATATGAGACTTTTGGAGAGAGTCGCAAACTCACACTGCTTCAAGTTCTCGGCAGCGCTGGCCGTGGCACCTGCTGACTATGAAGTTGCCGGTAAATGGAGAACAGCAAGTGTATCGACACAAGTGACGTCCCATATTAGTGATCTCCCAAGTTCCAAGAAATGAGCATCAAACCATCCGGTCTTCTGCCGCTGCTGCGCGCGATACCTACAGGCTCTAAGACTGCAGGAACGCGAGCGTCGACAAGAGCCCGCCGAATGACATCATTCAGGGCAGCATGTCGTGACATGTGGCTGGTAATACGTACACAGATCCGTGGTGACCTGTTACATGGACGAGATCACCACAGTGGCAACGGTGAGGAAGGTTAGTACTGGCCCCCAGACGAAGGAATGCTTTGAGAGAAGATGTGGTATTGTCAATTGAGGTTCCTAAGTTTTTTGAAGGTATTACCTGCAACCACTGTCCTGACTCCTTTTCAGAAACAGCCAGGAGGCGAGACCGATCTTTTTCGGTACTACGAAATGTAAAAGTTGTAAATGAAAATGTTTGCATAGAGGCTCATCCCAGTGTTTCAGACAAAAGGTCAAGGTAGGCAGGTTAGCACTCGGACAAACACTTAACCAGGCATTTCCAGCATCAGTCAAACACGACACCCTAAACCGATCCTAATAAAACGCGTTTGACTAAGTTGTATTCTTAATATCTAGCTTCTAAACTAGAGTAATGCGATTTTCATAACAACATAAAATTTTCAATACTTTTAACGAGGAAGATTTATGTGTTTATAGGAACACTAAAGTCTCGTAATCAAGCCCTAAGCCGGGATGAATCATTAGGCCCTTTTTAATAAGAATTTTTTTTTTAAAACCGGTCATGTGTGACTTCGATTTGCACACAGAAGGTTCATTACGTTATTTATAAAAGGTTAAAAGATCTGATGTCTATCAAAAATAAAACTAAAAAAATCTATAAGACTTATGTAATACAAATACATATAAAAATATAAATAAATAAAATATAAGTATAAATCAATGTAGAAAAACTATTTCGTTATCTTTTTTCGGCTTTCTTTACATTTTTCCTTTATACTTTACGTACTGCTTTACATTATCTGAAAATTTTTTAATTACGTGTCCAGCAGTTTCAAAGATTGACAAATCCAGTTTCCATACCTATCCAATTCGCTTGTTCCTTAATTTTCTAAAGAATATTTTAAAAAGTTCTTTAGTGCAACATGTAATGTGGGTTAAAAAAATGTATCACTGTGTCCAAGTTTCCTCATCACATGATTTCTGAAAAAAATCGACCGTGGCAGTCAATCAGACGGTCAGACGGTCAGATGGACAACGAAGTGATCTTCTAAAGGTTTCGTTTTTACTTTTGAGGTAGGTAAAGAACTGCAAAAAATTTACGTTCGTTAGGAATGTCACTAATAAGCATTCAAATAAGGGCCGCGGTCGATAGAATAAGGTGACGCCAGTGATAAAAAATAATTAATCTAAATTAGAGCGTCTGCGCTCTTATATACCCCTTACAAACGGTCACGCTAGCTTACGAAAAATACGAAAAAACAGTTACTTTCGTTTACATTAAAAACTATAATTAATTTTAAAAATTCCAACTGGCTTTTTTAAGAGTGTGTTGGGATCAACCTACACAGAATATTTAGAGGCATAAGTGGGTCCCGTTAGTTTGAAAAATGTAAATCTCTGTTTTAAAAGAGGTTTCTCAGATATATTTTTTCTGTTAAAAAAGCTAACCAATCGTGTAACGCAACTGGCAAAATGAAGTCTCAGGAATGAAGATGAAGAATCAGGTTACCAATAATCACTTCCATAAGTATTGCAATCACTTAGAAAAATTTAATCTCTTGCTGTCAAAATTTCCAATTATATTCGTCGCCTTAATTGCATATCTTTCAAGGATTGGAAATGAACCCAATAATTTAATTACGGGGTTTCCATTGTAAAATTAAATTTTTATCTATGTAGATAATTACGCATACGCAGTTAGGCCCTTCAGCTCGGCGTGACAAATATGGCACTAGTGTTCATATTTGTACCGAATTGAAATAATGAAACAATCACGTTGTGGTGGACTTTCCTTTAGATCTTGGTAGGGAATTAATCGAAAAACACGAAATATTGCATCGAATAAATTAAGGAATCACATGATATTCGGATCTCTAAGAGGATTAACGTTAAAGTTGCTGTCCTTAATTTTAAAGGCGATTTGCTATATACTTAGTATTTAACGGCTCAGTTTATATATATATATAAACTGAGCAGCAGTACGACTTTGGAATGCTCTTCCAGTTAACATTCGAAGATGTTCTAACAAATTTATATTTAAAAAATCCTTGCGTGAGCATTGAAAGAAGTTGCAGTAAAGCTGTGAGAGCAATTAATAATCATTGTTTGTTGTTCGAATGCCAATACCACAGGTAATACCTCACAATGTTGTTAGTATCAATTACATATTTACCCCATTATTTAATATATTTAATATGTGTATTAGTATATGTAATTATTTAAGTTTATGTATGTTGTTTAAGTATTATATATGTCATATGCATTTATGTATATGTAGGTATATATGTTCATGTTTTGTATTATTGTGTTTATTAATATAAATATGTATTATATATTTACGTTTTATATTCTTCATATTAATTTTATGATAATATAATTTAAAATTAGGTTAATTTAGCTTTTTCATTTGAAATATATGCACTACCAATATTTTTCTCCGTTTAGCCTTATGGTTGACTGGTAGAGAATGCCACTTGGCATTAAGTCCGCCATTTGTACATTTTTGTGCTATGAAGTTTAAATAAATAAATAAATATATCATTCGCTTACAAATATTAAAGCCAATACCGAAAAACCCAAAAATTCTTGAAGATACCAGACTTTATAGGTACCTACATTTGTTAACATCATGTTGTTTCCGTTCATGGAAGCACACGCAAGTAATTACGCAGAATACGTCTACAGTATCAGATTAAACTGATCTAAATGTAAAATGTTTTGGACAGATTGTACAAATTGCTCCTTTGACGCCTTCCTTTTTATCTGCATTTTAAAGGTGCATTGCGCATCAACACTTTGAAGTCACAAACGTCGGCTCTCCTTCGATTGATGTGTTCAACATTTTTTCTGAGATATTATCTTCCTGTCGCTGATGTTCGAATATACTCGTATGAAGTGGTATGATACGTAGTAATTTCGTTTTAGCTCAGTCAAATTAAATATGATATACGAAAAAAATTACAAAGGATTACACACATATATTGTAATTTATGTTCACTTTGGTGTTCTGTGACGGCGCGTTTATTCGATATGAATTTCTTCGCGCCGACACAACGCAGCGGCCACTGCGCGGTGCTTAAGCGGACGCCGCAAAATATTGCAAAATACACTCTATATATTTACATATCAAAACTCATATCATGCGCAAGTAACTCTGTTCGGAGTAGCCGGCGAGGAATGGAATGCGAGAGTGATATAGTTTTAGAACGCGCGGCGATCGCTTCGACCGCGTGCTGCGCTAGCGCACAGTGAAATAGGCATTAATAACATAGAAATTCCCAGAAATTTGAATGTTGTTGCCTGGTGAATAGAATTCATATTCGCCATTATTAAATACATGAGAATGGCAAACGTGCGGCTGCGCGCGGCGACCGCAAGGATTTTTAATAATAACTGTACAATAGATATTCAGAAAAGCTGTTTTCACTTAAATGTAAGTGTAAAAATGAGATACATTTTTCATTTTTAAGTGTAAAAATGAGATAAAAGATTTTCATGTTTATTAATAGTTTACGGAATTGTATATTACGCACCTATAGAGGAAAGTATGACATTGCAACCCGCGTGATAAGGCGAGGGTAACAAGAACGCGGCTTGCGATGTCATATTGTCCTCCTGTGGTGCGTATATAATTTTTAAACCGACCGGGATCGAAAGTTCGATTGAAATTTAATTAATATAATTTTATTTTAAAACCAGTTTAGTCATAATTAGTACGCATGCGTTAATTTTTTTATTCATTAAGCATGTTTTAGATTTTAAGTTTCCTCGACTACGTAACTAAGCAACAAGTTATTTAATAATTATAAAAACTCGTAAATAAAATAACTTATAAATGTAATGCCAACTAATTTTCCAAAGAGAATGTAACATTAATTTGCGTTAAAAATAAAATATAATCTTAAAAATATCAATATATTATTAAGAATTAATTAACTAAATGAATTAAAATGAGTTCTGAAGAATCTGACAGTGATTTAGGAGAAGAAGAAATTGTTGTAAATTTAGAAAACGCAGTGAAAGAAATCAGAAATAATATATTACCCGAAAAGTCTAAAGATTTGTGTAATTTATGTTGAGAGGAGCTTTTATTATGGACAGGAAGAACGAGAAGAATAATTATTTAGATGACAATGTTCTTTTGGATTACGTTGAAGAGTTGTCAAGTGTATCACAAAGTATATTTTGACATTTAAAAGCGATATGAATTTAGGCATGAGCAATAATATATTGTGTTAATTTCCCGTGTTTTAGATATTTTATGTTGACATGAGTAGATGCCTTTTATACTCTCTACACCATATTTCCTAAATGTGTAACGAGTGCAGTAAAAAACGGTTGCATGATGATTGAGGTAACATGTCCTTGTCAGTTCCCGGTACACTGGTAATTCCTTAGCAATAATGATAGGATCTCGGCAGTAATGCGAGTTGAGATGACATGTTTCAAGGATCACTGTTATCACTTGAATGTAGTACCAACTAGTATTTCTAGAATGGCAAGTGTTCGGAATGGCGTTCCGTAAAATTTAATGTTCTTATATATTAAACAACATATGTAACAAAGAACAATAATAAATACGTATTACAGAGGTAGAAACAGTTTATTCCTAAATAATACGTCGCGTGGTTTTAAAAATTATCACGATGTAAGCTTTTACGAATGTTGTAATAAAATTTTTAATTCGCACAACGGTTTAATCACCTTCAATAGAAAGAAAAATAGAAATTATGTAATATATTAAAATTATATATGTATATATTGTAACAACATATGTATTGTATTGTAACAACATATACATATTGTTACAACTTTATGCCCACGTTCACACTCCATACGTACGATCCACTATCATAGAAAAGGAATATAAGTTGTTAGTACCTACTATCGACTTATAGGACTTCAACACTTATGGCTGGTTGCCAAGAGGATCAATTGAGTTGGATTTTTAGGACAAGGCCAGCGTAAAATATAATTATATTTAATTATATATGTCGGAAAAGACACGGGGCAATTCGTGCTTTTGCAACTCAGCCATGATAAATAGGTACCTAATCTTACAAGAAGCGAACTACTCCATAAAATACAACGTTAAGACAAAGTTAATGTGCAAAGTAAGGATAACTCTTTGTAACAATTATTACGTAGGTAATTGGAAATTTAATAATGGCAAACGATCCGTCGGAGAAATGCTATCGCACCGGCCGCCGTAGTCTAACAGACTCTCAGTGCCGGCCACGACGTTCCGTTAGCGCGTCATCGGAAGTCGCGCTTTGCCATAGTACAGTCAAATGAGTGCCTTTTATTATTTCCACCGACATATATATCTACAACCAAAATGGTTTATTTTTGTCCTCCAATCACGTAAAAACTATTGAACATATAAGTGTGCGTCGTATGGTTCTAGATCATACGACGTGGAATCGTTCGTAGATGGTTTTAGACTATTTGTTATTGGAATTCTTTTTTTTTCTTTTTTGAATTTTGAACAAAAATTTACTATTACTTAGGTACAGAATTTTCATTTCCACCCACAAAGTGGGTGTAAATGAAAACGAGAGTAACGGCGTGTTTATTATAAATAATAGACAAGTAGGTTGCTAACAAATTCGTATAAATTCCTAATCCTTTCTAATAAGTTTTTCTTCTATTTTCAATTTACCTAGCCAGTTGTTAACGTTTAGTTAATAAAAATTACTTAGGTGTAATTCTTACTGTACTTTAACTTTTACTGTACTTTTTTTGTTATGTAAGTATTTTTTGAAATGTTATATAGGTACTTTAAACACGTTGAAAAATAGAGCAAAAAAAAGTAAACATTTAAATAAAATTGACATAGAAAAATGATATAAGTACCTAATTTTGTTATACTCATTGACTTATCGATTATTTATTGTCAAGTTCCATACCCTATAGGGTCAATGAAAAAGAAATTGTTTTAATTGTATTTGATAAAAAATCGTACAATTTGGAGAATCGAAAAAATCAGTCGGACGTTCACATTCTTGTGAGATGTCGTTAGAGAAGGTACGAAGATAAAAAAATTAGAAAGATAGTAATTATTACTTAGTGACTAAGTAATCTGTGCCATTATTATTCATTATTTTTAATATTCCTTTTATCAAAATAAATATTAATTTACATATTCAAAAGTTTGCAAACATATGATGTTAACTGAATCAATTTGTAGTAGGTACTCGTAACTACATCTTTACAAAATTTTTAAAATATTTTAAGACGCGTGTAAAACGATTTTACGAAATTAAAGAAAATCTTCAAAAGAATATTAAATTCACGTCCTTGACTGTCAAATGTACCGGTCGCGTCGGCTGGTATTCGCATACAATCCCGATTCGCGATAAACATTTACGAGCTCACGGTTATCAGACTGAGTAGTGACCTCGTTAATGATTTGGAATAACAAACCTTCGGACGTCGTTTGAATAGCTAATCAGTGATCCCTAAAATCTTGTGCTTCAGTTTTAATTGTGATTATACCTAAGAACAAAATTTTAATGAAAGAAAAAATAAGAATCTGAGAAGTCAGTCAAAGTCAAATGAATTTTTTCAATTAATCAGTTATAAGGTATTTTAGAATGTGAAAACAACCATCGGTATAGAAATAAAACCTGTACTGAGAAGAACCGACAAGAAACTTAGTCGCTTTGTAGGTAGTGCTGTGTAGTAAAAAAAACGCAAAAAAAATATTTTCTATTAGGTTAATAATGTTTCTTGTATACTATCTTTTGTAATAGAAACGTTACAATCGTTATATAATGAAGGCTTCCATCTGAAATTAAGTAAAAATATGAATTTTCTAACGCATATAGACAATAATTTATAATAGGTAATAGCATCACAGAAGAAATTAATATGTGTGTAACTGGGACGCTCGTTATATATTTAATTGACATTTTGTCAGCGACCGTAAACGTCACATTTGTAAATCGTTATCTTTGGCAATAAATACACACGTATTAATTTTTCCTCTTTCCTTATACTTTATTTATGTTTTACTTTCTAACTATCTCACTGTTTTATTTATAAAGAACATTATTATTGCTTTTATTTTGTGTAATATTGTTTGAGGAGAAATCTAAAATACATAAGGTGATAATACCCACCATTGTACATAGATGAAAGTTATAGCATTAGCTTGACAACTATCTTCGAAACTACCTGTTTTTTAAGTAACATAAAATTCTACTTAGGAGCTAAATAAATCTTTGTATTTTTATAAGGCATAAAATAAAATTAAGTATTTGCACTGTATTGAAAACGGTATTCTTCTATATGTTGCATTGGTTATTAAAAGAATCCTCATTATAGTCTTTAAACTAAGCACATAAAATGTAATTTATAAGCTTGTTTCTCGTTATACTCCGATTGCAATTTTAATTTTTTTAAAAGGCTTATTAACCAAGTAATTTTATTGACAACCTATAACTAAATATTATTATGGTATCTCATGTAATTCTCAACAGCTGCCGAATAGCAATGTTTGAATTCCAGTTACTATTGCAATACTGAAACTACAGAGTAGCATAATATACAAAAAATAACTAAGCAACACATTTTTGGTACATTTTTTTTTCTTTTAAACCATATTTACATATGAAACAAGAAACAAACAAATATTAAATGAACAAATTAGTATTGGCTATTTTTTTTCTACAAATTGTAATTATATAGTAGATTGTATAACAAGGGAGTAAATTAATATTTTTACGGTGAGGCGTTATATTGAGTCCAGAGTGGAGCAAAGGATTGTTAGAGTAGAATTACGAGCGTAGCGAGGGATTCTAAAGTAGAAGCCTGAACGCAGCGAGGAATTCAGTGTATGTCGTCTGAGGTAAAAAATTAATTTTTCATTCCATCTATTCGAAAAACGATGATTGGTACCCCGATAAGTACGACCAAAATAGGTCTTTTCTCTTAAAGACTTTTTTTTGTCTTTCTTCATGGCATGCACTGATGGCATGGCGCACAGATTAGTGTATTTGCCAATGTCACGTATTGTATTTTAAAATAAGTAACTGTTATCGTAAAACTCCTCCAGTAAAGTGATAGTAGACTTTACTAAAGTTTTATAGGACTTCTTGGAAGAGCGCAAGAACTTCAGCTACACATGTTTATTTAGACCTACTCCATTCTTTTCACTTACACAGAACTATAAAACACAATATACTATCACTTTTGTACTCTCTTAAAGATTTTCATAGAGGGCAGAAATGAGTTTGAATAAAGAACACGAATTGATCAAATGAATATATCGTATGAAAAATGTTAATGGCTGATGATAACCTGGGCGGAGGTAATTGCGCGCCAGCATAAGAAGAGAAATTAAAAAATTTAAAATATGAAACTTCATTGTATTTTAATATTATAGCGAATAGCGTCTCTCATTTATTTTTCTCATAGAAGGAATGAAAGGCAGTGTATCATTCAGTAGTAAAAATTTTTTTTTGCTTCGGGTGACGTACATTGAATCCCTTTAACTTTAGAAGCCCTCGTTGCGCTCAGGATTCTTCTCTAGAATCCTTCGCTGCACTCGAGACTCAAAATAGCACCTTACCGTAAGAAATTTATTTTACTCCCTTGTTATACAATTTACTATTACATTCCATCTGTTCGAAAAACGACGATTGATTCTTTGATAAGTGCGACTAAAATAGGTCTTTTCTCTTAAAGACTTTCACAGAGGGCAGAAATGAATTTGAATAAGGAACACGAATTGATCCTTATTGTTCGGCGAGCAAAAAAGTCAGAATGAAAATATTGTACGTATATAAAATATACATACTGTATATTTTATATACGTATATACTGGCATATATACTGGCTATAACATATATACTGGCTTGTGATTATCTGGAAGGCAGTATACAGCAAGTATAAAGTGTCTACAATAAGTTCTGAATAAAATAAAGAAATTAAAAAGTAAAAAAAAAACAGACTATTTGAAAAGGAATTGAAAAGATGTAAAAAATGATTTAAACAAGGCGTGTTTATAATCAAATTACTAAAATCCATACTTACCACATATTTTTTACCTCATCAGAGAGTGCCTAGTAGAGAAAACTTATGAAGATGTACAAAAACTCATGCTATTTATTCTTGAATGTTTACTATTATTCTTGAATGTTTACTATTATTCTTGAATAAAAGAAGGTACCTTTTGATGAAGCAACCAATTTCAAAGATATTATACATGCACGTAAGCGACAAACTAAATAATGGTCAGCACAGTCAGCATGACTACTAAGGTGGTATACTACATATTCCACAAACATTGTGTTTGAGCTACGAACATCCTATTTAAATCACATGAGCTGTAAAACATTTTAATTTTGATGCTACATATCCATAGTACGTTGCAATTGCTAATATAGTTTCATGATTTACATTTTTTCTCAATGTGGTACATAAACGAATTTATTTCGTTTAATATTTTATGTAGACGTATTAAGGTACTCGTATTTCGATCATGGTACTCGGGGCAATGCCCGAGTGCAATCCACAATTAATTGCACTTCCACAATTAATTTAGGTAATTACGTCAATATCTGTGTCAACAGACTCGCCATCTCTACGAATGCCAATCACAAACTAATAAAGAGTTAATTTTGCACATTGTTCTTTGCACGCCGCGCGCCGCCTTTTATACTTTTGCGATATTTCATATAATTTTGCACTGTCCATTTTAATTCTCGGTAGTATAACACGTTTCTTTATGGTTTGAACGTTCAAAAAGTTTTTCTCTTTCGATGACCAATAAAACGACGTCTTTTAGAGGCAGAACAACAGTTATGTCAAGATGACCTAAGTTCACTCAGATACAAACTTTCCTACGTAACTACCAATTATATTAGATTCTTCAATCATTCCTCAAGTTCGATTCGACTATACTATCACAAATTCTTACAAATGTAAGTCTTACTAGTCATACTAGTCAATTAGTCAATAGTTGTAGTTTAAAAGAAACGTATGTAAGATTTTTTTTATAAGATTGACTATAGAAGATATATATTTTGAAATTTAAACCATTAAATTTTAACTATCTGACAGTGTATAGGTAGAAAAATCAGGATACATAAAAAAATCAATATTTTCGATAAAAGAATCGATAATTTTCTGTTTGCCACCTTTGTGGCATAAAAAAACTCGTCAATTTTTATATACTTTGACATCTAATTGATAGGAATGTCGATCGAAAAGCGCAAAAAAACAATTATGATTTATGATTACTATCGAAATATGTATAGTACAATAAAGTTAATCGATAGCACGTCATAAAAACTTGATATTGGAGAAAACACTTTTCATGTTTTCTCCAATATTTTATAAGTATATGAAAAACTAAATATTAACAATAAAAAACTATAAATAAATAGGTATATATTGTAACACTTGTTCATTTTCTTAAGTTATAACTATCAAAATAAAGTTGAAGAATTAAAAATGTGATTTCAGCAAGAGTTTAGTGATCATAAAATAATTCTCGTATGGGATACAATTGGGTACAAATTAGAGCATACAGTAAGATACTTACTTGTAAAAACGTGCTGCCTTCGTCTCTATAAAGGCCAAAAGGAACGTCATTATCCACGAGATCCCGAAGCGTCACCCATCCGGATGGTGATAAATACTGCGCATTTGTAACTGCGCATACTGCATTCGCAACATCTAGAAACATTACTTGTACATCAAATTGTAAATCAATTTACTTTACATAAAAAGTTGAAAGAGTCTAAATTATCATCCCGATGTGTGACCTCAATTTAAACATGCTGAATGGATATCACGGAACAAAATGGGATAGTATCGAGTAACACCCACTCATTCCAAAGCTCTAAATTATTTTAAATAAAATGCGTTTCTTAAATTAAACAGTCCGAGAATCGAACCCGCGATACTTCGCTACTGGACTAGTCTTTTTTAGCTCTATATAACATGTCTCGAAACAACACAACACACGTCCTATTAATAAGCAGAGCACATCGTCCACCCAGTAGGTGACTGACCGTGTACAACGATGCTTAAATTCAATGAAGTTATTTTATAACAAAATTCCGAAATTAGTTAGTAATGATTTTCAGTACTATTTTATGTTAACTACAACATATTTGAACTTATCTAACATGTCCGGTATGGTCTAGTGGCTAGGATACCTGGCTCTCACCCAGGAGGCTCGGGTTCGATTCCCGGTACCGGAATAAATTATTTTGTAATTATTTATTTTTAAATACACACCTGTAAAAACAATTTCTTTCGAAGGATATATTATTTGTCCTTTCAAAGGTAGATATGCAAATGGTATTTGCAATTTAGTCGCACCTCGACCAAAACTAGCCATCGGACATTCTGGAACGACAACAACATAGAAAAATATTAAATTCGCTATCATCATAATTTTAATGTTTTCACGATATTTACAATTTAGTATTCAAATAGATTCAAATCAAAAACGATAATTGATCTTTGATGGTTAAAGTTCAAAGTTTATGTTTCAACTTTCTTTAATACTACATTAGATACGGTTACCTACAATGTCATTAGCATCTAAATTACAGTAGGCATTCTAGGAATTAGGTTAGAATAATAATCAACCTGCTAACTCCGTACAACTTAGATTATAGAATTTTACGAAAATGAAACAAGATATTTGTTTAAATGAAAATTATTAGGAACATTATAATCTCAAATTTATCGGAGGATTTCACGAAATCAGACTTATAGATTACATGAAAGCGTCGTCAATGGAATTTGACATTAATTATATATTATGGAACATACTAGTTTTATTTTGAATTCACAAATGTTTTTTCAAGGTATCAATTAGGTAGCGATTGTCGCTGGACCCCCTAAACAACTCATTATTAATCTGTTCATTCGTAGCTTTATTATCATTCTATTTATCGCACTTACCCTCAATGTGGTTGACACAAATCTTCTGGTCTTCACGAAAAGCTGGTGTTTCACTTCGACATTGGCACACACAACCGCTCCCGCCCATTGCCGCAAGCGCCGTTCCATATGAAACTTCCATGCAACGCGTGGGACCACAATCAGTGCCTAGAAATAATTGCAATATTATTGTTACTTTCTTCCCTTTATTTTTTGATACAGCAGTATTTTGCCTTCGGGTAAAAGTCAAAAGCTAATCTCCAACAGCCTGACTATCAATTACTTCGTTTTTTTTTTGTATAAAACTATTATTAAAATATGAGAATACTTTTTCTAATAAATTTCTATTAAATTCGGTAAAAAACACTTGTGAGAGTTTCTCTATTCGTGTAAAGTTTACGACTTATGTTCTTAAAAAACTACATGTATGTACATTTAAATATTATACCACATAATTACTGACGATTTAATAAACCGACGGCTTCCAAGTATTATACTATAATACGGACAAGTTGGTATTATTATGCAATAATTAAAAAGTGTGAACATAATGTTTTACTATTAAATATTTTTTGATTTATTACTTACCAATAAGTGAAAACAGATCACCGGCTGCATATCTCGTAACGTTTGCTAGCGCCATCTCTCCTCCAGGTTGTGATGCACTTGTTAAATGAATTACTATACATAACATTACAACTAGCGCCATCTCGATTTCTCTGCTGTAGCTTAACTAATGATCTATTCATGTCATTCTGGTATTCTCCATCAGGTGTCATTATTCTGATGTTTTGTATTGTCGATAGAATTTCTGTTTATTATGAACATGATTTTATTCTTATATCCCCGTAAACAATTATTTATTATTTAATAGCATCCATCGGCTTTTTCTTAGTAAATTATCTGAAACAATGTAGAAAACACTTTTGAAAACTTATTTTAGGAACTTGGTCTGCAATAAATAGGTATTTTAAAGTACCTATCTACATAAATGAAGTACACATACTTAGAAAAAAAAAAATTAAGAAGAAAATAAACAGACTTTAAGAAAGACACCGAAAAGTACAAAGTAACTACCTATCCTTCGCTAATCAAAACTCAAATACAAAAATAACTTTACAGTTACGAAGTCTACCAAACTAGATAGATTTTCTGTAGTTGCGCATTGATTTGGCACCGACTTCAAATTCAATTAGGTATAAGTATTTATATCCTATAAAGTTATTTTTAAATTTTTTTTTATTTCCCCCTTTTAAATCAGCTTGACCTTAATAAATATTTATGGTAGGTCTACAATTAACTACTTTTCTAATTCTGGGGGTTATTCACAAACGTCGGAAACTTTCCGTGGCGGAAAGGCCGTTCGTCAAAAAGCATAAATTCAATCCGACGGCTTGGATTTGTGAATACAACTATTTGTATTATGATATGCAAATAATATAAATATAATAATATTTCGGATTCGTGAATCGCATATAGACAAAATCGTCGCAAAGTTTCCTGTCGGATACGGAAACCTGAGTTTCCGACGTTTGTGAATAACCCGCTGGAGCGGAATGACATAAAATAGAATTATCAAAACAAATAAAGCTTGTAAAAGCAGTTAGCGTTATTTGGTGTATATTCGAAGTCCAAGCTCCAATACCAGTGAAATTTAAATGGGATCACCTCGAAAATATACCCTTTCAAACAAAAAAAGAATTTTCCAAATACATAAAAATAAATATATTTAGACGAACATAGAACCTCCTCCTTTTTTGAAGTCGATTAATGAACCACATTGTTAGCACCATCTACGAGTAATGCTATGCTATGATGTAGCGCTCACCTACCTATTGATTTGTAACAAATTTTCTCATTTGAATACCTTATTTAACATATACTTGAACGTAAAAATACCGTAAAATTTTACATAGACAGGTACTATAAAATTTTCTCTCATAAAATTCTGCATAAAATTAACTAGAAATCAGTAAGCTAAAAATAATTCCAGTACCATGACTTCAAAATTGATCATTCATTAATATTTCACGTTTGGACTTATAGCTGCTTTCGAAATATTATGTGATTAGATATTCACACGATCTTTAAAATCAGCCTCCGCTTACTTTATGTCGTAAACAATTTTTATCTAAAACTAAATGTACCAAAAGTAACGGTATGTTAAAATATCAGACAAAAATGTTTCTGACCGTTGGAATCGTAAAAGTTGTTTGTAAGGTCGACAATGCATTTTGTAGCTAGTAAATAGTATTACGATTCTTATCTGTATAAAAAAGCACATGTCGTTATTTACGTAGGAAGCTAGTTCAACAGGTAACTGATGTGTTAAGAAATCTACTCAAACTCAATTTCAGTGTATGACATATTTCTATTACTCCATAATCTAAATAGTAGGTACAGCTCATTAAGTAGACAATTTTAAAATCAAAACCTAGTAGGAACTAGATATTGTAAAATTTTTAGTAATTTTTGTTACCAGAAATTTACCAGATAGGTACGACGTCTTAGGTCTCAGGGTTCTCAACGCGTTTGCAGTCTACTTTCTTAGCCTTGAAATTGTAAATAAACATAAATAATAAATAAATGTCCATAGGCTTTATTACGCTTACCACCCGGTGGACAGTTTGTTGGTCACCGTAGTATAAAAAAGGTATCTATCATTTGATTTCATATTTCAAGACTGATTCAAGGGCGGATCCAGCTTTCAAGTCAGGGGTCATATATTCAAGGTCTAGTCAGGACAGGCTCCAATTTGATTACAATGAGATTAGAAAAATTGTCATTAGTCAACCTAAACTCTGTCCAGGGGGGGTCATGACCCCAATGACCCCCCTTGGATCCGCCCTTGGACTGAAGAACTTTTTATGTAGGTGTAATCATAGTCATAATATTAAAGGACTTCGTAGGTTTTAATGATTTGAAAAGTTAATTAAATAAGTAGGCGTACTTTCACATGCCTGGCGATGTGTGCCAATAAATGTTAATATTAAAATATTATGCAAATAATATGCCAATTTGTACATAGGTAGGTTGTAAATACATACACACTTCTTTAAAAAAAGTAAACATAATTTCAATATGAAATTTTTACCACCATTTAACAGAAGCAGGCTAAGGACAGTCATCAATGGTCTTCAAATATTTATAACAAAAAAATAATAATTTCGTCAATATAACCTCAGACGAGAATATCAAACTATTAAGGACACCTAACTCTACGGGCGAATACATAACCGATTTGAGTTGCGTATGCTTTGAAACATAAGGTTGAGAAAGAGATTGATCGTCTCTGTACTGAAGGGGTCGTTACTAAAATTGACCAATATGACTTGACTAGGGAATACCAATAGTGCCAATTGTAAAGCCAAACGGAGATATACGTCTTTTCGCAGACTATAAAGTAACATTAAATAAAAAAATAAGTGGAATTGTATATAGGTACTAATATTTTATTATTGTAAAAAATGTAGCATTGTAATTTAGTTTAATACTGTAATTCTCACGTAAACGAGTTTATTTTCATATTATTAACTCCCACACAAATTTACAAACATAATAGGCCATTATAACGCCATGAAGAGCCATAACAAAGCACATCGATCGATAAAACTATCTTCGCATATATGTTTTAACTCAACCTGAGTGATAGGTTCTTTTTTTATACTCATTTTTATAGCCCAGGTCGCAGGTCGGCGCTACTATATTGTTTCGTCGTTTATTAAGTTGTTTGTTTACTTTTATTGATTTCCTGTCAACGTTCTTACAATACAATTAGAATTTAAAGCCATTCCACTATATTTATGGCTACTCATGAATTTGTACTAAAAATAGGTACCTACATTACATAATAGTTATAATAATACGTAATAACAAATGTAAATCCACGTTCAGTTTGTTGTCGGTAGGTATTGTAGGGCACTAAAAGTAACATTACCTACCTAAGTAAATATTTATTTAGCACCCTTAAAACGAAACTGACAGATTTTATGAATTTTCAATTATAATAATGTGCTCAGGAATGCTACTTACAATGCTAATTAGTTATGCTATGACTTTACCCATCTGTCCACTCCATTAGGTATACTGCGTGACGACATTTATGTGTGTATTCACTTAAAAAATCAGTTTTTATTATTTTAGATGGATCCTCCTTTTGCTCCTCTATTTTATCCCAAGGTTTCGATCGTTGTTTGCCCATTAAAATATAATAGTGTGGTATTTGAATAGCATGGTATCCATTATTACTATACTTTTAACACGATAATTTAGACCTGGTTATTTATAATAATTATAAGAAAATCATAGATTTGATATATTAGATATTATTTTTAACTGTTATGTTTTTGATGTAACACCATTGGTTACTTATTTAAATATTTACTGTACGAAAACTATACTCGATCAAAAGATACGGCGTTGTGATATCGTATCTGATGCACCTCGTATCGGATACTCGTATCGGATACTCGTATCGTGATCAGTAATAAGATGAATACGATACGATGAATAGAAACTAGTAAATTTTTGCTCAATCATCATTAAGGGCGTACAGCCACGGCCTTGACAGGTTTGGATATTAATACATCCAATACGAGACGCATTCATTAACCTGCGCTGCGCCCACTAGCATTTATTTGTAATCTAAAGAACCATTAGTATTCTGTGGTACGAACACAGTAGACGCATTTTTTATGCACGATGAATTGAGTAACGAAAATGTATCACTAGAATTAAGGGAAAAGATACGATGGTCAAAGAAAAATGTATGGCATCTATGTTACGTTATGACGATACAGTGACACGATACGATATTGGGTAAGTATTGACGCGTTTTTGAACACGATACTGCTAGTAATGTAACTAATGACTTAAATGAGTATCCATGCTGTATCTTGATCAGGCATAATAAAGTACTTTGTGGATCAGGCGCATCATATTCACTACTTGTAACATACAAATACGTAAAATAACGATAATGTTATACTGAATTTAGTACTTGTAACATACAAGTAGCCTATATGTTACGCCTGATCGTGACAAATGAAGACCCAACAAATGTGGTCCTAGCCTAAATTACGATACACTTTACGGAGCTTCCAAATACATTTAAAATATGTACAGCTTAGTAATTATTATTGTCTCCTTTCTTCTTTAAAATATAAACAATTAATTGTACGATGTTCAATATAATATAATACCAGAGCTGTCGGAAACGCCTTACCGGCAAAAGGCTTTACAATTTACATTTTATTAATTCTAAACAAGGTCACAGGTCACTTCTGAGTTTCCATAAATTCACAATTTTGATCCGTTACCGTATCTACATATTAATAGCATAATCACAGAGTATACATATGCTTTTACGAAGAAACGTTAAACCGGTATTCGAGAGATAGAAAAGATGGAAATATTTTTGTCTGTGACTCAAGACGAAGAAGTTAATCTCTTCGTATAAGTAGTTACATACATAAACAATTTTCTAACATAACTCACGGAAAGTAAAGGTTTACGATCTTATAAATTATCTATCACTGTATAATTACCTACGATTGAAGTATTTAATAAGTAATTCGTTTGTCAGTGGTGCCATCGGGTTATTCCACCCATGGTTATATATTTATTTAACGATGTTATGTTCCGTTATTAAAATAAATTTCTATACTTTTATATATATATATCTAGACTGGTCCGTTGGCGCAGTGGCAAATGCATCTGCTTTCCAAGATAGGGTCCCGGGTTCGATCCCCGGTCAGGTCAATTTAGGAAACGAACTTTTCTAAATTGGTTTGTAGTCTGGGTGTTGCTGGGAGCTCCCCCAGAGTTCGTTGTGTAGTACCCATAGTACAAGCTTACTGCTTAGTTTGACGTCACACAATCTGTGTAATTGTCTGGAGTATTATTATATTATATTATTATATATGAACAATACCTGCGTATCTATTTTCCCTTCCAGGACCTAAATTAGTTATTACGAAATTGTTTTGTGTTGTACTACTCTGTCAAGAAAGTACCGGGAAAAGATCAATAATACACGAAATGTTAGTTATTCATCCAAATTTATTTTATCACCTTCAAAGTATGCTCCTTCAGAAACGATACACTTACGCCAACAAATAATCCAATTATCAAAACATTTTTTAAACGCTAAACGAATTGAGTTCAGTGCTCGCCGCGAATTCTCCTTTATGTCTTCTACCGAATGAAAACGGGTGCCACCAAGTGGTAATTTGAGTTTAGGAAAAAGAAAGAAGTCGGCTGGAGCAATATCTGGTGTATAAGGTGGTTGCTCGATGGTATTTGCTGAGTTTTTGGTCAAAAATTTGTTCACAATGATGGCCTTGTGCGAAGGCGCATTATCGTGGTGCAAAATCCAAGAATTTTCTTTCCACAAATCTGGCCTTTTTCGTCGAATTTGCTCTCTTAAACGCCGCATAACGCCCAAATAATATTCTCTATTTACCGTTTGACCTTCCGGCAAGAATTCCGAGTGCATAACACCTCGATAGTTAAAGAAAACAGTCAACATGACTTTGACTTTTGATCGACTTTGGCGTGGTTTTTTCGGTTTCGGTTCAGTTGGAAGGCGCCACTCCGAAGCTTGTTGACTAATTTGCATGTCAAACTCGCAAACCCACGTCTCGTCACCAGTAACAATGCGTTTCATGAATGTTGGTTCCGAATTAACTCCTTCTAGCATGTCCTCCTCAACGACTCTTATGCGATTAAGTTTTTGAAGAAAATTCAGGTCTTTTGGGGCTAGCCGAGCGGCAACATGTTTCATACCCAAGTGATTATTTAAAATGGTACGGATCGACTCGTGAGACACAGAAAGTTCGGCGGCTATCTCTCTCAAACTTGAATGAGGATTTTCAGCCCTTTTTTTCCTTCACTTTATTCCTTTATTTCCTTCACTTTTGCGATGTTAACTTCAGTTGCAGACGTTGATGGTCTACCAGAGCGAGGCAAATCTTCCATCATATCTCGACCGCTTTTGAACGCTTTGTGCCACTAATAAGCACGTGTTTTTGATAAAGTCGATTCACCGTAAGCCTTCTGTAACATTTTCAGTGACTCCGAACACGAAATTCCATTGGCGATGCAAAATTTAAGACAAACTCTTTGTTCGATGTTTTTGTCCATAATGAAATTCGCAATATACACTAGAATGATATTACTAAAAACAGCACAGTATTTAATCTAAATAACAGATATAACTCAAACTCCGCGCCAAAATGGAAAACAGTTGTGCCAATCTAACAACAACAAAAAAAAAACAAAAAATTGAATTTGGAACCATAAACCATTCATTCCCGATACTTTCTTGACTTAATGTATAATTTTTAGTATAATAATATAATACTGGTACAAACAAAACAATAATATGACACTGGCTGACATAATGGAACGCATAAACACGATTTTAAACCCATTATAGAGGTTTGACAGCATTGGTGCAGATAAAGGTATTAAAGAAGTCACATTCTCTAGGCAACTATAATCTCGAACCAAGAATAAATGGACGGAGCTTTTGTTCTTAGAGCGTGTCCGTTTTTGCTGACCAATTTCTAGACTTTTACTAATGTGCGAGACTAGGGAAGGGTCTCAGTACAACAATACACAGCGGAACATGACATATTTTATTTTTATGAATACTAGGAGCCAAAGCACTTACCATAATATTTACGAGTATTTAGCAAATAATTATTTCAGTTTTGTACGTCAAGTTGGTCATGAGCTGACACGTATTATGCCGACAGTGCGAGTTTGCCATACTTACTATAGGTAACTGTTTTACTCGTCGTTATGTTCAATGAGATAGAAAGTGAGACACCAAAATTCGTTTGACACGCGGTGATAAGAGCGACAACTCATTATGACTCCGTCCAATTCGATTCTTGGTCCAAGATTAAAATGCTATAGTTCAGTTTATTATTTATGTTATTATATAGTTATTATTAATTATTATGTTTACATTAAGACATCCGTATCTACCTATTGCTATTAAATGTATCATTGACAATATATAATTAATGTTATTATATTTCCAAACTTTGTCTCTATTATATGCTCTTTATTATATTAATTTTATATAATTAATGCTTTTTCATATACGTTTTTTAATGATACGATATACATATTTTGCAAATTTAATAACAACCGCAATTCGAAAATTGGGAAGGTATATCCAGTAGGTTACTGTTGTATGTCTAAATGATGAAAAATTTTTCCATTCCTGGTAAAGAAATTCAATACATTATTAATTTTAAATTAAACTCTCCTACCAAGAGAGCTACAAATTATATGTGTGTATGCAATGTGTATGTGATATATTCCATGAATTCACAAATCTAGCAAGGAGCTTTTAAATCAATTTAAATATTCCGCAAATTGGAATATGAATAGTTGTCATAAACGGCAGTATTGATAGACTGTCAAATAATATTCATCCAATAAATATAAGAATAACAGGATTTACACCGACATATTTATAGATTATAAATTCACAATCTTCATTTTTCTTGATAGCGCTCGTCATAAACAAAGAATTAATATTAAGGCTCACAGAACAGCATTGTTTTCTAAAAGTTTTACAGCAATGATACCAAGAGTTTATAATAAATTAACAATAAAGCTTAGAAATTTAGACGATGGCAAATTGTTCAAGAGGAAACTTCATAAATTTTTAATCTTAACAGCATATTACACTGTTCAGGAATTTTTAAGGGATGGAAATATATGAAATGATTATTGTAAAATGACATTTAAGAATCAATGCATCATGTTTCTTTAACTGTTTGATGTTCTTTTGTTTTGTGAATTGATTGTTGATTGTTTGAAATTGATTGACGATGTTCTCAAGTTGACATTATTAATATTTGAGTTATGTAAAGACTATATATAACTTATTATTTGTATGCCGTTTTTAAGGCAGAGCACAGTGGCATTAAAAATTTACTTATATCATATAATTAACTATACCTGTGTCTCACAAATAATAAATAATAAATAAATAAATAAAAAATTAATTATGAAATGGAAATCATTAATCAATCTAGACAGATAATATGCCACCAATGAAAATTTGTTTTAGAGTCAATGTGAGGAAAATAAAGGTGTAAAGTTACTTGTCGTCATACTTATACTCGACAATGTAAAAGAAAACGCCAGTTTTCGTCGCTTCAAATAACAATTACGTAAAATATTAAACACGTCAATATCTCAACGTTAATATTTTCAGACATAAAACTTCGTATTATTATCTTAGTATTATTTTAGAGAATAGACTTCCTCGAAACTGCCGTTTGAAAAGTTGTCATTGCTTAGAGTGTCTAGCAGACTGACAGCATTGCACCTTGGAATAGCCAATCTAATAAAATTCGCTGGCGAAAGAAATTGCCAACCGGACGGTCTCCCGAAGCTCCGACCAGTCTAAAGACTGTCTGATGACCAAACTTTCCATTTTCAGATTTTATTACGTTTATACTTTAAAAAATTCTTCATTAAATCTCTCTCCAAATTTAATATACCCCCAGGAACATGATTATATACTTCTTCAACATTATACGTTTCCTAGTCACGTCTTCATTTAAACATTTTATTTCCGTATTAATATTTCATATCGAATTCAGATAAATATTACATAATAAAAAGCAGGTAAGAAGTCAGTTTATTTTATGTAATAGGTAAACATTGCATAAAAAACGAATTGATATAAATTTAGCAGACAAAACTGTTGACAAAGTTATGTCGCTTTTGGAATTAAAGAAGGAAAGAGTCTAAACATTCTGCCATATGTACTATAGTTATAGTAATATAATCTTAGCTTTCTATCTACCTTGTTAGGAATGAAGCTTGAACATTTTATCTTCATATTTGTCTATGAATTACAATTTTAATGTTTTAGGTGAATTCAAAATCACATAACTCAAAATTTAAAGGTTACTTCATAATAACATCATAATATTGACATGTACTCACTATTATAAAATTTTACCATATTTTAACGTCTTTTGCCGTTAATATTATAATAGGATAACAATGTTATCATACACATTAGGTGCGATGGTGATCATATTATCACCATCTCTATCGATCGATATAAAATGGTGATTATTTTATCACCATCGCACCTGATGTGTAGCAGGTTCCCTAGAATATTACTGTTTTTATGTACTTATGTTATGGCATATGTAACTAAAAAACTTGAACTAACAAAATATGTTATAAAATAAATATATGTGAATAAAATAGTAAAATACATTTTTCAGGACTGGATTTGTTTAGAACAAATATAGTGAAATATTATGGAAATTAATTATGGTTAAATAAATAACAATCTTTCTATTTTTGTTTGCTTAGCTATACAAGCAGATTTTGCATTTTATTTCAGCTGTAGTCGATTTTTCAGGTAGACAGATAGGTTTGGTTACATTAATACGTTACTTGATGTATTGTATTGGTCGTTACCAGCGCCTGTCCCTCTGAAAGCACCGGGACTTTTCCCGCTGGGAGGGCCCACTTGATAGTCCATTTTTTAATAACGAGTTATCGGCCGCAAAAAAATACTTTCGTCTAACATTTGCTTTGAGCGTTTAATAAAACAATTTCCATTTTACTACAGCAAAAAAGAAATTAGCCCGTTTGCTTTCTTAATAATTTTTAGACGTAAAACAAGACTGATCTATGTATGTTCAAAAATTGGCCAATTTTTATATTTAAACACTTTCCCTAATCACAAAGTTTGAAGTATTTATCTTTGTACTTAATTGCGTAATAATATCTATTCTATGAAACATAAGCTGTTCGACAACTATGTAAGTACGAGTATGTAGAAGTGCACAACATTCCTTGATTACATCTACATGAAACTATAATACCACATATCAAAATAACTTGTTGCACTTGTTATAAATATAGATATAAGACATGATTTCTAAAGATGGACTACATAATTTTTAATTTTGCAGAGTTAAAGTAGTTCCGTAAGTGTTATATAATAAATGTGCAGAGTAAATTCATATACGTGCTTATCATACGAGGCATTCATATGACAGTTTAATAAAGTTTCAAAACTTCGTACCTATGTATGTGTATAATGATTTATTAAGTACATACCAACTGTTTTTATTGCTTACGCGTAATATTACAAAATAAAACAACAATGAAATTGTTTTAATCATAAAACAATTTCTGTGTCTGTAATGAAAAACCTAAGTGAAAGTTTTTTCATTAAATATTACCAAAATAGATTATTCGGTATATATATTACGTAGTTTCTAAAGAAAAATATTCTATGATAGCTCAGTGCAAATCATTGTCATTAAACAGTAGGTATACTTACTTACCTAAAACACTGCGTCACCATCAACAGCGTATTTGAAAATTTCTCTTAGATACTTAAAATCTGTGTCAGTTTTGAAACTAATGTATGTACTTACAAAAAATATAGAGAAATTTATGCATCAGGTCACCAATATACCGATCCGGTAACGTATCCGAGAGTTTGCATAATTAAAGCATTTTATATCGATCCGAAAACTCGGAAATATCTGCATATGTGTGTCAATTATATTTCTTTTAAATGAAGTGAAATATTGGTCTCAGTGTAAATATATTGCACGTGAATTCGAAAACTATGTTAAAATTTACATTCTCAACTAATTCGTTTCGTTTTGATTAAATCTCAGTGTTAGATTTTACATGAACTGTAAATATATTCAATATACATACATTTATGTATTTATGACAGCAATAAATAAACAGTTTTATACATTCGTAATTCATTATACTGTCAAACTATTAGTTCATTAGCCTTCAAACCATTAGCTTATTATTTTGATGACACTATCATATAGCACCTCTTGTAAAACATTTAAATAATCACTTATATAGCGGTTATTTTCTCTCCGTTTTTTTTATTTCTCTGTCCACTACTTTTATTTTTAAATCTGGTGAATTCATAATGAGTAAATACACATTTTTACTGTAAACTGTCCATTATTATTATTACTCTGCGTTATGTTATGTTATTCAATTTACAACATGCAGTTGCAACGAATATTCGGTTACTAGTATTCGATAGATTCGGTATTTGACCTACTCTGCCTATTTTCGCTATTCGGCCGAATATCGAATCACTATTTAGGTGTACCTAGTATAGTGTACATGAATGGAACAGTTATCAGATCATGGATAATTGTAATAAATTATTTATTTTATTTTCTATATTTTGTGCATTTTGTTCTATTTTTATGTTATTATGTTATTTGTTTGTTGAGTTCCCAACTGAAAATCAGCGTCATGTGCGTGTGACATTGTGCTGAGTTAGGAACCATTTCGCTGCTGCAGTACTGATCTATTATTGTATAACGCAAAAAAATTGTACTATTTATTATTATAAAAATTATCCATCTTATCTATCAATCTCTATTCGGCGGAATATTGAATTTCGAATCACTATTCTGCCGTAAACCAAAACCTAAAAACAAGAATAAGAAATAACAAAAAAACACAGTAAATTAATCAAGTAACTTTTATAACTACTGAACATAATATATTCTACATTCGAGAAAGCGTAAAAGATCAAAGGAAATGTAACGTAAGCAAAATATTTTTCTAAGAGGCTAAAAAAGGTAAATGAAACCTGCCTACTTATTATGTAGTTTAGTCATTAGAAGCGTAGTAACAGCGAGCCAATTATTAAGCAGGGTGCGCGATCCTTGCAATAATGCGGTTTGTGCGCCAATTTTCGTACGTGCATTATTCAGCCCGAATAGTTTGGCCGAGTATTCGGCTATTCGGTTGTGTTCCTGGCTGAATATTCGGTATTCGGCCTATTATATTAGATATTATTTGTTGAAGCACTAATTATTACAGTTCGGGTCTACGAGAAGAAGCGAGAGACGTGGCGGCTCGAGCTATTGGCCACTTCATAAAAACTTTCAAGACGAATTCACGCGCACGGTGTTATTTGTACTTATTGTAATTTATTCTATGTCTTCTGTACAATATAAACCAGAAACAAGTACAGACCAGAATCCTAACAATTGTTACCGTAGAAGCACCGACTTACTGTAAATGGAAAAAATTAGCCGAAAGCGACTAATTATTATTTAGTTAATAATCGGTAATCAATTACAAACCAGACACAAGTACCAGTCCATTATCATTTGAAGTCTTAGGACCCTAACAATTGTTACCGTAGAAGCTTGGACTTACCATAAAAGGGAAAAAATTAACCGAAAGCGACTAATTATTATTTAGTTAATAATCGGTAATCAATTACAAACCAGACACATGTACAGTCCATTATCATTTGAATTTTCGGTAGATTTTCCCAAAATTTTCTTTTATACAAACCTTGTCGTGACAATTACGAACACAACAAAAAAAATCAGCCGAGTCGGTGGAACCGTTCTCGAGTGTGATCTTTCATACATGCGGCAATCGATTTTTATTTAAAGCCCGATCAGAAAAACAGAAAACCTGGTCTAGCGGAGCTTTTTCTATTGCAACACCAAGTATAGTCACACTCAAGTGAATTGGTAAGTTTAAAAAAATTATTGTACATTCTGTCTTTTATTGCTTACGCTGAGACAGCAACATTGATTTATTTTTAATATTGTTGTCATTGGAAATTCAAACATTTCTAATTTTGATCTTTCAAATTAACCAAAATTTTTTTTTATTAAAAATGTAAATGAAATACACCTGTAGGTATATGTACATACTTAACCTGAAAAATTAATAAATAGCATTTTTCTTAGATCAAAGGACAGTTGGGTTAAAATCAAATAAGACCGTCAAAGCTAGTAAGATTCTTTATATTTTAATTTAGCTAATTTTCAATGTGCATATTATATGATGTACTTACCAGTCATTTTGACAACTAGTCAGTAATGTTATTTAAAGGAATAGAGTCCAATCCTTCGGACTTTCTTTCCGATAAATACTTAAATACACTACGAATCACTTTTCTCTCACGACGATGAATTGTTTTCGGCATTTTCTCGCATAAAAATCTAACGAACTCAGAAAGTGAACCGGGTTTACACTGTCTTAACAATCAACGTTTGACAATGGTGACATTTCAAAGTTACTGTTGCCAGTAGTAGAAATTAGTTCCATTTCTTTTCCACAATATGGCGAGGTTTTTTATATTTCTGGTCAGGCTTTATACAAGATTATTAACGCTCAAGCTAAGTCGCTGTACTCGATACATTTAATCTCATACTTAAAATTCCAATGTGCGTATGTTCGTGATTCTTCTCTTCCTTAACGGCTTGACCGATTTTGATGAAATTTAAAACGGAAATGGACTAAGACCCGGGGAAGTACATAGACTATACTTTTTTAATGCGGACAGAGTCGCGGGCAACAGCTAGTAGTTGAATATTTCATTTATTTAAAGTGAAAAGGTTTTAAATGTACTTATGTAGTACGTATATATAACGTTTTTAGGGTTCAGTAGCCAACTGGCAAAAAATGGAACCATTATAATTTTTTCCTGTCCGTACGTCGGTTTTTATATCGCAGTCATTTTATTCGGAGATTACTGTCACTATACTCAGCCCAAATAAAAAAAAGACAACGCCGCCGCGTATAACACAGTGAGGCCGGCAAAACTATACCTCACCGTGTACACAGTAACACGCACAACTATGCCTCGCATTATTAGTTTCAACTAGCTTTGTAGCACCGTGATGTAAATAAAAATTACATTATTTGATAAAAACATTTATATTCACAGACATTATTATTCGCGCTGTCTAATGATGCACATACTGATGGTCTGTGTGGTGTGTTACCGTTCCTATAGTTATAGCCGTTTAACCATATCGTCCTTGAAGAGCTTTTGAAGAGGAGTACCTATGATCTTTCGTTATTTTACAGAAAACTTAAATTAGCTATGATTTGAGAATTTTCTCAGTATTTTTACATTTAACCAATAGTGATTCATTACAATACAGTGGTTCAATAGTGGTTCAGATCATTATCTGAGTGCATTCGAATAGTTTCCTTTTATGCAGAAAATCCTGTCCGTTATATTTCCTAGAAAATATAATACTAGCCCTGTTCGCATCCGGAAAAACAAAGAGAATAAGCTGCGATCTATCACGTACCGATTCTGTCTGAAGGTGGTTCGAAGGCATATATGATCGTTACCCTTTTTGAATTCTAAAAGATCTTTGAGAAATAGTTATACGCTTCTGTTCTTTCATAGTAAAATTACCATTAAAGACTTTATAAGCATAAGTCTGTTAATAACGATACGGCTATAAAAACGATTTATTTGCAAGATATTAAAATGTTTTATGTGGATTATTTCATATTTATTAGATACTCATCTTTTGAATCTATGTTGGCGTAAATGTTTTCTAATGAGGTATAGGTACGTAATTGTCTTTCAAACAGAGCAGTACCTATACAAATCCGTTCCGTTCCGTTAGTGTTTGAATCGTGTTCGAACACAACATGTTTTAGATTAGGTAATAAACTTATTTCACACAAACTTGTTTCAGTTTTGTTCATACAACGGTATTATAGATTTAAAAGTGAAATATGTGTGATTTTGTGTCATGTTTTCAAATGAGATATGTAGATAGGTATCTAATTATCTCGATTTGACGTCAAGATAAAATATAATAAAACCTTTAGGTAATGTTATGGAGAACACAGATCACACAAAGTGAACAAAATAATTGTTTCTGCTGTATTATAATTTAAAAAAACAGTGACATACATATAATTGTAGATTGTTTGTCATGTTTCGATTGGTTTTAATTTCTAAGTAAAGTTAAACTCGTTGCCTTTGCCGTTTATGCATGCTTACCTAACAGTCATTAATTTTATGTGAACTCTTTATGAAGACTTTTATTAGTGTAAAGAAAGTGATATATCGTCGTTACGGTGAAAATTGCAATGAAAATCTTGATGACGCTGTTACCTCATAAAAAGATATTATAGGTAATCTATGATCGAGAAATTTAGTCTTTAATAGCTGTAAGAGCAAACAAACAAGTTAGTAATGATGCTATATGGAGCTTCAGACAGCAATTGATAGCACCTTCATATAGGTTCAGATAGTATTTAGTAAAATCTCTGTACGTATTCTTCTTTATTCTTGGCTTAGACATTTTGAACATTTTTTTATATGTATTTTTTGTATTTTCCATTTGTTTCGAGTATTGATTTTTTGCTTTTTATGTATAAGGTAATTAAAAAATTTCGGTACACATATTATCCAATGCCGTTTCTTTTTTCTAACTCATAATATATTTTATATATAAATAACATGTTATGTAACTAAACTAAATAATATAAAATTAGAGGTAATTAAACATGTGTTCTTACGTAAGTAACGTAAGTTCTTCTTCTTCTTAAAAAAAAAAGCTATGGAATTAGAAAGTTCTTAAACATCTTTTATTATATATCTTTTATTATATAACATAATTTACACAGGCATATAAATATAATAAATATGTATCTGTAAGAAATATAAGCAAATAAAAATAATAGATTATGTGATGATTTCATTGAAAAGGTTACGTTATTTATACAAATAAAGCTATCAAGACAAAACTGTTGTCGTCTGTAATGGCCTCGCTACCATCAATTCGCTACCTACGCAAGGTTTCAATAATACATTCAACTACTTCATAAGCTATCATCGATATCTTTCACGCAGTTATGTGTGACAACTTAACGCCAAATTAAACGTCAATTTGTATTCTAATAGAATTTTGCTTATAAAATACGTAGCATTATCACACTCATTTTTTAGTTCAATTCAACTCAGAAAATGTTTGGAAAAAACGTGTAAAATAGGGGATGAACTGTCTGACACTCATCATCGCCCAATCTAGGTTACTTAAGCTAGAAATATGAAAGTACTGTGACTTCCTTTTATGACAGCGACACAATAAGAAGTGATCCGACTTCCACACTGACTATGTCGCGGGCAATAGCTGGTATACTACATCTTTTTTATCTGAATATTAAAAGATGACTAAGTTACTTCATATTTTACAATATTTACTAACGGGTCTATGTCGCGTTTATACTTTAAGGCTAATTACCTATTTTTATCCTGACCTTTCGACCGGATTGCACCGATCGTGGTCAAGGGCAGACTGCTGAAGATGAATGACGTCTTCGTAGCGTGCGGTTTTTTGCAACTACCCACACTCATTCTAGGCATTTCTTAATTTTTGTTATTGTCACTGTCGGTACTTCGACACACCACACTAACGACATCTACATACTGGCGACGTCCGGTTTTCCGGCTCCGGACACACTCACTGATCACAGGATTCCATGATGTTGATAAGCGGTATCCATCTTCCCGGTTGAAATTATGGCATTTCTTGATTTCAACCGCCTCTCGTGCTATTCTGGAATAATAGTGTCGATCGATGGAAAGGACCTGTGGCTGATGCAATTCAATCCAGTGATTGGGTCCTTACTCCAGCAAGTGCTCGGCAATGACTGACCTATTTGTCTGTCGTTTTCTGACAGCTGTGATATGTTCTTTGACTCTTTCTGCTATTGTTCTTTTCGTCTGTCCGATGTAGGAACTACCACAGCTGCAATCCACCTTGTAGACACCAGGTGTCTGGAAGGGAATGACATCCTTTGGAGTATGCAGGTGCTTTGCCATTTTAGAGTGCGGACTATATTTGATATATGAATTTTATATCTGATACATGTACTCATTTCTTAAAGATTATAGTTAAGTGTACCATAAGACGAATTACGATAATACACATAATAATACCTCGAGTCCAAGTACTGACCTGGCTGGGAGTCGAAAGAAGGTTCTTTGGCTTAGAAGACACTAATCACTGCAACAAAGGGCCAGCCTTTTTCTAATACTTACATAATAAGTGTATAGTAAGAAAAGTCGCGATAAATCTATAATTGTATATATTACGTATTTTCATGTGGTCTTTTTATTATGTCAAAAGCAAACAATTTTTCTTATATTAATAAGTATGCAATATAGTTGACTAGGATTAGAGGAAGACTAAGATTGACACAAAAAGCAATATTTTATGAGTGTAAGCTGAAAGAAACATCAAAGCACTCACATTCTTCAATAAAGGTATATATGAAAAAATGGTGTAGATATGCTGTGTTAAACAACATCAAAGGATATTTTTTTTTCCTAAGGTTGATTAACGAAACACGTAGAATAATAAATTTGTATTTCGACGGAATATAGTCCAAAAAAATAATAAAATAAATTTTAATTGAGTATATATATGTATATATATATATTAAATTATTAAAATTTATTTTATAATTTTTATATACAGGGTGCATATGAAAACGGGACAGTTACTTTAATGGATGAAAGGGCATAACTTTAGTATGTAGTTACAAAAAGAATTATCGAAAAAATGTATCCGTTTAAGAGTTATGACCGTTTTAATTTTCAAGTGTTATCCCCACCATTTCTCGTAAAATTGGGTTGATCGTGTACAGTTACAGATTTTAAATCTTACGTTTTTTTTATTTTGTAATAATTTCATCCGTTACTGAAATACAGCCTGAAAACCATTTTCGAAAATAATGCGTATACCCCAATGGGGGTTTATATTTTTGTAAAGTAATATAAAATATAAACTAGATTTTAAAGTTATTTGGACTGTTCAATAAAATAAGTATAGATAACAGTTGTAACATGTTACAAGCTAAACTACACGATAAAGGAACGGATAAATATACGTAAAATCTACCGAAATTAATTTCTGTTTATTAAAAGCCGGCTAGATACGTCTTTGATTGGAATAACCCCTAACTGAACTTGTTTTTACCTCTTGAAAATGAGCAGCCTGTCCTAGTACGAGTATGACTCGTGTACCGAGGGTTCTGTGCTATAAATAAAAATTAATTCTACTGCAGAACGGTTCATTGTATCTTTCCAGTTTTTCAAGTCCTACAATAGATAGTAGGTATATAGAATTATCATACATAGATTTAAAAAAATATTTATTTTTGTATATTTTTTACTTATGCGTGTGAATGAAATTTTTCTTCGTGCTTTTTAAGAGTCAGAGTGAATGGAAAGTGTTTTGATGATTATTCAAAAAGTACAGACTGACATTAAAATAAGCCTTGAAAATTGTGACATTTGTTGCATTGAGTTACAAACTTAAATATTTTACAGGACATTTATATATTTTTCTATAGACTTTTATATTTTTTGACTTGATAATTTAAATCGTTTCTGAGGAACAAAGTCTTAACAGACAGACAGATAACAAAGTGATCATAGAATAATTCTGATTTTTTTATTACGTGGCACTGGACTCTAAAAACCATTTTTTCATGTAAATGGAATATATAGTCTGTGTATCACATCGATGTTAGTTCACACATTAATGACTTTTATCGTGGCAGTACAAATATTATACGATACACTTATCTGTATAAGAGAATCGCGAGCGGGACCTATCGGGGTTAGTGAACAAAACCTTCTCCTACTTCCCATAAGTAATAAGCAATAATAGCATCTAAAGTAGGTGCATGTGCTAATATTTTTTTCAATTGACATTGCACTGGGAGCAGGGACCGAAAATGTTTTTCTGAATGTTTACATGATAAAAAAAAGTGTTTTGTCTATTTTTTCTACGGCCAGTTTTAATTTTACTGTAACATTAAAAAAACTCGCTACATACTTCAACACGAAACTTTTCGAACTACGATTGCAGCCTCAACACATGAGATAATAGACAATGTAGTAAATACCTACATATTGTTACACTGTATCCCTTAACGGGGTAGTCAGAAAGGACGGAGTGCATTAGAAATTACATTAGTTATTAAGTACGAAACTGATTCTTGCTTGGATAGATGTATGTATAATAAGAATATAATTCAAATGTATTTCTTTGTGTTTTGACCTTTTTGGCGATCTTTAGTCTCAAAAACAAATGATAATTGTTTTTGAAACTAGTTTTGGGAACGGTTGCATTAATTTGAGTAACATTTTTAATAAATTAATGATTTTTAAAAATGTGATTTTTACCACTTTTAAAATTAATTTTAAGATTTAATAAGATTATAAACCTACTTCTTATAGTATTAATAACAATAATTATAGGTATTTATGTAACCAATGTGAACTTATTTCATATATCTGTTAGTTCATATATTACGTATCCGTTTATGTCTTTTATATGTAACACTGATTCTCTAACTATAGAACACTTGTAATCACAGTCTAAAAAAATATTTAAAAAATAATTGAGAGTTTGCAAATTAAATAAAATATAAATCTCTCCATCCTCTCTGATTACTCCATTAGGGATACAGCGTGTAGATATACGTATAAATATTGAGATGTAAATTAAATAATAGGTAGCAAATGATTTGAAACACCAGTAATACGAGCATAAATCATTATAGTTATTAAATTATAAAATACTTTGTGTAATATTGTATTGCTACTTTGACTATGTTATTGTAACAATGCCTGCTAGTAATTAAAATAAACAAGAGACTTACCGATAGCTTTTTCGGAATATTTCGTAATCCAGTATGATAAGTGATAACTAAAAATCCTATAACACGATATTCAATAATAATTTTTTATCATTCATTCACTAACATTCCTATTTACAAACACAAAATATTTATAAACTACTGCGAGATTTCCCGCGCAAAGTTTTTTTTTAATGACCGCTCCGCGTTTGTACCAGCCAGTGAGCAGCTTGCGAACAAGTGTGGCCTTCACTTACACGATGCGGTGACTTGATGCTTTGCTACGATCCAATCCGCCCTCGATGGCATATCATTCGATTCCGGATTGACCACAAAATGAATTTAAAAACTAGGTTACTGTGCTCTATGAGCTTACCTGAATTATGATAATACATCAGAGCCTACTGTGAATTAGAATTTCGAATCTATCGTTTTATCAAAAAGCTATGTTTGATAGTGTTCCTATTACACAATAGACATATCACACAATTGACGATTTTTGTAGAATCACATCTTATAGTATATAGTTTGAATAATAATTAAGTACTTAGATTTGAAAAGTATAGTGTTAGGCGCATGTTAGGCGTCTTTTTCGAATTACGACTTGTCTTTCGTATTTATTATAAAAAATAAAACATTATGTAGCGTGTTTATTTCTGTAATAATATACTATGTAATGTTTGTCTGTAGTTACATAATATGTAGGTAGATGTGAACTATTTAAAAACTAAATAACAAAACAATATCTTTCATGTTATTAGTATTACACATACTACATGGGTAATCAGAGAGGATGACGTGCCAAGCATCGCGGTTCTTACATACTTTTTTTGCCTTCATCAATATCATCATATCAATTTGATGTAAATATTTGAATGTGAAATAAAAATATCTTATTGAATGAAACTGTTTCACTTAATTTAGATACACGTAGTATCCACTAAGGATCGGATCATCCAATGTTATGATTACAGCTTTTAAAAACATTAATGAAAGCTATGATTGCACACTATTAGAATAACGCAACAGTTTGTAATGAAATGTAATATGTTATAATTTATTAAAGTATTAGATATCAAAATGAAAAATAAAAAATAATATATTACTTTCTTCTACGATAAATATGATAGATGTGTACATTTCTAAATATATCAGACAAACTTTTCAAAATTGATTCCCACATGGCTCTCCTCATTGTCCGCTTTTGCCTTTTCGTTCCAAAATTAACATATGCTTTTCGCTGTTCTTTAATTTTTTAAATTTCAAACTCTTTAAAATCTGTAGACAATATTCTCAAAAATAGACTATCTAAAATAATATAAAAGCTCTTTTGTTGATGACAGGGTCTGGAATCAAGCCTCACTTCCTATCTGTTATGGAGGCCTGGGCATACGCAAAATCTCGAGTGTGTCACTGCCTGCTTATCTTTCGTCAGCCTACAGCACGGAAAACCTTTTCATATCTGTTATTCGCCCTTCCTTAGGATCGGTTGAGGTGCCGTGCTTGACTGATGCTCGAAATGCTTGGTTAAGTATTTGTCCGAGTACTAACCTGCCTACCTCGACCTTTTCTCAGAAACACTGGGATGAGCCTCTATGCAAAAATGTTCATTTACAACTTTTAGATTCTTGTAGTACCGAAAAAGATTGGTCTCGCCTCCTGGCCGTTTCTGAGAAGGAGTCAGGACACTGGTTGAAGGTAATACTAACCTTCCTCACCGTTGCCTCTGTGGTGATCTCGTTGATGTACTAGGTCACCACGGTTTATCTTGTTTACGTAGTGCGGGCCGCCTGTCACGACATGCTGCCTTGAATGACGTTATTCGGCGGGCTCTTGTCGTCGCTGGCGTTCCTGCAGTCTTAGAGCCTGTAGGTATTGCGCGCAGCGACGGCAGGAGACCGGATGTTTTGACGCTCATTCCTTGGAAACTTGGAAGATCGCTGGTGTGGGATGCCAGTTGTGTCGATACACTTCCTGTTTCCCATGTGTCGGCGACTTCCAAGTCAGCAGGTGCCGCGGCTAGCACTGCCGAGAACTTGAATCAGCGTAAGTATGCGACTCTCTCTGAGAATTTCATATTTACGCCCTTTGCAGTCGAAACTTTGGGTCCCTGGGGCCCCGAAGTCCATCGACTGGTTTCTGATATTTGTAAGAGACTCGTCGAGGCTTCGGGCGACCGCTGGGCTGGCAGCTTCTTCTGCCAACGAATCAGTTTAGCTATTCAAAGAGGCAATGCTGCCAGTCTGCTGGGTACCTTAAGCAATGACAGCTTTCTAAGCGGCAACTTTGAGGAAGTCTATTATTTAAGATAATGTGTAGTTTTAAGTTTGTAAATATTTACGTATGTATGTACTTTTTGTTAATGTAAATAAAGATAAAGACTGCAATGTAATATTTGTAATTAGGTATTCGATAACTATTACTACGCATTGTAGTACAATAGAATTATTTCATGTTTTCATGTATTGATTGTATGATAGGAGTATTTTATATATTGCGAAAATATATCTCTCCACAGAGAACATTATATTAGGTTTATACGTACATTGCTTATAGAGTAAAATAACGAAATTAATATTCCGACTTTCTAATTTTGGATTCCTCTTTTATTATGTAAATTGTTATTGGAGTAGACGAAACGACCTTGTCAATATCATAAAACCTAATCAACTTGTATAATATGCATTCCAAATAATAAAATTATTTAAATAATGATACTTTATGATCTGGATTCTATTTTAGGACAGAATACATTCATAATGAAGACTAGCTTTACTATGGAGCTACGTTCTCGTTAAAGATGTAGGTTGTAGTTGTACGTCGTACAAATAAAATCCACGACAAGTTTTTAACGAAAATATTTCTTTAAGATGACGCAGCGATAAACAATAAAATTTGTCTAAAAAAAATTAAAAAATTTATATTAATTAAAAACTTAAATTTTAAATTAAATTTTTATTTCGTGCTTTTTAAACACTACGATCTACACTCTATCCCCACATTCACGCAAATACTTTCCGGGACGATACACGAAATTGAAACACGAGATCGTGCCTCGCCGAAATCTGAGTATTCTGACAATAGTTGTCTGATCCATCATCAGACCCTGATCACCATCTATCTATCTATAACCTATTCATAGAGACCATTTCAATGAGCCTAAACATGATAGATCTACTGTAAGTAACGAGGAGTTGGATGTCCTGCTGACTTCAGATGATGCTGCAGCAACTTGTCAAGGTTACTATGTTATTGTGACATTATTGAAGTCACAGTATACTTAATTTCGCATCGATTAGATTAATAGAAGATGCTCGCGTCCCTTTAAAAACTAAAAAAGAGCTAATATTTTTCAAACGACTAAACCGATTTTGATAAAACATGTCTAAGTACCACCGCTAGAAAACATACTTTCAAATAAAAAAAACCACATCGTAATCGGTCTATTAGTTTAGGAGCTACGATGCCACAGACAGACACAGATACACATACACACAGACACGTCAAACTTATAACACCCCTTCTTTTGCGTCGGGGGTTAAAAATAGAGCTTCTGCGCGCATACATATCCCATACAAACGTGCGTGAACAGTATGTTTAGATTATTATAACAGAAAATTTAGTCATAAATCGGTCCCGTTATAGTTGGAAAAGTATAAATCTCTGTTTTAAAAGATGTGTAATTAATCGTAATCGTGTAAAGCAACTAACTGGTAATGAAATAAAGAATCAGGTTACCAAATATCACTTTCATACGTTTTGTAAGCACTTAGAAAAATTGACATCAATGCCGACAAAGTTTCCAATGCGTCGCCTTAAGACATAAATACAAACTGAAACGTGAACACTTTTTATTCGAAATTACTATGTTATAGCGAAATCCCATATAGCCTACATAAATAATTTAAGTCTTCTTTAGTAGTACGAAGTCAAAAACTTATTATAAATAATACCATTTCGGATTTTTACGTTTAATGTAATTTATCACATTTTTAAAAACAGTTATTATAAAAGTTATTGGTCTACGCTGTCTTCAAGTGAATTCATTATTTTATATTATACTGCACATCGCGGAGTTCTTAATAACACATTATAACCTTAATAATTTTTAAAACACACTCCTACAACGTACTTACCTACAGCATGTAATCAATTTAATATTAGTAGTCATACGTAATATAATTGTGAATCGATACATTCAAAGTTGAAAAAAAAATCAATAAACGAGCGATACGTACTCTTTTTGCTCACATAAATGTAATTGTTTCTATGCTGCGTGCGTTGTATTTTGAAATTACATATTATGTTAAAGTTTATTATAATAATTTTATAAAGGAAAAACTTTTATTTCTTAAATGTTATTAATTTCCAGTGTAAGTCAATCGAAGTACAACGTTAACCGGCTGTTATTTGCAGGTATAGTCACGTCTTAATTAAGACTATTTTATTCCCTTTATTGTCAAACACCAGCTATTCGTCGCGACTCTTTTCACGTGATATTGAATTCAATAAATAAAATAACTCCCAAAAGTGACCAGTTTGATTGCAATCGAATGAATGGTATAATAGACACATTCGGAACAAAGAAGGAAACATTTATTTTTACGGTTCCCCTTATTGTTTTGCCATGTCCGTCTGTTTATCTGTCTGTCCGCGGTTTAACGCAAAGATTTCTCGTACTAAAAATCTGTAATTTGGTTTAGTAGTTTGGTGGATACATATTAACCACGCTGACAAAGCTGTGAAATAAAATCTTGAAAAAAACATTTTTTTTCGGTACCTCCCACACACATGAAGCGAGAATGATTAATTTTTTACTCGTCTGTTTCATTGTGTGAGGTGTCGTTGGATAGGTTTTTAAAAAAATATGGGGGATACATAAAGCATATTTTTCGATTCTGGACCTTTTTGCGAAATATTAGGCATAAAACTGGTCATCTTTGTAGCAGTCAAGTGCCGCTACCAGCCCGCCTACTAGTTAAACCGTTGTTTTTGGATATGTGAAAAAATTCACGGTAGTAGTACATACAACGAAGTTAAAAGGAAAACTACCACAGCTAAGTAGGCTTCACAAGTTAACGAGTAAAAGACAACCAGCTTATAAAATGTACTTGGATAAGTAAGTTTCGTAATATAGGTACTCATAGTATCAAAAAGTCCTCTTCTATGTACAAATATTGTGACGTGCAAGTACTAAACCCTACGCTGTGGCTCAACACGCACTTGGCCAGTTTATTATTGTATATTACATAGGTTTACGTATATATTTTAATTTTTCATTTCCCGTTAAAGTTTCGATGTTTTTGAAATTTCGATATATGTATTTAAATCATATATCTATTTACGTATATTTTATCCTTAAGACATCGTCTATCTGTTTCAGTACGCGTACTGACAACTGACATTACATTTTACGTTCAGTAAGAGAACGTTAATGTAATAAAAAGTGTTCGAATCGTGTTCGCATTTTAGATAATGTTTCGATGTGTAGGTACTTCTCAGTATTACATATTATTATATACATTATTGTAATCGGATGTCGGATACTGGAATCGGTGTGACGAATGCCTTTTCAGAAACTAATCCAAGTTTACAATTGCAAATGTCAATATCCGGCAAGTGTTTAAAAGTGGAGGATAATATTTTAATTTCTGGTTTCATAATGAATACAATTTTCACTTTACTTTGGTTTTTTTAGCCTTTAAGTCATATTAGTTTAATACACACGTAGGTACATTTACGGTGATGCGAGTCACGTAGTGGCTTCTTAAACCTTGTTATCTCATAAAATCTGTTACAATTACGAGTACAAAGTGAACGTTTGGAACGAACATTGAGTGGACCACCTCACCGTGAATTCTGATTATAATTATTGTAGTTATTGTGCTCGAATTATAACAAGGTTATATTACAATTGAATATAAATTTTAGGGTTCCAAAAGCAAAATGACTACAAGGAACCTATTGACGAGCAAGAACTGTACTTTTAGGTGGAATTTTTAAAAGGAAACAAAACCAATGATTTAATACAAGGATTCGTGCCAGGCCAAAATTGGAAGACACATTATGTATATATAAAAATACATACATACATACATATCCTTAAGCTGTATCCCTAACGGGGTAGTCAGAGAAAATGCAGCGCCAAGTATCGCGATCCTCATACACTTCTCTCACCTCCTCAAATCTCATTATTCTCTTAAGACACTTTCGCATTCTTTGGCTATTTTGTCTTCGTAAGTTGACCTTGGTCTTCCTTGGTTTCTGCTACGGCTCCTTTCGCTCTGCAGATTTTCTGCGTTAGTCTTTCATCACTCATTCTTTCTATGTGGCCGAACCATCTGACCAAAAATACACTCTAAAAAATTTACAAAAAGAATGCTAGGAGGTGCCATGCTCAATAGAACCGTTATAAGTTACGTTACGTCTGTCTGTCCGTTGGTATATGTCTCTCCCTCCCACAACCGATTATTTTCATCTTTACACTTACTGAATTTAAAGATAGCAGAGACGTAAATTAGTGACCTAAAGTAAGAAACGAGAATAAAAAATTAAACAATGGGTATTTTGTTAACGTTTAAATTTTTTACAATTCCATACCTCGCAAGGGTAAAACGGAACCCTTATCACTACTCATCATATCACTAAGTGTATGTGTGTCCATCTGTCTGACCAAAACTCTTATCTCATCAACGAAGTACATATCAAGGTATAAAACAGTCGTAAATATCGAAGTATATATACAGGTATCAAGCGGTTTATGTCAAACGCTTAGGTGTACGGTTTCCTGGAGGTGTCAAACATTCAAGGTTTTAAGTCAACGCAATCGAAAATTACTGCTGTTTTTGAACTTAAACAAACCTGTAGGGTACTTCTCGTTGACCTAGAGTCATGAAATTTCGTAAAAAACAACATCTCGCAGCATAAAGAGAAAAATCGAGAAAAATATTTTTAACAGCTGTAGAACACTAAATTAATGCGTATCCGATACGTTCTTAGTCGGCTTTTAACATTCACCTTAACGGGAATTCGTTGTGTTATTTTATTTAGGTATTTATGAAATGATGTAGAATGTAGAGGAAACCATCCCACCTTTGCTCCATAGATATTTTACAGTGTTTACTACTACTTAAGTATTTAATATACCTGTGTGCGTTATTACTAATTAATTTATAGACAACATAAAAATTAACTTTCAGTGAACATTTAGTTATTCATAAATACTACAGGTTTTTAATGAACACTTACTCGTAGAAGATTATTTTTACACGATTTACTTACCTTGTAATAACGAGTCATACACATCACGTCAAATGTGTTATATTATTTTCAAGTGAGTCATTAATCTTAACGCAATGATCATACTGTAAATATGGTGCTTGACAAGATTAATGTACAGAAGTGGTCAAGATGATGCATAATTGAAGACATTATATGACTTGATAGTGAAAAATTACCTAAATTATCATATGTAAATAGATAGGTACGAGTACACATCACATACGGTATATAGAGGTACTACAAATCATTATTGATTCATTTTCCAGTTGATTATGTGGATGAAAAATAAAATTGAGATTTGAGGAAGCGAAAGAGGTATGTAAGGACCGCGACGCTTGGCGCTCCGTACTCTCTGACTACCCCGTTAGGGATACAGCGTGAATATACATATGTATGTATGTATGTAAAAATAAAGAGTTAGAAAAAGTTTAGTTGATATCATTATGTATTTTTGACAGTAAAAATATTTATTAATTTTATAAATCTATTTTTAAGTCGCTAGTGGTAATTTGCTGAATATTTGATGTGAATATCAAACACTCTGTATAGTGTATGTGTAAGTGTATTAATTGTGTTTAACAAAGCTAGCAACAGGAACGTAACATTCCTAAAAACATTGTGATTTGTGGTCGAATAAACTGTTACAAATAATATAAAATAGTTAAAATACATCACAGTTTGAAAGAACAGAGAAATAATTATTAAAAAATGAAATCATGTTTTCACCATTTTATGCGAGACATAAAATTATAAAATGTATTTACTAACTAGTCTGGCCGAGTAAAATATATAAAGAGTGTGCCAGCTACTTGTTTTCCACACAGCTATGCAATTCTTTAAGAACTCGAATCGCCAAGCGAGACTCGCTCGACAATTACCTCACTTCATATTCAAACCCACTTGGTCTTCAAATGGTATTCTCTAAATCAAAGACCTTGGAAGCGAATTTGCCGATGATTGTTTTAAAAGTAAATATACATACATACATATCTTCCGCTGTATCTCTAGCGGGGTACTCAGAGAGGACGAAGCGCCAAGCGTCGCGTTCCTTACATACTTCTTTCGCTTCCTCAAATCTCATCATTCTCCTCACACATTTTCGCCTAGGTGTGAGAGAGTAAACATCTCAGTCGATATTTCGACTTAGTGTATTTTAACTTCTTCTGAGATAATTACGTTAAATAAAACTTGTTTTATGTAGATTTATTTTGATATGATTGATATATTTAGCGAAACGTAAAAAAATTCATTTACGATAACCGCCGCCCTCATCGATGCGGCGTTAGTATCTCTGTCGACTTTAGAGATTAGCAATTCTCAGTTGACAATCTCACCGTGAATTCAGAAGTGAATTCGACACACACACTGTCTGTGTCACACTTGTGCATTCGTACATAATAATGCCATGCCCTGTGCTGTGCAGCCTACATTCCGCTCACGCCAAGACCTCAGGAGCTTATAATGGCCATGGGGTTAATGACCTATTTTATCGCTGTCACTATCTGATTCCGCTTTATCATCTGTAAGTCTTATTGCTATAAGTTGATGCCTAAAATTAACTAAAAGTTGGTTTATTCTCTGACCTTAAACGGAAATAACATAACTTTATGTGTATTAATCTAGCAATTGCCTAATTTTTATATTGATCGAAATATGTATTATAATCTCAATCAAATAGATAGTTGTTAAAATCGCTATCACAGAAATCGCCGAACGTTTCATCACATACAGTACAAGTAAGTATTAATCCAAACAAATAAAATTTAAAAAAAATTATTGCATACTGATAACTGTTTCATTTTAATACGACATAAGTAAGACCATAAAATATCTCTTCTTTCCTATCAACAGTCGTTCTATTGCCTAAGCATTTTATTTGTGCGATTGTTACATTTCTTTTGGATTTTTTTTAAATTTTATTTTAATTTATTTTTAATTCTGCAATTAGCACCTAATAATTTCTATCATTAGTGTTAAAATAGTCGGTGTGAGTTGATTTAAATCTAAAACGCATCAAGGTTTTTATAGAAATGTCGTTGCAATAATTTAGACGCTTCATACGAACATGATAAGTAGTCCTAAGCAAGACCAATTATACAAAATAAGTACAAAGTAAAGGATACTTTACCTATAATAAATATTCTTAGCAAAATCTGTGTCTTGTTTACATATTCCACTATCTACCACACGATAAAATAACCTATAGATTATATCCAAATATATTTCATAGATCCGTATGTTGTTCTGTACTGTAGATTGTTCTATATAACATTAAAAGCAATGACATCACTTTTAAAAATATGCTTATATAATTACAAAAATACATCATAAAAAATAATTTTTTTTTTTTGCTACAAGTACTTTTCTGAAAATGAAAAAATAATTTTAATACAATATATCTAATACATTCGGTACAAGATATAAGTTTGTTTTCATGAAACATCACATAAAAATCTAATTATTCTTAATTCTGAATAAAAAATAATCGAGAAGTGGTTTTCTATAGAACATATTTAAAGACTGAGCGCATTTTTATGCATTAATAAGTCAATAATGTATTTTAGGGTTCACTGCGTCAAATAGACAAAATGAAACCTTTATAACAGGATAGCTTTGTTGTCCATGTGTCCAGCTGTTCGACCAGTCAAGGGCTTTGTTTCAAGAACGGGTAGCGATATCAAGTTGCAATTTATATCATACATTGACGTCCCTTGCAGGCGTATAAAATTCAAGTTTTGAGGTCAACGCAATCAAAAGATCATTCATGTACTGTAAACAAAATCCCATAGAGTATTTCCCATTAACTTAGAATCATGAAATTTAGCAAGAAGGAAGGTCTCACAGCACCATAAAAAGAAAAATAAAAAATTGCGAATTTGCATCACAAATTCATCATCACATCACAAATTTTTTCCATTACAAACCTACATTTGAATTTGTGAGTATGGGAAAACGTGTCTTCCAACTGCAAAGTTAAGTTTGTTTTTAAATCCGACAAATTTTTTTGGTAAATACGTCGTATGGTGGCACAGAAGCCTCAGTGCGCGAGTCTAACTCGCATTTGGCCGATAGTTCATAGTTTTGTGTTAATCTGTGACGGGCTGACAGGTAACCTTAGGTAACTTCATAGGTATCCACATGGTAACTGCTCTGCGTATCATGTACGACTGGAGAAGTTTGATAAATTCCGTGGAATATTTCTTATTGCACACTGATTTTATTTTATTTCGTACTTACACAAACGATTTTCTTCCTTTTGTTCGAGCATCACATAGAAGAGATATATAATAGAACTAGATAGATTGCACACCTTAAAAAAATTACCACGTACATAAATAATTTTATAATTATTTGTTGGAGTTTCCAACAACTACAAAACTTTATAATTTTGATGTTAATCTATAATTTAGTTAGTAAAATATATACTACACGAGTATATATTTTATCGCTGTTATTTTTATCCTAATTATCATTACATTATATGTAGTATATATTGTAGGAAGTGACGACTCATTCTTCGAATAGAAACTTGACAATAGCTTTCTTAATTCCAATCTGTCATTACAGATTACGGGAAATGTTGATAATTTATTCCCTTCGCCGAAGTTTTGACGCGCTCGCTTCGGAAACAATGAAGTTATGCCATTGATTACAGCGTCGACTGTCTGACTTCCCGGATAGGCGAACGATTTTCTCACAACTACGTAGATACCATTCACCTCAGATATCATGATTTCCTCGCAATATTTTTACATACACTCGTAACGTCTCAATGGCTTACTATTGATTGTAAACATAATAGTAAGACAAAATTTCTTCTTGACTCCGCTTTTGGTAGTATAAGATTTCAGATGTCGAAGGGGTTCCAGATAATACAGTTCGTTAGACTATTGTTTAATAAGTTTCATACAATAATTCCTATCCTTTGGCTGACTTTTACTACCTACGAAGCTGACACATATTATATGTTTTTCTCTCACAAACCAACATAAAAGCAATATTTCAAGCAATATTATACCTGCGAGCCTGCGACATTAGTATCAGTAATGCCATATCTTTAACTGAAGAATAATTTCTCATATCTCAATTTATTTAATAGTCGGCATTCACATGTGGCAAGACTTTATTACTTCAAAGGTGTAAATAATAAGTACCTTTATTTATAATAAATAAACGTGCATACAACAACATACTCGTAATTTTATTGAAAATCCAACGTCTTTGCTGCACTTTCAATAAAAGAGAGAGAGATTCATTTAGTCCTCAGAGATTTTTTAATTTATTAAATACGTAAATTTATGTTAAACAATATTATGTTGTTTTGTTATAGGCATTAAAACCTCACCTTGACATGTCCTGATTTAATTCCTTAGTAAGAACAATATTGACCTAAAATAATAGCATTTAATCAAAGACTATTCCATTTTTCTAAAGGGGTAGATAGAAAGAACGGAGTGCCAATCATTGCCTTGCATTGGTTTTGTAACTAATAATATAATTATGATACTCTATTTTGTTTACTTAACTACTGTTTTATTATCTCTCAGTTATATTTTTAGTATTTCGCAGTTAAACTTTTTTTTTTCTTATCTAACCTAAAACATATGTACAGCCTAAAAACTTTTAAATTTAAAAAAATATTATTAATAAATTATTATCATTGTGTGAATCTAGCTTTGTTTAATTTTTCCCTCTGTATTACACGAATGATTGTGATAACATTTGTGAGATTAATACACATGCAGACGAGGAAATAGAGCCGTGACCTTTTGGGTGGGCGAATATTGATCATCATAGTAAACATATGTAGGTACATTGAACAAGTAATCAAGTTTTCTCTTTTATATGAGTCTTCGGTGAAATTGTATCTATATGATGTTAGCATTTTATGGTACAAGTTACTTTAAAGCCACACAAATACACTTTACTATACTGTATTAAGTATTTTAAGGCAATATGGGTTTGTTAATTGGTCATTTAGTATTCAAGGTATGCCAAAAAGTAGATAAAATAGAAAGTAGCTAATTATAGTTTATTAAAAACCAGTAACAAGTAATTAGATATTGAAAGACTGCAGAATACCAAATTATTCGAAAAATTCATTAAATTTCTTATGGCATATTTGGAGTTAAACATTAAGGAAGATTCAATCTATTTTCTCGAATTTAATATGGCATTTTTAGCCTCGATGCGCATTGTTATTTTACGAAGCAATTCAAACTTACCTTGAATTCGACCACCACTTTTTGCGAAAATTGCATAAGTAATTATTTTTTAAGCAAGTGGTAATAAAATCTTTTCTCTTCAATAGTGAAAGAAATATAATAGATAGATACATACTTTGTTATAGACACCATTTATATATGTTTGTATAAGTTTTTTGACGGCAAGTTTTTGAAGGAGTGTTAACAATATTTTTGCTTACATTTAACGTTTATATTTTCGACATAAAAAAATAATTTTGAGTTGACAACAACAAAAAAAAATAAAAAAAATAAAAAAAATAAAAAAATATCGTCGTACTTTTTGATAGATAGGGAAAAGACGATTTTCATTTCGTTGCAATGAAATGATTGCAATTTGGCAGCGGCTTTGTTAAAATATAAGACTATGAACTGAGACAGACTAGGGTATATGCTAGAAGGTTTAAAATCTCTTTGTACGTGTGTAAGATATCCAAATAATGAAATATTTTTAATAATGACATGGGCTATTAACGAATATAGCACAGGTTCAAAAAACTAATTTGAATATTTTTAAACATCTTTATTAATAAATAGATTCTCAGTTTTTAACAATGAAAGAGTACTTATACTCATCGCCCAGATTATAGTCTAATTAAGTAGTTAGTATTTTTTTTAATGTGATACAGATTTAGTTCTTATTTTAGTATTAATTTTTAAACGATGTTTTTTCTAATTCGATTATAATACATTTAAGCTTATAACTCTCATTTCATGAGGTGTGAGTATTAGGTATATTAGGTATATAGATATTATTATTTTAGTTCATAAACACAAAATTGTATTATTTGACAAGTTTAAAGAGCTACTCCCTTAAATCTTAGAAATGATTAATTAAATATTTAATTAAGCAAGTCAACTCCTCTCTGAAATAAATATACTTCTCTAGCACCTATCTTAAAAGTTGTAATTACCACTAATGTTAAAAAACTAATTAACAAATATCATTCGCATCGCAGTGTCGCATCGATATGACATGAAGTATTCTTATATTTCTTTATATTATCAATATTTGAAAGCATTATTAGACGGGATGCATTTAATAGCACTTCAAAATTGATGAAAATATAGACAAAATTGCTATGAATTGCTAATAAAAAATATAATAACATACAATAAAAAGTTACTCCTTCATTATAAAGATATTAGCTTTAAAAAAATTTAAGATGCTATAAAACAATTATTGCCAATTAAAAAAAAAGAAATCATTTATAATGTTACGAGATGTGGGTAATCAGATGCCCGTTAAGAGTGTGAAGAGCATATTTTCCTTCGTACAAGCAGAAGTCAAGAACACGCAAACTTAATTACGTCGGTTCCTAGTCTTCGTAGTCGTCCCACGAAGTAGGTACTCGCGTAGTAGTCACCGAAGGTACACGCTTCACAACGTTCCCGAAACGCAGAAGTCGTCGCAGTAGTCGTCGTAGTGGTCTTCGTAATTCGACTTGATGTCACCTCGATATATCACTTCAATCGATAGTTGAAAAACTGACTCAGCGGCGGAGCTCTATTTATAGTCTGATAAAATGAGGGTGGAAACTTCTAGAGCAAACCCGAATGTTAGTAATAATAACATAGAAATGAAGAGGGTGGAACTTTCTAGTTAATTACGCTCACTAACAATAATTCGACATTGTTCTCGATGCCGCCTGTTCGCATGAGTCATATATGACACGTCATCGCTCCGAAATTTTCGAAGTACAACTTTGCTCTTCTTTCTTAATTTTGCTTATAGCATTCAATAGTAGACCTTAAAACTAGCAATGCGTTTTTAGGTCATAACTCTGCAAAGCCTAGGTCTCGAGATATAAGCTCTAAAATTTACGTGTCTAGTTCCATTTAAAAAAAATCAACCTTATTCCTCAGGCATAAGGTCCAACCGTAACAATAATAATATATTATGCTATGAAAAATAACATTTTCTTTAAACTAAATAAATAAACTTGACAAGCTGCCATTCCGACAATGCCGACACATCCGGCGCAGTTAATAAAGTTAGTGCAATTGCGCGACGTCTCTTCCTAACACCGGGAAATAACTCGGAAATACAGCTACTAATATATATAAAATTGCTATATATACATGCACCAACAGCATAAGATGAAAAGAGATGGAAGGATATAGAGATATTACAAGATTTTTCTCGACTTCGACTATCTCTTCAGAGTGCGGACTCCTGATTCAATACTGCTCTTAGAAATAACTCAGAAATACGGCTACTAGTATATACAACATTGCTATATATAGATATACCAACAGCAAAAGATGAAATGAGATGGAAGATTATAGAGATTTTACGAGATTAAATTTCTTGACTTCAACTATCTCGTCAGAGTGCAGACTCCTGTTTCAATACTGCTCTTGGAAATAACTCAGAAATACACCTACTAGTATATTATATAACATTGCTATATATAGATATACCAACAGCAGAAGATGAAAAGAGAAGGATTATAGAGATGTTTCGAGATTCAATTTCTCTACTTCAGCTATCTGCACTCCTGTGTCAGTACTGCTCCATGTATAAAGCGGAGCCGATCTGGCGCTTCGCTGGCCGCTTCTCTGTTCGCTCGCTCAGCTCGCTTGCCCGCTCGAATCTCGCGTTGTTGTAAAAAGACCTAACCTAACCTAACCAAAAAAAATGTTATAAATATATCGTCGTGTTTGTATAGTTACAAAAAAATTTTAAACAATTTAAACCTTACTCTGCATTTGTCTTCACGATTTCCTCCCAAGCCTTTATTATCACTATTACATCACATTAAAGTTTCAGTGATTGAAGTTGTAACCAAAATTTTATTGTAAAAATTGTTAATTTTGAAGTTTCTCATTTTTTTTATAGCAAAAACCAATAACTTTAAATAAAATGTGATTTATATATGTAGCAAATTTAAGGAGAAAAAACCGTCAATTATAAATATTGAGATTTGTAGAAAAAATTACTAATTCTATAGCTCCATTATATATATTAAACTAGTAATTCTCACTAGTACGGGTTTCATAAAATGAAAATAGGCCATGGTGGCAAAACTTCGAAGAGTTAGCAAGTTACTGTTTAAACTTTTCAATTACTTTAAATAGCATCCTTTTCTTCTCGTAAATAGATGTAAGACACGAAAAAAACTACAAATTTTTTTAAATAAGACTGTGCGGCAGGTTAAAAACAATATTTTGTACAATATATCAACTACATAATTATGAAGATGCATTGCAATGTATGTAGTTAAGCTATAAGAAACAAATATGTAAAACAAAATAGAAGCAAAAAAAATCTAAACATGTTTGTTTTGAAATTAAAACTCAAAAAAAAATTATCCTAATCATTTTCTACCGTTTTAATAGCACATATTTTGAATTGTTTGCGTTATTATTCGTCGTCCACATTTTCTAATCGTTATTTGCTCAAGCAAACGTGTAGTAAGGCCATATAATCTGATCGGTTGAATAACATAATGCGTATAATAATTTACTTACGTAATAATTCAGTTTCGCTCGTCTTCCTGCGAGCGTTTTTTGCCGCAAAACTACAACAAGACTTATTATGTTACCCAGTTGATGAGTTCGAGTTATACATTATTGAGATTTTTACGTAAGGTTTTACTTTTGGTTTAGGATTCCTATTTTTTATACATGTTTAGACATGTTTGTGTAGTTTTAAGTACCCATGAATATTAAATAAAATTTTAATCACACTCGAAATGATCGAAACGAAATGATCGTGCTGGAAAAAATATAGATTAAAGTAATACGGTTAAACTTTGATCTATACTTTTTCCAGCACGATCTTTAACTACATGCATATTATGCAGAACAGAGCTTATTACCGTTAAGATTTCTTAAAACATTGTTTTTGTAGCGGTTTCCGGCATATTTATTGTTCTTAACTTCACTGTTAAAGTACGAGTCTTTCTAGGGCAGGAAACCATTTCATTTTTGTTAAGTTTTTGGATAAAAAAAAAAAAAAAATGTATGCCTCTAAATAGCCATTAATTAATCAATAACAACCACAGACTAAGGAGAAGATACTACGTATATAACAACTTTTATTACAACAAGGTGTGCAGCCTAGTACAGACACAGACAAGGGAGAGGGGGTAAAGTGCCTCGAGGGAAAAACAAAGTTGTGTGTTACTAACGTATTATAATAAATATGCATATGTTAATGTCCCCAAGGTATAACATTATTTTCTAAATCAGCTTTTTAAATTTTGAATTTAACGTTTAATTGAACTTTTAAAGTTAGATATAAGAAAACTAGTTCCTACCTATTTCCTTCAATAATGCTATGATAATCATCATTAAACCTCCGGCTGCCTATAGAGACGAAACTTTCTCCTCACACATATCACATATATAAGATTCAGAGCTGAAAAAAAAATATCCCGAGAATAGCTGGGCCGATTTACACCAAACATAGCTAAGAACACTAAAACTAGTTTACAAATAAAAAAACTGCGACATATACAATAATAATCACACAGACATATAGACAGACAGACAGACGACGGCGTTAAAACTATAACACCCCTTACTTGATAAATATCAAATATCTCGATATATATTTCGGCGAGGCACGATCTCGTGTCCTAATTTCCTGTGTCGTCACGTCGGGGGACCGCTATAAATTTCATAAATACTTTATCATTTGTAGTTGTATTCTCTTTTTTTATTACCTTATTTACTTACCGGTCCCCCGACGCGACGACGCTTAGATACATTACTACTACTATTTATATTGAAACTTATTACAAATTTAAAAGGCTATGAGGTACACATTATTTTTTACTTTTCGGAGGTTTTTTTGTCGGGGGTTTTTTAAATTTTAAATTCAATTTTTATTTCATGCTTTTAAACACTACGATCTACACTCTATCCCCACATTCACGAAAATACTTTGCGGGACGATACAGGAAATTAGGACACGAGATCGTGCCTCGCCGAAATCTGAGTATTCTGACAATAGTTGTCTGATCCATCATCAGACCCTGATCACCAATCTATCTATCTATACTCTATTCATAGAGACCTTTTCAATGAGCCTAAACACGATAGCTCTACTGTAAGTGGCAAGGAGTTGGATATCCTGCTGACTTCAGATGATGCTGCAGCATCTGGTCAAGGTTACTATGTTATTGTGAGATTATTGAAGTCACAGTGTACTAAATTTCGCATCGATTAGACTAATATAAGATGCTCGCGTCTCTTTAAAAACTAAAAAAGAGCTGATGATGTTCAAACGGCTAAACCGATTTTGATAAAACATATCTAAGAACCACCGCTAGAAAACGTGCTTTCAAACAAAAAAACCGCATCGTAATCGGTCCATTCGTTTAGTAGCTACGATGCCTCAGACAGAAGCACAGATACACAGACACACAGACACGTCAAACTTATAACACCCCTTCTTTGGCGTCCGGGGTTAAAAAATGGCGCCCATATTCATATACAATAATGAGTAAATACAATAAACGTTATAACAACAAAGTATGTATAGATGTATAGATACTATGCACAGATAACAACTAACATTACAAAGCATTTTTGAGAAACAGACATTAAGATTAAAAACATCGATATATTATTTATATGCTTATGATATTTTTTAATCAATTGAAAATAATTATTATCTGCTGCAACTTCGGAGACATTCCAACATATTTTATGAGAATGACAGTGTCATCGTCGTCAAGTGCCGTTAAGAATGTACATTTTTCTATAAACAATCGTGTTTTGCGAACGATAGATTGATTGTCTATCAGCTACCTGTTTAAAACTGTCAACACAGATAATTTATCAGATTGCTGTCAAATATGTTACTTATTAAAAATAAAAACAATATTTTTGGAACAAAAGAATATGCAGCGTGGAAGTCCCCAGACTTTCTATCATTTTTTTCTTTTTATCAATACCCAGGATGGAGCCACGAATAACAACTAATGCCAAATATTAAAGTATTTTAGGTGAATATAGGTAGTTATTTTTAACGATAACGTTTTTAAAATTTCACTGTTATCCATTTGGAAGCGCGTTACAATAACTACTGATTGCGTGTCTTTATATTTAATGATGTGTATTATTGAGATGTCAGTAATAGAATTAATTTTTTTAAAGAAGATTTTCAAATAATTTAATATAATTTAAGTTAAACGTATATTTGGGTCCCCATAGGACAGGCTTTGTCTAGTTTGGGGACCATAGTGCAACCTAATGTAAAACTGTAAAAGTAAATAAATTGAATTGAATTGAATTGAAATAGTTAAAAAAAAAACCAACACTGAAGTCTAAGGCGATCGCTTTGCTATCTAACGTAACCGCCAGTAGTCGTTTCTGGGTAAAAAAGATTTCATAAAATAAAAGTGTTTTGGACTAAAAACATCTGCTAACAGGCATAGTTTTGACTCCTAAGAACAAATCAACAATTTATATTATCAAGTGTCAAAACCGGAAGCAGTAGTTAATGTAACGTTTAGCTCTGTGCGTTTAGCCATCCATTATATTCTTACCACTATAAGTCTTTGGAGACTGAAATATTTCGGCGCTATATTTGATTAACCCGAGATCATAGTGCTTGCAATAACGCCGGTAAAAAGGTATTTACCTACGAGTACTTACATCTTAAAATAATTACAATCATTTTAAATTGCATGCAGATAATTATTTTATTATATTTTAAATTTACATATTTTATTTTAAATCAATCGACATTGAAACGAATGTCATCAGATATTGGAAATTAGATTTGGGTAGGTACCTACTTAAAACGGCATTTACAAATATAATACAGCCGTCTCAAGTCCGTTTCAACAACAAAACGACATATTTTTATTACAAAAGGTTTTTTTATTTAAATTCTATAATTTCATAGTAAAATGAAGTAGCAATTGTAAAACATTTTTGCATATTTAATCTCGGTAGATGTATAGAACTTGATATCATTGAGAATAAATTAATTAATTGCCAACTTATGGCAGCGATAACAAACGGATATTAATTTTCAATTACCTAATTTTATTTTACTGTTAACTAGATAAGGATATTTTAAGTTGAATTCTTAATAATAATTGCAAGATTTAAAAGATTAAATTTATTATTAAACTTATTTAATTGTTGAATATTTTTCAATATTTCAATACTTTCACTTACATTACTTTCAAATTCACAATTGAGAATACAATGTATTATTTAAAATTTAAACGATTTTGCAAACACGTAATCTGATAATTTTATTTTAGCGAATTTTTTTTTCATATTTGATATCCTTATGAGGCTAAAAAGGTCGTGAAATTTATTAGATAAAAATGCAGTGGTTTTATTTTTCTATACTCAACTTTTCAAGCTGAATGATAGCATTCTTAATACGTGCATCACTGTTACTCAAATCTTCTTCTCGAAGGCCCATATTTTGTGTATCAGGCTCTCCACTGTAAAAATATTTTGTATTTCTGTCGAAAACACATACAGTTATGACATGCTCAAATATAACTGAAATTGGAAACTTTAACATTTTTTCTTCTGTCCACATCACGTGAAATGCCCTAAAATTTAATTAAGTGAATAGCAATTCAGGCTGCGTGATGAGAGAGCCTAGCAGGCACGGTGCGCATCATCTATCGGGTACGACGCGCGCAGCTGCCAATGACACGGGTGTTGTCACATTTTAATAATTTTCTATGTTTTTGGGTAACTGGGTACTAAAAACGTGAATTTTAAATAACAATAACGCTTTTATTTTCGTAAATAATATATTGTAAGAGTAGAGCCATGCTGCATTGCAGCACGTATTGCCCATCACACTCTCCCCTTCCTTTCCTACTTTCCCTATTTCCCTAAAGGCCGGCAACGCACCCGTGATTCTCCGGACGTTGCGGGTGTCCGTGGGCGGCGATAGTCACTCTCCATCAGGTGACCCGCTTGCTCATTATTCTAAAAAGAATAATTTATTTTTGATTTTTTTGGCTAATGTCATTGAGATAGATACCTAATATATGCCCTTGCGGATCGGACAGGGTTGTCTTTACATAGGTACTGTATTTAACTATATTCCACGAAAACTCGTATCTACTGCATATCTTTTTTACACAAAACGTGTCGTGCGAGCAACTAAAAAAGCCTGAGCTTTCTCGAAGATTCTTTGTTGAGAGGAATTTTATCGGAATGTACTTAGAAAATAGAAATATGTTATATATAGTAACTACTAACGAATTAATCCGTGACTTTGATATGAAATTGCTTCCGCCAAGTAATACCTGCCTGAGCAATACAGATCTTACACACATGTGAAATCGAAAACACATGTGAATAAAGTAGTTACTCGTAATTACACTCCTCTTGGCTTCGATATATTCGAGTAACTGAATAAGAAAAAACTTCTCCATATCAGTTTAACAAAACGGTTTGTTTTTCATAAATTAATTAAACGAAAAGCAATATGGAAAAAATATTAACTGCAAATGCCTAGTACTAGATGAGCATTTTTAAAATTTCTTAGGTTTAATATTGTATGTCTATCGCTGTACAATCTATTTGCTTTTTATCAAATGATTTCCAATTCTCCATAAATTCACCTGTAAATTTTGTGAAAGTTATTGATGCTCGACGTTATTCCTAATATGATAAATAAAGATTTTACTTCCTCTCCGACCCTTACAATTAGGGAAATTACGAAACTCAGTGTTGTTTTTCTAACAAAATTTTCCATGAAATCTGATGGCTAAAATTGACCTTGCTCTTATAAAGATGCAAGAGCAAAGCCAAGACAGAATTTGGATGTTATTCAGTATCGCCAAAATTTAACGTCAGGTTGGCGATACCAAATAACACCGAAACTCTGTCTTGGTTTTTTTCTATTTTAGTATTAGAGTATTAAAACATTTTATAGTTATAAACCCATGTAATGAATATTAAAATCAGCAATTTGACTAAGTCAGAGATTCAAGTCACGGCAGGACATTAAACGATTATATTACAACTGGTAGTATCACTTAACTGGTGAGTTACTAGTAGACCTCCAATCGAGATCGGTTTCTCTAAAACATTAATTTGCTAACAAAATTAAATTTTATTGAAAAAATTATCTCTTAATGTATTATTTTAAAATTAAATATATGAAACATTACTTAAATAAAAATACATTATCAAATTTGTTATAGATTACATTTATAAGCTATAATATAATAAAAATAATTTATTTTACTGTTTATTACATTACGTTCTTTTACAATAAACATGAACAAAACACTAAAAGGAATATGTTCTACGTACAGGAATAGTACAGGAAATAATCAAAGAGTATAGGCATGTAACAGGTATTAAAAATTGAAATACCTATTTTCGTAACTTTTTCTGTTTTGTTGTAATAAAAATTTCTGTAATATGAAAATTACAGTCATCAGACTGTTAACCATCCAATAGTTTTGGAGAAGAAGAAAAATATAGACTACGCAAACTGAGTTCCTCGTGCAGTTCACAAAACTTGGTCAAAGCATAATAAATCTAACAAATCTATATCATAATACGTAATGAGCTAGCAACACGCTACTATCTGCTTCAGCTTTGATTCTGCTTTATCTTCTACTGTTAGTCTAAGTAATTTTTATTAAAAAAATATTTTTTATTTCTTTTATCATTTTTCTTATTCATGTAACATACCTACTAGTATTCTACTAGCGCCCTCCGGCTTAGTTCGCGTAGGCTATAAAAATTGTGCAGCTTTTTTTATTTAATTCTACCCGCCACCCTGCACCGCGTCTTTTTTACTACAAATCTCTTAGGGCTTAAATTTTTTAAACGACGAACAAAATTCTGTTTCTTTAGACTAGACTTCTAATAATTCTAAGAGTCTTGGTAGTCAGACGCTAGTAACAGGGTAGTCAGAGAGATCTATCTACAAAATGTATGTATCAATTTTGCCTTTTATACATACGTTATGTAGATAATCCCCCCTGACTACCCCGTTAGGGATACAGCGTGAAAATATGTATGTATGTATTACACAGATTTATATTTAAATATTTTTTTCTACTAAAAATTACGTGAGTATGATTTTCCCTAAATGGAAAATCACGTCACATGTATGCAGTATGTACGCACCCTGTTGACTATTAATAAATAACTTCGATGCCTATCTCTTTTATTTCTAAAACACAAAGTTTCATATTTTTATTCTAGAAACAAGAAACATTATGCAAAACGTGTTGTTACTTGAACCGTAAAACCTAGAAAGTCTTCAGAATTGATAGCCGGTCATTATTAATAAACAATTCCTTGAGGCTGCATAGGTATTGAGAGATATTCTGTTCCCTATTACCAATTTAGAATATTATAATATCATCTAAGACTAGATAATTTTATCGATGTCAGCCTGTCCACCATGAAATATTTAAACTATAATCTAATAAGATAACATTTGTAGGTCTTGGGTACAATGTACAATTTCACTTTGCTACATTTGTAACCATATAATTAGTATGTAAATTAAATAATCGAATAATGAGCATATTTTGTTTGGTCTACACTTCCCTCCCTACCACTGGTCTAACCAAATTGGGAGGTTTAATTCAATTAGACTTTTATTGTATTATTTCAAATATTCGCAAATGATCAAAGGTGAAATCATAATCTTACGAGTCTTACGAGTATACCAATAGGTACTCGTAAAAATAATTTACAGTACTCGGTATTTTTCAGTACTCGGCAGTTTACAAAACGCGGCGGTTTACAGCACACGGCAGTTACATAAACACATACTAACCTACCTACTATAGTCCTGTATAATTTTTTTCTGCTAAACTATGATATAGGCTTTGGTTAACCATCATAATTTCTCCCTCATGACATTGTGTTAAGAAGTAGTTTATCTTGTCATTCCAATTAATTTATTACTTATCAGTACAAACAATTACCTTGATCTACAAAAAAAGAAATAAATTTGCATTCAAATTAATTTAAACACGTTATTTTTTTGGTGAAATGAATATAAAAATCTAAAATAATTTGGATTCCAAAGCGATTATGTTGATAGGAGATATTTTTGGGCGGTGACCTCAGAATCTAAGTTAAGTACCAACATTTACAAATCTTCAATGTTATTAATTAGATATATCGTTGTAAACGGTCATTGACATTCCTGTTAAGTTAACTAGAAATTTCTGCCAACCTGTTCTTTCGATATAAGAATAATTAGCAAATTTTTCAATGTGTAACGCTTGAACAAAGCTACTTTAAGCTAAGCTAGTTGCTAATGCATTTTTACTTGCTTCGTTGACCACTGACATAAAGGAATAGAAGTAATTGTTTGTTTGTCAGTGTTTTAATAGAAAGGACATTGAACTTAAAACATAATATCTATTCTTATTAGTAAACGAAAATCGTACAGCTACTAATTTTTCTTATGTTGTAATAAATAAATATAAAGATAATTTAAATTTATAACAAATAAGGTGCATAAAATTATTATTAAGTCAAGTCGAATCAATTTATTCAAGTCTAAGTAGACCCAATCGCAAGACAATTTTGAACATCGACCTTACCTTCGGTTCAAAAAGAAAACTTAGAAAAACCGACAAGAAGTTCAGCACAACAATTATTATGTTTAACAAACGGTACACTCATGATCATTAACTTATTTCACAAAATGCAAAAGTAGAAATGTTATAATAATAATAATTAGTATGACATACAAATTGTCGGGTTTGTATGTGCATTTATAAATATAGACAAACAACGTAAAAGCTTCTGAAGAAAATAGATGAAATGATTCTTTAGAAAATTTATTTTCGTTATTATTTCTAATGAAAATGCGGCATACGTTCTGAACTGCTGAACTAGTGTATCGCAGACACATTACACCCATGCATTACACATACATGTATGCACGTACATCGTATACTTATAGGTACATACGTACTTATGTACGTATCTACCTATAAGTATACTCTATACGTAGGTAAGTACTATCATAGAAATAAATAAAATCTTCACCGACTTGTGGAAATCGCATTAATTGTAATATTTTTTAAACATTTTTTTTCTTTCGCAAGAAAAACTTCTTTCATCAGACATTTTAAACTGATCCGAATTCTATTTGAACGTAAAGCATAGTAACAAAAAGTTTTGAGGTTTTGTCTTATTGCCTACCATAACGTAAATACATATATGTAAATAATAAAGTTTCCTGACAATCACACAATTTGCATGTTTCTGAACTGAGCACTGAACTTGTACGTATCCATGGATGTTGCTTAACAAACTAGGATAATACTAAGTCACAGACACTTTTCAAACTAATTAAAAAAAGTTTGTTTTTGAAATTGATTTGATCTGAAATCGAGGATCATTTTCATTTTTTGGTTCTATTTCGGATACTGATGGACCAACAAACTGTTCCCATCTAATTCTTTTTTGCCCACTGCAAGCCCAGATTATCGGTGCTGGAAGTGACGATATATGGTGTGATTTTGTTTCACTTCGATGCTCTGTCCACTTCGAGTCGTATATAGCGTTAAATTATGTGCTATGTGTTTTTGTTACAATCTCAAAATCTTTTTTAATGTTTTGTTATTGTCCAAAAATAAAAAGCTCTACAAAATTGGATAACTACATCTACCTATTTGTAATTTTAGGTTCAGCTTATTTCAAAAATTATGTACAGTTACAAGAAATCACACGTAGCTGTTCATAATTATAAATTTACATATAAATAGACGTGACCTGGGAATGGAGTTGTCGCGTTAAACGAGGGGCGTTCAATAAAAAGTAAGAATACAGTGCAAACTCCTTCGAAGTTAAAAAAGTAAACACTGGCTGGCAAAGCCGGATTATCTGATAGATACCACCAAAAATAAAGTGTAAGGTTGTATAAATTGTCTTTTGTTTTATAAAATAGGAGTTGTTGGATTGTTGTTTGTTTTAGTGTGTTAGCGAAAATGGAAAAAATTGAACTATGCGCGTATATCTGTGCTTGAAAAATTTTACAAGCAAGCGAGTTAATCAAGATTTACAGAATACATAAGGGGTAAAATGCTCTGCCGTATTCTAGAATTATATGTTGGTGCGCCGAATTTAAACGTGGAAGAATATCCATCAAAGTTGATCTTTAGTTAGGACCTTTATTGCTTAAGAGACGAAAATTTCGACGGGCAGTGTGTATTTTACATGAATGCCAGAGGATTTAAAAGTATCCCCGCATTGGGTATCTAGAATGCTTACCGATTCGCAAAAACAAATCGGACTGTATATTTCCCGATGCTCTTTGGAGCTATCGCAACAAAATTTTAATCGTTTTTTGGCTTGGTTTGTAACAATGGACGAAACGTGGCTTTAATAATAGTAATATACTTTATTGCACACAAAACAAAATAAATAAAAGTTAATATAATATGTACAAAGTAAAATACAACAGGCGGTCTTATCGCTAACAGCGATCTCTTCCAGACAACCTTTCCAGTCATGCGACTTTGAAATGAAATCAAGTACAATCCTTCCCAACTTTTAAGAAATTTAAGATGAATACTTACAGTAGCTAGTAGGATTATGAGCTCTATTTTCTGGGATTAATACTTCGATCATGGAGCTACGGTTACGGGCACGTTATATGCAGAACAAATAAAAAAATCGGTCAACGAAATTTCCGAAAAACGACGACGCAAACTCGGAAAGATTGTCTTGTTATATCAAGTTAACGTCCAGCTCACAAATCCAATTTGCATTGGCTGCATAATGGGATGCTGGTTTTGAAATGCTTGAGCATCTTCCATATTCACCAGATTTAATTTTTTTTTTGGTATAAAAGAGGGGGCAAACGAGCCAGCGAGTCACCTGATGGAAAATGATCACCGCCGCCCATGGACACCCGCAACATCCATGAAACCAACGGTGCGTTTCCGACCTTTGAGGAAGGAGGGAGAAGGGAAAGATGGGCCACCGGCACTCTTACTCACCGAACGAAACACAACAGAAAATATATTTAGATTAGTTATAAAACGTACATTGATTAGACAATCATACTATAAAATAAACGATTTCGTTGAAGATAAAACAATAGTCTGGAAATGATTTTCTCTGCTGCAGTAAATGCATACTGGCTCTCTGAATATTATATTTTAATATACCTTTTGTAAAATGATGTTGAAAAAATTATACCTGACTGAGTTTCTTGTCGGTTCTTCTCAGTGTCCAGGTTTTTTTTTCTCTTCTCTTTGAACCGAACTAAAGTAGATTTGACGTTCAAAAATACCTTGTGATTGGGTTTACTTGAATAAATTGATTTGACTTTGACTTTGACAAGAACAATATATGCTATTGTTTCACGCCGATATTCTGTGAGAGGGTGGTATTTCACCGGGCGAGCTGGCCCGATTCGTGCTGCAGTGCAGCATAGCTCTACCACACAGAAAATTAGTGATTTCTATCTATTACCGAGGTGGAAGTGGAAGAAGTGTCTACAGGAATTTTTAGGTACTCAGGATGAAGAATTCTGCAGCAACAAAATTTTAAGGTCGGAAAAAATTTATTACCAAAAAATAAAATAATATTCAATATAATTAACTGTAACATACTCATTCTCATTTTTTATCGAACGTTCCCAGTACATTAAACATTAACCTAAGAATCTCATTTTCTGAAATCTCCTATCGCACCTGGAAGTTAAGAATGGAATTATGTACTAAGTTGTTCATAGCTTCAAAAAAAAATAAAGAACTAAAGCATACGAACAAAAATGTTATTTGAAGACGGTTAAAAAAAATTAAGTTGACAGAATTTTAATTTGAAACTACTTTGAAACTATGTTATTTTTATTTTTCATACAATCCTATAATCACACCAAAAAATATGTAAACCCAAACTTTATATTTGTTTTATCGAGGTAAGACCGCACCTACCGGAACTTCACTGAAGCGGAGCGTCTTTAAATTTAAGTGAAATCATACTATGAAATAGAATGCACTACGCGACCGCGAAACTGTTTACGTTAGTCCGGGATAGCACGTGGTGTGACAGTTAAGTTTTAATGCGTTTAACGCGTGAAACAATTGTTTTTCTTTTTTTCTCATTTATTAAAGAAATTATTACAATGTCCTTATCACTTCTGTCCATCTTACTCAGAGGTTGCCAACAGACAAAGCTGCATATTGTTGCGCTGATGCTACAGTTCAAGTGTGGTTCAAGAGCCGTGGTTTGTGGAACCGCTCCGTTGCAGTACTCCGCTCAGTCTGGTCTTACTTTAACTAGGCCGGCTTATTTACCGAGTAAGTAACTAACATGGTGTTCTAAATAGTAAATAATGCTGTGCAAATAAAGTGCAATTACTTGACCATGTAAATGAGACTTAATGCGCTATTGTCTTTTCTAATAAAAAATACGACTTCTCTGACCGATTTCGGGTCATTATAACAGAAAAATTATTCACACACTCATCTTCATTTTTGTGTGACAACCGACATAGTCATCTATCAGACATCGCAAACTGGCTCTTTAAAAATGAATAGTCATTGCTGTCATATTTAAAATAAAAATACAGTACAATGTGACTACGCTAGTACATTAGTATTCTGTGATTGACTTTTGACCTGTGAACAATGAAAAATACTAGAGGATATTACACTTTAGTAGCAAATAACGAATGATATCTACATATCTCACTACTCAGAATATAAATGAAATAAGTTGTGCCTATATAACTCGTTCATATGTATACAATAAGCATGCGATATGTTAATAAATCTTGCTCCAGACATGAGCGATAGATTTTAAAAAATTTTGTGACTAACGATTATTTTCGAAGTAATAATAATAATTGCCTTTAAGAACTCTGTAGATATTTGGATTTACAGGCACTTACAGATGACCCACGAAAGAAAATAAATCAGACTTAAACATATTATTATATTTCTCTTCAAAATGGCGGGTCTTTATCAGATGAAATACAGATGAGCTGAGCATCTGTATTTAGGCGAAAATTATTTCAAAAATTACAGATTTGTTAATATATACTTTTGCGGCTTCGCTGATGTTAATTAATTACGTATTAGTTATAATTAATCTCATGATATTTTCATTAGATCAATAATAATACTCCAAACAATTAAACAGGTTGTGTGACCCAAACTAAGCACTAAACTTGTACTATGGGTACCACGCAACGAACTGGGCGAGCTCCTAGTAAGACCCAGGCTCCAAGCCAATTTAGAAACGTTCATTTCGCAAATTGGTCTGACCGGGGATCGAATCCGGAGCCCCAGCTTGGAAGGCAGATGCCCTGTCACCGCACCAACGGGTCAGTCAATGATAATCTTTAGAAAAACAATGCTTAATTAATAAATGTTTTCTGGCATCGAAAAGACATTACTTTATATTGTAGACATAAAACAAAGAATAAATATACACAGTCTGGCCATAAACACTGTTACAATAAAAAAAAAACAATAATATTTCATTCGAATTTGGAATCTGTCATTTTCGGTAATCATTTTCCGTCAGGTGACTCTTATTCTTGAGATATGAAACTGAAGTGGGGTGCTAAAAAGAACCGAATTGCTGTGATAGCATTACACAAAGTAAGTCTGGAGCCAAATACAAGTTTGAAACTCTCCATCCGCTTGTTATTAATTGAATTTTTTTGTAATAATCTGTTGATAGGTATAACGAAACGTCTTCTGTTTGTGACAGAAAAAGATTTGGCCGTCCACGTAGTATTCGTACTAAAAAGGCGATCAAAGTAGTGAATGAAAGAGTCCGAAGAAATCCTGTCCGAAAGCAAAAGATTTTATCTAGGGAAATAAATACACCCAGAACCATGTCGTGTATTTTAAAAGATGACTCAGGACTTGCAGCTTATAAGGGACGCACTGGTTATTACTTAACCCATAATTTAAAAATGAATAGGGTGGTAAAATCAAAACTACTTCTTAGGCGGTACGCAAAGGGAGATGACAGAAAAATTTTATTTACTGACGAGAAAATTTTTGCTATCGAGCAATATTTTAGCTAAATGATCGCTCGAATCATATACGCTCGAAGCTATAGAGAAGTATAGAGGGCATTATCCGGAATCAGTGATGGTTTGTGGAGGTAAGCTATCAAAGAGTGACAATAAAGTAACAAGCCAATGATTTTTTTGAGAACTATACGATGAATAATGAAAAACAACGATGTTTTCCTAGTAACAATATTTATGGCTAGACTAGGCAAGACTAAGTATAATACAAGCTAATAAGTTGTCAAACTTATAAGAAAGAAGTCTTTAATAGCCGACGTTTAAAAGTATATGAAAATTATCCTAAATCCGATGAGTTATGTATGTATGTAAATAATTTCCATAATTACAGTAGATCATTAAGCATCTACGTAACTGAGCTAAGTGAGATCTTCTTGCGAGTTAACTTTGCCTGAACTTTAACCATGCATTGTTTCATATGTAATTAGGTATTACGTCTCCATTTCTTTGGTAACTTTCTATTACACACATAAAGATAAAATTAACTTGAACCTAGTCTGTATAGCCTAGAATTGTAATTATCTATTTTTTTATTTGCATCAACAAATGTGTTTATTTGGTATTAATACAAATAAATTTTGAATAAATAGAAACTAGGTGCCTACACTTTTCGAACTATGGATAATTGTTTTTCCAAGTATAATGCACTAGCTATCCGCCCCGGCTTCGCACGGGAAGACATTTGAAAATAAAATACAGCCTATGTTACTCGCTGATAAATAATGTATACGTGAAAGAATTTTTGAAATTGGTTAACTAGTTTTTAAGTTCATCCATTACATACAAACAAACAAAATTTACCTCTTTCTAGAGATAATATTACTATAGATATAGATTGAATTTTATAACCGATTTATATTTTTATCGTTATTGAATTTTAACAGAAATTGAACGGACATGCAAACATAATTCCAAGGGATTCCAAGCAGTGAAACGCGTATTCCAATCGTGAGTGAACAAGTGCATTAGAAAGAATGGTTAAAGTATCAGAATTCCTACTCTCTCGAAAACAAGACTTATTATACTCTTTAGAAATTATTTGTTCGGTACGTGTAATGCAAATGTTAATTCATTATACACATGTTACCTCCAAGTCTCTCATCGCAGAGACTTTTTTCTTATTTATCCATTTATAGATAATATTGGGTCCTTACATATGAAATTGGCGTTTTGTACGGAAGGAATATAAAGTCAATTTTTTTTTTTGTAAAATATAAATAATTAATCAAAGTATGCACCGTTGTTATCTATGCACTTTGGCCATCTCATAGGTAGTTCATTGATCCCTTTACTAAAAAAACCATGGGGGCGAGAATCAATAAACTCTTTGAAGGTGGTTTGGACTGCCGCATCGGAGTTTGAATTTTTTTCCTTTTAAGAAGTTGTCCAAATTCCGGAAAAAATGGTAATCTGTTGGAGCAAGGTCCGGGGAGTACGGTGGATGTCGCAGACATTCCAATTGTAGCTCATCTAACTTAGTGGTTGTTTGTTGTGCAGTGTGTGGACTTGCGTTGTCGTGAAGCAGCAGTGGCCTAGAGCGATTGACCAATCTCGGTTGTTTAGCAACTAGTTCTTCCTTCATGATTTGCAGTTGCTGACAGTAGATATCTGCCGTAATCGTTTGGCCAGATTTTAGAAAGCTGTAGTGAACGACACCGGCGCTAGTCCACCAAACACTCATAAGTAACTTTTTCTGAGTCAATTTTCGTTTAAGGCAGGATTTGGCTGGGTCTCCAGGGTTCAGCCATTGCGACGAGCGCTTCCGATTATCGTACAGTATCCACTTTTCATCATAAGTAATGATTCGATTTAAAATCCCTTCATTATTGTGTCGGTTGAGCAAAGTAACACAGAAGTCGACGCGTGTTTGCAAGTTCGATTCACTCAATTCATGAGGTACCCATCGTTCAAGTTTTTTTACTTTCCCGATTTGCTTCAAGTGGATTAATACAGTTTTATCACTTACCCCGAAGCTTGCAGCTATCTCTGAAGTGCTTTGTGATGGATCCGCTTCCACAATAGCCTTTAATTCTTCATTTTCCACTTTGGTCTCCGGCCGTCCACGGGGTTGGTTCTGAAGGTCGAAATTTCCAGAACGAAAACGTTGAAACCAAAAACGTACCGTGCTTTCTTTTGCGACACCAGCGCCGTACACATCATTAATCCTTCGAGCTGTTTCTGCAGCACTGGTGCCACGGTAGAACTCGTACTCGTAAATATACCGATATTTCATGTTTTCCACTGTGCGGTAATAAGCGACGCCAAAGAAAAAAATAATGAGGAAAAAACAAATGAATGACTGTTTTTAAAACTCAAATGTACCAGCTAAATGAATTTATAAATTTGAATTTGGAATTCTTAACCAAAGAAGAGATATTTCAGATCAAATTGGTCAGTACGACAAAACGCTAATTTCATATGTAAAGACCCAATATACAGGGTTATTGGTAATTCGACGTATTCCCGTTAGGAGGTGTTAGGGGTGACTATTTGCAATTATTTTAACCCCATATGCATTATGAAAAAGTGAACCATTTTTGAGTTATCATGTTTTTTAGCTTTTTTCAAAATAAGTCAAAAATGCAACATCAAAAATTTATTAAAAAAAAAGTATCAATTTAAATCACATTATTTCTTCTGATTTATAAAAACGATTAAACACTGGTTACTTATCAATATTAAAACAACAATTATCGGTCCAAATTTAAAAATGCGAGACGAAAAACGATATTACTTCAATATTTTTTTGAGATTATTTTCCACTAAAATGCCTTCAAAACAAAAAAAACGTTATGAAACTTGGCTTGCAGATTATTTGAAAAACATAACCGTTTTCTTAGCTATCCAATAATGCATAACAACTAGGAACTTATTTCAAAGAAACTGAAAAAAAATGATCACTAAGGAAGCAGGCGGAAATTCGTATTCGAACTAAAGTTAAGGGGATAACGGGGTTCCTAGTTTTACTATGCGAAACTCTAAAACATTAACTAGTTAGTTGTGATTTGCGACATGGAGATGCTCTACCATTCTTTCTAAAAGTCAACATACGTCCTTATCCTAATGCTTTATCCCTATAACGGGATAGTCGTAGACGATAAAGCGGCAATCATCGCGGTCCTTACATACTTTTTCCGGCTCTCAAATCTCATCATTCTTCTAGCACACTTTCGCCTAGGTATGCGAGTGCATTAAGGTCGTAAAGGTCATATGGTTCACATAAATCGCGGGCTATATAAAAATGAGCGTCACTTTGGTATCAATGTATATTATTAATGTTATAATGGGGATTCCTAAATTAATGAAGTTCATGTTCATTTGCAATGGAAATTATACAATTAAATCCGCTGAATTAGGTAGATTTTTCCGTGAATTTGTTACGATTCATTATATGGTAGATACGAGGTAGATACTGCAAAACTTGATAAAAGTACATAACATCTCGTACTCAAATAAATAAAAATCTAGTTAAATTAAAAAAAATAGTCATATTTAAATAAATATTTAACGAATTTATTTCTTAGACAAAATAACTAAATTAACAGTAAATAGGTAATCGGCAAAACAATTCAAGTGTGGTATGTGTATGGAAACTAGAAATAACATTTCTGCTAATATCGCAATTAATGGCAATTATAAATGTTCAAAATAAATATAAGTATTATGTAAAAAAATATTTATTATAACTGAGTGTCAATTAGAACAGGGTTATGTTACGAAACAGTCGAAATAAGTACGTACCAGTGAAAGTGATGATTTACTGTTTGGACTTGGACGAATAGCTCACAAATTACCTCGGGGAAGACACAAAACGACTTTTTAATAACTCTGTCTCATATTACAGACATTTAGATACCACATTCTAATTGAATTTCACGTTACGATTATAGTACCAATTACGCAATATTTAAGCTTAAACATTAGCCTTCGAAATAGTGTTTTCAGTATCATTAGTGAATGTAACGTTATTATAGCATCTTATATACACGGATTTTAAAATAATAAAACTTTGGGTAGGTATGTACAACATAATAATGAAGGTGGATCATGCAAATCAAACAGATAATGGGTCTCTTATTTTTTAAATTTATGAAGATTATAAGTTTGACCAAAGATTAGGCAAAGTTTCTTCAGTAAAGGTCTCTTTTTTACTTTTACTACTATATTATTTACTTACTGCATTCAGTACTATTACAGTATTATACGGTACTTTCGGAATTAGCTTGGTAGAACAAAATGTAAGACTATTTAATGTGACTTGTGATGATTTTTTATACAATAATTGTAGTGGAGCCAGTTGGAAATGTAGTAAGTATACCTAACTATATAAATTAGTTAAGTAGAAATTAAAACAATACAATAAGTAAAATATGTACTGAATATCGCCTACACATAACATACATAATATTATATTAATAGAATTATAATAAAACGCAATATGAAAGGTTTAATAATTTTATTAGAATGTTTACCATAAAATAATCCAAAATTTAGCAAATCGATAATTTGGTCTGTATAACTCTATAAAGAAAATGACAGCGAACGCGATCTGTGACAGCCAAGGTGACAGGGCAATCATAAGGCACTATTATTTACATTAAGTTGCGGTTGGTCAAAGATTAACTAAAATAATAAAACAGGTACATTTTCAATCACCATTACAACCAAACAGTATTATACTCGTAACTGGAATAAAATTTACAGACAATACAGACGAGAAAAACATATCTAGGTACCTACTTAAATAAAATAATAAAAAATTTAAATAGGTACCTAAGTTTAAATTAAATTGACGACCTCCGTGGCGCAACAGCTAAGCGCGTCGAAAAGTAAACGGGGGTTGCGGGTTCGATTCCCGCCCCGAGTCTGGGTGTTTATGTATAATATGTATTTATTTACAAAAGAAAAGTATATAAGTAGTATGTCAGTTATCTAGTACCCATAACACAAGCGCTGTGCTGCTTACTTTGGGACTAAATGGCGCTGTGTGAAATGTCTGAGTATATTATTATTATGTATGTTATAAGTATGCGTATAATATATATTTATATATTGATTATTTATGTTTTGTTTTTACCCATTGTATTTTATATTCATTATTTTTATTTAGTATAACAATATTGTTATACACACAGTGTCTACCTTTTTTTTATTAAATTTCTCTCTCGCGAGTTTGCTGGTAGAAATTTCTAATAGAAATAAGCGGTACCTTTTACTCTTTTTGCTATATCTTTCTTTTCATATGTTGTTTGTACAACAAATTCTTAAATAAATAAATAAAATACCTCAGATAAAACAAACTATAACATAAATTACGAAGTGACGCATCCGACACGTATATTCTTTATTTAAAAAGCCATGTCTCCGGCGATGCTCAATCACGTCGCGGGCTGTCATTAGACGCCGCGGGATGCTCTGATAAATATACGGAGCGTAGGCTCTCGGCTTCGCATCAACCATTATAAGCAGTGGTTATTTACAAATGTCGCGGTTACACGGCTACGTTGTTTAACACTATCGAATTATATGCTATGCCACTTTTTATCTCATTCGAAAGCTCGCTCGATTTACGTATTTTTTGTAATTATGAACTTTTCATTATCAATAAAATGTTGCTTGATGAGTCCAATAAATTATGTATTTGAATTCTGTTACGTTTATAATTTTCGGAACTCCTAGCTTTCGTCAGTGAGCATAAAAAGATAAGCGGTTCGCACATTAACTACAACCATGAAACTAATTAAATCTACTGGCTAATCTACTAATTAAATTTTATGCAGGTATTTACATGCCAATAGCTAATAATCGCCATATTATTTTTAATGTAATTAATTTTGTAGATTCTACAATGAATTAAACAAGCACTTGCATTTACGCAATCATTTAATCGTATTAACGTAACTGCATTGTAATTAAATATTAAATTTTATACACACTTACACATGTAGGTACCTATATTATTATTGTTAGTAACTGCCTAACTCCGGCGACTTCATTCCCGTTAAGTTCAACACTCAATGTCATTATTAAATAGGCTATTTGTTATTCCGATGTGTATACGTAGGTATACACATCGGATATACGTAGGTATACATATATATATTACTGCAAAATTTAATCAAATTCCATTCAGAAGTTTTTCCGTGAAAAAGTAACAAACATCCATCCGTACATAGCAGTTTTATTAATTCTTTCATTCAAATCTCCAATGCCTAATTTGTTATCTATATTTAAAGCCAAATATCACTCACTCTGACTCATTAAATGACAGATTTATCATGGAATTTCAAAAACTACTAAAGCTACTATCATGAAATTTGGTCTTTCGAATAATGGAGATAGTCCTGGGGATGGACATAGGCTATTTTTTTCCTTTAAGTCCATGCGTATGAAGTCGCGGGTAACAGGTAGTTATGTATATGCTTTATTATACTGTAATTTAGACGGTTGAAGAATGTAATATTATTGGAATATTGGTTTCACGTATTATATAAATACATAACATAACATAAACATAACATAACTTCACGCTGTATCCCCAACGGGGTAGTCAGAGAGGACGGAGCGCCAGGAGTCGCGGTCCTTACACACCTCTTTCGCTTCCTCAAATCTCATCTTATCTCATCTCATAAATACAATCTTCATATATAGGAAGAAAATATCTATTTATAAAATACAGGGAACCACGGGTAAACCTAAAGATACCTCCCACTTTTCATAGCTGCTAGATCAAGTTTATGTTCATATCTTCACGCTATATCCCTAACGGTGTAGTCAAAGACGACGGAGCGCCAAGCGTCCCGGTCGTTACATAGTTCTTTCGTTTCCTCGAATCTCATCATTCTCCTCACACATTTTCGCTTAGGTATCCGAGTGCTTTTGATATTTCCGTCGGCTAACACTCTGGCTATTTGATCTTCATAACTCAGCCTTGGTATTCCTTGGCTTCTTTTACGACTCATCAAGTTTATGTAACATAGTAAAAGCACAGATAAAAGTAAATAATATACAAATAATCCAAGTAATATACATACATTTTGTTTAAAACAGTTTCCTGATTTACATTTAGAGCTGCATCAAATGATGCCATTACGTACTCACATTTAAAACTTAAAAGTAGACTAAGATTGATCTATCTAACTGCAAATATGTTGAACATTAGTGTGGAACATTTTTCATTATACACTCATTCTTCGTGCGTGTATTTCGTTAGTCATTATGTTCAATGATTTACAAAATTTTAAAGTAATTATTCTGTTGCTTAATTATCAGACATGGAGCTACCTATCTTCGTAGGCATATACGTTCTTAAAAATGTTTTATGTATAACATCGACTGTAAATTAAACAAACTGCTACTATTGTAAAAACTCTTATTGTTGCTTAAAGTGTTTTATCTATACTTACCAATAAAAACAAAAAGTTATAGCGATCAAATTCATAAAAGCAGCACTCGTCTGCTCAGGTAAACAATCCATTTAATTTACATTTCTAACCGTAGTATTACGTTCTTACTATAACGTTCATAAATATTGAGATCAAAAAATGGGTAATAGGTATGTACACACAGTCATACATAGGGTACACATATATACATACGCTAATAAAATCATAATCCTTAGTAGTAGGTATATAGTTGGATAAAAATATCATAGATACCGTTCGCTGCAAATTTCATCACCATTATTGGAAAACCATTGTAAACAACCGATTATGTAAATCCGATAAATGGATTCCTTATTTTATTAATTAAAATAAAATACATGTCGATGTTAAGAGCAAGCTCCCAAAAAAAATTTCTTGCATAAGCTCCGCGCTTACATTCCGCCACCGGAACGCGACGTATATCGTTATGACTGGAATATTAATCCATGTAATAAAATATCCTTTAGCCAGTATTTAGTAAACTGTGTTGTCTTCCTGTTAGCCGCAATTTAATGTAACTTACTCAACTAATTTACGAGAAATACCTAAAAATCTCTCAAAAGTATGGAACGAAAATACATAAATTGCCTTATGGTTTTAGGCAGTCGATAGAAAAATGTATAAAGAAATATTTATATTTCACATTTAGCAAACGCGTACCCGCCCCAGCAAACTTATATAAAAACGCTCAGTATTTTGGCAGCCGGGTCTTAACTCAAGAGAAAGTAGACGAAGTGATACCAAATGAGCAGTTAAAATTTTACATATTAATTAAGTAGGGTTTAAAACTAGCATCTTTTATTGCAAACAAATTATATTTGGTGCCTACAATGTGAAATGAAACTAAATATTTAGGAAAATACAGTTACATAATATAAAGTTAGAGGTATGCGCTAAAACTCCGTTATTTTACGCGCTTCGAAGTCCGTTTAATATTTTAAGGCATAGTTTAACGGTAACCAAATGCTATTACGAACAATTTACACATTTAAAATAACAATAAAAAATTAAGAAGTGCAAAACGTCAGTTTGATATTGTAACCATGGCCGAACTAAAGTGTAACCATGGACGTACTAATTGTAAGAAATTGTAACGATGCAATCGACATGTTGTACTCGATAAATTACACATGCGTTGATTTCAGCTGCTTGTGTATTTGACTTACGTAAGATGAGTACATGCAATCCACAGCGAATAGTATAATTAATATGGCGATCGCAAAGATTAAATATTGACTACATCAAAAATTTACTATTATTTCTATTACTATCTAAACAATTCTTTCATAGCCATTGTGTACGTTTAATAAATCTTTCTTTCCATATGTTAATGACTCCTTTAGCTATAATAATAATTTAGATTATGTATTTAGTTTTTTTTAATTTTTTCTGTAGTTTAAATATTTCCATTAAAATTGTGACGACGAATCTATTAGTACAGAACAAGGTCGTAATGCGTTTATATTATGTATTCGCTAATAATTTCTAAACTTCTGAGTGGATTTCAATATGGTGTACAGCATAATTTAGAACATTTAATAAGGAAATTTATACATAAAAGACATTCACATTTAGTCTGTAAAAGTAAACAATTGACGTTTCGTAGGTAATCAAGTCCCAGAAGAAGTCGAGGCGGATTGCTAGTGAAATCTACATGTATTACAGGAGTTTCTTTTTTAATTTAGGTGAGCATTAAAAAGGAGTTTATAAATGCATCCCTTCATTAGATAGTTCGGGCACATAGAAAGAATGAGTGATGAAAGACTGACAAAAAAAAATCTAGACAGCGAAAGCTAGTGGTAAAAGAAGCCATGGAAGACCAAGACTCACTTAATATACGAAGATCTTATACGTTAGCTGGTGGAAACTTCAAAAGCACTCGCATACCTAGACGAAGGTGTGTGAGGAGAATTATGAGATATGAAGAAGCGAAAGAAGTATGTAAGGACCGCTAAGCTTGGCCCTCTTTCCTATCTGACTACCCCGTTAGGGATACAGCGTGAAGATATGTATGTATCCCTTAACGGGTTAAATAGGGTATGAAAGTTTGTGTAGAGGTTCGTCATTTTTTAAGATAGAAACTTGGAAATTGATGTTTAGGTTTTTGTTTCTGGCCGCGACCAAAGGGTAAAAAAAAGGGCACGAACAGAACAGGGGGCTTAAACAAGTGAATCAATTGTCGTAAACGCTCAAATAGAATGACAAATACCACGTGTCGAAGAGAACGACTAACCACGTGATCTAGCGTAACGAATTTTAAATTTGTGGTAAAACGTTATTGACTTTCTATTATATCAAACGAAAAGTGGAGTCGTGTGAAAACCGCCAAATAAAACGAAACCAAACAAATTCAACTTTCCGAACTGCTTGCCACCTGTCTAACCGCTCAGGTTACCTTAGAACTCTAACATTTAAGGATAGTCGGATGGTTCTAGAGTTGTCGCCAATGGAGAATCTCATCGATCACACGACTAATATAAAATAAAAACACCTTTTCCCACTTAGTCCCTGCATTCACTCAAATTGTATGCCCTGAACCGAAGCACTGAGTTTCAAAATCTATACAAAAGTCAAATCAATTTATTCACGTCAACCCAATTACAAGGTATTTTTGAACGTCAAATATACTTTAGTTCGGTTCAAAAAGAAGACCGGGACACAGAAGAACCGACAAGAAACTCAGTCAGGTATCATTTTTTCAACATCATTTTACAAAAGGTTTATTTAAAATACAATATCCAGAGAGCCAGTAAATGCGTGTGCAGATATAATTTCCAGACTATTGTTTTATCTTCAACGAAATCGTTTATTTTATAGTAGTACCTATGATTGTTTAATCAATGTACGTTTTATAACTAATCTAAATCTATTTTCTGTTAATTGACTGACTTCTTGAGAAACTTTATTATAAAAACGAATGCAGTTACCCAAAAATGAAACATTTGACTTATGTAATTTAAATTTTGAAATAATAAATTTATCACGACCTCGGGTTTCCGTACCACCAATATCGCCTTTCTTTATAAACAGATCTACATTTTTCCTCGTAGACATAATAATTTCAAAGATGTATAAGGACGGCAAGGTGAGTACACCGATGTCTTTAAAACGATCTCTTAGTAGATTCTCGTGCAGTCATACTGTAGTCATACTGTTAATATGCGCCGATGATCCCCACAGCAAAAGGCCGTAGAACATTAGGCTATGCAAAGTTCACCAACCTAGCCGTATCCACATCCGTCAATTGCCTAATTCGTCTAATGGCATATATCGCGGAACCGAGCTTGCTAGCCAATGCCCCGATATGTTCCGCCCACTGCAATTTACTCTCTAGTTTACGTGCATCCAGTGAAATTTCGTGGTGCACATCTCTACCTACTATTTTTCTATAAGGAAATCTGAAGGCAGTTGTTTATACCCATTGGAATTGTTTAAGCGATGATAATTTGGGAATCACGTGCTAGTCAATTGTGTCATTACTTAACGGCTAGCAAAAACAATAAATTATATTATTGATTACTTTAGTAATTTGTCGTTGATTGAAACATTACAATATTATTGCGATATAATTTTCGATATGAAATTCCATAAAGCTAAAAATGTGTAGTTAAAGTAAAAATGTTTAAACTGGAAATCGTTATAATTATAAAGAGCATAGGTACATAGAGCACAGGTAGAAACTTAAAATATCATAATAATTATGATAATAATAATAATAATAAAGATCACTCACAAATTTCACATATTATATATTACAAACTGTTACTTATAAGTAGTCAATCGTTCCCGACAGATGGATAAAAAGTATGAGACGTTCAAATGTAAAATGTATTATACAGTAACAATGCATATTGTGGACCCACATATTTTACACTAATTACCACTTTAAAATACTTATTCGAGAAATAAAGAAGGCGCAATGGGTAGCTCCTGGAACGAACTCGACGTGACCATTCTCCCGATAACTCCGAAATTACATACTAAGCTTAAATCTATGAAACGTTCAAGAAATATAAAGCCTTAGGTATCTAGCGTTTGCAGAAAAATACAACTAGAGCACTACAAGTCTTATGAATTTATTAGACTTATCATTTTATAAAAAATATGAATAATGGGTACGGTTCCTTCTTTTAGTTACGAAGTCGAATTCGGGCTGCACCAAATATTATTTTACGTGATGACAAAAATAAAAGACAAAAGCACTCGCGCTTTTCAGCGAAATATACATAATGTACTCGTATCTTTACTGTAATACTACTACTAATACTTATTACAACATCACAATATCCATAATGACTGGATAAATTAGTATCTAACTAAATAGGATATTTTTTTGTAATCCACAGTTGCGCGTTGAGACAAATCTCGATAACATTTTTTATTTCAGATTTCTCTTTGTAATTTCCCTAATCGCTTACTCTCTAGGAAGTAATTCATCGTTGAGTGAAACATTACAACGATTTCTTTCTTTTTCTAATGCTGTGACAATATTATTCTACTTAATTTAAAAAGACATGCAAGTCAAATTAATAATCAGTACCTCGGACTATGAGGCGTTAGATTCATGTCGTTTATTCTTTAAGTAAGTACATTTACGTTTGGACAATATTACAATCGAGTAAGTACATCTGTTGTCGTCTGTCAATAGAATTGGGCAGATCATGGTGTACTCAGCACAGGAATTTCATAAAACGCTGTCATTTTTTGGAATTACCTATTGTTTAGCTTACATTTATCAAGATGTGCCTAATGAAAAGTTGGGTACTTCAATGAGAGCAAGACGTTTGTCGATATTACAAGCTAAATGCTTTGCCACACCACTCTCCGCTTTCAAAACAACTTTCGTAACAATTTATTCTAATACAAATATTATAGTCTATTAAAAATGTATGCATTTATCAGTAAATTAATACTTAGGTTCGATCTAACAAACACGGTGGAGTAAAATCAAAGAAATCCGTGATGAAATAAGCTGTAATAGCTCTACATATAGCTACATTCGATGATAGGAAACAGCGTGTAACAGGTATGCGATATGCGTGTGTCGCGTGCAGCGACGCCTCGATACTCACGTGTCGATATATGTGTCAATTACAGCGTAACATTCGGTTGCGAAAGATTTTCACGAAATCGAAATTACATGATACGAGTATCTCTACTAACAATAAGACATCAATATTTAAATTGAAAAAAACTCGTTCAAATGCAAATCGTAGGTAGGTATTTTCGCCTGCTTTGGAGATATTTTGACGATAAACGAGGGGATTAAGCGCTTTATTAATAACTAGCTGTGTCTCGTGATTTCACTCGCGTTTAATTCGGTATTTTTCCGGTATAAAGTAGCTGTCAATGAAAGTTCCATCAAAATTGGTTCAGCCGACAAAAAAACTGACATAATAATTTTAAAAAAGCATGTTTGGGTTTTAATTACGTGTAAATATCCATATAAGCTCAAAAAATCCTTTAATTAGAAACCATAGAGAGATACTATTTATTCAAACATGTAAATTATTTGGATATTTCACCATCATATACATGCCTATATTTTAAAGAAGTGATGTCACGAGTTAATCTCAACTATTTTTAATGAAGTATTTGCATATTAGTTAGTTAAGTTTTAATCTTCATTTATTATTTTTATAGGATTAATTTAACAATTTATTTATTGTCTACTAAATGGATTAGATAACCACACAAGCAGTCAAAAATCAAGCACCCAAAATTGTCCCTATTTACACCTATCGCCCGTATTCTCAAAAACGTTTTGATATGCCGATGGTAAGTACTGCCATGAAATTTTCCAATTGTTTGCTAATTATTTTAACAAGTTTGTATCACATTTTGCGGGTGAATTTAACGTTCTAAGTCACAGATCACCTAATTATCTCCCTATATGGCGCGGAGATAATAATTCCTACCTACGTGATGCTACGACCTTCATATTAGCTAAACTAATTAACCTGTGGTATTAGGTATTACTTTTAATACGTAACAAAACATATTAAAATCGTTCCACAACATCGCGACCAGTTTGTGGTGTTGTTAGTAATTGTCAAAAGAAAAAAAAACATTAAAAAAACTTTTTGAAGATGTTCAACAACGAAAGGTGTAATGAGAGTGTAATGTTATTTTTGTAAGTTATTTATAGAAAGTATAACAAAGTTAAACGAGAAGCCCCTTTGTCACTATACCTGTATTATGATAAGTACTGTTAATTGATTTAGATTAGTTGATATATCTAACAGCATTATTTAGACGAATTTTTTTTCAGTAGTACTTAAACCTGTCTGTCCGAAAAGATTTATTTAAAACTATGTTTTGCCCGTGACTTCGTTCGCGTATAAATTATAGCCTATGTGTTATTCTGACGTATAACCTATATTATTGTAAAGTTTCATAAAATCTGTTCAGTAGTTTTTGCGTGAAAGAGTAACAAACATCCATACATACATCTATCCTCACAAACTTTCGCGTTTATAATATTAGTAGGATAGTAAGTCAATTTACAAGCAGGTGCGGGGTGTAGGACAAGCAGTTTTTAGGCAGGGCGTTAATTAACTTCATGAACAATTTTCTTTAACAAGAGAACAATCAAGTAGCTATGTTTTCATGCACTTTTCACCGTTGTTTAATATGTTTATTCCAGAAGCTTAGGTGTATATCACGTAGTAAAAGACAGTAATAAATAACAATGATATGAGCGCATTGCTCCTGAACGAAACCAGGGTGGTCGCTAGTTTTTTGAATTATAATAAATAGATGTAATAATCTAACAAACATCTAACCATTTTCCAAAGGGTGTTAAAGATATACTAATGCCCGTATGAATTCCAATTCCGAGTTATATATCATCTTCACATTAAAAACAGTAAATAAGCCTACAAAATATCCATATTTTGGGCATTAAATAACGGCTTTTTTGTTGCATTAAATCAGTTTTATACCATTAATATCAATGATTTAACATTAAAAATATCGCGACGTGTGTATAACACGAATTGGAAATTCTTGTAAGTTATAACATTTTTTAAATCATTACGAACATTTAAATCATTAGTTACCTTTACGCAACCGGTTCGATTTAAATATTAAAAGTAAATATCGAGTGATATCTCGAATTTTTACTTTCTAGCTCGAATTTCGTGACCGACCGATTCTACATAAGCAATAGATTTTCCAAACCAGTTTAACATAATTTTATGAATTAGATGTTAAAATTATAGTTCTTGATGTTACTTTTGCCCCGCCCTAAGATTGTGTGTGATATCTTTCTATTTCGGTATTTCTCAAAGTTACGATCGAATAGGTAATCGAATATCTACCCACTTAGAAAGAGATACCTTGTCGCATTTTGTTATATTAAAAAATAATGACTACAACTGTTAACATGTTAACATAGTGCTAACTACTTGTAATGCTTTAAAATTATCGTTTTAGAACAAATAGGTGGGAAAATTTATGCAATACACAATATACGTAGGTACATACACACAAGTTCAATTATTAACTACTCGGGTGTAAAGAATACGTTCTTTTTTATTTTTAAAGACGCGCCGAGGGAATTCACCTTACAACATAACTAATTTAAACCTACCTATTTCTCATAGTTAGGGTAGGGTATCTCCTAGATACGTATATCTTATAGATCGATAAGTAACTAAGGCACATACCCTATATTTAATAAAAGGGCAATTTGAATAAGGACATACCTACTTGTATGCCCAGCAATTAAAAATAATACATATGAAAGAAATGCTTATTGATAAACTTTTAATAAGTATATTAACTTACCGTTCAATTTTGTCGTTTCTCAACCTATTTACAAAACAATGAAATACGTAACACCTACTCGTACTATCCCAGTGATTTTATAAAAGAAATAATGTCCACAAATCACACAATCAGGTCCAATCACAGAAATATTGAAAACATTATCCTTATTCAAAAAACCGCAAGTTGCCAAAAACTAATACTTTTTGCACCATTTTGCACTGAATGTTATGTCTTGAAAGTGCAAAAGTGAGAATGTTTTTTGTTAATGAGAGCAAATATAAAACCGGTACTGTTTGATTACTGAAAAATCCTTCATGGTAGCGTCGTCGGACGCAATAAGTGCCGTTAATCCCACAACGTGCGCCAACCGAGATGCGCATACGACGTGTGAAGTCTTGCGATCAAGTCGCGTGCTCGCAATTGCAAGTTGTTGAACTTTTGTTGAACGTACACATGTACACAACACATATATCTGATTAGACAGAGAAGAGAAGTCACAGAATAGGTATATTGTTTATTATAGGAACCTAATAACAAATACAAGAAAGAATACATAATATGCTTAATATTATAAATATCTACTAAATTCAAACTTTTTTATACAAGTATTCATAATTATAAGAATAAAATAATTATAATTATAAGGATACAATAAGCCCATGTTGTTGCAACTATTGTAAATTTTTAATTACTTATGCTGTATAAGTGTATAAAACTTTAGATATAAAACAAATAAATTGATGTTGAATTTCAAGAATTAATGAACATTATGTAATCAATCTATGATTTAATAGCAGATGTAGAGGAAAGGTGATTACTGTGGGTGTTTTATTGATTTTTAAAATGCTATTTAATTCCGTAAACATTTCTTAATAGCATGTTAAAATTATGCCATTTAGCCAATTAGCCAGATAATATAAGTATTTCTACACTAAAAAAATAATTATGTATAACACTAGAAACTGGCCGGATAACATAAGTATATCTATACACTTAAATAAAATTGAAATGTTGTTCGTTGCTAAACGCAAAACTTGAGAACGCAGGGACCGATTTGACAGGTTTTTTTTCTATGTTCATAATAATATAATAATAAATATAATAATTCCTTATTGACAAATTTCACAATATTAATGAAATCTCTAACTACTGAACTAGGCGTATGGCCTGTATCAATAATAATAATAGTCCGAGTACAGTTTTTATTGGAAATTGGAAAATTCGGGAAATACTGGAAGTGCTTTTTTCCATGAAATTTTTCTATGAACACGTGACCGTAACTCAATAGCCACGTGCGTCTGGGATATTAGTCTATACTAAGAGACATGTAAATAGGACCAGTAGTCATAAACCCACAAACGGACGGACAGGCAGAGAGACGTTGCATTACAATATGTATGGCAGATATAGATTATGTAGTAACTACACAGCTATTCCAACTATTTTATTGTTCTGTTAATAGGTATTGACTATATCGAATGATTGCGTGCCTTAGTTACATGTTACAACCACGGGTTTTTACGAAAGTTACCTATTTTCAGAAAGTAATCTACAGTGTGTTAGGAACTTTTTTAATTGTTATATTGTTACGGAGTTCTAGTCATCATAACGGTGACCGCTTTAGAATTATGCACGGTTACGTGTTATTACTACGAAAATGATATAATTTCATTACATATTGAATAAGAATAGGTAAAGAGAATAACATCACTATCATAATATTCTAGACCATAGAACATTTTTTCGAAATAAAATTTACAAAACGAACCTATTAATAAAGTACATTTTTCCTGCCATAATCATTTTCGATGACAAGAATAATAAAATTTAATGATCATCCGACCCGACTATTGTAAGGAATAATCCTGTAATAGTTTAAAAAAAATGTAGAGTTTTATGGGACTGTAAATATTATATACTAGATGTTTCCCGTGACTTCTCTCGCGTGGAATTAAAAAAGTAACCTATGTCCTGCCCCAGGGCTTAACAGCTTAGCAAGTAAAATCTATATCAAGGTATTAACTAAACATAAGAAATGTGTTTCTGAAAGATATTTATGGGAAGCGCAAGTCGGTTTTTATTTTTATTTTTATTTATATTTTCTCGCTTCGCGTTATCGTGGGGAAGTTTCTGGCCATAGGTCAGAAAGTTTTCTGCGCTTTCGTGGATCTTGAAAAAGCATTCGATAGAGTAGTGCGAAAGAAGTATTCTGCCTGAATATGGCGTGCAGGGACCCTTACTGCAGGCTCTGCGATCATTGTGTCGAGGCCACAGAGCTTGTGTAAAGATAGATGGTGACATGTCGCCCTGGTTCGAAGTCTGTTCAGGCGTCAGACAGGGCTGCGTGATGTCTGCCTGGCTGTTCATGCTGTATTTGGACATTTGCCTACAGACATTGAAAGGTAGTATGAGCGGTATGGTATGTGAAGGTACAGTAGTAAACTGCCTTTTGCTGCTGTGCTGTGCTTATAGCACCTTCAGAAGCGGAGTTGCAGACACTAGTTACGTGCATGAAAGAAGACTGAAGTAAAAGGATTGCATATGAATGAGAACAAAACTAAGGTTCTGGTGTTTGAAAAGGAAAATGTACAAAGTGTGAAATATGGGTAAATGGAAAGTGTCTAGAACAATTAAACGAAATTGTATATCTGGGGAGAACGTTTTCGAGGGATGGAAGATGTGAGTTGGATGTGGAGAGATGGCTAGCAGCTGGCAATAAAGTGAACGGAGCTCTGTGCATTAGGTGCATCAGTAGGCAGTGTGAATATACTTAACGCAGTCAAAATGGCCATCCACAAAGCGGTGTTGGTTCCAACTATATTGTACGGTAGCGAGGCCTGGATATGCCCGAAATCGAATGAAAGTATGATAAAAGCAGTAGAAATGCGATCTCTTAGAAATATGAGAATGAGAATGATGAGATTTTAGGAAGCGAAAGAAGTATGTAAGAACTGCGACGCTTGGCACTCCGTTCTCTCTGATTACTCCATTACGGATACAGCGTGAAGATATGTATGTATTACCGGAGTATTACTAATTGAAATAGATCTCGACCGTTACCCCTTTAGCCCACACTCCCATCCTTCGATAGCCACTACCTTCTATATGTAACACAATCGTATTATATATATATATAATTTCGTCATCTCTGTCACTTAACATATGGCTCTACCAGAAGTTGGAAGTGTCGTCATTCTTGGGAGAATACGATGACGCTTTAGCCATTAGGGGTTCGGCTGAAGGAAGGAATTGTTAAAGAAGAATTCTTATGCCTCTTTCATAATTTGAATTATGGTGGACAACCAATAAATCACAGTGTAGAGTCTGCGTTGCGCACGTACGGAAGGGCACCGGTCGCAATAGCTTTGCACATGAATCGGTTCTATATATCACCTGGAGAGAATTCATATGAGAGCGTGCAACGTGAGCGAATGCTGCACTGACATACGTCACGATGGGCCGTTCGCGCGTCATATACAAAGTTACTTTATGTCTAAGGAACGTTATTCACGCAGATAAGAGAACTAAGACAGTCGACGACGACCACGACGCGGTTTGAACGCGGTGGGATGGAAGGTCATGGCACTGTTAAGGGTGTCACTTCTAAGTATTTAACTTCCTCGTCCAGAGAATATCCTGTCCGAAGAGAGTAACTATGCGGAAAGCATTAGCGCTGCGAATGTGACAGGTCGCTAAACACCTCGAGAAATAGAATATACATGTGTATGTATAAAGCGTGATAATGTATATAACCTGAGAAAAAAGAGGGGCTAGGACCTTCTAAAAAACCTTCCAGAGGCTTAGGCTTTTGTCACGTAATTAATATCCTCTAGGGAAATCTAGCGCTTTTTAAACTCACAAGTGGCAACACACGCACATATGCCGAGACGTCAGCTGATTTAGATAAAGAATATTCTGAACCAACGCTTTATGCCGGCATTTTTTCCGATGTCACGAAAGTATGAGCGGTATGGTATGTGAAGGTACAGTCGTAAACTGCCTTTTGCTGCTGTGCTATGCTTATAGCACCTTCAGAAGCAGAGTTGCAGACACTAACTACGTGCATGAAAGAAGACTGTGAAGTAAAAGGATTGCATATGAATGAGAACAAAACTAAGGTTCTGGTGTTTGAAAAGGAAAATGTACAAAGTGTGAAGTATGGGTAAATGGAAAATGTCTAGAACAATTAAACGAAACTATATGTCTGGGGAGAACGTTTTCGAGGGATGGAAGATGTGAGTTGGATGTGGAAAGACTGATAGCAGCCGGCAATAAAGTGTAAACGGTACTCTGTCCGCATTAGTAGGCAGTGCGAATATATCTAACTCAGCCAAAATGGTCATACACGGTGTTAGTGCCAACTTTATTCTACGGTAGTGAGGCCTGGATATGTGGACAAAATAAGCAATAAAGAGATAGGGAGTATGACAGGGTTTCACGACAGTGTTATTACAATTGCAATTAAGAATTATAATGGCAAAATGTAATTGTGAACCCCTTTTTTTAGGCAAACAATTATTATTACACTCACAAAAAGTAATTGTAATTATTTTTACAATTACTTTTGCCCAACACTGCTCTCTGGCCACTCCAGACAGAGTGGCAGTTACTTGCACATGACACGAGCTTAAATATGTTAATATACAGGGTTAATTTAAAATTACGAATAACCTCTTAGTATTTTGTACTAAACATTATCAAATAACAATTGTTTTACAACTTCCAAAAATTCGAAAGCTTTTTCTTTTATACAAAAATACGTTAAATGTTTCTGAAAATGGCACCTACTCTACCCAGTCGCTAAAGCGGCACAAGCACAGCGCGGCGCTGAGGCCCGGTGCGCTTGCACTGCACCCACAGACAAATTAGCCTAAAGACAGGAAATGAAAGGGCACCGTTTTCTGCCATCGATGCGCACAAACGCGCATATAACTTCAAACACGAACGCGCGCTCCTTTAGTATTAACCAGAAAGCAGATCCGTGACCTATGTCTAATTGTTTTAAAAAATATAGTATAAATTACGTAAACAATGCCAAATTGCGCTGTAAAGTGGTGTGGTAGTGACAGTCGTAAAAATAGTTTCAAAAAGGATAATATTACGTTTCATCGGTAAGTATAAAATTAAAAATAAAAATTTATATCAAAAAAATGCAGAGCTCTCACTATACTGGTCGATGGTAGCTTTGAGTCAGCGTTTGTCCTTGTCTAGCAAGCTATAATTACATGTTGCGTCCTCACTCTTGCAAGATGGCACGTGTAAGTAGGGACGCGAAAAAACGTATCGATATATCAATATATTTTCCATTAATTTTGAGAATTTATAATGACTACCACTCTTTGAAATTATATACCTAGTTCCATCCACACTATCCATACTATATAATAATATAATATATTGTTAAAGGAAGAGCTCTATTTATCTCAATAAAAGTAACAGAGATGGACTATAAATAGCAAGGGATGTGGAATCAATTAAGTATTGACAGATGTCATTTAGACGTTCACCCGAAAGACGAGGCGCCGCAACGATGATCGACGCGAGAGCATTTCACTTTTGCTCCAGACACCGAACGAAGAACACCTGCTCTCAATTGCTAATTCATGATTGTTTTCTGTACTAAGTGTTATTAGATCTTTCTCTTAGTGATTTCTAGTTACTAGCAAAATGAATCTCTAAATTGATATTAGGAGTTGGGATAATCATCCCTTGTATATTTTTTTAATAAATCCTACTTTTGATTATAACAATATAATATATATAACGTATAATTATATAATATAATATATTAATATATAATGTAATATATATAATATATAATTATATAATATTACATAATTGTATAATCCATATCCATACTATCCATATCCATACTAATATTATAAATGCGAGTCTCTCTGTCTGTCTGTCTGTCCGTCTGTCTGCTTGGTTTTCACGGCTAAACCGCCGTACCGATTTCAATAAAATTTAGCATGGACAAAGATTGACACCAGGGGGTGAACATATGCTACAAAAATCTACCCCTAAAGGGGTGAATAAGGGGATGAAACTTTGTATAGGAAATTTTTAACCCCTGAACCGATTAAGACGAAATTTAGTATAGTGCATAGATACTTAGAACCTTTTCTAATAAAAAACATACTTCTTTTTTCCAAAAATCTACCCCTAAAGGAGTGAAAAGGGGATGAAACTTTGTATGGGAAATTTTTAACCGCTGAACGGATGAAGATGTAATTTGGTACAGAGATACATCTTTTCTATTAAAAAAACAAAGTTATCATTAAAAAGTTGTCACCGTTCTTTTTTCAACCGACGAAAAAATGATGGAGGTTCTCAAGTCGGTGCATATTTTTTTTTGTATATGACCATGCGTAGCTTTTTACAGAGTAGTCTGATTTTGATGATTCTCTTTTATTGGATAGCATATATCTCGAGCTTTAACTTTTAATTCGGAAAAAATTTAAGAATACAATTTAACCGACTTAAAAAAAACACTGAAAAGTACAAAATAACTATTCTTTACTAATTAAAACTCAAATACAAAAAAAAATACTTTATACATACGATACAAATACCTATATAATTAAATTCGACAGTTACTGAAATCGATACAAACCTCCCAAACTAATAGACTTTCTGTTGTGGCACATTAATTTGGAACCGACTTTAATAATCGTCAAATTTAGTTATGTACATACATACATACAATGTTCACGCCATATCCCTAACGGGGTAGTCAGAGGGACGGAGCGCCAAGCGTCGCGGTCCTTACATACTTCTTTCGCTTCTTCAAATCTCATCATTCTCCTCACACATTTTTGCTTAGGTATGTGAGTGCTTTTGACATTTCCGTCGGCTAACACTCTAGCAAATTTAATTATATACGTATTTATATCGTAAGTATAAAGTATTTCTTTTTATATTTGAGTTGTAATTAGTAAAGGACAGTTATTTTATACTTTTCAGTGTTTATTCCTAGTAGGTTTATATTTTTTCTTAATTTTTTTTATTTCTCCCATTTGAGTGACCTTGGTCTAAATAAATATATAGGATGGGTCTACAACTAACTACTTTTCTAATTATAGAACGAAATGATATAAAAATGTATCATCAATATAAATAAAGCTTATAATTAGTAATCATTATTTCGTGTATCTTCAAAGGCCAAGCTCAATACCAGTGCAATTTAAATGGGACCACCTCGGAAGTATATCAAACAAAAAAAAATTTTTAAATCGGTACACAATTGATGAGGTTATCGTTGAACATACATAAAAAAAACATACAGACGCACATAGAATCTCCTTCTTTTTAAAGTTGGTTAAAAAAATACATACAGACGAAAAGGTTGGGTGGTTCTACCAGCAAAGCTTTTCAGTTTCGTTTTTTGTCAATTTAATTTTTTGTTAAAAAGTTTTACATTAGGAGAAACACGTACTACCCAAACGAATTTGATTTGCATTTCTATTCCAAATTTTTGATTTTTTTGTTTCGAAATAAAGAATCTTGTTTTGATTATATATACATATTTTATTATTTCTATTTTTAAAATAAGCTTATGAAAATAATTCTTGTATTTATCGATATATACAATATCTACGAGTACATCACTATTTCGTTTAGTACGTGACGTTACCTTGCCGCCCGCTTACGTCTCATTCCTCTAACCTTGACAAAATAGTTCGCTTAGAAATTCGTAAACATTTCAGGTCTCTAGGGTAGTTTGTCTGTGACTACACCATTGGAAATACGTAGAGTAAGTACGTGTCAGACAGTACAACAAAACTTAACAAATATTTTTTGAGGAACGTATTGAGTTTTAAAAAAAATCGTAGAACAAAAGTTGTTACGTATGTTGACATGAATTTTGCACTAAGAGGTTATCAATATTTTTAAATTAAGGCTGTATATAGAGTGTATTTTGCTCTATTTTGCGGCATTCACTTAGCGACCGCGTTATACATTCTGTCAAGAAAGTATCAGGAATAAATGATTTGTTTATGGTTCCAAATTCAATTTTTTGTTTTTTTTTTTGTTGTTGTTAGATTGGCACAACTGTTTTCCATTTTGACGCGGAGTTTGAGTTGCTTCTGTTATTTAGATTAAATACAGTGCTGTTTTTAGTTATATCATTCTAGTGTATATTGCGAATTTAATGGACAAAAACATCGAACAAAGAGTTTGTCTTAAACTTTTCATCGTCAATGGAATTTCGTGTTCGGAGTCACTGAAAATGTTACAGAAGGCTTACGGTGAATCGACTTTATCAAAAACACGTGCTTATGAGTGGTACAAAGCGTTCAAAAGCGGTCGAGATGTGATGGAAGATTTGTCTCGCTCTGGTAGGCCATCAACGTCTGCAACTGAAGATAACATCGCAAAAGTGAAGGAAATAGTGACTGAAAATGCTCATTCAAGTTTGAGAGAGATAGCCGCCGAACTTTCTCTGTCTCACGAGTCGATCCGTACCATTTTGAATAATCGCTTGGGTATGAAACATGTTGCCGCTCGGCTAGTCCCAAAAGACCTGAATGTTCTTCAAAAACACAATCGCATAAGAGTCGCTGAGGACATGCTAGAACGAGTTAATTCCGACCCAATATTGTTACTGGTGACGAGACGTGGGTTTACAAGTTTGACATGCAAACTAGTCGACAAGCTTCGGAGTGGCGCCTTCCAACTGAACCGAAGCCGAAAAAACCACGCCAAAGTCGATCAAAAGTCAAAGTCATGTTGACTGTTTTCTTTAACTATCGCGATGTTATGCACTCGGAATTCTTGCCGGAAGGTCAAACGGTAAATAGAGAATATTATTTGGGCGTTATGCGGCGTTTAAGAGAGCAAATTCGACGAAAAAGGCCAGATTTGTGGAAAGAAAAATCTTGGATTTTGCACCACGATAATGCGCCTTCGCACAAGGTCATCAATGTGAACGAATTTTTGACCAAAAACTCAACAAATACCATCGAGTAACCACCTTATTCACCAGATATGGCTCCAGCCGACATTTCTTTTTCCTAAACTCAAATTACCACTTCGTGCCGCCCGTTTTCATTCGGTAGAAGACATAATAAAGGAGAATTCGCGGCTAGCACGGAACTCATTTCCGGAAAAAGCATTTAAAAAAAATTTTTATGATTGGATTATTCGTTGGCGTAAGTGTATCGTTTCTGAAGGAGCATACTTTGAAGGTGATAAAATAAATTTGGATGAATAACATTTCGTGTATTATTGATCTTTTCCCGGTACTTTCTTGACAGAGTGTATGTCGGCGCGAAGAAATTCGTGTCGAAAAAACGCGCCCTAAAGCGACTAAAGGACCCTTCGGGATCGCGGCCGATTGCAGTTTTGCACGCTAATTACTTATAACTTGAAGTCAGTATGGAACAACCAAATATCGCGCGATATCTGCTATCAAAACGAGAATTTGTATAATGTACTTAATTTGTTTAGTGGCGCTAATTCTATCGCGAAAAGTGTATTTTACGGTCATGGTCCAATAGACACGCAATCGCCATACATGATACCAATTTTTATTACAATTAATCACCGGTCTCGCAATGATCGCGTAGCTGTCACAGTTTGCAATTTTGAGGCAATAACCACGCCGATCCTCCATCCATGTAACCTCAAGCCGCCCCAAGGAGAACGACAGCGCACGTGGTACGCCCTTTCGTAGCACTGTAAGGGTGCAGGGGGAACTCTGTTACTGCCCCTTCGAGAGGAGCTTCGGCACAGCACGAGAGGGACTCCGGTGTGTTCCGTAGGAGATCCCGGGGCCACTCGACAAATCGTCGAAGACGACCACCTCAGGAATTATGGTGGGTAAAAGTCCTGAACAATCCAGTCTACATCAGTGTACATCTACACAGCCTACAACAGGGGTTGAATATCGTTGTGCAATACAGACAAAGAAAAGGTGATAACATACATACGTGCACACATAAACATAACTGACAAAGAACTACATACATTACCCTTGTTTCGTCTTCGCCATAGTCGAGTAAAAATTCACTGCATTATTGTGATGTGCGTCAAATGAAAACTGTCTATTGGATTCGTTGCTAGTTAGCTGACCGTGTCTGGTCTCTGTAATATCCTGACGATACTTCGTTAACGAAACACGTGTCTATTGATAGGGTTTTGGGCGGAAAATAGCTTAAAAATTATAAGAATTCGTCACATTGGAGTTTTCACTAACAGATTTTGAGGTCAGGATTTCTTTTTAGACAGTAAAGAAACGAAGTATCTACTTATATAAATGGAATTTATTGGTTAACTATTCTTAAACTTAACATACTAATCTATAAGAAATATATCTTCCAGCTGTTTCCGATGACCTAATGATCTTCACTACCTGTAATATAAAAAAGGAAATGTCTAATTGGAAGTCTAAAGACAAATAATTAACTAAAATTTGTAATCAAACTCAATATATTTATAATAACAAAAACTTGGAAAAAATTAGTTTCCAAGTTTATTATATTTATATATTTATTTTTATATTTATAATATACAATAAAAACAACAAAAAGTCGGTGGCCTACTATACTTGTGCTTGTTTATAACCTCCAACTCCGGCAATAAAAAAATACAATTTTTTTCATCTTGTTTGCAAATTTTTATTCATAACTTTCATTCTAATTTAAATTTTTGTAATATGAAAAATATTACTTTATATCACATTTTTGCCTGATATGTTGTTTTATATTATTACAACGGCCTCCTCGACCTATTAAATTCGGTACCCATTATGTTGAGGTACGATTAATTTTTTGGCTTTGACTGTAAGTACGTCGTTTTAAAGACGCCTCATTAATTCGAAATTATCCTAGCTTGCGTGTAATTGAGAAGAAATCAACGTTACCTCATTCACTGAAATCGGTTAAGCGGTTTTGCAATGGAACAGATAAACATACATTCATACAAAGATACGCTGCTAAAATCATAACCCTTTTTTTTGCATTGCCGTAATCGGGTATCTAATTTTAGAGCACAATGTATTTCAATCTTGCTCGAGTTGATGATCACAATGAAAAGGTCAGTTTTTCTATGCCTGGTCTCCAAAAGAAAGAAAAATGTTGAATATGCCAGTTACTTCCCGCGCTACCCGTCTCTATACAGAGTTAATTTAAAAATTACTATTTACCTAGTTATTACAAAACTAGCGTCATAATGGTAGTTTTGCTATGTCTTAATGTTTTGTCCCTTGCATGTTTGTACATAAATAAAATTTACAGTCCTTCTAAGCATTATTATTCCAAGACTTAAACAAAAAATATCACAATACATACATCAAATCATGCTATTTCGTCAGGATAGACAGAATATCAAAGTGTAAAAATCACGCCTGGGCATGACTTCTAGGGAATAACTAAATATTTTGACAACGAAACCAGATAGTGACAAATTAGATATACACTAATACTATATGATATGCATGGGAAGATAAGCAACGAACACATTCGTGTTTTTCTTTTCTCATAGACTAAAGAGACAATTGTGTAAATGTATTATGCCTTAAAATATTAACGACATAGACCCGGTTAGTTGGAATTGTAAGATATGTTAATTCCATTGACCAATCAATGAATGTAAAATGTCCAATTGATATTCATTTTCGATTAGTGATTCAATTCGATTTAGTTATACAATTGTGCCCATCTTAAAAGTTAAGTTATGCAATTAGGCCCACCTTATATTATGCGATTGGGCCCAAATTATGTTATGCAATGGGGCGCAATTTATTTTACGCAATTGAATCCAACTTAAAAGTTATGCAAGTGGCCCAACTAACGTTATGTAATTGGGCTCAGATTATGTTATGCAAGTGAACCCAACTTGGGCCCATCTAAAAGCTATTCAACTATACCCATCTTAAAAACTAAGCAATTAGGTCCACCTAAAAGTTATTCAACTGTGCCCATCTTAAAAATTATGCAATTGGGCTTAACTTATGCCATCTCGTCCAACTTAAAAGCACGTAATACACAAATGTTTAGTTTACATACCTGTCCTCTTTTCAGTCCAAAGTATCTAGCAACAGGATCGCCGGCTTGTATCCTCATTAACATATTCTCCTTCAATTTACTATGTTATTTAGTTAAGAAAATATTGGAAAATGCATTTTAATCCCTTGGAATGAAGTTCTAAATTATGCTTCCCGACTATTGTAATTGTCCCGACTAATTAAAACTAGTAGAAGTAGTAAAAAAAAACAATATGAATAACATTTTAAAAGCGAATATAGTATAACTAGTCATATTTATTTTGTCTAATGAATGATAGTACTAGATGAATGATAAACATATAATACTCGAGACATATAATAATACTCCAGACAATTACACAGATTGTGTGACCCCAAACTAAGCAGTAAGCTTGTACTATGGGTACCACACAACGAACTCTGGGGGAGCCCCCAGTTATTCTTTAATATTCTTAACTCCACCTACTTAATCATTATTCATTACACAGGTATACAAAAAAATATTTTTTTTAGAATTGTCCAAAAAAATTTTTTTATTTATTGACGAAAAAACCAGTAAACATATTGTTAGGAGCTGTGGGTAATCAAATGCCAGTTAGTGCGAAGAGTTAATTTTCGTTCGTACAGAGAAATATCAAGTACACGCGAACTTAATTACGGCGGTCTCGAAAATCAAATAGCCAGTGTTAGCTGATGGAAATATCAAAGGCACTCGCATACCTAAGCGAAAATTTGTGAGGAGAGAGATGAGATTTGAAGAGACGAAAAAAGTATGTGATCATCGCGATACTTGTCGCTCCATCCTCTGCCTAATTTATTAGGGAAATGGCATGAAAATATGCATATATGTATATATTCTATGGAAACCTCTGCTTTTTAATTTACAAAATGTAATATCATGTAGTGGAATGTAAAAAATAGATAGAGTAACATATAGAACCACGGAAACACCAAACGTACTGACTATTGACTTCGAATTGAATTGTCATTACCGCATAAAAGTTTTTCATTGCTCTGCCATCAGGAAAATTATATACAAAAAAATCTAAGAATTTGGTCTGTAAATATATCAGACATACACATACAGAATATTCTAGTAAAGTAGATTGTCTATAAAATATTTATATACATTGTTAATATCTGCTCAAATGTCAATTCTAAAGTAACTAAAAATATTAATTCTTGATTTTTATTGAAGATGTTGTAGTTGTTTTGAGAAAGCTACTAAAAGTAGAGAAAAATTGCTTGTTATATATAATTATATAAATATTTATACTACTTATCATTTCAAATTTAAATGTTATTTAAAAAGGATACTATCTTGCAAGTAATTCTTGTTTTTCATCTGGAGTTAATACAATGTGCTCAGGAACAAGTTCATGTTCAGTGATATTAATAAGCAGCTCAGACTCTAAAAATTGTTCTAGAATGTACTTAGGTGCCATGTCTACCAGAGACTGTTTTGCCGAAGGTGTCATACCTGAAATAAAAAAGTAGAAAAAATGCATTTTTTGATACAAATTGACTTCTAACCATAAATAAAATAAAATTTACTTTATTTCTCTCACAAATTAAACAATGATCATTAAACAAATTCTCAGTTTCAATGGTTGTAACATGTTTCCTTTGTGAGAGTCTGGTGTCTATACTAAGCATAACCTGTATTACTAAGCACCAGTCTCCCACCCCCGTTAGCTATGATTTCGCAAGTATTACGAAAAACATGTCTACTATGAAAAGCTTTCATTTTAATGGTATTACTCAACTGTATTATAAAGTTACCATAATAATGAAGACTTTTAGAGGGGCCAGACCAAATTGCATCATGTGTGCACTCTGTGTACTAAGCAGGTTTTGTTGATTTGATGATTCTGTGATGCATAGTCCTGCTCCTTTAACTACTCAAACAAGATTGGGTGCTAAGTTGAAGTTTTGGAAAGAAAATATAGCAAAATCTGTCAATCAGTACATTATTGAATAATATTAAAAACTTTATTCATTTATTCAAAAGCAATCGCATACTTAGGCGAAAATATATAAGGAGAATGATGAGATTTGAGGAAGCGAAAGAGGTATGTAAGGACCGTGACTCTTGGCGCTCCGTCCTCTCTGACTACCCCGTTAGGGATACAGTGTGAAGGTGTGTATGTAATTAATTTATGTTTATTAAGAGCACACAGTAGTAACGTGACAATTTTTATGTTTATACTTTTTATTTTTATGTATATGTTTATGTATTAGTACACCACATTTGATTATTTGATTGAGTCTGTACAAAATAACTACTTAAATGTCGCCTACGAAAATAAAGTACCTTTACAAAACCCAAGTTTAACAATTAGTTTCATAAAGATTCTATCAAGTATCACAAAAAGTATATCTGTTTTTAAAAAGTTTGTATCTTTTATATTATAAAAAAAAAACAAGAATAATCTCCATAATAAACTTAAAAAAATAAGATTTCGGGGAGCCTATAAAGGCCCTTAACATAGCCCCTCTTTACCTGCTTGCACTACAACAATTGCTCTATGAATATTCTCCTCTTGCATTCTTGTACAATATGTTTTTATAGTTTTAATTCCAATTTTAGCTTCGTCAGGAAAAAAGACAAACATCTGATCCGTGGGATCGTCATTATGAGCAACTAATACAATTAAATCACTACGAGCAGGGCGCTTTTCACTGTAAAAAATATTAACAGTTATTTTATATTTTTTGTATTAAAACAAACCTATTTAATATGTTGGCGCATAAAACTGACACTATTTAAAAAAAAATGTCAACTTATAAATTACAGTATTAAAATTTTGAAATGAGCAATTGAATTATATTTACATGATTGGATATTATTTTAAACAACGATCACGATGCAGGTTTTAGATGAGAAAATTAAGAAAAATTTGTTAGATAGAACTGTATCAGAAACTACGAGACTGCACTTAGGTAAGAACTAAACAAGTACCTTGGTTTGTCTCCAAATTGCTCTTTAAACTGTTCTAACGTTTGATCCAACTCATCCTGAGTTACCAAGTATCCTCGATCATGACACAACTGAAAATTAAAAGCGGCAAGTTAACATATAAATTAGAGGTTAGAAATTTTAAAGAAAATAAGCATTTGGTAAGTCGGTGGATATCGATTTTAAGTTTTTTTAAGTTAAGTGAAACAGATTTTAAGTGGCAGAAAGGTGTATACTTAAAAGCACATTTTCATCTTTTTTACCCAAAACAATACAATTTACCTGCATAACAGTCTTACGAATTCGCCAGAGCTTGTAAGTTTCTGCGTCGTCATCCATAATGTTAATTTACAAGTTGTTAGTTACAAATACAAACAGAAGAATATAATTACTGAGATTTAAAAAACCGACTATAATCTGAAAGTTTTAGACAACATAGTTATAAAACAAAAACAGGTAAATATAGAGTAGTCTGTACTAGGGATGCCGATAGGAAATCGATTAATCGTAGGATCGATAATTTCGACGAAATAAATCGATGTTTTAATCGATATTTTGTAGGGAACCGATTCCGTGAATCGATACTTTACCCTTGTAAATCGAGATTCGATTATTTTATTTAATGATAAGAAATATAAACTGTTTAGAATGAGTTGAATGTGGGAACTGTGAATTTTATAATTTTTTAACTCAAATGTTATAAATTTTTTTTTATCTTAATAGAGTATCTAGTAGAGGTTCTTATACATGTAACATTTAAATACAGTTGTAATTGTTTAATTCATTAAAAATGATTAGATTGATTATTTTAGCGTCTTTCCAGTTTTCTATAATTACATTCATGTATGTCAGAAATACAAACTTATATGGTAAGTCGAGAAAAAATCGATTTTCGAGAGATCAATTTTTTAGACTTCATTTTTCTGTGAATTGATTTTTCATACTTCGATTCGAATCGATTCGAAAATCGATCTTTTTTCGAGAGAATCGCCATCCCTAGTCTGTACTGCATCGACTTGACAAATTCCAATGCCATAAATGCTCTGAACACATTTTTTTTTCTTTCTTCATGGCATGGCGCACAGATTAGCGCATTTGCCAATGTCACGTATTGTATTAAAATAAGAAGGAGAATCCTTAATTTGTTATCGTAAAACTCCAGTAAAGTGATAGTAGACTTTACTGAAGTTTTGTAGGACTTCTTGAAAGAGCGCAAGAACTTCAGTTACACATATTTATTTAAACCTACTCAATTTTTTTCACTTACACAGAACTTTAACACACAATATACTATCACTTTTGTACTTTAAAACTCCCAAAAATGTAAAAAATAGAAAATCTAAATAAAATGATAACCTCACTTCTCCCGTTCCCGCCAAAAAGTCCCCTACGCACCTTCCAATTTCTTAGAACAGTTTTCCTAGAGATGGCGAAACGAGGTCGATTAATGGAAAAATTGATCGATCGATCTCGAGCAGATTCGATTTAGTGAATAAATTGCGGACACCCAAAAATGGAGTTTCCATTATATTTGTATTGGTAAGAACGCAACTATAAAATGATGAGCTAGCGTGGAATTTTTTAATAAATTATACATACTCAATCGAACACTGTCGTCGCGTCACCTTAGCGCTCTCAGAGACAGATTTAGCGCGTTTTTTAGTCGTCTAACTCTATATATCCCATGCAAAATTTTAAAAGACCCATAGAGCGATTTTTGAGTATCTGTCGTCTATTCACTGGATCGATTCACTACTCGAGATCGAATGATCGATTCTTCCATTAATCGATCTCAGATCGCCATCCCTAGGAAAGTTGTTCCAACAAATTGGAAGGTATGTAGGGCATTTATGTAAACTAAAGGACATGGCATGTTGATCTATAGTAACATTTAATTGTATATATTCTAACGTACAACATTCAAACGTAGGTAGCGTTGTCTCTTTTTGACTTAAGGATTCTTGTGTGTGTAAAAGAAAACAACAATAATTTTCTCAAAGAGTAATTTTTTTTTGTGAGATCATCGTAATGTCAAAACGTGCTGGTCCGCTGTTCTTTGCGACACACTACTGACAAGTAGACGAAGTATAAAATCATAATTTAACGGATTTAATATTTTTATAATTTTGTTCTTTGTATTGGAACTCTTTTGTTAAAAAAGAAGCTAACATAACACCACAATAATTACTAAGTGTAGTGTGTTAAGATGTGGTTAATGGAAAAGCAAGAATCAACTAAATTTATCATAGCACCGGTACGTAACAGAAATTTATTAATTTAGTCTGATGTCGTATGTATTTCCATCGTAGTTATGTGTTTCTTAGTTTACTGTGTTACACTCATGTATATTTTTATTTATTAGCCGTTTTTATTCATATAATACAGTAAATTACTTCATGTCAATTTTTATTGTTATTGCAGTTAAGGCTGTCCACGTATATTAAAAAAATACCAATAAATACAGGTATCATGTTTATATGTCGTAATTATCTCGTTTCAGATTACCATCATGTTATTGTACCCATGTAACCATGTATTATTAGAGGAAAAGAAAGGCTCGATATAATCGGAAAAGAAAATGGAAAGCCCTCTGTAAAAATTGCATACATATGTATGATATATACATACACATCTTCACGCTGTATCATCAACGGGGTAGTAATGATATAATACATTTATGTTTCTTTAAATAGAACATTAAGTAAAATGATTTTACTGTATGAAGCATTATCCTCGCAAAGATTATTGGAAATCAGAAAAAATATTTACAGCGGTAATTACAAATATTATTTTTATTTAATTTAATGACCGTGTTAATACTCAATGAGAAAAAGTAACATGAAAATATACATTGTTCCGGACGGCTGGAGTGAAGAAACAATTGAAATTTAAATAATATAGTGGGGCCTGTTTACCACCTAATTTTATAGATTTTTTTTTTGTTTATCGGAAGGGAAGAAACTCCGAACGAGCACCCAACCGCCTCCGACGCCTCACGAGAGAACGTCGGGCGCGACCGGGTAGTGCCGGGCTCCAACCGGCTAAAACTACCCTCCACCGCCACTTGACCCTACAGGACGTCGTAGCGAGCCGAACGCGTAGCAGTGAAGCGCGGAGGGCGCTCCCCCAAGATTTTATAGACTTATACAGTTCGCCTTTTATGGATTTAAGGATTTTGTAATAAATATTTTTCCATTTTTGTTTTAATTTCCCAATAGTTCTAAGTTAAATATATTAATAGTTTACAGTGTAATTGTTCCGAATATTTAAATGAAATACTCAAAAAGTAGGGAACACTATTTATTTTAAATAAAATAGGCAATGAGTAGGCCGTCAAGTGCCGTCTCCCCGCCTCCTTGCCCTCACCCCTTGCATCTCCATTATACTTAACATTTTCCCCCCCCCTTGAAAGCCTAGCTTTCAAGGAGCTCATGGGAATCTTCCGCTTTGGGTAGAGCACAGACTTTTGTGGTAGCTCGTCTGATGACTCCATTTTTTGTTGTGATGTCGACAACTCTGCAAACACCGTCAGGTCCAAGGTAGCATTTTTGAATTCGTCCCAAAAGCCAGCTCATCGGAGAAAGTTGGTCATTCCTAATTACTACCAAATCTCCAACACTAACACTTTCCGTTCGGTTTCGTTTCCATTTAACTCGATGCTGTAATTCAGTTAGATATTCTTTGGACCATCTTTTTTAAAAATGTTGTCGTAGTCGCTCTAACAACTGATATCTGTTGAGTGTGATTTTCTCTGGTAAGGTCGGGGACGGTAGTGACGTCAACGGTCGTCCAATAAGGAAATGGCCCGGAGTTATTGTAACAAATCCGCTGGATTTGACGACATCGGAGTCAGCGGTCGTGAATTCAAAATGGCTTCTATTTGTGCAAACAACGTAGTTAGCTCCTCAAAAGTCAAATGAGTACCTCCGGCAATACGTTTTAGATGGAATTTTGCTGCTTTTACGCCGGCTTCCCAAATTCCACCAAAGTGAGGCGCATATGCGGGTGAAAATTTGAAATCGATGCCTTCAATATAGCCGAATTCATCTATCGATTGACTTGCTGCGCGTAGCATTCGATTTAACTCGCCATTTGCTCCCACAAAGTTCATTCCGTTATCACAAAATAACGTACGTGGCTTGCCGCGTCTGGAGATAAATCTCCGTAAATATAAAATAAACGCGTTAGTGCTTAAATCGCTTACAACTTCTAAATGCAAAGCTTTGCTCGCAAAGCAAATAAATAAGCATAAATAACATTTGGTAATCCTGGAACCACGACCTTTACGGCTAGAAATATAAAATGGACCAGCAAAATCAGCACCACAAGTCTCAAAAGGAGGAGCTGGAGTGACGCGAGGATGAGGTAAGTAACCCATTATAGATTGTATATTTTTACCTTTAATTCTAGTGCATCTTACACATTTGCTTACGATACTTGATGCAAGACGACGACCATTTGTGACCCAAAATTTTTCCCGTATTGAACTTAGTAATTGTTGGGGTCCACAATGTAATAGTCGAAGATGTTCGTTTGCAAAAAGTAACTTAGCAAATGAATGTTTTCCATCGAGCAAAATTGGATGTACTTTGTTATATGGGCAATATATTGCATTATGAATACGCCCGCCTACACGAAGTATGCCTTCGTCATCCAAAAATGGGTTCAGAGATAGTACAGTAGATTTACTGCTTATTTTCCTATGTGTTCGTAATGAATGTATATCCTTCGCAAATGAATCCTGTTGAGAAAATTTCGTTAACTTAACTAATGATATCTGTAACTCGCTCAAAGTAAGACTACCACAAACTTTACAGTCCTTATTTTTAATATTATTAATGAAACGTAAAACATAAGCAAATACACGATGTAATTTAGGTAAACTGGAATATTTATCGAACGGTATTATACTTTGTTGACACTGTATACTAAAATAAACCTTTGTTTCAGAAAGCTCAAAGTTAAAAGATTGATCGCGAGGCCAATCAGCATATGATTTTTTCAAAAATGAAGGCCCTTGCCACCATGGAGTATTATCTCTCAATTGCTGTGGTTCGACACCCCTCGAAGCCAGATCTTCCGGGTTTTGATGCGTAGGTACGTGGCGCCATAAATTTTGTGGTGTTAAATTACGAATTTCTTCGATACGATTGGATACGTAAGTTTTTAAGGTCTTAGGTTGTGTTTTTAGCCAACTTAATACAATTGTTGAATCCGACCAAAAAAAGGATTTATGGAAATCAATTCGAAGTTATTGAATGACCTTAGTGTACAGTTTTGCATCAAGCAGAGCACCCAACAACTCTAAACGAGGAATAGTGAGCTCTGGCTTCAAAGGAGCTACTCTAGCTTTAGCACCTAACAATGAAACTTTAATATTTTGTGTAGTGTCTATAGATTTTAAATATATACATGCGGCATAGGCGTTCTGAGAAGCATCAGTAAAACAATGAATCTCAATATAAGTCGGATCTTTACAAAGCACATGTCTAGGTATCTCGAGAGTAGATTATTTTTAATTATTAATAAAATTTAGCCACGTTGATTTGATATCGTCTGGAATGTTGTCATCCCAACTTATTTTCAGTAACCGTAATTTCTGTAGTATTATCTTAGCGACTACAGTACAAGGCGATATCAAACCAAGAGGGCCAAAAATTGTACATGAGGTTGATAATATATTTCGCTTGGTTACTCTTGAATCAGCTTTGGCATTAGTTGAGAACTGCAGGGTATCAACGAGTGGCTGCCACTTTAACCCCAATACAGCTGACTGTTTGCAAAAATGTTGAGTCTCGGTTAACGTTGACATATTGTTAAAAATATTAGGGGCATCACTACGAAACTTTCGTAAAGGAAAACCAGCTTCAGACAATTTCCTAATTACAGCCTCTATGACACACCGCAATTCCAATTCAGAATCTGAACCCGTACAAAAATCGTCGACATAGAAATCATGCTGGATAACATTAGCTACTGATTTATCCATACATTCATTCGCTAACTCAAAAAGACACCTAGTACTCAAAAATGGAGCCGAAGCCATTCCATAAGTAACAGTGTTAAGCTGTAGTATCTTCAGTGGTTGGGTATCATCATCCCTCCACAAAATTAATTGTAAATTGCGTTGTGACTCATCGATTTTAACCTGTCGGTACATTTTTTCAATGTCACCTGTTACTACGTACATACTTTGGCGAAATATAAACAAAATGGAGATTAAATCATCCTGAACTACAGGTCCCACCGCTTGAATTTCATTCAGAGATATTCCTGAAGCAGTTTTGCAAGATGCGTCAAAAGCTACTCTGAGCTTAGTCGTTTCGCTTTGTTGTTTAATCACCGCATGGTGAGGTAAATAGTAGCCAAAATTAGGACGTTCGATTTCACTTAAATGTTTTAAGTCGACCTGACCATCTGTCAGACGTCTTGTTATTTGAACAAAATAATTTTCACAAAATTCTTCACTTTTAGATAAAATATTCTTTCGGCAAGGTAATTCTTCAATTTCCCAAAATTTGGAGAGTCTCGTATTTATTTAGAGAAATTACAAGTTCTTGTACTAGAATTAATAGAACAGTCATCGATCGGACCAGAAATTAGCCAACCGAAATTGGATTCAATTAGTAATGGTTTATTTTTTCCTAAATTTATTTGACTAAATTTAACTATGTCCCAAAATACATCCGCACCTAAAAGTACATGTATTTCAGAAGGACGGAAAAAATTTGGATCAGCAAGTTTTATATGACTCGGCAATTGTTTACAATTAGGATCCATCTCGACATTCGGTAATTCCCCTGTTATTTGAGGGATAACAAGAAATGATACGTTCTTAGTATATGTACCATCACGAGATTTTATTTGTAAATTACAACGTTTATTAATATTTGTTACCGAATTATTAATGCCACAAATCGACTAGAGCTTGACACGCTCATAATCTTTTGCATTTTTTCAGTAAGAAACGAACTTTGGCTGCCATTGTCGAGCAGAGCCTTAGCCGGGTAAGTAATGCTAGATTTTAGATCAACCAATTCAATTTCGGCAGTACACAGCAACACTGGATATGGCATGGTTGTAGAAAGTGACACTGGAGAAGATTATTATTTTCTTGTTGCAAATTTGTGTAGGTTATTATTTTATGCAATAATGTGTTATGTCTTTTTTTACAGATTCTACATGGGCCGAAGCGACAGCGAGATATATGATGACCGGAACGAAGACAGTTTGAACATTTCAATTTAGAAACTTCATTAAGCCTATCGTCCACAGACATCTCCTTGAATTTTTCACATTCGTGCAATAAATGAGATTGTTTACAAATATTGCAAGTTGTATTATTTGAATTAGTACCTGAATAAGCAACGAAAGATTTAGTATTTTTGTGTTATTTATTAGAAAAAGATTTATCAGGCCTTACAAAACTCGTGTTACCTTTGTTGTTATTATAGTGAATTGTTTCAATTACATCTGCACGGCTGCATAAGAAGCGATAAAACTCATCGAGTTTAGGTGAGGATGTGAATGTGTTTTTATATTCCTCCCAATTGCGACTTGCGGCGCTGTCTAATCTTCCTGACATAATGAAAATCATCAAGGTGTCCCAATATTCAGTGGGTTCACCTAAATTATGTAACGAACGCAAATTCATAGTAAAATGATCAATCATGAAACGCAATGACCTATGGGATTCTTTCATAATGGGTTCAAAATTGACCAAACACTTCAAATGATTATTTATTAAAATTCGTTTGTTATTGTAACGTTAACAGAAAATATCCCATGCTAAAATGTAATTATCACCCGTAAATTCCATTGATTTGATCACCACCGCAGCGCCCCCTTCCAGCAATGAACGTAAATAGTGAAATTTACTGATATTTCACTATTTACGGAATAGAATCATTTTTATGAATAAGAGATTCAAACGTGTCGCGAAATTCGAGCCATTTCAAATAATTTCCATCAAAGACAGGAAGTTTAATTGTTGGTAACTTGATGTTACTCATGCAACCATTATTCAATGAGTTGTTACAAGTTTTAAACGAAGTATCTGGGTTCTTATTGTTAGCAGTTCTAATTTTAGATGTTGAATCAATAATACATTGAGCAATAGAAATGGAATAAAAAAAATATTTTCTATTTTGTCTCTTTCTTCAACCTGTTCTTCAATATTAGAACTCGATGTTTCAATATTACTTTGGATGATTTCAAATGATTCGAATAATAGTTGCATTTTATTTAATTTTAACTGTAATTCGCCAATCTGAATTTCACTCAACTTATCATGCTCAACAAGTTTTAATGTATCTAAGTAATTTTTAAAAGTTGTAAGCCTCGCTTTAATCGTAGAACGTTGCTGAATTAACATCTTTACTTCGGCACCAGTTTCAAATGAGCTTGTTTGCTTCGAAGTCGATTCAGTAGTATTTTTCGGCATGATTCGTGACGATTATATTATTGTAGGGAGCAAATAGGCGATATGAACAAAATAAAACAAATTTCAAACCGTAGTACGCGCAACAGCAGTAATATGATGCGCCAGCGTCGATGATGAGCTCGGCTATCGACTATGTTCGCGTCAAGTACACGCGATGACCTTGAAGCCGCCGCTCAGCAAGCGAAAGCTGGAATTGTCCGGCAAATTCTTTTAGTATTTTTATAATATTAGGTGTATAATTATAGGGAAATATCTAATTGAAGAATATCTATTTAGTAGACACTAAATCGATTGTTGTTATTTAAATACATATATTAAGGAAATGCTGCCTAAAGCACGAAAATATATGTGTGCATAAAGTAGTCGTAAATAATTTTAACATACAACAATAAATATGCACAACTTATACTAGAATAAACAGTGGTTGTTACAAGTTATATGTAATATTTTGTTATACTGTGGGTAATTTATAATGTACATATATACGCAATTCGCAAATTTTAGTAATATAGGAGCCAAATACGCTATCGGCACAAATGAAAATAATTTATAAATAAAGTAATTTTGTTGAATTTAGTTGATAATAATTAAGAACGGGCTCACTTCCATTTTTCTAGAGTAGAAGTTGATGCATCGTTGTTACTAACGAACTGGCTGATGGCTGCTACTCAGGAATTCAGTTGTAGATTTCAAGAATTATATTTCCGTTGTTGTAGAACTCAGTTAGCGGCGTCGATAAATCCGATGGCAGCAATTGATTAACTTCTAATCCGACTTTTTGTAAAACAGAACTTTCGTGAATAGATAAGTAGAAGAAGAAGTAATACTTATATCACGTGGGGTCACCAAAATGTTCCGAATATTTAAATGTATTTACTCAAAAAGTAGGGAACACTATTTATTTTAAATAAAATAGGCAATGAGCGTCGCTCAGTTGCTGTAGTAAAATCGTATTAACATAATATAATGAAATGAGTAGGTCGTCAAGTGCCGTCTCCCCGCCTCCTTGCCCTCACCCCTTGCATCTCCATCACACTTACCAGTAATAAATATATAATAGATTTTAAATAAATGTAATGTAAAATAGGAATATATAAATAGATTGTAAGCCGACGCTCTGACCGCCTCGAGAGGAGAACGGGGGACGGGGGACGCAACGCGCATGCGCACTCTGCGCACTAGGCGGACGCCGATTGATCGATTGTGCAATGGTGTCATCACTGACGATCCCGCTAGTTGCGGTCCTCCCGAGGAGGGATATATAGAGCGCCGGTAACCGCAGCGAATTTATTAGGGTCTCTCGTGCATTAGATGCGCGCCGCATCAAATTTGTTTCTGCCCACAACACTGCACAGGGCATTAAGGTGCAGGTACCAACCCCGGCTGACCATCGGGAGCTCACAGCGCTCCTATGCTCAGAACGCATAGATTTTCACACTTATGCGCTCCCGGAGGAGCGCCGGCTCTGCGTGGTCATCCACGGCCTCCCCAAGGAGCGCCCGGAAGAGCTCATTCTCGGCGACTTTAAGTCTCAAAACCTCCCGGCGCGTGAAGTCCACCGCGTTTACAAGCCCCGCTCGAAGGAGGCCTTCGACCTCGTGTTGGTCGTACTCGACCTCTCCCCCGAGGGAAAGGCCGTTTTTAGAGTAAAATCCGTCTGTAGGATTTCCGGCCTCCGTAGAGGCTCCGCACAAGCGCGGCACGGTGGGTCAATGCCACCGCTGCCAGCTGTACGGGCACTCGGCCCGCAACTGCTTCGCACGACCTAGGTGCGTCAAGTGCCACGGGGACCATGGCACCCCTGAGTGCTCCCGCTCGCCGGAGACGTCGGACCCTCCCGGTTGCCTACTGTGTGGAGAGTTCAGACATTCTGCGAACTATCGCGGATGCTCGAAAGCTCGGCGCCGTCGCCGCCGTGGGGGTAAGTCGCGCTGAGCCAGCGGAGCACATCAGGGCCATCGCCGTGGCCCCCCTGCGCACCCAGCGCAGCCTAAGGCCTCACCCTATCGCGACTCCCGCACCCACGCGGCCCGCGCACTCTGTGCCGGTCAAACCCGTGCCCACTGCGCCGTCACAACCCGCGCCCTTCGCGCCAACTCAACCCGCGCCCTCAGCGCCGTCAAAACCCGCGCCCGCGCGCACTCTACCGGCCCGAGACACCATAGCACCGACGCCGGCACAACAACTGCGGCGTAAGGGGCCCGTGGCCCAAACGTGTTTAGCGGCGCCGGCTCCTTCAGAGCGGCGTCCGATCTCCTCGGCATCATCCAAATGCTCGCCGACCTCGTTAAGGATATCAACCTTAACGAAATTAAATTAGTCGCACGTAAAATTCGCGACTGTAGAGACGGGATGGGACGGCTCATCAAACTTGCCGAGCACGTGTCCCTTCTGGACAGCCTAAGCCGCTTCACGGCGCTCCCTCGTAGGTTATAAAACCGAGCACCCAAGAGACAACTCCCTCCGCGCGCATCAGACCACACGGGCTCTCAATCTCCTTTTTTAACGCGGACGGACTCCGCAGGTAACGCGACCTCCTTCACGAGTTTACGCGAGACCACCAAATAGATATAATGCTAGTGAACCTTGTTGAAACCTAGAAATCGCAATCCCGCCTCTCCGGGCTTAACATCGTGCGCAACGATAGGGTGCCCGCCAACCAAAGGCTGCACTCTTATCTACTACAGAAGGTCCCTGCACTGCATTCCAATCGATACGCCCGCCCTCATCAATATAGAGGCGTCGGTGTGCCGAGTGGCCCACACGGGGCACGTGTCTATCACACTTGCGTCTGTTTATGTCCCTCCCGGTAAAGCGCTAATTAGAAGCAATCTAGAGGCCCTCCTAAACTTGGACGACTCTATCATACTCGCCGGCGACCTCAACGCTAAACATCGTCGCTGGAATTCGCACTCCACCTCGCGAAATGATAGAGCTTTAGACCAACTGACCGATGACCTTAACTTTGACGTTATCGCCCCTATGACGCCCACCCACTATCCCAGAGTTACAACGTACAGACCGGACGTACTCGACATAGCGCTTCTAAAGAACGTAGCTCTAACGCTGCACTCAATAGAGGCGTTACATGAGTTAAACTCTGACCATAGGCCGGTATTACTCAAACTAGGACCTATGACAGACACTCGGACGCTCACAAAGACCGTGACGAATTGGCGGAATTTAGACGAAACGCTTACTCGTAACTCTGAGAATTCGCCGCGGCTTAACGCGATACCGGATGTTATCCGTTCCGCCGAGGACGTGACCGCGGCGATAGACGCGCTCACTGCCCATATCCGCGACTCGGTCTCCTCGTGCTCCCGTGAGGTCCCGGCGGCGAATGACCGCCGCTGAGAGCTCTCTGGAGACATCCGTCGGCTGATCAGAGCCAAGAACGCCGGGACCCGCGCTTACGACTCGTTTCCCACAGAAACGAATAGACGTAACTAGACGTTAGACGAATAGACGTAACGCACCCTCCAACGAAAAGTCAAAGACCGAATTTTCGAACTTAGGGGAAACAGGTGGAGCGATCTCATGCAAGAGATCGATCCGACGCACCAGGCTTACTGGAAGTTGGTCCGATCTCTGAAATCGGACGCGTTCCAAACAATGCCACCTCTGACGAAACCGAACGGACAGACGGCTTTCGATGATATAGACAAAGCCGTACTCTTGGCCGACACTCTAGAGGCCCAATGCTCCCCTAGCTCTCAGCCTGTAAATCCAGCCTGTAGAAGTAGGCTCCCTACCGCCCGCGACCGCCCCCTGCCAACTCAGACCCGCGACGGTTGACGAAGTTCAGGACATTGTCAAGGCTCTCAAACCTAGAAACGCCCCCGGTAAAGACGGCATCTCCAACCGAGTAGTTAAACTTTTTTCGATTCTCGCCTTCTCGAGCCTTCTCGCGCTCTTAGCAGCTATTATCAATGCCGCCATGGCGAACCGCATCTTCCCAGTCGCCTGGAAGGAAGTGATCGTCATCGGAATCCCGAAACCGGGTAAACCCCGCAAAAGCCCCAATAGCTATCGTCCCATCAGTCTCCTTAGCGTGTTAGAGAAAATTTACGAACAAGTACTTCTGGCTCGTCTCAAAGCCCACTTAGACACTTCGGGTCTCTTCATAGACGAGCTATTTGGGTTTCGAGGCAAACACTCGTGCATACAACAAGTGCACCGCCTCCCAGAACACATGCTGGAGGACCTTAACCGCCCGAGTCGCAACATAGGCACGGGGGCCCTCTTCTTCGATGTAGCGAAGGCGTTCGACAAAGTCTGGCACGCCGGGCTGGTGTACAAGCTGCGCCAGCTCGGCGTGCCCGACGATCTCGAATGCATAGTACGGGACTTTTTGTCGGACCACTTCTTCCGCTATAGAGTCGAAGGAGTGCTCTCCTCTTCCCGCCTCATCAGGGCAGGCGTCCTACATGGCTCCGTTTTATCGCCCACGCTCTACTCGCTCTACACGAATGACGTCCCCAAAACCCCTGGTGTAGAGCTCGCCCTATTCGTAGACGATACCGCACTTTTCACGTCAGACCGTAGTCGCCTCAGAGTCTCGCAACTCCTCCAAGTCGCGGTCACGAGCCTAGGCGAGTGATTCCGTCTTTGGAGAATCGAAGTCAACCCCGAGAAAAGCGCCGCCGTGTATTTCTCGAGGGGCACGACGACCAGCTGCGCCCGCCGCGCTAACACTCTCCGTATTATCACACTTTTCGGCCAGGATATCCCTTGAACTAGGGAAGGCAAATACTTAGGAGTCACGCTTGACAGTACTATGACCTTCGGCCAACACATCAAAACGGTCCGCAACCGCGCCGCGTTCTTCCTTGGTCGTCTCAATATGCTCATTTGCGCGAAAAGTAAAATGTCCCTCAGGCATAAAGTTACTTCATATAAGACATGCGTCAGGCCTATCATGACATACGCCAGCGTAGTATTCGCTCGCGCCGCCCGCACTCATATCAACTCCCTCAAAGTAATTCAGAATCGTTTCATGCGCAGGGCCACCGGTGTCCCTCTTTACGTGCGCAACGTAGACCCTTCTTTCACCGTTCGTCCTTACACCCAAACCCCCTAGTGGTCAGGGCATCATCGTACACCCCAAACCCCCGCGTCTATCCTACGCTATCGTAGGCCAGACATGTGTTAGGCGACACTGACGACGACATTACACGTTTGATTTCGAACATGCCAACTTACATACTGCGACCGCACCGCCCCCACCGGCAGAGGCGAGGACGACCCTCGCGACACCCATAGAGTCTCAGGTTTAGAAGCTCGATCACGTAGCCCTACATGCACACACCCGAGCCTTAAGCCGCATTATAAACTGCTACACGGAACACTATGCACATTAACCGGCCCTCAGCCGCCTCGCCGGCCGGGTCCGCTAGAGGCCCGGCCCTCACCCGAATAGGAAGCCCGATAAGATGCATGCAGGTGCGGAAAGCTCCCTTGGCGACGCCTTGAGCCCGAGGTCCGCCCTCCATACGAGGTATCCCTCGGCTGGAGGAACCGTCAGGCGGTCGACCATCTGGCAAGACGCCTTTAACGCTCGCCCCAACGCGACCTGTGACGCTATAAAAGCCACTAGGGCTAACAGCAATGAGGGGTTTTGTTTAGTCGGTTCGAGTCCGACACTACCCAGTCGGCGTAGAGTCCGGCTGGGTGTCTGCGGGGATTTAATTTCGCCTCTCAGAAACAAAGACCCATACAAAGCGAATTCATTTCGTGCATTCCGCTCAACATGACAACATCGTGCCAAATAAACAAAACAGAAGACAGAAAAAAGGTGATTTTCTTCCAATCCCAGCGAAAGAAAAGTACGGGCCAGTCAATAGTATACAATAGTAGCACTCGTTCCGTACACATTGATTACAGAATGTTGCAGAATTTTGATTGATGTTTCCGAGAGAAAAAAATCTGCTCCTAGTTCTAAATATCTGCTTCTGAATGAAGTGAATCAAGACTACGCAGAGTTATTTTTTGAGATCAAAAGAGCTTCTAGTGGTTTTCGTTCGACGAAAATAGTTCCGACATTTCCCAAGCTACTTGTTGCGTTACGTGAAAAAATACCTCTTCCTTGGGGTATTCGTACATTACAACGACTATTGAAAAAAATGGGCTACAGGTGGCGTCAGTGTCAAACCAAACGATCTGTTAGACTACCTCCTTAAATGTGTGATTTTAATCCTATTGAATTAGCCTGGACCGCCATTAAACGCTTTGTAAGGGAAGACAACATAAACAGCGATTTGTGTTTGACAAAACTGAAAGAGGTAACAACAAATGCACTTTCGACAGTTACGGCAGAAAACTAGGCAAATTTCGAAAAACATATTCAGAGACTGGAGAATGAATACTGGGAAAAGGATATAGGAATGGAAAATGTAATGGAAGATTTTATCGTAAAAGTCGGAGAAACTAGTGACGAAGAGTCATGAATTACTTGTAGCGATGATAGTATGAGTTCTTTGGATGACTGACCTCTGCGTTGTAAAAATATATAAATAATAAAAATATATAAAAAGAATATTTTGATTTTTGATTTATTGTTTGTGATGATTAAAATATGTAATCTAATTCATTTTCATTTTACTTATAATAAATCTCACTTAATTAATTTTACCGTTATTTTGTTGTGGGACTAAAAAAATATCGATAACCTGGTCACATCACTAGAAAATTGCCATGTCGATCTGTCGCGTACAGTAGCTTGAGTCCAACTGACAACAAATTGAATCGATCAATCTGTTCACAATTTAAAGTGCATTAAATATGTCAATTCAACTTGTCGATTACTAGAAAAGTTCCTTGATTGCTAGGACGTAGGGATGTTCATGTAAAAAAATATCAATATTTTTTTCGATATAATATATCGTAGTGTTCTATCGATACTATTAAATATTAGATAGGGATCACATAGATTTACATTTCGTAAACTGTATTAAACAAAACAGACAACTTTTATTTATAAGTTATTTTGTACTGAGAACGAAGCGAGCGATCACAGATACAGATTTCGTGTCTTTGCGGTACGTTATTGCGAAGGCTAGTTTTTCAATAATTCGGGGTTATACTTTTTATTTTTACTCATGCTGCCAACCAAAGAAAATATAACATTACTACACAATCGTAAATAAAGGAATCAGTATAAAAAAAAGGAATGGAATGTGGAATACATATATCATAAAATCGATATTTTATGAAATATCGATTTATCTCGCCCTACTAGAACGATCGAGTCGACATTCAACTTGTTGAATGAAGGCATCAACATCATGTTAACATGCCTCCTCACTGCGCGATTTGTCAACTATCAACAATTATTATTGAATGTTGAATTGTTTAGTCATTATGAGCCTTTAGCTTTACACTCCGTGTTATTTACTATATTAGTATGAGCGTGCCGACCTCGAATCAAGAATAAAATGGACGAAGCATTTGCTCTAAGAGCGCGTGTCCTTTTTCTGTTGACCGATTTTCTAGACTTTTACTAATGTAATGACTAGGGAAGAGTCACAGTGCAACAATTTACAGCTGAACAATCACGACATATTCTTTCTTTCATTATCTTTCATTATCTTTTACCAAAACTTTAAGATTTACGAGTACTTTGCAAATTATTATTTATACGTAATGTACGTAAAGTCGGTTATGAATTGATACGAATTACGCTGACAATGTGAGGTTGTCATACTTACTACAGCAAACTGTTTTTCTTACTCGTGGCTACGCTCCGAGATAGAGACATGAAATTCATTTGATACGCGGTGATAAGAGCGGCAACTTATTATGACTGTGTCCATTATGTTTTTGAACCGAACTAAAGTAGATTTGACGTTCAAAAATACCTTGCATTTGGGTTTACTTGAATAAATTGATTTGACTTTGACTTTGACTTTGGTCGGAGGTTCTGACCATAAAATAACCGGCACGCGCTAAAGAACAGAAAATGTTATAGATTTGTCACTTTCTTTTACGTTGCATACGGATAAGTTGTTTCTTTCTTGTGTGAACGAGATTGTGCTTCTTGGTCCGAGGTTCTGACCATAATAACCGGCACGCGCTAAAGGACAGAAAATGCTATAGCTTTGTCACTTTCTTTTACGTTGCATACGGGTAAGTTAGTCTCTTTCTTGTGTGACGAGACTTTATATATGGCGTACCTGTAAATTACTCTGTCTACTACTGGTGAATACTGACTGAATTGAAATAGTCTGTGACTTAATAAATATTGCATACTGATTAGAAAATAAGTTAAAATATATTATAATTTTTTCTAATAATTTATTGTCATTTGTTAATAATATTCATCATTATAAATAATGGCAGGAATTAAAGGTAATAGTACAAACATGAAATAATATAATACCTAACTGTCTTAGACTGGTCATAGGTATTTGTGAAAGTCATCAATTATTTTCAAAGAATGACTCATAAATTAATATTTACAAACATGCTACATACGTAACGAAATCATTTATTATTAATAATCTAATCTTAAATTTCTTTTTCATGTTGGCGTTGCCTAATAATATTCAGGGTAAGTGTTTATTTATTTTCCCTTAGGTTACATATCTCAAGTATTTGTGTAAATTTACTTTAAAATATATTCGCTTATAATATATACCTACCTAACTAAAATTTAAAACCTAAATTACAATATTTTTTTTCATATAATGATTTAAAATGCCAAATTGTCAATTTAAGCCAACTTGAATGAGTACATTTCGTTAAAATTCTAAAAATTTACAAATATAATGTTCAATCAAGGTTCAATCATTAAAAATGTCTGTGTCAATATTGAAAAGGTATTAATAGTGTAAATCTTTTATTTAAATTCTAAGATGACTTGTGTAAAATGTAATACTTGTTACTTTTCAGTCTGGTGTCTCTGGCATTTGCTGGTTCAATTGGGATGACATTTGTTATATTAGCATGTGCCTTGCCACAATATAAGTAAGTAACACATGGAAACACAATATTGCTATAAAAATCTGCTTTTTTTATGTCATTTAGAGGTATTTATATGGGTCTGTTATAAAGGTCTATAAATAAATAAAATTGAATTTTTTTTATCTGAAACACAAATAATTGATCTTCGCTTTACCAGAGCAATATTACAAATTAAGTAATCATTTGAAAGCAATCAAATGAAAAAGATTCAAAGCTATTGCCATTTTTTGTTTATGCATAGTAAATATTTAAAGATAAATGAAACGTAGACAAGTTTTTTAAAACATATTCCGTTTAAAAATAATGGTTGATTATTAGGTACATGTATCGTAGAGAAAAAATCTTTTTACATATTAAAAAATATTCAATTGATTTTTACAATTTCTAAGTATTAAAGTAGGTACATTTATTTATTTCAACAACAACAACATTTAGGGACAACTAATATGATTTTTTGACTAAAACAACAAAGTAGCTAATATAGAATTTTTTCAAATAAATAAGGATGTCTTGATTTTACTGGGCTAAGAAGGGAATCACTTACTTGACCTTGAAACTATGTTGTACCTTGTACTGTATACACACAAAGGAGATGTGTAAGTGCTAGACTCGCTACATTTTATTTGATATGTGTGTGAATTTGAAAAGTTTACCTCCAAATTGTTTTGTTTTAGTGATATTATATTTGATCCAGTTAGTATGTATTTTTTGAGACGAGACTGCAAATCTCATGAATATCAGTAAGAATGTCAGTTAATAGTTAGTTATTATATGCATAATCTTAATTTCTGTTGGTCAGTAACACCCACACACATGAAATGTGCGTTTATCACTTTATTACCATTAGCAACTGTGGGGCTGATATGACCGCTAAGATGTGTAAATAAGTGGATTGTCATACACATACTTTTTTTGATGACATGTGCTGAGTTTAACTTCTCTGGTTTTTATTTTCTCTGTTAGGCTCTATGTTAATATGTGTTTTGGACAAAAATGTATGTACTTGTATGTACATACAATATGTAATGTATGCATCTATCAAATAAGGGGATTTGATCTAATGATATTCCATTAGAATAAAATAAATTGCACCTAAAATAGATGGAATTTCTGCTAAATGTGAATAAAAAATTTGTAAATAAACATGGGTATTTAGTGTAGATGTAGTATTAAAGACCGTAGTACCGGGGCCTCAAGAGATAAATAATAGATATTAAATTGAAAAGTTTGCAATTGCCTTGCTAGGTAAAATTTCATGTAGGGAGTAGAGTTCTTTATACTGATGTGGACAAAACTTAATAGCGTGATTAATAATATGATGATGTTCAGCAGTGGAATCTATCACACATGTAGGTTGATATGTTATGTTTTTAAAATCCTTTTAAATCATGAAATAAATGTCAAAACATTTGTTTCTATGTTCTGACATTTGTATTTGAGTAGGTATGTTGCTGCGTAATCAGTTTTTTTTAATTTTACTAAATATTTGCATATTGACATTTGTATAGCAAATAGAGAGCAATATTTTGAACTATAACTTGCGTAAAAGTTAAATGCTGTTTTGTTTTATTAGCAAATTATATTTTTTTTAAATTAGAATTTTAAAAGTAATTAAAATTAAAAATGTTTTGGAGTATTTATTGTGAATTCTGAAAAAGCTGTCATTATTAATGTTTTGAAATACCTACCTACAATTTATTAAACAAATAATTTTCCACCGCATTTTCTCTCCGCTTATTTTATATCGGAAAAACTGGATCGCACTAAATATGACAAAAGGAATATACCTTTGTCACTTTTTCTTAGTGTCTTTCTTGTGTGAATGTGATAGCATGATGAATATCATGGTTTCTGTCGTACAGTATTTAGTATTAAGATGAAATTTTAGAATTAGAATTCGACATTATAATATTATGTATTTAAGTACTTATTAAAGAATGTTAAAAATTGGAAACAGACTTGAAACAGCATTGATAATATGATAATCAAAATTTAAAATGCAATAAAATATCTTTCAGATTATGGTGGCCATTTTTTGTAGTGCTGTTCTATGTTTTGTGCCCTATTCCAACCATGATTGCACGAAGACATACAAATGGCGCCGATGGTACTAATGCACCATGTATGGAGACCGCTATATTTATTACAATGGGTGTCATTGTCAGCTCTTTTGCACTGCCTATTGTACTTGCAAGGGCTACTACGGTATGAATTTGACTATTTTATTTTTAATTAACTATACATCAGGATGTCCTGAGACTTCAAGAAACATTTTCTAATAAAATTAGGATCCACTTCATTTCTGGTTAGATGTATCAGTACAATTGCTATTACTGGTATCATTAAAATCAAAGTATATATAATTCCCGATATAAGGGGCAAGATAGTTAATTAGTTATTTAATGTTCCTTTAAAATTATGTTTTTTTTTTTTTTATAATTACTGCTGCCCCCTACATATTTTGAATAAGGGTCTTTGTATGTCAGTTTAACTCTTCCACTGCTCGCCTCTTTGTCATACGTTCCTCAAGGGATCACTCTTCTTTTATTCTTTCTGTCTTTATTTTCTCCTAATACTAATCTTATCTTTTTTTTTTTTTTTTTCTATTATACCTTTGCATTCTGCCTATTTCTCTCTTTCACTGCTCGCCTCTTTGTCATTCGATCATCAAGGGTTCACTCTCCTTTCACACTTTCTGTCCTACTTTACTTTAATCTATAATCGTCTTATCTTTATTTATAATTTCTTCACTTTGTCTTATATTACCATTTACATTTTCTTATTTTATGTTTTACATTTCTCTTTTTCCTTATTCTATTTTACAGCATTCTTACTTTACATATTACAATCCACTTATATCCAACTTTTTTTTTTGTCTTTTTTTTTTGTGTTTTGTCTTAAGATAATTTTCCTAACATTTTATGGTTTTATGTACTTACAAAAATTTCTAAATACATGTACATAATATATTACACAATTACCTTTTTCTTGCAGACTAATATGAATTAGGTTATCATAGCACTGATGTGTAAATCCAATACACTGTAAGTTAAGATAGTGTTTTGATTTAACAGTGCTTATTATGCTTCTCTTACTGTGTTTCATACCCCTATAATATATATTATTCAGATTTTTTTGTTCTAGACCAAGTTATTACAAATATAAAAACACTGTATTGCAACAACTTATGGAAACTAACACGACAAAACACTACTACTTCAGTTGCAGTGTCTTGTTATAACAGCGTCAATAGTAATTACTAGATAGTGTTTAGGTCAAACGTGCGTCAAATGAACGCGTTTCCAAAGAAATAGAATTCCAAAGCAACTTAGGGTGTTACTTTGCGGTAATCCATTTCTTATAATATTTAATGCCGGTATTTCAATCATACCTTATCTTGAATTGATCAAGGATTGAAGGTAAGTTCGCCTTACATGTATTTCAATGTAGGATTAAAGTTATGCTGCACATAAAGTCCACCCTAACTAGTCATAATCTAAGCATAGGATTTCTGTCACTTAAGTTGCGATCTGAAATCGGCGTGCGACTAACTTAAAAAAAAGGTGCTTCATGGTTATTCCGTAATTTTATTTTTTGACTTGTTTTTGATCCACAAATAAGCGACAGGTTGTGGTATATCTTATTTTTTTCATTTTTGTCCTAAGTAAACAAATGTGGTGACTATAATATTTACAACATAACTAGAGATGGGCTAGTTCGGAAATGATTGATTCAGTTGTCATATTTATTAATTATTAGTAAAACAAACATTTTTAGAAATTTTGTCCGTTTGTGTATTTGCGCTTCAATAAAAATCACCAAAAATTAAAGGAACAATAAACGTCATGATAAGTGTAAAAATTTCTATTTTTATTAAATACTTAAAAATAATTGGCGCTCCGTCACCTCTGACTACCCCGTTATGGATACAGCGTGAAGATATGTATGTATGCACTTGTACTTAAAAATATAAAATAGAAGATTGGGTATTATTGTTCGCAGATCGCAAATAATAATATTCTTATGTTATTGTTCTGTTTTACGCCTCTAATGAATCCTGTCACTCCCATTGAACTGATTTATGTTTCTAATATGATCTTGGAACATACCTTTAGGTGACACTACAAATTAAAAACAAAACGCATTAAAAACAAACGTATTTATTTGTAGTTTGTTTATGTTGATTATTTTGTGAGGAAATTATGGCTGATGTATTACCGTTTGTTGCACCATCTGACGGCGATACACATTGACGGGGTAAGCAGCTCGTGGTAAACCTTGTGAAGTCGATATAAGGTCCTGTCCTCTTCGTCCTCAACATTTACATTTTTATTTTGTGTTATTTCTTGTGGTTCTAACATAAGTGAATGACGAAATGACTTTCTTTTTGGAAGTAATTGGTCAATGTGTCTGCTACTAGTCTCACCGCTATCGGTGTTGACTTTTTATAAGTGACGGAACCCGTACGTTCTGTAACTACGCCTTCTTTCCACATCGTACCGTTTTTAGAGTAGTTTCTCAAGAAAACTTGCTCTTGCGGTGCTAAAACACGCATTGATCCACTTTTGTTCCTTACTTGACGCTCCTGAGCGGCTTCGACTATTTCTCCTGTACTAGCGGGCCTCATTTTGTTGTATACCACTCACTCACATCACTTTCGGCTATAGAATTTATATAATACTGCCTGTCACTCAAACCTTCTTTTTTACTTCATCTTGTACATTACTTGATACATTAATTGTTTGTTCCGTCTTACATTTTATTAAAAAATGGTTAATTTTTCCACATCTTCCGCACTGCTTGTCAAATGCTGGGCATTTATCATACACATGCCTATACCCACAATAGTGGCAATCATTTATATTTTCTTTTCACATTTCCGAAAAATATGATTGATGCCTAATGGGTTTAGACAGTAAAAAATGATGTTTGCTTTTTTTTCGAATTTCGTTTTTCTTTCATGTACTCAATGAGAACAGATTTATTTATATAGATCTCCAAAATAATTTTATTATATATTTGAAAATGATGAAAATGAAACAACTACTCTCGTATAAAATGGATATTATTTTTTATTATGCATTTATTACGAAGGAAAAATGTAGCATTATTATTTCTAATTACCTTCAAATACATTTAATTCGTTTCTTTTCCCTTTTTGATATTTTTTCCATTTTGGGTTATTTTTATGCATAGAATGAAGGACTGACATTGAATTGTATTTTTAAATTATTGCTTTGAATAAATATAAACGATAATTAAAAGAGGATGGCTGCGTCATCACATGATCGTGTATGTTATAAAAAACGTTTGGATTATTAAAAGATTTTAGAATTTCGAATGCATAATAGGCACTGCATGACATTGTTGGTTCTGTAACGTTACTTTTTATATTCTTTGACCAAGACGGGTTGGTTAATTAGCAAAGTTTTGGGGTGCCACTTTTCGAGCGCATGTAACTCATCTACCTCTTTTGTAAATATAACATCATTGGCAACACCGGTTTACATACCATATAACTATAAACCCGACCTCACTGTTGTTTACAGCGTTACGTCTTTCTTTTTTATTTGGTTTGAACCTAAGGAATGAATTTTGAAGCTATAAAATGAAAAAGTAATAATCGTTCTTAATTTTTGTTTTCAGATTCAATGGGGTGCTTGCTATTTAACTTTGGCAGGAAATGTAATAGTCTACCTTACGATACTTGGTTTCTTTACTATTTTCGATATGGATGACTCTGATTATGCAATGTGGTGAGAGATTTAAAACTGGAGCCGTCTTGTTGTATGTTAAAGAGACAGTTATTTACCTACATACGAAATTTTTTGTATTGTACGATAGTAATTTATGTTGTGGTTATACTTAAGTCTGAGAAAAACTATACTGACTGCTATTTAAATTAAAGTTTGGGTCAGTAAGAATAAATTGTTGTTAACTCATATTATTGACACTTTAATTAATAACAATAATATTAGAAGCAACTAGGTCTATAGGTGTGTAACTTTAGTGGTTTCGTTTTTGTCTACTATTATTTATTGGTACACTCTAATGAGTGAATGTATCTATCTACATTTCCATATAAGACATTTTATAACCTTAGTTTTTATTCAATTTAATTATGAATAATTAATATGTACCTAATGTTTTTAATGTCTACAAAGCTATTCAAACTCATAAATCCTGTGAAGAATAACCAAAGTTTTAATTATTTGATAGTAACCTTTTTTAAATAGTAACCTTTTTACTGCAGTTTAATAATCATTTATAATTTTATATTCTAGATATGTATTATGAGTGAATTAATAACTTTTATTTATACATATTACAGTAAATATTTCTTGTTTATCATTTTGCAAATAAAAATTATATTGTAATCTTTTATTGATGCGTTACATTCCTGGTAATGTAAATTGTGTAAATAATAGTAATTAGCATTTGGTCACAACAAATAAAAGTATGATTATCAACTTTTTAATTCTGTTTTAATGTAATTAAGTACCTACATACCCAAAATGGTGTTACTTAATCTTCAATTGTTATAAATTTATAAAATATATTACAGTATAAATTGCATATTATAGCAATGATACAAGCTAACAAGGTAAACAAGCTTCTGCGTTTATTATAAATTCGCCTAGGCTGGTACGGCCAAACGCGGTATGTATTATGTAGCTTTAATCTATGTAGCGTGCCGTTACTGTTTTAATCAAAAATACCTTGCATTTGGGTTTACTTGAATAAATTGATTTAACTTTGACTTTGACTTTGAATTGGGTGCGGTGTTTTATATTCATTTAGCCAGAGCTCTTAAGTAATACCTATGGGTGCTTTTATAATTTATCGTTGAACGATTTAACCCTTAGCCTTAATAATTAGCGTAAAGAAAATCGTGCGATCAATTTAAAAACAAAAAAAAATAGTAATTTCATAGAAGTTGTCGATGCTTTGATAGTAATAATTATTTCAAGAATATAGCAAATAGTAACATTGAATACATTTGGAAACTGCCGCGGCCTGCACGTCAAGGGACGTTTTTGAAAATTATTTTTAGGTAGGTATTTAGAATTTCATTATCCATTACGTAACGTTATGTTTATATTCCTATTAATGTTGACTGAGATAAATTACTTTTATTATGCCGCCTCTTTTATACATCTGATTGTTAAATCTGAATGAAACTTATAATTAAACTTGAATACTATTCTTTTAAAATAACATCCAAAAGTATACGATACCTTGAGGTCTCGATACTTCTTTTTCGATGCTTTGCTTGGTATCGATAAATTTCATTAGATACTAGTCTGCCTTTCCCGCGTTCTCGGATTCGGATCACAGACTATACATCTTACAATATGGCGAATATGCGGGGGTGTCCAAAATCCAATACGATGCTTGGCTACGGTAAGGAGACCACAGTACTGCAGATGGCTGTAGCAAATTTTAGAGGACGAGGTACAGAATCAAAGAAGTGCCATATTTACTAGACTGCATGTCAGAGGAGCTATATAACTCAAAATACTGCTAAGGATTTAAACTTGAGAATAGAAGAAGAGAATCATCTTTCGGTTATTACCTTTGGATCTAAAACACTACAAGAATTAATTATCCCTTTGGTAAAGATGAATATAGAAAGACGCACTATCAATATTAATTGGTAACGATTATTATCATTCTTTGATATTAACCGAGAAAATACAAATACTAAAGGACTTATACTTGGTAGTCTGAACTCAGATGGATCTTCTCCAGGAAGACAACGAATGGATCACACGATGACTTGTCAGTTATTACATACTTTCAAACATCATGTGAAATAAAACTCAATGAACCAGATTTACCTTTAGACAAGGGGAATCCGAAATCTAGAATCTATCGGAATAGTTGAGTCTCCTAAAATTAATCGTGATGAAGAGGCAATAAAGCATTTCAATGAAAATGCAGTATTTCAAGATAACACATACCTACTTTATGAGGTGGATTTGGAATGAGTACCTGACTTACAGTCTAATTTTAGGATAGGTTATGGTCGCCTAGTAAATTTACTGTAACGATGGGATTCAAAGATTTTATTAACTTATAATGACACTTTAGATCAGGGGTTCCCAAACTTATTTTGTCTACTGCCCACTTTGAGAATAAATTATTTTTTAGCGCCCCCATTTTTTCACCTACTGAAAAACCAATATAACTTCAAATTAAATTAATTAATTATTGTGGGCTATATCAGCGGAGATTAAACATTAATTCCAAACGAGACTTTTACCATAACCCACAAGAGTTAACTTGAAACCTGAGCGCAGTAGGTAATACACAACGGCGCTCAGGTCTCAAGTTAACTCTTACGGGCTACACCTGCCAATGAGAATGATTATTGAAACGCAACTTTATAGTATTCAAACAGAGTATCTTTTATTCAAAATAAAACAAATATAATCGATCCTTATATAAAAACTAATGTGAAGGATGAATCTGATGCTGTTTAATAAGTTTGTTGATATCAGGTTCCAATTTACTCAAGAACAGTCGCTAGTCGCCACGTTTGGTAACATGCAAACGATTTCTCTTTTTAGTAAGCAGTGTTGCCACAGCACTAAATCCACGTTCACACAAATATGACGATGAGAATGCTATCAAGAATCGCTGAACGATTGACCACAATCCAGGGTACAATTGTGGGATCGGTTTTTGTAGCGAAAATTCTTGGTAACCATTTTTGAACTTGATTTTTATTTCCTCGTTTGTTGTCAATTCTACAAGTTCTTCCAGCTGAGGTGACATTGCTGTGTTGACATTTGAAAACGGATCCAACACCCAGTCTGGTATTTCCAAGTTCAAAATGTCCTGGTATCGTTCGGTGAAGTCAATGTGGAGGTTTTCCAAATGTTGGCAGTAGGCAAACAATTCGTCGTTACTGCATGATACTGATAAATTCGGAAAATTGTGAAACTCACGTCTGCCCATATTCTTTTTGTGTAGAAGCAGTTTGGCTGCTAAAGCAGCAACGACGTTTTTTGTTTTAACTAAATTTAGTTCATCGCCTTGCAGTTGGAGATTCATGTCGTTGAACAATTTATACAGGTCTGTCATGTAAGCTATATCATTCTTTGATGTAATGAGCTTGTTGTGCAATTCTGTATCTTTAGTTTCCAAGAACTCTATAACAGAGTCAAACAGGTTGTAAAATCGAGTCAGACAATTGCCTCTTGATAGCCAACGAACTTCAATATGAAACAACAAACGGTTGAAATCCTCGTCATTAGTAACACAAAACTGATGAAATAATCTATCATTCAAAGAGCTGTTGCGGATTTTATTGAATGCTTTGATGACATATTGCAGTGATTGAAATAGTCGTTCATTTAAGTTTCTAGCAACCAAATGTTGTCTATGAATAACGCAATGTACAGCAAGGACATCTGGAATTTTATTTTTTAAGTACGCTATGAAGCCTTTATGGCACCCTGTCATAGCCGGAGCGCCATCCGTAGCAACTGAAATAGTATTTTTCAAGGGAATCTCTTTCTCATCACAAAACTTGTATTGAATATGGTTTCGCCTTTTGTATCGGTCTCTAAATTTCTAGCAAAGAATAGTTCTTCACATATTTTCTCATCTTTAATAAACCTCACGTAAGACAGCAACAATTCTTCATTAGTTGGTAAAGTGGACTCATCGAGCTGAATTGAGAATTGCTGACTTGTCCTCAGGTGATCACACAATGATCCTTCAATATTTTCAGCCATTTCATCAATTCGTCTTTGCACAGAATTATTACTCAAAGGAATTTTTCGGATAATATCTATGGCTGGTTTATGAAGCACAGTAGTTATTACTTCCTTTATTGCTGGCAAAATTAACTCTTCTCCGATGTTATGTGGTTTGCCTTTTTGAGCAATTAACAAAGAGATATTGTACGAAGCTCGAAGTCCGTCGTCATCTTGCTTAGCAACCGCCGAAAATAGTTTTGCTACACTTGGCTGAGTATTATGCTTCTTCTCTATTGGTCTTGAAAATATGCTACATTCTTGTCTTTCTTATCTGGATGCATTTTATTCAAATGATCTTGCAGTCTTGAAGGCTTCATTGCTTCATTCGAAAATGTTTTTAGGCATAGAAGACACAAAAGCGACGATGGGTTTGTCGGATTTTCAATGAACCCGAATTTAATATATTCCGCACAGTATTGCCGTCTCTTCTTTTTTACTTCCGACATTGTTTTGTTTTAAGAAATACGTAAGTAAGTGTTGAACTTAAGTACTGCTCATCTATTGCGCGCGAAACCGCAAATGAAAATAAAATAAATATTACGTTGTTTATATAGGATTGCATAAGCAGCACGCACCGACAGGAATAAAACAAACATGCATAAACTCGTTTATCTCATTCGACGCTCAATCGTACTCAACAAGTCAGAACAAGTATTCTATGAACCAGCCGATTGATACAGGAATGCACAATTCGGGTTATTTAACAAAAAACTTGTTAAAACATGATTGCCCGCGGTCTATTATCTACGAAAATTACCTATCTGGGAGTACTAATAACTATTAAAATGCGAAAGTGTGTCTGTTGCCTTTTTATTTGTTTGTTTGTGTCTACTTTCATTTCGAAACGGAACGACCGATTGACATGATTTTTATTTTGTATATTCAATAAAACAGGACAGATATATGAACTACGCGGAGAGAAATATCGAACCGAGTTTGAGCAATCTTTTAATTAATATTAGTTGATGTTCACAACTTGCAGTTGACAGTCGAGAGCTCATGCAGTCGTTGTCTAAGATGCCTCCTAGCTAAATGAAATTACAAATCACCCCCTAGGCCTCTACACAACGCCCCCATTTTTTTTCTGGGTCTCTTACCGCCCCCCTTTAGGCCTGTAGTGCCCACAAGGGGGCGTTATCGCCCACTTTGGGAAAGGCTGCTTTAGATGAACAATCAAGGAAAGGAATTATAGAGTTAGTGCCTAATCATGACCAAGTTAGTCATTCTCCACCCCACCTCATCATGGAGTTTCAACACTTGGAAAGTCAATTAGGATTGTATATGATGCTTCGGCAAAGACAAAAGATATTTATAAAGATAAAAGCCTGAATAAATGTTTGTATTGTGGACCGATGATGCTACAAGACAACTAGGCTAATAATAAAATTTAGAAGCTATAACCTGGGGATAGCGGATGTCGAAAAGACATTCTTGCAGATAGGTCTCCAGGAAAATGATTGAGATGTCACAAGATTTTTATGGTTAAAAATACAGCTAAAGCCGCCACTGAAGAGGTTTACACGTGTTCCATTTGGCATTGTCTCAAGCCCATTTTTGCTAAATGCTACCATAAGACATATCGTCTAATGAAATCTGAAAATGAAAATGTAAGGAGATCACCTAATGGTATATATGTGGATAACATACTAACAGGAACGAGTACGACATGGGGAGCTACAGTTCTACAGAAAAAATTCAATGAAGCATTTCAACAAATTTCAATGAATTTGCGAGAATGAAATTCCAATTCAAAATAATTCATGGCCCGTGTTTCTGACACTTGTCAGGATCAGACCAGAGAATGTAATATTACTACGTAAGATCAGACAGTGAAGACATTAGGACTAAATTGGAATTTAGACGAGGATACACTTCGCTTAAGAATTAGTACTAAGAATAATTCGTGCACAAAAAGAGGTACACTGAAATCTGTTGCAGTCGTTGATTTCTTTTTTTTTTTGCAGTACCTACCCATAATAATGTTACCAGCCAAACTACTATTACAAGATTTGCGGAAGTCAAAGATCAAATAGGATACGCCACTACCTAGCGAAACGACTACAATATAGAAAACTATACAGGAGATCTAAATGAAATCAAAGAAATACGTTTACCAAGATGTAACATAGAAGATTCTAAAATTGTAAATTGTCAACTTCACTGTTTCACGGATGCGTCTACCAGAGTATATGCTGCTGTGTTATATGTAGTTCAAGGAAATAAGGATGGATTTGTTATTGGCAAATCACGTCTAGTTCCGATAAAGGACCAAGACGATTTAAAGATACCACGTTTGGAATTGTTAGCAGTTTTAATCGTCAGTCGTATCATTCAATATGTTCTGAAGTTCTTTCAATGAAATGTAACGAAACAAACACTGGACGGATAGTCAAATTGTTATTGACTGCTATAATTCAAATAAATCGCGGACTCCTTTTGTATGAAGAAGAATAAGAAATAAAAAGGAATAAGAATCTATTTATACGATATGTTCCATCTGGATTGAATCCTGCTGATGTAGTAACCAGACCAACTATTTCAAAGAAAGATAAGGAAAGATGGTTGGCTGGGCCAAAATATTTATTAAATAAACCTACCAAGTGGCCTACCGGTCTTTGAAGAGAAGTATCTCTTTTCATTGGGGAGGGTCTACCGAATAATAGAGAATTCCAAATGAGACAAGTAAGAATAGACAAATCAATTACGGATAGGAACAGTCCAGAGCAGCAAGATATCGATGTTCACTGTAGATGTTTACAGTAGCGGACTAGACAAAGATAGAAAAAGTTCAAAAGGAACTATTATAGTATCACAAAGCAATGGTACAATAGAAGAACATAAGAAACTTCAATTAGAACATTTTACAGATGAAGTAAATGGGAAAGAAACAAATCTCAGTCGTAATCTTAAATTATTTAAAGATATCGATGGCTTGTTACGATGCAAAGGCAGACTAAAATATGCTGCATGGTCATTTGATAAAAGGTACCCCGTGCTTATAATTAAGAACTGTGAATTTACTAATAGAATTATAAAGAGTACACATGAGAAAAACTATAATTTGGTAAGTAACCATACTCTGAGTATAATTCGTCAATCTTACTGGATACCTCAGGGTAAAAGTGTAGTTTAAAAAATTCCTAGAAAATGTCCAAGATGAGTGAAGCATGGTGGTGGACCATTCCGACTACTACCAACACTTGCATTACCACCAGAAAGGGTACATTTTAGTATGCCTTTCAGCTTTACGGGAGCGGACTATCTTGGACCTGTTTCAATTAATAGTTGGGAATGGAACGTGCAAGTGATGGATCTGTCTCTTTACATAGTTTACATGCTTAGCTGTTAGAGCTATACACTTGGAAGTTGTCTAAAATCTGACAGCTGAGGAAGGTCTACTGGCTTTGAGAAGAATTATATCTACTAGAGGTGTAAAAAAATTAAATTATTTAAATTAATACCATGTATTAAATTTTTAATCTAAGATATTATAAAACTCTAGGTTAAAACTGATATAATCTAAAAATTAAGGCAGCGTTGAATTCAGAAGATTAAACGACGAAGCATACCTAATCTGAACAATAGATTTGACAGCAGACAAGAGTGAGAAATCAGTGGACGACTCTCTCAAACACACAATCTACCCAGAGAAAATGTCTCAGTTATAACAGTGGCTCATTGTTCAGAGAACAGATTGCCATGACGCAGGATATATAATAAAAAATCTAAAAAATCAAAAAATTAGAGAATAAACTTTTCAAGCTGTTAAAACTGTCATTCTAACAATGACATTTGCCATAAAGTTTCACTTTCACCCATTCACCCATTATCATTCACAGTCGTCGTCTGGTTCTCATAGAACAGGGAATACCCTAGTTTGAGATCAGATGATTGTTATGTATTGTCTGGCGCATTATTATTAAAATTATTTAAATTTAATACACTTATTGCTTTTTATTGGTTCAATACGTATGAGAATGAAGAAGAAACAAGTCAAAAAGGAAAAAGCAAAAAAACACTAATAGAAATGGATCGTATTTAAACTTTGAATCTAGCTGGATACTGTACTCCGAAGGGGTAGTTGACGACAAATTATATAACCTCGGGTAACCTTTGATAAATAACTTTTCATTTTTGTCTCTTTCTAACTCTTGTAAATATACCTACTACTTTACTAGTATATATACGTTTGCTATATATGGATAACCCAACAGCAAGAATAAAGATTTTTCTCGACTTAAACTACCTCCTCAGAGTGCGGCCTCCTATCTAAATACCGATCTATGTATGAAGCGGATTCTGATCTGGCCCTTTGCGTTTGCCGGCTGCTACCCCGGCACGCTCGCTCGTGATCGCTCGACTCGCGTGTTTTGGTAAAAATATCTAACATAACCTAACCTAAAAGAGTGCTCATACAGAAATTATAAAATTAATTTTATTTATTTATTTCTTATATTTTTATTTATTAAATATAAACTCACGGCGGGTACAATAACTGAAAAGTTACATATTATATGATATTATACATTTTAAAAATCCAATTTAAGAGGTTCCCAAAATTGTACAACATAAATGAATCAGCTGATGTACGTTTGAAAACAAGGATATAATATGAAAGAACAAGAAAATTATCAAATCTATACAGTACAACCAAGTCTGTGCATGAATAAGTTTTGTACGTGTGTGTTCATGCGATGTGTGTGTGCTTAGTGGTATAACATGTGTTTGTGTATGTTCAAGGAATATATAGTATTGCATACATGTAGTATTGAAGATCAACAGAGTCCAATCTTCTTTTAACGCAAGACTTCATCATTGGTGAACTTTCTAAGGGTAACCAGATTGACAGCATTTTTACAAACTACTACTACTACTACTACACGGAACTTTAAAACACAATATACTATACTGTTGTACTTTAAAACTCCTAAAAATATAAAAAATAGAAAATCAAAATAAAATGACAACCTCATTTCTCTCATTACCGCCAAAAAGTCCATTTACACTTTCCAATTTGTTGGAACAACTTTCCTAGGGATGGCGATCTGCCATGCAATTCTGTAAAACTCGAATCACCCAAACCGAGACTCACTCGACAATTCACCCCATTTCGCATTCGAACTCATTTGATCTTCAATTGGAATTCTTTAAACCAAACATTCTACGAGCGAAGTGAAGTGATCTTAGATGCGAGTTTGTCGCGGATTGCTTTAAGAGTAAACATCTCAGTCGATATTTCGTCTTAGAGTATTTTAACTTCTTCTGAGATAATTACGTTAAATAAAACTCGTTAATTTAGATTGGACTGTTATATTTAGTGAAACTTCATAAAATTCATTTATGATAGTACAACTCGTCGCCGCCACTCATCAAGGCGGCGCTAGTATCTCTGTCGACTTTAGAGAATACCAAATCACAGTTGACAATCTCACCGCGGATTCAGAAGTGAATTTGACTTATTTGCGTTAGAGAATCGCACTACTGTGATCGATTAATGGAGAAATTGATCATTCGATCTCGAGCAGTAAATCGATCCAGTGAATAGACGACAGACACTCAAAAGTCGTTCTACGGGATTTTTAAAGTTTTGCATGGGATAGATAAAAGTTAGACGACTCAAAAAAGCGCTAAATCTGGCTCTGAGAGCGCTAAGGTGACGGCAGTGTTCGATTTAAGTACGTATAATTTATTAAAAAATTCCACGTTAGCTCATATTTTATAGTTGCGTTCTTACCAATACAAATATAATGGAAACTCCGTTTTTGGGTGTCTGCAATCAATTCAGTATATCGATTCTCTACTCGAGATCGATGGATCAACCTTTCAATTAATCAATCTCAGATCGACATCCCTAGAAAGGTTGTTCCAACAAACTAGGTGTAATAAGCGCTATACTCGTAAATTCAATTATCTATGTAGATTCGTTTCGAACGTATTAGAGATATGAAAATCTAAAAAATACCTACAAACAATACTTAATCTGTACTACAAACTACAATATGCTTCTTATTTAGTAATTTAATAATAATAATTAATACGTAAGTTTTTTATTACTTTATTTCTGCGTACAACAGAACGTTTTATTATTAATCATCTTTGACGTTCCCACGGTTATCTCCCACGTCAAATTTACCGCACCCAAGAAAAGATTGTTAAACTATATAATAAAATATTTATACTTTTGTGCTATTGATATTTATTATAAAAAGAAAAAATGGGTGATCATTTACCAGCTTGTGTAATAGACGTAGGTACTGGCTATACAAAGCTCGGGTTTGCCGGTAACAAAGAACCGCAGTTTATAATTCCTTCAGCCATAGCGATTAAGGAAACTGCGAAAGTTGGTGATCAGAGTACTCGGCGTATGACTAAAGCTGTAGAAGATTTAGATTTCTTTATTGGTGATGAGGCATTCGAAGCAACAGGATATTCAGTGAAATATCCCGTACGCCACGGTCTTGTAGAAGATTGGGACTTGATGGAGAGGTATATTGAACAATGCATCTTTAAATACTTAAGAGCTGAACCGGAAGATCATCATTTCCTACTTACGGAGCCTCCGCTGAACACTCCAGAAAACCGAGAGTACTTAGCTGAGATAATGTTCGAATCATTCAATGTGCCAGGATTGTATATTGCAGTGCAGGCAGTCCTTGCGCTCGCAGCATCATGGAAATCACGTGCATCTGCCGAGCGTACATTCACAGGCATAGTAGTAGATAGCGGCGATGGAGTCACCCATATTGTACCTGTTGCAGAAGGTTATGTTATAGGTTCTTGTATCAAACATATACCAATTGCTGGAAGAAATATAACTTCATTCATTCAATCACTTCTTCGTGAACGAGAAGTGGGTATTCCACCAGAACAAAGCTTGGAGACTGCTAAGGCGATAAAAGAGAGATTCAGTTATATTTGTCCTGACATTGCCAAAGAATTTGCAAAGTATGATACCGATCCAGGAAAATGGATGAAAAAATACACAGGTATTAATGCTATTACTAAAAACCCATTCACTGTTGATGTGGGATATGAAAGGTTCTTGGGGCCTGAAATTTTCTTTCATCCTGAATTTTCTAATGCTGATTTCACTGTACCCCTCAATGAAATGGTTGATGAAGTTATTCAATCATGCCCAATTGATGTGAGGAGAGGTCTTTATGGAAATATTGTACTATCTGGTGGGTCAACCATGTTCCGTGACTTTGGAAGGAGATTGCAGCGTGATATTAAGCGTACTGTTGATGCGCGGTTGAAACTATCTACCATGTTGTCTGAAGGCCGCATCACTCCTAAACCAATTGATGTTCAAGTAATTTCTCATAATATGCAACGATATGCTGTTTGGTTTGGAGGTAGTATGCTGGGTTCCACACCTGAATTTTATCAAGTTTGTCACACTAAGCAAGCCTACATGGAGTATGGACCAAGTATTTGCAGGCACAACCCTGTATTTGGCACCATGACATAAAACAAAGCCTTAAGTCTTGACAGCCATTATTAAGCAATTTAAAAATGCTAAAATAGGTCTTAAGTTTAACTTTTATTTCTATTATGAATCCTATTTTAGGTATAAACTTGGGTATTAAATAGGCATACTTATTTTTGTAAAAGTAATGTGTAGTGATTTTAAATCATGTTAATAACATAGTAACTATAACCAAGGATGTTGGTCTTAAATTTTGTTATATAAAGAATTGTATTTGGCTGGAGATAATACGAAAATTTCAAGCATTTAATATTGCATTCCAGCTTTTTACAAAATGAAACAAAATTTAATATTTTGTTCCATTATTTTATTTTATACACTAATAAAATACAAGTAACATTCATTATTTGAATGATGGAATCCTACTTGCAAAGAATATTAATTTATTCTGTTAGGTACATTTATATTTTTATTTTAAACGCATAAATTAGTATATCTAAATATTAAATATAGCTAATGTATTCAAATTTCTTTTTTAAATTTGTATAGATAATCAGTGTGTTGCAATATTTTATTTATTTCAAAAATATTGAAATAGCAAGTTTAGACTTAATACAATTTTTGAGTTTTATAGCTCAAATGGCAAAACCAAAACCCTTATAGTTTATTATCTGTCTGTATGTCACAGTCGATTTATTCTGTCACAAAGCACCCCTGGGATGTGGCACATATGTAAATTGATAATCTAAAATCAGAAATAATAAAAAAGAATTAAATGTGTAAATGCCATTTTGAGTTTTTTCTTATTTAAATATAACATTAATAATGCGAGCCCCACATACTGCCGTTTTTTTCCTTTAAATCAATTAAAATTGTAAACCATGACATCTTCTTCATCATTTATTCTTTCATAATAAATAATATCTAGACTGGATGGATTTGGAAGGGGTTGTATGACATGTTCGGTTCTCTATTTTCTTTTCATAGATATACTACTCTGTCAAGAAAGTATCAATAATACACGAAATGTTAGTTATTCATCCAAATTTATTTTATCACCTTCAAAGCATGCTCCTTCAGAAACGATACATTTACGCCAACGAATAATCCAATCATCAAAACATTTTTTAAACGCTTTTTCTGGAATTGAGTTCAGTGCTCGCCGCGAATTCTCCTTTATGTCTTCTACCCAATGAAAACTGGTGCCACGAAGTGGTAATTTGAGTTTAGGAAAAAGAAAGAAGTCTGCTGGAGCCATATCTGGTGAATAAGGTGGTTGCTCGATGGTATTTGTTGTTTTTGGTCAAAAATTCGTTCACAATAATGGCCTTGTGCGAAGGCGCATTATCGTGGTGGAAAATCCAAGAATTTTCTTTCCACAAATCTGGCCTTTTTCATCGAATTTGCTCTCTTAAACACCTCATAACGCCGAAATAATATTCTTTATTTACCGTTTGACCTTCCGGCAATAATTCCGAGTGCACAACACCGCGATAGTCAGTGAAAACAGTCAACATGACCTTGACTTTTGATTGAATTTGGCGTGGTTTTTTCGGTTTCGGTTCAGTTGGAAGGCGCCACTCCGAAGCTTGTTGACTAGTTTGCATGTCAAACTCGTAAACCCACGTCTCGTCACCAGTAACAATGCGTTTCATGAATGTTGGATCGGAATTGACTCGTTCTAGCATGTCCTCAGCGACTTATGCGATTGAGTTTTTGGATAAAATTCAGGTCTTTTGGGACTAGCTGAGCGGCAACATGTTTCATACGCAAGTGATTATTTAAAATGGTACGGATCGACTCGTGAGACACAGAAAGTTCGGCGGCTATCTCTCTCAAACTTGAATGAGGATTTTCAGTCACTATTTCCGTCAATTTTGCGATGTTAACTTCAGTTGCAGACGTTGATGGCCTACCAGAGCGAGGCAAATCTTCCACCACATCTCGACTGCTTTTCAACGCTTTGTACCACACATAAGCACGTGTTTTTGATAAAGTCGATTCACTGTGTCTTCTGTAACATTTTCAGTGTCCGAACACGAAATTCCATTGGCGATGCAAAATTTAAGACAAACTCTTTGTTCGATGTTTTTGTCCATTATGAAATTCGCAATATACACTAGAAAGATATTACTAAAAACAACACTGTATTTAATCTAAATAACAGATGCAACTCAAACTCCACGCCAAAATGGAAAACAGTTGTGCCAATCTAACGACAACAAAAAAAAAACAAAAAATTGATTTTGGAACCATAAACTAATCATCCATTCCTGATACTTTCTTGACTGAATGTACTTTACATAATATATACCCTCACACTGTATCATTAACGGGGTAGTCGGAGAGGTGCATAGGTAAGAGAGTGCTTTTGACACTTTCATCATCTAACACTTATTATTACACTACACATATTATCGATACGTCCTACGTGATAGATACCCCGTATTTGCAAAACCCTAATTTTACAGGAAAGCGATTTTAAGATTCGAAAAAAGTTAAAACGCCATTACTTCGTTACTATTTATGCTTTACGATTGTAAAATTTTGTATAGTATTATAACATTTTGCACATTTTTAGATATAATTTATACATTTTATAAATACACTTTGGTTATGGAATTATTTCATTTACTTTATTTCACACTGCAAGTTTTGAACATCGGAACATTGAACCGTCGAAATGTAATAACTGTCTTTTACGTTATTGTAAGTACATAGTCCCTGGTAAGAAAGATTTAACGTAGGTTTCGATTCCGTGATTTCGTATGGGAGCAAAGAGATATAAAGGGTATACAGAGCGGGCATTGGGAACATTTTTCATAGATTTTTTTTATGTTGTAGTTGTGGCACATTTTATACCAATTTATGAGATATTTATTGAATAGCTATATATCTACTTATATTGTAAAAATTACGACGTATTGTTTGTTATACTTAAGCAAAGTTACCTAAAAACATAACAGTTCAACAATGATTATTTGATAAGGATGAATTAAGGTCAACTTTTATGTACAGAGATAATTTGTAATAATCAATTTTATTTCTTGAGGGGCAAATAGATTCGAGGGGGAAATCCATTTGCCCTCCACTTCGCCTACGCACTATATTCATGACTGTAGGTGTATTTATAGTAGAAGCCAATTGCAAAGCATACCTATTGTTACTCCATGCCCTTTGCGCCCGAGGGAAGAAACGTAGCTCACATAGCTTTTAATTATTCCATGCGTCTCATTTAGATACGTACAGATTTTCATTTGTAAAATGCAGCCTTAATTATGACAACAAAATAGATAAAATATTTTTAATTAGATAATTAGTATGAAGCCAAATAAAATCATTGGAATGCACAAATAGCTATATGAATCTTCTAAAATTATATATCTTTCTACTCTATCTAGTTCTTGTTTTTTTTCATGTTAGTGGCTGTTCAATCCATAACCAATAGGCCCATGTCATTGTTCATTGATTTTGGAGTGACATATACTATCTGTATTAGCCGAAGCAGTTTCGATGAGTGTACTTAGTGGTCCACAACTAAATCACACAGAATCTGCACAAATATGTGCTTTCGCCACTTGGTAGTATCGGCGCATTGTGTGCGCGTTCTTGTGGCGGAAAGCCTCGAATACTTAGGTAGTTAATAAATTCTATTAAATAATTTCGATAGCATGTTGGTTATTTCTGAGACAAGTAGATAAAATATAACAGGTATAAAGCATGATTCACGTTACACCGTGTCGGGGACCGTGTCGAGGCTGGGTCGTGCCACGGGCGGGGCACGGTGAAACATCTATAACATACTTTTGTATGAAGATCCATCGGCCAAGTCGAACATGAATTACTTAAGTCGACAAGGTGTAACTTGAATCATGCTTAAAACATGTTACCTACCTATGTAACAGAAGTTCATAATCTAAACTACGTGACTGAGACTATTAAATTAATTTCTATTTTTTAGGAAACTTATTGTACGCTGACGATGCTGTGTTAATAGCACCATCAGAAGCGGAGTTGCAGACACTAGACATGTGCATGAAAGAAATATGTGAAATGAAAGAATTGAATATGAATGTGAACAAAACTAAGGTTCTGGTGTTTGAAAGGGAAGCGGTAGAGACGAAATGTGAGATTTGGTTACATGGAAAATGTCTAGAATAAGCGAATAAAATTGTGTATCTGGGGAGTGCGTTTTCGAGAGATGGCAGATGTGAGTTGGATGTGAAGAGACGGGTAGCAGCTGGCAATAAAGTGAACGGAGCTCTGTGCATTAGGTGCATCATCATCAGGCAGTGTGAATATATCTAATGCAGCCAAAATGGCCATCCACAAAGCGGTGTTGGTTCCAACTATATTGTACGGTAGCGAGGCCTGGATATGCCCGAAATCGAGTGAAAGTATGATAAATGCAGTAGAAATGGGATCTCTTAGAAATAGAATAATAATAATAGAATAAATAGAGAATGAGAATGATGAGATTTAGAGAAGCGAAAGAAGTATGTAAGCACCGCGACGCTTGGCGCTCTGTCCTCTCTGACTATCCCGTTGGGGATATAGCGTGAAGATATGTACATATGTATGTACAAATTAAAATTTAGATCTCACAAATAAAACGTAATCTACCTACCTATAAAAACACTATAACTTTATTGTAATAAAAATGTTATTAAGTACTTAATTCATTAATTTAGGTAGTTATATATCTTTATATGTACCTGTGCATATACCTACTTATAATTACAACTATTACTATTTATAAAAGTTAACTACGTATATGTAAGTCGTATAATACGTAGGTATTGGAATTGTAAACCGCAGGTAGTTGAAATTGGCTTTGTCTGTTGACCTATTATCAGCTTTATTTCTCGTTTTAGCCGCAACAGAAATATCTCGTGAAATCAATATAGGTACGTTAACAAAGTATACTTATGTGTGGTAGATATGTACTAGATAGTAGGCACTGTTGCTATCTAGATACTTCATATTTCATTGGATTTATGTAATTATGTACTTACTCTACCGAAATGGAACAACCTTTTTAATATGACTTAGATATGCCTCCGTCCATCTGTCATTTTCATACATCTGACACTGCCATACAACTCAGACAACACTCTACTCAGACCAATGACTAAGGAAACTAAAGGACATGGCATGTTGATCTATAGCAACATTTAGTTATATATATTTTAACGCATTACATTCAAACGTAGCGTTGTCTCTTTTTGACTTACGGCTTCTTGTGTGAGTAAGAGAAAACAACAGTACTTTTCTCAAAAAGTAATTTTTTTATGTGACCTCATTGTAATGTCAAAACGTGCCGGTCCGCCATTTATTGCGACAAACTGACAAGTACACAAAGTGTCAAAACATATCAATGGATTTAATATTTTTAATGTTTCTGTGATTTTGTTCTGGATATTGGAACTGTTTTGTTAAAGGAGAAGCTAGCATAATGCTACAATAATTTCCAAGTGTAGTGTGTTAGAATGTGGCTCGAGGAAAAGCAATAATCAACGAAATCTATATTTGCACTGGTACGTAACAGAAATTCATTAATTTAGTCTGATGTCGTATATATTTCCATCGTAATTACTGTGTTTCTTAGTTTAGTATATTATAGTCATGTATATTTTTAGTTATTAGCAGTTTTTATTCATGTAATATAGTAAATTACTTCATATCATTTTTGTTGTTATTGCAGTTAGGGCTGTTCATGTTCATGTATTAAATAAATATCGATAAGTACAGATATCATTTTTATATGTCGTAATTATCTCGTTTCAGATTACCATCATGTATTGGGTCCTTACATATGAAATTGGCGTTTTGTACGGGAGGAATATAAAGTAAATTTTTTTTTGTAAAATATATTTAATTAATCAAAGTATGCACCGTTGTTATCTATGCACTTTTGCCATCTCATAGGTAGTTCATTGATCCCTTTACTAAAAAAACCATGGGAGCGAGAATCAATAAACTCTTTGAAGGCGGTTTGGACTGCCGCATCGGAGTTGAATTTTTTTCCTTGTAAGAAGTTGTCCAAGTTCCGGAAAAAATGGTAATCTGTTGGAGCAAGGTCGGGGAATACGGTGGATGTCGCAGACATTCCAATTGTAGCTCATCTAACTTAGTGGTTGTTTGTTGTGCAGTGTGTGGTCTTGCGTTGTCGTCAAGCAGCAGTGGCCTTGGCGATTGACCAATCTCGGTTATTTAGCAGCTAGTTCTTCCTTCATGGTTTGCAGTTGCTGACAATAGATATCTGCCGTAATCGTTTGGCCAGATTTTAGAAAGCTGTAGTGAACGACACCGGCGCTAGTCCACCAAACACTCACAAGTAACTTTTTCTGAGTCAATTTTCGTTTAGGGCAGGATTTGGCTGGGTCTCCAGGGTTCAGCCATTGCGACGAGCGCTTCCGATTATCGTACAGTATCCACTTTTCTACACGAGTAATGATTCGATTTAAAATCCCTTCATTATTGTATCGGTTGAGCAAAGTAACACAGCAGTCGACGCGTGTTTGCAAGTTCGATTCACTCAATTCATGAGGTACCCATCGTTCAAGTTTTTTTACTTTCCCGATTTGCTTCAAATGGATTAATACAGTTTTGTCACTTACCCCGAAGCCTGCAGCTATCTCTGAAGTGCTTTGTGATGGATCCGCTTCCACAATAGCCTTAAATTCTTCATTTTCCACTTTGGTCTCCAGCCGTCCACGGGGTTGGTTCTGAAGGTCGAAATTTCCAGAACGAAAACGTTGAAACCAAAAACGTACCGTGCTTTCTTTTGCGACACCAGCGCCGTACACATCATTAATCCTTCGAGCTGTTTCTGCAACACTGGTGCCACGGTAGAACTCGTACTCGTAAATATACCGATATTTCATGTTTTCCATTGTGCGGTAATAAGCGACGCCAAAGAAAAAAATAATGAGGAAAAAAACAAATGAATGACTGTTTTCAAAACTCAAATGTACCAGCTAAATGAATTTATAAATTTGAATTTGGAATTCTTAACCAAAGAAGAGATATTTCAGATCAATGTGGTCAGTACGACGAAACGCTAATTTCATATGTAAGGACCCAATATTATTAGAGGAAAAGAGTGGCTTGACGTAATCGGAAAAGAAAATTGAACCCATATGATGTATTCGTGATATATATTATGTTATGTGCATTTCGAAGAAACTTCTTTCGATAGAACATTAAGAAAATAATTTTATGTATGAAGCATTGCCCTCGCAAAGGTTATTAGGAATCAGAGTAAATATTAGAGTGGTAATTAATTACTTTTTAATTTCTTGACCATGTAAATCCTCTACTGTGAAAAAGTAACAGGAAAATATTAATTGTTTACAAAGTGTGGCTGAATTTTTATTTGATGTTTCCGGGAGAGAAAAATCTCATAGTTCTAAATATCTGCTTCTGAATGATGCGAATCAAAACCACGGCGAGTTATTTTTGTGACCAATAAGAACTTGTAGTGGTTTTTCTAATAATCCAGATGCAGTACAATTTAAAGAATCTTTTAAAAAACTTTAAAAGCAGAAATAAGAGACGAAGATGTCGGAAACTATTTCATTCCTTTCTTGACGTACAAAAAAGCGACAGCGACATGATGAGTACGGTGACTGCTTAAATTCAAATCTCAGTATTCAAAAGTTTCATTCAGAAATTATTTAATAAAAATTGTGCTATTTAGTTATCTATATTTATTTATTTTGTGAATATGTTATTAAAAATTTTATGTAGTTAATATAAATATTATTTTACAAACAATTATGTTAACAAATAGTTCTATTTTTCAAACCCAGTAAAAATATGTTACTATAGGTACATTAGATATGACTAGTCAGACATTGGTCACCCTTGTAGTGCCTAGCAATTTATTATCTTAACTTTTAAAATATTTATTCAAAAGGCCGGTATATTGTGGATTTTCTATGCTAGGTAATATTATAAACTATAATATTACTTATTTCTTTACAACGAAAAGAAATAAAATTTGTTTGTTTGTATATACGGGGTAACCTCTGGAAGTACTTAACTGAATTTGAGAATTTTTCGAATAATAGAAGTCCACAGTGTTCTATTCCTAATTGAAATATTATTCCTAATTACTGTGTCATAAGACCACACATTTTTAGTAAAATTAATTATTCTAGTATTTAGTTTATCAAAGTGCTACAGTACGCTATGGCTATAGATTTGGTTGGTCCGTATGTATGTTTCTCATAGCACTTATTTTAATTTCACCATCACCTCTAGAAGAAGTAACGTTATGCATATAAGAAAAGAAAAGCATTAAAAGGACTGTGCTGTTCTTTAACTACTTTGACCTATGTTCATTGATCTTCAACATTTATGAAAGCGCTTCATAAAAATATGGGTTTCTTTTAAAAAGCAATTTAATATCTGTAATAATCATGGACGTACTATTAAGTATTACAAAGTTAGTATGTAGGGTTCATTTAAAATTCCATACAAAAATGATCGAAGGACAGAAAGGGGCTGTCCTTGAAGGCGATTGTTGCTATTGTTACTAATAACACCTTAAAATCGCCACAAGCGTAGATTCTAATTATATGCCGACAGCATCGAACTACGCTGACTGCTATTTTCAGCTTGAACAATATTTCAGTACTTTTGTATAAATCTATGACATACAAAAAAAAGCCCTCCCTTTTTCTGAAGATATCAAAATGATTGAGCAAAATGATTTTTATTTCAATACTGATGCTGAAACAAAACTTCTTTCAATAACTGACTTAACGACATCTACGTAGTAGAAATTTGGGACATCACTAATCGGCAGCCATTGTTTGCGACACTCTAAGTTTAGGCGGCACGATTATTTTGTACTTGTTTCATGCCCTTAGGTTTCCTTAGTCATTGGGTCAGACTGACTCAGTGTGAGTAGGTATAAAAACTTGCTTGGCATGCCCATTGCTGACTACTTTAGTAACCTAATGGGCATAATGATATACATGTCGCAGCCAACTAGCTTAATTAGCCGTTCAATTAAGAACCAAGCCTTTTAAGTAAACGGCGCAATTCACGATTTTATAAGTTTTACGTATATAGCTATCTATAACTCAATCGCCTCCAATTCTCAATCTCTTAAGCGCCTCCAATTTTCTCTCCCTTACTGTACTAAAATTATGCTCGCGCAAACTCTTCTCTTACCTATCCTCGACTACGCCGACGTTTGCTATTTGGATGTAACAGAGGAACTGTTTAATAAACTTGAGCGTCTCCAGAATCTTGCCATACGCTTTATTTTTGGTCTTCGTAAGTATGACCACGTATCTAATTTTCATGCTCAACTTAAGTGGCTTCCTATTCGCCTTCGTCGAGATACGCACATCCTCTCTGTTCTTTACAACATCCTGAATGATTTAAATTGTCCTCCCTACCTTCACTCCCGCTTTAGTCTGCGTCCCTCTCCCACACGATCCAGGCGTTATTACTTCGATGCTTGTTGTGCCTAGAAGTAATATCAAGTTCTTATATGACTCCTTTTCTGTATACGCTGCCCGACTTTGGAATAAGCTTCCAAAGGTAATTCAGGAAAGTCCCTCAATTGGTTCCTTTAAAAAAAAGCTTAAAGAGCAATTTCTATCACAGCTCACTTTATCGTAGCTGAAATGTGTTATTAGTCTGTGTCATGAAATTTTATATTATATAGTTTTTTATTTTATATATATGTTTGTACATACGTATGTGCATATATATTTATATATACATTACCTTTGTATGTATTTATATTATTTTGAGATAATTTGTCTAATTATATCTTTATATTATATTTTTTATATATATTATGATTTTATACTGTTATATTATTTTTTGTATTGATATTTTTTGTTGTACTTGTCGTGCTATTACAGCCCGTGAATGTGCCACTATCTTGTGCAATAAAGAATATATATATATATATATATATATATATATATATAGTACAATTTGCTCTTGAGTTATTTAAGTTATAATGTCCTAGCTTGTACCCGTGGGTTCGCTAATGTGGTACTGTTTGTTAGCCTATGTATTGGTCAGTAATACGGAATATAGCCTAGGTCCTAGGAATTTCGTGTACGTATAAGGTTTACTGTAGAGCTTCAATTATAGTTTTCACACCAGAGTAAGATGCAAACAAAACTTTTTTGTTGACAATATTGCAGAGGTGAAGAAATAGGGTTGAGATTTGTAAAGCAAAACATTTGGATAACGAATTTTTTTTGTTAATTTAGAGAAAATGATAAACTCAATAAAAAATGTAAATCGATAACTCATTTTTTTTTTTTTTTATTTTATTTACACAATAAGTAACAAATATTTTTTTTTAATTTCCAATCGCCAAACTTAACAGTTTGTTGGCGAACAAATACGCTCTTACATTTTTCATTTGATACCTACTTACTTACACTAAATATATCTTGCCAATATAATAACATTAATATCAATATACACAAACAAAATACCAACATTAATACCTATATCATCTATGAAACAAATAGTTATGCGGATATCTATCTATACAGAGAAATGAAAACTTACACCAGTTACAGATTTTCTAATAAAAATATTTTTAACTTCTCTTTTAGCACATGAACATCTATTTTCGGTTTATCTTTTAACCAAGCTATTTCATTGAACAATCTTGGTACTACATATTTATTTAACCTTTCCCCATAATAATTGTTGGCTGTTGGTTGCCTAAGCCAACCCTCCCTGACGCTTCTGGTGTTATACCTATTATATACAGGTGTTTTATGTACGTCACTATAGTAGTTATTAAGGGCCATTGCATACTTATTTTTTAAATCAATTGGTAGTATCTTACAAACAGCAACAAACAGCAAAATTTGGTTCAATCATTGACCTACAAGACTGTAGTGTAGAACTACAAATTTGTCCTCCTAAAAACTTCGGAAGGAAACCTTTTTTGGCTACTAAATTATAGGTATTATAAGTAAGTAAGTAGATAAAATGAGTTTACTTAAATAATTTTTCTTCGTGCTTGTTTTTTCTAAGTTTATAGTTGCAGTAGAAGTGACAACTTTTTATCGTGAAAGTGGTATCTCACAATATGATACTTTGGTCGTAATTATTTCCCTGTTCGACTCTTCCGAATATCGACTGTTATGTCTGCTGTTCATTGGTAGGCAACCTTACATAAAATAGAGCTTAAACTTACGCTTATGTCTTATTCAGTTCATAATGACCTCTACAAAATAGTGAATTCTTCTTTATAATTGCGAAACAGACATCTTCTCAGTGTCGATGTAGGTTTACATAATCTGATTACTATGAAGAATGTGCAGTAACAACCTGCGGCCATAGCCATAAAGGTTTAGTTCCGGTGCTTAGTGGGGTGTGGTTATGAGGTGTGCCTATTATTTATCGTCTATAAAGTAAAAACATAATATAAGTACATAATTATGTTCGACGTTGGGTTTAGGTACGGTTGTTCTACATAAGTCCAAAATTTTCTACACATATCCAAATATTCGAGCCAAATGCATTAGTCAGTATTCAGGAGAAATTCTTGTGTTCAGTTTTTTACAAATATTAAAAAAAAATTCTACGTCAGTTCAATTACGTGCGAGCTGAATTAAATCTTCAAAGAAATATCCGTACCTAATCTTAGCTGCAATCACTTTTTAATGACCGACATTTTCTCTTAAAAGTTGTTTTTTATTTGATAATGTAGCGTTCAGCTCTCTTCTCACCTCTCTTAGGTGAGAAAGCGACCATTACTATATACTACACGGCCTGGTGTTAGTTTACAGGGAGACTTTAAACAGGGCTCTATCATAGGGTGAAAGAGCAGCTGTTTTAGGAGCTGAATTAGGGGAAGTCCCTCTATTTAAAAATGAAATATGGAAAACGTCTTTAATTTTGTAGGGACATTGTAAGTGTGTTAGAAAAGACGAATCAGCAGTTTTGTGTGGAAGCGTGATGTATGCGAGCGTCGACGGCAGTTACTGCGCACTGCCCGATCGGAACGAACGCGACCTAAATTGGGGTTCAGTTGGGACAATAAAATTGTACGGAACTCTCTAAATTTACATCTTTATTTCTGCCAGTGATTCCCAGTTTAACTCATATAAATAGGAATATCCTAAAATTTTCAAAATTTTCATATTTCGATATTTACTTGCGAGCGCATGGTTAGTATCTTGTATGTCGAGCTCATTTCGTTTATTAACACCTCGATGCCTGATTGCTTTATCAACTTTTTCTATTTTGTAAGCAATAGCAGCCGAACATGTACCTTGTAACGGAGTGAGATGTCGCCACTGCCACCGGATCGCACTAGCTGACGTCACCTCCTGCCTGCCACATCTACTGTCGCCGAGCCATGGGAGAAGTAACGTCAAGCAAGCTTATACAAGCTGATGCATGTTAAAATATACATCATTCTCACATTCAGACTACAACCGCACCGCCCCACCGGCGGAGGCAAGGACGTTCCCCATGATACTGGTAGGGTCTCACGTTTAGAAGCTCGATCACTACACGCACACACGGGGGCTTTATTTGCCATTTACCGTGTACCTAGCGGTCGGGCTCGCTAGAGGCCTGGCCCGCATCCGAATAAGATGTCCGTTAATAGCCCGGCCACTTATGTGCTCTCTCCAACGCGACCGATGACTCTGTAAAAGCCATTAGAGCTTACTTCAAAGAGGACGGTGTTTCAGTCGATTTGAGTCCAACACTACTCAGTCGGTGTAGAGTCCAGCTGAGTGTCTGTGAGAATTTTATCCTTCTCAGAAACAAAAAAAATCTGCATTTTCTTCATGATTGACTATACATTACTCGTTATTCGCCATGCTTTAAAAAAAAATAATTTTAGCTGTAATTTGTCATTAATTATGGAGAAATGAAATATTAAAGTTGTTATACGTTGTGTGTTGCTTTTTTATTGATGCAACAATATTATCAACGACACACTTGATAGAGACTAAGACGTTGACGAGTCGCAGAATGGAAGTTTCCACACTCGTACCACTGGTTCTATACTAAATTTATCAGTGAAAAAATGTACTACATTTAGACTTCTCTACATCCTAAAACTAGCCTCGGCCAGCACTGTCTATAAGAGTATTCATGGCGTAGATATAAGGCCCTTGACCTGACTTCATGACTGTCATAGTGTCACCATAACGCAACGGTCGGGACTAAAGTCGATATGCTTTTTAAAGTATGGAGACGCACGATATGATTATTGATCACGCAATAGAAGTGAATTGCTTTAAGCAAATGAATTTTGATTATCGTATCAGTGTATTAATGCTTACGTTATCGCACCTACTATACCATTCAATCATTTGATGGAATATATTCAGCAATAGGATGCAAGTGCACTGTAACTCCTTAACAAAATATGTATAACATTGCCATAATAAGATCTTGAAAGTAGATCATAAGTCATAATCATAACCTACTAATTATGCAATCGTCAAGATTCGATATGACACATTGTTTCTTAGTTTGTGTGTGTACTGACTGCACCTGCAATAATAAATATAATTTGTGGACAATAGAACGCAGCAGCAAATGTCTAGTTTATATACACATGCATAGAATGCACGAATAGAATGCACAGCAACATGGTTTGCAGACAGTACGCAATAAGGTAAACCTAAATTTAAGATATTAAATGTTAATACAAATGCAACAAAAGTGATAACATTTTATAAACATAACGTGTATTAGTAAATTGTAATAGTTTTTATGTTTCCTGCTGAAGTTTTTGGTAAGCATTATTATAATTTTTTGCTTAACGAGATTTTACACTAGATTTTTCTGTTTTGGTGTATTTTTACTAACATAGTTACTTTATACGTAAGATCTATTCTTGATGCGTGTTGATTGATAACGTCTTAAATCCTACAACAATTTCATTAGTGACTTCCGTATCATTTGTTACCCCTAATCATTTTGGACGAGGGTGCAGGCTTGATGGATTATTCCCTTGTGCCTACACGGGAATCATCGTTTACCTACATCTGTTCTCTAATAGCAAAAATAATGATTATGATCGAGAACTTAAGGTTATCGTTTGTATATTTCGAGATAAAATAATGAAATAAATAGTAGCTATGTGCAAATATGAAAAACAAGAGATAGAGAAATAAAAGATATAAAAGGTATTATATTTATTGGATATAAATGAGCAACAGAAATAATAATTCAAACTACATGTTATCATATTTCAAATTAATAGTTTTCATTGCTAATTTAATAATGCTAAAACAATTTTGGTACTTTTTTCTTGAAAATATGAATACATAATAATTATTATCTATGATAAGTTAATAATGAGTCTGCAAAATAGTCAAGGATGTTAGTATAAACAGAGGTGATTAGATATTTTTATATATTTTCATGTTTATCAAAATATGCAATTTCAAAGTAAAGAAATATTGTAAACACGAATTTTTAAAGAATGAAACTTAAAACTTGCAAAACATAGTAAAAATATATTTTGCAGCACTTGTCATATGCTTAAATACACATATGAACACACTCGAGCACACGAATATACACAAATTATGCACATTGCACATCACAACGTTCACAGCAATGCACAGATCATATCTTAACAATACTTGCGGCAGTATGTATTTCCACTTACGGCTTAAAAATGGATACAAAGTGGATACATCTTCGATCACAAATAAAAAACAAGATGTACAATCAACGCTCCAAAAATATCCGATCCAAATGTGCACACAAATGAGTATGTATTTGAGTGCACATTAGTTTAGTAACAAAGTAGTAAAGCTAACAGCAAACATGTCAAATTGCTCCTTTAAAATTTGTAAATACAACACATCTGAAAAGCTAAAAAAAACTGGAGATTCTTTTTTTTGGAAAAAAATTAATATTGTTTTATTAACGTGTTCATTACTATGTTACAAAATACGTTAAATAGCTCTTTTTTATTAATTTCTATAGAAATTAATTATATTTTCCAAATGACATACCTTAAAACATCAATAAGTATAAAATCATGAATAAGAAGTTTAAAACTATAGTACCGCATTCACGTCTAATTTACTCGGGTTAAACTTCTATTTCTGTTCTGAATAATAGAGTCGAATTTTTAATTTTACAGCTACTTATTTATAAATATATTTTGGGTACTGAAAATTAAAGATTGTAAAGATTCATAATTAGGTGCAACATAAATTTGCTGCACCTAATTATGAAATTATCAACACTGTAAATTGACCATATTAACATTTTTCTCACAATTAAAAAAAATATAGCTTTCCTCCACTGGCTGTACCTTCGTACAAGCCCAAAAGCCCAGCTCGCCTTATTGAAATGATCAGTAAAAAATAAATGGTGAGTAGGTATCAATTTTAAAGCAAATCAAACGGTTTTAGAAATTTACGTGAATTACTTGTCAAACGAAAATAGCAGAATAAACAGGTTTTTAACTCCAAGTTGTGACCAATCAATGGCAAGAGCCAGCCAACAGACATTAACGAGACAACTAGTTACTCTGATTATGTTTTGAGGGGTCAAGACATAATCAGAGCAATCGTTGTCTCGCTCTCACATGCTGGCTTGCAACCAAGCTTCGTAAGCTTGTTTAAAAATCTGGGTTTGCTACTGTACTTCTTAGAGATTGATAGTAAAATGCATAAATAGTATGTGAATAGCGTACAATACGATTCAACTTTATTTTTCATTATGTTTATTTGTTTGTGTGTCGTATTACATTTATATAATTATTCATTCGACTCTTCAGTTAAGGACTTTCATAAACACTAAACGTACACGAAATGGTTGTATTTCGTTCGTCTTTGTCTTTCTATTATTTAGATAATTAATAAACTAAAACCAAAACCTTTTTTAATAACGATTTTAGTTAGTTATAATTTCTAGACAATCATGATATATTCAATAATAACTCGCTTATAATTTCCCACTTGAAAAAAATATATGTTAATAATTAGTTGCATATCATGATCTCCCAAGTTTTCTGTGTTTCTAAATTGCGTCTGAATACATTATTGCCTGAAATGCAACACTTTGTTCTTTGTCTAGCATTATAATCTGTGTACGTCTTATCCTTGTCACCTTCACGTAACAAATCAAAATGAGGTAAATAGCGATTCAAATGTATTATGTGAATTATACTTTAAACACGAAGCGTAAGATTGAATTTAATATATTTTATTTCTAACAAACTTCGTTTCTATGTCATGCAAGTATCTTCTACGAGCTTTAACAACTTTATGCTTTGACGGTAAGGTTTACTTTAGATTAACACAATATTTCCGATAGTATTATCCATATTAAAAATATATATGTCAATTCGGACAATAATTTGCTTAGGTTTCATAGAAGATTGTGAACCTAGTTCTTTACTTGTGATCGAAGGGATACATACATATAATGACCACAGTCTATCGCCAATACAAGTTTCTTTTATTTATTACTACTTTTCCGTCCAATACTTCGTCCACGTGGATCTAGAAATAAATACAAATTACGAACGTAACAGAAAAATATAAATAAATAAGCTGGAAATCTTAACTAAACACCTCTTGTTATCTATGCTTGTGATATTCCCTTTTGAACTCTCATACAAACTGCTATCCTCAATTTTGCCCACTTAGAGGATAATTTTCAGCCAAAAGGTCAAATACCAAACATGGTTTAAGCTACAAAAACAACGGAATTCCCATACAAATTTTTATCTTCTATTTTATCTCTTTAAAGGATAATTTTCCGAAAATCTACGTCGAAACAAGTCTTTCTTAATGTTTAACCGAGATATCAAATATTAATTTTCATAGTTTTCTCTTCGAATTACTCATTTTCATACAAGCTCATGTCCCTTATTTACCCCTTTTAGGGGTTGAATTTCCAGAAATCCCTTCTCAATTCATTTGTATACCTCTTAAGCAACATATTATCTTCCAATTTTATGTTTCTATCTTTAGTCATTTAGGCTACTGATAATGCACACATTATCAGTAGAGATGGGAAATTAGGGAGCATAAATACCTAAACTTCATTTGCGGACTGATATAGAATTGCTAAAACGGGTCCCTAAAACAGGGCTCCAATTTAATTTCTAGACAAGGGCGGGCAGGGGGGGAGGTCCCCCCCTAGAGATCAAATGTAGCTAGACTTCCTTACCTATTAATAAATTCCGCATCGCATGACAAAACGTAAATAAATTCATTTTCACAGCTATAATAAATACAAACCTAAATAATTTTAATGATAAAGTGGTTGAAAGTTTTGCAAAAAATCCCCGCAGGTTATGTTTTAATTAAATATTATTTTTGTTAAAATAAATAATTATTACTGTGTTTAAAAGTTTGATTTAGTTATTGTGCTGTCGAGGGCTTGTGAAGTTATATTGCCCCATTACCCCCTCCTTAGTCATAAGCTGGCGACGCCCTTGTTTCTAGATATTGTAAATGTGATGTTACCAATAAATTCTCTTAAATATACAAATAGAAATTGTCTTCATACATTTAGCGATAAAATTTAAGATTTCGATGAGATTTGAATACGTTTGGATTGCTTAGAATGAAGAACAAAATTATAAAATACAAATATTTTGCCAATAATTATCAAATATTTTGGTCTCTAAATGTACATATCAGGTTTTTATGTTATTTTTAACATTTCATGCAATAAGTAGCCGGGGCCCAAGGGGCCCCTTATATTAAACTATTATATTTCTTAATTTTGATATATAAAAGTTATTGAAGCGGTTTTTAAACGCATTAAAATGTAAACAACAAAACTCTTTGATCAGCTCCCTACACCTCCGTTCTGGAAGGAAAAAGAGAAAAATGCATTAGAAATTGGTAAAGAAAGTGCAGTTGTTGTAGTTACCGATTTAAAAGAAATTAATTATAATATCATAAGTAGAATGGATTTCAGTCGAGTTATATCATGTATGAAACAAGGTCATGAACATCTCATTCCTTTCGAGAAGATTAGTATGTCAACATTTGATATAATGGGCGAACAGTTTGATCTACTTTCTAGCCGTCAGTTAGGTAAATACTTCATTTTGTACTTGAAGAATACGATAATATATAATACTCCATAATAATACTCCAGACAATTATACAGATTGTGTGATCCCAAACTAAGCAGTAAGCTTGTACTATGGGTACCACACAACGAACTCTGGGGGAGTTCCGAGTAACACCCAGACTCCAAGCCAATTTAGAAAAGTTCGTTTTCTAAATTGACCTGACCGGTGATCGAACCCGGGGCCCTAGCTTGGAAAGCAGATGCATATGCCACTGTGCCAACGGGCACGTCTATGAAAGCACCTACCACATACATAATCAAAAATAGAGAAAAAATATTATCTGCTTCGAAAGTAAAACAATATAGATTGGCAACCATTTTACTGGCAAATAAAAAAAACAGTGTCACAACCGATAATTCCAATACTTATCGCGTTGTTTCTGGCAAAATGGCAACTTTTATTTACTTTTATTGAATACTGTACAAAATAAATGGAACAAAATATTATTAAATTGTTGTTTCCAGTAGGTCGCGTTTAGTGTATTAATACCAAATACATACATACATATCCTCACGCTGTATCCCCAACGGGGTAGTCAGAGAGGACGAGCGCCAAGCGTCGCGGTTCTTACATACTTTTTTCGCTTCCTCAAATCTCAATTCTCCTCACACATTTTCACCTAGGAATGCGAGAGCTTTTGACATTTCCACCCGCTAACACTCTGGCATTTGATCTTCATAAGTCAGCCTTGGTCTTCCTTGGCTTCGTTTACCAATCATTTTCGCTCTGTATAATTTCTTCGTCAGTCTTATCATCATTCATTCTTTCTATGTATCAAATATTTTATACAAATAACGAATAATTTCTTCTTTCAGATGAACCTTATGCGATGTTAGCTGTTTTAGCGACAACTGAGAAGATAGGTTTATGTTTCAGAATGATTGATTGTAATATAGACAATTTACACTTGCCAGATGTGTTTTGTATCCATTTGAAAATAGAGAAAGTACCAAATACAACTAACATTATTATTCACAAAAGTTCTCTTTATCATGTACTCAACAGAGTTCATGGATTATGTTTGAAGATAACTCTATAGAAAACAAAAGAAACTTTTTTGCTTTTGTATATTCAAGGTATTCAATTTTGATAAGGACTACAAGAAATAAGTATTACATGTGCTAATTTATTTTTACAATCTTGTCTTATTCATAAAATCAATAGCACGCAATATCAGCAATATTTTATGACGTTTTAGCAACTCTATATCATTCTGCAAATTAAGTTTAGGTATTTATACTCCCTAATCTCCGATCTCTGATTATTAGTCAGTCAGAGCGTTGATCGACTTCTAACAGCTTATCTACGCAGGAAGAAGTGCAATTGGCACCAAGTTGGCACATGCTCTATTTTTTTCGTTCCCACACCGACATAAAAAGTTTGTATATTTTAAATACTGTTTTCATGATGCCGCAATAGCATAGATTAATGTTTGCTAATAGGGATTAGAGATATTTCGTTGTCTATAAAGTATTATATAAATAAAAGAAGGTTTTTGTTTGAAAAGTTGTATTTTCGATAGCTCCTAATACAAATACCGTAAGTAGGTAACTGTGTTTACTTTAGGCTCTGCCCGGGACATTTTGATTGATGAGCTTCGTCGAGCTGGCTAGATGTTTGCAAAACAAAGTTGCGCCTCTAACGATTACTAATGATTTCATCTATGTTAGTATTTGTCTTCGGAGACAGAACCGATTCTTACGGAAAATAGATTTTTGTATGGTGCCTCTTAAATTAGCCCACTTTCTAAATTATATACATTTCATACTATTTATATAGAATTTCCGTTGTGGTGTGTACCTATAAAGTATCTATTTAATTTTTATAATTATTAAATAAGTAAATAAATAAAACATTCGACATGATCTTGTTTTTCTGAAGAAAATCTTATATTATTTTTCTAAGTATATACATATGTACCCAGAAAAATAGCATAAAATTTACAAGTACTATGTATTAGATATATCAGTGTCTCGATGACCGAGCTTTATTCGGTGTCTTATAAAAAAAAACAAAAAAGTCTGATCACATTGCAGGATTCGAACCCGCGCATGTCAGCGTGGTAGACATACGCTTTAGCCACTGATTTATTGAGAAAGTAAATTCTGTTGCGAAATTAGAAGAGTTCGGAGTTTAGAAGTTTTATGCGTGTGGAAACTTTGAGAAAACGAATCTTCTTAGAACTGAGACCTAGCTGGATCGATTTTTTACCCCCGTAAATCCCGTATTATCAATTTCATCAAAATCGTTAGAGCCGTTTTCGAGAACGCAATTACAAATATACAAATATTGCTTGTATAATACTGTTCTTCTAAGTAATATAGTATCTTAAATTAAAGGAAGCCCTTGAAATTTCACATTCAATTCACTGTTTAGGAAAATAAATAATAGACTTTTCTTCGTGACTTATAGCCATAAACTTTATAAATAACTCCAGAGCCAGACGCCGTGTCCGAGCAGCAACGGTGAGCTAAATCCATATACAAACTAGCCTAAATCAGATAACTTGACTCAGCTGTACATACGACACACATTTAATATCAAATAAGCTGATCGGTCGCCATTTCGTTAGAAAACAGCACCCATACATCTACATTTTATTTTATTTTTTTGCCTCACCTCGTAGTATGGGACAGGCTCTCTGAAGTTATGAAGTCTATGTTTTTATTATTATTTTTCATTTTATTTCCTTATTATAAGTACATTACTATGTACTATGAAATGTGTTTTTAATGGGTACTTGTTGCAAACTGAACTTAGACATTATTTCAAAATATTTAAAAAAAACATAAAAGGTCTGACCACATTGCAGGATTCGAACCCACCCACTTCGGCGTGGTAGACCTAGAACTACACCTACACTCTACACTACACTACTACTACACCTACATTACTGTTGAGAAGGTAAACTGCTGCGAAATTAAAAAAGTTAAGAAGTTTAGAGTTTGGAGTTTTAAGTGTGTGAAAGACGGAGAAAACGATTTTTCCCAGAATTGAGACCTAGCCAGATCGATTTTCGCCCCCTCAACCTCTATATTGTAAACTTCATCAAAATCGCTAGAGCCGTTTTTGAGAAAGTGATATTGATATTCCTCGTATAATAGTGGATATCTAATTTGATGCTTGTTTATATGCTTCGGTCAAAATAAATCTAAATACATATCTAAACACATACCTCTTCTTCATCCTCCTCTTTATACATATCTTTAATATGTAGATATAGATCTAAGTGTGATGAAATCTAAAGGTTGTTGTTATTTGAAAGCTCGTTAACCAGTTCCCTTTGTTATTTCAATAAGTGAGGAGAGAGTTAGTACCTTGGCAATTGTTTCAAAATCTGTTTGATGATAAACTGTGACAGAGCTGAGACAGTATGGTTATTTAAACCGTTTTCAACAAATAATTGACAAACTAACAGCAAAGCTTTTACCACGCTTTGTATGTTGTATTTATTTGTTAGAATATTTTGTTAGAATCTACCCACACCGGTTGTCGTGGTGCAAAAATATACTTATTTTAAGCAAAGAAATCGGAGAGCTCAAAGAAAATATATCTATCAGTCAAACATCTATAATAATATTTCTTCTTAGTTAGTTTTTTAAAGATAGGTCTTTTTCTTATAAAAAACCGGCCAAGTGCACGTCGTACATATACTTACGCAATTGATGTTCCATACTGTTTATTGCTAGAAACTGACCAACAACCGTTAAACAAAGTTTGTCGTAGAGCTTTCTTTTTACTCAACTTTAAAAAAGGAGGAGAACTTTTTTTATGTATGTTTACTGATTTCTCTGCCATTTCTGCACCGATTTTGCTGATTATTTTTTACTAGAAAGAGCATATACAAAGAAGTGTAGTTAAAATCTAATCATGGAGTACTATAAACATACAGATATCGACGTGATTTTATAAGAGTTTAATTTTCCAATTTCGTGAAGCAAATCGTTTAAATAATTATAAGCTTTCAGTGTTTTTAACCCTTCTTTAGTTATTATTCTGTTACTTTATTATTCTTTATATCAACTATATCTATATAGACATTTGAAGTGAATAGTTATCTCTGCCCTCTATCATTCATGAAAATAGTATCGCTAAATATTATAAGCGAATCAAATTATAGGATAGTAAGTAAGAAACTCGTAGTAAGTAAGATCGTAAGCAGAAGTTATACATGTTTTTTAATTGCTATTAGAATCTAAACTTTTAAAATTTCGCGTTGCATTGTATAAATTTCTTATTTTAGATATGCTATTAAAATCATTTGAACGATTGTGATATTTTTAGTGCAACGATTTATGTTAATAAACAATTATTCCAAGTACACAACTAATAATTCAGTCCTTGTACCATACAACGCCGCTAATTATTTAAAAAAGTCCCCCTTGTTTTTATATTAAAAAAAAAAACTCCTTATTCATCTGGTCGTTGTCCTTCACACAAAAGCTATCGTAGACTGCGACCCTCTGCATTCACCTGTACTGTGATAGTACAATGGGCACCCCCACTGTTCGGGGGGAATGAGGGGCCTTCATGCCAACATGCATCCCTAGAGTTGAAATTTTGATGTCTGATACAGCCAACTTTTTGTTTCAGGCAGGCGGCAAATATTTTTAGTACCTTCGTGCTGACCCGAATACGAACTCTGTGCCAAATTAGTAGTCTTGTTATTTTATTCAGTTCTACCTATTTCCTGTTTATAACATTAAAGCTGCTTATTAAATGCTTATTAAATTAAATTAAATGCTAATGCTTATAAAAGCTAGTTTTAAAGTATAGCAAAGGGAAGTCGCCGGCGCACATTGGTCTATCTTTAACTACTATTGTAGTAATTTTGAAATTCCAATTCTGTAATTCTTTGCGTGAGATCTACTGATTAAATTTGGAGAAGCTATTCACTACATATTACGATCTGCATTTTTCGGGGAAGTTTTATTATGTGGGCTTAGGCATCAAAAATTTCATTTCAATTTTTATGAGATAATGATTAATGGTGATATCGTATTAGTGAATCAATTCTAAGAATAATTTTTTTTCCAGCACTAAGTTATAACCCGGACGAAACCGAGTTGGTTCGATAGTTATAACGCGTTCAATTTGAATGTCCAGATTTTACCGCAGCGCACGTTACCGGCCGTGTCATTGCATTTTAAAAGATGTGCAGGTTAAGATCGGCCACTTGACGTTAAGATATAGCGCATGCGCGGTTATTAGGGTTATGCATTCTACACGTGTATACTTCTTTAAATCAATTACTACATTTCCTCTATATTGTATAATATCTGTCTGACGTCTTTGACGACTTATAGCGAGCTTGACTAAACATCAATTTGTTTTTTTTTTCCGAATAGTTAGTGTCATTCTTTTATCAAATCGTTTCTTCTAATAAAATAACGCTGTTTTGAGACTATGTAATCAATTATTAATTATTCATTAATCTGCAGTTAATGCCATCATACTCTGTTCCCAGCCGACCGTGAACGACCACACGTTGATATTCCTACCAATGGTTAATTCGAAGCAAGTGTCAGTCTCGTTTGAGCTTTATCGCCTACCAAGGAACGTTGTTATCTCCCAGAATTCTCTAATTTACAATCCACGAATGAATATTTAATGAGAGTGTGTCACCCCTGAAAATTCGGCTTCTCGTAGTACCGATCATAGAGCAATAAGTTGAGCAATGATCCGTGTAGAGGCGTCAACAGCTAAAAAGTTCGCTTTAATGTGTCCAGTCAAGCATTTGCTAATAAATTTCAAATAAAATCTTTATGTACTACTCTACTACTCATTATTTTGGTTATTAATTTAGTTTTTATATAACCATGAATGAAATCAAACTAAACAGAGGCTTTCCGCAAGCAGGATTTTTATCACGTATCCTGTGGTGCTTATTAATAGACTCATTAATGTACTCTATCAACAATGTGTGAGTATATATGCAAGCATATTCAAACGACGAAGTGACACTCGTAACGGGGAAGAGCTTAGAAACTATAAGATAAGTAATAAATATGGCTATTAAAACAACTTTAACGTGGTGTAATGAAAGAAGACTGAATCTGAATCTTCGTAAAACACAACTACATAGTTTTGTTTACAAATAGAAGGAAAGGTCTGAACAAGCGAACGATCATATTAAAATAAGGTGAATTAGAGGTCATGAAAGAAAATAAATATTTGAGTATAACAATTGATAATACTTTTTAAAGTTCACAAGGCATGTCAAGGAGTTATGTCATAATGCAATAGTGGCACAATACCAATACCGCAAGGCTGTGTGCAATAAATGAGGCCTAAAAACCCAAATAGTACACAGGATTTATACGGCTGTCTGGTGGCACAGAACAACAAAGGTGATAAAAATAGAGTTAAGTAAGGTACCAATGTCAGCGTGCTTAATGTTAGCAGAAGAAATGAGATCTACTCCAGCTGCTGCTCTGGAGGTCATACTTAGTTTGGCTCTGTTATCATCTTTCGTTCTTCTTTTCACCTCATATTCCACGACTTTTTGCCATCCCCGGGATATCATTCTGTAAATATTTGCTCCACTACTCCACTTTCTCACACACATTCCACATGATATAACTCTTAAATGATTAACCAGAAACCAGTACTTCTGCTGTCTATTTGTGATCTTCATGTTCATTTTCTTTGCCATTTTGTCTTCGTTAAACTTGACTTGAGCCAAATGTATGGAATCCACTACATTGTTATTCCATTTAATAAAATTCAGTTAAAGAATTTGGTTAATGCGAGAGTCAGTATGTCCACAGTTCGTTTAATCAATTCCTTTGTGATTTAACGAGGACCCATAGATTTCTCCATCTTTTGAGCTTTTATAGTCTTTTCAATTTCACATGTTAATATCTCTGGTGTTTGTTCTGAAGCCCTTTCGTAAGTTCTATCGGTAAGCGTTTCTGTATTTGTTGTGCCTTATTCTTGTTCAGATAGAGGTGTGTGGCTAGGTCAGTAGGTCTTTAATATTATCTCGTTAAGTAATAAACTTCAACCTTTTCTTGAGTTTCAACTAAATTGTCTATTCTGTTCTCAATTCATGTACTTTCTATGTACACTTAAAAATCGGTAAAGGGATAGGGATAAGTATAGGGATAAGGAAGTATAGGCGATATGTTAGCAACCTGTAATAATCAATTCCAAATATTTATTGCTTGAAGTGGCGTTAAGATTTGATTTTGCCTTTGTACTGATGTTCTGTCCACTTCGAATAGAAAATACCGTAAAACTCTTTATGTATACGTTATAATTCAACATTTTTGTAGTAAATTTTAATTCTCTATTTTTAGGGACCCAGAGTAGCGTTCTCTGCCAAATTCAGCATCTGCTTGCGTCAACGAATATAGTAGGCTACGCTCAGGGGTTGTGAAAGCGAGGGGAGCGCGGCGGGGACAGGACGCGAGGGCGAGAGCGACGCAGCCTCCCTTCCCAGCAACGATTACTGATTAGTGTGCCGGCGTGTGCGGCGGGGCCGCCCGCTTGGTGCTACTTTCGTCATGCCTCCGCCGACGCGTTTTCAACAATTAACCTGTTGTTTAAGTGAAATTTATTCCCAGGCTCAGTCATCCTCAAACTTGCGTATAGATTGGTCGGTACATTTACTAAATTGAAAAAACAGTTTAGTGTTTGTCGTAGTCGTAAACAGCTGATCGAGTGACCGCGTGAGCCGGCGTTAAGGACGACACGCCTCTACATGTGCTCAAACGTACTACGTTTGTGTGATGTTGTATATGAATGTATTTTGTGGTTGACGGATATTTTTCCTATAATGCCGATGCTGGTTTTTTCATCAGTTAATTACAGGTGAGTTTTTATCCTACTTTATATGTATGTATAACATATGCACAATGTAAAACCTATTTCGCTTAAAACTGATTCATTTTTATTTTGTCTTTTGTTTTACGCTATGAAAAATCTAATGTTCAACTATGTATTCTGTAGCTTTGGAAATCGTTTAATAGCACATTATATAAATGTATTAAGATGTGAAAGCGGGCGTTGATGTCTTTATTACGGTCGTAAACGTGGCCATGTGAACATCGTTAAAGTTTGCTGTTAGAGTAAAAAGGGAAATGTATTTTACCCTAAAACTTGAGACAAGGGTTTTATATAAATTTTGCTTATTTTTTCATTTTCGTCTATTGAGTTTAGTAAATAGTTATTACGTTTTACGTAAATGTTGTTTTAAATAATAAAACAATTTAATTTTCATTACCTTGACTAATCAATTTCCAAATCAGTGGATCTAAAAATACGTTGAAATTGGTAAAAACTTGTTAAAAATCATTTTATATTTAGCTAAACTATTATCTCCACAATAAAAAAAAAAGGTTAATAAATTTTTATCACTCATGTTAAGTATTACGCAAAAATATACAGAAAATTGAAATGAAGAACGTGAAATATGGAAGATAAACAGACGCCTGGTGGTAGCTGCTATCTGTAAAAATACAGCCTCGTAAAAAGTGAGCGCTTGGATTTTTTACTAAGTATTCGCTTCTGATTTTCCTGTAGGTATTAAGGTACAAATAAGCACACCATTTGCTTTTATATGGTATGTATTACGGTTACAATGGATAAAAGGGAGCCCCACGTTGGGCGCCAAACTAAGTGTCAACTCTGCAATAGACATTTTACAAATTGTTCATATAATATGTAATACTCTTTCTAATAAAACAGTATTAACTTGTTGCGCTTATACCATTTTCGAATGTTATACATTTGTAATCATGGAGCAGTATTTAAACAGGTGGTCGCATTCTGAAGGAATAGAAAAGGAGAAATTTAACCTTAAAATATCTCTATACCCTTCTATCGTTTCTTTTTTTGCTGTTGCTATATCTATATAATAGCAACCTTATGTATACGAGTAGGCGTATTACCGAGTTATTTCTAGGAGATAGAAACAGAAATGAAACGTTAGTGATCAAACTTTACTATATAGGGGTCATATAATTTGTCTTCAACTATCTCTTCAGAGTGCGGCATCTACCTAGATTCAAAGATTTTTGTTTGTAATAGTTTACAAGTTTCTTTTAATATAATATGAAGTGAAAAGTAATGGAACATTACTCCTTCGCATGGGCTAAGTGAGGATTGATGGCGGCAAACTTATCACTACCTATTTGCATTATCTTACATTTCAATTTCATTTCATTTCAAAAAAAATAAAATAATGATATTTTTCGAACAGAATTAATCCCTCCAATATTTTCAAGAGATCAAGTAGAACCAATACTACATAATTTTGCGCTTTAATAATGTAATGGCAATCGTATGTAATGATATTACAGTATCACTGATGATAATTCATGTGATGGAAATGTGCAAATAGAAAAGGTATTTTTGAATTCTGTTATTTTTAAATTGTACTCCTAAAATATTGTTTTCTCAGACCTTTGATGTCTAGTTCCTGCTACGGTTTATTATAGGTATTGTAGATAATCGGTGGTATTTTAGATTTGAGGAAACGAAAAAAGTATGTAAGGACCATGATACTTGGCGCTCCGTCCTCTCTGACTATCCCGTTAGGGATACGGCGTGAAGATATGTATAAGTGTATGTATTTTAGTTTTATTTTTATTCTAAATATACTATGCCTTAGGTGTCTTTAATGTACACATTCGTTGTATATATATGTACAGATTTCGAGTCGAAGAAACTGATTCCACTGAGCCTTTAAGTCAAAGAGCGAGTCAGGTGAAAGAGCGGGCTTAATGGGAGCCAATTATCCCTTTCTTCAAGTAAATATATGTAATCATTTATACAAAGCTAACCGTAGGTAATATCAAGATGAGTTATTATTATAGTCCTTTGTGAGAAAATTGTACTAGTTCAAGGGAGCCTAATCCACTGAATTCATTTCTTGTACTACGAAATTGTAAAATCTTTTTGTAGATGAAAATCAAATAAATATTCGTACAAACTTTGTAGTCTTATTTATTTGTATTTTTATGTTGAGACAAGTATTTTAGAAAATAATAATAAGTATGCTCGGTTTGTATACTTTCACGTTATTTTTTTATGTATGTAAGTATAACAAATTGTATGTAAGTATAACGCGGAGCAGCGCGGGTCTGTCCCGCGTTATACTCACATACAATTTGTTAATTAATATGACTATGATGCCACCATAGTCATGAACCATTGCCTCGACAAAGCAAATATATTGTGTGAATATGACCTTAATCGGTCAACTCGTTCAGAAATTACAATATTATGCTGTATTTTCGTAGCTTAAAAGGTAATAAGAAATCGGAGACACGCTATGGTCAAAACACGCAAATATGTTTTTTTTATGGTACATTTTAGGTTGCTATATAATACAATATATATATAATATAATTTTTATAAGAATGACCTCTCGCCTAAAATAATCTACCAATGTAGCAAAAATAATGTTACCGTAAGATCTTGTAAGTCGAGATCCTTGACTCGAGAGGATTTATTATGCCTTCACCCTTTTTCGAGATAAGGCGCGATGAATAGCACTTTCGGGAAAAGAAAAGGTTTTAATGTGTAAAGAATATATTAGAATGAATGTTATGTATTTACAGAATATGAGTATGTAATGAACATATCTAGAAGTCGGAGATCTTGTGCTTTTTCATGATGATAATATATGTTTTCATCACATAGAAATCCATTGTAGTGAAAATCCTGCCTATGAACATCCTACTATTGGTACAGGCTTGAGAATGAGGCCATGGTAATCCTTGTCTATCGTACGAGTCAGCTAAAGAGGGGCCTTCGGAGTCTTAGCCGACCGTAGAAGAGGGAGATCTTTCATCGATCGGAAAAGATCGTCGTTCATCCTTGCAACACCGAAGAAAACGATAGCGCGTTTAGTTTGCACTGTCCTAACACTGGATAGGTGCTAGAGGACGCTTTTTATCCCTCTAGAATATGCTTTGGCACAAAGTGATATGGGCTCCAGTGCGTTGCATAGATGCTAGGGCTTGACAACGCGCCAAGGTCTACTACCTTAGGAATTTGAGTGAGTAAAATCACTACGTATCGTCCTCTTATCTCTAGGTTCTCCATCATTAGCAAAAAAAGGTCTTTTCTAAAGTAAGAAGAAAGTGGGCTACATTTCACCAAGCGAGCTAAGTGCATTTTGGTGGAGGTATGTACGTAGTAGTTAATCTAATGTCACATACTCTCTCACCAGGGAGCTGGGTATCTGTGTACAGATTTCTCCTGTGTAACTAAAAAAAAAAAGATTGGTAGTCATTAAACCATGGTCCAACCTTGGTCAAACGCTTTGAATTAACGTGTAATGCAGTGATCGATGGTTGACCAACTAGGATTTAAGAAATCATTATGTAATTGTCATTCATTTTGCATGAGCGGGGTAACGACCGTTTAACTGCTTAACAAGGCATAACATGTATGTTATTACGCCACTCATCATTTACATCAGCCTTTCCCAAAGTGGGCGATAACGCCCCCTTGTGAGCGCTGCAGGCCCAAAGGGGGCCGGTAAGAGACCCAGAAAAAAAATGGGGGCGTTGTGTAGAGGCCTGGGGGGTGATTTGTAATTTCATTTAGCTAGGAGGTATCTTAGACAACGACTGCATGAGCTCTCGACTCTCAACTACAACTTGTAAAAAATATATATAAAATAAAAATATAAATATATAAAAATCTATAACAATCATGTCAATCGGTCGTTCCGTTTCGAAATGAAAGTAGACACAAACAAACAAATAAAAAGGCAACAGACACACTTTCGCATTTTAATAGTTATTAGTACTCCCAGATAGGTAATTTTCGTAGATAATAGACCGCGGGCAATCATGTTTTAACAAGTTTTTGTTAAATAACCCGAATTGTGCATTCCTGTATCAATCGGCTGGTTCATAGAATACTTGTTCTGACTTGTTGAGTACGATTGAGCGTCGAATGAGATAAACGAGTTTATGCATGTTTGTTTTATTCCTGTCGGTGCGTGCTGCTTATTTAATCCTATATAAACAACGTAATATTTATTTTATTTTCATTTGCGGTTTCGCGCGCAATAGATGAGCAGTACTTAAGTTCAACACTTACTTACGTATTTCTTAAAACAAAACAATGTCGGAAGTAAAAAAGAAGAGACGGCAATACTGTGCGGAATATATTAAATTCGGGTTCATTGAAAATCCGACAAACCCATCGTCGCCTTTGTGTCTTCTATGTCTAAAAACATTTTCGAATGAAGCAATGAAGCCTTCAAGAATGCAAGATCATTTGAATAAAATGCATCCAGATAAGAAAGACAAGAATGTAGCATATTTTCAAGACCTAGAGAAGAAGCATAATACTCAGCCAAGTGTAGCAAAACTATTTTCGGCGGCTACTAAGCAAGATGACGACGGACTTCAAGCTTCGTACAATATCTCTTTGTTAATTGCTCAAAAAGGCAAACCACATAACATCGGAGAAGAGTTAATTTTGCCAGCAATAAAGGAAGTAATAACTACTGTGCTTCATAAACCAGCCACAGATATTATCCGAAGACGAATTAGACGAATTAGATTAATTAGAATTAGACGAAAGACGAATTGATGAAATGGCTGAAAATATTGAAGGATCATTGTGTGATCACCTGAGGACAAGTCAGCAATTCTCAATTCAGTTCGATGAGTCCACTTTACCAACTAATGAAGCATTGTTGCTGTCTTACGTGAGGTTTATTAAAGATGAGAAAATATGTGAAGAACTATTCTTTGCTAGAAATTTAGAGACCGATACAAAAGGCGAAACCATATTCAATACATTGGAAAAGTTTTGTGATGAGAAAGAGATTCTCTTGAAAAATACTATATCAGTTGCTACGGATGGCGCTCCGGCTATGACAGGGTGCCATAAAGGCTTCATAGCGTACTCAAAAAATAAAATTCCAGATGTCCTTGCTGTACATTGCGTTATTCATAGACAACATTTGGTTGCTAGAAACTTAAATGAACGACTATTTCAATCACTGCAATATGTCATCAAAGCATTCAATAAAATCCGCAACAGCTCTTTGAATGATAGATTATTCATCAGTTTTGTGTTACTAATGACGAGGATTTCAACCGTTTGTTGTTTCATACTGAAGTTCGTTGGCTATCAAGAGGCAATTGTCTGACTCGATTTTACAACCTGTTTGACTCTGTTATAGAGTTCTTGGAAACTAAAGATACAGAATTGCACAACAAGCTCATTACATCAAAGAATGATATAACTTACATGACAGACCTGTATAAATTGTTCAACGACATGAATCTCCAACTGCAAGGCGATGAACTAAATTTAATTAAAACAAAAAACGTCGTTGCTGCTTTCGCAGCCAAACTGCTTCTACACAAAAAGAATATGGGCAGACGTGAGTTTCACAATTTTCCGAATTTATCAGTATCATGCAGTAACGACGAATTGTTTGCCTACTGCCAACATTTGGAAAACCTCCACATTGACTTCACCGAACGATACCAGGACATTTTGAACTTGGAAATACCAGACTGGGTGTTGGATCCGTTTTCAAATATCAACACAGCAATGTCACCTCAGCTGGAAGAACTTATAGAATTGACAACAAACGAGGAAATAAAAATCAAGTTCAAAAATGGTTACCAAGAATTTTCGCTACAAAAACCGATCCCACAATTGTACCCTGGATTGTGGTCAATCGTTCAGCGATTCTTGATAGCATTCCCATCGTCATATTTGTGTGAACGTGGATTTAGTGCTGTGGCAACACTGCTTACTAAAAAGAGAAATCGTTTGAATGTTACCAAACGTGGCGACTTGCGACTGTTCTTGAGTAAATTGGAACCTGATATCAACAAACTTATTAAACAGCATCAGATTCATCCTTCACATTAGTTTTTATATAAGGATCGATTATATTTGTTTTATTTTGAATAAAAGATACTCTGTTTGAATACTATAAAGTTGCGTTTCAATAATCATTCTCATTGGCAGGTGTAGCCCGTAAGAGTTAACTTGAGACCTGAGCGCCGTTGTGTATTACCTACTGCGCTCAGGTTTCAAGTTAACTCTTGTGGGTTATGGTAAAAGTCTCGTTTGGAATTAATGTTTAATCTCCGCTGATATAGCTCACAATAATTAATTAATTTAATTTGAAGTTATAGTGGTTTTTCAGTAGGTGAAAAAATGTGGGCGCTAAAAAATAATTTATACTCAAAGTGGGCAGTAGACAAAATAAGTTTGGGAACCCCTGATTTACATGATAGCGCATAGTCACAGTAGTCAGCGATGCAATCAAACACCGAAGAATCACTATCACCATTATGAGCACCTGAAGAATCGATAATAGGCGTATTGCTCTGTTATTAGCTCTGTCTGAAAACAGTATAATAACGTTTAGATTTAGAGGCCTTCGGGCCTTTTCAGACGATATCGTCCGAAGGGTGATTCTATTTTCTAAGTTTCAACAGTCCATAAAAATTTTGATAATATTTTAAGCCAATAAAAGACGACGTTATTTCAAAATTTTGTATGTTTTTGTTTTAAAATTGGTTTAATTAATTTTCGCCGTAAAAAGAGGGTTGTTATACGCCTATATTTGACGCCTATGTCAGTCTGCGTGTCTGTCTGTCTATGGCATCCTAGTTACCAAACAGATGGAACAGAATTTAAGTCAATTTAACTGGAGTGATTCTTAGTTAAACGTAATGAAGATCAGATCCTCTGATCCAAAGACTATTAGCACTTTTCCTTTTTAGCCAAAGGATCTCAGATATAAAATAGAAGTTTAACATTTTTTCACTCGTCTAATCAACTTCAAATTAACGTACCTTTAAAGCCCAGTTTAAGAATAGGCAACAGATTAGTCTATTAGAACACAAATTATATATTATTGTCAATTAAAATTTAAAATATTAATACCGTATTGTATTAGGACTCCTTGTTTATTATATATACATTTATGAGGAACTGGATTATGAAACGTCTGTATATTTTTAATTGTAATGTGAATGTATTTTACGTACTTTCTATAAACATTCCTCATTCAATGACAGTAAAAACAATTCACTTAGATACTTTTATTTCAGTACGTATTTTATTTTATTTATTTATTTATTTAAATACACCAACGTATGGTTCATATTACGTAATACCAAATTCTCGATTTAATGAGTTACAATCCCGTGAACCTATCAATTACAGATGCGTACAACACTTATTACGGTTTTTATACATAGCTAAGTTATGTTGAGAATTTATTAGCGAATATACAGACAACCTGCTGTTAGCTAATCGTAGAATGTGCTGAAAGTACAAAAATTTAAATTAAAAATACTCATAATAAAATAAAAATAAAATAATAAAGTAAAATAAAAAGTTTCCCATAAAATAGTTGTTGACTCGTCATTTTTAGATTTAAAATTGAAGTATAGTTACTATTCTGTTTACGAATATTTCTAAGACTCTTCTTAGAAATATTCGTAAACAGAATAGTAACTATACTTCAATTTTAAATCTAAATTGAACGTTCTCTAACATTATAGATTAGTAAACCAAAAGGCGTTTTATAAGCGCCAAGTTAAACTAACTTTGCTTGAGAACTAAAGCTCATAACTCATTGTCACAGACAGATGTTTTTCAACTCATACTAATTCTAGTTTTCGAGTTCCCGTCTGTTAAGATAATTAAAATTTAGTCGTACTTTGGTAGGTACTTGGTAGGTAGAGAAATAATGTGACGTGTCTATGGTTAGATGCATTATTTATATAAATATGAATATTTACACGTATAGGTAGTGTCTGTTTTATAAACAATCGTCATCAGGAATGAATAGATACTTATAATTTTATGCAAATGTATAATTATGAAATATATAGTGCATGTAAAGACTTATTGACATCACACAATTGCTAACGAAAGTTTTATCAGACACTGACATCAAAAGTTAATTATAATACTTGAAATAAAATACATAAATATTGCACGATATAACTTCAATAAGCAATTTATTAATAATAAACGCGTTTTTAATGAAGTGTTCAAACATTTGACTCACAAATCAGACAACCTGTTCCCATAGTTGCATGTGATCGAGTAAATGAGTTATAACCAATTGACTATTCTTTACATTGTCAGTCTTGTAGGTCGATGATTTTGTGATATAAACTTTTGTTTCATACCTATCATCGCTGCTTTACGCTATTGTCAAAATGAAGAGAGGAATGCTTACATAGTTCGTTCAGTATAAGCATAAAATTGATTTCAGTAGTTTACTTGTTAATTCCTACAATTCAGTGAGAGGTTATAGATATTATTCTTCAATTGTCTGTCGCCTTTCTGTTCCCAAACCACGAAATTAATCTCCGAAGAGAATAGCTGTCAGACGACTTTTGTTTTCGCAGGAATTATTATAATTCGATGTATGTACATATTCGTTGACTGTAGCCCCAAGACATAAACCCCTTGATTCACGTCTTCGTAACTGTAATATGACTGTTCGCAATAAAGGTCTAAATGTGGCATTGGTTACATTAATACGTATAAGTACTATATGAGTAGGTTGAATTCCGCTGAAGGGATTCTTTATAGCACATGCACAACATGAAAATATATGTATATGAATATATGTATGGAATATATGGTATGGGTTCGGGTCTCAGTATGGTATAATTTTGCACAGGAATACTTCTGGCTTCCGTGTAATAGATGTGCAGACGTCCACCCGTTATTGTTTTTTTCCTAACCGACTAAGGGGAGGGAGAAGGCGAGAAAATTTATAAAGTTTGAAAACATTTTATCTAAGTCAAATCCTATACTATTATATGAGCAATAGAGCAATGTATTTATATATACGTTTGTAATCGGGTTCTCCAAAATGTCTTTAACTATTTCGATGTAATTAACAATATAGGGATTTATGGGGGCGAAAAATTAAATAGGTCTAGGTCTCAATTCTGGGACAATTTGTTTTCTCCGTGTTTTCACACACTTGAAACTTCTAAATGTCTAAGCTCTTCTAATTTCGCAACAGAGTTTACCTTCTCAATAGTACAGTATTAGCGTCGCGGGTTCGAATCACGTTTTTGTGATGTGATCACTTTTTGTTAGATATTACATTTTATTAGATTAGATATTACACATCACATTAGATATGATGAGGTGACTGCTGAGATGGTCAAGTATGGTGGTCCTAGGGTCTGGGATGCCTTCTGTGCACTCTGCAACCTTTGTTGGCAGAAGGGGGAGGTTCCAGAGGCCTGGCGCACGGCAGTCATAGTACCTCTATATAAAGGGAAAGGTTCCTGTCTAGATTGTGCGTTTTATAGGGCCATCAGCTTGGTCAGCTTAGCGAGTAAAGTCTATACTAAGGTAATGACTGAACGTATGAAAGGCATTTCAGAAAGATATTTGTGGGAGGCGCAAGGTGGATTCAGGAACGGTAGGGGTTGTATGGATCAGATTTTCTCGCTTCGCGTTATCGTGGGAAGGTTTCTGGCTATAGGTCGGAAAGTTTTCTGCGCTTTCGTGGATCTAGAGAAAGCATTCGATAGAGTAGTGCGGAAGAAATTGTGGAGTCTTCTGCCTGAATATGGCGTAGAGGGCTCCTTACTACAGGCTGTGAGGTCATTATATCGAGACCACAGAGCCTGTGTAAGGATAGACGGTGACATGTCGCCCTGGTTTGAAGTCTGTTCTGGTGTCAGACAGGGCTGCGTGATGTCTGCCTGGCTATTCGTACTGTATTTGGACAGTTGCCTCCAGAGATTGAAAGGTAATAGGAGTGGTATGGGATGTGGTGACACAGTGGTAAACTGTCTATTGTACGCTGATGATGCTGTGCTAATAGCACCATCAGAAGCAGAGTTGCAGATACTAGTCACGTGTATGAAAGAAGATTGTGAAGTAAAGGATTGAAAATGAATGTGAACAAAACTAAGGTTCTGGTGTTTGAAAGAGAAGCGGTACAAACGAAATGTGTGATTCGTGTAAATGGAAAATGTCTAGAACAAGTGAATGAAATTGTGTATCTGGGGAGTGCGTTTTCGAGGGATGGAAGATGTGAGTTGGATGTGGAGAGACGGGTAGCAGCTGGCAATAAAGTGAACGGTGCTCTGTCCGCATTAGTGGGTAGTGTGAATATATCTAACACTGCTAAAATGGCCATCTACAATGCAGTGTTGGTGCCAACTTTGTTGTACGGTAGTGAGGCCTGGATATGCCCGAAATCGAGTGAAAGTATGATAAGTGCTGTGGAGATGCGGTCTCTCAGAAATATGTGCGGTGTCACGCTTGCGGACAGGATAAACAATGATGAGACACGCAGTATGACAGGGTTGCACAACAGTGTTATTGTAAAAATGAAGAAAGGATTTATGCTTAGATGGTTCGGGCACATGGAAAGAATAAGTGATGAAAGACTGACGAAGAAAATATACAGAGCGAAATTGAGTGGTAAAAGAACCCAAGGAAGACCAAGGCTGACTTATGAAGATCAAATAGCCAGAGTGTTAGCAGACGGAAATGTCAAAAGCACTCCCATACCTAGGCGAAGATATGTGAGGAGAATGATGAGATTCGAGGAAGCGAAAGAGGTGTGTAAAGACCGCGATTCCTGGCGCTCCGTCCTCTCTGACTACCCCGTTGGGGATACAGTGTGAAGATATGTTATATTTTACATTAGATATTAAACACGCACTGTGAAGAGTTTCGTAATCGGGATGCGTAATAAACTTTTATTTCATAGTGTTTCTCAATGACTTTATAAAAAAACGATGTCATTATATCTACAGATGGTGAGTGTCTAACAGAGACCATATCTCAAATATATCTATATACTCCATATCTCAAAAACTACACAACGTGTCTTACACAATATTTGAGAATGTTATTTGAGTACTCAATTTTTTTTTAGTATTTTCTACCCTATAGTTGAAATTTAAAGGTGCAGGACATATTTTTTACAACTTTAGAAGTGCATATCTCAACAACTAGTGACTTAAATAAAAAGTCACTTCGAATTCTCTATATTATTTTTGGTGACTTATCTAAAGATATCCTGCACTTTTATGTGCACTGTATTTTTTTTATCCTTTGCCATCCCTAATTTTATTGTTTTAAAATTTCACTATTCCATTGTATGGCGAACCATAGAAAACACATATCTTCCAAATGTCATTTATATAATGTCAGTAGTCTCTGATTGAAGTGCCTGTGACGTGCCAACAAACAGACAGGACTAAAGTATAAGGTTTCCGTTCTTTGCCATGTGGCTAATGTACCCTAAAAGAGTTGGCTTTACAGAAAATCGCAAATACAAACATATCTAAATTACATAAACGAACGTATGATAATGTCCTTGGATGCCTAAATAATTATAGTTATTCGAATCCAGAGTTATAATTCTTCAACGTAACTATAAAAAATTAAATTTAACAAACACGAAAAACTTATCCGTATGCATTGTTTCTTTATTATTACGGACTAAATATACAACTAAACGAAATGCTGTCGGGATCTCACACTCAATGCAACAACCCTACGTATCCGGTCAAGAGTAGGCAAATCCGTTATAGCTCAAGAGCCCGCGACTCATGTTTCATAGTGTTTGAGTCAAGCTGAAGTTTTAATAGCATCTTAATTATATATATTTAGAAATATCTGCGAAAAGTCCGTCACTTTTTCGGGGTTTAATAATTCGAAAACTTCAAAATAAATTTTACACAGGCGAGAGCAAAATAAGCTACATACGAATGAGAGTGAAGATCACCGGTATAGTCACGATTGCTTTCTGCGCTCTCATTGGCTATTGATCACGTGATCTCGTACTACTGTACAAACTTCACAACTCGGAGTGAGTTACCCTTCACAACTCGGGTGATTTATGCGCTTTGCTACTGTAACCAAGTTTTTCTGTATTTTGTTCAGTTTATGTGTAATTTTGCATAACTAATATTATCTAATATTTTATTAGATTATTTTAAATGTATAGTACTTTTTAATACAAATAATCATCCGATGAACAGCAAAATGCTGAACAGATTAACGAGTTTTCCGAAACTACTATACAAAAATGTGAAACTGCGTTAAAAATTCAGCAAGAGCATAATTTAAAATACAGTAGTATAGTTATACCATTAAATGTGTCTCCGACTAAAGGTTATCATCATCAATGTACTCTAATTTCACAATTCATTTTTCATTTATTGGAGAGCGGTAGAGTCATGCTGCATTGCAGCACGAATAGTGCTAGCTCGTCTGGTGAAATATCACCCTCCACAGAATATCGGCGAACATAACAGCATTTATTGAGGTTGTGTTTCGTTCGGTGAATGAGAGTGCCAGTGGCACAGAACACATATACTCCAACGAGAAGAATTACAACTCCATACAAAAAAAGTGTAGACTATGCGCCATCTGGTAATGCTTCCATAAACTAAAATGGCGGAGATTTAAATTGTACTCTGAGCGTGTTTTCTTAGATGACTGAACTAAATAAAAATTAGCGAAAACTTTACTTGATAAAGTTAATGTTCAGTTAAAGTTAAACGGATAGCAAGGTAATGGAACTTGGAAAGTTAATAAAACAAACAGAATTAGTGATAATTTTTTTGATTTCACTAGTTCTGATTACAATTAAATGTGGATATAAATAACAACAATCCTTTCAAAAGTTACTGTCTTGATCCAAAAATCTCAACCACATCAATGCGAGCTTCCTCAAGTGATCAGGGGGAGAATAGCTCATGCGAAACACAGAAAAGCTAAAAACAAATATAAAAAATAATCAACGGTCATGAAGAAAATTTTTCGATTTGTAAAGTCTTTGACATTTCATTAAACAGGGTTGCTATATTTGAATTCAATTAGTAATTTATTCAATTATTAATATCTATAGCAAAATGTGTTAATTTTATTCAAATTATTTATAAATATCTTTGTTTAATGAAATAAAATATTTGATTATTGTCATTTTTATATGCAGTACTCAAATAAATATAATAAATTAACAAAATAAATAAAATTTCAATATCAATAACCGATATCAGTACATTGATAAATAATATCGATAAATTATATTTTGTAATGATATCCCTGGTATTTTCTATCTTCTTTCTTTCTACATTTCTTGTCACTTTCATTTTGTTTCCATATAAAGTCTGCAATAGCTCCATACAAAGTTGACACCCCCTGACGGCGGTCGGTGTGATAGCATTTCTCCGACGGATCGTTTGGCATTATTAAATTTCCAATTACCTACGTAATAATTGTTATGAAGCGTTTTCTGTCATTTGCGCATTGCATTAACTTTGTCTTAACGTTGTATTTTATGGAGTAGTTCGCCTCTTGTAAGATTAGGTACCTATTTCTCATGGCTGAGTTGCAAGAGCACGAGTTGCCCCGTGTCTTTTCCGACATATATATATATATAAACATATTTGCAAAAAATCCGAAATTTTTTCCGGGGTTAAATAATTGTAAGAGATCAAAATAAATCTACGGTACGCTACGGGTAGTCTGGCTTTACAACACATTTCGTCAGAAAATTTTGAAGTAGAAATTTGAAAAAATATATGCATTAATTTTTTTTTATAACTCACTCCGAATTGTGAAGTTGGTACAGCTGTACAAGATTACGTGATCAATAGCCACTGAGAGCGCAGAAACAATTGTGACTACATGGGTCATAGTCGCTCTCAATCGTATGTACTACTACTACCAGCGTATCTCTTTCCAGCCTATGGAACATTTATTTTAAAGTTTTCCAATATTAAGCCTTAGAAAAAATGACGGATTTTACGCAAATATTTTTAAATATATGTGCTTAAGACGCTATTAAAATTTCAGCGTGAATCAACACTTCTTTTTTATTTTTTTTTAAATACAACTTTAAGGTATTTTGATTCAATGTTAACCCCCTCCAAAAATATTCACCTTGTTTAATATTTTATTCTAAATTAACTTAACTATCGAAGACTACTTGTTGGCTTAGGAATCAAACACTTTTTTTGATACCACCATGTCAAATTTCGACCTGAATCAAACACTTCGTGAAACGTGGTTCACGGGCTCTCCTACTAATACGCTCGAAGCGGGAGTCGGCTTTCTTTTCTACATATTCTCTGCTATAGTTAGTATAGCTATAGTTTTGTCTTTGCTGAATCTACCTAACCGTTTATTGCATTTCTTTATAAGCAGTACGATTTTTCTCACACACACAACACAACAACACAACACAAGATCAAATCTCGATTCCACTTATTATAAAAAAAGTAAAAATAAGTGTAGTTTAAAGAGAATAATTACTTTGTTATTTCCACTTCCAAGTTTATTAATATTATGTTCAATCTGTTAATTTTATTAATAAAATTCCCATGACCCTTGTTTTCGCTTAGAATTTCAAATGTGTGCTTACTACATGATCCAATGCAGAAAATCCAATGGAGAACGAGTTTTTCTGGAGGATTTTCCTATCGCCATATCATTGAATACGAGTTACATCGAATTCGATGGCACTTTTTATGTTCATTAGTTATTATAAGTTGTAAATTAGCAGTGAAAAACATAACAATGTGCTAAGACATTTAAATATAATTACTTTAGCGTAACAACTTTGCGTCCAATGGAGATAGGTATATGAAAACTTTTGCATTATGAAAATTACCTTGTCTATCATGTATTGTTTCTGACAAACTATGTATGATGCATACAATATCCTTATATGTATGTATGCAAATTAAAACGCGAGCTAAATGCCTCCGCTGTATGTGCTACGGCATCATGTAAACCGTGTAAATCCCAGTCATAAAAGAGACTAATTATTTTGTACATCCTTGGCTGTTTATGACTATTTATTATCGATACACAGACAATTTTGGCACCATTATTTAACTTAAATTCTTAGATAAATGTTCCCATTACATTCAATTCAAATTTATGGGACCATAAAGTTACTGAGGCGGGCGCTGTCCCAACTAAAACATCCGTGGCTGTATAGACGATACTGAAGTCCCTGATTTTTATTTAATCTTTTTAAACGACACATTATTTCACTTCATTATACTAGTAGCTGGCGTTCGTATGTAGCATGACGATATTCATACCGTGTGAAAATTTAATTTAAAACTTTCACAGAATTTTTCTTCACTCCTCGTTAATGTTGAGCAAAAAACAGACTAGCGTTCATTACAATGCACCAACAATAGGTCCTCCAATAAATTAGATCCGCCGTTTCTTAAATAAAATAGCTCGAATAAAAGAGGGCGAATTTAAATAGGGAAGCGTCAACGAGTGCTCGTCAGGCGTCACGTTTCAAGATGGCGCCCGCCACCACTTTAGGCGGGAAACGTGACAGGAGCTTACTGTTCGAAGTCAAAATGTGGCAGCCTATAGAAAACATTCTATGAAACCAATGAAAACAAATATTCTGTATTCGTATAGGGTTATTCCGATTTGTATATCATACATGTCTCTGTATTTATCACGCAACCCAAGGAACGCAAAATACCAACCACCGACCGACCTATGATATGGAAAAAAAATATTTTGCGGTATTGCCGTCGACATACGGTATTACAAAATGTTTTATTTATTAAGAGGATAATTATGGCCGAACAATGAAGTTTAATTAATATTGAAATTCTTCATTTACATCATCTTAATTTATCTATATCATAATTACGAACAATAATTACGTCCATTATTGATTTGTTAAACGTCTTAGCATGATGTGATTGGCGTAAAATTAACGGTTTAATGAATTAATTTTATATTAGGGCAAATTTCTATTGGTTTTGTGTGTTAAATAGATAAAAAAGTAATCAAGGTCTAGTAAAAAATAATATTTTTATGTTTTTTTAACATATGTAAGTACTTAATAAAAATATCCGCTGCACGCCACCTTCACACACATTTATATAGTTTCGTAATCACAATTCATGCAATAGAAAATATATTCGTGTCGTCACAGCATAGTGTTGCGAAATGGTATGATCAATATTACATAGAAAATAATATTTTACATGTCACGAAAAATATTTTCGTATGTATTTTCAATAGGGTACAGTTACCTTTGTGCGACTGACAGCAAAAATATGAAACTGCTACTTGAGTGGATCTGTCTTGTGACAGTGCAAAAATGGAGTGATAGGCATCTATTTATATGGTGACTACGATTCACGACTAGCTTCAGTCCATAGTACTTAAATGAAAGTTTATTTAATACGACAACAATCTAATGCAATTTAATGTACGTACAACAAATAAAAAAAGTGTATGAGCGTATCTGCGCAGTGGATATCACTGTTAACAAAGTCCGCTGAACAGTTTTCCTATTATGTAAAAAAAATATCTTCACTACCTGCCATACTTTTTTTGTATTGTTCATATTTTCTTGCCAGATTTTCTCAGCGATATGTTCGAAGATAGGTACGACAGAAATTTTTAAGAATTTTTGGAAAAAAGATACGAAGTAACTAAAGTAAGTAAGTAAAGTAAGAAATTATTTTGGTAGGTACATTGTTAATGCATTTTTAGTAAATTTCTTAATTATGCATTTTTAATAAATTTCTTAATCATGATTTAGAGGCCTTAAATTTATTCTCCAGACTCATACGACGACCGCAAAAAAAGATTAGTATAATTATTAGACTTATTTTACTACATTTAATTCACCTTTTGAAGGTTACATCTTTTGGGCCGCTACTTACTATCTACTGCTTTCCAAATTTCAATTCTTTACATCAAACTGTTTCTGATAAAAACATCTATAAAGCATATATTAATAACGAAACGAAAATAATAAAAAAACAAACAGATAACGAGGTGCTACAAATGTTTCGTTTTTCCGATTTTAGAGGGAACACTAAAAATTAATCGGCAAGTTAGAAAAACAGTCGTCATAAAATTATAATGGTTGTTTTTACTACTTTTAATATTTTATTTTCAAACTGATCTGTAATCCAACTTTTAATTCGATAGAGTGATTTGACATTTCCAGGGTAATCGGATTTTGGATTTTTTTAAATAGTGATATCCCCCTATGTCGACCTCATTATTATTAAACAGCAGCGGTTGCCTCGCAGCATTATCACCATGAAATCTCCTTTTTGGATCATTCCTTTCGTGAGATAGCAGTAGCGTCAAAAATATATGAATATTTCTAGCAATGAGGAAAATGAGTAAAATAGTAGAAAAAGGAAAAATAAAATATGATGGTAATTTATTCCAATTATTTAATACATGGCGACGCTACATGTCTGCACCAAATCAAATGAATGAAATGTTAGGCTAGTCGATTTATTTAGTTGAATCGATATCGACTCAGTGCTATCATTTGATAACACTAATTATTCACTTTTCAATTCGAACAGTGGGAAAAGAGTGGAATAAATTCCGTCTCTGTCACTTTAAGTCGCGGACAATGATATTGCAAGTTCGTGACGCCACAGATATATAAAGCCATCTCCCTCCAGCTTGTCCTTGCTACCACAATTTATAGTCAACAAAAATCCACTTTTTGTGTGAAACAAAAAAACTGTTAAATTTTAACATTTAGAACAAGGCTGAGGAAGGTAGAATTGACATTAGAATATTTCGTATACGAATAGATTTATTGTAATAAGGTTTTTTTTTCATTTTTACAAAAATACGGTTTTCATGAACTAAATTAACATATGTATGCTATTGTAGTGTTACATCTACATGTGTCTTATGATTTACTCGGTATTTCGCTTTAGAGACATCTCATCATAATGTCCAATAATAATTCGCTGGCATACTGGGCTCCACTTGCCCTGATATAGTTGTTCTATTGCAGAAATGTTCCGGTGGAATCTTTCACCATGCTCATCGCAGATGCCGCCTAAATTTTTAGGAAAAAAGTCCAAACGAGAGTGCAGGAAGTGTATTTTTAAAATCACGTGACAATTTAAGCTTTATAGGAAGTTAAAAGATCCTCGACAATACTTTTATAGTCATTTGATCGATGATTTCCGAGAAAATTTGAAGTCATGAAAGATACCCAAACAAATTTTTCCAGATCAGAGAGTTTTTCATTAAAAAGTTCATTTTTCATTAATTTCCTGATTTGAGGACCTACAAATATGTCCTCTTTTATTTTTGCTTCACTGATTTTAGGAAATTTTTCTTTTATGTATAAGAATCCATCACCATCCTAATTCATTGATTTCACGAAGTTTTTAATAAGGCCAAGTTATATGAAGAGGCAGTAAAAATACATTATCAGGTTGTACTAACGGAGCATATTTATTATTTTTTGTCCTAATGTAAAAGATTCTCATTTGGGCCAGTTTTCCTTAACGTAATGATCCCTACAATCCCATTCACAAATAGAACAACAGAATTCAATATATCCAAGCTGTAATCCTAAAACAAGTGCAATAACTTTTAGATCTCCACAAATTTTCCATTCATGTTCGTTATATTGAATTTTATCCAAAATAAATTTCATGGTTTCATACGTCTCTTACGTCCGTCTCTACGTCATGTTAGCAGCCTGATCAATCGGTGTGGACCACAAATGTAACAAAACTTGTCAGGATCATTTTTACACTTTCTTTGCATAATTTAAGAATCAATTAACTCGGCAAACACAAAATACAAGCACTTTATTAAAATACAATATATCCAGAATTGAAAAGTTAAAGTGCAACGGTTAAAATTTAGTTTTACGAGTAGGTAGCTCTAACACAAAAACTAGACTTTATCGAAACAAAATAAATACGGTGTTATAATGAGGTAAGTATTGCAAAATTGGTAGTCACTTCTCTTGTTACAAAAATTTGTTGACCATTGTTATCTAACTAAAATTTGAAAATAACTTTTATTTTTGTTATCAATTTGAAGTAGCTTATTTCCCAATTGTATTAAACATTGTTGATTATTATAATACAATGTATAAGATTATTCCAGCTCTCTATAACAACAGTTATATATAATCTGTGGACTGTGTACTGAATATGTAAGGGTGTGTTTAACAACAGTCATTTAATTAAGTTAATTCGCGAGTTAGTCTCATTGTTGTTAACCTTTACCTTCATTGTTAACATGAACTTTGAATAATACGAGAAAATCCTTCATGAAATCCTTATTCGGTAGATCGGTCAATAATATAATCAACAAATACCTGTTATGTAAGATTATTTACAGGTGATTATTGACAGGTGATTATTGACAGGTGATTGGCAGCATCCGGAAAAATTAAGAAAATGTTTGGCATTACCGACTTTTCTATAATATCGTAATTCGATGGTAAACAAATCAATAATAATCGAGCATACTAATGTTCACTGAAACAACACTATAGTGATGTTTCGATGAATCAAGTTTATTTAAGTAACGTTGCACTGTCTTGACGTTGACATTGGAAAAAAGCTCTTAGGGCTTCAACTAAATTAAAAGCTGCGATAGACTGTTTTTGGAAAGATTGGCTAACTATATATACTGATGCTTGTAAAACATTAGATAATTTTCATTCAGGGACTGCAGTCTGGATTCCTAAATATAAAATTATATTAAATTACAAGTGCCCCTCTTATAACTCATTTTTTTCTGCAGAATCTACTGCAATACTTGAAGCTTTGTTGTATGTGAAGGCTCATAATCTTAATAAATCAGTTATCTTCTCAGACTGCAAAAGCTGTCTCCGCTAACTAATTCCGCGTTAGATTTAAGTTCCCACTGATCCTCAAAATTAAACATTCCCTTTTTAGATGTCACCTAAGAGAAATTCAAGTTTTTCTCGTTTGAATACCGGGAAGGAAATGAGTCAGTTGATCTCCTTGAGTTGAGGATGTAGTTCCCAGTTCATAACATACTCACATGATTTAATGGTTTTTGCTAGAGTGAAATTACTCTCTTCTTGGTCGATTCGATAAGGTGTGGAAAAATCACGAAACTCTGGGTAAACATTATGCCTTTATCCAAAATGATTTAGCAACTAAACCCTGGTATTTTAAGTACGGTGACATTAAAAAAGAGCAACTCACGTTATCTGCCGTCTTAGATTGGGACATGTTAACACTCTTTGTGAAGTTCTCTTTGTGAAGGTGGTATAGATGAAGGAACTCCTGATCATATTTTATTAAACTGCCCTAATATATCATCGTCCCTTTATGATCTCCTTCCCACTGTTATTCCTAGGCCCATTAATTTAAACTCCCTGTTGACTTATGTAAACTCCCCTGTTGTGTATATTTTATGTGACTTTATTAATTCTAACAATATTAATCTTTAGATTGCCTGTCTAATCTAACTCACTAACATACATTTTAACATTGTGTTTATCGTTCGTTTTAGGTAATTCTACAGCTAATTATTGTAAAATATATTAGCGATCTTCTCTTGTATTTTCATTACACCAGTTTCATTGCAGTCTATATACTAAAATATCTGCTAAGCTTTATAAAATTGTTTAAGTTTCTCACTGTGTTATTGGCGGAAACAGCAGGATCGCCACAGAAGAAGGATAATAATAATACTCACTATGTCTTATTTTTCGTTTATGTCAAGAGTAGACAGCCTGTCCCTGTCTGTACTACGAAGTGAAGCAAATAAAATGAAATGAAATTGTAGATGTGTGGGTGTTGTTTACTGAAAAAATGGCGGCCGATCAGCTTAACTAATAATAAACGTGTGTCGTATAGTCGTGTCGTATGTGTCGTGAGTCAGCATAATTGATTTGCCTCACCGTGGACACGGCGTCTGGTGTTATTTATGTTATGAAGTCAAGTCAAAGGCATATAATTCGCAGTTGTTAAGCCAAGGCGTGGATAAATATCCAGCGCTGGATGTATTATGGATACTTTTTTTTAGTGACGCAGGAGAATGAATAACGCCGAGTTTTTGGGTAAGTTCATTGTCTTTAGTGGTTCTTCTACAAGATTCGATGTATTAGTAAAACCTATAGTTGATTTATTTTAGCCACCGTAGAATATTTCGAGCACAAACTCACTAAGAGACTTGTCAGGCTCCGGTGCGGATTTGTCCTCATTTCAAGAGGTCTATGCTAAGCAGTGGTATCTTCGATGCAGTACAGATGACATTTTTAATAATTATTTAGATATTGTCTAAACAATCTAAAATTTAGCATCTTTTCGAAAACAAGTTAAAATGCTACTACTAACTTTGTTGAAAAAGGGTATGATTTACCTGCTGCATGATTTAAGAAGTAGAATAAAAGTCAGCAAGTTTTATTTTAAGTTTGTGTGTACTTCAGAACAAGTTAATGGATTTTTATGGGACTTACGTTGGTAGAAGACTGAAGATGGGAGGTTTTGTTAGCTGCTATGATATCCTACAGTCTTTTAACCGTTTAGTTTCATGCACGGAGAAAGTGCTTCAGCGCAGTAACATATTCTCAAAATTAAGGTTAATTTTCATGTTAAGTAAACGTTTATTTTTACAACTTTGATAATGAAATTATTTTAAATAAATTAAAACAGGAGCGAAATGTTAAACTTAGGCTCGTTTTGACAAGCAAATTTTTGTACTGTTATCTATGGAGGAGTCCTTTATCTGGCGCTTCACCTTCAGATTATAATCTCGACCAAGTCTAGAGACAGTATTGGAATTGGAAGATACATCACGAAAGATAAAAAAATAAAATCAACACACATTATCTGAGATTCTCTTTTCTTTGTGTTTGTTATGTAATAATGAAAATAATATCTATTTTTTACATTGTAGAGCAATGTTAATGTTAATTGCGAATAAGGCTCTCAGAGCATATTTTGCTCGAGTTAAGTTATTATACAGACTGTGTGGTATAACAGTAACAATACATTAACGTGAATTGTGAACAATATCCCCGGGCGTTCGCAAGATAGTCTCCTTATCTTAATTCATTACGTTATACATTAATTGCAAGAGCAAACGTAGGGAATTAACGTTAACAATAACATATAACATGTATTTCTTACATATACATATGTATAAATAGATCGTTAGGATATGGTTTTGTTTGTTAATAAGAGAGCTTAAATTTGCATTTTCGCTAGATGGTTACATTTCTTGAGTTGAATAAGTTATTACGTTGTTCTAATTACGTGTGAACAGCGGTGCGTAGAAGTTTTGAAATATAATGGATAAAATTACTTTTACTTACTTATTTCTTAGGATACTATACATATTAGGAACAAAACACAGTAATTTATTATCGTGGGTGCCTTTCTCGTAAGATGTCTCTTTTTGTAGTATACTTAAGGGCCTGTATCTAAACATTTATTTCATTTCATTCTTTAAATGATGAATTTTTAAAATTAATGTAGTTTATATTTTGTCGATAATGTTTTTAAAAGTTTATATTTAACTAGATATTAGATAAAAAACTCTACAAAATTTCAAATCGACGTAATGAAGATATAAGTAAATGACTGTAAGGTTGATAATAATTATAATTGGCTTCGAAAAGGTCCTCTCCTTTTCTGACCTCAATTTTTCTTTGCCGTTTTGCTTACTTTACCTTTTTTCGGGAAAGTTTAATTTACCTCCGCACTTGGCAATGTCGTTTTCACGATACTTCTAACTTGATGGGATGCTTATGTGGGTTTAAAAATAACACAATATTTTTTGGTAAAGGTATTAGGTATGTACTAAGAATAAAACTGTCATCATGATCGCTTTTTGTATATTTTAAACGAAGTGATAAATAACTCACTTCGTTAAAAATATACAACTTGATATCATTATCAATCAGCATAAATACAATGTATCCTTAGAAAATATGCTTATGTCACTTTAAAGGAAAATATATATCATTAATGATGCAATTTATATTGAGTATACTCTGAGGGCGATAATTAGATTTGTCAACTGCGAGTTGAACTCCTACATAGAATTATATTTTTTTTTAAACTTTATTTCTGATTTCTGAAGGTCTATAAGGGTCTAAGAGCTTTAATTATATTTTTTCTCTAAGCTTTAGGTAAGGCTTTATATTTCCTAAAGTATTTAAAACTCTAAGAACTCTAAGTTGAGCACTTTAGCAGATAAGTGGGATAGGTCGAGTCGAATTTGAGTATTCTATTTTAAGAATCTTATAAAATGTCGCAAAATATGTAGGTAAATAGGATGTAACATGTAACACTGTACTAATTTTAAAATTTGTCCGTTAGGTAGTTTCTGAGTAAATCGACTGTGACAATGACTGAACAGACGGACGTAATATGGACAAACGCTTGAGTGATCTTATCGAAGTCGTTTCATCTCATGAGTAGACGTACAGCCTATTTATTTATTTTGATAATGTTTTTACATGTATAAGACTTTAATATGGGACATATCTCTTCTCTAAATAGTGTAAAACAAAGTCCCTATCCGCGTCTGTCTGTTTCTCCGCTTACTTCTTCTAAACCACGCAACGGATTTTGATACAGTTTTCACTACCTATCTAAAGAATTTCATCTGAAATGTTTATGTGTATGCATATTTTATTTATAGAAAGTAAAGAAAAGTCGATGTTTTTATTAGGTCATGAGAACAATATTTTCGGAAGCTTATCTTGCTAAAGCTGGGTAGACCTTATGGATACATCAAAATAATGTACTACAGAATTGTATATTTTAAAAATGCCTACAGAAAGTTTGCGTTTTTGTCTCCTAAGGACAATTCGCAGTAAACATGTTTATCTTTTACGTATTATTAAAAAATAATGGGTTATTTGCGAAGCTATTTTGACCAATATAGTAATAATCCTTATTCAATCTTACGGCATTATCTTTACGGCATTTCATTTAAATGAATATACTAGAAGATTCAAAATTACGGAACCGATAACGCGCTTCGCCCTATAGCAATGAACGATGCTACACTTTTGACGTCTCATAAGAACATTGACCCGTGCAGAATAATTGTAGACATATTTTAAAGACGTTATGTAAATTATCAATATTTTGTCGCATGTTCTATAGCAGCAATTATAGTCCGACATCCTTTTGGCATTAAAGAGATCAATTTGTTCATTAATTCATTAATATCTTCACGCTGTATCCCTAACGGGGTAGTCAGAGAGGACGGAGCGCCAAGCGTCGCGGTCCTTACATGTTGCACGTTGATTTTGGAATTTCTTTCTTTAAAAGTCATCTAAAATTGATGAATGTTAGTGGTAAGTTTTGTGGCCAAAATTGTCTTCACGTGGTACCACAAATTTTCCATTGGATTGATGTCAGGACTATACGGGAGACAAGCTGAGGCTGTTATTGATTGGCTCTTTAAAAAGTTTTTAACCACTGTTGCTATGTGTTGTATCACTGTCTTGTTGGAAAGTCCAAACCACAGCCAAATTTTCCACAGCGCGGCGTAGGGTGACATAGTTTCCTCTAAAATTTTCCTATATTGGAATTGGTCCATATTACCCACAATTTTCCTGACAGGTCCAACCAAACACCAAGAATGTATCATTTTATTACATTAAAAGCAGTTTTACCATAAAGTACAACTTTTTCTCTTCGTTATTATCCCTTGACGTTACGAACTATAAATTACATGCAAGTTAATTTTAGGTTATAAAAAATAATTCCTGAAGGTTTACAGCATAAGCGTGTAAATGTTGCCATTATCCGCACTCGTTGCCATTCAATCTGATTTATTAGCACCCTAAATTTCGGATAAAATTTCTAGATACAAGTCTGGCAACGATTTAATATTTTTTCTTTTTTTTTACTGTATTTTATGTTCGTACCATAAATAAATGTAAATACGCTTTATACATTATAATACCGATATAATACAAACAAACGGCTTATAAGGTAAGTACTCCAAACTCCATAGACACCAATAGAAAGATATAAATAAACTTTTTTTAAGTACACTACTACTACTGTACTATTGATAGTAGTGTAGATTATAGTAGAGTACTGTACTATAATCTACACTACTATCAATATTATGAAAGGGTAAAGAAAGTTTGAAAATTTTGGCATACTCATCAGCCGCTATTTAATTTTTTTCGTCAATGTCGGCGCACGATGTAACCTGTATAGTATACTGAATGGGGACACTTAAACGAACAAAAAAATTTTTTTTTATGCCGGAGGGGGCAAACGAGCACGCGAGTCACCCGATTGAAAGTGATCATCGCCACCCATGGACACCCGCAGCGTCGGGGGAAATATGGGTGCGTTGCCGGACTATAATGAAAGAGTAGGCTCGTTTCTTGAAAGTTTCTAAGTCATAACGGTACGATAATACCTCCGCTATAAGCTAGTTATATAAAATTGTCTTACTTGGAAAGAAATGTAAAAAAACCCACAGTTGTAGACCGCCACCCATCAAGATGGTGGAGATGGAAGGACGGTCGATTGCGTGAAGTACGGTAATGGAACTTGGCAGTGGGCAGTAGATACTCCGAACAATTCCTCACAACACTCCCCGTGATAAACCCCGTGACATATACTCAAAAGAAAGGGGTTGATATTGGGGCGCTCCAGCCCAGAAATAGAAGCAGTATAGTCTGGTGAGTACGGTGGATGACGCAAAACTTTCAACCCTAGCTCTTGTAGACACAACAGACGGTCTCTAAGCTACAAGAGACCGTCTGTTGTGCCGTGAGAGGTCGAGCGTTGTCGTGCAGGAGTAGCGGAGACGAGCGATTAACCAAGGCTGGCCGGAGATTTGCGAGCTTCTCCGTCATTGTGTTCAGTTCCTCACAATACACATTCGCAGTAATGCTCGTGCCATTTGGTAAAAAGCTATGATGAATTACACCGGCACTAAGGGGTAAGTTTTCGTTTAGGGCATTTCCTAGGTGCTGAACTAGGGTCTAACCAACATGATGACCGCTTACGATTGTCAAAAAGAATCCATGTTTCATCGCAAGTGATAATGCTGTTCAAAATCCCTTCGTTTCTGTGTCCATTAAGGAACGCAAGACATACCTCAACGCATTCGTCGCGCTCGTATCGTTCATCTCATGCGGCACCCACTTATCAAGCTTTTTTACCTTTTCAATTTGATGCAATTGGACCAACATTGTTTTGATGCTAACATCGAAAACTGCTGCTAACTCAGCAGTAGATTGAGTATCGTCAGTTTCCACTATCGCGGTTAATTCGTTGTTGTTTACTTTAGTTTTCGGGCGACCACGGGGTTAATTTTTTAGATCAAACTTTCCATGTCGCAAGCGTTCAAACCAATAACGGGGCGTGCGTTCGTTTGTAGTGTTCACTCTGTACTAGGGTTTCTGGTCGAGACTTCTCGAAGCGAGAATTTCCGGGAAATCTGACTCTACTCGAGACGAGAAAAAAGTGTCGAGAAATCGAGAAATCGCGTCTTGATCTCTTGATTATGTTTGCGTCCGTGCTCTCTTCTCCCACGCGGTTTTTTTTATTTAATTAAACGAATGTGATTAAAAGCTCTAATTATTTATGAGAAAAAAGATACTGTAAGTGTTCAACTTTAATTTAAAAATGGTTTGTATGAAGATACTCGTTATTTGAATTGGGGCTATTGCAACTGCCGGCCAATTGCGCCGTTTGGCTATAACTTTCGTTCTATAAGGTCTTAGTAGTGGAAAGACTCATTATTTCGTTAAATAAATGTCGTTATTAATAAACTTTATAGAACGAAAGTTATAGCCAAATGGCGCAATTGCCCCGCAGTTTCAATAGCCCCGTCCAATTATTTATTTACTATTTGTTTAATGAAAAATATACTCAAATTCAGTTATTTTGTTTAAAAATATGTGTTATTACTCACAAGACTGAAGAATTAATAAATGTTGATGATGATAAGCGTATTTTTATTTTGCATTTGATTAAAAATGTTCTAATTTTTTTATTTAAATATTTCTCGAATATTCGAGAATTTCGGGAATTCTTAGTCGGAAATTCTCGAGCTCCGGGAAAAAAATTAGTCGAGAAATCAGAAACCCTACTCTGTACACATCGCATCACTACCGCGACGGAACTCGTATTTCGTAATTACTCGTATTTTTATTGTGTCCATACTGAGGAAAAAGATACAAATGTGGCGAAAACAAAACACTAATCAATAAAGATATGTCTGAATTTGATAATAAATTTCCATACTTCTAAAATAAAATTGATTTGAATTTAGAAGTTATTGCCAGCCATACACATTTCAAATGGCCAGCATTGTAGAACGGCAACTTCATAGGTAAAGACCTATTATCATATATGATTGTTTACATAAGCACTATATGAAATGTAAAAATAGCTACGGTTTAGAATTTAGTGGCACATCAGGCATCAAGCCCTGCAAAGAAATGTAATCAAATTTAAGAATATAAGTATTTAGAAAATTGTAACAGATAAGAATGAAATAAGTAGAATGTAAGAAATGAATGTTAGCGTGTAAGAAGGAAATAGACTTTGTCACTATGGAAAGAACTTAAAGAAGAAAAGTATAATGTAATTAAAGGTAAGAGTATTAAATTAAATTAAAAATCAGAGAGTAGATTAGAAGAGGGAAATAAATGAACAAAAGTGGTGTGATTTGAAGACAGGGAAATGTAATAAATTTATTGCGTTATAACGTTATAATATAAAATAACTTAGTTAATAAGGTCAGGGGAAGCTGATTAAATTAATAAAAAAAAATGTACCTATTGCCCGTTAACTAAAAAAATAAAAATTAAAAATATACAAATACTTATAGTAAAAAGTTTAATCTATCTAGGTATTGCTATTCGAATACAATATAATGCATTAAAACATGTAATGAGTAATATTTTCATGGTTTGAAGGTTCCGTATATCGATATTTTCTTGTGAATAACTCTGTAAGATAACACTTTAGGATATGGCAATCTTAGAAATTTTTTGCTCAAGTGTCCTTAATCGATTTATATAGGTTTAATCGTGCGCTGTAATTTAAAAAATTAAATAAAATGGCGGACTTTGAATATACCAGGCTCCACAAAAAAATCTTCAAAACCCCTTTGTTTAATTGTAGGTAGGAGCTAACTACTAAATCGATTTTTAAATTCTTTTATTAATAGGAATTAACACTACCTCTGAGTAATAAAGGCTTTGTTTTGTTTCGTGCGAAACAGGGGAGGGTCGCGCTAGCCGCCTTATTTAAAAGCATATACGAGGTGAATTTGAAAGTACTGATATTTGTCGAACCTTTTATTCGGTATTTACACTGCAATTCAAGTTCTAGGAGTTGGCAAAAATAGTAGTCAAAACGAGTTCCCAAGTGTCGATATGCGTCAATGCACTCGATAACCGATTTGATATCAAACAAGGACGGGCATCGAATAGCGTAGCAGGGGGAGGGGGACTAAAATTCTGACGAGTTAAAATTTTCTGAATTGAAGATATCATATCTCATTACTTTAAGCGAGCATTTCTTGTACTTATATACATATATTTCTCGGAAAAATTTGAATTTGGATAATGTTTTATTTCCAAGTATATTTAAAACTAGCAGTGCCTCGCGGTTTAACACGCGTTAAATTTAGGTATTTTTCCGATGTAAAAAGTAGCCTAAATACTCTCTGAAAAGTGCTCTACCTGACAAAGAAAGTTCCATAAAAATCGGTTCAGCCTTTTCAGAAATTAGTCTGGACAAACCAACAGACGGACAGGCAAGCAGACAAAAATTTGAAATAAGCGTATTTAGGTTTTAATTACGTGCTAATAACCATATAAACTTAGATTTATATGTGTAGATAAGTAATAATAATGATATAGAGATTCTAACGCCATGTCTTAGAATATTGAGATTCCAGTAAGCTAAAATATTTATGCATTGATATTAGCTACTCAAAAAATACAGATGGCACAATAAATTAACTCTAAGAACACGGAGAGAAGCTCGGTTGCCTAGGTACTTCTGTTTACATTTTAAATTTAAATCCTGGTCTAAATCTGACCTGATTCTATACTCATGATTCATGATTAGCGTCTTATATTTAATTCATACCCAGATTGGCAGCGGCCGACAGCAAAGCGGTGGCGGCGAGCACTTTCAGTGTCAAAATACATACTATTTTAAATTTTATCTTCTTTACTAAAATACAAGGATTGCTTCAATGCCACGGCGAGTTCGAGCAGTCGCTTCAACACTGCTCGTGGTTGCCACAGCAGAAGTAGCTCTTTTGAGTTCGATCACGCTATTCTATGAATTCCAAAAATAAAGACGTAGGTAAAAATGCTGCATCAATTTTAATACTGAAAGTGCTTTGTGTTCATTTGTTAAAAATAAGGTAAGTAAGGCTCGATTCACACCGACAGTGTCAGCGGCCGGCAGCGGTGAGCACTTTCAGTATTAAAATTGATGCAGCATTTTTACCTACGTCTTTTAAGTACTACGTCTTGTAAGTAATATCATAGATGAGGAAAGTATCTGTGGTAATATTCGTTATATAGATGTAGAGGACTTTTGGGCGGGAATAGGAGAAGTGAAGTCATTTTGTTTAAATTTTATATTTTTTGGGCTTTTTGGGGTTTTAAAGAGCAAAATTGAAATTTAACACGTAATACATCACTTGATAATATTATATTGAGTGTTAAAGTTCATAAGAAGTCGTGTTGCCCTTCCAAAGCTTTTAATCAGGAAGGGCAACTGTCGAACTAAACCTTGGCATCCATGGGGCAGATTTTACTGCCCCCATTGATCTTGGAGTCAAAAGTTACTTTACACTAAAACATTTCTTTTAAAAGTATTTTTTATACTACAGAGAAGACAAACTAGCACATGGTCTACCTGATAGTAAATAGAAAGAAGTTCATAGACATTCATAAATAATATCGAATCTAAAAAGCCACTTAGGTTAGTGCGTTGGCAGCCCTGAGAACTAAGATGTTGTGACTTTTGTGTCCAGAAATCACTTATGATAATCGTACTTAATGAAGTTGTAACGTTTACTGATAATGCCCAGAAACTAATTTTTAATTTGATTTTAGAAACATGATTAGAAAATGTTATACAACTTATGTATGTGAAATAATATTACTTAATTTTTGCTTCTTCCGAGTCACCCTTGTCACTACGTAACATACTTTAAATTCTAAAAGCAGAAAAAATGAGAAATCTAAATGTAATTTAAACTTCTGCACGTCTTCCGTTTCTAACATAAAGTTACACGGGCTACTTGAATTTTTTAAGCAGCTTTTTCTCGATCTTTATACAATGCTTTTTTACATAACATTTTCTTTATAATCTCTGAATGTTTAAATTAAATATCCCTGTTGTAACGGAATGAACAAAAAGCAATTAAACTATGATTAAAATTTAGATGACTTGTCTAGGTAGGTAATTATTAACAGTGCGTCCCGTTTACTAGAACCACCAGCCCAACATGTCGAGCGCCATCAATATCAATGTCTCGACGAAAGTTGTCAGACCCGACGAGGGTTCCCGACAACAGGGCTCCCTGACAATTAACTCCGTCTATATACATTTTGGAACTTGACCGACTCGTATAATTTTATTTTCAGTCCGTTTACTAACAACTTTTTCCTGTGACCTCGTTCACGAGATTTTTAAAACTTATTTAAATTAATAAAAAAAAAGATTAGATTTAAAGATTATTTAGAATAATATTTTGTGCAGTTATATTACTTTTCACTTGTAAGTAGATACTTTTTACTTATGTACTTACAAAATATTTTAAGAATTTGTCAGTATAAGTTGTAAGTAAGTACAGTGTAAGTTGTATGACATTTTCTAATCATATTTCTAAACTCAAATTAAAAATTAGTTTCTGGGCATTATCAGTAAACGTTACAACTTCATTAAGTACTATTTTCATAAGTGATTTCTGGACACAAAAGTCACAACATCTTAGATCTCAGGGCTGCCAACGCATTTGCTAATCTAAGTGCCTTTTTAGCTTCGATATTATTTATGAATGTTTATGAACTTCCCTCTATTTACTATCAGGTAGACCATGTGCTAGTTTGTCTTCTTTGTAGTATAAAAAAGACTTTTAAAAGAAATGTTTTAGTGTAAAGTAACTTTGGACTCCAAGATCAATGGGGGCAGAAAAGTCTGCCCCGCGGATGCCATGGTTTAGTTCAACAGTTGCCCTCCCTGATCAAAAGCTTTGGAAGGGCAACATGCCTTTTTGTGAACTTTAACAGTCAATATAATATTATCAAGTGATAATATATTGTGTGTTCAGTTCAGTTTTGCTCTTTAAAACTCCGAAAAGCCCAAAAAATAGAAAATTTAAACAAAAATATGACTTCACTTCTCCTATTCCCGCCCAAAAGTCCTCTACATCTGTATAAAATTTGTCGGACACACACTAGAATTATCTCAATATTTGGTAATTTAAGTATCTGTTAAACGATTCAATAGGCTTACATTTTGGCGGAATAAAGGTTATACAATATTGTTCAAAATCTTAAACATTTTTTATATTTTAATTTTTTATCACATTTTCATTACTACTATACTACACAATACTATTTTTTATTGTCATTTTTGTGTCAACATATTACTTAAAATTAAAATCAACAAAACTGTCAACAGCTTGTGTTCCTATTATTTTATTTATATTTATTGTAATTCAAATCAAGTGTTCTCTTCCATTCATTAAATCTCATTTATAATCACAGTCAGAGCAATTTTTTTTAATCTTGTGTGATGATTATTTATTAGTTGTATATATATAATTAAAATTATACAAAAATATATTTAACAGTTATTGTAAATTACTTAAATATTACACAATATATTATGGGTACTTAAATTCTAAATATTAGTACCTAAGGGGTGAACATTTTGTCGAAATTAATCTATGTTAGATTAATTACAGTGCCAATATGAACTACAGTAATGTATAAACGACAAAATGGAAGCCATCCAGCCTTGTGCAAATGTGAGCCGAGTGCTTTTTGTGCGGGGGTATTACAAACGTAATACCGTAATTCAGTACATCAGGTGCAGCTGCTGCCAACGACTCCGAACGATTAACCCATTTCACTATACCAACCATCCGACCACACTTGTTAGATCCAAGAATATGATTGAAATTCTCCAGCGTCTTTCGGTAAAGGCAGCAAAACGAGAGACGCGGAGGTTCCTGCTCCTTTGGCGATATTGTGCTCGCAAATGGAATGTTTGCTAATACCGATACTCGAAGATTATTGATATTAGACTTTAATATTCGCAGATCGAAACGCTTTTAAGGTTGTTTGCACGGCGACAGACGTTTTGAATGACGTTTTAAGTAAATAAGCATTATGAAAATGATTCAGTTTCTCAAAGTTAAGAATTTGTTTGTTTTGGACGTCAATTGTAGAACATAATTTTTTGTGTAACGTATTTATGTTCTGTTTATTTACAAACATTTATGTATAAACTAGATTGTTAGATCAGGCCAAATAAAATCGATGTAAGTATTTTATTTAATTATTTGTCAGAAATAACTATTAAGAAATATAATATGAAATAATCTTTATAGCCTGCGGAAATAACTAAATACTAGGCCTTGAACTAAACTAACTTTTTTACAGAGCGTATAAAAAATATATAAGAAAAAATAACACTAAAATGAACTTAATCAAATAATGAATACTAAAATTTAGTATACGGTAAACAAACCTTATTTAAAAGTTCAGATCATTCGGTTCCGCACGCGTTTATTAATTTGATAATTTCACTGTTAAAATGTGTCTTTCTGAAGGCTGGTAATAGTGAAATGCAATTATTTATCGCTGTTTAAAGATATGAAGTGATATATACAGCAATACCAAAAGTAATAAACATGTGTCCTTGCTTATTACTTATTTACGATTTAATCAAGAATGCAGTTTGCTTGATGGTACATAAGTGGACTGCGAGTGGCCCATGGAGATTTACGATAGCACTTCAGATTGAAAAAGCGTTGGCAATCCTGAGGACTGAGACACAGTATATACACATACTAAGAACACCAGAACAGAACAATACCAGTACAATATCGGGAAGGCAGAATTAGCGAGTAAGATGATAGCAATAGCAGCGATACGAATGAACCCCGTATAAGGTCTTACCGCCCGCTATAGCTTTTGGAGCTTTCATAAAAATGTAAAGCGCTTTTGAGGTTTCCGTAGTCAACAAGGAACCCTTATAGCATTGCCATGTTGATACTAAAAAGCTATAATTTGGCTTAGGTATACATATTAATCACGCCGACAAAGTTGTAAAATAAAATCTTGAAAAAGATCTTTTTTTTCGGCTACCTCACGTACACATGAAGACAGGATGATTTTTTTTTACTCGTCTATTTCATTGTGTGGACATTGGATAAGTTTTCAAAATATATTACGGGTATGCGAAGAATACTTTTGGATTCAGGGATCGGTTAACGAAATATTAAGTTTCAATGTGGTCACTTTTGTTACAGTCAAGTGTCGTCGTTGTTGTCCGCCCACTAGCTAAACCCATGTTTTTAGATATTTGAAAATATATAACGAATTTAAAAGGTAAACTATCACAGCTAAGTAAACTTTACAAGTTAAAGAGTAATAGTCACCCAACGCCCCTTTTTAGTCGTTATTAAACCGTTAAACGGTGAATATTTTAACCATTGAATATATGATATTAACCATCAATATACTCATAGTATCACAGAGCCCCCTTCTAAGTACGCATATTGTGACGGGCGACTACGGAACCCTACACTACGCGTGGCCCGACACGTAATTGCCCGTTTTTAAATTTTACATTTACATTTATTTATTTATTACATGTGTGTAAATAAAAACATTAACAGAAGATATGTGAACCTCATGTGGCTTAAGATATGCTAAAATTGAAGATAATTTCATTTTACTACGTGTAGTATACGCGGTAAAACAAAAACTATACGCTATGTGGTTTCTAATTGACGGCCTAGATGGCGCAGTGGTTTAGACGTTAAGCCAAGCGCGAAAGGTTCCGGGTTCGATTACCGGTCGGATCAAATCAGAAAATGAAGTTTTCTAGATTGTCTCGGGTCTGGGTGTACTGGGAGACGCCCCTAGTAGTCATCGTCTGGTTCTCAGAGTACAGGGGTTTGAGATCAGATTATTGGTGGGTATTGTCTGGCGCATTATTATTATTATATATTATTAATTAGGTACTTGCTATTTCATGTAAAATTCGATTGCTGTAAATAGCTTTCCCTTACTTTCCTGTGCCTGCTTTATTATTATGATATTTAGAAAATTTGCTGTTTCCTTTGCACATCGTAATCATTCATACACCAGTTAGGTTCAGATGTCCCTGACAACCTTTTCATATCTACTATATTTTATTTTTATGATACACAATAGCAGTGTTTTGTATTCTTTTGTACCCATAACAGTACACGGGGCTAAGTAAATTAGCAAACTTGAAGATCTATATGGCTATAGCAAGACCCTCGTCACAGCTGTCCATATAACTTGGTAGAGTTCTCTTCACAGACACTTTAGATATTAGACATCTATTAGGTTAATTGTTTTTCGATCTAACTATACTTATATACATAAGTGCTTCGCTTTCAAATAATAAAATAAATAGTGATTAAAGATTAATTGTCATACATTCTAATAAGAACTAGGTTTTGAATTAAAATTAAAGATTTTGCTTATTATCGAATTTAACCGAATTCACGATTATTTTGATTAATTACGAAATTATTATTATTTTTATTTTATTGCACATACAAACATTACAAAAAAGATACATACAGAAAGGATGAGCAAAAGGTACAGCCTATTTCTAGAAGAAATTTCTTCCAACAGACCTGCGAGAGTGACAAATTCAAAATAGAAAAGATAGACACTGTGTGTACTTGCTATAATGATGATAAAATACACAAATATAAATTAGATATATGTACTATACACAAATATAATACATATTATATTTTAAATACATAAATATAAATATATACATAGGGACAGACAAATATACTTAAAGCTGTAAATAAATAAATAAAAGTTTAACGTACATCTTTCATATAGTGCTCCTTGACAGCATGCTTGAAACGAGTAATGGACTGGTTTTCCCGAATGTGTGAAGGAAGAGCATTCCACAGTCTAACCGCTTGAACAGCAAAGGATTTTGATAAGAATTCAGAGGAGTGAGGAGGAATTTGAAAGAAAATACTAATGTGAGATCGACAGAGTTTATTAGGAGGACGAAAGTTTTGAAAACACTCTTTTAAGTAAGGAGATGAGGAAGAATGAAGAACATTATAGAGTGAAGAAAGAATGTGAAGATTTCTCCGAAGATGAATGAGAAGCCGCATAAGTTGTGCCCTGAATTAGATACGTGATCATATTTACGCAAGTTAAAAATGTAACGGATGCATAGGTTTTGCAATCGATTTAGTCAATAAATTAGAATTTATTGACTAAATCTTCAGTAGCTTTCAGAAAACAAATATCGGCATAATCAATAATAGGCAATAGCAAAGTCCGAGTAAGAAAGACCTTAGTTTTTATCGGTAGAAAATTTTGAAGACGCTTTAGGGAATGGAAAGAATTGTATACTCTTTTACAGATTTCATTGATGTGTCCAGGCCAAGATAAATTTCTGTCAAATATAACTCCCAAGTTTTTAACATAATCAGTAAAAGGTATAATAACACCGTTATAAGTAACAGAATAATCGGCTAGCTCACACATATGCGGACTACCAATAATAATGACTTGGGATTTATTGGGATTAACCAACAAACCATAAGAATTAGCCCATTTGGAAACCTTCTCCAGATTGCCATTCACTTCACCAATAATCGCACTAACATTGTTTATAATAAAATGCCGATAAAGCTGCAAATCATCTGCATAGAGGTGAAAGTTGCAGGAAAGGGCTTTAGTGAGGGTGTTTATTGGGTGCTTATTATGGGAAACCACTATAAAAAAGGAAAGAGTAGGAAAAGGGGCAGAAGTTATTACCCAAAAAGAAGCATTAGAGATAATGAAAAAGGAAAAAGAGGCTAAACGTACCAAATAAGACAATAAGAAAAAAAAGAACCACCACCTCTGCCATTGCAAAGAAAAGTAAGAAAAAAGTAAATAACAAAGAAAATAAAAAACCTAAGAAAAAAAATCGAAGAAACTAAATAAGTTAAATTACAGTGATACAAGCAATAGTGATATAGAACTAAGCATTCATAGTGATTCTGACATTTTTAATTCGAAATCTGATAATTTATCACCTCTACCTGATTATGAATTAAATATGCCCGGTATGAATGACGTCCCCTCACCGGGCGTTCCTCGACAGCTAGAGAAAATATTAAAAAAAGAAAAAAACCAACAGTGAAAAAAAGCGAAGGATGCAAAAAGGAAGACTTGGAAGACATTCAGTATTCAGGCTTATATGATATTCACTCTCCGCTCATTAATCATTGGATACTCCAACCTCTGACGATACAGCCTTCGCCGGCTGTAGTAGGAAAGATTCTGAGTATAAAATAGAGTACAAAGTCAATGACACCGTTTTAGTAAGATATGTTTCAAAAAAAATAGATTACTATGTTGGAATTATAGTAGAGAAGTTACAAGAAGAGAAATAAAAAATATCTTACTTTACAAATATTGGCAAAAATGATGTAATAATGACACAAAGTTTAGAAAAAAGAACGTAGAAGAATTAGATATCGTAGACAGTAAAATGATTGTGAAGCCGGTTGATCTTTTACAAATTAACGGAACTGAATTTGTGTTTATGGAAGATGATGATTAGATTTAATTTGATTTTTAGATAAGACTTACACATACTATTACTATTTTTAAATGTAAACTCAAGTGTGATTAAACATTTCAACTCAATTAGTTCATTGATTTTACAACATATTAAGTATGTAAACCAAAGAACTTAGCTCATTTTATTTTCTTCATAATTATTTTGTTGGTTTCCTTTTTTTATAGGTATTTATTTGATGTCTGCTGAAGGTAGTCCAAAATATTAAACAGTATTATCACAGGTATTATCAATAAGTAATGAAGTAGTTATTAAATTTGTCATTAGTATATATCATTATTCATATCATTACATATAATAAATATTGAGCTGAACTTATTACGCTGACTTTTATTTTTTGTCGATAATTTGTCGATAGTCTGTCTTACGTCACTAAATTAGCCCAAAATAGCTTCAATTACCCCGAATAAGATTTTGATCTTTGATTTCTCGTTTTCAACTTTATTTCCAAATTAATAAGGTATAAAATTAGTTACCATTTATCATTTTCATATAACATTTTGCATTTCTTTCAGAAAAATCAATTCAAACTCTGCTGTCATTTAAAATGGTTACAATAACCCCTGTTTTGGGGTAATTGTAGCTAGTACGTTTTCGCATTTCTTTTCAATTAATATCTTTTTAAATAAAAGTCTGTTCGGACTTTTTTACACTTGGAGGGGATGTTATTAAACATTTCTAATAACCACATAAATATTTAAGAAAAATAAAGTGTTTAAAAGTATTTTTTTAGCCTCTTAATATGAGTCATGTTAATTTTGGATGACCATCACCATAGTTAGGACGTCATAATGTTATAGTACATTGTTACCCTAGGGCTGAAAGTAACTTATTTAGGCCCGAGACGGGGCTTGGCGCCCGAGCACAGCGGGGGCGCCATTAGTTCGAGGGACTAAATAAGTTTTTCACTCGAGGTAACACTGTGCTTTTCATTACGAATACCAGGAAAGTAAAAATAAAAAGATTAATTAGCTAAAGAAAAAATGAGTGAATTTTATTTTACATAAATCAACAACTTGATATTTAGTGAGAGAGTGAGATATTTATTTAAAGTTTATGGTAAAATTAGAACAATTAGGTATAGTTAGTGAAAGGTTTTTTCCGGGTATGTTGATATTTGATATTTTCTGGGAAACTTGAGTTTCTGCAGTATCCAGCTTCTTGGGTGTATGTTGGGGACATCGGTATAGACAAATTTCTTTTAGCTGTTACAGCAATGTTTTTGGATTGCACCGGATAATCCTTTGAAGTGCTTGGTTGTGTAAAGTCAGTGGAATGCAGATTTATCATTTCTGTTACTCTATGCGATATCTTAGTTTTATTTTCCACTGACTCTTCTATGTAGCCTTCAGATACTTTAGTCGACTTCCAACCTCCATGCCTTTTGATGACAGTTAAATCGGCACCAGAATCGGCTAGCAAAGTCTCTGATGTTCTGCGAAAGCAGTGACCCGAATATAGATTTGAGTTTGGCAAATTAAGGTAGGTGGCTATCTCTTTAGGAATACTCGAAATCTTGTTATTCCAATTACTTGCCGCAGACACTTCCTGTTATTATAATTTATGAAAAAACGGTTTGTTTCCATACCAGTTGGTCGAAGTTTTTGATATTTTTCTTTTCTATTTACAAATTCTTTTTTTAACAACGAAGGTTCGGTCAACTTTGGTTTTAGTGCCACGTAACTTGACCAGTATTATATCACCTTGTTTCTCAATATCATCAACCTTCATATTTACTAGTTCGATACTTCTGCTAGCGCCACTTACTGCCAATATCAACACTACCTGAAAAGTAGATATATCTCTTTAATATGTGTATAAAATAAAGAACGTTACAATTTAAAGGTAAAAAAACGAATCATAAGAATTATCTAAATGTTATTACGAGTAACAACATAAAAACCACTATGACATAAGCTTAAAAAAATTTAATCTAGTCTAATACATAACCTAAAATTATAAAAATATCAAATTGAATCCCAATCATTAGATAAAGATAAATGAATTTATTATTTAAGCACTTTAAATTATCAATAAGAAATTTTTTAATGCTATGATTTATTATATTTTTAGTTATTTTAATGTTATTATTTATTATGTGATTATATTTTTAGGTTATGATTTGGAGTCCAGTTAAAAAAATTATTGACTGAACTCTACTTATTTGATTTGTAGACTTAGATAAATAATAATTAATAACAATGGTGTTATGAAATACTTACATCGAAATTATCTTCACAACAAAAAAAAATCGATTATGTTTTAGGATTATCTCGGTGCACTGCTTGAAACCATTTGTTTCGACGTTTTTCATCTTTCGGAACATTTAAAAACATTTTGTCAGGAGTTATTTTGCAGTATTCGTACCTAATGGTACAAAACAAGAACGATAACTTTTGAGGTTCGACATTTTCAATATATATTTGAATGTTTAACAACAATAACAGAATTATATAGATCAAAACACTGTACTTATTATCTCTGTAAGCTGCAATGAGTGAAAACTAACATTATGACGTCACGCGCGCTCGGGTTTGTTCGGGAGCGGTCGGCGGGTCTTCGGTACTGGATTCAAAAATTAATTTTTATTTTGATACAACTTTTGAATTATTGCGAAAAAAATAGTTTTGTTATAAAACTTATATATGATCTTTCCATTTATCACAAAAAAAAAGATTTTTAAAAATCTAATTAAGGATGCCAAGAAGAATGTCAAAGTCAACAGAACTGAAAGCATTGCTAAAGTCAAGAAGAGTAAGCATAGTGAGAAACTTATTGTAAAGGGGGAAACGTATATCGTCCGTAACTTTAAGGAGAGCAGTAGCAGTACTGTGACCAGGACGAAAGCCAGACTGAAAAGGACTAAGTAAGTTATTAGAGGTAAGATAGAAAGCCAATTGTTCGTGTACGATATGTTCAAGTACTTTAGAAAGAAAAGGTAAGATAGAAATAGGTCGGTACTCTGAAGGGGAGATAGGATTAGAGGTTTTAGAGGTTTATACGCTTTATATATGCTTATGCTATTATACGCTTTTTTCCAGGCATCTGGGAAAGAGTTAAACAATGATTAAATATGTGAGAGAGAATATGTAAGAGCTGGGGTAGGATATGTTATCTACTTCTTTATTTACATGATGAAATCCTAAAATTTTTAGCAATTGTCCACTCAAACTCCAAAACCACCAATCGACACGTGTTTTGCTTTTCAACGTCCTCAGTATCCTCAGGATATTCCAGAGATCAGACTCGGTCAGCTACCCAGCACCGAATCTCTGACGTACCTGCCGAATCTGGGTAGCTTACCGAGTCTGATCTTTGGAATATCCTGAGGATGCTTCGTTGAGAAGCAAAACACGTGTCGATTGGTGGTTTTAGAGTTTGAGCGGAAAATAGCTAAAGATTTTAGGAATTTATCACATGAAATGGATTTCAACACCTGAGTCTATTACAATACATACTTCATTATTTCTAATTTCATAAAATATTTCACACGTTATGTGTATTAGTAATGTAAGTTTTGCATAGTTTAAACCGAACTGATTTTAATAAACCTATAGTGAAATCGCGTTAAAGATTTATTACTACTTCAACAGGAAGGTGCATACGCTAAACTAATTTAAAATATGTTACCTAATCGATATACCTAATAATGTTTCTGACTAATTTTTAATTTTCACTTTTTATTAAATCTAGTTTTCAGTGTGCAAAACTATATTTATGTTATTTTCTATATAAAGAATGAACAATAACAACAATTATTTATTGATGTACATGTCGTTTATTTTTAAATTGACATAGTATGTTTTTATTCATAAATGTTGTGTCTATACCTATAAGACGTTTTTACATTTCTTACTCGACAATCAAATACAAATGGTTAATTGGTTAGTGTTAGTTGTGAATGATTAGTAGATTAATTTTGATATACACATTATTATGAAAACTTAAACGTGTTTCAGATTCTAATTTCTAGTATCTAGTCTGATTTCTAGTTTAATATCTAGTTTGCGTGAAGGAAAATCTTTAATAGATACATACTATCACCGACGTAATAAATAAAACGTTTATGGGTACCTATTTTAAAAACCAAGAGGCGACAGTATGATAAAAAAAACAAGAAAAAGACATTAAAGAAAGGGCTGTGTTTTTATTTCATCGTTGATGTTTTAGGGTTTGTATAACTTAGAAAATTTGATACGATATTTTCAATCGAATCACGAATGAAGTTGATTGATTATTTTAATCGATATAACTAATTGCTTATGGGGAGTATTTTTAAAGATAATAGGAATGAGTCAAAAGATCACGAAAATCGAGATGGCAATTATACATGTAAGTTAATTTTTCAAGAGCTTTGGATTTTGAATGAATGAATGAATAAATAAATGAGTACAACTAAGTTTGTAATAGTACTAGCGACCAATTCCGGCTTCTCCCGGGTAGCAGAGGCGTTTTAGACAGGACTTTCGTAAAATTCGTTCTTAGTGAGCGTTTACGCCGCGAAAGGAATACATGGTATTTGGCATAATATATAGATATAGATAGTGCGTAGTGTGTGCGTACAAGCAGATGTCAAGAACACGCGAACTTAATTACGACGGTTCCTAATCTTCGTAGTCGCCCTCGAAGTAGGTACTCGCGTAGTAGTCACCGAAGGTACACGCTTCACTCAATAACAACGTTCCCGAATCGCAGAGTTCTTCTATCCAAGGTCGTCGCAGTAGTCGTCGTAGTAGTAGTCTATGTAATTCGCCTTGATGTCGCCTCGATATGTCGCTTCGAACGATAGTTCAGAAACACTGACTCGGCGGTGGACACGGAGCTCTATTTATAGTTGGATAAAACGAAGGTAGAACTTTCTAGTTAATAATAGTAAACGCTCGCTAACAGTAATTCGACATTGTTCTCGACGCCGCCTGTTTGTATGAGTCATAGGTACATGACACGTCATCGCTCGGGAATATTCGAAGTGTAACTTTGTTCTTCTTTCTTAATTTGACTTATATCATTCGATAGTAGACCTTAAACCTAGCAATGCGTTTTTAGGTCATAACTCTGCAAACCCTAAGTCTCGAAATATAAGCACTAAAAGTTACGTTTTTAGTTCCATTAAAAATCGACCTTATTCCTTACGCATAAGGTCCAACCGTAACAATATGATATGATAGTGCTACTTCGGTGACATTAATTTACTATTTGGAATCAGTGTCAGATCAGTGAATTTATTGGTGAACAAAATTACTTTTTAAATAAATAGGAAAATTTATCTCCTTATGTTATTGGCTTCTGATTTATTCGTACGATGGGATATGTTTCTTTTTATACCAGTAATGCTAACTGCTAAGAACAGGACTGTTTGCGCTATTAAGACATGAACAGGCCTTCTAGTTAAAATCGGAACTAACTGTTACTGCGTATAGAAGTGACAAACACGACCGCAATTTTTGTTGCACATAGAATAGAAGTTCAAACGAGGGTACGTATTCTTTGTAAGCTATATATTTTGTTATTTGACGCTTTAATTTGAATTAGAGATACAATGTGCTGTTTCGCATAGAGGTTGTTCCTGTCGATAACCCGCACACTGCTGATAGCGCTAATATTTCACGCACACTATGCACACACTATTGTGTGTGTATTACTGTATTAACACTATACGTGGACATTACTGTTCATTTTGGCCTCAGTCTTGTCTATTTGAAATAACTTAAAAATACTTTAGCAACGAGGAAGTGTACGAAGTGCTATATAGTTACGAACTAGATAATCGACAGCATACACGTTAAGGTAAGAAGTTATTTCTTGCAGACAATATAATTTAATAGAAATATAAAAGGCGGTATAGAGAGTATTACCTAGTCTGTAATGCCGTGGCCACATGAGATAAAAAATGTAATGTAGATTTCTTTGAAGCTTTGTTATAGGTCACGTATTAGAGTTACTGTAGCTAAAAATTATTACCGTGTAGAGAGTAGGCTTCCTCACACTGACGCAGTCAAAAGTTAATAATGAGGTTAATAATACAACGGAGTTCAACAGTAAAATATATCACGTACGTGTAGGTATATGTAAATACATGTTATGTTTTTTAAATCATAAAATCAATTAATGTCAAGTAATAACATTTATTTCTCTGTTTTAACACTTATTTCAGAATATGTTACTATACTTACCACGTTTCGTTATCATTTTTTAATTTAAATTGCAAATATTGCGATGTCAACTTCGCCGGGTGCGGCGTTAAATGCTTTACTTAACCTACCGCCCCTTCACTTAGATGTGTTAAATGAGGCGGGGAATAGTATTCACAAATTATCCGCCCAGGACTGAACAAAATGGCTATCGCAGAAACAGATCTTTTCAAGACTCAGTAACGAATATTCCGATTTTGAGTATGCCAACTGTTCATGCTCCCGCGGTGTACCTTCGAAACACAGTTTATAGTAGAGATGCCTTCCAAGGAGAACTGGCTTCAAGGAAGAATGTCCTGGAAACGTGGCAGTCTACTCTGGTACACCGATGACACAAAATCGGACAACGACGTCTTCTTCTTCTCAGTCGTTATCTTCATTGCTGAAGGTCGTGTCTAGTCTGAGGTATTGATCACCCGATACACTATGCTCTTCCATGTCTTCCTATCCTCTGCGGTCTTAAGGGCTTCGGCTATTGGTAAGCCAGTGAGCATTTTTACCAGATTTGACCAACGGGTAGGTGATCAACCGCGTGGTCTTTTCCCATCGACCTTGCCGACTACCACAAGCTTCTCAAGGTTGTCAGAGCTCCTACGAGCGACATGTCCAAAATATTTGAGAATTAGGTGGAAACAAACAGCGGATAGCCTTTTAGTAATTCTTAGCTCCTTAATAATAGACACGTTGGTCCGGCGTGCAGTCCATGGAATTCGCAACATCCGTCTCCAACACCACATTTCAAAAGCGTCGATTTTTGCCCTTTCTTTCTTTCTTATCGTCGAGGATTCGGCGCCGTAAGAGAAAATTGAAAATACCAGCGTACGTACCAGCCTCACTTTGGTTTTACGGGACATATTGCGATCTTTCCATATCCTAGTGAGTTTCGTCATAGCTGCTTTGGACATTTGGATTCTTCTTGCAATTTCTCCTTCACTACCCCCTCCCGCTACTAAGAAGAGAGCCGAAGTACACAAAGTGCTCAACGAATTCTAGGTCCCCGAGATCATTGGAGCGAATTAGTGAACCAGATCTGTCTACCACTAACACTTTGGTTTTCGACTTGTTAATTGTAAGGCCAACTAATTCACTCTCTTTCTCTACTCTAGACAGGAGTTGAGCCAATTCTTGCTCAGACGATGCAAATAAAGTTGTGTCATCTGCTGATTTTCCTTCCGCCAATGGATATTTCTCCTTCCCAGCCGTCTAAGGCTCGTCTCATTATGTATTCTCCATAGATGTTGAAGAGAATTGGAGACAGGATACATCCTTGTCTAACCCCTTTTTGCGGCTTAAAGGGCTTCGATAGGACATTGTTTACCTTCACGACTGTGTTTCCATCCCGGTAGAGGTAGAGGTACTCAGGCACTCCCATTTCTGTTAGAATATTCCATAGGCATTCCCACCTAACACAATCAAACGCTTTTGGGTAATCAACGAAGCACATCAGCATTGGAATGTTGAACTCACGACACTTTTCAATAATCTGTCTGACATTCACAATCTGTTCCCTTGTTCCTCGCCCTTTAACAAATCCCGCTTGTTCTGCTGGAATCAGCCATTGCAAGAATGCTTTTAGGCGTTCATTAATCACGTGCAGTAGAACCTTACAGGTGTGGGATATGAGCGCCAGAGTCCTGTAGTTGCCACGAGACTTAGTTGATCCCTTCTTGTGTAGTGGTATTAGAATGGATTCCTGCCAGTCACTGATCCACTCGCCATTTCTCCATATCTGATTACAAAGCTTTTGTAGAATGCATATACCATCATCTCCTATGAGCTTCGAACTTTCGGCTTAAATACAGTCACTTCCGGCCGATTTATTACGTTTAAGCTTCTTCAAAGTGAAAACAATTTCAGACTTTAAGATGTCGGGCTCTTGAGGGATATCGGACATGTTGTAGCGTAGGTTTGTTAATGTAGCTGCCTTGTCAGCATACAAGTCTTCGCAATAACCTCTCCACCTATTTATACCACCCTGTTAATCTCTGTAAGCAAACCTCCATTTTTGTCTTCTACATCCCAAGTTTTTGCCTTGAAGTCCCGCCTTATGGTCTTTATTTTCATAAAAAGATCTTGGGTGTGCATCTTTTGGGCATGATCTTCAATTTCAGTACAAATGTTATTAAAGTACTGGTCTTTGTCTTCCCTAGCTCGACGCTGCACTTCCCTCGAGAGCGCTTTATATTGCTCACGACTGCCATCCTTTGAGAGGTTTTTAGTAGCTCTTTTCTTTTCCTAATTACGTCCCACGTCTCATATGACAGCCATGAACTGCGGGGTAAGTCGCGTGACTCAACTTGACTTTCTTTGTGAGCTGTAAGCATCAGTTTTTTGAAATTTCTCCAATTCGAGTTCACATCAGAGCTGTCATCTATCTGTACACCCGTCGCCAGTTTCTGATGAAATCGTGCCTTAAATATTGTTTGCTCTTCAGGTGTCAACTTACGTCTCTGCTTATTACCAGCTCGGTGACACTTCTTAAGCTTGATGATCATTTTTGCCTGGGTAAGTTTTGGTGTTTATTACGCTTGATTTCCACCTTTTTGGTACTGTAATGTAGTCGATTTGATTTCTGGTCCTGTCTCCTGGTGAGATCCACATATAAAGTCGTCGAGGATGATGCTGGAACCAGATGTTCATTATGGACAGTGAGTTAGCTGTACAGAACTGTATCCACCGGTCTCCTCTGTCATTCCGTACGCCTAGTCCAAAACGTCCAACAACATTTCTCAGGTGGTCATCACACTCTGTGCATCCTACTTTAGCATTTAGGTCTCCTATCAAGATATTCATTTCCCTCTTAGGTAGCGAGTTGTAAGTGTCATCTAACTGATTATAGAATGCTTCAATTTCTTCTTCAGTCGAACCGCTCGTGGGCGCGTACGCCTGTATGATGTTCATACGACATGGCTTAGTGTTGAGTTTCAACGTAATTATACGGTTGCTAACAGGGTTGCATCCCAGAACACATTTATCGATCTCGGCTGTAACAGATATCGCCACGCCCTTGCTACTCTCGTTATCGGGGCCAGAAAAATATATAGTGTGCCCTCTGCTCGTTCTGTAGAATCCCGTGCCTCTCATGTGGATTTCGCTTAGGCCTAGAATATCTAATTTGTAAGCTTGTTGTTCCATGTCGATCGTTTTCTTCTTCAAGACATCAATCATGCCACAGACATTCCATGTTGTAAGTGCAACCATCTTCCTCAGCGATCGTCGATCCATTAATGGCTTTGTGCCGTCGCCAGTAGCATTTTTCCACTCTGAGCCGCCCCATTGAGGCTAGTAGCATACTTCACACCGCGAGACCTGGAATCGTCGCGGCCCCGGGTGGTGGCCGGATTGCATGCCATATCATATCTCTGTGCGTTCATTTCATGTACTAGATATCTTGGGAAAATAGTGCAGTGGTTTCCCGTTGCCTTCTGCACCAGTCCTTTCGGGGAGTATTTAGCCCCCCAGGCTGCTGTAGCCCCTTCCAGAGGGTTGCCCTTTTTTTTTTTGGTTACGCAGGAGAAATCTGCACACAGATACCCAGACTGCTGGGGAAGAGGCTGGGTTATGTGGGGCTTTTACCCACCAAAATTCCTGCGGTGGTCGTCCTCGGCGCTCTATCGAAGGGCTCCGCGAACTCCTACGGAACGCGCCGAGTCCCTCTTGCGCTGTGCCGAAGCACTTCTCGGGAGGCAGTTACAGAGCCCCCCGGCACATTCGCATTGTCACGACAACGAGGACCACACGCACTGTCGTCCGCCTCGGGATTACATGGACAGCCGACTGCAGCCCCCACTCCGATCGGCCGCGACCCGGAAGGTCCCTTTAGTCGCCTCTTACGACAGGCAGGAAACACCGTAACCTTATTCTTTGGCCCGGGCTACAGGGCTAACGGTCCGGGGCGTACGTTGCCACCGCCCCGGCGTCGTCTTCCCCGCGTTTCCTCTCGGCGTCCTCCTTCTGGATCATTACGATCTCACAGAATGAGGACATAGCCTTCCACGACTCTTCATCTGCCAGCATAGCCGCCACCACAGCTGGCAGGGACAGATCTAGCCCGATCTGGCGGACCAAGACTTGGCGCTCAGAGGACCATGCAGGGCACTCCTCCAGTGTATGCTGGGCGTTGTCTTGGTCCCCGCCACAATGATGACATCGTGCCGTATCCTCCCGTCCTATCCTGTTCAGGTAATGACCGAAGCAGCCGTGCCCGGTCAGCACCTGTGTCAATCGATAGGTGACGTGCCAACCCCTCTGAAAGCAGGCTTCGAAGTTCGGCAGGATTACCCCGACGCGTTGGCGCGAGCTCCGCGGCTCTTCTAATCGCTCGCGCCATTTCTCCATTACGCGTCCATCACCGGTTTTAATAGGGCGCGCGATTCGCACACCTGTATCGGAAAGGGCCTCCCGCATGCGTGTGGCAAGTATGTCAGCCTTCGAAGCGGATTCAGCGCCAGAGATCTCTAATATAAGACCTCCGGTCACTGCCCATTTTATTGCCAAGGTGTCAATCCCGCAGTCGCTGAGTTTGATGTTCTCCTTCGCTGTCCTCATAGCCACGGCATATGTGGTCTCTGAGCCTTCGGGAACAATAACAGTTACAGCCGCAGTCGCAGGCAGCCGTGTCGGCTTCACTTTCTTGGGTTTATTAAAACCCTCCTTTTGTTTAGGGCCGCTGTTAGGCGAAGGTTTAGCGGCAGACGGTTGGGAAGCAGCCATATTTTTCTTCGCCTTGCGCCCTACCACCTTTGTCCAAGTCTCACTTTCCGGAATCTCAGATGTTGACTGAGTAGATGGAGGCGGCTCTCCTGGCTTTGACACCTCAGCCTTTTGACTCGTCCTCGCCTTGCGCTTTGTCTCTCCGGCTGGGGAAGTCGCAAGCTGGTTTGAAAAACGGCCTTGGGAAGGCCTAGGTGTAAATTGAGAACGGAACTCAGTCAGTTTCTTCTCAATAAGAGCCGCCATGCGCTTCATGAGTTGGCCCTCCCAGTCGTGACCGCCTCCCGATGCCGGCGAAGGAGATATTTTCGCTAAGAACGGTGATGCAGATACTGCCGCCGCGCTCGCCTTTTTGGTTGAGGTCGTTGCTGGGCGTTTATTTATGCCAGTCTTCGTGCTTGCCAGCTGACGGAGAGCACAGAGTTCATCAGTCAGTTTTCCCACCTTGTTCCAGAGGGTTGCCCTACTGGGTATAAGGTTATATCGCCTTTGCTCGGTCGCCATTGCCTCGTATGTTGTCTAGCAGGGAGCACCACGACGACACCTTGGTCGCCGCCGCCGGCTATTCTGAGAAGAACCACTAGCGCGGGCAGGTGAGGATGACAATAGGGCCGGATGAGATGTTATATCCTTTCTCCCCTTACTCCCCAACGAAAACAACGACGTAGAATGTGGAATTTATGGAGAGAACCCAAATTTCAAGAGGAGCCTGAACCTTGGTAGGTACGCCTCCATATTCCAAGTTGAAATGTTCACCATTATTGAATGTGCGGACATTAACGTCAAGAAGCACTACGTAGACCAAATGATATACATACATTCTGATAGTCAGGCAGGCTTTTGGTATTGGCCTCGAATGTAATCACATCGAGGCTTGTTAATAACTGCGTGACTATTTTAAACACGCTGCAAAATAAAGACAGAGTGATTCGAAGATGGGTTCCTGGCCATGCGGACATCGTTGGCAATGAAAATGCCGATAAACTCGTAAGGGCCGGCACCAAAATCACATTTATTGGTTCAGAACCTTTTTGTGGTATTCTCAAAAGCCAGGCTCAATCGATTTTGTGGAAACCCTGTTTTAAATTAAATTAACCCTGTTTATTCTTGCGAATATTGGAAGAATATTTCAGACCAGCATTTCAAAGCCCTAATAAAGCCATATAACCGCGAGGTGGCTTCTAGTGTCACGGCAATGAGTCGGAGCAACTTGCGTATCTTGGTTAAAGTACTTACTGGGCATTGTTGCTTAAATAAGCACATGTTAATAATAAATAAGCAAAAAAAAAATTTAACATGGGCCTCGCCGACACAAGTATGTGCCGGTTATTGCGAAGAGGCGGATGAAACGCCTCTTGACAATTTTATGTCACTGCTGACCACTGATGCGCGATTCTGCCTCGATCAGTATTTTCTCAGTCCGGAGGAGATCCAGCATATCACTCCAAGGAATACCTTGCAGTTTTTGTCTACAGTGGGACTTGGTAGTGTTTCGTAACATAGTGGCGATCACAATAGATCAATTCTGGTCGAAGTGATAAAGGTCTGGTGCGACCTGCACAACCACATATATGAAACAAAAAATTAAAGACAATTCCAAAGAATTGTCTTTAATTTAAAAAGTATTCAACTTTTATGCAAGTCTTTGCTCAAAAGCAGACTTGCATAAAAGTTGAATACTTTTTGTTTTATGAGAAAATAAAACTTTTAAAATTTTTAATTTAAAAAAAATAATATAACTAAAACATCATTATTTTGGAGCAATGAACTTTAATGAACTAAAGAAATCATTTTACACCGCATTTTTTATAACGTATAATATACTATAAACGAAACTGCAATTCCATTTTGGCGTAGTCTATAGATTTCTCTATTTACGATTAAAGCCTAACGATTAACATTTTATTCATAGTTTGTATATCAGTCAATTTAAAATGTGGACAACACGTAACGTAAAGTAAGTATAATCTATATATATAAAATTGTAATACATATTAAACATTCAGGAATATTAAAAGGATTTATAAATTTACCGAGTCTTCAGTCTCTGTCAATATTAAAATGTATTAATAAGCCATATATGTTCCCATGCAACCTCGAGTCTTCTAACAATTGTTATTCCAAGCACTTTACACTGTCCTGAGTTGCAGCGTGGTTGGAACTGAAAAATGTAAGTAATAAATCGGGCCAATGCGGCGGCACGTTTAGCTTGTTAGGCGCATAGCGCAGTTCAATGCACTTAATACATTTTTTTAGATATAGTATGAGATATATCTCATATTTAATATTTATACTCAATATTCGTTGTACTATACAAAAAAGAAATTATTACATTTATTGTTTTTTCAACTAATGAATAAAGTTTTTCTGGAACAAATTAGTCTGTAATGTTGTATAGTTACATTCATGCTTCTGTGCTGGCTTCGAAAAGAAAGAAAAATATAGAATATGCCAGCTATATAGAAAATGCCAACTACTTATCTTCCCACTTATCGACTTATCGACTACTTATAGATTTATCGACCCATTCTTATCGACTCATGGCGAATTGTAAAAAACTTGTATGAAACAGGCTACTAACCTGACTAACATCCGAAATATTTATTGTTACTATTACTATTATGTAATGTGTATCAGAAATTTATTTATTTATTAAATGGTACACACAACAGACTACAATCAAGAGTACAATAAACATAGCAGCTATATTCTAGTCGTGAACCAGACTGAAGTTCAGGGACGTGCGTACACAACACGGCAAACTAACGCGTAAACATAAATAGCATCAGTTTCTTAAATATTTATATTAAATATTTAAGTTGCTTGAGAAAGCAACGCTGGGGAGTCAAAGTAGGAATGTAGAATTTTGTGAAGATGAATAAGGTCTTGTTGCTTACAGCGGGTGGCTAGAGAAGTAATTTTAAAGTGATCTAGTCTTTCAGCATAGGAGTTCAACTTGCGTCCGAAGTCACTTCTGTAACTTAAGATCGTAAGAAATCTTTTCTGCACCGCTTCTACACAGATCCGTTACAGATCCGTACTCCATCACACTTCTAACAAGGCTATTGTAAAGATAAAGTAAACTTTGAGGTTTGGTAAAATCTTTGATAGTTCTCGTTATAAAGCCCTTAAGCTAAAAACCTTTTAAAGAGATTCGCTCGTAATGATGTCTAAATGTTAATTGGTCATCAAATGATATATACCTAGGTCTTTAACAACTTAAATACACTGCAATATACGTCCATGCAATATATACACACCGGCACAATTAGCGGAACAGAAAAAAAAGTGAGACTATGAGATAATAACGCATATATTTGACGAAAATGTAATTAGACACAAAATAACAAATAGATTAACATCTTTTAACAACGACTTTGAAAAGTCTTCGTTATTTTTTATTGAAAAATAAAGAAATTTGAAATAAGTGAAATTTTTAGATGATTATAAACCATCACAAAAAATAAAAAAAAGTAAGCATTAAACGATTTAACAATAAAATTAAAGCAAAATTAATAACGAGTGTTTCCCCCTCTTGCTCTGATTACGGTTTCCATTCGTCTGGGCATGCTACAGATTATGTTATCGATGATTTCTTGAGGCAACCGCTCCCACTCCTCAAGTAATGCGTTTCCAAGTTCATTCAGATTGTTGGGGGGTGGCATTCTGGATTTAACCCTTCTTTTTAGCAAGTCCCAGACATGCTCTATCGGATTCATATCGGGGGAATTTGCTGGCCACTGCATCACCGGTATACCTACGTGGCTCAGATATGCCTGTACCGATTGTGCACTATGAGCACGAGCATTATCTTGCATTAGAATAAAGTCGTCACCAATAAATGGGGCAAATGGTACAACATGTTCTTCTAAAATGTCTCTGATGTATCGATCTGCTGTCATGGTCCCTCCTGTGACTATCACTAACTCCGTGCGAGCTCCCAAACATATCCCTCCCCAAACCATAATCGAGCCGCCACCATAAGCCACTGTGTGTTCAAAATTAGACTGTATGTGGCGTTCTCCTTTGCGTCTCCATATTCGCTGTCTCCCATCGATCTGTTTTAAAAGAACTCTGCACTCATCAGTAAAGAGAACCTGCTGCCATTCGTTCAAATCCCAATGACGATGTTCTCGCGCATAGCTTAATCGGTTTACGCGCTGACGTCTCTCAAGTTTTGGGCCTTTGGCAGGTATATACGACCCTAAACCAACTTCTTCAAATCTCCTGCGAACTGTACGCTCACTTACTCGTACTCCTCGAACGTCTTCCAGTTCATTTCGAGCTTGTACAGCCGTTAATCGCGTATTCCTACGAACTCCAAGCTGTAAAAAACTGTCATCTCGCCTCGATGTACATCTTTTTCTACCTTGACCCCTCCTCCTCACAAGAGAATTAGACGATCTTTACCGCTGGATGCTGCGATGAATCGTTGATACTGGTCGACGAAGCCTTGAGGCAATCGATCTGTAGGTATGGCCATTTCTTCTCATTTCATCAGCCCTAATGATTTCCAGTGATGTTAAGTCAGGCATAATAAAGAGCTTTTAATAAACAAAATTGCCTATAGAATAACAAATTCATAAAAAACCATTAAGTGCAATTTTTCAAAAAAATTACAATTACGTAGTTATTACTCGAACAAGTTGACAAAACGTATTGTTCGGGAAAATAAAACAAATGAATGAAAAAAGTGTATGTCATCTAATTTTCTATTTTCAAATTTGACAATAAATTAAAAAAATATCATAACTGGCCAGTTCCTCAAGTAAAAGATTTTAAAATCCTGCTTTTTTTGTGTTCCGCTAATTGTGCCGGTGTGTATATAATCAAAAATTATTTTCTTTTTTATTTTGGTAAAGGAAATTACTTGACACTTGTCGATACTTAAAAACATATGGTTGATGCGACACCATTCAGATATAGTGTCAAGATCACTCTGAAGGGAGAGACAGCTGTTCGTGTCAGTTATTGTGGTAAAAACTTTCAAGTCATCGGCATAAAGCAGACATGGACATTTAAGCTCAATAATAAGATCGTTAATGTAAACCAAAAAGAAAAGAGGTCCCAATTGTGAGCCTTGAGGTATACCAGATGTGATGACTACCGGTGAGGATATGTAACCTTTTAGTGCCACCAACTGATTCCTGTTATTTAGGTAGGACTGTACCCATGTAAGAAGACTGCCGTGAATACCGTAACAACGTAGCTTTGCACAGAGCAGAGAATGATTCACCTTGTCTAATGCTTTTTTGAAGTCCGTATATATAGTCTACCTGGTCCCCAAAGGCAAAAGCAGCACACAAGAAATTTTTGTATTCCAGTAGGTTAGTGATTATGGATCTGTGTTTAATGAAACCGTGTTGATTTTGTGATAAGAAAGGTTGGAAGTAATTATAAACTGCTGCTTCAAAAACTTTAGCCATGCATGGTAAAATACTTATTGGCCTATAATTGACACAGTCCGACTTCTCCCCTGACTTGTGTATAAGGATGTATAAGGATGGGCAGGCTTCCAACATAATGGAAACTCATCAGACTTAAGCGACATATTGAATAATAGTTGTAACGGGAGACTTAACCCGTCGGCGCACTCTTTTAAGAACATAAGAGGTAAACCATCAGGACCGTAGCTCTTATTAATATCTACATTCTTTAATTTTGCTAGTACTTCATTGTATGTCAGTGTGATTTTAGATAAATTCTCATTACACTCAATCAGGCTTTCAATGTCATGATTATTATGAGAACCTCCCTCAAATACAGATGAAAAGTATTTGGAAAATAGTTCACAGACTTCCTGACCCCCGGTTACCAATTCATTATCATATTTCATGGTCTGAGGTGCACCTTCAGTACTTTTTCGACTGTTCAACAAATCTTCAGGAAGATCTAGTGTTTGATGCCAAACAATCCTCCACAGTAGATAAGAAGGATTTGTAACAAGAATTGATCAAGTTCTTACATAGTTTACGTAGTGAAACAAAATTGTCATAATCTCTTGGGTTCTTACATTTTTTAAAACGAATGTGGTATTTCTTCTTTTTAAGACACCATCTTAATGTCTGGTTATACCAAACTGGAAAACGACCATCACACTTGCAAGATAGTGATGTATATTGTTTTATTAAGTCTTCGAGTATGTTATAAAATTTTGTAACGGCTGTATTTATATCGGCCAGTTCAAGTAAAAACCAATTTACTTTATTTAATTCAAGTTTTATTTTAGTATAAAATCACATCTATGGAAATTTCTATAATATTGTTTTTGTGGGTTAATATAATAATATAATGTGGGTTAATATAATTGTTAGGAGTGAGTTCATTAACATTAATTTGCAGAGGCGAGTGGTGATCATCAATGCGAGTTAATGGTTCTGTCTCTTGAACTAGTAATATGTCATGAGTACATAAAATGAGATCCAGATATCGACCATTTTTATTTGCTATGTTATTGTGTTGACAAAGTCCACACAGTCCCAATGTGCTTAAAATGAGATTGGATTTCGATTCCATGGAGCCATCAGAATCCATATTATTACCAATTATTGCTGAATACCAATGTAGACCAGGAATGTTGAAATCACCCACTATTAAGTTGATACAGTCATCCCCCGAGGCTGTGAGAACGTCATGTATGTTGTCATAAACACTGATTAACCGATTACTTGAGATGTCAGGGCGTAGGTAAGAAACACAAATCTTAAACCTATGTCCTTGGTTATTGTAAGGTAAGATACTAATCCAAATATCCTCCACTGAACTGTCCCAAGACGTTTGCCGAATCACATTAAAATGCTTTTTAATTGCGACCAGAACACCGCCACCGTCTACCTTAGACGATGATACACTATCTCGGTCTCTACGAAAAACTCTATAACGACTGTCAAATAGTTCACTATCAAAAAAGTCAGTTAGGATTAGTTTTGGTTTAACACACGATATCATAATCGGTGTTTAATGTATTCAAATATAGATCTTTGGTTTTTGACTGATTCGGTTAACATTCTGGTAATAAACTAACATATTACTAAAAGTAAATTAGAGTAGAATAAATGCATTAAACAATAATAAAAACTAAGTTAAGACGATTAATTTCAAAGACTATATTATCACACCATTTTGTCCAAACAATTTTGATCTTTGATTAAAAACAGTACCTGAAGAGTCGTCCTTGCGAGCATAAAAACGTCCATATTTCACCAATACGTATTTGTAGTTTCTTTCCTTAGCCAGTTTTCTTGCAGCAGCATATAAACTTTTCGCATCGGGTCCTAGATGACATATATCGTTTGTTTGTCTGCGGGGATATTCAGGTGTTGTGAACTCAAGGGTTCATTCTTATGCACTTTATTAAATCTCCTGAACGCGGAGATTATGCAATCGCGGTGACGTTCCGTAGGCAATCTAACAAGTACACTGCGAGGACGTTTAGATTTAGGGTCTAGTTTAGCCACTCTCCGTATTGCACAAACTTCCGTTTCACTCATTGGCGTATTAATTTCTTCACACAGTTTCCTAAGTATAGATAGTAGATTTTCATTTTATTTTTCAGGTATCATTTGTATTTCGATATTGCGACTACGAGAGGCTCCCTCCAAAGTCACCAATCGACGTTTCAAGTCCCTCATTTTGAATATTTGAGTTTGTGGTTTACAGTAGATTAATATTTTTGTTAGTACTTACAAGATTTTGTTTTATATCTTTTTGTTCTGCAGAGAGAAAGTCAGTAGTCGCTGTAAATTCTGCTCTCAATCCCTCAATAGCTGAAGTTACTTCAGTCCGGATACTTGAAGTGATATCCTTCATCAATGCAGGTCTAAATTCCTCAAGCTTGGAATCAAACAGCGCATTAATTTGTTCAAAGATGATAACAACAGTGGCGGACGAAGTCTGCGGTGATAGCATTGAAGAAGCCGTAGCACCAGCTTGCGACGGAATTGTTTTAGAGATGTCCCTAATCACAATCTGTTCAAAATAAGACATATTAACGTCCTCACGGAGAGGCTCAAATTGATTCCGTATTGGAGTGCTATCATTTTTACGCCTATTTGTAACATTAACACATGTCGGACATTTCTAGGACTTGTTGAATTCCAAAATATGGTTCCTGTAGTAGGTAGATGTCATAATGAGACATGCGTATTGAAATAAGTGTTTACATGCAATACATATCAATAATTCACCTCTGTCAAGGCTTTTTTTGCATGCCGCACAATTCATTATTTACGATTATAGTAAGTTCACGCAGTTATCCAGCCAAAGTGTAAGCAAAGAACACTATTTAGTTTTCGCCTTGACAAGCAAAATAGTAAGCCTTCAGTAAGACAAGACCGATCACACAATAACTACGTAAGTCTATTTGCTTAATTGACATTGGATAGAATCAAAGTTCACATTAAACGTCTTCCAAATCCGTTACGACTTATAAAACGCAACATATACACAGACAATACTATTAGCTTAACGTTATTATGGTAAATATAACAAAACATTCACTTTTACCACTATTTTAATAAATAATTGTTACGAGCTGATGAATAGCGATGTTTACACGCAAGTACCCATATTCGTATTCGAGAAATAACCAGAAAGCTCACACAGCGTGACTAGAAGTCAGTTCTTTATTAATAGAATTAATAAAAGGTAATTTTTTATACATTTATGCTTAGTTATTTCGTAAATTGTGAATCCTATTAGCGTTAGTAATTACGCGCTACATAGAACAATAGGGTGCACACTAAGTACGTCTACTAGAACAAAATACATTTCATAGCAGACTACGTATGTATGTATCGTACGTAGCAGATTATGGTATATTTCCATTTAAGGCACATAGAAAGAAGAAGTGATGAAGCAGACGCCAAGGAAGACTAAGGCTGACTTATGAACGGAAATGTCTAAAGTACTCGCATACTAGGCAAAAATGTGTGAGGAGAATGATGAAATTTGAGGAGGCGGAAGAAGTATGTAAGGACCAAGACGCTTAGCACTCCGTCCTCTCTGACTACCTCGTTAGGGGTATACAGCTTGAAGATATGTATGTATGTATCAACTTATGCGAGCACGATTTAATTTTAAAATAACAAAAATATTCAAAATAGCCGTTGCCTGCGACTTCGTCCACAAGTAATTAAAAAAATTAATAAAAATTTCAAAAAAAGAAGAACTTCCTAGTTCATTTCTGTATACATATTATATACAGTTATGTATGTTCGGGTACAACTTATTTTTTATGAACCGATTTTAATTATTCTTTTTGCATTGAGTTCAGTCTCATTCAGTCTCATTTTAATTTCATTCAACAATTATACCAAAATTATCGCTCACTCACTTAAAACGAAACAGGGTTGTCAAAATCACTAGTATGTCAGGTCTAATTATGATTAGAAATCAGTTTGTATGGTCTACAAACTGATTTCTAATCATAATTTGTTAGTTTAAAAAATTTGTTTGGTGTAACATGTTAACAATTTTGATTACCTAGTTTAACTAGTACTAAAGAATTGATTTGCATTATTTAGTTGAAATGAAGGCAATTTTTAACAAGATTACGAGAAAGTCAGTCTAATAGTCATTGGTAAGCACGACAAAAATGCTGAAGTCATATTAAATACTATTGTACATAACATATTATTAACTAATCATTCGCTACCTAATAATAAGAAGCATCCAATTAACATCACGGTTGTTTCAATCACTGCCTAATTATATAACATAAAGGGTCACACATAAGTAAAAGCATATACAGCAGCTCGTTCTAGGTAAGACTGATACGAATCGACGCGACGGAGCGAAAACTGTGTTAAATTTTTTGTGTTTTCTCTACAAAGTAACACGGTATTAAATTGTCACGTGTAAATTTAGGGCAAGGGATTATGGACCTTTGAGGCGGAATCTAGATATGTACCTTCCCCTACCTTTGTAAAAATTATAAATTGTCATCCCGTTTATAAACCTTTGGTTACAATATACCACGTTCTTGAATTTGAGATTATGGATCATAATAGATTACAATATAATATTACCGACAATTACACAAATTACGGGACCCCAAACTAAGCACTAAGCTTGTACTATATCACACGACGCGACCTGGGGAGCTCCCATTAAAACCCAGACTTTAAGCCAATTAGAAAACTTTGTTTCCTAAATTAATCTGACCGAAGATCGAAGTTGGGCGAAATTGGCCGGAGTTGGAGTCACGGCGCAGTAGAAAGATACTCCGCTACTGCGCCATCAGACTAGTATGATGAAGAAACCAAGTTGAACTCAAATACACAACAAACAATTGAAACAATTGATCTTAACATGCTAATGTAAAAAAACAAAAAAATTTAGTTAATTAATTATCATATCAGGTTCGAAATCATTACATTGGTTTTTACATAATCATATTTTAAAGTTTGTGTTTGGGATAACAAGATTTTTCCTAACAGTTTCAGATCTAAGTTTTATTGATGAATGTGTCTTACCTTCTTTTTTACTAAGTGATTTGTCATTTATATTAAGAACTTAATTTTACATAAATCTTTATTTTCATCTTTATTACTTTTCGTAAAAAAAATTCGTAGATTTCTATCCAAAATGATCTAAGCATATCACTGAAATAACCGTCTTAAAATTAGAGCATTAAGTTTTTAATATTCAAAATCAAAATAATAAAATCTTAGAAGATGTTTTCTATTTCCATATTGCATTGTTTAGCTTCACATGTCTCCACGTTTGAAAAAACTTCCAAATTGGAAAGTCATCGTGTACATAAATAAAATGTTTTATTTGTATTCTTGGTATTGGAAAACTCTTTGCTGCGACTCGACTCAAGCTAAAAAATATGATACTCGTATTATGGGAAAAGTTGAATACAACATGATTTTAAACTCTCGTAATTTGGAATTCTATAAATCTAATACAAAGTCTATTATAAAAACTTAAATTATCTCTCCTATCTAAACTATCTCCTAGTTCAATAGAATATTAGGCACATGGTGGTATATTACCATATGATTTACCGAATCGAACAACCACGGGGGTACACACCTTGTTTTCGAAGCAACTCGTAGCATTTAAGAGCCTCCCATGTCTTTGTCATAATAAGAAATAAAGGCGAAAAATACTGTTTTAGAGAATACTTAACATTTTCATGAAAAATCTTTGTTATTCTAACTCTTTTAAAGACAAATTAGAGATCATCGCATCGAGGGTACAATAGAGAAATAAATCTCTATTATAAGATAAAGAAATCAATCGCACTCCGTGATTGCTGAGCTACAAAGTATTTCTTATACATAAGTGAAGACTTTATCGAGTAATTAGTTAAAGTCTGAGATGAGCTAAACTTAGCTTTATTTGAGATCTAGCAAGTTTTTACGACGAAACGGTTGCCAGACTTCTTATTTACTGTTTTTTTTAAGATGAAAGTATCATTGCTTCGTCGTTGCAACGCTGTATCGCTTAACAGGTTACCCAACCAGCCAAAGCTAGTTGTATAGAAGACCATAGAACGTTTCATAAAAACTATTTGGTGGTCCTATTAAAGGCCAAAGAAGGTTTTCTCCGAAAGAAAGTGGCGCAATTAGATTACTATTCAGTGTCGTAGTGGACCTGTAACAGTATCACGTCAATTTAGCATGTCAATTTATGTCTATACAATTGATGTAACAGTGACGGAGATCGCGATTTCGTGATGTACGGGTCACCGCATCGCTATTACAGTACTTTTTTATACTGTACAGGTGTTCATGTTTCCTTTACCTCACAAATATTCGTCATTTATTCTTTTAACATTCGGTCACAGCGCAGTGTAACAAGAACTTAAATATTTTTAACTTAAAAATACCAATATGTAGTAGTGAATAAGATATTTTTTATTTTGTTATTAAATGATTCGTCCCATATGGTGAAAATGATGTGCGACCGCAACTTTGTTGATAGACTAGAATTAGGTTTACGAAGAATTTTCAGTGCCCCTCGAGTTATTCAGTTCTTGCCAAAAGAATTATCAATTACAAACCAAAAAATTACTTCGAGTTTCCTTAAGACTACTATAGTACTTGTCATAACAATATTTTCTCCGCCATGCATAATGGATTCAATAATGAAATAAGGATTTCTTATAAGCTTGTCCTTGTGGCATTTACACACACACACACACACGCACGCACGCATGCACGCACGCACGCACACACACACACACACATACACACACACATATAATTTTAACATGTGTTTACGTAGGTGTTAAGCTTCACGAATATACAAAAAGAAATTCAAAATATATGCAGCATTTCCTCTAAAATAAAATGTTGGAGTTTTTTCAGATAAAAATTCCTCTGTAGAACACAATCGTTATTTAAAAGTAACATTTGTCTACCTTTAAGTGCCGTTGTTATATCATAAAAGAGATAGAAACTTTGTTATATTACCATTGTGTATTAGAAGGACTATAAAAATCATTACCCAACAATTCTGCTCTAAAATAGTGTCTTTGTGACAAGTATATCACTGAGACTACAGTAGGCATTTGAAAACTATTACAATACAGTTAAACTATATAAGCGTAATCAGAAACTCGACTATATCTTGAAATCGCTCTATTGCAGTGTTTTCGTAACCACTAACGTACTATGTACTAAAGCAGCGATCTGAAAACCAATATTACCACAATATCACCCTATTGTCTTCATCACTACTAAAACAAAGTGACTATAGCAGTTCGTTTGGAACTTTAATTGCACAAATCATTTACATAAGCGCTACTGCAATTACTTTTGTGAGTAATATAGCTGTACTAGTCGCTTTTGGGCTTGCTATAGTACCTGACTATAACCGTTGTATAAAATGGTGAAGTAAACCTTTACATCAATTGTTAATAGGTCATCTTTGCTGTATAAGCCTATAGAGCAAAGATGTAGTATCAAACGCTTTTATACAACAAGCTGTCACCGCTAAAACTTTAATACATCGTTTATCCAACGTTTTTGGTGTATAAGATTTTCTTATAGGACAGTTTTGCTGGTTGGGTAGTCTGAAAGGGCGGAGCGCTAAGCGTCGCGGTCCTTACATACTTCTTTCGCCTTCTCCAATCTCTTCTCTCAAATATTTCTCATGGTAGTATAGTTTTTCTATGCTTACCTACATTGTTTATTACTAAGGTTTTCACTACAGTACATAATCTTATTACTCAATTTTAATTGAATCGATTATCGATTTAAATTATTCATTCAATTAATTAGCGGACTTAAATCATGAAAGCACATTTTGTTACAGCGTAGTCTTTACTTTATTAAAATATCCGTAAAACAGATACAAAGCTGTACCTACAGTTGGGGCATTTTGTTTACAGTTTTAAAATGATGAATTCGTTTAATACGAGAGCCAGTAGCGGGGTCACGTCCGACGTTGGTTGCCTGTACAATACATCGCGACCACGGTTGAGATATTGCGTACGCTTCCGTTACTGCTGGCACATTCTGCCTATATCTTTCTCCAAACCGCAGAAGTACGTTTACGTTTTGGAATTATAATTATTTCATCTATTTTTACAATATACATATATATACATGTATATGTAATATATATATATATATGTAAAAATGTAGTTTCACTGAATTGTTACTGACAGAGTAATGTTCGAACAACATTTACACTAGGCTAGTTGACTGCATCTTAAACTGTATTTCTGTATTAATGGAAAGATAGCTTTAATATGATGAACATAGCTGTGAAAAAATTCGGAATTCGGAAGACATTATAGTACATTGAAAATACAAGAGCAAGAGATAACTCTTGCTGTCTTTTAAATTCACGTAGTAGGGATCGGACAAGGATAAGGTAATAGTTGATGGTTGATAGTGCCCATCGGACTTTAGTTGATAATACTAAACAAATTAGTTAACTATACAAGACTGTTTTGTAAATATTTCAACATTTTAAATTTGATAAAGTCAACAATTTCGAGGTTTGGTCCTATATTAAACCTTCCAATTTAGTAAAACTTTCGTAAAGAACAACTAAAGTACATAGATACGTTGATATTTACAAACTTAAAACTACACATTATCTTAAATAAAAGACTTCCTCAACGTTGCCACATAGAAAGCTGTCATTGCTTAAGGTACCCAGGAGACTGGGTACCACTAAAGTATTTTTTCAGTGTGACGTCATCCCCAACTCTAGCTTATCCTCACTCCATCCCCGGTATTACACAATTAATTCGAAATATTTTCTAACAGTTGTGGTCATGATTATTATTTACTTTATTTTCAAACATATATACCAATTTCGAAAGTTCCTTTCCTAAATAATACTGGCTGGAAATCGAATATGGGACCTTCGGCTGGGATTACGTTTTAATATTTCATCAAATGAAGACATTTGTTTTATTATTTAGGTACCTATTTATAATTTATTCCAAAAATTAAATGAACAGGAAATAATTGCTTATTTCAAAATTCTTACAAAAAGATTAAAAAGGAAATGTTGTGAAAAACATCATGAACAGCTTTTTGTATTAGAAATAATCGAATACTTCAATAACAGAGCATTCCAAGTCCTTTCGTGTTTTTTTAAATATGTGAAAAATATAAGCATTTACGTGAAAGTTTTCTTGATATGCTGCTGGAATATACCTACTTCGTAATATCAGGCAGTAAACGATTGTTCGCGATCAAAACCACGTTTTCCATACTCTACAACATCGTTTACCTATAAATCGTTGAAATAGAGCCGTTTGCAATATCAGAACGCATTATGTAAACGTCGAAAACACACTACGACTAGATATTTTTCTACCAACACAACAAATTACTACCTATAGTTAAAGTATTAGTTTGCTGTCGAAGATTGAGGAAAATATTGTTACTTATATTTCTATTAGATCTATCCTTATTTTTAAAGGGAAATAAAAACACGAAAATAACACGAGACTTAAACTCAAAAATAACATGAGAAACAAAAATTCAATATTCTGTGACTTGGGAGCGCAAAAAATTATAAGTAAGTTATTACAAGAATTGTTAAAACTATTCGCATTTATTTCAGAAAATGGTTGGATCCGATATAACAAGTAGCTACTAATTACCTATTTATTCATAAAGTCATTATCTACAATTCTACACTAATATAACAAATGGAATAGATTTTATTGTTTGTTTGTAATGGGTAAATTCAAAAACTACTAAACCGATTTTGAAAATGCTTTCACCTATAGAAAGCTATGTTATCAGCGAGTAAATGAGCTGTTATTTGTTTTCAAAAAAATGTTTACCCGTGCGAAGCCGGGGCGGTTTGCTAGTAATAAATATAAGCGGAAAAATGAAAACCTACCTTGTTTCCAATGAACATTTAGGGCCGTAAAAGGGTTTCTGACACATGGCGTACCAGTTTTGCAACTCCATAAAGTTAATATGTGCTACGTCGATATTTAGACTTATAATGGATGAGCGATTTGGTGCCCTAATGCTATCGGGTTCCGCCGGGTGCTACGCGTCGATTGCCTCATTAATATCCGGTCATATGTGTACACATCGGAGGTTATATTGGCGCGAGTCACGCCCTCCTGATCATTATGTGATCCCAATGCACATACAGTTTCGAGTTTGCTGATACGCCCGCTGGCCGTTGAAAATCAATTAATAGCTCAGCGACTTTATTTGCCTAAACAAAAACGATGGAGTTTACGATAACTTTAAATTTCTGTTTGATTTTTACTGCCATACGTATATACAAAATACTTACTAGATGCTCATTTGTTAAATCGTGTTTAAAATTTAGATACTGCTAGTGACCCTCTCTAGTTTTGCTTATAAAAAATGTGCTCGGAATATTTATTATTACCATTTTATTCGTTTTGTATTGTACTCTTTCAAGAAACTTGCTGTATGGTCAACAAGAAAATAACTATCAGTTGAACCGGTTTTACCAACGCAGCTTCGAGAATTTAAAACTCGATTTAAAAAGGATAAATTACGAAAACACCAACATGATTTTTTCAATTAAACTAATCAATGCGACTGAAACTCCGTTTGATTCTGTGCAGTAACTATTTAGTTCCTGTGTGGTGCGCGTGTAAAAATTAGATAGACTAAAATTTCCGTGTAGAGTCTCTTTAATGTCTTCTACTTACATGCATGAGTTATTTACAGTTTTATTAGCGTATAGAAATTTAACACCACTCCTTATAAAGAAAGCGAAATCTGATACTATTCATAACATCTAATTATTGTTCTACGAGTAAAAGTATATTCAAACATTTTTAGTATAACATATTTACTTCATAATAGATACAATTCATATTCAATGCTGGCCTGTATGTAATGTCATTGTATCTAGGAGCTCTGTTTACCCCTGTTGATACATAAGTAATAAACAGATGAAATGAATGAATCATGTATAGATATGATGTATAGAATATACCTACATGGATTATAGTAGGCTACATTGCGAATAAATGATCAGCCTGTTCCGAAAAGCTTTCTATATTATTTTAAAGAAGAAACTATTTACAAATTTAATAATATATACACACAAAACTACGAATACATACATGAGTAAAAATATCTGATATATATTTTAAATTTAAATTAAGAGTAGGTACTTTCATACACTGGCCATTTAGACCACCCATTCCCAAAGTGGGCGATAACGCCCCCCTGTGGGCGCTGCAGGCCTAAAGGGGGCCGGTAAGAGACCCAGAAAAAAAATGGGGGCGTTGTGTAGAGGCCTGGGGGGTGATTTGTAATTTCATTTAGCTAGGAGGCATCTTAGACAACGACTGCATGAGCTCTCGACTCAGTAGACAAAATAAGTTTGGGAACCAGTGATTTAGACGATTCCTTTGCGTGGAAACGCCTTCTACTCTTTTATTTCGAAATGTCCGACTACGAACATAATGCGCAGGCATATCATGTAGATACTTGTGTTAAAACAATTTTGCGTAGCAACCAAGTGAAACTAATGCAGACTGTAAACGACTTGGAAGCTAGCAACTTTAAACTGGTTACGTTGTGTACGTGACGCCGACTTAGTTGCAATGAAAATTTACAACTACTATTTGTATAATTACGAGTCTCGAATAAGATACTCTCTCACTTACCATGTAGTACCTGTATACTTCAGCTATAACATTAAATTGTTACAGAAATGTTGTATGGGTGTATACAAAAAAAAAAGTAAATTCAAACGAATCGAACTTAAAATAATATATAGGTAGGTTCTAGAGATCTTCAGGAAACTCACAATTTTAAATATATTTATGAAAAAAATTGTGTAAAGAAAAAAATAATTTAAACGTATTATAATCATATATACAGACCGTGACGCTTGGCGCTCGGTCCTCTCTGATTGCCTCGTTAGGGATACAGCGTGAAGATATGTATGTATGTATAATCAATAATCATAGTAACTCTTATGTTACATGTACAGGTATAAATATCATTTTTGACACTATACGAGATTCAAAAGGGGCCTTATTTCACCCAAAAGAGGCATTCCTCGCCTACCCTCATGCTTACACTTTGCCTACAAAGTTTATATAAGTAAATCTATGTTACATATTGTCAAGTTGTATCCCTAACGAGATAGCCAGAGAGGATGAAGCTCCAAGTATCGCAGTCCTTACATGCTTCTATTGCCTCCTCAAACGTTTATGAAGTTATTTAAGTCTATAAATATACAGACTTAGGTATACCTACTAAATTCCAAATGTATATAAGCAGTTGTATTAATTAGCACCGAATTCGTAAGTAAAGACACGCAATAAGTTAAAGCTATTGATAAATAAACAATCCCGTTAGTTGTATCGAGTACCCGAAGGGCCTTATTAATCTTTGTAGGTAAGTCGATATACAAAATGTTTATCTTGTATTGAATTGTAACAATAGGTTATTTTAAAATTTGTAGTTGACATTAAATTGCGAATTGTAAATAAGTAGGTACCAATCAATTAATTAAATAAAAAAAAACAATTAATAAAAAAAAACTAGGTTTTTATAGACTTAGACTAGAACGAAATATAGTAAACAAGATGACATTGCTGTTATTTCTGAATTTGTTGCTGGAATCAATTGTCTGTGCAGGGACCGAGCTAAATAAATTTTGTGTCTGAAGTGCGGAAGGAACAAAAAGCTGTCACTTGGTCACGTACATTGGCCTGATGTATTACTTGACATTATGATATTATACGTTAGCAGTAGAATATGTAATATTTTGTTGTTTTTCTTTGTATCTTTTAAAATGACACACACGTTCATTAAGCTTAACCTTTATCTGTATATATGTATATATACAGATAGAGGTCGACTCTATGTAGAATGCTACTACTAGTTCTAATTTAGACGCAGTCCTTTCGTGAGAGGTTCTCAACATATTGGCAACGCATTGTATATATTCGTATATGTTTTATTAACTTTTATTTTATTTGAGATATACTTTGAGATATTTTATTGACTTGAGATATAATGTTATGAAGATGAATGCTTGATCTGGTATTTTAATATTCTGAGAATAAATAATAAATGATTACTGGGTACTTGTAATGTCGTAGAAAAATTTTTCTGTAACACCCACTGTTATTAAAGAAGATTAATGTTGTCACGTAGCACGTCATTCGATGGAGACATGAGAAATGTAAGTAATATGAACTAAATTATAGATAGCTTCAACTCGCCTCACCGACTCTCTCGCTACGCCTCAAAAAGCTGGAACTACTTGTATTAAAAAATATACTGGAAGACTCAGTCTAAAATTTTAAAGATCTAATGCAATTTTTGGGGTTCTGTAGCCAAAAAGAGAACGAATGAATGAAATTGTACATCTGGGGAGTGCGTTTTCGAGGGATGGAAGATATGAATTGGATGTGGCGAGACGGGTAGCAGCTGGCAATAAAGTGAACGGTGCTCTGTCCGCATTAGTAGGCTGTGTGAATATATGTAACTCAGCCAAAATGCTGTATGGCCATTTTCGCTGAGTGCGGTGGCATGTGGTGATGGTTTCAATTTTATTGTATGGTAGTGAGGCTTGGATATGCCCGAAAACGAGTGAAAGTAAGATTAATGCAGTAGAAATGCGATCACTAATAAATATGTACGGTGTCACCGTTGCGAACAAAATAAGCAATGAAGAGATACGCAGTATGACAGGGTTCTACGACAGTGTTATTGTAAAAATGAAGAAAGGAATGCTTAAATGGTTCAGGTACATATAAAGAATGAGTAATGAAAGACTGATGAAGAAAAGCTACAGAGCGAAAGCGAAAAAGAAGCCAAGGAAGGCCAAGGCTGACTTATGAAGATGAAACAGCCAGAGTGTTAGCTGACGGAAATGTCAAAAGCACTCGCATATCTAGGCGAAAGTGTGTGAGAAGAATGATGCGATTTGAAACAGCGAAAGAAGTAGGTAAGGACCGCGACTCCGTTAGGGATACAGCATGAAGATTTGTATATTTTTAGATAATTATATTGCTTTTTCGTTTCGTTTATTTTACACTAGCTGTTCCCAGCCAAGCTTTGCTGTGGCTCAGTAGGTATATTAGTTTTTATTACTCATACGGGATAAACAGTATCTAAACGCACATTTTTGCGGTTGATAAGTAGCTATTTTCTCTCTTTACAATTTGAGTGCGACAAATTTACTTGTCGCGCGCAAATTTTGCTTGGTACACGCTAATTCATGATTTAAAAAAAGAATGTAAAATGTATATCTAAAAAAAACACAATCGATTTTAATACCCATTGACATCACTGTGAAAGATAAAGAAAATCTTGATTTCGAAGTTTTAGATTAATATAATAGTAAATAATAATACAGTAGTACTCACTAAAATACTGTGTTGGCATGGTACTGCCTCAGATTTCCTTTTGCGAAAGTCCATTTCGAATATATGTCATTGATATTTATTTCTATAATTGTTGCACATATTTCGGCAAAATTCAAATCGATTTAATCAAAGAAACGTTTTTACATAAGTTTAGACTCGACCGGTTAATTTTCTTAGTAACCCGCTCGTACAGACACGTAACTATTTATTAGAAGGTAGGTACATGTTATAATATTCGTTACCGGTATGTTTATCACTTTAATTCCAATACAACATTTTCTAGTTTTTAATAGCGTTGCTGCCAATTTGTTGTCGACCTCATTCACATTTGCCAATAAGACGTCCAGTTAAACATGAAAGCACGTACGAATTTCATGATATTCCGCGTCCAATTCCTCCTATTTGCTCTATTTGCGTGGTCGCCGCTCTGCTAGCTGGCACGTGTGCCTGAAGTGAGAAATGAAACGAAATAATTCAGCACACTACTAGTGTGAGTGGATTCATATCAAGAGTGCAATTATTTTTAACACAATATTTTATGCTGATAATGTAAAAAAATTGTCCAATATTTGACGATATTATGGTGAAGATGAAATTATCTAACTTCAAGTCTTTATTGTTTAAACTACAATTTCCATTGATATAATAAGCCTATCGTTAATATAAAAAATACAGTTACAGTATATAAATGAATATTATATCGAGCATTTCTCACTAGCGATCTAAATATTGTGATTAGCTTTCAGAGAATTTGAAGCCTTACTCATAGCCTTACTTACGGAAAAATATAACGAAAATCTTATAGATTTGCAGTCAAAGTCAATTAACCTTTGAAAATTGACATTTTATAAACATCGTACCTAATTTTCTGTGCACGATTCCAGTACTTAGGTACCTACCTAAGTACGAGCTCGAATCGTGTTTATTATGTTTTATTTTACACAGCAGCGATTTTTTTTATTTATAAATTTATTGTAACAAGATGTTTAAATGTTTTAAAAATTCAAAAAGTTTTGAAACGTGTAAAAATATTTCTGATAGAAAAAATATTTGAATTCTTAAAAGGTAGAATTACTTATTGTAATTCTTGTTGTAGGTATATTATATTCATAAATTATGCCCGTAAATACATATATTATACTTTATATACGACCATACCTCTGACGAGGTAGTCCTCTCTGACTACCTCGTTAGGGATACAGCGTGAGGCTATGTATGTATGTATGTATGTACATATGACCATGCAAGAGATAAAACCTTAATACCAGAAATATACATAAAATAAGTAGATTACTTAAAGCGACAAAAGTGCGTTTGATTTTTTTTATAATGAAGTGCCTTATTAAGTATAATTAACAGAAAAGAAATTTAAACTTGTTATATGAAACAACAAAAGTAACGACTTCATAGGAGATAAGAATATGAACCCGTGAACATGCACTCACTGGCCTGTAATAAATAGTAACTATAAAATTGCACTGTGCATTATTACGAGTTTTTAAAAAACATTAACTGTCGTATTTTTTTGTCAATATTCTTCTCAGTACATACTCTTTTCAAACCGGTTATTGATTAACTTTAAAAAATATTTTGTAATGTGGAATAACTGAACAAAAATTATTTGATATTGAATGACTTAATATCAAAACAAAATATACGGACACATTGTGTTTGTGTTTATTGTGTCTTTACCAGGCGTTATGACTTTTCGTAAGCTGGGAATCGTTTATTAGGGAGTCGATTTACGCGGCATCCTATAAAAAGTTGGCTCGTTCGTGCCCACCTGCGTCCTAACTCCGCCGCGGGAGGCTCGACATTGCCCATAAAATGATCGCTACACAGATTCACGAATGTTCATGTAGTTTGAAAAGTGTTTTGTTAGATTTACAAATTGGATTTGAAGGGTGTGGAATGGACTAACGCAAATATTTAATAGAAACATCAAACAAAGAAGGTGGTTTAAAATACTAGTATAGGGAACAGTTTAAAGAGTAGGGATACAGAGTCCAATTTCGTCAAGATCTACACTACATTGTGGCAATTTTTTATGCATATTAATGATGCGGTTCTCTTGGATAACTAAACTTTTTTACTATATGATTCTTAATTTATACTTAAATGTATCATAATAATTTTTCCGTTATCCAGTCGTATAATATAATATAACATTCAAAAACACATCTAACAGAAATAAAATAAAAGACCGGATAGTGCTCAAATAAATTCGTTTTACTACTCTGTTAAGAAAGTACCGAGAAAAGATCAATAATACACGAAATGTTAGTTATCAAATCCAAATTTATTTTATCACCTTTGAAACGATACATTACGCCAACGAATAATCCAATCACCAAAACATTGTTTAAACGCTTTTTCCGGAATTGAGTTCAGTGCTCGCCGCGAATTCTCCTTTATGTATTCTACCGAATGAAAACGGGTGCCACGAAGTGGTAATTTGAGTTAAGAAAAAAGAAAGAAGTCGGCTGGAGCCATATCTGGTGAATAAGGTGGTTGCTCGATGGTATTTGTTGAGTTTTTGGTCAAAAATTCGTTCACAATGATGGCCTTGTGAGAAGGCGCATTATTGTGGAGCAAAATTCAAGAATTTTCTTTCCACAAATCTGGCCTTTTTTGTCGAATTTGCTTTCTTAAACGCCGCATAACGCCCAAATAGTATTCTTTATTTACCATTTGACCTTCCGGCAAGAATTCCAAGTGCACAACACCGCGATAGTTAAAGAAAGCAGTCAACATGACTTTGACTTTTGATCGACTTTGGCGTGGTTTTTTCGGTTTCGGTTCAGTTAGAAGGCGCCACTCCGAAGCTTGTTGACTAGTTTGCATGTCAAACTCGTAAACCCACCTCTCGTCACCAGTAACAATGCGTTTCATGAATGTTAGGTCGGAATTGACTCGTTCTAGCATGTCCTCAGCGACTCTTATGCGATTGTGTTTTTGAAGAAAATTCAGGTCTTTTGGGACTAGCCGAGCGGCTAAACATTTCATACCCAAGTGATTATTTAAAATGGTATGGATCGACTCGTGAGACACAGAAAGTTCGGCGGCTATCTCTCTCAAACTTGAATGAGGATTTTCAGTCACTATTTCCTTCACTTTTGCGATGTTAACTTTAGTTGCAGACGTTGATGGCCTACCAGAGCGAGGCAAATCTTCCATCACATCTCGACCGCTTTTGAACGCTTTGTACCACTCATAAGCACGTGTTTTTGATAAAGTTGATTCACCGTAAGCCTTCTGTAACATTTTCAGTGACTCCGAACTTGAAATTTCATTGGCGATGCAAAATTTAAGACAAACTCTTTGTTCGATTTTTTTGTCCTTTATGAATTTCGCAATATACACTAGAAAGATATTACTAAAAACAGCACTGTATTTAATCTAAATAACAGATGCAACTCAAACTCCACGCCAAAATGGAAAACAGTTGTGCCAATCTAACGACAACCAAAAAAAAAAACAAAAAATTGAATTTGGAACCATAAACTAATCATCCATTCCTGATACTTTCTTGACTGAATATACACTGTTCATATTATTCTCCTTTTAAAAACTAAACTAAAATGTTTCATTTCACTCAAAATAATAAGGGGACATAAAAAATAAACAGGGTTAAAGAATTTTTTGGGTGAGACAATGAAATTCAAGGTTATCCAAGATGGCTGTATTCTGATACAATTTACTTTTTTTAACTATGGAAAAGACAAACGAACATTCAGTTTACGTGATAAATGGATTGAGGCACATGGACATATTATGTCCATATACATAATGTCCTTATATAGTATATACGATGTCAAGGGTAAGAAAACGCTTCGGATTGCAATTGTGTTGGTAGACCTGAGGCCAAAAACAGAATGCCACATCGGAACACAGTACTAAGCATTGCTGCTTGATAACAGGATTAGCGAGTAATATGGAGGTAGCGATGAAGACGGATCCTATACAAGATCTTACCACTTCTTTCTACTTCAAGATCTTACCACAATTTTACCACAGCAGAACTATTTATTTTAATAAAACTAAGTGAAATAAAATAGTCTTAATCTGTTCCTTTATATGTTAGAATAAAATCAAATAGATTTGCTTCCTTATACTTATGCTTGCGAGTAATATGGTGGTAACGATGAAGATGGATTCCGCACAAGATCTTACCACTTCAAGATCTTACCACAATCATACCACAGCAGAACTACTTTTTTTAATGAGACTATGTTTTCATAAAATAGTCTTAATCTGTTCATTTATATGTCAGAATAAAATTAAATAGATTTGCTTCCTTAATACAAGTAAATTTTTCTTTTCCTATTGCGCAAATAAAATTTTCTTTTCATTCACAGTCACAAGGAACCTTGCCTTTAACATATTTATTGGAAGAATTCTCCATTCAATGGAGGACACGTTTGGCAACCTTGTCGCCTACGACCATCGACGTTTAAATTAACATTAACGATAATGAATATGGCCGTTATTGATCTCGTATTTATTGAAGTTCACGCTAATATGCCGTTAGGTAAACTAAAACTTGGGACAATGTAAGTTTCGTTCATTGTTATAGGCAAACTGTATGATCAAATTAGTTCATAGTCAAACAAGGATTAGTTATTCACTCATATACATATATACTCTCTAGTCTTTCTCTGTGAATTCGCTTAAAATAATTCGAGTGAAATGTAGCTTATAATTATGTTAATGAATGGTGAATTATATTAAAATTAATGAAGTGTACATTGCTTTTATATTAAAACAATAAACATTCTCAGTTTAAAATAACGTAATATTTTTAGCTAGTTGTTAATCCCCTGTGCTCTTTCCCGCAACGTCGTTTCATAAAAGTTAGTCAAGTACTTTTCGACTTTACTTCAACCAAGCATTGTTTGTAATATTAAAATGTACTTTTCAACTTGAACTTTATAGGCCCTACTAGGCTCTATTTTAAATTAATGAAACATTTTAAATTTATATATATCTATAAACAAAAACATGCAATCAAAAAATGTATTTGTAAATGTTTTTCCTCCTTGAAACTGTGATAAAAACTTGAAATTATTAACGAAATTGACAATTTGGTAGTAAATTATACCGTATTATTATTTACACCCATAATGTCGTTGCTGTTCATCGAACACAGAACACACATTAAGTACAATCTCACAGAACGCGCACTTATGTTATTCAGATCGTTTTACAGTATTTAATTTGTTCAGAAAATCGGTCAATATCAATAACAATTACAGTGTAAAATAAATTACTGTCTAATATGCGTAATAGAATAATATGAATAATGAAGACAGGAATGCTTAGATGGTTCGAGCACATAGAAAGAATGAATGATGAAGGACTGACGAAGAATATCTACAAAGCGAAAGCAAGTGGTAAAAGAAGCCAGGGCTGACTTACGAAGATCAAATAGTCAGAGTGTTAGCTGACGGAAATGTGAAAGGCACTCGCATACTGTAACGAGCCTATGGTAGTCCTATATAAAAATAGGCATATTTCAGGCTATAAATAAGCGCATATAATAATAGACTATATAAATATTATCCGTATGTACTACGATGAATAACCAAATTTTAAGTAACAAAAGGACGAGAGCTGTTGTTCTAAGCACCATGGGAAAGCGCGTGCAATTTAAAACGATTTACAATTTTTTTGTTATATTCGACCGTCTCATAAACCATGCTTAAGCACTTACAAACGTCCAAGTAATTGAAAGACAAGTTTGGAGAAAACGAGAGATATCGCCACATGTGCAAGTTCTTTGTCTCCAACTATCGGTATGGTCATAAATTTAACAAGTTTATTAGGGGTTAAGTGTTTTGAGGAATATTAGAAATGTTTGACAAAAAATTGAAATACTACAAAAAAAATAAATGCTTGCGAGTTTTGAAGAGAGAGCGAGGCGTTGGTGAAGGGACTGGACTTTCAGCCACGGCGGAGGATGGACGTCCTAGTACCGCGATCTGGATATTTGCCTAATACTGTGCATAGAATTAAATAATACAAGTGATATTGATACAGTGAAGTCGCATTACTAGAGGACCCCGGTGAGCCCGTTCTGATTTCCATGCTTTATATAATTACTATATATTTGTTACGAATTTAATTATATATAAATATGAATAATGTATATTATGTACAAATCTAAAACCTCCAATTCACTACAGGAGTTCTTTGAACCCTCCATGACAAAGCGAACCATGGTATATTCCTATCAGCCATCGAATGTATATTTGATTATTTATAATATTTATACAAACGCACTAACCTGCGCAGCGTCATAGTATCAGCTGTGATTTCCTTCGTTCCCTCCATAAATGAGGACGAACCATATTGTATGAACAACAAATCTAAACAGCAACTTGTTGACTACATTATTATATTATAATCGACAACAACCCATCAGAATTGTGGAACCAATATTTTGTCGCTGTTGCCCATGAGCTATGACCCGGGACGAGCTACGGAAACACTATCGCTATATGCGCAACGATATATTATACCTCATCAAGAAACCAACGACATTATCTACAGAACCGAGCCTCTCAGTGGTTTATACGACTTGTGCACGTGACACGATGAGTATCAGGTTTCACAATTCCTTAGAAACGCAACAAACAGTAAAACCTATGAATAACGGTATTTGAAATTTATTGAATGGAACGTACCATGGTGGACTGCCACATGCACTCAACTGTTTTACACAGGGTCTCGCGACTCTAAACCATTACTGCACATTTGGTGACTTCAGCGTGCTCTGGTGGGCGATGCAACTCACTGGCGCTCATGACGGACCTACGATGATTAGGAACCCGGATCCTTGAGCGATACCTGCGGGTGCTCTTGTGTACGAAAGGTGTACAAAAGTCTAGGACGGAGGGGCGCCATGTGATTGTATCGTTATAAGACCCGGACCACGCTGGACCACTCCACCAAACATTAAACCATTCTGCCATCGGAGGCAGGCTATTAGGACACTTACACAACGCCTAGGTCAGGCTAGGGCCCCTAATACCGTCGGGTGGTGGAAGTTGAGCGAAGTGTATATTAGAGGGGCGCTGTGGTTTGTGCCTTGGCTCGTCAATTCCAATGCCGACTATAACTTAATATTATAAATAAATATCATAAGCATGACTTATTATCACGAATCATACAAGACAACTCTCCGAAGTCCCCACATGGCGTGCGGATGGATGAGTCAGCCTTTGATATGCACGGTCGGGTTGTAGGTGTGTTTGGGAGACCCGAATGCCCCCACGATATTAGGATATTATCACGGCTGGCAGAACTAGGTCTATCAGACGGGGCCTGATTCGCCTTGTTGTGCCAAGACTGTTAAATCTTATTGTTCATAGGAAACCTTATTATACGAGTACATATTTTATGGTATTGATAGTATATTGTGTACATGCTTGCATGATTAATAATAAGTATTATTAGAATTATATGCTGTCTTATTGGAATAATTATACGTCTCACTGTGTCTCTAGTAATTACTCATTCCTCATGAGCTAGAATAGACTTTAGTTGTGTGAACCGACTACCACGACTGGCCGACAATTAGACGTGCCTAGAAGGGAGAACGGGATTCCTGGAAACTAAGATAAGACGCATGCTTTCTCCTTTCTCTCCTATAATTTAAAATTATAAGTGTATACTATATTTCTTTATGTTAATGATAGACGAAAAGTATTATTCCACAACATTAGGGTCCGTATTAGGGAAATAGACGATCACGCCTTGGCCAAATTATATTAGACAAGATCTAGATAGACCTAGGTATCCTAAGTTAGGACACTAAAGACTAAGGTAGTGATAGGAAGCTATGATGTAGGGGATTACAAATTAAATAGGTAGGTTGGGCGAGCGCGAATAGATGCGTGACGTCCGTGACGCACACCAACAAAAGGGATGGTTGTATGTGTGGTTGGTGGGTGTCGTTACAGAATGGTGCCGTGACCAGGATTACACGTCAGTAAATTTGATGTCGTATCGGTATCAAAACGTGTTAAAAAGAACTGATTCATTGGGTTACTACTAAACACAACGTAAGATACTTGAACAGCGTAATAAGCACGTTTAGGGCAAATTGAACACAACGTAGGAGATTTAGATTTACAGTAGTAGGTGCGTTTAGGATCTCAATTACGACGTAGGAGTTAGGCTTAGACTATCGTAGTCGACTAGGATACTAGGTATAACGTAGGCTTTAGATTACCTTAGTCGTCTAGATTAATCAGTGTAACGTAGGCTTAAGACTTTATTATTCAACTAGGTCATTACTTGTAACATAGGCATTATATTAATACAGTCATATAACGTAGGTTGGCGTTTCCGTCGGAGGCGTAAATTGTATTGTTAGGTTAGGTTACTGACTGCCCCGTTGAAGACACAGCGTTAAGATGCTTTGTTATTGTTGTTGCTGACAGTACATATGAGTATAATATGTAGGTTTGTTATAATGGGCCCAACTGTCGGATCGCAGAAGTGTTATGGAAATTTCATGGCACGGTGGGAGAGCGCAAAGGGACTGATGAGGGATCGATTTGGAAATCGATAGCGGGATGTGGTACCGCAGTACTTCATGTTTTATCTACCCTGTCTATCCGGTAGGAAATTAGGCGTGAAGATATGTATGTATTTATTATACCGTATTTTAAAAGAAGACGTTTCGCTGGGTTTCATAGCTAATGTCCCTTTTTCAATAAGTGCCCACATGTTTGCAACTAAATTACTGAAAAAAAAAGGGAAGAGGAGTTCTGGTCAGGTAGACGCAAGCATCGGGGTGCTATTAAACTATTGTTTGAATAATGTATTGTTTGTTTGTTTCTATTGCGTTAGTCTCTTGAACCACCGAGTTATGATTTTATGAGTTAGATGTGCAGGGTATTGTGAGCATTTGCGTAATTGTTATATTGAAATTATAGCTGCAATAATGTAGGTATGGTACAAATTCTGTCCCTTTGAGTTATTTAGAAACCGTGTGGACCAACCCAATTCGTTTTGGGAGACCTATAGGCATGTTCATCAAAATCGGTAAACTAAAAATTACATAGGGTGATTGAATAGATCTGGAGGTAGATTGAGTGGATGTAATGTATTGGAGCTGTAATATAGTCGAGATGGTGCATAATGACCATACCTGTAAGTCGTTAGATATAAGTAGAATTAAGAATAAAGGTCTAGAGATGGAAGTGAGTTGAAATGGGATAGACCCGATAGTAATAGATATAAGGAAGTAGAGATGTATCGTTAGCGTACGAATAGAGAGTAAATTGCAAAGTAAGATAGAATATTAATTTAGGATAGATGTTTTATAAGTGAGTAATGTAACGGATAGATATAAGAAGATAGATAAGAAAGATGTAATGTACCTAGTATAATAATAAATAACAAAGTTGAGGATAGTAAGAACAAGATAAATAAGGAAGTGGTAGTACTGGCCTTGACTTGAGTTAGGGGAACGAGATTAAATAAATTAAAAAAAAAAAACATGTATTGGATCTAGTATTAAGGTTGTTATGTGTTCCTTATATGCATTGTGTTGTAAGTTAGTATGTATTTATTGTCGCCTAAGTGACGTCACCCTAGGGGCGTAGGGGCGTATACGTTTATGTAGTATAAGTTATGTAGTGAAGGCGGTGGCCTATGCGCAACAGCTAAACACAACTTAGTTTGAGTTTCGGGTCTAAGTAAGACTTTCCTTGTGTAGTCCAACGAAAGCGACGTGCCTTGGAAGGTCGATTTGGTGATGAGACACAAAGGGCTTTGTGCAGCAGTGGTAGTTATACATTGGTGTGTTCAATTGATAAATTCAGATGGTGCTATTGCTTGGTGAAAGACACGTTTAGGCACATAGATGTAAGAGAGATCATAGGTTATGCCTAATATAGCGGTAGATATACGGGCACGCAATAATGTAGTAATTAGAACATAAAGTTGAACGTAAGTAAGACTTACAGGCATGTTGTGATACTGTTAGGGAGTGATGTTAATAATAAGGACATTGAAGTTGTAAGAAGTTAAGTAACGTTACCGCTAGGGGCGTGCTTCTGATTTAAAAATATTTGTAACAAAGAGAATAGAATTATACGTAGCGATTTAGTTATAATATGCTAAGTGTTCAGAAATAAAGTATTTACGGTATAACTTATTTACGCCATGCTACGCTTGGCGAGTCTGCTCTAACTTAAATATCCTGCCCACATTATTATTGACAAGATTGAATCTTTTATTTTTGTTTGATTATCAACATCATTTTCACCATCACCCTAAGCATTATTATAGTGATCATTAATTTTATATGTTGACCACTGTCTGAGGTTGATTTAGTATTAGATGTTACCTAAGTGTTAGGGGGCGTGTGCTGGTAAAAGTGTCCGCTCTTATTAAGTAGGTAAAATTAGAAGTACTTCCGCGACTCAAAAAAAAAAAAATGAGTCATTGTTAATTATATTGTAATCAATAAATTTAGGTGATAATAGAATAATTGCGTCTATAAAATAGATGTACCGATGTTAGGGGCGTATATTGCATTACTCGTATTTTATAGGTGTCGTATGATGAACAAGTGGTTCCAGGAAATAAAGGGATCGAATCCAATTGCTTAGCATTCAATTACAAATAATAAATTAGGAGTAGATTAAGTTACATTGGATTGTGGAACGAATTATTATTTACATATTTCGGTTGTGTTAGGGTGTAGGGGCGTGTATAGACCTATCGCAGACACTTGAGAACTAAGTAGAAACTGTAATCATGTGTTGTGTATTTTATTGTACTATCTGCGTCTGAGCTTACTGCACTGCTGTGAACTTACCGTGAGTAATCAAACAGATTAAGATGCACTGGGTATCGTTAGAGTATTGGGAGGGAGTAAGCATGTAGGTGTGTGTGTTTCTTATTAGTGAGAATACTTTCAAAGCCACGCTAGTATTGAGATAAGTCTAAGCAGGTGTTATGTTAATTTGAATAAGTGTGTTAGTATGTATGCTATCCCAGGAACTGGATAAATCATTAGTAGGATTAAGTCTTATGAAGGCCGTTTGATTCCATTCTGGACCTAGAAATATTGCGATGTAAATTATTTTAAGAAAAACTTAGATTGGTCTGGCTTAAGTCAAGAGCTCTTAGTGTTGTAAAGTGATTATCATGTATGTTATTTGATAATTTATAAATAGGGAGATTTGTTACACGGTTAAACCCGAGATAATTAGTGCTAGATCGGATTGTGCGTTCGTGCTATATTTGGGCATAAAGGTCATATTAGATAAATGCCACTGTGACAGGTTGAATAAGATTTCATTTAGTTAGTCTAGATTGAGCTAACTAAACTAAACACGTTGAAATTATTTTACCATCATTCGATGAGTCAAAACAGGCGCAGCCAAATGACATCGAGTACGTAATACTTATAGTGGACGCAGTGGTTTAAATGTTGCAGGTTTATTCGTTACCTTAGCAAAATTGATGCAGGAAAATCTAGACTAGTTACATGACTGAGCTATGTGCCCTTTACTGTGTTAGAGCAGAGAAATCACATTAGGAAGAATCGCCGAGTTAGGTAGGCTAGGTTTTAGATCGGTCTAGACTAGATTGAACCAAGCTAGATTAGGTTAGCCTAAAATTACTCTACCGATATTCAGTGAGCGATATGCGGCTCAGTCAAATTATATCTACTGCATAATACCTCCGATGGGTTCAGTGATTGAAATGTTGTACGTTTGTTTGTTACCTTAACAGAATAGACGCAGGGAAATCTAGACTATTTACATTACTGAGTTATGTGACATCGTAAAGCGGTGAAGTGCTGGACAGGAGTGTGTGAAGACATGTTAGCCATGTAAGCGGAATAATGTGGCTATGGTTATACAAATGTATCTTTGAGGAAAATTGTGTGTATGTTTGTTTGCATAAGAATAAACCGGGTTTTGATTTTCTAAACCTGCTATATGTTTGTTCGTAATAAGCCCAGGAATGTCGAGTGAAGCTGCTGTACGTGGAGTTATTAAAAATAATTTGAATAATGCTAGACTACACTGTATGGTTCTATGTAAGGAGATTTATTACTGATTACGAGGTACTCGAGGCTTATGGAATTGTACAATGTTCCACGCACACTGTCCGCTGATTCCAAGTTAATGAAAAACAATGTACTAGCAAATAATGATCTAGTGAAATAGTGATGTACTGTAAACAGTAGATGTAGACGATAATGATACTATATGAAGGCGCCCCTACTGCTGAGAAAGAGTTCCCTCCAGATCATGTTTGTTATTACTTATAAGATACAAACTTGAAACATGTGTTGTATATATTCACTATTTATGATGTACGATTGCAAAAGGGGAATATGGTGGGACTCGGGGTCAAGCTGAACCGATTTTGTATTGTAGTGGTGAATCTTCGTAGAGTAGGACATTTTAACAGTATGCTAAACATTCGCGTGCTGTGGTGGCTGATGATATCAAATATGAAGCGATATGTGGATTTTAATGTCATAGTTTCATATTATTATTGCGCAAGTGATTGCATAATATAAGATTAATAGATAAGTGAACGAAATAGAAATTGGTCGGTGCCACTATTAAGAGACAAATGTGTTAAGGCACACGGCCGCAGATGTTTGAACTAACGAACATTTGTAGGTATCGTCATTGATCGCTATATACAAGAGTTCTTATAGATCCGGGCCTGTAATAGTTAAGTGTTTTGTCAAGGGTTAGTGTTAGTGAGACTATAGCACCAACTTTCATGTCGTACTAGATGAATCGCTAGCTGACTAAAGTCGCATTGTGTGATTGTCGGTGGTTATTATTATATACAGAAGGTATAAAATTGTCAAGATATTGGACATATCAAGCGCAATTAGGAATCTCAAAGGCGATATTAACAGTGAGGCCCACTTAGGAGTTGTTACGAATTGTGCACGAGGGACGTGGATTAAACTGAACCGAGTTACAAATACCTGACTCTTATAAGAGAAACGATGAACCTGTCTGTCTGTCTATTTGTCTGTCTGTCTGTCTGTCTGTTTGTCCGTCTTTCTGTCCACGAGTTTGTCTTCGTGTAGGTAAGATGGTTTGAACTCGAGGCGGAGTGGAGAGTGAAGCATAATATGCCATTTCTTCTGTTGAGTAGATAGACGCAATTAGTGTTATGTTATATAGACGTCATAAATAATAGATTGTGAAAATAAGGCTGGTCAATAAATGTTATCAGTTACTGACATGTTGTGGGCGCTCAATGCCCAGGAAATTGTATTGTAACGAGTCTAATATCAACGAAGACGCGGTGAAAGTTAGTTATAAATTAAGATATAATTGCGACGCTAGGTTATGTCCCTAAACAAACAATGCGTACTGTAATAATTTTAGAAAGGTCAACATGTGATCTGAAACGAAGGTCATAAAAATTAAACTATATTGCCTGATACTAAGGACTGAAAGACTTATCTTGTGAAATGGCAAATCAGAGGAGTGTCAAATTTCTTACAGGATCCCTTTCCTATAGGATCGTAAACATAAGAAAATTGATTCAATAGATAATAAATCAACGATTCCTATTTGAATTATCATAGAGTGATGCGACTGTTCTTATTAGAGTATTGGTGGACAGCTCTCACACATTATCATACCACAATCGCCATCATAGAGGACTTACCAGACGCTCATCGAGTTCTTCACTGTGCATGATGAACGTTTTCTTACTTTACATAATGAAATTAAAAATACATACACCTGTGGATCTTATATTTTTACAACCCTCATTAGGTTATACCATTGTTCATTGTACTGTGCAAATAGGGGTGGAGGCAGTGGTAACATCAAAGATTTCAACTAACTTCAGTTATTGGAAACATATGTTCCCAATTCTCATGATACGTTTATGTTGGCACTACTAGTACTACTAGTTTCGGACTTTTTTATGACAGTTAGCCGTAACGCTACTCTCACTGGACTCAAATGGACGTGAAACAGCCTAACGTCAGTTATAGGCAATTAATTTTGAAGCAACGTTACAAATTTTATGTCCAGCAAATATGCTAGAGTCGCTAATGGGTTTGAAAGTATAGGAATTAGTTCCGGAAAAAAAAAAAATTTTGATTATTTATATTGATATATTGATATTAAAGTTAGTGATATATAAAGACAAGCGGAGGTGAAGAGTTGGTTCGAATCCGATGATGCCTTTCAAGAGTATAAAATTGCTGTTAGCTTTCATGTCGAGACTAAAGATCAATTTTATTTGTAAATACACTCGCCTACACAAGATGTTTCTGAATGCAAAATGTCTAACCTTACAATCCTTTAGTCTTGCCTAACATACCAAGCCTAACTTAGCAATTCTACGTAAAGATTCGGTGATCCTAGGGTGAATTTTCCTGACTTTTCCTTTGCAATGAAAAGCCAATAAAATTCAAGGGGCGTCTGTAACGAGCCTATGGTAGTCCTATATAAAAATAGGCATATTTCAGGCTATAAATAAGCGCATATAATAATAGACTATATAAATATTATCCGTATGTACTACGATGAATAACCAAATTTTAAGTAACAAAAGGACGAGAGCTGTTGTTCTAAGCACCATGGGAAAGCGCGTGCAATTTAAAACGATTTACAATTTTTTTGTTATATTCGACCGTCTCATAAACCATGCTTAAGCACTTACAAACGTCCAAGTAATTGAAAGACAAGTTTGGAGAAAACGAGAGATATCGCCACATGTGCAAGTTCTTTGTCTCCAACTATCGGTATGGTCATAAATTTAACAAGTTTATTAGGGGTTAAGTGTTTTGAGGAATATTAGAAATGTTTGACAAAAAATTGAAATACTACAAAAAAAATAAATGCTTGCGAGTTTTGAAGAGAGAGCGAGGCGTTGGTGAAGGGACTGGACTTTCAGCCACGGCGGAGGATGGACGTCCTAGTACCGCGATCTGGATATTTGCCTAATACTGTGCATAGAATTAAATAATACAAGTGATATTGATACAGTGAAGTCGCATTACTAGAGGACCCCGGTGAGCCCGTTCTGATTTCCATGCTTTATATAATTACTATATATTTGTTACGAATTTAATTATATATAAATATGAATAATGTATATTATGTACAAATCTAAAACCTCCAATTCACTACAGGAGTTCTTTGAACCCTCCATGACAAAGCGAACCATGGTATATTCCTATCAGCCATCGAATGTATATTTGATTATTTATAATATTTATACAAACGCACTAACCTGCGCAGCGTCATAGTATCAGCTGTGATTTCCTTCGTTCCCTCCATAAATGAGGACGAACCATATTGTATGAACAACAAATCTAAACAGCAACTTGTTGACTACATTATTATATTATAATCGACAACAACCCATCAGAATTGTGGAACCAATATTTTGTCGCTGTTGCCCATGAGCTATGACCCGGGACGAGCTACGGAAACACTATCGCTATATGCGCAACGATATATTATACCTCATCAAGAAACCAACGACATTATCTACAGAACCGAGCCTCTCAGTGGTTTATACGACTTGTGCACGTGACACGATGAGTATCAGGTTTCACAATTCCTTAGAAACGCAACAAACAGTAAAACCTATGAATAACGGTATTTGAAATTTATTGAATGGAACGTACCATGGTGGACTGCCACATGCACTCAACTGTTTTACACAGGGTCTCGCGACTCTAAACCATTACTGCACATTTGGTGACTTCAGCGTGCTCTGGTGGGCGATGCAACTCACTGGCGCTCATGACGGACCTACGATGATTAGGAACCCGGATCCTTGAGCGATACCTGCGGGTGCTCTTGTGTACGAAAGGTGTACAAAAGTCTAGGACGGAGGGGCGCCATGTGATTGTATCGTTATAAGACCCGGACCACGCTGGACCACTCCACCAAACATTAAACCATTCTGCCATCGGAGGCAGGCTATTAGGACACTTACACAACGCCTAGGTCAGGCTAGGGCCCCTAATACCGTCGGGTGGTGGAAGTTGAGCGAAGTGTATATTAGAGGGGCGCTGTGGTTTGTGCCTTGGCTCGTCAATTCCAATGCCGACTATAACTTAATATTATAAATAAATATCATAAGCATGACTTATTATCACGAATCATACAAGACAACTCTCCGAAGTCCCCACATGGCGTGCGGATGGATGAGTCAGCCTTTGATATGCACGGTCGGGTTGTAGGTGTGTTTGGGAGACCCGAATGCCCCCACGATATTAGGATATTATCACGGCTGGCAGAACTAGGTCTATCAGACGGGGCCTGATTCGCCTTGTTGTGCCAAGACTGTTAAATCTTATTGTTCATAGGAAACCTTATTATACGAGTACATATTTTATGGTATTGATAGTATATTGTGTACATGCTTGCATGATTAATAATAAGTATTATTAGAATTATATGCTGTCTTATTGGAATAATTATACGTCTCACTGTGTCTCTAGTAATTACTCATTCCTCATGAGCTAGAATAGACTTTAGTTGTGTGAACCGACTACCACGACTGGCCGACAATTAGACGTGCCTAGAAGGGAGAACGGGATTCCTGGAAACTAAGATAAGACGCATGCTTTCTCCTTTCTCTCCTATAATTTAAAATTATAAGTGTATACTATATTTCTTTATGTTAATGATAGACGAAAAGTATTATTCCACAACATTAGGGTCCGTATTAGGGAAATAGACGATCACGCCTTGGCCAAATTATATTAGACAAGATCTAGATAGACCTAGGTATCCTAAGTTAGGACACTAAAGACTAAGGTAGTGATAGGAAGCTATGATGTAGGGGATTACAAATTAAATAGGTAGGTTGGGCGAGCGCGAATAGATGCGTGACGTCCGTGACGCACACCAACAAAAGGGATGGTTGTATGTGTGGTTGGTGGGTGTCGTTACAATACCTAGGCTGAAATGTGTGAGGAGAATTATGAGATTTGAGGAAGTGAAACAGTGTGTAAGGCGCTCCGTTCTCTCTGACCACCCCATTAGGGATACAGCGTCAATATATGTATGTGTATACACACATGCGTAATAGAATGATTTTTCATTTGCAAAGATTCCCTTATGTTTATTTTCGAATCCAAGATAACGTCAAGGGTTTTAATGAAATCTACGAATCTACCAATACGAATGAATCTACGACAATAAAAAAATTGTTAACTAGTGATTATATCTGTAGTATTTATCGATAAATATATCGATATGGGTATCAAATTCTAGGTTTTTCGGGTTGCTGATTACGAAAATGACGTTCATTTTCAAATCCAAGATGGCGAAAATAACTTTTTTGGATAAATCGTTATGGGTGTCAAATTATAGGTTTCTCGGGGTGCTGATTACGAAAATTATGTTTATTTTCGAATCCAAGATGGCGATTATTCTTTTTTTGGATAAATCGACATAGGTATCATAATCTAGGTTTCTAGGGGTGCTAATTACGAAAATGATGTTCATTTTCAAATCCAAGATGGCGGATATAACTTTTTTTTGGAAAAATCGACATAAATATCATATTCTAGATTTCTCGGGATGCTTATTAAGAAAATTATGTTCATTTTCAAATCCAAGATGGCGTAAATGACTTTTTTGGATAAATCGATAAGGGTGTCATATTCTAGGTTGCTCGGGGTGCTAATTACGAAAATGATGTTCATTTTCAAATCCAAGATGGCGAATATTACTTTTTTTTTGCAAATTGTGTTGCTTCTATATTATCCGAAGGAACTTCGTTCCTAACTAGTGTCCCATGACACGACATCATTTTTTACTTAAACCTTGACAAAGGGGAATGCCTGTGAATCTCGCCTCCTGTTATAGGTACTCAATTTACATAGCATGTATAATTTATTAAAACAAAATTCCGCGCCACATTTTGTATTTTATTTTATAATTGCGTTGTTACCGATACTGAAACTTAATAGAAATTAGATTTTTGGGTGCCTTACATTGGAAAGTCTGTGCATCGGATTCACTTGATAGATTCACTCGAGATCAATTAAAACTTTGATTTTTGGACCTCAAAAGATCAAATCTTCGATTAACAAACCTTGGATTGCCATCCCTATTTTATAAACAAATGATCGTAATTATGATTCTTACAATATTCTCTATAGATACTACTGTATATTATTCAAGGAACTTCTAGTGAGTGTTTGTTTACGCGTGAAACTTTTATATCCCACGATGTCGAACAAGTGTTTCAGCTGTGGTTGCATCTCCGGATGTACGAGCTCGAAACCTAAAATGCCACTGCACGCCTTTGCAAGAAACGAAAAACGATTCTATTTTAAAGATCTATATTTCTAAAAGTGGTTAAAGTGTATAAATGATTTCGCTCTAAATAAATTAAAAACGAACGTTTAAATTGGTTTAATTTCACATTTCATTTCATCCCACATCCCACACAATCAATTAGCTCTTCTAGATGCTTGAATAACTTTATAAATAGAACTATTAATTTTAATTTATAATTGTACAGATTATGTTAAAATTATATAATATGTAATTTTATAACAGACAAATAATTTGATTATTAACATTTGTTTCATGGAACATGACATAGAACAAAATAGTATAATTTTTTTCTCATATTGTCGTGTTCCTTGAAACGATTTGAAAATCATCGTAATTATCAATCTTTTTTTTTTGAGCAAGCACATGTTATGACGAGTTAATATTGCCATATCATGCTTAAACTATTTTTTACATATGCCACACTACAAAATGGCCGCTTCTAGTGTATCGCGCCTCCCCCCCTCCCGTATCCTGTCGTAACGTCATTCCCCTCGCCTGTAAGATTTCTCTCTGTACGCCAGTACACTAATAGTCTGTGATGCGCACGCGCTGTCTCAACATTTCGCTTTATCGCCTCTCCTCTCCCCTTCTGTCCTCCTCTCCTCACCGCTCCTCTCCTCTGCCTCACATCGCTCCTCTCTTCCGTCTCACACCTGACTTACCTAGGCTCGTATCATCTTGCTCCTTTTGATCTGTCCGTTACAATATTTTACGTATACTATAGAATTCTAAACATTAATTAAATGGACTCTACCTTTTATTGCATTTTAAATTTGGTGCATATATTGCATGTCAGCAGGATTGGAAGGTAAAATTTTGTGGAGAAACGGATTAGCGTGGGAAAATCATTTACAAATTTTGTACTGACAAAGTCGCGGGCGATTTCAATTGGTACCAAAACGAATTTCTTACGAACAGAGCGGGCAAAGCCAATAAACTATACTTTTATGAAATATTTGTATTGCCCGTATCTCGGTCAGTGTTTATGTTAATTTCGATGTATGGATATAACTTGACACTATTTTTTACATCATATTTCAGTTTAATTTTTTTTCTTTTCAGAAACTTGGGAAAGATGAAGCTCTACACATATTTGCTGCTGAGTTTTTTGGGTAAGTTTTTTACTAGTCAGTAGTGCATTATAGCGATAGAAATATTTTTACTTTACAATATATCTACTCAAATTTATTTTATTTGTACATTGTAGTAACTGTCACGTACGAATGTGGAGTGGAATGAAGTAGAGTAGAATGGAGTGGTGGAGGTAGGTTAGTGGCCTTAGTCACCGTCAGGGTTTTTAACCGCCTTTAAGATAGTGGTTACTAAGTAAATAATTTAGTAATATCCGATACCACAACGGCATAAGGACCTTCCGAAACGTAGGCACGCTCGATGTAAATACTATCACCCATCCAGAGTATTCGCAACCGCGATGGCGGAACTCCCACATTAATTTTTGCATCCGCATCGTCATCCACATCTGCAATAAATAATGCAGATCTGTCGCATATATGGATGTTCGCGTATATGAATGTTGTGCAAGTCGCGACGAGAAACTATGGCCTGGGCCTGCGAATGCGAGTGGCTGCGAGTGCTGCACGCTATACCATTCCCACCTGGATGCCACGAAAAGGGAATGGATAAAATAAATTTTGAAACTATTGGAAATTTTTAAAATAAAATTCTTTTTGAAAAAGGATATATATAATGAAATATTCTTCTTCTTTTATATTCACCTTTTAAATTATAATTTACATATGATAAAAACACTAACTATTGGCTTATATTAGATATTATTGTTCCACATTTCACTCTCACTCTCGAACTATGTCTTCAAATTTTAAACCACCTTTTCATAATTCTTTAATTTTCTACATAAATCTCGACACTATTATTAAAAATGTTTTGGCGAGGTGATAAAATAAACATATATACTGTTTTAATAGTGATTATTTACCATTTTTGGTTATGGAATTTTTGCTTTGTTTATTTTCTTCAAATCATGTCAATTTTTCCGACTTTTACTGAACTCGTTATATCATCTTTGTTTTTATAATCAAATAGAGTATCATTTAGAGGAAAAAAAATTTTGTCCTCACTCCATCACATCCTTCCTTCTAATTCTCGCTTTTGTTTTCTTTCTATTCTTCAAAACTTCTCTTCTATTCTTCCAAAAAACATATTTACATTTTTACTTGCCAGTTCTACAATTAATTTCTCTGACAACCTCAAAGCTCATAAAAAAAAGGTACAATAGGAAAAAAAATGTTACAACGCGCATTTGATATTTTCACTGATAAGCCAATAGAATATAAAGACCTTATTCTATTGACTGATATAAAATATTTGATTTAGATCTTTCGATGCACATGCATTTGGTAAGATATTTATTTTGTTTAAATTCTTTAATCGTGAATAAATTATGTATTTAGAAGTCCTTATCACATAGATCCTTTTCATTTATTGCACAATTTACATTATTATTCGAGTGTTTCGAAATAGATAATGTATTTGACAAATGAATCTACAATGCCACCATCATCGTAAGGCGACGCATTGGAAATTTTGACGCCAGGGATCACAATTTTCCTAAGTGACTACAAAACGTATGAAAGTGATATTTGGTAAACTAATTCTTCATTTTAATGACTTCATTTTGCCAGTTGCGATACACGATTGGTTAACTTTTGTAACATAAAAATAAATCAAAGAAACCTCTTTTAAAATAGAGATATACATTTTTTGAGTAACAGGACCGATTTATGTTTCTAAATTTTCTGTATAGTTTAAACTAAACATATTATTCAAAATCACAGTTGAGTTTTTCAAAATTAATTATAGTTTTTAAAATAAAAAAAAACAACTGTTTTTTTGTATTTTTCGTAAGCTAGCGCGCGCACGTTTGCATAGAGCAGGTGTATTTTAGATTAAATTATTGTTTACCAATGCGTCGCCTTAAAGTGTTATTTGGTGTTATTAGGCTGGAACTTGTAAAAGTAGCGACATTACTCTTTATTACATACTAATTTTTAAATTTTCCCATAAAAAATTTCGTCATAAATTGAAGACGAATAAAAATTGCTATCCTTTTCGACCTTTATAAATTAAATATCTCTAAAAAGACTTGACATTTGCATCCGTGGATATAAAGTCTTAACATATCCGCATCCGTGGATATTAAAAACTTGAAAATACCTGATACAGAGGCCACAGCATGTAATGTTACGTAACCGTACTAATGTTATGAAAGACTGAACTACCGTGTATAATCGATAATGTTGTTATCTACCAAATTCAAGCTTCGAGCTTATGTACGAAATAAAATATTGATGCTACTTGATATTTGAGGTAATATGCGAGCAAGAGATGAAAATATTACTTAGATTTACGGATTCTTTTTCTGATTAAGACGACATCAAAATGTCAAAATTGATCAAATGTAGGATAATACGAGTAGCATTAGAATGGTATAAAGTTGCTTGAGGATGGCATAAAGCGTAGTGGTGCGTACAGGTCGTTTTCCGTAGTCCAATATCGCTACGAGTTTTACTAAACATTTTGTGAAAATGAATGAATTATAGCTTTTGTCTTTTGTAGTAGAATTATTATTCGAAGCAGAAATCGTCAATTTTCCAGAAACCTGTTTAGCGTAGAATTGTGCGCGCGTGGTATGAAACTAAAGAGCCAATGCGAGTTTCTTGTGTAACAGAGCGTGGGTCGTCCCGTGAGATCGGTAAATCTGCGGACGCAGATCTTACGAATAAAAGCAGAGACGTGCAAATGTGAAGTTAAAATAGGACGATATTGCTGAAACGCTAAAGGCTGCCCACTAAAATATATATTAGTACATTATATTCATTCATTTATGTTTTTCTTAAGTATCATTTTCTGTATCGGTGATCTCATGTTTCATTTACGAGTTTGTTGATGTTTAATTTCCATAAATTTTTACTTATTTATAAAAAGAGCACTGTAATATATCGAGCTATATTGGAACCTCTGGTTATGGCTTAGAGGTAATTAAAGATTTTGATTTTCCTTTAAAATAACATAGAATATTATGAATCACCAAGCCAATGATGAGATTTGAGGAAGCGTAAGAAGTATGTAAGGACCGCTAAGCATGGCGCTCCGTCCTCTCTGGCTAGCCATACGGCGTAAAGATATGTATGTATGTATGTATATTTACCTAGCCCACGTGAATGTATTAACATGAATGACGTGAACTTTAACAGTTAATTTTTGATCTTAGTGGTTACCTTGCTTTTGGAAGCCTACCTAAATAAAAAGACAAGTACAGTTTTTTGGGCTCATGTAGAGACGGGGAGGCTATCACCAGAAAATTCTTTTAATTGCACTAATTTTGAGAAAAAGTGTTATTCATACACTACGTTTTTATCATATTGATGTAAAAAGTTTCTATTTATTATCTGGTTGAATTAAATTTTTGATCAAAATCAATCAAAATGTAACAATACATTCAAAATGCATTAAGCAATAAAACATATCAACTAATGTTTGGCCTCTACCTGCATGCTACCTCCGTCGAAATTTTTTCAGTAGTTTTTAATAATTAGATTAAAATAATTAGTTCAGTAGTGAAACTAGAACAAGCAAATAGGATGAAATTATCAAAAATGTTTTAGATGTAGAAAACCTTAAAACCGTATTTCAATTATCTTTTTAACACGTCTTCAATGTATACGAACACGGTAGTACTCATATTTACTGTTCATAATATTAGAGTAGAAGCAAATGTGAAGGGTTCCATTTGTAATATAAAAAGAGTGTTATGATGATACATATGTACAGTGAAGAGTTACACAGAAAGTTTGCATGTCTGCCTTATCTCACAGTGCTCACAATGTGCCGGGTCGAGCAACTTCCCTTTTACATCATTTGAGAAATGTGGTTTTGTTTTCGGCGTGTTATTACTACGAAGTGTAAGGCGGTAAGGGTTTGATATTGTACACATTTTTCGATATGTCATCGCGTTTATTAAATGTATATATTTATAAGACATTCATAGCATAATGTTGGTGTTTTGGTGTTTGATATGAGCAATGATGGTTAAGTATCGTTGAGCCCGGTCACCTACTGGATGGGTGATCTAGTGGCAACCATAATGAGTGTTTTCATGCTTCAGAAGTTAGATTAGTTGTCATTAACTAGTGGATGATTAAAAATAAACGGTTGCATTTCGTAAATAGGTTAATTTTTCAAACCTAAGAAGTTCGAGTAGCCTTATTTATAACTTAGGCCAGAGGATAGGACTAAGGTGTTCCCCATCTGTCATAAGTGGCGACTTATGCTCGCCACACACGATCAAGTATACATGACCAAGCCCGTCCAATTTGCATAAAACGGAGATCGCCTTAAGTAAATTTGATTGTGTGCGGCATTGTAGGGGTGTCATCATGTCAAACAACGCTTCACGCCAATTGGACAGGCTTGATCAAGCATGCTTGATCATGTGTGGCGGGCATAAAGGGGCCTTCGGGGTCACAGCTGATTGGTTTGTGAGCTCCGGTCAACTCCTTCGATCCCGCGGAGGACAACAGCGCGTTCAGTCCGCCCTGTCGTAGTACTGCGAGAGCGCTGGGGGGGCTCTGGTGCTAAAAGTAGTGCTTCGGCGCAGAGCGAGAGGGCCTCTTGTGTATTCCTTAGAAGATCTCGGAGTCCCATGAAAACGCACCGAGGGCGACTACTGTAGGAGATTTAATGGGTAGAAGCCCCATATAGCCCAGTTTCTCCTTCGGGGAATTGGGTACTTGCGTGTAGGTTATTCCTGCGTCAAAGAAAAAAGGTACGGAAATTAATGAGTTACGATTTTGAATACTAATCTCACGAATGGAAACAACTGGACAAGTGCGAACCTTCCCGCATAATATTCGTTTACTTACTTGCAATAAGTACTTATGTATAACAGTGTACGCAGTTAGGTAATTATACTGCTACTGTCAACAAAATAATTAAGATTACTCAAATTCATAAACTATGAACGAAGTTTTAATTGAACATAGTTTTATTAAAATAGACTTATAGTCTGTCCAATATTTATATGGAAACGTAAATATTTGCTAATTGGCGGTTTTTTTTAAATAACTAGATCTTATCAAGATAAACATAAAACAATTGCAACTCATTTCAACATTCAACTTTTTTTTTCTTTCTTTATGGAATGGCGCACAGTTTAGCGCATTTGCCAATGTCACGCATTAATAAGTAGAATCGCAAGTATTATTCGTTTTTTCTTATCGTAAAACTCCCCAGTAAAGTGATAATAGGCTTTACTGAAGTTATAAAGAACTTCTTGGAAGAGCGTGAAAACTTCAGCTACACATGGTTATTTAGACCTTCTCCTTTCTTTTCACTTATACAGAACTTTAGAAACACAATATACTATCACTTTTGTACTTTATAATTCCCAAAAATGTTAAAAACAGAAAATCTAAACAAAATGTTAACCTCACTTATTCCGTTCCCGCCAAAAAATACTCAACCTTTTTTTTTATCAATCAGCGCCACGTCGGTCATTTTGTGTACCCATTGTTTCTCAATCATTTTTATGTTGGTACCCACGAAAATGCCAAAAACTTAAGTATAAAGCCTAGCGACCCCTTCACTATACAATTATAATTATAATAATATTTTAATTATTAGTTTATTTATACGTTTAATATAAATTTTCAAGGCTCCCTCAACAATAAAAACGCAAAACCGCGCATTACAAATATAAATTATCGCGCGTGTAAATCGCGCGTGCCTATCTGAGGGTTTAAAACTATTGTCTAGGCGAGGTTTTAACCTGCGTTGTACTTGCACGAACTTGTCAAATAAGCCACTCGCGCATCCCGTGACGCGTACGCTACATAGGAATGGATATTGGAATGGACATAGAAATATTAAGGAAATGGCCATCAATATTCACAATCTAATAATTGAAAAAGTTAAATTAAGTAAATTTTATGCCATTCAGTTTGACGAGTCAACAGATGTGTCAAACTTGGCGCAATTTTTATGTTTTGTCCGATATGAATTCGATGAGTCTATTAAAGAAAATATGTTTTTTTTGCAAATCAATTCCTGGTCGAGCATCTGGCGAAGGACTTTTAAACGTATTCATTGAAGCAACATAAAACGAAAACTAGGACTGGAATAAATGCATTGCGGTGTGTGTGTGATGGCGCGAAAGCGGTAACGGGGAAGAGCAGTGGCGTGATAGTAAAATTAAAAGACATTATGCTGCATGTGGAATGGAGGCACTGCTTTCTTCAGACATGCGCTTACCGCAAAAAAGATGCAGAACAATTTACAAAATGTTTTATCACAAGCTGTTAAAATTGTTAATTTTATTAAAAGCCGACCGTTGCAAACTATATTGCTTTCGACACTCTGCGAAGAAATGGGTGTCAAGAACAATTCACCGCTATTCCATACTGAAGTGAGATGGCTGTTGCGAGGATAAGTTTGAACAAGGTTTTTTGAATTGCGAGATGAAATAAAAATCTTTTTTACAGATAAAAACAGTTAACTTTTAGAATTTTTACAAGATAAAGAATCTTTATTACTGTTGGCTTACTTGAGTGAGTGATCAAGAAGTTTAGTAACATAACATAACATAACTTCACGCTGTATCCCCAACGGGGTAGTCAGAGAGGACGGAGCACCAGGAGTCGCGGTCCTTACACACCTCTTTCGCTTCCTCAAATCTCATCATTCTCCTCACACATTTTCGCCTAGGTATGCGGGTGCTTTTGACATTTCCGTCTGCTAACAAGAAGTTTAGTATTTGGATTATGCGCCTTGAAAAACTAAATTTTCATGCATTTACTGCATCTTCTGATTATAATAGGTCTTTACCTATGAAATTGTTGTTTAGCATACAAAAAGTTAAAGTATTTTTTTATATGTATTTATTATTTCTATTAAACAAAGTATGCACTCATGCTATCGATGCATCTCTGCATCTCTTATGAAGTCAGGTGTACTGGAGGCAACAAACTCTTCAAAGGCATTTCGTACTGCTTGTCGGGTACAGAACTGTTTTCCTGCCAAAAAATGTCCAAATTTTGGAAAAAGTAGAAGTCTGTCGGCACAAGGTCTGGTAAGTACGGTGGATGACGCAAAACTTCCAACTCTAGCTCTTGTAGCTTAGAGACCGTCTGTTGTGCCGTGTGAGGTCGAGCGTTGTCATGCAGGAGCAGCGGGGACGTGCGATTAATCAAGGCTGGCCGGAGATTTGCGAGCTTTTCCATCATTGTGTCCAGTTCCTCACAGTACACATCCACAGTAATGTTCGTGCCATTTGGTAAGAAGCTGCGATGAATTACACCCGCACTAGAGCACCAAACAGTATCCATCACTTTTCTAGGAGTAAGATTTCGTTTGGAGCATTGCCTAGGTGTTGAATCAGGGTCTAACCAAAATGATGACTTGCGATTAGGATTGTCAAAAGGAATCCATTATTCATTGTAAGTGACAATGCGGTTCAAAACCCCTTCGTTTCTGTGTCCATTAAGCAACGCAAGGCATACATGCTCATTTCATGCGGCACCCACTTATCAAGCTTTTTTACCTTTCCAATTTGACGCAAATGGACCAATATTGTTTTGATGCTAACATCGAAAGCTGCTGCTAACTCAGCAGTAGATTGAGTATCGTCAGCTTCCACTATCGCCTTTAATTTGTCGTTGTTGACTCTATTGTAAAACGGCAACTTCATAGGTAAAAACCTATTATTAACAAAAATACGAATCTAGAAAATTTTGTTGACCGCATGTTGAAAAACATGAAAACGCATTTAGGTGAATTAAACATTCAGTCACTAGAATATTATCTAAATGACAACAATGCATAGATATATACATAGACATCTTCACGCTGTATCCCTAACGGGGTAGTCGGAGAGAACGGATTCCGTCTCTGATGGTGCTATAAGCACAGTATCATCAGCGTACAAAAGGTAGTTTACCACTGTATCATCACATGTCATACCACTCATACTATTTTTCAATGTCTGGAGGGATCTGTCCAAACACAGCACGCATAGCCAGGCAGTCATCACGCAGCCCTGTCTGACGCCTGAATAGACTTCGAACCAGGGCGACAAGGTACCATCTATCCTTACACAGGCTCTGTGGCCTTGATATAATGACCTCACGGCCTGCAGTAAAGAGCCCTCCACGCCATATTCAGACAGAAGACTCCATAATTTGTTTCAAAGTCGAAGTCAAAGTCAAATCAATTTATTCAAGTAAACCCAATTACAAGGTATTTTTGAACGTCAAATCTACTTAGTTCGGTTCGAATAGAAAAGTTGGACACTGAGAAGAACCGACAAGAAACTCAGTCAGGTCTCATTTTTTCAACTTCATTTTACAAAAGGTTTATTAAAATACAATATTTTCATTAATCCAGTAAACAAATGTGCAGAGAACATCATTTACAGACTATTGCTTTATCTTCAATGAAATCGTTTATTTTATAGTATGATTGTCTAGTCAATGTATGTTTTATAACCAATCTAAATTTATTCTCTGTTAATTGAGTAATTTCTTGAGGAACTTTATTATAAAAACGAATGCAGTTACCTAAAAATGAAACATTTGACTTATGTAATTTAAATTTTGGAATAACGAATTTATCACGACGTCAGGTTTCCGTACCATATCGTCATTCTTTTTAAACTGATCTATATTTTTTCTCGTATACATAATAATTTCAAAGATGTATAAGGAGGGCAAGGTGAGGACATTAATGTCTTTAAAACGATCTTTAAGCGATTCTCGTGCATTCATCCTGTAGATGGCACGTATTGCTCTTTTTTGTAAAATGAAAATGGAGTTAATATGTGCTGCTGATCCCCACAGCAGAAGGCCGTAGGACATTAAACTGTGAAAATATGCAGAGTACACCAACCTTGCCGTATCCACATCTGTCATTTGCCTAATGCGTCTAATTGCATATACCGCAGAACCGAGCTTACTAGACAATGCCCCGATATGGTCCGCCCACTCTATTTCATGTGCAGATGTGTACCTAAATTGAAAACTAGGAACTAGTTTCACACTACTCTATCGAATAATTTTTCAAGATCCACGAAAGCGCAGAAAACTTTTCAACCTATGGCCAGAAACTTTCCCACGATACTGCGGAGCGAGAAAATCTGATCCATACAACCCCTACCGTTCCTAAAACCGCCTCCCACAAATATCTCTCAGAAATGCCTTTCATACGTTCAGTCAATACCTTGGTATAAAGATTACTTGCTAAGTTGACCAAGCTGATGGTTCTATAATACTCGTAGTCAAAATGGAAGCATTTTCCTTTAAAGAGAGGCACTATGATTGCTGTGGCAGCCTTCTGGAACCTCTTTCTCCTGCCAGCAAAGATTACACATTTTATAGAATGTATGCCAGAGCCTTGGACCACCATACTTGATCATCTCAGCAGTAATCTTATCATTTCCCGCAGTCTTTCCACATTGCAGATTTCATATCGCTTTCTCAATCTCTTTCATAGTAATGACTTTCTCAAGTTCCTGACCGAGTGTGGCGATTAGTTAGGATCGCTTTCAGTGTCAGAGACAGAGTCGTCACTCTCATACAATTCTCTATAAAAATCACTCCATCGCTGCAGAACATCTTTTTTGTCTGTTAGCAGTTGATGTTATTTCGAACGCACTTTATTCATTCTGCTTTCTGTAATTCTGCAACAATTATTTCTTGAAAAGATGGGTTCTCAATCCATTTGATGAAAATATTATTACATCTGCAAAGTTACGAACTGAGACTCACAATCAGCTATCGGCTGATAAAACTTTACAACTGGAATTTTTATCTCAAGATTTAGATAAATTTTGGCTTGCAAGACGACGTGAGTCCGGAAGCCTAGTAACGGAAGCTTTGAAAACATTGATACCCTTTGCTACTTCTTACCTGCGCGAAAAATGTTTCTCGTCTATGGTGGCTTTGAAAACTAAATACAGAAATCGTCTGTAACACTCGAAAATAATTTACTTAGGAGTATTTGCACAGATGTTCCACGTATAGGAATACTTTTATGTGAGAAACAAAGCCAACCATCGCATTAATTAATGTTCGTGATTAATTATTTTAATTAAACAAAATAAGCTAAAGTTTATTTTTTCATATTGTTATTACATGGCAATATTTCATTTTAAAAGACTACACTAAATTTTTTTTTATATACGAATCTTTTGTATATAGGTCTTATTTTTTTAAAAGACTACGACCCCCTTTAATAACAAACGCGACCCCCAGGTTTAGAAACTGGGACTTAGAGCATACTAATACAACAAATGGAGATGTCATAAACATGATATTATTTTCAGTGAATAATTTAAAAATTAACAATTAAAACCGGGACGGTCTTTGGTGCTCATCTTCTGCTAGTCGAACATTATTACTTATTTTAATCCAGTTTACACATTTTAGAATAAGATTTTTAGCCTTTATTTGTTATGTAGGTTATATTTTACAGGATAATTTTTAGTTAGTATTAACTATAATTTTTTTCTGTATAAAAATGGTGATACCTACATAATATTTAATTAATTCGCCTTATGAATATTTTATTCGATGTTATCATGTATTGTTGAATTTCTACAATGAATTATAATATTTACAAAAAAACTTTTATAAACAAATTAAACCGACTTTACTAATCAAAACTTAAGTACAAAAATAACTTTATAAATACGATACAAATACCCATATAATTAAATTTGACAGTTACTGAAGTCGGTGCCAAGCCTACTGAACTAATATTTTCTGTTGTAGAACATTTGGCACCGACTTCAATAACTGTCAAATTTAATTGTATAGGTATTTGTTTCGTATTTATAAAATTATTTTTGTACTTAAGTTTTGTTTAGTAAAGGACAGTTATTTCATACTTTTCAGTGTTCTTTTTTTAAGTCGGTTTAATTTTTTTATAAAACTTTTTTTATTTCTCCCTTCTGAGTGACCTTGGTCTAAATAAATATCTAGGGCAGGTCTACAATTAGTTTATTTTCTAATTCTAGAGCGCAAAGTGTTAACTTCCATTCTATTGAGGATCACAAACCGTGGACTTTCACAACAAAAGATGCGAACAGATCGAACATGGGATATTATTGCCCATTATACCATTATCAATATCAACAATATAATATCATATCAATATCAATCAGTTCTAAAAGAACAGTGTAAAGGTTGCATCATAATTACACCCTAGTATTCTTACAATCTGCAAACGACAGCCACCAACCGTATTCTCTGTCCGCCACAAGACTGACTCTACTGACTGAATTTATTATATCACAGGCAATTTATATCTTCTCCCTACTACCATTATACCATGTGGGGACAACGATAGTTAACAAATGACATACAAGAGAATCGTCAATATAAACGAATAAAGGTTATAACCAGGTCACGTTATTTAGCGTATCTTCGAAACTAAAGCTTCAAAATCAATGAAATTTCAATGGGACCAATCTGGATATGTATCCTTTCAAACAAAAAAGATTTTTCCAAATCAGTTCATAAATAACGGAGTTATGAGGTAACAAACATAAAAAAAAAACATACAACCGAATTGAGAACCTCCTCCTTTTTTGGAAGTCGATTGAAAAACGATAACGTTGTTAATTTTAATCAGTACATTAATTTGTTGCCTCTAATATTATAGTATGCGAAAGAAGTTAATATTTCCATTTATGTATTTATTATTGTTGTTGTTCTAAATGTAAGCTAATGATATGGTGGATGTGCCAAACGATTTAAATTTTATAGGTAGTTCTATTTACATAAAGCTCTCGCTAGTAAAGTGTAGTACGTCTCAGTTGTCATCGTGGCCAACCGTAAAATTCACTAACAGTCGACAAACAAACTTGCTGCAACTCGCTAGCTCAGTTGCCAGCTGTAGGGAAACTTGGTCATGTTCACATGCTCGTATCCTCTTACTTTAGCCACAGAATAGGCTAGTGTTACGTACTATGTATGTTTGTAGGATTCGTTTGGTAAGTGGGCGGTATCTTCAGGATAACTAAAAATGCAACATTTCACAACTTCATCGCGGAAGTTTGATTTTTTTGTTAGAGCACTATCCAATTTCACGAACAAATTAAAAAATCATAATAATCATAAAGTCATAGTTTTTGAACCATTGAAGCTGAAAGGTTGAAATATTTGAGACAGTGGTTTATCTACTTCTTGGGACACCATGTATAGGTATGAATATGTATGTATAGTCAGTTTCAATCCATTTTGCCGAAAACAATTTTTCGAGTCTTTTTAGATAAAACCGGTCTTATCAAATTTATTGTAAAATGTCATTATGTTAGTCAATCAAAAACTATTTTGTGTATTTTAATGTATCTTGTTTAAATAAATGAAACACTAAGCCTTATTTACATCGTACACAAATATGATTTAAAATTCACCCATTCCCAAAGTGGGCGATAACGCCCCCCTGTGGGCGCTGCAGGCCTAAAGGGGAGCGGTAAAAGACCCAGAAAAAAAATGGGGGCGTTGTGTAGAGGCCTGGGGGTGATTTGTAATTTCATTTAGCTAGGAGGCATCTTAGACAACGACTGCATGAGCTCTCGACTCAGTAGACAAAATAAGTTTGGGAACCTAGAATTTAAATAGACTTTACGTGATAAAGGGGTTAAAATCACTAAGGCGCTGTGCTGAAATCCCAAGTTCAGTTCACAGTCAGGTCTATTAAAAACACCTTATTTGAATTTCCTTGAAGGTCGACGTCGAGATGATTACATTTGAACTTGGCAAGTATTTTTCCTTTTGTTTCAGTCTAACTCGATTTTCTTAAAACCTTGGAAAGTTCAAGTTGTATCACTTTAAACATTATTTATACTTACGAACTTTTTAAATGTACAATACCCTCCAACTTGTGGTCGAAAAAAGTATTTTATACTTTTCTTTACACTCTATGAAATGAAAAGATACGCAATAGCAGTGTTGGATGAAAGTGTGTACAGAGTACATGTTATAAAAAATTAAATGTAAAAAATCTCCGACATAAAAATCTTTATCAATTTTCACCAAACACAAATGCGAACTGAAAACTATAGCTTTAAATAAATAAAATCGCATGTAAATTCAATTGTTCAAGAGTTACGGATACACTGACACCGGCGTCAAAATTAAAAGAAATCTCTTTCTCTGCGGAAGAAAAAGATGTGTGAACTGAGTTATGAAGATAAAATACCCACTAAAAACTAATTTTAGCTATTGGAAATGTCAAAAGCACTCGTACATCTCAGCGAAAATTTACGAGGAAAATGATGAGCTTCGATGAAGCGAAAAAAGTACATAATATATAAGAATCGCAATTCTTGACGTTCCCTCTTTGTCTATTCCGTTAGATATACAACGTAAAGGCATGTATGTACGTAATGTATATGTATAAGTCCAAACAAAGGTTTGGACTTTTTTTTCTACTTAGTGATAATTTAATTTAATATTAAATATTAACCTCAATTTAGTAATGATATTTTCAGAGACGAAAAAACTTTTACCGAGAAAACATGTTCATTGTTTTGAAAATAATGTTCATTACTTGAACTTGAAAAGATCTATATTTGTATTGATTTTCGTCAAATCAAAATGTGTGATAAAAAAGTTATGTTATGGTGTATTCCTGTCTTGGTTCATGAATTAATAATATATAATTTAATAGTCGATTAAAAAAAGAATGTGTATTTTTATTTGTAGGTACCGGAAAACACGTCACTATAGTCAGTCTCATAGCAAGAACTTTAATTTTTAAATAATTGAAGTGTATGGGATTTTGGTCCGAAAATACATAAATAAATTCTAGATCTCGACAATAACGCCACCTACACTAGATACTCTTTATTTTACATAAGGAGAAAATCATGCTTCGTATTACGGTTGGCGATTGGTAATAATCATAACCGACAGATTTGTTCTTGGCTGGTTAAATGGCAGTTTCACCATTATATAGGCCTCATATAGTGAAAAGTAGTCTATTTTAGGCTCATTCACTTATACAAGTTCCTCAAGATAAGGCCTGGCCTGACTTACGATCTATGCGATATGAGAAGAAATAGGAACGTTCTATATTTATTCTTTCTGTCACACATAGCGGTATGGCAGCGTTAATATATTGCAAAAATTATATTACATACATGTAAGTAGATCTAATACTCTCACATTAAGTAATATAGTTGTATGATAATATACGTACGTACATGTCCTAATAATATTTCAAAAAATATTTCAAATAGATTGATCACAGGATTTCGTATCTACATGAAATCGAATCTTTAATGAAATTAAATAGAACTGGCCATATCATAAAGCCCAAAGATCAAAGTTTACTGTACTTAAGGGAATAAAACATCCTTAATTGCTTTTAAAACTTCTAACTTCGCTAATATCTCCTTCGCAGTTAGTTAACCTGGTTCGTTGGTGACATTCCTTTGTTTTTATTTATTGGAAAACCATTCAATCGAGCGTAAATCGACGGTCCCTACGTACAAAAGGTCAAGTCTAAAACCGAGGTTTACAGGAGAGCGTTATTTGTGTTCGACACGGCCTAGAAATAATTCTATGACCAATAACCACCATTTTCTTTCTACAATATTTTAACAGTTTTTAGAGCTTTAAAATGCTATTGACAAATATTTTCATTTTTTACGTTTACTTGGAAAAACTGATAGATGACCGTTACTACGCCGATAATAAAAAATAAGCATGTCAGTCATGTCCAAGATACCTTTTTATACGCTGGAAACAAAAAAAAAGTGTCTGTTCTAGAATTTAAATAAAATGTTTTATAAAAATGTAGAATGTATATTATTATTTTAAAAAAAATAGTTAAAGTTTCTGAAACCGTCACCCATGGATAAAAAAGTACTTCAATAAAGACATGTCACTTTATACGTGGTTTAGTCATTTTGAATAGCGCTATAGTTCTTGTATTGTAAATAAAGTTATGTCTTTTAATTAATGATCAGGTTTGTTTTTTATTAATTAAACAATGTCTGTAAATTCAACATTATTTATTATTAAAAACAATCTTCTTATCATCTAAATAATAGGTACCTATAGTCTCACTGATTTAAGATCTAAACATAAAAAATAACTGTTGTCTAATAATAGTTAACCATTCTAATTTTAAGTATATGCCTCAGCCTAATCATCTGCTTAGCAATGCAATTGATACCTAGTCTTATCTTAATCATCACAGTTTTATTAAGTAGGTAGCACAACTTAATTAACTATCGTTTTAATTAATAAAATTAAATAATCATCATGGCATTGTTTGAGTACGTGCGCCTCATCTTTAACACCTAATTGGTAACATTTAACAATCATCACAGCTAAATTCAGACTTGTTCTTCTTATTACTAATAAAGTTTTCTTAGTAGTCATTACATAGTATAAAACAAAGTCGCATCCTTTAAAATTACGCAACGGATCTTGATGCAGTTTTTTTAATAAATAGAAAGATTCAAGTGGAAGGTTTATGTGTATGATACATACATATTACACCCGTGAGAAGTTGGGACGTGTCGCTAGTTAAATATAAAAAAAGGAATCATAAATTTAAGAATCTTCTTCGTCACTGCTCTGCTCGTACTCTCCATGCATAAGGTTTCTATAGAAGTCATGGTACTTATTTGGAATAATCAAAGTATCGCATAAACTGATCAAGTCTTTATATTTTACTTCAGTGATAGAAATAGGGTTATTGTACGCCTTCTCTAGAATCAGTTCTTGTTCCTTCTTTTTCCTCCCTCTAGTCAATTTCAAATTATTGGTACAGTTAAGTTTTCTATAATTTTTTTTAGAAAATTCGTACTTGAATTCTATTATGTCTGGATTATTCCCTTGCACCTTTACTTCTCTTATCTTATTCCATGACATTTTCTCTGAATTAGTATCTCTTGTCCAGTTTTTAGTATGCAGCCAAGCTTTGAAGTCCAAGATTAAGTCTTGATCTACTTCTACAACTGTATATGGTGGACTCTTCTGTTTAGCCCAACGAACTAGTGTGTACCATTCATCTGGTATGTAAATTTGTTTATTTTTTGCTGTCCGCTCTATCAATGCGTGAACACTATCCGCCTCATTTTGGGTATGGCCTTTTTCTAGGAATCGATGGGACACATTTACTTTAAATCTGTCGCTCGCATATAAATACATAAAAAAAACAATGCGATTGCGGTTCTGACCAGCACAGTTGTCTGACCAAAATCTAAAATCTTTGACTCCAGCTTTAACTTTGCTTTCAACGAAAGAAAACAAACAACTAGCCACTTCATTGGCGCCACGTTTAGCAACTGTTTCATCCCACATGTAACACGTAGCTCCCTTTAATCCGGCGTCAAAAACAGTGAAGTTATATACGGATAATTTTCTTTTATAATACAGCACGCTAATTTCTCCGTGTGGAGTATTATTAATTTTTTGGAAGTCAAACATAGCTGTGCAAATATTGGACGGATTTGATTGAGCTTCAATTTTATCAACATATTTCAATTCCCTGGCAAGTTTTTTGTTCTCAATGTGTGACTTATGTTTCAGTTTATCTTCATAAGTTGGCGAGATGTTATTTTTCATTGCATGGCACAGGTCACATTGATCTTTTTTTGGCAAATGGAAAGCTATATTTAGTTCCTTGTTAACAATATCTTTGTATTGTCTTACCGAAGTAGCTACATTTTCAGTTATATTTAGTTCTTTACACCATACAATATACAAGTCATACATTTTTTTGAAAGTTAATTCACAGTCTAAATACATTTTGTTAGAATCTTTGCGAACATAGTGACTCTCTATGGGTGCAAAACTTTTAACATGTTGAATAATATTTGCTTTCATTAGTGAGTTTATAATGGTCGGATGATTTGTATGAAATCCCCTCATATCTTTATTACAAATACCCGTATTTCTATCACGCTTATCAATGGCAGATTGTATAAAGGAAGAACTTATGGAAAAAGTATTTTTAAACATGGTTTTGCATACCATAATCTTTTCTTTGTGACCATTACCAGATAAAAGGGGCAAAAAAAACTTAAAAACATTTAACCTCTTTGAATCCTGTGTCCATTGTTTTTTTCTTAGTTCTTTCGTATTTGATGCAATGAAAGACCACTGTTGTGAATGGTCACCTAAATTCCAAAAGGTCTTAAATATATTTTGGCGAGATACATTATCAAATTTTTCAAAACATTTTAATCGGCAGTTAGATGTACATGGACCCTTCATTTGTTTTGCCATTTGTTGTTTGCCAGATCGAGATGTATGGGCTTCACCTAAATTAACGAGCACCTTCCTTTTTTCATCTAGCCAGTTACACTTTTTTGTCGTTCTGTTTTTTAATATTTCTTTTTGAATATACCGACACTTTTTTTTTCGATATCGCGGTGTTGATGAACCAGACATTTCGCTGGATCCTAACGGACTTGACCTTAAGCTGGTATCAGAAACAGTAGCGCTACCCTGACTAAAATAGTTAAACTCATTTACGGTGTCCCCAAAGGTCATGTATGATGGACTTGGCATTGGTGTTGTAACCAAAGACTCTTCATTATCATTTTCAGATATAAGTTGTGATGGTGTTTCATTTTCAGAAACCGGTGTCTCTAAAAAGCAATTTTCAATTTCGTCATTCGAAATTTCCCCCACCCGATCAATTATATAATTTAAATCACTTTGCGACAATATATCAGCCGCTGTATGATTTTGGTCTTCGTCAATGTGAGCATTAACAACTTGAATTTCATCGTTAGAAACTTCCTCAAGATCCATTAAAATACGTTTTTCGGAGCAAACACGACGTGAATCTAAAAAAAAAAAGCTTTATTTATTTATTTATACGAAAAAACTCAAATATCTTGTCTAAAAATGTTTTATTGAATACCTAGTAAATAATCGCAAATAATAACAAATCCATTATTTTAATTAAGAGTAACGCGTAATAACAAACATGTAGGACATAACTTCATTTACTTTGATAGCAAATAAAATTTTGTTTTTTTTTTGTAACAATTAATTAGGAAATCATATTTGAAAGAAACAAAAAAATATTGTTAATTGTGAAAAAAAAAATGTTCAAATTATTTTGTCATAGTATAAGCGGACATGTCTGATATGACCGCTTATACACTGATATTCTGCCGTTCTAGGTTATAAAAACAACAATGATAATATTTTAATGATTTTGGGTTATTAAGCGTTTAATGTGTACTTATAATATGAATTACGACTTACCCTCATTAGCTTTATCGATATAATTAATTAAATCGTGTGATTCAGAAACGCATAAAACATTTCTTCTGGAGTTCGCCATATCCACCAATAACTTTGATCTGCTGTTATTCATATTTTATAATTTAAATTCCAGGTAATATGAGTACTTATAACTAAATAACACACAACTTAATCTAAACTGTATCAAGAATTCAAAACATAAATATTATTTGATCACACGAACAGACATCGACTTGTTTTGTTAGGGGAACTCCCGTAAACAGCGATAAGTCGGACAAGACCGCGTTTGCACGGAGTGGCGCGCGTTTTCAAACACCGTACAAAAAGACATGTATAGATGTCCGCATCTACGACAAGTATTTGTTATATTTATAATACTTGTTTTCTTATACGATTTGTTAGACAAGGTAATTAACAAAAAAAAAAAAAATTTTTATGTCAGTACGTGCGCATTGATAATCTAAAGCCAATGATACAATAAAAAAAAAATGCAATTTTCGACATGTCTTTATATACGTAGGGACCGTCGAAATACGTTTTTAAAGGAAATTGACAAATACCTAACTCTTTTGAATTATATAAAAATAATTTAAAATAATCTTTATTCTTATTCTTGTTGTTTTTATAAAAAAAGACGAATACGTATTTATAGGTAAGTTTAATCATATTTCTAAAAGTTTGAGAGTAAGAATGTATGAGATGGATCCTCTTCAACTTTTTACAAGTAACTCAAATAACAACAAGAACTGTAACTTGGTGAGGTACACGTACTTACAAAAGTTATTTCATATATTCTACAGCGAAATCGAAATACCAACATAATGTTGAAATTGTCTTAGTTATACCTTTGCAACGTTAATCAGTCTTTGGTTTCGCTTTGTCGTGTTACCATTTTCTGTCATGTGGATATAATTGGCACGGAAAATAATTTGTCATCATTAGTGAAGTACTTAGATAACTGCTTGCCGCATGTCGTCTGTTAAAAGCCACGCCTCTCAGCCAATGAGATTAAAGCAATGTCTTATTGATCGACAAATTATTTCATTCAAGGATTTTGCAATTATTAGCACAATTCACTTTTTTTTTTTATTTTAAACTTCATTTATATTGTGGTAATACGAATGAAAACTTTTTTGACTAGTCATTATTTATTTTATTGTAAGCTTTTATCAAAAGCAGACATTTCTTAGAGCTCGCATGATCGCATGACGGTTTCCCTATAGGTAGGTATACCCTGAAGGGTAAGCATTTGACTGGAGCATTGGTTAGCGTGGTCGTTAACGTTTGTATTCCAAGCCATGAGTCTCCAGTTTAATTCCTGGTCAGGTAAATTTAGGAAGCGAAATATTTTAAATTGGCTTGCAATCTGCATTTTATTGGGTGCTTCCTTGTTTACGTGATATAGTCCAAACCTAGTGCATAGTTTTGAGTCACGTAATTGGTCACGTTCGGAGATATTATTGCTATTAGTTCAAACATCTTCGGAAAACACGAGCTAATTTTTCTGACTGTTGTATTCACAAGCCTTGTTTACACACCATGAGGTTGACTCATGGTGTGTAAACACTATCAGATTGAAGGTATCTAAATTATTATTTAAATAAAGTTTATTCGCTGAAATATTGTATTTTTTTTAAGAAAGTAATACGCATTACTTATGTATTTTATATAATGTATTTTATAGGTTACTTATGTATTTTATAGGTGATTAATTGATAATGTACTTTTGTACATCATCTATATTTTTCTATTCGTCATGATAGTTCAATATATAATATAACGTAATATATTATATATTGACTTTAAATATAAATAACTATATCATTTTAAATTACAATGGCCTGGTCTCCTTAACTTTCAGTAACTAAGAATGAAAATAAATTTGTCATTTTAGACTCCATGGTGAAGATCGATCAGTAGTTTTTTGATATTTAAAAAATAACAGTACTGGTATAATTGTAAATTCCTTTTAATGACAATTACGCAGGCCTCAGGCATGCGTAACATAAAATTCGTCCCTCGGGTCAAGGTAGGATTTTAAATAGAACGAATATCAAATGAATTACTTTATAGATTCTACTAATATGTCAAATAAATATAAGGAGTATAAGACACGACGGTAGAAAACTAATTGTATAAGTGCGTTTAATACGAACTAATTATATAAGTAAATGAAGAATACTTTTACGTTACGTAAACGTTTAAAAGTAATACAGATAATAAAATTATATGCTGCTGGAAGACACAAATAACAATGTTTTATAATGTATGGATATCATTCAGAAATTTTCGTGAACGTACGCAGCAAGATTCACTAAAGTTTCATCACAATCGGATGAGTGATTTAGAAACGCATGGAGGACAAACATACAAACAAACATTCCATTTTTTGTATGTAAATTATGATAAATCAACAAGTAAATAATCTACTAAATAAGTGAAAGGTGTAGTTGTAAGATAATTATGGACAAAAATATAATGTAAACTATGATATCTATTTTTTCTCTGGTAAATTCGTTCCGTTAAATAACAAACTTACGTTTTCCCTACGCATGTATGAAACACAGTTTTCTTTGTTTTCTTGTTATTATATATGAAAAAGCCCACTCAGTTTTATTATATTCTGCCTATAAATCTGTCTTGAGTTTATTAAGGTTTTTATATCCTAAAATATACCAACTCGATTCCAGATCTCGCTTTATTAGTTATTCAAATCTCAACGTCTGGTTTGACATTCAGAAAATATTCACGAACATTCTGTAATATTAGTAACATGAACATATCAAATTGTGAATTATATTTATAAATATAATTACTAACTAGCATTACTAAGAACATTAATTAGTATTGTGCGGTGGTTGTTCCGACTAAATTAATTGTTGTAATTAGGTAACATATTATAATCAAAGATAATTGGATATGTGTTTTCCTTTTCTTGAGAATTGTTAAACTATTAGGGAAATTTAAGTTTTCACTATTACATTGCAAGTACATGGCAATTTTCCCAATAAGGCATTCATCAAATTTAGGTAATTTTATTCACAAAACTCGACAGTCGAACATTTTAGACTGTACATTCCCAGTAGTGAACTAAGTTACTTTGCTACTAGACTGTCGTAACTCCTGATTGTTCCTAGTTTGTTCTTTATAAGTTTAGTGGTCCTAATCAAAGTTCAAAAAATGAACAAAAAGAGACCAGACTCAAACATCGTCACCTTATTTGAGAAAAGTTGAATATGACTTTCTCATCTCCATTTACTACCTACTAGTTTATTGCTATTATCATAACATCTTTAAAATATATCTATTAAAACCGCTATTTCTACATCGAATGTTTTTTCAAATGCTTGTTTTTCCTTCACTATGAATCATGTTTACTTGGAGGAATAAACAAGAGAATGTATTAACACAAAATAAATGTTTGGCTAGTCGACTTCTAAAAACAAAAATAAAATAAAATTATTCACTGCTATTTATTCATAATTTGCCGCATCAACATAAACAAAACATTTTACATTGAGTTTGTGTCAACATTGTATTGGCAATTTTAATGACACAGGATTAAGTGGCAAGGCTCGGGCACCATGCATCCACAGGGATTCAATTCTGGCTAAGTAACTTGCGCAAACTTACACCGAACTTTTCCCTAACTGCCTTAAATTTTAAGTAAATTTGATGCCTGTACGCCAAAGGCATATGTATCCCTGAGGGTTTAGTAGTGGCGTCAAATGATACTAAGATACATATACATACTTTTAATATTTCAATGTCAATAACTTTCAGATTATCATACCGTTTATTTATTAATAATAGTTGATGTCCGTGACTTTGTCAGCGTTTTTTAATTTTAAATAGCCTATGTTCCTTCCTCAGTATTCGAGCTATCCCCATATCATTGCAATCGGATGAAAGGTGTGGCAGCCCATAGAAGACGAACAAACAAACATTGATTTCTATGTATTAGATTTTCCATTTATATCAACTTATGGTGTAAAAGTTCACTTGCTCAAGTGTAATTTACTGCGATAGCTAAGAAGGTTTCCTTACATCGTTTCATTAAATTGTTATGTTAATCTGGATTTAACATTCACATCTAATCATATTTCGAATTTGTACGCATCAGTTTAAAGACTATTATCAATCGGAATTCTCAGACATGTGTGTTGGCGTATTGAACTAAACAATTTGATCAGTATCTACCAAATTCTAATGGCTACCGACAAATAGTGAGTGTATTGTATACACAGTATACAGAGAGCAAGTAAGGTTTTGTTACATTGATTGTCTGTCCACCCTGAATGGAGAATGACGTTATATATGCTTAAATAGAGATTAGGAGCCTAGTAACATAACTGCAACTGCAATGCAGATAAAATTTAGCAACGGAAATACCGCAATGAAACAACCTATTTGTGTTCATTTTCAATCAATAGAGGTTGCACGAGTAGGTCCAGATTATTTAGACTAGTAGACCAGAACTCGAAGATCATATGCGGTTATAAGTTTTGAGACTACTCTCTACAAGGTTTTACAAAGATATACACCTGTAGAGATAAGCATCTGCAGGATATTATTAATCCCTATACAAATATGAGTATAATCAGATAACAATTACGCTGTGTCGCAGTTGAACGTGAACTCCAACCTTAGTGCATATGAACGCGCGTGCGCGCGTGTGTGCGTGTGTATATGTGTGTGTGTATGTGTGTGTGCGTGTGTATATGCGTGTGTATGTGTGTGTGCGTGTGTGTGTGTGCGTGTTTACATTGTAAAGATACGTGTACTTAGGTACGATTAGGTACATGTTGCATTATGGATGACTAATAGTAATTCACCACCATCTGATATACATACATAGGTGGTTGGCGAAGTGGCGACACGTCAGTCAATATTTGTTAACCATATTACGAGTGATTATAACACTATTTGTCTAGATATATGAAAATATTTACATACATTAACGTTATTTTTGTACGTTTTATACGTAATATTAATGGTACGGTAACTATAACGGTCACGAATTGGAAATTTTTAAGGCTTTATTAATTTTTTTAAGTGATTAAGAAATATGAAGGTGATATTTGGTAACAGAACAAAAACATCAAAAGTATCTCTTGTAAAGTAGAGATTTATATTTTACGGACAAACAGTACCTACCGATTTAAACCTTTAAATTTGTGTAGATTAATTTAAACACACATTGTTGATTCTTTTAAAATTAATTAAAAGTTTTTAATACATACACGAAAACAGCTTTTTCTTTGTGTACGACCTTTACCTATGACAAAAGCTAACGCGTGCGTTTGTATGTGGGTATGCATAGGTTGCGGGGCGCAGAAGCTCTATTTTAGATTAATATTATATTTTATATTAAGTTAGTGAACAAAATTAGCTACATACTATATTTCAGCGGGCAATGGAAAGAAGCATCCTAAACATAAGAAAAATAAATAAAGTAAGAAGTCAAAAAATCAGAACAAAGACCAAACTTACAGATACTCTACACCACGCATTAAAATCAAAATGGACCTGGGCCGGCCATATAGCAAGATATACCGATCACAGATGGACTCAAAGAGTACTAAATAGACCGACCCAAACGGAAAAAGGAACGTAGGAAGACCACAACAGCGATGGGTGGACGATATAACAAAAACAGCGGGAAAAAATTGGTTGAAAACAGCACAAGATAGGAAAAAATGGAAGACAATGGAGGAGGCCTATACCCTATCAGAGATTCAATAAACTTAATAGAAATATTTAAATATTAATATATAAAAATTCCAATATTAGCTTTAGAGTCATTTAAATTAATAACTAACACTTTCAATAATACAAATATGTATTTCATACTTTGTAAAAATGGTTATAGGAAATAAAAAGGCTTTATTATTATTATTATATTATACTATATTTCATAAATTTTTATATAAATAACAGTAAGATTACAAATTTTCACAGTTCATCTAAAAAAATTAATTGTCAAAAAAAATTGAACATATGTACTTGCACTATTGCATACGACTTTTACAGATTTTATAGTATACATTTTATATATATATAAAATGGCATTACATTAAGTGTTTCTATCTATACTGTCTGGGAGAAAAAGAAAAATAGATCATAATGTGTCAGTTACTTATCTTTCCGCGCAGCTCCTAAAAGGGATCGGTTATATTTCATAGGCCCTGTTATAAGAAACTTGTATACATAATATGTAATACTCGTAAGTTAGCAATTTCACTACATTTTAGTGCCACTTTGCAATCTATAAGCGTAGATTACGTACTATAGTACTACGTACTATAAGTTCTAATAAGTAATTGCTGCCAAAAAATGGTGTCGAGTTGTAAATCTGTTATGCATTGATTCTCTGTCCGTTAGAAAATAGGAAACTTGCATTACGTACTATACATAGGAAGACAAAACGATAAATGTAAGTTATTAACTGATTCATCATATGGTTTGATATACGCAGTTTAGAAAATATCAATATCGAATTACACATTAGGCGCATAATATGGTTTTTCACTTGTACATATGACAAATTTCAATCCAATTTTCCAAAAATTAGACGACTTTTTGAGTCTGTTAGATAAAACTAATGTTACGAAATAAGACAATTTGTGTAAAAAAACTATTTTGTGTATTTTTGGATCAAAAGGTAAATATTTAATACCTATTTATTTTAATGAAATGAATAGGGAGTATATCTTATTTACTTTTTTAAAACATTGGATTGAAACTTCATTCTTTCATTTTTAATAACTTCAAGCCATTTCATTTTTAGGGTAGAATGGCATCGAGGTGAGTCAAAAAGTGGGTATAAATGATAGATGTTAAAGCGAACCTATATTGTAATGATAAGTCTTGCCCATTACCTATACGAATTAGTTATTTTGATGCGTATCGGTAGACTTGTTATACAGCTTGCGCGGAAAGATAAGCGCTTGCCATATTCTATATTTATTTTTCTACCGGAAAAGCTTGAGTCTTTTCCATTTTAACTTTGTATACTTTTTCAAAATTACAATAAAACACTTCACAAAACTATTTTTTTAAACTGTGTCGTCTTCTCGAGCGAAGTGAAGAATTATTTTAGTACATAATATGAATATGTATAAATGTATATACATAATTTGCTAAAACTGGTAAAACTGTTTATGAAAAGATAAAAGACATCTGGTGTCACGTTCCGATATCATCATAGATTCAACAACGGCATTCTGTATTCCACACACGTACATTAGTTGCGAAACTCACGATTTAGGGCGTGTGACGTGTTGTGACATATACTAACTAGTTATATTAACTTACAGCGCTAAATTGAGTTGTCGTTAATCTTTTTCAGTTTTATTACGTTTCCTATTCTTTACATAGACACCTACAAATATAGAGATATCATTTGGATCTGTTTATATTCTTGAATGACCTTATTTGATTTTTTCAGAGTTACCTGGTTGTATAATGCGGAAAACGTTTATACGAAGATGGTAAAATCTCAATAATCGGAGATGTTATATATTAATACGTATTTATTAATTAATGATATTAAATAAAAATTAACTCTAGAACTAAAAACACTGATAAAAATAATTGCGAAATTAATTTGTGACGATCTTCTTTGAAAATTATGAGGGTAAATTGATATACTTATAATTTTAGTAACAAATGAAAATATTGCGGAGAATTGCCGGGTTTTGGTGAACTACCGACATGGTATGTATGTTACACATTACAAACAATCTCAAATTCTAGATATATACTTTTTCTTCTTCTAACATATCGATGTAGGTGGAAATGTAGAATCTATAGAGATAGTATATAATAAAAAGATGTATTTCTGCTAGCTCGAGTATTTCTCGATTAACTCCTTTTTTTGTCATTCAAAAATACTAACTAAGTTAAGTAATTACAAATAAATTACATAGAATTTATTTTTTGATACGAGACTTTCGAACAGTTAAAAAAAATCTAGCAATGGCCGTTACGTTTTGGGATCAATTTCTTACCCGGTCGCCAGAAATCGTGTTTGGGTAGAGTATTTTCCCTATCTATAATTGTGGCAGTCAAGTTGAAACTGTTGAAAGAAGCTCGTTAAAAGTGAAGAAAGTTAAAATCAAAATTTTATTGTGTAATCCGTTAATTTTAAAGTTTTCTATATTTAGTGGATAAAAGCAATAAATATACATATAATGAGAACTATCAATTTTAAAGTACATGTATTTAAATCAGAAATCGTACATTTATAGTGAAAACTATATATTTTCGATATGATAAGTTAGTCTGAGATTACAAGTTGCAGTTTGTATTACTAATTCTGTTTTCATTCTTTATTTTAATTCGCTTAACCTTACGAAATTTCTATAGGAAACTGATATTTTTTTGTTTTATCAAATGTTATAATTACGTTTTTTGTATAACCATAATTATTTTAAAACTAAATAAAATCCAGCACGTGCCACGAATTTCTCTTTTACCTATACCACCTAAATATTTCTACGAACACTTAACTATTTAATCTCATATTGTCTACTTGAACTACGTTTGTAAAACTCAATATAACATAACATAACATAACTTCACGCTGTATCCCCAACGGGGTAGTCAGAGAGGACGGAGCGCCAGGAGTCGCGGTCCTTACACACCTCTTTCGCTTCCTCAAATCTTATCATTCTCCTCACACATTTTCGCCTAGATATGCGAGTGCTTTTGACATTTGACATTATAAAACTCAATATCTTCCTTTATAATCGACATTTACTTGATGGATGTTGATGAGGATGTTAAGTCCGTTTAGAATATTTCAGGAAGGTTTACGGAATAAAAATATGATTTTCTACAGTTGTCGCGGAGCTGTACGCTTTTGATTGTTTTATAAAGTTATATTTAAAATTTAGTATTGACATAAATCAGTACAAATACATATTTTAACATTCACATTTACAAATTTTATGTTAATATTTTATTATTTGATAACTTTTGTCCATAATTTTGTAAAGATCAATTTTAAAACCTATTTCAATGTTTCTTGGCATTGTTCACACTTATCATAGAAATAACGCAATGTTTTTTGCCTAATGAATAACTGAGATTGGAATCCTATTCTTTTAAACTGTGCAATCTGCACTATCACTCTCACTTACTCCTGTCTGCAGTCCTTTAGTGACACATGATCGAACAAACAAACCAACAGTTTAATAGTTTAGATAGGCTAATCTCTAATCGTTATCTTGAAAAAAAATCAAGATTTCGATTGGTTTCGAAATTCATAAGCTGTAGTGATTAAGTTCAGAAAAGCAAAAATTAGTGTTAGGTATAAGAGGTTTTAATTGTATTAGAATTAAATAATGTATTGTCTAGGTCGTAGATCGAAAAATACAGGATTATATAATCCGTAAAAAGGTCCATAATACATTAGGTAATCTTTAAAAGACTGATAGCAGACAGAAGAGGGTGTATTTCTAAAATAGCTCCATCATTCACCTCCCTGTAAGATTACATTAGGAGAAAGAATTTTGTTAATTATATAAAAGTGTGGACATAGGACACAACATTTCTAAGCTTTATTATTACAATTTCGTATTAAAAGTGCCTACGGTGATAATCCTAATTTGATTTCAAATGTGGAAAGTTTTACAAAGCTAATGTGTTCAGACACAGTTTACATATTTACATTAACAGGTAATTAAATTAGGAGACTGCTCACAAAAAACACGATGTGATGGAAATAAAGAAAAGAGAAAATATCTACGAGTAAATTAACTTCCTGACCTTTTTTAATTACATTTTACTTTTGCGGTTATGTGTATGGAATTTAGCCATAAATTTTTTTATATCTTTAAAGAATATATGAAATATAGTATAATTAATAATTAAATCTTTTGGACGATGGTAAGCCATCACAGGCTTTCGTTATCATTCATTCTTAATAATAATACTCCAGACAATCACACAGATTGTGTGACCCCAAACTAAGCAGTAAACTTGTACCATGGGTACCACACAACGAACTCTGGGAGAGTTCCCAGTAACACCCAGACTCCAAGCCAATTTACAAAAGTTCGTTTCCTAAATTGCCCTGACTGGGGATCGAACCCGGGACCCTAGCTTGGAAAGCAGAAGCAGATGCATATGCCTAAATTTATAAAACAAAACAAAACGAAAATAAACAAAGAAGATTGTTATTGTATAAATACTTAATCGCACTTTTTAGCATATTTTATTTCAAAAAGTACTAAATATAGGATGTTTATTTATACCTTTTGGAATATACGGGGGCAAAGAAAATCCGACATACTAGCTGGATACATTTATGTGGTCGTGAAATACAGCGATTATCATAAACGCGGCGTTTTCGTCATTCAGTGTGTGCCATTAAGGCGCGTCACTCGCTTGGAGCTCGAAATGGCGAGGTTTATCGCACACACGCACGTTCCCATTACGATGGTGTGAGTAAAAATGTAAGTTTAATTTTCCCTTTGTATAAAGTGAGATTAAATTCATTAATCTGTTATGTAAGATGACTTTAATTTTTGCAATTTCTTAGAGAACAGGAGAATATAAGTCGTATTTAAGTAGATATAGTGTATTTATTAATGCATTTGTAATTCAAGGAAGTATATGATATCATTTATAAATTATATTAAAATTTATTAAAGTGGGTTCAATTCATTAAAAATTAAAAAGTCCTGTGTGAGATTGTCCCACAGTTCTCTGTCAGGTTAGTAACATTACAACGCAAGTTTAATATAGTTTTACTGTATTTTTAGTTTTAGGTTCACTAGTTGTTAAGTTAATGAATTGTATTCACTTTTTCCAGTTTACTTCATTGTACAATTTTATTATTATGCGAAGGCACTGGAAAGTCAGACTATAGTCTTCCCCACCTCTCGTAAGAAGAGATTAAACTGATCTTTGGAATTGCGGTCAATGGGACCTCCGGTTGTTCATCCATATGACCCCGAAGAGGACGACAGTACGTCTAACGCGCTTTCAAAACGTTTCGAGTGCTAGAGGGGCTTTGTCACTGCACTGCTGTAAGGAACTTCTGTGCGTTCCGTGGTAGATTCTGGAGCACTTGACAACGCGTTGATGATGACTACTACCAGAGTTTTAGTGGGTAAAAGTCCCACACAAGTCGATCCGACCTTCAAAGGCCAAGGTACTTGTACAAGGTTTGAAAAAAAAGAACTATAGCGCAAGGAAATTTAATTTGTAGCCTGCCAATTCTGTTGACTTTTAAATTCTTTTATTAGACGTTAAATCCCTTGGGTATAACAGTTTTAATATCAATCATCAAACCGATGTTATTACCACCAATTCATATTAAATAAAAAATAATCACTGAATGGTTCAACAAGAATAATATTTTAAAATTATTGATGAATTTCTTTAAAAAAATATATATTATATGTCAAGTTTGAAGTGTATTAATAGGTAACAATTTAAGTAAAATCTAAATCATAAAATGATATGTAACTGAATAAAGCGACTCACGTCGAGACCCATGTAATAAAACGTGGTACAATTCCAACTGTGTACCAAATATTCAGTTAGGCTGAATCCACTCAGATACAAAAGTTACGTGACCAGCAAACAAAAACTTGGACATTTATGCTTAAGACATACAAAATATAATAGCGCCATTTTACGTGGATGAAATGAAATGCGTACTTTTAAGGGAGATCTACGTAATAAGTAATTTTCTTATTAAAAACATAAATAGATGTAGATAAAAGGATATCTCATAATAATTTAAACGTTTAGGTTCTTCGAAATCCAATGTCATCCGTGTCTTCTAAAACTACCTTATCTAAATCTAGCTTTTTTATATGAAATCATTTTTACGACATCGAATGGATGAATGACACATTACAATTAACATTTTATTAGAATTTAACTCAGAATTTAAGTTAAAATTTGTCACTCACTAACATTACTGCGAATCGTCATGTTGTAAGTTAATCCTAATATCATCATTTTGCAATGGTTAATTATCTTAAATCCATAAGGTATCCATCATTTTTATTTTTTTACAGACTATGTAAATAACTGAATATTGTACTGGTTATATTTTATTGTAATTTAGCACACCGTGTCCAAAGTGTTTTATTATTACACTAGAGTTAGTTTGAGGCCCTTCGTATAGTGAGGATTCTAAATAACTAGAGCAATAATAAATCACTTAGTGAGGTGCAAAATCTACTTTTTTTCAGTTCCTTGGGTAGGTACTGATGGAAAAAATAAATTACAATAAAAACTTAAACTTCCGACAACGTTTTTGTATGTTCTCTATTGCTACTTTTGTTTTAAATCCTTAAATCGACTATAAATAGTTGATGAAGGCCACTTCATTTTTTCATTAGAGCTAACCTAACCTTTTTTTTTTTTTGCGTCAGGAAATGCTTTATGCATCCCGTCCTGCCGTAGGGGGGTGGCAGGGGGGCATGTGGGACTCCTCGACATTAGGGTGCTAGGCCGAGTCTACCCACTAAAACCTGACGGTGTTCCTCGAGAGCCTTGATGCCGGGGCAACGGGAGCGCGTTGGCATTCTTCCGCGACCCCGGCGGCTATGCCCAGCCTGAGCCGAGCCCTCCTCCGTTTGCGGGCAGTTTGACCTGCCCGCTCTCCTGGGAGGCGCGCGGGAACACCGCGCGCACCATCCCGAGGCCATTGGTGAGGCGCCTTCCCCCGAAGGACACCCCAGGCCTCCGAAGTGGCGGCTTCCGCACCCCGCCTACACCACGGCAGGGGCGTCAGCACGCCCACCTGATTTTTACGTGTTTACTCACGGGTTTTTACAAGTTTTCCTTCTTCCCGCCTCTGATTATAACGTGTTCTCTTACGGGTTTCATTTCGAGTTTTCCTTCTCTCCACCTCTGGTTTTAACGTGTTTTCTCACGGGTTTCATTTCGGAGTTTTCCTTCTCTCCACCTCAGATTTTTACGTGTATCCTCACGGGTTTTTAAAAGTTTTCCTTCTTTCCACCTCTTGACCCGCGTCCTCCGCGAAGGACGCCGGAACCAACACTTAGCCAACAATACCCCTCTCAAAGGAGAGGGGCAAGTGGAAAGACGACCCACACGGCAGACCCCCGCCCTCACGCAGAGGACGGGGAACACAAACTTATCCCCCCCGGGTCCAGGCCGGGTCCTTTCGGCTCCACCTCCTACTCGGTCCCAGCCCGGTCCCACCCCTGATTTTAACGTGTTTACTCACGGGTTTTAATAAGTTTTCCATCTTACCACCTCGGGGCCGAAGGCCCCACACGCCGTACCCCCACCCTCATTATGAGGACGGGGAACACGACCCCCTCCCCCCCGGTCCGGGCCGGGTCCTTTCGGCTCCACTACCTACTCGGTCCCAACCCGGTACTGAGGGCATCGCCGAAGCGACACCCTCAGGAGTGTTTATCGACTCTCCAGTCTAGATCCGCAGTGTTCAGTGGAAACAGGGTCACCTCGAGAAGGATGTAGACATGAAGTCTACGCACTGCGGTCTTGGGATGGCAGGCTAAGGCTCCACTTAATGGGAGCTATAAGCGCCTGTTAGTCCACCCCCTGTGGCGGGTTACCCACACCACTCGGCCCCTGAGCTAACCTAACCTAACCTAACACTCGTGTTGATAAAACAGTTTAACGAAAAATATATTTTTGCAATAAATCATTAATATATAATCATGTTATAACGTGCGCTGTTATTTATAGAAACTGATAATTTTTTAGGGTCCTATGTCTTAAAAGGAAAAATGGAGCACCTATGCTTCTATCCGTTTGGATGTCCATCCATCACGGTCGGTATTCTTAGAAACTATGGGACCTAGACTTATAAAAAGGTCAAAGAGGGAATTTTAGAGAAAGTCATACATAAAATTTATAAAGAAAAAGGATAAGGAAAATATAACAAAAGTCCTAGCTCCTATACACAGATATATCCAAAAATTAAGTTTTAAATCTCCGACATCGATAAGTTCTAACGAGATAAATCTTTATAAGTTTTAATACATACATATTAGGTATATTCAATTTTAAAAAAAAAAGCGAAAGATTCTAAATGTAGTGTCAGAAAAAATTTGGTCGGAAAGAAAGGAACAAAAATAAAGTTATAAAATATTCTCGCAAACTGTAATATATTATTCCGACAAAAAGTTATCCTGGAACTGTTGTAATTTATACAATTTAATACAAAAGGCCTCCATAATTTGTTTTTTTTGTAGTTGACTATTTCATATAGGTCGTATAATATCTGTATATTTAAATCCAAAAGGCAATCTCCTGACACTTAGTAGCAAGTAGGTATATTAATCATGAAAAGAAGTGTTTTATGTGAGTGACTGACAAACTCGTCATTGTACAATCCAAACCGCTTATCTTAAGGAGATAAAATTTGGAGGTATATTTTATTTATGACGTAGTCACCTAATAGCGAAGGATTATGAGAGGAAGAAGAAGAGAGGATAAGATTTGTCTTGGAAATAAATTAGATATCTCAAAAATCGAAGGTGTACAGTAATGCAATTATTTAGAATTTATAAAGAAGATTTGGAACGATTTTAGTTATTTTTATAAAAACATTTTAGACAAGTCTACATTAACATTGCTTTGAATTTATTATCTATGTAATTTATAAATATATATTTAGTAAATTCTTACTGTAGCAAAGATTTTAATTAATGTCTTTGTAGATTTTGTAAACTATAAGTATGCTGAATAACATAAAATATATTATTCTTAAGCCAGGGGCGTCGACTACGTGGGTGCTCAGGGATTCGAGCACCGACTAGAATCATTGGTGCGTGCGGAGCACCCACGACCTGAGGCATACAAATATAATTAATCGGTGATATAAATCCGAAAAAGAACAACGATGGTCAATAAGGCCTTACATATAAATAATCGGCAATATTTTATTATTCTATTAAAATGCTGTCTAACTTTCGGCGTTGGAAATCTTACAAATCATTACTACAGAAAATACGCACTCGTAAGCTGTGAAAGAAAAGAGCATGCACATTGTACATAATGTTGATCGTATTAAAAACATTGTGTTAAGTTTGGGATTGCAAAAATTGTTATTCGTATTACATATAGAAGTGAAACTTATTTAGGCACTGTAAAGCTAATTAGCCTGGATCAGATGAAAGGTGAAAAACTTCCTCTTCTCCGACTTTAACCGGCAGCTGAAAGGAAAGAGTGGGAGAATAGTTTTCACTCTGTCAAATGCGTAATACGAGTACGAACTCTCGAACTGCGTAATTTCCCTATCAAGAGGTAAAGAGAAAGAACTATCGTAAACTCATAATTTCTTTCTTACAATATGAGCCAAAGGAATACGTTTAATAAAAGAAGTCATAAAGAGCCATTTCCCGATCTTCTATACTAATATTATAAAGAGGTAAACTTTGTTTGTTTGTATGTAATGGATAAATTCAAAAACTTCTCAACCGATTTAAATTTTTTCACCTATAGAAAACTTTTTTCTATAAGTTTTTCAAACATGTTTTTAAAAGTTTTGATAATTTGTTCAGAAAACCTGAGTAAAGCGACGTACAGACCCTGTAAGGTCTTATTTAAGTACTTACATACAGTAAATCTAGTTTTGCTGATTTTAACCTTTTTAACTTTATAGTACCTGAGCCATGGAGCACTCGACCTACTATATCCATATAGAAAGGAAATGTCATTTATTTTGTTTGAAATCAATTTACGTCTAAACACTGCTGCGGTTACTGCTCTCCGATTAGTTAAATACACACACACCATTACAAGACCTAAACGTGCGTATGAATAAACTGAGATAACGTAATAGAGGTTGAACCGGTGAAAGCGAGATGCATAGATATACGTCATCCAGTACGTCGATTGAACGACTCGTGACAAAATGAATGTCAATTTGAAAATTGTATATTTACTGTTACTTATCGATGAATGAAATGAGATTGTGTCTGTTTTATAGTTTAATTTTTATAGGTTTTGTCACACCACCGAATAGAACAGGAAGCCATTATGTAAGTATATAAATATCTTTCGGAATATACTGAGATGTACACACAGGTGCAGTATTGGTTATGTACTGATAGCGTCAAAAAACTGAGCAGTGATGAACAGGATAGTTCGATATTTCGGTTCTATAGGTTGCTTCGCTATAGATCTATAGGTCTCTATAGGTTGCTTCGCTGGATGTCATTCGAGTTTTTTTATAGTCTGTTGTTGCTGTGTGGCCAAAATGTCAATGCATGAATATTCTACTAATATCTCTATATTCACTGAGATGGTGCTATACAATCAATATTATAGAAACATTTTTTTTGTGTGACAATTACTTTTTCGGAGATAACACTTATTCCGGATGAGTTTGGAAACAAAATATTATATAAATACAAAATTTTATACAAACCGCCGTTTCCGAGAACTAGGAATATGATATAATATAGCTACAAGAATTGTTGGCTTAAAGTAATAAGATTAGTCAGCTTTTATACAATATATTACCTCTGTCGTCCGTCGCCGGCGTTAAAGAAATGTAATTCTTTTCAGGTTTTCACTTTGTATTGTTACACCCCTTTCTTTATCCGTAGTTATTTAATTTATTCGCGTTTATACGAGATATTTCATCTTTTCAACTCACTCCTGAAAGAGACAACAAAGTAAGTTTTGTTCGCTCTTATCTCAACGCTATGGTTGAATTCTTAACAGAACCATGTACGTATTCCTCTGTGTAATCGCTGATGTCTCACTGTTGTGAAAGTTTAGAACATCTTACGCTCGCTTAATGTTCGTGAAGGCAAATGTTAGCTTATTTCTGGAAAGATAATATACCTATATAATGTTATATGTAATCATAATTGTAATTTAAGCATAAGAAGCGAAATCAGTAATTTAGCATTCATTGTCGTTACTACTCTGTGCTTACTGCTCAGGTTAATTTTATGCAACTCTGGAGTTATGGAGTCTTGTACTCCATAACACGAATAATAATCTTTCTGGAGAAAAGTTTCAGTCTGTTTCAGTATGGTTTTTAAAGTTTCTTTACATTAAATTGTGGATGAAAGAATGAGCTACGTATTTCAACTTACCGTTTTTGTGTAATTTACTTAGTTAAACCGAAAGTGACACCCTAAAATCAGTAAGACCACATATCCTCGTACTTTAACGGTGAACACGGCCTTAATAGTAAGCGAAGATATTAAAATTCTATGAAATGTTGTATCATAATTTTAATACAAATATACGTCTCTGATAAATATACCTAAAAGGAATTTAGCGGTGTTAATTGTTAAGATGTACCACACGAAATTATTCATAAAATATATGTTATAGGCTTCAGTATTAAATTTTAAAATACTGAAGGATTACCCACATTACATTCACCTTATTCCTGTGCTAAGTACATTTAACATTTTGACGGGCAATTTGGCAGCGGCACACGTGTACCGTGACCACTAACATATGACCTCTCTACCACGAAGTTTCTCTCTTCATCTAAACTCTTTTTGTCAATGCGGTATATGGCGTGAGAGGTAATTTCATTTTGGTGAGCCAAGCGCTTGAGTTTCACATGATCTCTAACAGAGTTTAGGCACGAGTTTGTTTTGAATTTTCACGAAATTTTAGCCTTTTGCCCGTGGAAATTACAATTTCATATGTTGGAAAGTATCCCCTTGAAAATACTCAACGGAGTCGTGTATCCGCAGAACTTTGATAACTTTCTCGTATTTTTTTATATTTGAGTAGATGTAGGTTCTGTATAAAATTTATTAATAACAAAAAAGTACATACATATGTTAATATTTACAAACTTAGATGTAGATGTTTAGATGTAGGTTTAATTATTAATTATAAATATTTATAATAAATATTAATTATAATTATTAAATATGTTTTGAGTGACTCATAATTTTTAGCCTTCAACTTTGACTTCGAAGATACCAATATAATCCTAAAAGTTCATTTATTTTAATGATTCTTTTGTACGTCATTCCGTTTCAATATCGGAGAAGTTAGTTATAGTTATCCTATATATTTATTTAAACCAAGGTCACTCAACAGGAACGATCACTCAACATTAAAACTTTAAAAAAGAATGAAACCGACTTCAAAAGAAAAACACTAAAAAGTACAAAATAATTATCATTTAATAATTAAAGCTCGAGTAGAAAACTAACTTTTTAAATACGGCAAAAATGCCTACATCTATGCCTACCGTAATATTTAAATTTGACAGTTATTGAAGCCAGTGCCAAATTAATAAACAACAACTACTAGTTTGGTAGGCACTTATTAATGAAAGTCCATCAGATACACTTTTATAATGCCAAGGGGGCACCAAACTTAATGTATACATTAAGGCTATTTCAACTAGGCTCTTGGCTTAACACTCATATGATAACAAACGGGACCGAAGGACTTAGTGTCTTCTGAAGCATGCAACTATATACTTACACTTAGCCAGTTTGTCATTGTACGCTAAGATTAGCCACAGAAGTAAGACATTTTGTAGAAAAAATTAATTGTTTATACTGGGGCCTAATTCACTATGACCATTAAGCGATTCCTTGCCTCGAAACCACGTCAATTCCATACTTATCTACGATATCTGCAAAAAGCGTATTCCGTAAGACACATTTAACGATCTCGCGCGGAATGACCGCGACGTTAGCGTGATTTGAACTGTCAAAAATTCCACGTTAGACAATCGCGTGGAATCGCCGTGATCACAAATTAATAAGATTATGTCTGTTGTGACTTTTACTTGATTTGCAGAAAAATTGATTTGTTTTTACTTGCCGCACAACGGCGTACCCACATCTTTCGTACAGTCTGCGAACAAATGTCAATATTAACAAAATATAGATAATCGACTAAATTATGTTGAAAACCCGCTAATAGAATTAAAATCTATTATGGTAGGTAGTTGCAAATTATTGAAGCGACGATTAAATTTCCAATAAAAACTGTTAACTATTCACGTTTTTTGTTATAATTCTTTCAGTCATTGATTAAGAATTATTTGGTTATAAAATAATATTCTCAACATCACTTTGGTAAAATCACAAACTAAGGAGATGATACTGGGTAAAGTTTGGTAGAAAAACCTCTTTTGTAAATATAACATCATTGTATAAAAATGTTCAAAAGCATGTCATTTATGATTTGGTACTTCTGTCATGCTGTCGGTGAATTGTTTATCAAATATGTTACATTTATAGCCATTCCTATGGTTTTAATCTTTAAAATAATAAATAGCACGTAAGGTTACAGCTATTAATAACATTGTTCATTTAAATAAATACAATTTCAATTAAAAATATTTGAGATCAAATACTACAAAAGTTATGTTCAGAACGTACTAGTGAATTTATAATGTACTACAAGACAATTTGTCTTGGGGCATACAGAATACAAAGTACTTGATTCCTTGCCGCGACATGGTTTAAAGAAGACACGACATTGACATGGTTTACGCGTGGTAAGACATATGGGCGAAATCTATATTGTCATAGTGAATTAGGCCCCTGGTGTGGTTGGAAAAAAATTAAAAGATGCCAGCTATTTATTTTCCTGAACCGATCGCAAGCCGGTCTTGGCACCTATAGAGCTTAGTAGACCTGTGTCGGTCGTGATTGATTCGATCATTTGATTGCAATCATTTCAAAGTATTGATGATCGCAATCACATTTGAATGAACGTATCGTTCATCGATTCGATCATTTAACCGATTCGGTCTTGGTACTTGTCGATATTTAATCGATTGTCTATGCCGTTTAATGTGATAAAAAGTGAAATTCAAAAAATTACACTTGTTTTTTAAAACACAAACAATAATATTATAAATGCGTCTAAATTATAATTATAGCTATAAAAAATATCGAAATTGTAAAAGATAAGAAAACTCACACAAACGTTCGATCTTTCATTTCAATCAAAAATATAATCATGATTGTATCTGTATACAATCAATGGATCAATTATTGATTGGATCATTTGACCGAATCTTTTTTCAAATCAATACTTGAACGATCGAATCTTTGAAAATGAACGATTGACACAGGTCTAGAGCTTAGGACTTTGTACAGGCAACAGGCTGATAACCCGTAATTATAGAGTTCCGCTTTATTCTGTTAGCCCAAATACTTATTGAAAGTAGTTTCGAAATGTACATTTGTTGCTCCTTGATGCTCTGTCGGAAAGGAAACTGACGTGATTATGTAATAATAAAAAATCTATATAGTTTAAAATAAACTAAAATCACGCTTTTATCATGCACTAAAAATCGAAAAATATTTAATAAACTTTTATTTGTTACGATATATGCACGTTACCCTTACCAATATTTTAATTTCATTTTAGAGTAAACGCAAACATTTATTATTTTATTCAATACGCGACGGATAACATAGATAAGCTAGGTAGTTATTAGCAAAATTATCACTACTTTTATATTCAATGACTAATTATTCAAAAATTGTGGAGCGCTTTATCTAAATTAATTAATAGTAAACATAATCAAAAAGCGCTACACGCATTTTGAATTAGTCATTGGACATAAAAGAAGTGATCAGTTTACTAATAACTACCTTGCATATCTATCATCCGTCATGTATTGAATAAAAAATATATGTTTGCGTTTACTCTACAATGAAGTTAAAACAGGTATCGGCAAGGGTAACATGCGTATATCGTAATAAATAAAAGTTTAGATAATTTTTATTTTTTTAATTTTTAGTACACGATGAGTGTGTTTCTTAGTTTTTTTAAACTGTAATAATATTTTATTTTATACTTTTCAGTCTTAAAATAACTTTAAGATGTTTATTACTGATTCAGAATACATTTAAAATTCGCTTAACTAGTCCGCCATCTTTGAGAGTTTTTGCTAGAGTGGGAGTTCGTCATATTGAATGTCGAATGACGTCATTTATTTTTCGTATTCTTCTTACCAAACCCTTTCATTTGATACCCGTATCATGATGGTAGATAAGAAAATTTTGTCCGCCATCTTGGGGCGTACGCCATATTGAATTTAGTGTGACGTCATTTTAGTTTTCATAACCCTTTGGTACCCATATCATGGGAGTACATAAAAATAACTATTCCGCCATCTTTGGGAGTCTGCCATGTTGGATTTAGAACGACGCCACTTAGCTAATCATGCACAGCTAGCTCTTCCAAACTAAACGTCTATCCAAAACTTCAGCTCAATCGAAAACCGAGAAGTGTGTGTGGAAATTTAACTTCCAAGATTCTTTTTACATAGTTACAAGTAAAGCTAATAAAAGCGCGTTAAAAATATATTTCAAAATAAACTTTAAAATAAATTATTTCGGTACGCGATTGTCAACTTGTGCAGTCGGACAAAAACATATTATTCAATTATACGAAACGTACAATGGAATTGGTAAATGTTGAGGAAACGGCTTCGCAAAATGTAGGCAAGTCGTATTTATTATTAAAAATTCGTGAACGCAATAGCGTCGGTTGTCAGGGCGATGATGAATGTGCTCATCAGACTCGAGTAAGGAATCCCGCTTCCCACTTCGCCACTAAAACCGTATCAATCATTCTCACGCATCGCCTCCTATGTAAATACGACGAGTTTTATGCGACAACACGCAACGTATCCTGGTGAATGTGAGTAAATGTGTTCCTTGTAAAGCCTTTTAAGTGCTTTTTATTGACGAACTGGCTAGCGCTTCTATTTGTCTATTCATATGATTTAGTTAGACATTATAAAATGAAAATGTAAACGATCTCATAAATTATTTCATTTTCCTAACCCTCGATAACACAAACTGCTATTATATTCATATTTTGTCTACAGTATTTCCTTATATTTTTACACCTTTCCTTTGGACCCGAAATAAAAGATGTGGATAAAGCAGAAAAAGAGGATTTTTTTAGAAGTATATATTTTACATACATATATTATCTGTAAACTTTAATAAAAAAACTTTTAGCCGTCGTTTTGAACAACTTTAACGTTGAATCAATTGTAGTTAGAAACGTAAATAATACATTTCAAAATTTAAACGAAAAGCCGAACATTCTGCAATCGCGATTCTAATCTGCACGAGCTACGAAGGATTGTAATTAGGGTTCCCCGTAGCACCGAGCAGGCACCACAGAGGCTTCATCAACGTCGTCGATACAAACCTAGCGCCTACTACAGTGACAACTTTGAATCTCGATTTAAATTTATATTTATTTGGAAAATCAACAATACGCAAACAGTATATTTATAGTATATAAGAAAACTTTGTTCCCTTTTTAAGCACATTGCGCACACGGAATATCATGAGATTTGGCATAGTTAAAGTTTATATGGAGAAGGAGAGAAGAAAAATAATTTTTTTACGCGAATACATTAAAATAAATTGAAACATTCATTGTTCATGTTATACTACCAATTTCAAACACATTATAGTTATATTGTCAAAGTCAAATACATAATTGTTTGTATCGTAGTACAGAGCAGAGATTTTCAAACTATCGCCAGTATGTTGTCGTCAACAAATAATTACTAAAATGAATAAATGAGTTTTGAGCTGTGAATTTTGTGTGATTTCTGAGCTATGAGATGTGAACTGTTTCGAGTCTGATGGAGTGTATGTGAATAAAAGCATGTATTTTATATTCATGGTCGAATTACGACCACTGGGCAACAACTAGATATTTATTATGTCTATATGCTTTTTTGAATATTTTAAGTTCTGGAAATCAGTGTGCATAAGTACGATATATAATATATACAGAAGATTTCGGTAATTTTTGTTTACGTTTTACTTCTACTGTATGAATTTAATAGAGGACCTGGTGCCAATTATGCGCTTTCCACTCTTTCCAATAAGTTTTTCATTTGTTTGCCAGCTCCCAACAATAGACATGCTAAATGAGCTTACTTTTGTTTGGAAGTGCTTTAAAAACAACATAATGTATAAGTTCAAATAAAAAGAATAGGTATGCTAGGATTTCCGCTGTAAAATATATTAATATATATGTATATATATATATATCTATATCTTGACACCGTATCCCTAAGGTGGTGGCCAGAGTGGACGGAGCGCAATGCGTTGCGGTTTATATTATATTTCATTACATTCGTTTCTCGTAAGTTAGTTTATATTTCGCAGTCAATTTATTTCACTATCTTTACACATACCGAGCTATTTGGTACAGCAGTGTGATTCTCTTAAGTAAATTACTCAAATTTACTTCTGAAACCGCGGTGCAAGATTGTGAACTTTGAACTGATATTCCCCAAAGTTGACAGAGATACTAGCGTCGCCGAGATAAGTGCGGCGGCGAGACGTACTATCGTAAATGAATTTTTCGACGTTTCGTTAAATATAACAATCTAATTTAACTTCGAATGCGAAGTGAGGTGAATTGTCGAGCGAATCTCGCTTGGGCGATTTGAGTTTTTACAGAATTGCATGACAGAAACGTAAATTGGCAACCCAAATCTGAAATTACACAGTGGATATTTTGTACTTAATTTTATTAAATTATACTTCCCCTTTGTTTGAAATTATTAAGGAAAAAAATACTGCGTATCCCATAAGCTTTTAGCCGGTTTTTTGAGACATCTCTAAGCATTTTCATAGAGAACTTTTTCCGTAGAAAATGTATGAATATATTATTGTAACACATTTTTTCCTTTAAAATAAAACGCGTCTGATCTTGTACTATTTTCTTTGCTTGCAGCCGAAAACGATGCGAAGGTCTATGGTAACGCATTTTACAATGTGACGGCGTGGCACGGAACGCCAGCTCCCAACAATAGACATGCTAAATGAGCTTGCTTTTGTTTGGAAGTGCTTTAAAAACAACATAATGTATAAGTTCAAAATAAAAAGAATAGGTATGCTAGGATTTCCGCTGTAAAATTTAAATTTCTCTACTTTAGTAACTTTAGAAATAGGTACTCCACTGAATTTACGATAATGTAATTAGTAGATTTTGGCAACTCATTACCAGAAACATATTTGGCGAAACGATATATATACATACATTCTGTTGCACCGTTCTGTTAACCGGTCCTGGGGATGTATGGATTGTATTGTCGTATAGTACTTGGAACTTTACCGTGAATAACTTTGAGATCTAAAGAGAACTGCCTAGTATTAACAATGTGGTTCATTGAGTTTCTTAGACATACCACAAATGTAACTAGCGGAACCATAATGAAAAATTTTCTTTCGTAATTTGTTATTGTGACCTCAGGAAATTCTAGCACACATAATGGTAAATAACTTATCTCTAGGGAACATGCTGAAGTGTTTAAAGCTTTATCAAAGAATTTCACGCAATCTATCCAGGAAACTACGTGAATATTTAATCACGCACCTGATTACTTGTAAGTTTTCTTGAGAACAAATCCAGACAGAGAATGTAAATTGAAAACATTTGGCGACTTCTGATCACTAACTGGTGAAATATTTATAAAAAATGTACTCTTGGGGTACTTACATACATACATACATATCGGCGGTAATCGGCGAGTGCGGAGCGCCAAGCGACGCGGTTCTTACATACTTCTTTCGCTTCCTCAAATCTCATTCTCTCATCTCATTCATTCTCATTCTCCTCACAAATTTTCGCTTAGGTATGCGAGAGCTTTTGACATTTCCATCTGCTAACACTCTGGCTATTTGATCTTCTTAAGTCAAGTCAGCCTTGGTCTTCCTTGGCTTCTTTTACCACTCACTTTCGCTCTGTATATTTTCTTCGTCAGTCTTTCATCACTCATTCTTTCTATGTGCCTAAACCATCTCAGCATTCTTTTCTTCATTTTTACAATAACACTGTCGCGCAACCCTGTCATACTGTGTATCTCTTCATTGCTTATCCTGTCCGCAAGGATGACACTGCACATCTTTCTAAGAGATCACATTTCTACTGCATTTATCATATTTCACTCGATTTCAGGCATATCCAGGCCTCACTACCGTACAATAAAGTTGGCACCAACACCGCATTGTGGATGGCCCGTTTGGCAGTGTTACATATTATATTCACACTATCTAATAATGCGGACAGAGCATCGTTCACTTTATTGCCAGCTGCTACCCGTCTCTCCACATCCAACTCACATCTTCCATCCCTCGAAAACACACTCCCCAGATACACAATTTCATACACTTGTTCTAGACATTTTCCATTTACCCAAATCTCACATTTCGTTTGTACCGCTTTTGTCCGCTTTTGGGGTACTTAGCTTCCATTATCTAAAAATTTTGATTTGGCATAATGTGATTTAGCATATTAAGCTTATTGATGAACGTGAATCAGACAGATTGATTATGTCCTTGTCTAATTAATGGAAGTTGCACGATGAAGACCGAAAAATACATAAATAAGTGTATTTGTATATCACTTACAACTTTTTGTTATTTTTTAAACACTAGAAAATTATAGAAAAATAAAGAGAAATGAATTGTTTACATAAAAAGTGTGTGATTTTTGCTATAATATTGTAAGTTTGATGGGTCAAACGAAATATCTCCATTTATTTTGAGTGACACGTTTGTCATCGATGGCAGCCTCGCCACGCGCCATATGTGAGGTCAGATGTTCCGCTTCGTTATTACGGTTTATCGTGCAAATATCTGTCAAAAAAAATATCGTCTACTGTGCTATTCGTCTTGTTACGTATCAAAATAGAGCGTAAAACTATACAACGTCGACCTCCTCACCGTGTTGTTCCATATGCAATATAAGGGCTGGTTTTCCGTTGGAGACTGCGAAAAGCGATCAATGGAGATTCTTGCTCACCAATTTTTAGCAACGGATTGATATATTTCCCACACTCATCCAAATATCTACTTTCGAATACTTCTTAAATACATCTTACCGTAAGGTACTGAAACAGTTAAATATTATGGTGACACAAATATTAAGGCACTCTGTGAGCATCCAACGAGTTTGTAATCTTTTAAAATCTCTAATAATCTCTCTATTCGCTTCAGACGCGCTTTTATTACACTTTTGGTATATCTAATTGCAGTTCTTTTATAATCGTATCTCTCTCCGCAACAATAACGTCACTCGAGCTATTGTATTAAAGTGTATTCGTACGTACACACTACACACCATTGAGAAATTATTAAAACAAAGAAGCACAATAATAATCGAATTATTATGGGTATTAATGGAATGGGTAATAATTATTATGGGTATTATTTGTTTCATATTACAGACAACTTGATATTATGCTTCTTGGAGCGACAGATAGGCGTTCATATTCACGAGTACGCGGAAGTTTATGTGAGAAAGAAAACGTACAATGCTACCTACTTACTAGACTTACAAGGAAGTTTTTAAGTAAGCGTGTTTCAATCGAAATGATTCGATTTGATGGAAAAGTTATCAAATAACAAGTGGGCAGTGGTTTTATTATGGGACTAAAACTAGACGCAACGTGATCTTCATTTATTGTTAGTATTTTAAAAATTTATGTCATTTCTTTTTTGGAATGCACTCCGTATAGCTAAAGTTAGATTTTTTGGTATCGGTGTGTCCTCCTACAACAGTTTGTGCATTTTAAATTTAAATAAATAATGGCGTCCAATGTGGGACATATTTAGAATATTTTTCGTTATGATTTCGATAACTTCTCACCATATAAAATTACCTGTGGTTCGGTTCTGAATTCTTGGAAGGCTTCTTACATTTTTCCATAAAATGAAAAAATCCTATAAAATCAACAATACTCTCTCGTTTAGCCGGTTGTCACTTGGTCAGTGATAGTTTTTGCCGTTTTACAATGTTTCGTGTAATATTGTATACAATATCTAAAAATAGACGCTTAATATTCATTACAAATTGAAATAGACGCTTTTATAATAATCTAATTAATTATTCAAACGTTTCTTTTGTAACACAGATAGACACTATTTTTGTATCTACATCCCCATACACATTATGGAAATTAGGCGAGCAAATTACGTGCTTTCACGAAGGCATTGATGTAAAATCCAATCCGCTTCTTTCAGAACGAATTTCAATTTCACACCGAAGTTGAACACTGCGAGGTGTGAAATGTTCAAAAATCAATATTCAGTTAAAATTTTGCTCTCAAACTGGTTTGACAGACGTTTCATTAACCTGTTTCCGTTTGCCATAGTTGGAGTTTGCCAATGTATTAAACTATTCGTAACGCTGTCATGTAGAAATATTACATACGTACATAACACAAATATATTGTATATTTGTGTGGTGCTACGGAACCTTTGGTGCGCCAGTCCGATTCACATTTGTATGGTTTTTCTCTAGGTACCTGAATTAACGACGCGCCCTTTTTAGGCGCTTTTTGTTAATTAGCATAGTCACGGTATCACTAGTCACTTTTTTAGTTTGTCATGATTTATACTCATCCAATAACACAAGCTAAGTCTTTACTACTTAGTCTGGAGCCTAACTGTTTGTATAGTATAATAGTCTATGGATAAAAAAAAATAGTGTTTTTGTTTTTCTGTTATAATTCAATAACGACGTGAAAGGCATAAGAGACATTTTCGCAGAACCTTATTCTATTATGAGCACGAACAAAGACAATGTGCGGATGACTTGTAACCTGACTTTTCCCTTTCAGAGAGTGATAGCAGACGTCATTTGTAACAAAGAAACCGTTTAACTTATTACGACGACAAAAAGAAAATAGGAAATTCTATTAATTATTAATTACTTTGTATTTTCGTAGTTTTATAGTCCTCTGCAGGTCTTATGCCATTTTGAACACCCTCATGACTATCACATTATTATTGAAGAAATAAAGAAGAAAGAAAGAAAGAAATATATTGAATTATAACAGAAAAATAAAAAAACGAACGCACATTTTTTGCATGGTTTTATTCAACTCACATCAGTAGTTGATCAGTATGTGTAGGTCAAATTTTTGCAACCGAATTTTTAACAAGTTTCATCTGACTGGGCCGATATTTTGCACACACTATGGGGACCTGGTGAGTGCTCACAATATAATCTAGTAAAAGATCGTTTTTTTATAGATAATTTTAATCTATGGAAAATCACATAAACCGTTTGACTCCATACTAAGTAAAGCATAGCTTGCAGTATGGGTATAAAGTATAAACATGACAAACTGACAAGGTGTCTAATGACTTTAATGACTTTCAGACTCTTAGTAGGAGTCTGGATCCAAACAATGAAATACCATTGAAGGGTTTAACATCGCGTCAGACAGGGTAGAAGATTTGAAGACAAAATTATTGGTGTAGTTACTTTCATACATGATGTAGCATATTATATAACTGTGCCTTTTTATTACACACTAGATATTTTTCCATATTTCTATTTGAGATGACATAAATAATTCATACCTGTTACTATAATATGACGGTAGGTAACCGATAAGTCAGGTTTAGATGCTTTATGGGCAGGTTGAAAAAACAGTAAATTGGCCGCTGTATTGCCCTGTGTTGCGTAGTAATAGACATAACTAACAGTATGATGTGTCATCCAAAGCATGACATGCTCGATATGGATGTCACTTGATTACCCATCCAGTAGGTGACGTCCTTTTTGGCAACGTAAAGATACAACTTAGGTTATGTGAGACTTTTACCCTGACAGTGCTACAGTGCTTTAACAGTGCCAAGGTTAAATATTATTGTGAACGGTTGTATACAATATTACTTAAACTTGTATTCTAACTTGGCACTTACTGGATTATCCCTATAGTCGGTTACTGGGATACGCAGCATTACTTAATCTTAAAGAGTTGGAAACTCTGTAGACACTTATAGTAGATATTTACTTATTATAGTCCATCTGTAAGTCCAAATATTTAATCATACCATGCAGTTCACATGACCCGAAGTCATTCTAACGATCAATAACAAAATATAAAGCGTGTTACAGTAAGCTGTTGTTAAACTTAATCTGATAATTATTCATTCGTATTCTGTAGAATAAATGAATTAAATACGCCAGACAATACACACTAATCATCTGGTCTCAAACTAGGGCATTTCCTTGTGCTATGATAACCAGACGACGACTGCTAGAGCCGTCTCCCAGTACACCCAGCCACCATCTTCCGCAATTATACACAGCGCCTAAACCACTGCACTATCCTCGTCATGCACGGTCATCCTCGATGAGGTAAATAAAAATAACTTCAGCAAAAATTTCACGAATTTGCAGGTATTCTACGGTTTCGTTTATAATTTTTATCTTAAATAAATTTATTTAAAAAAAATACTAAATGTACGAGGAACAAAAATAAGTTATAAGTTTATTAGATGGCTAGTCAAACTCGACAGGGATATTATCTAGAAATAAGATCAAAAATATTAATATTTGATAAAGTCGCTATGAAAACGACTATACAGAGTAGAGATTATTATATAAAAAATTCGGTTAGTCAGTGGATGGACACTGCCTTTTTATGAAAAATTAGAAATTTTGAAAACGGAACGCAAAATAAAAACGACTTTAAGTCGTAGCGATACAGGTCATAACAGCTGCTAATCATAATTTGGTTGGGACCGTATTTCAACACCAATTGCACAAAGCATAATTAATTTACGTTTTCATGTTGGTTGTATTGCACACGTACTGAACTCAATTTGCTGTTCCGTTTCCACATATTACATAGTACTCTGAGATCATAATCAATATGGGTGCTACTTGTACCTTTCGGCAATTGAATTTGATTCACAAAAGTGTTTTAGCCTGATTTTTATGCTTGTTTTTAGACTATTTCTGTTCATTGTGTATATATCCAAAGAACCCCAGCGCTATCGTGTTTCGCGACTGCTCTTAGTCTTACGTATATGAATCTTTTATATTTTAGTGCTTATTATGAGTGATTTGTGTCTACAGTTAGTATAAATACGTACATCTGTATAGTGTATATTAACGTAGTATAGGGATTGATGCATAAATACTATTTAAATATAATATATATAAGTACCTATACAAAATTAAAAAATATATCGAATTTGTCACTACGTAAACAATTCTAACAGCGTGAAGATATGATATGTAAACAATTCTGTTGATTCTGATTAAATAGTAGAATAGTCTTAGACGAGTTTTTTTGCATGTTATTTAAGAATTACATTTGTTTTCATACATCGAAAATAGCTTATAAAATGTTTGAAATACGGAAACAGTACAGTTGTACATACATACATATTTTTACACTGTATCCCTAACGGGGTAATCAGAGAGGACGGAGCGCCAAGCGACGCGATTATTACATACTTCTTTCGCTTCCTCAAATCATCATTCTTCTCACTCATTACATTTTATAGTAAGTGCCAATAAAACAATAAATTGTTTAATAAATAACGTGATGTATATTATACACAATAAATAACATTTATGCCAAAATATAATTAGCTTACACATAAATCAAAGAAACTTTAGGGAACACAAGTTAATACATTCAAATACATTCAAAAGCAGAAGTCACAATTAACATGCAAATTACTTTAATGGCATATCTATTTTACGGTGAACATTAGAGGCTCCACTGGCAGTGTTAATAAACGTCATTTAGTTCATTTGTGGCAAACATTTCATCTGTATCAGTGAGATAGTGTGAGATGTGATATTTATTCGCAATGGAGCAACTGAATATATTTCCTTTGATGTAGGTTACGCGGAGGTACTTCCATATCTCATAATGCAAATAGGAATATTTTATTTGTTATATTTCCTTTCATAGCACTGCTGATATTGTACAGAATAATAGATAAGTTTGCCTGAAGAAAAAACTTCATTGAGTAAACTTGATACAGTATTAAGATTGAATGTAAAATAGTTATGACTAGATTTTTATTCGTAATTTTATTCTCCTTTAAAATAGTTTCTAATTACAATATGAACACGACATCATCCATTAACTACGTGATCGCGCGCACCGTTGAATAACTACGGCGATCTTGTTAAACACGCTATGAGCGTCTCATCAAGAATCAAGCGATAAATAAATAAATTACGTTAAATTATACTTCCCTTCCCTAAAAAATATTTTTTGCTGCCACCTATGTCAGTTTCGTCTACAATAATGAAAGAAATAAATGTAAATTGTTTTCTTCGTTTTCAGTTTCTAGATATGTTTTCAGAATGGACAAATCTTCGTTCGAGCTTAATTAACTTGAGGACTTTAAGCAATACAAGGTGTCCCTAAAAGTATAGATCAAATTGCAGAGGGGCAGAGGGAAAGTCGTGTTCAAACATTTTAACCTAATCAACGTCCCATTACATTGACGATTATAAAGGTACAATGATCCTTTTTTTGAAAGGTATGAAGGCACATGTTTCTACATCCCTTCTGAAAAAAGTTATGTATCGTCATGTCTGCCTGCCCATCTGTCAATCTATCCGTCTGTCTCTTTGCAGTCACAGCCGATTTATGTAATAATTTGTACACCTACTGAGCTAAAATTGTGTACTGAGAGCTGAGACCTAAATTGGTAAACTAATTCAGAAATAATAAGCAAAAAGTAAATAATCGGTATTTTGTACACAATATTTTAATTTTTTTTAAATACGAGTATACATAAGTATTATGCTCTATTTTATTGACTGGCCGAGATCACGGGTTCGATCTTCAATCAGGTTAATTTAGGAAAAACATTTCTATACTGGCTTGGAGTTTAGTTGTTACTGGGAGCTCTCATAAACTCTTTGTGATACCCATAGTCACAAGTCTAGTGCTTGGTTTGGGGTCACGCATTATGTGCAATTGCCAAGGGTTATTATCCGAAATAGCAAGGGAACCTTTAGTTAATGCTTACATAAATATAATCAAGTTATCAACTTAAAATAATAACAAATTCTATTTTAGACGTCTCATTCATTTGGAAATTTTATAGTGCATTTGTATAATATACTTTGTCAATTTATCGCCCCTATTGTAAATATTTATTTCAGACATTCGATCGTATTGGGAACTATCAATTGATTATCGATAGGCCCCATTACTGCCTCTAATAAAAATTAAACCGGACTGTAAGGTTAGTGACCTCACGAGGGCTGCCAGACGCAAAATTAAATAATGTCTCATATCTCTATCTCCGATAGAATAGATTGACTTTATTTGTTTATTCTATGTACCAGAATCGCATAATATAGAGCAAGAAACATCACGTTTCTCGTTTTTTATTGTTTCAAATTTTATCTATTCTGTAAAAGACTATAACTTATTGTGTAGGTCTCATTTTCGGACGCAGACCTCTTTTCAAATAGCGGTGAAAAGGAGAACCTCTGCATTTCACCTTATTTTGAGATTTCTCTTGAAAGAAAAAGGCTTTAGTTTCCATAGTTTAATATTAAGACTATTAGATCACGCATACAGTGCGTGACTATGCGCGACGTCATTTAACTTTAGTGATCGCAACAAACAGCGTAGCAGTCCGCAGCACCAGCACCACTCGCTACGAATGCGTTTAAATTATAACTACATTATAAAAAAAACAACGGATCTAATATTCCTTTAATACAGTCTTTCACTAATTTTAATGAACGGATTTAAAAAAATTATAAGTTACTCATATCTTTCTCATGAAGGCATTTTTGTGATTATACATATATTTTTCGAAATCTTACATTACTATTTTAGTATGCAGGCTGACAACCCTATATTTTACTTACTTCTACATACTCTCCCTCTGGCGTCACGTTGAGCACTAAACAAATTGACACATGCGAGATCCTTTTAAACAAACACGTTACTGACGACACTTTATTAGGTAACGCAAATATAGCCTTTTATTTATTGTAAGAACCTACTCTCTGAAGGCTAAAAGTTAACATTTCTTCTCATTTCTTTCAAAAGCAAGAAAGTCTTTTGCAAGTACAAAAAAATATCTTAATGCGATTCCACTACAACGTTTACAATTAATCCTTTGGATGATTAAATATGAGTTAATTTAACTTTAATGTACAGGCATATTCGAATACTATAAATAATAATAATTATTTATATTATATACTTTGATCTAAGAAGTACGATAGTATACATTTCGTTTTTCATTTACTTTTACTAATAATATTTAAATATTTAAATGCCGCGTCATGGAGAACCAATTAGGGATTCAAATGATTCCGCCGATGAGAGTCACGGTGTGGTCCAATTCTGAGGACCGACCGAGCCCACCCACGATGTGTGCGTCTGACTCCGAACAAAGTTCGCTTGCATGCTGTAGCTGTGCCAACTGCTTGGATTTTGATCTCGTGTTCATTTCTAACGGATTGAAGGATCAAAAATGATAGCAATTGAGACTAAATGGACTGTATTAAACTATATTAAACCAAGCCTTTGACGCAACTTTTATTGAAGTTACTAAACAAAAAACGAATGTAAAAAATATATAACAAATTGTACAAAAAGGTCTTATAAATATAATCACAAAAGAGTTTGTAACAATGTACATACTCGAAATACTTAGAAAAATATTGATTAATACTGGAATATGTCGTTATTAAGGAAATTCTAATACACATATTAACATCAGACAATTTTCTTCTATTCGGAGTAGGCAGAGCATAAAGACGCAGTTACGTAACCCCTATGGAAATAAATATTTGTGCTCACCGACAGTAAAACCTACCTACACCGACACCTTATAACAAGCTTACCCTTGGTAGTTTAAGGGTCGTTATTTAAGTTGTCACTCGTCTTAGAAATACACTGTAAGTGTAACTTAATTTAAGATCTGTGTATTACGGCTTACACTTAACCGAAATTCGCCCTTTAGTGACAATTTAAGTGTCGAAATGTTGACAGATTATCTGTGCCTTATGTCTCACTTTGCAGTTATCTAACTCTGTATTCTATGATTTACATTATAATATCATTGCTAACAAATATATTGCTGTGAAAATATCAAGACCTACATATTAGTAAATAAGCATCAAATTCCTAAGTACAAAACACGTTTCTGGTAACAATTTAATCTAATTCAATTAACCGTAAAATTAACATTAGAAGCTAATAATTACATACTTGCCTGCATAAACAGTTATAAGTAACATGTAATGGTAATCATTATTCACTTTATTTCTTTATGAAATTATCTCCCGTGAATACTCTCTCTTATAAAATGTCTAATAATTTAATTCCTCTCATATACATACATACATATCTACACGCTGTATCCCTAACAGGGTAGTCAGAGAGGACGGAGCGCCAAGCGTCGCAGTTCTTATATACTTCTTTCGCCTCAAATCGAATCATTCTCCTCACACATTTTTGCCTAGGTATGCGAGAGCTTTTGAAATTTCCATCCGCTAACACTCTGGCTACTTGATCTTCATAAGTCAGCCTTGGTCTTGCTTGGCTTCTTCTACCACTCTCTTTCGCTCTGTATATTTTCTTCTGTCTTTCATCACTCATTCTTTCTATGTGTCCGAACCATCTAAGCATTCCTTTCTTCATTTTTACAATAACACTGTTGTGCGACACTGTCATACTACGTATCTCTTCATTGCTTATCCTGTCCGCAAGGGTGACACTGCACATCTTTCTAGGAGATCGCATTTCTACTGCATTTATCATACTTTCGCTCGATTTCGGGCATATCCAGGCGTCACTACCGTACAATAAAGTTGGCACCAACACCGCATTGTGGATGGCCATTTTGACAGTGTTAGATATATTCACACTATCTACTAATGCCGACAGAGCACCATTCACTTTATTGCCAGCTGCTATCCGTCTCTCCACATCCAACTCACATCTTCCATCTCTCGAAAATACACTCCTCAGATACACAATTTCGTTCACTTGTTCTAGACATTTTCCATTTACCCAAACCTCATATTTCGTTTGTACCACTTCCCTTTCAAACACCAGAACCTTAGTTTTGTTCACATTCATATTCAATCCTTTTACTTCATTCTTATTTCATGTACATGACTAGTGTCTGCAATTCTGCTTCTGATGGTGCTATAAGCACAGCATCGTCAGCGTACAACAGGCAGTTTACCACTGTGTCAACACATATCATACCACTTATAACGGCAACTGTCCAAATACAGCACGAACAGCAAGACAGACATCACGCAGCCCTGTCTGACGCCTGAATAGGCATCGAACCAGGACGACGTGTCACCTTCTATCCTTACACAGGCTCTGTGGCCTCTCTATAATGACCTCACAGCCTGCAGTAAGGGGCCATCCACGCCATACTCAGGCAGAAGACTCCACAATTTCTTTCTCACTACTCTATGGAATCCTTTTTCTAGATCCACGAAAGCGTAGAAAACTTTCTGACCTATAGCCAGAAATTTCCCCACGATGACGCGAAGCGAGAAAATGTGATCCATACAAGCCCTGCCGTTCCTAAAACCACCTTGCGCCTCACACAAATATCTTTCTGAAACGCCTTTCATACGTTCAGTCAATACCTTAGTATAGACTTTACTTGCTAAGCTGACCAAGCTGATGGCCCTGTACCACGCGCAGTCTTAATGAGAACCTTTCCCTTTGTAGAGAGGTACTATGACTGCGGTGCGCCAGTCCTCTGGAACCTCTCCTTTCTGCAAACAAAGGTTGCAGAGTGCACAGAAGGTATCGCAGACCCTAAGACCACCATACCTGATCATCTCAGCAGTCACCTCATCAATTCCCGCAGCCTTTCCACATTTCAAACTTCTTATCACTTTCTCAATCTCTTTCATACTAATGGCATCCTCCAGCCCCTGACCCGAATGTGGCAATTCATTAGAATTGCTCTCAGTATCAGAGACGGAGTCGGCACTCCTCACAACACAATTCCTCTTCTTTTGAATATTAGTGAGTTCTCGTGTAAATAATTTAATAATAAAAACACGGTAACTATCACATGTCAACCGTTTGTATTCTGTCAATGTCATATGGCACTGTGGAATCGGTCATGGATGTGGATTTCATTCACATTTCGTTCACTCTGTTTGTAAATATTAAAATTCAGAACCAAGTTAAACGTCACTTAAATTAGAATGAAATACACGTTTATGAGTTAAGTTAAACTCAAGAAACAAATACAACTCACTTAAGTTGAACAATTAAGTAACAGTTGAAATACCGGCCCTAAAAGTAAGTTTTTATGACCTGGATAGACTTGCGCGGAAAGATAAGCTGGTGTGTGTACATTCTGTGATTTTCTTTCTCTCATAGAAAGGAAGAAGAATGTAATTAAACGTTTCTGTACCTGTGAAAAACACCTTCATTGTCAGTACACAGGGTGTTAATAAAATGTTATACGCATATTCTATGTTAAGTATAACTAAATGTCGTGAATATTAAAAAAAAATTGGACTTTTCCACCCTTCCATTCTCCTTTTGTTGGACCTAGAGATCGTTATTGTTACGCATAATACTGATTTCATTCAAAAAGCTTCACGTTAAACGTTTTGGGCTTTTACAGTAAAAGTACAATCAAAATCGTCGACGGAATATTTTATATGTATTTAATGCGAACGAAGCCATTATTCACCTTTATGGGTGAAGTAAGTCGTTTTTAAGAGTATTAGGTGGCATGGAATCTCAACCCGTAAAAATGTTGGGTGCTGAATTGTTAATAATGTAATAAAAAGATGCATAGATAGGAATGAATTTTGAAATAATATTCTTCCACATAGCATATTACACTTAAACTTCATAGATTATAAATAATTTGTCCTCGAAAAATTTACAGATTACTGACTTCATTATATTTTCCAGTTAAAAAACGTCATTCAAATTAATAATTCTTTTTTAATATTAAGTAATAAATGTTTTTTGACTAATAAAAATTAAAAAAACATCGGTGCATGAAGCGCTGTAATTTTATCAGAATATAGTTAAAATTATATGTACTTATGAAATAAATATATGAATAATATGTTACAATTCTAAAGAAACCGGGTCTATATCGTGTTAATACTTTTAAGACTAATCTTTTTTATCCCAATGTTTCGACCGGATTGCACCGATCGTGGTCACGGGCAGACTAATAAGGATGTTTAAAAGATTTAGAATTGTAAGATGTGTACATGTCGTAAAAGTTTAAAAACATTAATGAATAATATGTATGTAATAAATAAATAATGAACAATATGTCCTTTTACTAAAAAACCACACCAATCTTATGACCTCAAAATAAATACCTACTACGTTTGTATACATGTTACATTATACATGACATTACCTACACAACGAATTAGAGGAGTAATCTAAAAAAACCCAGACGACAAACTTATTTAACTTATTAGATAATATGTATTACAAAATTGACTTAACAAGTCAATTCAAAGTCAAAATCAAAATCACAGGAGCCTCGGTGTGGATCTTAAAGTTATTAACCTGCAGATCAACTGACAAATGCAATTAAAGCAATTACTCTTACGAAATAATCTATTATCGGACTTCAAGATATAGATACTTAATATGCTTTAGATATCGATATTTTAGATGTGTAATGCCCGATTTATTGATTATATGACCTCATGCATTATGTTTCAATTACTTTAGATCCATCATATTTATGCCCGATTTCACCAAAGTCCTTACTACTTAGCGAACTCCTAACATCGGATAGTGGTCCGCTTACGTGAAATTTTAATAGTAGTTTTTATATTAGGTTTCGTAGTATAGTTTTCATAGTAGATTTTAGGGGTTCGCCAAGTATTAGGGGACTTAATAGTCGATTCCCACAGATATTCGCATTTCAAGCAGTTGTTACAGCACTGTATTTTATTTACAAAGTAAACTTAATAACTTCAAGGGGCGATAATTACAGCATCGAAAGTTTAAAGTAAGCTTATTACGACGTAATGTAATTAAAAACTTTTAAGACTTATTATCAGACGCAAAGGATATTTAAGTTTCCCTTAGCTGAAGAAAATTAATCTAATAAAAATCCACTATAAAGTTTTCTTATTAGATCTTTTACTCGATACAATTAATTGAAAATAAACAGCATTCGCCAATTTATAGTTCGTAAATTAAGTTATTCGCTTTTTCATTCGCTCTAAATACAATTTTATTATATGTATAACTAGAGATGCTCGTGAGTCGTAAGTCGTTACTCGTGGCATTGTTCATAGGAACTCTAGAATTCAAAGACAACTAAAAATATTTTTTCATAATATCATCAATGTAGATTAGACTGCGATACTATAGTTACGGTCAATATACTCAAACCTGAAATGTAATCAATTTCAATTACAAGTATCTTACGTGCAAATGAAATTGAATTAAACAAGTGTTTTACAAGGGTTTTACACCAAATAAGACTATGTTATCATGTATTATGTTGTCGTATACATACCTATGCGATATACGAAGTGTATACATATGTATGTATATGGGTGGTACATAACTATATATTACGCAGTTACGTATTACATTCCGAACAAAAGCTTATCTGATGAAATAAATGAGTTTAAGTACATAATCTCTTAAAAATTAAAGGAAGCTGAACAATACAATTCTAATTAATGGCATTTAAGTATCGCATTCAGTGTTATAATCATATATTATTACGTAATTACAGCTTGTTCTAAAATGACACAATAAGTAAATAGTGGGAGACCTACAAAGACAACGGTAATTGAATTTTGCACAAACAGAATACTGATTTAAATGATGTGGTTAAAATAGACACCGATGGATTCAAATGTTTCCTCTTAGTACCAACTTACCTATAATATTATTATTTTTTACATTTAACTTAAACTAGACAAAACTAGTTATAGTCCGCAGCTTTGTCTGTATGAACGTACATGTTTTATACAGCCTATGCTCACCCTGAAGGCTCATTCTAAATATTAGTGAAAATTATTGAAATCGGATCAGTAGTTTTGTAGATTACATCCTCCTCCCACATCCAAACTTACGAACTTTTCCTCTATAGATTAGTTTAGACTTACTTACCTGAAAATTAAACTTTTTAAAATCGTTTTTCATGTTATGAAGCATTTCCAAGAAAGTGATATAAACTGAACACAAACCTTGTTCGAAGTCAGCTTTGCGACCTTTTGCACAGTGTGTAATGAATGCATCAGCTTGTCAAGCCGATGATGTCAGTGTCGATTCCCAGCTAGGTCAATTTTATAATGAAATAGTTATTTTAGTACATATCAGTATTAAGAGAAAATCAATAAAACATTGAACTTATTCCTTTTTCAAAGTTTTTCAGAGAAAATAGAAACAAACTTTATTTAGCAGAATTAAATATTAGACATTCACTGACGAAATTAGTTGTTTAAAAATTGAATGCTGAAAGAGATACTTAAAAATGTTGAGTATGAGTCAGGAATTTAAGTTTTATTCATAATTCTTGCATTATTCTCTGTCTGCATTTATTTCCGAGAGGGAAACAATGTGAAGTGGCGCGCCGTGCCCTATCAGTGTTAATCGACTTGGCTATGGTTCGTCGTCTACGTCCGGTGGACTATCTCTTACGAATATCTTCTGCAGGGCCATTACTGCTCCTATATTAACTAGCATTAACCAAATGTTAGACATTCATGGTTGACTCTTGTATGCGGAAAGACAAAATATATTTCTTATTTTTTGTACAACTGGTACTTTAATCTTGACACGAATATTTCAAACAAACAACGAAATATCCTTAATAATATTATACTATAATACATTTTAATGTAATGATACAATAATCTCCTTATTGTCTACATGTAAATAATTTAAATGTATCAATTCATCCTTGAGGTCCAATTAAACGCACCAGTTGGCTAATTAGAAGTTCTGATCTCTTATATTTTATTATTTTTTCATAAGTCTATGAAAATTATGTGTAAATGTCGTTTAATTTCTTTGAGGTACCACGCATTTGTACAAACATAAACAAGATTGACTAAAAGTTTAATTTAAAAAAGTGGTTCAAAATAACGGACTAGGTATCGCCTATGGGATTCAGATCTGAATGGCTACGTCGATTTTCACTAAAGATAGCTAAGAATATTGTCGAAAACTGCAGATTAAAAAAAAACATATGAAAATCGGTTCAACTTTAGAGAGCTACGATGCCGCATAGAAACACACAAATAGGCGGACAGGTAAACATACAGATAACATCTTTTACTTTAACATTATATAACACCCCACTTTTCTGTCGGGGAAAAGGAAACTCTTGTCCATTTAATGTTTCCCTTTCTGCTTTCTTTTACACGAAAATTATTGCATTAATTAATTTTAAATAGACACAGGGTGACTGTACATCTCATTGGAGTAAAATCGTTATTAAAAATTAATTAATACTAGCTAAACCCTGCCACTCTTCGCATTTTTTTAATTGAAAATTCCTCAAACTACTTTTTAAATCTTTCCGGTAACCTTTAAAACGAACACAAAGGTAATCACAAATTTAATCAACAAGTATGTTGATTAAATTTGCATACAAATAATTCAGATAACAACTCACAATTTTTTATTTGAATGGGTCGGTTTTTCATATGCAATGTCGTTGATAAGTTTACGTCAAGGATATGTCCAAAGCCCGACAATGGCGTCCATCCATAATTAAAAATGCCGGACCATTTTTAACGGCGCACCTCGCTGTTTCGACTCCTCTGTAGACCGTTAAAACTTTGTCTTAGAGGAAACAACTCTCCTTAATTAATCTTTCACAAAATCGGTATAAAAATGTCGAGAAATTGCAAAGAAACCTCCGATAAATTAAGATGAGGCGACTCATAAGAACTTGTTTTTCCCCTCTGTTCAAGATATATTTTGTTAGAAATTAAGCTGTCGCTCTTTTTGCAAATGCTTTGGCGAATATTCCTTGTTACGGGCATAAACAACATTCTATAAAAATACACGCACGTAAAGGTCACGCAATTATTCGCAGGTAAAATTAGAAACGTGACATGTAAGCCAAGGTACAAAATATAACCTTTAATAAAATTTATCACTGTTATTAATCTTTTTTCATATTGTTGTTTACATTAGATTAAGTTTTTTTATTAAAAGATGAAGATCTTTCGATAAAGAATTTTGATAAAATATTTTGATGAAGAAGAAGAAGACAATGAAAATTTTCGTTGATATTACAATGAAATATATTCGGTTTTTGCAGATTAGTAAATTTTAAAGTAGAAGTGGATATCCATCCCTTCAAAACCGCTACTAGCAAAAACCTGTTCAAAGAAATAACTGTTTACTATTTAGAACTTTTGAAGGCAGTTTATAAACGTTTGCTTCTAGAGAAAATTAACATATCAAGTAGGAGACTACTTGGTATGACTACTTCACAAATATCCTTCACAAATACACTTTAATATTATTCTTGTATTATTAAAGTATTGTTATTCTAAGGTTCTGGTGTTCGCAAGAGAAGATGTACAGACGAAGTATGAAATATGGGTAAACGGAAAATGTCTAGAACAAGTGAACGAAATTGTATATCTGGGGAATGCGTTTTCGAGGGATGAATGGTGTGAGTTAAATGTGGAGAGACGGGTAGCAGGTGGCAATAAAGTTAGCGGTGCTTTGTCCGCATTAGTAGACATTGTGAATATATCTAAATCCGTCCAAATGGCCATCCACGATGTAACGTTTGTGCCGACTTTATTGTACGGTAGCGAGGCCTCGATATGGGCGAATCGAGTAAAAGATAAATTTGGTGTAAATGCAATTTCTTAGAAATATGTGCCTTTTCCCTCACGAACAAAATAAGCAATGAAGAGATACACAATATGACACGGATGGACTACAGTGTTATTGTAAAAATGAAGAAAGGAATGTTTAGATGTTTCGAGCACGTAGAGAGAAAGGGTGATGAAAGAATGTCGAAGAAAATCTACAAAGCGAAAGTGAGTAGTAGCAAAAACCAAGGAAGACCAAGGCTGACTTATTAAAATGAAATAGCCAGAGTTGCCAATAAATAGCCAGCTGATGGAAGTGTCAAAAGCACACTCATACACAGGCAAAAATGGTGAGATTTGAGGAGATGAAAAAAGTATGTAATGACTGCGTTGCTGAGTGCTCCATCGTCTCTGACTGTTTAACTTCCCGTTACAGATACAGCGTGAGGATATGTTATATTATATGTTTTATTATTGCTCACTTGCAAATGTTGAATGTTTATTAAGAAAAAACAATAACACTGTTTACATTTTTTAAGGAATCGTAACTATCTAATATGCTAAATAAACTGATAGTGTTTAAGTAATTTCATCAATCATGATGAGCAATTCTTTATCTTTTTTCACAAACGAAAAAGGTATAAAAACACGAATGAATAGAAAAAATATTCGAATAATGATTACTAGCATTTAATTTCTGGAAGGTTTCCGAAATTCACTAATTTAGAGGTGAAGATCGTTATTTATGAACATTTGCTCGTAATTTGTTCAAGAAACCACTATGGTTGTCTTAACAACACGGCATTTTTGATTTGGTCCAGGAAATAAATATCATGCCAAGGTACAAACCCTGGCATCGTCTTTTGGTCTTTAGAAGAGTCACGTTCGAATTGAAATGTTGTGACATACATGTAGTTAATTAGTTTTTTACTTACTGAACGTCTTTGCTTTATTAAAGTGGTTTTTTATGTCAATAACTTCAACTTAACAAGGATCCTATAGGTAGCAAATAGTTGATGGAGAAATAGAACGTTAATACATACGTTCTGTTTTTCACTAATTATTTTATTTAATAAAATTGGCTATTCAAAGAGGCAATGCTGCCAGTCTGCTAGGTACCTTGAGCAATGACAGCTTTCTAAGCGGCAACTTTGAGGAAGTTTATTATTTAAGATAATGTGTAGTTTTAAGTTTGTAAATATTAACATATGTATGTACTTTTTGTTAATAAATCGATTAAGTTTAATAAATGATGAAGAAAAACATCAGATCGTATGCATTAACGTTCCGTTTTTCATGAATTATATTTCACGTATCCTTTCTTTTTTTTTGTACTACGGGAAAGCCAAACGACCAAACAGCTCACCTCATAATAAATGAGCTGAGGTCCCATTAATTTACAACATGGGCATTTACAATATCAAGGTACTACAGACAGCGTTGGCAACCTCGAAGACAAAGATGTTGTGCCTCCTGTGCCAGCACGGGTAGTCATACCCTCCCTACACCGGATCATAATTGTGCAAGAACTGCTTTGTGGTGGGAGGTGAAAACAAAACCTAAAAATATTGAATAAGCTAAAATTAGCCAGTAAGATGGTGGTACGTGGTAGCGACTCCGACGTACCCCACATGAGGTTCTACCATCCGCCATATACTCGTCCGAACCATCTACGTATTCCTGTCTTTTATTTTTACTGTAACGATTTCACCCATTTATCGTTAATGTAGGTAAGTGTTACGTAAGATATTATATAAGATAATATTTGAACTTCCATGTTGGTCTGATAAAAAAAGAAGAAAAATATAAAATGTGTCAAATGTTTGTCTTCTGGCGCAGACCGAAAATGTTAGCCGAGGACTACTAAAGTATCTAAATTATACTAAAGCGGCCTTCGTAGTCGCGAGGAAGACGACAGCGCGTGTGGGCCGTGCTGTCATGGCACTGCAAGCACGCTCTGTGAGAGGGCTCTGTCACTGTCCCCTCGAAAAGTACTTCGGCACACCGCGAGAGGCTGGAGATCCGATGCGTTTCGTAGGAAATTTTGGAGCCCCTCTTCAATGCACCGAGGAGGGCAAGCGCAGAAGTTCTAGTGAAAAAAAAAACTGATAAATCTGTCTCACACCCAGGGGGCTGGGTATCTGTGTTCAGATTGGATTTCTCCTGCGATACCATAAAAGCGTTTATATAAGGAACTTGTAAAGTGTGTCACCTAGGCTAGCACCAGTTACTACGTGGTTCTGCTTTGCCATTTGTAAAATATTTAATGGTGGATCTGACATTAATATATGATTTTACTGGTGCTCTGCCCACTTTCAATGGGAATTAACGTGTAGGTATGTACCTATTGTTTTAAATATATTTCATTCTGCGTTACTATTATTTTAAAGTAATAAAATAAGTAAAACGTTTTCGTCCTTATAAATTCGTTACACATTTAATCAGATAAAATAAAATACTTATATTTATTGAGTAAATATTACGACGTAAATAAAAGGATTTTCATATAATAGAGTTTTAAATTATTATCTGAGAGCAAAATGTGATTTCGTTCGCGAAACGAGTTTCCACTCGAGTGTGAACTTTTCTTATGCACGATAAGCCAATTTGTAGCACGTGGTGTATTTTCTTAAAACAACGAATTTCATATTCATTCGACTATTACTAAAATGCCTTGAACCTTAATATATTTAATAGCATCTGACACATATTCGAATATAGCAGAAATCGTATTTCTAAATGCATTGGCGTATTTACCCTAGAGCCTTAAGAGCCATCAGCCCGGAGCGGCAGACAGCTAGGGGAGACTTGCTATCAGACAGTGACACAGAAGAATTTATAAACCATTTTAAACTTCGCAAAAAAATGTGAGTATTTAATAAATGATATTCATTCTTTTGACCATATGGCCTTTTTCATTATTGAAAGATTATTCCTCTTTTTTTTGTAAATTTATCGGGCGGCAAATCTTACAGGCCCAAGGCGCTAAATCAAAAAATATGCCACTGCCTAAATGCAAACCATTAAACATCGAAAAAAATGTTCTTCTTGATTTTATTTGATAAATAATGAAACAACGGTTTCACATTTTCCGTCACAATGTTGCCTATCAACAGTTTTTTTCTAATAGGTATGTATAAATAAAAACTTCTATTCTCCTTTTACTTTCCCCTGGATTAGGAAAGTACCCTTGACAGTGCCTTTCGCCCCCACATCAAAATAGTCCGTGACCGCGCCGCGTTCGGCCTCGGCCGTCTCAATATGCTCATTTACGCCAAAAGCAAAATGTCCCTCAGACATAAAGTTACTTTATACAAGACGTGCGTCAGGCCTATCATGACGTACGCCAGCATAGTATTCGGTCACGCTGCGTTCACTCATATCAACTCCCTCCAAGTAATTCAGAACAGATTCATGCGCAGGGCCACTGGTGCCCCTCCTTACGTGCGCAACGTAGATCTGCACTACAATTTAGAATTGCCATCTATGAGTCAATATCTAAAAGAGGCGTCCCAACGCTTCTTTCACCGTTCCTCCCTACACCCAAACCTCCTAGTGGTCAGGGCGTCATCGAACATCCCCGACATGTGTTAGGCGAAAGCAACGACGACATTACACGTTCGAACTCGAACATGCCCACTTACACTTTACGACCGCACCGCCCCCACCGGCGGAGACAAGGACGGCCCCCGCGGCACCCATAGGATCTCACGTTGAGAAACTCAATCATGTAGCACTACACGCACACGCGTAGGCCTTAAGCTACATTGTTAAGTGCCACGCGGAACACTAGGCACACTGATCGGTCTTCAGCCGTCTCGCCGGCCCGGTCCGTTAGAGGTCCGGCCCTCACTCAAATAGGAAGCCCGTTAAGATGCACGAAGATGCGGGAAGCTATCTTGACGATTCCTTGAGCCCGAGGTTCGCCCTCTATACGAGGTATCCATCGGCTGGAGGAACCTTCAGGGGGTCGACCATCTGGCAGGGCGCCTTTAGCGCTCAGCCCAACGCGACCTGTGACGCCGTAAAAGCCACTAGGGCTAACAGCGCAGAGGGGTTTTTTTTAGTTGGTTCGAGTCCGGCACTACTCAGTCGGCGTAGAGCCCGGCTGAGTGTCCGTGGGAATTTGTTGGCCTCTCAGAAACCAAAAAAAAAATGTTTTTCTTTACTTGAATCACAGATGTATGTAATATTAAAATAAGTCTGTTGCAATATGATAATATATAATTAATAACGAAAATCTACTTAGTGCAGTCTTGTTTTTTTACAAATCTATGTAAAACATTGGATGTACTACAGTTTAAACCTATGTTTTAATGATTCTTCTATAGAACTAACTATTTTGGAATTTTCACTTCACATAAAATACATACCTACGGAGAAATTAAATAAACATTTGTACCTAAATGTTTTATTATAGGTAAGTTTACCATATTTACATAAAACATAATTTGTGTATTAACTTAACATTTTGTGTAGAGCAAGCATTCACGGAGGGGCCTCGGTTAATTCTGTTTGGTCTCGTGTGTTAAATGTTCCGCATGTCTCGCTTGTAGTAGCCTTGCGGTTATGTTGGCCATCCCCAGTTCTCCACCGCACTCGCTGATTGTAGCTTGCAGTGTAATAAAATATTTCCTTTTGTTAATTTTAATTTCTGTGTTACAATTAAACAAAAATAAATCACCGTTATTCGTAAACCCGTTAATTCCAAATTATGGAACATCAAGTTAATGTTGTGCTAAAAAATTTTTGATATAAACTATAATCATAATAGAAAAACGACTATCGATTAGGGATACAGCGTGACGATAATATAATAGACAAATAGCAATTATTATTTTCACACTCGATGCTGATTATTAGCTTTATTTATTTACAAAAACCAACACTGGTATTACGTCACTAATTAACTCGCTTCCTTTGTGTAGACGTATTATATCTACATACACACATATTTATTTTAAGAATGACGCAAAACAATCGGAAGTCAACTTCATAGATCTATATCAAAGCTTTTCATTTATAGTAATATTATAAAGAGGTAATACAAACAAACTTTGTTTGTTAGTATGTGTGTATTTAGTGTATGTAGTGTGAATTTTATTTTCAAAAAAATTTCTACCCATGCGAAGCCGGGACGGTTCACTAGTTATATAATAAAATTATTATAAATATGTCTCTAAAAATTGTATTGCTTTTTTAATTTTTTTACTATAAACTTATCAAGTAACAATTTTCTCTTCCTTTCATCTGTTTTCTTTTTTTCTAAACTAGAGGCAAGTTGTTCTTTATGGCTAATGAAACAGTAATTCCTCATAGAAGCCTATTTATATGCAAAACGCGGTAATAAAACGTCGAAGCGAAACCTACAATCGGGATTTTCCGAAGTTCCCCAGTTGAGCTCGTAGAGCTGGGCTAGCTGTATGCCGTCAATGAATTAGTCAATAAAACCAAATTGAACAAAATAAATTTGCCATTATCCTTGTTTTCCTATTCGCCATGAATATAACAGTACCGTTATAAAGTGTCTTTTCATGTTTCATTTCGGATTAAAGCATATTTTGTTCATTAACTGCTGACAATATTACATACTTTGCCTTAACATAAAAAACACATTTTTTTAAATCATAATATAACGTTTGAAAAAATAGACACCTCAGTGACATAGTAATTAAAACTATTAATTCCTTGTCGTTAAACTAATTCATTTGAATGTGTTATATATTCTGTGATTACAATGTTTGTTATAATTCTAGACTACTGATTAATATATAAGTACGAGAAATTTTAGAAAATATATATCTACTAAAGCCAATTCATTTTATTGAAATTCATTAAGAGACGATGTTTACTCGACAACCCGAAACGGAGAGTTTAGTAAAGTTCTTCTGTAAAACTGATAACGCCGTTGACTGCGGCTTACTCTTTGTACAACTTTGTGTACTTTCCTCGTTCCTTAGTAGAATTAAAATTTGAAAGGTACTTAGGAATAATTTAATTATTAAAGAATTCTTCTAAAAAGTCGATTAATATTTTTTTTATTTTTATCAAAGGAAGGACCGTCCATTACGAGTATAACAGTCCTTATGTCTTTGTTTTGTCATTGAACGAAATTAAATAAAATCCTGTCGCTAGTAGGTACCCATTTCTCCTTTTTTTTCTGTAATATAAGTACAGATATCGGCAAAATCCGGGACATATTCATTTCTAAATATTAGTAAGTTAGTTATTTAACTTGTTTTAACAAATAAAAAATTTGTTGTTACACACGAAAATAAAACACTGTTTCACATTACTAAAAACCAAAAATAAAATACTATACCTAAATATAAGTGTTAATTAGGTGTGACAATGTGTTATGGAAACATCAGGACATTCGTCATTTAATAACAGGGTTCCTGTTAAGAGTATTGTTTGGTATTTGTGATTAACTATATTTTAAGACAACTGTGCGTTTTTTACGACATTTTCTACCACGTACGGCAATTTTATGGAACCAACTTATAGCGGCGGTATTCCCGGACCATTACGACTTAGGGACCTTCAAGAAACGAGCCTACTCTTTCCTTAAAGGCTGGCAACGCACCTTGGACGTTGCGGGTGTCCATGGGCGGCGGTGATCACTTTCCATCAGGTGACACGCTTGCTCGTTTGCCCCTCTGATATTAAAAAAAAATAAACTTCATAATTTGCTTCTATCCAACTGTTGGCGGTGATGACGCGCGCAGAAATTATGTATAAAAGAAGACCGACTCCCACCTCATACGTAACGGAATTGTGTACTCTCGGCGGTATACGTAGGGTTGTTGAGTTGTGTGTGAGATGCGGAGAGCATTTCGTTTAGTTACACATTTAGTATATAATAATGAATATATATAATATATGTAAGTTTTTCATGTTTGTAAAATTTAATTTTTTCTAGTTATGTTCAAGAATAATAACTCTGGATTCAAATAACTAAAATGATTTAGGTATCTAAAGACATTGTAATACGTTCATTTAAGCGATTTAGACATATTTGTATTTGTGATGATGTGATGAATGAGTTAAAGACAAACGGAAGCGGTCATGTTTGCATCGCATGCGACTTTATTATGCTACAATAATTTCTCATATTCGCCCAAAATATTGCCGCTTTGTGCGTGTCACAACACGTGCGTATAAACGCTGTCGAATAGCGACAATAATTAAAATTTAAAAAAGAAAATTTTTAATAGATTAAATATGTTTTTCAAAAATGTACAAATTGAATTTTTGTAAAATAATTAATATAGGTAAGTAATATTATTACTAAACGTGATGTTGTCTGGATAGTCCCGAATTGAAATCAGCTTGAATTATAGGGATATCACGGTAATAGATATACATACATTCACACATATCTTCTTCTAACGTTATATCTGATAGTATATAACGTTGGAATAACTCGCATACCTAGGCGAACATGTGTAAGGAGAATGATGAGATTTGAGGAACCGAAAGAAGTACGTAAGGACCGCGAAGCTTGGCGCTCCGGCCTCTGACTACCCCGTTAGGGATACGACGTGAAGATATGTATGTATGTATGTATAACGTTGGACTCCTCGCGATGATCCTTGTATTTGCTTTTATAGATCTCTCCACAGAGGAGTTCTTCAATGATATATATATCTTAAATTATTTTTAATTTTTTTTAGTCTTCCCTCTTAATAATTTAAAATCTTTAATTAGCTTTCTAAGCGGCAACTTTGAGGAAGTTTATTATTTAAGATAATGTGTAGTTTTAAGTTTGTAAATATTAACATATGTATGTACTTTTTGTTAATAAATCAATTCAGACGAAATTTGTTTAGAATTTAAAATCTCAATCTAATTTTCTTACTACTGACTCCGGCCAGTACTAAATGAAGACATATTATCCAGAAGTATTTTACATCAAGAGAATTTTGGCATAATGCTATAAAAAGTAAATATGCATGAATATGTCAAATATAAAAAGTCAAACACATAATTTAGTACACAACATAGCCTATAGTAAAACAATAAGTGGCGAAGTAAATGGAAACTTAACAGTATTAGACAAGGTAAAAATTATTATACATTATAGTATATATTAACAGATAAGAATTATAGAAATACATATTTAATATAACGCGCACACATACAAACCGCGCACGCTAGATTTCTAGGAAGACATCCTACTGTTATCATTATTGACCGTATCACATCACGTTATACCTACTGTTGTTGTTCTTGTAGTATCAAATTACAGATGGTTTAACTAACGTAATTAATTAATTTAATTGTAAAGGTAACAATATGTGTGTTAAACTCATAAAACAATTACGCAGCAACTGCTTGAGACTGAAGCGTTTAGAAATATATTCTAAGTAAATTAACATAGATATTATTTAAAGATATTTAAAAGCTTATCTAGAGCACTGATAATCTAGAGACATTGAAAAGCCAAACCGGGACAAAAACTGTAAGACTATTTACATAGTACTTACAGTAGGATGTCGCGAAATTAAATAATTGAGAAAATTTTCAGAATTAAGTTTCCTCTATGTTACTGAATTACGCTTCGTCAATTATATTTTTAATTATAATTGTAAAACAATAAAGGTGGCAAGTTTACAAAAAGCGATTCAAAGGGAAACTAACTTGGGAAACACATTAATTACCCACTTTTAGTGACAAACGGGCGCTCTACTCTAATTACGTTCAATTATTGAGCATTACGGTCGCCTTGATTCTGAAAGTTAAATTGTGTTATGTATATATAGCTAGTCAGAATAAATATTAACTATAAAATTTCTGCGTCCTAGTATTAGATTACTAGCAGATTTTCCATTTTTCTGTAATATGTAGTAGGTACTTATCTATAAATATTCGTAATTTTTTAACTGCTGTAATACCATAATTGGAAATAGTACGCTTGTATAATATAAATGGCGCAATAAACAGTACTAATTACTAGTCATAAACATTTTTATTGCAGAAATAGTAACAAGAATTGCGTTTTGATTTTAGGTTTGGTCTACGAGAAAGTGATAATTTTATTTTTTTAGCATCTTTTTAGGTTCGAATTTTGTAGTTTTAAATATTAAAATTATCGTTTACAACCATAATACTTATATCGTGTGTTTTATATTACATTTTTCGTTTCTATTTTTCCTACTAACTAAATATGACTTGCTTATTGAATCGGATTTCAGGGACTTATATTTCTAAAGAGGACCTCTTTAAACAATTTTTCACTCAATTTAACATGTGGAGGCTCACAGACTGACACAAATAAGTACACAAAATCTACCTGTAATATATTATATTCGATTTAAGGAACTGTTAGCATTAAATAAACAATGTACTTCACTGTAGTGGAAGGCAGGGAGGTCAACGTATTTATGAAATGATTAATGTAAATTATGTGTTATGGGTAGATATATTTTAGTGATTGTGACTATAAAATAGCGATAAAATAAATATATTTAGTTTTTCATAACTTACTACATGAATATGAAAACATATTTCTAATTCTTTCGCTGCAAAAACGTACCTGAATATTTAACAATTTATCAATCAATCAAATCAAAATCTGTTTATTTACTGGTTTACAATAATAACATTAGGACAGAATCTCCTAGTAAGCTTAATTGCCTGTGACAGGAGATACTGCTCCTCCATAGGACCAAGTTCATTAGTTTACAATAAATAAAACAGGACTAAATAGTAAAAAGAACATAATCAGATCTCTGCCATGACAACAATGAGACTCAGGATCCGGATGTCTACCCTAGCTTACGACATCCAATTTCCACCATTGATATGATTGTAATTTTATACATATACATAAGTAATTATAGATTATCAGAACCCAGAATAGACAAACCGATATAGCACATTAATTAAATATTAGGAAGATCTGAATCAGTGAGTAGTGTATGTATGTGTACATGCGCGTGTATGGTATGTGCATGTGTGTATGTACGTGAGTGCGTGAGAGTGAGTAGGTGTACGCGCATGTGTGTATATGGTAGGGAGTGTAAGTATTAGTGAATGTAAATATATTGAAGAGCGTGTATGGTAGGAAACTAAAAGTCATACATCAAATTGTAAAAGAGATTCTACATCGTCATACTCAAGTGTAAAGAGCCATTTTATTATAGTTTTCTTACAGTCATGTAGGTTTTTAGCATAACAATCTAGTTTTTTGTTAACTTGATTATACAAATGACAGGAAAGTTTACTGTACTGATGTCTAGCAAAAGTGGTTTTTACGGGGCCAATTTGGGCAACTATATGTTTCCTTCGTTTACTAAGTATAGAAGGCTCAAAAGTAAGGGACTTATGAAGTCGTAAGATGGTGTTTAAAACGTACAATTTCTTAACACTAAGCACACCGGCAATAGTGTATAGTTCAGACGTAGGAAATCTAAAAATCTTAAAGTGCATAACCTTTAGTAAGGAACGTTGAGCTCTTTCTATACCAAAAAACTCAGTCTTAGTAGCGCCACCCCAGATGGTAATACAGTAAGTAAGTATAGATTAGGCAAGGGCTAAATAAATTTTAGTTATAAGATCCTTGGAGGCAACGTGTCTTAAATTTTTGAAAATCTAAATTAATTTTCTAATTCTATTTCCAACCAATTCAAAGTATGCAAACCAACTCAAACGCTGATCCAACATGACGCCGAGGTATTTAGTAGTTGAAACTTTTTCCAGTGAAATACAATTACAGTCATTAGATTTTGAATTGATGCATCTATGAACCATAATTGAGAAGCCATTCTTCGGCAGGGTACTATTTCTGAGGGAAAAACAAATGTAGTTTGTCTTAGAGGTGTTTAAGGTTAGGAAACTATTTTCAAGGTAAGTAGTTACCAGCCGCAAGCCTTTTTCTGTCAGAAAACGAACCTCATCCCACGTATCACCATAAAAAACCATCGCAGTATCATCCGCATAAGCTAAAGTCTGACCACCAGTGTTAAGATTACATAATTCATTTACGTATAAAAGAAATAGCGTTAGCGTAACATCGTAAGTAGGGACCATTCATTATATGAGCAAGTGTATGTATGAATAAGAAAAGTGTCAATTTTGTAACTGTAAAATTATGAACACTGCGAAAATAATAAACTTGAAAGTCTATTCCTACGTAATAATATGTAATAATACAAAATAATATGAATCTAATCAAAAATTTAGGTTAATTGACCCAAAACACTAACAATTAATTAAAATACGAGTCAATCTATCTGTCTACGTCATTAAGGGATGTAGGTTGAAAATTTCCGTATTCATTTATTATAAAAGCAAATTTTATTAATCTCGCTCTAAACTTGCAATGTAAAGACATGGTTTTTCTTATGAAGCCATAGTTCGCACAGACCACACAGTTCAGCACGAAAGCAACCATTTTTCCTACGAGCTTACGTGGCACTGCCGAACGTGCCTATGTGACTGTATACACACATTGTAACGCATTTTATATAAAAATCCTGCTGTACTAAACGATAAAGCCTACGCTTCGGCGTATTTATAATAATAATACTTTAGACAATCGCACACATCTGTGACCCTAAACTGTGTAGACTTTTACAATGGGTACCACACAATAAACTACTGGGGAAGCTCCTATTAACGCCCGGACTTCAAGCCAATTTTGAAGTTTGTTTCCGAAATTGATCTGACTGAGAATCAAACCCAGCCCCCACCCCCGCCTTGGAAGGCAGATGCCACACGCGAACGGGTCAGTCTAGGGCAGTTAGTCTGTATAGCTTAGGTTAGTGTTTGGTGTTGCCCAGACCTAGTGTATTTTAATGTTTATTATCAAGTATTTGTTCAGGAGATATTTTTTGATTAATCCCAACATCAATAATTCTGAATTTTATTGTTTCACATAAAAGCCCACTCTCATTTTATTTACCAACAATAATAGGTATAATGTGGTTGAATCGCTTCTAGTGCAAAATATATAACGTTCAACACGTTTTTTGTCGCTTGAACAAAAGGTAAGGGAACAATGACGAAGGTGTGCCATTTGTATCACGAATTAATGTGGTATCGCGGTGAAACGAATATATATTGCGAGAGCACGTGAGGGTTGGCCGCAGGATAAATCAATTTAACACAACATTTGGCCGTTAGCGTTATAATGCAATAAACTACAGTCCTGACACTGTAACTAAAATTAAGTTAACCATGTTCAAGCCAAGACAATACATATAATTATATACCGAGCGGACGAATAATAAAACGTGACAAAATTACATCTCGACACCAAATTCGACAATAAGAAAATGTTAGGGCCTATATGCAGATGGTATAATCGACCTAGATAGCAAGGTTCGGAAGCCGGTTAAATTTTCACACCGGTTTGGCTATAATGTTCGTATGAACTTAATATTTCGGTTTCGTTCCTTGTAAACCGTTATATGGAACTTTAACTTGAATTAAAGTTCTCATTAAGATTAGTGTTCATTAACCGTTATTGACTGATATATGTTTTTTTGAAAATTTTGCTAATGAGTATGTCACTGGTTAAGAACTACTCGCAGCGTTTCAGTTAAACCGGTTAATTTCGGTTATAGAGCGAAATGATTGTATTATCAGTTTCATTCCGAACGAAAACTTCACGCGAAACCATTAAAAATCTTTATTTCTTTCTTTTTTTTCAAAGGTCTTTTTCAAAGCGGATCAGAGTCTCGCTAGATAGAAACGACATGAGTTGCTACTCCGTCTTTTATATTTTGTACGGGTAAGCAAATCGATGACAAATTTTATTTTCTTCGTTCTCTCTCAGACAAAAATAGAAGTTTGTTTTTTTTGTTAAATATTGATTTTATAATTTTACTGCAAAGTCGCGATTATTATGCTAATTGTCATTTGCAAAGTCAATTCCTTAGAAAAAAAATTTGTGATATCTTAATGAATCTTGTGAGATGAGTTTGACCTCTTTTAACTTATCGGCTGGAGCTTGTCCAATCCCCGCCCACTGTTTTAGCCTAGAATTCCTAGACTCATACATATATATTACACTTTTAAATCTTCTAAATGCGAAATTGAATCGTATATACATTCACCTCTAATTTCATACATGATATTTAAAAAAATGGATGTACTAATTTCATCATCTTACCGTGAATAATGTCTGTGATGAAACCAATGCTCAATAAATGTATTATTCAACAAGTCCGAATGTTATATTAAGTACTATATAGTTAAACATGATTCATTAACTATATAGTACTTATTATAACACTTACCTAAAAACACGAGTTTAGGCTCGATATATAAGATAATATTTTTTCAATGCTATTTTAGTCTAATTTAAATGGTGTAATTAACAACATAAAAAATTTTTTTTCCAAACATTTCGACAAAGTTACCTTTACATACATTTTGTTAATAAACTAGATTTTAATATATACAAGTAGGTAATATAGAAATATTTATTCGTTGTTATATTATATTACGTAAAGAACAGCAAAATCTCAAAGTCATTATCTTTTACGAGGAAACAAAAGTAAAATAAAATATTTCTGATGAAGCCCGGCCGTGAATGAAACTAAGTTTGTTCGGGTATGTTGTAAATAAGTAGGGGGCCTTTTTTTTTTTTTTTTTTTTTTTTTTTTTTTTTTTTTTTTTATTGCTTCCCCTAACATATTATTTGGTCAGGGACCTTGTTTTTCTTTTGATACTTTCATACTATTCTTCTTTCATCTGAGCCTTTCATATTCATACGTCACATCCATTCATCTCTTTCATACTTTGGCCAAAAGATTTTTCGTGTACCTATTCTTTATTTCTTATCTTCTTATTTATTCTTTATTTATTCTTTATTTCAATAACCATTTTATTCTATTACATTTCCTTATCTTAATACATTCTTTATATCTTATTTCTAACATTTATTTTCTTATACAATATCTCTAGTTTACACTAATCTATCTTACATTATATCCATTTTGTTATCTTATTTTATTTATACATAGCCTCTATCTTATCTTAATCCCTTACATTTATGTCTTATACATTTTACTTCCTTACTTCTAACATCTTAATTTTCTTACTTCTATACAACTTTTAGTTATATCAATTACTCTGATTACATATATCATTTTTATCCTTTATTTTCTTACTTTACATTTAACTTTACATTCTAGAGGGGGTAGATCTTTTGTCATTTACATTATCTATAGTTCTCCCAGCTTACTTATCTTGCTTATATTCTATTTAACATTTATTTAGCTATCCTTATCTATTCCATATATAATACTTATCTTAATTTGGGTTACTGGAGTTGTATGTAAACCATACTTTCCGTAATCCCTTAATACTATTTATTTTACATCTTTTATTTCTGTACCTTCCCTTATTCCTATATACTTATCTTAATTTTACATTATTTACATATATAGTTATCTTTTAACTTCGTTTCTTTTGTTTACCTTCTTTGCAATACTTATACAATATTCTAATAATGGATCTCTTTTATGTTTATTTTCTAATATTTCACTTAGATTTTCCTCACTAATTTTAACATCTATTTTATTTTCCAGATCCATCCTTTCTACTGCATACACCGGGCACTCTGTTAACAAGTGTATCACCCCCTCCCCCACCTCATCATCACAGATGCACGACGGGCTCTCCTTGCACCTGAATCTGTGTAGGTACTCTGAGAACCCGCCGTGCCCTGTCAGAACCTGGGTTAGATAATAATTAATCTTAATTTTTCTAGTCAGTGGGTAGGCCGCTACCGCACTGGGGAAAAACACCTTCGTCACACTCGCTACCTCATCTTCCATATATCTTACATTCCACCTTTCAATGCTGTCCTTTCGCAGTACCCTTTTTACATACGATGCCGGACACCTTTCATAGTTCGGCCTAGTCTTCATCTTTTGCGCAGCTTCTTTCGCTAATTCATCCGCTCGCTCATTTCCCCTCACCCCAACGTGAGCCTTGACCCAGAACAGTCTAATATCCCTTCCTGACTTGGATATCGCTGTTATGTTGTTCCGGGTCTTGACCACCAAGGGGTGAAGGGAATTTCCTCCCGTAATCGCTTCCAAGGCCGAACGTGAGTCACTGTACACGCTGCAGAGAGGCTCTTCACTCTTCAATATTTTTTCCGTCGCCTCGGTCAGCGCTAGTAGTTCAGCCTGGAAGACGGTGCAGCAGTCCGCCAGTTTGAGCTTTCGGGTTCCGGTTTCGACGTCTCCTCTCCATATGGAGAGTGACGCCCCTACCTTACCCCCGATCCGGCTGCCATCTGTATAGATGGCTAGACCTTGCTCTCCCTGGTGTTCTGCCCCACCCTCCCCCAGGCACTCGAACTCCAACGCCTCCCTCAGCGCCGGGTGCGGTAAGTCTTGCACATTGAACTGCCTCTCCATCTCCCGGTCCCCCAATACCGCCCGAGAGTACCCCCTCCTGGCCTCATAAAACAGGGCTGCTTCACGCACCCTGAGGTCAAGAGGGAGAATCCCGGACAGCAGCAGGGCCGAGTTCAGAGAGACAGTTCTGTAAGCTTTGATTATTTTTTGAAGAAATCCTCTCTGCACCGCACACAACTGTTTCCTTACATACTGTTTTTCAACTGCATCCCCCCATACACTCGCCGCATACATAATGGTCGGTTCGACCACTGCCACGTATATGGTTCTCACCACCTCCGGCCCCAACCCCCACTGGGCTTTTGCGGCTCTCGACAGCTGCTTGTGTATATTTGTGGCCTTTCGGCACACATTCACGACATGGGTGTTAAAGATTAGTTTGTCGTCAACTGTGAGGCCTAGGATTTTTATTTCTCGGGACAGAGCAATGGCTCCCCCCCCCATGCTTAGGACCGGAGAGTCGAACTTCAGTTTGTTTGTTAACACCATCGCCTTTGTTTTGTGTGGCGCAAACCGAAGTTTATTACGGACTCCCCAGTCCCAAACATACTGGAGGGCCACATTAGCCCGTCCCTGTGCCTCAGCGGTGTTGTTTCCGGAGAAGATGAGGACCACATCGTCGGCAAATGCCTGGCAATGATCTCCCCTTCCTTCTAGCCCTTTCAATAGGGGGTCCAACAACACATTCCATAACGTCGGGCCCCCTATAGATCCTTGCACACATCCTTTATCTGTTACTCTCCTATATTCCATTCCGGCATACCTCACTCTTACCGACCTTTCAGAGAGATAGCTGTCCAGCATTCTTCTCAAATTTGACGGGCAGCTCAACTCGGCCAACCCGCACCTAATTGCGGGCCACCATGCGCTGTCGAAAGCTCCCTCTATGTCAAGAGAGACCAGGATGGTAATCTTTTTATTTTTAATTTGTTCTCTTAGGTATTTAATCATGACATAGAGGGAGTCTTCCGTACTGCGCTGCGGCATGAAGCCGTACTGAGCCCTGCTGAGCTTTGGCTGGACATGCCATCTCACCCTTCCTATCAGCATTTTCTCCAGTATTTTCCCCAGTATCGGCAGCAGACCTATTGGCCTATATGATTTGGGGTCCCTGTAATTATCTTTTGCTGGCTTCCGCAACACCACCACAATCGCTTCCTTCCATACCACCGGGAAGTGAGCCAACTGCAGGCATCTATTAAAGAGTGCTAAAAACATGCGGGGGCAAAGGGATATGGCCGCCCCACAGATGTCGAGGGTGAACCCATCTCCCCCCGGAGCCTTTTTTGGATTAAAGCTCTTGAGGGAGCTGTACAATTCATCCATTATAAAAGGGGGGTCCAAGTCATCTTGCACCCCCTCATTTATTTTTGACGCCTTAATCCTCGTCGCATCATGGTCCGAATTTTCCAGCTCCCTCAAGTCCCGCGGATAGAAGGTCTCCGCCAGCAGTTTGACGGAGCCCTCCGCATCCAATTCCCTACCATTATGGGTTAGGAGAAGGTCTTCCTCTCTCTCTGTGGTACGCCCAATAACCCTATATATGCCCCCCCACATGCTCTCCCTATCCTGCTTTCCGCAGAAGTTTTTCCAGCTTTCAATCTTTGCCTTTCTTACTTCATTCAAATACTCTTCTTTTGCTACTACGAACTGCTCCGCCACCCATGCTCTGCGAGTTGGCGCTGCATTTCTTATCCTTCTTTTCTTTCTTATCATCTCTTTCTTTAGTTCGTCCAACCTGCCGTTCCACCAGGGCGACTCAACTACTTTATTTCTACTTGTCTTTTTCATCATTTTTTCACAGTTTATTTTCATTGCCTTAACAATCCTATTAACCACGTTTTCCAACTCCTCTACATTAGGTATTTCTTTAATTTTTTCCTCATCTATCCCTTCACTGTCCCATTCCTGTTTCAAACCTTCTTTAAATTTTTCCCAATCTATTCTATTCGTACTGTAAATCCTAGTTGTTCTTTCTATATTTTTACCCTTACTCGGTCTCAATTTTACCTCGAAGAGTATCGCCCTGTGGTCCGAACAGGTGACGGTTTCGTCCACTCTCCATCCTACAACTCTACAGAGCATGTCAGCGGTGCAGGTCGTCACATCCACACAGCTGGAAAAACTCCTGCCTCCCCTCACTACGTCAAATGTCGGCTCATCCCCCCGGTTTATCACTTCCATTCCTATCTCCACCAATGCTCCTTCCAATATCCTCCCTCTGCGGTCCGTCCTCTTACTCCCCCACCATATATTCCATGCATTCATATCACCTCCCATTATTATTCCTTTCATTCCTAAACCTCTTACAATCTTCTCCATACATTCAACTTGCGGCTCTATAGGCCTATCCCCTTCCAAATATACGGATACCACCCCGATCTCCCACTCCACAGTCCTCAGCTTCGCCACAGCGAAGCCGGGAGTACACAGAGCGGGGACCAGGATGATATCCAACCTCTCATCAAATATCATTATTGCGGCCTTAATGACCGCATCACTCTCTTCCGTCCCTTGCACCACTCTTACACCTGGATAGGCCCTCATTCGTCCTCTCTTTCCAACATAGGGTTCTTGGACCAGCGCACAAGAGATCTTCCTTCTCTTCGCCTCCATAATCATTTCAGAGGTCGCCACCTCACTCCTTTGAAGGTTCGCCTGTATCATATTATAACTTACATCCCTCATTCTTTCATTCTTCCTATTTCCATCCGTTCCTTTCACGCCCTTAGCAATAAGCCACTGTGGTTCTCGCTAACGCATCCCACTTTCTTCGGATCGGACAGTCAGAGCTGAATGCGTTGTGGTCCGCCCTGTCCATTTTAGCTCTTCTACAGTTTATACAACTGGAGCTCTCTCCGGCCAACCACTCCGCACACTCAGCCCTGACGTGCGGCCCACCACAGTGGCTACACACATTCTCTTTCATCGTGCAGAATCTCCTTCCATGCCCATATCCGAGGCAGCAGGAGCATTGCACCAGCGGGGACTGGTCGGCCACTCGTATCCTCTGGATATCTATGTGTACCGAACCTGCCCCCGTCAATCGAGTCCAAATAACTGGGGATACCTTTAACACTACATGTGCTGTCAATGGGTTCCTTGCTTTCCTTCTATACTTTACCTCCATCCTATCGTTTTCTCCTTCTATCCCAGACAGCACATGCTTATTCTGTGTTCTTAAGGCCTTGATAATATCTTCATCCTTGTTCGTCTGTAGTACCCCAAAGAGCACTACCATTGGATCCTTATTTTTGATATCCTCGACTCTTAATGCTCCCCCTGCCCCGTTTATCCTTTCTTTTACCTTTTTCAAATCCTCTACTGCACTACATCCTATTATAACTTTTCTGTCCCTCGCCTTCCTTATCCTATCTATTCTCACTCCTTCATCCCTTGCGTTCACCACCTTCCTTAATTCTTCAAATATACCTTCCCCTGTATCCCTTTCATTCCTGGAGGAGACTACTACCGAGTGCATAACCTGGCTTTCCGGTTGTTGCCTTTTAGGCGCTCCCGCCACCACACTAGCATATGATGCCCTCAGGGTCTCCTTCAGTTTCATCATTTCCTCTTTGCTTTCTTGTAGCATCCTCGCGTGTTCCTCTAACTTTTTTACTATATCACTTTCTTTATCCTTTCTTTCATCATTCACTTTTTCTTCCTCATTATCTTGTTCTCCTTTTTCATTCCTCTTACTGTTTCCATTCTCTTTTTTCCTTTCATCCTCAGATTCTCTTACCAGGGCGTACAATCGGTCCACTGCAGCCAGAACATCAGCTTTTATGTCGCTCTTAAGGTTCCGGCTGTTGTTCAGTTGGATCTTTGCCCTGGTTAGACAGGCTTTCGCTTCCCCTAATCGGCTTTTATAAGCCGGCCTTTCCTTTGGCGAACTTTCATTTTTTGATTGTTTATCTAATCCTTCCTTCCTTTCCGCTTCTACCTCTATTTCACTCGTGCTTCCACCCTTTTCTTTCGCTACTATCATCCTAGATTCGCAGGGGAATTTCATTTTCAATTTCACTCTTTCCACATTCTTATCTATTACAGGGTTCCCTCTTAAAGCTGGCGGCGACTTGATCTTTGCCTCGATTTCCCTATGCTTTTAGTAGGGGGCCTGTTGCCTAATGGGCCGTTAGTCGAACTCTTGTTCTGTTGGAACTAATGTGTCGCGACTTTAATACGGGGATTGGAACATCTGGGAAAGTCGAGAAATAACCTGGAATAACAAATGTGCTTTGTAGTTACGTCAAAATACCATTAACCTACTGATAATTGCTAATTTAGGTTTTAATCATTATCTAACAACAAAGATTACGAAATTGTGATTGAGAGAGCTAATATATGATTTTTTTAACAAATTAGTATAATGGATACTTGGATGGATAATGGATGGATGATTGTTAGACAGAAATTAATTTCATGTTATTGTGATTTATAAGACTCAAAAAGTTAATCTTCATAATATATGTGTCAGTATCACACATACTCCTAAAATAGAGAGTGAAGATTTTCATTTGAAGTTTCTAGAATGTTAGAGTACGTACATTCAGCATATAGCTTCAATAAAATATCTGCCTGTGTGCGGTCCTAATTCCATAATATGTGTATATAAACTTACATAGAGACGTTCAGACTTCTTATCTTCCACTATGTAAGCAAAAATATATCTATGTAATATCAGATGTCGGTATACTAAAATATTCTTTTCTTTTAAATAAATAAACTGGAAATACTTTTTTTGTATAAAAGAATACACAATTTTGTAATATTCCAATACGTTATCTTTTCAGTTTCAAGGTTTCTACGATTTTTATTACATTCGACAGTTTAATATTTAATCATTTTGTCAAGTAACCTTGAGTTAATATGCCAATTTTATATTTTATGAGTCTCTGAGTTTAATATTCTTTAATAAATTTTATCCTATTAGTTGGAAAGCAATCAAAATTGAATGATTAGGCGCTTCTAATATCGTCAAATCGAGTCGCAGGGCGGCGCGTCGTGAACAAAAATCGTTCGACTGTGGTTGAGATTGAAATAACCGGTTGAAGTAAAGTGGGTCAACAGGCTCTTAAGTTAATGTTCGATAGACTGCCAGCTTGAGCTAAATGTATTAGCAGAGTGGCTTATTCAGAACAGATGTCGCGGTACCTTACCTATTTTGTTTTGGGTTTAATTAAGCAAAGGAATAATGCGTGAAAAATATCTTTAAACGAGTTAGACGAAGTAATTTTTATACTTTTAAGAATAGTTGTACGGTAGTACGAATAAAATGTTGTTAATTAATATTTTCATTTCATGCAAAGAGAATATAATCACTACGTGTTTTATGTTATACTCGTACCTATTTCTAGAAAGTAGGAGCTAACAATCTAATTGATTTCTTTTATGAACAGAAGAATGCGTTTGAATTAAAATGTTTTTAAATCTTTATCCGAATATGTAATATAACCGATTAATATTTCCAATCAAATAATCGATATATCGACAAATTTTAGTCGAGAAACTTAATTACGAATGCCTAACTACTCGGTTTTACATTTAAAAAAATGTAGGTATTTACTCTACTGTATTACACATTTCATATTTGGAACGATTTTATTTAAAATGTAAACATACATGATATATGCTTACATCAGTCGCTATTTTATTATTCACATTTATTTTAATTTTTGAGATATAAATTACGTAAATATATAGCTACAAATTTGTTAGTATTTAGTCCCTGCATTTCCTTTGGTGCAAGTTTGACTCGCGGGTTGTAGATTCCGTTATAGACTAAGAGCCCGTGACGGCCAGACCTTTGTTACTTTATAAAAGCTAAAAGTTTATCTTCACATGTCCCCAACACAGGTAGTACCGATCAGCGACTATGAAGTTTGGATCATCGTGGCTTCACCAGGTAACAGCTAACAAAAGCGTATAAAACTACTCCCCAAAATCGTTAAAGTATAAAGTGTAATTTTTCTATATTTTATTTAGCATAACATTAGAAATCACGCCATCCATTGCCAGACACTTAGTATCGTGGCAACCCCCTGCCAGACTCCCGTAAATTTAAATAAATTGTAATTATACTTATGTTACAGTAAAAAAGTTGAATTTTGTATATGTTGCTTGGGGACCTATCAGAAGATGGTTTCTTAGTAGCCAGACAGATTCGATAGTTTTTACATCTTACCAGACAAGTTGAAAGTCTACCGTATGTAGGTGTGAGCGCAAGGAAATATATATACGTACAAACGGATGTGAGTGAGATAATTTTGGAGGAGGAGGTATCAAGTTGAAATTAATATCAAGTAGATACTCAGGTCTGCAATCCCTTGGAGCTGTGAAAAAATCGAACTTTATATCAACGCAAGGGAATCAAAACCTATAGGGCACTTTTCGCTGACCTAGAATCGTGTTTGGTAAAAAGCAATATCTTATAGCACAAGTAAAGGAAAAAATCCGAAAATCATAAACTTGTAGTTATTTGCCATTAGAAACTTACATTTGCAGTTGGTGAGTGTGGTAGAACGTGAAATACATTGTAAGGTGAACGGAAGCCTCGGTGCGCGAGTACGACTCACACTTGGCCGATTTATTTTTCAGTCAAAAGCCTCGCTCATGAATATTACGCGATATAACTTTAATAAGAAATTTAGTAATAAACACGTTTTTAATGAAGTGTTCAAATATTTACCTCTCAAATCAGACGACATTTCCGTTAGTTGCTTGTGATCGACTAAATAAGTGAGAGTAACCAATTGACTACTCTTTAGGTGAACAAATTTTTAGTTCTACTTTGCCAGTCTTGTAAGTCGTTGTATACTGCACGTATAATAGTTCAACACATAACACAAAGTAAAACGACAGATGCGCAGCAAAAGATCGCAATAGACCTAATTATTTCATTCGCATCCGCTTGTATGTATATTGCCTCGCTGTCGCACCTAAATACGACCAACTTTCGACTTGCCTGGCAAAATGTAAAAACTATCGAAACTGTGTGGCTACTAAGAAAACATCTTTTGATAGTTCCCTAAGCAACGTATATAAAATTCAACTTTTATACTTTAACGAAAGTATAATTACAATTTATTAGTGTCTGGCAGGGGGTTGCCATGATACTAAGTATCTTGCAATTAATGACATGATTTCTAATATGGTCCGGAATAAAATATAAGAAAATTACACTTCCTACTTAACGATTTTGGGGAGTAATTTTGTACACCTTTGTTTACTGTTACCTAGCAAAGCCACGATGATCCAAACTTCATAGTCGCTGATCGTTCCTACCTGTGTTGGGGACGTGTGCAGAGTAATTTTCGGCTTTTATAAAATAACGAAGGTCGGGCCGTCACGGGCTCTTGTTATATCGGTACAAATACAATAGTAGGCCATTAAATGCAGTTGCACTAATTCCTCAATTATGTGTTTTTCTTATATTGTTAAGTAATTATTATTAAAAGATAATCTATACGAAACTTTTAGAAGTATGTGGGTCAGTGAACAAGAGTAGGTCAGAGTAGGTGACAGAGAGTTTAATACCTGTCGACACGTTTATTTTTACTGTCCCATCCCACTCCGACCGGGTGTTGTCTAAAAACACGTTCAGATTAATAAATTAACACGATTGACGGTGACCGTTGTCTCTTATTCTGACTTAAAATGAGTGGGTACTGACGTTTTGAATAACAATAAGTTCTTTTGTAGACCTAAATGGAGAGTTAATTTCACATCACTGAAGTGTTTTATGCTGGTTTCATGTCTATTAAATATTCATATCAATATTTTATTCATAACTAGCGATCTGCCCCGGCTTCAGACAGGGTTGAATATTATTTTTTTATTCTTCGTAAAATATAGCCTTCTACTTAAAGGTAGTGTTGCAACGTGATCTTGCTCAGGCCGGCAGAGTGAGGTGTGGGTCGAGTAATTGAGGATGTTTATCATTACTATCATCTGGAGAGTGGTGTACATAATTTGTTTAAGGGCGCCTAGTACACCTCTGCAATCGACATCTAAGCTTAGATATTATTTGTTATAGGTACAACAACATAATTTATTTATGTTATCCTAAATTAAAGAGAAATGTACTTAATTATAAAGGTTTAGAAACCATTACATAGTTTATGTACTGCATTTAAATTCTCAGTCGTACAGATACATAAATTCAAGTATATTTTATACATTAGAATTAAATATTTAAATTTAGAGAGAAGAATATATTAGATACACCATATCATTACGTGGAGCTAATATCTAACAGAGTCCTTAGTTTGTAATAGAAAATGTCATCCGTTTTGTTACTGAATAAACCCAAAAGAAAGAGGTGGATATTCACCAACTGCACCTACTCCTCAGTCCTCCCCTTTGTAGAGCATCTACTTATAGCAACCACGTGCCCCGGTCCTCAAGGATGTTCCTTTTAGAAAGGAACTGCGACCTGGTCACGCGTTATTCCACCCAGAGCGAAGAGCATCTACTTGAATTATAGCATCCACGTGCCCCGGTCCTCAAGAATTCCCCTTTATACAGGAACTGCGACCTGGCCACGCGTTATAGCACCCAAGTGCCCCGGTCCTCAAGGATGTTCTTTTTAAAAAGGAACTGCGACCTGGCCACTCGTTGTTCCAACCAGAGCGAAGAGGATTTATACTTCTTGATAGGCACAGAGAATTGAGTACCCAACCATTCTAGAAACTCATTGGAGATCTGAGATTTAGATGATTTTGAACAATTTTTAGTACTATTCCTAGGTATTCATTGAATACAGGGACAGGAGGCCCACCTGGTTTTGTTAGGTGTCCTTAGAACTCTGTAACAAGCACACATAGACATTAGGATCCTATTCCCTAGCCCTATCATTCTTATCCTCGCCCTTCTCTACAAATAAAGTACTCACCAACGACGGTGACGAAGGTCACTTATGCTCCTACTCCTGGAACAACTAGTGAAGAGATAGTGGTCGACAAACCCTATCTAAAATTACATCTACCTAGCGAGTCGATAAGATTAATTAATAATATCCAAGTGTATGACGTTTATGTCAACCATAGTTTTATTACTATTCATTTGTGTTACTAAATTAATGAACTTAAGACCTAATGTTTCATTAATTTAGAGCTCATTATACTTGAAAACAGACGATATTTAATCAGAGTATCGATATGTTTATCGAACGTACCTTTAGCTCCACACTACTGAGCATAGATAATCTAGACAACCGGTACATTTGTCATCAACGCCGTGTGCCGTTCTAGAAAGTTACAGAAAGTTCTATCTACAAACGAATTATTAAAAATAATATTTCTAAAGTAAGTCTAGATAATTCGTAGGTTGTTACATTAACATTACTCAATAATCAAAGGTATCAACAAGTTTGTTCTTGCTGATAGGCTTACGGTCAATGCTCAATGTTGTTAAAAAATTTAATTTTACTCTAGGTTGTCAATGTCAGTCTGTCACAGTGAATGATGTTGGTAAACATTTAAATATTATTTTCAGTATAAAAGAAGCTAAAAGTGAATCTATCTGTTACATAATTACGTGTATCAATTAGTACTATGAGCTATTGTTCTCCTTGTAGGAGGAGGTACTCAATATGAATGCTACAGTGTAGCAATTCACAGTAAAATATTTTTTGAACAGTTCAGTAGTTCCAGAGATTACCCCCTACATACGAAGAAACATACAAATTTTACCTCTTTATGATATTAGTGTAAATCTATAATGTCTATAAATCACGATTAGAAACATTATTTAAAATAATCAGAATATGAAAATATGGTATACGGTAACAATGGAACGTTATAATGGAAGAACTCAATTTCAGTAGGTATAAAAGTCCGACCGATCAAGTCCGTAACGTACTATTCAAAGCCTCAAGTGTCTCGATAACTTATCTACTTGAATGCCTTCAGGCATAACTTAATTACTTTCTTAATTTGGGATTTCGCAAAGGAATCTCAATTATATCGTTAATATTCGCTGTACAGATGAATAATGTGGTTTTTACGTAGATTCCAGAATTTAGTGCCCATTAAAAAGACTAATGGTCACGCTCATAAAACGGCAAATAAATGATAACCAATTTACGTGAAGGAAGAGAGAAATTTCGAAGTCTTTAAACTGAATACCGCCTTAATTAGAAATAATTATGTCTAGGAGAGTGCTCCAGTAATGATTAATGACTTCTATTCGACGGAAATTTAGTGGACAACTTTAATATGAAAGGATTCAAAATATCTAAATTGGGTAACAATGTACATTATTAATGCCTTACTAATGGATAATAAAAAGTCGACTTCGCGTGGCGTACATACTTTAAAAGTATTACCAGAACAATCAGTATTACCAGTCTATTTCTAAATACGCCGCAGTTTTTAAGTCAAAAGCCTATCGACCACTGTTGCATGAAAAAACAACGCCGCAAATATTGATGTGCACTTTTTTTCTGAATGTGATTTTCTGAGTGTGGATTTATGCAAAAACTTTAATTTCCACCACGACCAGTCACTGGTTCTGTGGATTTCTTCGTCAGTCGTTAATCACTCGGTAGTTTTCAAGTTTCGTTATTTTAAATACATCATACAAACATTCATAAACAAAATATTCGTACATAGTCAATTCCTGTCATTATAAAGATAAATCTTAACCGGTTTGGAAGCTAAAGCTACGTAATTTAAAAGAAAAACAACTTGACAACAAACTTTTGTAAGAACATTGACACAAGAAGAGAATCTTATTAACTGGCGTTAAAACAGACGTACGCAATTCTTTACATATTGACTGTAATTGTAAATGTACCTAAATGAAAAATATTAATTCGTATTTGCCTGAGCCATATTTCAAATAAGACTCATTTTATTAAAAATAATAATTTGAACGTTACTAATATTTATAAATTGTTATGATAAATCACAAGTATCACAAGCAGTGGTTATATCACGAGTAAAAACATGAAATATGAAATTAATTAACAAATACATGTGGCCAAGCTGATTTCTAGTAATACTGCGTCTCTAGAGGCGGAGTCGTGCGGAGGGCACGTGGACTGTAATTAATTGCCGCGCTAATTAATTCCTCCGCCCCGTACACCCCCTAAATTGGTTTCGCCTATTAGAAAAATTGTTGGTGAAAACTTGACTATTTATTCCGCAGACAGAAAAGTTCATATGATTTAAATAAAATGTAAACTTGGATTCAATTTTTAAATAAATATGTAATTCATAATCTCAAAATGCTTGTCTCTATTGCACATTTATAAAACTACGAAAATGCTAAATTGCTAAGTACCCATAAAAATTTGATATTATGGGTACTTGCAACTTAGCTAAAAATAGACCTAAAAATATGGTTTACCCTATTCTTACTATAATATACATATTATTATAATATATAGTAATATAATGTATACTCTCTACTCTATACTCTCTAATGTAATCTCTATACTGTGAATGTGGGATATTAGTGAGTGTTAAGATGCACCCTATAAGTTGACAATCACCAATCATCAAAATTGTTTAATTTATAGTTTTCAGTCGTACATACACCTGCGAATGTTAACGTACATCATGAAATTACATGGACGTTAATTGTTTTATTTCTATAATAACCAAAGTCGTATAAGACGTGTCGTTGAATGGCGTTGTTCAATGAAAAAATGAAAATGGCTGTGACATACACTTCCTACCTTGACGCCATTTCTAACAAGTTTTTGTTCTTAAAAATGACAAAACGGAACGAAAAAGTAGCCTGTTACTTATCGCCTATATCAGTTCTTTATAACAATTCCCAATCCTTGGCCAAATTAAACGTTTTCTGTTATTTATTCTGTGACTTAAGTATAGCTCACATTCTGTATTTTTGTCTCAACACATAAGCAATAAATATGACTAAATTTATTTATGCATACATTTATATCTCTAACTAGTACAAAACAAAGTTGCAATCAGCTTTTATCTGTGTATTTGCGTATAACTTCTAAACTTTAACTGGATTTCCATTATTATTTAAAGCATTTAAGGAGGAAGTTTTATGTAATACATATATAAAACAACCACATTTACTCTTTAGAAATAGAGAAATATTAACGCTTCCTAAATAATAATAATACTTCAGACAATTACACAGATTGTGTGACCCCAAACTAAGCAGTAAGCTTGTACTATGGGTACCACACAACGAACTCTGGGGGAGCTCCCAGTGACACCCAGACTCCAAGCCAATTTAGAAAAGTTCGTTTCCTAAATTGACCCGGGACCCTAGCTTGGAAAGCAGATGCAGGCCAGTCAAAATAAGTCCCTGTTGGAAATTGAGAAGGTCGCTAGTCTTAATACATTACTATATCGTATAAATTAATAATTCTAAAGATTTCTACTTATTAATTTTCTTATAATTAGGTACGTTCACGTTGTAGACTTAATTGAAAACTTAATACGAACAATGAGGTACTTAAATTACTGACTTAATTAATAAATTTTCGAAGTATTAATTTAAAACAATATTTAGCCTCACATGGGGCACTAATATTGATCGAGTATCTTAGAAAAATATTTTACCATTATTGCTAAAAGCTCAGTAATATACAGATTGTTAGTTCTTCGACTATATAAAATTTCTTTTACGTAAATAGTTCTATCCTAAAGCCAATTTTCGCAACCTACGTGGTAAAACAAGTATTTAAGTCGTTCATTTTTTAATTATTTGAGATAGGTACTAATTATTACTATATCTACAAATTGTTACTATTGAAGATCAAATAACGAGTGGTAGCTGACGGAATATCGAAAGCACTGGCATCGCGATTTCTTCTCACAGAGTTGCTTGTGTGAAGAGAATGATGAGATTCGAGGAGACGTAAGTCCGCAATGCTCGGCACTTCATTTCTCACTCGGCACTCTCTCTGACTATCCCATTAAGGATACAGCATGAGGATATTTTTCTATTATTTATATATTACTAACGTATGTATCTAATTCGTTTTGATATTATAATTACCATTGATTATTTAGGTTACCTACTAATGATTACATTTAGTGAGAATGCGTGTACCTAATAATAAATATAACGAACGACATAATTATGTTTACACCGAAATAACAGCTTAACTGCGGTTTAACTACATAGGTAATTAATGTTCTATATTGATATCTATAATATACTATATATATCTACCTATAAAAACAAGTTTAATTGTAACCTTATTTGTTAAGTAAGATTACATTAGGTAAGATAACATTACCTTATTTTAGGTCAGATTACCTTAAGGAGATATGTTACGTGGATAATATAGTATTCCGTATACGTCTGAAAAATAGGCCTGTCTCATGACCCTTTGCAGATCAAGTAGAAACCTATGTCTACTTCATCCTATAATAGCAAATACTATCAACAATATAATTCTTATTGACGTAAATAGCAAATATCGATTTAAGATTATTTAATTTATTATGATAAATACTTAATTTCTTCTCTTCTATTAAAATTAACACAAAGCCTTTGGTTAACGTCTTCCTTAAAATATATTCGAAGGTTTGCATTCTTCCCCCACTCTGTGATTGATAAAAATAAAACAACGGACTGATGCTAGCTAAGATTTATACATATCCTCACGCTGTATCCCTAACGGGGTAGTCAGAGAGGACGGAGCGCCAAGCGTCGCGGTTCTTACATACTTATAAGATTTGTACATTAGTATAAAATGAAGTTGGACATAATAAGGTATATTTTCCATATATAAATTTTTGAACAAACATACATGATACGATAATTATTATTATAATATGTCCATTTTGTATCGAACTGTAACCGTATATTTTAGTATACTAGAGGTCGCTCTGTGGTCGAAATTCGACCGTAAATATAAACTTATAACATAAACTTTAGGCAACAATCTCTACCAGCTCTGAACGACTTTTTAACCCAAGGAGATTATGTTGTGATCACAAACTATTATGAGTTTGAAATCGACAGTCTTTTTGACATTGGCAGTATGAACGTAAACATATTGTTACGGTTGGACCTTATGTGTAAGGAATAAGGTCGATTTTTAATGGAACTAAAAACGTAACTTTTAGTGCTTATATCTCGAGACCTAGGCTTTGCAGTTATGACCTAAAAACGCATTGCTAGGTTTAAGGTCTACAATCGAATGGTATAAGTCAAATTAAGAAAGAAGAACAAAGTTGCACCTCGAATATTCCCGAGCGATGACGTGTCATGTACCTATGACTCATGCAAACAGGCGGCGTCGAGAACAATGTCGAATTACTGTTAGCGAGCGTAAATAACTAGAAATCCACCCTCGTTTTATCCGACTATAAATAGAGCTCCGTGTCCGCCGCCGTGTCAGTGTCTCAACTATCGTTCGAAGCGACATATCGAGGCGACATTACGAAGACCACTACGACGACTACTGCGGCGACCTTGGATAGAAGAACTCTGCGATTCGGGAACGTTGTTATTGAGTGAAGCGTGTACCTTCGGTGACTACTACGCGAATACCTACTTCGAGGGCGACTACGAAGACTAGGGACCGCCGTAATTAAGTTCGCGTGCTGCATTTGCTTGTACGAAGGAAAATAAACTATTTGCACCCTTAACCGGAATCTTATTACTCTCAGCTCGTAACAATATTATATAAAAATATTAGCTTTCTCCTGTCCTTCCCTATATAATCATTAAGTGTAGCAACTTTCACATTCCTCCGTCCAAGCAATTTTCAACTGTGTTTGTTTTCAATTTTCAACAATTTTGTAACTGTGTGTGTAAAGAGCTTTTTGCACAATGTGGTCGCCATTCGCGCATTTCGCTTACTGACCTTTATTTAAAACTAGCTGTTCCCCACGACTTATTTCGCGTAGTCTTTTATTTATTAAATTAACCTTCGTGGGCGTACGCGAATGAAACGCCAAAGTTTCAAATGAATGATTTAGGAACGCATAGAAGACAAACATACTAAGAAACATTCATTTTTATTTATTTATATGTATGTTAGATTAGGCTTTTTTACAATTTTCCATTATTACATTACTTAAACAGTTATGATACAGCGTAAAGATATGGTATGTTCATGTTAAACAGTTAATACAACATAATGGTTCAAATATTAAATTGTGATTACATTACAGAAAAACGAAACTATTTCTTTTAAATTTATAGAAATAATTACAAAGTCAATTTGTTCACTTCTCATGTTATTGATCTATTTGATACTCATGCTCCGCTTAGACTTATTAAAGTAAAACATCCACCTGCTCCTTGATTGACACCTCACATTAAACACATGATGTCTAAGCGCGATAAAGCTGAGACTAAAAACAAGAAGAACATGACAGAAGAGAACTTATTAATCTATAAAAAATTACGTAACACTTGCAACCGAATGTGTAGAGATGCTAAACGGAATTACATTCACAGATCTCTCGAAAACGTTAATTCTAATCAACTTTGGAGGCTTTTGAAATCACTCGGTGTGGGTAAAATTAGTGACAATGTGGACAGTGCTTTAGACTTGAACAAATTAAATGACTATTTCTCTACCCCTTCCGTATCTCTGGACTCTTTGACTAAAGCCTCATCGCTTTCTCTTCTGTGTACTTCATCTTCTTCACATAATTATGCTCCTTTTTCTTTTCACGAAATTACAGTAAAGGAAGTCAAGAAGTACCTGAATTCAATTACTACTAAAGCTGTTGATAGCGACAATTTGAGCCGTGATATGCTGCTTCTTATCCTTGATGATGTTGCTCCTATTCTCACACATATTCTCAATTTCTCTCTAACTACCCACACTTTTCCTACAGCATGGAAAATGGCGCATGTTATACCCGTACCTAAAGTCTCTAAACCCTCTTCATTCTCTCAATATCGGCCTATTTCTATTCTTCCCGTTCTTTCTAAGGTTTTAGAAAGTGCTGTACACAAGCAACTTCATTCTTTTCTCTGCCGCAATAATCTTCTCAGTACCTATCAATCTGGTTTTCGTCCTTTCCATAGTACGGTGACTGCATTGCTGAATGTCACGGATGATATTCGTCAGGCTATGGACAATAAAAATCTCACCATTATCACTTTGTTTGACTTCAGTAATGCATTCAATTGTGTTGACTACGATATCCTTCTAGGTATTATTCGCTCACTTGATGTATCTTCTTCCGTTGTCACTTGGTTAGATTCATACCTTCGTGGACGCAAACAGTGTATAAAAACTGACATTGCTTCGTCTGACTGGTCTAATTTGCATCTAGGTGTGCCGCAAGGTGGAGTTTTATCATCTTTACTTTTTTCGGTTTTTATCAATGAAATAACTAAAGTTATCTCTTCTACTTATCATCTGTATGCCGATGACTTGCAAATTTACAGACATTTCTCATTAGATGAATCTTCTAATGCTATTAATGCTATTAACAATGATTTAGCAGCTATTCATGCTTGGGCCGGATCCTTTGGATTGCTCGTTAATCCGTCTAAATCTCAAGTAATTGTGGTAGGGAGTAGTCGACTCAGACATAGGTTTGATCTTCAACATTTACCACGTTTAAGTTACAACGGTGTTGATATACCTTATTCAGACAAAGTTAAAAATCTAGGTCTGATTATTGATTCAAACTTAAATTGGTCAGCCCATGTCAATGAGATGAGTAAACGAGTACATCACTCTTTTCATTGTCTTAAATGACTCCAACATTTTCTTCCTTTTAAAACTAAAATTATACTAGCTCAATCTCTTCTTCTCCCCATAATCGACTATGCGGATGTATGTTACTTGGATGCGAATGAAGTACTACTGAACAACCTGAACGATTACAAAATTTAGCTATTCGTTTTATTTTTGGCTTACGCAAATATGATCATAGATCACAATTTCGGACTCAATTAAAATGGCTTCCTATTCGTCTTCGACGAAATGTTCACATTCTTCCGTTTCTTTATAATATCCTTAATAACCCTTCTGCTCCTCAATACCTTCGTTCTCGCTTTCACTTCTTACATTCTCTTTCTCGACCTAGACGCTCTTGTGTCACTAAAACTTTACAATATCCTCTTTCCAACACCAACTTTTTTTATAACTCCTTCACCGCACAAGGTGCGTTACTGTGGAATAAACTGCCTTCTAATGTTCGCAACTGTCTTACGGTGTCATCTTTCAAAAAACGACTAAAAGAGTATTATTTATCTGATAGAATGCCATAAATTATCGCATTTATGGATGTATGGTATGTATACGTCAATGCGTAGTATGCGCGTATATCTAAATGTGTATCTATGTGTATGTATATATGTATATATATAGTATATCTTTGCGTTCACATAATATTATGTATATATTTATAAGCTATTTAGGTATTATTTATATGAATATGTATGAATACAAATTTGTGCAAATACGGCTATTTATTAACACGCTTTTGTACATGACTTACCTTCGTTACATACTGTCTAACGTTTTGTGAGGTTGGCTGGAAGAGATCTCTTGCAGAGATAAGCTCGCCTTTGTACTTTATTTCTTTGTAATAGTTAATATAACACTTGTGTACAATAAAGATATATATACGTCGCCCATAATAGTCACATTTGTAATTAATAAATGTCTTACGCTACCACAGAATTACTAGCTCAAAGATAATCTTGACTAAATCCTTGACTACTGCTCATTTAGGTTACGTAATATTATTAGATATTAAATATAATACTAGTCCATTAAAGTTATGACATTGTTATATACATAGACATTTATTAGACTATGGTGAAATGCAAAAATTCTATAGTAGCTACTGTTACCGCCATCCATTCATTCACTAATAAAATAGGTGTTAATCCATTTGTGAGGATAAGGAATTTTTTTCCTACCCACATTTTCCCTCTACATTTTAACACGTTCATAACGGCCGTTGAGGAAAAAGTTCGAGTTGAACATTCACAGGAACAAGTCGCTGTTTTCCGCATCCCCAACCGCTATTTTAATATTTACCCCACTGATATATATATCTGAGGGTTGTACCCGCCATTGTATTTTATGTATACGTTTGTGTTGTGTTATTGTGTCTCGAAAAATAACAAGGTGTCAAGTTCTGTGCACGGACACGACCTTCTAGCGCAGAAAACCCAACAGAGGCTTCTGATCGCGCCTTGCATGCCAGGCGCTTAAGAGATTGCTAGCAAGAAGCTAAACCCAGTGTTCAATTAAATTAAGTAAATGAATAAATAAATAAAGTGTTCAATTAAATTAAGTAAATGAACTCAGTGTTTCCTTTCATTAAGTCCGCCGTCGTCTGCTTGAAATTTACTATACACAAGTTCTTTTTAAATCGCAATCCTTTTTTTGCTATTTAATCACACACCCGCCGCGTCAGCTACTTTATTGTTTTAATTGAAAGATCAAATCAGTTGGTACTGAATCAATCGATATTGAATGATTTAAATTAAATACTCAAAATTACTTTAATTCGTAAAAAATTTAAAAAGTAATAAGTATATAAATTGAATATTTTTTAACATGTATAAAAAGTTTTTCTCTTTGACATAGGCACCAAATCAACCAACATTTTTGAACGGACATTTAATAATTTACGGCTCTAACGGTCTCCTCTATCAACCATCGTATAGACTCTTTTTTTATGAGATCGAGGATTAAACCATGATTAAACAGTGAGTACTCCAAATAAATCGTTCCAATGATTGCTTAATTTTTTTTATTTTATTGAATGGAGGCAAACGAGCAAGCGAATCACCTGATGCAAAGTGATCACTGCCGCCCGTGGGCACCCGCAACCTCCGGGGAGTCACGGGGACGTTGCCGGCCTTTAGGGAAAGGAAGGAAAAGGAGGGGAAGGGGGGAGATGGGCCACGGGCACTCTCACTCACTCACCGAACGAAACACAACAGCAATAGATCCTGTTATTTCACGCCGATATTCTGTGAGAGGGTGGTATTTCACCGGGCGATCCGACCCAATTTGTGCTGCAATGCAACTTGGCTCTTGCACTCTACACTCGAATATAACTTTTTTAAATATGCGGACATATATTTGTGTGAATTCATAAATATTCTTAAATGTATTTTTATAATAAAAAAGATATTTATTTTTACATTCTTAAATGCAATACATTACTAAGTATCTTAGTATTGTATTACATTTAAGAATTGTAAAAATAAATGTCTTATTACGAGTTATCGTATTTTTACTGGATTATACGTAATAAATAAGTTATAAATAAGCAAACAAAGTGTTGAACTGTTTTAAGAATAGATTTTGTATGGCCCGTTGGCGCAGTGACAGAGCATCTGTGAAGCCGAGATCCCGTAAGTTCAAACCTGGTCAAGTCAATTTTGAACCGAACCTTTCTGCAATATCCAGGTTGGAGCTTGGAGTTTCCGATTGCTGGAGCTCCCTAAGTTCGTTGCGCGGTACCCATAGTATAAGCCTTGTGCTTAGTTTGGGCTGACACAATTTGTACAATTATCTAGAGAATTATGTATCTTGTACTATTTTACGAGCAATATTTGTACATAATATTCGTAATCACGTTCTCGAAAACGGTTTTAACGACTTCAATGAAATTTACAATATAAGGTTCGCGGGGGCAAAAAATCGATCTAGCTACAACTAAATTCCGGGAAAATTCGTTTTCTCCGTATTTTTATACACACACACACATACACACGCCTGCGAAATATGATTGGTAATTTCACTACAAAGTTTACATTCTTAATAGCACAAAAGCTAGAGCGGAGGTCTACCTCGTTCAAGTGCGCGGTTTCGAGTCCTGCAATGTTATCAGTCAATCAAACCTAAAAGACACCGAGCAAAGGCAGCCGCCACGTAGTTGCTATTATTCAAAGTCAAACTCAAATCAATTTACTCAAGTAAACCCAATTACAAGGTATTTTTGAATGTCTAATCTACTTTAGTTCGGTTCAAAGAGAAAAGAAAAGAAAACCTGGACACAGAAGAACCGACAAGATATAACTTTGTCAGGTTAGGCCAGGTATAACTTTTTCAATATCATTTTACAAAAGGTTTATTAAAATACAATATTCAGGGAGCCAGTTAATGCATGTCCAGAGAAGATCATTTCCTGACTATTGTTTTATCTTCAACGAAATCGTATATTTTATAGTATGATTGTCTGATCTTTGTACGTTTTATAACTAATATAAACATATTTTCTGTTATTTGAGTGACTTCTTGAGGAACTTTGTTATAACAACGAATGCAGTTACCCAAAAATGAAACATTTGACTTTATTTCAATTTAAATTTTGGAATAACCAATTTATCACGACCTCGGGTTTCGATACCAACAATATTCAAGTATGGTATAGTCTAACTATGTACGGTACATACGTAAATCGAGTTTATATGATATGACGTAATGTAACACGAAGTATTATAATCCATTAAAGAGCGTGGTGATCCATAAAATGTTCCATATTTTCAGTGATTTCTGTCAGGTTTGACGAGGGTCGACATTTAGACCCTCGAAAGACTGCTGCCTGTATTTAGAATATTTTTAAACCTTCCCATTACCTTAACTTTTCTACCTAATAGAAACGAAAAATAGGCACGTTTGTAGTCTGTTTGTGGAAACCGCCAAATCATCAAGTATCGATACTTATTATTATTCGACTGGCACAGTGGCATAGGGCGTAGCATCTGCCTTACAAGCCGTGGGTGGGATCCCGGGTCCGATCACAGTCAGATAAATATATGAAACAAATTTTTCATAATTTCATTGGAGTCTGGATGTTAATATCTCTTGCAGTTCGTTGTTTGTTGGAAGTCACACAATTTGTATAATTTGTAATTTGATGATTGTGAATATTATTATTTGAATAAAATATTTTATAAGTAGTTCCTTTAAATATTTAAGACTAGTTATCCGTCCCGGCTTCGCCCGGGTGGGATGTTGAATGTTTCTAACACACCTAATTTTTTTAATTTAGATTTTCATACATAAATACCATCCAAATTTCCGACTTTTCCGGTAGATTATCTCAAAATTTTCTTTCATTCAAACCTTATCCTGACAGTTACCAACATAACTAAAAAAATCGGCTTAATCCGTGGAATCATTCTCAAGTGATGATCTTTTCATATATTCGGTAATTGATTTTTATTTATGTTATAGATATAATAGATAAATACAAAATAATACATAGACATAGAAATAGAAATAGGAAATTTTACTAAAACACTTCATTTGAATTCTAAAAATTTGGATTTAAACTGCATTACATTTTTTTTAAATAGCCTACCTGAACTGATAATCGAACCTTCTAAATTGAATTAAAGTTTGAAATTTACCTTATTGTTTATAACTACCTAAGGAGGAGCCTAAATGCGTGACTTCCATTGAAGGCGAGTTGAGATCCAAAAAATAGTATGCAGCGATTAAACAAAATGGAAGTCAACCTTAAAAGTTATTATACTGATTAGAAATACACCAAGCTATTTAGCTATACATTAATAACAATATAACACCGTAGCATTGCTAAATTTTCACGGTCAGATTACTTTTTTTGTGATAAAAGAAGCAAAATATTGCACAATCATCGTCTCGAGAATCTATTGTGGCATCTCTCGAATACCATAAGGCTGAGTGATTATTATTCGTTAGGTAGCTGCCCTTGACAGGCTGTTCAACTTGCTTAGTCAGGATTTTCCTGGTGGGTACTGATAGGCAGTTTAAGAAAATAACAACGGTGAATAAATACAGATGGTTGAAATGATGAATATTCATGTAATAATAGATTGTGAATATATAAATTAAAAATAAAACGAATGATTTCATTTATAAAAAATAGTAAGGTTGTTACTTTAAAAAGTCTTCTTCAGAAAAGAATGGTTCCGTTTTCCCTCGTATGTACTATTTATACAGAATAATGGCATTTAAAGCCTATAGATAATAAAAAATATTATCTTACAATAAATGTAATGTTTCAAACAAAAGTCTTGAAAGTAGTGAATGCAATAAAAAAAATACAATAAGTATGTACTAGCTTTAGCGTATGGCTAATTAAAAAACAAACAATAATAATAATTTATGAAATAAAATAAGCTTAAATAGTAACTTTCATTTGATACTTGAAAATGAATAAACGTTTTGTGTGAATCTCACATCCAAAATTAAATAAATCTAATTCAATTTGTTCTATGTTACATCTTTAAATTTTAACTAACAAAATAGTTTCGGAAAAATTATTACGGCAGAAGCTGAAGTCATTACTTAAATGTTTTGATACAAAATACTCAAAACAACGTCTGGTGATAATTTATTGATTAGGCATTTTACGAGATTGAAAGAGCGAATGGCTTGCAGCCGGGCGGCAAGCACGCCGCGTTTCTGCTTCCCTAGGGTTGTCACTGTAACGAATAAATCCGGTCAAAGCCGGACTGTGTTTAGATGCATATCATGAGGAACTGAAGGTACTGAGTATTTTACTCTTTCTAAAAACTTCTATTTGTGGAAACGAATATTCCTTTGCATTTATTGAATTTAAAAATTACGTATATGTTATTGAAATTCAAAAGCATTATTACTATATACTACGAACAGTTATTATATTTATTTATTTCTTATAAACGTGATGTACAATATATATTTTCAAATTACGAATTATCATTTTTAATAACTAGAAACGTGGATATTTATAGAAAAAAAAATAGAAAATTAGAATAAATCAACGAGATAAATGTTTTGTTACTGGTAACCCTAACGACATTGATGTTGATTTCACACCGTGTTCACAGATCTGTTTACGCTGAACTTTGTTTACTAATATTTGCATCTGTTTACATCGATACGTTTTGTAAACAATAAATACACGTAGATATAGCACTTACACCATATCCGACAGATTTTTTATTTAATAAGACTTAAGAAGTGTGAAATTTATTATGTTAGAAGTTAGATAATATATTTTATTTATTTCTAGTAATATTCTGACGAAATATTAACTTACTGTCCAACATGCATTTCTCCTCTCATCGAAGCATCCTCACGAACACTCAAACGCTAACAGTAACCAAACCAATATAATGTTATGATGAAAACAACATTAATAAATAATAAGCCACGTAGCTATAATAAATCTATAATAGTATAATAACTTTGATAGGAACAATTGAAGCTAAAATACGACCCTTGCTAATTGCTATATTTTATGAGATTGCAGCAAAAAACCATTATCTTGGATAATCACAATGAATAAGAGCTTAACAAGACGAATGTATCTAACAATAGAAGTTATATTACTATTTATTATATGTATAGAATATATTTAGTGACGTTGGTGTAAATTCAACGCGGCGTACACTCAACAAAATAATAGAATTCCATGTGCGCCAATGCGCGTGTCGTTAGGATATAACCAAAATACAACAATACCACAGATCAATTCATTACTATTATAGTGTAAAAGAATATGTTATATGCATAGACAGTATGACCTTTAATTACAAAACAGTAAGTTCTTTTTAATTTAGTATATTTCTACTTTTTACGATGATCTTGGACCAATTTCATATATGTTTATGCGAGTTACATTCATACTTTGGTTCGTTTAAAAAATAGAAAACATTATTTCAAATACTTTCGACAATAAAAAAAATTCCACTCCACTCCTATTTCCAAACAAAATAACAACAGCGCAACTGAACGAGTCAGATTTTTCCTGAAGGTACGTTGTTGAGAAGCAAAACGCGTGCTAAAACTTTATGTGATCGTAAAAATGACACATGAGCTAGTGGCGGTCTTTAATTTCTCATAAGTTTTTGTGTAATTAATTTTCATTTACTCAACTTATTTTACGACCGCGCCTATATAAGCTGAATTCCAGCAATTCTGTATTTAAATTAATAGAATAGTTTCCAAGGTTGTTACGTAGATTAATATCTATTCATTTTCACTCATTTTTCTTGTGATATTTTATTCTAATTAGCCATTCTAATTAGCAAAAATTGTTCACTTCTGTAATTTCCAAACTATTTGATTTCAGAAATTGTACTCTTCTATTACAAAATATTTTTTCGTTTATATTCTGTTTATTATAAACTCTCACAAAGTATAAAGTTCTTTATTATAGAATTAATAATCTTCAGCTTTCTGTATGGTATGTCGACCTCCACATAGTCAACTTTTAACGTGCTTGTGCTTATCGAAAAATGTGGGGTTATTGTCTTGTAATAGAGGCACTGGCACGTGCAATATCCGTCTGATAACATTCCCTAAAAGTTCATCTCAACTGACCTCTTTGCTACATGAGATTCCCATTAAATATCTGTATTTTTTTTACTTTCACGTGGAAAATATTCCAATATAAAGTTAAAAAAGAATTCGCCAACATAGGAGACAAAACAGTTTTAATACAAATTCTAAAACAATCTATATAAAAGGCGATGTATATATGTATGTTCCTTATGAACTCCGAAACAGCTGGACCGATTTCGATGAAATTTTCAGGGAATCTTCAGATTGGCCTAGCGGGTGTTCCTGTAAGGTTTGGTAGCGATCGGATCAGTAGATTTTTTTTTTTTGTTTTTTTTTTTGCAGTATCAAAATAATTATAAAAACTGTTTAATTTATTTTAACTTCAACTAACGCCCAGTGAAACGGGCCGGGTTTGCTAATAAATTCATAAAATAATAACCGAACTTTACAGACTTTCGTATTTAATGCTATTGGAACTTCCTTTATAAAAAAAAAAATTATAAGATTCTAGAAATATTCAATAATTATTGAGTATTTTTCAAGGTAGTTCGTGTTGTGTTCTTTCCTTCCCATTTTTCAAATAAATCCTGTAAAAATTTAAATAACTAAATTTATAATTTGTAACTAATATTATTTCAAATAACGCAGAGCTATTACTTCATTGACCCAAATTGTTATGTAATATAATCTAATTTACATATTGAGCTTTTAAAACAAGTTCCATTAATCAATTTTCCATCATAATTTAAAGTACATATGTAATAATTTTGTTTTGAATGTGCAGCTTTTGATACCTTATAACGTAAGTGTCGTACATTACTGTAAGCCCCTTATCTTTACGATGTTTAGTTATTCATGGTCTGCTATTTCTAAAAATCCTTTTTGTATATAAATATTTCATAGGAATTTTACTCAATGCCTTCGTCACAGAAAATTTAATGTTCAAAAAGTTTTTAAGTTAAACTACATATATTTTGTGACGTAATTAATGGATTGTGATGGACTTCATTGTTAGCAGTGGGATGCAATTATAACTCGTTTTAATTATTATAACTTTTCTGTATTTGATGGATTTTGCATGATTTTTAATTTTATATTTTTATTATAATAATATAATTTTTGTCTGTACGCTTTCGGCAAATTACAGAGGACTGTTTTGTATTGTTTACTATCTATATGTATATACAACCTGTAATGACAGACGAATAAAGTTGAATTTGAATTCGGATAAACATATTTATGTAAAAGATCGTAGAAGTGTCCAACTCTTAAATGTGAAGGCTATTTTGCTGAATGTATTAGGAAGGACTAAACATTTTTTTTTTTCAGAAAAAAGTAGTAGATTATAAATTAAAAAATAGAAAATAAAATTTATTACTTAATATTTCTCTCTGTAGATGACAGTAATTGTCTAAAAACTAATTTTCACATGATTTCATTATTGATACCACTGATCTACAGACTTATATGCACACGCCGCGCCGCGTATCAAATTATTCTAGAAACAAATTATACTCGTAGCTGGATCTAAATTACATATGAAGTATCTTAGCTTAATAATATGTTTGCGAATTTCTTTTATGAAGAGCGTGATTGAATAATATTACCGGTTATTACGAATATTCATTTTTGTTCTTAAACCGGTTGATTCTTTACATCTATTTGCTATACAAATAAAATTGAATGTTTCTTAGTATGTCTGTCCTCTATGCGTTCCTAAACCATTCATCCAATTGTGATGAAACTTTGGTGAGTTGTTTTGGGTACGTCCGCAAAGGTTTCTGAATTTAGATTAGTAAATAAAACACTACGTGACCGAAGTCGCGGGCAACAGCTATCTAATCTTTGATTATTGACTTGTCTAGATACCAATTTCGTTGCTTGGAAACGCTCAAAAAATGGCTACTAAAATTGGTAGACATAGTACGTCTCACCTTATTCGGAGTTATTTGAAACATTACGCGTCATTGAAGTTGTCAATAATAAATGATTATGTTGGTTTGTGCTGTGAAATTTTGTCACAACTATGCAGATAAATCTTATAAGAACCCGAAGATATATTTCCATCGGTAAGTATAAAATTGAATCACGTTTTTTTGAGAAAAACAATAACTTATTTTCATATTTTTATGTCAGTTGAATTAGCCTGGTGATACCACTTTTTTGAATGGGAAAGTCGCCGCAACTGTGGGTAATTTTGGTTTTAGGTATGAAACAAATATTATTACTGTAGTTTTATTACATAATGCTCTGATTAGATTTTTTCGATCACCCTGTCTTTAGTTTGACTAGTCAATAGAATAGAACAATTTTTTTTTATTTATTAGACTGTTGCAATGATTATGATTTCAAATCGCCGATTGACGAATTAACATCAGAGTAACTACAATTTGCTAAAAAATAAAAACCTTGCCAAGTACTAATTTCACAAATTATTAAATGTTTTAGATTCCATGTGGATTCTGTACTAAGAGCTGGATAATTGTCATACTTACGGCAAATGAGAGGTGAAGATTAATTAATATCCCACAAAACTTCTGTTGTGTGATCTGTACATCTTAATGCTAGTGACGTTTACGTTATAAATAAGAGGTTACGAATGTTAAAAAAAGGATCTGTACCATGCAAGGTATTTATAAGATAAAAGAAAAAAAAAATATTATATTAGTCATCTAAAAAATTATGAAAATTGTGAAATTAGCCTCAGGTTACCTAATTGACCATATTTTTCACAACTAATAGTACATTTTTGTTTTATTAAGCGCTTATATTAATTTATATTGTTTCAATGGTTATTTTTATCAGCGACGAATATAGATCACCAAACAAGAGATAGAAAAATATTTACAAATGCCACCATATTTATAAATCAGACAATATAACCCAGAAAAAATACCTACTTCCAAAAGAAGATATTTTAATTTATATTTTCATATGAGATAAATTGTATATTGTTTTTTTTAACTTTATTATATACATGTATAAAAAGTACATTTTAAGTTTGTTTCAATTGCTAGAAGTTACTGACAACAATAGGGCAATACTGCAATATATGCTGTGATCCCCAGTTTCGCACATATTGACATTTTTTGAAAATAAGTACATCGCTGTTACCCCACACATAACCACCAATTTGGGCCGTTTTTGTACATGTTGATTGTTAACGACGTTCCATCTAGACAAGTAAATAATCAAGGTATCTAATCATAATAATATTATTATCTACCTAAGTATTATTATGTACCATTTTTACTTTGCAGCCTTCAGATAGGAGCCAAAATTACTACCAAAACTTCTAATAGTTTTCCTAACATCTGTTTCAATGGTTAACTTTCATATCGTAGGTACTTATTGACGTTATGTGACAGGGTGTGAGTTAGGGATTCGTAAATTATGACGAGTTTCAGAGCTGTTACTTACACCTACAAGTCAATAGACGAACAAAGCCGAGCACGAGAGGATTTAACGAAGATTATGAATGGAATCAGGTTTGGTCCAAACAATAACGACTACCAGTACCAGTAGTCTCTATTTACTTACAATGCAATATCCTATATTAATTCACGTTTAATAAATAAATGCATTCGCTGTGGTGTTATCTATTTGGAGTGTATAGCGGAATTGGCAGCAGTTTGAAATGACGAGAGTGGCAACACTGGTAGAATGTGCGGGCCGGCAGCGATCTATTACTTATAAACATAGAGAAATTATGTTACTAATAAACATAGAGAAATATAGCATACTATCGACACTCATAAATTGGAAGTGGTGCGAACCACACGTGATTGACGGATCGTCGAAAACACAGTTAATAGCCCGAGATCCCATAAAATCTCTTATGTTTTAATTGTTACATAATTAGAACTTTATTATTTAACCCTTACCAATTGCTACGTCTACTTTGGTATTTTAAATCCACGCAAGATGAATCGTTCGGGTGTAGGTTATACGTACTCACAATCATGCCCACATATCTGTTTGTTAACTTACTGTTAAATATAACTTTAATCGATGCTTTCATATTAACATATAAATTATATTTTAGTTACAATATTGCTTCTCCGATATTTTTATCAATCAAACAAATAAACAGTTAAACTTCTCCTATTTTAACATTGGAAAAGTTTTACTTAATTATTGCAAATGTAAGAAATATAAGATGAATTCATTTATGAAATTTAAATATTCTTCAATTAAGCTCTACGGGGTCATAACGTATTAAGCCCGATTTTGCCATTACGAATTAACTTCCTTTAGAATGAAATGTACCGTTCATTTAAATCTTTTCTGTTACTTTTATCATTTGACTCATTAAAATTTCTTACAAACACAATAACATACAAAACGTCAACATAGATATTCCATTTAATTGTTTACTTGTACCTATTCTAAGTGGAAATAAACTATATCACAGAATAATTAGTTAATAACGTAAATATTAATGTTATTATATTATCATTTTTATGTTATCATTTCTGAGGAGAATGATGAGATTTGAGGAAGCGAAAGAGGTATGTAAGGACCGCGACTCCTGGCGCTTCGTCCTTTCTGTCTTTCCTCCATTAGGGATACGGCGTGAAGATATGTATGTATGTATTTCTGCATTTTAATTTAACTTTTTGCTACATCATCTTAAAATTAAGCTTATTCGCTTATATGCTGCTCTGGACGAGTGAGAAAAATTAGTATGTGCGAGCTGCTTGTCTTCTCCCGTAGGTCATAAAAGTCGCTTAAAAAGCTTATTTTAAGGAAATCGTAAAAGCGACGGGTTAGTAACCTCTATCTAGATTCTCTTTACCATCAGTTAACCAAAACACTCATTCAAGGTCAAACTCGAAGTAATTTATTCAAATAAACTCAGTTAAAAAGTATTTTCGAACGTCAAATCTATCATCGGTTAGTAAAAAAACCTGCATTGAGGAAAACACGAAACTCAATCTGTTTAATATATTCTAAAATAATGTGGAAACCATTTCTTCCACATCATTTTACAATATACTAAAATGCTATAAGTAATTAGGAAGTCAGTAATGTCCATGGTTTCCTATTCGGTAAAATCATTTATTTTATAGTTTGATTTTCCAATTAGCGTACGGTCGATCAATTTTGGTGATAGTTTAAAGTGGTGGCAAGGATTTGTTTCTTGCGTTTTGATGCATTGATAGTCTGTCCACATCAGAAGGCTAATGGTGTGAAGATAGTAATGTACCACCATAAAAAATTATTACCTTTTTTGACTTAGAATGTGCATAATTAATTTCTCAATTTCTGTGTAATTTTACTGATATTCGCTGTTGATTTTTCTCAAAGAGTAAAAAAGACTTTTATAATATGCCTACTCTTCTACTATCTGTATGTCAATCAAACACAAAGTTGACAATGCTTGAATTTATTTATATACGTAAACATAAAGTAACCACGATAAATTATTGCTTAACATTTCATCGTTTCAAATTCTATATGATGATACTTTGGTATTCTAAAAACTTTTTAGGTACATCGCTCATGACTTAACAGTAGATTAAGAAGGGTAGATTTATTTATATTAAAGGCTATTGTATCGCAGTCTATTGTGCTACTAACGAGCAATAGCCTCAACTGACTTCGCGCAAGTAGTTTTACTAAACTTTTAAATTAGATTTGACAGCACGCACTTCATTCGCTTTCCGATTTAGAAGCTACTATAGGTAAATGTTTACCTACATTCTATAAAAAGAATATTATTATATTCTTTTATTATTATTTGTTACTTGTGTTTATTTAATCATTATCAGCCTTTCCATCTACAAAGGATTATATTTTCTTCAATTTTGGAACACACCATATGTTCGCTCATGGTTGAAAAATCCAATTCGAGAGTACACAACCCATCCACATGCGCCACATAAATTTGTTGTAGGCGGAGCGGCAAGTGGCATTGACGTACATAGTATAGAGATGTTGCATACATATCCTATATACATATCCTCACGCTGTAGTAGGGTATTCAAAGAGAATGGAGCGCCAAGCATCGCGATTCCTATATACTTCTTTCGCCTGTTCAAATATCATCATTCTCCTCACCGACTTTCGCCTAGGTATGCAAATACTTTTGACAATTCCTTCAGCCAACACTACCTATTTGATCTCATATTTGGCTTCCTTGGTTTCAGTTACCACTCACTTTTGCTCTGTAAGATCTTCGTCAGTCTTTCATCACTCATTTTCATTTTAATGAACCAGCTTACAGCGGTTACCGGCATTTCGGGGCCGTTATTACTTAAGGACCTTCAAGAAACGAGCCTACTCTTTACTTAAAGGCCGGTAACGCACCCGTGATTACCCGAACGTTGCGGGCGTCCATGGGCGGCGGTGATGACTTTCTATCAGATGACTCGTTTGCTCGTTTGCCCCTCCGCCATAAAAAAAATGTGCTCCAACCATCTAAGCTTTTCTTTCTTCATTTTTACAATAACACTGTCGTGCAACCTTATTATACTGCGTATCTCTTCATTGCATATTTGATACGTAAGAGTGACGCACCACATATTTCTGAAAGATCGCATTTCTATTGCTCTCAGGTGTTACTTTGTGGAAATCTTATCTTCCGCCCAAAGCTTCAATTTTGTTGATCGACACGTGCTTCTTTTATCAACAAAGCTATTTATGGACAATTCGGTGCTTAGACTCGGTCGGAATTCTCATTCATTCTCAAGCTACTCAGCACCGATCACTCAAGTCTGGGTAGCTAACCAAAGATTTTAATTAGACCTCCTCACAAGGATTGCTACCAGCTGCTCACATTGACTACACTTGATATTAAAAGCAACTATCAAACCATGTCACATTTAGCACAGTATTTAAAGACCAGGATGATCTGCCATCTGCCATAATAATGCTATAAGAATAGCATATTTCTGATGAATAATGCTATAAAAATAGCATTATTATTCAAATTTTATTTTAATTAGAAAGCTCGAAATTCTAGGTTGGTGATTAATTTTATCATTCGACATTTAATCATCGGTAGTCGAAAGAAATGTATGTATTTCTTTCAACCGTAATCTAAGTATAATCTTTAGCCGTTCAACATACGTTAACAACCCCTTAAGTCAAGTCAAGTATAAAATAATAATGCTAAGAGATGGCGGTAAGCCCCTTGGACTCGTACTATTCGCTGGCCCAGGATAGTTGCGGCGCATACGATGTACTTACAACTTAAAATCGCAACTATCAATGCTTATGAAATAATGTCATTCAATTAAATGAAGGTACTTACTCGTACAATTTAAAATGACTCGCAATATAAAATTATCCAAAATTTTTGTACGTAGTGTTAGTTCCACATTAATTTTAATCACAAATTACCCACATGTGATATTACGTAACATTTTAGTAACAAGAAAGAGGGTAGAATGAATTTCCTGTGTGTAGTGGGGCTGCATAAAAACCTGATTTTGGTCTTGTAAGAGTTCCCTTGTTGAGAAGCCGTCGAATAGTCAAGTACATAATAGTTGTGATGGAGAATTGGTAACGTGTTCATAGTGATCAGTGCTTCCGTTACATTTCATATTTAACAGTAGATATCTAAAAATGTTAGTTCTTCGAATTACTTTTTTGTCTATAAAGAAATATCATGATAATATCGATACGGATCTTTTTCCACGATTTAATAAAGTAAAATTGTATTGTTGATCTTTATATTTTCTTATGACATATTTTTTGTACAAATTGTAATCTCAAATAACTTTAAACTTTTTTTTTGCGGTAAAGAGATACCAATAAATAGCATAATTACACTTATATAGGAATCACTGCTAAAATTATTCTTATTTTTTATATTCTTCTTCTTTTCGTATATGTGGTATAAAAATAACAAGGCGTGGGAAAATTTTCGGCGAAGTGCAAACGTCATAATTCACGCTAAGCATTATTCGCAATCAAGCTTTTGCTTGTAGAAACAACATTGATCAGCAAATCTATGGTAAATAAACAGAACAAACCAATGGAAGCTGACTCGCATTATGTAAATGTTTATGAGATACAATGACATTACGGCTGTCGGCGGATAAACGAAAGCCATTTGTGGGTAACTGATTTATAGCAAGGAATTGCTTAGCGATATTTTAGTCCTTTTGTAGGTTTATCGTCTATAGGATATAAGGTGCTAACACATAAAATACTAAAATAATACTATCGTTTTTATAAAACCGTATTTTACGTACATAAAATCACGCCATGTTTCATTTGAGATGAACAGCAGGGCAACAGAAGAAAATACGATGAAATTTTGAGGTCATTTCTAGCAATAAGTAAAAGTAAAAAATAGATAGCATTCAGTAGTTATAAATACTTGGGTTTACAGATAGAAAAGCGAAATCAAATAATGATAGGTCGTTAACACATCATTACTTATAATAAATCCTATTACTTGGTTGACTTTTACGACCTACAAGGAAAGATAAGTGGCTGACACATTTTATATTTTTCTTTCCCTCTCGGACATTGTAGAAAAATGTGAATCAACATATATGGAAACATTTTAAGTAATCAAAACTAAAGTAACCTTATAATAAAAAATAATCCGCATAAAAGTTTGATTTTTAACTATTATAACAATAATATAATAATATACTCAGACATTTCACACAGAGCCATCTAGTCCCAAAGTCAGCAGCACAGCGCTTGTGTTATGGGTACTAGACAACTGATATACTACTTATATATATTTCTTCTGTAAATAAATACATATTATACATAAACACCCAGACTCGGGGCGGGAATCGAACCCGCAACCCCCGTTTACTTTCCGACACGCTTAGCCGTTGCGCCACGAAGGTCGTCAACCTAACTTAGCCCTCCAGAAATTGATCTAGATTATTTATTCAGAACTTTTACTCAAGAGATTTAATTTAATGTTTAGATTCTTAAGATTTATTTCATATTGACGATGTAGGTACGCAACTTATCTACTTGTTTGGTACATATTAAAATTCGTGTATAAAATAATGTCTTATACATCTGTGGATTATGAAATACATATATACGTGTTCGTAAAAACGTGTTTTATTTTCGTACATCATGAATAAGAATCATCTAAGTGGATAGTGGATAGTATCATAAGTGGGTACTTCACAAGACAATTTGATGATCTCGGACAAGGGATAACAAATGTTTGTATGTCAATTGTCAAGTCAAGACACAGTTCTATGATAGTCACATATTGTATGGTATCGATATAAAGAAGTGTAAGCCCAGTGCTCACACGATAAGCTATATTATAACAGTGATAAAGACTCTACTGTGCGTAATACGTACGTACATTTAACAATATGATTCAAGATGGACCTTGGAGCTATCTTCTTCCAGCTGAATACCATTAGGTACTTAACGTTTGTTTTAATTTATTGTACACACTATAAAATAAGACATTTTTAGTTTTTAATGTTTATTCGTTATGTAGGGTTATATTTTTTAGAATATATTTTAATCTCATATTGACTATAATTTAAGTCAATAATTTTAAATTTTTTATAATAGGTAATTAAATTATTGTTTCATAACAAATATTGCGAAACTTCCAGAAAAATGTTTAACAGTATAATAGTTATTAGATTATAAGCTCAATATTATAAGCTCACGGGTCGTCGAACCATCTTACTGTCCAATCTTGGCCACAAACAGCAGTGTTTGTATTTGTGTTCCAGTAGGGAGGGTAAGACAGCCGCAGGTTATTACCTAAAAATTTGCAGACGGCGACAACCGCGCTATCACTGTGCGACCGGTGACTAATTGTAATAAAAGGTAAAGGTAACATGTATGACGATTGCGTATCTATTATTCCATAACCGTAAAATGCACTTTTCCCGGTAGATTTAACACCACCATACAAATTGCATTATACAAATTCTCGTTTTGACAGCAGATATCGCGCGATATTGGCTGTCGCATGCTGACTGCTAGTTACGTAATAAGCGTGCCGGTTAGATTTCTGCAACAAGACGCACTACATCTTTGTGCTTAGAGTTGTCAAACGCATTTGCAACCTGATGTGCGATATTTGAAACGTCCAAAGGCCTCAGTCCACTTAAAATCAAGTGGACAATTTGAATTTGTTTTCCTCGTGTCATTCTCCATCAATAAGTAGTAGTAGGTACTATCTATAGTACCTAAGTACCTGCTTATTGAAAGGTAGTGAAGGCGGAGTGAGAATAAACTTTGTCACTGTCACTTTCAGCTCCATGCTTCACAATTCGATGGCGTCATTTCCGTACCCCCTCCACTGCTTCGTCATCTATTGTAACTACATATCTACATTCTAAATATGGTTTTACTTATCGCGTATTATATATGTCGAAGCAGATACACCAGATGGGTTAAAAATATGTGTGACGTCAGCATTACTGACGTCACTAGTATTTCCTTTTGAATTCATTACAAAAATCACTCAATCACAATAACTCACAACAATATATTTAAAACTGTATTTACAATCGTTACTCACTATCACTATCTATAATCTATAAACTATAAACTAAATATCACCATGTACAGGAGAGATCTCTAAGTTATCACCGCACGTCCGCACTGGTCGAGAGCTGGAGCACAAGAGATCTCTTCTTTTTACTCGTCAGTACAAGAAACCGCAATCGCCCTCATGTTTCTATTATTAAAAGCAGTTATCAAGCAAATGACACTTTATAATTCATTTACCCTCAATTACCTATTTCTTGTTCTGACGTCACAAAATTAACACGAGTCTAGTTTATTTTACAATTAGAAATTACATACCTTCGATAGTTCATTAATTAATGCATTAATTAAATATTGACAGTGAATTTCATCTTATAATTTTATTTTGCTTCAACACAAGATATTCTTGCGCCGATATATACGTATCTTACATTCTTATTCATTTATGTTGTCCCATTCATAACAAAAATCAATTAGTTATTTTGTGGACATCTTTAAATAAGAATTTTAAATTTTCATTTTCAACGTAGGTTTTAATTGGCTTTATAATGAATAGAATATAAATGCTGTTACACTAACAGATCTGCGGCAAGGACCAACCGCAAGCCGCAGCGTTCAATTTCCGTTCAATTTCACTATAACCACGAGTGGCTTGTCTGGTTCTGCCTAGAAACTATTATTGCACTATCTGTACAGAAAAGCATAGACAGTTTCCGTCTGACGCCTCTGTCGGCTAATTGCTATGCAATGACTTGTAACGGCTGTTACATAGGGAAGCAAATTGCAGCCATTTTGCAAATTATATTCGTTTGTAGTATAACAATAGCTGGTTGGACCAAATTACACTTTAAAGTATTTACAATGTGACTGTAAAAAAAATTAAAATGTTTGATAAAAAAATTTAAATACTTAAGTTCATAAATATTTAGAAGGTAAAATGTATTTAACGTTTGATAATACATCCGTCAAGTATTTAGTGTTACTTTTTGATTGTACGTAAGAAAAATAACTCGAATTTCAATAACAAATCTAAATATTAAGCAAAATATTTTTGTAACATAAAAAAAGGAACAATATTGTAGTTATTGGAAAAAAAACAAGTCGAGCACCATATTTTAACTATCTTGTATTAAGCACAAATAACTATAATAGTTATTAGATTATAAACTCAAGATTATAAGTTCGTGGGTCGTAGAACCATCTTACTCGCCAATCTTAGCGACAAACATGATATGAACTTATATTTAAACCATGGTTTAAAGAAATATTTACCTTAACACTTGAAACATTATAAGAAATAATATTAGATACGAGTACCTATGTAATATATATAGAGTAATATATACGGAGGTAATCGATGTTAATTTACATTATTGTATAATTACATGGTAATTTGACATTGTTGTTGAAAATAAAATACACACAGTAATAACGATAAATGTACAGACTTACATACAATAATGCAACTATAAGATGTCTATATAATATACTACTTATATATAGAACTCTAATATTAATAATGTAGATAGTTATATTTACGCCCCGAGTTTCACAACAGCAAACTTGCCAGACGACAACTATTCATAGTTAATTTTACGCTACTACAAACGCTAGGAATCTGTGGACAATAGGAGGATTCCTACTGAAGAAGTTTAAGAGCATGACCCTGTTACGAGAATGTAAGGAATCTTTTGAATGCTGATTTTGATAAGAGCTGACTATAAATATAACAAACATTAATGCAAAAATGAACCAGCTCAGACTTCTTACAGAAACCTTCTCAGAAAAATATTATAAGTGTAACAAATAATAATATAATGCTAAAACTGACAAGTGTATTGTAACTGACGTAGTTTCGCTTCAATTTTACACCAATCTATTGTCTTTAAGATCTTTTTTCGAAAGTCTACACTTCTAAACTAATATTTTAAAGAGATGGAGGTTGTAAGTTTGGATGTAGGAGGTAATCTCCGAAACTACTCATACAATATCGAAAGTTTTTTCACCTATATTTATAATGAACCTTTAAAGTGACATGGTTTCTATATTATCACGTTTTCCACGCGGACGAAGTCCTGGGCAACAGCTATGTCATATATATTTGAGTTCATGCTTTAAAGACTTTATTAATACGCATAAATAAACCTAACCTCGTTAGAGATACAGCGTGAAGATATGTATATATGTATGTTATATGTATATATACTATACAAATAAAATAATATACTCTCTCAAAACTAAACCCAACATCAGTTCGTCGTTCGTCGATTATTATAAGACCCCCAAAATATAAATTTAAAATGTATTTTTAATGATTTCAACTTATTAATTATTATACGTAATATTAAAACGTCGTGAGTAGGTCTTGCCCATTCGGAGCGACGACACGATAGCCTCACTCTTACGGCAAAGCGGCAGTTCCTGCGCCCGGCACGCTTATTAATTATCTAACTCGCAGTCAGCATGCGACAGCCAAATATCGCGCGATATCTACTGTCAAAACGAGAATTTGTGTAAGGTATTTGTATGGTGGCGCTTAATCTACCACGAAAAGTGCATTTTACTGTCATGGCGCAACAGACACGCAAACGTCATACATGATACCAATTTTTTTATTACAATTAGTCACCGGTCGCGCAATGGTCGCGTGACTGTCGCTGTCTGCAAATTTTTAGGTAATAACCCCGCCGCTCAGCAAGCGCGTAGGGACAAGATCATTGTTTTAATATTAGTCCAGTTCAGTTAGTTCAAAAAATTGGGGTAAGCTTACAATAATTCGCATAGAGCTGAAAATTCGTACAAATGTTGGAAACACTATTATAAATGAAAAGTGACAAGTCCCAATCGATCCAATATCTGCAAAAAAATTGATTCAAGGTCAAAGTTCGCAAACATGGGTTTTTTACATTTTTCAGCCAAACGGTGAGTTTTTTTCATAAAAATAGGTAGGTACGCGAAAATTGTCTATAAAGATTGTTTTTACATATTTTTTCCTAAGAACCACCATTTTTGAGATATAGCGATTCAACAAGTTGAAAAAATCGTGTTCACCTCCATAATATGCACGAGTACACCGTCTATATACATCACTGGGCCCGTAATACAAGTAAAAATATTAGTATGTGTAACTCATACGTACAAATTGTACGATTTTGAGAATACGCTTGAAGTTCCATTAGATAATTCAATCAGACGAATAGTTTTCCCAAATTACTCATAATTTACCTACACCGCTTTCAACGTATCCAACAGTGCCATTTTTTATTTAATACAATATTATTTAATTAAACAGGACCACAATAGATCGTGCAATAGGCTTACCGGGGAAACCACGTTAAAAAAACGCGCTAAGTACACTACCTCACAGATGGCGTGGAAATGCATCCATATTATGAAGAACACAATTGTTTCATCGTTTTGGGTCGCTATATCTCAGAAATGGCGATTCTTAAGAAAAAAAGTGTAAAGACAATTTAGGCAAGGCATTATCTACAATTTTTGTTTGGCGGAAAAATACAAAAAACCCATATTTGCGAAATTTGACCTGTGAAATTTTTTTGTAGATGTGGGATAGACACATTTCATTTATAATGGTGTTCCCAAGATTCGTACCAATTTTCAACTCTATGCGAATTATCGTAACCTTGAATGTCTATTTTTACCGGACTATCTACTATTCTAGTGTAACGTATAATTCAATGGTGGTCACAATGAAAATATTTTTAAACGCAGTGAGAACAAAAAAGTAAGCAACTCACAAATCAAATATTGGGCCATCGCAATCAATATTCTAAATTACAGAATACTGGTGCAGTGAACAAAAGCCACAACATAATTACGCACTCGGAAATCATAAATTTCATTCAATATCGTTGCAAAGTCTTGAGATGTTCTTAGAAAATAAATTAATACTAAATTATGGTTATTACCTCACACGTATTTTAAAATTATACAGTAAACACTATTACGTTTTTTAACATTTGTAATTACAAAAAAAATTGAATGAAGAACAAATTAAGGTAAAGTTATTTGAAGCTTTCGAATGTAAAGATTGTAATTTTCTTTAATATTCAGAGGAATATTTGTAACTTTAGTAAAAAACATTTTTAGTGATATTTTTAGAATACTTAGGGAAGAGCCCCTAGATAATCCAAAAATATCGGAATAACAACTAAGTACAAAAAAATTATTTATAGATGACATTTCACAATTTGTAGATACTTGTGAATGAATTAGTTTTGTACTAAATCTATATTAAATAACATAGTGTCTGTACATCGAAGAAAAATATACACCTCTAATTCTATTTTTATCAAAATTTCACTACACCATTGTATAGTGGTTTATAAAATACATCTACCCTCCAAGCATCTTTAAAGAGTAACATAACTGTGACCGCTGTTCGGACAGACCGAGGGACAGGACGAAATTATGAGGGTTCTGTTTCTTTCATTTGACTACGGAGCTCTAAAAATACGGTAAAGAATAAAGCATATTATCCGTTACTTTATTTATGTACTATTTACCTTAATAAAAAGAAAAAATAAGTGGATCGCAAAGACCCTGTTTATTGATAAATGAAATCTTTTCCAGCAAACCTTCGACAGGTAGTATTATGGAAACAATTTCAATATAAAAATCGAATGAAATGAAAAAGAAGATAGCGCATAATTATTCTTATTATTTATTATTATGTAGATATAAAGACATACATTCGAAAAAAATATATTCATAGTTCACAAGTAGATTATATATTACACTAAATTTAATTTGTGGATACATATTTAAATTGTACATAAATATCTAGAATATCGAATATTTCACAGTCTAATTACATGAACAGAGGAGGATTGGGAATAGAAATCAATGTTATGGCGAGAGAAATTGTTCAGAAGGGTTCTAAGATACTGTCTACAATGAGTGCATATCCATCTGATAGACGAGCATGGTAATAAGAAGAAGATGGGTTAAAAAGGAAACATTAGATTTGAGCGCTATTTTATAGATATTTTTTTGCCCTTATATTCTTTCTGTTTATGCGAGAATTATACTCTAAAATATTATACGAATATTATTATTATTATCTTGCGTTATCAATTATCATAATAACGATGAATTCGGAAAAAATAAGGCTGTTAGATATTTTCTAAATCTACAAAATCTACTGGACGAAGTCGCGAATAAAAACTAGTTTTGTAATAAAAGCTCTATATAATAACTAGATATTTCTATCGCAACGCTGATTACATCAATTCATGCTTTCTGGGTCGCCTGCTTTAAAAGCCATTAAGCGAATGTTACGTAATATTGAACTGTTGCGAACGTTGAATAGCATTCGTACTTTTATTTTTCATAACTTGTAAAATAACGCTCTATATAATAGTAGTTAGGAGTTAGAATTTATTTTATAAACATACGTGACTGAATTTTGCATTCTTCTCTACTCCTACTCTCTCCAAATTCCTCTCTTACCTGTCCATGATATCTACTGACCAATCAGTCTGTCTTCTAGCAATAAGTGTTTGGGCTTATATATGACTGAATACAACCAAATTGTTACAAATTTTTACTCCGTAGCTTGTACCAATTTTTTATAATAAGCTTTTGGCCAAATTTTTTCTTTCTCTCCCCACCAAGTACGAAAACGATAAATACGTATAAGTGTTCTCATTTATTAAATTAATGCAGTTACGAAAACGTCAATAAATAAATATAATGTGACTGTGTAAAATATTCTTGTTATCACAGAAATACATGTACACAGGTGTACTTGCACGAATTCGTCGCCCTCTCGGGTAATAAATAATTAAGTTACGAGAAAAAACCAATATACACATAAAGATATAAAAGCGTAGAATGTTTTAGCGGTATAATTTCGCAAAGAGCCGACTAAAATTAGAAGAAGGCCTATATCAGAGTGAAAATGGCAGACACGTTACGGCATCTTATAAACGGCCATTATTCCATTAGGAGGCCTTCGTCCATCCGGCTCTGTCCAATACGTGACATCCCACCGAAAATATAAATAGTTATATAACTTCAAATACCGTACGATGTAATAAAAATTTCTTAAATGTACGTCATATATTATTAAAATACTTAGATACACAATCGTTTACAAAATTAAATTACGTACGTAGGCGAATACTTCGTTATTGAAAATTATGTTACAAGTATTGTAGAGTTCTTAAGCGATTTATTTATTTATTCAATTCTTAAATATTTGTGTAATAAAGATATTTAAAAAAAATACTTAGCATTTGAAATATGTTATATGGAGTATCTTGAAACATATAATAGGTATTGAAATATCGGGTCCTTACATATGAAATTGGCGTTTTGTACGGGAGAAATATAAAGTCAATTTTTTGAGGAGGAGATATTTCAGATTACGCTAATTGTAAGAATATGAAATTAGCGTTTTGTCGTACTGACCACTTTGATCTGAAATATCTCTTCTTTGGTTAAGAATTCCAAAGTCAAATTTATAAATTCATTTAGCTGGTACATTTGAGTTTTGAAAACCGTCATTCATTTGTTTTTTTCCTCATTATTTTTTTCTTTGGCGTCGCTTATTACCGCACAATGGAAAACATGAAATATCGGTATATTTACGAGTACGAGTTCTACCGTGGCACCAGTGCTGCAGAAACAGCTCCAAGGATTAATGATGTGTACGGCGCTGATGTCGCAAAAGAAAGCATGGTACGTTTTTGGTTTCAACGTTTTCGTTCTGGAAATTTCGACCTTCAGAACCAACCCCGTGGACGGCCGGAGACCAAAGTGGAAAATGAAGAATTAAAGGCTATTGTGGAAGCGGATCCATCACAAAGCATTTCAGAGATAGCTGCAGGCTTCGGGGTAAGTGACAAAACTGTATTAATCCACTTGAAGCAAATCGGGAAAGTAAAAAAACTTGAACGATGGGTACCTCATGAATTGAGTGAATCGAACTTGCAAACACGCGTCGACTGCTGTGTTACTTTGCTCAACAGACACAATAATGAAGGGATTTTAAATCGAATCACTACTTGTGATGAAAAGTGGATACTGTACGATAATCGGAAGCGCTCGTCGCAATGGCTGAACCCTGGAGACCCAGCCAAATCCTGCCCTAAAAGAAAATTGACTCAGAAAAAGTTACTTGTGAGTGTTTGGTGGACTAGCACCGGTGTCGTTCACTACAGCTTTCTAAAATCTGGCCAAACGATTACGGCAGATATCTATTGTCAGCAACTGCAAACCATGAAGGAAGAACTAGCTGCTAAACAACCGAGATTGGTCAATCGCTCTAGGCCACTGCTGCTTCACGACAACGCAAGACCACATACTGCACAACAAACAACCACTAAGTTAGATGAGCTACAATTGGAATATCTGCGACATCCACCGTACTCCCCGGACCTTGCTCCAACAGATTACCATTTTTTCCGGAATTTGGACAACTTCTTACAAGGAAAAAAATTCAACTCCGATGCGGCAGTCCAAACCGCCTTCAAAGAGTTTATTGATTCTCGCCCCCATGGTTTTTTTAGTAAAGGGATCAATGAACTACCTATGAGATGCCAAAAGTGCATAGATAACAACGGTGCATACTTCGATTCATTAAATATATTTTACAAAAAAAAAATTGACTTTATATTCCTCCCGTACAAAACGCCAATTTCATATGTAAGGACCCAATATATGTATTATCACTGAAATAGTATAATGGATATAAAAAGCGATGACTAAGAGTTATTTTTTAATATTCTATTCTAAATAGGTTCATTCTAATAAGTACATATTATTACGTACATTTTATGTATATGTATATATATAAACATAACATAACATAACATAACTTCACGCTGTATCCCCAACGGGGTAGTCAGAGAGGACGGAGCGCCAGGAGTCGCGGTCCTTACACACCTCTTTCGCTTCCTCAAATCTCATCATTCTCCTCACACATTTTCGCCTAGGTATGCGAGTGCTTTTGACATTTCCGTCTGCTAACACTCTGGCTATTTGATCTTCATAAGTCAGCCTTGGTCTTCCTTGGCTGTTATATTATTACGTTATTATAGATATATATATATATATATATATATATATATCAGAGAGGGCAAACGAGCAAACGTGACACCTGATGGAGAGTGATTACCACCGCCCGTGGACACCCGCAACGTCCAGGGAATCACGGAATATCTAAGAAATGCAAAACGGTAACCTTGTATAGAAACAATATCCGAATTTCCAGGCTGCACTTAACACTTCCTACATACGACACAAAATTAAGTCTTAGTGCCATTTCATTTTCAATATCTAGACTTACGTGTGGCTTACATGCGAAGAACATAACTTACCTATAAAAATATTTCAGTTTAGTTACATAATTCCGGCAATCGAAATATATTTTATTAATAAATAATAATCGAGACAAAAGAATAAGGATTGCGTAATATAAGTAATGAAGTTTACATTTTATTTACATTTATTGTTTTTTGGAATTTTCTTTAATTTTGATATACAGTAATGTTATTATTATATTGTTCACATTTTGTGTAATAACTGTAAAATATAAACATGTGCTTTCTTCGCTTCCCTCTGAAAAGACTTAAATATTTTCAATAAAGTCTATTTTATAAATATCGCAGATAGGGAACGCCGAGGTGTAAGACAATATTTTCCTAGAAATATATGAATTTCAAAATGGTATTTTGAAGATAAATGAATTAGGCTGATGACTATAGTGGTCCGTGCCCTAATTTAAAATTAACTACCGGATTTTTAGCGGAAACGGGAGAAGTTAAAGTTTGTATATTTACACCGGATCTCGGCTTTATGACGGTAGAACCACTCGCTTCTCAAAAATTGGGTAAAATGATGTTAAGTTTATATTTTTTTTCAGATTACTTGCATTTTTTGGGAGATTTAAAGTACAAAAGTAATAGTATGTTGTGGTGCAACTGTGAAAGATAATTTCGCGTTCTTCCAAGAAGTCCTTTTAACTATAGTTAATTCTACTATCGCTTTACTGGAGGGGTAATAGGAATTAGAAAATCTATAAGTGCTTACATGAACATTGTTTGACATGAATTATATCAATCAGTAACGTGTTTTGTAAAAATACAGTGCTTTTCCATTTACGTAGTTAGGCTGATGGCCCAGTTGCTAATGCATCAAGAAATTAAAAAAAATATTGTTGTTGTAGTTTTAAAATAAAATAGTAAGGACTTTTTGGCGGTATTTTATGGAGAGCAGTTGATTATTTGAAAATTGGATTTCGTGATATAAAATTGGGGTAGTTTTGCTTCCCAAGTATGTACGCTGTTGTGCATTATGTGGAATTGTTAAAACAAGTGCTTATTTAGCAGTGCTATTTTTTAGTGGATCCTACTAGAAAGACTATCTCAATATATTTATCGCCAGAAACTATGAAACATTAAAATGTATTTTAATGAAATAATGTTAATATAATATCTTAATATTACTGAAGACATAGGCTGTTATGAGCATATATCCCTCTGCCTTTCCTTCTGAAGGGAAAATCATACAAAAAAAGTAAAATAATGATAGTATCTGTACAATAGTATAAATCGAAGTACATCACAGATCTACCACAAGTGTTCTTAGAGGTACATATACGTTGTGCGTCAAAGATTATTATATGCCCGAAAGGTTATTTTCAGGGTCGACAACGCGCAGATGATGCCCCTAGTGTTGCATGTGTCCATAGCTGCGGCAACCGTAACTGATGATAAGATCAGGCGGGCTGTATGTGTGTATACCACCTTTGTAGTATAAAAAAAGGTCTGTGAAGGGAATTAGGGAGTCCGAAAAAATTTATATAAACGGAAAAATGTTTGCTGTCTATTGCGAAAAAGAAGAGAATATGCTTTACTCGTTTATGAAGAGGTTTCAATTTCAATGCAAATAAAGGAAATCGAAATGGTACTCATATATAAGTTTTTAAAGATCGTACGAGCAACGCGTTGCTACACACATTATTTATTTATTAAAAGGAAAAGCCTAAAAAGATGTTCGATGGTAAATATTCGTGTCTAATAATAAATAAAGCAGCTCTCGAAGTTGTAAAGAATATTAACCGGTATTATCAAATTAAACAAAAGCACATGCTTACGCATAAGTACTACAGATTTTCAAGTTTATCACATCGTGAAAAGTTATTAACAATTATTTATTTCAAAATTGCACATATAGCACATTGTACATTACATTGTACATAGTATATTGTATAAATATAATGTGCGCTTTTATAAATAGGTATGTTTCTCTCTTAGTCTCTCTGAATCTCTTAGTCTTCTTATATATTAATACGTGAAGAGAAAATTTCGTACCCCTTTTTAAGCATGTCACGTGCACGGAGGCATGAGATTTGTTATTTAAAGTTTGTATGGAGGAGTGCAGAAAGCTAAAATTTATATATAATACTACCGGATCCCACAGATGTTGTTCTGCTTAAACATTGGAATAATTTTTTTTTTCTAAAATCCGATTTCAGCGCCACTTACCAGGTCCCATTGTTAATCTAAACCATTCAGGGACCCACTCAAACACACACATAAAAAATTTCATAAAAATTGGTCTAGCCGGTTAGAAACTCAGTGACATACACACGCGGTGAGCAATATAAAGAGTGCCGTTGATAAAATAAATAAAGATCTCGAAGCTGTTTGCGAATGGTCTGCCAATTTTGGAGTTTTCGCAAACCCAAGCAAATGCCAGGCCATTATAATTGGTGCTCCATATCAGCTTTCTAAACTGGATCACCAAACCACACCGCCTGTTCTTTTTAACAGAAGCCATATTCCCTACTGCTCCTGTGTAAAAGATTTAGGCCTGATTGTTAATGAAACCCTGAGTTGGAGGCCCTTGGTGGTGAAGATCAGTCGTAAAGTCACTGTCACTCTCAGAAACTTATATCGCTTTAAGAATTTTTACCTACGTAAACCAAGACTCTGCTGATACAGACTCTAGTCTTACCACTGATTGACTATGCGGACATTTGTTGTACTGACATTAACCAAGATCTTCTCAACAAATTGGATCACCTCCTTAATAACTGCATTCGTTTCATTTTTGGACTGCGCAAATACGATCACATATCTCAATATCGTTGACATCTTAAATGGCTAACTATACGTCAGCGTCGTAACCTACGGATTCTTGGCACGCTTTATTCCATTTTAAATGATCCGCTAGCGCCAGAATACCTAAAATCAAGATTTCGACTTCGGAGTACATTCTATGATTGTAATCTTCGCTCATCTGACGGGCTCTTGCTCTATGTGCTTGCTCATCGAACTAGCGCCATGTTTGATTCGTTCGTTGTTCAAGCTATCAGAATCTCGAATGCCCTTCCCCTTGACATCATGAATGCTCCAAGTAAGTCAACTTTTAAGATGAAAGATAAAGACCATCTGCTCAAACGGATCAGCTGATGATTATCTGTTATATTTGTTATGTTGTTATATATTATTATGTTGTATCCTAATCTTATTTATTATACTATCTTTTTCAATTTTTTTGCATTTGGGTGTGTACTTGTATGTATACATAAATACGTATGGAGGGTTTGTTGTGTGTATGTGTATGTATATATGTATGTGTGTATGTATGCGTATATATATGTGTATGCTTATCTATATGTTGAGATATACATATTGTAGTTATTTTTCGGTGACTTTATTGTACCGCTACTTGTTGCTCTGACAGTAAAGCTCAGGTTGACTGGTAGATAATGCCATTAGGCATTAAGTCCGCCTATTGTATACATTATGTACAATGAAGAATAAATAAATAAATAAAGTAAATACACACATACAGGAGAATTATGTACATAAAGATGTTGCACAAATACATTAAATAAAATAAAACATCCATTGCTTACATTCATACAGCCAACGTCAAACACATAATAATTATACTTCCAATATCACCCACATTCATACAGCCAACGTCAAACACATAATAGTTATACTGCCAATATCACCCACATATAAGTTTGAGGGGTTTGGGGTAAAACAGGGTCAAACAGTCGCGAAGAGTAGAGATTTAATATTTAAACAAAGAATTTTAAAATTTTGCCAACAAATTGTTACTGAAAGATTGACTGAATGAGTTTTGACCTACGAATTTTGTGTTATTTAAGAGCTGTGAGCTGTTTCAAGTGTGTAGAGTATATATCTAGGGAAAAAGCGTTTATTTTATGTTTACGGTCTAATTTCGACCACTGTGTGACCACTAATTATAATAATCATTCTGAATTAAGTTGTACGCCCTGAACTGAGTCGGCTCAGATAATAAATGAACAAAGATTAGGTCAGTCAACTAATAATCTGTAGAAAGCCCTATTGAAAACATGAAAAAAAAATGATGTGTGTCATAAATTTGATGCCATTGTCTGTTTGTTTGTCTGTGGCGTCATACCTCTAAAACGGATAAACTGATATGCATGTAAAAATTCTTAATTATATGTAAACTATACATATATAAAGAATACTAATATAATTAATAAAATATGGATGTATCTTTTTTCTACCCCATTAAATATATACTATATTTTTACCCGGAAATTCACATTTTATTTATTTCGGGATCATCATTACAACTCAAAATTCCGAAATTTGGAATTACGTCAGTTCTGTTCTTAAGGAGTGACATAATATGTTACATGTACATAACTATTCCAATCCTAATATTAACGTTAAAGACCTAATACAAAACGTGTAAGATTATAATATTTGTTACAGCAGTTCGAGCAACTCCTGAGCCACGCAGGCCACCATCATTAATAGAACCACCACATCATGTAGCGTTCACCAACGATACTGGTGTCATCCTCACTTGTGCCACGAGGGGTAAATATCAGGTAAGTTTTTTATAAATTATGGTAGGTACCTCATAACTCATAGAGATGAAAGACTAATTGCTATTAGAGTTTTTTATTTAAGAATTACATGTTACACGTGGACGTTAATTCGTTATACTTTTACTGATAAATATCCTACAGATTTCTATAACGTTATTTCTTCATTATTTATTATTTCATACTTTCAAGTTAATTATATATTATAGTTATAGGTCCATTTATAAGCAATAAAAAATTGAGTTTCTTTATCGAATTAAGCTTCAGTTAAGCGAACGAATGTTTTACCGCGATAGTACATCGTATTTGAAAACATTGATAACAGCCAGTTGGTGATATCTCGCTTGCACCAATTATTAAATAGTTAGTGCAAGCGAGATGACAATTCCTTAAATCGAGCTTAAATATTTGGTGCAAGCCGCCCTAAGCTTTAGAAAACACACATACACGAGATTAAATTACATAATGATAAACGAGAAATCTTTTACAACCAATTATACATGAAGTTATGTAGTGGGCCGATTATTTGTTAATAACATGTCACATATCTAGGTATCATAATATAATATTATTACGATGAACATAAATCATAAACCTTAACAATAAATAATAAATTTAATAATTTGGTACTTTCAAAAGGTACTAGGTACTGTCATTTACAATAAATTATAAGCCCATAGTCCTAATTTTATTCCTACAGAATTGAATAATTCTTAAGAAATATACTTATATGTTACAGTTAAAATCTGTTTTTAGTTAAAACGCGATTTCTCTATTTAAATTTAGCTTTTACTAAATGTCTTTGTTATAACTAGAATTTTCTAGTTAAAACTATAATTTACTGCTACATATATATGTATATATATATATATATTATTATTATTTTAGATAAAACTAGTTCTAACTTTGAACCTTAGTTAAAACTAGGGCTAAGCTTTAGCTGAACTACGTAATAGACCTCAAAGACACTTTTCGTGAGTTGAGAGTGAAGCGCCAGAACAGAGTCGACTCTATAGCAACACTCTTTTTGGATAGTTCAGGTTAACATGTTAACCATAACGCGCGAGCCAAGCGAGCGAAGCGAGCGTGCCGCAGAATAGAATCGGCTTTATAAGAACAGTCTTTTTGAAATAGTCTTAACCGTTATTCATTTTTCAGTAGCAGTAAATTCTAGTTGTAACAAAGGCATTTAGTAAAAACTAGTTTTAACAAGAGAAAACACGTTTTAACTTAAAACGGATTTTAACTGTAATATCCATATCCATATAAATAAATTGGAAGTGTGTTTGTGATTTTGAAATAAAGGCTTTTTCTTAAGCTTATATGATTTTTTGCACGTAACCAAGACCTGGACACGCATTTTTAAAATTTTTGTCGGTCTGTCTGTTTATTTGTCCGGGCTAATCTTCGAAACGGCTGAACCGATTTGGGCGAGATTTTCACTGGAAGATAAAGGATTTTCCAAAGAATAGTCTATGTTACTTTTTATTCAGGAAGTGTTTAGCATTCCGGCGTAAATTGAAAATCTCTAGAACTTAGGGTAAATCTATAAATATCCATACAAAAATGTATACGCATCAAAAATATCAAAGAGACAAGCACTCCAGCTTTTGTGTATTTTATGAACATCATATATTTTAACCAAGTTTGTCAGTTAGACAATCGGTTTTACATTGTATGTTAATTGTAGATATGGATTAAACACGAATAAAAATTTTTTAGATGCGTAACGGAAAGGGAACTAAACTGAACAGTACAATTACACTTTTGTTTATATGTCACCATATCGAAATATTATTTATTTTGATTTTAGAAATACATAGGTATATTTATTGGAAAAAAATTGAAATTATTTGTACATGTTGTAACAAAATAAGCTTTTGACGAAAAGTCACAAAGAATCTTGGTTATTTTTCTCTCGACGTCCCTATTTCGTTAACTACAAACTACAGAAGTTGCACCAGCAAATACAGTGTTTCCTTCACAGTCGTTCAAGCACGATATTATGTCCGATGATGACTGGTCGCTTTCAGCTCTGCATTTGGATCCTTGACAACAACATGACTATGTAATGCAGTGTATATAATCTCTACAATAAGTTTCATTACAACTAAATTTTCATTGTAAATTCACGCGGACGAAGTCGCGAGTTACAGCTAGTATACCTATATATAAGATAACCAGGTACGAAACAAATCCTCCTCCTCGCCGGTGCCCCAACTTCATAACAAGTAATAAAGTGCGCCAGTATTTAAAACAACGGTTCTCAGCTTATGGACTAGTATTTTCACCCTAGCTGTATTTTTTCTATGTTCTGCAGTAAAAGTAATTTTCCTGTTGAAAGTAAAGTCAAATCTTAGATAACTCGAAATAATTTGTGACCCTCTAGTTAATAATTAGTCGACATAGTGATAATGAGGGTTTCTAATTTGAATATTCACGCTGCTTAATAACTGAAATATGACGGAATATGCCAGATTTTGACTAGAGGGTCTCTACTTATTGTATGATAACATTGGTAAGTTCATGAAATACAACAGTTATCATAATAATGTAAAGACCTATAGTATGTAAATTTTAGCACCATTCACATAAAGTTATCGAATGTTCCTTGTAATGTGCTAATGAAAAGAAATGTGTAATTTATCGTAAAATTAGCTTCCTTGGAATTCTTGTGGTTTCTTCTTCAAATCTTTAATATATTATTTCTCCTTTTTAAAACAATAAAATGTTAAATCCATTGCAAATCTCATAACTAATGAAGTAAGACACAATAACAAATTGAGACAGTGGGAAGGCTAAACGGTATATTTCCCAATTTGTTTCCACCCTCGTAATTCTTTCGCACGAAAAATAAACAAATCCCTTTTGTGAGGATTTTCCCTCTGTGTCTTCATGTCGAGCCTTGCGTCATGTCGTCTACCTATTTTCGAAGTTATTGTGACATTATTTCATCGCATCTGAGATTTACTCTCGTCACATGATTCGCGAAATTTCATTTTATTTAACGCAAATATATATATATATATATATATATATATAAGGAAATATGTGTTATTATACTGAAGTTAGAATTATGCAATATGAAATATATATGTATGTAGTCGGGTACGTTTTCTAATAATATTGCCTACCAGTGATGTCTTTAATGATAGTTTAAGAATTAAATGAACCCAAAATAAATAACTTAAGATGAATTAAAAAGGAATGAGTGATAGTGTTAACTGTCACTCTATTGAAGAGCAAAAACCGTGGGCTCTCACAATAAAAGATACGAACAGATCGAAAATGGACTATGATTATCCATAATTACATGATTTATCGATATCATATATCGATATCGAGATACATCAATTACATCATCAATATATCAATTACATCATTAGATCAATATCATAATATCATATCAAAATCATTATCATATATCATCCATATCAATGATGAAATTTGAGTAAGCGAAAGGGGTATGTAAGGACCGCGACGCTTGGCGCTCCGTACTCTCTGACTACACCGTTGGGGATACAGCGTCAAGATATGTATGTATGCATCAATATCAATCAGTTACAAAATAATAGAGAAAAGGTTACATTATAATTACACCCTATAGCAGTATTCTTACAATACGAGCACGACAGCCGACTGCCACATTCTCCATCCGCCACATGACTGACTAGAATTTTTTTTTGTTTGTTTCTGAGAGGACAAAAAGTTTCCACGGACACTCAGCCGGACTTTACGTTGACTGAGAAGTGTCAGACTCGACCGACTAAAAAACCCCCCTCTTTGATGTTAGCCCTAGTGGCTTTTACAGCGTCACCGGTCGCTAAAGACTCGAATTTATTATATCACAGGTAATTTATACCTTCTATCTACTACCTTCCATTATTGTTTGACTCAACAAAATATCATGTGCTGATAACGACAGTTAACAATAGTATCTCCAAAAAAATTTAACATTATGAACAATGGCTTGTTGTTGCTTTAATCGCTACTTCAATTTATCCAAGTATAGATATATTCTAAAACTGACAAATCACTGAATCTGTTAGCAGGAACGTTCCTAATCTTAGTTAAAATGCATATAGTAGGTACAAGGGAAAATCTTTCACCATGTAATGTCAATTAATTCCAGTATTGCCTTAGTATAAATTCAAACACTCCATGATGATAACAATTTCCGTCATTGCTCATACTACTACAAGAAACGGGTCTCACACAAAATTACCCATTCTTCTTTCGTAAGTTAAGAAAATCTTGGAGTAAAATATTAACCTAACAAGATTTAAAGAGTATACTTTGGTAAATGTGATATTCCGTATGCGTCGGAGATATTTTGTTAAGTTTATTATTCACCGTAGGCAGCTCACAGTAAACATGAAATGTTGCAGTGTGCTACAAAAGCCACGCCCTCTACGCGCCAATCTGATTTGGTATTCACAAACCCGCTCGCCCAACTCAAATATAAATAAAGTTTTTCCATTCAACGGAGTTTGGCGAAAGTTTACGGTCGCAGACCCTACCGGGAAATAAAGATATGCGCGTCTGACAGACTCTTTCATAAATATGGAAACGTGCTTCATACGATACAAACTCATTGCACTCATTAACGTCGGCGTCGACCTAAGGGATTAAAGTTAAAATAAATTGGCTATTCCTTCAAACTAATAAATTACTATGACATGGTAATTAATTAGTTCTCGTAATAAAAATCTCTCCTTTTTAATCGTTGTTATTACATTGTAATAATAACGATTAAAAAAAGAGCTTTAATATAAAAATTTGTATGTTGCTTATTGCGTATTATTATAGTTATATTAGTACATTTATGCGCGAAAGTGTATTATAATTCATTATAAAAACGGCGTTCCAGAACTTCGCTCGTCCATATGATCTGGAGCAATAATGCCAATACAAATCTTATAACATTCACTATTTATATTGTATTTTCACAAAAACATTCAGAAAAGAAGCCGGTCAAATGCGACACGTACTCGCGCGATTATATTCCATATAGTTCCATATAGTTGTTAGATGGTTATTACCAATTGCATAACAATGTTTGTCACGGAGCTTTCTTTTTAAATAAAAATTCATCGGCGAGTCAGTCTAGCGCCCTGAGGGTTCTGTACCACGATATAAATAATTTTCTGTTATGTATTTATTAAAAAAATGGTATATTCTTTCAATTCAATTCGGAACACTTAGCACAAAGCCGACTCCCACTTGGCCGGTTTTTAATGTTTGTCATTTTGAAATTTGCACTATATTCACACTAAGTTTCACACCTAAATGTGTTACCGTTTTCATGATAACGCAAAAAAAACTGCAAATATAAGTTTGTAACAGCGAAAAAAAAATATTTTATGTAAAAGATATAAATACAATCCAACAATTTTCGGATTTTTTCCTTTACTTTATTGGAAAACTTGCTTTTTACCAAATTTCATTATTCTAGGTCAACAGAAAGTACACCTGTAGGTTTTGGTGGGTTTTCGAGTATCAAAACATTTAACATACTCATATATATATATATATATATATATTTTATTGTTCAAAATAGTTACATGTATGCAATATTGTTAATGTGTGAGTCCCGTTCGCTAGATCTTTTGATTGCATTGACTTAGAAACTCAATTTTTTTACATCGCCAAGGGACTATACAACAGACCTTAGTATTTGATGTACGTACATTTCAACTTAATACCTCTCTCTACCTGTTACTGAAAAAAAAAAGTTTTTACAGTTACAGAGATTCAAGTTAAAAAACAATTAAAAATAATTAAAATTAACGTAGGTACGCTAAAGGGGGAACGTCCGGATCCCCTATACACCACCCTTATACACGCTCGTACTAATTACAATTCTATTTTAATAAAAACATATTAACAAAGTACGTGTACGTATAACATACATATACATCGGTGTTCTGTATTCTTAAAGACGTCACGTTGTATCCTTATAAAAGTTTTATTAAATTAAAATTTCATAAATATTTAGCTACAAATAAACTTTTCACATTTAGCGGAGTTAGACAAATTTCAGTACGGGAAAATGTTCCCTTAGAGACCATTCGCTACCTGCTGAACGTGGAGTTTTAGCGATTCATTTCATAACTTGACATAAGAAACATTATTTGTAGGGTTCCGTATTCCAAAAGTGATCAATCATTAGTTTTGTTGATGAAGGTACTTAAGAGATCGTTTTATAAACAAAACATTATTATGTAAACAATTAAATTGTGCTATCCATATTTTATAACACATGGGCAGATAAACCTAAGTGTAATTCATTAGTTACATAGGTATCTAACAACATAACATAACATATCCTCACGCTGTATCCCTAACGGGGTAGTCAGAGAGGACGGAGCACCCAGGAGTCGCGGTCCTTACACACCTCTTTCGCTTCCTCTAATCTCATAAGTCTCTTCACACATTTTCGCCTAGGTATGCGAGTGCTTTTGACATTTCCGTCTGCTAACACTCTGGCTATTTGATCTTCATAAGTCAGCCTTGGTCTTCCTTGGCTTCTTTTACCACTCACTTTCGCTCTGTAGATTGTCTTCGTCAGTCTTTCGTTACTCATTTTTTCCAAGTATACATAGGTATCTAATATATAAAAATCAATATCAAGGCTTCGGGACCCCCGGGATGGCAGCTTCTTCCGCCAACGAATCAGGGCGATTAGACAAGTGGGAAACATAAAATCGAAACGCTTGGAGTTATTGCTCGTTAAAAGTGCCATTTGACTACGTTTTCCACAATGGTTTTCACATGAATTTACATTTCGTTTGATTTAATAGAAAGTTAATAACGTTTAATTACAAACTTAAAATTTATTACGCTAGATCACGTGGTATTTGTCATTCTATTCTGCTAGCGTTTACGAGAATTGAGCTACTTGTCCAGGCCCCTTGTTTGGCTATTCAAAGAAGTAATGCTGCCAATCTGCGGGGCACCTTAAGTAATGACGGCTTTTGAAACAACATTGAAGAAGTCTATTACTTAAGATAATTTAGGATATGTATTGTTAAATTGTTAAATATGAAATGTAACGGAAGCACTGATCACTATGAACACGTTATCAATTCTTCATCACAACTATTACGTACTTGACTATTCGACGGCTTCTCAACAACTGAACTCTTACAAGACCAAAATCAGGCTTTTATGCAGCCTCACTAGACGCTGGAAATCCATTCTACCCTCGTTCATGTTACTAAAATGTTCCAAAATATCACACGTGGGAACTATATGTGATTAAAATTAATGTGGAACTAACAGTATGTACTTTTTTGTTATTAATAAAGTTGAAAAAAGTAAAAAAAACAAAATGATTTCGTTTATTCGTATTTTATAGGCTGCCATACCGTTCATCCGATTGCAAGGATATTTGTTATGGAGATAGTTTAACAAAACGCGGACGAAGTCGTGGACGTCAGCTAGTCTAATTTATAGAAATCAATGTTTATTTGTTCGTATTTTATGGGCTGCCATACCGTTTATCCTATTGCGATAAAAGGTGTGGCTTCGCTTGAATCCTGAGGAAGGGCATAGTCTATTTTAAAAATAAAAAACGCAAACGAATTCGCGGGCATCACTTAGTATCTTAAATTAAACATATTATGTAATAGATACGACCTGTCAACTTCACATTTCTGTATTAAGCATCACACAAATTCCGAGAACAAACAATTTTTCAATGAAACTGTCGACGATAATCCTCTTACCCATTGCATGAAAGATATTTTTTTTTTCTGAACGTGAACAATAATTTATTTTGTGAATCAAAAAAGTGTTGGATAAAGTGAATTATTGTACGCAGTTAGAATTAAATGAGGTTTCATGTAAAGTATAATCGTCTTAATAGAGATTTTTAATGTAATCTGAAAGCCACGACTGCTAAACATTCTAAATTACTTCTTAGATCCGCCATAGAATATAAAATAAGCCCATCAGTAATTTATTTCCGAAGCGTTATTCATTGTATTCAGTTATAGGTATATACATACTTAATTAGACCTTCATCAGTCGAAGTTACGTTAGGTTTGCTATGTCTTGTTATCTTTGACTTTATTTCGTGTTCTAGTAGTTGTCTTCTATGCTGGTTTGGAAGAGAAAGAAAAGGAGATGCGTTTAAAAATACTTTACAATTGGTAATAAATAACAATAAAAATGCTAGTAATTGCCTTAAAAAAAATGTAACCAACAACATCAAATGTTACTTACCACTTAAATTAATATATACTAATTTGAAAAATATTTTTTTTTTTTTATTAGGCAGACCAACAATTGTTTACACCAATACATGCACAATAAAATTAAAAGAAAATTCTTACTAAGCATAACAATTAATTATAGGTGAGCACGACATACACCATAAAAGTTAGGTACAAAAAGTAAATTTACAAACTAAAATTAAAATTAATTATTCAAACAGACATATGTTAGGACAATAAATCAAGTCCAGATGTATAAATAATTATACATCAGCACATCGAAATTGTCCAATGATGGTACGACGGTAGCTGCTGATTGAGTCCATGCTTATATCCACTAAATCACTGAAACTATTAAGTTCGTTACATAGCCTAGGTACTGGCGAATTAGCTCCATGCACCGTGCGTCGTGGTAGTGGATACAGCGGTGTTATCCTGTGTCGTGGAAATCTAGCAGGAGCGCGAAAATGAAATTGTGATAATAATTGAGGACAGTCTATTTTATTATTTAATATTTTGTGTAAAAATATTAGGTCAAGCAGTCTCCTACGTTGATCCGGTGAGTGCATTTTAAAATAATTCAGCCTGTCCCCATAACTAAAGTCCTTTCTTGCCTTTCCTACGAAAAATGCAATATGCCATAGAAAGCGTTTTTGTATACGCTCCAGACACAATATATGTGAAGAATAATGTGGCCGCCACACTACAGAGCAGTATTCAAGTATGCTGCGCACTAGAATTTGGTATAGCATGATTTTAGTTTTAGTATTTTTAAAACCCAAAATTCTAGATACTCGCTTTATAACATTCTCCAAGTGAGGCAAAAATGACAACTTTTTGTCAAATATCACCCTCCCTTATTTCGTCAAATATCCCTTATTTCGTCTTTTGTTTGGATGGCGTCGTTTCTTATACAATATGTAGAAGGTATCTCATTCATTTTGCGAGTAAATTTTAAATGAAAACATTTTCTTACATTTAGAGTCATACCATTTTCTGATAATGAAGTTATAAAATAATTTTAAGCTATAAAAAAACTTGGAGAAACTGAAATAATATGTTGTACTATTGAAATATATGTACAATTTATGTACTGTATATAATTTTACAATTTACAATACAATTTCCGCTGCCATCCTAATAATGAAATTTACAGTGGTTTACATGATTTAGGTTAAATAAATATTGTTTATGTTAATAATTTTAACAGTTAATGGTTTAAAATAGTGAATTCATTGTGTAATAACCATTAAAATCATAAATAGTGAATTTATGTAACTACTAACAATAACAAACTAAACTATTCACAATTTTAAATATTGTTAGTTGCAAGTTGCAGTAAGAATTACTAATTTTGTTACTCATTTATATATTTCCTTCAGAAAAGTATAGAATGTGCGAGTTGCTTAAGCAAGTCATAAAGGTTGACCATCGGATGGGAATTTTTATAAGAAACTTGTATAGGCGATAAGCTTATCCATTTTCTATACTTTAGTCTACAATACTGGATATTACATAATGTTAGATCTATTATAAACTTTGATCAATTATTATTATAAATAATATATTTTATGGAGACAGATGTTTGTGTTGAGACGCTATCTTACTTTAGTCTACAATATTTAAAATTTAACATTGTACAATGTTAGCTCTACTCTCTACTCTCTACTTATCACTAGCTGGTTCCACTCTGTCATCTGTAAACCCAAAAAGGTAATTTTTGATAAAAGTGACCACATTGTATGTTATTGTTTATAAAATCCTATAAAACAATATTAAGTATTGTACAGATGGCGCCTTTCTGCAAATAGAGCTGTAACAACATATGTATAAAAATGTAATATTTCACTTATTAATGAAGTGGATGTAAATATAAACGGCAAAGAAACGGGAGTCGTGGCTCAAACAATCGCAGAAATGCGGGTCGCAGATGGCAGGGAACTAATGAACTGCGCTACCGCTTTTAACAAATTGAATAACAGGCGCCGCAGACGTTGGAAAGAGAAATAGTACAACACAGGCTTGTCTACATATCTCTCATTACACTAAAATTATCATTTTTGAATAAACATGTTTTATATAAACTTTTAAAATTTCGCGTTGCATTATGAAATATTTAAAACGGGAAATTTAACGCGATTACCTTTTAATTTTGGCTTGACGTTTCGGCCGAGTAGCCGTGGTCTCATCGACCGTGGTCTCAAGCAAACTGAGCTATAGGCCACGGCCGATGCAACTCGGTCGAAACGTCATGTCAAAATAAAAAGGTAATCTCTTGAAATTTCCCGTTTCAGATATTTTAAACATGTTGCTATGTGGTAATCATGAGACATTCATCTCCAGCAACTCGTCCGAGTATTGTACTGAAACGACTCCGAAACTTCATACCTAGTACAAGTACAATTGTTTAATAGATATAATATGTTCTTAATGCAACTGTCCGTCATATAATAATTTTATTTTAAATTTTAAACAGACATGTTGAAGTAGTGATTACCATATTGGCGTGCTCTTACACACCGTTCTACATAATGCAAATGAATCCTTTGCAATGCTTTTACTCAATTAGTGGATGTAACCAGTATAGTGGCGCCATTGTTTACGTTGCAGAGATCAGACTCGGTCAGCTAATCAGCATCAGATTCAGTGCTGGTTAGTTGCCCTTGCCCGAGTCTGATCTCTGGAATATCCTGAGGATGCTTTGTTGAGAAGTGAAACACGTGTCGATTGGTGGTGTTTGGAGTTTAAGTGGAAAATAGCTAAAGATTGTAGGAATTTATCATACGAAATGGATTTCTGCAAGGTCACACCTGAGTCAAACACGATAGGCCAAAGATGTCAAAAATTTTAAAAATTGTACTCACTGTTTTTTTGCTGCCGGTACCATATTTGGAGTTCTGTCTCCGGTTTTATTTGCATAAAATACTAACAAGTAATTGCCACGTCAGATAGTACTTTGACATTTTAACATGGTATCTAGGTGACAGCATTTTATTTCTAATTTTTATGTCAACCTCATTTTTTCCCTACAATTTCAGCAGCCGTGCTATAAAAAAAATATACTGAAAAATGTATACCTACTGATCATCTACACTAAAAACTTTCCCATTTAATGGAGATTCCAAAATGGTGCCATTTGTGTACACTGTTTGAAAAGAGACTGAGTTACTTACTTTTTTTTGAAACAGGGGCGGATTTCGCCTAACTACAAAGCGACACGTATTCAACTAACAAACTTTGATTTGGAAGTGATAAGTTGTAAACTTTTAATAATGTTAATAATAATATTAATAAAACTGATGTAATGTGTCACCTAACAGAATGCCCTTTTGACTGAACAAGGAGTAGCTATTATTGAAACAAATAGGAATTCAAAAAAATTTAATAAGAACATTATAAAAGGTGTTCGAAATGCCTACCACCTGTCCGAATGAAGAGTCTGCACCGCTTCACAAAATTTCTTTTCATTCACCGCCAATTAATTGTGGATATTTCTTGAGCAGCTTGAGAGACACGATCGCTTAGTTCGTCTTGCATTCTTATAGACTTAACGTAAACTTCGACTTTTAAGCAGCCTCAATAAAAAAAATCTAAGAGGTTTAGGTCCGGAGACCTTGGGGGCAACTAAATTTGCCCCAGCCGGCCTATCCATCGTCCAGGAAACGCTTGGCTGTCACTTGATGACCATAATGCGCCAGACAGCCGTCATTTTGGAGCCACATTTCTTCTCTTGTTTCTAATGAACCCTCGTCTAATAGACTCGGTAGGGTGTTCCGTAAAACTTCCAAATAATTTTGAGATGTAAGTGTTACATGCAACTTGACTGGACCCACAATTTGGCCATTGAAAATCTCACTCCATAAATTAATTTTAAAGTGATATTGAGAGCAGTCCTCTCGTGTCTCGTGGGGATTACTAGTTTTTCAACTTATAGTGTAAATTGATGTATCCGTCTTTTCCGCTGGCAGACACATCGCTCTATAAAATTTTATTAAAAAAATTCAAATCTCGTCGATGCTCCTGTACCATTCGTTGGCAAAATTCCACCCGCTTGGCATAATATCTAGTCAAAAGTGTTTGGGCTCTTTGAACGTGGTAAGGATGATAGTCATATCGTTTTGCTATTTTCTGAACAGTGGATCTTGGTACCCTAGTTCTTCGCTCAATTTCTCGCAAACAAACTGAGGGATCCGAAAGAAGTTTCTGCAGCACAGCTTCACCATTCCTGTCTTGCGATATCCGTTCACTATCACGCCTGCTAAGAACTCTTCCCTCCGCGAAAGCGGAATACACTCTCAGAAAAACTCCATACTCAGGGTGTCTACGGTCCGGATACCGTTCTCTGTAAATTCTGGCAGCCTCTCTAGCAGAGTATGTTACTTTGCCTCTGATAACACGCCTTGTCTCTCCGTAAATTAAATCCATGACATCGGCATCGTCTCTTGATGTGTAAAAGATTGACATTGCGGTAGTCAACCATTGGAGCACCGAAATTGCAGCTTAACCAAAGTTAAGCTCACCACAAACTATCAAAATCGGAAGTCCAAAGTAGCGCCAAATCGATATGATCACAAAACGCGTCATAAGTCCGGTAGAAAGGACTAGTCGTCAGAAATACCACGAATAACAAAAACAGTCGGAAGCAACCTAAAAGCATGGAACAAATTTAGCACAAGGCGTAAAACGTCGTACTGAATCTAATACTTCATCACACAAAACAAGGCGAGAATTAGCCCCCTCCACCTCGAGATCACTTGCTGTCTCAGTCTAATCTTTACTTGCGCTGTGACCAATCACCGTAGCCACCTGAATTCCTAAGGGTAGGTACACGCGCGAGACAACGATTAAGCGCGCCGTTATCTCGCTCAGTAACGGATAACGTTCGCTCAGCTTTTGTGACACATTATCAGCTGTTTTCTGTTTGTACAATTGACATTTTAATCAAAACGATGTCGATTTTGTTATTCGGCAAAATCCACCGCTGTTTGAAAAAAGGTAAGTAACTCAGTATCTTTTCAAGCAATGTACCCAAATGACACCATTTTAGAATCTTCATTAAATTGGAAAGTTTTCAGTGTAGATGATCAGTAGGTATATATTTTTCAATAAGTTTTTTTCACAGCACGGCTAGTGAGAGTTGTAGGGAAAAAATAAGGTAAACATAAAAATTAGAAATAAAATGCTGACACCTAGATACCATGTTAAAATGTCGAAGTACTATCTGATGTAGTAATTACTTGTTAGTATTTTATGAAAATAAAACTGGAGACAGAACTCGAAACATGGTACCGACAGCAAAAAGAAACTGAAAGTGAGTACTATTTTTTAAATTTTTATTGAAAATAATTTTAAGTTGTAAACTATCCATTTTTTTTGGACATCATTAGCCTATCGTGTAGGCCCAAAGATGAGGCTATTTTCGATACCACTTTGATTCACTACTTCCTGTACACCCATATAATTATGCTTCAATGATTGTTCGGCTGTTGGTTGGTGGGTTCTATCGTTCAGGCTCCTAGTAACCATTTTATTTGACAATGATATAATAATTCTACTTTTTATAAAGTTTCATGAAGTATCCGCACACATAAGTATTGTCAGGGGTAACAGAACACGTCATTTTTTGAAGTATGTTAAATAAAAAATCGAAAAAGTTAGAATATTTTAGATTATTTCAAATATTTAAAGTTACCTACGTAAATACATTCGTATGTGATGAGTTCTTATAATTTTTAGCTAATTTCCGAGGATAGCTAAAAATTTTAAGGATTCAACATGAAATGGCTTTCCCCAAAGTAACGCCTGAGTCTATACAATATAATACATCGGTAAATACATCGGTTTTTTAAATAAAAAAATCTATTGCGGTAAAATCAATTCAAACCGAAAATGTTAAGAAATTATCTACCTACCAATTGATGTATTATTTATTAGTAACTAGCTTAACTAGTATGTATTTGAGTAAAATATTATTTGACAGTAAGGTCGCTATAACTCCTATTCAGTGATAAAGTTATCCATTTTGTTTACTGAAAAATGAGAATTGAAGTCCACCTGTTTATTTTATATTATTTTATTAAAGGGTTCAAAATAAATCTGGAACGTTATGCGAACGTCTCGATCCTTTTTAACACTCTCAATACAATTCATCATCGGTATTGTGTTTCAGCAGAACAAAAGAAAAAAATAAAGGGATCATCCCTTTGAAACTTACAAGTTTTATATTTTTCTTTGTACTTTCGGCTTTGATGGAAGTTGCGCTTTGTTTGGGAGGATGGCCGTTACACCTAACAGACCCTTTTTGGCATAAGCTGCTCAGTTTCTAAAAACTCGCGAAAGATCAAAAATCAACTGAAACAGGGTTCCAGTTTTCCTTTTGAAATAAATGACTTTTAATAGTCTTTGATTTTTATGTAATTGCACTGTTCTACATAGACAACTTTCCCCGTTTCGACGTTCTGATAATGTATGTCGTAAGTTACTTAATTATTTATCAAGTTCTTTAATAGACTCGGGTACCTGTTTCTACTATCGCTAGAAACAGGTAGACCAATTTTAAAATTCATGTTACATAATCCTATAACATTGACTAAAAACACATCGACAACTATTGTTTATTGTTTCTGAAGAAATAGAAGGACATGAGTTATTATAACATATCGTTATGTCTAGTTATGTCATATATGTACCTACCTCCAATATTTAAAGGACATTATTGCACCTCGCGAATCTTCGGAATATTTCGGATCTACGGCGAGAAGCGAGGGATGTAGAGGCCCGCGCTATTGACGCTACTGGACACTACACACGAAAATAGACTTCCGACACCATGTCAAGCGCACGGTGTTGCTAGTGTTATAGTCAATTATTTATTGTATTTCTTCTGTACATATTAAACCATTACAAATTACAGTTCACTCTCGTTTCATGTCCTTTAGCATCCTAACAGACATAATACGTAACGGAAAAATGTATTAGGGAAACTGTTCGAGTTAAGTTAGGATAAGTGTGAGACGTATTAATATTCAATATTCATTATTCTTACCATACGACTAACATAGAATATTAACTCTAAACTCAGCCAATATTTGTTAGTTCAATAGGTGTAATTTAATATTTATAATTTTATATATAATAATAAAAAAAACAGATCAAAATGGAAAACGCATGTAATAACATAATATACTTTTTCAAATATAAATTATTGAGTTTCTGTTTGGAACAGAAAAATTAAAACGTATAGGACACCGCATTCGTATATAGGTTACGACACAGTTAAGGGGATGTAAAACAGTTTCCGAATTATGTTTACAAAGAAGGTCACATAATATTCGGCTGTTCAATATAGAGGTCGACGCAAAGAGGTCGTCTATTGATCAGGACATCTCAAAACGGTGAAGATATAGTTTCCACAAGTTCTATTTGCAAAGGGTCTGGACGTTCAATATTCAAATGCAAATATCGAAGTTATTTCAATCTGCTAGAGTGAACTATGTATATATATATACGGTAGCAATAGAATGCACACGAAAACTCTACAGAGGTTAATGAAGGATTTTCTGACAGATGACAGCTCGTTAAAGAAAGAAATCATTTCTAATAAATAGAGAGATGGCGTTGATCAATTGTAACATCCTTTATTCGTTGATCAATTCTGAAATCTGGCTCTTCTGATTTTTTGCAGAAAATTATTGTCGAAACCAGTAATCCAGGTTTCACCTGTTTTTTAATCCATTAATGCTTTTCGAGTGTCATCGCTATAAGGAAAGCCCGCATGTCTCTTTTTTTACAAAGAGCTACAATGCACTGAACTGAACACTATTCTTGAAAATAATAGTGGTAAATAATAAATAAGGGTAATTTATTTCTTCTGTACTTCTTTATGGTGATCCACGATCTTTGAATAGTAAATAGTAAAAGAGTATTTGACACAACTTTGAAGTCATTTAAAATTTGAACTATTTATTTTTTAATTATAGAATAGGCAGAGTTAAGGGTAACATCATCTAGAAATTGAAAATAGTGACATACCTACAAAAAAAAATTATTCCTTATTTGTGGAAAGCCGATATATTGGAAATTCAAACACATTTTAAGCCTACTATCAAGAATTTCTTGTTTACATACACCACATGATTTAGTAAAAGTCACAGATTAATTATAGTTACTAGCATATCGTAAGCATCACCGATGCCCCTAACATTCAAGTTTATTGAAAATTTTTTTTATCTTTATAAATTAAGTTATCACATAAAATGTGCGTTATTCTAAAACTACTCAGTTTTAAATAGCAAAACAAACTGTATGTTTGGATAAATTAGCAATTAGAAAAATATTATTTATTAACCACATTTACTTTCTACGGATACCTATAGGTAACTAATAGGTAAAAAATCTGTGCCTATAGGGACGTCTTTTACTTTTTGGAGTGAAATATGAAATCTTAAGTATCTGGCTAAGCTCATATGTAAAAGTCATTTCTGTGTGTGCAAATGTGCACTTACGAACATATACAGTGTCTAAAGCTGTTTCACCGCTACTCTAGTCTACCTATTTCTATTATTTTACAATTTCTAAAAATGCAGTTTACAAGTTTACCACTATTCCACATATTTATTGTTACCGTTACCTTTTGTTAACAGTTCATTCGGAAATTATTACGCTGTCCGTTTTTGAAAGGATAAAGTTTGTACCTATCTATAATTCGACGTAATCCAAAGGCACTTATGGTAAACCCTCAGTAGTACGTTCTTTGCACGTCACAGCGGCATACACAGACTAATTTTATCTTCAAATAAAGTAAGCTCCAAGCAAAAACCAATCTAATGTAATTGATCGAAACGTTCAATGTCAGAAAGCGTTCCACTAAAGCGTGTTTCGAAACACATCCCTAGTAAAGTATGTACAAATATTTTGCCTCTCAGATAAATTGCAAATAGATATGAGGTGGAGTGAGAAAGGTCAAACAGAAGTTTGCATGTCCGCGGCCCCTGAGACATTGAAGAAATAATGACAGGACGGTAATTGTAATAAGCAATACGATAATATTATATTCTACAAATACGACACTGTTTTCGTTTAATAACTTCTTAAAATTAATTGTTTAGACATAGGCTATATATTATGTATTCAACCCGGACGAAATCAGGACGGGCCACAAGTGTAATAAGAAATATTTACCGTCTTAAATTTTGAGTCCCAACTATTAGAAAAATATTAACAGTGTTACAATTGTAGATTCCTTTAGTAATATATGTTATTGCGACTTCAAATACTAAGATAATAATAATATTACTTCAGGCAATCACACCAAATGTGCGATCTCAAACTTAGCACAACAGGCTTGTATTATTAGGGGGGCACTGGGGGAACTCCCAATAACACTCAATTTAGAAAAGGGTATCGAAAACAGCTAAACGTATCTAGTAATTTCATAGTACCCGCATGCTTATTACGTAACTTGCAGTCCGCATGCGACAACCAATATCGCGCGATATTTTCTGTCAAAACGAGAATTTGTGTAATGTAATTTGTAAAGTGGCGCTAAATCTACCCCTAAAAGTGCATTTTTCGGTCATAGAATAATAGATACGCAATCGTCATACATGATACCAATATGTTATTGCAATTAGTGACCGGTCGCGCTGTGATCGCGTGGCTGTCGCTGTCTACAAATTTTTAGGTAATAACCCCACCGATCAGTGCTCATTATCATTTATGGATGCGATCCGTAATGCAAAAAAATTAAGTTTTATTTTTTTTTAGAAAATAATGAAACGAAGCCTTAAACGACGAAATAAGTAAAATAAAGTATTTTGACATACTTTATTGCTCTCATAAAATATGAAGTTCCTACTTCATATTTTACGTTATTTTATCGTACGTTATTTCTAACAAATGTAGGTACCTACCTACGTTTGTCCGAAATAACGTACATTACTGTACTATAAAATGCGAAAGGCAACCCTAAGTTTGACATCAAATTACTAAATATACATAATACGCATCTATGTTTCATATTCTTGGATAGCATTTACGTCTTCATTTGTAATCGAAGCCTGCCTCTGAGATATTCACACCATTTTGCTTTAAATGTGGACAGATCGTCAAGGTACTACAGGATACAACTATTAACAACAAAACAATTATTTGAGTTAACAATACAGATAACAAAGTGAAACCCAGATAAAGAAAACATAAAAACTGAATTACAATTCTCAAAAGTAGGTTTATATAAAACGCATTGAGCCCTGAAATTTATGTGTCAACTGTAGTAGACGCTTTTAAAATACTCGCAGAGTACTTACCATAACAAGAGGACAGCGCGACGAAGCAGCGAAGGGACAAACAAAACATCATTAAGGGACTAAACGTAAAAATGAGCTTAGCCAAGGAAATATTTTAATTAATTAAAGAGAATCCTAATGAACTTGGTCAAACGCGTTTTGAAGAAAAGCTTTAATTATAATGAAACTTAATGGATTTCTTTCCACCTTTGAATTAAATACACCCTTCGACTGATTTACAGCTTCTAAATGGATATAACAGTAATGTTAGAGACGAAAGTCTCTTGTAGTCGATTCTTATGCAGGTTAATTGAGGAAACTAATTCCTAAAAATTTGACTTTGAATATTGAGTACTATTGGTACTTGGTTGAGTTTTTTTTTCAGGACTACCATTTTCAACATCTATATAATATATAAAAATCTAACTTTCATATGTTTATGGTCGCAAAACTCGAAAAGTAATCGGTTGATTTGCTAGAAATTTTGACAAAACCTAGCGTCCGAATACGCGCATGTTTTCATATGCTAACATCAATATAAACTAGCTAAGCGTCGCATGAATACAGTAGGTCCAATACGCGCTAGTTACGTAGTCATATTGACTACGTAACGTACTATACATACCTACATGTATAAAAGTCCTACAATAAGACAGTGGACAGAAACTATTTTTTTGTGAGCTTGGATTTGACCGATTTTGACAGCTAGTACCTATATTACAGTAATAAGTACCCAATTTACTCAGCATAGAATGAAAGTATGTAAAATACGTTATACGTATAATGAATAGGATCAACTTACATATTTAAGATGAAACAGTGATAAACAATAATTAATCTACAATAGAGTTTTTACGCCCATACATTCTGCATACAAACGTGCACGCGCTAGCTTATGAAAAAACAGTTATTTTTATTTACTTTTTCGTAAATTAACTTGAAATAAATTTATTGATAACAAAAAAGGACATACATATCCTAATGTTAATATTTACAAACTTCATTTATATGAAAAACTGTACCTAATTAATTATAAAAAATTCAACTGGCATCTTGAAGAGACTATTTAGATTAATCTACACAGAAAATTCAAAGGAATAAATTGATCTCGTTAGACTGAAAAATGTAATTATCTCTGTTTTAAAACAGGTTTCTTTGATATTTTTTCCTGTTAAAAAAGTTAGCGAATCGTGTATTACAACTGGCAAAATTAAGTCAATGAAATGAAGATGTAACCAAACATCGTTTTGTAATCACTTAGAAAAATTGAGATTCCTACCGTAAAAATTTCCAATTTGGTGCCTTCAACCACATATTTCTCTTGAGATGAGATTTGAGGAGGTGAAAAAAGTATGTATGTAAAGAACACAACGCTTCGCGCTTCATCTTCTCTGACTACCCCATTAGAGACACAGTATGAGGGTATGTTTGTATGTACATTTTTCCTGGTATTCGTTCCGTAATAACGTTACTAAAGAGCAAAAGTATTAAGCATTTGAACAAGTACATAGTTCAACAACGCAGACAAATGGCGCGGAAAATGCAAATATCACGATTGGTCGCCGCAAACTTTGGTGTGCCCACTCTTCATACTCTCCATACGGAAACTACGGGAAGTAATGATTATTACATTAATAACACCGTAAGCTTTTTAATCATGGTCCCACTTAACAATGTATATATTTAAATGTCATAATTGTATATATTTAAATGTGCTCTTGTTGTTTAAAAAGAAAACGTGTATACTACATAGGAAATAGCGGTTTAACTTCTAAAATATATATTTGTCTATACATCTGTACCTAATATAAATACATAAAATAAAATTGAAATGCCTGTCTGTGATTTCGAAATAAAAGCTTTATCTTTTGCTTATATGGTTAATTGTGCGAAATCAAAACCCAATCGCGTTTTTTTAGAATTTTCATCTGTTTATCTGTTCGTTGGTCCGGGCTTAACCGATTTTGACGGGATTGTCATTAGCAGATAGAGAACTTTTTAGAGAGTAATCTAGGCTACTTTTTATACCTGAAAAATACCAAATTTAACGCGAGTTAAACCGCGAGACAAAGCTACTATAAAATAAATAGAGTCGTCTACTTAACTTATTTACGTACAAAGTGACATTATCCTTAATGATACATTTTTCCTCCATTTTAATGGACTTTATAACTTTTTCTTATTGTCTTTTATTACCAAGGTAGCAATATATTATCTTTATTAATTATTTTTATGGATGTCGGCGCACATCTCTGTTTACTTATGAACAAATGTTGCAAAGAAACAGAAGAAAAAAGACACGCGAGGGAGTGAAATTTCGGAGCTTATAACGTACCCGAATATTCCCTCAAGTGTTATAAATATCACGCTGTTACGTATGAACTGTCGCAAAAACCACATCGCAACGTTTCGACATGGTTGGTCTTTTTTGTACAAAACTTGTGTAATAACTTTATATTCTCAATTGGATGAAACTTTCGTGTGTAATGTTAATAAACGCCATAGACAAAATTTCTTAGAAATATCTGTTTTGTAATGATATTTTCTCAGCGTAATTGTTTTTGTTCAAAGGTCAGACCAAATGGTCTGAGGTTCTAAGTTTAAATCCCACGTGCCACTTTTTTCTTCTTGTACTAATTCGATACATTTTCTATGAATAAAATTTTAATAAACACGATAATTCTATTTTTAGTAGGAATGAATAAAATGAAGTTTGCTTTTAATTGTTCTTTGTACAACAAGGATTTGTTAAACTGAATAGTACCTAATTAGCGTAGGAACAGCGGTCAGGAGTGCGTAAAGCTCTCTGTATACGAACACTGTATGGCATAACATCCTCTTTGACTACTCTGTTAGGGATACAGCGTGAGTATATTTATCTAAATGCACGAACACTATACACTAACGTGTATAGTGTTCGCTATAAATATATTATATATAGATTATATATAGATTGCAGTAAAGATTGCACAAAATATATTATATATAGATTGCAGCTCAACAGCTGCAATCTATATATAATATATTTTCTTTCCGGCAAAATCTGTTTATGAACGAAAACTACAAGTCGAGGCGTAATTATTTTTCGTCCCTTTTTTTTATTCTTATGATTTTTTGTATATCGTGTTTTCAGTTTTACACAAATTATAACTATTCCACATATATACTCGTAACTCCGTGGCGCAACGGCTTAACGGGTCGGAAAGTAAACGGGGGTTGCGGGTTCGATTCCCGCCCCGAGTCTGGGTGTTTATATATAATATATATTTATTAAATAGCCAGAGTGTTAGCAGACGGAAATGTCAAAAGCACTCGCATACCTAGGCGAAAATGTGTGAGGAGAATGATGAGATTTGAGGAAGCGAAAGAGGTGTGTAAGGACCGCGACTCCTGGCGCTCCGTCCTCTCTGGCTACCCCGTTGGGGATACAGCGTGAAGTTATGTTATGTTATGTTATGTTATATATTTATTTACAAAAGAAAAATATATAAGTAGTATATCAGTTGTCTAGTATCCATAACACAAGCGCTGTGCTACTTACTTTGGGACTAGATGGCGCTGTGAGAAATGTCTGAGTTTATTATTATTATTATAATTGAGCGGCTTGACAAGTGGCAAACGCTTCGTACAATCGAAACGCTTCGTGGGGTCATTGCTTGTCAAAAGCATCATTTGACTACGTTTTATAGGGCGATTTTCACACGACTTTACTTTCCGTTTGATTGAATAGCAAGTTAATACCTTTGACTACCAATTTAAAATCGTTACGCTAGATCACGTAGTATTTGTCATTCTATTCTACTATTGTTCTTCTAGCGTTCACGACAATTGAGCCGCTTTTCTAGGCCCCCTATAGATTTTGGACAGCACAACATGCGAATGGCATCCGCACCTAAACTAGTGTCCATTTTAAAACAGTCTGTTCATACATTGTGACAGAGAACACCACCGCCTGTGAATCACTTATTTACACACCACTGTGCTCAGCCACGCGTCGCTGTGGCTCAGCAGCATATTATTTGTGATGAATTCCTAAAATCTTTAACTATTTTCCGCTCAAACTCCAAAAACCTGCCAGCTAACCAGCACCGGTCCTGGTTAACTGGCCGAGTGCGATCTCTGGTATATTCTGAGGATGCTTCGTTGAGAGGCGAAACACGTGTCGATTGGTGGTTTTTTGGAGTTTGAGCGAAAAATAGCTAAAGATTTTAGGAATTCATTACATGAAATTAATTTCCGCGAAGTAACACCTAAATCTATACAATATATTATATTACTATTCGTTGAATCTTGGGTTGGTCTTGGTCTTGAGTTCATACAAAAATCCCATAGAACACAGTGCTTTCAGTTTTACGCCAATTTTTCAGTTTTTCTTTTAATAACAACCTTACTTGGACTATTGCGAACTGTAAAAATATTTCTCCAACCATTCTCAAGTTTTTCGCTTAGCAACGGATAACATTTAATTTTTATTTACATAGATATTAATTGTTCCAGGTGGACTGGCTGCTGACGGACAATCTGCCCCTGACATCACTAGTTAGCCTTCGCCGAGTGTTAGTAAACGGTTCGCTCGAGCTGTCGCCGTTTCCATCTGAACTTTACAGACGAGACGTACACGCTACCATCTACCGTTGTAAAGCCAGGCTTAGCAACGGTTACGCTTTATTGTCGAGGAATATTCATGTACACGCAGGTAACAAAAGAAACACATTAGCTAGTGTCGTTAAACATTTCCAAGCCTCCAACAGATTAAGTATCTCTTACAGAGCCAACACTTACTTTAATGACCCTTATGTTTCATATTCAGTAGTAGTGGTGTAGAATGTTCATATATAACAACCTAAATTTGTCAAGTAAGTATAAATATTAAAACCTTTTTATCTAATAAAAATATCCCTGTTTAATTATTATTTATTTTATAGAACTTTTACAAATATTTAATAAAAAAATATTTTGTGTAACGAAATCTGTAATTTACCTAAATATTATTAATTGTAACGAAACACAATCACATTTCGACAACTTCATATAAGAATTATATATTTCATTGTCTTCTCTGCATATTTTTCATACATTTTCATAGAATGATCAACGATATATAAAATGAACGTTTCAAAGACTAAAACATTTCTATGTGTGAATTTCTGAATATGTTTTTTTTGCTTCTGAGAAGGGAAAAAATCCCTACGGACACACTCAGCCGGACTCTACACCGAGTAGTGTCGGACTCGAAACTGAATATCTAAAAAACAGTTCACTTATTAAGAATTGTATCATTTAATACAAAGTTAGTTTTAATACCGTGTTTTTATTCATTAATTTATCTCCGATTATTTTTTTTATTTTGTATTAAGGTTGTGTATTAAAATGGTTTGTTCACCTCAAATAGGAAACGGCGTGATGTTATGTATATGTAATAATTTTCTTCAACAGTAATAAAAACAGCATGGGAGGTGCGCGTCCCTGATGAGTACGTGATGGCGGGTAATGCTGCTGTGCTGCGATGTGTCGTACCAGCTCACTGCGTTGACAGGGTCAACAATACTGATTGGCTGACAGATGACGACGTCAGCGTCTTTCAGTACCTAGGTAAATAATATGTAATATAGTAATTTGTAGCACTACAAAGGAAAAATATAGCTATTACGAGAAAAGGTACGACCGCGATCATTGCCGTTGTTAATAACAGTGGCGCTATAGGCGACCGAGATTACGGCGAAGCTCTTCAATCCATGGAAAATTTGCAAAAACAAAGAGTCTCGTCTTTAGTTCATGTAAAGTTTGAAAAAAATGAATAACTATATATATGTCTGTATATGATAATCGGGAATTCACAGTAAAATTAAGTACACTACAGTATTTATAGCAAAATTCGGCGCCTGCTTAAATGATCTAGCTTGCTGGGAGGAGACCGTTTACCCAATTGTGTATTGACTTAACGTCGCTACTACAGGTCACTACTGACCACAATGTATACGCGTCAGGAAGTTTCTTATGAACATAATTTTTTTTACAACGTAAGGCATGTTAGAAGTGAAGTAAATAAGGTGTAGGCTAAGACTACTAGAATAGAGCTATGGTATCTTCCGCCTGTTCTACGTGATGAGTAAAAGAGGTCACATTTTAGATTCGCCCTGCGCCCTGAGGAGGACGGCAGCACATGTAGTCCGCACTCATGTAGCACTGTAAAGGGAGGGAGGAAGGAAAAGTACGACTCGGAGAGGACCGCTTAATTCTCCCCGAGTAGTGTTTTATGAAAGTGCTAAAGACCAGGATTACCTTTCTTGCGTTGCGAAGAATATCTCAAAGCCCCTATACATGCATTGATGACGACCATTTCTAAAAGTTTGTGGGTAACAATCCCACGTAATGCAGTCTCACCGGAAACTGGGTATCTTTTAAAAGTGTCTCTGGCGTCACCATAAAATTGGTAAAACATTGCGTAACAAAACGTGCAATACCATATATGTACATGTACATACATAAGCAATACAGTTGGTATATAGATATGTTTACGCAAACAGTAATAACACAATAATGGGTGTTCTTATCAAATGAAAGTCTATATGTTATTGATGTAAGTACACTAGAACAATGTACATTTCATTATAAGAGAATAAATTCACAGATATTTACAAATTTTGTTTACATAAATCATATTTTTCATACTGAAATGAGTTGTATTTTGATTTTCTTATGTCAGAGCAAAGGTAAAGCCAAGTTTTGAGATAAACATTACCGTATATACATACCCACTGTAGGCCTGTAATGTAAGTGTGTATATATATTGTACTGTAATTTTTTTACACTTTGCTGTAAGTAAAATTTCGTTATTATTAGAAGTACGAGCATATTTTATTTTTATAGTTCCATACTCATAAGGTGCCAAAAATAGCCTAGTAATGAACCTTATGAGCCTTCTGCGCTTCTGCCCGTCTGACTGTCCGTCCATCCGTCCATCCGTCCACATCGTCTCTATGACTTACTTTTAAAGGACTGTATGTTTTAAGCCGTAATAAGCAGCCGGTTATTTCCACTGAATATGTGCTATTACAGCGGATATCCCAACAAATAATATTAAAAGTAAAAAATTATAGAAAATCCCACACCAGAAAAGTGTTTCTTATTTCTTTCTAATTTGTAATAATAAAAACCGACCAAGTGTGAGAGCGATTCACTCTAAGGATTCCAGAGTCCCAGAGTAAATAAATTAAAACACAGTTTTTTTGGTAAATACATACATATATACATACATATCTTCACGCTGTATCCCTAACGGGGTAGTCAGAGGGAACGGAGCGCCAAGCGTCGCGGTCCTTCGGTAAATACTTCTTTTGTTTCTTCAAATCTCGTCATTCTCCTCACACATACAAATCTCATCATTCTTCTCATATTTTTGGTAAATACATAACATACATGCCATATGTAGTGATGTGGACCCTTAGATGCGCGAGTCTGACTACGAGTTACCTAATATTTTTCCTCTTTACATGAAAACAGGTCAGAAATAAAAAAAAAACAAAACATCGCATCTCGGGTAGGTACTTACATCCAACTGTAATCACCCCGTCGAAGAGAAAATTTGCTCTCACAAAATTTCCTCATCAAGACACTTGTCAAGCGAGGTGCGGCGCACGGAATTACGTTTTCATCACATACGTTGTATGTACTTATGTATAATATATAATACGTATATACGAGTATGTACGCTGTATTACAGCCGTTCTCGGGAAAAATAATAAATCTGCTCTAATACAACTTGAATATATGTTTCTATGTTTCTTTTTTCATTCACTTTTTCATTGTAAGTGTCATAGCAAATGTAAAGTTAATATTTATTTATTATTGATCGTATGCTAAATTCTGGCTACACTTTTAAATTTGTTTAGTACCTACTAAGCAAATTAAAAACAAACCCTTCCAAATTAATTAAGTTCTACAGGTGCTATTTTTCGGACAGAATCTGCGTTGTTAGGATTTACGTACATAGTTACAGTTTAAATAAATTTAGAGCCCGTAAAGTTTTTTATACGACGACGTGGAATAGCTTACACAACAAAAACATATCATGTGTCTCAGTAAATGATGGAACTGAGAAGGGGCGGCTGGTACTACACGGTCTAGGGCGGCTAAAACTGCTAGTCTGCCTCTGCCTAGATAATGCATACTTATTTAAAAGGGAACTTGCACCAAAATTGTAAGGAGACAAGCTGATACCCGAGACTTCGTCGACGATTTTCATTTTTAAAATAGCCTATGTCCTTCCTCAGGATTAAAGTTATCTCTGTACCAAATTTCATCGCAATTGGATGAACAGTACGGTAGCCCATAACAAACACGAACAAACAAACGTTCATTTTTATATATTAGATATTGTGTTCACAATTCATTAATAAAGGCTAGAAAAAGTACTTTAATGAAAAATTCATTTCATTCAATGTATATCTTTTTAGTAAGTAAAATGGAACATAATTTCAAAAACTAAACGTCGAGTAGCGACGTTACTTCATCGCTCAACCTTTCACATACTATAACGGTGTAAATACGGAAAAATTAATACAAAATGGATAAAGCTTTAATAAAGTAGATTTGCGAAACGTTCCTAAGGTCGATCCATAAGTCTGCTAGACTCACTGGTGAAAAAGATCAACGAGATGCACATATATATGCAAGCATACTCGGATGACGGTGTAATACTAGTGACGGGAAAATCTCTGAACGGTATTAAAGCAGTAATAATGAAAGGAATAAGAACTGTTCTAGAATGGTGTCTGGATAAGGGTCTGGGGATACACCCGGACAAAACCAAACTGGTAGTATTCACCAAGAAAAGAAAGACAATAGTAATGCCACACTTAGTGCTATCAGGGAAAGAACTAAAAATAGTCAAAGAAATTAAATACTTAGGTATAAATCTAGACGACAAGCTAAGATTCTGTAGTCATATTAAAGAAGTAAGTACTAGAGCTAAAACAGTCCTAATACAATGTCAAAGAGCGGTGGGGAAAACCTGGGGTATAAAGCCTCACATGACACACTGGATATACAGAACCATAATATTACTAAGACTAACCTATGGCGCGGCAGTATGGTGGCACAAAGCACAAATCAAGAGGAATAAAAAGGAACTAGATAGAATACAGAGAATGGCCTGCCTGATGATGACAGGAGCGCTAAGGTCGACACCAACGGCAGCTCTGGAAATTATCTTAGGCATGAATCCACTCGAAATAGAAATTAAAAAGAAAGCAATAGAACAATGGTACGTCATGAAAACATATAAAGAATGGAAAGCAAACCATCTAGATAAAAGACATGCACAAATAGATACCATATATGCGGGAAAACTGTCAATGGTATTACAAAACAATGACCTAATAAAGAAACTAAGAATTTTTGGCAACAAATATGGAGTACACATCGGCGAAAGAGACGATTTGGAAACAAGAAATAATACAAGGACATTAATAGAGTATACAGATGGGTCTCGCAGAGAGAGCACAAAACTCTCGGGAGTGGGCATTTATACACCCAAGTCAGAATAAAAGGAAATGAGCATATCGCTAGGTCTATATACCAGCGTGTTCCAAGCAGAAGTATACGCAGTATTGACATGTGCTCAAAAGATACTAGAAGAAGACAATAGTATGTACACAGATGTGGTAATTTACACGAATAGTCAAGCCACACTAAAGGCATTGGATAGACCTAGCACCAAATCAGCTTTGGTACTAGAATGCAAAAGAACGTTAAATCGGTTAGCATCCTCTATAGAAGCAACCATTGCCTGGATCCCGGGACACCAAGGGAATGAGGGCAATGAGAAGGCGGACGAACTTGCAAGAGAGGGAGCGGAAAGGAGGTTCACCCGACCTGAACCGGTTCTCCCAATATCAGAAAGAATAATAAAAGGAATCATCAAAACCATAGCTATGAAAGAAACACTCAAAGCATGGAAAAATAAAGTAGGCTGCAGGCAGTCAAGGATGTTCCTAAAGGAAATAGATAAAAAGAAGGTACAAAAGATCCTAAGTATGAGCAAAACGAACATTAGACAATCACAGGAGTAATAACTGGACACAACTTACTAAATAGGTACAAGGCTCTAATTAGTAGGGGAAGTGAAAGTGCACAGTGCCCGCACTGTGACGAAGAGGAAACTAGCAAGCATTTCATAGCAGAATGTGTAATGTATTCAATGATAAGATGGGAGATTTTCGGAACGGACCTACTTGGGGAGGAGGAACTGAAATCTCTCAGCTACGAGGACATAATAGAATTTTGTAGGCGTACGAGAAGGTTTTCTAGGCCATCAGTAAACCATACTCCATGCAGGGAAATGGGTGAAATGGTCCAAAAGAGGACTGATCACCCGTCTGGGCCTGGCAGACGTCCCTCATCAACAATAATAATAATAAGGTCGATGTGGACATTGAGATGTTTTTTGCGGGAAATACAAACCAAATATGCAGTGACGTCACATCTGCGAATCTGGTCTTTGGTGCGAATCTTATAAAGTCGTAATTAAGTTTGAGTTTTTAAATTATTTGCAAATACTTATTTTGACGTTATATTGATTTTTCTTATATTCATTTATGAATATAAATAATACACTAAAAAAATAAATCCGTGCGAGTTCCCATTTATGTTTGTTAGGTACCCACTTTTTAATGTATAATTTACTTTGGTGGAAGAGACTTGATAGTATGTTTATACATATTATCTGTTTATATACAAGTAGAAAATTTATATGCTAATGAACATTTTACGTACTTATGAAAATATAAGACATTGGCCGTTTTTATATAATTTTTCGTTGAACATTTTTATTGCCACGTTTTTACCGGTACAATTGGGAAGCAAATGTATGAAATTGTATGGAGACGCTTTTATATTTCCCTGCACGATATCGTCATACCGTGGACGTTGAAAAAGCATCTTTATCAACGATATAATAGGGAAGCATTTTACCTTATCTATTGTATTACGGACGGTAAAAACGTGAAGATAAAAACGCGCAACGGAAAATTATAAAAGCGCCCATTGGATATCTTCTAAATCCTAATACATAAAAATGAATATTTGTTTGTGCATTTGACTTCCATACGATCCTAACATTCTTCCAATTGTGATGAAACATCGACGGGTTGTGCTGCGTACGCCCGCGCAGGTTTCGGAATTATCTCATTTAGTATATAAAAGACTACACGAACGTACTCGTAGGCAACAACTAGGATTATATAATTATCAAATTTAGAACTAACCCGCGATATTGCCGTAGAGTAATGTATTATTTGTTTATAATTAACATAGATTAATATTTGAGTAATGAATGTCACATTCGCCAGATTAACGTGTAGTGTTTGCCTGTATTTCATTTTGTAAATAACACCTACAACTTCATTGTCTCTAGGGTCGAAGTATCAACGTCTAGACGACGGGTCTTTGTACATAAGTTCGGCGAGTTCCGACGACCGGTACATGTTCCGGTGTCGGGTTCAGGACAGGATCACAGGGAATACATACACTAGCGAGTATTTTGGTAAGTATAAAAAAACATACAAATATTATATATAGGCATCTGTTTAGTTTTGTATTATAGATTATTTTATTAACTAGTAGCCCAGCGTGATACCATAGACTTCATAAATAACTTCAGACGCCGCGCTCGAGCAGCAACGGTGAGATAAACTAACTCGCCTGTACGAACGACACACATTTAATATCAGATAAACTGATTGGCCGCCATTTCGTTAGAAAACAGCACGCACATATCTTCATATGTGTGTCTCTTCGTATCACTTCATAGTACGAGACAGGCTGTCTGGAGTTATAAAGTCTATGACTATAATGTTACTGAAGAATTAAGTTATCTAATAGTGACTGTCGAAAGACTATTACCTGCAACTTTATCCTTGTGGGGAATTTAAATATTTAATTCGTTATGTGGAGATTGATTTTGACAACTATTAATAACAACAAAAATAATTTATTAAAACACAGTAAGTTAATAAGTTAAACACCACAAACAAGTAGTTTGTCTCTGTTAGATACATAAAAGGAGGGCCCTGACCTCCAAACTAGGTAAGTACCTATTTTATGGAGGTCAGTTGTTTATCGTTGATGTCTAATGAAGCTCATTTTATTTTAATAAAAATAATGAAGCGTGCCTTTTAAACAAATGTTAATTTATTTTTTAAAGAATACTAGAAATACTTGTGTACGTCTTATTTTTTTGTTATAGCTCGGATAGTGTCTGTAGGCGTAACAAAGTTTTTATAATAAATTATTGTTAATGGATATAGTAGCAAAGAGGTGCGATAGTTAAGAAAGCAGAACGTTAAACAAAAGTCGACCTTGAGAAAACTCTGGGTTTAGTTTCCAGTATATCAACTTTAAAAATTAAATATATTTTTTAAATCTCTGATCTAGATGTCTAAAATAACGTAATTGAGTCTTTTAAATGCTGAATGACCATGTACATCTTTTTGTGGAATCCTTTCTAGAAATAGACTAAACAAAAGAAAATTGTAATTAATCGTAGAAAAAGGTGTTGAACTACCTAAATCAGTAATTAATGATGAAAAACGGTGTTGAACTATTTATTAGATATTAGACTCTACAGTCACCCCTAGTAGTTTCATGCTATCCAGTGACATATTGAGAAGAGCACAAAGGTTTCGAGACACCGAAGTTCCTAACTGCATGAGGAACCCCTTATCTCCCTACCATCGTTTATTAATTTAATTAACTTTAATTTTTTTTTAAATCACTTTCGTCAAAAATAATAATTTCCGGAAGCTCCCTAAAGTTCAGGTTAACTACACACAGCTGTCCCAACAATAGCTCTGACGGTTTATAATTTTTTGCATCAGGTCACGTGATAGTGACAGAACCAAAAGGTGGTGTCCGCCCACGATTGGCGACTGAGCCACGTTCACGGCGAGCCCAAGCTGGGCAAGATGTGAAACTGCCTTGCGCTGCACACGCTTGGCCAGTGCCAACTTTTCGGTAAGCACAAAAAACCTGTTCAAAAACCTATTTCCTTATACCTATTATAGCAACGGACGTGACTTAACGCATAAAAATGCCCTTTCTATCTATACAGCGCCCTGATAGGCCAAATTTATATTCTTGCTCTTGTAAAGTACCTTGATAGGCTGAATCTTATATAGGTATATCTTAATATATATGTACATATATTATATACACATATATCACGTTAGCATCTACGAAAGATAACATAATCTTTTTACTTTCCTGCCATACAAACGTTATGTCGCCATATCCGCAGTCTAAAAGGTTCGCCTTCGCCTCTAAGCAAACAAATACGTTGCTGTAGCGACAGTTTTGCCCATTTGAAAGAGGCTCGGCGCGAGCGTTTCAAGTCTTTTTACTTTGGAAATGGTGCTCTTCCTTTACATGAACAACATGTAATCACCAGATTCTGATAATGTATTAAAATGTGTCCTAAAATACTAACTTTAACGTTTTATCAATTAAACAAAAGTAATTCAACATTCAATTCAACAATAGTCTGGAAATAATCCTCTCTGAATGTGCATTTATTGGCTTTATGAATATTGTAATTTAAATAACTATTGTAGAATGACGTTGAAAAAATGATACCTGAGTTTCTTGTCGGTTCTTCTCAGTGTCCAGAGCGGCTAGACTAGTGGCAAACGCTTCGTACAATCGAAACGCTTGCTGGCGATATTGATATTTCTCGTCAAAATGCCATTTAAATTACAAAGAGGCTACGTTTTAAGTGGCGGTTTTCACACGACTTTACTTTGTGTTTGATTGAATAGAAAGTTAATAACTTTTGACGACTAATTCAAAAGTCATTACGCTAGATCACATGGTATTTGTCATTCTATTCTACTGTCGTTTACGACTATTGAGCCACTTGTCAGGCCCCTGGTTTTCTTTTTAAATCGATCTAACGTAGATTTGACATTCAAAGATACCTTGCAATTAGGTTTACTTGAATGAATTGATTTCACTTTAACTTTAGAATGATGTTATTATGTAACTAACGAATGACTTCGCTTGGATACAATTTAATTTATGACGACATATTAAAAATATTCCATGAGAGCGCGCTGGCAGCACACTTCTTCTGATATTATTCATTGTTATCGTTAATTATAATACTTAGCTCCTCTAAATTGCAGCTCAGATTTTAATACAGATAAATTCTTCTCGAATATCTTAATAATCTGAAGTGATCCAAACCCGTTCCGTGGTTCTCGAAGTAAACGTTGCCGTATGAAATACTTCATTTTTGAATACGAGTAGACAGACGGTGCGTATTAGATAACCTTCAGATACTCACGCGGCTATCCCTCTGTTCGAACAACAGGAACAGAAAACAGTCGATTTACTCAGAAACTGTGCAATGCCCATTCTGACTTCGAGTTCGTACACACTATCGTACAAAATTTTGTTATATTATAAAACCTGGTTCGAGTCCATTTCGCCAATAATAGCGTTAATTTGAATTTGACTAAACATTTATAATATTGTATAGACTCGAATTTTGGATTCGGTGCTGGTTAGCTGAATAAATCCTATCTCTGGTATATCCTGAGGATGCTTCGTTGAGAAAGATTTTAGGAATTTATCACATAAACATTTATGGTATAAATTATTAAAAGTTAATTTGAAAAAACCCGATTTACAACACTTTTGCGACGTACGTGAGACAAGCAAATTGGACATTTTACTTCGTCATGAAATCATTTTGATCCTGTGTCGAGATTTTACCGCAATTTTATAATCCCAAAGCGACGTGATCCGTTTTAACTGGCAAGGAGCAATTTATGTCGCGAAACCAGCCAAATCACATTATGTATACGTGCGTACTTTTACCTGTGAATATTTGGATGTACATAATTCGAATAAATTTTCATAATGTCACCACATAATGACTTAACTGTTTCAGCTTTTAAAAATTTCATGTGCCTAGGTACATTATAATATTATATCAGCGATTAAGTAACCTTCCTAATAAGCCCGCTCTATACATAACATGTAAATTAGGTAAATACAGAATTCGTCATTACATTTTTCTTTAAAACAATTTAAAAGTACTTATCGCTTTTTTGTTACATGTTAATTAAAATGGTATTTATTTAAATGTCATGAAAATAAAGACGAAATATGAACAACACTCTAACCGTTATGCCACGCTAAGCTTATGAAATACACTACTAATATATTGTTGGTTAACATTTTAAAACATTGATCAGTAATTCAGTAGTAACATCAGTCGTAACAGTTATGAACCAAAAAGAAATGTTCTTATTGGCTGAATTAGTTACCTGTCTCTTTAGTGAAGAAATATTTGAGTAGAAGGACTATTATAAATACTGTTTATTAATTTCATTTTAATCGGACTGATCCGATAACAGTGGTGATCGACGTACTGTTAGACGACACTAAGACACACGATGTGACACGGCACCGCTCCCTCAGGGCTTTTTAGTAAGTTCAGTTCGTTTGCACTGTATACCCCGCTAGTGTTACACATGAACGCGGGCCTTCCGTTCGTGCTGCTCCTCACGATAATAACCATTTCGGGCCTTCAACCGATCACATCTTCGAACAAACACCCTTTACATTGTATACACTTGTCAGGTTGTCACTAAAAATCAAGACGCACACGGCATATGCACGCACGACACACTAAAACATCATAATAATATTTTATAGCTTACCTCATTTTTAAAATTATAACTGTGAGTGTGTTGGCGAATTGGCGATATACAGAGACTTGCTTTTTGAAGTTTATGCTATATCGTCACTATGGAACAAATTTTGTAACTTTTCTTTTGTGGAGATTTAAATAAAAAAAACAGTCATCACTCTGTGGCTGGCCCCCATCCGCGCAGGTTCTAATCGGCACGCATGCGCATATACTTTCCCCACAACCTGGGCCGAGATATCGCTCTACGCCATTGGTACTTCTTGGACGTAGGAGCCTCTCAGGTCGGCCGGCCGTGACGTTCTCTCGACGTGTGAAGATCAATTGGGTTACTGGGATTTTTTTCCTTTCTCAGAAACAAAAAAAAATGAGTTCATTGTAATAATTTATCCTTTTTTTAATGATAGGTAACCAAGGCGAGAGCTTTTGTATCAGATTCCCAGTAGGGTCAACTTGAAGAATGATTTTCTTTCAGATCTGGATATGTCATATCATAAATCGTTGATTATCTAACCACCTGTCTAAATTAAAGGATTGAAATAAAGTGGACATAAATGGATACTTAATTATAATTAAATAAGTAAATTACATATTCATATCTGAATTGCTTTTGAGCTCGCTCGTTGGAAACACCGTGAACGATCGTAACCCTAAAGTAAAATTAATTCCTATACGTAACTTTGCTACTAAGCTAATATTATTATATAATATACTATTTTTTAGAACGTGTACAAAAGGTAAGCCCTTTCATACCTCCATCAATATGTTATTTAGATTAGATTAGATTAGATATATTTATTTCATTTTATCAATGTCAGTTTAACAAATGTTATAAAATGTCAAAGCATAACATAATCGTCAAAAACAATAGGAACATAATATTCAAAAGTAAAATAAATTTAAATTCAAATGTAAAATAAATGTCATAAATGTCAAGATATAAAAAATAAAATATCAAAGACGACCTCCGTGGCGCAATGGCTTAGCGTGTCGGAAAGTAAACGGGGGTTGCGGGTTCGATTCCCGTCTCGAGTCTGGGTGTTTATGTATAATATGTATTTATTTACAAAAGAAAAGTATATAAGTAGTATATCAGTTGTCTAGTACATATAACACAAGCGCTGTGCTGCTTACTTTGGGACTAGATGGCGTTGTGTGAAATGTCTGAGCATATTATTATATTATTATTATTATTATTAATTGTAGATATACAAATACGCATTTTACAAATGTCAAAAATTTAAATAAATATTCATTTGTTGAATAATATTCCTTATCCAATAAAAGGTCTTTCAGTCGGCGACTAAACGTTTCGTAAACTTTTTGATGTTTTAAGTCGGCGGGTAGACGCTCGTAATAAGTAGGCCCTATCACGCGGGGATTTTTTGTTGCCATCTTTGTCCTCCGTGGAACATAATAGAAATAAAGGTGTGAACTCACTAACTACTTTTAGTAGGTATCGGCCATAATGAGCGATTGAATCACTTGTTGGAAACTCGATATGTAATAGTATTTTTTTAGAAACTCAGCGACTGCACTTTAAACCTCGCGCATTTGATCGTTAATACTCTGTACTTTAACGACGCAAAAACGCGAAATGTATAACACATAAAATCGTCGATGCAGCAAACGGTACAATCGCAAAATTTCCAGTCGCCGTAAATTATAACAAATAACAAGTCCCTAAAACTTGTTTTACTCTTGAGCGTTTTGGAATTTATAAGATGTACAATTTCGAAAACCCTAACAAAGTCCATAGGCAAGTTCATAATCGAAGAAGTGAGTTAGTTATTATTATTATTAGATCACAAATAATAATTTATTTTAAAAAGTATGATCGAAAGTACCCAATCAATAATCAATAAATAAATAATTTCAATGCAGCTTTATATACTGTAATATGTAATATTATAGATATTGTTATACTATATAATTAATATACTATCAAGGCTCATACTCGATGCAATGTAGCTGACCGATTCCGAATGAAATTCCCTGAGGATGCTTCGTTGAGAGGCCAAACACATCTTGATCAATAAGTTTGAAACTTCAGGCGGAAGAGAGTTAAAAAATGTTTATGGGTTTCCGCAAAGTCACACCTGAGCCTATACAGTGTAATAAATACTTACAATTTTCAATCAAAATCACTGCACTTTAATATTTTTGAAATTTTTCTCTAGATTTAAAGATTTAACATTAGTGAGAAAATGCTTAAAAAAATATATTTCGAAATATGTAAGTATGCATAATTGTAATTTATTCATAAGTAAATACTTAAATAAGTAAATACTTATGAATAAATTATAATTATACTTACATATTTTGTATATATTTTTAATAAAATTTTATGTGATGACATGACAACTTAAAAAATATTTCTTCTCCTATTTGCTTTGATTCTCCAAAACTCCCAACGGAATCGATTCATATTCAAAATCAGATTATTTTACACTGGTAAGTATTTATGAACCAAGAAAATCGTCGAATCGTCGTCCTGTAATAAAAAATGCCAAATGATTCCAAAAATGTTTTTAATTTTTTTGTACGGAATATAAAAAAAAAACAACCAAGTGCAAGTTACTCTGTGCAGTTAGTATTCTATACTGTTTTATTACTAACTGTCAACTGCAAAACAAAATTTATCGTAGAGCTGTCTTCCTATGCTAAGCAAATAACCTAACCTAATGAAACTCTGATAATTTTTCTTCAATACACACTTTACCTTTTTTTTATATTTATATATAATTTTAGAGACAAGGTGGGACCTGGACAGCCGTTTTAAATTTTTTTTTTAAGTAAAAGGAACTGTCAAGAAAAAAGTAACATATAACATACCCATATTTTGCAATTTGTGGTTAAAAAAGCTTTCAATTAAATACAATACACTGAACAAAAAAATTTTTTTTAACTTAATTAAGCTCTCCAAATAACCGCCAAAATTAAAAATTCATTCATTGACCGCTTAAAATTGATAAAAATATATAACAATATGTTCTTAAGTATATTTTAGTGGCTTATTAACATTTTGCACTAATATACTAAGCATTCGCTTCGCTGGGCCCGTGTTTTAAACCAGAGTATTTTTATACGTATGAGAAGTATTATTCTAATGTAACGCGTATTTAATTAGTTATATGAAAACAAACGTGCAAAATGTGTATGAAATTTATGTAATTATAGAATTTATGTAAATTATATTTATATTTATATTTAGTAGCTATAGTAACTATTAACTTTCTTTATTTATATACCTGTCTATTTATTATAACATGTATATTAACTCTATTCTAGCTTACGGCTACTAAATCTTACATCTATTTAACTATGTTGATACATACTATCTTCAATTCTTCATCTATATACATTTCTATACTATAGCCTATTTATTACATCTGTCCTTTGCCATCACCTTTTACATAACAACACTTGTAATTACTATTTGTAACCACTATTATTCATTACACGAACACTGTTTCCATCACTGGTTTACACGTCGCGAACAAGCTAGATTCTTAAATACTCGAATAGGTACCGATTAGTGAACCATATAGACATCCGAAAATGTGTGAAAAAAATGATGGGATTTGAGCACGCGAAAGAAGTTTATAAAGACCGCGAGGCTTGGCACTCCGTGCTCTCTGATTACCCCGTTAGGGATGCAGCGTGAAGATATGTATGTTTGTATAAATATTCGAAAGTAAAACTTTCAAATTAGGAACAAGAACTTCTGATAACTTTGTGCAAATAAGCATTGTAACAACAATGTATTATTATTTATTAGGGATTAAATATTGTGTAGGTAATTACATCTAGTTGCTAGGTGCGTAGGTATGTATGTATTTTTATACCAATACAAGAAATATCAATTGTGGAACGATCAGTTTATTACTAATCGAAGATTTTTGCAACACTGAATAAATAACATAGTATAACGTAAATTATATCTATTTTCTTCACATTGCTAAATTGATTATCTATAGGTAGTAATAAAAATATCGCATACCATATTTTACAACAGTACAAAGTTTGTGAAGTTAAAAACTTTCATATTCCTTATGAACTGATAGAACAGTTTTATGTGTTTCCCACAGCATTCAACTGGAAGAAACTACGTGCCTAAGTACGCTATAAACTTTCATATCTAGCCATAGTCGAGGGAAATCTTTTAAAATGCAAATGACTCACTACGTTTCTGCTCGCTTCGCAACTATTTCTAAAACTTCATGAACTAGTAGTTGCCTAACTCCATCAACGTTGAAAATTTCGCGTCGCACGCATAAAATCTTAGAATTTTACTTGGATATATGTATATCATAGAAACTGTCAAAATATTACAACCAAAGTTGTTTATAAAATACTAGGTCTGTCACATAATCTACAATTCTCATACAATTCTACAGAACATCTGTGTGTGTCGTAGTTACGAAGATAACTAATCTTAGTAAAAAATAAAACCTAATGTAATATTAAAAAAATGTACAATTTGTAATCACTTTTTTAATTCAGTAATACAAATTTTTATGGCCAATATATTTTTATAATTATGTTATGGAATATATACTTATACTTTTAAGTTATGTATTCCTTTATTAGTTATGTTAAGATTTTCAAAGAACAAAGTATATTTTGGAGGAGGAAGAACCTCAGAGCTACTACACAATAGCCCACAAACAAATGTAATCTTCAAAATGGAAACAAACGTCTATCTCGAAGAAAATATATTTTATCGTAAAATATTGTAATAAGCTCGTCTGTATATTTGTAGCAATATAATTTTCGCATATACTATCTTTCTATTACGCTATTAATAATGGACAATGAAAGACAGGCTTCTAAATGTACGAAGAATAATTACAAAATTAGGTGAAATTAAATTTATAACAATTTAATGTCTGTGTGTCTCAGGTGATTTTTACACTTCGTTTTAAGTCACATATTTTGTACTAGTTAACCTTTACCTAAATAATTGTATACATATAAGAAATCTAGGGGAGTCAAATCGGACACTCCACTCGACCGACTGTGACAGACACAAAATTTTTGTAAACATTTAATTTCGCTTAATTAATTATTATAATTATTCACTGCACATTAGGGACGTTATGAAGCACTGTTACCGTAACCGAAACTATCGGATATCCGAAATAAGTATCTATCCGAAACCGTAACCGAATCCGATATAAAAATTTCGAATAACTTCGGATAGGGACGTAGTCTAAATACGGCACATTTTGACGGGTTCTCGCCGGCCGAGCCGGGTCGCAATGTTTTTATTTATTTTTTCTGTGATCGTAGTACCAAATGTTAACCTAAAAATGAAGTCAAATTATTATTATGTAATTATTTGTATTTTCCTTTTACGATTCCTGAAAAATCTTATAACTGAAATGTAACTGAAACTATTTGAAACTATCTGATAGTCCGAAATAATTACTTAACTATTACTACCTGATGTAATTAATGAATCAGGTGTTAATTACTTCATTATTAATTAAGTCTCACTCATAGGTTGTACATTATTACATCAGCCCTCTTGACATCGACTACTTTTATATAGATCATATACAACTAATACCATATACAACATCTCCCTTTCCTTAATATAAATGAAGTTGAATTTTTAACATAAACAGGGATATAAGCTGGCGTTCTTACTGCTCTTCCTGTCCTTGTCTTATAACTATTATTACAAAGACTTAAATCAACTTTATCACTTTGTTGCATTTTTATTTCCTTTCCTACATTTGGCAACAACAATAACCTCATCTAACCTGCTCTAATCATAACATTTTCTATTTGCTATCAAATCCTTCCTATCCTTTCCTTTGTATATTTTCTTTATCTATTTTCTTCCTCCGTCTTAATCAAATATGACCTTGGTCATTGACCACTACTTACTTCTATTCCACTCCTATGAGGCCCTGCACTCTTGTCTTCTTTAATCTTTACAATTGTCTCAATATGATCTGGATCTAACTCTTTTCAACTTACATTTTGCAATCAAATGATCCACTTTATTACACTTCAAACACTTTTTCTCATGAGCTGAACACTTCCTGGATGGATGACTGTCATGTCCACATCTCTCTGCATGTTCCTTTCTGTCTGCCTCTTCTGCTGTGTTTTACTATCGTCTAATTTATTTATTTTATTAACTTCTATAACACCTAGTACTACTTCAAATTTTTTCACTTGTTCTGCTGCTAGCTCTGATACTTGACATATTTGTATTGCTTTCTGTAGTGTTAACTCTGATTCTCTTAATAATAATCTATCTCTCAATCTATTATCTGTTATTTCTGCTATTAGTTTATCTTTTATCATTCTTTCCCTAAAATCTCCAAAATTACACTCGCTGGCTATTTTCTAAGCTCCACTACATATATATCCAACGCTTCTCTGTGCTGCTGATTTCTTGTGAAAAATAAATGCGATTTCACACTTTCATTCCTACTTTTCAGAAAGTAGTCATTAAATCCCTTCTCAACACTTTCATATTCCCTTTTTCTTGCTCACTTAAATCAAATGTATTATACATATATATTAACGCATTCTTCCCCAATGCAGTGTAACATGTAATGATATTTGTACACTGGCTTCTTTTTTGTCGGCACCTTACGCTATTCCGTATACGTCAAATGGTTATTTTAATTTTTATATGACTCCTCCGATAAGAGACACACCCAACTTCGTTTTGTTTTTTCTTTTAATAAAATTGAACGAGCTTACCTAAACGTTTCCTTCTTATATTTTCTTAGTAATCCTTTCTTCAGGAGCTTTACTTATACTTTCTCATTTATCCTTGCGCAGCGCCATGATATGTTCATGTTTTATTTAATGAAACCAGATGTTAATCATTACTTTATTATTAATTGAGTCTCACACACAGATTCTATATTGTTACATCAGCCCTCTTGATATCGACTACTTTTACACAGATTACATACAACTAATACCATATACAATACCGGCATAATATTATTCAAATATCCGTATCCAAAGTCAAAGCAATTTATTCAAGTAAACCAAAATGCAAGGTATTTTGGAACGTCAAATCTACTTTACTTCTTTAGTACTTTAATCCATATCCAGATTCAAAATTTCATATCCGTAACATCCCTGATGCACATTTAAAAGTTACAAGTCTGAAACGAATCCCACCAAGTTAAAAACTCTGAATCGAGTCACACCAATATATTCGACCGTTCTCTTCACACTTATCTCCAAGATTACTGGACCTAAAATTATAAAAAAAACTCAGCCTGATTTGCAAACAACATAATTTAAACGAGTCTCAAGTAATTTTAATTATTTTTTACAGTCATTTGTTATTAAATAGTATGGAATCTTAAGCGCGTGACTTGAACCCTACTTGACTCTTTGATGTAATCGTATTTTATTATGTACTACATAAAAATAAAATTAAAACTCTGCAAACAACCTACAAATATTGGAGCATTTCATGAAATTGTTTTACAAAAGGGTTTCATTGGCAACTAAAGAGAATAAGGGAAACCGAAACACAATAGGTACTCGTATTAACCGACTTTATATTATTATATTACATTGAGTTTAATTAGAACGAGCCAATTTCATTTCAATATTCTTTGTTCTTTCATCTTTGAGGCTAATGCCTCTGTAGAAGGCTAATAGCACAATAAATATCAAAGTAATCCCACTCTACCTCATTCGTTTCGACTTAAATTATTTACCCTTACTCGTTGCTGTTTATATACGATGAAGCTAACTACAGCTAGGTATCTTCACTTAAACAATTTATGCTTCCATTATTTGACCTCGTCGATTTTAAGTTTAAATTATTTACTCATCAAACAATTACTGAAGCTCCTATACAAAGTTTCCTATGTTTAGTCAAAGTAAATATAGTCTGCACTTTTTGTCTAAGAGATTTAATACAAATAATTTTTGATTGCAATATTATGTGATATAACTAACTTTTGCCTGCGACCTCGTTCGTGCGAAATTCAATACACACATTATCTTTATCAATTATAGCCTATATGTTATTCTGATCTATAAGCTATATTACTGTAAAGTCTCATCAGAATCTGTTCAGTAGTTTTTGCGTGAAAGAGTAACAAACATCCATACATCCTCACAAACTTTCGCATTCATAATACAATATTAAGTAGGATAGCAGGATAATGTGCACGTGCTGTAACTTGTACATATTCACTAATCAATATGTACGCGTAGGTACTTATATAGGTACATATTATATTTATTCATAAATTCTATTTTAATTCAAAGCTATATTAATATAATATTATGTATGAATCTACTTCATTGCAGTGATATTCAAATTTCAAACACGCCTTAAAATGACACCAAGTTACTCTCACGATGGTATGTATGGTCTTCAAATCTTAAATTAAGTACAATTTTTAATATTTTTTGTTACTAAAGCACGTGCTTCCTAAACAGTTCACCTTTTAAACAGCTTCAATCAATAAATAGGTTGATTAACTTCTGACTAAATACAAGTTGCAGGTATCCAAAAAAAATTAAATTTTCGATAATAGTTCCACTTATATCACAAATATTTAGCTCAAATGTATTTTTTATTTCCATAAAGATGGTTTCGGGAACACCACGAACAGTTGATACCTATAGAGAAGACGTCGCTATGGCAACGGGCACAGCTGCATGGAGCGCTGCTTAGCATCCACAATGTGCGACGTGAAGATGGCGGCCGATTCGTATGTTGGTTGAATAACACACTGGGAGGAGAATCCGTACATTACACTTTAACTATTACAGGTATTCCGTTAACGTTAAAAAAGTTCAATATATTTTTAACATTCGTGGTGGTGAGGGAGAGAGGAAAATATAATGTGTCAATTAAGCACTTAGCCTCTGCGTAGATAGTAAGAGTCACGCTTATTAAGAAATACTGGTATAGGCGATGGTACTGTTACAATCTAATTTCACTTTGTCATCTGTTAGCTTTAACTCTTATTAACAAGAGCAACGTCGAGGTGTGATTTTTTTGCAGCTTGATATATTTCCACCTTGAATTAGAAATTACGTCACTTTATGCATGTATGGAGATATGTATGTAGGTTTTATTTAATAATTTGCATTATATTCGGCTAGTCGATGTAGTTTGAATTGAATTCATAAAATAACAAAGTGCTTTTTCTGATTTTATTTATTAGGTACTTTAAGTGAGCTTTTTAAATTTGAAATTCTTTAAATTGTTAATTAACTTAACTATATTTCAATAAACCTGCGTTTACTTAAACAGGTAGGTATATCTCTAATCATTTTGTACTACTATCCATACATATTATGGTTATGTAGATGTTCAGGAGTACCCAGCTGGCTTTTCTTTGTTCTAGAACCGATATCCGTCCGAGTAAAACCCGAAGTGTTACGAGCAAAAATAAACTCGGATATTACTTTCGACTGTAAAATATCAGGGCATCCAATCGAAATGGTATATTGGGTCCATAACGGCAATGTCCTCAACCCTAACGAAAGGATAAGACTGTCAGACGATGGCTTAAAACTACATATCAGGAATTCGCAAAAGGACGATCAAGGCATATATCAGTGCTTCGCAAGTAATACCAGGGATCAGGAATATGGCGTTTCAGAATACCTAACAGACGGTAATTTTTGATTATTTACTATGAATTTTGCCATTTCATTAATAATCCAGAACCATTTACAAAATGTAACGTCGACCTTATTTTGTAAATTGTATGCTACGGTTGACTAACTGACCATGTTAAATTTTTATTTGTGAATTTTTGAAAAAGAAATTCTAAGGACAATTAGCATTTCAGATTAGAACAATCATCATTATCGCAGTCCACGTCAATACTTCAAATTATACATATACATACGTCTTTTATTTACTAAATTAAATAATATAGAAACATTTGCAGGCGTACGCGGACAAATGACCAAAGTTTCAAGTTTCAAAGACCAAACGCATACAGGACAAACATACAAAAAAATTTATTTATTTATATACATATAGACATACATATATAGATTATTTATTTTATTACCTATTCGTTATTTACATAATTGCTTGGCAGAATATGATTCATTTGATAAGTAGGTATACTATATGAAGAAATGAAAACCGAACGTTTTGTGTAAAAGATAACAATATCTGTGCAACTTACCTCATGATTTTTCCAACGTTAAAATGCTTTACGGATGAATATAAATATCGCCTAGGACGCGTTCGTGGCGTAGCCTGGCATTGGTGTATCATTATAACTGTTTTAGATTTGCATGTAGTCACCTTCTGGGTAATGCTGTGACATCCATATCAAGCACCTCCTTGCTTTGAAGGAGACGTTAAGCCACAGAGTACCGTTAAGCTATCAGTTTCAGCTATTATTATAAAGCAGCAATCATTAAACTAAGTCAAAGTCTTCATAGGTGGCTCGTAAGCTCTGTCAGGAAGTTGCTTTTTATTCTAACTTCATCGATTCATAATGGGTCTACGCGGTGGAGTAGGAACCGTCTTCATCCCATTTCACTTGTGAATAAAAATGTTAAGCAGCAGTATTCGCATAGCTTGTTACCATGAAGGAAAGGTTGTTATTTAACAGACATTCCATAAAAACAGTTTTCAGTGTAAGTAGTATTCTCAAAGCAGTGTTTATTTGCAGTGTCCGACAGCAAACCGCGGACAGCAGCCAACCGCTCGCGGCGAACTCCTTATGCTCACAACTCACACACACATGACGCCGACTGGAATTTCACAGGCACTAGAGGTATTTTCAATTAGGTACCTACAATCTTTCGTAGAGAATGTCTACGATTGCATTTAAACAAAATATTTCTATCCGTTTTATAAGCGAAACAAATCTTTGTAAATTATTTATTATTGGGTAATTCTACTAATATAACTATTTTCTTGATTATTTTATTTCAAGCCCATACATACAGTAAACTGTAGAGGTATTGTTTACAATGAATATATCATAGAAAATGTATTTTTGAGTGAGTTGTATATGCTTCACGATGGTATGATATGTGATGATAGTAGTAAACTGCCTTTTGTAAGCTGACGATGCTGTGCTCATAGCACTATCAGAAGCAGAGTTGCAGACACTAGTTACGTGCATGAAAGAAGAATTTGAAGTGAAAGAATTGAATATGAATGTGAACAAAACTATTATCTATTGTTTGAAAGGGAAGATTTACAGACGAAATGTGAGACATGGGTACATGGAAAATGTCAGGAACAAGTGAATAAAATTGTGTATCTGCGAAGTGCGTGCGTGCGAAGGAACGGCAGATGTGAGTTGGATGTGGAGAGACAGGTAGCAGATGGCAATAAAATAAATGGTGGTCTGGCCGCATTAGTGGCCAGTGTAAATATATCTAATTCGGTCAAAATCGCCATCGCGGTACCAACTTTATTATATAGTCGGCCAAGAAATTGGTTGAGCATCTAAAAGGTCTATTTTCGCTTGCCATCATATTATGACATCTGTGACGTATTGGTTTTAATTTGAATGCGGAATGTTAAATTACAAAATATACAATCAAAATCAGATTTTCATTTTGACAGAATTATCGGAATTTTATCGACTGAGTCACCCGTAGAATTTTATTTTGTGATCCCTTTGTAAGGGTGAATGAGATAGAAGCAAAGAAGAAAGCAAATGATGGAAGTAGTGATGCCACTGTCAACAAAAAGCGACTCAAAATTTAGGCGTTTGATAAAGTTTATCTTTAATGTAGGCCTGCCACATCACTACGCATTACATTGCAGAAATACTGCTAGATCTCTTTGATACATATGTATAGATCGTACACTTATCATACACTACAGACAAGCCGTGATAACTGCAGCACAGCGCACGCATTTTATTTATTAATGATATTTATGATGCACTGCGGCGCGGTACACCTCTAATATGGGCTGTTACAATTTTGCGTCTCCCCATGCTTGTGGTGTGCGCTAATCTTAAAACGAGTTTTTTATATTTCATTACTGTAAAATATATTAAATTAATATCGAGTATATCCACCATTGGCTTGAATAACCTCTGACAGTCGGCGCCTCATGGATCCAACAAGTTGTGAACAAATATCCGTACCCCGCATGGCATCCCATACCTCGATGCAATGACTCATTTGTTTCACGTGTTCATTCATTTCGGTTAGTCCATCGTTGCACCATTAGTCCCCAGAGGTTTTCTAGGGAATTCAAATCAGGCGATCTTGAAGGCCATGGAATTAGTCGAATACATTGATGAATACTCATATTCCGGGTAGACAATCCGGACAGATAGTAACATTAAGTTTTCGACGTTGTCAATATAATTGAGAGTTCACCGACTCCGTCCGCCGACATCCAGCCCCATATGTTAAGACAAATTTTTCCAGATTCCATGTTTGGAACTGAATTAGTTTCATCGTATCTTGTGTTATTGTAACGCCACAGACTTAATTGGCAATGTTGGCTGAATTTGAATGTCTTCTTATCAGTAAATATTATCGTCGACCAATCAAAATTTAAAAATTCTCTAACAAAATTCAAACGAGCTGCTTTATGGCTATTTTTGAAATGAACATTTTTGGAATGACGTCTATAGTGCAATCCTATATCGTGCAAGTGCAGCCGTGTAGTTTCAGTACTGACATCAAATTCTTCCGCAAAATGAGACGTAGGTGTAAAACCATTTTCTTCATGGGCACGTCTCATCGTTTCCCTATGCGTATTAGTTATGCTAGGCGGACGACCACTTCTTCTGATCTCGAAGGTTATCTTCTTCAGCTTCGCGCCAAAGGGAAATCCAAAGGGAAACGGTGTTTCGCTGAAATTATAAAACCGAGACATTAATACTCGTATTATTGCGTTTTGTATACTAAACCGATTACAAACAAAAAAGATAACATTCAGGCAATCATACTTACGGATAAATGATGTTTTATTTATAAAAGAGGTAGATAGGTTACGTTAGTACTATTGCATGTATCATGTAAAATATTGTCCCGATTACGCACACACGTAAGCCATACATTTTGTTTATGCACACAAATAAAACGATTTTTTTTTACTCAGACATTTCACACAGCGCCATCTAGTCTCAAAGTAAGCAGCACAGCGCTTGTGTTATGGGTACTAGACAACTGATATACTACTTATATACTTTTCTTTTGTAAATAAATACATATTACACATAAACACCCAGACTCGGAGCGGGAATCAAATCCGCAACCCCCGTTTACTTTCCGACGCGCTTAGCCGTTGCGCCACGGAGGTCGTCATGTATGTAAATGCGATCTCTTAGAAATATGTGCGGCGTCACCCTTAGTGAACAAAATAAGCCATGAAGAGATACGCAGTATGACAAGTTGCGCCACGGAGGTCGTCATGTATGTATCAACGATGAAGTGTAAACAAGATAGCATGACAATTACCATAAACAAAGTGAGACAAATATACATTGCACTGCGTCGCTATACAATGTCAAACTTAAATTGCATTTCCGACTAACAAATCACACGGCTCTCTAAAACCAAAGTGAGGCCTGATATGCACGAAATCAAATGAAAGTAAGATAAATGCAGTAGAAATGCGATCTCTTAGAAATATGTGCGGCGTCACCCTTAGTGAACAAAATAAGCCATGAAGAGATACGCAGTATGACAAGGATTGTACGACAGTTTTATTATAAAACTGAAGACAGGACAGTTTAGATAGTTCGGGCACGTAGAAACAATGAGTGAGTTTTCAACGCTCCGCGCTGCGGTCCTGAACGTTTGTGCTTTATGCACTTAAGTTGTTATTTTCGTGCCACGCCGCGCCGCGTCGCGTTCGCACTGAGTTCGCATACGTAGGAGTTGCGTTATGTGAGAGAGGAGGTAATAACGTTATGAGGTAATGTGGGGTCACGCAATTAGTGTAATTGTCTGGAGTAATTATTGTTATTTATTTATCATAGCGAACCGGTCCAGCTTTGCACGAGTGGATACATTGTCTCAGAATTTGCAGAACATATTTTGAGCTCATTCGATCGAGTGGTATTCGAATCTGTAAGTGACACATTAAGTTTTATAATACGAATACAAAGTCCGCATTTGGTCTACACGCCTATTAGAGTCGCTCTCATATCATTTTCTATGAAATAATGTTTGAAGAATTAGTCGTACTGTTCCGTCTCCGTTACAAGCCGTAACGTACCTATGCGACCGTCATACGGTAGCAACACGGAGATTCAATTATTAATGTCGGTCTGTTATAGAATAGTTAAATTTCTGCGGAATTCCTAACACGATTTTTGGTTATTTGCAAATTATTATTATCTTAATCCAACTAAATTCTAAAATCCAAGCGTACAAAAGACGCAGCCCTGCTAACAACAAGGTGATGTCGAAAATATCAAATGACAAAACCAATATTAAATGTAAAGTTATCAAAGAGTCGAAGTTACCTAAACATGATATTGCATTGCCTGAAAGAAATATTTAAACAAATTCACCGACACCTTAAACTTTTCCACTTAGACCCCGTGTCACAACTCGTTACAACTTTATCATAAACAAAAGGTAACAAAGTTTTGACATTGAGCTACGACACAAAGCATGTTTTTGCCAGGACGTTTGTCGGAAAATATTTATGACCTAAAATTGAATAAAAACAGAACAGTCACTCACAAACTAAAAACTTAGTATTTCTATAGGGTGTATAACGTTATATTTATAATTATTACGAATAACGAATAACTTACTTTATATCGCACTAGCTCAGATGCTATTTTGCGGAAATCCTACATTTTATTAATTTCTACACTTCTGTATTAATGTATACTAATATTACAAAGCGGTAAACTTCGTTTGTTTGTATGGAACGGATAAACTCAAAAACTGCTCAACCGATTTCAAAAATTCCTTCACCTGTAGAAAGCTACATTATCAGCGAGTAACATGGACTGTATTTTATTTTGAAAAAAATTTCTACCCGTGCGAAACCAGGGCAGATCGCTAGTATTATACATTTCTTTATGATTCCATACATTAAAAGGAAAAACGGAACCCTTGTATGAGCATTCAGGTGTCGTTCCTCAGTTCGTCTGTCGCAATTGATTTTCTTAAGAAACTATGTACGAGTATTTGTCGAACTTGAATACATAGTGGTACATCTTTTTAACTCACATGTGTTGCATTAATTAACATTTCAGAATAGTCACAAGAGAATCAAAGATGGACCTACTCAAAATCGACTTGGCCATCCCTAAGCAACCCCCCTACCCCCCCTTATCTCAAAAACTACCGGACCTAGAACATTAAGAACTCAGGAAATATTTAGGTTAATCTAACTTTAAATTTACTCGCCAAATATGTATAATAAACACAAATGATTTTTATCATTTCGATATTTTTGACAATTTGAGGAACTTTTATAAAAAAAATCGTACAGGGAGTCCAATTGCGAGTCAAACTCACACTTGACCGATTTTCCACCGCCATTTTCTATTTTTTTTTTAATTATGCCGTACGATAAAACTTGTATAAATTGAGGACACTTAAACGAACAAAAAAATACTGAGGTTGCTATAACCTACAGTGTCGCGTTACACAGTTATTATCAAGAAAAAGTCAAATTACGAAAACTGTGAATATATTACTCATTAAATGTTTTTATGCATTATATTGTATTCAAATAGCAATTCCTAGATAAATCAAACTTTTTACTGTAGGTATTAGTATATTCTAAATGGTGTTAGCCAGCACATATTTTTTGTAACCCTATTAGGTATTGTCATATCATTAAGTACACACAGTATGAAGAAATAATTGGCAATACATATCAACAATCATATTATGATATTGGCTATTTATATTCATCTGGGCTGATAGATTATTATGGTATACTTTTAAGAACCAATAACAGCTATTTTAATTTAATTTATTCTGTCATTTCTTTTTTTCATGGTTACTGAAGTTCTCATCTTTTCCTGCAAATGAGTCTGTAACGTGAGACTTTAGGACATAGCAACCTTTGTACTTTTTTGTTCATATACGTGTCCCAATCGATATATACGTTAGATCGGACATCGCCATTTTCAAAAAATAATAAATGGCGGCCGATGAGCATTCCAAAATCTCCAAACCCCTTTGATATTTTGGCGAAATGTAGTCACAAATATATAAATCATCATGTAAGTAATCATCAGTTCACAATCACAAGCTCATCTATATCTAATATTGTTTTTGAAAGTAAAAATGGACGTTATAATAAATTTAAAACGAATTTTTAATACTTATTTTTAAGAACAAACTGAAGAATTTAATAATTTAAATTACATTGATTCCGGTAAGATGTCGTCGATATACAAAACCATTATTCCGTATATTGATTATTTATTATAAAAGCTTCAAGTCGTTGTCTGTTTAAGGAAAATTCCCTGTTATGAAACAACCGGCATGGATATTGGATACGCTTCTTGCATTTGTTTTGTAAACTGGCTATTTCGATTGCCTTCATTTGTTTTTGAGAAGTCAACCAATATAATTAATACCGTTTCAACTAAATTAATAAAATGGATAAGCCAAGTGAAACGAAAATAATATTGCTCTTGTTGTCCATTTTAGAATCACATTTCTATATAAAATGTAGAATGTTTGGTCATAATATTTTCACAGTTTCTAATTATCACTTTGTAAAAACATTTACACTTTAAATTACGTAAATTCCGTGAAAGACGAAATATTAAATCATTTCTATTACTATCGAACCAATATTTTTGCTACGTACTACATACCCAAAATAAATAATCTACCAAGTGACTTTCAAAGCAAGTGGCTACATATTCTGCTCTCTTCCGACTTCGTCATAAAGTATTTAAAAGTCCATTTTTAAGCTCAAATCCGCTGCAAGCTATTAGAGTCAGCTCTTCAACTTAAACAAAGAGTTTCAGTGACGCAGGCACGCCTGCAATGAGTGCATTGAGCTTTTGCACTAAACACCGATTTTCTGTTTTAACTAATTAAGATTCTATCTCCTTGCCCATAAAGTCCTTTTACCGGTGAATAGTCGGAAATACACACTCCTTTGTTACGTTATTAATTCTTTCCCCACTATTTGGGATCTCTGCACTTCAGAGGTTCAGTGAGGTTTCAGTTCAGTGACTTGTGAGACCAACCACTTATTTCGCTGCTGATATTACGTAGGTATCATAAAATATGCTCATATTATAATTTTTACGTGTCATAATAATAAATTCTTTACTATTTTTGCTAATATTGCATATAAATTGTTATAATTATTATAATATACATTGTTATTGTAAAAATGAGGTAAGGAATGCTTACGGTAGATGGTTCGGGCACATAGAAAGAATGAGTGATGAAAGACTGAGGAATAAAATCTATAGCGTGAAAGCGAGCGGTAAAAGAAGCCAAGGAAGACCAAGGCTGACTTATAAAAATCAAATAGCCAGAGTGTTAGCAGACGGAAATGTCAAAAGTACTCGCATACCTAGGCAAAAATGTGTGTGGAAAATGATGAGATTTGAGGAAACGACAGAAGTATGTAAGGACCGCGACGCTTGGCACCCCGTCCTCTTTGACTATACCATTAGAGATACAGCGTAAAGATATGTATGTATTTTTGCTAATACATTGAAGTCGAATAAATTCTTTATGTTCAATATATGATTGAAAATAAACTTAGGTTGCAAAATTAATATCTTACTATATTTTACTATACATTGACCATAATAATACAACTAAATATGGGACGCTGTTAGGTATGTGCTTCGAAAGAAGTCTTTACAATAGGGCGTAAATCTCTTCTTCAAATCGTAAACATGTCTAGAAAAAGTGTATGGAATTGCTGAATAAGTCGAATAAACGGTCCCAACGCGAGTGTGCGCGACAACCGCACTCAATAAATTATGCAAGTGGCTGACCTTCTGTTAACAAGCCTCATTTGTTCCCACTGAGAGGAAGCTTGGGGAGACGTGGAACTCAACTTGAAGTACCTACCATACGTCAGGCAAAACAAGCGATATGATAAACCGCTGAGAATTTAATAAAAGACATCCATATTTGTTCTGTTACACCTTTCTCCTAACTCATTTTCATATCGAATAACACAGATTTCATAAAAACCGCTGCTATCTCGTGACAAAATTGGAACTATCAATAACACCTTCATAAGTTCATAAGTTTGCGACGTTTGTATATTCGTGTAACTCAAAATTTATTCGAAATGGTTTTTAATTAAATGAGTTTATATAATTATAAATTCACTTTTTATTCTATTAATATCTAAAAAATTACATTCTAAAATGTGATTCAAAAACCGAAGTTAGTTACATAGCGCAGTTGTTTTCTCTTTCGCATAAATTAATTTAAATGATGTATATTGATTACATGTACCCTATGTATATCGTATATATTGCGACTTTCACAAAAATAACCTATTTTAACGTACAGATATGTACGTGTATACATAACTTCACACCATTTTACAATCTGGGTAGACAGAACATCAATCGAGAACGGTTCTAGAAATAAGTATTTGGATTTGCAGAATGTCCATTTCCTATAGCACTTTATTATAATATGCCCTATTTCTTAGCCGACATTTACAACCTTTGGCGCTTTGTTTGTTTTATACATGTCTGTGTGCGTAGCGTGTTATTGTCCTCATGTAACTGTGTATTGTATACCTATGTGCATATTTTACTTCAAAAAGAGTTGGGTTCGGCGAGCGTCATAACTTCCATGCTGCAATACAGCAACCTACAGAAATACCGTAACAATGAGCAGCGCGGTTGCGAGACCTCTCTGCATACTGCTTCTTCAGTAACGTTGAAAAAGTGTTGAGAGATCGCTTTATAATGGGTATGCTGCCGGGTGTAGAAAAGGAAAAGTTGTATGCGCAAGAACTAGCTGAACTGATGCTGACAAAAGCAGTGGAGCTGGTGAAAAATCTTCGAAGCGCCCGAGCTGGTATAGCAACGAGCGCGATCGTTGCTGTAGACAGTACTAGTGACCAGCCGATATTTAGAATTGAACGATCGTCGGTGAAAAGAACGGCTAAGTCTAATAAAACAGTACTCAGTGTGTGGTTATTCAAATCATCAAAAATCAGTGTCGTTATGTTAATTATACTTGTAAAAAGTGTAAGGTCAAAGGTCATTTGCGTAGTATGTGTAAAAAGGTAAACTATGTGTTGACAGAGACCGCGGACGAGGGCGACGGCGGTGATGGTAAGATATTTAACATTCGTTCTGTCGGGGGAGGACTCGTGGTGGAAATGGTGTCTGTGAATGGTATCAATTTAAAATGTGAAGTAGATAGTGGTTCGGCTGTTACGTTAATATCGAAAGACACGTATAGATCGCATTTCAGTAAGCCTGTACAACCTGTAGAACACTCTGAGTTTGCTTCACTTATCGTACCCGTCTTGAAACGTGACGGCTTGCTTCGAATATGTGCTGATTATTCTGTTAGTATTAACAAACATTTAGTTATTGAGCAATATCACTTACCGTCGGTACACGAGCTGTTTTCTAAAGTATATGAGAGTAAACATTTCACTAAATTAGATTTATCAATGGGATATAATCAGTTCTGTTTAGATGACGAATCCCAAAAAATAACTTGTATAAACACATATCGTGGCCTATACAAGTATACTCGTTTAGTGTTCGGATTAGCGAGTGCATCAGCTATATTTCAGTGCGCGATGGAGGGTATTCTGTCCGGTATGAGTGGGATACTGTGCATGTTTGATGACGTTTTAATAACGGGTAGCAATGAAACAGAACACCTCTAAGGTTTAAATGCTATGCTTCAAAGGTTACAGGACGCGGGTTCGACCTTACAAAAAGTAAAGTGTGATTGTTTCAAACATGAAATAAGTTACTTAGGTAACATAATGAATAAAAATGGAATGAAAATATCACCAAAAAAGTAAAGGCAATATTGGATGCACCAATTCCCATTAACGTAAGCTAATTACAATCCTTTTTAGGATTAGTGAATTATTATCAAAATTTCGTGAAAAACACATCGGCCATACTTATTCCATTGTACGATCTTTTTAAAAAAGGAAGTAAGTAGTGCTGGTCATAAGTACACAATTTATCCCATTAGACCGTCGTCCTCATCTGCGATGTTAAATAATTCTGTAACAGTGTTAATGTAAACAGTGTACGCAGATTCATATAAAAAATAGTAATTCACGAAAATATTTTTTACCTGGTGAATATGTACTCTACAAAAAGTTCAACAATAATAACAAATTTAATTGGTGTAAAGGTACTATTGTTAAAAAATTACGTAAAATAGCGTATTTAATTAGGGACTGCCTGTCATTTGTTTGTATAAAAAAACATGTAAATCAAATGATGCCTTATAAGGGGACAGACAGTAATGTGAATTACTGAGACTACGACATAAATGAAGGAAAATCTTCACGACTACCTCCGTGTCACACAGCGTTACAGTCATCGCCTCCGCCACAGCAAGTACTTCCGTTACCAGTGCGACGCAAACCAGTGCGTCACGCAGCGACGTCACCAAGGGGAAAGAAGAAGACCGACAAGAGCCTGCATCATCCACTGCGCTATGCAATGAGTTTAAATCGGCAGATCAACGAGTCGTAGTTGACGACACTGCACCAACTCCGTTGGGTACGATACTGACCAGAAATGTGGTGCAACAGAGGCAATTGAACGAGAGACTTGAATTTGAAACGAAATTTGACGACAAATTACCATCGTCCACAGAAATGTCAAAAAGCCTTTCTCGGAAGTGTCCTAAGGTTAATTATAAACAATATTGTTAGTCTAAGAGGAAGGAGATGTTATATATGTATGTGTGCGTAGTGTGTCATTGTTCTTATGTAACTGTGTATAGTATACCTATGTCTATGTGCATATCGAATTAAACGTCAATGTGTTATAAGCAAGCAGTTGTTTTACTTGTCTCCGCATGCTTAACAATTCGCATTCTTTCTCAGATCAGCAAGGAAACAACATGGAAATAAATTTTAGCAATTTATTTTATTTGAAGATCCATGGTAAACATGAATCTAGTCATGTGTAACCAAATAAATGGGACAATTTCAGTCGGGCTCTAATGAAAGGACTGGCAGCCTCTTCTGCATTATTACATTTTAAATACTTGAAATCCCGGACATTATCGGACCTCAGGGGAAACTATGACGACCGTGACATTTTAATCCAGCCATTCCTAGTCTCATTTATTAATTGACCCAAAGCTTTAAAAGCGTTTTCCAACTTTCCCATATCCATATTCCAAAGATATGATATGATAGCAAAAAATTACAACATTTATGTAATTTAGGCCCCTAAAGCTCGTAACAACTGTAATTAAATATGTCGAGGTGTCGGGGTGAGGTCTTTTATTACTGAATTGTACTAGTTATCAAAGGGATTAATTTCTCTTCAAGTTTATTCTGCAGTTTAGCTACTATGTGGATGTGAAAAGGGTACTGATTAATGATTATCTATGGGCTTACTACACAAAAGAGTTAATACTGCGAATCATGTACATATGTACATGGATAAGAAATATGAATGTAAAGGTAGGATTAGACAGCGTAACCGTTGTTACACTGTGATACCTTTGTACCTAAAAGGATGAGCGGATTAAAGAATTTTACTTCCGTTCTCTGTAATTTCGAAGCTACAATCAAAGGAATTAGCCGGAAACACGACATGTTCGGAATTCTGAATTTCAAAATAAAGTCAGATTTTAATCACTTTGTTTTGTCTTTTACAACTACCCCCTTTCTGGAATCACTTTCAAACGGAGAAACAGCTTTGTATTGATATAATAAGTATAATCGTAGATAAAATAACAAAATGAAATAAGTACTCGAAGGTTCATAACTACCTACATTCAGAGATGAAGATCAAACTCTAATACCTGATGACCACACCAATAAATATAATTTAAAAGCAAATAGTAAAGTTCTATGAATTCCTTAACAATATATTACATGAACAAAAAATGTATTTTTGTTGTAACTAATGAGATAGAATTCTAGAAATAACAAAGAAGTCAGTTCATATACGCACCACACTTTATGTATGTAACATTTCACGCGGTCAAGACATTGCCTTCATGTACTGCCGCGAAACATTTTAAACCGCATGACCGCGTATCTCAGCGAAGCTCAGCGTTCTACAATTGCATGAAAAATTGTCAACAAGCTGCGTACTATCAGATGAAAATAAATCTATTTCATGTTTCATTTCATAAGAATTCAGTTGTGAATTCTAAAACAATTTACTCTTGTATTATCTGAAGTGGAAGAATTACGTAAATATGGCGTGCACGGTACATTTCGTGCCGGTGAACGCTCAGACTGGATTTGCGACATCCACCAGATTTGCGTTCATAATTTTCCACATTTCTATTTAAACACGTATCTAGTACTTATTTCAAATGCAAAACAATTTGCTTTTTTCAGAAATTATACTCACAATCTTATGTATATTTATTTCATTTATATTTTGTGGCACATGATGATAAAACACTATTTATTAGGAAATTAATCATATTTTGCTGAATGACGTTCTGAATTATTTCTTCAATTTTTAGGTATATTTGGACCATGGAGCACTCAACCTATAGAGTGGCAATGTTATTTATTTTATATGAAAACAATTTACGTCTAAACACTGTTGCGGTTCCTGCGTTCTGTTTTATGGTTCCATTTTTTGCTGTTTTTGTCACACCACCCAACAGAACAATAAGCCATTACATAAATATTGAAATATCTGTCGGTATATATGGAGATGTACACACAGTTCCAGTGTACTGGTTATGTACAGCTTAGTGTGAGGGAGAGTTGATATTTGTTAGTGTAAATAAACTGAGCAGTGGTGAATAAGATGGTCCGATATTTCGTATCTATAGGTTGAGTGCTCCACGTTTTGGACGTACTGAAACAAAAAAAAACAATGTTCATGCTAAACTGTCGAACATATTAGATGTATTCCCTAAAATTGCCGCAAAGGTAATTAATGGCTCATACGTGCTTAAAGGTTACAAGTTCTATCTCAATTTATTCACCAATAATTACTAATAGAAAGATTTTTTTACAGAATCAAAGCCGGAATTGGTGTATTGGTTTTCTGAACAGACACTTCAACCAGGACCTAGTGTGTCATTAAAGTGTGTGGCAATGGGTCATCCACCGCCACAATTTACATGGCTCCTTGACGGTTTTCCCATACCTACAAATTCAAGGTAAATAATTATAAGCACATAATGTAACATTTCATACTAAGTCGATACCAAATATACCGAAACATATTATGAATATCTAAATAAAAATGAAAAACTCTTTTCAGTATATCTATCTCAAGGTACAGTATATAATATTATGTGTATTTAAAATTATTTATCTATCAAAGTAGAATCCGAAGTATGAAGCGTTTCGTAATTATTATTCATAGTTTAATAAGTACAGCAGATATTAGATAACCTATGCGAAATTCATTATATGTATGTATCTACATGAAATTTAAAAAATGATTATACAAAAAAGGTGTCTACTTTAATTGGAGTATTTTTCTAATTGTAATGCTTTACAAATAATGGCTTCGAAAATATTTCATCAAATATCTCAATTTGCAGTCTCTGAAAAAGTACGAAAATATTTATAGAAAATTACATACTTACATATATATTATATACCAGCTGTTACCCGCGATTTCGTCGGCGTGGACTTTATTAACACCGTCACTACCTTCTTAGGGGTCTTTGATATTTTCAAAAACGATCACACTCATTATTTCTTATACCGGTTTTTAGGTGTCCCCTGAATTTCTAACAGCAAAAAGTTCTGATGTATTTGTCAATCTTTAATTTATAAGAAAATAGAAAGTAGAAGGTGGCAGAAATAAGTTACTATTTAATTTATTATCAAATTTACAGTAATGTTTTTCTGTACACGATATTAGCCGTATAGCCGTCGGCGATCGAAACATAAAGTTTCCTAGGATTGCTAACACGTGACAGAGCCACATAAAGCTGACCGTGCGAAAAACAGCATGTACTTAAATCCACACCCGCAACTTTCAGCGTCTGACCTTGGACTTTATTAATTGTCATTGCGTAACACAGGCTCACTGGAAACTGGACTTGTTTAAAACTAAACGGAAAATTGTTCGGAATGAGAGGAATCCGGGGTATAAAAACACTGTCACCTACTCCGCACCCTGTTAAATCTCCTGTTCTATCACGTTTCGTTGTACATTAGTCACTTTTAATTTGGTACCGTTACAAAGTTTTGGTGGGCTTAGATTTCTAAGGAGCATTATACGCCGACTTTTAAATTTATCTTATGAGTTGGCATTATAGGAGCACTGAGAAATTTTAAAAACTACTGGATAGTATAACTCTGTCAATGGAAATATATTCTACATTATCCCCCGAAACAAAGCTCAAAATGCCAACGTTTGTTGCTATGGCTTGGTTGTTTCGTGGTGTCAAATAGCTCTTTTGCAAAGTCAGGAATTTTCGTAAATTGCTATTTGCGTTGCGTTCCCATACACAGATGGTATGAGGTCTCATATTAATGAAATTGTGCAACACAAGTTTTCATGTAGTACAACTTTTCCTCGTTCCTGCGGATACACTCCATTACCAATCTCAAGTAGCAATTCAGAAAACTCCTGTGCATTTTCGTGGCCTCCGATTCGCGCTCGCATATTTATTGTCAAATGCATAGGGATGATATAGTGCCACAGTCTAAAACTCTTAAGACAGGCTCTAACTTCATCAGCCCTTGTTCCACGTGGTATAACAGCCAAATTTTGACGAAAGTCGCCTCAAAAAAGTATCGTAATACCACCAGTGGGTTGGTCATTTTGCTTGATATCACATAATGTTCTATCTACTGTTTCAACCGCTTTACGGTTTGCCATTGTGCATACATCCATACAATAAGATCACGTAAAACTTTAGCTTTATCGCTGTTTCTAGAAATATTACAAACAGGGCTCTCTGTTCGGTCTAAGTCGATCGGAATTTTAAACATAGTATGGGCAGTTTTTCCTCCTGGTAACAAAATGGCTGCTATGCCCGATGAAGCGACAGCAAGCGCAATTTTACTTTGGCTTCGTACCTTCGCCAAAATCACTTCGGTAAGAAAAGTCTTTCCCGTTCCACCGCAAGCATCTACAAACAGCATTTCTCCCAAAGCACTGTCTATGCTGCGACACACTTGATCGAAAATTAAACGCTGTTTTTCAGTTAGTCTCAAAACATCAGTTTATAAAGTTTCAGCCAGTTCTACTGGATCATAGTTTATTTCCATCGCATAATCTCTATTGATGCGTTTACCGTAAATGATAGCTCGGGCATGCCATACTGAGAAATAGGATTACCCTCAATAGATAGATATAACTATATCTTGAATAGCCAGCAAACAACGATTCAAGTGACTTTCACGTAACCTCTCACTAATTGCGTTGTCATTAGTTAGTTGTGTGTGCTGAAAAGTCCTCGGCTAATTTGTCCTGATATTTATGCTACAACTGTGCGGCATCTGAAAGCGCACAGAACACCAATACAGAACATACTGAAAACAAATGGCGCAACCGATGCGCTTTCACTAATATTAACTAATACTCGCTTAGGACAAAATGTCATCACAGTGGTGATCACCATCTAGTAAGTGACGTGCCTGTCAAGCCTCTTAGTAAGCAGGGTATCCAATATTGTCTACGTTTCTGAGCTCGGCAAAAAAAGTAGGCCATCAAACAGTGTGCAAAAGCAAGCGCAGGTAAAAGCATTCAGAATTATTCGGATGCACAGTATAAACTCTGCCAATAATCTGTATTTTAAAAATACCTGGTTCATTATCTACAGCTGTTCCACGTCTTCTGCGATTAAAAATACCCTGTTGTTTATTATAGATATAATATGATCGAACTTCGTTGCATAAGAGTGACTTAGCAAATGCCTCTGTTTCACAAATTTGAAAGAATGCGAGCAGAGTGGTTCGTCTTGGATTTTCTAAACGCTCCGTCACATTCTCAGGGTTGAAGTTACACCCTTTGTCAACCTTCAAGATGTACATCAAGATGGATAACGGGTGATATTGTTATTTGTGAACTCCACTGCTTGGTCACCGCCCTCGTTCACATATTTACGTATATATTTTATGGATTCGACACTGTTACATACCTTACGTTACGACCTTGGTATGAGCTTGTAATGTTCTCGATAATACCGGTGAACAAGGTAACACCCGTCTATTATCCAAATCTATTTCTCGTGTGTCCAGCCATAGCTGAAACCCTATTTAATATGATTGATCATATAGATCTGACATCAACATACATTATAAAATCAAAATCTCCGAAACTGTCCAATTTTAGACTTTATATTCTTTTTCAATCATCATTTTACGGACCATAATATGTAGTTAACTAACGTTTCAGCCAATTCAACTAAACCAGCCATTCCCAAAGTGGGCGATAACGCCCCCTTGTGGGCGCTGCAGGCCTAAAGGGGGGCGGTATGAGACCCAGAAAAAAAATGAGGGCGTTGTGTAGAGGCCTGGGGGGTGATTTGTAATGTCATTTAGCTAGGAGGCATCTTAGACAACGACTGCATGAGCTCTCGACTCAGTAGACAAAATAAGTTTGGGAACCAGTGAACTAAACGGTTATTTTATATCATTTTTATCGAACAAATGTTCGACGTGATTCTTTAAATTGATATTACTTTTTTATTTATGAACTGATTGAAATAAAACAAACACTAAATTTTAAGTGAAGCTTACCACAATACATAAGTGAAAACCGCACCCAAACCGGTTAAGCCGTTTCTAAGATTAGCGTGCACAAACGCACAGACAAACAGACCAAAATTCTAACAATCATTGTTTTGGGTTCTTTTACGTTGATAAAGGCCCCCAATAATAGTTTTTCTCATAAATCTTCCATGTACAGACAGTGATCAGTTACATTTTCATTATATGTAAAGATATAGATTAATCTCAAATCAGATAAAATCGTTGTAATCAAAATTATATATATTTGCGGAAATCCGTTTCATATTCAAATTATTTCATTGATTCCGACACATGTTTCATTTCTCAATGAAACACCCTCAAGTTACAGTTTAGATTCGGTCTATTACCCTGTATGATAACGATGTGTAATGATGCGAAGTAAACTCGTTCCTTTGGATTTGTTTCGTTTAAAATCAAACCAAGCTCGTTGTTGTTGTTGTTTCGTGTAAAATAGGTACCTCATACTTCATTACATTAATGTAGTTAAGTAGAAAAATATTATGAGTGTTATAGAAATGATAGACCCTTAGGTGCAAAGGTTAGAACTTTACTCTGAATTGACTTATTGCATGGATATTAGATACCGGGTAATAGTATTATATGTCTGAATAATTCCTGGATTCTAATACGTTACGAGCTTGTGAGGCACTCGTGTACAAGTTTAGTGTTCATTTTGTTACCGTGCAGTTGGCTGAGTTTTTGGAGATTGTTAATTTGAAATCATTTCATTCAAAATGTATTTTAGTATTTTACCGTATACAATATATCGTATAAAGCAATAAAAAACACAAAAGAGTATTTGTAATTACCTAATATATTTATTACACGGGAAATAGCTCTATCTTCTCTAACGCTTGTCTACTTCGCCATAAGTAAAAGCGAGACAATGCTATTGTTTCGTTGCTTCGAATAGGCAAGTTCAATTTAATATGCGACAATAGACTTGTCCACGACGTTTTAATTTTTTGTATTATATAATCCAATATTAAATTGGGTATTATTTTAATTAAAATATTACACAAATGTAAAATCATTCAATTGATTACTAATTAACCGTTATAACTACGAAGTTAAGTGCAATATGCATCGTTGTTCACTACATAGCGTCAGTGCATGTGAGCTATTTGTGGTTACCGAACCGCAATTGAGTGGAACATAACAATCAATCTAGTACTATATAGATATCGTTGATTAATTATTTCTTTTTATTCGAAACTGTAGATTTAGATTTCTTTGTAGGAGCAGCTAGGACCACTCTGTCATCACTTTTTAATGTATTGCAATCAAGCAAAAATTAGGCGAAAAGAGAAAGTAATCAACTGCTTTATTCGTTGTTTCTGATGTCATTGATTGACTAAGCATCATACGGATTTTAATCTATAGGATATACCACACCTATTGGCCATGGAGGGAAAGTAGGTACCTACTTTAAATACCGAAGATAAAAAATTTCACCTTAATGGAGGCTTCATTTTAAAAAAAGTATTAAGCGAGCCTTCAAAATTAATACCGCATTCGAAGATCGAACCATCCAAATGTAAAAAAATCACCTGTATTTTTGTGATAAGTACCCTTCGAAAAGATAAATCACAACTAATTAAAGGTTGATCATGAATTAACACACTATACTGTTCAGGAAAATAAAAAAAATACTTTTTCCTATTACTTTTCCATATTCCTTTCAATATCTTTTCGACCATAATCTTTGCCCGTAATACTAATTAAAACTTGCCTCTGAAAATAAAGTCAACATAAGCGAAATTTTTTGTCTTCAATATTTAAAGTATCTTCTTCATCTTCAAGCATAATCTTTACCTTTCTAAGCTACAGACACCCGGTATATTTAAAATACAGCTCTCAGTGAAAATTTGACGAACGTGTTTAATGTAAACCAATATAGGTACATCTACATGTTTATTGTTTGTAGATTTGTAGTGGGGCAACATGTTACTCTCCAAGATGACGTCGTCAGCCACCTCAACATCAGTCGAGTGACAGAACAAGACGGCGGTGAATACTCCTGTGTTGCAACTAATGTAGCTGGCAAGGCCGCCCATGCGGCAAGAGTCAACGTTTACGGGCTGCCATATATAAGAGAAATGCCTAAAGTTACTGCCGTGGCTGGTAGTGATTTAATTATAAAATGCCCCGTGGCTGGATATCCTATTGAGTCCATCAGTTGGGAAAGAGGTGAGTTGATTTGCGCTAAATTATAATTAAATTGCTTTAATATGCTTCCAAGGAAAATAAAAATGTAGTATGTTGTAATGAAGCCTTAGTTTGAATTGCCAATGTACTGGCAATCTATCAAAAATCTGTTTATCCCGAAGGGAAAATTATGTGAAAATATGTATGTATACAAATTATCTTAATTTGTTTCCGTGCTTGTCTTGGATACAAATAAATGTTTAGAATGTAGTGTTCATCTTTCCGCGTAGGCTGTAAAAATCTGCGAAAGAATAGGGTTTATTGCCGATAAGGAACTTGAATAGCCGATGTTGCAATGCTAGTAAATTCTCACTATTATTAAGGTACTGTTTTGCCAACTATAAGCCCAAAGACTTAAAGTCGAAGTATCGTTGTTAGTAATTTGTTCCAAAACACGAAAAAACGACCGCCTTAGAATCGCCTCACTGTGTCTATCTGTCAGAATCTGTTTCTCAGAGATATAAGCAGTTGAAATGAATAATAGAAAGTACTTAAAGACAGACATTAACGCAACATGAACCTCAAAAACTGTGTTTTTGAGTTTTCATGTTGGGAGTTAATTTGAAATAATTGATTTAATCGCGTGATCCAGTGATATACAGGATGAATTTTTTCGCATTATGCAAACTTAAATATAATGATCTGTGATGAAAATAAAAATAAACGTATTTTTTTTTAATGTCGTTCAGTACTAAAATCATAAGTTATGACACCACAAAGTTGTTTTAAAATAATCGCGACGTTCAAGCGCACCTAAGCTCAGCTGGTCCGCACGCCGCCGGGTCGTTCACCTCATTCATAAGTTGCAAATTTTTCCTTCATACTTTCACGGGCTTAGGACCGTCAAAATGCAAAAGGGTTGTTCGTTTTTTTGTGATTTGAATGTAACTAATAATTGATTAAAAGAAATTTAATAAACAACTTGTTTAAAGTAACAAAATCAGATAATAGCTTTTGCATTCAGGCGTATTTAAAAAATTTGAATCAACTTATGTACAATTATAAATAATTAAAAATGAAATAATCGCCTATTCACTAAAAATCAAACTTAATTATACTTTAACAAATGTTCGAAATGCAATCCATTTCTTTCTATACAAAGTCTAGCACGTTTTTGTACATTTTCTTTTAATTTGCTGAGCACTAAATTGTTATTTTTCACTTCGTCAAACGCACGTACTATAAGCACTTAAGTCTGCAAGGCTTTGAGCCTCTTTGAGCCAAATGTAACACCGCACCATCACGTAATATTCGCGGTGTACCTACTCGCGCACGCGACCAGCGGAATACAGGAGCGAAAAATAAAAACGATCATATCACACAGGGTTGCGCGGACGACTGACGCGACTCCCTGTGTGCGCGGCTCAAGCGCCTACCACCCCCTCCGCTACCCCCGTGCGACGTTCCTAGGAATTCTGTGCGACCTACGTTCAAGGGCGTGGCCAACCAAATCTAAATTGAAAGTCATACAAAATTGAAAATACCTACTAGACTTTGTTTAGAGAGAAATGGAGTTTGATTTTAGTAAAGGTGTGATTATTATATTTTTAATTAATTAATTGTTACATAAGTTGATTCCATTTTTTAAAATACGCCTGAATGCAAAAGCTGTTATTTGATTTTGTTACTTTAAACAACAGTTTATAAAATTTCTTTTAATCGATTATTAGTCATCGAAATCACAAAAAATCGAACAAACCTTTTGTAATTTAACGGTCTCAAGCCCGTGAAAGTAAGAAGGCAAAATTTGCATCGTATGAATGAGGTGAATGATTCGGCCGCCAGCTGGTCCGAGGTGCGCATGAGCGTCGCGATGATTTTGGGAAAATTTATGATTTTATAACTTATGATTTTTGTACAAAGCGACCCTAAAAAAAAATACGTGTATTTCTATTTTCATCACAGACCTTAATATTTAAGTTTCCGTAGTGCGAAAAAATTCTCCTGTATAAAATAAAAGTTGTTTATATTAGGAGGCTCGATCACTATTTTTTTGTCTCACTGTATTCCTTGAATTTCGAACAAAAATTACTCGGAAAAGTTAGTAACATATTTCTTTCACACATATTATATTTATCATACAGCTAATACCCATCCCAGAGGGAATGAAGTAAACCTTTAGCATCCGACCGTCTCATTCATCACAAAATCTTACATACCAAAAAAAAATACCTAACTCATCAACATATTTCTATTAATTTTTAACAATATTTCTATAATATTCGCTACTTTAGTGGTAGTACAGAAGACAAAGCACTCAGATATTCAAGAGAATAAATGTTCTATTAATTGGGGTTTTTTTTTAATCTTATAATAGTTTTTACTCATAAAAGTACGTTGTTCAGCACAGATTTACAAATACTTAGGTCATGTTACATTTTGTTACATAAATTACAGTTACAATAAATATATCAAAAGAAGTATTTCACGAAACTAACCGTGATAAATTTTTTTTGTACAATTCTCCGTTGAGAGCGAAGGCAAAGGGATCTATGCTCATAACGACCGATGTTTTCAGTAATGAAATGATATATTCTCTATTTAATTTCACTTAATTGTCGACATAATATATTTTAATATTTCTTGGAGTTTCTGGAGACAAATCTGGCGACAAACAGGCAGTCTTTCTAATAGGATCCACTGAGACGGACACACTAAAAAAATCTCAACATCGCACTACTAAATAAGCACTTATTACCCCAATTCTACATAATGAACAACAGCGTAGACACTTGGGACGCAAAACTACGCCAATTTTACATCACAAAATCTTCTAGAAATAATTCTCCAATAATTGAAATAAACGCCCAACCGCTCTCCATGAAATCCCGCCAAAAACTCCCGACCATGATAAAAGAAAGTTGATCATTTCTTTGTTCAAGGCATGGCGAACAGATTAGCGCATTTGCTAATGTCACGTATTAATAAGTAGGATCGCTAGATAAGTTAAACGGTTAGGCAACGCAAAGCACACGTCACAGTATTGGTATAATTCATGACGAAGGCATCAAGCATATTCGAAGTAAGTTAGTTTTTTCTTCTTATCGTAAAACTTCTCCAGTTAAGTGATAGTTAGCTTCACCGAAGTTATAAAGGACTTCTTGGAAAAGCGCGAGAACTTCAGCTACGCATGTTTATTTAGACCATTCTTTTTGCTTAAACAAAACATTAAAACACAATATAATGGGAAGGAAAGTAAGGCGGACCCCACAGGCACAACGGTCCACCTTTATTATTTTACAACTAATAGCGCCACCTAAAATTGAGTTACTTCAAGAGATAGTATGATAGTACTCCATGTACTCGCTTTCGGTCAGTGTACTAAACGCCGTCGACCGCAGCAGGTAAGTACATTTTTTTGTGTTTTGATGTCAAATTAACTATTTTCGAATGGCCTATAGTTTGTATTGGTTTATAATAACATGTTCAAGTGGTCTGTGTGCAATGTAACTTATGATTGATTAGCCTAACATAATATGAATCATAAGTTACATTGCACACAGATCAAACCTTGTGGACAATAGTGTCACCTACAATCTCGAAAGGAATTATTGTTGTTTATACCCGAAAGGCAAAACGGACCAAGGTACCGTTTTTCCTTCAATATAACAATTTTTTTTGGTTATCGAATTGTTTTTTTCCTTTCTTTTTTCTAGAAAATTCTTGGAATGAATATAACATAAAAAATACGACTATTAAAGTTCATTTCAGAGAAATAGGCTTCAGTAAAGCATATCTGATCGATGCGAAGTACCAAAACCTACACTAAAAAGGAAATTGGAAAACAACAGAAACAAAAAAGAACAGAAAGGAAGTAAACAAGCTCAGAAAGTTAAAAAGGCACATAGTTTCGATGATAGAGATGGAACAAAAGCAATGAAAAAAAAAGCAACAAAGAAGAGTACAGTGACGACAGAAAAGAAGGTAAATGTTAAAAAAATAATAATCTCAAAGAAAAGAAAAGCAAGAAAGAAGTCTAACATAAGGAGATCCATGAAAAAGAAAATTAACAGTCCATCCGACAACAATGATGCTGAGTGTCGTCCTTACTGCTCTCATATGTTTTCTAAAACGAGTGGAGGATGGGTGCGGTGTCTAAATTGTCACTTATAGACACATTGTACTTGCGGTGAATGAAGCAATATTTTTTGTCTGTGAAAGATGTTCCAGCATTGTTTTATGGAAGTCCGTTTTGCCTTCGTATGCGGTCCGTTCTGACTCACCCATGAAGGTAAAACGGACCAATTTGAATTTTCAGAAATCATCTAATACCTGTATTATCTGTGATTTTATGTAAGTCTTAATTAATATGTAACGTAGAGATTAAAGTATTGATTAGTTTTATCCTTAATATATTTAACCCTAGAACCCTAACATTCCCACGTACCCCTTTAAACCTAACCACTCGTCGAATCGCATTTTTGGATGTGTTTATTTTTATATAAATTTATTTGTTTTCGTTATTTTTAATTCACACATGTATCAGGTTTATATTTTATTACGAAATAAAACAATTTTTTTAAATATTTATTATGTAATTATTTCTTTTTACTTATCTTTATAAAGGCTTTTTCGAGATCAAAAATGACTACATATTTTAAAAAAATTAAATAAAAAAATAACAAAAATCAGCCTTTTCCTCTTTGGCGAACTTAAACAATAACATAATTATTATCCTAAAAAAGTAGAAAATTATTTTTTTGCAGCGCAATTGGTACAAAAATCCACTTTGTGTTCTCCGCAAATTGCGAAATTGCACTTTGAGCAGTAAGACTTTGTCATGCGCCTTTTTTTGTAGGAACAAAGGCCACAAACTTTTCTTTTTCTTGTGTTTGATGTCTCTACTGGTTGAGGATCATTAGAAGTGGAGGTAAATGGACCTTGAACTTGACCTTCACCAGTTTTTTCACCCAATACAGCTTGAATATGGTTTTTTATGTGTGTTGGCATTGTGCGAATTTCCATTCTAATTTTAAGCCAGGGTTCTGTCAGTTGCGAATGTAACTTCTTCATAAAATCTCGTCGACTCATAACTCTTTGTCCCAATGTAGTGCATTATGGCAGTAAATGATGTAGCTGTTGATGCATGAGATATTTATCATGCCGTAAAATAACATCGTAACAAAACATTGATGTACTTATGTTTCTAGATCGATTGTTCTTTAATTCTTCAGGGATTTCTCTCTTGTTAGTTCACAATGTCCCCACGACTGTCAATTTATAAGGCTGCTGAAGTAACTGCTTCGCTAGTGGTATCGACGTGAACCAATTATCCATGGTTACGTTTCTATTCGTACCCTGAATACAGCGAGTAAGCTCTTTCACGAAGTATTCTCCCAAAGGCATACCTCCCGTATCAGTTCCTTTGCCAAGATATGGCGAACAATCGATCATGTATCTCGTACCACTGTCACACATCATTTCCAACTTGATGCCATATTTTGCAGGTTTATTTGGAATATATATTCGAAACTTACATCTGCCTCTAAATGCCAATAGGTAGCTCTTCAATAGTAACATTGGTTCCCGGTATATAATTTTGTCGGCACTGAGCTATGAGAATTTCCCATATATCTCTTATAGGCGTAAAAGGATCGTCTTTTTGCTGTTGTAAGCGAAACGTTTTATCGTCGAAACGAAGACAAGGCAAAAGGAAGTCACATCTTTCTTTGCTCATACATGACACATATCTAGTACCAGAAAACTCTGTGTTGAACAATTCATCAAGAGTTAAATGGTTGTCTTTCAAAGCTGCAGTTAGCACCAAAATACCAATGAGTGCCCTGATCTCTTCTTTGCTAGTCTCATTCTGCATAGATGTAATTTGCTGATAGGTTTCCTTTTTTATTGCAATTTCTGAGTTTGTCCATTTAACAATTTCTTCAAAAACTTTGTCAGTCATGAATTGGTCGAATAATAAAAGAGGTTCTACCATACCTCTTAGACTACGAGTTGGTCCTCTGGCAACCCGGACAATATTTATTGCAGATGTTCTGCCTGAGGTGCGCCCTTTCTGCGTTGCCCAAACATAGCCATTCCGACCACGAATATTAGGTTGTGACAAGTTCAATACACCAAGGTGTTGACTCGATGGAGCAGGAGGAGTCTCTTGCTGTGCTGGAGTCAACACACGTTCTTGTGACACAGTAGAAGGAGAGTAGGAAGAGTAGGAGAAGGAGGGTCGTCCTGGGTGTCACTTTCTAGATGTTCAATCTCCAGATTATCTTCTTCTTCGCTGCCAGAAGAATTCTGTAATGGGTTGTCCTCATCCTCTTCTAATAACAATCTCGTAATATGGGCATCGGATAGTGTTTGTGATGAATCCATGATGAAAACTACAAAACAAGTAACACTTCTATTTACCAAAAAATATACACAAAACCTAACCATTCGTCGAAACGACGAGCATTTTCGTAATATTTCGAAAAATTGTGAACTTACCGACTGAACACCTCTCGGAATACCTCTCGAAAGAGCGTGGTGGGCACTGAGTTGACACGACTTTACTTTACTTTAAAACTCCCAAAAATGTAAAAAGTAGAAAATCTAAATAAAATGACAACCTCACTCCTCTCGTTCCCGCCAAAAAGTTCCAATTGATCATTTATAACATCATGTTACGTTTTGTTACTTTTTTTTCATCTAAAAATCATTTGCATATTTCCCGTCTCTCCATGTTATTTCCATAGAAGTCGTTCAGAAAGTTTCGAAAAAATCGTGGACATTAGAATAGGGTTTATTATGGAAGAATATTAAATAGGTCACATACTATTTTTACGTAATGAGAAAGCTGTACAACAAACATTAACTTTATGGTTAGCTGTTGATAACAGTAACTATAATAAGTATAAGACTTGAACTTAGTCTAGTTTTATTTTGGGCATCATTGCTTTATTCATCCTGGAAGGGAAATTGTATTACGTTACCGTTATAAATTCGGTGTATAAATGAAAAGTGAGTTTTTAAATAAAATTATCTTGATATTAATATTGTTATGTATTATGCAGCAAGTACGGAGGGCTATAAAATATTTTTAACGTATTATAAAATAAATTTAATTTTGAAATATTTTTATTTTAATGCATTTCAATGATTAAAAAATGTTGGTGCTCTATTCCAACTTCTAATTAACATTGCATCGCATATTTTAATGAGCAAAAAAAAAGTATATGTAATATATATTTTATATGAAAGTTATTATGTACTATGTGTATCACGAATATTTCATAATTTCTAACTATTAGGTAGGACCAAGATCGATTCGATGCCAAACGTTCCAATATTTGCCGGTTATTTGGCCCGGTTCCTAATAGTACTTGAGCCAAAATGCTATCACAGAATATGAGAGTGAATTAATTGCACAAGAGCACAAGAAATATAGAGAATAAATATAAAACAGAACTGTCTAACAAATTTTCTTGTGGCTTCATAACCATTCTAAATGTCAAGTAATTAATCAGCGTTTACCTACATACCTGCCTCTATATCTGCATACTTTCTCTTTTATTTCTTACCCATTAAATTATGATTATGTCTATGTTATACAATATGTACGCAATGTAAGTAAAATGAACACAATTTAAGTTTAAAAAAATGAACAAAATTTAACAGCTTGTTTTACTAAACAGTCAAATAAAAAATTATCAACTTTCTTTGGACATCTAAATCTAAAAATGTCTCTACAAACTTTGTTTCTATATTAAGTTCAAACAATGATTTTTTATTAAATTCTAATCTATTTCGATAATCTACAAGTAAAGAAACACCTCTACCAATCCACACTAAGCTTTATGAAAGAACGCTCTCACAACCTCTTTATTTCATTTTAGAAAATAAGGCGTGCGTCCGACGGTGAGTCATAAATGAAAAATATCCACCTTGAAAATTAAAAAAGAAAGATGAAAGTAATATCCTATTTTTATCAATAATGTACTTACTCGTACATAGTCTTACCATCTAGTATACTTTTAATATATATGTACCTATGTAATATACAGGTAAGTCACGAAATTGAGTTTGGTCGCGTATTTCGCAAAAGTGAGAACATTTCAATTTTCGCCTCCGCCTACAAACATTAAATTGTTTTTCTCATTTCCTGAAGATAAAGTTAATAAGGCAATAGTCATACAAGGCAGTTGTCATATTTCTTAATATTAATAATATTGGACTTATGGAGATATAATTATTGAATATAAGCAGATATATGTATGTATTACATAATAATAGACTTCGGAAAGATAGCTCCATTATTATAAAAAAGGGAGTGTGAATAAAATAAAGATATTTCTTTAGATATCTACGCCTTTAATATTTCACATTTTGTAGAAGAAAATATAACCAAACTAAATGTTTTATTCACGTGTTAATGTACTCGTAACAGATTACTGTTAGAAAGCAAATTACTTAAACCAACATCTCTATATGTACATGGTATATATTACACAATAAGTAAAGAAAACCCTGTCCGATCCATCAAGGTATTTGAGATATGGTTCAATTTTTGTAGTCATTTTCAGATTAAGAGAAAAAAAATACCCAGAACAAAATAAAACAAAATTTAATTAAATGAGGAAACTAACACAGCAATACAGGAAGTGCGAGACTGTCGGGCATCGCCACCGATGACGACGTGACGGTGTTGTCATATTTTACAAAAATTTTGGGGTTACGTGTATTTTAGATTACAAAAAGTTCTTTTTTTCATGAATAATACAATTTTCTTGTTTTTTATTTGGGTAACTTCATTAGGATACCTACATATCCTTCTTTTGGATCACATATTTTTTCACGGATCACGGATTATCACGGATTTTATACATACTGTATATACTTACTAAATAGAATTTATATACGTGTTTGTACTTTCTTTGGAATAAACAACTGGTAATTAACGACAATTTTATCTAATAATTCTTTTTATCTATGTAGTTTATCTGTTTATATTATGTTGTTTTTGAATAGACCACTTCCATGACGGTCTGGGAGAGAAAGATATATAGTATTTGCCATAACTAACTATCTTCCTGAGCAAATTGTGAAAGCCGGCCAAGGGTAAGGGGTCATTATAAGGACCCTTTACAGGCGATTTCCATTTTGCAACCTATAAGCAATGATTACAAGCTCATATAACGGTGTAATTTTAATTGTATACCTTTATTTTCTTTCCACTCCGTATGAAATCTGGCGTGACGTCATACATACAAGTAGGTGGGTAATAAACTTATGAATATGAAATAATAAGGATTTTCCTAATAATGTAAATTAGCACTTTAAATTAAGAAGAATCAGAATTTTTATTACTTTTGATAATTTTACGTTTACTTACTTGTAAAAAATAAAAAAATGAAGAATTTATGATTACACAAAGAGAAACGTTTTGCTACTCGCTGTACGAAATGAAATGGCAGTTAAGTCGAAGTATCGCGTTACCCTCTCTTGCGGGGTAGGGAACTAACTTTGTCTTTACGCATAGCAACAGGTCGTTAAGAGAACCAAAGTTATCAAGTATAAAAAACGAAAACACGCATTTTAAATACATTTGAGGATTCAGATTTAAACCATGGTCTTCGGTGAAAAAATTAGAAAAATAAATCAGGTACATAACTCTCCATCACCTTCTCATACATGTAGGTACTTTATTTCAATATCTTTTGAAGTTGTTTATATGAAATGATATAGCTTCGGAAATAAACAATCCAAAAAAACACCCAATTATATTTGTTTTATTTTAAACATAACAGTTCACGAAAGAAAATTAAGTTTCATTTAACATACGCTTATGTTTTACTTTGAGTTAATAACTAATTAATCTGTGGTTGTACCATTAAAAAAGTTAATCCAGAACAATCGAAAACAGATGTCAGCACTGTAGATACCAAACTCTGTAATATCCTGACCGCAGAGAAAATTGCCTCTCGCAATCTAATAAGTGAACACCTTCGCGCAATCCTATTATGAACATTTTAAAAAAGATAGAACACTTTTGCTTTTCCTCCACTCAGAATTTTTGCAAGGAAAAATCGGTAAGAAAAATTCTTAACAAGCGAAATAACGAGCTTTTTGCTTTCGACTTTTTTAAATATACCTATGTACTAAATATACGTGTAATGTATATTTATAGATCTAAGGATATAACGAAGTAAACTCAAAATAAAATTGATGAATCTGTAAAAATCCCTCCTCTCGTTTAACAGAATTACTACGTAAGATCAAATTAAGGTAGGTACGGTCACTCCTTCGTAATTTTCCTTTTTCGCCGGCGACCCTTGTCAATAATGGAGAGCCTTATCTTTTTCATAGAGCACTCTCATTAAGCTGACCTAAGGTTTTTGATACCTGTATTGATAATAATGAAAGGTCAGCCACCTTTTAAAATGAAAAGATTAGATACATTCCGTAAAGATTCCGTGAAGAGACGTTTAAAATATACATATTTCAGAGAAACAGTAAGTACGGACGGCTATAAAATATTTCAAACGTCTTATAAAATTAACTTAATTTTAAAATATTTTTACTTTAATACATTTTACATAAATAATTAAAAAATGTTGGTGCTCTCTTCCAACTTGTAATTTATATTGCATCGCATATTTTAATTAGTAATTGACCGAAAGAATTGTTTCCAACTTTTGTACGTAGGTATATAATATATTATGTATGTGTATTCTACTTTGTATTGCAATTATTTTAGATGTTCTAAAACGAAATGACTGAAAATGCTCTATTTCAATGTTACGTGTCCAGTAAGATTAAATTAAAGCATTTCAGTTTCAGTTCATCTTTAGTTAAAATTGACTTTCATCACGAAAATCTAAAATATTTTCAATACGAAATAGGACACACGTAAATGTACATTAACTAGCTTATGTCCGCTTTTATCTATATCCATACTAATATTATAAAGAGGTATACTTTGTTTGTATGTAATGGATAAACTCAAAAACTACTCAACCGATTTCAAAAATTCTTTCACCTTTAGCGTTATCAGCGAGTAACTTGGGCTCTATTTTATTTTCAAAAAATTGAACTAGCTTATTGAGTAGCGAACCGCCCTGGGCGCAACCGTGGCGGTTCGCTAGTCTGGTGTGATATATATACCTATACTATATTAGATATTACGTTGTCATGTTATTTAAATCCTAAACTGTGTATGTACTTACATGTAGAGCACAGCTAAGAACCAACATCGAATATGCTTAACCAACTGTGGATGACGGGCTCGTAATCAAGAGATTCATATTTTAGGTTCACTCATAACCTTCTCTTGTTACACGGTTTATAATTTTTTGTATCAAGTTACCTTCTAAGGTAAGACAGAATAAACAGCGTGGATATAGTGATGTACAGTGACTCCGTTTACTTCGCAAAATCGCTCACCAATGAATTTAAAATATCTGAAAATTTTTGAGTTTATGACTTGCCTTGAAGCTGTTACATTCACATTTTTTCAAAATAAACGCTGTACCTAAAGAATTGACCAGCTAATATTTTGGTTGTATATCTATTAAATAAGTTGTAACCTGTAAGGGCAATAATGTCTTCAACCGTTAGTAAACCGTCCGCCATATCAGGGCGATAGTCATAAGTTTCTGTTTCTCAGATTCACCACCTTACACTGAGGTCCGAGTGTTCATGAAATTTTCTGATATTTTATTCACAACTTAACGTGGAAGAAATTCAAATCTTTTCTCCTTACAATCTAAAATCAGAAACAAGAATCAAAAATTGAATAATGGGTGTTTTCAACCCTCTTTGTTTTTTTAAGCTACCATACATTCTATGAAAAACGATACGAACAACTAAACAAACAGACATACAAAAGATTATGTAAATATTTATTTAGGTGTAAAAAAAACCAAAAGGCCGTCTTAGTCCTTTTTCCATATATAGGTATTTACTATGTACAATAGTGCGTAAGTTTGTAAGAAGTAAAAAAGAAATTAAAAAAATCGCATAATATGTAAAACATTACATATCTTATTCCTTAGTACTATCCTTAGTAATACTTATATCACATATTTAAAAAAACATCCTTATAACAAGAATTTTACATACTTACATTTATTCACGCCGTATCCCTAACAGAATATTAACGAGAATTTTAACTTTCCTTATTTAAGAGCTCTACCAGCCCTGTAACGAACATAGTGTAATGACATGAACTTATTACGTGCCTGGCGCGTTAGTTTATCAACCAGTACAGCTTTCATTGAAATCCCTTCGGTTCCTTTTTATTGAAGCCTTGAACCAAAAACAGACAAAAATTCTAAAAATGTTTGTTTTGGAATTAGACACACTTATAACAGGTACTGTTTTATTAAGCAATACTGAGTAACATTAGTGTAACATTTGACAGATGGCCAAAATCTCCCACTGAATCGTCGACAGAAAGTTTTCTCCAATGGTACGCTAATTGTAGAACAGACTCAAAGAGGAGACGATGCTGGCACATACACCTGTCAAGCAACAAATAGACAACGACATGCTGCCAGAAGAGATGTAGAAGTACAGATTTTAGGTCAGTATGTCATATTCTTAAGTTTTCATAAGATATCCCGCACCTAAACACAATCATCAGAATATATTACGAACGATTACATTTTATGATTTGTTTTCGTTATCGCATATCGAAATAGATGAAATAAAGGCTTTCTCATATGTTAAAAATTCACAAGAGACCTCATTAAAGACACTATATTTGATAAATTAATCAAATTTCTAAGATATATCTACATATGACTAGCGCGAGAAACATTAATCCAGAAACGTTTTAACGGCGCGCCTGTCGGATGTAGAGTAGTAGACATAAAATTTGGATATAAACTTTCTCATTTTCTGTAGTAAGCTTTAAAGCGCTGTAAAATCACAAATTCAAGAGAGGCGGAGTTACTCATCCGTAATTCATTAAAGTTAGCGCATTCACCATTCCCGTGGCATCTACCGCGCGTTAAACTTCAAGCTTTTCTCGGTTAATAGGGCAATAAAATTTAAATATAAAAATTTCAAATTAACTATCTACTGCATAAAACCCACCCAAAAGTGCTTCGAAGCGAGGCTTGTAGATTTCACATTCATTACGATTAAAAAGGCAACAAAGTAATCTATTAATAAAGTAGTATAAAGTTATTAACCTAATAAACTTGTATCTATTAATTTTTTTTCCTCAACAACACTTCGAGAGAGTTTGTTGTTTGAGATAAATAGTACTAAAAAAATAGAACACGAAACTAGGTAATAAAAAATGTATGTATTTCTATTTGATTCACCAGCATAGGCTAGATAATGCAAATTCCATTTCATTTTAACTGACGTCATTTTTAATACTTTCAGTTCAACCAAAGATCTTGCCCATTCAACCTCTAACTAATCTACTGCGGGAAGGCATGAGAGCGGCCATATCTTGTCAAATTTTAGAGGGTGACCTACCCATTGCATTTCGATGGGAGAAAAACGGCCAGCCTGTGACATCATCACCGTATGCACCTAGTGGTATAATAACAAGAAGAATGGATGAATATAGCGCATCTTTAGTTATTGAACACATTACCTCACTTCACAGTGGAAATTACACATGTATTGCGTCAAATATTGCTGGATCGGAAAGATTCACTGTTCCACTCACCGTCAATGGTATTGTATTCATATATATCGATTTATTTTCCATCATAAGTTATTTAGATATATTTAATAACACCGACATGTTTACTAATGACACAGTACCACCTCGATGGCGTTTGGAACCAAACGACGTTGCAGTGGCTGCAGGACAAGATATTACGCTACAATGTCAAGCCGATGGATATCCAAAACCAACTATAATGTGGAAAAAAGCTGTCGGTAAGAAATGTAATTTTTCACACGAATTAATATCGCTAAGGGTATGAATGTGGGATCTACCTTTGTAAAAGAATTAGTTACTCAAGCTTTTCACTAATTTAATAAAATGTCGTTTTTCTCATGACACGATTTTTCTCAACAAGTGAAATGTTTGGCGTTTAATAATTTGAATTCTGGTAGAGTTATGTACTTTCTGTCTTCCATTACACCTAGTCACTATACTTAATACATTTTACATGAATAGAAAATTTTACTCATTGACTAGAAATCACACTATTAATATATTGCTATTCAAAGTTCTTTGCTTTTCCCTATTTATATATTTTTTAATAAAGCCTCTTTGGCTTCTACATTTTTGTATATGCCCCAGGTAATACCCCTGGAGAATACAAGGACTTCATGTTCGAAGGCAGTTCAAGAGTGCTAGAAAACGGTTCTCTAGTGTTCGAACGAGTCGCTAAGGACAACGAAGGACACTACCTTTGCGAGGCAAGAAATGACATCGGTGCTGGATTAAGCAAACTTATTTTTCTGAAAGTTAATGGTAAGTTGAAACATTTTAACAACTACATCTATGCATGTACTCAGCTACATTTCAGATATGAGACATACACATGCAGACTCAGATCTATATAACAGAGAATAGTAATTAATAAGAATAACTAAGAAATATAGCAGAAATAAGAATAACGGATAAATTAGGAATGTCATTACTAGTATATTTTTGAAATTAACATTACAATACTTGTAGGTGTTTGTTTTCGTTAATTGCTTTCAATAAGTATTTTTAAAGTAACGAACTTAGTTTACATGAACAAAAGATGTATCTAGTAGGTAAGTACATACTACATACTAAAATAAAAATCAGAAAGACTATGTCAATACAATTATGTAAACCAAATAAAAATCATGTACGATTTGTTGAAGTGTTGGAAGAAAGAGATTTGTGTACGCGGTCAATACGCATATTGTGATAAGTCGGTACAAACGTGCAAGTATATTTCGTATTTACTAGGCTAGTTTGCTTTGGTTGCTTCAACAACTAATTATAATTAATTTATCTTTTGCATGTCCGTAGTATAAAACAACTTAAGACTCAAATGTATTAGACTATATACATATAATTTAATAAGTGCAAAAAAATATCATCAGCAAGAACCTTGGGAAAATTAAATAAAAAATTACGTATCTTATAAAAGTTATTCATAAAAAGTTCCTACAAGACCAGATGTTTGGTAAGTATGTTAACATAACTTAAAACTTTTTTATTATGGAGAGTATACTTTTTTATTATAAGAGTATATGAAAAGAAAAGCACCTTTTCGTTAAACCACGTTGAAAGTTGTGGAATGTCTTGATATGTAGGTACCGTCGCGGTCGTCGCGATGAGCTTCAAGCGAAATGGGGACAAGCGACCGTACTCAAATGAAAATTCTTTCGCATCATTATTGCTTTGTGGAACTTTAGCCCCACCACCAACCTATCCTTAACATTGAAAAGAATATAAAAATACATGGAGATGTGGTTAAAAATAATAATTCCTGTTCAGACTTCTATAAAAGCTTTTATATGTTTAACACGCTTTTATTAGCTTCACTTGTAACTATCTAAAAAATCTTGGAAGTTATAGTCGAATCAAATAACGGTCGAAGTCGAAATTTCGATAATAAGGCTGAATTTTTGATATAATGTACATAAAAGTGTTTTAAACATGCATGTACAATTTCAACACGCTCCCGCCTTCGTCGAAAAACAAACAAAAAGAAGTCAGAAAAACGTTGTATTCTAAATTACTCTACAACGGTAAGTCATAGACAAAAGAGTTCTAGGCAAAAATTATAGAACGCAAAGTTATACGTAAAATTACTTTTTTACCTTTTTGTCGTGTCATATTAACGGAGTTAAGGCGGTTTCAAGCACAAGTAATGAGAAATATCTTGAAAACGTCGTAGAATCGTAATAAACTATTATTTTTCAACTTGTTTTTTTGTAAACGATCACAAAACGTTATAATTTCTTTTCGCATAAAAAGAATTTTCATATTTTTGTTAAAAAAAAGTTATCAGCACATTTATTTTTTAATCTACAATTTTAATATTATAATGGAATATTTTTTGTTATTTTTTATTTCCATTGGATTCTTTGTAAAATTTACAAAAAATGCTTTGGATCGTTTATTGTAACTATTATAGATAGGCAGATAACATCAAATTTATCTTCTTATAGTCCAGCAGTCGAACAAGGGTTAAAATCGAAACGAACAGAAGTAGACGTCTAAAATTTTGAGGTACATTCGTACATACATATCTTTACGCTGTATCCCTAACGGGGTAGTCAGAGAGGATGGAGCGCCAAGCGTCGCGGTTCTTACATACTTCTTTCGCTTCCTCAAATCTCATCATTCTCCTTACACATTTTCGCCTAGGTATGCGAGAGCTTTTGACATTTCCATCTGCTAACACTCTGGCTATTTGATCTTCATAAGTCAGCCTTGGTCTTCCTTGGCTTCTTATACCACTCACTTTCGCTCTGTATATTTTCTTCGTCAGTCTTTCATCACTCATTCTTTCTATGTGCCCGAACCATCTAAGCATCCCTTTCTTCATTTTTACAATAACACTGTCGCACAACGCTGTTTATAAATATGTTCTAAACGTACTCGTGAAGTTTAATTGTCCTAACTTCCTAGGTTCACCTGATAAAAAAGGGGGTGAAGCAAAGACGTTTTTAAATAGATAACTCAAAAAGGACATTATTTAATCGAAAAATTTTTTAGATGAAAGTTGTAAAACGCTTAATTATACAGAAAATTTTAAAATGTTTTTCCGTTGTAGATGCAATATTTATTTTTTTACAAAATCGTGAAATCGTCCGTGTTCCTACAGACGAAAGGAACCTCGACGTCGATAGGGATAACTGCGAGTGTAACCGGCATTTTATAATAAAGTAATTAGAGTATTTAAAAATTGTGGAACGTATGATTTCAGCGATTTTTTATAATTTTCTGTGGTATGTATAACGTTAACGGAGTTAAGGCGGTTTACAGCACAAGAAATGAGAAATTTCTTGAAAACGTCGTAGAACCATAATAAACTATTATTTTTTAAATTGTGTTTTGTAATCGGTTCACAAAAAGTTATTTCTTTTCATGTATTCACATGAAAAGAATCTATAACTTTTCGTTATAATTTCGACGTTTCTAGAAGTTTCGAGAAATTTCCATTAAATTTTCATAAATTTCTGGATTATCTAGATGGTTCTATGAAGTTTGTAGAAGGTTCTATGAGATTTTTATAAATTTCTATGCAATTCTAAATGGTTTTATAAGTTTTTGGATTGTTTTATAAAGTTTCTAGAAGTTTCGAGAGATGCGGTGAAGTTTTTCTAAGGTTCTATGATGTTTGTATGAATTTTTTAGAAAGTTTTGTGCGGTATCTAGAAGGTTTTATGAAATTTCTAAAATTTTCTACGAAGTTTATAGATGGTTTAATGACGTTTCAAGAAGATGCTATGAAGTTTCAATAAGTCGGGAAAACGTGATTCTTCAGTCTAATTCTACCAATTATCATTATATAACTATTATTTCTGTGTTTATAAATACTATATATATCTATAAACACTTACAGAAATAATAGTTATAGATATGTACCTATACATAAGAGCGGCAACCAAGACAGAAAGACAAACGTCCAGTTTCAGTAAAAAGCATTAAAAAATTAACAACGTAATTTATAAAGAAACACTCGAATGAAGTGTATGTTAAAAGGCATTTCAAATCTGACAGTACAGAAATGTGAGCAGTATCCAAAGCCAGATGCGATTAAAAAAAATTTTACCCCTTTATGTTCAAGTCCCCTAACTCTGTTAATATAATACATACCACAGAAAATCATAAGCAAAATTATCTGAAATCATATGTTCCACAATTTCTAAATACTCTACATATTTACAACACAGAATATACAAATTTACAATATAGCGTTTTACGGTTCAAAAATCAATCTGACACTGGTCTAATTCTCAGAAAATGCGTTTTCTCTATGTTTTCACACACTTAAAACTTCTAAACTCCTCTGATTTCACAACAGAGTTTACCTTCTCAGTAGTACAGTGGCTAGAGCGTAGAACATTAAATTAAATATTATTAAATAACTGAGCACTCGCATACCTAGGCGAAAATGTGTGAAGAGAATGATGACTTTTGAGGAAGCGAAAGAGGTGTGTAAGGACCGCGACTCCTGGCGCTCCGTCCTCTCTGACTACCCCGTTGAGGATTCAGCGTGAAGATATGTTATGTTATTAAATAACTGAAATAACTTTTTTTAAATCCCCCGACGGATTCTCTGCTCTGAAAAAATAAATTAAATATACCTACGCAATTTTATGAGTTGGACTAATTCCATGTGTAAATTATTTCTCTCTGGTCGGGGGACTTTAAAAAAAGTTGTTTAATCCTTTTCGATTACGTTTTAACCAGTGTGGGATTTTTCAAAATTTTCAATTTTTGTACTATTAAGAGACCACGTAAAGCTATGTTCTCTAAATAACTAATATCTTTATGTACCCAATTTAAAATACTAGAGTAAATTGTATCCATAACATAATTAGTTTCTGTTATATAAAATTATTATTACTACCCTCCCTATTTGTGTTACAACTTAAAGTACTATCAATAACATTTTTCAAGTCACGAAATTTGAAAAGTTCTCCTATAACTTTATATTTCTAAACGTGAACCGGTCCCTAACTTTATTTAATTCTATAGAATTCCGAGGCGGTCCCTGATAACTCGCTCAAATTGCTGAACTGGCAGCCTTCTATTGTATTCACTAAAATTAAAGGAAGTCCATTTTCTCGACCTTTTAAAACGGCCATGATGAGCATTGGGTGTTGCCACTACTCGGAAAAAATATATTTCAATAGACTTTCTTCCAATCTTATTATAACATTTAAGTATTTTATCATTTAAAAGTCGTTTGAAACCGATCCCAGCTGCTATTATAAGCAATAAGGAAACAATATATTCTTAGTTCATTCGATTATAGCGGCAAAGCCATAATTTGTACGTGTTTAAGCAGAAAACTCAATGACCGTACGTCACAATACGTCTCCTCTTTATTGGAAAACGAGACAGTTGGCTTCCACTAGAATAAGTTTACTGTGTACGTGTTTGTGTCGATATTGGCTTTTGTTAAGACGCAAATACCCTGAAACGTCGATTTTATACCCTCACCACAGTGAGTATTATTTATACTCGTTTATTGTAAACACACTTAAGCTTCTTATGTATGCTGTGTACACCTCTATTATTTTCGTTAATAACAAAAATATCCAGTAAGTGAAAAATGTTCAAAATGTAATTTCACATATAAAAAGAATTCTGAGACAATAATTGCGAATTATGCAAATGACAGCTGACTTGTTAGAAGCGTAAATATCCATAAAAGAAATCCCTGAAGTTCAATTCACAGCATTTCTCTTGAGACGGTCACGTCCACGACCAGTTTGTAAACACTTCCTTTTCCAAGCGTAATTGTATTTCCCGCTAGTTTATTTCGGTTTGACACAAGCTTTAAAGGATAAAGTTCACAGACGTGTTTGTTTTAAGCAGTAAATAAAGTTCTAAATCTCAGAACGTGGGATGTATGTATTTCTATGATACTTTTCAGTAAAATAAATATAAATAAATTATATAAATCTGTAACTTCTGTAAGTAATATAATATTGATATATTAACTTATAAGCACATGATAATACATATTTCACATTAAAACCAAAGAGTTCTTATTTTATTTTCATAATTTGTAGATAAGTAAAAATAAAGGTGATTTTTATTGGCTTGTAAAAAATGAAAACTATACAACATTCTATAAAGGACAAGTAAACGGTCTTTGTCTTTTCTCATGACATGATTTATTCAAAATGCAATAGTTGTAGTGTATCAACAATTTTACACTATAAATACAAATAGTAGTTCCGTTAAAGTTATAAATAAAACGCTTTCATTAAATTGATAAATTTGAGATAATGTTTGTAATTGAAATGTAAGCACTTCCTTTCTCACTAAATAAAATCTTGTTTGATTTGATTCAACAATACTTTGTTCTCTATTATAGTAAGAGTCGCTCGTATGTAAATCACAAACGCACATATTTAATATAGCCCTTATGCTTTTTAAGGAGCACTAAATAGACTATTTACAGAGGAAAAGAAAACACAAAAATAATGTTTCCGATTCCATCCTCTATTATATAATATATATTAAAATACATATTTTTAAATTAGCAGTAAATTATAACCGTACCATAAACAAAATAGAAGCCAATAAATAACGCGAAAACAAGCACGAGAAGCCACAACCGGGGCGTTCTAGTAAATCTCTTTTACCCTCGTCCAGGCTTTCTAGATTTTTTCACTCAGCAATTTTTTTTAATCATTTACCAAGGACTTTCCTTTGAAAATAAACACAATAGCGATAGCAAAGTACCAGCTTTAAATAAAGTTTCATAACAGGATATCTTCCAAACTTAGATGGGTACCTACTTATATTTGTAAAGCGAATTTATATTTACATTAAATTGTTTAAAGACAAAGCCAATTTCATTTAAATTAAAACCGAATTTTAATTTTACTAATGTACCTAGGTGCTAATTTATGAGTCGATCAATTACTTTTTGGCTTGGTCGCAATAGTTTCGAAAAATATTATTTTTAATTTATTTATTAAAACTGTAATGAAAAGATTAGTACGACATTAAGACATTGTACATGTATAAAATAATAACTTCTTGCCTATCGAGGCTGAGTTGCAATGAACATGGATATAATGCGTGTGGAATGCAAGTGCGGTTCCTGCAGCAAACTGAAGGACTTTAATATTTTAACTCTAGATGAAACTCTATATTGCGAGACGTCGTCGAGTCGTTATGAATGCAGTGTAGTTGCAACACGTGTGTGATGCCACTGCACTGCGTTTGATATGTCGTATGCATATCACACAGTATCACATGTTACAAGTCACTGTGTTTGCTGTAAAGAATCAACTCTCTTTCGTGCAGATGTGCAGTGCAATGTACGTGCAGCAAACATTATATATATATTTATAAATCCACTACCTAATAGGTACTACTACCGCAAAAATAGCGAAAAATTTCGAAATACTGTTAAAAATTAATTTAAATATACCTATTAATGGAATAGTTATATGACAAATATATTGTTCATGTATGAAAATAATACCTACGTAACTATCCTATACTATAATAATATATGTACATATATTATATAACTTCCGAGGAGATTTTGTCGAAAATTTTTAGATAAAAGAATTTGATAAATCCTTATATTATATGTCTTTTGAATTGTCTCCTAACATGACTTCTTCAAATTGTAATAATTGTAGTGAACGAACAATTTTTCACTATATATGAGTAGTAGTTCCGTTAATATTATAAATAAATAGCGTTTGTAATAGTAATCCAAAAAAAAGTAAAAAAGTAGTAAGAATCTAAATTGATAAATTTTATACATAATATATAACTCAAATAGACACAATATAATACAAAAAACGGTACGTAATTGACATGTAAACAGAATACTTTAAAAAAATTATTAAACGACATGCAGTACGACATTGCAATTAGCCAATACGTACATGTAAAAAAATACATAACATACAATACATACATAAAAACAACTAGGTACTATAAAATAAGCAACACAGCCAACACCATAATACAGTAATCTGACAGATACGTTAAATGGAAATCCATTTCCGTGTAAGCACGTGCGAACACAATGAATTAATAACGAAGATGCGACAGATGTAAACGGATAATTCCTACAACGAATTTACATTTGTTACGATTGTAAATAACATTTGATGTACTTAAATTGTATATAAAATATTAACAAGTTACACATTTCGAGGCTGAACTGCATTAAACGTGAATGCAGTGCGAGTAGAGTGCATGTGCACTGTGCAGTACCCGCAGCAGACGGAAACACATAATGTATGAAACTCTTATAATTACGTCATAGCGAATGTAGTGCAGTTGCAGTGTGTGTGATGCGACTGCACTGCGTTATATATGTCGTAAGCGTATCACACAATTTCATATTGTTGAAAGTCATTACATTTGTAACTGTCTTTTTGCAATTTAGCATGTTAAACATAATCGCCGTGAATATAATAAACTTATAAATACATGAGTTTAGTTACAAAATATTTTACTCGAAATCGATATTAACTGTAAAAGATTTAAAAACATGACCGGACCATGGACGTAAATCAAGAATGATTCGGCGTCGCCTATTCCATTAGTAAAGCACTTATCATAATTATTTATGTGTGCAGTAGAAACAAAGATATATTACTAATTTGTTTTAGCGAAATGACGCCTGATCAGCTTACTTTAGCTGCTTATCTATTGATAACATGAAGCGGAGTTCTTTTTTTTTACATCCTGGTAGGTGTTAAATGTATGTATAATAACGTTCATTTCTGCAGCGCCAGCTCGTTTTCCAATGAAGAGTAAAACAGTGCAAGTGACCGCTGGCGAAGCAGCACATCTACAATGTGCTGCTTCAGGAGACGCACCACTTGAAGTGAGCTGGAGGAGTCCACATCACCACACTATAGCCCACCATCTTGATCAAAGGTAATAAAAATCATTCCGCTCTATTTCTTTAACTACTATCTTTCTTTTTATGGTAACAATATTTTAAGAGAAAACGTTGAAAAATAAATAACTTAGTAAACGAATGGCTATTATAGTCTGTTCGATAAGTTGAATGGTGTTAATTCTTGATAAAGGTCCTAAAAATATGTGTGATAGCTTATTCGATTCAGAATGATGTCTAGAAAAATGTATTTTAAGATTTTTACAGCACATAAAAAATTGCAAGTCATTAACAAATTAAGATAAAAAAATTCACCTGTTATTCAAAAACTATTAATATTTAAGAAATTCAAAAATAAGATTTTTAAAGAGGAGGAGGAAATGTCCTAAGAAAGAGGCCCACCTCTCGGAACTCTACATCCATTATTTATAATTTTAATTTAACACTGAAAATAAGGCTCCGTGCAGCCGGTACAGCATGGGCGCACCGCCGCCGCGCCTCTGAAACAATTGAAAAGATAAAAAAAAATTTTGAAAAAGACTTTTTTTTAAATTATCATTTTGCCATGACAACAAAATAGTAAAAAAAAATTTTTTTTAATGTCATTTCGTCGTTTTTCATCATTTTAATGTCGTTTTTCTAATGACAAACTTGTCTATTTGTCTATAAAAAAAATATCAACAAATGACGTAAAAAAATTTTTCCAACGTTACCTAATGCCATTGTTAGATGCAAAAACAGCAACAACATAACATTTCATTAAAAAATTAAAAATTTCAAACATTTTTTCGACATTTCATTTTTTGTTAACTAAAAAATTTTAATACACAAAATATAAAACTTTTAAAAACTATTATCTCGTTTTCTTGTTAAGTATATAATATGTAAGAAGGGCTCCAAGAAGCAAAAAATTTTTAGGCCAATTATTTAAACTTTTATGTCGCGAAAACGTTTGTACGTTTGTGAAAACGGAAATCCGTGAAAAATTACTTGCTTAACAATTGTATAACTCTTTGAAAAATCAACATGATTTTTTTTCCAACGGGACTTTATTCTTTGAAATGTTCTGATGACGCCATAATTTTTTCAAATTTTAATATTGATATTTATTTGAATACTATAAAAAAATAATTTTACGTGGTATACTTTCTTCAGCGTCGCGCCACTGGAAAATGAAAAATTCAGGTTAGTTTCGGATCAAAAATCTATAATTTCACGAATTGAAATGTTTTTAAACTTTCACGACTTGTACACATCTTACAATATTTATTCACGGGTCTATGTCTCATTTATATTTTTAGGCTAAATACCTATTTTATCCCGCCGTTTCGACCGGATTGCACTGATCGTAGTCACCACAGAACACTGTTGTAGTCACGGGCAGACCGATGAGGATGAATGTCGTTTTTGTAGTGTGCGGTTTCTGGCAACTACACACACTCATTCAACACATTTTTTAATTTTCGTAATTGGAAAAACAAATCGCCATCTACTTAGACTCTATACATATTTCAGGGACAGTTGCAAGTGGTGCCACTTTTAGGACACTTAGTGCCCCTACATCAAGATATTTTACATTTCTTACGTATGGTTATCGTAAACTTGTTATATACGAATTTGACGTATACAATAGAGTTTTAAAGACATCTTCATTTGTAGTTGTTCGGGAACATTTTCTGGTATGATGTACGCATATTTCTGTAGTCTTCGATGCGCGACTCTTGTGTGTTTTCCGATAGCTGTCCAATAGGAAGCACTGCGAAAATTTTTGATAATGTTTTCTCCGTGTAAACATATCTTGTGAATTGAAGATGGCATGTACTACCAATTATATCTACCCACATATATTCTTGTAGTTTCCATTGCGCAATCGCCAAATTTTTTGGGATCGATCATCATTCCTGAAGAAAGAACTTGTAAAATAATGTTTAATAATAAAGGGTTTAATTAATGTTTCATCCACACCTGTAATTTCCCCAGAGCATGTGCTGTTATAGAAAAATCTTCGTGTGATATTCCCATCGTTAATATTCCCACTAACTTGCCGAGGTTTATCTACTATCAATCCTAACTCCTGCCTGAAACGTTTTTGAACAAGTTCTTTCTTTTCTTTTTTAATCTCTTTTTTTCTTCACTTGCAGCAGACCAAGTTTTAAAATAAAGAATATAGGAAATGTGTAATATCATTTCCATACAGCGAATCGAGGCGTGTAAGGTGGACAGCCCGTACTGGTAGGCACTTTCATTTTCAGGTCTGGTATTAACTTTCGACAAATCATTCACAAGTCGCGGAGTAGCACATTGTGCACGTGGAACCAGAAGGAGTATCTGTTAGCACCTGAGCCATATTTACATCTATCATTGTTAGAAAGAGTTCATGCTTCGCTTGCTTCAACTCCAACACCACCTTTATTTATCAATGATGGTTGTAAAACATCTATTTGCCTTGAAATTTCATCTACAACCGCCTTGGTTTTCTCTGGAGTTTCGTTACAAAACTCTATCGAAATGGATCTACAAAAACGAACAGATGAAGGTACCAGATTTTTCCAAATAACAAAACCCGACTGCTCATTAATTAATCTGATGGGGACCATAGAAGTGATGAACAAATTTGCATCTGAAATCGTTTCCGACTCCTCTGGAAGTTTTTGCTTATATTGGCTTTGGCCAGACGAACCATCACATCCTCATTTACTGTAGAGGATTAATGTTTTATATTGTCTTCGGAAAATTGAATCGAGTTCTGAAACTAGAAACAGTATGGTCCAATAAATCTTGAATATTAATTACTTTAGCATAAGTATTGGTGATCTCAATTGTAGAAGATAGTGGATAAAAGATTTATTTATTTCTTATATTTTGTGGTATGGCGGGAATATACAACATTTTGGTTCGTTTGTCAAGTATCTCAAGTACATATATTGTGCTTTCGTTAAATCCAAATCTACAAAAGCTCTCAATGCTTCCGCGTCGGAAAGCATTTTTCTCTGGTCTGAGTCATTCCAGATACTTGAAATGTACAATTTTTTTTTGTTTGTCGGCGTTCCTAAATGATTCGACAAGATGTGCTTCTATATTTTGACCTATGGCTCGTAGTCCCTGCACGTAAGCGTTATTGATGTGTTCGAAGCCATATTCTTCGAGTAGAAGTGTAGGGAGTCTCCATAAGCCACGCACGGTCTTCGTCGTTGGCCAGAAGTTGATGATGTAGAATATTGATCGGAGTCTGGTAAATTCACCGAATACCCTGACTCCTACCAAGTGCTATTCTTCTGTAGAAATGTTTACTCTTTCCAGGGCCCAGCGCTTGTTAAACGTGGGAAGGGTGTGCCTTTGTATGTCACTTATTATAAAACACAGGTTGTTTTCAGAAACATTTAATTTTTTCGTTAAAACTTTGGACAATGATTCCACGGTTCTGCCTTCCTCGATGGAGGGAAGTATGAAATCTCGTTTGGTACAGCTGAAGGAAGACATTTTAGAACTTTACAATCTGCGGAATTTACAGGCGTAGTTGAGCTATACTTCACTTGAATTTACACTGAAGTGGATGACTGGAATAATGTTTACCTCCCGTTATATACTATTTTACAATATTGAATCGGTACCTACATCATTATTATCTCTTATTTTCTCATGCAAAACGGGTGCAAATTTAATAAGATCCCTTGGTTATAACGAAATAATACAAAAAAAATACAAAAAAGTCCATACTGTTCGTGTAAACAGTCTGCGTGATACCGCAAAAGATACCGAACTTCCTACTCCAAATATTATCACATTTTTCTCATATATTCTAAAACCGCAAATATCCGGAGCTGATTTTTTTAGTTTTTTGTTTATGAATAGTTACTGTTAATTAACACTAAAAGTAGCGCATGGGGAGACGTGGGTGACAGTGATAATCTCCAACGAAAAAAAAAATAAGCGAAAACTAAGTTATGTCACTTTTTCAGTAGTTACTCAAAAATTTAACGATAATATGAAAACTAAAAAGCTGTTTCGTAAATTACATAAAATTACCTGTCTAAAAATGTATATAAGAAATGTAAAAATGTATTTCTAAAACTGTAAAAATTGTACTGCATATCCGTGCTAAATATTTTTTTCACAATATTGTTTTGAAATATGTACACGCAAAGACTTGACTTTGGCACCCCTGTCTTCTATGTACTTATGACTATGAAAAATGATTATTTTGCGTATTAAGTAACAAAATCCCATTGAATATTATAATTTGACTATTAGAATATCAATTTGACTATTAGAGTATCAATTATCAATGGACATATTAACCAAATTATGATATTTGTAAAAAACATATTTGATATGCTGTTGTTCTACCATTTTCTACAGTGCGGCGGTGCGCCCATGCCGTACCGGCAGCATGGAACCCTATTTTCAGCGTTAAATTAAAATTATAAATAATGGAGGTGGAGGAGGTTCTGGAAGGTGAAACTTTTTTTTAGGAAATTTTCTCGTCTTCAATAGTCTTTTTTTTTAATTTATTAAATATCAATAGTTTTTGAATTATAGCCGAAAAACTAAATACCTTTTTTTTTCATCTTCATTTGTTAATAACTTGTGCAATTTTTTATGTGTAAAATTCTTAAAATACATGTTTCCAGCCGTCATTCCGAATCCAGTGAGCTACCGCGCATATTTTTAGGACCTTTTTCAAGAATTAACTCCATTATGAACTTGTCGGACGGACTATTATTTGAATTTCTGCTATTTCATAATAATTCACACTTTAATTCAAAGATTCAAGAAACTTTGAATTTACAACATGAACTCTTCTTGAACTATTCCGCACGTCCCGCACTGATGTCTTACACTCTATTGTTTTGACGAAATAAAACCACAGTATTATTCTGTGTTACTCTGAATCGATAACATTACCAGCGGCCCCTCCCGACTTCGCCTGGGTTGAATTCAAAATATGTAGCCTATGGTGTGTCCATCTGGATTAATGTACCTTTCCAACGGTGAAAAAAGTTTTCAATTAGGTGCAGTGGTTCCGAAGTTTATCCTGTACGTAAAACAAACTTACGAAATCCGCTTCCTCTTTTTATAATATTAGTGTAGATTGTTATTAAATACCTGACCTAATACAATAAATTGCTGTATAGCTATAAATATAATTCCTTATTCCAGATACACAATACGCGAACAAGTCTTAGACGATGGATTGGTATCGGAATTAAGTATATTGCAGACGTATCGTCAAGATACAGGGGCACTAACTTGCAGAGCGTCTAATGCTTATGGACAGGATGAAATGTTGATACATTTAGTCGTACAAGAGGTAACATTTCGCAAAAAAGACACATTATGACTATTTCAGAACTATTGACACCGTTACTTTTTTTTAGGTTCCTGAAATGCCAAAAAATATAAGAATTATTGATCAACAATCTCGAGCAATACAAATATCTTGGACCCAACCTTACGCTGGAAACAGTCCGATCATTAACTATATAGTACAATATAAGGAAGCGTCAGGTATGAATTTACGTACATACCAACGACACCAACGTATGTACATAATATTAGTACACTTAAATATAAAACACTTTTATTTTTAAAATAATTCATATTTTTAAGAAGCAAATAAGATAATAACTAACAATGATAAAGAGCATTTTGTGATCACTGATCTACTATATAAATATATAGCTCGTAACGTAATTTAATCATCAGCTATGGCACCTTCTTTTATCTAATAACTGTAGCTGCCCTCACGACATCGCGTGAATTATATAATTTCGTTGAACAGATTAATTTTTTTTACTATCTCGCAAAAGCCTTTTCATTTTTCGAATATAAAGTCGATATTTTTGATGTTGACTCAAATACTCAAAATATAAATTATTACAATACTAAGTTACATAGAAATCAGTACATGGTTTTAGCGTGCCGCGTGCACAAACTTGTAATTGTAATTGGTTTGTACTTTTTAATATTTCATGTAACATATTTCATATCTCCTTGGCTAGGGACGCCACGAGGCATGGTTCAGCCATGCCTCCCCTGGTCTCCTTTCATGGAGCCTGAATATATGTGAACGCCCGCCCCGCTACTCCCACGCCACAACGCTCACACTCTTGCTACCGTTGAAATTTTGTGACATGAAAAAATAAAAAAAACTATATACGCCGTATACTAAAAAAAAGTTGGCTAACCTCTGCCGTTAGAAATTTAGCATGAGAATATGTATGTTTGTATATATTCCATTATGCTAACAGGACACCATTAGAGCTTTATTTTACACATACACGTATAAATGTAGGTAGTAGGCAGTTATCTTTACTTTATATACCTACTTAGAAAACGAAGTAAACATGGGTTAGAGATTTCGTCGTAGTATGATAAGTTCCTAACTTTTTTCATTTGTATTACAGAACCATGGCCAACGACACCCCAAAAAGTTATAATTCCGGGTAGTGTAACGTCAGCAACCGTTCAAAATTTACAACCAGCAACATCCTATCACCTTAGGATTATTGCCGAAAACAGATTAGGACAAAGCGAGCCCAGTCAACTTATTCAAGTTACTACTACTGAGGAAGGTAAAAACTTTAAATATTACTGCAGATATATTGCTATTTAAGTACCTAATATCTGTAATTTGCAGAAACCAATTATTATTCTATTTTCTTTAGTTCCAAGTGGTCCACCTTTGGATGTAAGAGTAGAAGCAAAAAGTTCGACAGAACTTATTGTTAGCTGGGAGCCTCCACAAAGAGATTTATGGAATGGAAATATCCTGGGTTACTATGTGGGGTTTCAAGAGGTAAAGCCTATTTTAATACAAATCAAATGTACACAGTTCTCATAGAATACCAAAACACTATCGTAAAAATATACGCGTCAATTTCTAAATTTCTTTACAACATTAAATTTAAACTATCCAAAAATATCTAGTTAAACAAACTAAACAGTAAATAGTTTTCTACATCAGTTTCTTATTATATAATAAACATTTTAATATAATAAACATTTTACAGCTTAACAATAATAGTTCCGTTTTGAGCGCATCTGGGCCAGGTGGTGCATCATACACCGTGCGAACGGTAGAGGGAGCGGGAACAGCTAGAGCACGCACTACCCTCTCGGGGCTGCAGAAACATACAGCTTACGCTGTTGTAGTGCAAGCTTATAATAGTAGAGGAGCAGGACCTGCTTCACCACCAACCACAACGACCACTATGGAAGATGGTAAATGCTTATTGTACTGGATGTACTTAACATCAGCTCCTCGCACCACACGTTACGCTTTGTTCTCCTTGCAGTAATCGCTCACAGCTAAAGATGTGGATTGTAGTCTCCTTTGCCTCGACAGCCACCGTCCACCGCTATCTAAGTTTGCGCCAGAGATTATAGAATACCTACTTTTTCCCTTTCATACATATACTAGAGAATATGTAAAAAAGAAGCTTGATTTCCTACTCTCGGCCGGATACATAGGGTTGTGTTGGGAGTGCGATGCGGAAAGCATCTCTTTTAGTAATACATTGAATATAATAATAATAAAAAACAATACACACGGATAAGTTTTTTATGTCTGTTAAATTTAATTTCTTGTAGTTACGTTGAAGAATGTTAACTCTGGATTCGAATAACTAAAATTATTTAGGCATCCAAGGCCATTATCATACGTTCGTTTATGTAATTTAGACATGTTTGTATTTGCGTCGATGTGAAGAACGAATTAACGACAAACGAAAGCGGTTGCATGTTCGCGTCGCGTCTGACCCCGAATGGCACTGCAATTAATTATCCATATTCACTTAAAATATTACCGTTGTGTGCGTGCCACAACGTGTGCGTATTAGCACGCTCACATACAAACTAATTTTCTATGAAGACATCCTATTGTTTTGTTTGTACTGTGCTTATACACTACAGTTATAAAGATCAGTCATTAGTTATTGAAATTCTTTACTAATAATACCCAAATCTATTCTTGGTCCCAATTTTATATTTTCTGCAAAGCATTTATGATGACTATAAAATAAGGTCAATATTCGACATAGCAGTGTTGCCAAAAATCGGTTTCAATTTTAATCACATTTTCAGACCATGGTTTAATATTTACACGTTTTCGACATGTTCTTAGAAATTTAATGGATCATCATTTATGGTGTTAAAAGTCCAATAATCTTAACCGTTTTTACAAGCTTTTATTTAACTTCACATACATGTTTGCATGTTTAGTTCACTTCATCTAAACTGACGACTTTGAAATTTTGTATGCTTGTTCAGTTCCGATGACAATACACTAAAATGTTTGAAATGAACTGATACCGCAGCCAGAGTTGTCTCCTCCTAAGGTACTCCTCGCTCATCTTTAAAAAGTTCTAACCTATCTCGGTGAAGGAAAACTCCATATTTAAACCTGGAAACCGCTAAGATACTTTACAACAATGACGTGTGTCTTGAAATTGATAGGTTGAGCAAGTTTCTAACTAAAAATATGTAAATAAATGAACAGTAAAAACAATATTTTTGAAGAACAAGCTTTTATTAAAATGCACCAAACATAAAAAGTAAACCAAAACCTGTAATATCGTGTAAACCCAAACCTACAAAATGGTTGAATATGGCTGCTCTACAGAAGTGTCGTCAGAAAAAGTATGATAAATAGCATTATCTATAATCACTATGTTCATGTTCTTATGTGACTTAAAAGCTTGTCGCGTAATCTTTTATTGTAAGCGGTAGGTTACGGAAATTACGCGATAAGCTTTTAAATCACATAAGAACATGAACATACAGATTATAGAGTAAGTGTCTTTATTATACTTTTGCTGATGACACTTCTGTAAAGCAGCTATATTAAACCATTTTGTAGGTTTGATGTTTACACGATATTACAGGTTTTATGAACTCCTTAGTTTATTATTTTCTTTTTCGTGCATTTTAATAAAAGCTTGTTCTTTGAAAATATTTTTTTTACTTTTCATTTATTAGAATACGGAGAATATTGAATAAATCGTTTTTCTATGTATGGAATTGCAACATTTATCATTCAAATACGCCCTTCAACTAGTTACTTTTACAATTATTATTGTTTAATTTTATCTACAGTACCAAGTCTTCCACCCGGTAGTCTTCAGTGTACAGCGCTTAGCTCCCAGTCGGTGCGTGTCTCATGGGAGCCACCGCCAATGCGCGGACGCAACGGTGTACTGCAGGGGTACAGAGTGACCTATGCTCCTGTCACCGATTGGTATGGTAAGAATCGTTTAAATTGTCAATTACTTACCCAACTTGAAATTCGATTTCAAAGAAGTCAGTATAATAATAATATGTAATAATACTTCAAACAATTACACAATTTATGTGAGCACAAACTAAGGGCTAGATTTATATTGTGGGTACACCACAACGAAATGGGCTCCGGTGCCCAGCTTGGAAGGCAGATGTTTGGCCACGCACCAAAGGGCCAGTTAGGTTCCCAAACCTTATCCCTAACGGGCAAGGCTCGCTTCAAGGAGATACAAGAGCATGAACGTTAGAGGCACATGCTTTCGTGTTATCGCCACCGATTACAAAAAAACTAAAAGAGATTAAGTCTTAGAACAATTACAATCCTTGTGCCTCTCCTAAAAATCCGTATCCATCATTACTAATAACGGTTGTTATTTATTATATATTTCGATTTTAATGTATCTTTTTGTTATCAATTTTAAGGGAATGAGGAAGCGGTTACCAAACAGATATCCGGCCTGCATACAACGTTATCAGGACTACGTAGATACACTAACTACTCAGTGACCGTATGTGCGTTTACCGCAGCTGGAGATGGCGTAAGAGCTGCCCCTGTTTACTGCCATACAGAAGAAGATGGTAAATATATTATTGTACATATTTATTTATAGGAATATATTACAAACTAGACCCCATAAGTTTTTCACAACACACTTTATTCCCCAAGTGCCTTCGGCCCCTGCGGACATTAAAGCTGTGGTATCATCTCGCAACAAGATCCTCGTATCTTGGTTACCACCTACATCGCCTAATGGAGTTCTCGTTGGCTACACTTTATATATGAGCGTTATAGAAGATGGAAGAGAGGTATGCCGAAATCATAGCCACATAATTTAATATACATTTGTATTCTACTATTGCCATTACATCTTAATTCTTTCCAATATTTTTCATTGGATTTACTCATAATTTTCCGCCATAGCATTTGCTACTGTGCAGATCACTAATACAACGATAAATATAAAATATCGTAGCTGTTTAACGTTCCACGCAGGTCTTAAAACTCACCCAAAAATTAGGACTTACCATAAGGAATTAGAAAAAATAAATCAACTGATATAAGTAATAGGTTAGCAACTCATCGCTTATTGACTTTGCCATCTATAAGTCCAAGTGAAACTTGGAACTACCAAAAGTAATGTCAAGGCGTCGCTTTTGTGCTTTAATGATCAAATAAACCAGAATGAAAAATGGCATAACGTTAAGAAATCATTTCATCTCACTTTAAGACATTATGGACTTGACTTACAGGAGGGCACTCACAAACGAATGCTATCTCCTAGTACGTTATCCCATGAGACATCTCGTTCTCCTCAACGCGCCACTCACCAGTTTTGGGTCTCAGCGTCTACACGATTGGGTGAAGGAGAAGCGACACGTGTCGTAACTGTATTGCCCTCTGATTCGGGTAAGTATTTGTCATTGTTAATTAGAAGATGATAAATAATCTTACATCACATTTTAATACCTACGCTGATACGCAGTATATGATTTATTTGTTCAAACTACTCGCACGAAATATGATCTTCGATCGGTGAATTTAAATTCTTTAGTATCAATTATTATTCTGCGTAAGTACCAACTGCAATCCAAATTCTGTTAATAGGTGGAAAAAGGGAACACCCTATATGATTTCTCAAGTGATGACATGCTTTAACGCATCTGGACTTCTTATTTAATAGATACTAAAGAAGAAAGATGACAGATATCGCTTTACAGCTTACAGTGTAAATAATTTAATGGTTTACATAAACGCAAGCTCTTGAACTATCATTTCAAATCTGCACGATGACTTCAAAGTTTCAGAGTTTCATTTATTCTATTTTTATTTTAATCGATTTACACATATAAGTCTTAATTTAAAAAGATGTCAATGGTATTAAATATGTATGCGAAACAGTTTTTTTTTACAGTAAAACCGAAACTTGACTACATATTTTATTTATTATTATTACTTAATTAATTGCAAGTACCTACATATAATATAACAATCAACTATCGTATGGTCCCATATTATTACAATATTAATTATAGTGCCGGCCAGAATAACGTCCTTCAGTCGAAACATAGTAACACCATGGAAAGAAAATATTTCGTTATCTTGCAATAAAGTGGGCATCCCTATTCCTACTACAACATGGACAATGAACAGTGCTCTTTTAGAGCCCACTCTGAGGAAGAACGTCAGTAACGATGGCACACTTGTTATCAGGTATAACCATTTTCGAAGCTACTATTACTATTATTTTACTACTATTTGCTTAAACAATTAATACATTTAATAAAGCTATAAATTACTGTGTCTGCAGTTAGTACAATATTCATAATTGATGTTGATGATATAATTGAGATTGATGATATAATAATTATATTATTAACGATATATTATATTATTCACGCTGTGTTAATGGCTAACAGAACTCAAAGCAATGGTTTTTACATTTTTGTCTGTCTATATGCTTGAAATACAAAAGCATTTTTCAAATTGTATTGCTGAGTTTAACTTAAATAACGGTGTAGTAAATTATATATGAATAAACTGATTCTATGGAAGTTCAGCTGCAGTCGTAAAATAAGTTCAATTTTTAGTGACCTGTCTTTAGCTGTATAGATAGTTTTATATGAAACTACAACAAATGACGCGTTTAATAAAAAACATTTAAACGCACGTCGATAGGTACCTAAACGAAGCCAGAGCGGAGCGCTAATAAATATTAAACTACAACATTTACTTGTTTGATTTCTATAAGTGCTCAATTTCTTTTTCTTTTTATATTTAGTATCAGCTAAAAAGCGAACTATTCCCGTCTAGTATTATTAGTACATCGCTTTGTCCATCACTATGAACATTTTAAGTAGAGTAACCTTACTTAATTCCACAGTATGAGCCAGTACGCAGATAGTGGTAACTATACGTGTTCCGTTGAGAATCCACATGGACACGATGAAATCACATACAGCGTGGAAGTGAAAGTGCCACCTCAACCACCAGTGCTAGCCGTAGTCGACTCGTACGCAGATTCACTACATCTGCAATGGAGTGATCAGGGGGATGGCGGGAGCCCAATACTTGGTATAATAATAATTTTTTGATACGTAAAAAATATTAATTTGATTTTGATTTCATTTGCCCTTGACACAAAAATAATCTGGTTCTATTTTCCCAAACATAGCTAAATACATTATCGAAAACAAACTTTCAAACAAAAAAAACCGCTTGCAAATTGATTTATCCGTTCAAGAGCTACAAGCTACAACTCTAAAGACGAATAGACAATGAAGTCAAACTTATAACACCGGTAATACTCCTTTTTCTCGGTTTTCTGTGGGAGCTTAATAACACAATAACATAATAACAATTATTTAAAGTCGAAGAACTGTTTTTTTTACTTAATCTATACTACCATATAAATCTATAGCGTCTGTCTGTAATTACAATTACTTTCAAATTTTGTAATAAATAATTATTTTATGACTCGCTGACTTCGATTCTACCATTTTTTTCCGTCTGTCTTTATGTCCTTCTATCACTCAAAATTGGTACATAGTAAGAACATGATTGCCCAAAAGATAGGCTACTTATTTTTATGAAAAATCTACCCCAAAGAAGGTAAAAATGGGGATGAAACTTGGTATGGGAAATGCTAAACCGTCGAACCGATTATAATGAAATTATGTATGAAGATAGTTTGATATCAGAGAACGGACATAGACTTTTTTTATCAAAAACCGACCCATAAGGGTGATGAAACTTTGAATGGGAAATGCTAAACCACTGAACCAATTATGATGAAATTCAGGGAAAGTAACAAATAAATTTTCCGCGCAAAGTCGCGGATACAGCTTGTTATAATATAATGCTTTTTTACACCTCTAGCTTTAGTGGTTTTAAATACAAGTTTTACGTTTTTAGGAGATGATTTTTCAATTTCTGATAAAAAATACGGTTTTAATTTTATTTTATGGATTCTTTACACAAACGGGTTGTTAAATTTTAATGCATTTTTAACTCTTTCCCGTACTAGCTTTGACGCCTTTTTTCAACTCCATTGGAGTTAAATTTGTAAATATTCTTTATAAGTGCTTTTCTACAATGTTTTTAGAACCCTTATGGAATTTCTATGCTTTTTTTAGAGATAATCGTTTGAGCTTTGCTTTATATATCAGTCAATAAGTCAGTCAGTCAGTTTCTTCTTTTAACTAATTATTTAGTATTCGGATAGAATAAAAATGTGTTATACGAAATTATTCTTCCGTGTACAGGTTACGTCATAAACTACAAGCGAGAACACGGTGATTGGGAGGAATTGCAAGTGGAGGCTGGCACCTCGGAACATGTCTTACCCAATTTATGGTGTGGAACACGCTATCAACTATACATAACTGCCTTCAATAGAATCGGAACTGGACTACCTTGTGATATTGTTCACGCTTATACCAAAGGCACTGGTTAGTTTTCACCTATTACTCATACTATTAACATTAAGAAATGTCAATCACAATGAAGCCACTATATATTCCATATTTACAGTTCCCGTGAAACCTAAGCATTCGCAAATGATTACTTTGAACACGACAACAGTAACTGTGTGGTTAGATTCTTGGGGCGATGGCGGTTGTGGTATACTATACTTCATCATTGAGTACAGGGAAATGAGTCAATCACAGGTAAGTTATACAAAAGAACACGTATTTTTTTTATTCATTGTTTTATTTATTTATTTGTTTCCACGTGTTATAGCATATAATAGTATGTTAAGTGCTGTGTAGGTCCGTCCTAAATAACATGGAGCTGTCTTAGCAACCGCGTCAGCAATTATAACTATTGATGTCGAAATCATTGCAAGTGAACTTTGATCAGGCCGTTTACGCTGTTGAGGAATGTTTCATTTTTATAATATAATTATGTCAGAATTAAATCAGCATCGAGCTGGAGTAGTTTAGTCGTAATTTTATTGTAATACTTTTATAATTTTTATAATATATTTTATTTTTAAATTCAACTTTGTTTTTTTTTGGGTCTGCCGACCGCAGTCTTCGTAATTCACGCATAAACAAAAATATATACATAAAATAAAACGAAAACCATAATCTACAGAAATCTACAGAATTTTTGGTGAATAAGGTTTAGAAATAATATATTTATTAATAACAAAAAAGTACATACATACGTTAATATTTACGAACTTAAAACTACACATTATCTTAAATAATAGACTTCCTCAAATTTGCCGCTTAGAAAGCTGTTATTGCTTAAAGTACCCAGCAGACTGGCAGCATTGCCTCTTTGAATAGCCAAACTGATTTGTTGGCGAAAGAAACTGCCAGCCCAGCGGTCTCCCGAAGCCTCGACCAGTCTTTTACAAATATCAGAAACCAGTCGATGGGCTTCGGGGCTTTAGGAACCCAAAGTTTCGACTGCAACGGGCGCAAATATGAAACTCTCAGAGAGAGTCGCATACTTACGCCGCTTCAAGTTCTCAGCAGTGCTGGCTGCGGCACCGCCGAGGCTTTTAAATGACAAAGTGTAATCCAAACACCCAATAGTGACAAATTCCTACCAAATTCCATGCCTTGTTTTAGTATTCCATAATACACTGTATTGTTTTAGCAACAGTATTGATATGGTAATAAATATAAAGCAATTTAAAAAAAGCATCCTAGAACACACTAACAAAATAGTAAATTTTCGCTCATATCATGTGTTAGCAACGTATTATTAGAATTTTACTGGCGCACTAATTGCAGGCGGAATTAAGGCTAGATCCACTCGTTTCACAAAAATAACCAATATCGAGATATTTGTTTCTAAAAATAATTTAATGAATGTCACAAAAAACACATCTTATTTCCAGTGGCGTTTAGTATCAAACAGCGTGCAAGCAACCGAAAGAGTCTTTAGCGTAACAAGCTTAACCCCAGCAACACAGTATCAACTACGAATCACAGCGCATAACAATGCAGGACACGCAGTGGCGCTGTACAACTTCACAACACATTCTATTAGTGGTGGTAAGTTCATTTATAAAACAAAATTACAAAGAAATCTCCACTATCCATATATTGAAAAATCCAGTAGGAACCGAGCTAAATGAATTTGAGGTCTGAACTGCGGGGAAAGGAAACTTCTTCGCCGTCATTACTGGCGAACATGGGATTTACCTGACACTACTAAATATTGTTGTTTTTTTCATTCTCTTGTAGGTATCTTTTAAAATAAATGAGTTAAACATGAAAAAGAAGTATCATCCTTCGTCTAGTAAAAACATTACAAATAAAAATTCAATACTAAAAAAAATATTATAAACTATCCCTTACAGTTTTCTTCGCCTTCATTAAAGTGTAAAACAATATATACTTCATCATCGTCAACTCGTAGGTATCTCTCCACTTAGTAGCTATCTATGTCTATAATAACAATAACACACTGTATTTTTCAAACCCATTATCTGCATTAATTCCATTTCAATAGTTAATTGCAATTTACCTATAAACCTTTTATTAATTATTGTTGGGCATTATTATATATAAATAACCATATCGACATTATATTGCCCAACACTTTACTACAGTTTTCAAATACAGAATACTTATGAGCATTTCTAATCTACCGCGATCATTTAGCTCGGTCCCCAAATAGGTCAACTACCATCGATCTATATTATACGTAGAGCTTTGTTCTATCTACTATTTTGTTATTATTTTGTATATGTCTTCCAGTATTAGACGGTGAACTATCCCCGCCAGTTCCCGCGGCAGGAGCTCGTTCTCTTGGTGGAGCTCGTGTAATATTACCGGCCGCCCTTTCGTTACTCGTGCTTGGCGCACTAGTAGCTATCGTGTTCCTCGTGCGACGGAACAGTGAGTTTTTCGACCTTCTAAATACTCATTTAATAGTTATTCTTATAATAATAAATTTCACTAGTTATAGGTAGGTACCTTATTACTTACAATTGAAAAACGGAATACTTTCTTTTTTTTTTCGAGGCGTTCGTAATGTAGTAGTGCTTCGATGTTCCGGTCGCGGTATATAACTTTCTCGTTGTCGGTGGTGATGCCATCAAGCGGTTTTCTATTTGTAATGCAGTGTCATTTGTTTCATGTATATACTTAATAATAATAAGGCTTTATTATAAATTCCAACACCACGCAATCTTAGACGCAATCAATAAAACATAACACAATAATAATGAATTCATTAAAACAAAAAATAAACCAATAAATAAAAATTAAAATTAATTAAAAATTATACAATCAATTTCGCATTCAAAATACTCAAATTATTACAATTATAAAATTATCAAATCATCATGTATATACTCTTAATTATTTATTTAACCGTTGCTCGCAACCTAAACCCCGTGGAACTTTTTAGAAAGTGATATAGGTACCTACAGGTACCTACATACGTCCTTTGCCACAGTTCGAACTATCTCTGTAACAATTTTCATCAAAATCGGTTTAGCGATTCAGTCGTGAAAAAGAAACATACGCACGTTAGAATTAGACACTTTCACATTTTCTTGTTTATTTGTAAAATGACGCAGATGGCGATGCTTAAAATATTATGTACTAGCGGTACGTCACGACTTGGCCCGGGTTGAATAAATAATAATAGCCTACGTCCACCTGGAATAATGTATCTTTCAAACGATGAAAGAGTGGGTTCCAGAGATTACCCGCCACATATAAACAAACTTACGAAATCCTCTCTCTCTCTCTCTCTCATTCTCTTTATAACAGTATGGATAAGAGCCTCGAAACCCGCGCGTTGCGCTATTTTCACTGAATTAATTGGATAATACATAACAACTAAGCTTCGATTTTGCCTTTCGAGGTAGAAAACCCTTAAAACTACCTTACGTAAATATAAAGTCCTAACCGTCTCTTTTAAAAAGAGTTAGATGTTAAGATTGTTATTCCTTCCGGGTTTTTTTTTAGGTTCCACTTATTTTTGTCTTACCACAATAATAATCCATATTTCCGTACTATTTATACTAATATAATAAATGCGAAAGTCTGTGTGGTCAGTTTCCACGGATTTTGATAAAATGTAAAATGGTGACAGATTAAAACTAGGCGAAGGACATAGGCTACTTTTTTTAATTCTTCGGTGAAGAGTCACCACAGCGAGCCTATAATATAACAAAAATTGGATTCACTTGTAGCATACAGGAAATCATTTACCACACAGCACGTGAACGGCTAACTGGAAATAAATACGTGCTTTGTTTCAGAAGGAGGTGGCACTGAGACAGTAGCAACTGAGAGTGCAGTGGGTGAGTCCCCTTCAGTAGCGCAACTGCAGAACAAAGTGAACCGTGACCAGCAGTACCTAGCGACGAGAGCGCAGCATCCAGTTCCACAGCATCACTACAAGCATGCTTCGAACGGTTGGCTACAAAACATGAATATTGTGTAATAGACCGATCAAAAGCTAGTTTTGATCTGCACACAGGGGTTATATGATGTTCATGTTCAAATCCGAGACAATCTAGAAAAGTTCGTTACCTAAATTCACCCGACCGGAATACGAATCTGGAATCTTCGGCGCTTGGATACAAGACCTAAACCACTGCGCCATCGAGATCATCAAGTTTTTAAAAAATTTGTGAAAATCTATTCAAAACTTTTTCAAGACTTTTTGTTATAATTAAAATTCGTGTGAATTTAAGGGAAGGACTTATAATAAATTATTAAATCGTTTAAGCAGAGTCCAAGCAGGCACTGAATTTCCCCTTCTGTATTCATCATGTGAATATTTTAATGCTTTAACTAGGTACTAGAATATGTGGGTTTAAGAAGTTCTGTTTTTCTTTATACTTATTTAAGACGGTTTTTCAAAATTAATTTCTGGTAATCTATAACACCTTCAAATCATACACCTCTTTGTATATGAATTTATATTTTTCCTCCCTCTCTATGATGTTTCACCCTTGGCCCATTGCTGTGCGACGCTCTTCAGTTATTCTGTAAGATCTAATCTTTTTCAGAATACATCGAAGATATCTGTCCGTACGCTACGTTCCAACTAACTAAGCCAACAGCATACAGCGAAAGCAGTTACAGCGGCAACGTGTATAGCGGGCCTTACCACTCCGTGCGGGGTTCGTTCGTCTATCACGACCTCAAACAAAATGATAAATATAAGGTAAAACATTTCTAATGCCTCATTATTGTCTGTTATATTATTACTTATCTTTAATATTTTACATTTATACATATAAATAAAATGAAGTGTCTATCTGTGATTTCAAAATGAAAGTTTTTTCTTAATTTTGTATGATTATTTGCACGTCCAAACACTCTTTTTTTATTTTTGTCTGTTTGTCTATTCGTTTATTTGTCTAGACTAATCTCCGAAACGGCTGAACCGATATGGACGGGGCTTTCATTGACAGGTAGACGACTTTTCATATGGTAATCTAGCCTACTTTTTATGCCGGATAAATACCAAATTTAACACAGACGAAACCGTGTCACTTATAGTTAGAAAAAAAGAAACTTGATTTCTAATACAGTATAATCGATGTCGTCATTGAACGATATCGGTTGTATATCATGGTTGTATAGTGTTGTATGCGTTCTGTCAGAGTTCGATCGATAACGGATTAGGTGTAATACATGAACCGTTAAAATTATATCTATCTGCTCATGAGAACGATTAAACTGTCTCTAGATTTTATACCTAAATACAAATAACACGATTAATTTGTTGGTGGTTTTAGGAACGGTAGGTGTTGTATGGATCAGATTTTCTCGCTCCGCGGTGTCGTGAGGAATTTTATGGCCATAGGTCTGGAAAGTTTTCTGCTCTTTCGTGGATCTTGAAAAAGCATTCGATAGAGTAGTGCGAAACAAATTATGGAGTCTTCTGCCTAAATATGGTGTGGAGAGGCTCTTACTGCAGGGTGTGAGGTCATTATATCGGGGTCACAGAGCCTGTGTAAAGATAGATAGTGACCAGTCGCCCTGGTTAGAAGTCTGTTCAGGCGTCAGACATGGCTGCGTGACGTCTGCTTGGCTATTTGTGCTGTATTTGGACAGTTGCCTCCAGACATTGAAAGGTAGTATAATGAGTGGTATGATATGTGATGGTACAGTAGTAAACTGCCTTTTGTACACTCACGATACTGTGCTTATAGCATCATCAGAAACGGAGTTGCAGACACTAGCTACGTACATTAAAGAAGACTGAAGTGAAAGGATTGAATATGAATGTTAACAAAACTAAGGTTTTGGTGTTTGAAAGGGAAAATGTACAACGTGTGAAATATAGGTAAATAGAAAATGTCTGGAACAAGTGAACGAAATTTTATATCTGGGGAGTGCGTTTCGAGGGATGAAGGATGTGTTGGATGTAGAGAGACTGTTAGCAGCTGGCAATAAAGTGAACGGTGCTCTGTCCGCATTAGTAGGCAGTGTGAATATATCTAACTCGGCCAAAATGGCCATACACAATGCGATGTTAGTTCCTGTTACATATTTGTGTCAACCTGTCACGTAGTACCCTGTGTGACTATCTGTTTATGTTGTCTGTACTTCAATTGTCAATGGTTCCGATGTACTTGCGCTCTGCCTGTTCATGTCCGGCCGCGTACCAAATATGTCATAATGGCGATTATTAATAAAGTTAAGTTGTCAATCATGCGTAGGCATGCAAGATTTTTAAAAATATCGATATATATATCGAATTGAGTCAATATTGATATATCGATATACCGGTCTAATAGGCCGATATATCGATATTTAATCAATTTTTCGGCTTTCTTAAAACCTTATAGAAATCCAATGTAGTTTTAGTTATATCAAACGTTTATCGATTATTTTGTATGTAATTTTTTTTTGTACCTTACCTATGTGAATGAATACAATTTTTTTTTCATCGATTTATTAAAAAATGTTAAATTCCAGTATTTTGTACCAGCTATCGTAAGAGAAAGGGATGGGGAATTTCGTTTTTGCGCTTCGCTGTACCCAGCCAGAATCAATTTTTTTTTAGTGCTGCCAGTTACAGCATTTTACCCGATTTTGTGGGTATTTTAATTTGGGCGGGTGTTTCGATATTTCGTTACAATACATTGAGTTTTTCGATATTAATATATATCAATATCAGCATATCGTCGATATCGATAAATATCGATATTTTTAGTCGTCGATATATCGATATTTATCGGTTTTCTGATATATCGTTGCAAGCCTAATCATACGTGCATAGTTATATAATTATAATTTCCCCACGCAATAAAAGCTACAACAGTTCCAACTTTATTGTACGGTACGGAGTGAAAGTAAGATAAATGCAGTAGAAATGCGATCTCTTAGAAATATGTGCGGTGTCACCCATGTGGACAAAATAATCAATGAAGAGATACGGATTATGACAGGGTTGCACGACAGTATTATTGTAAAATTGAAGAAAGGATGCTTAGATGGTTAGGGCACATAGAACGATGAAAGTGATGAAAGACTGACGAAGAAAATCTATAGAGCGAAAGCGAGTGGTAAAACAAGCCAAGGAAGACCAAGACTGACTTATGAAGATCAAATAGTCAGAGTGTTAGCATACGGAAATCTCAAAAGCACTCGCATACGTAGGCGAAAGCGTGTGAGGAGAATGATGAGATTTGAGGAAGCGAAAGAAATATGTAAGGACCGCGACGCTTGGCGCTCTGCCCTCTCTGACTACCCCATTAGGGATACAGTATAAAGCCACGATTAATTTCCTTGTACCTAAATGTAACAACTTTCTAAAATATTTATTTTAACATTATTTTTATTAAAAACGAAATGGTTAATTTATTTCTCTTTCAAAAGAAAATAGATATATCTTATAGATATCTCATTGTTACAGGGAAAAGAACCAGAATATACAAAAGTGAGAAGAAAAGGCAGCAGACTACGGGATCCGCACTCTGAGAGCCAAGGTACGCTGACAAACTTTAATGAAACACACACATACACACACAGTCTGAACAAAGCTTATCTATAAGTAGTTAGCTACGTTATAGTTTTATTTTACGTAGTAGTGCACCTTCTATGAATTAAGTTTACTTTAAACCCACTTAAGTTTAAGTATTGAGATTTAAATTTGACAAAATGATCACCTTTTATGCAACCTGATGGGAGCGTAACTGGTGTTGTAATTTATAAAGGTAAGCATGCACAAAGTATGTATTGTAACATACCCTGAAATTAAACTAATTATTTTTATTATTGTTAGTCGTATTTTATAATCCTTTGTAGAGAGCGTATGTCCCCGTTGCAACAATATTTTAAAAATATAACTACCTCTTTTGCTTTTTCCATCGAATCATCCTATCATCCTATTCATACACATTATGAATCCGAACATCAAACATCACATTATCACCTTGTCACACAACAAATCACATGCTTAATCCCAACACTAATTATATTGTGAGGCCACAAAACAAATTACTTTTAAATCAGTGTACAGTGATCCACAAACAATTCCACATTAAGAGGATCAAAGTACACTTATCAATAATATTTCAGTCGATATACAGATAGACCTCACGCATTCTATAAACTATTTGACTTTTATGCTGCGAAGGAATCTATCTATATATCGATAACTTTTCATATCACCAAATCTCGCGAATGGCGTCACAGGAATGAAAAAGCAACTACACTGCTGTATGTGTTACAGAATCGGACAACTTGGGCTCAACGGACTCGGAGGTGAAGAAGATATTAACCCTGCACCTGCCCATTACAGAGTACGAGGACGACGCCAGCGATGACGCGTCCGCGCCGCACTCGGACTCCGAGCCGGCGGCGCGGCTGAGGCCCTCGCATCCCACTGCATGTAAATACAGTATCGACACAATTATTTGATCTGTTCTCGAAAATTAATGAACCAGCGACTTTACTTTTAAAATGTTCGATACTGCCTCATATATAGAGATAGGTGGATACGGTTTAATATTTGTCCACGGACTTGTATAGGTATGTACATGCAATATACTGATGAATGTGATTTGTAAAGCGGAGAATACGAACGAGTTGTTAATGTGAGGGCGCCGGGAACTGTAATGAAGTACTCTGCATTCGGTAGTGGCATGTTAAACTTAAGGCCAACTAAGCCATAAATTAGGGACGGCCAATAAATCCTTAAAAATGAAAAATTGATACAGATCTGTCGTATGTACTAAGAATCTTATAGTCATACTGGATAATGCATTACTAAGAATTCTTTGAATTCAAAATGACTTCGAACCCTTCACGTATGACACTGTTTTATAATGGTATTGGTTACCATCAAAGAATTAGTACGTTACCTACTATGGTTACCAATCAACAATATATTGAGATAAAACAAAGATACATGAAGAGCCTCAAGGTCATATTTTCTGGCTTGAAAGATTGTTAGTAATGCTAACATTGTTGTATGTAACATGTATATGCGATGATAATTCAGACCCGAGCGTAGAGCGCGAGGAGTCTTCGTCGTCGTCGGAGAACTCCACGGGAGGCGGCGGCGCCATTGCCCGAAAGGCGTTCCCGTCGCGCAAGGGCAAGGCGGGCGCGCTGGGCAAGCGGCACGTGCGGTCCTCCAGCGGGTATAGCAGCCACAACGACGAGACCACCTTCAGGTACGGGTAGCTTATCAGAACAGAAATCTTAACGGACGGAGCTATAATCACTGATTTATATAGATGAACCGCACCGATAGTAAACGTATAATAAAAACGTTCCAAAATCGTACACGTGTCGTTTGAGGCGCGCACTGCGGTTTCGTATTAATTTTTGATTCCGATTGGTTCGTGACGTAATACGTGTACGTACAGGTGTACAGCAACAGAGAAAGCATAACCGAGTTGACACTGGCTGAATAGAATTTTTATTTATTTTTAATTGATTGATATAACAGATTTATGGACAGTAAACTTATATTTTTTAATGTATATTAACGTATTAATTTTTAATGCAGATTAATATGTTCAATATTAATCTACATTAAAAAATATGAGATCGTATTTTTAATTTTTTTTAAATTATAATTTATATTTAATTAGACATAAGCTACTCCACTTATTTTATTGTTCCCGGCGGACAACGCGACCCGAAGTAGTCGAATGCTCGCAACTGACTATAAGCAAACCAATCTGATTTTGCAAATCAGATTGGTTTTGTTGAACCGTTTTGTTTGTTAGTGTGGGCCTATCTATATACATCAGTGGCTATAATGAGTTGCCGTGTCTCGGACCAAGAGTCATAATGGCCAGAGTTATGAGTGGCCGCGCCTCGGACTAAGTATCATATAATGGACGGACCTATCATGAGTAGCCGCTTGCAACGTATGTCAAACGATTTTTCGTGTCTCTCTAGGGATAATAATAATATACCTAGAGAGATAGATATATCTCAGTGAGCGTAACCACAAGTAAAACAGCCATAGTAAGTTTGGTCAAGCTCGCACTGTCGTAATCCGTATGAGTTCATGACCGGCTCGACGGTCAGAGTCCAGTACTGAAATAATTATTTTTAAAATTTAGTAAATCTAGTGTTTTGGCTACTGGTAGTCACATAAACAAAACTATGTAATGCCCAACTGTGTATCATTGCACCGTGACCCTTCCCTAATCACACACATATGTACACGTCTAGAAACTCACACTGACAAAAATCAAACACGCTTTTAAAACAAAATCTCTGTTCATTACGATTCTTGATCCAAGGATAGCACACTGCTCAGTACGAGCCAGGGTTACCAACTTTACGATAATTATCGTACAACTACGATAACTCCATATCCAGTGTCCGATGTACAATCATGTGACAGCATCGTACTTTATTAAACGATAATTATAAGTATCGAAAAAACTAAAATCAAACAACGATATCATTGTATTGCCTACTAGATTATGAGTGTTCGAAATTATGTTCCACTCAACTACGGTTCGGGAACTACACCTATCTCACTTTAAATTTGACGCTTGTGCAGTGAACAATATAGCGCATTTTACTTCATTTCACACTTAAAACACTTATGTAATATTTTTATGATAAGGAATAACAAAAAATGAATACTTGATTTAATATTGAACTGCAAAATAATAGCTGTGATTTAAAATGAATTTTTAATAAATTGAATTTATTTTATTACACGCAAAATTAAAATGACTTGGGCAAGTCCATTATCGTCATATGAATTGGACTTGCCCATTCAAAGCGATGACACAATAGCACTGTCATGGCGAAGCACCAGTTCCCACGTCGTGCTGTGCCACCGTGTAGCATCGCCCACGCTTCGTACCTTTACTTAACTTGCGGTCAGCGTGCAACAGCCAAATATAACGCGATATCTGCTGTCAAAACCAGAATTTGTATAGTGGCACCAAATTTACCACAAAAATTGCATTTTACGCCTATAACGGTCATGGCGCAATAGACACGCAACCATCATACTGATACGAATTCTTTTTTTACAATTAGTCTCCGGTTACGCAATGATCGTGTGGCTGTCGCCGTCTGCAGATTTTTCGGGTAATTACCCCGTCGATCGTTGTTTTGATGTACCTACCACAGAGTACATTGTATATAGGGATACCTATCTTTTAAATCTTTGGATGTTTTTAAAATTAGGCATGTACCCAGGGCCGGATCTACAATATGGCTTTTTGGGCTTCAGCCCAGGGGCCCTTGGATTCAAGGGGGCCCCAGCTAAGTCAAGTCAAAGTCAAAAATAGACGATAATGCGAAAAAAGCCATAATTTTATTAAATTAAACAAATCGTAAGGTTTGCAGCCCTGCGAATCCTGCGATTAATCAAACCTATTCAATTCATTTAATTCAAGCCTACGTTCAAGTGTTGATACTTCGAACTGACAGTTAAAATGTTCGGCTGCCATTACACATTCATTCGATCTCAATCGTGCTCCGCTGTTTCCCTCTCAGACTCTGTCTCTTTCTATCTTGCTAGAATTATTTATAAGTACCATTATTTATCATTTTTATTTAGTATTTTTAATTATTTATAACTAGTAGTCAATCAATATTTAGTAAATTAATGCATCCAATTAAAAACTTATTTGCTTCAGTCGACAGAGTCCTTCCTACTCGTCTTGCGTAGATTTTTACGATTATTTATGAAAAGAAGCTTGTTGACGTATTCCCGAACTGCTATACAATCTTTAAAAATATATTTAACCTTACCAATCACAAGCAAGACAGCTTAGGATTGGATGGAAACAGGCAAAGACACAGAAGTTTCCTGAGGGTCGATCTACGTTGCCGCGGAAAAGAAGGGAATGGAAGCAGCGAAGCGAATTTTTTACGCATTACTTTTTGAACCTTGTCTCCATTCCGTAACATACAAATTAAATATGAGACCAAAGCCCCGACGGCTTTCGCGCGATATTTCGTGAACGCTCGAGAATTATAATAAAGTTCGAAATGTTTCGCTCCCCTTTCCTTCTCTTCCGCGGCAATGTACTAAATTGATCCACAGTGTACTTACCCCTATGAAGTATAATTTGGTCCTAAGACTGGTTCATACGTACCTACCTACGTTATACATACCTACATACACATTATAAAACGTTGTTGATTGGTTCCAGTATTTCAAACTACCCGTCGTTCAACAACCACATTCACCCCCCCTCCCGCTTCTCCGACGATACGGAGTGCGAAGGCCACCATCGGCGCAAGCGCGCACCGCACGCGCCTCACGCGCCTCACGCTGACAACAAGATGGCACGCGAAGCGTTCCAAATCAACGTCTGAGACACACCTGACCATTACGTCACCATGACGGGCTAAACGGACCATTTTTTAATATAACGGTGACGTAAAACGATATCGACATGAACCAGTCACTGATGTTGGCAACACTGTGAATGTGACTGAACACAAAAACCTATAATTGTTAAACTGCCGACGTTATAAAATTAGTGGAATACGACTGCTGCATTATCAGCAAGGTGTGCATATTTCTATAAACAACTCAATGTTTTAGACGTTTTGATTGTTTGTAAAATCCGGACGCTCATAGGTTCACCGATTGAGGCGACGCAACGCAGCGCGGCATCGAGGGGCGGGGGCTCAGAAGCACGCCTCTTCATTCTTTTCCAATAATGTCAGAATAATGTAACTGTCACTAATCAAAAAAAGAACGTACCTGCGGTCACAGATCAGTGGTGTGGAGGTCGTCGATGACACAACGCCACATGTGTCGCCATTTCGTCATTTCTACTTTTACTTATTTGAACCAACTTATGAATTGAGGCGCCTTCACCTCAATTTTCAGTGAGCGTGTATGACCTACCTGAGGAACATAGCCAATAGCTAATGTCAAACTTCTGTAACTTCTAGTCGTGTACATACTGCTGTAGATAGATAGGTAAGTATAGCCAAAATATTATTCTTAGTGCCACAAACAATAATCATTTTTATACTCTGAACTCTTGACTATTTTAATATTACTGTTTAGACTTAATGGCCACACGAGGGCGGATGAAGTTTAAGGTTCTAAACACGACGTCATTGTGTAAATATAGATGTAATTAAATGTGTACTTATCGAATATAAAAATTAAGGAGAACAATAATTAAAATTAAAAAATATATTTTAAACTTAATGCCTTATTGACCAAAGTCTTAAAACTAGTTATGGATATAACTGGAAAAATTATATCCCATATTTTAATTATGAGTTGTTTGATTGTTGTAAAGTTTATGAAAACTGTTTGTTTTCATTAAATCTTATCTCATTGTCTATGTATAATCGTAAGATCTCGAATGTGTACATGAATGTTTTCAACTATTTAAATATAATGTAGTCTCTAAGATAAGAAAATATAAGTGCCAACAATGAGAAACGGAACGATACACATAATTGACAGTCACAATATCTAATCCTATGGTATAGTCAGCAAATAAGAAAAATTATATCAATTTAGAGGTACTACAAAAGACCGAAGCATCTTAAACGAAATAAATAATTGCATAATTTATTATACGAACGAAACAAAACCTAAAATGTTAATTGTAGTCACCCTAATTTATGAATTCATGTATGAATATTGAAATTACAATTTGCTGGTTTATTATAAACTAATTCGAACTTTACATGAAGTACGTACTACTTAAGGCGAATATTAGTAATAAACACTCCTCAGTAAACAGTAACACAAGACAATACACTTACCTATAGTTTTTTGGTGAATATGGCAAAAAGTTAACTTTTATGTATGTACTGTAACAGTAGTAATAGATTACGAGTGTTGAACACTTGACACTAAGTTTTTACACGAATTTTTTTAGAGAATTGCGTGTTTTTGTTTGTTTAAAAACGTTTATGTTGAGTTTTGTAATTCCAACGAAGACTGCCCTATACTTAATCGAGATCTATTTTATATAATGTAGTCACAAATAAAGCTAGTCGACCAGAATAACATATTGTGTAGTTTTAGCAACATTCGTGATAAATTTGGTAAACCACACTGATCTCAAAGCTGATGTAGCCAACTCATTCACTTCGAATAAAATAATTAACTACAACCATGGAACATTTTAAAATACCCGATTTGAATTCTAGTCAATGTACCATATCATTTTTGTATGTTTTGTTACTATACTTGCATACACAAACATAATGTAAGGGTTAGATAATCATGTTGTTAAAGATATGTTTTTATAAAGCAATCAAATGAGTTAACAAAACTAGAGCAGTATGATGTGAACGAAAATAAAAATTCATTTATTTGAAATTGTTTTTTACTACTAATACATTATTATCATTTTAAAAATATTTACATTTCCATATCGACACGATTATTGGAACACAATATTCATAAAAATCGTTGAGAAAATTTTTATTCATATATTTCATATCACTTGAATTATGCTATGGATTAGAGAGTATTGCCATCAACATAAAGAACTTTAAATTGTATTTTCAACAACTCTAATTTACCTGTCAATCACATTTCATTACAACTTGTCAAAACTCTATTAATCACTATCGCTATCCTCATCTACTGTAAAATCAAATGGCTTAAACTTCTGTCGAAATTCTGCCACATGAGCGTCTTCTTCTTCTCTGCTTAGCAGACATTGTCTCCAATCAGCCTTGTCCTCACAATTGAGTATTGGTGGACTGGAAAGTACATCCCTGGAAAAAATTGTTCCATCATTGTTACGTACAATACCAAAAGGACTGATGAATTTCTTGCCATTTCCAATAACATATTTTTTTGTCATTCAATGATAGTTTTGACTTTCAAATAATCTTTGCGTCTGGTAATTTTATCACGTAACTTCTAAAAGACTTAATCAATTGAGCTCATATATTCTCACATGTTTGTTTTGTCAAGATGACGGTTCATAGCTATGCTAGGATCCGATTCGTAACACAGTTGTTATAACTCACATGACCATCAAACTCATAGCACTACAAACCAGAAAGTTGTTGTGAAATAAAATTGTTTTGCAATGCAATACCTTCCAAACTGCAGCGGGAAATGTTGTTTTGTTTTAGCAAATATCTGTTCGCTGGTCGGGAGCTCAGCATGAAAGTAGGGTGCTCCTGGTAATGTCACTTGTTTGATGTCGGAGTATGGCGGTAGCAATTCCATTTGTATGCTATTGATACCAGCTTCGTCCTTGAATAGAATTAATATAAAGTCTACGTTAATAATTTAAAAAATATAAAAAATATTGTATAATTTCGAAAATATTCACTTCTTTATTTTCTCAACAATTCGTAGCAATTAATTAAATAATTCAATAGTATTCTCGTAGCATTTTAATTGATTGTTTAGAGCACGAAGCGATTTGAAATGCGTTAAGAATCCAAGGAATAGAAGAATAATATAAAAATCTTGAGAAAAATATATTCAAATGGTACAGCAGAAATTAGACTTAAAAAACTTGAGAATTTCAAGCAGTAAGGTGAGTCAAATGGGGTGATCCAATTTCAGGCAGTTTTGGATAAATTACATATGATATTGCGACAAAAGAAATATTAGTAATTTTGTAATTTACTTGAAACACTTCCAATAATTGCTTTTCACATATTTTTGGAACGGGCACGCATTGGATCTGCATATGAGAAGTCCTGAAATTCCTCTCGAAGAACACCACCAGCTTATCCATAGCAGCATAAAATTTTTTCAATACATCTTTAAACTTCTTTATTTCATTTACAACCTCAATGGGTGACTGAAAATAAATGTCAGATATTTTAGCCTTATATATGTCAGAAATAAAGATAAATCCATTATTGACTAAATTTGAACCGCAGTAGGTAGGGACAACGCACACACGAGTTCTTCCCCCCTCCTCTTCATTGACCACCTCCTTGGCGCAAAGGCTTAACGCGTCGGAAAGTAAACGGGGATTGCGGGTTCGATTCCCGCCCCGAGTCCGGGTGTTTATGTATAATATGTATTTATTTACAAAAGAAAAGTATATAAGTAGTATATCAGTTGTCTAGTACCCATAACACAAGTGCTGTGCTGCTTACTTTGGGACTAGATGGCGCTGTGTGAAATGTCTGAGTTTATTATTATTATTATTTAGTCATCTATACTGTTTTGGTAAATACAAAAAATATTCAGATATAAAATATACATTTAATGTAATACAATGTGTCACAGAGGTAATCAGAATTCTGAAATGACTGTTTCGTTTGTTATATTTTTTATAGTGCCATCAATATTAATTAAAAACAAATTAAACCGCCTTCGAAAAAACACTGAAAGAGCAAAATAACTATCCTTTACTAATCAAAACTCAAGTACAATAAAAATAACTTTATAAGTACGATACACATACCTATATAATTAAATTTGTCAGTTACCGAAGTCGGTGCCAAATCAATGTGCAACAACAGAAGTTTATTAGTTTGGTAGACTTGGCATTGACTTCGGTAACTGACAAATTTCATTATATAGGTATGTGTATTGTACTTATAAAGTTATTTAGATTGTATTTGAATTTTGATTAGTAAAGGATAATTATTTTGTACTTTTCAGTGTTTTTTTGAAGGGGTTTAATTTTTTTTGTCAATATTTGTATTTCTCCCTTTTGAGTGATCTTGGCCTAAATAAATATCTAGGCCAGGTAACTCCTTTCCAACTCTGGATTCAATTAACTTCTTTCCAATTCTGGAGTGCAACGATACACAAGAGAGAGAATCATGAATATAAATAAAGGTTATAACCAGGTCACGTTATTTGGTGTATCTTCAAAGTCCAAGCTCCAATACCAGTGAAATTTAAATGAGACCACCTCTGAAGTGTGACGTACTAAACAAAAAAGAATCATCGAAATGAATTCATAATTGACGGAGTAATCGCGTAACAAACATACAAAAACATACAGTCGATTGAAGGCGGTTAAAAATTCAATCGTGTCATAGAACAAGTTATACAAACCATGCAGAGCATGATAAAGCCTATTTTTGTTTCATTAGGCTACTATGCATACGTAGAGCGAGCTGTTAATGGGATTTAAATATCAGAAAACTAAGACTGGATTTATAAAAAAATATATTTATCAAACTTATAGTTAAAGTTATTTAAGTTTTTTACGCTTTTTAGTTATTTTTTTTTATAACAAAAACGCAGTATCTTACCCTAGTGACGGACTGATGATGTGCGATAGGCAATATCAAAACATGAAATGGTGTTAACGGACCCTTTGGTAGTGCTAAGTAGCAATGAGTACCAACTGTAATAACTAAATGTTTTTCTACTGAAGGTGAAGACAAGCAGAACCAACAGGTATCTGAAAAATATGATGACCTTTTAAGACCAAATATCAAAATAATAGTTATAAAACTATAGGTCAACATGCACAGTAATATGGTATCCAACTCCAGTGATGAATTAGATACATTATTATACTTTTTAAATTATTCTCAGTCAATTTTTTTTATAATTGTTTATATATTTCGTTATTCCAGTTCTTTTTTTTAATTTTAATTTACTTTAAATAGACATTGCCACTAATAACAAGTCTAATGAAACTAAGAGAACTTATAGAATCATGTTCAATTATACAATAAAATATTTCTTAACATTCTTACACTTTTGCATTCGGATAAATGGATAAAAGAGATTTTATTTTTAATCTACACATAAGGACACTGCTTGTGAAGAATAGTAATAGAAAGTATTATATAGATTATATTGAAACTTGAAATAGCACATGTTGTTATTATTTTTAGGACACCCCTACCTAGGTCTAACCTAATATGATATAATAATAGTGTATATACAAGCTGCTACTATGATTAGCCTTTTAATTTTTGAGATATAAGCTGTTATTGCACTAATTCCATAAAGATAGTAAAGAATTAAAACCACAACACCTTACCTGGATCAAATTCTCTTCTTTTTCTTTCTGGATTATCATGACTTCTCCTTTTTTTCTTTCCTTGATCGGCATCATCAGCCGCATCCATGTTAAAAAAGTATTGACCATTACCAGTAAACTGAAACATAAATATAACTACAGTTAACTGAAACAACATATCCGGATCACAGATTAATTAGTTACTAGCGTAAATCTGTATCATCAATATTAAAAGCTCATATTATTTTAAGCATGTGTATACTAGACTGAATATATCAGCCAACTGACCCTAAGGCAATTGTGCTGTGATATTAACAGAGCATTTCCACCAATCCGGTACTCCAACGTTATGGGACGTAAAATGTAATTTTATTTTTAATTATAGAGCTGGCAAAATAAGTCTCCTACATTCCACTTGATATGCCCTAATTTTTTGTAAGTAGGAACTGTGCATATATTGCTTTTATTAACAATTTGTTTGGAAAAAACACTGTATATTAAGACAATAAATTTTGTCTTTTGCTCTTATCATAAAAAATGTGAATTGAACACACCTTAACTACTTTCCCTGGCTGATGCTGTTTTAACAATTCTGGGTCATAAGGGCATGCAGTCTCGTCTGTTGTAGCTTGCAACAGATCGGTCATACGCATCTTAGTGATAGGCTGTAAGGAGCATGCATATATCCACTTCTCCTTATCTTTATTTCCCACTGGTGCCAGTGCAATGAATCTTGTAGCACATTCCCTGTAGTCTTGATGAACACTGAGATTTCTAAAAATCAGTCAAATGCATATGAGAAAACACAGGCTACATAATTGTTGGACCAAAAATATGTATGCAGTTTGTTTTTAATTTATAATATTTGCAAAATTTGATGAAAGTGTGTGAATTGTAATCAACATTAAATATTAATACTAATCAGAAAATTTTAATTAACATAAAACTTAATTATTAGAACTTTATAATATGATAGTATACAGTAGAAATTGTGGGTGAGTTGTCATGTTTTTGTATAAGTCTGTTATTTGTCAACTTCACACTCACAAAATGGACCCCTTCCACGAGCTGGATTTATAACACTTCAAAAAAATTATATTGTTTTATACAAATAGATTATTATTATTACAGTGGTTGGGAATATTAAGCATTGATAGTGCCATAAAAGATTGCTCTTAATAAAAGTAGACGAATAAAGTTTTAGTTAAAGACAGAAGTTTTATATATATTATATATAAAAATATAAATATATACAGTATTAGTCCAGGATCCACCGTCCATTTTTGCACTTGATTACTATCAAGCTAATTTTCCGTGAGTAGCTTCATTCTGATGAGACGCCCAACAATGTCCTGTATGAAAACTCGATTGTGGTAGGTAATAGGGATAAAATATGTTGATTTGATGATTCTCAAAAATTTATTACTAACTGGGTTTTTTTGTTATATCTGATGATGATTATCTAAAGTATTCGAAAAAATATTTGTCCTACAAAATGTACGGTTTGATCAAAGAGTCCCCCCCTCCTTCCAACATGTATCGATAATGAGGTCATAAAAGATGATTACTAACCAGCTGATTTTTTTTTTTTACTTAGTTAATATTTATAAAATTTAATAGTCATGTTGTCGTACAAATTGCGTGGTACGTTATCCCGGTCCTACGCTCATAAATTGTTAATACCACAAGACCATTTTTCTCATTACTAACTGTAGAACAAAAATATTACATAATAGGTTAGTGTGTTCTCTGCCCAAATCAAACAATGTCCTACAAGGAATTAGATAATTTAATGAAGAATGTATAAAACTAAAATTTTAATGTATATCATTCGCATTTAGTATATAGAATAATATTCATAATATGGAATGTGTCGCTAATGTGTTATAAAATCATTACCTGTATGGTTGCCTTTCATAGTATTTATCATCTGAAGGCACAAAATGATATCTGGGCTTAATGTGTATTGACAGCCATGCCATTAAATCAGACAAACAGTCCTGTTTAACATCTACCTGAAATATTTACAATTACAAAATTTAAAAAACAATAAAAAAAATTATAAACACAATCTGGCCATAAATACTGTTACAATGAAAAAACAATAATATCACATTTGTATTTGGGACCAGTCATTATCATATGAATATTAATAGTATTTTCTCATTTTCTCGCCAATCTTTGTTTAATATTTTTGTGATATTAAAATGGAAAGGGATGATAAAAAGAACCGAATTGCTGTGATAGCATTACACAAAGTAGGTATGAAGCCAAATGCAATTTTTGAAACTCCATCCGCTTGGTATTAGTCGAATGTTTGTGTACCGGGCTATTGATAGATATAATGAAACATTCTCTGTTTGTGACAGAAAAATATCTGGCCGTCCACGTAGTATTCGTACTAAAAAGCAGTGGAGGAAAGAATCGGATGAATTCGTGTCCGAAAGCAAAAGATTTTATCTAGGGAAATAAATATAGCATCCAGAACCATGTCGCGTATTTTAAAAGATGACTTAGGACTTGCAGCTTATAAGATACGCACTAGTCACTGATAATTTAAAAATGAATGGGGCGGTAAAATCAAAACAACTTCTTAGGTAGTACGCAAAGGGAGATCACAGAAAAGCTTTATTTTCCTGAAGAGAAGCTGGCATTAGACAAAAATACTCCACACACACATACACTCCACAAACACACGGTCAAACAAATTTTAGAAAAATACAATGATTACAATAATAATATTTATATGGCATTCATCGATTACTCCAAAGCTTTTGACAGTATAAGTCACAAAGCCATATGGGAGTGCCTAGAACAGCAAGGGATACTTTCAAACTACATTAAGATTATTAAGAACATCTATTCAAATAGCGAAGCGAGGATACAATTAGAAACCCTCGAAAAAAGTTCAAGATTGAGAGGGGAGTAAGACAGGGGGACTCTATCACTCAAATTGTTTTCGGCTGCTTTGGAAAATATCTTCTATAAATTAGACTGGAATATCTTCGACTTCAACGTGCAAGGCGTAAAACTGAACCACTTAAGATTTGCGGACGATATAGTCTTTGTTTGAAGAAAATCCGACAAACCTTAAGCAAATTATCGACTCGCTTAATGATGAAAGTAAGAAAGTAGGTTTATTCATGAATAAAGATAAAACAAAATTGCTTACAAACTGAACAAATAATTATGAAAATTGACAACTAAACACTCGAACATGTGTCAGAATACATTTATCTAGGACAGATAATCGCTCATGTAAACCAAAACACAAAGAAAATTAACAAAAAAATAGCGAACGGATGAAAACGTTCTGGTCTCTGAAAGAAGTCTGAAAGTCTTCGATATATGTATACTTCCAGTCATCATATCACCTATAGATGCAAAACCTGGTCACTCACCAAACGCCACAGAGAAAAGTTGGAACGCTATCCTGAGCCATGGAGAGAAGCTTTATAGAATAAGAAAATAAGACAAAGTCGGAAGTAGCATAATAAGAGAAAAAACGAAAATAGTAGATATAATTACCCAAGTAGGCTAACAGAAGTGGAGATAGACAGGCCACATGATCCGAGATCCCCAAGACAAATTCAGCAATAGAGGACGCCAACAGACGAGATGGGAAGATGACTTAAAACTTACAGTTGGATGCTACTGAAGGGTAGCGCGTGACAGAACTCAGCGGAAATTGTTGGAGGAGGCCTATGCCAACGAATTCGGTAATACTATAGAACTCACATTCATTTAAAAATATGGGCGGGGCTAAAAAACCACAATCAACGCGCTATTTAGACTGGTCCAAGTTGGCGCAGTGGCATATGCATCTGCTTTCCAAGCTAGGGTCCCGGGTTCGATCCCCGGTCAGGTCAATTTAGGAACCGAACTTTTCTAAATTGGCTTGGAGTCTGGGTGCTACTGGGAACTCCCCCAGAGTTCGTTGTGTGGTACCCATAGTACAAGCTTACTGCTTAGTTTGGGGTCACACAATTTGTGTAATTGTCTGGAGTATTATTATTATTATTATTGTTATTATTTAGCCTACGTCACCCGTCGCAAATAAAATTGGTTTGTTGATGCGAAAACTGACGAAATGTAAATAAAAAATTACCTTCTGTGTGGTTGTCATGTAGAAGCCAGAAAAAAATCATAATATGATAACTTGTCATATGTATATAAAATAATTTTAAGTTTACAAGAAATTAAATAAAAATATTGTGATCTGTATTATACAACTGGTAGCCAGCCAGTTTTTAGTAAGTTATTTTTATTGTATTCTTATTGCTAAATATGGGAATTTACTGAATTTGATCTTATAAATTTATTCCTTTAATTTTACCAAAAATGAGCATCGGTGATTACGGTAGATTAAAGCAGTTCGCTTAGAAAGAAGAGAAGATGACTGGTTACCAACTAATGCGCTCTATATAGGGTGCGCTCTATATAGTTTGAAAATGAAGAAACTACTCTTGTTGTAGAAGCATTGCATGTTACCAAATTGATAACTGAATCAGTGATTCTAAATTGAAATTTCTCGAAAACTGTAGAATGAATAGACATAATTACAGTTATTAAAAACAAACGAAAAGGAAAAGCAGATTGCTACACTATTTTAATTAAAAGTATTTTAAAAGAGTAATAATTACGAACTCCTCTGTGCTGTTTGATAAAAAAAAGATTCTTTATTAATATTACTAAGATTATTTAAGACTAAATAAATTATTTACACTCTAAGGTAACACAATACGTAAAAATTTGTAAATAAAATGCAGATGAACTCGTAAATAAGCTTTTTTTTACCTTTTAAAATAATTTTTAAATATTTTCTCATGTGAGAGAATCAAAATAAAAAACTATTTAACTTCACATAAATAAGGTAAATAAATATCACTAATAAGTTGCATTGCGTTGTGTAGTAATACATAAAAATATTCTCACTTGCTAGCGCTTTGCCGTGCAAGCATGTGATCAGTGATCACATGTACCAGGCATCCAGTCACCATTGACTTTGGTATGTAATACGAAATCTCTTAAATGCCAGGCTACAGTTGAATAAAGATCATGTAGGTTTATAATAGAGTTTATTACAAAAGTTTACTGTTGAGGTTGCGACCTTTCGTGTTTCCTATTTGTATCAGACTCATAGTGTAGTGTTTTTTGACCATAATTGATCTCAATTACACTTACATAGTATTCCTTAATTTTTTGGCCTAGGCCAAGAGGCACACTGAACTACAGGACATATATCCAGTACTCATACTTAACTTAATAGTTCAGAATAAAAAGGCTTATTATTATTATTATTTATAGGCCAATGAAGGTAATTTTGAATGAGCTTCATATTTTTAAAATGCTTTAACTATATATTAATGTATAAAGAGTATAAAGCAATGCACACTGCACTAACAAACGTTTTATGTAATAAAATAAAAAATATTCCTTGTAACAATATTTATGGCAGGACTAGGTATTATATTACACTTTAACATCCCTTTTATTGACATTTTCTCAAAATTCTCTTTCTTAAATTACTCTATATTTCTATCATAATCACTTATTCACAGACCTGTATCTGGTTTTTATAATACAAATAGTTGCAATTAAAAAAATTTAAATATTACCAATAAAGTAATTTATCACCTTCTGAATTTCATCTTGCTGTATCCCTGCTGGCCACAGTGTGGTAATCAACACATCAATACCTCTATATTCACTTTGTCCTCTAAAACAGGCATCCCTGACTGCACTGCAGTCACTGGGTTCAAATGTGCACATAGGTATATCTTTACCAAGTTCTCGCCTTGACAAACCAGTTAAGTATGCAATTTTAACATCTAAACTAGTTGAAAATATGCCTCTTTTACCTGCAATAAAAAACAACTTTATATAAAATAATATAATGAATTAATTAGGAAGCTTATTTCAACTTAATCTTGTTCGCTTACCCATGTAAACAATATTTGGTGCTATTTCAGAACCTTCCTCACAATAATACTTCGTATGATCACTATTTGATGGTCCAAATACATAAGTTGTAACAGGTACTAAAAAGACATTAAAAAATAATAAAATAGCTAAATATAAACAATAAATAAATTTCATTCTCAGAATGAATCCAACTTAATTAATAATTTAAAAAAAGATTAATAGTTCTAATCAGTTTTACGATTTCGTGCAATAATGTGTAACTTGCCTTTTCTAGTGCCCATTTTATATGCATCCAATTGAGAATTATCTTCTCCAAAAAAATTTCCAACGCATAAAAGTATATCAAACTGTCCAGACTTTTTCACAATAGACTCGACGCGGGAAAACAGTGTATTGAAGTGACCATTCACATCGCCACAAATTAGCCTGAATTTAACAATACATATCTTGTAAAGATAGGATCGCAATAAATCACTTCAATTCAAGGAATTTACTACTCTGGCATCTATTCCTTAAATATCTGCGAAAAGTCTGTGAATATATTAGTAGGAAATCAAAAACTTACGTTTTTTGTTTATCTGACATTGTTGTTGAGCAATAGATGTGTAATATAATATAAATAGGAATATTTTACGTATCCTATTTTAGTACAACCTCACTAAAAATAACTTTTACAGTGTTTTCCTTAAATCGACTACTTTCTGGATTTGTAATTTCTATAATTTTGTGATGAAGTGTGTGATGATTATTCGTGACGTGACTTTTGGTCTGGGTTAAAATCACAGAATACTATACTCTCTACGTTAGAATTTGACAGTCAGAAAAGAGTAGGTATATTTGAAATTGAAAAAGTCAGTAAATCATGAAAATAGTAGTAGTTTGATTATTACTTATTATTACTATAATATTGAGTTTTTTTTCTTCGATCTACATGGCAAAAAATATTGAATTATAAACACAAAAATGTTTTATTCGAAATGTATAATCTCACTCTATGGTCGAAATCCTTAAACTGTTTATTGCGACCATGTTTTTCTCTTTCACTCTTACCCAAGATACCTCCACAAAAAGCAAACAGGGGAATCCCTTACGTTGAGATTACGGCATTCATCCCTCTCTCATTCAAACATACCTACTCTAATAAAATAAAATACCATAAAATACTAACTTTTATGTGTCGGTGATGAAATTCGTTCATTTTCAGGTTGAGTAAAGTACGCTATACACATGCTAACCATAATTGCTTTCAAATTGTGTGAGAAATTGCGGTGGTAGCAAAATAGTAGTATTCTAGTGTACTATCCAGAGCACTGGGTATTATGTACGAATACGAAGGATGGTATTGTACTATAAATACTACTAAAGTAGTAGGAAATGTAACCCTGCTTTTGGTGACAGCATAGTGGTGCCTCCAGACTCAAAAGTCACTCGGCGAGGCGCTTGAGCAAGCGTTATCGAGGCAAACGCTAACGAGCGTTGACCATCCACAATCTCGCTTTACTCAGTCATTGCCAAAACTTCTTATATGACAGTCGATGAATTATGCTAACAGCTTTGTGCGCTCTCACCTATTATAGTTAAGTAAACCCAAATAATTAAATTCGACAGCTATTGAAGTCTATACTATACCAATAAACAACAACAGAAAGTCTAGTTACTAGTTTTGTAGGCTTGGCACCTATATCTGTACTGCAATTCAGTACCTTTCAAAATTATATGTACATAAAGGCATTTGCATCATATTTTTTGTGAAATTACTTTTCCCGCTTGACTTTTGATTAATATAGTAAAGAATAATCATTATTTTGTACTTAATAAAGATAATAATTATTCCGTAGCCAGCTAGCTTCCTTTGATAAATTAGCATTTTCGCCATCGCCAATCGCTACCTCGTTTACACAGGTCAATAAAATTGCAGGCGACTTATTCATTTTGCATCAAAATGTCGACCAGAACAGTTACACTCTGTATTGGTATTGAAATTGTTCCACATGCGATTATTCAAGAATTACTTGAATAGAGTATATTATTCAAGAAAAAGAGAAGGAAGAAACGGAAATTCTGGATACGCTAATAGATTTCTTGACATAAAATACAGAGCGCTGTGGATAATAATTTATTCTTGAAATTGTCTACAGAAGGACCTGACGATTTTGGAAACGCTTAAAGATGGATACTGATCAGTTAAAAAATTTATTGCGCGACGTATTCCCGCTTATCGAAAAATATGGTACCCATATGCGTAAAGCACTATCGCCTAAAATCAAATTGCGAATAACGGCGAAGTTTTTAGTTACTGGTGATAACTACAGGGAAGCGAGTGAGCGCAGCGCATACTATATGCAGCAAGCGATCGCTTGCAACTTGGAGTATATATATTCTGTGCTTGTAACTGATCATTTGCACGATTGATTTTGTCGCCCGCCGCATGAGGCCGGTGGCCGCACAGCCAAAAGTCGGATTTAACTTTGAAACTTGTTCTTTTAGTCATCTGCGGCCCAGTCGGTATTAATATTTATGCTACATACGCAGCTACAGTCATATGTGTGATCTCCACTTAATTACAATTACACCGTGACAAGCATACATTTTTTATCTCGTGTGTCATGTTCATGTGAGATAAAAAATGTACTATCACTCACCCTTCGTACTCTAGTACTTACTCTCTCTACAGTAGGCAGTGTTGTGTAGAAGGTTTTAATAATCTGTTATCGTCACATCTAAGGTCACATATAATTTTTTATTTTTACATTTTTAGGAGTTTTAAATTACAACAGTGATAGTATATTGTGTTTTATAGTTCTGTGTAAGTGAAAAGAATGGAGGAGATCTAAATAAACATGTGTAGCTGAAGTTTTCGAGTTCTTCCAAGAAATCCTTTTTAACTTCAGTAAAGCCTGCTATCACTTTACTGGAGGAGTATTAGGGACAGTCAGTGTTTCTCCAGAAGTTATGTCATTAGGCTGATGATCTTGTTACCAATGCCTTAAGAAATATAAATAAATTAAAATAAGGTCACGTCAACGTCATAACATGGCCATAGCGGCCATAGCTGTCATATTGTTTACCCTAACTAATTGTAGATATTTATTTTGTGATTTGATTACGGTGTTAACATAAATTGAAATATAAAACTATTGTGATTTGTTATGTCTATTTTTTGGTTCCCTGTCATTATATTACTATTTAGCTGCTATTTGTTGAACTATTATATTCCATAAAATTTTGTTTAACATAATTATATCATTCAACGACATGTCGTCTGCGAATAAATTACCAGGGACTGGATTAGAAGAAGTGGGAGTACCGGGACAAGCCTTTCTTCGAGATGCTCTCACTAGTTGTACCGATCCCTTAAAAGCCATAGAAGAATTTCAATTGGAAAATGGTATTTTACTACCTTCTTTGAGACCCATGTTACCCCTGCTTGACTTACATGGCGTACGAAGACTTGATTTTCATACGTCGGTATTAGAAGAATTACGAGATAAACTAATAGCACATATTACTGAACTTGGTTCCAAAGAGAGCAGAGAAAATGACAAAAAACTTAAAGAACTTTTATCTAAAAGTTTTCCCGTTGTAAGAGTAAAAGCGCTCAGACCAGTAATAATGAGCATATTGAAAAATACTCCACATATTGATGATAAGTATCTTCGAGTGTTAGTGCGGGATCGTGAACTTTACAATGATACTGACACAGAAGTAAAAAGACAAATATGGCAAGACAATCAGTCTTTGTTTGGTGATGAGGTGTCACCATTACTAAGTCAATATATACGAGAGAAAGAAAATGTTTTATTTGATCACGAAAATTTGACAAACCTATTTTTTTCTCCTTCTCCAAAAGTAAGGCGGCAAGGTGCTGTTGTTCAAAAACTTGCACACATGATAGGCAACAGTGTAAAGCTTTATGACATGGTGTTACAGTTTCTTCGTACTTTATTCTTGAGAACAAGAAATGTACATTACTGTACATTGCGAGCTGAATTGCTAATGGCGTTGCATGACCTAGAAATACAAGACATCATTTCCGTAGACCCCTGTCATAAATTCACATGGTGTTTAGATGCTTGTATTAGAGAAAGAAATGTTGATATAAAAAGATCCAGAGAACTTCAAGGCTTTTTAGACAGCATAAAAAGAGGACAGGAGCAAGTTCTAGGGGACTTGTCTATGACATTATGTGACCCATATGCTATTAATTTTCTAGCGACATCTGCTGTAAAAATACTGCAACATCTCATAAACAATGAAGGACTCCCGAGAGACAATACAATTTTGATTCTCTTGCTAAGAATGTTGGCTTTAGGCTTAAGTGCATGGGTGATGATTGACTCTCAAGAATTTAAGGAGCCTAAATTAGATAGTCAAGTTGTTACTAAATATTTGCCAGCTTTAATGTCTTTGATGGTGGATGATCAAGTGCGTGCACTACATAACAAGTTACCTCCTGATGAAAGAGAATCTGCTATTACTACGATTGAACATTCTGGTCCCCCACCAGATGCTTGTGAAGCATACATGAGGGAAAGTTCTGTCTGTGGTGTATTAGCTATGTATTACACATTACATGCAGCCAAGTTGCGCGATCGTGGTGCATTACTTCGTATCTTAAGCATTTTGGGTAGTTGTAAGGATGGTCGAGCTTATGAAGATCCATTTTTACATGCTCTTGTTGCCCTTCTTATTCAACTACCAGACGAGTTCCAAGGAGAAGACTTTAGTACAGTCCTGTTTGATGAATTTTTTTTTGCTGGCCTTTCCAAAGACAATGTTACGAGACATCTATTAAAACTCCTTTGGTACATTTATCCTAAACTTCCAGAAACTAGAATTCAGACCTTGATAAAAGCTTTACAGCCAGGCACCCAACATAACGAATCAGTACATAAACTATATGAAGCTTTGCAGCAGAAGATGAATGCTCAAACAGAGCCAGCACCTAGCACTAGTGAAATGGAATACCTGGATTCTCCACTTATGAGTGTGCCTACTCCTGCACCTTATCATAATATGTGAAAAAATATTGCTCATATTTTTCTCTTAAAGGACATTGTGATGCTATTTTCCTGAATGTACTACATAACTAAGGAAAAGAAAAATAATTAAATAAAGCGTTTAAAATCACTGTAAATATTTATTATTAGTAAGTATTGACTTAATACTATGAAATTAAATACATAATATACTTTGTCATTCCTATATTGTATTTAATTTTAAACAATTTATATGGACGGATAACAATGAGCGTAATATGTATGGCAGTTCACATTTAGTTTATTTTAACCACAAATTGAGTTGTTCTATTATAAAAATTGGTAGATTTTAAAGAAAATTATAAAAAGCTCAATTTTTAATTCTATGTGCGGTTATTGCGACGTTCGGGCTTTATATCCAGAGAATTTAGAGACCGCAGGGAACGTGATCGTTCAAAGAGTGACGGATCAGTGTAGATTGGTTCGCTGCCATCATCAAATGCGTTGGCTAATCTTCCCGAAGAGCCGGCTTCTTCACTCACTTCAGCAAACGTTCGGCCCAGACCACTGTAACATGAAATTATAAATTACTCTCTTAAGTAATTACATAACTTTTTCAAAAAAATAGTGTTTCTATGTTTATTTTACTTCTTTATAATATTCCAATAATTTTAGATTTGTTACAACTTTACAATATTCAAATAATTCGTTAAGAACAATTTGCTCTTAATTTATTCACAGGAGCTTATAAATTACCTCAATGAAAAAGGTTTATGCAAATGCGAAGCTGAAAACAAGGACGGTCGAGTGCCCCTCGGTCCAGGTGTAACTGGTCTTAATTCTGGCGTCGGACTGGATACTTGAATATTCTTTCGCAGCACACGCCAATATCGTCTTGGAAACCAAAAATACTCAAATTATCTACTTATTCTGTTAAGTTTGCACTGCGCTTTAATAATATTATTACATGAATAGTATGTAATTACAATAGTACTCAAATTAAAAAATTGTCCAAGTAGGCATATTTATGATACTTATCGATTTCAAAATATCTGAAATTTATTAATAATTACATATCCACTATTACATTAAACGAGCAATATTTGTATATACTATTATACTATATATATATATATTCGATAACGCTTTCTCGAAAACGGCTCTAGCGATTTCTATGAAATTTACAATATAGGGGTTGAGGGAGGCAAGAAATCGATCTAGCTAGGGCTCAATTCTGAGTAAAATCGTTTTCTACGTCTTTCACACATAAAACTTCTAAACTTTTGAATTTCGCTAGAATTTACCTTCTCAGTAACACAGTGGATAGAGCGAATGTCTACCACGCTAAAATGCGCGGATTTGAATCGAAGTTATGTGGTCACACTTTTTTGTTTTTTTTTTTTATAAGACACCGAGTAAAGCTCGGTCGCCCAAATACTGTAATTAAAATATCCTGGTATATAAATAGGAACCACGCAATACAAATAATATACGTATAATTCATCGATAACTAGTGTTTAGGGTAGATAGTAATCTCGGTAATGTTTCTTTGTTATAATTCTAAATTTTGAAAGGATTAGAGAAGGTACCTATTTTAAGTCCTGAGCGTCGATATTCTATATCAATTTACTAAGTATAGGAAATTTGCCTTTAATATGAATTGTAACCAAGTATTGTTAGTTATTTAATATCATTATACTTTACATACCTATAGATGTATAAAGCTGCAGTTAACATAGCCAGTAATAAAGACAATAAAACGCAAAGAGCAACTAGTAGAGCTCTGTAATGATACGGCGAAACGCAAATTCCCGCTGCGGCTACTACTGGTGACGAATCAACTTGACCATTCTCTTCTAGCAGTTCGTTACGATTGTCGAAAACCTTAGAAAAAAGTTATTAAACATAAAAGGAGTTTCAAGTATCTTTAATATTAATGAAATTGTTAGGAATACTGTAAAAAGATTTTAAAACATAAGCAAACACGGGCGTGAAAAAGAACTACGACACCTAGTTCAGTACCTACCTGAACTTATCTGTGCATGTGCAACTTAAGTAGTAATTACCTATAATACCTATGTATATGATTTGTGTAATTTGTTTTAAGTTTTTAATGAAATAACGACTGATTGTCTTACTTTGATAAACGTGTGTTATTATAAATTATGGTGTATGAGGCTCGTATGTAGGTGTAGGTATTTACAGGCTTCTATCTTCGTATTGATATTGCACAATAATATTCTGTTTTTTACATCTGTTCTATATTTATGTATTCTAAGTCAGAATGTAGGTATTTCATCATATTCTTCTCTACCCAAGAATTATTTGTCTAAACGTAATTTCTTGTGAAAATATATTTAGAAAATGATGCTGCTATTATAAAAGGGATAAGGAAGACGAAGAGACTTGCAATAAATATGTATCAGCTGAAATCTTACCTCAATCATTTTTCTCACATGACTAGGGGTTTCGACCTCATCCTTGAGATATTTGTCGACACTAGCTTCTTCATATGACACTTTGTAAACCATTCCTTTATCTTCGACATTATCACTGCTGGTATTGTTGGTGTCAATTTTTATTTCAGTAGTGTTGTTTTCTGCGGCTGATAACGTGGAATTGACATCACGTCGACGCCTACCGAAGGACGGTTCGGACCTTCCTGTATGACTTGGACAATATGCCTAAAAATATTTGTGTACTTAATTAATATTTTTACTGCGTATACGTAGTTATTAATCGTTTAAAAAATTACTTCGACAAAATACATTTTAAATAATAGGAGAGATCATAATTTATCTATTTTTTCCTTTATAATTTTAGTGATAAAACAAGTCTAACAATTAGGTAGGTATATGTACCTACATACTTATATAAATTTTGCGACTACGACGAGCTAAGCACTAGGCTTATACTGTAGTAAGTACCATACAAAGAATTAGGGCAGCATCCAATAAAATACATGCTTCAAGAAAATTTAGAAAATGTATTTTAAATTGACCTGGCTAAAAGTCGACGCTGAGACCCTTAGCTCAGCAGGTAGGTATAGAAATCCTCTAACCACCGTCTCAACGGGCCAGTAAATCAATAAAAAAATGAGTAAAATAGGTACAGTACAATTTTAATTTTAACATTATCACCACTCAGATAGATAATAGTACATAAACGATAAAGTAATCTCTTTTGCTTAAAGGGTTATTCAGGTCAAACTAGTCACGAATCCAGCATAATCATGTTCATGTTATACACAAACAACAGAACCCGTTATTTATTGCAAAAGTAGATTATACAATAATTTGATAACCCATGGAACGAATGAAACTTGATAACACTACCTACATATTTCCACCATTGACGTAATTCGTTGTTTGTATCGTAATCTTTTTATTAAGAAAACAAACGAAACCATTTATTAATACTAATAATATATTATAAACGAGTTACGTAACTCATTTGAAATTGTAGAAATACTTACAGGTTGGCATCCATCTCTGCATGTACGAACTGTAGCTTCGAATACCAAAAAGTTCGATTCTGGAATTTTAAATGCATTGAATCTAGCCTCAAGTGAATCTCCGTTGCGGCCTTTATCCAGTTCAGGGAATACGTCGGGGTCCACCGGGCATCTAGTGAAATAAAAAATATGAAGAAGAAATTTTAATGGTAAGTACTTAGGTAGGTACCTGTAACTTCCTAATATAATTTCAAAATTGACCAAGCATGCGAATATCGAAAAAATTATTAGGTACGTTATTTATTTTAGTTTGATTTCGATATCACGTTTAATACCAAAATTATACTATTTGTTGAATACTCACCCCACTCTATCGATGAGTTGCACAGATCTTCCAGAATAAGGATCTCTCGCAATAACATTCGTAGCGAATATATCCGTAGCGTAATTGTATCCATCTTGTGCTTCCAGTCTGAATGTAAGTGGATCTCCTACGGCAATAGTAGTGGTTGGACGACCTTGATACAGAATTAATAGGCGAACCTTCGAATTGAGAGAGCTTTCTTCTGGAAGATACTCGATGGGTATAGGACTTCCCGACCTGTCAACCAAATCGTTACCAAGGCTACGCTTAGACTTGACTATGAATTTCTATCTGAATTATTACTTGACTTTGAATGAACTCAATAGTTAATAACATGAAAGTTACATCTCTTCTATGCTTTAAAATTTAAATACACATTAATAAAAATTTTAGCACATTCACACATTAGGTAATGGAATATTAAAATCAACCTCAAAAGTATTCACATGAACGAAATGCGTATATCAATCCAACTAATTCCATTTAAAATTAACAGAATATTTATTTAGATTACAAATATTATATTACGCATATTTCAAAATTTCATACAAAAAAGGACGATTCCATTCAAAGTCATTATGTTAGTAGCTGTTAGTGAAATAACAGCACTCAAAACAACTAAAACTACTTAAAACAACCCAAAGTTAAGAACGCATACAAAATTAAGTAAACATGTATAATGACAAGTCAAAACAATTAAATTATCGTGCCTACAAGTTCAAGCTATCTAAAACAAAAGGACAATAGATATGACCAATGTTCATATCTGTTGTTTTTTATCACACATAGACACACTCATGAGCCCAAAGTAAACCAGAATTAAACTATAAATAATAAAAACATAAGAACATATTATTGTTACAGTATGTTCCACTTAGATATTTTTTATATAGCTAAAATGAAAAACAAATTTAAGTACCTCCGTGATGGGCGGGACCAAAGGCGCTAATTCACAAAGTCACGCAAACACAGTTATCTGTTAATATTGATTATGAGAACACGAATTATTTGTAAGAATTAGAAAACATGTATGTTTACCTATTCTACATAATCGGAAAACCAACCTTGGTCATGTTTTTAAACAGACACACCCATTTATTGAAATAAAAATCTCACCCAGCTCCGATGTAATTGGATGTGACGACAGCTTCCGCAGGACCTCTGAAGAGGCAGGTCAGATTGAAGCGCTTGTCTCGCGATGTTTGAACGTTGTCACTAAATTGGACTACTACAATATTGGTCATCGTGTCGCCATACTGAAAACGATAAACAACAAAAACCAATTATATTTTATGTCTATTAAAATATGGCAACAAAACTTTTTGGATTTAATAAAATTTTGCAACACCCACGCGCTGTGTACCGCATTCAGGATATCCATGAGCACCAGTAATTCTTAATACATTGACAACACCACCATTACCGCGGAAGAAACAACGATCGTAAAACCCATAAGTATACATCCGCCCATAGAAACCTTCAGGAAGTCGAAGCGTAAACTCCATTCCGTCTTCGTTACATACTTGGGAAACTGTAAAGATCGATTTGAACGTTAATTAATTTTCATAGACATAAATTAAGTTTTTTTTTTTGAGATTAAGCTCTAATTTCTTTTAACTTTAAGTTTTTTTACCGTCTAAACAATCATCAGCGATACGTCCGAGAGCACGTTCATAAAAATCGTAATCATTTGCTGTGTTATCAAAATGTGCCGGGTTCGCGGCATCAAGTTCCCGTGTATCCCGGTCACTGAGCTCACAATTATCTCGTGGCTCTCCACCGAAACCGACGTCTCTGTAAAATACCTCGTATTATTTATGTCCGAAAGATTACGACACGCTCACTCGTTAACAGATGATAGATTTATTTACATACCTATAGTTGAATGACCGGCAAATAAAATCTCTGGCCTCTATGCATTCACGCTGGCAATGTGCCAGCGATTGAGCTGTTGTGAAACGACGTACGAATCTTCTCTGCATTCGTTGTCTTCCGACCTGCCTAAAGCTGTCATCCTCGCATCTGGACCCCTGCCATGGTCTTTGACCAAGCGGAGGTCCACCAATCGGACCACCTATAGGACCACCGATAGGACCCCCTACTGGACCACCAACAGGACCACCAATGGAACCTCCTATGGGTCCACCTACTGGACCAATGGGACCGTCTGGGTCATACCCTCCGTAACCTCCACCTTAAAAAAGGATGTAATAAATGTAAATTAATGAGTTACATTTTCAAAATATTTTAAATTCCATGACAGTGTAAATCGAATCACAGTAAAGGATTAATATTTTTAAAAAAAACTACCGATTTGTCCTGGTGGGGGATAATTTCCGCGATAGCCCCCTGGTCTATCTGGCAAGGGACGTCTCAGTCCAAAACTTGGTCGAGGTTCCACTGGATATCTAGATATTAAAGAGAACAAATAACATAAAATATCATTACTGTTTGTAATATAATCAACAAATTCGGAAATACTATGGAACTCGCATTCATTTAAAAATATGACACAATGCAAACCCCAATAAAGTGGTAGGGGCTAAAAAACCACAATCAACGCATTATTTAGTCTACCGTACACTCAGTGACAGTCGGATGTCGCAAATATTTTTACGTAGGTAAGTTTGGTGACGTGAAAACTATCGAAATATAAATTTAAAATGACCTCCTGTGTGGTTAAGCGGTGTAGAAGACAAAAAGATGTCATGATATGATAATTTATCATAAGTATATAAAGCCACATACATATTCTCACGCTGTATCCCTAATGGGGTAGTCAGAGAGGACAGAGTGCCAAGCGTCGCGGTTCTTACATAAGTACTTCTTTCGCTTCCTCAAATCTCATCATTCTCCTCACACATATCCTCTCCTCACGAGTATCTTTTTCGCCTAGGTATGCGAGAGCTTTTGACATTTCCATCTACTAGCACTGGCTATTTGATCTTCATAAGTTAGCCTTGGTCTTCGTTGGTATCTTTTACCACTCACTTTCGTATATAAAATAATTTAAGTTTACAAGAAATTGAATAAAAATATTGTGATCTGTATTATGCAACTAGTAGCCAGCTAGTTTTTTGTACATAAGTTATTTTTATTATGTTTTTATGCTAAGTATGGGAATTCTTTTTACTGAATTGTATATTGTAAATTTATTCCTTTAATTTTACCAAAAATGGACTTTGGTAATTACGGTGGATTAAAGCAGTTCGCTTAGAAAGAAGAGAAGATGACTGGTAACCAACTAATGCCAATAAGGTGTGCTTTGTAAATACATTTTTAAAATGAAGAAATCTGTTCTTGTTGTAGAGGCATCGCATGTTATCTTAATGAAGACTGAAATCATGCAGTGATTCTAAATCGATATTTCTCAAAAACTGTAGAATGAATAGTCACAATTAGAGATATAGTTATTAAAAACAAACAACAAAATCAAATCGTGTGGGTTTAAAATAGAGTTAATTTAAAAGTTGACTGTTTACTTTGCGAACTTTCGTGTTTCGGAGTTGTGATATTTTAGAATAAAATTCCCGAACAGAACATCGAACGATTTCTGAACGCTTCTCTTCTCTCTGAATAGTCGTCCATGACGCACTACTTTTTTGTAATTAAAATGGCTATGCCATGCAATTGTTGCATTGTAATTTACTTTGTTTTACATTTTGTTTTTACTCAGTAAATAAAGCGAGATTGAATTTTTATTTAATGCCGAAAGGCTTAATACACAACAGGAGTATTTGAATCAGTTTCGCGGTATCGTGTTTTACGACTATGTTCTGAATTATACTTCCATAGCATTTCCGAATTCGTTGAATATAATAATAATATTTCAGGCAATTACACAAATTGCGTGATCTCAAACTCAGCGCTAGGCTTGAACTATGGATATAATACAATGAACTAGGGCTGCACCCAGTTAACACCCAGACTCCAAGCCAATTCAGAAAAGTTGGTTTCCTAAATTGACCTGACCGAGGTATGAGCCCGGAATCCGGGCTTGGAAGGCAGACGCACTGCCACCTGTCAACGGGACGTTTATATCCATAATTTTATTATAAACTAATTTTTATTTATACCTGTCTGGGCCAGGGCGGATTCCTCTGTCAGGAAATCTATCTGGTCCAGGATAATCTTGGCCATAATAACCACCACGACCATAACCTGCTGTAACAATAACATATTAAATACCAATAAATTCCTATAGATAACTAAATTACTGACATTAAATACAATTTTTTATTAATGCAGTACAATGCAATTTTATTAATACTTACCGGGATATGAAGATCCGGTCGGCGGATATTTATTGTAGAGGTCAGGATATCTATCGCCACCTAATGGTACAGGGTCTCGATTAACACCCACAGGATACCTACTAAAGGGGTACCGTCCCCAGCCACTTGTGCCGGGATAGCGGTCCTGATCAAATCTGTCAGGATAGCGGTTCGGATACCAAGGTCTTGAAGGAAACCTTCCGCTTCCTCTAATCGGATATCTGTCTTGTGGATATCGATCGATCGAGTGTCTATCAGGGTATATATCTATAGGATATCTACTAACAGGGAATCTGTCACTCGTAGGATATCTGCCAATGTCGTTAGATATAGGATAATCGAAGAGTGGATATCGTCCACTGTCTAGCGGGTAGCGATCCCCACCGACTGCTGGATATCTGTTGCCTGGTATTGGATACCTGTCACTGGGCGGGTATCTATCTATATCTGCTGGATACCGATCAACACCAGGTGGGTATCTGTCGGCACCAGGAGGGAATCTGTCGGCGCTAGGAGGGAATCTGTCGGCACCAGGAGGGAATCTGTCGGCACCAGGAGGGAATCTGTCGGCACCAGGAGGGAATCTATCGGCACCAGGAGGGAATCTGTCAACTCCAGGTGGATATCTGTCAGATGGGTATCGATCTGGGCTAATTCCAGGTGGATATCTGTCGTCGGGATATCTGTCACCTGCTGGAAATCTATCTGGGTATAGATCAGGACCGGCTGGGTATCGATCGTCCGGTGGTGGATAGTGATCTGGTCTACCGTTGTACCGCTCATCGTCCAAAGGATAGCGGTCATCATCAGGATAGCGGTCAGCGCCAGGCGGATAGCGATCTCGATCTCGATCTCGATCACCGCCACCGTTACCTGCTTCAAGGGATGCTATGGTCATTAAATAGATATTAGGTAAATTAGAGTAAATGAAGTGGTATAAATGTCATGCACTGTCGATGTATACAAATACATAATTGTATAAATTTACTTAAAAAGAAATATAAACTACAACACTACAAACTTTTATCTACGTAATATGTAAGTACATGCAAGTTCAATTAAGGAATATTTATATGTAGGTATGTGATGAACGTGATATTGCTAATGTATCTACAATTTTACTTATATTACTTAGGTATACCACGCCACTGCAACTACTGACTACTTATGTACAACTAAATATAAAGAATTATATACTAGGTACTACTCTATCATTAGGTGGAACTGACAATAAGTATTAAGAGATGTTTCCCAAATAACCTACAAGTATGATAACAGAATTTAATTCATGTACTTAATCTACTGTACTGTATCTACTTACTTTAAAAAATGCACAGCATACATTCTCGCAACCCTCTATTATGACAACATGAACAATGGCTTACATGAATTCGATACAATGTTTATTTACATTGGACCTGTTAACTTTCCAAAGCAGTGATTGTTGAGTGTTGATATCCATTAGGTATGTACATTGTACAGCCTAGGACAATGTGGATGGGTACATAAATTATGTTACCATATCACTTATAACAACATTCATCAATACTCAAACTACGCTGCAATCGCCAAAGGGAAATATTAAGTCAAGACAGGCCCCTAACTACCATGCATCGAACCTGTGGTCGTGGGACGTCCCCACGGTGTCTGTGATCCACTTCCAGATCCCCCAGCCTCGTTTTCACCACTTACTAGTTGATCTGCGTCCCCAAATTTATCGACAAATAATAAAGTATACGTTAGGTATATGATTATATATAAAAGAATTATGGTTTAATATTGTAAAATGTTCGTCTCTACGATATACTCGTACACTCTTTATGTGATTAGGTTCGCAGTATATTCGATCAATCACAATACACAACTCTAGATGTTCAAGGTCCAGTGTGACAGGAACAATTTTATAATTCGCGCGTCGCGCTACACAATAGCTTTCAATGGTTTAATTCTATTTTAAGAACAAATTATTTATAGTAGATACTTGGCGTTGTGGAATACACGAATTGTCCATTTAGGTAGTCCTGCCGTACATCCTACTACACCGGGATAATATGTCGCGGTTTGGGGTCCTGTTCCCGTGTTCCGGTTAGTAACTAACTTATTTGTCATCTGTGAATTGCCCTGATTTATCGATAAATATCGTTGATTTTTCGTATTTTATTTTTAATAAGTATATTTAGTATCTAGAAGGTTCTCGATTCGCCGGAATGTCTTTTTATGGTATGTTATATGGTATGTTTTACTCCGGATGGCGGAGTAATTGGTAAACGAGATTTTGTTGATCCTTTTTGTTTTCAAATGGTCCAGCCATGGTGGTGCTATAAAAATTTAGTTAAAATCCAATGATAGTACTTAAAATAAAATAATTCCTCAACGGTTTATATATTCCAATGATCCTTTTATTTAATGTTTTGTTCCAAAATTGGAAAAAGTTAGTTGTAGACTTACCCTAAATATTTATTTAGAACAAGACTACTGGAAAGGGAAAAATAAATAAATTTTATAAACGAACAAAATGAAACTGACTTCAAAATAAAATTACGAAATAATTATAATATAATATATCCTTTACTAATCAAAATTCAAGTACATAAATAACTTGATTATTGTGTACTTCGTTTAGATGTCGATTTAACTTTTTTTTAAATTTAAATTCCAAATATCCCGGTCGATTATTATAATCCACAATTTATGGTAGGCCTATACTTAAAGCAATATATATGTACAACGTACAAAATAATAAGAATTCGTATCTCTGCAATTCTTTTGCAGACCTATTTTATCAATTTGTATATTATTGAATAAGATTCTTATTTTTATGGATGCTCTGTAGTATGTATCTAGTAATGAGTATACTATGTGTTTTACTTTAACCACAGACTTTAAATAACGACAACATCTATTATTTTATGTTTTCAACAGTACCTAATTGTGCGTACATAGCATATCGTTACAGATATCATATACTTAATCACAATTTAATTAAACCGTTTATAAAATAAGACTAATTCAAAAATACTTACGCATAAGGTTCTCATAATAATCAAAATCAGGGTCATAAAGCAACCGCATGCCATCTTTCTGATTGTATCTGCTCAAACGGCATGTTCTCGCTCGATCGCTGTATACAGCAGACCTATGTGGTTAAATACGAAAATAGCATTATGTCTCATTCACGTGATATCGTACAATAACCTTACTCACTTTATCAGTTATCCAAAAGTTTGCAATGAAATATATAAACATGTATATAGAAAAATATGTCACGAAAATATCTTTTGTAACAAGATCTGTATGTTTTGAATAATGAATGTATAGATGTAACCGCGTTTTTAATCAACATTGACTCATATGGAATATTATAGCAAAAAGAAAATGTAAAAAAAGTTTCAACTTTATTTGTATCTCACCTGCACTGAAAACTTGTTTGTCTCAAACATTCATCCAAGCATTCACTAAGGGAGCGTCCAGTAATTTCAGAGTGAAATTCTCCAGTGATCCTGCTATTCCTGTATCGCTGAAATGCGGTGTCAGGTCGCCTTCCCGGTGAGAATAGATGCGAAGTTACACTGTTGTCAGGATACTCCGTGCCACGAGCTGTCACCCGATGAGAGACTGATCATAATTGTGAGAAAAAACTTATTGTGGTTTCATGCATAGTTAATGATCGATCACCTAAACACTATTAGTTTTAGTAGTATGTAGCACGAAGACAAATAAGTTAGGTAAAACAATTACATACGTATTGTGGAATGTACAAAAAAAACGTGCTCGGGGTCATGACACATTTTCAAGACATTCATTGTTATTGTTAGATACGTTAAGTTAAAACCTCGACTACTGATAAAAATGATACTTACGATTGTCTAGACAAACAAGATCGTAGAAATGATGCGTTGGTGAAGCGCTCACTGTCACATCGTCCTTTTGCGACACGGAATCTTCTTCAGACAAAACACATTGTTTTGTCATGGCATCGTGCTCAATGGATCGGCAGAAATATCTACAAAATAGTTAAGAGTTCTTCAATATAAAATATAAAAGAACTCAGATATTAACAAAAAATTTATATACATTATTCTTACTTTTCGGCACGGACACACATGGCCTGACATTCCTCTAAGGTCATATTAGAGAAAACATCTGCTTCGAAAGGTCCCCCAAGGCGCTTATTTTCTTCTTTAATAAAAACAGCTAAACCATCGCATCGACGTTCAGCTGAAAAGATAAATAATAATCAGCATTTCAACGGGTACTTATCACAAAAGACGAAACACGAAAACCATTTCGAATGTTTTAATAAGTATTGTGTTTTCAGATTACCATTAAGACATGTATTTTCTAAGTAGTCGGCAGTATGATCATCTTCCAACAATTCTGGGTGCGTTCGTCTTGTAAATCTACTTAAGGAACAAGTTCTCAAGGAGGAGTCGTAAGTTGCTGATCGGCAAACGAAACTGAACTCTCCCAAGCATTTGTCCTCGCACTCGGTGCGGTTAGCTACCATTATTTCCTTAAGATCTGAAGGTGGAAGTTTCAAGCGTTTGCGGGCATGACGTTCAAAAACATAACGCCGGGAAGGACACTCGCGTTCCGGACGATTCGCTGAAATATTCAAAAGAAAACTATTAGATCTTAACAACAAGCAATAGTCGTAACAAAAATATACTCACATGTTAAACAGATTTCATTAAAATGAACGCTATTGGGAACAATCATAAGAGTGCCAATGCCTTCAGGAGCAGCTTGTTCTCTAGTTAAATAACAAGTGGACTCTTCATATTCGGGTTCAGGACTAAAAGCAGCGATGCGGGTTCCAGGTTGGAAATCAATGGAGTTGCAAGTCCTTACGAGACTGTTCCCTGATCGATCACGTAGACACAAATCCTGGCATTTCTCCAATACTCTAAATGGTGGTGCAGTCTCACGTACCTGAAATATTTCAAATATTTATGAATTTATGCGTTGAATTATAAGCATTCGTACTCGTATTTCAATCACCTCAAAGGAATTATTAAGTAAATAACTTACGACATCGTCATCGAATCCATGTAACTGTTGATTTGGTAACCGCTCATACATCACTCGACCCATACCTTGGTTGCATGTGGTTTGGGCTGAACAATAATTTGGATAAACACGATTAAAGGCATTCAAAATATTAACACGTTAACACACATTTTTATTAGCTTCACCTGTATGTTTGTAAGTATATAAAGGAATCTTTAAACGAGATTTTCACCCACTTAAAAACGTCAGATTAAACTGAAACTTTGCACACTTGTACGGGATCGATGACAATACAATAATTTGATATTACAATAAAAATTTTGAAAAAATTTTTTACATTTGATTTGATTCATTGAAAAAAATTTTCTATCCAGTGTAAGCTTCCTATTGTATTCAATCTCACAACATGGATTTTGGTAAATTTTTTTATTGGTAAAAATCATAGTTTAAAAATACTAAAAAAACACGCTTTAAAAAGAAACCGAACTAACAAGTAAAAAATAATGTTTATCTATTAAAAGTTTGTTTAATAGTGATAAAAATTCCACTAACTCAATATAATTAAATGCTTTTGACTAAGTTTATAATAAAAATAAAGTGATTGACAAAAATATTTTTTTATTTTAATAAGCTTTGGGTGCTTTTTATTATATTTTTTTAATAACTCCACTTTTATCAAACTTATCAATACTTTTATCAAAATAAAATATTTATTGATATCATGTACCCTACGCTTTTTACAATAAAATCATTTTTTTGTCAATCACTTTATTCTTATTTTAAACTTAGTAAAAATCATTTAATTATATTGAGTTATTGGAATTTTTATCACTACTAAAAAAAATCTTAATAGATAAACTTGGTTTTTTACTTTTTAGTTCAGTTTCCCTTTGAAGCGTGTTTTTTTTTGTTTTAAAGCCTATATTTAGGTGCCTTTTACTACTTCAATTGCAAATATCAGTGTTCGTGGTATATACAGATAGCTGGGAATATATTTACAAAGAAGTACAAATTTATGAAAGTTACAGAAAAAAGGTTACTAAAAAAACTGGAATTAAATAACTTGAAGCAAGTATATTTTATAGTTATAAAGCAATTTATAACTGTTATACTCTTATAACATAATTAATTATATCGCTACTACAACGCAATTTGCAATATATTATAAATTAGTGATTAGTATCTAATACCTATCAGTTTTAATTTCTTTTTTAAAATGTTACATTAATTTGTGTTACCATTGGCCATAGTGAGCATAGTAAGCGCGGTGAAGGCGTGCATGACCGCCCCTCGCGGCTTCATCTTCCGGCGCTGCTTCTGCTGGGTCCCACGCGTCACCGACCACGCATGTGGTCACCTGATTATAACATCAATTAAAACCGTTGTACGCTCGATACTTTTAACATCAGTAACAAGCGTTTTAACTATTACATCATGTTCTGGAGACATTCTGTGTTTGATTGCGGTATCAAAATCGCGCTTTAACGGGTGCATCGATGCTATATCGAGCTTCCAAAAAGCAATTAAATCATGATTGCCGTTGATAAAAGTAGCGAGTAAAAGTACTCAGGTTTTTATTATACAGTCTACATATTCCAAGATAACCAACAAAGTTAACTTCAAAGTTTAAAAAGTAAAAACTGCGAATTCCTTTATATTGTTCAAAGTGCAAAATTAACAATTATCAAAAATTTAATCAAGATTTACATAGAGTTATACGGGGCTCTTGAAAATTGACGTCCATTTTAAATATTCGTTATTTATGGTCAAGACACTTTTAGGCTACGCCCTAATGGATTGTTGCAAAATTTTTTCTTGAACTTTTTAAGATGTATATAGAATCTTGGCACACACAAGAGATGTATTGAATGTAGAGTACGACATGTATCTATATTTAAAAAAAATGGGACGAATGACCTAAACAAAGACGAAAACCGCATTGAAATGCACACGGAAATTTACGTGTTTTTAAAGGAGACAGAAAAATAAACACGAATAGGAATTTATTTTTATATCCAATTTTAAAACCAAAACATTGTAAAAAAAATTCAAATACACATAATTCCAAGCCATTTCCCATTTGGGATGTGCAGATCAAAACAAAATAAAATCGCATTTCGATGTCATTCCTAGCAATAACTTGTATCATCAAATTAGTATGTACCTAATGCTAATGACTAAGTAAGGTTCATTTCCAGTACAATTAAACTTAATAATAATAAATTTACGTAATTGTAATATATGTCTGCTCTTAAGACAAACGAATAAGCGCAATCGGATATGACATACATCTATACTACTATATAAATCTCTTGCGTCTGTCTGTAATTTAAATTTTTTTGTCAAATTTTGTGATAAATAGTCATTTTGTGAATCACTGACTTCGATTCTACCATTTTTTTAATTTTTGCTTGTCTGTCTGTCTGTATGTCCTTTTATAACTGAAGAACGGCTTGACTGATTTTGACGAAAGCCGGTACGAAGTAAGACCATGTAATTGCGCTCATGATAGGCTACTTCTTTTTTAGAAAATCTACCCCTAAAAAAATTAAAAGGGGGATGAAACTTTGGATGGGAAATGGTAAACCGCTGAACCGATTATGATGACATTTAGTAAGCAGATAGCTTGACATCAGAGAACGGACATAGGCTACTTTTTATAAAAAGTCGATCCCTAAGAGAGTGAAAATGGGTATGAAACTTTGTATGGGAACGCTAAAACTTGGTAATGATACAATTTGGTGCGGTGATAAGATTTTTTGTATCAAAAATCTATGAAATGGAGGACGGGAGGGAGGGGTACGAAACTTTGTACCTGAAATGTTAAACCGCTGAACCGATTATGATGACGTTTGGCAAGAAGATAGCTTGACATCAGAGAACGGACATAGGCCACCTTTTTTAAAAAAATCAACCCCTAAGAGGGTGAAAATGGGGTTGAAACTTTGTATAGGAAACGCTAAAACTTGGTAATGATACAATTTGGTGCGGGGATAAGACATTATTTATCATAAATACATAGGTTACATTTTTTATCAAAAATCTGTGAAAAGGGGGACAGAAGAGAGGGGGACGAAACTTTGTACGGAAAATACTAAACCGCTGAACTGATTATGATGTAGCATGGATATAGCTGGACACCTGGGAACGGACATAGGTTTTTATTAAAAATCTACCCCTAATGGGCTGAAAAGGGGGATGAAACTTTGAATGGGTAATGCTGAACCGCCGAACCAATTATGATGTTTGGTACAGAGACAGACGTAGGCTAGACGTAGACTTCTTTTCAAAAACAATCTTTAAACATACTATGAACATGCACATATAATCTAACCTAATCCTGGAAAGCCACGAAAAAATTTTTCGCGCAGACTAAGTCGCGGGAACAGCTAGTATGTACATATAAGGTAGGTACATAACGTTGCGCCATTTTAAAAACTATCCTACCCACGCATTCCATTCCTCTCTGGCCACTCCAGACAGATAGAAGTTAATTGCGCTTGACATGAGCTTAAATATATAATATAGTGTTATAATCAAAAGTAGGATTTATTAAAAAAATATACACGGGATGATTATCCCAACTGCTAATATCGATTTAGAGATTCATTTCGCTAATAACTAGAAATCACTAAAAGAAAGATCTAATAACTCTAAGAACAGAAAACAATCACGAATTAACAATCAAGAGCAGGTGTTCTCCGTTTGGTGTCTGGAGCAAAAGTGACGTGCTCTCGCGTCGACAATCGTAAGCGGCGCCTCGCCTTCCGGGTAAACGTCTAAATGACATCTGTCAATCTTTCATTGATTTCACATCCCTTTCTATTTAAAGTCCATCTCTTTTACTTTTATTGAGATAAATAGAGATCTTTCTGCGGCTGCGTTGTGTCGGCACGAAGAAATTCGTGTCGAATAAACGTGCCCTGAGTGTCAAGGTTTAGAGATGTCAAAGCCGTACTAGACAGTCCCGGTTTGCTAACTCATTTCCTGTTTGTAGATAAGCTCTGTCCCTTGACCAACCTTTGCGGCCAGCTTTAAAAGACAAACGGTTAGCGTATTCCTGTGTTCCTTCATCTTTCACACCATCGTGAAAGTATAATAATAGTAATGTTCCTAACAAGGTAATTACATAATTTTATGTGTTGTGTTGCACGCGATTTCTCGTGGAGTTACAAAAATAGCCTATATCCATTCGGGGCTTAATCTATCTCCATTCTAAATTTCATGCCGTTTATGAGGAAAAGAATTACGAACACAGACACTGGAATTTTATTATAAGATCAATATGTAGATGACATATTAACTAAAACATCGCACTTGACACAATCGAGTGTTTCAGATCGCTGATGGTAAAACTTTGTGCGGGGTCCGTCCGCTCGCTACCAGTCTTATTACTGCCGTTAAATGCGTGCTTGTAACGTTGTATTCCGGTGTACATTGTAAGACCGTCGGTGTTTGTGGCACAAGAGGCACATTATCTTAGTGCTCAGGGTTGCCAGCGTATTCATACTGACTGACCCGTTGACATGGTGATAATACGTTTTCTTTCCAAACCCGGGTCCCTTCCCAGGTTCGTTTCCCGTCCAGATAAATAGGAAATGAACTTTCTAAATTTTCGAAGACTTTCAATTGTCAAAAAACCCCGTACTGAGAAGAACCGATAAGAAGCTCTCAAGTAAACTATTAACTATATTATTAGTTATTACAGACGTCTATCATACAATCGTTGTCGTACATATTTTTTGTAACATTGTTCTTTCATTATATTGGATTGCTGTTATAAATACCTAATGATTTTTTAGGCACCATTAAATTTCGCATTATTATGAGATATCACTGCAGTCTCTGTTTGCAAAATAGTTATCGGTCCGCTGCACCAAATGAATGAAATGAGACAATCGAGAGCAAGGTTGTTTGGAATAAATATTACACAGCTTTTATGAACAGTTATTATAGACAGGTATATATTTAGTACATCTTCACGACCTTCAATGAGAAATTATGGGAATCGTTACATACATACATTCAGGAGGCTATACAAAAACTATCTCAGTACACACGATTTACTCTAATAATAATACTTGATTGTAGAAACTTGAACTATCATTATTTAGAACAGTAACAATCAACAACAATAGTACCGCATATTATGTAATCAGATATTTAAATGAATTATAGGGCGCGCAGTGCCTTATCACTTTCTCGTACCTAGTTTTGCGTATCAACGCGTAAGCACAGAATAAATAGAATATTATCTACTAGCGTAACTTATGTATGTATAGAAGTTATCGTTAAGAGCAAATTCCCAAAAAAAATTTCTTGCGTAGATTCCACCCGAACGCGACGTATATCGTTATAACTGGTTAAGTAACTCATATAGTAAAATGTCCTTTGGTCAGTATTTAGTAAACTGTATTGTCTTCCTGTTAGCCGCAATTTTATGTAACTTACTCAACTAATTTAGGAGAAATAATAGAATACATACCTAAGTATATTACATTATAACAGAAAAAGTTAGAAAAATATATTTACGTTTCGAAAAAAGCAATAATATTTCCATGCTTGATGAGTGTAGCAAACATCTACCTAGCCATTTTGAACCTATACACATAACTATCTACTACACGCATTTTTTTAAGCTCCATTATAACGTCGTAGAAGGCATTTATATGGAAAATCAATTTTATTTTTTTATATCCGAACCAATATTTTATGTACCTATGAGCGGAACCACAGAAATATTAAATTGTAGAACTGTAAATACATACACACTATTACATGCTATTATATGATACAAGCCATTTCCCGCCCGCTTCGCTGGGAAAAAAGAAAAAGTTCAAAAAATAAGTAGCCTTAAACCATCTACAGACGATTCCGCATCGAATGGTCGTGGTCTCATGTCGATCCGTTCAGTAGTTTTAACGTGATTGACGCACAAAGAAAACATAACTTCATTATACATATATATATATATGTATATATATATGATATATGAATGATAATGAGATAAACCGAGAGGATGCAGAACCAAGCATTGCATACTTTTTTGCCTGGAGGTATGTCAGTGCTTATAAGATTTCCGTCTGGCTATTTGATCTTACTCTGCCGCTTAGCGCTCAGTACATTTTATTCGTCGATTGTTCCTCACTCATTATTTCTGTATGGCCGAAAATTAAAGAGTTATATTAAACAATAATATAGAGTTATAAATTTTATAATTATTTAATTTCCCGAATGTGAGCATATTACTTATTACTATTCGAAAATACTAATTTGCTTAGCGTGGTAAAAAGCCCGAGTTACCTACATTTGGAAAAATTATAAGAACGTAATTTGATTATAATATGATTTATAACGATATACATTATCTGGGTATATAAATATAAGTAATGCATGTAAAGTAATGTTAGTTTTTCCATTTTTCTAATGATCATGTATTTCATGCCAGTCATAGAATATAAAAGACAATTTCTACTAAAAGAACTAATTACTGTACAATCACTATTTTGTCACTGCAAGTGGATTAAATACATTTAGTATTATGGAGATAAAGTAAAGTCAGTGTTTTCTGAGCATATAATACGAGGTATTGCGTGTGCGCAGACACAAAGTATGCACTATTTAGTTTCATGTATAAAATAGAAAACAAGTGGATAAACAATGGTATGCTCTAAGTGCTCGAATAACTGCAATAACTGTACCCATACTGTGAGCCTATTGATCTCTGACATTATTGAAACTGATACAGTTCTGGCATTGATACCGTTACATTGCGCAGACACGTGAAATAGAATGCAATTTATTATCATGTTTGTGTTCTCAATATATATATTTAGAACTCATTTCACTATTTTCACCAACCAGAAACCAGATGCTCTGTTTTACTTCAAAGATACTTTTGAGAGAGATTAAGCAAAGTTTCACGCTGTTCATGGCTTTTTTCACTTCTCCATAGTTCAGAAAGCATGAGAAAATGTTGTTTATAGTTAAACCAAGTCAGAAGCCTAAAGATCAACTTGAAATCTAGGTTAAGATTGTAGGTTGTGGCTCGGAAAGGTTAGGCCTAGGTTTTCCGACCCATATTCCTACTGGACGAAGCTCTTAAGTTTTTATTTGAGAAAAAAAATCACCACCCGTCCAAGTGGGCATCTAGAGTGCGAACATCCTCGGCCGTCCTATTACATTGCATTATTAGAGTTCCGCTCTTTCAAGACGTTCGTTCGATTCCTTTCGAACGAACTCAGTGACGCAGTAGCTTAGAGCAGAATTGTGTTGACATCGTCAATATCTTCAATTCAGCCTAAGGAGAGAATCACGGAGGTAGTTCCCGACGATAACTAATGCGTTTCATCGGGACGTATACCTGTGTTCCAGATGCGTCCATTACCTGAGTTGCGATTCAATATACTACTTAACTGAGGTATAATATTTAACAAGGCGTGTCATCAAACAATCTTGAAAAAATAAATTGTTTTAAAATTCCGAAAAAATAAATTGTTTTAAAATTCCGAAAAAATAAATTGTTTTAAAATTCCGAAAAAATAAATTGTTTTAAAATTCCGAAAAAATAAATTGTTTTAAAATTCCGAAATCCTTTAATTACAGCCGAACCTCAATTATTCTGTCACGTGCCATCAAAGGCACGTATTCAATGGCACGCGTGCCATTCTTTCGCTATCTCAGCACTAGAGAGACCATGTGTGGAATTGCGAGGTTCCACGAGAGCGGACTAAAGACTGCTTCGAGCCACCTCTTGAGGAACCTCGCACATGATGCAATCCCGCAGGTCGATCCCTACATTTAAATACATGTAGTTTGTTACACAGATGACATCCACGGCGATGAACACAAGGTAGTCTGAGACTTTAGGTAGTGTCTCAGAAAACCAAGGTGCTATAGATCTACAATTTAAACACAACAAATAACAATTTACTACTAATAGAACCACCCAGTTTGTCGCTTTTGCCGATCTTGTAATATTTTTTTCTTGTATTTCCGCGCAGGTTGTAAATAGGTCAAAGGACGCTTATTACCTATATGATATCGTATCTACAGATAATGTGATAGCAAGCCGTTGGATTTGATTCCACTTTGCATTATATCAATAACAAGAGCAAAAGCACGTTATCATTTCAATATATGCATTATTTTAGTATTCGAAGGATAAAAATTTATCTCTGAGGTATCCAATAAAGATATAATATCACAATAATATTAATCCTAAGAGTGTGATTGTGTCACCGACGGATTTTGGACAGAGACGGCGAGACAGTTGGTTACCTAAGTATCAATACATGTAATAATAATTTCAAGTGACGTACCTACACATACATACAGATGTCCAGCAACTAGTACGAAATACTTGTGAAGGTGATAGCTTGGACCACCACCTATCAAAATTCCAAAACTTGCCTATAGTAATAACCTCACTGTTTTTGAGTTATTTAGAGTATGTAAAAATAATATATTTGAATGGATCGAATTTTAATCTGTCTCGTATACAAAACCAAGTATGATTAATTTGGTTTTTTTTTATGAAAATGTTTTTAATTTATTGCCTTGATCAAAGTAAATATTTCTTTTGTTATTATGATCCTCACACTAAAAATGACCTAAGAAAAAAGCTAAAATAAAAAATATTTAATTTGAAATTGTTTATTTTAGGGGATTAATGTCTCTCAACTTTGAGCCTACAGGGCAAAAAAAATATACTGAGTTGCACTTTGGCAAGTGCATGGTATTAGAAAAATCAAATTCAATATATTTTCTTACAGTTACTATATAGTTACTGAATACCCTGTATTTTACATTGTTAGGAAACATTGACACATAAAGTTATAATTCGTTCGCATTTAATTGCGTGCATTCAAACATAACTAGTAGTACTACTTTGACATTCTAGTCTAAATTATTATTAATCTATTATTATGTTTAAATTATCAAAACGTATGATGTATGAAATGAGTAGGTAAATTCGCGAATATGAGATATCATAGATGCCGAACTACAAAACATGATATACATAACAAAGCCAACGCGAAGCTAAAACTATGAAAATTTTGGCGTTTCCCAAAATGTGCCGATGGAAAACGGATGTCAGTATCCGGTGTATTGTGTTCGACCGATGTCCTCGGCTCTCCATTTCCACAAAATGACGTAGCGTCCAAATTTTGTACAGTTATCTTTAGCGTGAAATCGCTGTCTGGCTCAGTTTTTGGCGTACTTTTAACAATACTTACTTTTATTTACTTATGTTAATGCAATCAGTTTTTACAATTAAGAAAATTGAAAATTTGAATATTATTTACTTAGAAAATGATACATTTTTGTATGTGTAATTCTGTACATGTGTATGTCATAGAACTCCTAAACGGCTGGACCAATTTCAATGACATTTTTTGTATGTGTTTGAGTGAGTCCCTGGATGGTTCAGTTTCAGAATTACCTGGTAGGTAGCTTCTACGATTAGTTCTTGGGTATATATCAATGTACCCAAAAAGATAACGACGAATAGCCAAACACGTATTATCTCCATTTCATTCAATGTCTTTTGATAAGGGTTAGATTAAGCAATTTAAAATTGAGAAGAAATAATCGGTATTAATTAATTTTATTTGTTACGTCACTCGTTTAATTTGTAATCTATTGAGATTAGTTTTTAGGAAGGTACTGTATTTACTTTTGTCAGAAGTACAATACAATACACTTTATTGCACCATAAATATACAAAAAAAAACAAATGATCAAAAACATAAAAATATAGTACAAAAGGCGGCCTTATTGCTGAACAGCAATTTCTTCCAGGCAACCTTTGGGTTATAGGATATATATTATGAAAATAGGAAGGCGACTAAGAGGAATCAAACTATCATAGATACTTTAACTATGCTTTAAATACATATACATACATACATGTAATTACATAGTATACCCATTGATACATACATATACAATACATACATACATACATATAAATACAATACACCTACTACATAAATATATTAACAATAAGTACATAGTGCACAGCACATTGTTATAAAAAGTATTAGGAAAGCTAATTTGACAGAAAATGTTCCTTCACTCGCTTCTGGAATACACTGAGAGAAGAAACACACTTGATGTCCTCAGGCAGTGCGTTCCACAAACGAGTAGCTCGCAGAGTAAAGGAATTGGAATAGAAATTAGAAGCGTGAACTGGGATATTAAGAGTGAGCATACGGGAAGGTCGAAGGGTTCGATTAGCAGTAGAGGAGTGGAAAACAAAACGGTTTTTCAGGTAAGACGGAGTAGTGGGAAGGACTCTTCGACGACGGATAGCTAGCCATTTAAGTTGGGAGCGGAAAGTGGAAACATGATCAAATTTACGCAGATTAAAAATGAATCGAATAGACAGGATAGAATATTTTGAGGTTTAGGGTTTAGGGGAAATAGGGTTCAATTTTGGTTCGTTGTCCACGAGAATGTTACTAATATTTTTCACATCTATTTTGATATTCATCACCTCAAAGAGTATAATTTTAAAAACAAAATAACGGAAGCTTTAGTGAATCTGCACCAGAGTGGTGTCGATTTTATTAAACAATGTTTTTCCGTACTATAATATAAACACAACACACACAAATCAGTCACACACATACACACGTGTATTATATGTATACATTCGTTTGACACATACGTATTCACGAAAATGTACATACCAACATATGGGATTAGGGATTGGAAAGTCCCGACATTTGTAAAAGTTCCGGCACACGAGACAGCTCAGAATACACTTTCTGTACTTTATGTGAGATGTATCAATAAAATATTCGTTTGGGTAAAGTTAACATTTAGTTCACATGAACGAAACCAAATTCCAACTTTTGTAACATTAATTAAAGCAATTCTCAAAAAATGATAACAATCGACTATTAATAACTGATCATAAATCGCCAAATTAACGTTCTCATATTAAATATAAACGAAACATTCTAAAATATAATGTAATAAAATTCTAACATTTCTAATTTTAATTTCAGTTTAACAATTTTTTCTTTTATTGTCATAATCACAAATTTTTTTTCATTTATAGACATCAGAGTCATTAATCAGTTTAAAAAAACTAAACGGACTATTAATTAGCCTTTGTCGTTATCTATGTAAGAACAGGTATTTTCATTTCCTATTTTAATAAAATAGACTTTCAAAAAATCGATGCATTGAAGCTTTATCCGACAATCTTTTTGTAATTAATTGTGTAATAATGCCTCGGGCTGGACAATGAGCAAGCCCTCTTGTTTATTATTAATATTATAACATATATGAATACTGTGCAAATATTTCTCGACTCGAGAAGTCTCGGGACAAGAGGCATGTGAAGTTGGCTAAAATCCCTGAACTTCGAGACCCGAGACGTCCCGGAATCCAATCCTTAATACACATGCACACATTATTAAATACACTACATATATATACATATATGTATTAAGTAATACTTACGTACCTATATAGCACATAATATATTACATATTACGCAAAAGTACAAACGTAAAGCTACAAAACCATAGGCTGGGGTAGGCCGCTTAAATAGTGTTAAGCTACAGTCTATTATTGTCTTATAATTATATATAAAACAAAAATAGAATTACACAAAAAACTTGATTTTTCAATATTGCCTTTCCAACTTTATAACACAGTTCTTTTGATCGATATCTTTACTAAATACATATTTGAAATGAATTATTGTATTTAGTTTCAAGTAAAAATTTAATTTTACATTAATTATAAAGCTAAAACATTTACTTAAAACTAACTGCAATATTAATTTCAAATATTTATTTAGATATTTGCAATAGAACTGTGTCATAAAGTTTGAACGGCCATATTGAAAAATCAAAGTTTTTGTGTAATGCTAGTTTCGGTTTCAAAGTGCATAATGTTTAAGTTACATTCCCTAAAGTTGTTTAGAAAGTCAAGGCGACGCATTGGAAAATTTGGCGGCAGGGATCTCAATTTCTCTGAGTGAATATAAAACGAACGAAAGTGATATTTATTGGTAATCTGATTCTTCATGTCATCGACTTCATTTTGCTAGTTGCGTTACACGATTGGTTAGCTTTTGTTACAGAAAAAAAATTTTCAAAGAAACCTCATTTAAAATAGAGATTTATATTTTTCAGAGCAACAAAACCACTGGGTTATTACCTAAAAAGCCAGAAACAGCCACGCGATTGTTGCGCGACCGGTGACTAATCTTAATAAAAAATTGGTATCATGTATGACGACTGCGTATCTATTGCGCCATGACCGTAAAATGCAATTTTCGTGGTAGATATAGCGCCGCTATATACGAATAACATTACACAAATTCTCGTTTTGACAGCAGATATCGCGTGATATTTAACTGTCGCATGCTCATTGCAAGTTAGGTAATACGCATGCCAATTTATGTTTCTAAGTTTTCTGTATAGTTTAATCTAAACACTTCATAATGCCAGTTGTAATATTTAAATTTTTTTTTTAATTATGGTTTTAAAATAAACGAAGATAATTGTTTTTTCGTATTTTTCGTAAGCTAGCGCGCGCACGTTTGTATAGAGCAGAAGGTATATTTTAGATTAAATTATTATTTATCACCGCGTCACCTTAAGTGTAAAATGTGTACAAAAAATTGTACAGTGAGATATATCTACATAATTAAAAAGAAATTGACTAGCTTCCAGGCAGACATTGACCTGCCCTTTCCGGTAGGCAGCACGATTTTGGTTTCGTTATAATAATTTGACTACAACGCCAATTGTCGGATCCTGTAATGAATCTGATGATAGTATATAGCTATTGCAGCTCTATATCTCAACGAAACAAATATAATATTATAATATTAAAGTTACACGGCCTCTATCAGACGTACGCTGGTACTTCTATCGACATAATACTCTACATGTTGCATACTCATATGTATCTACATTTGGAGACATTATTGTTGCTTTCCCAATAAATTGAAAAAAAATTCCCAATGGAAATCAAAAATTTTTTTTAATAAATAATTTCAGTAATAAAACTTTCTAATATAACAAAAATGTTGCAATACATGTGTGTATCTTCCCATTCTATCATCGCAATAACGCTTTCATCATGACCATTCACCCACGACGAAATAGTGTGAAAACTGATTGGCTAAACAGTTACAAGTATTAACAATAGAGCAGGGCTTTGGGATGGGCTAGGATTGGCCGTGGGAAAGCGCCCACAAACTATGTAACACCTTGCAACATCAGGAAGACACACCTTGGAAAGTATGATGATACTTTTTACAGTAATATCCTTTTCACGCTATGGTCCACCAGGTTGTATTTTTAGTGTTCTGGAACAAAGTTGTAAAAACGGAACACTGGAATCACCTCAGTGTCTGTCTGTCACATAAAAGTATTTCTCAGAGACTATTTTTGAGCAAAAAACTTGAAGGAACAATACAATATAAAGTCAAAGTCAAATCAATTTATTCAAGTAAACCCAGTTACAAGGTATTTTAAATCAAATCTACTTTAGTTCGGTTCAAATAGAAAACCTGGACACTGAGAACAACCGACAACAAACTCAGTCAGATATCATTTTTTGAACTTCATTTTACAAAAGGTTTATTAAAATACAATAATCATTATGCCAGTAAATGCATGTGCAGAGAAGATCATTTCCAGACTATTGTTTTATCTTCAGTGAAATCTTTTAATTTTTAGTATGATTATCATATCAATATACGCTTTATAACCAACCTAAATTTATTCTCTGTTAATTGAGTAACTTCCTGACGAATTTTATTATAACAACGAATGCAGTTACCCAAAAATGAAACATTTGGCTTATGTAATTTTAATTTTGGAATAACGAATTTATCACGACGTCAGGTTTCCGTACCATATCGCCTTTCTTTTTAAACAGATCTATATTTTTTCTCGTATATATAATAATTTTAAAGATTTATAAGGATGGCAAGGTGAGGACATGAATGTCTTTAAAACGATCTTTAAGTAATTCTCGTGCATTCGTACTGTAGATGGCACATATTGCTCTTTTTTGTTAAATAAAATGAAGTTAATATGCGTCGCTGATCCCCACAGCAGAAGGCAGGAAGGCAGGAAGGACATTAGACTATGAAAATATGCAAAGTACACCAAGTCTTGCCGTATTCACATCCGTCATTTACCTCCAATTGCATATACCACGGAACCAAGCTTACTTGCCAATGCCCTTGCCCTATTTCATAGTATTTAAACTTACAAATTAAAGTGTCATGACTAACACAATCAAAAGCTTTGGAAAGATCACAAAAAACACCACTAGTATCCAAGGATATCTCCCAAGCCTGAAGTACAATCCTGATCAAGCTTGCTCCCGCATGAGTTGTTGACTGCCCTCTCGTGAACTCGTATTGTTGACCGTGAAATACCCCGTTAATGTGAAATGTGCCAGCATTTGAATATTATTTTTTCGAATATTTACTCAACACTGGCAATATTGACACCGGGCGATCATTTGTTGGATTTAACATACAGCCTGATTCCAATCATAGAGTAATTTTACTGTTTCATTAAATTGGGAAATACACCTTGATCGACACCTTTATTAAATATATCTACCTAAATTGGCAATAAATAGGTATTACATTAGTTATTACATGAACTGATAGTCCCCATAAATCCTCACTTTTCTTTTTATTTAATTGCCCGAAAGTTCTTTCTATCTCAACTGAAGATGTGTACCTAAATTGAAAACTAGGAAACTCTTAAATATTTTCGAGTAAGTGCAGACATACTTATGAAAACTTTCATCTACCGTATAAGATTTCTCATCTTATAACTCATAAAGCCTGTCTCTGCTTTTTCTTATGTCCTTCGTCGCCCAATCCGCAAAACGTAACTGGTTATTAATAACTACTTTCTTTTTCTTTGGACAGTTCTTATTAAATATTTATTTTTGACTAATAAATAAAAATCAATTCGCGATTAAATAAAAAATCATCACTTGAGAAGTTAAGTTAGTTGTTACCTAAGTTGCAGTCAGCATGCGACAGCCAAATATCGCAAATATTAAATATTATCTGCTGTCAAAACGAGAATTTATGTAATGTAATTTGTATAGCGGCGCTAACTCTACCCCGAAGAGTGGATTCTACGATCATGGCGCAATAGACATGCAAACGTCATACATGATATCAATTTTTTATTACAATTAGTCACCAGTCGCACAGTGATGGCGTGGCTGTCGCTGTCTGCAGATTTTTAGGTAATGACCCCGTCGATTTGGCTAATTTTTTCTTGTTGTGTTAGTAACTGTCAGGACAAGGTTTTTATTAAAGAAAATTTTGGGAAATTCCAGCGGAAATTAATAAATAAGTAAGTACATATATATTATCATATTATTCATATGTAAGTAGCTCTAACACTGAAAGCACACGACATCTTCATGCTGCGTGATTGTAAAGTGTTTCATATCACGTAATTTACGGTAGGTTTATTGTATTACACTTTACAAGTGATAGACTTATCTTCATACCTGCTGTTTATTTTAGAAGACAAAATTAGATATATTTATATTCTATTTACCTATATACGTGCAAATTATAAATATTAAAATAAAAAAATGTAAACTTGCTTCCACGGTGGTTTTAGGAGAGAAAGAAAAATATAGAAAGTTTGTAGATATGATTTTGTTGCACCTTGATACTTTCTGAACGAGAAATAGCGTGAAGTTATGTACCTATGTAAAATTATAAGCTGGTAGTAATACCATTTATTATATATTTACATAATATAAATAAACATTATGCGAATATCAAATAAAATGCAATTTCTCTTAAAAACAATGTAGTGATATCAGTGTTTACGGAAATCTTAATTTAAATTGGAACTGTAATTACAATGTGTTATGTATTTCAAGTATTACCTTCCTTGAGCTAAATATAACCCCTCATATCAAGTATAACATTAATTACTATAAATACCTATTGTACTGAGATTGTATTAATTAATTTACATCAGTTGCCGGTGTTTGCACGTACGAATATTCTTGCCTATTGTACGTAACTATCATCAATATTCATTCTATATTCATCAATAAATTACATGAAATATTTGAGGAAAATGTCAGGTTTCATCTGAAAGCAAAAGAATGTAAGAACTATGCTTAGAGCTCTGCCCGTGTTGTCTATCCTGTAGAGACATGATGTTTTCATATTTGGTATCTTGAATTGGTGATGATATTCGCGAATGCCAACGACCTTCTATCCATGGAAGCCTCGCGAAAAGCTCCGAGTTATAAAAAATGGATTGGAGATAAAATGACAGCTATTTTAAACTAACTAACAATCCTTAACAAAATCAGTGAGGCAAAAGGTCGAAAGATCAACTACTTGTTATAATTTATATTTGTCTTTGTGATTAGCGACAACATACTAATACCTCGTACGTGTTTCTTTATAATTCGTTTGACCTACTTAAAAAAGGCCTCGCAAAGTCAATATGAATATTATCTAGCACCGCCACTGCTAGTACCTACATAATGTCATGGGTCTTTTCCCAATACAGCTCAGTTGTGTTATATAAGACTAAATAAGTAATGTATTTGTCCAATCACATTATCGCTTGTAAGATCACGTCGTAGTTACCACAAGTATGCTATTTAAAGTTAATCGTAGAGCAGTTAAATTAGTCGTAAAAAGTTGCTCCCGGTTAATTAAGTTGCGACTTTCACAGTGAAGGTGCATAAATCAATTTTTTTCTTTCGTATTGTAATTTCAAAATGTATTCTTAAAGTGGTTAATACATATTTTTTTAATAACAAGAAAATCAGACATTGCATTTGAAACCTTCGTTCATACGTTTAATTATTACACGAAGCGAAGGCGATCGTATCGATAATTGGGGACTACGCGACTTTTTGGACTCTCATAAATTGTATATTGTGCTGGATCACCGTACCTAAGTTCCCTCATCTCTCCACTGCCCTGCGTTGGAATCACGGCGTAGGCACTTTTCGTTGCGATAATACACGATACGTATAAACTATACGTTTCAGTTATAAGTTTAAAAGTAATATTATAATATGTTAATACATTTATAACTACCTACTTTATAAATAACCCCGGATGCCATAAATATATGGTACAGTAATAGTGATACTGTACCAAATATGGTACAGTAATAGTGTAATACAGTACATACGCGACTCGTATATTATAGTGTCAAATAAGCTGATCAGCCGCCATTTCGTTACCTGCACGTTTATATTTTATTTGATTTCATTTGTCTCATTTCCTATTACGAGACATTACGTTATAAAAACTTCATTTATGTATGATCCGATCCGTGCTTCCATACTAGTTTGAAAGAAAAAAAATTAGAAGTTTCTCGCGCAGATCCTAACGTCGACCACAGTATTTTATAGGACTTATCATAACCTTATAATAAGCTTGTGTTAACCGTGGGCTAACAATTCAGTCACTTTCTGTTCCTTTAAAAAGTGGAGTCAAGATTTCTTTGCGTATGTATGCTCTGCGTGTTGCGTATGCTCTTTATACCTCTAATGGAGAAAAGGCGTTTTTTTATATGTCCATTGAAGCTGAAGTATTTTTTTTATGACGGAGAGGGTAATCGAGCAAGCGAGTTACCTCATGGAAAGTGATCACCGCCGCCCGTGGACACCCGCAATGTCCGGGAATCACAGGTGCGTTGACGCCTTGACGGACTTTAAGGAAAGAGTAGGCTTGCTTCTTGATGGTCCTTAAGTCATAACGATTTGGAAATACTAACACTATAAACTGGCTCCATAAAATTAACAGTAAGCGCTGAATTAAACGAGTTAATCAAGAATAAATTCAGTGAGGCGAAAGGCCGAAAGCATGTCCATTAAAGCAAATTTTTTTTATATTGTTCACAAAGATGCGCTTATTTTATATTGCCGATTTAAGACATGTATATGTCATCAAATTTTAAGCAACTTTCGCATATTTTTCTTGTTTATGTGATTCGAGTAACTAATTATACTATTACATACATACATAACCTAACACTATATCCCTAACGGGGTAATCAGAGCGGACGGAGCGCCTAGCGTTGTGATCCTGAAGTACATATATACATAAGCTGTATGTATGTATGTAATTACACTATTCATGGCTTTTAAGCGCATACAGCCTATAAATAAGGAAACAGTGAACGTATTATCTATTAAACAAGTAGCCAATAGAGAAAAAATAATCATGTATAATCATGTATTAAAAACATAATCACTGAACACAATTCCTAGAACGCGTCACTGAAAATAATTTTAAGTGTTTAATGTTAAACGAAGAGCGGTTTTACCTACACAAAGAGATATAGGTATATATATTTTCTTCATAAAACATAGATTCCTTTTATTATTATTACATTTTATTACACTATTAATTTAACGATGCATTCAAAAGACTCACGTATGCCTTTTAAGAAGTTACACGACACTATACGCCGCCAAGCAATTATTTAATTTCATAATACACTCAACGTATAGTCAATGTTGCACGTAATTTATTGACAGTAAAATATCTAAATTATTATACTTTAAAACAAAGAATTATACATAGTTTTAATTCAGGAAAAACTGTTTCTTTTATTCGATGTCTCATTTGTTTTCCACTTATCTACATCGACATACTGTCCCTGAATATTAACGTTTACATTAAACTCTCGTTATGATAAAGATTGATTACTGTCTCATCTATATGAAAAGCTTTGAATGTTCTTCCTGCATCACTACAAGAAAAAGCCACACTTACTTAAACTTTTCTACGCAGTTGGCCTCTACGAGACGTAGCGAGGAGTCGTAGCACTATGTCAGTCCAAAGTTATAAAGTCTAAGATAACCACTCGCGTCCCAACGAGCCTACTTCACCAGGAGCAATATACGGGCTCTCCACTGGACAGTCAAAACTAAATTGTGGACATTTCTACTCCATAATTCAGTTAAATCACATTACGGGGGGGACGACAATGGGAGAGCATTGATGTGAGCGAATCACACCATCGCTACGCTTCGCTAATTTTTCATAGTTATGTGTTTACCGACACCGGTGACCGGACTAGAATCATGATTCTTTATGGACATATGAAGCCGAGATCATATTAAAATTCCGTTGTCATTGTTACAGCCACAAATCTAATGCGAGCGACCTGTGGCACAGCTCATTATCTTGCTTACTACTTTATTGAACTGGGATTCAGGTACACAACTAAACATCCAAGAATCAAGCAAAGATCATTAATTTTTTGTTATTATGTAACAGTTATACTTACATTACACCAAATAATTTACCTATAATTTTTCTCAATTACTTTTCATCTAAGCCCAACCTAATCATTTGATAAATATTGCTAGTAAAACTAAAATGGTTTCCTTTTATTAACACTTACTCGCAATTTTTAGTAAGTATACATTCAGTGACCCCACACTAGCTGCTTTTCCGGAAACGACTCATAATAGAGTTATGCCGGAGTACGCGCGTCGCAACTATACCTTGACGCACGAAACTATCCATCAAAGGACTTCTAATGAAAATTACAACAAGAATTACAACAACAATTATATATACATTTTTAATAAGAAATTTAAAATAAGTAACTATACAATAAAAGGTTTTTTAGATTAGATGTATTAAAGATAAATCATTATACTTTTTACATATTACATACACATACGTAATTGTATGTATTTATGTATTTCATTTCGTTATGACAGGTAGCTTTGTAACTAGCCATAACTAACGGCTGTACCATACCTACTCTTTCCATACCATATTTAAATGAAGCTTATACAAATCTCTTTGTGCGAAACTCAAATACACAAATCGTTTTCTCATTGAAAAGTACACTGCATTTCAATTATTATAAATTTTTGAATACTAACAAATTAGTTCTCGTTTTTCTATCCTGAAACCTCTCCTACTATTCTGTGATTGCCTGGAACAAATAAAAACATTTCTATTCGTAGATGATATTATCCTTGTTTAATTATAAATTGTGGTAAATATATTAGGCTTAACCGCTAATGAATTAATTGCTATTATTTTATGACCTTGGTAGCGGTTACCTCGTACGTTCATCAGCAGTTGCTGATTGGACATAAAGATTACAGGTCGACACGTCGGTTCAGAGGATTTACTAAATGAGCTTTATTTATACTGGATCCCTCATAATAGGAGGCGGATCTTCCGTCATGTTAAGATTTATCAATCATCAAAATGTATTCTATCAGGATTAATTTAATACATACTAAATTCATACATTTAAAAAAGAGAAAAGGAAGAAATATAAAAAAATACCTTTTAGCTATTTCACAAGCAAACGCATGTAGTAACGCACCGCATTTTAACAAATTAAAAAACCTTAATAAATACATTTATATTTACTAACCGCAAATATCAGAAATTACAAAGAGAAGAAACGACTTCACTAGCAGCCTTCGATCACAAATATACAACAAGATACACAATCAGCGTTCCAAAAACGTCCGAACCAAATGTGCGCTGAAATGAGAATTTTAGCTCACTCAGTCTTAGTAGTAATTTGTGAACACTAAAGGAAACATGACAAAGTGCTCCTTCAAAAATTGTAAAAATAACACGTCTAGAAAGTTAAAAAAAGATGGCGTTTCTTATTTTCGGTAAGTAATTAAGATTATTTTATTTACGGGTTCATTATTTTGTTATAATAATAACGTTATATAGCTCTTTTTTATTAAATTCATAATAATATTTTTCAAATGACAGCTACACAATACATTAATTATACGATCGTGAATAAGACACTGAGAAGCATACTACCGCATTCTTATTTCATTTATTCGGATTATTCGGATCTCTGTTCTAAAATTGTAGAATGGAGTTTTTATACTTACACTTTTATTTTTCTAAATATATTTTTGGTGTTGAAATTTCAATTATGACTGGTAGTGTAGGATTTGTTGCTAATTATAAATTTTAATGTAATTTATGTAATTATGTATTATTTTATAAACACTGCAAGTTATTGCAATATTTTTCTCGAACATATAAAAAATAGCAGCGTTTTACCTACCATTAAAACGCTTATTAAGCGATAACCTTATTTGAAGCCTAAAATATTTGAGAGAAGCGTACCTGTTTTCCGTATCCGGGTCGTGTAGTGTCTAATACTCCCTCTTCTCGCCGAACATCAGCTGACTTGTGACGTCACTCACTTCCTGTACACGGAGTGCATCGTGACTGTGCTTCATTAGTCTTCAAATGTTTTCCACACCAGGCAGGTATGAAAATAGGCTTCAAATAAGGTTATCGCTTAATAAGCGTTTTAATGGTAGGTAAAACGCTGCTATTAAGCTTTGAACCGTTATTTGAAGCCTAAAATATTTGAGATTTGTCTGTTATAGCCTGGTGTACAGGGTCACAAGTATGATCAAGGTATGTCCTCAAGAAACAGGAAAATCTCCCGTAATAAAACCAAAAATGTCATTTTTAGGGTATACAGGAATTATTCTTTATTATTCTATTAAGTAAAAAGATAAATATTACAATCGTGAATAAATGAATCAACCTGAAAACTAACTTTCTTAAATCAACAATAAACACATAGTAAAAGTAATTTACTAAACTTATTAATACTTTAGATAAAATCAAATTGAGATACATATACAGCAATTATGTTATTATTCGCTTACAGGTGTAAATAGACGAGAAATAGAGCATGTTTTTGGAGCGGACTTGATTTCCCTACAATAAAATTTAAAAAAAGTGTTTCCTGAACGCCAGTTTCCTCTTGCAAGAATATCGTCCAGCGTAAATTGCTCTATCCAATTTTTTGACGCCACCGCAGATCTTATACTGCCAGGACTGGCGTTGACTCCCGCTTGAACCAGTACTTTCTTTACCCAATTACCTATAACTGTACGAGAGGCCGCCTTTGGAGCTCCACAAGTAGTCAGAAATAGATTATCATGATTATAAACGGCTCGTCTAGATTGGGAAAGTGCAACTACCTTCTTAATCCAAAAAAGTGGATCCAAATTCAGATTCTCATTATTGGCTACTATACGCCACCCCGATTGGCGATTAACGATGGAATCAGTCTTAGACCCATACTTTGGCCAGAATACGACATATCCTTCAGAAATAATACAATTCTCGTCCGATATAGATAAAAGAGTCAAATCGTGAACGCGGCGACCCGAACACAAAAGAAGCATTACCGCCGCACGCACGGAACACTCATATAAACTATCAGAATTTGGTACATTATCACGTAGCCATGCTACCAAAATATCAGTATCCCAAATGGGGACTTTTTTAGGGACTACCTTAGCAATACTTATAGCTTTTAGAGCGTGACGTACTAATATATGTGAACTTAAACGAGTTTCAGTATTAGGATTGCAAAGCGTAGAAACAGCTGACTTATGAACCAAAATAGTATTGTACGCCAAACCTTCTTTTAAATGTAAATCTATTAAATAGCGTGCAAGTTCAGAACCGTTAGGACTGGATATACTAACATTGTTGTCTTTGGCCCATTTGTACCATTTTTCCCAAGCCTGTTTGTAAGTGTTGAGAGATGAAACCCTCCAGCCTTTCAATAAACATTGTTTTTGTTCACTTGACCATCCAGCTAAACTTTCTGTCCACCCCCACATCTCCATACTTCCAGAATCAGATTGGAGACCTTCGGAGGTGGAAGGCCCGTTGTCGACTCGACTAAAACTCTGCTTAGGTTTCGGATAGTAAACGGCGGATCTAGAGCTCGGTTTTTCAGGTCGGGTCTCCAGAAAACTTTCTGCCATCGAGGGGCTATAATTAGGTATGTCCCTGTTGCAGAGTTGAGGTGCTGTAATACACGAGGCATTGGAAAAGGAGGTGGGAATACCCACGCCAGGGAATAGTTCCACACATGGCTGAAAACATCGTGCAAAAGAGCATGGTGATCCGTCGCGTCTAAACTCGCATAATCCGTGACTACGTGAGCTATTGATGATGCAAAGAGGTCTATTACCGGAATGCCGAATTTGGCAAAAATTACTGTTGTGATCTCTGGTAAAAGATGCCATTCCGAAGGAATGCGTAGACGCGACAGCTGGTCTGCTCCGCCGTTGTAGCGGCCAGGTAGATAATGGAACTCTGTGTGAATATGATATTGATCTAATAACAACAGAATTTGATACGTGAGGTTCATGAGAGGTAACGATTTTAGACCTCCCTCGTTCTTCAGATAAGCAACGACGCTCCTGTTGTCGCTTTGAATCATCAAAGACGAGCCTGCTATTGTATGCGCGTAAGTCCTCAGAACATGACAAATGGCCAACATCTCGCGAATATTGGAGTGGAGACCAGCTTCTTCTGGGGTCCACTGACCTGGCAGTGATAAGTTGTTCAGAAGAGCACCCCAAGCAATCTCTGATGCGTCTGTAACAAGGGAATTTTTTATTGGTGGATAGTGAAGCGGCGAGCCCTGACAAAGGCTCGATTCCCACCATTTCAATTCTTTCAGAGCTGGTAGAGGAATCGAGTAACGATAACGAGGATTCATCCTTAAGAGTAGTTGTGAATGCTTGAGCAGAGCTCGACAATTGAGCCTTCTCCTGGGGACAGGAAAGCTTGCAAAATTCAACATTCCTACTACGCTTTGGATCTCGCGTAAATTTGCTTTTCTCGATTTCAACAATACTGAAAGCTTTTTATGTACCTCTAAGCATTTCTGTAGCGGGAGGTATTTTTTGTTTGTGTGGGATTCCCAAATTATGCCTAAATACTGGAGTGAAGTCCGAGGTATTAGTTCTGATTTTTGAAAATTCACCTGCCATCCGAGATACTGAAGAATTTGAATAGCCTTCAGAGTTTGTTCGAACGAGATTAAAGGACTCTGATTTACCAGCAAGTAGTCGTCTAAATACACTATTGTCCGAAAACCCCTTTCGCGAAGTACCTGCGCCACCCAATTCGAAAGCGACGCAAATACCTTTGGGGCACATGCTAGGCCGAATGGTAAACATGTCATTTGATATAGTTTGTGATTGTAAATTAACCGGAGGAAACGTCTGTGAGCCTTCGCAACGGCAAGATAGAAATAGGCGTTTGACAAATCTATTTTGACCATCCAATCTTGCTTTTGAAGAAAGTTTGGAATTTTGTGCATGTTTATTAACCGGAATTTCTGCACTTGAATGAATTTGTTCAAGCTTTTCAAATTGAAAATTGGTCGAACAGAGCCATCTTTCTTTGGTATTAAGAATATTTGCGATACAAAACTTGGACTGGTGTCTGCAAGCTCTAACACTTTCATTTGTAGCATTTGATGTATAACTCTGTCCATCTCTGGTGATTTTGGAGTTTGTAAATGATGACTGTACACATTCGGCATTACAAGAGGAGGCTTGGCTTTGAAAGGTATACGAAAGTTTTGAATCAAACTTATCAACGTTATTAGAGCTTGCAGATTTTTCCAGTGGTCTATATAATCCACTAAACGGCCTGCTCGAAAATTCAGCGACTCATAATTTTCGTCTGCGCTGTCCGCGGGAACCGGCTGTGCCAGAGTTTCCACGTTGGCCTCCGTTATTGTTGGGAAAATAAGTTTCGTTACGACCTGATCTATGTCGAGAAGTCCGAAATTGCTGTATGGTCTGTTTCTGGGGGAGACGTTGGAATTCCCGCCCTTGAAAATTGTAAACATTCGGCAAGTGTTGTGAAAATCTACTGAAATAGTCAGGCTGTATAGGAGCTGAAGCAGGCGTCCTATTCATAAAATTAGCATAACTAGGCGTAGCCTGAGTTTGCTGAGGTAGCTGTGCTTGCGCAGCAGTTTTGATGTTTGTAGGCGCACGAAGCGGCCAAAAAGTTTTCACTACCCCACCAGCTTTTTCAACAGCTGTTGAAAAAAGTTGCTTGTGAAAAAGACTATCGCATGTAGGGGGTATTTTACGCAAGCTAGCTTTTAGAAAGTTGTCCTTGACTGATCGCAAAATGTTATCTCGTCTCTGTTGGATTATCTTAGCTCGATGCCCACAAGCAAGTTGCAATATATCAGTACTTATTTTTTGAAAACTACCCTTTGCGAAAATATCATTAATTTTCTCTTGCAATTTTTTAACGGTAACGCGTTTTTCAGAACTAGCCCACTCTAATAATACCCTAAACCCATCTTGAGCAACTTCATTCTGTTCTATGAGTGCCTGTGTAATCGCTGCAAAACCTCGTTCAACGAGGGCCAAATTATTGCTTTTATCATATTGCTTTATTTCGTCATTAGTCTCTAAATACGTAAATCCCGGAGAAGAACAGTATTGTTTTTGGACGTCGGGATAACGTACATTATCCCAGTCGTCAGAATCAAAATGTTGCAAATTTTTGAGCAAATCTATGCCATCCATTCATTCATCCATCGCTGCCTCCTGGTCCATTTGACCAGGAGGCAGCGAGGTAGATTTTTCATGCGGTTTTGTTTCTCTCGGCGAACCCATGGAAGTATTCAAAATCACTAAACTTATGAGAAAAGAAAATAAAAACTACGAACGGTAACACCGTTTTTAAAACATGAAATATGAATTTCAAAATTTAAGTGTAATTTAAAACTTATTTATGACCGATCGTTTGGAAAAACAAGACACTAATGAAGCACAGTCACGATGCACTCCGTCGTCAACCGAGTCGCTCCCCGCCCGTGTATAGGAAGTGAGTGACGTCACAAGTCAGCTGATGTTCGGCGAGAAGAGGGAGTATTAGACACTACACGACCCGGATACGGAAAACAGGTACGCTTCTCTCAAATATTTTAGGCTTCAAATAATGGTTCAAAGCTTAATATATAGCTTTCCTCTGGATCTTATTCGGTGTGAAAAATACTTCTATAGTAGCATGCCAAAAATGCGATGAATAATTCATACTAAATGAACGAAGCGTAGTTTGTTCTGATCACTTTTTAGAATGTGACGAATATATCACAGCGAGAGGCTTAAAAAGGCTACATAATATTACGTATTTACTTAAACCTGCACTGCATTTCTATTTAACAGTAAGTTATTATTTGTATTGTGGCGTGGTTAGAAGATTAACGTTGCCACTAAATCGTTTGAAACTAAGATTTTAGATCCTTTGATTGTTTTTCATCAAAATTAAGATTTCTAGTCATGATATATTTCTCTGACTACCCCGTTAGGTTACCCCGTTATATTAAATGATGACTCGCATACAATTTCCCATTGAAAAATAAAATAAATATCAACACTTTATTCCAACTTCACTCTGTATTCCTAGATTATGTCATTGCCTGATAACCAACATTTTCTTCCTTGTCTCGCCTTATAATCTAAATATTATGTCTTATCCTTATCACGTCCACGTCACAAACCAAAATGATGTAAATAATTTTTGACAAATTTCTTTTCAATGTTTTACAAGGATCTAAACCTTAAACGAGCTTTTACAACTTTATGTCCTTAAGGTCTACTTTTAATTAAAATAATATTACCGATAATACTGTACGATGTTCAAAATTTATATATCAATTCGAACAGTAATTATGTATTTAGATTTTAAAGAAAATTGTGAATTATTATTTGTGATCGAAGAACCAAAAATAAAAAAATATGAATAATTGTGTAACAATGCAACTCCCTCCCTTTCCCTATTCTTACGTAAGATGTTGCATGTCAGGCATTGTCATTGCCTGACATGCAACATCTTATTCCTTGTCTAACATTATAATTTCTGTGTCTTATCATAAATTGTGGACATTTCTATGTGTCTTATCCTTGTCACTTTCATGTAACAAATCAAAATGACGTAAATAGCGATACAAATAAATTACGTTAATTACACTTTAAGCATGAAGCGTAAGAATGAATTTTAAATATATTTTTGTTAACAAACGTCGTTTCAATGCCATGGGAGAATCTTTTACGAGCTTTTACGACCTTTATATGCATTGACAATAAAGTTTACTTGAAATTAACACAATTTTAAAATAATACTACACGATATTAGAAATGTATATGTCAATTCGGACAATATTTTGTTCGAATTTTATAGAGGATTGTGAAACTAGTTATATATTTGTGATCGAAGCTAGCAGCGTGATATGAAACTATTTTACGTTATTCTTATTTCCAGCCAGATCCAGCATAATATCACTTTATGCATTAGGTACTCTCATCAATCTCCCTGACATTTAATTGGGTGCATCATGATAATGTGATGGATCGTTCATTTAATGAAATGATGGTCGTTCTTGAAATGCCCAGGTCCATCATAATGTGTCCATTTCTAAGTTCGTATGGCGATCCATAGGTTCATGTTAAATATCTGTCTCCTCGCGTCTGAGTTACGTCGTGAAAATAAAATTTAATCAAAATTATATTGTGCTCAATTCAATATTGTATATTAATTTAAGATACATGACATACGATAACGTAGACAGCGATAGACTGATATATGTATAATATGTGTACATATTTAGACATACACACGAGGCCTGAAATTCTTTGTAAAAGAATGGACAAACCCTTCGTAAACTAGGTTTAACCTATCACCAATTTATTAAAACTAAGAATATAAAAAAATACAGATCCTAAAAATCAACGCAAGAACAAGAAATAATTTGTTAACCTATCACTAATTTGGTTGTACTTTGTTATTGGTTCAATCAATAAAATCGTCAATTAATTGTTGTACAATTAATATAAATATAATTAATAATTAATACAAATATAAGTAATAATAGACAATAGATTAAGTGTTATTTTTATACCTGCAATATGATTGTTTAAAAATAAGTTAGTACATGGGTACTAACTAATTAACTAACGAGATTGTAATGGTACATCTCGTTATTGTATAAAGATGTACCTATAACGTACGTAATTATGATTACGATTTGATTCTAGGGGTAAATTTATAATGTTAATAGTATGTAACTGCTGTATTATAATTAGCTACAAATTGTAACGTCATAATGATCAGAAGTGCCAGTACGCTGTGTATAGATAGTTATAATTTATAAAATATTTGTGTCTGCCGTAGATGATAGATCCTTACGCAAACATCAGTATCGTCAATTCCATTCTGTGCAGTGTCAGTGACATTTATTATCGTTTCATACCACATTTCAAACATTTGCTACGTCGCCATTCGTACTTATTAGTGTACGAATGTATTCGCTCTCCACATCTAAATCACACCTTTGATCAATCGGAAACGCACTCTCCAGACATAGATACAGTTTCATTCACATATTCTAGACATTTTCCATTTACCCACATTTCACACTTCGTCTGTACATCTTACCTTAGTTTTGTTCACATTCATATTTTGACAAGACTCTGAGTCGACTAGAGTCTACAACTCTGGATCAGATGTCGTTATAAGTACATCATCGTAAGCGTATAAAAGAGAGTTTACGACCGTGCCATCATACATCATACCACTCGTAGCATCTCACAATGCATGGAGGCGACTGTCCAAATAAACACATCACACTTTTTGCCATTTTTAATCTTATTTATTCGGCACACTTCTTTCGCACCCTCTATCATACTATCCCTAAGGTCCTGACGACATCATTCTACACAACCTTGCTCATCACTTTCAACTTATCGTCAGGCTTTCCGGACACTTTTCATATTTATTTCTGGAGGTCGCATTAGCAGTTTCCAGCTCTTGATGCGGCAGAGTACTGCAGGCTTGAACGTAACGAAACACCGCTCTGTTGCAAACAGACCCCTTATTTCAGTTACCTTGGACAAAGTGATCTGTTCCCAGATTGGCTTCTCTATGTACCCTTGTGTCCTTGACTAGTTCTTGAACCGGTTGTCTACCAGGACTAAATCAATCATATTTCTCTCACCCTTCCTTTCTTGAATGTACTGATGAACCCTTTTGTGCTATACAGTGTCGGCAACAAAATTGTCTTTTTCCATATTGTATCCGAGGAGGAGGAGGTCTTGAAAAAGTTACTTTCTATCGCGGAGCATCCGCCATATTGAATTTATGATGACGTCAATTGTACAGAAACCTTTTCCTGTGTATCACATTTCATTTGATACCTATATTATCGGAGGTCTTCAAAAAAGTTACTTCCAATCGCGGATCATATGGTATATTATTTATGATATTATCACATATACAGAAACCTTTCCCTGCGTATTCCATTTCATTTGATACCCATATTGTTATGGTTGAATAAAAAAATTATTTCCTATTAAGGAACATCCGCCATATTGGATTTATGATGACGTCACATATACAGACACCTCCTGTGTACCCCATCTCATTTGCTACCCATACTGTTGGAGGTCTTGAAAAAAGTTACTTCCTCTAGTGGAGTATCCTCCATATTGGATTTATGATGACGTCAAATGTACAGAAACCTTCCCCTGCGTATTCCATTTCATTTGATACCCATATTGTTATGGTTGAATAAAAAAATTATTTCCTATTAAGGAACATCCGCCATATTGGATTTATGTTGATGTCACATATACCGAAACCTTCTCCTGTGTATCCCATTTCATTTGATATCCAGTTGTTGGAGGTCTTGAAAAAAGTTAATTTCTATCACGAAGCGTCCGTCGTATTGGATTTATGTTGACGTCATATATACAGAAACCTTCTCTGGTGTGTTTTCATTTGATACCCATATTGTCGGTGTTAAACAAAAAAGTTATTTTCTGTAATGGAACATCCGCCGCATTGAATTTATGTTGACGTCACATATACAGAAACCTTCCGCTGCGCATTCCATTTCATTTGATACACATATTGTTGGTGTTGAATAAAAAAGTTATTTCTAATTATGGAACATCCGCCATATTGTATTTATGGTGACGTCTCATATATAAAAAACCATATGTAATTTTTTGAAAAACAAAGTAGCCTTTATTTGTTTTCGGGCACATACTATCTCTTTATCAAATTTCATCATAACCGGTTCAGCGGTTTAGCATTTCTCCTATGAAGTTTCATACCCCTTTTCACCCCTTTAGAGGCGAATTTTTGATAAAAATAGTAGCTTATGTTTTTTAAATAGAAAAAGTCTATCTCTGTACCCAATTTCATCTTTATTAATTCAGCGGTTTAGCATTTCCCATACAAAGTTTTATCCCCCTTTTCAACCCTTTAGGGGTAGATTTTTGAAAAAAAAAAGGTAGCCTGTGTGCATTTCTTGTTGTCAAACTATCTTCATGCCAAATTTCATCAAAACGAGTTAAGCGGTTTAGCCGTAAAAACCAAGCAGACATCAGACAGACAGCCAGACAGACTTTCGCATTTATAATATTAGTATGGATTTGTTATACGCTATGACATAAAGTGGACATAAATAATCATAACTTATATAAAGATGTAATATTGTTTGCATTCCACATGTTTTTTTCTTTTCAATCTGTTTTCAATATAGAAAAGTCATTCTTGGAATTATAATAAATATTTCTTATGTAAATACATATTAGCAAAGAGATATAAAAATCCCATCGAATCGATCATATTATATTTTAATAGTAAGCAAACAGCAACGTTTCAAAATATATACTTGGTAGCTCTACATTATTTATTTCAATCTTGCATTCTACTAGTAATCTATTCGCTACTCATTCGAATAATAATGATGGTCTTTTTAGTGCGATTTCTTTAAGATATCTGTCATAAACATCTATCTGTATCAATTATTTTCTAGTCGCACGGTCAGTTTTTTATAGCGCAAGCCCATTTCAGCGAATTCCTCAGTAAATAATAATATCTTACATGCTAACAAGTAGGCTACTTGTAAGTGTGACATAATCAATATCTGACATCATCAAGCAAAACAATAATACTTACGCATCTATACGTAGGATTTTATCTTAAACAAATGAGCATACGTAGCGTTCAACATCAGGTACAAAATCTACTTTCCACTGTTATCTTGTAATTTTATGTATTATATTTTGAATAGTGTGTGTACTATCACCTATCACCTATCACCTTACCTATCCTACTATCACCTTACTTGTACTGTGCTATCACGGCCTCAGATCACGATACGGCCACATGTCCGTGTTTAACACGTGGTTCATGAATGCAGACATAAATAAATCGATGCTTCAAATGATATCTTTTATATAAAAAAATATACATAAGTATGTGTATTTATATGCCCCCAATAAACGTTTTTGTCACGATAAACTCCGCATTCTTTAATGTGGAGTTTGTAATGTTAAAATTACAACTCTCTTTTTATTATCCTTTATTTTCACAGTAATTGTGTTCAACGATCGATTATAACATTGCGTTTAGGAATTATGAGTATAAATTCGACAACATTTGGTAATTAAATTTTAATTACCTAAGATGATATCCTAGATTTGAGGATGCGAAAGAAGTATGTAAGAACCGCGAAGTTTGGTGCTCCGTCCTGTCTGTCTACCATTTAGAGATACATTGTGAAGATATGTATGTATGTAAAGTTAAATTGTAACAAAATAGTGTAGGTAATTTTTATTAGTAAAATTTACAGTAAATCTTTAATCAAAGATTTTGATTAGGTACTTTTATCTGATAATATTATATAGAGGTAGTATATAGTCTATAAGGAAGATCTAAACAAATTACCTGAAGTAAAAGTCGAAGTCAATGTCAAGTGAATGGGACAATAACACGACATTTTCCAGTGCATCAACTGCTTCTATTATTACGTATGTACATTCAAATGAACATAACTACCTACCAGACACTGGTGAAATGACTCTTCAAAGGTACACGAAGTAAGTACATATGAAACGACTCTACTCACAATAAAATTAATTCTTAACTATCGCAGACATTTGCTTATGACACAAAAACATTTAACATATAACATGTCATTACATTATCTAAACTGGCAAGAAAAATAGAGCAAAAAGGGATTCAACACTTAGTCACTTATTTAAATATCTTAAAATGTTACTATCTTTTTCTTCAGTCCATTTCCACCCAATGCTGAATGTAGGCCTCTTACAATGCACGCCATTCCCTTCGATCTAAATCCTTACTCGTCCAACATATCCGCCGCTATTTTCACCAGGTCGTCGGTCCATCTCGTTAGACGCCTGCCCATGCTTCTGCGTATGGCACTAATGTGGAAACCATGAACGTGGCGCAGAAGTGTTAATATCATAAATAGATAAGTAATATAAAATTGTCCCGTTTAACCATAAAACGAAGCAAATTTTAATATATAAAGAGTGATCTTAATTAAAATTTTAATCTTTTAGAGATAATGTATATTATGTAGATATATAAACGTAACTATAACAAGTAACACTCCCATGACAACGAACATAATTAACGACCTGTAACAAAAGAACAAACGTTTTGATAAGATAAAGTATAAGCTACTGTTCAGGTCGCGCAAGACGATAATTTGTTCCGTTTAAGCAGCAATGTATACCTTGTAGATTAAAACCAAGTCTTAATTTTTGTTGTATTTACTAAATAAATAAGAGTTAATTGCTAGAGAGATGACCTTGATCTTGAAGTTGATTGCGCACATGATTCTTACGTGTCTGTAAATCGTATTACAATCACAAGACATACATATATACGTATAAAAGTTTAAGTCTAGGAAATAAATTTTAATTGCTTTTCTTCTCTGTAGACTAATTTACAATGCGATTACTTAGTAAAAAATTAATAGGTTTGCCTTTCCATCAGCAAAACTTACCTATACAAAGTGTTAAATTAGAGAAATACAGATAGAGGTGAAGAAATAAAAAATAATGTCGATATCAGATAACTTATTAAATAAAATGAGTGACTACAGATCTTCATGCTACACATGAATAACAATTTATATAAGGACTATGGAGGAAAATAGTTTAGATTGGGAACTTCAATAATAGCGATATCTACTACAAAGTTTTGTATTGGTAAAAATGTGTATATTATGTACACTAACCCTGCAAAGCAATATGAATATTGTAGGGTGTATAATGATATAAATTAAAAAAAATCGTTAATGTAATAATAACTCCAAAAACATACAAAATTAAAAAGACATATTATTATTATAATAAACAAATACGTACACATAAATATAAAAGAAAAAAGAAAATTAATTATTTAATAAGACGATAGATTTTTGTGGTTCCGTAGTGAAACAAGGAACAATTATATTTTCGCTAACTCCGTCTATCTGTCGGTCCGTCCATCTATCTGTTCGCGGTTTACCTTTAAGACTCTTTAGGTCTCTAGAAAAGATTGAGGGTATGTGATAAACATTTTTTATATTCAGGGATCCGTTTGCAAAATATTAAATTTTAGTGTTCATTTTTTTAGAGTAAAATGTCCCCCCACCCATTGTCAACTAAGCCGATGTTTTTGGATATATGAAAAGTATTCACGATAGTAGTATACATAACAAAGTTAAAAGAAAAACTATCACAGCTAAAAAGGCTTTACAAATCAATAGTTGACTAACTTAAAAATGTACTTGAATAAATAAAAATTTCGAAAAAATTCCATAGAAAATGACTTTCATGGCGTTTAGCTTAATACTCGTAGTATAAAGAAACCCCTTCTAAATATGCATATTGTGACGGGTAACTATGGAACCATACACTGCGCGTGACCCGACTCGCACTACAGTTCCTTTTTTTTTCTTTGTTTTAGGTGTAAAACAGTTTAGGTACATAGTTTTTTGTTGAGTGATTGAAAAAGACGATTTACAATATCCTATACACAAAAAATAAATGTACTCGGGATTTTGTTGGATACTGCGATCATAAGTTATATCTAACATAAGTGCTAAAATATGATTAGAATATATTATGCAGTCTTTATTTACATTGACAAAAAGTACATACATATGGTTAATATTTACAAACTTAAAACTACACATTATCTTAAATAATAAACTTCCTCAAAGTTTCCGCTTAGAAAGCTGTTCAAGGTACCCAGCAGACTGGCAGCATTGCCTCTTTGAATAGCCAAACTGATTCGTTGGCGGAAGAAGCTGCCAGCCCGGCGGTCTCCCGAAGCCTCGACCAGTCTCTTACAAATATCAGAAACCAGTCGATGGGCTTCGGGGCCCCAGGGACCCAAAGTTTCGACTGCAAAGGGCGTAAATGTGAAACTCTCAGAGAGAGTCGCATACTTACGCCGTTTCAAGTTCTCGGCAGTGCTGGCCGCGTCACCTGCTGACTTGGAAGTCGCCGGCACATGGGAAACAGCAAGTGTATCGACACAAGTGGCATCCCACACCAGCGATCTTCCAAGTTTCCAAGGAATGAGCGTCAAACCATCCGGTCTCCTGCCGTCGCTGCGCACAATACCTACAGGCTCTAAGACTGCAGGAACGCCAGCGGCGAGAAGAGCCCGCCGAATAACGTCATTCAAGGCAGCATGCCGTGACACGCGGCCCGCACTACTTAAACAGGATAAACCGTGGTGGCCTAGTACATCGACGAGATCACCACAGCGGCAACGGTGAAGAAGGTTAGTCCTGGCCCCCAGACGAAGGGATACTATGAGAGAAAGCGTGGTATTGTCGATTAAGGTTCCTAAGTTTTTTGAAGGTATTACCTTCAACCAGTGTCCTGACTCCTTCTCAGAAACAGCTAGGAGGCGAGACCGATCTTTTTCGGTACTACAACAATCTAAAAGTTGTAAATGAACATTTTTTTATAGAGGCTCATCCCAGTGTTTCTGAGAAAAGGTCGAGGTAGGCAGGTTAGTACTCGGACAAACACTTAAGCAAGCATTTCAAGCATCAGTCAAGCACGGCACCTCAACCGATCCTAAGGAAGGGCGAATAACAGATAGGAAAAGGCTTTCCGTTCTGTAGGCTGACGAAAGAAAAGCAGGCAGTGACACGCTCTAGATTTTGCGTATGCCCAGGCCTCCACAACAGATAGGAAGCGAGGCTTGATTCCAAACCCAGTTATCAACAAAGGAGCAATTTAATATTTTAGATAATGTATTTTTTAGAATATTGTCTACAGATTTTAAAAGCGTTTGAAATTTAAAAAGTGAAATATCCACCTGCGCCTTGGCTCTCTTCTGAAATAAAAAAGATGATGGCATTGCGCGATAGAGCCAAGAGTAAATTTAAAAGAGAACCTTTAGTTAACCATTTGGATCGATACAAAATGCTTCGCAATATCTGTAGCCTTATGTGTAGCGATGCCAAAAGGCGCTTTTTCCATGATTCCATGCAGAATCTTGATTCTGCAAAACTTTGGAAATTTCTTCGTTCCCAAGGTTTTGGTAAGTCTTCTACGTTATCTTCGTATACTTTCAATCTCAATGCTCTTAATTCTCACTTTTCTAAACAACCTGTATTTCTCGACAAATTTGTTAGACAAAATTCTTAAAGAGCTATCCCTCCCTCTTGTTTCCTCTTCTTCTCCATTTACATTTAATACTGTGACTGAAGAGGGTGTCAACAAGCATATCCTATCTATTGCTTCTTCAGCTGTAGGATTTGATCAAATATGCTCACGAATGATAAAAATTCTTCTACCTGAACTTTTACCTGTTATAACTCACATTTTTAATCATTCTTTACTCTTTCACACTTTCCCATCTATCTGGAAAAAAGTCCACGTTTTACCTCTCCCCAAAATTTGGAATCCTACGTCCCCATCACAGTTCCGTCCGATTTCTATCTTACCTTTTCTGTCTAAAGTTTTAGAGCACATTGTTCATCAACAATTTGCGTCTTATCTCACTTCCAACAACTTATTCAATCCCTTCCAGTCTGGCTTTCGACCTGGCCATAGTACAGCCACTGCACTGCTAAAAGTTACTGATGATATCAGATTTGCTCTAGAAAATAAACGTCTCACTATTCTCATTCTTCTTGATTTTAGTAACGCCTTTAATTCCGTTGATTTGGATATTCTTCTTGGTATTCTTCGTTCCCTAAATGTCTCTCCTTCAACCTCTTCCTGGTTTGAATCCTATCTTCGTGGTCGTTCGCAGTGTGTTCGTTCGGATGATTCTGCTTCGGATTGGTGCGAGCTTGCTGCGGGCGTACCTCAGGGTGGTGTGCTTTCTCCTCTGTTATTCTCTGTTTTCATTAATACTATCACTAACGTTTTATCTTGTAACTTCCATCTCTATGCAGACGATTTGCAGTTATATCGACATTTCTCTGTAGCAGATGTGGATATGACTGTTGCTGAGATTAATAGGGATCTCGAACGTGTGAAAGCGCGGGCTGCGTCGCATGGGCTTTTAGTTAATCCCAATAAGTCTCAAGCTATTATAATTGGCAGTAGGCATATGTGCAATTTAATTGATTACTCATCTCTACCTCAAATTACTTATGACGGTACCACTATTCCTTTTGTTGATTCAGTTAAAAATTTAGGTATCACTCTTAACAAAAATCTATCTTGGACACCACATATTAACGACATTAATAAAAAAGTACATTATACATTTCACTCCCTTAAACGTCTCCAATACTTTTTGCCTTTGCATAGCAAAATATATTTAGTTCAAACTTTAATCATGTCTATCGTCGACTATGCTGACGTTTGTTGCCTCGATGCTACCGAAGAGTTGGTGAACAAATTAGAGAGACTTCAAAATTCATGTATTCGTTATATTTTTGGCGTACATAAGTTCGACCATATCTCCGAATTTAGGACGCGTTTAAAGTGGCTTCTCATCCGTTTACGCAGGAATATGCATATTCTTTCCTCACTTTATAATATTTTGCATTCCCCATCGTCACCATCTTATCTTAAGGAGCGTGTTCAATTTTTAAGGTTACCTGAAACTTCAAGTCGTAGTCATTTATCTACTTCTCTTCAAACACCTTCCCATTCTACAAACTTTTATTCTCATTCCTTCACTGTACTTTCCGTTAAACTATGGAATGATCTTCCTCCCTGCGTTCGGGAGAGTCCATCCCTAGTATCCTTTAAACGAGCAGTTAAAGAGCATTATATGAAGAGTTAGTTCAAAACAAATATTTCACTTGGGTATAATTATCATGTATCTAATATATATCGTTATTGAATGTATGTATATTGTATATATATTTGTATTTATATATATCAAATTTATATATTTCTATGTACTGATATATTGATTGCATATGTTTTTGTTACTGTATTTCGTATTCATTATTATTTATATTTAGTTTGATAATATTGTGTTACACACAGTGTCTACCTTTCTTTCTTTCTTTATAAAATTTCTCACTCGTGGGTTCGCTGGGAGAAATTTCTTATAGAATTAAGCGGTACCTTTTGCTCTTTTTTCTATATGTATCTCTCTTTGTATATGACGTTGTGTGTGCAATAAATTGTTAAATTAAAAAGCTGAGAAAAGCGAAGAGCATATGTACATTATGCAGTTATATGAATATGTAAAAAATACATCGAAATTTTAATACTGTAATTTCTGATCGGAAACGAAATACATTTTTATAAATATGTTAATATATTATGAACTACACTTATAAAACTAATGCTTAAGTTATTTATGCAAGAGATGTTGTATTATAATACTCACATTTAAGGAATTAATTATAACTAAACTAGAAGACACTAGTAGATCAATTTTACATGCAACATTAAGCAACAATAGTTTTGTTTTTCTATTTATTGCACAAACCGTACCTACTAACCAAAGAAAACAAGTTGCACAAAAATTGCTAAACAACTAATTACTAAACCTTCGAAGATAAATTTCTCAATTTTCAGACCACGCGGTTCTTTCGTAAAAGGATTTCAATTTCTTTTCATTTTTATTCAAAACTAGTAGTGCCTGTGACTTCGTCTGCTTGGACATAGTTGAATACAGAAGTAATATGTGGGCGTCCAAGCAAAAAGGGTCCAGTAGTAGGGTATTTAGTTAAGACTTTAATTCGGAATTTAGAATAGTCAATTGATAATAAGGATTTAAAAAATTTTCAAAAACTGGCATATTTTTTTTTATCAGACATTGAAAGTAGAAACTCTGAAAAAGCTTGTTTTGAGAAAAAGCATTTTTAAAGTTTGATTGACAAAAAAACACTTCTACTTGTTTGTTTCTACTTAGAAACATCATATAAAGTCATATACTATATGAATTTGTAGAGAATTGAGCATTCATTAATAATAATCAATTAAAATCACGAAATGCCATTTTTTCACCCAACTTTACATAACTGCGTATATCTAAATGCCGACCACTGGACCCTTTTTGCCTGGACGCCCACATATACATTTAAATGTGTTAATGTTTTGTTTTCTTATAGATCTACATACATACGTAACTGAGGTCGGAGCACCAAGTAACGTGGTCCTTACTACTTCCATTACCAACCTCAATCTTTCTTTAAAAAATTTTGTTGAAAATAACAAAAAATTATTGTATCTGTTTCCTTGTTCGATCATCAATTATACAAAAACTCCTGAACGAATTCTTTTTTGAACGAAGTTAATCTTTTCGTATAGGCAGATCTTTTAATGCTTACCATAACTCTTTAGCTAGTCATTGTATCTTACACGGTGCTTATGTTATTGTTATGAGGAACTTCGCGGCCAATAGAGATGAAATTTATCAACATATTGAATGCTGCCTGGAGTGTAAATTATAATAAGTTTCATCAAAATTCGTCCAGTAGTTTTCATGCCATGAATATGAACTAACAAGTGGACAGACAACGACATAGAAAGACTTAAATGTTGTTGGTGTTTTTTTAATCTACTGGTTTTAATTAATTTCATAAAAAAAAAAATTTAAATTCTTTATTTTTGTTGTCATATCAAACTCATATTCTATTAGTGCCTTTTGGATATTCAAAACAAAAATAGATAATTAATAATAACGTACTAATTTATAAATATGATGTAATGATAATATTAATGTGTTCTAAATTATTCAATTATTATTTATATGCTATGTTAATTATGTTTATGTAAGTAATGATAAACAATCGTCATTCTACTTAATAATAAAATTCATGTGACGTTCAGCCTATTTTAAACACTCATAATCTGCAAAACTAAAAATTTTCCGAGCCATGAACATTCAAATACAACATGGTATGTGCTTAGTAAATAGGTAGATAAGTAGTACTTTGATTTTATTATTCCTTTTATATAACTACGAGAACATACATTTACATACTAATGGTAACAATTAAAAAAAAGGAAGAAATCATCAAGTGAGAACTTTAAAAAGTTTATTTGTAATTTGTAGAGGATTAGCTACATGCCAACTGCACCAACAACAACAAACCTGGTATACTCGGTTTTACAACAAACATTCTTTTGCTAAATTACATTAGGTACATTATGTATACTAACTTTTATCTTACAAATTACAATTACATACATACATACATACATATCTTCAAATTATGTATAGGTAATAATTTCTATCTTCCGCTCAAACAATATTAACTTATGTTTTGGCCAGAGGCACGAAGAGTAGAGCCACTACATTTATTTATGGTTGACTCTTTCATCACCATTCACATGAAAAACAAAAACAAATGACAATTCATTTGTTTTTCTTTTCGTTTTTATAGTATTAGATAGGTATTGGAATGTTCTTTTCTTATTTCATTTAAGTGTCATAAACCTCTTTTTTTGTAACACTGGTGCGAAATCTTCAATAACGACCCAGTCAACATTTTTAAAAGTTTATAATGCAAAGCGACCCAGTCCTCTCCGACACATGCTGAGGGCCCCGGGATCTCCTATGAAGCACATGTTGAGAAGGACAAAGCGGACCTCCCAAACACCCTCGCAGTAACAATCACGCAGATCAATCTTCAGCAGCGCGGACTACACGCCGAAGAAAATCTCTCTCTATAAACCACAGAACACATATACTCCAAGGAGAAGAACTACAACTCCATACAAAAAAAGTGTAGACTATGCGCCCTCTGGTAATGCTTCCATAAACTAAAATTACGAGGATTTAAATAGTACTCTGAGTGCATTTTCTTAGATGACTAAACTAATATGTTCAGCGGATAACAAGGTAATGGAATTTGGAAAGTTAATAAAACAAACAGAATTAGTGATATTTTTTTATTTTAAATCACGAGTTCTGATTACAAATAAACGTGGATATAATAACAACAATTTCTAATTATTTATTATGGACAACAAGTCTACTTTTTCTGTCCTTTCAAAAGTCACTGTCTTGATCCACAAGTCTCAACCACACCGATGCGTTTCCTCAAGCGATCAGGGGGAGAATAGCTCGTGCGAAACACAGAAAAGCTAAAAACAAATAGAAAAAATAATCGACGGTTATGAAGAAAATTTTTCGATTTGTAAAGTTTTTGACATTTCATCAAACCGGGTTGCTATATTATTGAATTCAATTAGTAGTTTATTCGATTATTAATATCGAAAACAAAATGTGTTATTTTTGTTCAAATTATTTATAAATATCTTTGTTCAATGAAGTAAAATATTTTATTATTGTCATTTTTATATGTAGTACTCAAATAATTATAATAAATTAACGATATAAATGAAATTTCAGTGTCAATAATCGATATCAGTACATTGATAAATAATATCAATAAATTATATTTTGTAATGACATCCCTGGTATTTTCTATCTTCTTTCTTTCTACATCTCTTGTCACTTTCATTTTGTTTCCATATAAAGTCTGCAATAGCTCCATACAAAGTTGACACCCCCTGCTATAAACGCCTTGCCGTGCTCTTTGAAGCACATGTAATAGACGATGGGATCTCTCACTACGATCTCCGCAACCCCGAAGATCTTTAGTGGTCTCCTCTCGCACGTACGTCAGTAAGATCCCGTTGACTTATTTTTGTTTTTGTGTTACTGGATAACAATCTCATGCACCATTTCGAATTATTCGTATTATTTGTGTTACTAAGAGTTGTTAATCTCGTTATCAAGATAGTTTAATTCGGTAATAGCATTATGTAGGGCACCATCGTTTTGTTTTTGATAAGAAACTTATTGATACTGTCATACTACAAACATGTCAAATGAATGGATAAGAATATAGTATGATTAGATGATAAATTCAGAATATAATAATTTTATTTATTCAAACAGCTCGATAAAAAATTAATTACAAATTATATTTAATACGAATAAATATTATCACTTGAGATTTTAATACAATTATATATAAGTACACTTAAATCAATAATATTATATAAGTATTATGTAATATAATCTAGTGTTTTTAAAAAAATATGTAAAAAGTATGTAAGTTTTGTTACAATGTTTTTTCTAAGATACCTAATTAAAATGACAATCAGTTAGTTTTAATTATTACATTATATTACATCACTTACATCGTCAATATAATAAATTTCATATTATTTTTAACTTTTTAAGTAATTTTAACCTGAAATAATTGATAATAACTTAAAAATATGTTAAACGAATACATTTATTGAAATTTCGTCTACAATATTGCATTGTTTCCTCAGTGATGTTATATGTAAACATTCTTAGTAGGTAAAGGTATGTACGTAGGTAGTTAGATACATCTATTAATCTATAGATATTGGAAACATAACAATATCCGTTCATTTAAAATAGGTGTACAGTATACATAGGTGTACATGCTGAGAATTTCAATAAGTGTATCTATTATAACATACGTATGTAGATACCGATTAGTAAATAATAATAAGCCTTGGTAATACCAGCACCTGATTGGGTATTCATTATACTTATCAAATTTATGTCGTATAGTTTCACCATCTTCGATGTCGTTATTGTATGGAACCTTTCCAGAAATAAGTATACCTACGTGATCTGCAACCGATACGTGTAAAGTATTTTTAGGTCACGATATGATGTTGTCTCTCATGAGCGCAGTACTCGCAGGCCGCGGTTCGGTTGCTGGGTGCCTACGTGACGTCGGCCGCGTGTCAACTCAGGGAGGGGTACCGCGCGCCGGCCGGTTTGTTGTAATGCGCGCGCAGTTTAGTGATGTGTAGATAAGTGATATCGATAATAACTTTATCGTAGGGAGATCAATGATGAAAGCGTACTCATCGCGACCCTTACTAGCCCTTTTTAGCGTTGCAATTCTTGTTTGTGCGCTATGCGAGACAAAACCAAAAATATGATTAGGGCGTGTCTTGGAAGCGAAGTACACCGGTTCGTTCCCGCTGCTTTCGGGTCATGACCGCCACCCACCACGATGTGCACCTCGCGGGGAGGAAGTGGAAGAGTGCAGAGTATTTGCATAGAATATGAGAATTGAAACCGTGCGATTGAAAAGGAGAATGAAATAATTGACGTTATAGAGGAGAGAAGATCGGATGTGTTATGTCTGAGTAAAACCAAACGGTTTTTTACGGAAGTAAAAACGAACTTGTACGCCTGCCCGGTTGATATATTACTACTACTATAAGAAAACAAGAGATGCCAAGAGGAGAATGCCTTCTGTCTAGCAATTATAGGTTCTAGCGACGGCTGAAGAGAACGGAGGAATTACAATGTGTGTAGATATTAATGGATAGGATGGGACAGCTCGAACAGGATTTGAATTTGTTCTAGGCAATTATAGAGACAAGAGAGTCAATGATGCTGGCAGGACTATGTTAAGTTAAGACTAGATTCGGAATTGAGAATAGTCAATTGATAATAAGGATTAAACAATATTCAAAAACTGGCATACATTTTTTTTATCATACATTTAAAGTTGAAACTCTGAAAAAGCTTGTTTTTGAGAAAAAGCATTATTAAAGTTTGATTAAAAAAAACACACTTCTACTTGTTTGTTTCTACTTCGAAATCTATATATATATATATATATATATATATAATGAAAGTTTTTTTTTCTTTGACTGCGATAAACTTAAAAACTACTGGACCGATCGGCATGGGACCATGACTATTCACGCGGAATTAGTTGTAGATGGTTATAGGCTACTTATTTTTTAACTTTTTTTTTTGCCAGCGAAGCGGGCGGGAAACGTGTTATATCATATAAAATCATTAACTATATGAGCTTGTAGATAATTGAGCATTAATTAATACTCAATTAAAACTACGAAATGCCATTTTTTCATCCAACTACAAAACTGCGTATATCTCGGAAACTATATGCCGACCAAAGGACCCTTTTGCTTGTACGCCCACATATTATAATCTGGCATTGATTTTCTACCAAAGTTTAAATGAATAAACAAAACGAGGTGCGGTGTTCAATTTTTGTTTTAAGTTTTCTTTCTATAATATTTTAAAATACACTTTGTTGTATTGTATGTATGTGTATTGTGTGCAGTTAACATAGTAGGTAACATAGTTTTTACCTTACGTATAATAGTATGTTTATAAAATATCACAAGTAAATCTATTATAGCGATAAACAAAAAGAATTATTTATTTTCATGTACTTTCCTACCGACCATATCCGGAACACTCGAATTGTCCCGGAAATGAAAAGCCTGTATCTGGCAACCCTAAGTATACACCACACAACAAAGCTAAGACACTACGTTGAGATGTATATACACACTTAAAATTTATATGAATATCGTCATAGAAACAAATGCAAAAGCAAAAATTAAAAAACATGTACCTATGATAAACCAGAAATTTTAAAATCATAATATAATTTTGTATCGATATCGACGAAAAGATGTAAACATTAAATACAACTCTAATGGTTATTTTATGTAGTGAAACCGGCAAGGAAGCAAACACAACAAAGAGTCAGTATCAGTCGGATATACGAACCCGTCGTAATCAGACGTACACCAGCTATTAATAAGAGTATCGAGTTTATTAAATTAAACATTTACATTCGGGACTCAGAGACTCAACTTACACAAATATAAAGTCACGCGGAGATTTTATTCAAGCGAAATTGTAATTAAAAAGTTTAAATATGTTTTCTCCTGCGAAGAAACTGGATAAGATCTTGCAAACTTTCGAAAATGAAATCCGCCGTCAAATTAGCAAAACAACTAGCGTTACTAATTCTGATGCTATGGCACCTCGATTAGATCAACCCGCAAGCAAGTCTCCACAGAACGAAGAAACGGGACTTCCGAAGAAATTACTGAAGTTGCAGAAATATCACAGGTCAGTGAACTTAAATAACCCGTAGACGGATCTAATATGTGTAGTACAAAACATAAACTACATATCAAGACTGAAGCCCTACAGAAATGAGTAATAAAAGCCTATATACATAATTCACGAATACAATTTAGCTATCAAAATACAAAGCGTCTGTTTTTTATGTATTTTATTTAGTCGATAACGGTACGGATGGAACACGCAGGACGTGCGTGGTTTACAGTTGCTAATATATTACTTGTTTGGATGTTTAGTCAATTTAGCTATTTACATATTATGTACATTTTATTCAATTCCGCCAAACAGGATTGTTTTTCTTTATCACTCTTCTTCGACGAAGAACGTGAAAGAAAACTTTTTAACCCCTAGATTCCTGTCGACTTTGACATCTCAGCAAATGCCACTGGCAGCCCGAGGACTGGCCGTATCCAAGGACCAGTCCCGGGAGTTCATGGCTTGCTTTCCGGACATCGTGAGGGATCTGACTGAGACTGGCAAACATATTGACGTGCCCGAAGCCAGCAAATGGTTGGCCAAGGTACGTGTCACGTCCTTAGTCAGTCCTTAAACGTATAATTATTTATAGAACCGGTTAGAAAATGTAGTTGCGCTTAGAAAACATAAGGTAGGGATTAATCTAATTAAAGAAAAGGAATAAATTAGAATAAACAGAGATATACTAAATAAAACCTGTTTGTAATTAAAATAATTTTGGAAATTAGATACAAAAAATTAATGAAAATAATATAATGAGGTCGATGTGGACAGAAGCCTCTCACTATCAATTTATAATGGAATGAAAACTATAAATATAATATAAATAAATGTTGAAACTAAGGTTGTATCCTATGAGCTTCTAGACGACGTCATAGAAATTGATACAATGTATTTATCATTGATAGCGCCATGAAACGTACATTGAATTACAATTAATATCAATGAATTGTAAACAACCGCAATATTGAAAAACGGTCGGTCATTTTGTTTATTTATTACAATGAGTGTAATACGTACCATAAATTTATTCGCTATTGTTGTAGCTATTGCAATACAATGTGCCGAACGGAAAAAAGAATCGAGGTCTCGCTACCGTGCTATCTTACAAAATATTGGAGAAACCGGAGAACTTGACTCCGGAAAACGTTCACTTAGCAAACATAATGGGATGGTGCACTGAAATGGTAAGTAGACAATTTTGTTTGAATGTAAAGATTTTAAAAGTTTACTCCAAATAACTGTGTTCGCCATTTTTAATAGGATAATCTTTTAGCAACAATGTACCTAAGTTATAAATTATTGTAATCGGTACATAACTAAATCTATTCCAAGTTTCATTGAATTTCGTCCAGTAGCTTCTTTTATATGATAAGTATAATAAGTAAACAAAGGAACAGACAAACGACTAAAGTGGTATTTTTAGGATTCTGTAGACAAAAACAAAATCTGAATCCATGTCATTTTGTCATATCTTACTCATACATACTTATTTCATATTTTATTTCTAATTTTACCTTGACTCAATAAGTGTCAAAATAACGAAATAATTCATCTGTAACATAGGGTCAGACAGACATGAATATGACAAAACAACACGGACTCCAGTAATATGCATACACCTAAGTATTCCGAAATCATGTATTTTAATTAATTTTTTTAATACATATGTATGACTTGTACTTCTCCGAAATTCCTACGAAACCCTAAGTTAATGCGTTTCCGACCCGAACTTCGACGTCGGCCGAATTTTTTTGTTTCTTTGAAATATCTTATGACATATCAATAACAGTACCTTCGTGATCGGGCTTCACTTGGTGTCTTTCGAGATTGTTATGTGATGACACCTATCTAGATTAACTTCGAAAGTAAAATATTTTATACAAACTTTCATCGAAACCGTTAAATCGTTCCCGAGAAACCAATTACATATATATTATCTATTATATATATGTATCTATAAATGTTAATTTAGTAGGTATTGGTTTTATATGTATATACAAGAATTGCTCGTTTTGGACATAAAATTACATAGACTTGTCTATAAGGCACAGTTTTATTGTATGTATATAATTTTGTGAAATAATTTTTCGTATATTGAAATATTTAGTTTTTGTCATAAACTATAATAATAATAGGAGTAAACTTGTCTCGGTAAAAGTTATACACAATGTCACAAAAAAGACTGACAAAATATCGATAAATAGGTACAAGGTTTCAACGATGTTGGAAATTATACTTGGTTATTATAATTTCTAATTTATGATGAGGTTCAGGAATACATACACAGTTCTGACCACTTTATTATCGATACATTAAGATCTTCAATGTGAGTTATTCTGGTATCTATTAATAGGCATTTTAATTAATATGTCATTTATATCAATTTATACCACAAGATTATTACATAATTATGTATGTATTATATGCCTGTATATAACGTTTTAATTACAGATTTCTAAACAATTATTTCTACTCAGTTATGCAAATTATGAGTAGATATACCATTATGGTATCTTTGTCATTTCATTTGCCTGCAAAATTTTTAAGTCGTATTTGAGCGATACAAATAAATCAAATCAAAAGTCAAAGTAAGTTTTGATATAGATAGGTAGTATTGGTGTATTCCAATTACCTAAGTATCTTTTTTGCGCTTCGATTATCTAGCGTTATTTATTATTACATCTACTTAATACGTCGTTGATATCACTGTTGATATTGGTGTGTATGTAATTTAGGGTGGCTTGCACCAACTATTTAAAACCTGGCTGCCAAAATTTTGTGGGTTTTTAAATAAGTTTGCTGAGACGAGCACACGTTTAATAAATGTGAAATTTAAATATATATTTCTTCATACATTTTTTTATCGACTGTCTAAACCCGTAACCCAATTATAAAATCCGTAACCAACTATAAAATCGTTGGTGCAAGCGAGATGTCAAATCCTTAAATCGAGTTTAAATAGGTGGTGCAAGCCGCCCTTAGCGTTCAAAAAAATTATTTGAATCATATTGTTGTTGAAAATGATCCAAATTAAATAACATTTTTTTAAATCCCACGCACCATTCATTTTCTATGGCTAGGTAGAATCTAAGCCTTATTTAAAAAACTCACAAAAAAGCTTACAAAAGTATAATGGATTTACGCTTTGCAGTTTTTAACCACCTACCTGTATCAAATAATGCTACGCATAAAATGTTTTTGATTTGTCAGAAACATATTATTTACCCGTCAAACAAGTTCTTCTGAAGGTCACTTTTTGCTATTCGTTATATTTTTTTCAGATAAAATGTTGAATATGTACGTTATTTCTATGTCTATTATGTACCTACCGTATATTATAACATTTTCACTTCAAATTTAATATTATTCAATGATTTTCTGTAAGTTTATAAAGTCGATCTGCGTTTTCGACGCAATATTTGTCGTGATAATTAATAAAGTAAAGAATACAGTACCTAATTGAGGATTCTTATTGGTTGTTTTTGCTAGTTGTGTTTTTGGGGAAGGGCGGGGTACATGAGAATTAGGGTTCAGGAATCAGGGGAGCTAGATTAGACGATGAATTGATACTTGAATTTACTTGATAGTAAACCACTTGTCTTTTATATTTTCGTCCGTAAAACGTAAGATTCGCAAAATACTTTAATAGGTACTTGTACAATCTCTTTTATCAACACAAACAACTCTACTGTATCTTTATAGTGAAATGTAGGTTAATTCATATTATGATTATGCATATTATTATGATATATGTATATAATAAGATTACATTATTTTGTTATGTTATTTATAGCGTGTGTTATTGTTAGATACCTATCAGACATATAAAAAACTAAGTCTGTCTCAATTTGCTACTCGTAGGTACGACCGTAACTTATGCCTGTAGAGCAATATGCACCAAATAGTATGCTTAGATAGTATCTAGGTACAGGGCCGGATCTACCATATGGCTTTTTGGGCTTCAGCCCAGGGCCCCGTGGATTCAAGGGGCCCCCAGCTAAGTCAAGTCAAGTCAAAGTCAAAAATAGACGATAATGCGAAAAAATCCATAATTTTATTAAATTAAACAGATCGTAAGGTTTGCAGCCCTGCGAATCCTGCGATTAATCAAACCTATTCAATTCATTTAATTCAAGCCTACGTTCAGGTATTGGTACTTCGAACTGACTACTTCATATCGCCAATAAAATTAGTAAGGCAGATAACACAGTAAAAGCGATATGGAACACTATTAACACAGAAGTAGGGAAACAAAATAAGAAAAACGAAGACCTCTCAATATACATTAATAATGGTTGATGGTTTTGCTAAATTTTTTTCAAATGCACCTGTACACATTACTAGTGGTCTAGCATCCTCTGCACATACAGCACGGGCACTATTAAGCCAAAATATAGGAAAGTGGTTCCCTAGTTTTCAGTTCAGGCACACGTTTTCATTTGAGATAGAGAAAACTTTCAAAGAATTAAAAAAAAATAAAAGTGAAGATTCGTGGGGATTATCTGTTCATGTACTGGCTAATATAATGCCAATAATAACACCGATTTTAGTAAATATATTTAATAAATGTGTCGATCAAGGTGTGTTTCCCGATTTGATGAAGCATAGTAAAATTATACCAATATTTAAATCGGGTTGTAGGTCAGATCCTACAAACTACCGCCCAGTGTCGATATTGCCAGCGTTGAGTAAAATATTCGAAAAAATAATGCTCAACCAAATGCTGGCACATTTTAACATTTGCAGGATTTTTCATGGTCAACAGTACGGTTTCACGAGAGGGCGGTCAACAACACATGCGGGAGCAAGCTTGTTCAAAAATATACTAGAGGCTTGGGAAGGGTCACGAGATGCCATTGGCGTGTTTTGTGATCTTTCCAAGGCTTTTGATTGTGTTTGACACAAAACTTTAATTTACAAGCTGAAATACTATGGAATACGTGATAAAGCTCTCGATCTCGTGATTTCATATCTGGCTGACCGAGAACAAAAAGTGAATGTAAATGGGGTTACATCTGTCGGTTCTAAATAAATGATGGGCGTTCCTCAAGGATCAATTTTGGGACCGTTCCTATTTTTGGTTTACATTAACGATCTTCCATTTATGTTTAAAGACCTTTGTGAAATAATATTATTTGCTGATGACACATCATTATTATTTAAAGTTAACAGAAAAGACATAGATATTAGCGGACAGAATAGGACCTTGGCGGATGTCTCGAGATGGTTTGCTGCCAATAATTTACTACTGAATGCACAAAAAACCAATTGTGTTAAGTTTTCCCTATCCAATGTACCCAAAATTCATAATGGACTGAAACTGGATGGGAAAGAATTAGAATTAATGAAATCAGCTACTTTTCTTAGTTTAACAGTAGACAATAAGTTACAGTGGCCGGACCATATCGGGACTTTATCTAATAAGCTCAGTTCGGCAATATATGCTATTAGGCGCATTAGACAGTTGACAGATGTAGCTACGGCTAGGCTGGTGTATTTTGCATATTTCCATAGCCTTATGTCTTATGGTCTGCTACTGTGGGGATCAGCGGCGCATATGAAATCTATCTTTATTTTACAAAAGAGGGCAATACGTACCATCTACAGTATGAACGCACGTGAGTCGCTGAGAGATCATTTTAAAAACATTGATGTACTCACCTTACCCTCGTTATACTTCTATGAAAACATAATGTACACTAAAAAAAATTTAGATCTATTTCAAAAGAAAGGCGTTGTTAGTGGTGTGGAAACTCGTGGTCGTGATCAGTTAGTTATTCCTAAATTTAAATTACAAAAGTCAAGTGGTTCATTTTTGGGTAACTGTGTTCGTTTTTATAATAAAATTCCTCAAGAAATTACTTAATTAACGGAAAACAGATTTAAACTTGTCATTAAACGCACACTGATTAAAAAGCATACTACAAAATTAGCGATTTCATTGAAGACACAACAATAAACTGGAAGTGATCCTCTCTGCGTATGCATTTACTGGCTTTATAGATATTGTATTTTTAAATAACTATTGTACAATGATGGTGAAAAAATGATACCTGACTGAGTTTCTTGTCGGTTCTTATCAGTATTCAGGTTTTCTTTTCGAACCGAACTAAAGTAGATTTGACGTTCAAAAATACCTTGCATTTGGGTTAACTTAAATAAATTGATTTGACTTTGACTTTGACAGTTAAAATGTTCGGCTGCCATTACACATTCATTCGATCTCGATCGTGCTCCACTGTTTCCCTCTCAGACTCTGTCTCTTTCTTCCTTGCTAGAATTATTTATAAGTACCATTATTTATCATTTTTATTTAGTGTTTTTAATTATTTATAACTAGTAGGATAGAAAGAAACAGAGTTTTGGAGGAAGCGCTCCTTTTCCAGGATGGCATATATAGAGAATAAATACAGAACGACGATGTCAAACTCACGACTTAACCATTTATCCGTTTTGTCCATAAATGTTGATTTATTTGCCAAAGGAAATTGCAGAAAGGTTGCTTTATAATTTGTCAATTTATTTACGGTTGTATTTAACAAACACTAGGGCATAATATATTATAATATAAATCAAATATTTTATTGTCTTATTTTTTTCTTATACTTTGAGTAATTAGGTGGCCCCCTAAGTAGTATTAGCCCAGGGCCCCCTAAACTCACGGTCCGGCCCTGTCTAGGTAGGATAGCTGGTACATTATTATTATTTGTAAGCTGTAACATGCCTTAATTTAAAAGATTAACATAAAGAATAAATTATAATTCACTAATGCAAAATATGTATTATATAAGTATTTGTATATGAGCAACTTAATTTATAATTCAAAATATAACTTAACGCAGGGTTTCTTAACCTTTTTCTAGTCATGGACCCTTTTTAAAATTTCAAAGAGCCCACGGACTCTTTCCGAAAAGATAAAAAAACGAGGTTTAGCTTTTACCAGCTTTTATTGTTTGCGTTTAAACTTTACATATTATGAATAGTTAGTGTGACGGTTGCTGCTGTTTATAATGAATAAGAACCTCAAATGTAGGAGTCGTTTTAATAAGCAAGGCGCATGTCATTTTTCACTTCTAACCGATTCCGATTCTTAGTTTTTATTGACACTGAAATGGAAAACCTAGCCTTACTGAAATAAGTAGTGACGAACGGAATCAAAATTGACATAGCTCGTTTGATAAGTCGGAGGAAAGCTGGAACTATAAATGACACCAAAATTCGCCAGTGTTCAACAGTATTTACTCACAACTTATTGTACATTCATTTTTATATCAATGCATAATGTTAAGTAGGCTCGCCGCAGACCCCCGCCGTTTATTACACGGACCCCTTAGGGGTCTATGGACTGCAGGTTAAGAAACCCTTTTTTTTTTTTTTTTTTTTTTTGCGTCAGGAAATGCTTTATGCATTCCGTCCTGCCATGGGGGATGGCAGGGGGATATGTGGGACTCCACGGCTGTGAAGGTGCAATGCCGGGCTACCCACTAAAACCTGACGGTGTTCCTCGAGAGCCTTGATGCCGGGGCAACGGGAGCGCGTTGGCATTCCTCCGCGACCCCGGCGGCAACGGCCAGCGCTTAGACACCGGCCTCGTCTCGTTTTGGGTGGGAGGGCAGAACTCCCACCCTCAGTGCTTGAGAGGCGCGCGGAAACACCGCGCGCGCCATCTCGAGGCTATCTGAGGGGTGGCATTCCCCCGAATACCACCCCAAGCCTCAGTGGGCTCTCCGCCGCTTTGTCGGCGGCGGAGGAAGCGCACGCCAGAGGCGTTCGTCACGTGGGGAGGCCACTATTCCGTGGCCATCCCCTCTACTCCCGGCCTGGCAGGAGCCACACGGGCGGCGGCAGAAGCCACCCTTTCGCCCTTTTTGGGCTTGGCTCCCGCACAGGCCTTCCCCCCCGTCAGATGACCGGCCGGCAGACCGCTCGCGGCGCACAACGTGCAGCTGGGCGCCGCATTGCACCCGACGGCCTTGTGACCCTCTTGGCCGCAGCGGTAGCACTGTCCGCTGCGGTCCACCTCTGACGTGCAGGAGATCCGCACGTGCCCAATCTTGAGACACTTGTAGCATCTCAAGGGCCTCGGCTCGAGACCCAACCGACAAGTAGTCGGGCACCCGCCACCTTCCTCGCTGCATCTACGGGGCAGCGGACCCAAACTGCGCCAAGCCCCGAAGGGGCGCGGCGGATCTCTCCCACCTTTATTGCCTCAACGGCACAACCTCCGTTCTTTGCAACGGTCGCGGTAACATCCGCAACCGTCGCCGAGTCATCCAGACCCGACACGCGCAGTTCTGCGCATTTCGTGGGCCTGGAGACCCGGACGACTTCAGAGCTCAGACACTCCCGCAGCCGATCTGCAAGGGCGTCGGCTTTCTCTTTGTTGGAGGCACCAGGCAGCTCCAAAATGCCAGACCCCGTCACTCCTTTCCGGCAAGCCGGTAATGCCCAGCTGGCCAAGATCCACTTTGTTTTTTGCCTCCGTCAGAACGGAGGCATACGTCGCTCCTCTATGCTGCGCTTCAGGCAAAAGCGTGAGGACAACAGCCGAAGTCCGAGGAATTCGGAGCTTCGACTTCTTCTTCTTCTTGGCCTTGGGCTTTTTGCCCTTGGCCTGGTCCTCTTTGCGGGGGGGCTGAGAAGTCCCCTCCGGAGCCTTCTTCTTGCCCCTTCGGGCAACTACGCTATAGGCCTCCTCCATGGAGGCCGGTGCCGGAGGCAGCGGACGGGGCCCTGGAGGTACCCCCGCCCCAGACAACGCCGGAGCCCTACCCTTCGCCTTTCCTCCCATACCCCTCCCAACGACGCCGGACACGCTGGACTTGGGAGCAGCCTTTTTGCTACTCCCGGACGTACTCTGTGCCGGTAGCGGAGCTACGAGTTCCGGCTCCACACTCACCCTGTTATCTGCCAGAGATACCGGACGGAACCGTTTCTCTGGCAGAAGCCGGTCTTCGAGGGCCTCAAACCGGGCGTTCACCATGGCGCCCACCTGCGCGACAATCGCTCGCGTCAACTCCTCCTGTGTGGGCGCCACGGCTTCCCTCGCTGCCGCAGAGCGGTCAATATACTTGACCATCTCCTCCTTCAGCTCCGCTAGCTGGGAGCGAAGGTCTGCCATATCGGTCCGCAGGCGCCTGTTCTCCTCCTGCAACCGGCGAGTCTCCTCGGTTGAGGATCTGGAGCACAGGGCCTCGGTTGTTTCCTTGATAGAAACGACGGCTTGGTTGAGGGCCCTAACGTATGGCCCCTTCAAATTTCTTGACGTTTTGGCCACCTTTTCGATGGCGGCCAAGTTCTTCGTCATAATGTCTTGAAGGTCCGCAGTCGACTCCGCCCGACTCTCGGAACCTTCATCAGCCAACCTTTCGAGACGCGATACCCTAGCGCGCGCGAGCTCTAGGTTCATCAGCGCCATCTCCTGCTCGGCTCGCAGCTCCGCATCCCGCCTCTCGTCTTCTGAAAGGAGCTGTTTTGTCGTCGCCAAGCCAACGCGCTGGCCAGTAGTAGGCGGCCGGCCCCTGCCTCTTTTCGCCACATTTTTTTTCTTAGTTTCCTCCTTTTTCTTCCCCTCCGAATCCGAAGATGAATAGTTCGCACGCTCCCACGAGGATGTGCGCTTTTCGCCTGCTCTCGGGGTTAGCGAAACACTGACCAAACTCCCCATGCTCGAACTTTGAGAGTCCGACATGAGCTCCACCTCAAATTCCTTCTCCTCCTCGTTCACCTTCTTTACGTCTTTATTTTTGTTAGGTTTATCCATTTCATAGTCGTCCCACTAGGGGACATGAGTTATGAGACGAACTAAATGACCACCCCCGGGTGACGCTCATTCCGAGGGCTAGGGTAAATACTGTGGGGGTCCCCAGGTACCCACAGGTTTTTACGTGTTCGCTCACGGGTTTGTTTCAAGTTTTCCTTCTCTTGGGCCGGCCAATGAAGGCAAGCCCGTCGTCGGTCCGCGCAGCCACGACGTACCCCCTTAGCACCGACACGGGGGTCGTTGAAGTGACTGCGCGGGGTCCCGGGGAGGGCGGCTGGTGCAGGTCCGCCCTCCATACGCCACCCGGCGACAGGGTTAGTGCCGCCGAGCGCGTTCCACCTTGACTTTGCGTCCTCCGCAGAGGACGCAAAAACCAACAATGCGCAAACGCGCGCGACAACCATTCCCCTCTGAAAGCAGAGGGGTAAGGTGACGACAACGGTTAAGAAACCCTGACTTGACTTATTTTAATTTACAGATTTGCTATTTCTAATTTAAATAATAATGTACAAAGGTACGCTTTAATAGTTTTCATTCTTCAGTAGATTGTAATTATATGTACCTACTTACTATAAAATACGCGAGCAGTTGTCATGCTTAAAATAATCAGCAATTATTTTAAAATCGTATACAGAAATGTATTTAATAGTGTGTGCAAGTTATTATTTTAAACTGTTCAATTATTTTTAATGGACAACGGACACGTTTTTCTATAACGTCATTATGTTTTTTCATGTTAATCTACTTGTAATGAAGGAGTAAAATTTTATCGTTGGCTTTAATTTTTTATAGCGATAAATGTCATGTTTATTGTTAGTTTTTCCGATTTTAATGTGCTTTTAAATACATCTCTTTATACAAATTATTTGTTATTGAAGAAATAAATGTAATGACGACTAATTAATATTTTAATTTTAAATCATTGTACTTTAATTCGCTTAATAAAGTTAATATATTTTATTTGATCGTTCAATAATTGTGATGGAAATATTACAATGTAACTTTTTTTTCAGTTCCATACTCACCAGCTCTTATTGAATGATATAATGGAGGGTACCGAGATACGACGCGGCGCGCCTTGCTGGTACAAACGGCCAGACGTCGGCCTCGGCGGAATGAACGACGCCATTTTAGTGCAGTCCGCAATGTACTCTACTCTAAAGAGATATTTCCACGCTAAGCCATACTACAAAAATGTACTCGAAATGTTCAATGAGGTGAGAATGACAAATATGTACTTAGGTCACCTTTTCTCATACCTACCTATTTATTTTGCACTAGGCAATATTTCCAGAAATATGGGTAATACATTCAATAGCGACGTAGTCAAGTTGGAACTCAAAACGTATGTTAGAATTCAAATTATGCCTTATTGTAAGCATTTTAGCCAGACATCGGTCTCAGAAGCCTAACTACACTTTTTTGCACGAAGAAAATAGATACTTGTAATCGCTTATTAACATGAACTCTACACATACAGATATGTCTCATATGGAGCGGGGGACTCACTCTCTCTACGGGAATGCAGTTCTCCAATGTCGTGCGCAAAAAATCTCTATACACGAACCGGTCGGACATGTGCAAATATCTGCAAAATCCGAACATCTAGCAAACTCTATTTCTTGTATTATCGTTTGTATAAATTAAAATTTCCGCCAATGTCCTAAAAAAAAAAAAAACAGAAAAAACAGTGCCGGTTGTTTACCTTCCAGCACAGGTCGCAAAAACTGGTCAATAAATAGGGTCTTCTAGCTGTAAACCCTATCCCTTGACCAGTTTTTGCTATTACAGCTAGAAACTTGTACAGGCTACTGAGGCTACGACCTAGCAAATTATAATATTTAATTGCTAAAAGAGGCGTCAAGGTGTGATCCTGTTATGTCTTTATGTTCTGTCCACCTCTAATAAGATATAGCGTGAAGTTGTGTGTTAATTAAAAGCAGATTCGAACTCAAAAAATGGTCAAATAAATACATAGTTATTTACTTCATTTACACTATTCTTATGTTTCGTTTGCACAGATGCTGTTGTCTTGTATCAAATGAATCACTTTTGTATTTGCCTATCCGCATTTAATATTGAATGCATATTTAATGGTTATTGTTCAAAATTATGAATAATTTGTATAATGTTTTTACAGATGCTGCTAAAGTGCTCTATCGGTCAATATTTAGAGAAGTCTATGTCCAGAACAGAAAAGCCAAACCTGTCACAATTTACTATGGACAAATATATCTCTATTGCTAAGTACAAGAGTGCATACTACACTTTCCAAATGCCAGTGGGTTTGGCTCTCCTTATGACGGGAGTCGAAGATCCTGAAACGCACCGACAGGCAAAGACTATTTTACTGGAGTTGGGGCAATTCTTCCAAATTCAGGTGAATATTGCCTTCTAGACTTATTTTTAATTACTTAGACGTCATTTCTCTAAATTCATCAGTTTTGCTTAATCTGACGTACCTAAAACTTGCCTATGCCATACGTTACAGTGAAGAACGATAAAGAATTATCTATATCCAATCTACTTTGGCATAATCATACCAAATTATTGAAGAAAGAACTCATCCAAAAACCCGAAATTTATTATTACGAAGCAAATAATTTGAAAATATAAAGTGCGAAAGAGTTAAAAAGAATAAACCCGCTGGCGCGATAGTTAGTGGATGTGTTCTACAAACTTTGGGTCCCAAGTTCAATGCCCGGCCAAGTTAATTTAAGAAATGAACTTTTCTAAATTGTCTTGGAGTTTAGGCGTTATAATGCACTCCATTAGTTCGTGTGGTCCTTTGGCTTGGGTATTCGTAGTACTCACAATTTATGTATTGTCTTGAATTGTTGTTATCTCTAACAGGGTAGTCAGAGAGGCGGAGCGGACGGCTATGTATGTTAACTATACATATAATAAATCAGTAGAAACCGTGTGTTTATACATTGAATAAATTTGTCAAAAAATGAGTGTGGGCAACAAAAAAAGAGTAACAGAACACAAAAACACACACATTTTTTAAAATATTTTTCTGTCTGTAAGTTCACGCTAATACTGAACGGATTTTCTTACGGTTTTCACAAGTAGATTAAGGTCAGCCTGGAACAACATGTAGACTGTTCTCTTGAAATCGGATTACAGCAAAAAAAGTTATAGTCATTTAAATATAATATTTACTTCGCCGCTCGCCTGTTACACGTTCAAGGACATAACGTCTATAGCTACCGTATAAACTTATCCTACAAGCGATAAAATAAAAGCAGAGTGTTGTGTCCATAAACGTGCTAAAAAATGCTTAGCAAAATTTCACTAGAATTATTGCCAGATTGACCGATTTTGATGAAATTTAGAATGGAAATAGATTAAGCCCCGGAGAAAGGCACAGGTTAATTTTCTAATTCCACGCGGACGAAGTCCCGGGCAACAACCAGTGTATTAAATAAATAATTTACGTGTGTATTTAAATTCGTCCAATATACACCATAACGCCTGTAAACCATTTAAGGTATAAGAGAGTATTTTATGAATATCTAAGATTTTTTTAAATTTCATTATATCAAATGGTAATTAATAAAATAATCGTCTTTTACTTTATACGTTATTAGTAGGTATTGCAGAAATTCAACAATATACCTAATATAATTTGGTTCTTCTAAAAATGGCATGTAATAGGTGTTACGCATACACCAATTTAACATTCTGCATGAAAATTGAGTAGCAATGTTCTGTTCATTTATTTCGGAGGTGGTAAATTTATTTTTTCGCCTTTTACAGGATGATTTTCTTAACTGCTTTGGTGATCCAGAAGTTTTGGGTAACAACGGCACTGATATTCAAGATGGTAAATGCACTTGGCTAGCAGTTGTAGCTTTACAACGAGCGACTCCAGCACAAAGACAAATCATGGAGAACCACTATGGAGGATCCAAACCTGAAGATGTAGCCAAGATAAAAGATCTGTACGAAGAACTGCAACTGCCGCACACTTACTCGGTGTATGAAGAGGCTACCTACGATCTCATTAGAACACAAATCCAACAAGTAACAAGAGGACTCCCTCATGATTTGTTCTTTAAACTCCTTGACAATATCTTTAGGCGAAATATTAACTAATTTGTTGTTGTTATAAAACTAATCTAGCGTTTTCAAGTTTAGAAGTGTAAAGAATATTTTCGAAGTTTATTATGTAGATACGTAAGATAGATATAATTATTATGTAAAAAAAATGAAGTGAAATAATGCATTTTAAATGTAGATGTAAAATTGTGTAAATATTTGAATTGGAAAATTACGTACATAAACTGACTTAGCTATTTGAAGTCATTAGTATTTAAATTGAAATTCATGATAAAGATTACGTTGGGGCTAAAATAATATATGAAATGATTTTTTGAAAATCGAAATCGAAAAGCAAGAATTCATCGCGTATGACTATGAATTGAATTGATTTTCTCAACACTGCTTGAAAGCTTGTTGTTTGGAAAATCGTCACCCGTGCTCCATTTCTCTGAATTACATACGTACATACGTAAAATAATGCATTCGATTGATGCCAATGATTTCAAATTCACTGGTTAATCATAATTTTGTAATTCTTTTATTTTAGACAATACTCTTCGTTGTCAGCTAATAGTGATGCCCATAAATAAATTATAATCAACGATGATCTTACAATCTCTGTATTGATATTTCAGAAAACGCAAGTCCAAACCCATTTGTGGACATCACTGTTACAAACTTAGTCATAACTACTTAGTAAATTATATTTACAATCAAAATGTAAAATGCAAGAATTAAGATAGGGAAGAGAAAACAAGATATTGTAACATAATATAAAATAATGGCTTAGAGTGGTATTTTATTGTAGATTAAGCACTTCGTATTTTAGACTAGTCAATATAAAAATAAATTCCATCCATTTCTCAGTAGTTTACGTAGGTAGGTAACTAGTTGTGTTAAGACTAGAACTAGATTGTTGTGAATATTGCACCGATGGATATTTCAGAAATAAATAGGTTATGTTGACTGACTAATGTGTGTTCTGATTTTTTATTTTCAAACTAATCATCTGAAGTGCGTTCTGAAAAATGTTGTTAACGAAACAAGTCTTGAACGATACTTAACGCATTCCTAGCGTAATGTGCTTCGGTGTTTGTTTGGTTATTGAAATTCAGTTGTACTTGCTCGCGTTCTGAATGTATGATTTATAACGGCAGTATAAAAAAGCAACGCAAAGTAATTTGCAATAATAGCATAGAATACCACCATTTCTCTAGAACAAACAGTTCAAGACGCAATGCAATGGAGTTCGCTATCTCATTCACCGTTGTTATAATCATCCAGCGAATGTTGTCCTTTCGACTGGTAGGTGTTTTGTTATGTCAACGTTAAAAAATTTCATAACGTAGATAAAACTTAGTATCTATATTTCGTTAATTCGTTGGAAATAATACAGTGATTATAATATGTTTGACATGTGATAAGATCAACGTTTTCATGACGTTTTATTATTTGTCCGTTGTTACAGATTGTTAGCTATGAAATTGGAAGTTATATTCGAACCTAAGGATCCAATTATGTCAGATCGATAATTGAATTTCAATAATTAGGCCATTGATAAAATATATACAAGGTTTATTAACAAAAAGTACATACATATGTTAATATTTACAAACTTAAAACTACACATTATCTTAAATAATAAACTTCCTCAAAGTTGCCGCTTAGAAAGCTGTCATTGCGGTACCTAGCAGACTGGCAGCATTGCCTCCTTGAATAGCCAAATTGATTCGTTGGCGGAAGAAGCTGCCAGCCCGGCGGTCTCCCGAAGCCTCGACCAGTCTCTTACAAATGTCAGAAACCAGTCGATGGGCTTCGGGGCCCCAGGGACCCAAAGTTTCGACTGCAAAGGGCGTAAATATGAAACTCAGAGAGAGTCGCATACTTACGCCGCTTCAAGTTCTCGGCAGTGCTGGCCGCGGCACCTGCTGACTTGGAAGTCACTGGCACATGGGAAACAGCAAGTGTATCGAAACAAGTTGCATCCCACACCAGCGATCTTCCAAGTTTCCAAGGAATGAGCGTCAAACCATCCGGTCTCCTGCCGTCGCTGCGCACAATACCTACAGGCTCTAAGACTGCAGGAACGCCAGCAGCGACAAGAGCCCGCCGAATGACGTCATTCAAGGCAGCATGTCGTGACATGCGGCCCGCACTACGTAAACAGGATAAACCGTGGTGACCTAGTACATCGACGAGATCACCACAGCGGCAACGGTGAAGAAGGTTAGTCCTGGCCCCCAGACAAAGGGATACTATGAGAGAAAGCGTGGTATTGTCGATTAAGGTTCCTAAGTTTTTTGAAGGTATTACCTTCAACCAGTGTCCTGACTCCTTCTCAGAAACAGCTAGGAGGCGAGACCGATCTTTTTCGGTACTACAAGAATCTAAAAGTTGTAAATGAACATTTTTGCATAGAGGCTCATCCCAGTGTTTTTGAGAAAAGGTCGAGGTAGGCAGGTTAGTACTCGGACAAACACTTAAGCAAGCATTTCGAGCATCAGTCAAGCACGGCACCTCAACCGATCCTAAGGAAGGGCGAATAACAGATAGGAAAAGGTTTTCCGTGCTGTAGGCTGACGAAAGAAAAGCAGGCAGTGACACACTCGAGATTTTGCGTATGCCCAGGCCTCCATAACAGATGGGAAGCGAGGCTTGATTCCAGACCCTGTCATCAACAAAGGAGCAATTTAATATTTTAGATAATGTATTTTTTAGAATATTGTCTACAGATTTTAAAAGCGTTTGAAATTTAAAAAGCTGAGAACAGCGAAGAGCATATGTAAGTTTTGGAACGAAAAGGCAAAAGCGGACAATGAGGAGAGCCATGTGGGAATTAATTTGTCTGAAAAAGTTTGTCTAAAGACTAGCTAAATTTTTGTATTTGATCATTGATAAAGCAGGGTATGGAGTCATCTAAGACGGGAGCACCTAGGAGGTACAGCGATTCTTTTGACAAGACTTTAATACTTGGTGCCAGATTGTTAAATTTATTAATTATTTCATTTTTTGTAATAGTTGGAACAGAATCGGAAACAAAGAGTTCACATTTAGAAAAATTTAATTCTAAGCCAATATCTTTAAACCTTTGAATGAGGGTTTTAAGGTCTTCTAAAACAGTAATTGCTTTACCTCCTATTGTTCCGTCGTCAAGGTACCAAATATTAAATTTGGAATTTAAATTACAAATCGCAGGATGGATAGCCAGACTAAAAATAGCTGGTCCGAGAGGATCACCTTGTTGACAGCCAACTTCGGAATGTAATAAATTATCTTTATATATTAATTTTGAAGGACTGCTGTAAGATTGCCAGAGGTAGGGATATATGTCCGGAACATGCTGTTTTATCTGTGTCAACAAGGTGGATCTATCAACAGAATTAAATGCATTTTTTATGTCTACTTTGAGGAGTACCTCACCTCCATCATGTGTCAAGAAAGCACGCGCCGCATGCACTGCCGCTTCACATGCTCTCTTTGAGCCAAAACCTACTTGTGTAGGACAAAAATAGTTTGATACGGTAGAGAGAATGTGACGGCAACAAATTTTGGAGGCAATGCGGCGTATAGTTGCACCTACGGCAATTGGCCTAACGCCACCGTCTTTTTTTTTCAGGGCACATAAATTGGCACCATACAGGATGTCGGTTATCTCCGGGGGCACCTTACCAGCCAGCATAACGTTTATTAGAGCTGTTAAACTAGATAAGAGTGTCTTACCGGTATCACCGATATAGCCTGTAATCAGATTTTTATAATGTTGTGGCGTTAAGCCATCGAGACCTCCCGCGGAACCGCTTTTAAAAGAATTTATTGCGGCAAGCACATCTTCCTCCGTAGCTCGAGTCGACACATCATTTGGATGTGGGGGATCTGGCAGACAACAAGCCACAGAGGAAGAGGGATGCTTTGATCTGAGAGCAAAAAGAGTCTCGGCCGTATTCGGTGCCAAAACATCGCTGGAAAATAGCAAGTGAGCGGCACCTCTTAGATCGCCGTCGCTAATTTTTGTTTCTATTTTTGGAATACTGTCAGAATTGAAAGATTTATAAATGGGCCATTGATTTCCTCTTGAAGTTTAACATGTTATATTTTAAAAAAAGTATGGTGGGGAGACAGGGGATAGTTAGGTACCTATCCTATATAAAGTAGATGTAGAATAAAGTAGAAGGCAAACGTACGAACCATCGAATCAACTGACAAGTCAGTTTAAATAGACAGTTTTTTATGTATTTAGAGATTTAATTATTTTTATGGAAATGACTGTGTATGTGCGTCTTAGGAAGCATGGTGATTTTATAAAGTGAAGAAAAAATTCTATTATTATTATACATATAATAAACCAGTAGAAACCATGCGTCTGTACATTGAATAAATTTATCAAGAAATGAGTGTGGGCAATAAAAAAGAGTAACAAAACACAAGAAAGCATTTTCAAAAACTTTTGTCGGTATGTACACGTTAATTTCGGAAACTACCGAATGGATTTTCTTGTGGTTTTCACAGGTAGATTAAGTTCAATTTGGAGCAACGTTTAGGCTTTGTTTCATTGATACAGTGATAAAAGTTATCGTCATTTAAATATAATTTTGATAATAAAGCAGTGAAAACCGTGTATGTACCACGTATGTACACGCTAACCTCCAAAACTACTGAACAGATTTTTTTGTAGTTTTCTCAGATAGGTTTAGCTCAGCTTGTAGCAACATTTAAATTTTGTTTCATTGAGATCGGATGACAGTGAGAAAAGTTAGCGTCATTTAAAGATATATTTTTAATATAATAAAGCAGTACAAAGCGTGAACATCCGAAACAACTGAACGGATTATCTTGCGGTTTTCACAGGTAGATTAAGTTCAGCTTATAGCAACATCTAGGCTTTGCTTTATTGAAATCGGATGACAGGAAAAAAGTTATCGTCTTTCAAATATAATTTTAATGTAATGAAGCAGTGGAACCGTGTATGTACATGCTGTAATCTCCAAAACTACTGAACAGATTTTCTTGCAGTTTTCTCAGATAGGTTTAGCTCAGCTTCTAGCAACATTTCAATTGTTTCATTGAGATTGGATGACAATGAAAAAAGTTTTCGTCATTTAAGATATATTTTCAATGTAATAAAGCAGTAGAAAGCGTGTATGTACACGCTTATCTCCGAAACTACTGAACGGATTTTATTTCGGTTTTCACCGTTAGATTAAGCTCAACTTGGAGCAACATTTAGACTTTGTTTCATTAAAATTAGATGACAGCCAAAAAAAGTCATCGTCAATAAAAATAATATTAAATTCACCGCCTATTACCGCCTATTACTGGGTGCGTTTTAAAACCGACTTTCACCAGCTAGTAAATAATATAATATATAATAATAATTATACATTTACATATTATATGCACAGGGGGAAAATAACATTTTCTTAAAAATCTCAAAATTTCTGGCTTTGGGTGATCAGGTCCAAGAAAAATATTTTTCCAAAAATTTCAACATTGCGTTTTTTGTGTCACATCAGTCTTCGATATATACATACCAAACGTATTAATAGATCTTACATAAATAAGATACATTCATACAGAAAATGTGACGGAGTGACGGATAGAAATTACAAAGGTACAAACTCTATATTACAAAGAAATTACAAATTAAAAAAGATAGCAATGAAGTCGGGACGCAAAAATCCTGAGACCGTTTGTTTTGGGTTCATAGAAGTATATTACTGGACCCAGTATATAATAAGTTACTCTATGTTACTCGACTTATCGTTAAACTAACCGAAATCACACAACGTAAACGAAGAGAGATATTAAATTGAAATATTAAGTGTTTATCTATAAAATGACCGATTTCTATACGAAATTAAAGAAGACATTTTTATTATATAATAAAACTTAACATGTTAGTCGAAATAATGACCCGTTTACTTTCTACACACTTTTGCTACTGCACGGACAGTTATTTGATACTATGTGAAAATCTCATGGACGGGTAACAATCAATTTTACAAAAGCCCAATCCCAATTTAAACAGCAATCGATGTAAAACTTGTCCTTTCAAAATAAATAGAAATCGTTGGCTTACAAGAAACTGTAATGAAAAATATCGGCACAGAACCCGATAACTGAAAACCAGTAGCTTTTCTCAGCCATCTTGTGTAAAAACTTTGTAAGGCTGCAACCCCTAGATCCGGCCACTTATACAAACGCTTGCAGTTATTGTATGGGATCAACTTTCCATCAAAAATCACAATAGGACTCTAAATTTTTACTTTTTGTGGCGGTTTGATACAAAGTGTGTACTTCAACCCATTGTTGTCACTGACATTTGTGGAGTTTATATTTATCCTAATTTAACGCGGATGAACCAACGATGTTTTATCAATAACATCAAACGCTGCTGCTAACTCATCTTAACTCATCTTAAGACAGGTCTACTTCCACTATACTTAGCTTTTAATTAAGTGTTATTAAGCTCGATTTTTGTCCATATAACTCTTCGAAATTTCCAGAATGAAAACGTTTTAACTACCGACACAAGATACCATCGTCCGTGGTTTGACCCGTACAAAGTATTGATATTGCGAGCTATCTGACTGGGGTTAGTCCTGCGATGAAATTCATATTCAAATTTAGCGAGTTTAGACCATTAATTTTATCCATTTTGCATTATTAAAAATGTTCATTTCATAGGTAAGCACCATAAATAAAAACGATGTAAATTAGAACAGAGTTCATATTAATTTGAGATAATTTTGAACTTATAGTTACCTAATAAAAGACAATATTTTTGGTTTTATAAAAGAAACTGTTTCAAAGATTACTAAATATTGACTGAATCTTGAAAATAATTTTTAATTAATGTAAGAAAACACAAGAATCATTCCATTTTCAGATAGTGTCCATTACATCCATAAGTCAACATTTAGATTATACAATAGTATCGGAATGCAAGCGCAAAAGAGACTTCAGTAAATTTACAGAAGGGTTATATAATATCAATGCCTTAACGAAGTCGGGTTACTGTTTTCAAGTTCGAACTGGCCTATTTCTAGTGGGTATTACCGACGACAATTTGCACAAAAAAGCCAGCGACGTTTATTTCGAAATATCCAGACTATTTCAAATACAGATTAGTTACAATTACCGACTACGTTGTATTTTATTTCGTAGCGTTCAATGTATACCAATTTGACTAAATTAATCCTATTGTATAGACTCAGGTGTTACTTTGCGGAAATCGATTTCATGTGATTAATCCTTAAAATCTTTAGCTATTTTCCGCTCAAACTCCTAAAACCACCAAATGACACGTGTTTCACCTCTTAACGAAGCATCCTCAGGATATACCAGAGATCGGATTCGGTGAGCTAACCATCACGGAATCGATTCTGTGCTGGTTAGCTGATCGAGTCTGATCACGAAACACGTGTCGATTGGTGGTTTTTGGAGTTTGAGCGAAAAATAGCTAAAAACTTTAGGAATTCATCACAAAACGTTAATCCTTCTACGTCCCTACGTCAAAGGCACAATAATGACAAATGACGTCATTGGAAGAACGAGTTAAGAACAGTTTTATTTTCTAATAAAAACCACTGTACAAATGTGATAAAAAGAACTAGATGTATATATTTATTCTCAATACCTCTGTCATCACTTTTTTGATAGCCCTCGTATGTCTGTTAGGAATTTATTTTTACTTGACGTAATATATCTATGGCTACTTATTAGACATGCTGATTTCGAGATCTTTATTTAACAGTAGTCCATGATTATAAATCTCAATAAAACCACGTTGCATTATACTCATACATATTGACACGGCTGACCTGGTTTTACTGGCTTCACATACCTGTCCTTGACTTCATGTCCTTTAAAGCGATCGTCAAAAATACACACTTGTTGTCGAGATCAGATACCATTATTTTATTTTATTTTAATACCATTATAAGATAGGTACTGAGATTGTAGTGTCCTGTGGCAAGTACTAGTCATAGTTGGTGGTTGATACTAGTGATGTGTCGGTCGGTGTCGATCGGTGTCGGTGCGCGTCACCTTGAAACGATAGTTGACGCCACATGACGCTTTCGTGACAGGACATGTTTATATATATCGAATTTAATCTATGTATTGAAAATTAATAAGATAAAAGATCCGTAAAAGATCCGCCAAAATAGTAACGGATACGGACACGGATCCGGATCTTTCTTCTCCCTCGGATATCCGCGGATACGGATACGGATATCCGGCACATCACTAGTTGATATTACAAGACCCCGGCAATAGCTTGATGGTTGTATTCATTAGTTGCGTAAATAGCCAACTACGGGCTGCGTTATCAGTTATCACATAAATAACTATAGCTGCGCTGCAGTCGTGCGACGATTGTTTTAAATGGGTTTTAATTAATAATGCTTCCAAATTAAAGTAAAATTTGGCAGAAATATATTTATTTTCTAGAGGAGTAGAACTGCGCAATGCCGCATTTCCTTGCAAATGTTAATTTTAGTCAACTCTAGTATCATACAAGGAGGCCGGAAATGTTTAAACAACAAATCGTAATAAATATCTCATTCTTCCAACTAAACAACTGAGATTTATTTTACCTAATTTGTCTAAAATATTTGTTTTCTCAAAATAAAATCAGCTAATTGGTATGGTGCTCGCGTCTCAAAACAGTGAACTGTGGAATTGACCGCCAGCCACATGCCGAACTGTGAACCATAAAAGGCCATACTCCCCGTGCAATCTGACTAGCAATTTGTTGCTGCAATCTGTTGCAAGGTCACTAATTGCATCGTAAATAGGCAGTTGCAGGTCGCATGCAACTTATCTTACAATGCAATTTGATGCCTTGCAACAGATTGCAGCAACAAATTGCTAGTCAGATTGCACCGTGAGTAAGGCCTTTAACATTCACATACCACGGATTTGTCGACAGTGTCAAATTTGAAGAAGAAGAATTGGAAGTACGCTGTGAATGGGATTTTTTAGTTTGTTGATATTATTTTCTCATCAAGCGCTTATATTAAAATAACAACGAAAGTACGTTCATCCACTATCATATTAAACGAGCAATATTTGTATATCTATATATAGAATAAAACAGTCGCTTTTCGCCGTCTGTCCCTCTATATGTACGCTTAGATCTTTTAAACTACGGAATGGATTTTAATGCGGTTCATCATTAGATAGAGTGATTCAAGATAAAGGTTTATGCGTATAGTTTAATATTGTTTTGTGTTAATTTGTTGAAATATGACGATAATAGTTCAAGATGTCGGAAAAAATCAAGCCGACTGAGAGCTTTCCTCGAAAATGCTGTCTTATTCCAAAATAATGTATGATGGAATTGTTCTCTTTATTAGGACTACAAAAAAGTCAGCGATGGCATATGTCTATATTATACGGATAGCTTTCTATAACCATTTTAATTTAAAATAATAATTATGTTTATTTATTCAAATAATACCTACACATTCAAATAATAAAGTTATGTTTTTTCTCCAAGAGGGAAAATTTTAGTTTTCAATATCCATTCGTATCAAGGGCTGCACATGTTACGTGTGTAACATGTGCAGCATGGCGTGTCAGTCGTGGCACAGGCATATACTTTCACAAACGGCTTGATCGATTCTGATGAATGGAAATAAATGAAACCCCGGAGAAGGAGTCAGGCTACCTTTTTAATTCCACGCGGACGAAATCGCAGGTAACAGCTAGTAATATATATATTTGATATCGCTTTCTGGAAAATGGCTCCAGTAATTTCGATGAAATTTACAATATAGAAGTTGAGGGGGCGAGACTATTAAGGTGGAAGATAAAGATTAATGAAATCTTCGTGCTGCCCTCCCATAGAATCCGTCGAGTGTACAGACAACAGGAATTAATTGAAATAAATAAACTGCTTAATTCTTCCACATATATTAATACCAGAGGCGTCTCCAGCCCTTGTGGCGCCCGTGTGCAACCAGTACCCTGGCGCCCTCTAGTAGAAGCGGGGTCAAAATGGAATACTAACAGTTATAATTTTCAAACGGAAATTCGGGTGCAAATGCTGTCGGAAAGCAAAAACTTTTTTTTTGGATGGAAGGGGTTACATCAAGAATAAAAAATCACAACTTTGTAGTTCTTCCAAACATATTTAATTTAAAAACTAATATAGTTACATTACAGAACGCTCGTACACACAAATATATACACAGTACACACACACAAATGTATTTACAAAAAAGTTACTTTTCGTGCTTTTGCATTAGCGAAATCTTTAACAATGTCACTAACTTCAACTTTGATTTCATGTTCAATACTTATTAACGATAAATTTGTCAGTCTACTTTGCGACAATGTTGATCTAAGATAGTTTTTAATAATTTTTAGTTTAGAAAATGACCTTTCGCTATGTGCGACCGTGACTGGAAGTGTCAGGTATATCCTCAGTGCTGTTGACAGATTTGGGAACACTGAAATTAATTTATTCGTAAACAAGTAATTTAAAATATCCAACGGCGTAGTGGAATCATCAATAAACATCGGTAATAATTCGATTTCGTTATAGAGCTCGAACTTTTCCACATCTGAAGAACCAGCATGGCTAAGTTTATTTTCTAAATTAGAACAATGTGTTTTTTTTGTATCTGAGTCCAAATCTTTCCAGTGTTTCAATTTTTGAAGAAATGAAAAAATTACATTATTTTCATTCAAAAGTTCGAACCGTTCGTCGAACTTAGTAATTGCGGTGTCTAACAAATAGTAGTAAAAATTTACTTTGAAATGTGTTTTCGGGTCTGTTATCGGTTCATCCTCCGCCTCATAATTAAAAAACCTTTTACGAGCGCGAGGGCGTGCAGGTGTGGGAAATTCTGATATTGCCTCGACTTCTTCCGCTACAGTTTTCGCGCTGTTAAGGAGCTCCTCAAAAGCAGACTCATTGCGGAATTCAGACAAACTTATTTTTGCATTATCAATCATTTTCACCGCTTCTGACAATACAACGTCTGACTTTTGAAGTGCCTTGCTAACTATATTTATCTTGCTTAAAATTTCAAACCAAATAAGCAGAGAGCAGATGAAGTTAAACGACTTAATTTTTGTCAGTAATGAATTTGCCATATTTCTTGACTCGGCATCTTTGCTTCTATCGGAATATATGGTAAACAAGGCATCATACACTTTTCCCAGTTCAAAACGTAGAGCTTTTACTGCTTCAACCCTGCTCTCCCATCGAGTATTTGAGAGTGGTTTTAGACTTAAAGTTGGCACTTCTTTAGCAAGTATTTGCCAACGTGCTGTTGACGCAGAAAAAAAAACATAAATTTCCTGCACAACTGAAAAGAAATTGTCAATTTCTAATGAACTTTTAGCAGCGTCATTCACCACCAAATTTAGGCTGTGTGCCGCACAAGGTACGTAAAATGCGCGCGGGTTTAAATCTAAAATTCGTTTTTGTAGACCTATATTTTTCCCTTTCATGTTTGCACCATTATCGTAACCTTGACCACGCATATCTTGTATGTCAATTTCGTTTGAGATTAAACAATCTAACAAAAATTGAGTTAAGCCCAGGCTAGTAGTGTCTGTAATAGGAAAAAAACCCAGAAAGTGTTCTTTTACTTCAGCCTTGTTGTTGCTTGCATTTAAAAGAACGTACCGTACGACAACCGATATTTGTTCTTCGTGTGCAATATCTGGAGTGCAATCTAAAATATTTGGATTGTGTCAATTCCAAAACAATAGCTTTTTTTATTCTTTCTCCTAATAATTGTATTATTTCATTCTGAATGTTATGGCCAAGATAATGAGTTAGGCGTGACTCAGATTTTTGAATAAGAGCAATGTGTTCCGCAAGCACATTATCAAAATTAGAGGTATATTCAACCAGCTTTAAAAAATTACCATTATCGGAATCGTAAATTTTTTGAGATCTTCCCCGAAAAGCCAGACATTGCCTCGTTAAAAAATGAATTATGTTGATTATTCGTTCGAGTACTGCAACCCAACGTTTTTTTTCCCGATCAATTTCGTTTTGGTGCAAGAAATCTACCGACTTTTCTTTTAAAATAACAGTTTTCAACGTAATTTGTTTCTTAAGACATGATAGGTGCCCTAAGCTCTTTTCATGACGTTCTATAGCAGTAGACAAATGTTGCCAATCTTTGTAACCTATTTCACCATTAAAAGGAGTCGCATCAGCATGAAAAAGTTTACAGTAAAAACAATAAACAGAATCAGTTGACTTAGAGTAAACCAGCCAGTTTCTTAAAACGGTTTCATTATTTAACATCTTTTTAGTATAATAAGCATTTGAAAAAGATCTTTTTGAACTATTCGAAGGATATGAACCCACTTTTACCTGTACTGGCCCACGCTCCATCAAAAATATTCTCTGTTTATCGGATAACACCTGTGGCCATAACGCGAGATCATTCATTACATCTTCTCGAAGTATATTCTCCGGGGACGCTTCGGCACTAGGAGGTTCTTCGTCTTCTTCGACTACCGACGACAAAGACAGCAGCGGCGGCGGCGGCGGCGACGTTGAAGGGACGAGTTCTGCTGTAGAATTATCTTGGTTTTCATATGTCTCTGTCTCCAGGTGTTCGCCCGAGGAAGGACCGGGTCGAACAAAAAACTTTTTAATAGAACATGTATTCTTTTTCAGAGACACTTCCTTCTCCAGCTTTCTTTTTCGACTTTGTTCACCAGAAAGTTTCTTTTTTCCATCGCCATCAAACATCTAAAATATTTATTTTAATAAACTAAGTATAGGCACCTAAAAGTACTATCAATGTAAATTAATATAGGCCCAGAGAAATAGTTGCAACTTGGACTAACTAAGTATTATATATTATAATTATGACACATATCAATCAACGTCGCGGTACCTTCATTAGGCAATCAAACAGATTAAATAAATTAAATAAAAAAGTAGTTTGTTGTTCAAAGGTTAGGTAAAAGTAAGACCTAAATAAATACCTAAGTAAGTATACTAGTAGGTACAACATATTAAAGCACTTTAACTTACCGTTGTTTGTTCCGCACTGCAGTAGGATAAACAAATGAAAAATCCTAGGTCGTGGGTATTTAACTTCGATATCACTATCTATAACTCGATAGCACCTCGATAGTTGTTTTTTTTTTCATGGATTTCGCTGGCTATTTTTGATGACCTCTGACCTCGATGCTTGTCGCAATAATTGTGCAAGCAAATAACCAAATCTTATCTTTCATATAATTTTTATCAAAAGAAAAGCCGATTTAGTTCACATTTACATGTTTACTCAAAGATGATAGTTAATGCAATTGCATCAAGGCTTATTTCGCAAAACTACGCTGTAGCGGTAAAACAAAAAATGCGGCACGCGTACACAAGCCTTTGAAAATGACCGCCGCACGTCCCTGGGAATTTTAATTTGAACTTTATAGCATTCCAATACAGCCGAGTTAGCAATGATAGTCGGCGTATTGTCAAACAAATCAAAACAAAACAGGTGCAACGCCGGCACGCGCCTTTGGTAGCGATGCGACATTACGCCAATATAATCTTTAACTATCTGTTTTAAGGCTGATTTCACGTTGAAACAAAAGTTATTGTGTAGAGTAGGAAAAGGAGTAGCTTGTGGTGGCGCGCCTTGCTTTGCTACCGCGCGCCCGGCGTCGGCCATAGACACAGGCGCAGGGTCTTTGAGAGCGCCGGCGCTGCGAGCGACGTATCTTTGGAGGTGTCGCACTAGAGGGCGCTCGGCGCCCCTTAGACCCGGCGCCCGTGTGCGCCGCACACCCTGCACCATAGGTAAAGACGCCTCTGATTAATACAATATGCAACTAGAATTATTTTAGTTCTATATCTACAGCACAAACTAAAAGAACTATAATTATATAAACTAGTTATGCGAACCATTGAAACAAATACACAGTGAATGGAATCTTCTTAAACTCGATATTCTAATCTCTTGATTTCTGCTTTTGATATTGGTAATTGTAATATATGCGCCATATTTCTTAAACTCCAGTTGTTACAATTATATTACTTATTTAATTACTCTAAACTATCTGTTAAATAAATAAATGCATTTCTAATTTATAAATGAATGCATTAAAACTTAACTTACTCTTCATTTACCCGTGCTCCACTCTCTAAATGTCGGGAAGTAAATAATAACATTATGATCTGTTTAAAAAATGTTTTAAATATAATGTTACGGTTGGACCTTATGCGTAAGGAATAAGGTCGATTTTTAATGGAGCTCGAAACATAACTTTTAGTGCTTATATCTCGAGACCTAGGCTTTATCGAGTTATGACCTAAAAACGCATTGCTAGGTTTAAGAGCTACTATCGAATGGTATAAGTCAAATTAAGAAAGAAGAACCAAGTTGCACCTCGAATATTCCCGAGCGATGACGTGTCATGTACCTATGACTCATGCAAACAGGCGGCGTCGAGAACAATGTCGAATTACCGTTAGCGAGCGTAATTCACTAGAAAGTTCCACCCTCGTTTTAGCCGACTATAAATAGAGCTCCGTGTCCGCCGCCGAGTCAGTGTTTCTCAACTAGCGATCGAAGCGATACATCGAGGCGACATCAAGGCGAATTACATAGACCACTACGACGACTACTGCGACGACTGGATAGAAGAACTCTGCGATTCGGGAACGTTGTTATTGAGTGAAGCGTGTACATTCGGTGACTACTACGCGAGTACCTACTTCGAGGGCGACTACGAAGATTAGGAACCGCCGTAATTAAGTTCGCGTGTTCTTGACATCTACTTGTACTAAGAAAAATAAACTCTTTGCACCCTTAACCGGCATCTTATTACCCTCAACTCGTAACAATATGCTGATTATTATTACGGTGTAGTGCATGATCACGGAGGACTTAACCCATGTTGGAACGTTTAGATATCTGATATGTTTCCTTATAGGTACATTTTACAACATTAAAACAATACTCAATCATTGGTAAAGATTATTTATTTAGGAACATCTGTGAATCTTCATAGAAAACAAATGGATTCCCATTATATAAATGTGGGAAAACAGACAACATAGGACTGGACAAGCCTTAGAGCGGCTTTGCTAAGAAGTCTGAAAATTATGTATAGCGTGGTACGTATATTTGTACTTTTATGTAGTGTAAGATCTTACACTGTTTAAAATCGGGTATATGCACCATTATTATCTATGACATCTTGAAGTCGGGCAGACATGGACCTGACTAAGCAAGCACAAATATCTGTACCACGCAACAATTCCCAGATTTCCTGGCAATGTCGCTCTAAGGCGTGTCGTGTCCTTTCTTGCCTATTCTCCCACATTTGCACCATGGGACCCCATATATTTTCTATGGGGTTTAAATCTGGTGATTTACTGGGCCACGAAATTACAGTAAATTCGGAATGTTGATCAAACCTTGTGAGTTGTGACTCTTGCGGTATGTGTTGGACGATTATAGTGTACAAAATGTATTTTAGCAACTTCTACTTGCGGATATACATTTCGCACAGTTGGCAACATAATTTCTTCCATTGTGGTAACATAATTTAAAGCATTAGCTCGCGCAAGAAGCTGAGCAAGCTCACCGATGCAGCGGAAGTCATCCAGCCCCATATGTTCACGCTTATTCGGCCTGACGTTTTATTAGGAACAACTTGATTTTCTGTATATCGTGTCCTATCATATCTCCATAAGCTTAAACGATCATCTTCTGAAGAACAGAAAGATTTTTCATCTGTAAACACAACATCAGTCCAATCGAAATTCATATGTTGGCGTGCAAAATTTAGCCTTCTAGGTTTGTTAGCCTGTGTCAGTTCTACTTTTTGGGCGTATTGTCGATGATGAAGGCCGACACCATGAAGATAATTTCGTATAGTCCGAAGGCAAACATCAAAGCGGTCCGCAAAATACTGAGTTTGCGTAAAAGGATGTTCCTCGTAATGGCGCTGCATTTCTCTTACTTGCTCAGCTGTCAGTAACCAAACGCCATGGTTGAAGCGCCCACGGTCTTCTATGTTATCCTCTTCTTCATGTAGGTTGATCCACAATCTCACGGTCGTTCTCTGACAATTGAACAAAAAAAGAACTTAATCTTGAAAATGTTCGAAGCGCGCTTTAGATTGTTACCATATTAAAATATAATTGAGGAGTTAGTAGGATGACAGTAAAATAAGTAATTAACGTCCTAATAAATTTTATAACCGGTAATAACAAAAATCAACAGGTACTTTTTTTTTTAAAACATGTTTGAAAAATACATAAAATTGCTTACATTTTGGGTTGACTGTTATTGAATAATTGAATGACACAATTACTAAAAAAGGCATTTCCAATAAGTTCTCAAATTTTAAAAATTCATTCGTCAAGATTTAACACTTTTCAAACATTATATATAATCTTTGTATATACATTTATTAATAACAAAAAAGTACATACATATGTTAATATTTACAAACTTAAAATTACACATTATCTTAATAATAAACTTCCTCAAAGTTGCCGCTTAGAAAGCTGTTCAAGGTACCCAGCAGACTGGCAGCATTGCCGCTTTGAATAGCCAAACTGATTCGTTGGCGGAAGAGGCCAGCCCGGCGGTCTCCCGAAGCCTCCTTACAAATATCAGAAACCAGTCGATGGGTTTCGGGGCCCCAGGGACCCAAAATACTTACGCCGCTTCAAGTTCTCGGCAGTGCTAGCCGCCGCACCTACTGACTTGGAAGTCGCCAATATAATATATAATCTAAAATTATATTTTAATTTATAATTTTTAAGTTTTTACGTAACTATAAATTATGTATGACATAAAAGCAACAAAAAATTAATTATAACATAGACAAGTTTTTTTTAATGTATCGAAATATTGACAATTATGTTATCAGCCTCAGCCTCGGACTAAGAACTTTGGTCCGAGGCCTCGTTATATGAAATTTGTTTTTAATATTTCTTAAACAAGTGAAGTTCCCTTTAATAACATAATATTCGTTTGCTTTGATGATTGGATCCGCTATTAGTACCTATTTGCCGCTCACGGACTCAATAAATTTCTTACATTTAGTCATCTTAGACATTGTCTCGCGCGTTATGATTTATACACTTACTCATCTAACCTACCCAAAGAGTGTAATTTCATAAGGCGGACACCGACCTGGCGCTGACCTGGTTTATACTTACCTAACCTAACCTATCCAAAGAGAGTGTTCTCATAAGGCGCATTCAGACCTGGCACTTCGCCGGCCGCTGCCGCGGCACGCTCGCTTCGTTCGCTCGGCTCGCGCGTTGTGGTTTGTATACACTTACCTAACCTAACCTACCCAAAGAGAGTGTTCTCATAAGGCGGATTCAGTTTATACACTTACCTAACATAATGTAACCTACCCAAAGAGAGTAGTTTATAAGGCGGATTCCATTCTGTATTAAATTCACTAATAACATTGGCTGTAAAAGACATTGACTGTAAAAGTATATAGTTCCTTTGCATCTCAAAAATTAGATACTCATAAAATAATGTCTATGATTAAAAAATTAATATTATATCGAAAAAATTGTCAGTTACAAAAGTTTACGAAATTAATATCTTAAAATATTAAATCCCGTAATCTAAAACTTTAAAATCTTATATACTTGCAGTAAGTGTCGTCCCCGTTCCTCGTAATAGGAAACCATGAACAATGTGTATGCAAGTGATTAAAACACGTAATAGTTGAAACTTGATATAGAAATTACAAAATTATTATCTTAAAAAATGTCATCGCGTAAAGTGATGCGTTAAATCTTAAATACTTATAATTATCGTCTTGTGCTATGAATATATCATTTTATTTAATTTTGCAAAAGAAATTTAAAAAATTTTACTAAGTGGGTAACAATCTAAACCTTAGCCAAAATATCTATTACAATCAATTTAATTATTTTATTAAAATGTGTCACTTACCGACATATTTAATGAACGTGCTATTTGACGTATACCGTAGCCCTGTTCATGTAGCACAATTATGCGGTTCCTCTGTTCCGTATAATTAATTCATGGCATTTTGTTGATTAATATTGGAATTGAAATATTATAATATTAATCTGTATGAACAATTAGCACACAAGTGACAATATCACCCACTTGAAAACCGTCAACCTTAGTTTTTGGAGTTTACTCCATAAGAATCGATTTTCATATAAAGCCCTCGGTATGAAAAAAATACGAGAAGTAAAATCTACTCATCGAATGACCTCGTTACGTTTTTTGTGCGCAACCTATTGTGCGCACCTTTCACTTTTCAGTCGTGAGTATTAAGACGTACATAGGGTATGCTGCGGGGCAGCTTACGCATGTAAGTATTGTGTATATAATATACCTATATGTTATTTCTATATAAAATATATAGGTATATAATATATACTCTACAGCGTCTACAAATGATGATACAAATATACATTATATATATATATATATATATATAATATACATTATATATATAGAAAGTATCGGGAATGGATGATTTGTTTATGGTTCCAAATTCAATTTTTTGTTTTTTTTTGTTATTGTTAGATTGGCACAACTGTTTTCCATTTTGGCGCGGAGTTTGAGTTGCATCTGTTATATCATTCTAGTGTATATTGCGAATTTCATAATGGACAAAAACATCGAACAAAGAGTTTGTCTTAAATTTTGCATCGCCAATGGAATTTCGTGTTCGGAGTCACTGAAAATGTTACAGAATGCTTACAGTGAATCGACTTTATCAAAAACACGTGCTTATGAGTGATACAAAGCGGTCAAAAGCGGTCGAAATGTGATGAAAGATTTGCCTCGCTCTGGTAAGCCATCAACGTCTGCAACTGAAGTTAACATCGCAAAAGTGAAGGAAATAGTGACTGAAAATCCTCATTTAAGTTTGAGAGAGATAGCCGCCGAACTTTCTGTCTCTCACGAGTCGATCCGTACCATTTTAAATAATCACTTGGGTATGAAACATGTTGCCGCTCGGCCAGTCACAAAAGATCCGAATTTTCTTCAAAAACACAATCGCATAAGAGTCGCTGAGGACATCCTAGAACGAGTCTATTCCGACCCAACATTCCTGAAACGCATTGTTACTGGTGACGAGACGTAGGTTTACGAGTTTGACATGCAAACTAGTCAACAAGCTTCGGAGTGGCGCCTTCCAACTATACCGAAACCGAATAAACCACGCCACAGTCGATCAAAAGTCAAAGTCATGTTGACTGTTTTCTTTAACTATCGCGGTGTTGCGCACTCGGAATTCTTGTCGGAAGGTCAAACGGTAAATAAATATATTATTTGGGCATTATGCGGCGTTTATGAGAGCAAATTCGACGAAAAAGGCCCGATTTGTGGAAAGAATATTCTTGGATTTTGCACCACGATAATGCACCTTCGCACAAGGCCATCATTGTGAACGAATTTTTGACCAAAAACTCAACAAGTACCATCGAGCAACCACCTTATTCACCAGAAATGGCTCCAGCCGACTTCTTTCTTTTTCCTAAACTCAAATTACCACTTCGTGGCACCCGTTTTCATTCGGTAGAAAACATAAAGGAGAATTCACGGCGAGCACTGAACTCGATTCCGGAAAAAGCGTTTAAAAAATGTTTTGATGATTGGATTATTCGTTGGCGTAAGTGTATCGTTTCTGAAGGAGCATACTTTGAAGGTGATAAAATAAATTTGGATGAATAACTAACATTTCGTGTATTATTTATCATTTCCCGGTACTTTTTTGACAGAGTAGTATATTTAGGTTTCGCGGGGTGCTGATTACAAAAATGATGTTCATTTTCAAATCCAAGATGGCAAATATTACTTTTTTTGGATAAGTCGATATGGATGTCATATCCTAGGTTTCTTGGGGTGCTAATTACGAAAATGACGTTCATTTTCAAATCCAAGATGGCGAAAATGACTTTTTTGGATAAATCGATATGGGTGTTACATTATAGGTTTCTCGGGGTGCTGATTACGAAAATTATGTTTATTTTCGAATCCAAGATGGCGATTATAATTTTTTTGGATAAATCGACATAGGTATCATATTCTAGGTTTCTCGGGGTGCTAATTACGAAAATGATGTTCATTTTCAAATCCAAGATGGCGAATATTACTTTTTTTGGATAAATCGATTAGGGTATAAAATTCTAGGTTTTTCGGGGTGTTGATTACGAAAATGACTTTCATTTTCTAATCCAAGATGGCAAATATTACGTTTTTGGATAAATCGATATAGCTCTCAAATTCTAAGCACCTCGGGGTGCTGATTAAAAAAATGACGTTCATTTTGTAATCCAAGATAGCAAATATTATTTTTTTTGAAAGATCTAAATGGGTGTCATGTTCTAGGTTTCTCGGGGTATTGATTACGAAAATGACGTTCATTTTCAAATCGAAGATGGCAAATGCTACTTTTTTGTATCTATTAATATGTAATATTATTCTATACAGTGAAGTGAATAAAAGTATATAAAATATGGAAAAAAACCCGTAAACTCGTCGTGCGTCGGAGCTGACACACACACTTTTTTTTATATTATTTCAAGGACAAAAAAGTTTTTATGCAATAAAATGAAGTTTAAATACAATGTAATTTGTAACTAACGCATCACTGTCTAAGGTCAAAACTGCAAACTTGTTATTTGCTTTGGTGTTATTTTCATTCTACAGTCTACATCTGATTATATAAATTAATTTAAGCCTTATTGGTTTCATAGTTACAGGCAACAAATCTTTGAAGTGGTACGTGAATCAAATTCCTTGACTGTACATTGATTAGACAATCATACTATAAAATAACCGATACTAGTGAAAATAAAACTGTGAAAAGTCTGGAAATGATCTTCTCTGCACATGTATTTACTGGCTTAATGAATATTGTACTTTAATAAAACTTTTGTAAAATAAAGTTGAAAAATGATACCTGATTTAGTGTCGGTTCTTCTCAATGTCCAGATTTTATATTTGAACCGAACTAAAGAAGATTTGACGTTCGAAAATACCTTGTAATTGGATTTACTTAAATAAATTGATTTGACTTTGACTTTGAAAATTACCTAAAAATTATTACTAAATATACAAACACTTTTTAGCTACCTTCTGCCAAAAGTTTCAACCATATTGACTGACACGTGGTTCTCTCTCATGGAACCATTCATAGGAAATTCCAGAGCAAAGATTTGGTCAGTTCACCTAGCACCTAGTGAATGAATGAATCTTGCAACTGATTCATTCTTCACCTTGTTCACAGCTAAAAAGATATAAATTAACATTACTAATTACTGAACTAAATTGACTGGCCCATTATCGAGGTGGCAGACCATGCCGTGGCCCCGGATTTGAGTCTCGGTCAGACCAATTTAGTAAATGAAACTTTTCTAAATTAGTTTGCAGTCTGAGCGTTACTGGGAGCTTTCATCGGTTTGTTATATGTTACCCACAGTACAAGTTTAGTGCTTAGTTTGGGGTCACACAGTTTGTGTAATAGTCTGGAGTATCATTATTATTAATTACTGAACTTATTCTGGTTCATGCCACACAATTTTAAGACCACCTACTATTTACCATAGGTAGGTACCCGTACTTTAATCTTTTTCACTGATCGGTTTAATATTTACATAAAATGTCTAACTGTATAAAATGTATACACATTATTATTATCGGATGGAAGTTTGTATTGCAAATGATTCTCTTTTTGTTAAAGTTAGATATATATGTCAATGTCCATATTCAGTTAAGTACGTAATATATTCATATGTATAAATAAAACCAGTATTCATAAATCATAACACAGAATCAAAAGCGATAGATAATACCCGTATTTTTGTACAACAGTTTCCTATTCGAATTTGTCCTTTTGACGATATAAACATATAACAATACGGCAGTCGCATCAGTCTCCTCCTTACCCTGTTTTAGAGGAAATTATTCTACATTGATAAAATGTCGATATTAAGAAATATCATTCATTGTAATACAAAATTACTTCACAAATATGTTAGTGGATTTTCAAAAAGCTGCAATATAACAAAGTAAGTGAAACTTCATGAAAAAATTTGATTATGCGAATACAAATATCGATACCTCTGGGCTCAAAGGTCGTAAAGGACAATGCAACTTTCCAGGAGACAAAAAACAAGAAATAAAAAAATATTTTGGCTCTAGTTTTTTTTGTTTCTGGAGCTATTTAAATAAAACCTAGGAATAAAGTGCTTATAATTTACGGTATTTTCTAAGGCAGTGTCAAAAAATTGCCCTAGTGCTATATTTACTGAGATAGATTTCCTTTATGACCTTAAAATTACAAAAAAATGGCCTTTACATTCTTTAAATTTTCATCCTATGTAAGAACCTTAGGGCGTAAATCTAATTTATTGCACAAAACTGTACAAACCAAGGCAATAATTGACAAGTGTAATATTTTTAGGTCCTAAAGTCCTAACCCGCTAATGTATTCCGTTAAGAAAAATTAGTAATTAAGCTTAAATCTTAAAAGTTGTGTTTAATTGTGTCTTTACTGTTGTATTTTTCTACAAAATTAAATGAAATGACGTGTTATTCAAATAAAACGGTCATTTTTGTAATCAAATCGAAATCGTTTATTATGAACACAAAGTTTTAATCTTACTTGTTAATAAATTCACTTTTTCACGCTTACTATCTTCTTTCCCTTCTTCGTTAGTTTCATCCGAGTCATTAAACTTCTTTGGAAATTTCATTTGTATATTCTTTCTCCTATCCCACTCTCTTCTTCGTCCTTTTCGTCAATTTCGCCTTTGTCTTTTATTAACTTTAGAAATATATAACATTAATTTATTTGTTCGTCTTGTTTCTCACTCTTTTCAACGTCCTCTTCATCAATTTCGTTTAAAGTGTCGCGGAGCTCAGAGTTGCATGAAAGTTCCCTATGTTCATTATGAAATCTTTTAGGTATGGTTCCTAATTTCCACAGATTTATAAGATCCTTATATTTAGCTGCGTGTATTGGTATTCTACAATTATATAATTGCGTTATACCTATTACTAGCTCGTTATTAGGCTGGTTTTGCTTATCTTTTGACCGCCTTCTTCCTTTTCTATTCGCTGAGGATTTCTCGCAGTGTTATAGGATGAGTCAGTGCATTGTCTTCCATAGAATATTTAACAAACATTTGGGCATATTTTTTCTTTTCAAAGTGGCTACTCTAATCTTTGAATTTAATATTTTTTAATGTCATTGGCGCGAATATATTTAATTTTGGTAATTACATTCGCAAATTTTGCTAATTGGTCAAAGTTTAAATCTGAATAGTCCATGAAATTCACTTTATAAGGTCTCTCGGTCTTTTGCGAGCCGATTTGAAATATGTAAGCCACTGCGAGAAACTCCATACTATAATTTCCCGCACTTCTTTTTCGATAATAGCGTCAATATTTCAGGGCTTGAATACACAATCATTCTAGCGTCAGTAAATATAGCTGCCATAGGTGACGAGATTGTAGATTGCTGGAGAAAAGTACCTATACTAGTAGTATCTAAATTATCTTTGCGTATTTCAGAACGAATAAGATTAGCGGTACAAACTGCTGTTACTACGGAAGGTAAGTTTAAGGATTGCTGTGGAGAATCGCAAAAAGTGGCATCAGATTTTATGTTCCACATTTTCAGGGCTTGAATACACAATCATTCTAGCGTCAGTAAATGTAGCCGCCGTAGGTGACGAGACCGTGGATTTCTGGAGATAAATACCTATACGAGTAGCGACCTAGCTAAACTCAAGTGTATCAGAACGAGTAAGATTAGCGCTAAAAACTTCAGTTACTGTAAAGGATAAGTTTCAGGGTTGCTATGGACAATCGCTAAAAGAGGCATCAAAATTATCCTTCAGATTTAAAAGGTGCGAGCACACAATCATAAAGCCACGCGAGCGGGCGAAAGCTAGTTTGGACAAAATCGCCTAAAAACTAAGAATTTTAAACATCATTATAATAAATACATAAAAAAAACTTTTATAAAAAAATTAAACCGACTTCAAAAAAGAACACTGAAAAGTATGAAATAACTATCCCTTACGGATCGAAACTTAAGTACAAAAATAACTTTATAAAAATACGATACAAATACTCATATAATTAAATTTGACGGTTACTGAAGTCGGTGCCAAGCCTACTAAACTAATAGACTTTCCGTTGTCGAACATTGATTTGGCACCGACTTCAATAACTGTCAAATTTAATTATATGAGTATTTGCATCGTATTTTTCTAAAGTTATCATCGACGGCGGTGAGACAATAACGATAACCGTGGGATATAGGTAATGGACCTACCAGGTCTATGTGAATATACATGAACCTTGTTCGTGGCAACTTAAAGGTTCCAAGAGGTGCAGAAACATGCCGGGTTATTTTCGAACGTTGACAGGTCAAACAACTGCTCACCCACTCTCTACAGTCCTTTTTTACTCCGGGCCAAACATATCTATCAGCAACCACTTTTGCTGTTGCTTTAGCTCCGGGATGACTCAAAGAATGCAAGCTGTCGAAGACTTGCCAGCGCATATCTTTGGTGACGAACGGTCGCAGTTGGCTACCACTCTCGTCACAATACAGCTGGAATTTCGAACCTGGCAGCTTTACCTTGCTTAGACGAAGTGTGGTCTCGCTAAGCAGGAGTTCCTGGAGCTCTTGGTCAGACTGTTGAGTCACAGCTAACCTCTCTAAATTGATAGGTAACGTGATTTCATCCACGCGTGACAGTGCGTCTGCTACCACGTTGTTTTCACCAGAAATGTGTCTGATGTCAGTGATCCAGATGGCGGAATTGACGTGGTGAGCATTTTTCTTTACGGTTGTGAAAAGCGTAGACCAATGGCTTATGATCCGTATAAACTGTGAAGATTCTTGCCTCCAGCATATGACGAAAGTACTTGATGGACTCATATATGGGGCGAGAAGCTCGCGGTCGTATGGTGAGTACTTGCTTTGTGTCGGGCTCAACTTACGCGAAAAATAAGCCAGTGGTTGCCACGCATCGTCTTTCAGCTGTTGCAGAGCTGCACCTATAGCTGTATCAGATGCGTCTGTTACTAAAGCCAGTTTGGCCTCACAATCTGGATGTCCTAGCAAGGCGGCCTTGCATTGTGGTTCTTTGCAAGCATTAAAGGCCTCTTTTTCTGTGGGAGAAAAATTCACAGGTTGTGAGCCCTTAACGGAACCAGTTAGGAGAGCGTTTAAAGGGGCTTGCTGTTGTGCTGCCTTTGGGACGAATCTGCGCTAAAAATTCATCATACCTAAAAACCTACGTAGTTCCTTGATTGTTCTAGGTGTCGGATAGTTTTTGATGGCATCTACCTTTGAGTGGAGAGGTTCGGTGCCATTAGCGGAAATACGATAGCCCAAAAACGTTACCTCTGCTACACCAAAGACACACTTCGCGGTATTAATCACCATGCCGTATTTTTGCAATCGGGTGAAGATCTGACGAAGGTGGTCTTTGTGGGTCTCCTCGTCTTTTGAAAATACCAAAAAATCGTCGATAAACGCGTACGTTAAAACGAGTCCTCGTTGCATTTCGTCAACGAAAGGCTGAAAAGTCTGACTGGCATTGCGCAGACCAAAGGTCATGTATGGGAACTCATAAAGACCGAAAGGTGTTGTGATTGCGGTCTTCGCAATGTCCTCTGGGTGGACCGGGATCTGATTGTATGCCTTCACGAGATCGATGGTTGAGAATACTTGACAACCTGATAGATTGTTAGAAAAGTCGTGTATGTGCCTAACTGGGTATCTATCGGGGATGGTTCTGGCATTCAACATTCGGTAGTCACCACAGGGACGCCAACCGTTGTCTTTCTTAATAGCTAGATGTATAGGTGAAGCCCAGGCTAACTCCGAAGGACGACAAGTACCCATCTGCAACATGGCCTCAAATTCAGCCTTTGCTATTTTCAACTTATCCGGTGATAATCTACGGAGTGTACATGATACTGGTGGTCCAGGTGTGGTTCTGATATGATGTACAGTGTTATGTGTGGGTGTACGTTGCATACCTGGGGGTCTTGTGATGTCGGAAAATTCGACGAGTATGTTGTGATACACAGTGTCACCAGACATAACCTTTATCGAAGAAACAGACGTCCGAGCAAGCAAACCCGGGGTGGCAAGCGTAGTATTCCCATCTAATAAGCATAGTTCTCGTACATCTACAATTAAATTATAAAATGATAAGAAATCTACTCCTATTATCGCCTTTGTTACATCAGCTATAATAAATCGCCAAGTATAGTCGCGGCGCAAGCCTAGGTTTAAGCTAAGCTGTATATAACCGTATGTATTTATCACTGACCCGTTTGCAGCGCACAACTCGAAATCAGTTTTAGTACGGTAATATTTTAAAGCTGATTTAGGGAACACACACAAATCGCTACCAGTATCCACTAAAAATTGCACTTTCGTACGTTTGTCCGTTACAAACAAGCGACCACTATTAGGACAGCCATAGGCCGCGTCTATCAACTGCCCTTTTTGTTTATAGCGTAATCACAGGGTTTGGTACACTTCTTCGCTCGTTCTCCAAACTACACGTGGTACCAAAAAGTTGGAAACTTCCTGTAGTTGGACTGCGATCGGGTAGAAGTTGAACGTCCACGATGGCGGTTGCGGTCAGTGTATGTGTCTCGTGACCGTGACATATGCTCCAGCTTGGTCGGCAATTTGATTGCTCGTCACATCGGAGTTGGTTAGGCTAGGCAATGACGCAGTTGCTACTTGTGCGGTGGTAGGCACGATGTCGTGAATTTTATCTGCCAATTCTGCTACATCTTCAAGAGAAGACTTGGACTGTGACGCGATCACTGTTTGTGTGCTGCTAGGTAGGCGACTGGTCCATATGCTTCTTAAAAATTCCTCCGGAACACCGGGTCCAGCGAGATGTTGTAAATGCCTCAGAAATTGTGACGGTTTTCTATCTCCTAATTCTTCATGTGTTAGTAATTGCTGCACTTTTTTCTCACATGATGCTGAGAGCCGCTTAACAAGTTCTGTTTTTAGGCGTTGGTACTTATCTGGTAAAGGTGGGGCGTTAATAATATCTTCTACTTCGGATGCATAAACTGAGTCGAGCTGGCCCATGACGTAGTGGTATTTGGTTTCGTCTGTTGTGATTCTAGCCAGCACGAATTGGCTTTCCAATTGATTAAACCACATTTCTGGCTTTTTCCGGGTAAAATGGAGGTACCCTGATGCTCACTCGGTGTATATCCAGGGATACTTCGTCACTTTTTACGGACATGTTGTGTACAGTACGGGGTCACCACTTATGGGAATGTTGGTACTTAAAAACAAGTAAATATCCCAATAAAATTTAATTTTCTACTATCACAAGCGTCTTTATCAAATACTTAGCTCGACTAAAAAATATTAACGCGCGACATGCGCGGTGTATGAAAAGTGTGGGTAGATGGAAATAAATTATCTATATAAAATGTTTGCCTGTACATAAATTATTATTTATTTTAACATGTGAATTTATGGTTGTGTGTTTGTTTATGTGTAATGCATATTAGTGTAACATAATATAAATAATATAATATATGTTCATTTTCAAATGGAAATAAAATGTAAATATTTATGTATGTATGTGTAAGTAAACTTAACATTTAAACAATAAAAATTTATACATAATAAATTTGCACAATGTAAGTTCATATACAAAATGATTTTATGCAATATAAGGCCTACAGAAGGACACAACTATAATTAAATTAGGTAGTAAAGGACTATTGTTTTTTTTTGTTTTGATATTGTAAGGGTGTACAGGACAATTGTTAACGACGATGGCCTTTACATGCAAGTTTTTGAACCGTATAGGACAATTGGTATTAACTAATAATATTATATAAGTTTTACGGCCAAAAGTTATTGTATACTTTGCTCTACTACCAAGGTGACGACACTGATGGTTTAATGTCATTTACATCTGTATTTTCACATTAAATTCTGTTTAGCGTGTAAAATATCATATGTCGTAAAAGCTATTTTTTTGCGAATTTCGTAAAACTAAACATACAGATCGATAGAGAATTAAAACCTGAGTAAAACTGTGTAAAAACACTAATTTTCGACCAAATGTCCTTTACGACCTTTGAGCCCAGAGGTATCGATATGTACCTACGTAATATCCACAGAGGCTCTTAAAAATTTAAGTATCCAAATTGTAACATAGGTGTCGCGCAAGATTTTGTCTTCCTTCTATATCGATAAATGGTAGGTATTAATAAGTGTTATAGTGATCATTGATAATTAGTTAGTGATATACACATAAGACATAACACATAAAAATACGATCTGATCCCATTAAAAATTTTTTTTTGCGAAATATGAATATGTATTTTGTTGAAACTATTTTTAACGTTGTAAAATATCCCGTATAAGAGTCCTCTATGACTTTGGAAATTTATGAGGAGAAGTAAGGACAATTTAAATTCAAAATTCTTATCCATGGTAGCGAAATTGTGACCTTTCGAACACTTATATATCATCGAAACCATTGTAAAATGTGTTACATTTTTTATCACTTCAATACTACTATTGCTTAAACCCTAAACCTAAAAACCTGAAAACAAAAGTAATATTTGATGTTTCCAAAGTAGTTACCATCCGTATTCATACTTTCAAATTAACGAATTCAGAATGCCGAACCCATTATGTCGTTCTTTCTCCTGACGATTTTAATTGAAGTGGACATTAACTTTTGAAGTTATACTTCTATTGGAGCGTTTGGAAAAACAGATCGCAGTGTAATTTTAGCATGATGTAGCGAAAGCTACGTCATGGATGTAACACATGATGAAGCTGGCAAAGGAAGTTGCGCGTAATAGATTCTATTAGATATAGCAGTGAGAAGAAGCTTTGAATTACTATTATTGAATTATTTATTTGACCGTGTTTGATTATGAACTATTTTAATGTCTGTCGACAAATTGTTTAAAGAGGGTAAGTATAAATAAGACGAAAGAAAACTGTAATATCATTCTATAATAATTATCAGGTTTTTAACAACTACAAAAATGTGATATTAGTTACTAAAAGCTAAGAACAAAATGGATCAGTAAAATTGCATTATTACACAATTACATAATAACATATTACATTACTTAGCACATAATAACAATATATTATAACCTTAGACAGCAACAATTGAAATTAAATATAGAAACAACAAATTACTTAACTTTGTCCAGTACAGCTGCTCACCGAAGACTGAATCAGCTACTACCCCACAAAGTATTTATATCATGGCAGTTAGTCAAATCAGATATCTTTTACTTTAAAATTACTAATAAATCAAGTTTTTGACATAATTTCTTTATAATAGCGTATTAGAATTATAATAAGGTAATAAAAATAAGAAAATGTTAATAATAATAATCTTAGAAAAAAAATAACCATTTGTTTAAAATATCAAAATCTATTACGGCCAGACTGACAGTACTTCGTCCTCGAAGTACTACTACTGAATATTATACACGTATTTTATTACTTAAGACTAGTAAACTAAACCTTACAATTAGTAAAGATTTTTATTTACATTAACAAAAAGTACATACATATGTTAATATTTACAAACTTAATTACTTACAACTTACAATTAAATTTCCTATTTTATTTCATTGCTTTATTTCGCAGTTTTACACTAATAAACTATTGATTTATTGCATAAACCAGAGCATTAATGGTTCTTATAAATTTCTCACTTTTTTTTTTTTTCATTCGTATCAACTGTACAAAGCTACTTGCATAGACATGAAGGTCCCTTTCAACCGCTGCTGTTGAGATAGACCAACACCAAACGAGTAGATAATCGACCAGCGATCACTTGCCAATTACATAGACATCCCAGTCACATTCACCCGCTGCCGGTGAGACCAACTGGCACCAAGTAAGAGGCCGACCAGCGGAAAATTAAGTTATAACCGAGCCTGTAACCTAGGCATGCTGATTCCTTTCACCCGCTGACGATGAGACTAATCAGCACCAAGTTACAGCTAATCAGCGGCTACCAAATTACAATTATCATTAATCAAATACAATACCAAATTACCATTATCATTAACAATATTTTATAATCACATGGCATTTTCAACAGCCACATTTTCATCTGTCCATTCGCCAGGCCAAAAGCGTAATTTTTCTTTGGCAACAGTAACATTTCTTAAGTTGCCAAGACCTTTTAGAGCATAACGATCATTTGATAGAATTGAAAAGATTTCATAGGGACCCTTAAATTTTGGTTTTAATTTGTCATTACGTCTATGATTTTGATTAACAAAAACTAAATCACCTATGCTATAATTTTTGTTGTCTCGTCTTACAGAATCAAAACGTTGTTTAAATTTCTCCGCCACTTGTTGTAACCGTTGTCTAGCAAGTTCACGATCAGCTTGCACATCGATATTAGGTTCTAAGCTATCATTTTCAAGAACGTCGTTTAAACGAGCTTGCACCACCGGTATATTTGCTTCTACTCCGATCAACAAACGTAAAGGAGAAAATCCGGTGGATTTTTGTACAGTTGTATTTATAGATTGCTGTACCTTCCATAGTCCGTTCGGCCACTCAGACATTCCATTACACATAGTACTTAGCATATTGATTACAGTGCCTACATAACGTTCGACCTGCCCATTGCTTCTAGGCGTACCAGTGGCTATCATATGGTGTTCGACATGTAATTCTCTAAAAAATGCTTGAATTTGATTAGAACTAAAATTTGTCCCACGATCGGTAACAACCAATGATGGTGTACCAAATAATGTAATAGTTTCCCTTATTACAGGTATTAACTCTCTAGAATTTAAAGTTTTAAGTGGCTTCAGTAAACAAAACTTAGTGAAACCATCAACTATTAATAAGACATGTCTGAAGCCTTCAGTGGTTGTCAAGAGAGGCCCAGTGCAATCTAAATGTATTGTATGGAACGGTATAGCAGTTTTCTCAATTGGGTGTAGTAGTCCTTGTTTAGGGCCAGAGCAAACCTTTTTCTCTGTGCACACTAAACAATGAAAAATATATTTTTTAACAAAAGCTGCCATCCCGGGAAACCAAAAATACTGTCGAATCTTGTGTAAAACTTTATCAAACCCCACATGACAGTTTTCATCGTGAAACAGCTTCAATATACTTAATCTATATCCTTTTGGTACAAACAATTTTGGTTCAGTATCAAGATTAATTTTATAATGTAATAAATCATTTTTTATTAAGTATTGATTAGAATCTAAATCTCCTGCCTGTATCTGTGACATTAGTGTCTGGGTCTCAGAGTCATTCTGCTGAGCAATTTTTAACCACGACTGTGAACTAATATTGTCATCAGGGACCTCAATTAAATGAACTTCAGGCAAAAAACTTTTGCGTTTCTCATGAGGGGATTCAACGGGGTTGCGGCTAAGAAAATCAACATGACTAATGAACTTACCCTTTTTGTACTGAATATTAAATCTAAAATCTTGCATAAAAGTCCACCAACGGGCTACCCTAGGTGACAAGTCTTTCTTTGTCATTGTTGCTTTTACCGCATTACAATCTGTAATGACGGTAAATTCAATACCAAGAAGGTAAACGCGAAAGTGTTTAAGAGCATTATAAATAGCCAGTGTTTCCAAGTCATAAGAGCAATACCTAGACTCTGCTGGACTTGTCCGTTTGCTATAATAAGCTACAACTCTGTTTACTTTATCCAGTTTTTGTAACAGTATTGCTCCGTAGCCTATGGAACTAGCATCTGTGTGTAGCTCCGTTGGAAGCTTAGGATCAAATATAGTCAATAAAGGTTTGGAAACGAGGTGATCAATTACGTATTTTCGAGCTGCATCTTGTTCGGGGCCCCACTCCCATTTTTGATTGCTTTTGGTCAACTTAGTGACACAAGCGGTTCGTGAAGCGAAGTCGGGTATAAATTTGCGGAAATAACTGGATAGACCCATAAATTGTCGAACTTGTTTTATGTTCCTGGGCACAGGGGAATTAGCTAGAGCACTAACTTTAGATTTACTAGGTCTAACTCCATCACGAGATATGTGTCTACCCAGGTACTCTATGTTATCTACGAAAAATTTACATTTCTTAAGGTTAACTGTGAAACCAGAGGAATGCAGTGCAGAAATTGTTTGTTCCAAATAATCAAGTCCCTGTTCAATAGTATTAAACGGAATTAAAATGTCATCTATGTATACTAATAAAAAGTTCAAATGTCGTACTGCCTTAGAAATAGCTCTCTGGAACACAGACGGGCCATTGCAAATACCAAAAGGCATTTTGAGAAATTCGTAGTGTCCGTCAGGTGTTACAAATGCAGTGTATTTGGTAGAATTATTCGAGACAGGTATTTGATAAAAGCCATTTTTCATATCAATTGATATATAAAATTGAGAATGTCCTAATTTATCGATTTGATCCTCAATGAGTGGGAGAGGGTATCGGTCTTTTTCTATTAGTCTATTTAACGCTCTATAATCTATGCACAATCTATCACTTCCATCGCTTTTTTTAACTAGGATCATAGGGCTAGCAAATTGTGAATTACTTTCTTTAATTATCTTTCTGTCTAATAAATCTTGTACTATTTCTTTTACCTTTTCCCTCTCTATTGGGGCCAACCGGTATGGTCTATAATAAATAACATCATCCTTTTTTAATTTTATTTTAAGTTCGCCAGTCTTTACGTGACCAATGGCTTTTAAAACAGAGGTATATTTTTCAAAAATAGCTTTAATCTTATCCTGTAACTCGTAATTTAAATGTGTTACCGCCGCCGAAAGTTCCAAAAATGAATCTAAAATACAGTCTTTTTCTAATAAATTTATATCAAAACTAGATTTTGATAAACGTTTTCGCACTAGACGGGAACCCAAACAATCGGTCACAATCTCAATATCGGGGTGCTGAACAGCGTTTCTACCTATTAAAAGGTCATAACGACAATCACTGTCTCTAGCTACGTAAATATCTAGTTCGATACACAAATCCTCAAATTTTACTGGAGCTGAAATTTTTGCAAATACTTGTAAGCTACCTTCACCTATTCCACGAATAAGCAAATAACACGGGCTGAAATGGCTACTAAAAAGCTTTGCTACAGATTCTTTGATTATACTGCAATTAGCCCCAGTGTCGATAAGTGAATTTATTGTAACATCGTAAATAGATACCGTCGTTAATTTAAAATCGGATTTTCTAAAAAATTTACTTCTTTTTCAATCGTAGTAGTGTCATCAACATTTTTAGGTTTGTATCTACAAATAGAATCAAAATGTCCGGGCTTTTTGCAATATGTACAGAATTTTTTTACAAAATCACCCGGTCTTTGTTCTCGCAATTGCAAGTTATTTGTTTGAACGTTCGTCCGGATGTCCTTTTTAAAGCATTGCGTCTTAGTATGCCCCAATTTTCCACATGAATAGCATTTCATATCATTCGATCGGTTATCTATTTTAGGACGCTTAGAAAGGTTAGAACTAGAAGGATTCATGGAACCCCCACCGTTTTGCTCTAAAGGCCGTTTTTTAATTTTCGCATACGAAGTGAATAAGGCAATAAGCTCGGAGGTAGTCTTAACACTGCTGTTGAACGATGCCATTCTTACATTAACGTCGGATATATTACCACACACTAATTCAACTAACTGTAATTCAGAAAAAGCTATCTTAGTATTACGTAATAGTCTAATTTTTTCTCTAGCGTATTCACAATAGGAATCTGCAGTTTCGGAAGTATACAATACTGCTTTTTGTAGTTTTTCTGCGAGATTCTTTTTCTCGGGATACAAGGCCGTTAATTCTGTTCGTAGATTATCCCATGAACGACCCTCTACGGGATCCCAAGTCTCAAACCATAGTAGAGCAGACCCTTTAAGGGCCCTACCTGCTTTAGCAACAGTTGCGATGCTACTCCAGCCGAATTCCTTTGCGAGTGTTTCTATGTTGCTGCACCAGGAGTCAGCGCCCAGGTCACTTGTGCTTGGGTCGAAAATTGGCAAAGCAACGTCGTCATCTTTTCGCCTGGTTCCGGAAACAGCATCTTTAATCGCCATAAGTAATTCTTGTAAGGCGGGGAGATCCATCTGGAATTCATCATAATATAACATATTAGAACACTGGACACAATCCCACTTCTGATAATAGATTCTATTAGATATAGCAGTGAGAAGAAGCTTTGAATTACTATTATTGAATTATTTATTTGACCGTGTTTGATTATGAACTATTTTAATGTCTGTCGACAAATTGTTTAAAGAGGGTAAGTATAAATAAGACGAAAGAAAACTGTAATATCATTCTATAATAATTATCAGGTTTTTAACAACTACAAAAATGTGATATTAGTTACTAAAAGCTAAGAACAAAATGGATCAGTAAAATTGCATTATTACACAATTACATAATAACATATTACATTACTTAGCACATAATAACAATATATTATAACCTTAGACAGCAACAATTGAAATTAAATATAGAAACAACAAATTACTTAACTTTGTCCAGTACAGCTGCTCACCGAAGACTGAATCAGCTACTACCCCACAAAGTATTTATATCATGGCAGTTAGTCAAATCAGATATCTTTTACTTTAAAATTACTAATAAATCAAGTTTTTGACATAATTTCTTTATAATAGCGTATTAGAATTATAATAAGGTAATAAAAATAAGAAAATGTTAATAATAATAATCTTAGAAAAAAAATAACCATTTGTTTAAAATATCAAAATCTATTACGCGCGTCTGGGTTGATCTAACACAACATGAAGTTAGCAACGCGTTTTTCTTTTTAAGTGATCGGTTTTAATTTTTTTGTATGTGACCAATTTTGCTTTGTATTTTTATTCACGTCAAAGAAGTATAACTTCTTACGTGCGTACTCACAAACTTTTTTATAATAAAATAAAAATGAATTTCATTTTCGTGGTTTCTCGAGGATTTTCGACGATTATGATAATCACATCCACTTTCAAACCTAAGATGGAGAACATTCATTTTTTTAATATAATGAAATGGGTATCATGTTAATGGTTTCTAAAGGTGCTAATTATAAAAATGATATCGATTTTCAAATTCAAGATGGTGCTAATTATTTCATGACTAAAATGACATGGGTGTCATTTTTGAGGTTGATCCATGTGCGGATTGCAAAAATAACGTCCATTTTTAAATCCACGATGCCGATTAATTTTTTAAATAAATTAACATGGATGTCATATCAATGGTTATTCAGGGTAGCGATTACTAAAATGATATCAATTTTCTGATCTAAGAAGACGTATATTGTTTTTTTGGCGTATTAGATTAGACGTATATTGTTTAAAATTATGTCCGCCGTATTGGATATGAAAATCGATGTCATTTTCAAATCCAATATGGCGGACTTTATTTTAATATTAAAATAATCAACACCCCAACAATCTGAAAAATAACACCCGTATCAATTTATTCAAAAATTGAGGTCCGCCATTTTAGATTTGAAAATTGACGTTTTCGTAACCACACCCCGGCCAAACTTGAAAATGAGCCACATGTCATTTATTAAAAAAATTATATCTGTCATATTGGATTTCAAAATCGACTTCATTTTCGTAATCAGCGTAATCATAAATCTAGACAATAACACCCGTATTAGTTTATACAAAAAAATTAAGATTACGCCATTCTAGATTTGAAAGTGAACGTTATTTTCATAACTTGCACCCTAGACAACCTCGAAAATGACGGTCTTGTCATTTTATTAAAGGAATAATGCCCGCCAACTTGGAATTCGAGAGTTATTGGTGGGATTTTGTGGGGAGCAGTTGGGCGGTTATTTTAATTATTTGCAAATTGTTTCTAGTGGATATTGTGATGTAAAATTGGCGTAGTTTTGCATCTCACGTATCTATGCTGTTGTGCATTATGTAGAATTGTTGAGATAAGTACTTATGAAGTATTTAGTGTTGAGATTATTTGAATGACTTAGTCTGCCTCAACGGTTTACATTAATTTAAAAATTGATCAAAAGATCAAAAGGTTTACATTAATTTAAAAATTGAATGCTATAAAGCAATACTTTTATTATAGACAAAAAAAAATCATAAAATACTATAATGCTATATTTTTTTATTGCTTATTCTAAAAAATGCTATAATCAACCGAAAAAATGTTGGCAACCCTAGAGCTCACTGCCTTTCGTAGGAGGCGACTAAAAGAGCCTTAGGGGTCGTGGGCGAGTAGATAGGGACTCCGGTAGTCCATCCATGCGATCCCGAGGAGGATGATACCGCGTGTGGTCCGCGTTGTCGTAACACTGCCAGAGTGTAGGAGGTACTCTGTCACTACAAATTCACAAAAAAATAGACTTCTAATCACGACATAGACAAACAAACATTACATTTCAAAACTTACCGAATCGTGTTATCAGGTTCGCGACACTGCGACAACCGTCATTTAACAATATCTAAAAAAATTGGATCTTGTAAGCAGCCAAACGATGATGGATACTCCGGAATGCCAGATTCAGCGGATTGGATTCTAATCCTAACTCGCGTACAATTTCATTGTTGATAAAGTTATTCGGACGAATTGTTTCATTTAAATTCAGTTAGAAATTAAATGCGAGTAACGTTGAAAATTTGAAGTCGATTGTTGAATCGTCATAAACAGGCTTTACATTTATGACACGTCTATATAATTTACAGTGTTAAGTGATAACCCATTTAAAGGCCTTAATATTTTTTGCCGAAGTAATTAACTCATTACACTTATCTTCTGAATAATACGTATGGGTAGTGGGGGATAATCTTCCTGTGGACACAAGCGACTTTGCATCTCATAGTATAATGCGAATGTACACTGATAATAGTGAGAGCTATTATCGAGATGTCTGTTTTATGAAAGCCGTTGTATTAATCTATAGGTACGTAGATAGATATACAGTGCCAAATACATGGAACCATTAACATAAAAACTTACGTCATTAATAACTATAATATTTTAGTGTGTATCTTAATATAATTTGCAATTTTTATTGTTTCAGAGTATTTGCGCAAGTTGTTTCATGTCAAATGTCTACAAATGTGTCCATATCTCAGAAAGAAAAAGAAAGTATGGAGGAGATGTTACCTGTAATAATCGACCCAGTCATAACAAGTGCAAACTTTATAGAAGTACCAGAAATTTCAAAATGGATAAACGAGGTTTGTCTTATTTTAGGTTATGTTATCAAAATTAGAATCCCGTCTGTATGTATCTACATAAATATGTCACAGATACAGACGAAAATTGAAGGTCCAAAAACAAAAAAAACAGTGAAATTAAAAAATAATTTACGCCCTAGTTATTGAAGGTTAATTTGTTCATATATTTTAATAAATGAGAAAAGATCCCTTTCTCTTTTCATACACCGAAAAACACGTTCGACATTTTATTTTAACTTATCGATTGGGAAAAAATTACATAGATCTAAATTGTAACAAAAATTGTTTTTGAACGTATTGATTTTTACCCTTCAATCATGTTAACAATATATAGAGAATGGTCTAATAAAAAATAGTTTAACTAAAATGTATACATACTACTAAATACTAACACACATATTACACAAATTAAGGTGAAACAAATCTTATTGTTCATGCATGAATAAAATTGATTAAATAGCCACTGTACCTGACATATACATATTTTTTTTTATTTACTGTTTACACAAGACACAATTCAGAAAAAAAAACAAAATCACATCTCACAAAATTTATATTAATTTGTCTGCGATGTGCATGACCTTGCATGAAAACACTAAATACAGTAGTATACATGTATGCATGCAGAAATGCTACACTATACCCACAATTAAAATATGTAATGATTTCTATTAATGCTTAGTCTTAAGTATATTAGTATGGATGATAATGTTCATAATAGTAATATAATTTGAAATGACAGATACTACATTACACTTTAGTTGGTGGCAAATATGTGAGAGGCCTAGCAACAGTAATGGCATACAAAATGTTAGAAAAACCGGACAAAATTAATGAGGAATCAGTAAGATTAGCACGAATAATGGGTTGGTGTGTTGAAATAGTAAGTATAAGATGTTTCATGTATAATTTATAAAATTAATAACGTAAAACAAACAATAACATATTGGAGAAGCTGATATACCAGTTTCTCCAACATGTTTTTGGTTTGTATATAGATAAGCAGCATTTGTTTAGCGTAAAAAATTTTCAAGTAAAATGTTTAGAAAAATTTGTCACACAAATTACGGAATCAAGAAATAATACCTGGCGATCCTTGATTGCCAAGCTTCTGGTAAACTTTTATGAAAATAAGCGATGATAAATATTAATAGCAAATACGCGGGGGGTTGTGTTCTCCGCCCTCACGCAGAAAACGGAGAACACAACTTGTCCCCAGAAATGAGGACATTTCCCACCCCCCGGTCCGGGCCAGGTCCTTTCGTCATCGCGTACTCGGCCCCAACCCGGAACTCAGAAGCCCATCAACGTACTTCCTTTAGGATACACGCTGATGGATACCCCTTACCCCCCGTTGGTCGGGCTATTAGCCGCCGCCCAGTAACAACCCATTAAATAACGAGCAGTTAACCTAACCTTTTTTTTTTTACGTCAGGAAATGCGTTACGCTTCTCGTTCCGCCTAGGGGGGTGGCAGGGGGGTATGTGGGACTCCTCGACATTAGGGTGCTAGGCAGAGTCTATGCACTAAAACCTGAAAGTGTTTCTCCTCGGGGCCATAGTGCCGGGGCAACGGGGGCGCGTTAGCAATTTTCCGCGGCCCCGGCAGCCATTCCCAGCCCAAGTCAGGCCCTCCTCCGTGTGCAGGCAGCTTGATCTGGCCGCTCTCCTGGGAGAGCATTTTCCTTTCCATATAATAAAAATAATCTATACTAATTAAGCTAATATCATAAAGAGAGAGAGCGGATTTTGTAAGTTCGTTTATATGCGGAGGGTAATTCTCAGTACCGCTGTCTATCTATTTGAAAAATTATTTCACCATTTGAAAGGTACATTATTCCAGATGAACATAAGCTATATATTATGTATTCAACTTGGGCGTAGTCAGGACGCACCGCTAGTAATAATATAAAAAATGAAATTGTGTGTTTATGTGCGCTTGAAGTAACAAAAGTAAGAACATTCAAATATCGCCGTGGAGGCGGAAACCCCAACCTTCCATTGAGACCACAAAAATTCGTCACAAGAGGTGGACAGAGCAACAATGCATGATAAGATTTAACCTTGACGTCACTTTTAATAGTACCCAAATATTTAGACAAAGCGTATCGTTTACAAGCTGCTAGGCCGTCAGATACACAAGTTATTTCTAATAGGTGAGCTTTATGCCTTACTATCTTCCCGTGCATCCAAGGAATTCGGAAATACTAGCTGATTATTTTGTTGGAGTTTACTCCTTAAGAATCGATTTTCATATCAATGAAAATCGATGAATGAAAAAATATGAAGAGTAAAATCTACTCATCGAATGACCTCGTTACGTTTTTTGTGCGCAACCTATTGTGCGCACCTTTCACTTTTCAGTCGTGAGTATTAAGACGTACATAGGGTATGCTGCGGGGCAGTTTACGCATGTAAGTATTTATGTGTATATAATATATCTATATGTTATTTCTATATAAAATATACAGGTATATAATATATACTCTACAGTTGATTACAAAAATGATGTTCATTTTCAAATCCAAGACGGCGATATTACTTTTTTTGGATAAATCGATACGGGTATCAAATTCTAGGTTTCTCGGGGTGCTGATTACGAAAATGACTTTCACTTTCAAATCCAAGATGGCGAAATATTACTTTTTTGGATAAATCGATATGGGTGTCACATTATAGGTTTCTCGGGGTGCTGATTACGAAAATTATGTTTATTTTCGAATCCAAGATGGCGATTATTATTTTTGTTAATAAATTGACATAGGTACCATATTCTAGGTTTCTCGGGGTTCTAATTACGAAAATGATGTTCATTTTCAAATCTAAGATGGCGAATATTACTTTTTTTTGGATAAATCGATATGGGTATCAAATTCTAGGTTTTTCGGGTTGCTGATTACGAAAATGACGTTCATTTTGTAATCCAAGTTGGCGAATATTATTTTTTTGGAAAATCAATATGGGTGTCAAATTCTAAGTATCTCGGGGTGCCGAAAATGACGTTCATTTTCAAATCGAAGATGGCAAATGCTACTTTTTTTATATCTATTAATATTGATATTTAATATTAGTGTATGCAGTGAAGTGAATAAAAATATATAAAATATGAAAAAAACCAGTAAACTCCAGTCGTGCGTTGGAGCTGACACCACACACTTTTTTTTTCTCAGGACGATTTAAAAAAAAAACGACAAAAAAATTACAATTCATTTTACGATAGTACCTATACTCCCGAAAGAACTATTTTTTACGTATTTACAATTTAATCATATTACTTTTTGTTGATAAATGTTTTTCTATACTTTTACATTCTTTTTAGATGTAGGCTGTACTCAAACAGTTTGCGCTATCAGTTTGTAATTCATCCTTTTAGAATACTTAATTGCTTGTAGCAAAGCAATCCTCCCATTCCGCAAGGACATTCGATCCGTTAGCCGTTCGGTCAAAAACCGGGCGTCCGACAACGCTGGCCAAGCTTCGCGATAAAATGGATAAAATTAATTAGCCACTATGAAGACAATGAATACAATGAAATGGATATAATTCAGATGAATAATAATAATATAATAATAAACTCGAGACATTTCACACAGCGCCATCTAGTCCCAAAGTAAGCAGCACACAGCGCTTATGTTATGGGTACTAGACAACTGATATACTACTTATATACTTTTCTTTTGTAAATAAATACATATTATACAAAAACGCCCAGACTCGGTGGGGGAATCGAACCCGCAACCCCCGTTTACTTTCCTACGCGCTAAGCTGTTGCGCCACAGAGGTGGTCTAATCGAATCGAACCGTAATGTTTCTAGAAATCGTGTATGTTTCTAGACTTCTAGAGACACTTCGTCAAGCGCCAGTCGAACACCCCTATGAAGTGGATATTATGAGGAATTAAATAATATCACACTTGTGTTTGGCGTGCCTATAGCTGTCATATGAGTTTTCCTCGCCCTGTCACCACAAAGTAAAAAATAAAATCCTATCCTATACTATAATACGAGCAACATATTTATGTATATACGTAATCGCGTTCTCAAAATCGGCTCAAACGATTTCGATGATATTTACAATACGGAGGTTTACGTGGGTGAAAAATCGGTCTAACTAGGTCTCAGTTTTAGAAAAATTCATTTTCTTAATGTTTTCAAACATTGAAACACCCGCTAAATACAATTGGTGAACGAAAAAATATGATTGGTAATTTCATAATAGATTTTACCTTCTTAATAGCACAGTGGCTAGAGCGTAAGACTACGGCGCCGAAGTGCGTGGGTTCGAATCCGGCAATGAGACAAACTATTTTTATATATGTAAAGAAATATTCTTATATATATAATACGCTGAGCAAAGCTCGGTCGCCCAGATACTGGCTTTATAATATGTGACCTAGCGCTAGTGGGGTTAATACCACCATACGTGCTCCCAGCAGAAGGAACACGCACACATACTTGTAACTCGCGCTTTCCAGTATGTAGTTGCTTTTATGTGAGCTAGGCATGTTTATTACGGCATTGGACTGTAATAATGAACCGTAGCTGCTTAGTGAGAATTAAGAGCATATCTTCGATCACATAAAAAAGCATATTGAATAATTAAGTAAACGCAGCGAGAACTTCTAGAGAGCTTAGTATTAGGACATTTTATCCTAGTAACCGTTTGCTCTATGATCTGGTATTGCCATCTGTAAGCCCAATAGGTATTTTCTGTTAAGAGTTTATTCATTGATGATTTTGTGCCTTGAAGCGCTGTCCATTTCTAATGATAAATGACGTCACGTTATGTTGTATGTACCTATGTGGACATAACAAACGATCGTTCAGTCATTTCAACAAAACTGAAAGGATCGCTCCGTAACCACTAGGAAATATTATTTGTATACTTAATGCATTGTATATGTCGAAGCAGATACACCAGAAGGGTTAAAAATATGTGTGACGTCAGCATTACTGACGTCACTAGTATTTCCTTTTGAATTCATTACAAAAATCACTCAATCACAATAACTCACAACAATTTATTTAAAACTGTATTTACAATCGTTACTCACTATCACTATCTATAATCTATGAACTATAAACTAAATATCACCATGTACAGGAGAGATCTCTAAGTTGTCACCACACGTCCGCACTGGTCGAGAGCTGGAGCACAAGAGATCTCTTCTTTTTACTCGTCAGTACAAGAAACCGCAATCACCCTCATGTGTCTATTATTAAAAGCAGTTGTCAAGCAAATGAAACTTTATAGTTCATTTACCCTCAATTACCTATTTCTTGCTCTGACGTCACAAAATTAACACTAGTCTAGTTTATTTTACAATTAGAAATTACATACCTTCGATAGTTCATTAATTAATGCATTAATTAAATATTGACAGTGAATTTCATCTTATAATTTTATTTTGCTTCAACGCAAGATATTCTTGCGCCGATATATACAATACATATTATAATATCGTGTTCGTTGATTGTGCAACTCAGTTGTGCATTATGTTATTTTAACTCATCAAATTCTATTATTATACCTACAGTAATTTGGTGATCTGTTAATAAAACACTTATTTATGTATATTTTTTACGCAGTCGCAGACATACCTCCTGTTGGTGGATGATATTATAGATAATGCCAAAAGTCGTCGAAATAAACCGTGCTGGCATAGAAAACCTGAAGTCGGTATTAGGGCTGTAAATGATACCTCATTCGTATACTCATCGATATTTCAAGTATTGAGGAAATATTTCAGCGACCACCCTCGTTATATTGACATAGTAAATTTTTTCAACGAGGTAAAGTATCTTCTAAAGTTTATAGTGATAAGTGATAAACATTCATTTTGAATCGACTTATAATGACAAAGTCGAAAGAAAGAAAAAATTAAAATCTAAAGATATTCGACTGTTATTACACACTTTCCTTCGTCTTTCTTAAATAATCTTTTGAAAGCCAAGGCACAAATGGCACGAAATAAAATTACCAGTCCAGTGCAATTAGGTTATACCTCCTCGAAATCTGGTTATAATGGATGGACTTGAATTTTTTAAGTTTTTCATGCTTAAAAGTAAAGAGTTTACCAGTTACCTCTTGAAATCTTCCGTCCTTTTCTTTCTTTTAGGGTAGTTTTATGAAAATCGCCTTATTTTTAGTAATGTGTATTCATTTTACAGCTATTTCTTTAGAATTCTCTTTAGAATTATTTAATTTCTACATAAAGCATAAAAAGAGACAGCAAACGTAGAAAAGGAAATAGAGTGGAAAAGCAGGGATAGTGGAGAGTTCGAGGGACAGATGTTTCTCTACTCCAAATACAGTTTAGTATTTGGTGCTTGCGTCCACGTGGAAGGTCATTTTAATAAGTTTTACCACATTCGTCAAAATTCAAAAGTTGTATTAACAGCTTTAAGGTTTGAGAAAATATATTTCTCTATGGGTAGGTGCCATAGAGAAATATATTTTCTCAAATCGGCGAAAGGAACAGTACCCGCAAAAATTTACTCCAATAAAAGCCTCGAACAAACATTACCAATGTGTAAGAAACATATTTTAACTGGATGTGATACAATAAAATTTTACAAAAAGGCTAAAATTAAATTTGCTAAATTATTCGAAAATCGCACAGATATACAATATGCTGCCATTATCTTAACTGAAGAAAATTCTGTCGACTCTGATATTTTGCAATCGGGTATTTTATGCATTTTAGCATCACATGGTGCTCCTAAAAATTAACGTAAGGTTTTTAAAACTGTCCTGGAAGTTTTGACTAATTTTTATGTTTTTTAGTGCGCTGAATTAAAATCTGTCAACCGTCTTATTCTTTTCTGCTTCTGAAAATTTATTAAAAATGATTTTTGTTTATGTAAAATTGGGTGTGGCTTTGATTTTGGATATAGAAAAAGCGGTTTACTTTGTTCAATAGCATGTTTACAATGTAAAGGAGTTAGCTGCCTAAATACTCCACCAATAATATTAATGGATGACATCGAAAGCGAAAACGTCGAATACAATTAGTTTACATGATGGTTCTTTTAACGGAAATCCATAAGTATTTATTTATTAAAATTTATAATAATTATTATTTGAATGACGTCAATTGAGAAAGCATACTCGTCGCGACCCCTGCTAGCTCTTTTCAGGGCTGCAATTCCTCTCCTGTGCACACCATACGAAACAACAATATCGTTAACGATAGGGCGTCCCCCGAAAGCGACGTACTCCGATTTGTCCCTGCTGGTGTGAACAGAGTGCAGTCTGGCGTTAGGGACCACTGCTCAACACGTTGTGCACCTTGCGGCGAGAAGTGAAGGGAGAAGCGCAAATAGCTGCGTGGAATGTGAGAGGTGAAATTGAAGAGAAGATAAATTGAAGTGATTGATTTTATAGAAGAAAGAAGATTGGATGTGTTGTTTGAGTGAAACCAAGCAGTGAAGGGCAGTGAACTTGCAGACTTACCCAAAAGGGGCATCGCGTTGTGGTCAAGGACATCACAAGAACAAAGGCGATGCCAAGGGGTAGGCGTCTTACTGTCCTCTCGTTTGGTTAATTATGTAAATGAGTATAAGTGTGTAAACCCGAGACTGCTCTGAGTGCGTCTCAAGACAGGGTTGACGAGGATATTTGTTATGGTGCTGTATGCCTCAGAGTCCTCTGCCGGTTTGGGCGAGCAAGAGCAGCTTCGAGAGAGTGTTAGGGAAGTTCTAGAGACGGTTGAAGAGAATGAGAGAATTATAAAGTATGGAGACATGAATGGATGGATCGGGACAGCTCGAACAGGATTTGAAACTGTCCTAGGCAAGTGTAGAGATAAGGGAGTGAGTGATGCTGGTAGGATTGTGTTAGAAGTGTATGGAAAAGGACATTTTTGTTGCTAATACCCTATTTAAGCACAAAAGGATTCATCATACACGTGGGAAAGGAAGAATGAAAGAAGTATGATTGATTTGTTCCTGGTGGACAGCCGGCTCAAAAAGCAGGTTATGGACACGAGAGTACACAGAGGAGCCAATCTAAGAACAGACCACTTTCTAGTAGTAATTAGAATAAAAGAGTCTGCTTGCAGCATGGCGATGTCGCGTAGCGTTCAAACCTGCAGCGGTCTGTCTCATCAACAGCTGGAAAATGCAAGATGCGACCACCAGGTATGAATATGAAAGAATAGTATCCGGTAAGCTTGACGATAGATTGAAAGTGACGAGCGAGGATGTTGAAAAATGTTGGCAGAATCTTAGAGATAGTATTTTAAGAGTGGCAGAGCCATGCTGCATTGCAGAACGAACTGAGCCGACTTGCCCAGTGAAATACTACCCTCTCACAGAATATCGGCGTGAAATAACAGCATATATTGCTGTCACGTTTCGTTCTGCTAGTGAGATTGCCGTTGGCCCATCATCCCTTCCCCCTTCCTCTCTCTCCTTTCCCCATTTCCCTAAAGTCCGGCAACGCACCCGCGATTCCCCGGACGTTGCAGGTGTCCAGAGGCGGCGGTTGGTGTCCATAAGGTGGCCCGCTTGCTCGTCTACCACCTTTTTATAAAAAAAAAAGTATGATCGAGAAGTGTATGGAAAGAATATGATGGCATGGTAACAAGCGTGATGTGTGGTGGAATGGTGAGGTGGAGTCTGTGTACAAGAAGAAGAAACAATGGCAAGACTACTTTGCTGCCAAAAATAGCTGTGATATGAAGGATTTGATGAAAGAGTGACATAAGCTGTAGACAGCAGAAACGAAGGCACATGCGAAAGAGAAGCGTGAAAGGTGTAGGGTGTAAGATGAAAACAAGATGTCGGACAACTTCCAGGAAAATTTCAAATTTTTTTGGAAAGAAATACGTAAGTACCGAAGTGGTCCGACAACTTGCAGAATAAATAAAGTGTGTTCGAAAGAATATCATCTGCTACAAAAAAGATAATCTGCAGCGATGGAGTGATTATTATAGAGAACTGTATGAGAGGGACGACTCTGTCTCCGACACTGAGAGCAATCCTAATGAATCACCACACTCGGGTCAGGAACTAGAGGAAGTCATTAGTATGAAAGAGATTGAGAAAGCGATAAAAAGTCTGACATGTGGAAAAGCTACGAGAAATGATGAGGTGACTGCTAAGATGATCAAGTATGGTGGTCCTAGGGTCTGGGATACATTCTATAAACTGTGCAATCTTTGCTGGCAGAAAAGAGAGGTTTCGGAAGACTGGCACATCGCAGTCATACTGCCTCTTTATAAAGGGAAAGGTTCCAATTTAGACTGCGCGTGCTAAAAAGCCAACTTTGACAAATAAATCCAAATCTCACATCCCAGTAAGACACCACGAAAACGTAGAATTACGTCGCTATCAAGTTTAATAGCTATTTGTTAAAAATTCAACATTATGCGACTGTTAAGTCCGATTTCGATGAAGGTATCGAAATTGTGCTCCTAATATTTTACTAACATTTTACTATGTGTTCAAGGGAACACATAGTACAATGTTAGTGAAATATTAGCACAATTTGTTTGTACCGCCGCTCCCATTGCCGTGCTGGCACGATATTCTTGTTCTTGATCATAAGCAAATTACTAATATTTTGCTTCTTTTTCAGACAATTTTATTGGTTTCCATGGGTCAACATTTAGATACTTTTGTAGAGCGAGAAAAGAATAAAGACTACTATCTTTTCACGAAAGAACGATATAATACTCTCATTAAATACAAAACTGGTTCATATACGTATAGGCTTCCTGTTTGCTTAGCACTTTACCTAGTGAATATCACAGATCAAGAACTACACCATAAAGTGGAAGACGTTTGTGTCAATCTTGGTGCCATGTACCAAATGCAGGTGAACAACATTCTCTGTAAATATTTTCCTAATCTATAATAATCATAGATATAGTAAAAAAATAGATCTCACGTCGCATACTTCAAAATTAAATAAATAAAATTAAGCCAGCCAACCGGTAAAGCTATTATAGCGATAGGCTACTATTTCATCTGGAAACAGCACCGCAACTTTTAAAATTATTACTCGTTGGGCTTTGTAATGAAATGGCTAACGACAGACTCATTTAATGTACGTAAACGTGTGTCGTATTAACAGTTTGACTGAGTCACTTTGGTTGCTTCACCTTTGAAGTAGGCGTCGTGAAGTCTATCTTTTTGTTACCATTTCCAACATTTTTGAACGCACACTTAACGAAATAGTCTTAGAAAGTTCAAATCGTTACAATTGTAGATAAATATAATATTATAAACTTATTATTTTTCTATTTAGGACGACTTTCATGACTGCTACCTTGATGACAAAACGAGCAACGAAACATACAATCAAATAGGAATTGATATACAAAGTGGCAAATGTACATGGTTAGCAGTGACAGCGTTACAGCGCTGTACTAGGGCGCAGAGGGTTATGTTTACTACATGTTATGGCAGCCCGGAACTAGCACACGTTGATCGTATCAAACGCTTGTACGACGAGTTACAATTACAACAAGTGTTCGCCGACGAGGAACGCGCCGTCTACGAGACTATAAGGAATAAGATACGTGCACTACCTGATGTACTTTCACCGGCACTGTTTCAGAAACTTTTGGACACCATTTATAAGAGAACGTATTAAACATATTTTTATTACGATGGACTGTTTATAATATAATTAGCATTAAATATACCCACGAAATAAAGTCTCAAGGAAATGTAATCTTTTTTAACCCCCGACGCAAAAAAGAAGGGTGTTATAAGTTTGACCGCTACGTGTGTGTGTGTCTGTATGTGTGTCTGTCTGTGGCACCGTATCTCTTAAACGAATGAACCGATTTTCTAGCGGTGGTTCTTAGACATGTTTTATCAAAATCAGTTGAGCCGTTTCAAGGTCATCAGCTCTTTTGTTAGCTGCGGTAGGAATCTTAGATGAATAATGGGTATTTACTTCACTTTCAAAATATGTGTGACCTATAATTTGAAACACCCATGTTAGGGTGTCCCAAGCTATAAGAGAAAAAAATTTTTTTGGAAAATTTTATACGCATATCCTCTTAATTTTTTCTATTTGATATTAATAACATAAATAAAAAATATTATTGCAATAGGATAACGATAACACGTGCCGACTTGAGGTTAAACTTTAAGTCAATTAGTTGTATAGGGATTACTATGGAATTATTTAAGATTTTATGTTACTTTGGTGAAATAACTCAACTGTATTAAAAAAGGTATTTAATATTATTTTACATAAAACTAATATTACGGAGGATTTTTTTTTTCGAAGTTTGCTTTTTACTGTCCGGACATAACTCTTGTGTCCGGACGGAGAAGTACGCAAAGTAACAAACATTGTTCCTGTTGCTCCTCAACTGTAATCAAACAAACCACGGAAGTCCTGCATCAACTTGACCGCTCTTTCAGCTGTATCGTTCACTACTCTAAGCGTTGAGACTCGTCTTTTTAGCTTGGAGAAACAAAGCATTACTCACCCGTGTAGAAGAAACATCGTCTAGGAAATTATCATCAATTTTTAAACGAGAGTATTCTCTCGTATTACGATTGATGTAAAATCATTGATATTCTTCTCTGAAACACAAATATATGAAATATAAATAATCGTTGATTAATTAGACTGCTGCTAAATACAATTAGGCACACACGACACTAATAAATCCAACATAGCATACAATGAACCACAAAATTCTTCCTTCGATAGAATATAGGATCGTTTTTCATGGGTGGAGAAATTTTCTTTGGCTAAATTTCCCACTAGTTATACTTTTTTCTCAAGGTCTACGTCATCATCAAATAGCGATAAAGTTGGTACTTCATCAGACAAATGCCATAAATGTTGGTTAAATTTCTGCAGAGCTGCTTTCGAAATAATTTTATCTATTTTTTCATAAGCATCCAAAGACTTCAATAGCACAAATCCTTGTAAGGTGCTTTAACTGCTAATATGCATTGAAGACACGGTTTAACGTAGATTATCGCAATAAATTAACAGACGTCTGAGTCTTACAACACCAAGCACTGTTGTGCTTTGTGTTGTAAGTCTCATATAAGAACTGAGTTTTAAGGAAAAAATACTCTAGCTATCCTTTGAGCTTAGTGCAAGGCACCTGGAGGTCTGATTTTAAATTTTCCGTTTGTATGTTTAGCTAAAAATATTACAATGAGCTCTATTAGCTCTCAATAGTCATATCTGGCAATTACGTTGATTAGTTCAGCGTGGTAAAATTCTAGCAATTTTTCAATCACGGAAGTGGTTAGGCACGATTCTATTTTTTATCTTATCTGTGTAAGATTATGGAATTCTTGGTCTGATGCTGCAATAAGAAAATTTAAAAAAAAATGAGTAGTAACACAAATTAATTGCACAATTACAATAATTTTAAACAAAGATAATAATAACTAAACATAATATTATACACACCAAAACACGCTATTTGATATGGTGTCTAAATATACCCTGAAAAATGCTCACAACTGTAAACTCTTATACAAAACAAAACTAAACTCTAATACACGACTATTACTAATCATAAACAAATAGAAAACACAATGAATAACACAAAAGAATACAATTAAAAACACTATGCAGTATGCACCGAAACACTAGTGGCTGCTCCCCTGCGTTACCGGTAGGCTATATACCTTGCCAATAAACCGTGTCAAACATTTCAGTACAATAACATAAGCCCTAAGACACATTATAGATACTGTACTTATCATAACTTCTTTTGTAACTAAGTTTATACATTTTAAAATAATAATTAAATTTAAATTTTAAAAAACCAACGACACAAAAAAAACTATTTAAATTAAAAAATAAAATTTCTGAGCCTGGTCCTTTAACTTTAATGTTTAAATACTTAATTTGTAATATTTTGTGATTCAAGCATCGTCGCGTCGGGAAACCGCTAAATAAATAAAATAGAAAACAGAATACGAATAAAAAGAAGCTTGGTAATGATATAAAAAAATATGCAATTTTAATATAAGTACCTACTCTATCTAGGTAACGTAGATAAGTAACAAAACAACAATTTATTTAGCGGTTCCCCGACGCGACGACTCTTGAATCACAAAATATGACAAATTCATTATTTCAATATTAAATTTAAAGGACCAGGCCCAGAAATTTTATTTTTTACTTTTTATAGGTTTTTTTAAGCTTATGATTTACGAAAGATTGATATTGGTAGATAATATAGTCTATCTAATAATGGCATAGTTTATTGGTAGATAATACGATGTAACTTTATAATGAAATACACAATATTCTATAATAGCTAATTTATAGCTTTAATTAAAGAATCAAATTAGTTATTACTCTTATTGCTAAATGTTTACTAAATCCACCTAAATAAATACATGGAAATATTTTAAATTGTATAAATAAAAGTACTTTAATTCTTAAAAATTATAAAAAAAAAATATCATGTCAAATGAATACTATTTTTTATTTCATATATTAGCCTATGCAGGAGTTTACTCGGAGTCAGAAACTAAAATAATAGGACTCCGAATCCGGCTATCAACTCAAGAAAATTGAGTTATTTAATCTCATTTATAGGTTTATAATTTTACAATCTTTATTTCTTCTATTTAGTGAGTGGTAGGAAAAGCCAAGGCTGACATATAAAGATCATATAAAAACAGAAAAGAAATAGCCAGAGTTTTAGCTGGCGGAAATGTCAAAAGTAATCGCATACCTAGACGACAGTGTTTAAAGATAATGATGAGATTTGAGGAGGCGAAAGAAGATTACAAAGATCGTGATACTTGGCGCTCCCTCCTCTCTAACTACCCCGTTTGGTATACAGCATGGGATATGTATTTATGTACGTATTTTTTCTTTCCTAGACTAGCATAACGGACACCATTGGAAGCAAACTATAGTTTTTAATGTAGTGTTTATGGGTGAATAAACGCATCACGCAGCCCTGTCTGACGCCTGAACGGACTCGAACCAGGTCTACATGTCACCATATATCCTTACACAGGCTCTGTGGCCTCATAGTTAGGCAGAAGACTACAATTTCTTTTGCACTACGCTATCGAATGCCTTCTCAGAAAACTTTCCGACCTATGGCCAGAAACTACCCCACAATAACACAGAGCGAGAAAATCTGACCCATACAACCCCTACCGTTCCTAAAACCAGCTTGCGCCTCCCACAAAAATCTTTCTGAAACGCCTTTCATACGTTCAGTCAATGTCTTGGTTAGATAAATTAGTCAATTACTTGGTAAGCTAACCAAGCTGATGGCCCTATAGCACGCATAGTCTAAATGAGAACATAACATAACATAACTTCACGCTGTATCCCCAACGGGGTAGTGAACCCCGTGGGGTGAAATGAGAACCTTTCCCTTTATAGAGAGGTACTATGACTTCGGTGCGCCAGTCCTCTGAAACCCCTCCCTTCTGATAACAAAGGTTGCAAAGTGCACGGAAGATATCCCAGACACTAAGACCACCGTAATTGATCATCTCAGCAGTCATCATTTCCCGCAGCCTATCCACATTTTAGACTGCTTATCACTTTCTCAATCTTATCATTCTTCTTATCTTTATCTTATCATTCTTATTATCTTCTTCTTATCTAATCTAATCCTAATGGAATCGCTCTCAATATCAGAGGCAGAGTCGCCACTCTCATACAGATCTCCATAGCTTCATAGCATTCATTCTATCGCTGCAAATATCTTTTTTATTTGTCAGCAGGTGGTTTTCTTACGAACGCACTTTATTCATTCTGCAAGGTGTCGGACCACTTCGGTACTTACGATTCAAAATACGATCCAAAATAATTTGAAATTTTCCTCGAAGTTGTCCGACATCTTGTTTTCGTCTAACACCATTCACGCTTCTCTTTCACTAGTGCTTTCGTTTCTGCTTTGTCCAGCTTATATCTTCGTCTTTCATCAAATTCTTCATACCACAGTCATTTTTAGTAGCAAAGTAATCTCGCCATGCTTTCTTTTTATTATACACAGACTCTTTCACCTCATCATTCCACCACACGTCACGCTTTTTACCGTTCCCAATCTTATTCGTTCCACACATTTCTTTCGCAGTCTCGATCATAGTATATCTAAGGTTCTGCCAGCATTCTTCAACATCCTCGCTCATCATTTTCAATCTATCATCAAGTATACCGGATACTACCCTTTCATATTCGTTTCTGGTGGTCGCATATTACAGTTTACAACTTTTGATGCGACAGACCACTGCAGGTTTGGACACTACGCGGTATCGCCATGCTGAAAACAGACCCCTTATTCTGGTTATCACCACAAAGTGGTCTGTTCCCTGATCGGCTCCTCTATGCGCTCTTGTGTCCATAATCTGCTTCTTGAGCCGGCTATCCACCAGGAATAAATAAATCGTATTTCTCTCACCCTTTCTTTCCCACGTGTACTGATGGATCCTTTTGTGATTTAATATGGTATTGGCTACAGAAAGATCTTTTGGCTAAAGAAAGACCATACACACTCCTAATACCATTTTAGCAGCATCAATCACTCTTTTATCTCCATACTTACCTAAGACAGGTAGATTTTGTTTTATAATTCTCTATAATTTTATGGTACCTATTATAAAATGGTGAAAAAGTGTTGCATAAAAACGAATAATAATAAAAGCGAATCGTACGATGTTTGTGGTATATTCTTTCACGGATAAGCTAAAACCAGTTAAAATTTTGGATTTCATGAAAAGGGTGACCATAAGATAGGTAAACCATAAACGACGTACCAGCAATACGTCCATGTAAATATCATAGAAATATTAAGAAGTAAATTTTACTTATATGTAATTACCCATCTTGTGTTTATTATGTAGCTAAAAGAAAAATATCTAACCCTCCATTTTTCGATGTGATAACAGTTTCCAATTAGGTAAGAACACAAATGTGGTTGGACTTTGTTCCGATGATACAAAAATTAACTATAAATCTATAAACTCCGTTGCGTATAGCCTTCACTAAAAACCAGAAATTTTTTATGTAGACATTTCTCGACAATTGTTAAAAGCCATTGTAATAAAATTTAATTAAAGAAAAAGTTTGTTTTATTTAATTTGTCTTTATTTACTAAAATACCACGAAAAATATAGTATAGTTATAGGTTCCATAGTTCATAATTTGCATATGTAGGTGCATATCATTTACTTACATGTATGAAAAGATGAAAAGATAACTTTGACGTAAGACATACGAAAAGAAAAAAAAACGAATGAAACAAAACGAAATAAAACGAAAGAACGAACAGACTATATCCAAGAGTTAAAGAGATCGTATCACTTACAATGATGTTACTTGTCTTAAATAAAAAAAAAAGCAAAATTAAGAATTTTGAAAAATCCCACGGCGGATGTTAAAACGTAATCGTAAAAGGATTAAATACCGTAAAACTACGGTAAGTACGGTAAGTATAGCGTTTGCTTGAGACCACGACCGATGCATCTCGGCCGAAACTTCCAAGCTACTATTCGGGGGACTTTAAAAAAGTTATTTAATCCTTTTTCGATTACGTTTTAACATCCGGCGTGGGATTTTACAAAATTATTGTTTTTTTTTATTTTTTTTTTAGAGAGTACGTTAAGTACGTTACTATCTACATCGCACTAACATTACAAATGCCAAAATGTTTTTTTTTAACAAAAATCCCTCAAGCGGCGACTATCCTGCAGCGCCACCTGGAGGTCACCTGGAGGAGAGAAGGTTTAAGCATGTTTTACGGCTCTAGAGCCGTAAAACATGCTTAGAAACCTTCTCTGAAATGATACCTTCTAAATGCAAAAACCCCATCCATCCACCACCCCATCGAAATTGGGCCAGTAGTTTTTGAGGAAAATGGTAACAGACATACATACACACAAACAACCTATACCCCAAACGCATATACCGCCTCCGTTCCGTTCCGTCCGTCGTGGGTAAAAAATATTGAATATTTTAATAGATCTACTACTAACAGATATTGTGTAGATGTGGCCTTTTCTTTCTTTCCTCTCGCTTTGAAATCTCACAAAAATTTCGTATTAATTATTCACTTGAAAAATTTAAAAATAATTAAACAAACTTAAAAGCACTAACAAACAAAGATTTGTTTATTGCAAATGCAGCAGCATAACAGTCTTCAAACACTGGGCGTACCGATAGAGATGAAATATGTGTATTCCCATTGCTTTCTATTACAGGGTTACATAGGCTTATAGGCTTATACAAGGTCTTACAAAAGTATTTCCCGTAATGCCTGAAGTGTGATAGAATGTTAAAAACACTGAAATGAAAAGTGCGGTTATTTTTGTTTTAACTGTTAGGTCGAAGTTTTACAAAACAATCGATATAATTTCTAATGAATCTCATCCCTAGTGATCAGCTGCTCATCAAGTTCAAGGTCATCAAATTCAAAATCATAGATTATTTATTTTTTTCAAACTGGGAACATTTGTAAGTAATTTCTGCCTAAGTTTCCGTGTGCAATATGTAATTGTGCTATTTGTATTGAACAAACTATTTTAACTTTTTAGTGTGAGTATGTGATGTTATGTCTGTATCTTTCACGTTGCAAAACTAATAAACGAACGCGTTTCACTAAAAGAGTTAATAAAAGTTTTTTCGGCAAATTATCTTCATTAAAAATTAAAGTACGAATTGTTACGCTTCGGCTTTTAACGATAGCGAACTTATTCCATAGGAACGCGTATTATCCAGCTGTCTGATACAGACCCATCTCCTGTAGTTTAATCTTGAAAATTACCAGGCAATTGGAATTTGGCGCTATTTTTTCAAAGCTTTTTAGTTTTTCTACGCGGGTTCCATATAGTAATTAAAATATGATGCAATGGTTTGCTTGATATGGAATTTCGTTCACTACACCAAAATATTTTTACCAGCAACGACCTTTACAGTTTACTAAGAACAAAATAAACAATGCAAATAAGTAATTGAACTTTTTTTGCTCAGCAACATCAATTAGGTATCCAAGTTACATTGCAGAAATCTTGGTGACATTTTCACATTTCACTTTCATATCAATCAAACGCATCAATATCGAATTTCGGAACACAAATGTTTTCAATGCATTTCGGATGATCTTTAGGCCGGAATTGTCTCTCGTCACATGGGTCTAATCGGGACTATAATCCATAATCGATCTTAGCGCTGGTTCTTAATTTCATCGATTTCACTACGGAACAGTTATCGTATCTTATTAGCTTACGATAGAAATACCTTTACCGCTAATTCACTCTTTTACGGACCCCTAAGATGACAATGTAGACAAAGATATATCTTTGATTTTATCTTATCTAGACAAAGATATTACAACTATCTTTGTCTTTCGAAGAGACACCGCCGGCGCGATTTCCTTTGAAACAGTGCGTCAAAGAAATTATCATTTATAATATATAAATTATATAAATTTTTATATATAAATTTATATATAAATTTATCAAAGAAAAATCTGTTATTACTTTGGACCTTAGACTGAGCTCCAACGCGTTATGCTCCGATGAGGGGCAAGCATCAAGAATAATTCTCCAATTGACAACACGGTCGACCATATTAGCAGAAATTAGTGTGAGATCAATGATCGAAGTCCGAAGACCCACACGCGTGTGCTATTCGAAAGTTGGAGAATCGCCAGTGTTGCAGATATGAAGATCGTTGTCGTATATGAGGTCCAGGATCTTACAGCTTCTCTTGTCGGAGCGTCTTGTACCCCAGATTACTATCTGGGGTAACTATTAAAATCGCCGCTAACTACACGGTAATCTCCATTGGTACCGTTAATAAATACTTCAAGCTAGTGGAGAGTGAAGGAGTGTCGACGCGAGTTTCTACGTACACAGACCTTACGTACAATCTTCTCCTATTGAATACAAACTCGACAACGATAAGATTGCAGGAGTATTGAGACATCAAAATGCCTGCAGTGAGGTTATTCTTGGCAATTACATACGCCTTCGATGGAGAAAGCTTAGGTGTCTGAAATATGGAGAGCCCAGATTCCTGGCATCTATGTATGGTTCGCTCAACAACGCAATGTTGTCTTCGCCATTTATAAAAAAATTGTAAAAATTCGTGTTGGCAATCACGACTGCGATCGACATTACATTGGATGATCTTTAGGCCAGAATTGTTTCTCGTCATATGGGTCTAATTGAGACTATAATCCATAATCAATCTTAGCGCTGGTTCTTAATTTCATCGATTTCACTACGGAACAGTTACTGGAAGTCGCAGGTTGACGGGCGTCACGATTCGCATTATATTTATGATTACGGGACACACAATTCAAGCATCTAGCTGCAAATATTTATGGACGCACAGAAGATATACATACGGGGATCTCCGAAGTGCACTTGGTTCTCGTATGGCCGAATTGCATTTGTAACACTGCAGGTATGGTGAGAAATCCTCCTCATGTACACTGATAATAAATATTAATCCTACCTATCTCTTTAATTTTGTTCCAGACGGGTAGTGCTACGATCAAAACAGCGTTGTACAATTTATCATTTCTATTCTTGCGCAAAAATCGAATCTTTAAAAATCTTCCTCAGTAGAAATGAGTCCCTCCAGGGGTTCCTTTTATTTGATTAGTATAGATGTTTGACCAGTATTTGATTAGTGTAGGTATATCATCTGCGGCAGTCTCTCACAATGCCCTTTAGTATAATCATGGGCTTTAACCTTTTGGTCTCTTCCGCTCAAATCCTGTTTTCAGGTGCGTTAGCGCATTAGCAAAATTTGATCGCGCTGCTCTCTTGTGTCTAATTCGCTTGTTAATTTGTTGTTTGAGACCGGGTATATCCGAGATGAAGCAAATTTGTTATTTTTAAAGGAAACGCTCTTTCTACTTGCTTCCACTATTTCCTGCTGATTTTTTATTTGATCTGTAGTAGACACGATTATAGCAAGCTTGGAAGCACGTTTGTCAGGCCCTGTGGGTTTTCTTGCCACCTTGTCTGTCTCCGCATAGGAATAACGGCTTGGTGCTGCCTGAGAAAAAGAGTTTGCCGGAGCAACAGTGCGTATTTCATGCCAGACGGTTTCTTGAATCGTTTGCACTAGAGTATCATGAGTTTCAGGAGGTTTCTCGGGTGGCACGCCACCCACGGGAGCATTTTTAGCCAAGTATAATATTCGCAGTGAGCTCGAGGGCACGCTTTTTGTTGGCACTCGTGACGCTTCTGTGCTCCTAGATCTTCTGGGTGATTTCTACAGTTGCTTTCTAAATGGCAAACAAAGCAATTTGCAAAGCCAACACATCGGAGGTACCATCTATATTATCCTGTGTAGCAGGAAACTGTGTTTGTTCCGCATTCGGCGGAGCCGACACCGGATTTACCGGAGCATCTCGCTGATATAAGTCCGTAGTATGTTCCTGGGAAGTCAGGTCAAATTCAATGTTCCTGCTTGTGGGAGCCTTTTGCTCGAACATTTTCTTCATCATCTTCGCAGGGTCCTCGCAACAGCTCCTCGCCTTGCAAATGGATCAATAAGATTCGCGAACCGCTCACCACATGAAAACTTGCCCCCCTTCCGGAACACAAGGAGCAGCCTGCCTCCACTATGGAGGCAGGAAGGGATTCTCCACCTTTATCCAAGGGGGTACCCTCCTGAGGTGTATATCTTTTTACTTTTCGGCTTCCATGTTTTGAACCTACACCTAAACATTTACATCAAGTTTGCAGTTCGCCTGTAAGAAGGGACGATAACAATGCCCCAACTGCCAGCCGATATCCGAGATGGGCCCTTTAGGCTCCACGTCGGCCTTATCATCTTCAACCCAGTACTGAGGGCGCAGATCACAAACCACCCCTAGGAGTGTTTATCGACTCTCCAGTCTAGATCCGCGGTGTTCCGTGAAAACAGAGCCACGTCGTGAAGGATGTAGACATGAAGTCTACGCACCGCGGTCTTAACCGCGGTGGCAGGCTAAGACTTCGCCCTTGGAGGAGAAGCTGTATTGCGCCTGTTGGTCCACTTCCTGTGACGGGTTTCCCACGTCACTCGGCCCCTCTGGATCAAGGGTAGCATAGAGCCCACCAAGTCCAAGTTCCAAAGCTCCTTTTTTTGAGTCGATTGAGCCACGCCGCTGTCCGCTTTGGGATGCACGGCTATCGACGGGGTGGATTCCAATCCCGTGCCCTGGATAATCGGGTTCGTCGTTGGATTATTGGGCTTCTTTTTTTTTTCTTCTTAGTTCTCTGGAAGAAAGACGTGCGGCCCCTCGAGCAAGGGGTCGTTGGCAAGGGCCATCAATGTCCCTTGCACGTGTTCTTCAACCATACTTGGTTGGAGGATGGAGGCAGGTTTTCCTTGGATTGGCGGTTTCACTGGCTTACCTGTGATTCTGGCCGCCGTCCCCGCTTTCTTGTTCCTGTGTTCGCGTGTCCTGACTGAGCAGGAAGGCGCGTTAGCTGTGTGTGAGCCCCCACAGTTGGCACATGTTGGCGGGTCCTTTTTTGGCCGAAGGCAATCATTAGCTCTATGGGCTCCGCCGCACCTTACGCAGGCCAGGGGGCGGTGGCAGTTGGGCGGTGGTAGGAGTGGCGGAACTGCTAGCACTGAGATTTCGTAAATGGCCGGAGTGGCCGTCGCTTCACTCTCGCAAAGTAGATACATTCGGGTCGGCCCGATTTATACTTAATCTTAATTCTGGTTTCTGTACACTTTCATATCGATACATACGATACCTAGAATACACATTATATTAACTTTACAAAACAAAAATAATGACTACAATATTAAATACCAGTGATAATTACTAATAACAATAACAAGAGCGAGGATAAAATGGGTTGCTTACGTTTAGCGCGGCCGCGTTGAAAGTCTGAATTTAACCGTGTAGTAAAAATTAAAAGCAAATTCAGTGAAAATTTCTCTGAAAAATATAAATGTTTTTTTGTTTTAAACCCATACAGTCAAGTCAAGATCTTTGTACTATTTCTACGTCGCTTCAACACACTCTTAAACAATATCATTACAGCACATACACGCACGCATGCACGCATAATAGCTCATGGGACTTGGTGGAACTGAATCATTGAGATATCAAATGTATAATTATGCCTTTTAAACAAAGTATCCCGAGTTCGTTTCGTGGCTACATTAAATAATACATTTCTCAGTTAATATGAATGTAATAATAAAATTCAAGAAGAGTAAGTACATCAAATTGGCGAAATAAAAACCTTAGACTTCTTATTTCTTTTCTAATAACAGAATAGACCATTATTTAGTACGAAGTGAAATGTAATCTCCAAAACAACATATCCAGATAGCAAGAAATAAAGTAAAAACTTTTTGTATCAGAAACATTACGTTTGTCTGTGATTCTTTGGTACGACAATATATATTATTTAGAACAGTATTTACATACACTATTTCTGAAATAATACCGTAAAGTCTACGGTTACCTATTTAAGTACTTTTATTCGATTAAACTAAGCATTTTAAAGTTGAATCCACCATACTCCGCTCATGTACATACATAATATTCTTTTGTGATTATGTATCACTTAATCTAACAAAACATTTATTCATCGATAACATGGTTTAGGTACCTACTTGATTTTCAGACGTTATTGTTCGGTATCATCGGGTCATCATAGACACCAAACTAGAGCAAAAAAAAAAAAAAGATTATCATCTGTTCACAAAAGAGCAATATATAATACTGGCATTACATACAAAACCGGCCTACCATATACTTATATGTATAGACTTTCTGTGAAATTAGCACTATGTCCCACAAATATTACGAACCATATGAAAAAGTAGCAAAGGCTTGTGTTGACATTGATGTTCTATTTCAAATACAGGTGAGCCACATTACTACAAAGTATTTTGAGTACTCGTATGAAAGCTTTAAAGTAAAAGCTTTTTTAATCACGAATTACAATTATTACAATACAGTACTGTGTGTTGTCTTTTTTAATACATTTTCGAAATTAAATTCATTTGCTGTCTCTCTCTGCAAACGTTATCTGCAAAAGTATCACTTAGATAAATTCGAAAAAAATCAAACAAACTTCATAATCAAAACACTAACACATATAAAAAATGTACACTGGCTTTTAAAAAATATAAAATAATATTAGTTACGTATCACAACATAACAAATGGAAATATTTTAATAGAAAATTTAAACTAAGTAGGTAATTACCTATGCGTTGCATTATTTTATGTAGGTATTCGAATTATCTTCGTTGTTTGTTTAGCATCGACCATGCATCGACTTACGATTGATTGAATTCATTAGATAGGTAGCTTAGTTAATATTGTCAAAGTGAATTTCATTTTTCTCTTTTTATTTCGAAGCTGGTATAATTTTTTGTGAACAAAATTAATATTTTTCATTTTTAGTTTTTAGTCTTCTTTAGAAGTCAGAGTAATTTTTATTGCACGTTATGTTATATTTTAAAGAACTTATATATTCGTTGCTATATGGGTTATCAAGCTTTCACTGCTGGGATAAACGTAAATGGCTCCTATGCCATTCCCACCCGGATGCCACGAAACGGGAATGGATAAAATAAATTTTGAATCTATTGGAAATTTTATAAATAAAATTCTTTTTGAAAAGGAATATATATATAATGAAATTTAGCAACAAAAACAATACTAATTTTACAAATGAAAAGAAAACAGAAAAGTATAAAAAGTGGATGTGATAGTGTGGTGTGGAGTTTATCAAATTAAATATAAATACCTTTTACATTCACCTTTTAAATTATAATTTACATATGATTAAAAAACACTTTAACCATTGGCTTATATTAGATATTATTGTTCCATATTCATGTATTCCACTCTCGAACGATATCTTCAAATTTTAAGCAAACTTTTCATAATTCTTTAATTTTTCACATAAACCTCAACACTATTATTAGATATGTCTCGGTGAGGTGGCAAAATAAACATATAAGTATACTGTTCTAGGTACTATTCTTGGTTATGGAATTTTTGCGTTGATTATTTTCTTCACATCATGTTAATTTTTTCGACTTTTCCTGAACTATATCTGTTCGTTACATCGTCTTTGTTTTTATAATTAAATAGAATATAATCTAGAGGAAAAAAACCTTGTCCTCACTCCATCATATCCTTCCTTCCAATCCACGCTTTTGTTTTCTCATCTTTGTAGCCATTGATATTTATATATTTTTTTTTCAAATATAATATGCATATAATTATTGTATTCACAACTCTGAAAAGTGTAATACAGTGTTCCGTGGTTGTATTAAGAAAAATGCATCACAAAACCTGTGCAATATGTGGTTTAAGAGCTGGGCGGGCTAACGATAAAAAACATTTGTTTATGGCGAAATTTCCCTTAGACGACGACAGGTTACTACATATCCTTTCTTTTTATGATATGTATTGTCCCAATCTGCAGCGATGGAGTGAATACTATGGAGAACTGTATGAGAGTGGCGACTCCGTCTCTGATACTGAGAGCGATTCTAATGAATTGCCACACTCAGGCCAGGGACTGGAGGATCCCATTAGTATGAAAGAGATTGTGAAAGTGATAAGAAGTTTGAAATGTGGAAAGGCTGCGGGAATTGATGAGGTGACTGCTGAGATGATCAAGTATGGTGGTCCTAGGGTCTGGGATGCCTTCTGTGCACTCTGCAACCTTTGTTGGCAGAAGGGGGAGGTTCCAGAGGACTGGCGCACGGCAGTCATAGTACCTCTATATAAAGGGAAAGGTTCCTACCTAGACTGTGCGTGCTATAGGGCCATCAGCTTGGTCAGCTTAGCGAGTAAAGTCTATACTAAAGTATTGACTGAACGTATGAAAGGTGTTTCAGAAAGATATTTGTGGGAGGCGCAAGGTGGATTCACGAACGGTAGGGGTTGTATGGATCAGATTTTCTCGCTTCGCGTTATCGTGGGAAGGTTTCTGGCTTTAGGTCAGAAAGTTTTCTGCGCTTTCGTGGATCTAGAGAAAGCATTCGATAGAGTAGTGCGGAAGAAATTGTGGAGTCTTCTGCCTGAATATGGCGTGGAGGGCTCCTTACTGCAGGCTGTGAGGTCATTATATCGAGACCACAGAGCCTGTGTAAGGATAGACGGTGACATGTCGCCCTGGTTTGAAGTCTGTTCTGGTGTCAGACAGGGCTGCGTGATGTCTGCCTGGCTATTCGTGCTGTATTTGGACAGTTGCCTCCAGAGATTGAAAGGTAATATGAGTGGTATGGGATGTGGTGACACAGTAGTAAACTGCCTATTGTACGCTGACGATGCTGTGCTAATAGCACCATCAGAAGCAGAGTTGCAGACACTAGTCACGTGCATGAAAGAAGATTGTGAAGTAAAAGGATTGAAAATGAATGTGAACAAAACTAAGGTTCTGGTGTTTGAAAGAGAAGCGGAACAAACGAAATGTGTGATTAGTGTAAATGGAAAATGTCTAGAACAGGTGAATGAAATTGTGTACCTGGGGAGTGCGTTTTCGAGGGATGGAAGATGTGAGTTGGATGTGGAGAGACGGGTAGCAGCCGGCAATAAAGTGAACGGTGCTCTGTCCGCATTAGTGGGTAGTGTGAATATATCTAACACTGCTAAAATGGCCATCCACAATGCGGTGTTGGTGCCAACTTTGTTGTACGGCAGTGAGGCCTGGATATGCCCGAAATCGAGTGAAAGTATGATAAATGCTGTGGAGATGCGGTCTCTCAGAAATATGTGCGGTGTCACGCTTGCGGACAGGATAAGCAATGATGAGATACGCAGTATGACAGGGTTGCACAACAGTGTTATTGTAAAAATGAAGAAAGGAATGCTTAGATGGTTCGGGCACATGGAAAGAATGAGTGATGAAAGACTGACGAAGAAAATATACAGAGCAAAAGTGAGTGGTAAAAGAAGCCAAGGAAGACCAAGGCTGACTTATGAAGATCAAATAGCCAGAGTGTTAGCAGACGGAAATGTCAAAAGCACTCGCATACCTAGGCGAAAATGTGTGAGGAGAATGATGAGATTTGAGGAAGCGAAAGAGGTGTGTAAGGACCGCGACTCCTGGCGCTCCGTCCTCTCTGACTACCCCGTTGGGGATACAGCGTGAAGTTATGTTATGTTATGTTATTGTCCCAATACCTTTTTTTATGCCATTTATTTTAAGCCTTTCGTAAAATCTTAATTTATAACCAAGTACAATATTGCAGTTTATTATCGATGCTTACGTATATCGATAGACATTTTTAATTTTCAATATGTGAAGTGGTAATTGACGTAAAGAATACTTTGATATTATATCGAAATATTCTTTACGTCAGTACATTTATGGCGTAATTGTAATCATTTTTTAAATAAAATATCTGTTTAATGAGCTCAGTGTTTTAAGCTTGAAAGTAGAACAAACAAAATCTATTTTACCTTTTTAATATTAGGATTCTACTAAAATATCTTGTACCTCTTATTATTATTCACGGTATATATTTCTTTTGTTTACAGAATCCATCTTTACCATCAAGTTATAAATTAAACTTTAAAGCGAAAACCATGGCAGAGAAAAAATAACCCCGAAAATCTGTGTCAGAATGAATTAAGAATTACAGCTGCATTTCATCTTGATGTCATTATTAATTTTTTTTTTTGTTTAATTGTATAATCGTATACTTTTTGAGCTTAGCAGCCCATATTCTTAAAGGGATTATATTAAACATAAGAAAGAAACGAAACAAGTTAAAGATGTCGGTTCCTTAAAACGCTTCAATAAAATGTACCTATTTTAAATAAAAATTAAACATTACACTTAAGAGTTTTTATTTTTAAATAAATAATTTTTTTGCACATTAAAGTTTATTGCAAGTTAAACCTCATTCTATCGATAAAAATTTTCAACGCCAACGCCAAGACATCACTATCACTTTCGTAACGTTGGCAGTAGTTTACATTATTGTTGGTACTTGAGCTTAGTAGGCGTTTCATACAAATCTCTTTTTCATATCTATTTATGAAAATCCCGACTCTTAAACGTAGTGATTATATGCTCCTTGCTACAATCTGTATTGCACACCGTAACTCCAATAATTTTTTTTTTGAATATAACTTCTTGTTCTGATTACCAAATCAAACTACAATAGTATTTTTCCTTTGGGAAATAATAATTGTTAATATACGACCCTAATAAATCGATATACATCATCTAATAAAAAAGTGAGTGACAGGTAAACGAATGTATGAGCAGTGGTCATTGTTCTTTACATAAAATTCTGAAAAAGCATTTAAGAAGGAATATTTTGACATACTAAAATCTTATGGAAAATTAAGTGTAATTAAACTAAACAAGTAATTTTCCATAGCATTTTCTCTTCGAATTTTTTTATACCATAAGTGGAAAAGTAGTCTTAAAAACCTTGTAGCCCTAATTTAGCTTTATAATCGGTATCGTTTAACTCATCATTATGCCTGACCCTTAGCCTAAAAGGCCTTACTCACGGTGCAATCTAACTTTTGTTTCTTTTAAAACATTCATCCAAACATCTTTGTTTTGAAGTCGTAGAGGCGATCTAAACCCTCTTCCAAATGGATTTTTACAGTTCATGAGGTCGAATATTCTATCCAATATCGTAATATACTCAACTGTGGCTTCACTGCCAGCAAATACGGAATTGCCACTTTGTCTCATAAAATCCATGGCATCCGCCACTGAATTGCTGAGCACCTGAGCGGCTAATTTAACGCTCATTTTTTTATTAAAAAAATTTACGTGTGCCCCATACAGTTTATTCGCCAGACGTAATCCCTCTTCTTCTTGTATTTTATGTAATTCTTTTACGTATTTGAATTGTATTGGGCCATTATCAGAATTCAGTTCTGTTTCAGCACATACATTCCTTGATAATTTTAACATGTGTGGAGGATCGAAAAGGCAATAAATCTTGATATCCCGTGAGGGGTGTTTGAAAAAGGTGCACATTTCTGGCAATTTAAAGTTACAGCCCAAACATTCGTATGTTGAGACATTTGTTGCTGTCCCATCACATGTGAGTGATCTGATTATAACATTTATATCACTTAATAAGCGCACGGCTGCCAAAATCAATTGCGCTTGCACATTCGCACTGATTTTATTAATAAAGAAATAACCTATAGGGCATTTAAATCGTCCTGACAAAGAAACTATTTGGAAAACTAAGACTTCTGTAGCTAGTACTTCTGCGTCAGCTGATGCAATGCCTCCTAAGTCTACATAACCCCAGTGCTTGTCACTGTTCTTGTCATACGTAATTTGTGAGCGAATTGCCATCGCATCAAATATTAGCGCTATATTCCGAAGCGAATCATCATTTTCAACGGCACATTTAATGAATTCTAATACTTCACTCATGAAACCAACATTGCATTCGTTGGTGGCTAACATTTTTCGGAGAGTGGCTGGATGAGGTAAGGCAATATGATTCCTTAAAAATACATAAGCTTTTGCAGAGTAGTAATACAAAGAGAGAGCGAACTGTTTCATTTCAGCACTATATCTGATGCCTTTATTACTCTTGTCCGTGTTTATGTGTGTGTATATGTTTATTTATTTCTATACAATTATTTTTTAACACAGTTTGTACTTCATCGAAATTACTACATTTTCTTTTTATGATATCTAGTAGATTTTGGATTTTAAAATCACGTCTACGTAATTTTTGCATCAGAATTCTCATTTTTTGCTTTAGCAGTTCACTCTGCAAATCATTTTTTTCAGTTTGTACACTGGCGTCTTTCAATTTCAAGTTGCTTTTAGGTTGCACTTGATAAGATTTCTCAGCCAGAGGCTCTGCTGTTACGTTTATAAATTCCTGCTGAATACAAGGTTTCTTGGACGGAGGTTCTAGTGATAGCACAAGCTCGTCAGATTTGCTACTACAGGGTATCTGAATATCACATAATACTCCTATCTTCTTTGTTGCTGGCTGTAACAGAGATCATCAGGTCAGATAAGTATACTCACTTCTATGATCACGACGAATACTGAGGTAGGTATCTTAGTACACAAAATAATTGACTCATCTTTTGAATGCGGCCTTAAGATTTTAAGCTACTAACGATTTTAATCGATAGATATTGACGAATAGTAACCAATTTCAAAAGGTTTTGTTTTATTAGTTTTTGAGAAATATACATTTTAATTTTCCATACAAAATAAAAAAATCAAACATTTTCTGGTTTCGCACACCAACGGAAAGGGGGGACGGGGGGCGAAGCCCCCCACCTGGGGGGCCTCAACAATTTAAAACACAGAAATCCTTACTATTTAAGTTGTTTAGGCTAAGTTAAATTTTTTTTTCCCGAGCGGAGCGAGGGTCGCATCCTAGAAAGAGTTGGCCTCAGGAGTACTAAATATACCCCGAAAATAGTGTTTTTAGTACCCAAATAACCTCAAAATTTGGAATTTAAATTTAAAAAAAAGAAATTGCGCTCAAAATTTCCTTTAAAATAGGTTATAATTCATCAATATCTATCGATTAAATTCGTTAATAACATAAAAATCTTAAGGCCGAATTCAAAAGACTCCCCAAATAATTTGCAAAGGGAGACTGACTGATGTAAAGATCGAGTAAAACGGGTTAAAAATGTACGACGAAATTAAGTCTCAAATTGACAGAATGACGAAATGATTAGGGAACCAAGTATGAAACTACTGGGCCCTGGTCACAGTTTGAATAGGGCCCAATAGCCCCCTAACCCACTTTTAAAGGCCCAAACGACATGTTATTATAATAACATACAGGCACACGGAAGAACGAACACCGAATTCTCACATTAGGGCACCTTTTTACCTACAATCAGATATAAAATCCTACAAAATTACTTACCAGCAAAAAAACGGAGGGCACTGCATCACATTTTAATACTGGTCGTGATAAACAAGCAACAAAATCTTGAGCTTTAAAATGTTACATGAGCTACATACAACTGATGCTTCGGTCAGTTTTCGGGTAGAGCTCATGGGTATAATATTGGGTCCTTACATATGAAATTAGCGTTTTGTCGTACTGACCACTTTGATCTGAAATATCTCCTCTTTGGTTAAGAATTCCAAATTCAAATTTATAAATTCATTTAGCTGGTACATTTGAGTTTTGAAAACAGTCATTCATTTGTTTTTTCCTCATTATTTTTTTCTTTGGCGTCGCTTATTACCGCACAATGGAAAACATGAAATATCGGTATATTTACGAGTACGAGTTCTACCGTGGCACCAGTGCTGCAGAAACAGCTCGAAGGATTAATGATGTGTACGGCGCTGGTGTCGCAAAAGAAAGCACGGTACATTTTTGGTTTCAACGTTTTCGTTCTGGAAATTTCGACCTTGAGAAGCAACCCCGTGGACGGCCGGAGACCAAAGTGGAAAATGAAGAATTAAAGGCTATTGTGGAAGCGGATCCATCACAAAGCACTTCAGAGATAGCTGCAGGCTTCGGGGTAAGTGACAAAACTATATTAATCCACTTGAAGCAAATCGGGAAAGTAAAAAAACTTGAACGATGGGTACCTCATGAATTGAGTGAATCGAACTTGCAAACACGCGTCGACTGCTGTGTTACTTTGCTCAACCGACACAATAATGAAGGGATTTTAAATCGAATCATTACTTGTGATGAAAAGTGGATACTGTACGATAATCGGAAGCTCTCGTCGCAATGGCTGAACCCTGGAGACCCAGCCAAATCCTGCCCTAAACGAAAATTGACTCAGAAAAAGTTACTTGTGAGTGTTTGGTGGACTAGCGCCGGTGTCGTTCACTACAGCTTTCTAAAATCTGGCCAAACGATTACGGCAGATATCTATTGTCAGCAACTGCAAACCATGAAGGAAGAACTAGCTGCTAAACAACCGAGATTGGTCAATCGCTCTAGGCCACTGCTGCTTCACGACAACGCAAGACCACACACTGCACAACAAACAACCACTAAGTTAGATGAGCTACAACTGAAATGTCTGCGACATCCACCGTACTCCCCGGATCTTGCTCCAACAGATTACCATTTTTTCCGGAATTCGGACAACTTCTTACAAGGAAAAAAATTCAACTCCGATGCGGCAGTCCAAACCGCCTTCAAAGAGTTTATTGATTCTCGCCCCCATGGTTTTTTTAGTAAAGGGATCAATGAACTACCTATGAGATGGAAAAAGTGCATAGATAACAACGGTGCATACTTTGATTAATTAAATATATTTTACAAAGAAAAAATTGACTTTATATTCCTCCCGTACAAAACGCCAATTTCATATGTAAGGACCCAATATTTATCCATATTGCCCTAACATTAGGATCTTTAGGAAATCTGAAATTGAAACAAAGTTATTTTAATAGAGAAAGGAATAAACATTGCATAGGTATTTAAGTTATTTGTTCTTGAACTAGGATTTGATAGTCATGCATGGTCACCGTAATTCTTCACTAACAAATTATGTTTAAAACCTGTGAAAAGATAAACCACAATCAGGATAATACTCGCTTCCGCAAGCCTCCACGACACAAATTCTCCCCATTTTAACTAAAATTCTTCAAAAATATCAAGAAATCAAAAAACACTCCGCCATTAACGTCCGAGTCGGCGATTTCATGTGGGGTAGTCAGGTCAGGTGTCCGTATTTCATACAAATAAAAGAAAACCTATACGCCAATCGCAAAATTTTTGCGTTAATAAGGCTTTACACGTAGCAACAAATAATATTGCTTTAACATGTCGGTAATAAATTATTATTTATATTTAGAAACATTTTAGAAGTAAATGTTTTTACTTCATTACATTACATCAATCGCATATTTTTCTACAAACAACGAAAGGATTGAAATCGACTTAACTCTGGCAACTCTAAGTCACTGTTAGAACGGACACAGCGTTCAGTGGTTGCCCTCTCACTCGGCTTCATTTTTATTTTGCGCGCAACAAGACTCTTACGACCTTAGCATAAGGTTTTATTTTCGCACTAATTATTGAATACGGCTTTACTCACGTATAATCGGTATAGGTACCGACTAGTTTCGGACCTATTGGAGGTCCATCATCAGGGTGAGTGGGATGAGTTCGCGGCCGCGCCCCGTCTCGCACTGCGCGCCTGAGCTCGCAACGCGCGGCTTGACAGGGCGGGGGGCGCGGGGTGCGCCGGCGATGGTGACGAACTCGTCGAGACCGATGCGTTTATGTCAATATTGGTGTTTACGGGCGCACAAAATGTACTCACGATGTCCACTACATACTCGTCAGCACTATCATTCCTATTCCGCATTGCGTTTAACAACACGGGTTTCCAAGTAAGCGGCAGGGCCCATCCTTTGTCTCTATTAAAATTAGGCCGGCGGTCAATTTCGATGGCTTCAAGGAGCTTGCGTGATACAAAGTTCTTTTCGCGAGCCAACACTTTCACCTTATCGAACCTAATATAATGTTCAATAATTAGTGCGTTAATAATGTCTCCGAAAGTTTTAATAATTTAATTAAGGTTTTATTTTCTTTATTTTAGCTGCAAGATGCACAGATAGAGCTCATTCCTGTTGTACGTAGTACTTATTACTTCCATGTGTATAATGAATTCGTTGGTTATTTACGTGACAGCCATTGTTCTGTTATTTACTTATATGATGTTGAGGTTGCCTGCTGCAGAGTTATATGCGCAGTGTTGGGGAGGAACGTAAAGAATATATTTTACTTAATAAATACTTGTGTTGTGTACTCATCTTGTGTATGTGTAACTAAAAACCAAATATCTACCCTTCCGTGTCTCAATATGATAACAGTTTACCGAAGAATGAAGTAAGAAGGGAAATGTGGTTGGACGTTGTTCTGGTGTTGAAAAAAAATAACTTTAAATCTATAAACTCCGTCGCGTGTACACTTCACTAAAAACCAGAATTTTTTACGTTATGGTTGTTCTATAATTTAATTAAATGAAAATAATTTGTTTTATTTAAATTGTTTTATTTACTAAAATTAACCGAAAAACAAGCTATAGGTTCCATAGTTCTTAATTCGCTTATGTATTTAGCATTTATTTAGTATTTAGTATTTATTTAGTATTTATTCGCTTAAGTATTTATTTCATTTACTTATAAGTATCATAATATGAAAAAATTAAAAGATAACATTCACGTAGACATAAGAATAAAAAAAAATGAACAAAACGAAAGAAAGAGAAAGAACAAACAGATCATAACCAAGAAGTTAAAGAGATCCGCGCGCTTATTACCTGACTTGCAGTCAGCATGCGACAGCCAAATATCGCGCGATATCCCATTCCTTCCCTTTCTATTTTAGGCTTACATCATATATTTTTTTCAATATAACAATTCGTGACGTGTGAAAGACGATACCTGTAAGTGGTTTTGTGGATATTTTAGTTGTTCGATATAATGAATGTATTATGGTCACTTAAATAGACAGTGATAAAAAGTCTTCGTAGTGAACATCTTGCTCAGCTCGCATTTTACTCTATCTACGTTTCACACTGGTATATATTACGTATTTGATCTGTTTACAATTCTGTGTTCATCTCACAAAGTTCATCTTGTGTTCACCACATACTTTTATTAATTTGTGTTTTCACCACGTGTTCACTCCAATGACTAAGGAAACTAAAGGACATGGCATGTTGATCTGTAGCAACATTTAATTATATATATTCTAACGTATAGCATTCAAACGTAGCGTTGTCTCTTTTTGACTTATGGCTTCTTGTGTGTGTAAGAGAAAACAACAGTAGTTTTCTCAGAGTAATTTTTTTATGTGACATCATCGCAATGTGAAAACGTGCCGGTCCGCCATTTTTTGCGACACGCTGACAAGTAGACGAAGTGTCAAAACATATTAACGAATTTAATATTTTTTAATGTTTTTATGATTTTGTTCTTGATATTGGAATTCTTTTGTTAAAAAAGAAGCTAGCATAATGCCACAATAATTCCTAAGTGTAGTGTGTTAAGATGTGGCTCGAGGACAAGCAATAATCAACTAAATTTATCATAGCACCGGTACGTAACCAAAATTCATTAATTTAGTCTGATGTCGTATATATTTCCATCGTAATTACTGTGTTTCTTAGTTTACTGTATTATAGTCATATATATTTTTAGTTATTGGCAGTTTTTATTCATATAATACAGTAAATTACTTCATGTCAATTTTTATTGTTATTGCAGTTAGGGCTGTCCATGTGTATAAAAAAAATATCGATAAATACAGGTATCACGTTTATATGTCGTAATTATCTCGTTTCAGATTACCATCAAGTATTATTAGAGGAAAAGAATGGCTTGATATAATCGGAAAAGAAATATTTTATGAGACCAAAAGAGTTTATAGTGGTTTTATTAATAACTCAGATGTAATACAATTTGAAGAATCCTTTAAAAGACTTTAAGAGCAGAAGTAAGAGACGATGGTGTCGGAAACTATTCCTACGGAACAAATAACCATTTTAATTTACTCTAGTAAGTGGATCCTGCGAAAACAATCAATAATTTCACAGAAAGAAGTTTTTTCTTCACGTACCAAAAAAACAACAGCGATTTACATGATGAGTACAATAACTGCTTAAATTTGAATCTCAGTCTCAGTTCATTCAAAAAGTATAAAAATTGTGCTATTTAGTTAGCTAGATTTATTTATTTTGTGAATGTGTTATTAAAAAATGTATGTACTTAATATAATTATTATTTTACAAATAGTAATATTAACAGTTTCATTTTTCAAACTCGGTAAAAATAATATGTTACTGTACATTAGATATGACTAGTCAGACATTGGTCACCCTTATAGTCCCTAGCAATTTAGTATCTTAACTTTAAAAGATTTATATTTATTCAAAACGCCAGTCTGTTGTGGATTTTTTACGCTAAAAATTTTATAAACTGTATAATATTACCTATTTCTTCATAATGTAAAAAAATTAAATTTGTTTATTTGTAGGGGATAACTTCTGGACTTACTAAACTGAATTTGAGAATTCTTTGATTAAGATAAGTCCACAGTGTTCTATTCCTAATAGAAATGTTATTCCCAATTACTGTGGTAAGGCCACTAATTTTTAGTAAAATTAATTATTCTGGTCTAGTATTTAGTTTATCAAAGTGCTATAGTACACTATGGCTATTATAGATTTGGTCGGTCCGTATGTATGTTTCCTATAGCATTTAGATAAAATTTCACCATCATCACCTCTAGAAGAAGTAACGTTCTGCATCTAAAGAAAAGAAAAGCATTAACATTTATCAAAGCGTTTCATAAAAATATGGGTTTCTTTTAAAAAACAATTTTATTTCTGTAATAATCATGGACGTACTATTAAGTATTACAAAAAGAGGTATGTAATTTGTTTGTACGTAGAGTTCATTCAAGGTTCCATACAAAAATGATTGCACCCCTTTCTATCCTTGAAGGCGCATGTTGCTATTGTTACTAATAACACCTTAAAATCGCCTTAAGCGCAGATTCTAATTATATGCCGACAGTATCGAACTACGCTGACCGCTGTTTCCAGTTTGAACAATATTTCAGTACTTTTGTATAAATATATGTCGTAAAATCCAAAAAAACCCTCCCTTTTTCTGAAGACATTATGCAAAATAATTGTCATTTTAATACGCTTTCTTATATTTCAATACTTATTCTAAAACAAAACTTCTTTCAACAACTGACCTAACGACATCTACATAGTAGACATTTGGGACATCACTAATCGGAAGCCATTATATGCGACAGTTGAGGTCTAGGTATGCACGTTTATTTTGTACTTGTTTCATGTCCTTTGTCATTGGTTCACTCTATGTTATGTTTATAGTCTGTGATTCATTCAAATTTTTTTACTGTTGTTACTTCTACTTGTAGTTGTTATTAGTTTTTCATTTTAGTGAAACGTTTCATTATTGAAATTTAGTAGTGTTTTATTGGAAACGTAGATATTAATACAATTTACACTTATATTTATGGAATAGGTTATTATCAAATAATAGCCTAAATTCTGAAAATAAGAATATTTGTGTCAGTGAAAGTTCCCACTCACTCGACTATACTTTGCCAAATATAATGTTAAATCGTCGTACACTTCTCAAATTTTTGAATAAGAGCAGTTTTTTCTATAACAAAAATATAAGGTAATCTCTGTTCAAGTTTTATTTGCTTATTTGAAGTCAATTTCAACTACTTACGTACCTATCATTAATTTAATGAAGTGAAATTCTTTATTTTATTAGGTAGAATTAGAAGAATCATATTATTAAAAAATATAATGACTGTACAATATAATACACACAGCTTGTCCTATACCTTAAGTAGCTAAAAATTTTTCTTTATATCAACAAAATACAAACAAAAAATGAAAGATGTAAATATTATCTACCTACCTAGTATATGTATTCTTGTTTCCTACATCAATTTCAAATCTAAAATAGTCACCAAAACGCTGGTTCAATATGTAATCAATGTTCTAAGTTCAAATTATTATGTTACATATTATGTTCCAAAAAACTGTTTGATTGTTATTATATTACTTTTCATTTATTTGTCATAGGTATTGTAAAAAATATTACACAGACATTACATATAATTTGCAAGTCACAAAAGTCTCAACACTTAGTCACAAGACATGCAAATGTAGATGTTTAGCATTAGATACATAATACAGATTTAAAAACAACAAAAATAGGTATAATCAAATCATATATCCTACTGTAAATATATTTCAGTTTAATGTCAAGATATATTGTAGCTATATTTATAATAATGTCAAAATAAAATATTAATTTGTATCATATTCATCAAGTCCAATTATTTTCTGTTCTTAAAAATAGATTACTTAATATATTGTATCTTCTGATAAATTCAGTAAGGGTTCACTGCCAAAAATTCTGTTACTGAGTAGAAAGATCTGATTTTCTAAACTGACTGTTGATTTCATTTGGTGATTTGTTAAATATTTTATCAATAATAGTGTAAAATTTTTTATATAAAGAGTTATCCGATGCTTTTGAGACAATTCTGTAACAATTTCTTCTCACATATACTTCAGAAGCGATTGTAAATACATTTTCATTTGCTTTATTGAAGCATCTTTATTCTAATATGTACTTTCAGAGCAATGGAAGAAACCCTAATTTTTTTTTAAATGTTTTACATCATTCCTATGGAGGAATACCACTATTGGCTTTTACACAATTTTACACATGTTTTTATGTGATAGAAGCTCTGTTAACACTGATTGAATTTTACCCTAACAACATCCTCCTCATCTCAGTATATTTTATATATCACATAACCATAGTAAGCTGCTAGTAGTGCTTTGAAATGTTGTTTATCTTAATGTTAGAAAGACATTATGTAGACATACCTATTAATTTTATTACAGATTTTATAAATAACTAAGCTTTCCCTTTACTAGATTATTATCTTATGATATTCCTAGAAATGGTGTCTGCTCCACTTCTGATAAATGTCGATCTTTGTAATTAATATTCATTTTTCTTTCTTTGTAGTTCTAACATTTAAAAAAAGTAATTTAAAAAATTAAACTACCTTCATAAATAAAAAACACTGAAAATGAACTTTTCAGTTTTTTATTAATGAATATTATGAATAACTATCCTTTTCTAATCAAAACTCAAGTACAATTGAAATAACTTTTTAAATACGATACACATATCTATAATTAACACGTTGACTGCCATGGCAATTTTCAGAATTCCGGTCTAAAAACCCAAACCATGAAAATATTCTTTTACTTCTTGATTTTGAATAAATTTTTTATAATTATATTTTCTGTTCATTTATTAATAAATTTTCTGTTCATGTAAGCCAGCATTGAATTTTTGTTCTCTTCCCAGAAGCCATTATCCATAATAGCACTGATATACTACGAGTTTAATTGTAGTTGCACGAATATGACAAGTAAACACACTACGAGATAACTCGTAGTCGGCGTCCTAGCAAAGCACGCAATCTATGAGTTATCTCGTAGTTGGCAGTCAATGTGTTAAATAATTATATTATAATTATATAAATAAATTTGACAGTTACTGAAGTTAGTGTTAAGCCTACCAAACTAATAGACTTTCTGTTGTTGCACATTGATATGGCACCGACTTTGATAACTGTCAAATTTAATTGATACACTGATAGACACAACTCTCTATCTCAAAAATTACGGAACACTTATTATGAAATTTGGCACACATGTTTAGAAGCTGGTAGAGACTAACATATACAAAAACTGTGCAATCTGAAGATATTACATACATACCGGTCGAATTCATAACCTTTTTTTTGAAGTCGATAAAAAAGAAAGATTTTAATTTCATTTTTATTCACTTGTAACTTATTCTTGCCAAGCGGTTGAATGATTGTTTGGATTGGATTATCAGTATTCATTATATTATACTCTGTATCATTTATATTTTTTTAATATTATGATTATGGATATGTCATCAGCGAATATATTTTAAAATCTTCCAAACCATTTATGTTTAGAAGAACTTTACATGTCTGCTTTTTTTAATTTTTTTGTTGACTATTATGAAATTACATTGTACTTTAAATGTTATTTGCTAACATTAGCAAATACTACTACATACCAGCGTTAATGACAATTTGTTTTTTTCTTTAAAGACTTTCAAATAAGAATAAATAACTACCAAGTTCTAATTTAAACCAAAAGTTGTTTTTGGCTAAAACGGACTTCATTAAGTGTAACTTTTAAATCTTGAGTGCTGGGGAGCATTATAATGAAACATTATAACAGAAGCAATGAATTCCTTCTAATTCTATTATAAACATAGGAATGAGTTATCAAAGACAGCACGATTTAATGCAGACCCTGTATCTCCCCTAACTAAGCTTAATACACACATCAAAAGAGTAGGGATCGAGTACATTTTTAACTATAAAAATTATCCAATTAATATTTATCACTAGTCTTCCAGACTGGCTTCTTATTGTAATTCCTATGTTTAAGTTAACAATTTATCCCTATATTTTGTAAAAATTAAGAAAAATGCAATTTTTGCAAATTGTAGGAAATTAACCTAAGTTAATGTCGTCAATTAAAAGCCAAAAAAAGGCAAAAATGAGAATTTTTTAAATTTTTATTGTAAAGATAAAAAAAATTAATAATCTGTGTTTCCACCATTGACACGAATCACACAATCACAGGGGCGATTTGGCATGCTTAAAATCAGTTCATCAAAATCACTTTGAAAAATGGCCGCCCACGTTCTTTCTAACAAGTCAAAAAGTTGTTGTGGGGTATGCATGGCATTCATACTCGGCAGAGCTCTTCTTTGAAGCATATCCCATGCGTGCTCAATTGGGTTGGTCTGGCGATTGAGCAGGCCACGGCAGAACGTTGATGCGAGCATCGGCAAGAGTGCATGTTACAACTAGCCGTGTGTGGATGTGCATTAGTCGAAACGAATCATCTAACCGGCTTCGCAAAGGGATGATCACTTCTGAAACAATCCTCTCCGCATAAATCAGAGCATTGAGGTTGCCCGAGATCTAAATGAGATCGGTTCTTCCACCGATTCAAATACCGGCCCAAACCATTATTGTTCTCCCTTCATATGAATGAACTTCCTGACAAAATTTCAAACGTTCTAGACGTCCAGAGGTCCTCCAAACTCGAGTACGTCTTGTTTCCGGCCTCATACCGACACGAGATTCATCGGAAAAGCAAACACAACGCCAGTCCTCATCCTCCCAATTTCTGTGCTCGCGAGCCTATTGTAAACGTGCCTTATGATAGCAGGGTGCGATAGGCGGAACTCTCAGCGCCCTTCGGGAACGCAGACCCACTTCACGTATACGATTTCGGATGCCTTGGTCGCTTATCAGCAAGCCTGAAGAGCTGTGGAGCCCCATAGCCAACATCGTGGCGGTCATGGTACGATTCCGTCGAGCAGTATTTTGGATGTACCGGTCCTGTTTGCGAGTCGCGATGCGGGATCGTCCTCTATGTCGCTCGGCCACGCTGCCCGTAATACGATAGCGTGTCCAGAGATGGCTTATGACGCTCTGTGTAGTGCCATGAGCGACAGCCACAGTACGTTGCCTGGAACCAGCTTGCAACATTCCGACGGCTCTCATGATCTCTTCTCGTGTCAAATGATATTGACGCGCTCCATATCGATGTAATTTTTTTCAGTTCCGATGCAGAAATTGTAATGGTTTTGTAAAAACGCTATTACACACTTTTATAGGAATCCTGATTGACAGCTGATTTTCTATTTTTAATCAAAATTTAAAGAAAATTCTTTTTTCAAATAATGAAAATCACTAAAAAGAATCAATAACGATCCTAAAAAGTTAAAATAATAATTTTCAATTGCGGCGATACTCTAAAACGTACTTGATCCCTAGACACTTTTGATGTGTGTACTTAGAGTTGAATGACGCCACTCGGGGGAACCCGACAGCCCATCTGCGGCCTGGCAGACGTCCCCACCTGCAAGAATTATACTTGTACTATAGTTGCCCTACAATAAATACTTATGAGTATCCAGTAAGAACTACAAACCAATATGGAAGAAGTCCTTTCTTAAATTATCCGGGAATGAAACTTGCGATCCACTGCACTAAGGAGCCATTCAATAAACTTGCAGTTAAATGTTAATACTTATTCAAATTATATTGCAGAATGTCCACTAACGCATTTATTCCAAAGAAAGAAAATGAGACATTCCATGATACCTTACCTAGTGTCATCGAAACCCTCACTACGAGTACGAAATTTTCAGAATTGTCAGAAGTTGCGAAATGGATAAAAGTGGTTAGTATAAATAATGTCTGTTTCAAGTTCAAACCTATTGATATGAGAGCGCATTGGAATAACTCCAGCCTATCGAGTAACAAGTTAAAATGGATTTAAAGTGTTGGTACTTACAGAATTAATGATAGAAATCATTGTGTGCCAGCGCGAAACACATAGCATATATTTTTTATACCCTCACTTCCAGTAAATTTTTTGTACCGTTAACGTACTTATAAAGTAACAGCTTAAAATTATTGCTACAAATTAGCATGCATAAAATTATATAAAAAAACGTTGGTGTGCGTCATTCAATCTTCCTGCAATGTTTCGGCACACCAACTTTTATTGTCTATTTTTTGGCACATTCATGTACCTATTGAGTAACAGCTCCAAATTAAGACTAAATGAGAATGTATACTTTTTCTGTGAGAAAATATATAACGGAAGTGAGGTTATAAAGAATATATGCTTTCGATTGCGCGCTGGCACGCAATGATTTCTGTCATTAATTCTGTAAGTATTAACATTTTAAATCCATTTTAACCTGTTACTCAATAGGCTGGAGTTATTGCAATGCACTCTCATTCTTTCTTCTATTATTGCATATTATTGCATTCACTCTCATTCTCATATTTGCCAGAAAGGATTACAATTCTTTTTTTTACCTACAACATACATGCTTCAACAAGACATGTTTAAATACTTAAAATAGTTTTGACATAAATTGCTACAATAAATTTTGTTTCTGAAGTTTATTGTTATAAATTTACACAAAATTTACATTTTTATCCAAAAAGACATTAAAAAAATATTTTGTTACCTTTTTAGCAAATGGATTGAAAGCCTAAACAATATTTTATAATAGCAAAAAGTTGTTTTTAATATAGGTATGTTTGTTAAATGCAGGTCCTGGACTACAATTTAACTGGCGGGAAAAAAGTAAGAGGCTTAACAGCAGTAATGGCCTATGAAATGTTAGAAAAACCGGAAAATATTAATGAAGATTCATTAAGATTAGCATGTGTTATGGGTTGGTGTATAGAAATGGTAAGTGCAATTAGACAGCAATTCAAATTAGCCAGTTGCCATTTTCATGTTCAACTGTTCTTTAAAATAAACTATCATATAATGCTTACAGCTACTTATAATGCTTAGTGTTGGGCAAAATGCAGTACAATTAAAATTGCGATTGTTTATTACATTTTGCCCAACACTACTGTCGTCGCTCCGAATGGGCAAGACCTGCTCACGACGTTTTAATATTACGTGTAATAAAATAAGTTTAATTCATTAAAAATCCATTTTAAATGTATATTTTGCAGTCTTATAATAATCCGAGCATAATTTTTTTAAATTATTTATTGTAAAAGTATTACATAAGTATATTAAATATGAAATGAAACAATGAACAAGCGTCAAATTGAAAGTGAGCAAGGTGTGGTCCTCAGAGCCCCGGGTGAGTGTAACATAGTGATTGTTTCGAACGTTCAATTTAATACTTGCATAGATATTGTTGCATTACAATAGTACGTATAAATTCATGAGACCAAAATAATTTTTCAGCGTTTACTCATATAAGGATCATTTACATAACAAGAAAAAATTTTTTGATATAAAGTACTTTAAAGGCAATTTTCAAAATAAATATTATTTTATGTAGTTTAACCCTGGTACACGTTGACTTTGAAACTATGGTTGGTAGAGGTAAGAACGACTAACTCTATATGACCGTTTGGCTGAAAATGCGTCTATATGACTTCAAAAGCATGAAAATGGCGCTAGTGAGTCATTAGGGCATCTGAACTTAGCGGTGGTAGTATGCTGAGTGTAAATAAAATTATTTATATTAGAGTAATTAATAAAAACATCGTAAATAACAGATTAATTCATGACATAGCCAAGTAAGGATTTAGATATATCAAATAAGGATATAGATATTTAGATATCTTTTTAAAAACACTTAATATTAGTACACTGCAGCACTCCTTTTGGCATTTCAGTGCCATCTTAATTTAATGCAATTTGAGGGATACTTTTGTACACAGTAAAATTACCCCTTACTCTCCATATATATTTCAATATATTTCTCTAGATACGTGTATGCTTGTATATTAGATAGCTAGGCTCCGCAGTTTTCCCCTATTCAAATTCTATCACATTCAGGAATGCGGTGTTGATTGACTCTTGAAGGTACACTAATTACTGTAGGTAGTGTAGTTTAAAATCGGATTTATAATAAAAAAGTTATCGACCAAAAAATGTAAAAAAGTTACAACAGTGCGTTCGGTTTCAAAATTTAAGCGGCAACTCCCCCACTTTTTAAGTGGAAAAGATGTGTAACTACGTCCCCCACCTACCTTAAAAATTTTTGGACTAACATTTTTAAGATAGGTATTTTTATACACCGCGTGGTGGAAAGGTGGATAACGAAGGAGTGAGAGTGAGCCTGTGGAGTAGTGTAATTGGGGTGGGCAAAGCGACAGAAAAAAGAAAATTTTGGAAAAGTCCAGTGGATTAGCCGCAAATTGCCATTTGCGGTTTGCCGCGGACTTGCCTAACTTTGAGCACCTCCAGTTTATGAACGCGATAGGTGACCTACTTGGATTTTTTGATTTGGAGACAACATTCAAGAGCAATTAAACGTGTAAGTTTGAACATTTTTGGACGGATATAAATGCGTAGAATATATGGTGGGGCAGCAAGAAGACGGATAGTAGAGGAGAGGTATTGGAAGGAGCTCTGGTGGAGATGGGTATGGAAGTGTTAAACCGGGGAGTGGAGCCGACGTTTGATGTAATTAGGGGAGGCAGAAGATTTTCCAGTTGTGTAGATGTGACGACATGCTCCACTGACATGCTTTGTCGGATGGAAAGTGGATGAATCCGTCACCTGCTCGGACCACAGGGCAATCCTGTTCGAAATTGAATTAAAAAAAGTAAGGGAATCGATATAAAAAGGACGACGAGATGTATAATACCAAAAAGGCAAATTGGGGAGAATTTAAGAAGAAGTTAGGACGAGAATGGGAGAGGGAGGGGATTGGTGAAGACAATAGAGGAAGAATAAAAAATGTGGGTGAATTAGAAATGGTAACTGACAAAATATTGGTCGGAATAAAAACTACGTGCGAGGATACAATCAAGAAGGTAGAGAGTGTAAAACGAACGGGATTTCCTTGGTGAAACGAACAGCTGGACGGCTTAAAGAAGGAGATGAATAGGAGGAGAAGATTTGTTATGCGGCACCGGTCCGTAAAAGATGGGTAGTGGAGCAATATTTGTCAGCAAAAGAAGAATATCTGTATGAAGTAAGAAAGGCGAAACTGAAAGTTGAAAAAACTTATGTGGAAAGCAGGACAGGGAGACTATGTGGGGCGGGATTTGTAGGGTGATTGAAAGCACCACAGAGAGAGAGGAGGACCTCCCTCTAATAAAAAATGGGAAAGTGCTGGATGCGGAGGGCTCCGCCAGATTTCTAGTGAAGACCTTTTATCCGCAAGACTTGAAGGAGCTGGACAATCCAGAACACATCAAAGTTAGGAAAGAGGCTTCAAAAATAAATGAAGGGTCACATGATAATCCATGTGACCCACCATTTACTACGTGCCAACTGAGCAGCTCCCTCAGGAGTTTTAATCCCAAAAAGGCATCAGGGAGGGATGGTTTTACCCTCGACATCTGTGGGGCAGCTATATCCCTGCGCCCACATGTGTTTCTAAACCTCTTCAATAAATGCCTCGAATTGGCTCACTTCCCGGTGGCGTGGAAGGAGGGTGTGGGGATAGTGCTGCGGAAACCAGCAAAATCAACTTACAAGGACCAAGTTTATGGACCAATAGGATTGTTGCCGATATTAGGGAAAATACTAGGAAAAATGCTGATAGAAAGGGTAAGATGGCATGTCCTGCCAAGGCTTAGTAAGGCCCAGTACGGGTTCACACCACAGCGTAGTACGGAGGACTTCCTCTATGCCATGGCGAATTATATTAAGACTCAGATAATAAATAAGAAAATAGTCATACTGGTGTGACTTGACATAGAGAGGACCTTTGACAGCGCGTGGTGTCTCACAATTAGATGTCGACTGGCTGGTTTATCATGCCCGGTAAATTTAAGAACAATGCTGGACAGCTATCTTTCTAAGAGGAGTGTGCGAGTGAGATATGCCGGTGTACAATTGATGAGAGAGACAACGAAAGGATCTGTGCAAGGGTCTATAGGTGGCCTAACTTTATGGAATGTATTGTTGGACCCTCTATTGAAAGGGTTAGAAGGACGGGGAGACCACTGTCAGGCTTTTGCCGACGATGTTGTGCTGATTTTGTTTGGAGAAAACACAGCTGAGGTTCGGGGACAGGCCAATGAAACCTTTCAGTATGTTTGGGACTGGGGTATCCAAAACAAGCTGCGGTTTGCAGTGGTCGAACCAACCATAATGTATGCTGCGAGTACATGGATGCGATAGAGAAACAGTATGTGAGGAAACTGCTGAATGCGGTGCAGAGGAGATTTTTACTAAAGATGATCTAGGCATACAGAACTGTCTCCCTGAACTCGGCCCTGATACTGTCTGAGATTCTCTCTCTTGACCTAAGGATCCGCGAAGCGGTCCTGATGTATGAGGCCAGAAGGGAGTATTTTCCAGCGGTGTTGGGGGACCGAGAGATGGAGAGGTAGTTCGATGTACTAAAATTGCCTGATCCCGCGTTGAGGTTGGCGCTAGCATTCGAGTGCCTGGAAGAGGGTGGAGCGGACCTCCAGGGCGAGCAAGGTCTAGCCATCTTTATAGATGGCAGCCGGATCAAGGGGAAGGTAGGAGCAGCAATCTCTATCTGAAGAAATATCGCCAAAACCGGAACCGACCGAAAGCTCACACTGGGGGACTACTGCACGGTTTTTCAGGCCCAACTCCTGGCGCTGCCCGAAGCGGCGGAAATGGTATTAAAAGGTGGGGATCCTTTTTGCAGCGTTTTCAGCGGCTGTCTTTCGGCTTTGGAAGCGATAGTGGCAGGTACTTTCCTCCACCCCTTAGTGGTCAGGGCCCAGAACATAACAGAGATATCCAAATCCGGAAGGGTTATTAGACTGTTCTGGGTAAAGACTCACATGGAGGTGAGGGGGAAAGAGCGAGTGGATGAATTAGCGAAAGAGGCTACGTATAAGAAGACTAAGCCGATTTATGATTGGTGGCCGGCATCTTATGTAAAAAAGGTAATACGAAAGGACAGCATTGACAGGTGGAATGAGAGATATACGAAAGATGAAGTAGCGAGTGTGACGAATGTATTTTTTCCTAGTGCGGTAGCAGCCTATCCACTAGTCAGAAAGGTAAAAATAAAGTACCACTTGACTCAAGCCTTAACAGGGCACGGCGGGTTCTCCGCGTACCTGCACAGCTTCAGGTCCAAGGAGAGCCCGGCGTGCATCTGTGACGAAGGGCAGGGGGAAGAAGTCCTCCGTCTAATTCTAGACTGTCCTATTTTCGATGTAGCAAGATTCGAGCTTGAAATGAAGCTGGATATTAAGATAAAAATGAACAGTATAAATTTAATTATATCTGACAAATTTAGAAGAGGTGTGTTTATTAAATTATTGTGAGATGATAACTGAAAAGGCAAATGATAGAAATAGAACAGATAAAAATAAATAAGATATAAATATCTAAGTAGTAATTTGAGGTTAGTAGATACGTATATATTAAAGAGTTAAGTAGAGTAGTAACACGAAATGGAAATAGGAATCTGCAAGTTAAGAATAAAACAGTAAGTAAATAGAAAGAATAGATGTAAGGGTGTAACTATATGTTTAACATATAGTTAAAGTATTCCAAAATAAGTAGCTATAAATTACATTTAAGAATAAGATTCAAATAAATTGTAGATAAGAAATAGGCTGTAGGAGTACCCTCTTCGGAATTATGGTAATTTAAGGAATGTATGATAGTAATAAGTAGTCAATATAGGTAATAAATCAAGATGACAGTAGAGTAAATTAAGTAAGGAACACGTAAGTTAGTAACAATAAGATAAAAATTGTTTAGATTTAAGGACGGAAAGAATGATATATGGAATGAATAAGATCTAAAAGATAAAGCGAAAAAGCTCAAAAGCGAAACAAAATAAAAAAAAATAAAAAAATAACCTACTGCATGTCCTGTACATTTTAAACTATATTCTTTGCCACTACTGTAGATTCTATAAAAAATTTCAGTAGTATATTTTCATCGACATAATAATAATAACAGCAGATAATTTACTAGAATTTTCACTCTTCATTATTAATACTTGAAATACAGGTATATAAATAAGAAATGGATTTTTTTATAACAGCGGGCTGAGGCCAAACCAATTTTTAATAGATAAAGAAAGAGTATACAAAAAATTGTCTATATTTACAATATACTCAAGTATTGGGCTTAGGAAATTGTTTGTACATGTGGCCTTTATAAATTATATTATTAAACTCATGGTAGAATCGCGGCGGCCATTTTAAAAGAGAAAATGGCAGCAGGACACTATGCCAAAAGCTTTGAAATTCGAAGCCCTTTATTTATATTATACGATATACATATTACTTTATGAATCTTTATTTACAGTAACAAAAAGTACATACATACGTTAATATTTACATATGTACTTAAAACTACACATTATCTTAAATAATAGACTTCTTCAAAGTTGCCGCTTAGAAAGCTGTCATTGCTTAGTTACTTTATGTATTATGATAAATCGTCCTAGATTATGATTGCTCTATATAATCTTTTTTTTTTATTTCTGTAATGTTTTTGGTACAATATATAGGTAAGTAAATTGTAATAAATATGTCAATAAAATGTGTTTTTTTTTAAATAGTTGCATGCGTATTTTATTATGGTGGATGATATTATGGATGGATCAGCGACACGTCGCGGAATACCTTGTTGGTATCGAAAACCTGAAATTGGTCTTAGCGGTATAAATGATTCTATACTTGTACATGCATCTCTACTACAAATACTGAAGAAATATTTTGGAAACAAACCTCAATATATCAACATTGTGAACCTTTTCAATGAAGTGAGTAAAGCTAAGATAAAATCAATTCAACAAAAGGGTAATGAATTAGATAATACAGTGAGAAAGACATACTGAATAAATGACTATTTTTCTTTCAGATACTTTTATTCACATCTATTGGTCAACATTTAGATTATTCAACTGGACAGCGCAAGAAAATTGATTACAGTCTGTTTACAACCGAACGATACCACACTATTATTAAATACAAGACTGCATATTACACATTCAAGTTTCCGGTTAGCTCGGGTCTGCTTTTAGCGAATATTACAAACCCAGAAATACATAAAAAGGCTGATGATATTACTTTAAACATTGGCCAATTATTTCAAATTCAGGTAACTATTACATACATTACTAATATGGTGGAAAATAGGCTGTTAGTTGTATTTCCTGTAGTCTAAACCGATTAAAAAAATATCGGTTAATAAAGCTTAACAACCAATAGCAGTAGAAAACTGGTTAATTATAATTAAAACCTAGACGGTTAAAAACCATTATCTGTAGTAAGTTACTTTAAAACTAATTTTAACCTGTCGCAAGCACATTTTAAAATACCATTCAATACAAAGTGGCCGAATTAGAATGGACCGAAATTAAATTATCGTATCGAATTTTATTACTAATCTTTAGAGTCTTGCCATAAATATTGTTACAAGATAAACATCGTTTTTTTTTCTGTTACATAAAACGTTTATTACTGCAATGTGCATTAGTTTATACATTAATATAATTTAAAAATATGAAGCTCATTCAAAATGATCTATCAGTTTAATATTTATCAGTTAATCGTAAATTTTTTTTAAACAGGATGACTTTATCGATTGCTATAGCGATGAACAAGTAAGTGGAAAATTGGGCACTGATATACAAGAAGGCAAATGTACGTGGTTAGCTGTGACAGCGCTGAACCGTTGTAATAAATCTCAGAAAGTCGTGTTTACTACGTGTTACGGCAGCCAGGAACCGGCGCACGTCGAGCGCATTAAACGCTTATACGAAGAATTGCAGTTACGAGAGATATACGTCAACGAGGAACGTGCCATCTACGAGACCATCACCAAGCAAATAAACGAACTACCTGAAGAACTATCACCAATACTATTTCAGAAACTTCTCAATATGATTTACAAAAGAAGACAATAGTGTTTTTTTTTTAAAACGTAATCCCACAAGAATATTATGTAATAATTTATACTGCTAACTAATTAAAAATGACAGCATAGGTTGCCCGCTAGTTATATCTGCTAATCCGCAAACGGCTCGTGAGATGCAGTACTTACAGCCCGTCTCCTCATAGAAGAATGGTATAGTGCACAGAAATGGGACCTATAAGCTGTCACTTTACTATCTGTAAACTGTCACAATATACTAACCAATTTTTATTATTATAATTTTGTATGATTGAATATTTATTTATTTTCACCGCATAACTATTGCAGGAAAAATAAAAACTATAGCTACGTTATATACGAATAGGAATATTGGGTTATTGGTTAGGAATAAATAGAATAGCATTACTAATTTACTGTTGCGAAAAAATTATATATTTAGTATTAGAAACATTTTTATGGTTGCAGGTTGAACTTAATTATTGACTTTACAAAGGCGACTTTGAGTGGTGGGATTGATATTTTAAGATTTAGAATGATAAATTGTTTCTTCAGACTGAAGGGAAGCATATTGTTATTACCTCACAATTAGTCAGATATGTATAGTTTTGTATAATATATCTTTACAAGTGGCGAATAAGATGATTATTTATTTTATCCTCGAATATTTAAAAGTATTTTTATATTTAAGCTTTAAAGGTAACAAACGTGGTATTGTAAGAATAAATTAAAAACTATAAGATAAATTAACCATAGAAATATACTACGTCAGTTTTTTTTTGTTGTTCTAGTAATGTAAAAATGAATCATAAATATTAATAAGATACATTACTTCCTTGTTAATGCAAAAATAAATAATGGTTATTTACATATATCTTTTACACTTGCATAACTTTACACCATTTTACCCTTGAGATTAGCAGAGAAACAAGGAGCAAGGAAATTACACCTCAGCGCCACTTCTTTTTTGATAGGGTTTGTAGCTTCGATCACAAATATATAACAAGATACACAATCAGCGTTCCAAAAACGTCCGAACCAAATGTGCGCTGAAATGAGAATTTTAGCGCACTCAGTCTTAGTAGTAATTTGTGAACGCTAAAGGAAACATGACAAAGTGCTCCTTCAAAAATTGTAAAAATAACACGTTTAGAACGGTAAAAAAGATGGAGTTTCTTATTTTCGGTAATTAATTAAGATTATTTTATTTACGTGTTTATTATTTCGTTATAATAATAATGTTATATAGCTCTTTTTTATTAAATTCATAATAATATATTTGAAATGACAGCTACATAATACAATTAATTATACGATCGTGAATACGACATTGAGAACCATACTACCGCATTCAGATTTCATTTATTCAAATTATACTTTCATCTCTGTTCTAAAATTATAGAATGGAGTTTTTAATCTTACACTTTTATTTTTTAAATATATTTTTGGTGTTGAAATTTCAATTATGACTGTAGCATAAGATTTGCTGCTAATTATAAATTTTAATGTAATTTATATAATTATGTATTCTTTTATAAACACTGCAAGTTATTGCAATATTTTTCTCGAACATATAAAAAATATATAGCTTTCCTCGAGATCCTATTCGATGTTAAAAATAGACTTGTATAGTAGCACGCCAAAAATGCGATGAATACTTCATACCAAATCACTGATCACTTTTTGGAAAGCGATGAATATGACGAAAGGCTTAAAAAGGCTACATAATATTACTTATTTACTTAAACCTGCACTACATTTCTATTTGACAGTAAGTTATTATTTGTATTGTGGCATTGTTAGAAGATTAACGTTGCCACTAAATCGTTTGAAACTAAGAGTAGATCCTTTAATTGTTTTTTATCAAAGTTAAGATTTCTAGTCATGACATATTTCTCTGACTACCCCGTTAGGAATACGGCGTGTTGATATGTATGTATATATTAAATAATGACTAGCATACGATTTCCCATTGATTGAATTCGACCAACTATATCAAAATCAAAACTATTCATCAGCTACTATAAAGTCCGTGAGATATAATAGGTCGGATTTGACATCTGTCACATGGCTGCGACTAGTTATGGACCAAACAAATATGTCTCGATTATTTTTGATTCTAACGAAAATCGATATCATTGTTTGATGTTCATAATAACATCATAATATTTCTATGGATTACTAGTTTGTTAGCTACATAGTACGTTTGTTGAGATATGGTTACAGTAAAACATATTTAAGTATATGAATAAACTTAATTCGATATATTTATTTTTTGGGACTAATATATAAAAAACTTCCTCAAAATAAAGGCAGACAGAAATATTGGTGAAAAATAAATATTTAATCATTTTCTGAACTTGGATCCATGTCCGTAGAGCTATTTTCGTCTCTCACTATTATGATTAATTCATTTTCAATTAAATTGTCTATTCCGACGTCTCTTTCAAAGTCTTCCTTTATTATTTTTTTTGTTTTCTCCACCACCTTAGCCCAGTCATCCTTTGATATTTGATTACATGCTTCTGTCAGTAAACTCATCAAAAAAACAATACAGAACTAAAATTATTTAAAAAATATAATAATATCTTAATTTTAAATTATTCGATTATTACGACATTTCAATCGATTATCGATTTCGTTTGGTAACGAAACGATTGCAAATGGTAGCAGTACTAGAGCAATACGCCTCGTGATATAACTGTAACAACGTCCATTTAGAAAATTCTTTTGAAGATATATAACGAAATATCTGTGTTTTTAACTACCTAAAAGAAATCAAAGTTAGTAGTTTTGTGTAATGATCAGTAGTGGGAAAAATAAATAACGTTTATTTATTCAGCATTTACGTAGTTGAATTTGTATTAGATATCAAGAACGTTGATACAAAGTTATAGCGACATGAAAATTAAGAAACGTCAAATCCGACCTATTAAATCTCACGGACTATAAGCAAGACGATGACGGACTTCGAGCTTCGTACAATATCTAGAGATGTAAAAGTAACGAAAAAAAGCGTACCCGTATGTATTCGTTACTATAACAATTAGCACTCGTTACTATCGTATTACGTTACTCGTTACTTTTGATACCTCATAGCATGTTATGTTATGTTAGAGCAACGAATCAAGTCGTATTGCGTACGCATACAGTATGACGTGGCGGCGTCGCAACATTCTTAATTTGTAGAAAACATACTTATACCACAGATTAATTAGTTTACTACCGTAAACTTATACATTACATATCAAGCTGCGTTAGGTGCATTTTTTCACTTTTCCGTATTTTGAAACCAGACTTGTGTTTCAGTTATTCTAAATTATTTTGATTTAATAGGTAAAGTGTAGAACTACAAGTGAACTGTTGACAATCTAAAACTTTGTCTACACACAATACCTTTAATAAACAGTAAAAAACTTCGACGACGAATTTCCAAAGTATACTTAACAATCATCGCTTTTTGTAACGTACGTTTTTAAATTAATCGAATAAGCGCACGCATGCGTAAACATACGATCAGCAAACGTTTCAATACACACATCAACGGTACTTGCGTGAACTGAAACAGTGTAGGTACCCATACTACGAAAAATGCGAGTAACGAAATGCATTCGTGTGTAACGTTTCGTTACTCGGTATTAGATGGCGCACCAGTTACTCAGTACCCAATACATACGGTTTGCTACAGCTTTAACAATATCTCATTATTGATTACTAAAACAGGCAAACCACATACTATTGGGGAAGACTTAATTTTATCAGCGAGAAAAGAAGTAATAACCACTGTACTTCATAAATCAGCTGCAGATATTATCCGAAGAATTCCTTTAAGCAGTAGTTCTTGCAAAAATGAATTGATGTGATAGCTGAAAACATTGAAGAATCATTGTGCAATCATCATGACAGATTATTTAGTCAGCTTTGCATTGCCAATGATGAAGATTTCAACCGATTGCTGCTTCACACAGAGGTGCACTGGCTGTCAAAAGGTACTTGTTTGACTCCATTTTACAATCTGTTTGGGTCTGGGATAGAGTTCCTAGGAAACAAAGACACAGAATTGCGCGACCTCATCTCATCAAAGAACGATATTGCGTACTTGACAGACCTGTATAAATTGTTTAATAATGTCAATCTCCAACTTCAAGGCGACGACTTAAATTTCATTGACCAAAAAATAGCGTCGTATTTAAACTGCTATTATACTGTTTTATTCGTTTGCTTTTTATTTGACTTACTTTAGCTACGTTATTAAATGAAACTATTATTTATTGTGATTTACAGGTGATTTATTTGCAAGTCTTTTTCACAGAGAGACATTCTACACATTGTGTGTACCACACACTGCTTAAAGCCGATCTTACAAGTATCCATAATCTAGTGTTGCCAATCAAATAACTCAAATCAACATATACAAAAGAAATATCGGCAGACGGGAATTTAATAACTTTATCAGCAGAATCATTCAAGAACGACGACTTGCTTGTTTACTGTCAACACTTGGAAAACCTACTCAGTGATTTCAAAGAACGATTCCAGGATATTTTAAACATGGACATACAAGACTGGGTTTTGGATCCTTTTTCAAATGTCAACACAGCAGAATCATCCCAGTTATAAGAAGAACTAATAGAACCGACGAAAAATGAGGAATTAAGAATTAAATTTAAGAATGGCTACCAAGAATTTTGGCTACAGAAGCCGATTTCGCTGTTCCCAGGATTATGGTCGATTGTTCAACGATTTCTGATAGCATTCCCATCGACCTATTTCATTGAACGTGGATTTAGTGCTGTAGCAACGTTGGTAACTAAAAAGAGAAATTGGCTCCATGCTACTAAATACTAAATCTTGCTTATACATACATGTGAAGTACTAGTGATTTTAAAAAATAATACAAAATTGAGTAAGTAACAAAATGTTTTAGTATTATTCAGCCAATGACGTAACATCGTTGTATTCAGCAATGTATATTTCAATTCAGTAATAAGTATTATAAATTGTAATAAACGAAATAATAGGTATCAATCCAACACCTACTTAAGACAACTCGCGTTTACTCACTGCACCGTACAATCATATTGCAGCAACAGTAACGAAATACTATTGTAAATAGACTGAGTACCATGAAGTCTTGTATTTATTATTATCCTTGTATTACGATGTTTAAATCAATGCAATATGTTTTTGAAGCAGACTTGAAAGAAATTACAATCGAACACAATTACACATTGAGGTACAAACTCTCCTACTTTGATTCCTTAGTCATTACCACAGACCAATGATGTTACATTTAAAAGAGGTAGATGAGTTATTGCGCTCGAAAACTGGCACCCCAAAACTTTGCTAATTAGCCAACCTAGAGCTCATTCGTGTAACAACGTGACAGTGTCAACACATATGTGCTTTCGTAATATTATTATTAGAATGCCGTCCTGTGTTATTAGATACTGCAGAAACTATAGTAACAAGACTTCCAAAGGTTCACGAATCACCTATCATGCGTAAGTATGCTTATTTAATTCATTTGTGTCACCATTTTTTGCAAAATCTACCCCCAGTTACCAAGTGCGACAGAGAGCAATATATTATATGTGGTCAAAGAATATAAAAAGTTATGTTACAAAACCGTCAATGTCATGCAGTGCCTATTCTACATTTCATTACGTTTATTTAGTTGGTATATTAGTTATTATATACGTATTTTTAAAACGAATCAGAAGCTTTAGCAGTGAGTCTAATATCCCAATAATCTCACAAAATAAAAAATATTTTATATGAGAACACCTAGTGTTTTATTTTTATCATTTTCAAATTTATAACAAAATTGTTTTACAAATGCATGTATGTACTTAAATAATTGTGTTTCCAAATGTGCATGACTCAAGAAAAATTAATTTTAAAAATCAAACAAATCTTTTTTTACTGTCTTACCATTAGGCATTAATCATATTTTTCGAAAATGTCTGTTCTGTGGCATTAATTACTAATATTCTATGAATTAGTCACGGATTCGCTTAAAATGCAGTAAGAAAGTGAAATTGACCAATCTCAATTTTTTAGAGAGCCGTGTGATTTGTTAGTTGAAATGCAATTGAAGTCTTACATTGTATAGCGACGCAGTGCAATGTATATTTGTCTCACTTTGCTTATGGTAATTGTCATGCTATCTTATTTACACTTCATCATTTTATTAGTGTGTATAAACAAAGCGTGTGGCTTATGTGTGTGCGTAACCGGGACAATATTTTACAAGCATTAGTACTAACTTAACCTATCTACCTCTTTTTTAAATATAACATCATTGCCACAGACTATTATGTCATTCCAATTTATTGCAATTTGACAATATGCAATAACAAAAACACGTATGACATCTGATAGCCAAATGATCAATGACTAAGGAAACTAAAGGACATGGCATGTTGATCTATAGCAACATTTAGTTATATATATTCTAACGCATGGCATTCAAACGTAGTGTTGTCTCTTTTTGACTTACGGCTCCTTGCGTGTGTAAGAGAAAACAACAGTACTTTTCTCAAAGAGTAACTTTTTTATGTGACGTCATTGTAATGTCAAAACGTGCCAGTCTGCCATTTTTCGCGACACGCTGACAAGTACACGAAGTGTCAAAACATATCAATGAATTTAATATTTTTTAATGTTTCTGTGGTTTTGTGCTGGATATTGGAACTGTTTTGATAAAGGAGAAGCTAGCATAATGCCACAATAATTTCTAAGTGTAGTGTGTTAGGATGCAGCTCGAGGAAAAGCAATAATCAACGAAATCTATAATTGCACTGGTACGTAACAGAAATTCATTAATATAGTCTGATTTCCATCGTAATTACTGTGTTTCTTAGTTTACTGTATTATAGTCATGTATATTTTTAGTTATTAGCAGTTTTTATTCATACAATACAGTAAATTACTTCGTATCAATTTTTGTTGTTATTGCAGTTAGGGCTGTCCATTTACCTATATTAAAAAGATATCGATAAATACAGGTATCATGTTTATATGTCGTAATTATCTCGTTTCAGATTACCATCATGAATTATTAGAGGAAAAGAGTGGCTTGACGTAATCGGAAAAGAAAATTGAAACCTCTCTGTAAAAATTACATACATTTATATGATATATACATACATATCTTCACGCTGTATCCCCAACGGGGTATTCATGATATATATTTATGTTATTTGCATTTCGAAGCAGCTTCTTTCAATAGAACATTAAGAAAATAATTTTACGGTATGATGCATTACCCTCGCAAAGATTATTGGGAATCAGAGAAAATATTTAGTGGTAATTAATTACTTTTTAATTTCCTGACTATGTAAATCCTCTATTGAGAAAAAGTAACAGGAAAATATTAATTGTTTACAGAATGTGGCTGAACTTTGTTTAGATGTTTCTGAGAGAGAAAAATCTACGCATAGTTCTAAATATCTGCTTCAGAATGATGTGAATCAAGACCACGCCGAGTTATTTTTGCGACCAATAAGAACTTGTAGTGGTTCCACTAATAATCCAGATGCAGTACAATTTAAAGAATCTTTTAAAAAACTTGAACTTGAAAAAACTATTAAAAAAGGTGTCGGAAACTATTTCATTATTTTCTTGACGTACAAAAAAAACGACAGCGACATGATGAGTACGATGACTGCTTAAATTCAAATCTCAGTATTCAAAAGTTTCATTCAGAAATTATTGAATAAAAATTGTGCTATTTAGTTATCTATATTTATTTATTTTGTGAATATGTTATTAAAAACTTAATGTACTTAGTATAATTATTATTTTACCAACAATAATATTAACAAACAGTTCTATTTTTCAAACCCAGTAAAAATATGTTACTATAGTACATTAGATATGACTAGTCTAACATTGGTCATTGGTCACCCTTGTAGTGCCTAGCAATTTACCATGTTAACTTTTAAAAGGCCGGTATGTTGTGGATTATCTACGCTAGATAATATAATAAACTATAATATTACCTACTTATTTCTTCACAATGTAAAGAAATAAAATTTACTTGTTTGTTTGTACGGGGTATCCTCTGGAAGTACTTCTGAATTTGAGAATTCTTCGACTAATAGAAGTCCACAGTGTTCAATTCCTAATTGAAATGTTATTCCAAATTACTGTGCGATAAGGCCACTAATTTTTAGTAAAATTAATTATTCTAGTATTTAATTTATCAAAGTGCTACAGATTTAGTCGGTCCGTATGTATGTTTCTTATAGCACTTATTTTAATTTCACCATCACCTTTAGAAGAAGTAACGTTATGCATGTAAAGAAAAGAAAAGCATTAAAAGAACTGTGCTGTTCTTCGACTACTGTGACCTATGTTCATTTATCTTCAACATTTATCAAAGCGCTTCATAAAAATGTGGGTTTCTTTTAAAGAGCAATTTTATTTATTTTTATGTAATAATCATGGACGTACTATTAAGTATTACAAAAAGAGATACCTAAGTAATTTGTTTGTATTTAGGGTTCATTTAAAGTTCCATACAAAAATGATCGAAGGACAGAAAGGGGCTATACTTGAAGGTGCCTGTTGATATCGTTGCTAATAACACCTTAAAATCGCCTTAAGCGCAGATTCTAATTATATGCCGAAAGCATCGAAGTACGCTGACTGCTGTTTTCAGTTTGAACAATATTTCAGTAGTTTTGTATAAATCTATGACATAAAAAAAGCCCTCTCTTTTTCTGAAGATATCATACAAAATGCCTTTTATTTCAATACTGATGCTGTTACAAAACTCATTTCAAGAACTGAGTTAACGACATCTACATAGTAGATATTTGGGACATCACTAATTGGCAGCCATTTTTTGCGACACTCGAAGTTTAGGTGGCACGATTATTTTGTACTTGTTTCATGTCCTTTAGTTTCCTTAGTCATTGCAAATGATGGATGACAGCATGCCATGGCTTAAATAATGTTACCGGATATTCTCGAAAAACGAATGAATATTTACTTTCTTTTATGTATTAAATGTAATATATTATTATTTTTACTATTATAACAATAAACGAATATCACTAATGTGACTATGATTTTCCTATCATCTACCTTCGTTGTTAATGTAATAAAATATATTGTTGTTAATATTTGAATGAACAAAAACGACTACTTATTATAATTGTATACTAAACTTCTTAAAGCAACTTCATCGGTTTTGCGTTTTGATATTGCTTCATTCACTGCAGATGTAACAATCTTTTTTATTATTTTTCTGGATATGCTCGAAATCGAGTGAAAGTATGATAAATGCAGAAGAAATGTTATATCTTAGAAATATGTGTGATGTCACCCTTGCGGACAGGACAAGCAATGAAGGGCTACGTAGTACGACAGGGTTGCAAGACAGTTTTATTGTAAAAATGAAGAAAGGAATGCTTAGATGGTTCAGCCACATAGAAAGAATGAGTGATGAAAGACTGACAACGAAAATCTACAGAGCGAAAGCAAGTGCTAAAAAAATCCAAGAAAGACAAGGCTGACTTATGAAAATCCAATAGCCAGAGTGTTAGCCGACGGAAATGTCTAAAGCACTTGCATACCTAGGCGAAAATATGTGAGGAGAATGATGAGAATTGAAGAAGCGAAAGAAGTATGTAAGGACCGAGACGCTTGGCGCTCCGTCCTCTGACTACCCCGTTAGGGATACAGCGTGAAGATATGTATGTATTAATGTTCTGTTTGTGCCGCTTCTTAAAAAAAAACTAATCAATTGAAAATAAACGATTGCATGTGCTTTATAAAATGTATATAATTTCTATTACACACCATAATTGTAACGACACTGAAACTGCCATTCTACTTTCGCCAAAAAGTATAATGTCATCCGCGAACCGAGTATGTGTTATGCGTTCACTGTTGATGTTTACGCCTCTATTTGACCAGTAGAGAAGCTTAAATACATGTTCTAAATAAGAGATAAAAAGTTCAGAGGAAATAGTGTCTCCCTGCCTCACTCCTCTTTTCAGGGGCACCGGGCGGGTCAGTTCGCGCAGTTTATCTTGCAGGGTAGCCGTACGGTATACCGCTTTGATCGCTTCCACTAATCTCGTATCAACTTGGCATCTTTGTAAAGTGTACTACTGCCCAATTTTCTACAGTATGGACCGCCTTTTCATAGTCACTAAGGGTTAGTTATATGCGGTACACTTTTCTGTTACTTGACGCGCAGCGTGTATGTGGTCGATAGTTGTGAAGCCACCTCTGAATCCTGCCTGCTCCACTGGTTGGGCTGAGTCCAGTTTGTTAGTCAGACATCTGGAGCTGCTTTAAATCCGGCTTTCCTTCGTGCTGCAGCATTTCGTATATGATCTTAGGTGACTCACCTTTTCATAAGCTTAAGAGCACGCCTTTATTTCGTACATGCTAATTTCTGGAAGACTCTCAGTTCGGTGCTTTTTTAATGGTGCTCTCAGATCTTGGTGACCTGTAATCTTCTGTTTTTGAGAAATGCAGTCATAGGTCAAAATAGAAGTTCTCAACTCTTCTAGTATTTTTAGCTCGGTCGTTATTATTATAATCCCTTCTTACGTGATTAGCCTGTGAATTTCGTGTTTCGAGCAATTCGTTTAGCTCCCGAGAGTGGTTTACTGACTGATTTGGATTTAGGTCTTATTTCTTTTATTGTTTCAGTGATAGAACGAATTATTTGGACATTTATGGCGTTCACGTCCCAAATTTCTCATACAGCCTGTTTTTGTAATATTCGCGCTGTGTCCTGTATATTCGCTGTCATCTGGTGGTCGATTATTAACTAACCTTATAGTGAAATACGCTAAGTTATTTATTTACCGCATAAGGGTGAAAACGTCAGAGTGCATGTGAGCTACGTGTGGTTCCCGAACTGAACCTCGGTTGATTGGAACACAGTAATGCTTTCAAACATTCAGTGTGGTACTAAATAGATATCCTTGAATCAAGGCTGCTTTTTATGCAAGAAAATACCAGATTTAATTCGGGTGAAACCGCGAGGCACAGCTAGTCAAAAATAAATTCTTTAAAATTATTCCATTTAAAATGAATTCCTCATGCCAATGAATAATTGCGTTTGATGGCTACAAGATATCGTAGACACATAAAAGAATTCATTAACAAGATATCGTAGACCCATAAAAGAATTCATTTAAATTCGTTTTTTGTGTACCTTACATACTTACCTGTAATATGGAGATATGAATGTAAGAGAACAACAAAAGGACCTAACCTATGACTAACCTTCATCCCGTTCCCATTAGAATTCTTTTATGTATGGTGTATTCTTGTATCGAGTGTCAATGAATTATGTATATTTTTTTAGAATATAGACATATTAATAGATACATATGAATGAGCGCTGCATTAATAAAAATACATAGGTAGTATTTTATTATAATTTTTATCCAAAAACATTAGTTTTACATATCACGCTGCTTTTCTATCGATTGTATCTATATCTACGTTGGAAGTGTTACATTTTCATGACTAACAAGTAGGTAGGTGGTATCACTTAAATGTCTTAAAATAAAATGTAATATATATTTATGTAAACTTATTTCGTTATCGTAGGTAGGCCAGTAGGCCACAGCGAAAACTTTTAGTAAGCCTCTGAAACCATTTTTGATCTGGTAACTCTATCCCTATACCTACTTCAATGGTAGGAAGAAAGTATTTACAATTTTAGTTTTTTTATACTAAACCCCTAGCTTGTACCTTACTCAGTCGGGTTACTTTTTATATTTCGAACGAAAAACTTCGCTCGAAATTTTTTATTTTTTACGCGTAATTAATCCTACCAAATAGGCATATTTTTAAATTATAATTCAACGTATGACTGGCCCGCTGCCTTTGTGACAGAACATCTTCCTTCCAAACAGCAGCCTAGGTTCCGTCGCCGGTCAGGTCAATTCAATAAAAGAACTTTTTATAAATTGGCCTGTAATCTGGGTGTTTCCGGGAGCTCCCCCAGTTCGTCGTATGGTACCCGTAGTACGAGCCTTACGCTTTTTTGAGGTCACACTATATGTGTATATGTCTGGAGTATTATAAAGGAATATAGCTGGATTCCTTTTTTTTAGTTTTTCCTTTACCTTACATGGAATTATGGAATGAGGGAAAACTTCCACTAGCGCGTTCCTGTGCGTGAATTGTGAGCCTGTCATGCGGGTTATTCACAAACGTCGGAAACTCAACTTTCCGTATCCGACAGGAAACTTTTCGATGATTTTGTCTATTCGCGATTCACTTTCGATCGATCGGCCTTTCCGCCACGGAATGTTTCCGACGTTCATGAATAACCCCCTGGGGGATTTTTCACAAACGTCGGAAACTTTCCGTGGTGGAAAGGCCGATCGTCGAAAAGCACAAATTCAATCCGACAGCTTGGATTTGTGAATACGACTATGTATAATATAAATATAATACGATTTCGGATTTGTGAATTGCGTATAGACAAAATCATCGAAAAGTTTCCTGTCGGATACGGAAAATTGAGTTTCCGACGTTTCTAAATAATCCGCCTGATGGCTGGACTCAACATCACTCACATTATCAACCTTTTCGCACAATGGCCTTCATTTCAATTCATTACATAATTTCTATTAATTATTATCCATATGAATTAACGTTTTATAAATAAAACTTAGGGTGTTTAGTTCGTTAAATTGTGAGTCTTTCAAATGTGATGTTTAAAAAAGCCCCTGTAGTGTACGTGAATTTCGAATCTCATTTATTGCTATGTATTTTTTCCATAAATTTATTACATTCTTCATTTCACCTTTGTATACTTCACAAATTTCACAATGGCGTTAATAGATACTATGGCGTCATAAAGCTGTTAAGTACCTACATTTTTTGTAAAAAGAAAATCTTCATTCAAAAACATAAAAATAATAAATTAACATTTGTTTGTTGAGACTAAAGGTACAAACGATAAATACTTACAAGTGTAAATATTTCTAAAATGTATTAAGGAATGACATAACAAAAATCTATTAAAACGTATGAAACACTTTTTAAATTATTATATTTTTATTATATTACAATGTTTTATAGAAAACTAGATATCCCCAATAATTACAGAATGTTTTATTCAATTTACATGCAGCCTAAATGTATTCGGTGGTATTTGGTAATTATTATGATAAGTGTTATAATTGAATGTATATTTTTGTATTTAATGATTTAAAAATGATGGTACGATGTGATTTAATTTAAAAAAGTTAATTGTTACTAAAGGCGATGAATCTTTGTGCTAAATGGAACTATGTAATATGACACCTCAACACTTACACATGGATGTCTTTTTAGATAGTGTTGAGAATCACCAGCCATCATATTTAAAACATGGCAGAAGTTATAAACAATATTTTCATGCTACTTAAATATAGACTGATACAAAAGAAATAAAGTGGTATACAATAAATATTAAACTCTCAAAATAAACCTGCTACATTAGCTTTTTTTCACTTTTAATTCATTCATTTCCCCGGCGCCGCGTGATAGTTGAGCCAACCTAGAAACATAAAATTACGTAAAAATCATTTGTAGTTAGCGGATGTTATTATAGTTATTATAGGATAATATACGATTGTGTTTACGTAAATTTTTTGCCAGAGGATTAATTTTTTTATTTGTATGATAATCCCAGACAAAAATTTTACATTTTTTTTAAAAAGAAGACGCATCAAAACAAAGAATACAAAGAAATTAAAAAATACAATGAATAAAAATTATCTTCACATTTTAAGAACTCCTCTCCCCCTACTATAAATAACATGGAACGATTGAGTCTGACAAAAAAAACAAAAAAAGCACGCAAACTGGTTCATCCGTTGAAGAGTTACAATGTCAGACACAAACACTAGAGAACGGAGTCAAACCTATATTACTCGTGATTTCCGTCGGAGGATAAAAGATACCTTATAGACGAAGAGCCCATGGACTTTTTGGTTGAATGAAAAATAACAAGCCCACACTTACACGGTGTACGACGGCAACCCGGATCGCGTGATTTGTCAAAACCGTTTGTACGCCGTTTAAGGGGGGAGAGTTGAAAAGTGTGTTATATGATAACACAAAACGTAATTTTTGCTAACAAGCCGAAAATGCGATATTCGTATCAAAAAGTTTTGTTCCGAAATGACCCGTCGCGGAAAACCTGGTAGATGTGAAACATCGAAAATATTTTGTATAGGAAATACGCATGAAAGGATGGTTTATTTAAGGAAATAAATATGGTATAATCAAAAATATCGCATAGTCAAATACAAAATATTTAGATTTTTTTGAGGAAAAAAATACTTGAAAAAACAGGTAACGCGTTCCTAAGTCAATAACAACACCATACGCTATAGGTATACGAGTTCAGTACAAGCGCATGGCGACGCATCGCCACGTCAACAGCCGGTCTGACTCGCCGTGTAAGACGTTTCACATCAAAAGCATGTAAAAAAATAAAACTGTCCGCTTGAAATGAACAAAATAAAAAATAATAAATTATGTGTTACATCGGCGCGTGCAACTTCGTCACACGCTAAAAAATACACTAATCTCTTTTCCAAACGCGCCAAAAGAAGTATAATTAAAAAAACTGAACACTCACCATGTAGTGTGTCCAGTGCCCGGCGCGGCTCGCCATCAGGACCGCGGCGGCGGCGGGGGCGGGGGCGGGGGCGGAGGCGGCGGCGGGGGCGAGGGCGAGCGCGGCGCGCGGGCGAGCAGCGGCAGCGGCGGCGCGTGCGCCAGCCGGCGGTGCGCCTCCGAGCCCGCGAGCGCGGCCACCGTGACGCCGGCGCGGTAGGCGGCCGGCACGCGCACGTGCCGCGCGCGCCCCGCCCCGCTCCGCCCGCCCCCGCCCGCGCCCGCGCCACCGAAGCGCCACTCGCGCAACGCGCTCACCACTTGGCCTGGTGCGGAGCATAAATAACTAGAGATCGGCCGGTGGTGGAAATTCAACCGTAAATCTAATGTATAAAATTATCGTGTCCACAGTGTTTGTAACAAAACTCCTCCGAAACGGCTTGACCGATTCTTATGAAATTTTGTGTGTATATTCAGTAAGTCTGAGAATAGGTGGTAAACTATTTTTCATATACCTAAGTGATAAGAGTGGTCCACCCCAACAATTTTTTTTTTTTTGGACAAAATTTTTTATTTTAATTTTTTTATGATTCGGCATTTAAAAATACATACAACCCTAAATTTTCATCCTTCTACCACCAACCTCTATTTTTAATAGCGATATTAGTACTTTAATAATTATGGCAAAACAAGGTTTGCCGGATCAGCTAGTATACATATAGATTGTCCATCCCGACCAGATTATGAGAACGTTGGAACGAAATTGTGGGCGACCAGAAGTAATTATTGCCAAAGCTATAAACGACAGGCGAAAGGCGAACTCTTTGGCGACAATCTCTACTCAGTGCAACTGTTCGATCATGTTCGGACTCGGATGATTCTGGGTCCGATGAATGGATGGAACATTTGCTCTAAGAGCGTTTCCGTTTTTTGGTGATCTAGTCTTTAGACTTTCTAATATGCCTGACTAAGGAAGGGTCATGGTACAACAATACATATCTGATAATGACATGTTTTATTTTTGTGAATACTAATAGCCAAAGCACTTAAGATTTACGAGTATTTTGCAAATAATTGTCATAAGCTGACACAAATTACCAACGACAGTGGGAAATTGCCATACTTACTACTACAGCTAACTATTATATTTTACTCATGGTTACGCTCAATTAGATAAAAAGAGAGACACGAAAATTCGACACTCAACGACAAGAGCGACAACTTATTATGGTTCCGACCATTGTTTCTAGGTCCGAGGTTAGATCCAAAGACGTTACATAATATTATACACAATACATAATATTATCACAAACTATTATGAGTTTGACATTGACCGTCCTTTTAACATTGGTATTATAACGTAAACAATGTTTTATTTAATTTAATATATTCGTAAAAATTTTGGCTTTCTGCGCTTCTTCTGCGTATAAACTTTAACTATGCCAAATCTCGCGCTCCTAAGTTTTTGCTTAACGTAATAATATTATAATAATGATGTATAATAAATAATAATATATAGACGATTCCCCCTTCACACGTACCGCAATTGAATTTGTCTACTCTCAGCCGGATACGTAGTTTTTGTCTTGATGGTTGTGAGATGCGGAGAGCATCTCAGTTATACATATACTTAGTATGCTAGCAACCCGCCCTAGCTTCGCATGGGCAGAAATTTTTTTGAAAATAAAATACAGCCCATGTTACTCGCAAATAATATAGCTTTCTATAGATGGCAGAATTTTTGAAATCAGTTGAGTTGTTTTTGAGTTTATCCAATACATACAAATAAACAAAGTTTACCTATTTATAATATTAGTATAGAAATATAGATATAATATATAAATATAAAAAGACAATCCACACTCTATTGTTCTCGTTCGTTTCTCGTGTTTGTTAAATTTAATTTCATGAAGTTATTTGAAGAGCGATAATTATGGATTCGAATAATTGTTATTTAGGCTGCCAAAGATATTATGATACGTTCTTTTATGCGATTGACACTTTAGTATTTGTGACGATGTGAAGAACGAATTAAAGACCAATTGAAGCGGTCTCACGTTTGCACCGCGTGCGACCGCGACTGGCGCTGCAATAATCACCCATAATCACCCTAAATATTACCGTCGTGTGCGTGCCACGGCGAGTGCGTATTAGCACGTACACATACAAATCGCGTACAATAGCTTTCCATGAAGATATCTTACTGTTGCGTATGTACTGTGCCTGTAACGTGTGCAATAATATGCTACCAGGCCGGTCCACAAACACTCCACCTTTCGATTTATATTACTTTCTGGTTCGGAATTTGGTTTCGGGTGTCCGAACGCAATCAATCCGTACAAACGTACGACCTTATTTCTTTTGTAACGTCGTTTTCTGATACAAAATTTAAAAAACTAGCCCTTCAACGTTCCGAATGGTAAAAGACGAATGCAACTTTTGCATATTCTTTATGATCCGCCACATACATTCGAAAAATTTCGTACAGAATGTGTTCTGTAATTTACTTTCTTTAAATCTTTGGTTATTAAGGAATGCCTAGAAACGACATTTTTCATTTTTTGAAAAAGCAAAAATACTATCACAAGCAGAAAAAAACCGGGCAACTGTATGTCGGATCACTCACAATGAAGGATTCTGTAATCGGGATGAACATTCACAGTTAAAATTTGATTTATCTGCTTACATGGTTGCTTTTGATTTAGTATTCTAAATAAAATATTTACAAATGCATAAAATTCATTTTATCAGCAACATAAATAATTTTGAATTTCGTAGCACTTTTCGAAGACTCTTAAAAACAAAGTTATTTCTGCTATCGCTAAACTCAAAATAGCGTGTACTTACTTAACCGAAAGTAATCCAAATCTCAAACTACTCAATATAATATCTTATTCAAACCAATTATTATTTTCGTTGAAAGTGCTTTAAGTTCTACTTTAATATTTTTCAGAATTTTCCAACTCAAAATTAAACAGTTAGATCGCACTTTAACGACTTCAGAAGAGCATTTCTCAGTAACTACGGACTTAAAAAAAGCGCGCATGTACCTATGAACGCAAACACATAAGAAGTTATACTTCTTTGGCGTAAATAGAAATTTTAATCTGGCCGCATGAAATCAATGTAATAAAAAATAAAGAAAATTAGCTCTTTTCGTTGCTAACTTCATGTTGTGTTAATGCGCGTAACTTTCATTACTAACTTTATGGTATGTTCATCAATAAAGTAACTTCCGTTGCCAGCTACAATTATGCTCTGATCTTTTTCCCTAAAACGCCAAAAGAAGTATAATTTCAAAGTCACAAAAATGGCGGTAACATATCGACAGAGAAAAGGACAGGATGAAATTATAAGGATTCCCTTTTTGGCCATTTGGCCACGATACCCTAAAAAAGCGTCTCTTGAATTCTCTCATCTCCCTCTCAATAAAAAAAATCGAACGCGTGTGTAATATGTTCGGAATTACAAAACGGAATTTCAAATCGAAAAAGCAGACTGAAATTCCGAGACCGGCTTTAACAAAGATAATAAAAATAAATGACACGTATTACTTCTCGCCAAAATACGGAAGCATTTAACCGCGCACTTATTTACACATATAGTGGAGGTGCTGAAAGCGCGTTCCGCGTGTGCGCATTATTGACCACTGAAAATGATCATTTTGCATAACTGCCCAAAATATGATATTAATATTACATTTGTCGAATTTCATCGTATGACTTTACGCTAGTAACTAATTAATCTGTGGTATGACATAATATGACTTGTGTATGCATAATAAACTACCTACTAATCACATTAACGGTGATGTACCATAAACGTATCGAATAAAAATGTTCCAGTATTTTTAACGTTTAAGACATTAGGTATGTAACGTATGTAAGTACATTGTATGTTTAGAGTACATTAATACTAACAAATTTCTTATTGGTAATCAGTATTTACGTAAAAAAACTTCCTACTGACAAACAATTGTGATGAATTTGTTTGTTTTTGGAGAATTGGGTCTAACATAACATCTAATTATTCACGTCGTAATTTGCTAAATAAGACATTTAACTAAATTTATTTAATATTTTTCTTATCTTTTTCTTTATGTCACGGGAAAGCCAAACGAGGAAACATTCCACCTGATGATAAGCGGACTGAAGTCATTAGACGTTTACAATATCGATGCCAGAAAGCACTTTTGAGATCGCAAACGCGTTGGCAACCCTGAGGACTATAATGTTGTACTGTGCCCTTTGGGCCACAAATTTCACTGGCTTTCTTAATCTACATCGGAACACAACAGCGCAATCACCAGTGGCGTAGCTAGCCCTAAATGAGCCCTGTATCAATATTGGTTGGGGAGGTTATTTTCACATTTAGGTATTGGCGCGGTCGGACGCTCATGTATGCGTATGACTTTCGTAGCTTTATTGCAGTGTGATTAGAGATTCATAATTATTGCACTGAGAAAAGAAAGGGTTCCCATATATGTATAAAGGATATACAAGTTAAGACTTACCAAGAACATTAAATGTATGAAAACGTTGATCCGGTACATGCATAAGTGGCGTCAAATCTGTATCTGGCATGAACCTCGCTATAATATCACTTGTACGAACTAGCAACACTGAAGGCGATGTGAGTCTTGGCCATAAAACTGATTCTCTGACGCACTCAACTGGATTACAGAGATAAACGCCACGGGGACAAACACCAAATACCATTTGGTGATGCCACGCATCCGGAATTTCTCCTTCGCAGCCCACTTGTAAATTTAGAGTTAGTATAGGTACAGCTCCTGTAAAAAGAAAGTACTTCATTACAAGAACACAATTTTTGGGCCTTCTTATTATTATAACTTTAAATTCTCTCATTTAAGAGTACAAAAAAAAATTGTGCATGTCAGTGGCGTATTTACGCTAGGGCTAGGGGGACCATGGTCCGGGGCGGCGATTTTCCATCGCAAATCACCTTTTAAAATTTGAAAAAAATGATATGTAAATCCTACCCAATGTAATCCAATCCGCTAGCCAGTGTGAAAGAGATACCGCTCGTTCAGGATACGTTGGGAAAAATCTCGCCGTCACCAATCCATCGGATGCTCTCTGAATACCTGTCACTAAATCCGCTGCTGTGCAACCAGCAACAGCTCGAGATAAGAGATATCTGCAAATAAAATAATAGTCAATATTATCTAGTATAAAATAATTTCGCAATCCATGCGTGCCTGTATATTTGTTTATAACTTGTAAACTTATAAGTAGATTTCAATGTAATATTTACCATGATTCACAGCATTTAACAGAAAAGGTTTATATGTATATGTATACCTAACACATTTACATTCAGTCCTAAAGAAGTCCCCGTGTGATACCGGGACGAATCGCTAGTTAATTATAAATTACATGGAAACCTTGAACATCTTTTAAAAATAATTTAAAGACGTCAACCAAGCAATTACAATGGAAAAGATCATATATCATTTGCATTTCTTATACATTAACTAATACTAATAATACACTTCTTATCAAAAAAATTGAAACACTGTAAGTGCTATTCAGGCTGCATTTAAATAAAAAAAGAGGTTTGATATCATTAAAAAAAAATACTCAAATAAATAACTGGCAGTTTAGTCTACAAAATGGTGTACCACAATTCCAAATTTGAATTTAAATTTTCGAATTTTAATCGAAGGAATGAATGTGGAGCTTAATGTGCAGATTGTTTTCAATGTGTATTCCGTTGGAATTTCTGCATTTATTCAAATTTTTTTGCCAAAAATATCGTTTTTTTTAATAGAGATCGTTAACAAAGCTTTGTAACATCCTACCAAGGAGATTATTTTCCTAACAAATATGGATACCTCGCTCACGGAAGCCGCCCAAGTCGTGGCGTTGCTGAATTCAGGGCTTAGTCAACGTGTTGTGGCTGCACAATTGCATCTTAGCCTCTCTACTGTCAATAGAGTGTAGCGTTATCGGGAGACTTGTAAGTTTACTCGCCGTCCAGGATCTGGTAGACATCGAGTCACGTCTGAACGAGATGACCGGTATATTGTGTCAGTTTCTCTAAGAAATCGTCGATTTAACTCTATTCAAGTGCAGCAGCGGCTCCGTGAGATTCAAGGATTGACTGTGAGCGATTTTACCATTAGAAGAAGATTGGCGGAGCGTGGCTTGAAACCTCATAAACCAGCTAATGGCCCAAAATTGACGGTAGACCACCGAAGAGCGCGCCTTAACTTTACACGTGAGCACTTAAATTGGTAATCCTTCAATGGAGTAAAGTTCTCATTTCCGACGAATGTAAGATCATGCTGTATGGTAACGACAGAAGAGAGAAGGTGTATCGAAGAGAGGGAGAACGTTTTGCACAGTGCTGCATTGAAGAAAGAGTCAGTTACGGTGACGGTTCATGGACGGTTTGGGGAGGCATAAGCGCCGATGGAAAAACCGAACTTGCATTTGTATCTGGACCTCACTTACCATCATTAAATGGGTCACGTTACATCGAAGTGTCTGGAGCCTCATGTGGTACCTTACGCAAATTTTATTGGCGAAGAGTTCATTTTTATGCAGGACAATGCCAGGGCTCATACCAGAGGCATTGTAAATGAATACTTCAACGAAGTCGGTATTACGGTTATGGGCTGGCCAGCAAAAAGCCCGGATATGAATCCCATAGAACACCTATGGGATGAGTTGAAGAGACGAGAGATCCTGCTCTGGAGACGCTTGGCCAGCTTAAAAACAGCTATAGGAGAAGAATGGGATAACATCCCACAACACAAGATTGTGACTTTCATCTGTTGCATGAGGAACTGCATGGAAGCAATCATTAGAGCCCGGGGAGGAAATACGAGACACCGAATAAACTTTTTTTAACATTTTTTTTTGTTTTACGTCTTTGCTTACACTACAAATTTTTCTCAAAAGGTAAAACTATATACTTGTTGAACAAAACACGCTATCGTATCGAAATATCATATATCAATATATCGAAATTTGATTTTAAATTGAAACATCAATGTTTGTTAAACGTTACTTTATAATATTCGCAATTAACTGGCACTATTTCTTTTTTTGTTTTAGCGTAAAAAATTCATAAGACTCATTCAAAACCAAACTTCAGGGGTGTTTCGATTTTTTTGAGGAGAAGTATATATTTAAAAACAAGTAAAAATACCTTGGTAATGGAGCATTATTAGCTCTTTGTCTTGTGCCAACAGCGGTATTTATTTTTTCTATATTAACTGGTACTCCCAATGCAATCTGAAACAATGAAACCCTTATCACAAAACTTGCAAACAAAATTCTCAATTCTACATAAATATGACATAGTACCCCTAAATTACCCATTTTCATAATTTAACTACAAAGTTGTATGGCAATTCACATAAAACACCTGCCTTTGTTTAATTTTAAACTGATTTAAAAAAAAATTACCTGATGGTAAGTGGATTGAGGCCCATGGACATTTACGATATTGTTACGATTGGATCTTATGCGAAATAATAAGGTCGATCATTGAATGGCACGTCAAGCACAAATTCTAGGGCTTATATCTTATATCCTATATTATACCTAGGCTTTGTAGATCTATGACCTTAAAACTCATTGCTAACTTTTAGGTCTACTGTCGACTGTTATGCCCGGCACACACCATCAAGTGTGCTTAATCAAGCCTGTCCAACTGGCATGGAGCGTTGTTTGGCATGACGCCCCTAGACACATACACGATCCGTTTTTCGCGTCTGCCGTCAAGCCATCAAGCCGTCCTGCATACTTGAACGTGTGTGGCGACATCATGCCATTTCGTCAGTTCGTTCGAAATTTTGGTTAATGGACAATTGTGGGAATGTCTTATTAGGAATTATCTTTTTCAAATCGTATTTATTTAATTAAAATATGTATTGATTTGATAAAATATATATCGAAGCGAGCTATGTTCAAAATAAGTAAAAAATAAATTAATGTTATCACAATATAGCCCAGTAAAAAATGGATTTTAAAAAAAAACGTGATTTCTTTTTACAGCTGCTAAATAAGTATGTATGATATGTAATTTTAAGAAATTATTTATTTGCGACACAATATGCTCGGACACATGGTCAAATATTTAAATAATTTATTTTCATTCAATTACAATTTATTTGGTGGATTCACATTTTAATCTCAAAAAAGAGGAACAAACTATCTTTATAAACTAAAAAATTATCATTTGATTATCGATTATTATCTAATATCAATTATAATAATTGATAATCGCTTGACAATTGAATAATACTTGATAATTAATTGATAATTAAATAATAAGTGTTAATCAATTAATAATTTAATAATAATTGATAATCTTTTAGTTAATAAAAATAGTTTATAAAAATGAAAATAACTTATTTAAAAAGGCGACCACATGTGGGTGTATTCGCAAATAATTTCTTAAAATTACATATTATACATACTTAACAACTAACTATAAAAAGAAATAGTATTTTTTTTTTCAAATCGTATTTTTAGGTACTGGGCTATAATTGTGACAACATTAATTTATTTTTTACTTATCTTAAACATAACTCGCTTCGATATATATATTTCAATAAATCAATACATACATCAATAAAATAATTCAACACATTCGCACAACCGTCCCTTAACCAAAATTTCGAGCGAACAGACGAAATGGCATAATGCCGCCACACACATTTAAGTATGCAGGACGGCTTGATGGCTTGACGGCAGATGCTAAAAATGATATCAATCAAGTAAAATCCAAATCGACGCCACACACGATTAAATTGGCTTATTGGGACCTTCGCTTCATGCAAATTGGACGGGCTTGATCATGCATACTTGATCGTGTGTGGCGAGCATTATACGGAAAGTTGAGAAACAAGAACCAAGTTCTAATTCGAAAATTCCGGAGTAATGACGTGTCACATCATGAATACTGCCGGCAATGAGAACTGTAGGGCGAGCACGAATTTTCGACAGTTTCGTAACGTAAACGTATCGAGTTTACTGTACGATTACGAGAGTCGCAGCACGAAGCGCATTTTACCAACTATCGAGAGCTCGCTACGATTACGAAGGTAACGTCATCCTAACGTAACTAGGGACTGGCAAGTTTGAGTAAACTACACAATTTATTGAATGAAGGGTGCGTCCTAAAACGAAATCAGAGAAAGTTTTAGATTTTTATTTGAATTGTAAAACTCTATTATAATAAATCTATTAAAAAAGGAGTAAATCTTTAAAAAATATATTGTATTAGATATTTATAACTTATAAATATCTAAAACAATATATTATTGTTTTACAATTGTGCATTATTTTTCAAAATAAAATTAGTTTTTATATTATGGTTGATAGTTTCGAACGGCTTAGATTTGACGGTTTTTTGACTTGCTTGTCGTTTTAATAACCTCTCGACTATTGAGACTTGAAACATTCTTGCGGAAAAGTTTATTGCGTTTTTTGTGTACGTTTTCACTTTAATTTAATCACATGAAAATGAAAAAAGTCCCACACTTTCTATGATCATTATGAAAGAGTATTTGTGCGTCTGTCATCGAGATTTACGTTACCGTACGTCAAAATAAGGTTCGTGCTCGTGATTTTACTCTATTTCAATACAAATGGCTTACGTTACCTTTACGTTACGTTACGAAGGCGATACGAAATAGTTCTTTTTACGTCCTATAGGGGCGCTGCACTAAAAGTCATACAATTAGCTTACGCTTACGATACTGTTGTATTTTTATTAGCGAGCGGAATTATCTAAAATTTTCCACCCATCGATTCCACCCTCTTTATGCGCTATTATTATTAGCAATCGGGGATGCTCTAGAACTTTCCACTCATAATATAGAGGCTCTAATAAATTTATATGTCGGGACGTACACCTAGTGAGTCAGTTTTCGGCTATCAATCGAAGAAATATATCGAGATGTCGAGGCGAATTAGTAAGACTACTACAACGACCGCAACGCTTGGCGCTCCGTGCTCTCTGACTACCCCGTTAGGGATACAGCGTGAAGATATGTGTGTATGTACTACAACGACTACTGCGACGACTCAGGATAGAAGACTACTGCGATTCGGGAACGTTGTTTCTTGTTTATAAGTGAAGCCTATACCTTCGGTGACTACTACGCAAGTACTTAGAGGGTCTACTACGAAGCCTAGGAACGGCCTTAATTAAGTTCCCGTGTTCTTGACATCTGTTTGGACGAATGAAAATAAACTCTTCACACCCTTAATCGGCTTTTCATTACCCACAGCTCGTAACAATATCAAGGTTAAAAAATAGTTGGCAACCCTAAGGACTAAGGTGCCTCCTATGCCAGAATAAGGTTTTAAGATTTTGGCATAATTATCAGCCGCCATTTTAAATTTTTTCGAAAATAACGATACAATATGTAATGCCCGCCACATACGATCGAGTAGACATGTCCAATTTGAATGAAGTGAAAGTTGCATCAAGTTGCATTTGATCGTGGGTGGTATTATAGGGGCGTCATGCCAAACAACGTTTCATGCCAATTTAACGGGCTTGATCAAACATACTTGATCGAGTGTGGCGAGCATAAGGTAACTATGTCTTAAAGTGTCATCTTACAGTTATTTGCAGGAAAAGATCGATGTGTGGGACTTTAACAACCATGAAAAAAAAATGCTACAATAAACTAAAAGTTATTTTTGGTTCGTTCTTAAAAGTAGACCATAATGTACTGCCAATCAGAAAAAGAAAGCCTGTAGAGTTTTTGGTTTTTTCATTGAAAAGTTATTTAACAATCTTTGTTTTTTAAATAACTCTTTAATGGCAAGTCACAGACAAAAGAGTTCTAAGTAAAAATTATAGAACGTAAAGTTTTACAACCATTATTTGATTGGCCTATTTAATAAATATGAAATTTGCAGTTGGTATTGTATTTACTTTGCCTTTATACTTTAAATCAAGTAACTAACTAAGATACATATTTGTGTCATTATTAATGTAATTATGATTCATTCATAAGTTATGAGCCTGAGCCATAAGGCTAAACAATATAATGAATGTAACACTTCAGTGGCCAAATGTTTATGACAACAAGTACTAAGTTTGTTTCTCATGTTTTTATTTTCAGCAGCTTTTTGACAACAAGTAGTAAGTCTCCCATCTCATGTTTTTATTTTCTCAACCTGTATGGATGAACAAAACTAGATTATAAATTTTCTGTTTTTGCCATTTTCTGACTAGTTATAAAGCCCTAAATGTTTAACATCTGTAAAGGTGACTCACAAAAACATTAACAACAGCAGTAGCACCGCATGCAGAAGTTCCGATTTGTGCGATTTGTCTTTCACGCGCCTCTTGCTCAGTCCACACCATGCATTGCGGTACTTCGGTACTTCCCACGACTCCAGTCGTCTCCGACTTTTCCACACCATCTAAACTTCTTGAAGCACCTTGTTCCTACCAATATATGCATTGACATCAAACAAGAGATAGCTTACGAAAAAACAATACCATCTTTTATGCACATTAATCCCTGAAGGTTAAAATAAAGTCTAGTTCCTTAACAGACCATTTGCATACTTCCTAGATTTAATGGCATGCTCCACTCTTATTACAAATAATAATATGTTTTGAATACCGTTACATTTACCATTAAAACTATGTTATTTATAAGAATTATTTATTATACACTATTATTTTTGTTAACCTCAATCCTATAAACACTGAAATCTGCAATGACATCCATTTAATAATTTTTAACTATTGCTCAAACAAAACAACAAGCACACAAATAGTGTACAAATATTGTTTTGCTCTGCATTAAGAGAAATTTAATAAGCCTGCAATCATTTTTAATGTTTCTTCCAAAAATGGAAAAATGAAACCTCTAGGAGTCTGTTTTAAAAATATTTTTAAAGTACTTGCTAACAAACACAGCTCTGTTTCTATCTAGAGAATATTATTATTAAAAAAAATTACGAAATAAATAGATAAACCATAAACCATAAGAACATAATTTTAGAAAGTAACAAGTAATGAGGTTTTGCACTTCTATCCTGCTAAAAATACATTCTTGAAATAATTATTCAAAATTTCCATTGATATAAATTAAAAAGTGGAACAAACATTTAAATAATTTGACATGATAATTTGTACCAGTAGTTATATTTAAATATATTAAATAATATAAATTGACCCAAAGAAAACTGGAAAAATATTTAAAATTTAAATTGCTACAAATCATAATGTGAAACAAATATTTCAATATTTGACATGATATAATTCGCGCCAACATATTTTTTAAATATCAATTGAAATACTCATAACCCCAATCAAAATAGCAAATTAGTCAAAATTTAAATAAATAATGTTACTTACCACATCCGACATACCATGTTTCACATCTGATACAGTTCTATCAAAAGCAACTCTGTTTGACATATTGCTCATACAACCATACAATGTTGAATCAAATTGTTTTTCGTTTTGATTTATTTGAAACGCAAAGGAAAATTCTTGCTGGTCTTCATCTGGACAAAATATGATTTTTTTAGTAATCAACATTAGATTGGACAATTACACCAATTAAGTAGTCCCAAATTAAACAGGCTAGGCTTATACATGGAACATGTACATGGAACTCAGGCAGCCCAATAACCAGTAACAGACTACAAGACAATTAAAAAAAGTTCCTTTCAAAGTTTAATTGAATGACAATCAAATTTAAGACTGTCAGCTTGTAAGCCAGATGCACTAACCACTGCACCAAGAGTACTCTAACTCTAATTCAGCCATTAATTCCATATATAATTATGTGTAAAATTAATATTAATTAATATTAATTGATATTCATTAATGATATATTTCATTTATCATAAAGCTAATATCTATCCCATCAATATATCAAATTTTCTTTTGACTATATTTCAATATTTTTCTGAAATTTAGTGTTATCCAGAACATTTTCAGTTATCCAAGGGACAATTTTAGTATTCTTTGAGATTTTTTCGATTTTATAATTCCTGTTCATAAAAGTACATTTCAGCAGAATTCATAATTATATAAATTATTGTCTATCCTTTTCGGTTATTAAGACAATAAATAAATTTAAAAAACATAATGACTGATTGAGGTGATATTCCCATAAATATGTTTGTTTTGTCGAGACAATATATATACTATACTAATGTTTCAAGAGTGAGTAATACATATCAACTTCAAATTATATCAAACAGTTTTAAAAATCTCATTAATTACTTGGCAAACGAAAACAGTATAGGAATCTTAGAGAAATAAAACAGGTTTTTGACCCCAAGTCGCGACCCAATCAGTGCGTCGGTCGATCAACACTAACAACCTCTCAAAGCGTAATCAGCAAGCTGTAGCTTTTGTACTAAGGTTTATGTAGCAATTAGTATGAAGCGAAATGCCCGGCTTTCATACTGAACTTCATAAAGATTGAGAGATATGATACGAATATGAATACAATTCAACTTCATTGTTTATACCTAATTTATTTGTTTGAGCTGGTGGAGAAGTGATAAGTATTTTTTAATTTCGATCATAAGTGAATTAATTTGTAATGTTCATTGCGAGGACTTAAAAAATGTATACAAGTTTTAATCAGCATAGAAAATGTAAAATCATTGAACTTTGCACAGAGAAAACAACTAATTGTTTCTTTAAAACCTATGCATGATTTGTGTAAATTACTCGACTAGTAAATTACATTAAAACTAATAAACCATTGTACAAAACTAGTAGTAATGCACATGAAAGATAATTTAATATTAGGAAACTGATTGGATTTGTTTGTTCTCCCATTAAGTTATATGTAGGTACTCATTATTATTGGTGCTATATATTTATATATTTATTCAAATGATGAAAATATTTAGAATCATTGGATTAAAAAACTATACTGGTGCCATTAAAGACACATGAATTTCACAAAATTACAAGAATACAGTGATTTCTTTTAGTAACTTCGATAAACAACGAACTGAGACACCTTAATATGTTAAAAACTGATAAATTATTTATGCCTGTACATTTGTAATAGCAAAGTATGTATTATAAAAATTGTTTTGTAAAATAATGCAGAGTGCAATATCTTTCCTCTCTTCTTGTCCACCAGTTGTGCCAAAGTAATGATTAATTATAATATTAATAATAAAGCTTTTTATTTTCCAAAACCACTAATAATATTTACAATTCATTTAAATGTTTAGAAGGTTTCTAATAATTATGGATCCCTTTCGGGTAAAGGTCCCCTCTAGCCTATGTCAATCCGCTCTGTCCTGTGCCATACTTAATTAGTAATCTACAATATTTTAGCTTGTTCTTTACTTATACAAAAACAATGAAGAACATGTATGTCAGGCTTGTACTATTCTGAAGTCCTAAGCACGCCACTGATGGTGCTGTAGTCAAGTTATTAAAAATTCGATACAACTAATATTACATAGGAATCTATTGCAGAAGTACTTTCAAATATATACTTGTGTCAAACATTTTTTTAGAATCTGTTTAAAAATCTGTAATGTATTATGAAAAAGTGTAAATAGGTATTTAAATTAACTAACTTTTAACTATTAACTATTTAAATTCGATTTAAACATTTGACATCTCGCTTGCATTAACTATTTAATAGTTGGTGCAAGCAAGAAGCAAGTTCCTTAAATTGAGCTTAAATAGTTGATAAATAGTTGATTGATATGTGGTCCTGGGCGAACCTTCCCAGAGGCACATGCCCTGTGCCGCCACACGCGTCGCAGGTTGCGGATCGCGAAACGGTTTCCAAATATGGTAGCCAGCTGTCTTGCACAGCCGCGGACAATTGGGCGGTCCAAGCAGAAGGGTGCTGGGGTTGCCCATGGCGGGGCTACTCCTATAAAATGGCGCTAAACCCAATGAAGCACGGACGACAGTGGCGAGCAGGAGCCGCCACTCTAAATAAAGCTCTGACCCGGGGGGGGGGACCAACCTCGTCAGCCTTGGTTGGCAGTTGGCCTAGGAGAAGGTACTCCGAATAACAAACCAAATGTGCTGCCTTGCACATATTATGAGATCGAGATCCAACTCTCTAGGAAACCCTTCTTCAGTAATTCCTGATCACACCGACCAACTCAAAACAAATCCGACATGGCAAAGGGTCCCTCAAATAAGGCAAAATAAAAAAAGGAAAATGAATACATCACCGCAACATACTGACAACATTAGCACCCACAACAGCTTTGATGGTCTGGATACTGATACCACAGGAGACAACGAACAATCAAAAAGGAAAAACAAACCTCCACCGGTAATCCTATATGGCATAGAAGACATCAACAAACTTAAACAACTGATAGAAACAACCTTAACTAAAAGTGACTACGTCATCAAAATTATAAACAAAAATCAATTAAGAATAGTGTGCGAGTCTCCAGAAGCCTATAAGAAACTAATGCCACTAGTTAGACTACATGGTCTTATAGGACACACATTCACAAGGAAAGAAGAAAGGTGCTATAGAATCGTCATCAAAAACCTACATCATACAACCCCACACTCTGAAATTATAGCAGAAATAGAGAAAACAGGCAACAAAGTGGCAGGAGAAATAATCAATGCTAGATTTGGGCCAGATAAAATACCTACATCTACCTTTTTTGTTAACATAGAACCAGGACCCCGCAACAAAGAGGTCAAAAAAATACGATACATAGCCAATACTGTTATTAAAATTGAGGATCCCAAAAAACGAAAAACTGTTGTACAATGCACAAAATGCCAACAATATGGGCACACAAAAAATAACTGCTTACGTCCCTCTAGATGTGTCAAATGTGCAGAGGCGCATAAAACATCAGATTGTCGGAAAAAAGACCGCAATACCCCTGCAAAATGTGCCTTATGCCTTGGAGACCATCCAGCTAATTACAAGGGGTGCCAAATCTACCTGGAAATTGTAAAGAGAAAAAACAGCACACAAAAACAAAACACAACCAAACCAAGGATAGAATCACCCTCAACAATCGAAGTGACAAAAGCAGAAGGAAAAACGGAATCACACACCCAAAATAAGAAGCAGGAAGGGCCCAACCACAACAAGAGGTACTACTCAGAAGTCCTCAAAGATAATCTACAGCGAAACGCTGAGCCAACACAGGTCATATTATATGACCTAATGATTAAGCAAACTGAAAAACTAGATATGCTACTTCAACAAATAGGTACCCTTATGGGACTTATTATCAAACTTGTTGAAAAAATACAGAACTAACTGCACTGAAAATTGCTGCCTGGAACATCGACGGTTTGGCGCCAAATATTCATGAAGTGGAAACCCTTATTGGCATCCATAATCTGGATATTGTATTAATTTCAGAGACACACTTCACAGCCAAAAGCCAGGTTAAAATACGAAATTATAACATTTACTGTACCAATCACCCAGACGGAACAGGCCATGCTGGAGCTGCTGTTGTAATAAAATCAGGTATAAGGCACCACCTACTTCCTCAATTTAGAACTGTGGAAATACAAGCATCCAACGTAGCAATCGAAAGTAAATTTGGAACCTTCAATGTGTCCGCTGTGTACTGCCCACCAAATAAGAAAATCACAGATTCCATATTGAATGAATACTTTAAAAACCTAGGAGGGAGATTCATTGCAGGTGGAGACTGGAATGCCAAGCACACCCACTGGGGTTCTAGACTAATATCGACAAGGGGTAGAATTTTAAAGGGGTCAATAGATGAAAACAATCTGAAGCATCACTCAACCTCGGAGCCAACCAACTGGCCATCGGATCCCAATAGGCTTCCAGATCTGATTGACTTCTTCATATCAAAAGGACTACCGAAAAACTTAATGATCACAACTGAATCTTGTTTGGACGGCTCGTCAAACCACACACCTGTCATACTGACAACCAATGCTGCCGTGTCGCGACGTGAGGCTCCCCTTAGGTTGCACAACAAGAAAACTGACTGGGATTCGTTTAGAGAACTGGTCGATAAACGCATCAATCTGAATATGCCACTAAAAACATCCGAAGATATTGATAGCGCTGTTAAAAACTTTACAGAAGTTATACAAAACTCCTGCTGGGAATGTACCCCAGTAATATCTCAGCCATTGACAAAAAAAGCAACAATGTCTTGGGATATTCGTAACAAAATCCAAGAGAAACGAAGACTGCGACACATCTGGCAAATCAGCAGAATGGCAGCCGACCGAACCGCTTTTCGCAGAGCAGCACTCGAATTAAAATTTATAATTAAGGAAGCTGACGATGAAGCCATGCGAATCAAGTTAGAATCGCTGACCCCGACAATGGCAACCAACTACTCCCTGTGGAAGTCGACCAGAGGCCTAAATCAACCTCAAATTCCCAAGCCTCCCTTAAAAAGTAGAACAAGAAAATGGGCCAGGACAAGTCAGGAAAAAGCTGAACTGTTTGCTAGTCATCTGCGGGGGGTCTTTGTTCCTAACCCAAGAGACCAAAATACAGATGAAGGCGACATAGATCATGTCTTGGAGGAAGACTTTCAACTTGATTTGCCTATCAAACCATTTAGTCCGAAGGAGGTGGGCAGACAGATAGTGCAACTGAAAAATAAAAAATCACCAGGGTTTGACCTAATAACAAAAGAAGTCCTTAAAGAGCTGCCAAAAAAAGCAATTGTATGTTTAACTACCATCTTTAATGGTATTCTAAGAGTTGGATATTTCCCCATGCTGTGGAAAGTATCACAGATTATAATGATATACAAAGAGGGAAACCCTATTCATGACGTGGCCTCATACAGACCAATCAGCCTGTTACCGATTCCATCAAAAATATTCGAAGGGCTCTTACTTGATAGAATGGCTCCTGTTCTGAAAAAAAATTGTATAATACCAAACCACCAATTTGGATTCAGACAAAATCATGGTACCGTGGAACAGGTGCATAGAGTCTGCGACTCCATTAGAGGCGCACTGGAAAGAAAGGAATATTGCTCTTCTGTATTCCTGGATGTACAACAAGCATTTGACAAGGTATGGCACAAAGGACTATTAACTAAAATTAAAACACACCTCCCACACCCATTCTATGGGGTACTGGACTCGTACCTGTCAGACAGAACTTTCCAGGTCATGGAGGGCGACTCTCTGTCATCATTCCACGAAATATCTGCAGGAGTACCTCAGGGCTCAGTCCTCGGACCTACTTTGTATACCATCTTTACATCTGACTTACCTCAAATGCAAAACATGACTACGGCAACATACGCAGACGACACTGCAATACTGGCAGTCAGTAATAATCCTGCAACAGCATCACAAATTTTACAGAAGAGCCTAGACGGAGTGAATAAATGGTTGCAAAAGTGGTGAATAAAGTCAAGTACAACAAAATCAGTGCACATCACATTTACACTGAGAAGAGAAGATTGCCCCCCAGTAAGGCTGGATGCTGAATACCTACCCCAAAGCAACTCAGTGAAATACCTGGGAATGCACCTGGACAGAAGGCTTAATTGTAGGAAACATCTGGAATCCAAACGACAACAATTAAAATCCAAATACAGTAGCCTATACTGGCTCCTTGGAAGAAACTCTAAGCTCTCAGTGGACAACAAACTCCTGATCTATGAAACCATACTGAAACCGATTTGGACCTACGGCATCCAACTATGGGGTGTGGCTTGTGGCTCAAATATAAACCTAATACAAAGGATGCAGAATTGCATATTAAAAAACATAACAAATGCTCCCTGGTACATACGTAATGATGAAGTGCACGAAATCCATCAAGTCAACACTGTAAGAGAGGAAATCAAACTGTTCGCCAGAAGATATGAGCCGAGATTAAAGGCACACCCTAACGAACTAGCGACCCAACTGACAATGCCCACATATATAAGGCGTCTCAAAAGGCGCGACTTCATGGAACTTGGCCACCCGGACTGATTCGGCCTGTATAGAGAAGAGACTAGCCTCTTGATGGAGAGACTCGTCCACAAGTCAACTAACTTCAAAACATTCGCTTATAGTCACGAGGAGACTAATTGCAAATATTGAATTTAAAACAAAAAAAAAAAATAGTTGATGCAAGCCACCCTTAATGAATAAGTTTCAGAAATATTTAGACATCATTTTGAAATATTTAGACTTCCACAAACACGAATTGCAAATACATTGAAAATTATTATATTCATAAATAAATATTATAATCACAATAATTTTGCCTAAAAATATTAGTTTTTAGGAGAGCAAAAAATCTACCTGCATTAAATTACAATTTACCTGATGAAGACAGAAATGTCTGTACAGTACATTACAATTCAATATGCCAGAAAGGTAAAGAATCTTTTAAGCCTTTTTAGATAAACAGATGTAATAAAATAAAGCAATGTTTGTAACAACTAAAATAGATTGCAGAATATCTTTATGATAAAAACTATTATGTTTTTCAACATGTCTTGTTTAATTAAATAAAGTACTATGTGTCCGGCTCCGATCTTAATGATCTTATTGGCAAATTGGATTGAAACAAACTACCATTTGTGTAAATTTTTATAATTATTTTTGAGTTGAATTATTACACCCTACAGTCCCAAAATGTTAGTTTAAGTCACTTTGATTCTGAGGATGTGATGTCATACATTAATATTTATACTTACAATTGAAGTTCTCCCTTGGAGATAATATGTCTCCACTTGACATATGAAGATTTGTAGCTGTATGTGATGAACCTTGGGACATTGTCCTTCTGACTAGAAGTTCTTCTCCTCTCACATTCACATGAGTAATATATGAACTACATGTATAACTACTCTGGGATCCCTCTGGGTCACAACTCTGTGCTAACTCAATACCTCTACTAGTTGATGGCGTAACATGGTAATTAATGTCATCCTGACCATGGGTTTGTGAAGCAGAAATGATTTGAGCAATAGGAGGTGGATTAGGCCTATCTTCATCTACTTGCTCTAGAGAAATACTAAACACAGGATCATTCTCTTCAGGGATATCACTTGCAACTTCCATTTCAGCATCAGGTGTTGACTCATCACCAGTATCAACTTCACAAGAAGGCCCAGGATCAAAATCCATTTCCAAAAAGTCCATATCGGGACTTGATGCTCGTGAGATTTGCTGTCTCACATTAGCAACAGGTGGTGCTACCATTATATAGTCAGGAATTATTGCCAGATGTTTATCAATAGGCAGACCCATATCAAGACTGAAAAATGAACTGGGCAAATCTGCCAAATGTTCGCCACCTCTGTAAGTATAAACACAACCATCTTCGGAACCTAATGAATAGTCATCATTGCCTGTATCACTAGAGCTATCGTCAATATCTTTTGACCAATTTACTTTTAAAGTTGATGGCCTTTTTTTGATTTCCCTAACACTACTGTTTTCTGAAACACTATCAAAAGCCTTACTTGTACCACTTGTTGATGGAGTATTCAAATTGTAATTACTATTGCCTATTTTATCCAAAGAACTTTTATGTCTCTGACATGTCAAAGCCTCTTGATTTAGTTCTACACCATTATCACATGTGTTTGAATCAGCGGTTTTGCTGCTGCTTACAGTTTCATTCTGATTGGCAGAATTCTTAACTTTATTACACGACTGACTAACACCATTCTGTTGAAATGGATCTGAAGAAATCTCATTCAACTTACTCGATTGTCCAGACTCACTGGTTGACGCAGATGTCGATTGTTTAGCTACAGGTCCATTAGATGCAACGGAATTAGTATCCGCTGTGTTTGACATTGAAGCCAACAGATTTGCACCATCGTCATCTAGCCCTAGTTGTTTACTTGTACTTTTGTTATTTGTAGCAGTTTCACTTTGGCAGTTAATTTGCACAGGATTTCTTATAGAAATATTATCCTCCTGAGAATCCATCCCTACGAATGCGTATGAAAGTTCGGCATTGTAAACATTCCACTTTTAGGTTACCTATAACAAAGTGCTCTTCTCAGATTTTAATATTATGCGTTTTAAAAACTTAAAATAAATATATTGCGTAAACTTAAACAAAATGACAGGGGTAATTTCTTAAATTAGTCTTGAATTCATGATAATAACGTGGTAATAACAAAAGAAATGACAATTAAAGGAATTTTTTTTAAATGGATTCCACAGATAGAATTTGGATTGAGCAAAAAATATCGAACTATCAAACTATCGATATTTTTTCGAAATGTAACCGATATATTACAATGATATTTTTATTCTCGATATATATTTCGGTGTATCAAATTCGGTATGTTATAATGACATACCTGGTTTCTAAAAACACGGGAAATTAACGCGATTACCTTTTATTTTCCCTTGTCGTTTCGGCCGACTTTCATCGGCCGTGGTCTCAAGTAAACTGTCCCAGCAAGCTTCACTCCGTGTCCGAGGCAGATTTTATTTCATCTACCCCCGATATTTCTAAATAATTATTAGGTTTCATACACACAACACTCACGGTGTCCACACACTTAACCAGATATGAAAAACGAGGTTTTGTCATTTGAATCACAGGATTCCACGCTGTTGATAAATTGTATCCGTTTTCCCGATTGAAATTTTTGTGTCTCTTGATTTCAATTGTTTCACGCACGACTTGGATAAAAGTGGCGATCGGTGGAAAGGACTTGTGGGCGATAAAATTCTATCCAATAATTCGTATCCAATTGGAGAAGATGTTCCACTATCGCTGATTTGGTAGTTTGCTGGTTTTTTACAGCTGTAATGTGTTCCTTAATCCTTTCAGCAATAGTCCGCTTCGTTTGACCAATCTATTTTGTAGACCCCTGGTGTCTGCAACGGCAAAACATCCTTCGGTGTGCCCACTATTTTGTTTACCTTAGTTCCCGGTGTGTACACGGTATGGATGGAATACTTTTTTCAAATAGATCCTATTTTGTCCGTCACTCCTTTCACATAAGGCATATAGGCGGGTTGTCTGCTCACGTCTGGATGTCTGACCTTCTTTTTAGACCGCCTCATTCGTCGGTTAATCTGATATCCGTTCTCTATCAGTACCTCTTGAACATAATCGAGCTCTTGCTCCAGATGTTCAGGGTCACGCAGTTCGTACGCTCTGTTCTTCAGTGAATTTATAACAGATTGCAGATGACTGGGACGGTGATGTGACGTGGCGTGCAGGTATCTGTCTGTGTGTGTAGGCATCCTATAAATACAGTATGATAAAGTAGCTTCTTGTCTCGCGGTTATTTTTACGTCTAAAAATGACAGTGATCTACCATTCTCCATTTCATACGTAAACTTTATACTTGAGTGAATGAAGTTTAGGTGTTTCATATACTGGTCTACTTCCTGCGTGCTTCTCTTAATAATGCAGAACAAATCATCCACAATGATATCTTCTGCATTATACTGCATTAAACTACATTATTATACTGCATTATACTACATTCTGCATTATACTACATTATACAGACAGACCTCGTGGACAGACCGATAGTAAAATCATAGATAATACGTAATATAAAGGTAATACAAAACCTATAAAACACACTATAAAGTCGGCCACACACCATCCAGTATGCTTGATCAAGTCTGCGTTCAGTATGCATGAAGCGTCGTTTGGCATGATGCCTCTAGAGCACACACACGATCCGTTGTACTTGACGTCAATCCCATCCAGTGCATACTGGACGGGATTGACGAACGGCGCGTCAAATGCTTCATGCATATGAAGCATTTGACGCGGCGTCCAGTTTGCATGAAGCATTTAAGGCGCGTAGTACCGCAAACAGGCCTCATTACGGTGATTTTTTAGCAACATCTACACGTCAAAGTTGTTGAAAAAAATATATATGAATCTACATGATATTTATAATCAAGCAGCCAGGAAAAATAGCATTTAAAGTAAATTTTCTTGATAAAAAAAAATCTCACAGTAACCTCTGAACAGAATTTATGGGGGAAAACCTGTTTTCGTCGTTAACATATTCTAATAAAATTCGGCAAATATATGTCTTTTATGAATATTAACACATTGATCAGGTAAGATTTTCGATAGTCAATAGTTTATAAGAAAATACATGGTTTATTGTTTTTCTCTCAAGCCATTTTATTTTGAGCAATGTCGCGTTGTTCTTTCTCTTTCACTTCTATGCGACACGACAGTAATCGCTGAGGCGTGTTGCTAAATAGACATTTGTCACTTGTTCCTCTTGAATTTTGAAATTATAATTGTCTTGTATTGAAGCTAAGGCCTTTCATACACCTTTGGGATGAAATCTTACTTACAAAATTAAAACGCAACCTAACGGGGTGGTCAGAGAGGCTAGACTTTAGCTAACACAAAAAAATATAATGACTTTAAAATAATTATAAACTATGAAGAAAAATTGAAACAATATGAAAGGGAAATATTAAAATCAGCAACGGAGTGAGTATTTCAAACTACAATTTAATATACTTATAGTTAATAGTTTAAGATATAAATTCATTATTTCTTTCTTTAATCATATGCAATGTAAAAATAATGGTTACTACAAAACATATTATATTTACAATGGTAAACTATCTAAAAATCAAAGTTTTATAGTTAACGGTTTTAACTTTTTTTTAACTTATCGATATAAACAGCATGCAAAAGCCTCTCACCGAAGCAACCTCAGAATATACCAGAGATCGGACTCAGTCCACTAATAACTAGCACCAAATCAACGCAGCACGAAGTTGATTCGGTGCTAGTTAATTGACTGACTCCGATCTTTGGTATATTCTGAAGATGCTTCGTTGAGAGGCGAAACACGTGTCGTTTGGTAGTTTGAGCGGAAAATGACAACATTTTATGACTTTATCACATTAAATGAATTTCTACAAAGTAAAATCTGAGTATAAAATAGTAGGAACAATAATATAATTTAGTAAATCGGTCTACAATAAAATCTATTTTATATTTAAAAGTAACAGTTTTCGCACATTGAGTAGAATGGTAGTGCTGGTTTTGTTTTGATTACGGAGTATGTGTAAGAGAAAGTATAAACATTTTATAAAGCACACACAATGGTTTATTTTCAATCTATTAGTTTTTTTTTTTAATTATGAAAAAGATTATGTTAGATCTGCAGTAAATGAAGCAATATAAAAACGCAAAACCAATGCCAAAATAGGCATATTATTGGTGTCGAACAAAAAAGTTATTTCCTATAATAGAACATCCGCCATATTGGGTTTATGGTGACGTCACATATGTGACGTCATACCTTCCCCTGCGTATTCCATTTCATTTGATACCCATATTGTTGATGTTGAATGAAAAAGTTATTTGCCATTATGGAACTTCCGCCATAATGGATTTATGATGACGTCACACACATGGAAACCGTCCCCTGCGTATTCCAATTCATTTGATACCCATATTGTTGGTGCTGAACAAAAAAGTTATTTCGTGTTATGTAACATCCGCCATATTGGATTTATGATGACGTCATATATACAGAAACCTTTCCCTCCGTATTCCATTTCATTTGATACCCATATTGTTGGTGTTGGATAATAAAGTTACTTCCTGTTATGGAACATCCGCCATATGGATTTATGATAACGTCACATGTCTAGAAATCTCCCCCTGCGTATTCCATTACATTTAATACCCATATTGTTGATGTTGAACAAAAAAATTATTTCCTATTATGGAACATCCGCCATATTGGATTTATGGTGACGTCACATACATAAAAACCTTCCCCTGCATATTCCATTTCATTTGATACCCATATTGTTGGTATTGAACAAAAAAGTTATTTCCTATTATGGAACATCCGCCATATTGGATTTATGGTGACGTCACATACATAAAAACCTTCCCCTGCGTATTTAATTTCATTTGATTCCTATATTGTTGGTGTTGAACGAAAAAGTTATTTGCCACTATGGAACATCCGCCATATTGGATTTATGATGACGTCACATATACAAAAACCTTCCCCTGCGTATTTCATTTCATTTAATACAAATATTGTTAGTGTTGGATAATAATTTCCTATTATGGAACATCCCACATATTGGATTTACGGTGACGTCAGATATGTATCTACCTTCCCCTGCGTATTCCATTTCATTTGATACCCATATTGTTAGCGTTTAGCATTATCAAGTTCCCATACAAAATTTCATCCCCCTTTTCACTCCTTTAGGGGTAGGTTTTTAAACAATAAAGTAAAACTATCTCCATGCCTTAAAATGTATCCGGCGGTTTAGCCGTGAAAACCAAGTAGACAGACAGACAGACAGAGAGACTTTCGCATTTATAATATTAGTATGGATATTAGTATGGAATATGGATATTAGTATGGATTTATAACATTATCAACGGCCGGTAATAAAACTGTCTTGAAATCAAAGTTAAAAAAAAAATTATTTAGCGACCAAGTTGAGATTTGAACAACCTAAGAATGATTCTCGAAAATAAAAGAGAATAACAATCAACCGAGCCAAAGATGCATTGATGTCATCTTCCAAAATCCAATATTTATTTCAATATTTAGAGCGCTAAATATTGAAATAAATATAATATCACAGCGCTCTAAATATTGGAAATATCCAATATTTCCAATATTTAGAGCAATACGCAATAGTCCATGAACTGGCACCAATTTTTGGGTAGGTATTTGAGGCAAGCTGAAAACTTGTCCTATACGTCTCCTATTATACCCCAACACGGAACTGTAGACCTGGCTGATGAGTAGTGGGGCTAAATCAACCCCTAAATTTTTAAAAATTTTTTTTTTTTTCAAAATTATATTTGAGGCAATATGCAATTTTTGTGTTGTAGTTTAATGTTTACAGAATAGCAAAAAAATAAGCCAGACGATTTAGTCGGGGTTTTAACATTGCCAGATGCGTGCAAAAATATTTTGCAAAAAAATATAAAAATGTATTTGAGGCAACTTGAAATTTTAATAGGGTATTATTTATAACTTGAAAATAAGATTCTCAAAAAGACAGATCATTTCGGTGGGGCTTTCTACCTGCCAGGTGATCTAACAAATTATGTATAGGTACGAGTGCGTAGCGCTATAGACAAGCTGTACAGTGAGAGAGAGCGTTTATCGGCAGCTGTCTGCGTTCTTTCTTGCTGCGTCACTATTGGTTCTGGCGAGGTCACGTGACTTACAATAGCCATTAGGTTTCTATTCGAAATTTCGGAGTTAAAAATATATAATTTTGTGAATTTCTGTTAAAAATGGTTTATATAATAATGATTGTGTTGATTTGTGTGTTAAATGGATACATTTATTGTGTTATTTTTTTTTTATCATAAAAAATTTGTTGTTTAGTCAATTTTAGTACAAATCTAAATGTAATGAATTACTTAAATATTTGACATTAGTGCAAAAATAATGGTTTTTTCAACAAATCATAAGACATTTTCTTTAGAAAACTAATTTTCCAAAACTTTCGTTACAAAAATTTTTTCATAGGATTCATATTTTTGCCACTACATCCAAAATTTAAAAAAATACTTTTTTTTTGTAACAGTATTTAAATTTATAATTTATACAGAAATTAAATATTTTGTTAATGTTAAAATGAATAATGGCTAACGTATTAAAAAAAGTAATGATTACAAAAATATAAAATCACAAAATCAGATTTATTGAGATAAAATAATTATATAACTGCAGAATTATTATGAGTATAAAAATATAAATTTAATTCATTCCACGTCAGAAATAAATTGCTATTCATCTTCTGTGTATGCTCCTTCATCAGAGCTATCAGAATCTGCTTCAGATTCATCTGCGTCGGATTCGACTACCTCTGCATCATCTGCGAAAAGTAATATATATTGATTTATTTAATTAATCATAGAAATTCGAATGCAGCAGTTATTAAAGAAAAACTATTCATATGCACCTGCAGTAACATTACCAATATTATTATGTTTATTTTTTTCATGAACAACAGCATCGACTACTGATTGCAGTATACAGTCTCCGTCGAACCAGTGAAAATTTAGCGTATCCTCATTAAGTGTCCATCCGTTGCTATCCGGTGTCAAAGAGCTGGGGAATCGCAAATTTGCATTTCTCCAAATACTACTAGCTTTGCATGGACGTAAAGTAGAGGGTTCACAATTTTTTAATGTTTTTTTGAAAGGTTCATCTTCAATGTCGGCTTTGTAAATTGCACAAAATTTTTGAAATCGTGCTGCATTTATATTTGATATATTTTTATATCCATTAATTTCGCAAACATTTGCTTCCAAAATTGGAAAAATTTCATCACGCGAACCGGTAATAAGTGCAACTCCAAGACCTGTTAATGCTTTTAGCAAGCAAGCAAGAACGCAGACAACTGCCGATAAACGCTCTCTCTCACTCTACAGCTTGTCTATAGCGCTACGCACTCGCACCTATACATAATTTGTTAGATCAACTGGCAGGTAGAAAGCCCCACCAAAATGATCTGTCTTTTTGAGATACCCTATTAAAATTTCAAGTTGCCTCAAATACATTTTTTATTTTTTTTTGCAAAATATTTTGCACGCGTCTGGAAATGTTAAAACCCCGACTAAATCGTCTGGCTTATTTTTTTTTCTATTCTGTAAACATTAAACTACAACATATAAAAATTGCATATTGCCTCAAATACGTTTTTCAAAAAAAAAAAAAATTTTAAAAATTTAGGGGTTGATCTAACCCCACTACTCACCAGCCAGGACTGCAGTTCCGTGTTGGGGTATAATAGGAGAGGTATAGGACAAGTTTTCAGCTTGCCTCAAATACTACCCAAAAATTGGTGCCAGCTCTCCTACTACAATGTCTACATAATATTATACAATTCGGTTGTGTTTTAATTTTATGAGTAAGGTTCCCTGTAATAGTTTGATACGGAGAACTCACAATATGTTGTGGGTTTAAAACTATTTAGAATGGTTCTTAACAAGTCATGAATAGCATTTTTGTTACCAATAATATAATATTTACAATTGCATTCTTTATAAACGTTTTATTTTATTCGTATTTAACTATTTATTTTTTTGCATTTGACAACTAAATTTCACAAATCGTAATTTTATGAGGCTTATAAAAATGCCAATAAAGGTTAATGTCAAAAATTGCCGCTAGGCGGCTATTCATGCACGCGCTGTTTTATTGTGGTGTCGCGTCGCAGAGTTCGTTGCGAAAAGTATTTGGCCAAGCCCCCTCAGCTCGATTCTGGCGCGATGCTTAAGGTCTTTGATGACGCCCACACACGTTCAAGTATGCAGGATGGGCTTGATGGCTTGATGGATTGACGGAAGATGGGCAAAACAATTTCCGTCTAGTATAACAGATCAAGCCAAATCGGCACCACACACGACCAATATGACTTGATGGAACCTCTGCTTCATGCATACTGGATGAGATTGATCATGCATACTTGATGGTGTGTGGCGAGCTTAAAACAAAACAGATCAGAACAGATAATTGTAGTTTAATTTTATTACAGACTATCTATAGTTTATAAAAACTGTGAATTTTATAAACAGTTTTTTCGGACCGAGAGTTCTTGGTTCGAGGTTAATTGTTGTCATAGACCTAACAGCTAACACAACCTAATAGGACTGAGTATTATCAAAAACAATCAATAGAAAATTAAACTTTACTGACTGGTAATAAATTTTAAATTCCTGTTTGCTTAATGAACTGAAGAACCCATGCAGACCAAGAGCCACAAACGGAAGAATTGTGTCCAGCACGCTTATTACGTAGCTTGCAGTCGGCATGCGACAACCAATATCGCGCGATATCTGCTGTCAAAACGAGAATTTGCGTAATTTGTAAAGTGGCGCTAAATCTACCGCGAAAAGTGCATTTTACGGTCATAGAATAATAGATACGCAATAAAATACATGATACCAATATTTTATTACAATTAGTGACCGGTCGCGCTGTGATCGCGTGGCTGTCGCTGTCTACAAACTTTTAGGTAATAACCCCACCCCACTGGTCACACAATAGCAATAACACAATATTTCGTCATGGTGATCGAAATATTAACCAAAATAATTAACGTAACTTATCATAGTTTCATTATAATATTCATGCTTTCAATGTAATCCCTTGAAGAACCTATCAAACTATAGTACATACTCCCCCTGCTGGTCCCTCTACGTTGGCACATATCATCTGTGAAGTTGTCAACTTTTCACAATGACAATTTGTTTCGACCAGCTGTAATTTCTTTATTACTGCGTCTTAGTCAACAAGAAATATTTTATACGTACATAATAATTTACGATTTAATTTATCCTGTTTTCTAATATAATTACGAGAATCGTAATTTAAAATGGCATACGCCTACTTATTCAAATACATCATCATTGGCGACACGGGTGTGTATTGATTTTATTTTCTGATAGCTATGAAAGTTGGCCTCTAATATATATTTAAAAGAAATTTTTGATTGTACTCACTCTGTGAGCTGTAATATTTAAAAATAATAGAATAGCATTATTTGCAAACAAATTGTTCTTATTTCTTTTTTATGTTCAACGTTTGCGGTAGGTAACTATTTGAAAAGCTTTGTTTCCCACCTACGCTGTTATCAAAATTATTCAAGTACGCAATTGTTAATAAATTTGTATTCTCTCTTAGTTCATTTTATGTGAATAAAATTTTAAAATGAGAAATGACCGAGCATTACTGGGCCAAGGCTTTTCTTTGTTTCCTAATGCATATATTACATAATGTTGTTTGGTTCACCAAGGTCTGGAATCATAATAAAAGTTATTGACATGCTGATATTTTTAAGGTGTGGGCAAGTCATGTTTACTGCTCCAGTTCACTGATAAAAGGTTCCAACCAGTGCACGATTTGACAATCGGTGTTGAGTTTGGTGCTCGTATGATTACTATTGATGGTAAGCAAATCAAACTGCAGATATGGGATACTGCCGGTCAAGAGGCTTTTAGGTAAGTACTTTTTTTAAAATCTGTAAATAAATATTTCTTCCATTCTCATCTGGGAAACAAAGAAAAATATTGAACATGCCAACTACGCATACACATACTGATGGTAAATTTCGCTTTCCCATATGTATATTGAGATACATTATGCTAAACATGGTGTCATTAATTTGTTTTAAATTAGTGCTTTGCGCACCTCAAATTGTAAATGGCAAATTTGTATGTAGTAAATATTTTAAATGGATATAAATTACTGGTTGAGTACTTTTGGCATGCAATAATATTGTGTGCATTGGTTTAATACATTAGATGTGTAGTTTTCTATTAAAACTATTAAATACAGTATAGTCTTTATCTATTTCCATTATCTAGTTACCTAATTTTTCAAAATGTAAATTCAAACCAATCCAAACATAAAATGAAGTGGTTTTGTACATATTATTCAAACAATGTTCAAAAATTTATACTATATGAACAAACAAGTAGAAGTTTCAGATTATATCAAAATGGTTTAGTAATAAAAATGAGTAAATAATCTATAGTTATTATAATAATATTGTCCTTAGTGATACATCATCACTGAGCCGAAATAGTTGGGTTACTTTGTAATGTTAGTATTAAGGCATATATATATCAGTATCCAGTTGTGTCGAAATAAGTTTAATACCAGCAATCTGCGACATTTTTTAACACTGTTGTTGAAACGACTAGCAATCCATTTTTCAGTATTAGTAGAAAAAAGATTATAAATGTTGGCAAACTACAGATAGTTATTTGCAGAAATCTTTTAGACATCAATTTCTATTCAAGGCAATTAGGCGACCAACTATGAAGACTCAAATTATTGTTGTCTTGTGTGCTTCTTTTATTAATCAAGATAAATTATCAACATGTGATCAACAAATGAACAGTAAGCTATTAGAGTAAAAAGATACCCGATGTAGTTAAATTTCTTAATAAAACTTAATCACAAATAATATCTATATTGTTCATATGTATGTGTACCACACATTATGTACTTGCCAGAGGTGTGCCTAGGGCTTCAAGATAGGGCAAACCCGACATACATTTTCTTCATTGTTTTTATAAAAATAAAGGGAAGGCTAAAATATTATAGATTACTAATTAAGCATGACTGGCACAATTGGTGGACAAGAAGAGAGGAAAGAGATTGCTTTCAGCATTATCTTTCAACAAAATAATTTTTATTATATTTTGCTATTAAAAATATACAGGCCTCAATAGTAATAGTTTATCAATTCTTAACATATTAAAGTGTCTCAATTCGTTGTTTATCCAAATCACTAAAAGAAATCACTGTATTCATGTGTTTTTGTAAATTCATGTCTTTTATGGGCGCCACCATAGTTTTTTATCCTCATAACCAGAACTAAATATTTTCCTCATTTGAATAAAACATACAGTACTAATAATAATAAGTAGTAGCACCTACCTATAACTTGATGGGAGAACGGAGAGAACAAACAAAAATCCAATCAGTAAACTAATAAAATTGTCTTTTGCGATTGCGAATTACTAGTTAGAGAAACACATTCATGACTTAAATAGTTTTGTACACCGATTTATTGTCTTTTATGCAATTTACTAGTCGAAAAATACACAAATCAGGCATAGGTTATAAGTGTAAGGAAACAATTAGTTGTTTTTTCAATACAAAGTTCAAAGAGATATAAACCCTAGTAAACAAGCTATAGCTTTATCGTGTTTTGCCCATTAGAAAGAAAGAAAGGTTGTAAGCCACATTAGAAACCAACACGCGAGAACGAGACGGCTGATTACATAGTTACACAGTACACTGATTGCACCTTGAGAGGTTGCAAGTGTCGAACTCGAACAGCTATCACATGTTAGTCGAGTCTTCTTGCCATGGTTGTTTCGACTCGAATTTTGAAATTTTAAAACCTATATGGTTTGAAATTAGTTTTTATTTTATTATTTTATGTTTGACTGAGCATTTTAATAAGACATGCCAGGCTTTTGGGCTTGTACGAAGGTACCGCCACTGATACTTACATATGGTAAGCACATACATCTTGCACTATGGTTAGCTGAATATATCCTTATCATGGCAGAATTGCTGTAAGCGCTTCAAGAAATGCTTAGGGGCCTAAGACACTTCCCAATGGGTCAGTCTCCAAATGAATAGTTTAGTTTTGTTAAAACTAGTGGTATTCGGTGATTATATAGTTCTGAGACCTATTAACATTGATCACATTATTCTCGAAGTGCAGAATCAGAAGAAAATACAGAAGAATCTGGTAGAAAGAACTTCGAGAAGAAATTCAATAGGAGGGTTCATTTGGGCTGTTGGCATTTGAGAAGTTGCATTGTGTCTTTCAAAAATCATCAATTGCACAAATTCCCAGATTACATTTAAATAACCAGAATCGGTTGCCCTAATGATGATGACATGTACTATATTTTTTAATTCTTAACTTTTGTTACTGAAAGACCAGGATTCTGGTGCTAATAATCTTAATACTGAATAAAAAGTGCAATATCACCATACTCTAGTAAGCACTCACCAAGAAAGCTTTTTTATAAAACACTCTTATGGGGTAAGAAACTGTATGGGAATTAGAAACCTAATATTATACATATTTTGATTCTTTATTGGAAGTAGACAAACATTTTGTAAGTTTGTTTATATGTGAAGGGATATTCTTTGAAACCACTGCACTTATTTGAAAAATTCTTTCACCATTTGAAAGGTGCATTATTCCAGATGGACATAGGCTAAATATTATGTATTCAACCAGGGCGAAGTCGAAATGGGTCACTAGTTGTAATATAATTTTTTTGATAAAAAATGTTTTTTTAGCCAGATTTACTTGTGGCTTAGTGTAAATATTTTTAATCACAAATACTGAAAAGTGTAATCCAGCAGTTTCCAAAAGTTAACCCATAAGGGGCTAAAAAGGTGCTTCAATTAGTTTATACAATTTATGCATGCAAATCTGGGTCGGTTTTATACTTTAGAAATTATAAATCATGTATTTAAAAACATTTTAACATAGACTAAATATCTATGTGCTTAGATAAGGCATTGACCTCATTGTGCAAATGCTTGAAAGTAGTCATCTAGGTATCAGTTGTTTTTTATTTTTATGTTTGTTACAAAAATACCATTTTTGCGAAACATCTAGTTCTTTTTGTAAGACTGCATTTTGTCATAATTTCTTTCAAATCTAAACTACCTAAGTATAGTTATATTGTTTTAAATACATACATATCTTCATGCTGTATCCCTAACATAATACAGTAGATATTACGTATCAAAGCCTAGTACACCAGTACTGATATTTTAGAAATCTTGAATCCCAGTGAAAGTCTAAAGTTGTAATGCAGTATATTGATACTAATCATAAGTCATCAGTGCTAAAGAACTATTTAATGATTTTAAACAGCCATGGATTCTATCTTTGATTTTTGATTTTTAACGAGTTTTTGTTTTACAGATCAATCACTCGATCATACTACAGGGGAGCCGCAGGTGCTCTTCTGGTATATGACATTACCAGGCGAGACACATTCAACCATCTAACAACATGGCTTGAAGATGCGCGTCAACATTCCAACTCCAATATGGTTATCATGTTAATTGGGAACAAAAGGTATTCGATATTTTTTGTTTTATAATAATAGTGATTCGTCATAATATGATGAATAAATATTATCTGTGTACCTACTCTATGCATCTATTTTATACAATGATTTTATAGTAATATGAGTCACAACTCTTAGTACATATATACTAATAAAAACAAAACACTTAAAATAATTATTAATGAGAATATTAGGTATTATAACACTTTGAGAGTTATAGAACAAAATCGCCACAGATTCGAGAGAGTTATAGTGCGTTCATCATAAAAAGTCCTCTCGTTCAGTAGTTGATAGCCTTGTACATCATGTTGCCAGCTTTTATAGAGATAGTACATTTCAACTACTAACATTTTAACGACTATAAATACAAATCTTAGCCTATATTTTCCAGCTGTTAAATAAACCACACTTACCTCAATATTGAGAAAAGAAATCAGATGAGACAAAAAACATTCGTTTCTTTAAAATAACATTTATTGTACATATAACATATGGTACTTATTTTTCTAATGAACTAACAAGATACTTAATGCCCCATTGAAAACCTTACTGGCTCTATTGATTACTAATACTGTCATATTGTCAGCATGATCTTGTGTTAACTTTAAACGACGTTCCTGCAAACCAGTGTGAATTTTTAAATAATATATAGGTTTGTTGTAATATATGTTTACTGGTATTCCGTTGTTTAATGTCGAGAATTTTGCAAATAAACTTTTTATCATTCTCTTTATTATTCCTAAAAATTTATAAAATCTTTGTAACTGGTAACTTTATTTTACTTATCCGTTATGGTGGCAACACTGATCGAAATTGATCAACTTGTTGCTTGCTTTTTCTCTCTCACAAAAAAAACGTATCTTAAACACATGCTAACCTTCAATGTTTTTGGTATGATTAATCAAAGAAATGAATTAGAAACGCCAGGATATGTTTAATAGAAAAAATTATAACCATTTAACAGCAAAATTACAGTCAATGGTGCCAATATGAAGAAACGAAGGGACAAATAATAATGAACGGACTGTATCTAAGATCACGCTAAACGTGCCTACACATCTTCCAACTTGTTGGAACAACTTTCCTAGAAATCGATCAGAGATCGATTTACGGAAAAATATATCGATCGATCTCGAGTAGTGAACCGATTTAGAGAATTGATGGCGGACACCCAAAAATGGAGTTTCCATTATGTTTCTGTATTGGTAAGAACGCAACTATAAATCAATAAGCTAGCGTGGAATTTTTTAATAAATTATACATACATATCTCGAACACTACCGTCACCATAACGCTTTGGGAGCTAGATTTAGCGCTTTTTTGAGTAGTCTTTTATTTTTCCCATGCAAAATTAAAAAATCGTAGATAGATTTTTGAGTAATCGATCTTTTGGTTATCGACTTCTGTGTATCGATTCCAGACTGCATTTCGAATCGATTTAAATTCAATCTATTCTGGAAAGAATCCCCATCCCTAAACCAGCCGACGACGCCGGTAAATTGTAATGTCTGTAGCGCAGATCTCTAACTTTATTATTCTTATTCCGACATTTTTCGGTTGGTCGGGAAACCGTTCCAACTTTAGTCTACAATATAGTATACATAGTTGTAGACAGTATAGTATATATTACAGCAACGTTGCCATATCTATCAACGTAGTCCATAAATCTACCTATTTTTAAAGACATCACATTCTATTAAAAATATTTTAATATATAAAATTATATATAATAGTAATATATATAATAGCAATATTTACGTTCAGTACACGTTTTCGTAATAATTTAAAAATATTTGAGAAGACTCGATTTTTATATATACGTAATATAGCACGCGGTACGGAAATTTTATGAAGTGTAAAATCAAGCGTTAACTTAAGGCCTTGTGGCTCTCCTTTTAGGTGAAACATTCGTACGCTAGATGGCGTTTGCTTATCGAACGTGTTCATAGTACCTAATTTCACAGATTTCTCCCACACTCACACACGCGCCATTCCCGTAGGCCACACATGCAAATAAAGTTATAATACTATTGAATGTTTCGTAAGCATTACGTTCAGAAATATTTATGAGATGAAATCGTATTTAGTTTAGAAATAAACATATTAAACGTAGTTTGAAAAATATTACACATATTCTCATATATTATATTAGGTGTTCATTTGTATATAATAAAATAAAAAATAATGCGTTATACCTACTTATATCGTAAAGATTTTTTGACCTGTTTGCTGTCACGAGACTAGGTCCAGGATCAGATGATGCGCAAGGATATACTTATATTATATTCTATGTACTGTACTGTACTTGATGATGTGATTCAGAGATCTGAGTGTGATGCAGTAGATAACGAAACCCAAGTACTCCTAGTCAGACGACTCATAATAAACCCATTGAAATGCAACTCATTCTACTGACTTCGACAAGTTCTTTGGTAATGGATGATAACCAACAGCCTAATGATACCGTGGAGTTAACAATTCGCCGTCTAGTACCTACAGACCATTTCGACTTCGGCTTATTTGGTATTGACATGTAGGTATAATGGTGAATACCAAGGTTTCTATTAGTATGAGTAAGAGTATGGTTTTGGAGTCATCGGCAATAACAAGAACACCTACCCTGTGGCTTGGGCCAGAGAATTTGGCTACGGTATTCTAAGGACAAGAGGCCGGCCTTTGGGGTCGCGAGCGAACGGAGTGAGGCTTCGGTCATCCATCCATGCGGATCTATGTAAGCTAGCTAGTAATTTAAACTTGAACTAGACGTGCACCAAGGTTGATTTCAACTGTATACACTTGCAGCTAGTTAAAATCAGACTTCCTATTAAAAAAAGGTCACTTATACGGTAATTTCTAATTCTGTAATCATTATTCAATTAGTCCAAGATCCGACTGAGGTTGACCTTCCCTAATCGAGTTTCCTTATAAAATAAATATTTCATACAATATAATGTATAATTAAACAAAACGTGCAAGGGTTGCCACCCCACATACCTGCATAGCTATTTTGAATTAAAAATTGTTTATTTAATTTTTTTCAATAATTATTGTTATGCAGTTTCTAACGAGTAAAAGATGTAAATAAAACGCTAAAGTAGGGTTGCCTACCTTTTTCTAAGCAATAATCAAAGGTTGATAAGTGTAAATAGGTAAGTGTGTATTAGTAATTTACTCTCTATGAAAATTATATGTGAAAATGTAGATAATAATATTAGGAACACGATGGTATAGGGTTATCTTTGTTTGCAACCCTACTTTGGAGTTTTATTTAAATCTTTTACTCGTTAGAAACTGCATAACAATAATTATTAAAAAAAATTAATTCAATAATTTTTAATTCAAAATGCAGGGATGTGGGTTGGCAACCCCAGCTCGTTTTGTTTATTATACATTATATTGTATAAAATATTTATTTTATTAGGAAACTCGATTAGGGAAGGTTCAACCTCAGTTGGATCTATTACTATTAATTTAATTTGAGAAAAAAATACTAGATTATAATCGGTTTCTTATATTTTTTATAATTTAGGTAATAAATACAGGAAAGTATGTATGACAATTGCATGTACAAGTAAAGAGGAAACTGCACTTATATAATTACATGTAACGCAAATAATATAAGGTTTATAACTTAGTTTTTATTTAAAATATTTTGTTAAAACTTAGTACACTTTTGACTAAACTATACATTAACAATAGTAGGGTGTCCATTATTATTTTACTCATTACGGATTCTTCTGTATTTTATTCCAAGTTTCTACTGTTAGTGGCGTTTCGCATCTTGCAGGACCTCTTCACTGTAATCGAAGATAATTCTGCTTACATTTTTCGTCTCTTCACTCTGTCTATATAAAAAACAATAAACTTAACAAAACAAAATAAAGTATTGATAATATCGAAGAATTACAAGTTATTTCCACTCCTATTTAATCTATAATGTATCTGTCCTTTACAACTCATTATACTGTATGAAGGACACGAAAATCAAAAACATAAAAAACTCCCGACAAAAATAAACCTTTAAAAAGTAAGAAAATAATATGTACCTCAATGCCCTTTAAGTTTATGATAAGTTTCGATATAAATAGAAGTAGTAATATATCCAAGCGTCTTCACGTCTGAGGACTGCTAAGTTTACTTGTATTTAAATTTTATACCTAGTTTTATCGTTTTTAGCTGTATTGTTTTTACTTTATTTATTTAGTGGTTCCCCGACACGACAACGCTTGGATATATTACTACTACTATTTATATCGAAACTTATCACAAATTATAAGGGCCATGAGGTACATATTATTATTTTACTTTTTGGAGTTTCTTTATTGAATCAGGGGTTTTTAAATTTTAAATTTGTTTTATTTCATGATTTTTAAACACTACAATCTACACTATTACTACGATCTACATTCACGCAAATACTTCCCGGGACGATACACGAAATTGCGACATGGGATCGTGCCTCGCCAAAATCTGAATATTCTGACAATAGTTGTGTGATCTATCATCAGACCCTGATCACCATCTATCTATCTATACCCTATTCATAGAGACCATTTCAATGAGCCTAAACATGATATCTCTACTATAAGTGGCGAGGAGTTGGGTATCCTGCTGACTTCAGACGATGCTGCAGCATCAGGTCAAGTTTACCATGTCATTGTGACATTATTGAAGTCATAAGATACTAAATTTCGTATCGAACAGACTAGTAGAAGATGCTCGCGTCCCTTCAAAAACTAAAAAAGAGCTAATATTCTTCAAACGGCTGAACAGATTTTCTTAAATCATAGCCAAGGACACTTGATCACGTCACCTTTCAAACAAAAAAAAAATTAAATCAAAATCGGTTCATCCGTTTAGGCCCTACGATGCCACAAACAGACACACTTCAAACTTATAACACCCCTCTTTTTGGGTTGGGATTAAAAATATAGGAAACAATAAGAGATGAAGTTGATATATAATACTAACATCAATTAGCATCTTATTATACAAGTATTTACACAGTTTAACGTTATTAGTCTTGCTAAGGACCCGTTCATTACCAAGATTTCATGACCCACCGATTTTCTTTCTCTCTTCTGAAGAGACTAAATACATCACCTCTTCTCCAAAACTGTGTATTAAGAAGATAAAAACAGAGTGAAGGGACATAATATGGTGGAAAAATATAAAGAAAGATTTAAAAATCATTAAAGATAAAAGTTAATACATTATATAATAATAATACCGTTTGCCATTATTCATAAGTATTGATGATATATATAATAACAAGCGTTATTGATGATAATGCTTCATGACCCTCACATCCTCTTCCTCTCCTCTGACTTTAATGTACTCCCTCTTCTTTCTTCCCTCTTCTTCTCTTCGCTAGTTCCATACTACATGCTAGTAGAAGATGAAACATAGTTTGAAGGGACACAACATACTGGAAAAAATAAAGGAAGATCAAAAATTATAAAAGATAAAAGTTAATATAATATAAAATAAAAAGATGTAATAACGAACATTATAATCCCCTGGCATGAAGGTACTCCTTCTTCCATTTGTCTCTTTACTTGTTCTATACTACATATTACTATGAGATAAAACATAGTATGAAGAGATAATATTCATTTATTTATAACATTTACTCTCTATTAATACAATGTACATATCATTCAAACCACCACCAAATTGTCATCGGGGGAGTCTGGTGTCTGCTATATGCTGGAAATACATGGTATAAAGGAAAATCAGAAAATCATAAAAGTTTATTATAAAATAAAAACCAATACTAATGAACATTATAATCATTTAACGGAATGAACATTGTAAAAATTTTATGGAAGATAAAAGCAAAAATAAATGATAAAAGTTAACGCATTATAAATTACGAATACCTTTTTAATAACACAGTACAGCGTTATTGATAGTAACGCTTCATGACACGCAGATCCCATTCCTCCGGCCTGAATTTACGCTGTCTTCTATTTGTCTAATTCCCTTTTCATTGACATTGCCAATTAACTTCGGTGCTCGTACTCAGCTTCCTCACGAGCAGCTTGAGCCATGCTGTGTGCAGCTGTCTGTTCCCACCAGGTGATCATGGTGTCATGGTGAGAACGATATAATTTCACAGTGAAAAATGGAATGTCCAAGGTTGCCAGAAAATATCTTAAATGAGAGAAACCATATCCAATAGAAATTATTCCAGCTACTGCTTCATGGTTAATAGTCGCTTTTTCTTTTAGATTACGAGACGTCTCCAAATTAAACTCCTTGTTGCACAATTTACAATTAACATAAAATTTTGAGTAAAGACCAAATTTAACTTCTCTATTAATATTTAAATAAGAAAACTTACAGTCATGAAAAGATTCATGATCTGCAATTTCCTGAATTTGTTGAAAAAAATAATCTATGTCTACAATTCTTTTTGCTTTTTAACAAGCATTTGTTTTTGCTTACTGGCAAACTCTGAAATTAAAAAACAAATATATCTGACTATTCGAAATAACTGTGAGACAAATTGATGCAATATTCAGTATTTTCAAGATAAAAGTTCTGTTATGGATACTAACAGTTAAATACTTATGAAAGATGCGCTCACGTTATTTCATTAATAGACGGATTAATGTAATGAAATACCAATTCTATTTGTTATTACTATAAAATATATTTCTGAATAAGTTATGGATTCGAAACGGATCATTAAGAAAGAATTTACATTAGTTGTAACAATAAGAAACAAGCTTAGAAATTTTTCCCGTAACTACCATATGGAAAACGACACTAATTAGTATTGATTGCTTTCAGTAATAACATAAGAGAAAGTTTCCATTATTCATCATTGTACGTTGGTCACCCTACATCACTTACTAAATATGGTAATTTTATTTGGAACATTGGAATGGTATAGATAAATCTAGATCAAATGAGTTTCAATCATAACTTTTTTGTACACAAGAATAAGAATTCATAGTTGAATTGTTACTTTTTAGTCAAGTGTGACTTTGTGACCGTCATTTAAAATCACACGTTATATGTTTTTTCCAATTGGAAGAAATAAATATGAAATTTTTTACGGAACGTATCTATAATCGCATATCGAAATTGCAATGCAAATGTTGCCAACTAGCAGTGAATATCATCATTGAAGTAAATAAAATCCGAGATCAATTCATTTGTGAATGTAACATACCACTATTCATGTCCAGTTTTTTCCACGGGCACTAGCTACTAAAAGTGTATAATCCTAAATACTGGCCAGAAAAACTATTAATTATCTAGTATCATCCAGCCCAGTAATTAGGACATTACTATTATATAAATAATAGTAATGTCCTAATTACTACCTAATTATTACCTAATTACTGGGCGACAAACACTGCACATCATAACTAAAATAAGCAATTAAATTATAAATATGTTTTATTTAAAATTTCATGAGATTTTGAAATGTTTACTTTACGAATCAGACGTGTTATATCATTTGCTGATGATTGACTAAATGAGTTGCTGCCAATTGGCTTCAAACAAGCAAGCAATTTCTCATTATTTATTGCTCTTTTATACATACCTACTATATAATATATTTATTCATATTAATTGTATTTACTACAGATAACATGTCTATGTAAACATAATTATTTTTTATTTCTTCTTTCACATATCATGTAGTAATAGTAACAGTGGACAATGGTTACCATTACTCATGTAATAGACTGGGTTACATCGTCCTCGAATAGACTACATTTCTTTACATTGCAAACTAATTGTAATATTTTTGTTAAAAAAACCCATTATTGTAATATTAAAAATATTAGGTAAGTATTAGGCAAATACTGTCATATAGGTAACTATCATATTAGGGTAGGCATAGGTAATAAATTTTCAAAACCCTACACGTTACATAAAGTAGTAAGTACTTACTGTAGATACAGTCTCAATCTGTTGCACTCGAAATTATCAATTCCACTTGTTAGATGCTGGTTGATAGAACTGCAATACATAAAATTAATATGTGGGCTTTATTACAATTTTCACTTACATAACATAAATTTAACAATTTATTAAAAATTGAATCATTAATAATAATTAACTATTTTTATAATTTAAAACTTTATACTTTATATCCTCTCCGCATACAATATCTTATAAATTCTCACCTAAGTACTTTACAAATTATAAATTAGGAATAGTTAATTTCATCTATAACAAATATGATTTGTTAATTAAATACCTCCATAGAAATATCTCATGGAACAAGTTTTTCATTATAATTATTTGTTATTGTAACATAAAATTAATATATTTATTACAATTTTCACTTACATAATATAAATTTGTCAATTTTTTAAAAATTGAATTGATTTGATTACTATTTTTTAAATTTAAAACTATACTTTATGTCCTCTTCGCATACAATTTCTAATAAATTTTCATTTAGGTACCTAGTTTACATATTACAAATTAGGGAAAGTTAACTTTACTTATGAAGTCATAAATGTGATTTTTAATGAAGTACCTACATAGAAATTTCATAGAACAACAGCTTTACGTTATAATTATTTGTTACTGATACTAGGTTACTACCAGATTCTCGGATGTATTAGTTTTTCTATAAATAGGCCTTATGCATTTTTTATGGTTCTTAATGTAATATACATATACATGAATATAAAGCTGTGTTCATTCCGAGGTCCTAGGATCCGAGTTATTTGATTCCCAGTCCGATCACTTAATTTGTTCTTTCAATGTCCTGCTCAGGTTAATTCTGTTCATGAAACGAGTTAAACTGTGAGTCTACTTACTGGAAGAGTATCTAGTAACATCCAGACTACCTGTTACCAGTTTGTAGCCTGAGTGCATTATCATAGTATGAAGTATGCTTATTTTGGGGTCACACAAATGGTATAAGTATAAATCAGTGGTAACATAAGTGGGTGATCTGAGACATTTACAAAATCACTAAAATACCATTAATGCATTAGGAACTATTAATTAAAGTTTAAATTGTGACTTATGAGAAATGTCTGAAATGAATATTAATTAAATATCAGTATGTTATACAAGTTATAATCGATGCTCTCGTTAGTTCAAATAGGCAAGTATAAATTATAAACGTTCAATGGGTTCAAACTTACTATAACAGTTTCATACGTAACTAGTAACTAGCATACTTTTTTTTCTGTAACATAATAATTACCTACCTTTCTGAATGGTGTTTTCGTGTTGTATTGCGTGTATTTTCTATACAGATTTGTAAATGCAAACGCCTCTTTTTGGTAATTTTGTTAAATTGCCTTACTTTCCCCATCTGAAATATACAAAGTTATTGTTTTTAAACAATCACTTTTACGAATACATATCTTTACAGAAGAATAATTGAACATAAATAAAGAGAGATTTTTTATGTGTATAATTAATGATAAATAGCGATTAGTGAAAAAATTATGATAACTATGTATTTGCAGTTGAGAAAATTGCAAAATTGATAGAAAAATTTTGAAAGCGCGGTAAAAATATAAATATTTTTTGTACAATTATGCCTTGAGAGGGAAGGCAAAGGAATCTATGCATATAACAGCCGACGTCTTTAGTATGAAATGAAATATTCTTCTTAAAATATCAAATGTCGACATAAGATATTTTAATGTTCATTACATTCTCTGGCGACATATATATCGAAGCAGTCTTTATAGTAGGATCGACTTTAGCCGACTAAACCACTAAAAAAATCCCAACATCACACTACAGAATAAGCACTTATTTCAACAATTTCGCATAATGCATAACAGCGTAGATTTACGTTATATTACAGTAAATGAGTTACATTATGTCATACTTAAATTGAATACTAACCAATTATTAAAATTTTGGACACATGAAGTAATATATCGATATTACATTTATTTTTTTCACTGGCAACACTTTTTATGAATAAAATTGGTGTATACGTCCAATCCCTACAGGGCTCGTAGCCCGACTGAAGCGCCGGATCGGTGACATCAACTTTTACATAAAGTATTCGAGTCAATGAATCCTGTTTTTTTTACTTTTCTTATTGAATGTGAAAAATATATATTTTTTTTACGGTTGTTATAACAATAAACTTATTATTAGTGATAATAGAAAACTTTTCTGTTCTTTCATTATAACTGGCTTGTCCTCCAAAGTTACGAGTAAAATTACCATGACCGGGCGATACTTCTCAGAAAAAAAAAAAATTCGTATGTTCCGCTATGATATTCAATATTTGAAATCCATACGATTGTAGACAAAAGACTGAACAATTTATTTTGACTTACAGATTGGGTGCAATTTGCTTAGTTAGCCCGTAAGTAGTACCCAAAAATCAGCAAATTATCGTACTGTAGCGATTCTTGTCAGAAAAAAAAAATAATTTCATTATGTTCTGCTATGAATTTTAAAACTTCCTACATATCTGGCTATAGACGAAAGAATGATCTATTTACTGTTATTTTTAGTTTGTGTATACTTTGCTTATTAAGCCCGAACATAACACTCAAAAGTTAGTAATTTCTTGTTCTTTGGTGATTCATCTCAGAGAAAAAAATTTATTTCACTATGTTTTTCTATTAATTTTAAAAAATTTTTCTTATCAGATTGTAGTCGAAAGAACGAACTATATATTTCAACTTAAATTTTGTGTGTAATTTGATTAAAAAGCCCTTGCGGACTCCTTGAAAATCAATAAATTCGCGTACTGCGTAAATGCGAAAAATCTTCTTTGAGAAAAAAAAAAATTTCAGTATGTTCTACTATGAATTTTAAAAATTTAAATCCATACGATTATAGATGAAAGAATGGCCTACTTATTTCAACTTGCAGTTTTTGTATAATTTACTTAGTTAACCCAAAAACTCTACCCAAAACTCAGCAAAATCCCATATCCTCGTACTTTAGCGGTCCAAAGAGCCTTAAAAAGTGAACCCTAACGTTTCCTGTCGTAAAATCTGAAACCTGGAAAGGTTTCTCGGGGCGCGTATTATGAAAATGACGTTCATTTCCAAATCCAAGATAGCGAATAATACTTTTTTGGATAAATTAACATGGATGTAATATTCTAGGTTTTTCAGGGTGCTGATTGCGAAAATGATGTTCATTTTCAAATTCAAGATGGCGAATATATTTTTTTTGATAAATCGACATGGGTGTCATGTTCTAGATTTCTCGGGGTGCTGATTAAGAAAATTACGCTCATATTCAAATCCAAGATGGCGAATTGACATTGGCGACTCGATTTTTGAGTGTCTGTCGTCTATTCATTCACATGTAGATCGATTCACTGCTCGAGATCGATCGATCGATTCTTCCATTAATGAATTTTAGATCGCCATCCTTAGGAAAGTTGTTCCAACAAATTGGAAGGTGTGTAGGCACTTTAAAACGTAGACGTCAAAAAGTTTTTGAACATAGCAATGTGCCCAGATGTGTCATTGTGTGTCAAAACTAGTGCTGTTCCGAGTCGATTGATTTCCCCCATCTAATAATACATTGAAAACAAACCCAGTTTAATTTTAAAAAAATTATTATTTATTTTAAATTTTATTAGGTTAGGCTCCCCTGTTAGGCTTACAAATATCTTTGCTAATTTACATTTTAAATTCAATAGGTAAGAAATTTTTATATTCTCTTTATATAATATATATAGTAGTGATGTGAGACGTGACTATTATGTACATAATCTCACATTTCAAAATTATGTAGTGCAAAATTCACACACTCATTCATGTACTGTAACATTGCAACATAAAATTCATTGTTCTGTTCAAATTATATAGAGTACTTATAAGTCGTTAAATATGTATTAATGATAGTATACATACGTGCATACCTAAAATACATATGTGTTGATATTTCTCAGTGATCTTGAATCTCGACGTGAAGTAAAAAAGGAAGAAGGTGAAGCATTCGCAAGGGAACATGGTCTCGTCTTTATGGAGACATCAGCCAAGACTGCAGCCAACGTAGAAGAAGCTTTCATTAACACTGCTAAAGAGATTTATGAGAAAATACAGGAAGGTGTCTTTGATATAAATAATGAGGTGAATAATTATTTTTATTTTGAAAAATTCTGTTATAATATTATATTCTGTTATAATATAACGGTCTAATACTCTAGACAGTCGCACAAATCGTGTGACTCCAAGCTCACCACTCAGCTTTTATATGGGTACCCTACAAATGAACAGGTTTCTATCCAAATTAGAAGAGTTTATTTTCTAACTTGATCTAAGTTGACAAAATCAAATTAAATTGACAAGGTTGAATCAAATCGGGACCCCAGCTTGGAAGGTAGATGTTCTCCCACTGCGTCAAAAGACCAGAACTATTATTTCTTTGTAAAATATACACATAAGCTTACGTTAGTAACTAACTAATCTGTGATATAAGTATGACACAGACCTTAGTACTTACTAATATAAATAATCTCAAATGAGGCCATTGTATCACTTAGTAATGGACCTTTTTAGATATCAGTATCATTGTTAATGTTGTTATTTATTCTAAATTAATATCATTCAAAATTTTAGAATTTCGGGTTCAAATAATAAACTTAAAAATACCTACTGTTTAGACATAGTATGAATTTACCCATCTGCCTGCCCCATTAGTTGCATATCGTGAGCATTCGTGAAAAATCTATTTTATTATTTTAGGTAAATTTATTGTCGTAACTTGACAAAACAAAATCTCAAATTTTGAATTAGGACAGTTTCATTCTGAAGGTGCGGAGATATAGTTTTTTGTCTTATGTCATGAACGAACAGATTACATTTGCTTACATACGGGTCTGAAAGAGAAAGATGACAAACAAAATTCACTAACTAAACTAGATTTGACGTTCAAAAACACCTTGTAATTGGGTTTACTTGAATAAATTGATTTGACTTTGACTTCGGCTTTTAGACCAAGGGTGACTTATGAAGACGGAAATGTTAAAACGCTCGCATACTTAGGCGAAAATGTGTGGCGAATTATGAGATTTGAGAAGGCGAAGGAAGTATGTAAGAACCACGAAACTTGGGGCTCCGTGCTCTCCAACTACCCATTAGGGATGTAGCGTATAGATGTGTATGTATGTATGTATATGTAACCTTAAATTAAGCACTACAAAGGCTTATACCATGGGTATACCACAACGAACTGAGAGAGCTCTCAGTAACACTCAGACTCCAAGCCCATTTAGAAACCTTCGTTTCGTAAATTGATCTGATCGGATATCGAGGTCGACGCCCCGGCTTGGAAGGAGAAATATTTGAAAAGCTATTTTGACCAATATAATATTAATTTAACGTAACCAACATTTAATTTAATATTATCCAATTAAATGTTAGTTACTTTGGGCTTCGATATAGATCAAAATTTCTCTGTACAACAATTAATTTAAATGAATATATTACATTTCATTCCAATGAATATATTAGAAGATATCACAGATTTAAAATTAGGCGCAACAAAAAGGTGGCGAGTAGTACTTATAATAAGAGCGTCGCGAGCCACGCTTCGTCCTATACTGCACCCATTCCCAAAGTGGGCGATAACGCCCCCCTGTGGGCGCTGCAGGCCTAAAGGGGTGCGGTAAGAGACCCAGAAAAAAAATGGGGGCGTTGTGTAGAAGCCTGGGGGGTGATTTGTAATTTCATTTAGCTAGGAGGCATCTTAGACAACGACTGCATGAGCTCTCGACTCAGTAGACAAAATAAGTTTGGGAACCTAGATCCTATAGCAATGAATGATCGGACACTACTGCTTATGACGCCACATTAGTACACGGGACCCGTGCGATGCCAGAATCGTTAGTAAGTAATAATATCGTCATCTAAGAGTGCTGATATGCTATCTCCATATTTGTCATAATTAAGTTTTTAGTACAAACAGAAAGAACAAGCAAATCTCTATAAAATCGTCAAATATGCTAACTGCGTCGAAGATACTGGTAGACGACTTTTCACCTCTCAGAAACCAAAAATAAAAAGGGGTCAGTTTTTCTACTATGGATCGAAGCTATATATCGAGGCGACATCAAGGCGAATTACGAAAAACACTACGATTACTGTGACGACTGGATAGAATACGTGACTACTACGAGTACGCGAGTACCTACTTCGAGGGGTGACTACGAAGACTAGGAACCGCCGTAATTAAGTTCGCGTGTTCTTGACATCTGCTTGTACGTAGGAAAATAAACTCTGCACCCTTAACCATTTTCGTACCCACATCTCGTAACAGTATTATAATGTCCTTAGGTGCCTAAATAATTTTAGTTATTCGAATCCAGAGTTATCATTCTTCAACATAATATCAAGAAATTAAATTTAAGAAATATGAAAAACTTATTCGTATACATTGTTTTTTATTATTGTATACTAATTGTTTAAGTAAACGAGATACTCTCCGCATCTCACACCCAAAGCAACAATCCTAACTGTACGGCCGAAATTAGGCAATTTCGTTACTCATAAGGCGAGAGTCAGCCTTCCTTTCTACATATTCTTTGCAACTGCTTTTTATTTAGGCCAAAAAATATCAACTCTCGCTCGTATCAAGCAGTACATAACCAATGCTGGACCTGTGTGTACATCTCTGTCTATTCCGACAAATATTTAAATAGCGATATAGCTAGTGTTAACCAACGGAAATGTCAAAAGCACTCGCATACCTAGGCGAAAATATGTGAGGAGAATGATGAGATTTGAGGAAGCGAAAGAAGTATGTAAGGATCGCGACGCTTGGCGCTCGGTCTTCTCGGACTACCCCGTTGGGGATACAGCGTGAGGATATGTATGTATGTATTTTTAAATATTTATGTAATGGCTTTTTGTTGTATTCGGTGGTGTGGCAACAACAGCAAAAAAAATCAAACTATAAAGCAGAACGCAATAACCGCAAGTGTTTAAACGTAAATTGTTTTCATACAAAATAAATGACATTGCCACTCTATAGGTTAAGTGCTCCATGCATCAACGTTCCTAATATGTATTACTACAATAGTAGATTGCCAAGGAAGGCCAAGATTGACTTATGAAGATCAAATAGCTAGTGTTAGCCGACGGAAATGTCAAAAGCACTCGCATACCTAGGCCAATGTGTGTGAGAAGAATGATGAGATTTGGGGAAGCGAAAGAAGTATGTAAGATCGCGACGCTTGGTGCTCCGTCCTCTCTACCTAATATGTGTGTATGTGTATGCATGTACAATAGTAGATCTGTGTATTGAAATGTCCAGGCGAACGGCATCAAGATCGGGCCGCAGCACTCGACGGCGGGCGGCGCGGGGGGCGCGGGCGGCGCGGGCGCGGGCGGCGCGGCGGGCGGGGGCTGCTGTTAGGTGCTGCACTGCACACACTGAGGTGGCTACTAGTCCTCAACATCGGGCTCGTCGGGTAATATAGGAAGTGCTTTACTTCCATTAATGTTTACGTTTTTTTTTCTTTTTTTTTTTTTAGAAAACTCACTTCATCATCGTCAGCCAGTGTTCATCCACTGCTGAACATAAGCCTTTCCAATACTGTGCCACCATATCCGGTCCTCAGCTCTCCGCATCCATCCACTTCCCGCCACTCTCTTCAGGTCGTCGGTCCACCTAGGAATACTCACTGAGATATATTTATTGAGGTGTCAGTGATAGAATTTGTTTTTCGATAGAAGACAAGCTTCGATGTTGAGTTTTTTTAAAACTTCTAACCTAACCGCCAGAGGTCGTTTCTGGTTAGAAAAGATTTCGTAAAGCAACTTTGTTTTCGAAATTTGATTAATACCGAAAACACCAGATACAAAGGCATAGTTTTGGCTCCCAAGAACTAATTAACAATATCTGTTAGGTTTCAAAATGGGAAGCAGTCGTTTTTTTAAAGCCTAGCCGTTTTTTAAATTTAATCTTAACATTCTATCTAGCGATTTAGTTTTTTTACTTGGACCAAAAATCAAAATGGACGTTAGCTTTTGCCTGAAGCGTGTGCGTTTTTTTTAACCTAGTTTTTTTTACTTTTACTAATGTGCGTGATTAGGGAAGGTCAGTACAATAATATACAGCTGAACATGACATATTTTTATTTTTGTAAATACTAATAGGCTACTAGTATACTAGTAGTAATCAAAACACAAGATTTACGAGTATTTTGCAAATAATTATTTCAGTAATGCAATATTTTGTACGTCAAGCCGGTCATGATCATGAGCTAACACAAATTACGCAGACAGTTCGAGGTTGCCATAGTTACTATAGCTAACTGTTTTACTCGTGGTTATGCTTATGAGATAGACACGAAAATTAAAAAACAGCTAAGCTTTTAGCGCCAAGCGGCAACTCATTATGGCTTCGTCCAAATATAAGGTCATTTCGCCAACTCATTAGCGAATATGGCCTACTTTACTAAACCTTAAATATGATATTGTTAGACATTGTTTACGTAATAAAATAGTATATTGCTTAAAATCTCTGTGAGAATCTTGGGCAATGAGACGTTTTTATCTGTGGATTTTCGAGTGACTTCAAACTTGTGATGGCCAGACAATATTGCCCACAACCATTTAATATAAGATATCAAATAGACCAACATAATAGTATTGACATTTTTTATATTGACAAATTCTTTTTATGAAATTTTCCATAATTAATTTATTTGTATCAGTAATACATTTTCAATGGCTCTATTTCCCCTTATAAGTTATAACAAAATTATAGTAATGCTATGCTATATTTATTTTAGATTCGAATAAATCTAATATTTTCTTTCAAAAATTTTCAATGTACCTACATAATTCCTTTATTGTTTTTAGTATAGCTTACATTTTCAGTTTATAATATTTCAGGAAGAAACAGCTGTGTGCAACGAACTTGGTACGAAACATACTGCATGCCGGATTATTAGTTATTTTATATGCTGCGGAATAGCTTGTATCTGAACTTTACATATTCTAGTACGCCACTCAGGCACTATAAAACTGAATAGTAATATTTAATTATTGTAGAAAATATCTGCCATCAATTTAAAAAAAATGGATATCATTTTGTGGAATATTTTAAACTTGTGGAGGTGCTAAATAAAGGCTGGCTTCCCTTAAGATGTTTCATAAATGAGAATAATTTGTATAAATTACGAAATAAACCTATACTCGAAAACTAATTTATAGCCTTGTTTTGATGGCAGTAGTTTTACATCTCAATTTATTAGACTTAAACAGCTCAGTTTCTGTTCATGATAATTTTACAAAAAAAAAAATAACACCAATGGACCACGCGAAAAAAAAACACTTATTTTTAGTTGTTTTATGGTTACGATATATCGTACTTTAAATTAATGAAGCTTTTATGTATGTATGTGTGTATGTAGTGTTAAACCATTTTAATTTTCGAGTACCACCCTTCACAATAACTAATATTAAGCATTTATCAATTGTATATGTTACGGCTAATTCGCATAAATGTACGACATAATTACGCGTTATAATCGGATAATAAGTTTATACGGAATTATGGAGATTATGGATAATACACAAAAAAATACATTGAAGATTCCTCTGATAGCCATCGTTAGTTGGAACGCGTGTTATTCGAAGTATCTTGCTTATGAGTAGGTTTACTGTTTTTTTTTTATTTAAACAATTAGTGATTTGAATATTTAAATAATAAATTAGACTTTAATGTCGGCGCGTACTTGGCTATAATTTATACCAACGAGTACCATAGCTGTGGCTGAAAAAAATAGGTTGAAAAATTCATTATCATATAAAAAAATTGCAATCATTGGAAATTACTAAATATTACTATTATTAATACTAATTACACTTAGAAAAGTTAGACCATTTTTTAGTTTTAGCTCCTGATGTATAAATCGTATATATAACATTTCAAGATAATTTGACTAGTTCTAGGTCAGGTCAGCTCAGTTAGGTGTTCTAGGTCGGCTATTTAACGTTTAAAAAATATAGTTCTAACCATAAACTTTTAAACTTTTGCGTTACATTATAAAATATACTCTAAAACGAGAAATTTAACGCGATTACCTTATTATACCGTGCTTGAGACCACGGCCGATGCAACTCGGTCGAAACGTCAAGCCAGAATAAAAAGGTAATCGCGTTAAATTTCCCGTTTTAGATATATTTTAAAGTTCTAATCAGTTATCAGTTAGAATTGGCTCTTGATCTAGATATTGAGTAGGTAGTATTTTGAAAAAAATCCGTTACAACCGTAAAGCTAGTAATAAAATTAGTAGCTAATAATAAAATTACTATAACTAGCTTCAAAATCGGGTTGGTCAAAACGTTGGTTAAAAAGGCTTATAAATATTATTATTAAAAATCTCTTGTCGACTTGCACATTAGGGACTAAACGTGTAATGTAAATATTTGCCTATTAGCTGTATTATATACCTACCTACATTTCATATAATAAGTAAAGTCAAAATTCATTTAGAATATGTATTGTGAGGTATATAAGTAAATAATAAGTATTGAGACATAACATTTTTATTTGTATATTAAAATTATGTGCAGTTGTGTTACACTATCATTATGATAAATGAATTTTTACAGATGTTGAAAATGAAACAAATTGATATTTACGATATGTAATGAATTATATTTTCGTTATTATTATTAATAACTTTTGTTTTACGGATCTCTGTAAATTGCAGTGTGGAGAATTTAGTGTTACCACGCTTTTTATATCCTATATTTTATGAAAAACAATGTGATTGATTTATTTTAGATATTTTCATACCTTGCAAATACAATTATTTACTCGAAGATCTTAACAAGCATGTATAATTTTTAATTAATACATATTGTTGATTGATAAACCTTTAATTCATGCGTACCATTTTTATTTTAGGTGATGGCCTAGTGAATGTAATTTTGCATAACAAATTTAGATAGAAACGTCTAAGTAATAAAATGAAAATTAACTGCTTGCAAGGTATAGAAAGACATAGTTACAAAATAGGTTATTCTTAAGTTTAGCACATTGTAATAATATATTTTATAAGGTTACAATATGCAGACACATTTGTAAGGTGTAATTCATGAAAATAAATGTTCATAAAATTCGATGTCTTGTATTTTTTTACTAATAAACTCCAATATTAAATATATTTAATTCATAGGTACGTCTTTTTTGAATCGAATTATTTTTGTACTTCTAAAACGCAAAGACTTCTACATAAACTGAGGTAAACGCGCCCTACTACAGAACATGTAAGAATGTTCGTTTCACTAACTCAAAGAATTCAGAAATACTATGGAAATGTAATTCATAACAATTATGGCTGAAAACATGATACCATTACAAATCAGTGGGTACCATGCGTCTGATTCAAATACTCTGAAACACGAAAAGTCGCAAATTCAACAGTCAACTTTTAAAATGAACTCTATATTTAAACCCGCACGATCTTTATTCAATTGTAGGCAGGCATTTAAAATATTTCGTATTACATTCTTAAAAGTCAACGGTGATTGGATGCCCGGAACACGTGATCATCAGTGATCACGTGAATTGCACGCGAAAATGCTAGCAAGCAAGAATATTTTTATGCATTACTACGTATCACAACGCAACTAATTATTGATAATATAATATTTATTCGCCTTATTTTTTGTAGCATATTTATTTGGAGAACTTTATAGCAAAAAGAACACAACGAGCTCACCTTATTTCATGTGCCATATGTAAAATTATTAGTAATTAATTAGTAAGTTCAAAAAAAACTACGTGAATTTCAATAGTTTTTATTTTGATTTCATATTAAAAAATATTTAAAAACGATTTAAAAAAGTTAAAAAAAGTTTATTTACGAATTCGTTTGCTTTTATTTAGGTTATGTTACCTTAGAATGTAATTAATTTATTTAGTCTGCGTCTTGTAGAATTTAATAGAGAATCTTTTTTTATTAAACAGTATAGACGAGTTCGTAATTATTACTTTTATAAAACATTTTATTAAATTAAAATAGTGCCGTGATCTGTTTTTTCCGCATTTTCTTTTTAACAGCTGTAATTATATCTATTGTATACAGTTTTTGAAAAATATCGATTTAGAATCGCTGCAAGGTTTCATTCTTCAATTAGATAATATGCGATAAATTCCTGCAATCTTTAGCTATTTTCCGCTCAATCTCCAAAAATCACCAATCGACACTTGTGTTGCCTCTCAAGGAAGCATCCTCAGGATATTCCAGAGATCAGACTGTCAGCTAACCAGCACCGAATCAAAAAATGAATCAGCTGCACGACGATTTGTACTAATTGCCCTCTACCCACGACCAGAGAGTGAGTGACAAATCAGAGCTCACCACTAATGGCCCCCGCCTACTTAATTTGGACGAATCAGTATTATGGTGAATTTAAATTCAATTGTCAGACGTAAATATGTTTAAAAGCGGGCGAATGAATTGAAATTATCTGTTACTTTAACAAAGCATTGTTTTTACGTTTAATAATCACTAGTTCCAAAATATTCAATCTAATACCTTTATCACATGTGTGTAATATTTTGAATGTATGACTATCTGATAGATACATCGTGACACGATTCTATAAGATGTTGCGCGAAATGGGAAATGCTGATATATGTTCTTTGTGTCTCATTTCGAAACTACGACCTATTTGTCCCACCCACGTATACGCCGTCACAATGTTCACACTTCAATTCATACACTTTTTGTTACTTTATGTTTCGTCTTTTACATTACAAAGAGATTTAATAGTGTTTTGGATACATAAATGTTCCCAAATAAAAATATTTGAGATAATAATGCGATTTAGTATATTTATATAAATTAGAACAAACACGGTCACCTTTAGCGAGTGACTTGTCAATCGATTGTAATAACAGTTATAATAATATGAACATTTGAATTGTGGGTAATAAAGTAAAACATGTAACAGTATAAATTTCAAACAAAAAGCGCCTACGAAGTTGAACAGACTGATTTGCTATGACTATTGGTGAGGCGTTAACATCTTCCCTCCTGCTGAAAGGCTTCGCTTTCTGAATTATAAGTTTTCGTCGGATAATAGAGGACATATGCGAACCAGCGGTCGGCGAACGCATCCTTTAGTTGTTTTGATTTCCACCACGCGGGATATTCCATCTGCACCAGGGAAAAGACGAACTACTCTGCCGAGTCGCCAACTTAATGGTGGCACGCAATCTTCCTGAAGCAAGACGAGATCTCCAATCTTTAAATTTCCCCTTTGCATCGCAGACTTCCATTTGGTTCTTTGTTGCAGCTCGCAGATGTATTCTCGTTGCCATCCTGTCCAAAAATGCTGCCGTATTTGTTCCAGACGAGCATAACGTTTAAAGCTACCTTCCGAATAATTTTCCAACTTTGGTGCTGGAACTGCTGTCAACGGCCTTACGATGAAAAAGTGACCAGGGGATAGCGGAGTGAAATCATCGGGAGATGAGGATAGGGGACACAACGGACGACTATTTAATACAGCCTCCACTTGCGCAAAGAGAGTTGTAATCTCTTCGTAAGTTAAGTGAGTATTGCCCATTACGCGTTTGATATGGTATTTTGCAGATTTCACGCCAGCCTCCCAGATCCCGCCAAAGTGAGGAGCGTAGGTAAATTAAATTAAAAATTATAATATATATAAAAATTAAATTTAATTTAATTCCCTCCTGATTTGCAAACTCAGACAGAGAGCCTTTATTAGTTTTTAGAAAATGCTCTAATTCTTTCGCGGTAGAGACAAAATTACGTCTATTATCGCACAATATTTCGACCGGCTTTCTTCTACGAGACACGAATCTACGTAAAGTCATAATAAATGCGTCTTTAGAAAGATCACTGACTGCTTCCAAATGTAAGCATTTGTATCTTAAACAAACAAATAAACAAAGATAGCATTTAAGCAATTTAACACCACGACCCCTTTTATTAACAATCCAGAAGGGTCCAGCAAAATCTACACCCACTGATTTAAAAGGAAAATCTGGAGAAACACTTTGAATTGGAAGATTACCCATTTTTGGACACACCTCGGATCCGCCTGCATCGGACACAATCATTAACTACACGCCGTGCAAGACGTCTTGCGTTTATAGGCCACACAAATTCTCTTATAATGCTTAATAATGTTGCCAACTCGTTTGATCAAGCATTTTGCGGTAGCTATGCCAATCGTTATATCCTGCTCAATGCTATTTCGCTCATCGATTTCAGTATCAAGATTATTAGAATTTAAGACCTCTATTTCAGTTTGCAACTCATCGAATTTTACAAATAAACTCTCAAATCTGCCACGTTTAACAGTTAACTCTGCTACTTCAATATCTGACAATTCTGATTTAATGTTGCTAATTCTATCTAGATAATTTTGAAATTTGACCTTTAAATGAACTACGTTTTGTACTTAAATTCTTCAAAAGATCTGAATTGCTAGTCGACCTAGCAGAGGGCTCTCCTTTTGTAGTCGCCATGATATTCATTGTTAATTAATTATAACAAAATCTCTAAACTTCAACCAATAAAGTAACAATATTAATTTAATTTGATGGAGGAAAGCTCGATGCAAGTCGTGGTAGCAATCAAATAATAGATAAATTTATTGTCTCACGATCCTCACTGAAGCGACACCTGGCGGCGAGAAGATAACTCTGCAGAAATACACGCCGATGATTGGCGTGCAGTTACTTATCCGTCACACGGATATGTTCCTGAAATATTTAGCAATAAAAATGAAACATGCGTTTATAATAATTGATCAAAGATGGTTCTCTTCGAGGTGTTCTCTTTCAGGTTAGCTCATAAGGAACCGAGAATACAAAGAAATAGAATTAATTTAATAGACACTAAAAAAATATCAACAAAATTTAGCTAACTTTATTTTAATTAAACATTGAATAATGAAGCGAGTGATTGAAGGTTAACAATCACTATAATAATTTAGACTTTAATATGTAACAAATAAATTCGCGGGTACAACTGAAGTGTTGTAGGTATATAGTTTGTAGTAGGAATTAATATTTTATTTAGAATGAAAATATGCATAAAGATTTGCATGAAATTTATGAATTTAGAATGAAAAACAACAAATGCCGTATGCGTATTTTGTAAATATTTTAGGTTAAATGTAGTTTAAGAAGGATATATAGGATAAAACAAAGGAAGGACACTTAGCTCAAAGGTCAACACAGTTGGTTGCTATGCGCTGTTCTGCTGTCCTCGTTGACTTTGTTTAGTTTAGGTACGGCTGCATCCAATCCAGAAGACTGCTACGGTGGTAATCTTTAGCTGATTTACTGCACTTCGTCATCCAATTTGCTTTACAGGGCCGCTACAAAAGTCCGCTTCTTATGTTCACGCCGAAGATATTATTGCATGAAAACGTTGCTGTTATCCACAAATCTTCGTTTCACAATGCTTGCGCAGGTGAACTCTTATTCAAACCTTCGCTTCGGAACTCGTACTAATTTTGTTGACGATTATTTGCTATTTAATGTCCTGTCACGGTCGCCAATTTTATGTTTTGGATACATAAATGTTCCCAAATAAAAATACTTGAGATAATAATGCGATTTGGTATATTTATATAAATTAGAACAAACGGTCACCTTTAGCGAGTGACTTGTCAATCGATTGTAATAACAGTTATAATAATATGAACATTTGAATTGTGGGTAATAAAGTAAAACATGTAACAGTATAAATTTCAAACAAAAAGCGCCTACGAAGTTGAACAGACTGATTTGCTATGACTATTGGTGAGGCGTTAACAAATAGTATTGACCAACTTATATGCTACAAAAACATTATTTTTTCTAAGTGTTTTCGATATTTTCAGATATGTTTCCTACATAAGTAACGCTACCCGTATATTTATTATGTTCTTTGGCACATGATCCTTTGTACAGAAGTTTATTAGTAAGAGTCCTTTGTTTCCTTCTAATTATGTTATTAATTACTTTATTGTTATAACAGTTGGCGCTCGCTATTTGATACATTATCTTCAGTTCTTTATTACAATTTTCTTTATTTAGCGGAACTGTCATGAGCCGATGTACCATGGAATTATATGCTGCCAGTTTATGTTGCCAAGGATGGCACGATGATGCAGGAATAGTGCAGTCAATATGTGTAGGTTTTCTATATATACCAAATTCATGTTTTGTTCCTGCTCTAGTATGAACAAGTCTAAAAAGTTTAGTTTAGCGTTATATTCTATCTCTAATTTCAATTTAATTTTACGATGTAAATTGTTTAAATTACCGACAAAGTTCACCAACGATTCCAGTCCAACAAATAATGATGTCATCCATATATCTGTAATAGTATATTATTCGCTTGTCCTTGGTAATAACTTTATTTTCAAATCTATACATAAATATATCGGCCACCAACGGACATAAAGAAGAACCCATGGCTCCTACCTTCTGTGAATAATATTGGTTTTTAAACTACAAATTTAAAAAAATATAAAAAAATATTTTCAGTTTAAAAACCAATATTATTCACAGAATGTAGGTCTAGCCATGGGTTGGCTGGCTACTGGTTGCATAATACAGATCACAATATTTTTATTTAATTTCTTGTAGACGTAAAATTATTTTATATAAACATGACAAGTTATCATATTATAGCTTCTTTCCATCTTCTACATCATTTAACCACACAGAAGGTCTAGTAAATTCTGTGTTTTGATTAACGACATAGAAGATTTTTATTAATAAGGCATTTATGCGTTGAAATGTTAAAACGTATTTTTGAGCTCACGAGAAAGAAACGCGGTGCATCTGACAGTCAACAAGGTCTAACGACGAATCACGGCCGATTAAGCTAGTCAGAGTTCACTACTTGTTCAGTGCCTACTTACTAGTTTGAACAGCAAATTCTAAAGCGTTAATTAATTAAAGTTAATTAGTTAATCAATAAAAGTTAATCTAAAGTTAATTAGCACTTATAGTTTTATTTAAAATTAGAAAAAGCTTAATTTATCATCAAATGCGTGGTTAAGTTCAGTAATTTACAACGACGTACTAATTTATTTCGTGGGTATCCACAATTGATACGGGAATTATCTTTTATCTAATTTCGTAAATTTTAATTTCCCTGTTATACAGTGGCGTGCACTCCATAGAGACAAATAGACTCTGTCTACCCTAGCAATTTGCTAATTAATTAATGTAAGAAAAATAAATAAATCGCAACCCAAAACATTTTCAAAATTCCCGCGCTCGCCTTATTTTATTGTTCGTCCGAGAGACAGTTCGCATCAAAGGCTGAATTTACACACATGCAAACATTTTCTAACGTTGTATTTCATATAATTAGACGCGTGTATCTGTAGTGGTTTTGAATATTTACTTATCCCAAAACACGCACACAAGTTAAAAAAGAGACGCAGTCTCTAGCCAATACCAGCATCAAAAAAAATCGTCTAGTTTTAATTTTATTAGTTATTATTGTATGCGCCTTCATTTCGCTTGTCTTATTGGTTAAAACTGCGTGCCGTCCTTTTCCTGATCTCTTATTGGTTAATATCAGATACAACACAATGCACCCGATTTCAAAATGCGTTCATTTTTATTCTTTTCTTAATAACACAAGTTTATTTATTTTAGCCGTATAACATTTTCGTATTTCATTGCTAGTTACGGTAGCGAGTTCAAAATTTCTTTGAATGAATGACACGAGCGACCAATCTCTTTTTTTATAAGCGCCCTCTAAACAATTTCTAGTGACTTTTTTCCTTACTTAAAGAATATTTAACAAATAGGTATACAAAATAACAGATGGCGCTCGTCGGCATTCAGATTTAAACGAAATTATGCTTAATAATTATTAAGTAAGATTGATATAGGTAATGACATTTCAAATTTATTATATTATATCGTATAATATCGTATTATAATTATATCGTATAAAATATTATACGATAGTCTTTTTACAAAAATTATAAGAAGCAGTTTTGTTACCGTTGAAAGATTTTTCATAGTAGTTTCATAGTAGTATTTAATACGCTTGTGTATCTAATTTTCCCAATACAATAGGCAATTTCGCTCTTTGGCAGCTTAACACTTGACGAACGTCACGAAACATGTGAAATTTCCTAGCGGATCGTGAAATTTCGTTTAATTTTCGGGTGTACTCTGCGGCGTTATGCTTTCTCATTTACTCTTATCTTCTTATTTACTATTTCTAATTACACAAGATATTTTAATTCGGGGATTGTATAAAAAAAAAATGTTAGTTCCATGGGATAGGGTGTGTCTACCTTAACGTGTATTAGTCTTTGCTAAAATGCATAAAAGTATCGATTGACAGTTTTTCTTAATTATTTGATCATATATACCTGGGCTTGAATAATATTATGTAGCATTCATATCATTTGTTCTACAACACTTTCATAAGACGTCAAATATTTTTTAAAGGAATGTCACTGATATTATTCAACATAATAAACATTAAGTTTACAATCTCTCGTGTTTTCAGTTTGACCATACCATTCGCCTTTAAGTCTGCTTTGGGTAAAGTGATTTCACAAAGGTCCAATACTGTTATGTCTAATTTCATACTGCAAAATATTTGATTTTGGAGTGTTTGGTAAGCTAGGCTGACCGCATCTGATTCATTATTTGCTTCTTTTCTTATTCTGAAATAAAATAAACAAGCTACTTAAAGTATAATTATAATATGCATGTCTTTGTACATTTGGATACATTAAAAGCTAATTAGTCCAAGAGTAACGAAATTAATTAAATTAACTAACTAATTTTGGACTGTTGTAGACATTATGTAGATATGACATTATGGCAGCTATCTTAGCAGTTTTTAACAAAAATAAAAAATCAAAGGAGAGGTTAAATAAGTATGTAAGAACCGGGATGTTTAGCACTCCATCCTCGCCGACTGCCCCGCTAGGGATACGGCGTGAGGATATGCACGTACATATCCTCACGCCGTATCCCGTTTCTACATATAAATAAACAAAAAAAAAAACAAAACATTATTTTTTTAAACGCATTAATATCCTCTGTTTTAGATATTTTGTAATGCAACGCAAAACTTTAAAAGTTTATAATTTAAATAAAATAATAACATGTATTTTATTAAAAAGAACTATGTTGCTTCATACGTACCCATTCCAAATTATTTTCATATCTTCAATATTAAACTTCAAGCTTAATTTATCCTTGATGTCGACATTGGGTGTATTGTATGAAAGGATAAATTGATCAGTACCACAAGATGGATCAATTGCTACTAATTTGAAACCAAATTCTAGAAGATGATGCTGAAAAAATATTGGAAAATCTTCAGTCTTCAGTTGCATGTGACACAAAACAGTTACGTTAAAACATTTGAAAATGTATTAAGAGCCCTGTAACATTTTTGTGCGAAACAGTGATAATTACACGCTGTAATTCTCAGAAACCCTAAGACTTTTTAATATCTGATAGTTTATAATAGATCCATTTCCATTCTTGAATATTAGTGTTGCATATTTTAAGAGTAAACATCTCAGTTGATATTTCGTCTTAGTGTATTTCAACTTCTTCTGAGACAATTACGTTAAATAAAACTTGTTTTATATAGATTAGATTGTTATATTTAGCGAAACGTAAAAAAATTCAGTTGCGAATCTATGACTCGCCGCCACACTTATCAAGGCGGCGCTAGTATCCCTGTCGACTTCAGAGAATATCAGTTCACAGTTGATAATCTCACCGCGGATTCAGAAATGAATTCGACTAATTTGTCTTAGAGAATCGCACTGCTATTCTCTAACACAAATTAAAGCGATCGCAAGCGAGAACATGCGAGAGTAGTGTTATTTGAGTTCTCTGTTCCATGAGTATATTACGTTTCTCTGATTTCCTACATTTTTTCTTAGGCAGGTAAACATTGTGTTTCAAATATAATCACTAGTAGTCGAATTGAATTCTTTGTCTAAGATTTTGAAATAAAGACTTCTAGCTTTTAATAACGTTACTCGCGCGTTAAGGCGCTTCCCCAGGCAAACAGGCAAACGTAAAGAATCCTCATACAAGAATTCGTAAAATTCTTCATATAATCTAGTAATTATTGACTTTACTTATAAAAAAAAGGGTCTTGAAAAAATTAAAATGGTCAAGTTTTATATCATAAAATTATCTATACATTAGTGCATATTGCTAGTAAATATAACTTCTATTTATGAAGTAGATGCACGTATTTCTATTTTTAGGCTTTCTTTTGAATACAGATTTTATATATAACTTAAAAATATGAGACGGCAAAGTGTTGCTAAAATGTTGAAGACTATTACAATATTTTTATTACTTTTTATATATTTTCAAATAACGAGAAGATAGCAACTAGAAGATAAAACTAGCAAAAAAACAGTATTTGACTAGGCGAAGCGCCTTAACCAAACCCAAACACGCGTTTTTAAATTTTTTACGGTCCGTTTATTCGGCGTTATCTTCAAAACCGTTGAACCGATTTTAACGTGACGTTCACTGAAAAATAGAGCATTTTCCGATAATAATAATCTAAGCTTCCTATGTAAAAATTTAAAAACTTTACAAATAATTAAACTGTAAGCTGATGCGCATCTGTCAATTAAAGATATATACAAAAAATATCCCGAGAAGTACACGTAACTCTCCTCGGAACCGAAACAGTTAGAATTTTTATCTATCTGTCTGGATTATTACAACATGTATTTATGCACCTCACAATAAGTACAGCAAGAATTTAAAGATGGTTTTTATAATTGCATCTATTAGAGTCGGGTTACATACTAGATATGTTTTATCGTGATCCGCCATCTAGAATTTGAGATCTAAAATGAGTCTCTTTAGTTAAGTTGTATCTGTAATTCCTATATGTTTTACTTATGGTGGTTTTTCCGTTGATCCTATATTTTACATCGTAAATATAATATATAAGCATAGCAAAGACATCTATCTACATTTTATTATAAAACAGCAACAAAGTCATGTCTATACATTGACGATTTTTTTTAAATTATGAGTGAACTAGGCATTTTTGGCTTTTCTGATTCCAAAGTAAATATTTATAGAATTGTTATCTGCGTATTTGTATGTTTATTTCTCTGTTTGAAGAACTGGAGTCTCACTTACTTAATAGTGAATATCATCAAGATATCATCACATTCATCTTTATTACAACGGTGTGAAGTTATTTTTAATTAGTAAAGAATGCGAACTTGAGTTTTGATCAGTAAAAGATAATTATACCGAATCACGACTATATAGATAATGGTTTCTAGGTAACCGATCCTAATAATAATAATAATATAATACTAGTAGTGCTAGACAGGTAAATACTTATCTCTATTCAATCTTTACTTTTAATGGTACCCATGTTAAACATAATAATATTATGCAACTAAATATTTGTGTTAAGGTATGTTATTGTATTTCCTTTACATTTATTTAACGAGTCAAGAATACTTAATACTGATTAGAAATATTAGATCTATTTATCTATCACAATTTATACTGAAGTCGCTTCGTTACTCACACTACAATAAAGCTACGAAAGTTGCAGGCACACATAACTATGACCGCGCACAGTAATACCTAAATTCATATGCTTACGATTCGTCATTCATAGGGGTCATAAATAAAAATTAACGAGCAAAATGTTATAGAATATCTCATTAAATCAGGATGCTAATAAATTAAAACGCACTAGAAGCTTGCCTTTGTCCAAAGGATTAAAGTCTATTAAGCATATGCAAACTGCACTCGCATGTAATGAAGGGTTTTTACCTTGTTTTTATTATCTTTCATCTAAATGGCCATACAATTAATCTCATATTCCTAACTTATAGTAAGGGTGGCATAATTAGGATGGCAATCCTTAACGTAATACACTTTTTTAGACTCTCACGGTTTGTATTCATTATAATAATAAATTAACGGGTTCTTACCGCGATATTAAATGTTTTGAATTTCCTTAACCCTTAACGTAAAGAAATTTTCAGCACCTATGGAAGATATCCATAAAGTAATTCTAATATATTTTTTTTTAGAATTTTTGATCAATAAAAGCAGGTAAGAACCCTTCATCAGATACGAGTGCAGTTTTCATATGCTTTACCAGCTAGACCTTTTACCTGTCACTGATTAAAAGCTTAGAAGTTCCAACAAACTCAAAGCACGAACGTGCTCAAATTCGGCCCTTTTCAACAAAAATAACTCGGACTGCGCCTTAAACTCTTATTTTTCTTAGGTAAAATATTTACTAATAAAATTAATACAATTAAAGAATTAAAGACAAATGCTTCTTACCTGTGTAAAATTATATTGATTTATATTACAATCAAATATAGTTTGTAAAGTTGATTTAACAACTGTCCCTAACCTAATTTCTCCTTTTTCGAGCATATAGGGTAAGTGGCTTGCATCTTGGAGTTGACTGCTTACTCCCCAAGAAAAAAGTAAGCCCACATATGCCACTTTACTTTTGTTGTTTTCATGACTTGATGCTATCTTGATCTGGAATTAACAATATACTGTACTGACTTAAAACTTATAAAGGAAAGAACAATAAACCATGAAAAAATAAATAATTCTTTATTACTTAATTCATAACGCCGTATTGTGTGGGAGAATAGTTGTTAAAATAACGTATGTACAGCAAAAGTGAGAAAAGCGAATGGCGTGTCCACATATTTTCAGTATGATTATTGTTTATACTAATATAATATTTATTTTGCATCAGAAGACAATATTTTATTTTTATTTACTGTAGATACACATTTCAAAATCAACGAATAGCATACAATCAGTGGCGGTACCATCATACAAGCCCAAAAGCCCGGCTTGCCTTACTAAAATGCTCAGTTAAGAACACAGAATACTAAGGTGTCAAGAATGAGTAATAAATATCAACTTCAAATTATATCAGTAAAAATTCCCACGAAGTACTTGTCAAACGAAAACAGTAGGTATAGGAAACTTAGAGAAATAAAACAGTTATTGACCCCAAGTTGCAACAAATCAGTGCGTCGGTCGATCGTCACTAATCGGCATAATCAGAGCAAAAACAGAGTAATCAATTGTCTCATTCTCACAGTGATTTCTTTTAGTAATTTGGATAATTTAAATTTTTTTTTTGTACAATTTAACAAGTAGAAAGTGGCATGGCAGGGCGATGGTATGTAAGCAGCTGACGAGCCGCGCGTTCTAATTGCTATATATTCAACTAAAATGAAATTCAGCATTATTAGCATCTCCAGATCGTTACATGGACACATCAGCCAATGGCTCCTCGTCTATAATAATAATAATACATGCACATAGTCCTGGTAACGCCATCTATTAGGAAACAGCGAGAACTTATTCAAGATCCTAATATAATTCAGGTTACATTTAAAAAGTTTTATTTGCTGTAATGGTGTTTACTAGACCTGTATCAATCGTTCATTTCCAAAGATTCGATTGTTCAAGTATTGATTTGAAAAAAGATTCGGTCAAATGAGGGAGTCAACTGAGGAAGCGTGCTCGTCGCGAACCCTGACAGCCCTTATCAGGGCTGCAATTCCTCTCATGTGCACACCATGCGGGACATTGTAGATATGAATGCTAGGGCGTCCCCCAACTCCGCCTCGATGCTGGGTTTTCTGGATGGGGCGAATTATGTCTCAACCAAAAACCCCAGTATGGTGCCGGTCCCAAGCCCGGATAAAGGAGGAGGGCACAGGGGATGATATCGGAATTTCGGCTTCAGATATTATCCTCACAGCTGTGCATCACATGCGGAGGAAAACCCGTATGTAATGTACAAATCCCCCTCCCTAGCACCTTCCTTAATCCAATCCAAACCATCCTACCACATCCTCATTCTGTCCCTACATCCGCCACTAAAGCGAGGAGGTGGTGGGTGTGTAATCCAACATCCTCGCACCCCCTGGGGTCACGGTTGGAGAGCTCGTGCCAACGATCCCGCGGCTCGAGAGCTGGCCTATCCAGCTCACGAGCCGTTTCGTAGACGGGGGTCGTGAGTGCTGGATTCGTCAACGGGGATGGGAAGCGACTCGGAGGGAGACATCTGGAGAAAGGTGGGGAAAGTAGAGGAGGCCATAAGAGGTATTACTTATCCGGTACCTACTGATTATCCAGAGAGTCAAACTCGCCGAGTAACTTTCCAGACCCGGGGAGGAACCCAGCACTCATAACGTCTGCGTCGTACGAGCCTGAGTACAGGGGAGCGGCGCCCCCTGTATCCGCGAAAATGTAGCTGGCACCTGGGCAAGGGAGCTCTGCCGGGGTGCCTTACTTTATTTCTCACCATTAAAAAACCCAATTGTATGGATAAATTAAATAAAAACAATATAATGGAGAGGAAGCCCGAAGGTAACACTGAGGGAGTACCTCCTAAAGAACTGACAGAATGAAAGCCAAGTACAGTTGAGGTTGAGGATGCACTTTCCCTTGCCAATCTGCACTTAGAAGAGGAGACACTTCTGGAAAGCCCCATTTCCACAGGTAACACTATGGAGGAGGGAGAATCTTTCAGTCGAGTTCCCACCAAGGAGGAAAAGAAAATGGAGAAGGCACGGCGTCGGAGGAAGGTACGAGCCGAAAGGAACAGAGATGTGGAGCTAACAGCACCATCATGTTCCTCTGCCCCCCAGAGACCTATGAAGATGAAAAGACAGAGCACGGACCCGGAGCTGAGGCCACCACCGAAGCGAGTAAACTGGGGAGCTGCCGAGAACGATGACGGACCGCGCGGCCTATCGCGAAGACAGACGGGACTCGCCATCGCAATAGGAAGGGCAGACGGGAAACCAGTAGATGAAGCCCTGGCCTCTATCATACGACAAAAACTCGGCGAAATGATAGAGAAGGCGGTGGAGGAAGAGGATGCAGACACGACGAGGGTCTCATTTGCCACCTCGGGGTTGGTGTCAGAAGGTCATTACCTTGTGACACCAATGAACGAGGGGGCGAGGGACTGGCTCTTGGCATGCTCCTTCGGAGACCACGACGGCGTCTCTATCATTGCGCGGAGAGTCGATAGGGCCAAGGCTATGGTGTGGATACCAGGTCCAAAAGAACACCTCCCCAAGGACCCATTCAGGCTCTTGGTGAGACAGAACAGACACCTGACAGATACGAGGACATGCGACTGGACTGAGATCTCAAAGGAGCTACTGCCTTTGGGAACTCGACTCATAGTGGGTATTCCTCACGAAGATGCAGAAAGCTGGAAGGACTACCATCGTTGGCTTAGCTTTCAGGCAACCCAAGTCCAGGTGAGACTACTCAGGTCAAGCCTGAGAGGAGGTGAGCTTCCGGCGGCCAAAGGTGTAGTAGTCAAGAAGGCAGGATGCAAATGCTGTACATGCGTATGCAAGTGCGTGCACAGGTGCGCGCCCTCAAATGTGGGTGAGACATCTATGAGTGGGGGTGAGCACCAGTTCACGCGGGTGCAGGAGGATGTCAGCATCAGGACCTTAAGTACTCCGACTGGACCGAGACAGGCGGACAAAGGACAGAGGAAACCGGCGGGGAGTGGGTGCTTCTCTGGGGGTGCTGGCCGTGCCAAGACTGGCGGAGGCAGTGCGTCTGGGGGGGGTCCGACTTCTAGGACGGTACCAAAGACGAAAAACAAAAATGGACAAACACGCAAACAGTAACACTACGCATACACATAACACACAGAATAGCACACACAACACACAGTATAGCACACAGAGCACACAACCCACGACACGCAACACAAAACACAAAGATCAATAAGAATATGTCAAATAAATCTTCACCATTGCAAAGAGGCGATGCACGACCTCTGCAAAACCATCATCGAGAAGAAAATTGACATAGCTCTCTTACAAGAACCATACACGTACAACAACCGGGTAGTGGGAGTCGGTTCTCTGGGGGGTGAAATCATCTACCACACGGAAGGTGAGCTCCCTCCCAGAGCATGTACATATATTGGTAAGAACATAAAGAACGTAGGCTATACGGCCATTATGTGTTACAGAGATCTAGTGGCTGTAGAAGTCCCTACGAAAACTGAAGAAGGCAGAACCATGAGCATCGGCGTAGCCTCAAGTTACACTCCTAGTGAAAGAGACTTCGACCCACCCGCAGCGAAGGTACAAGAACTGATCAACAGATGCAAAGGTAAGAATGTTCCTATTCTAGTAGGGTGCGATGCTAATGCTCATAACACTGTTTGGGGTAGCACAGACACAAACTGGAAAGGCGAGAGATATTTAGACTTCATTTTAGTTAATGAATTAGACGTCCTAAACATTGGCAACGAACCTACCTTCGTTACCAAAAACAGAAAAGAAGTACTAGACATTACCTATAGCTCAAAACAGATTAGTTCACTTGTGAAGGGATGGAAAGTGGACACAAACTATGCCTTCTCAGACCATAGAAGAATCTTTTTTGAGTTAGATAGTAAAGTAGAAATAAAGAAAATAAGAATCCCCAAAAAAACGGACTGGGATAAATTTGATTCAATCATCAACGGTTGGATACCCAAGACCACAGGAATTGGGAGTATTCAGGACCTTGAAAGAGAAGCTGAGGAACTTAAAGAAATACTAAAGCAAGCCTATCACGAATCATGTCCACTACGAGAAATTAAAGTAGGGAAAGGACAACCATGGTGGACAAAAGAACTTAGCAAGCTAAGGAAGAAAACGCGAAAAGCTCTGAGGATAGCCCTTCATAAAGGTGACGAAAACAGCTGGAGCGTATATAAGAATGAAAGAAACAGTTTTAAAAAGAAATGCTCAGAAGAAAGTAGGAGAGGATGGAGGACATATTGCGAGAGCATCTCCACACACTCTGAAGCCTCTAGAATAATGAAAATGCTAGCGGGCAACACAGCATGCACATTAAGCAGCATTAAGGATGGCGACCGTCTTATCACGGAACCAAAAGAAGTTCTAAAGAAAATGATTGAAACACATTTCCCAGATAGTGCAGAATACACTGCCGAAGGAACAATGTGTGAACAGTATGAAGAACCAGCAGCGGCAGTAGCAGAGGAGATGATTACAGAACAAGGGATAGAATGGGCAGTGATGTCGTTCATGCCATTCAAAGCGGCAGGACCAGACGAAATTTTCCCCAAAATTCTACAGAGAAGCTTGAAGAAAATTATGCCCATACTAAAGAACCTATACACACAAAGTATAACATTGAGACACATTCCAGCTACATGGAGACAAGTGAGAGTTGTCTTCATTCCGAAACCTGGAAAAAAGACATATCAAGAAGTGAAAGCGTATAGATGTATCAGTCTATCATCTTTTGTGTTAAAAACACTAGAAAAAATAATAGACAATCACATTAGAACACTACTTGAAGCATGCAACTTCCCAATTCACAAGCATCAACATGCTTACATGACTGGGAAATCAACAGAAACAGCACTGCACAGTCTAACTGTAAAAATAGACAGAGCAATAAGTAACGACAAAGAATATGCAGTAGCATGCTTTTTCGATATTGAGGGAGCTTTTGATAGAGCAACCTTTGAATCGATTGGAAGATCGATGAAGAGGAAAGGCATACCGGACTGCATAGCAGAATGGATAATAAAAATGATTAAAAACAGAATAATCACCGCACAGTTAGGAAACACGACATATATTGCGGAGGCAAGGAGAGGTTTCCCGCAGGGAGGATGTCTGTCTCCACTACTATGGTGCTTACTGCTAGACTCACTGGTGAAAAAGATTAACGAGATGCACATATATATGCAAGCATACTCGGATGACGGAGTAATACTAGTGACGGGAAAATCTCTGAACGGTATTAGAGAAGTAATAACGAAAGGAATAAAAACTATTCTAGAATGGTCCCTGGATAAGGGTCTGGGGATACACCCGGACAAAACCAAACTGGTAGTATTTACGAAGAAAAGGAAAATAATGATAATGCCAGACATTGTGCTATCAGGAAAAGAACTAGAAATAGTCAAAGAAATTAAATACCTAGGTATAAATCTAGACGACAAGCTAAGATTCTGCAGTCATATTAAAGAAGTAAGTACTAGAGCTAAAACAGCCCTAATACAATGTCAAAGAGCGGTGGGTAAAAGCTGGGGTATAAAGCCTCACATGACACACTGGATATACAGAACCATAATACTACCAAGACTAACCTATGGCGCGGTGGTATGGTGGCACAAAGCACAGATCAAGAGCAATAAGAAGGAACTAGATAGAATACAGAGAATGGCCTGCCTGATGATGACAGGAGCGCTAAGGTCGACACCAACGGCAGCTCTTGAAATTATCCTAGGCATGAATCCACTCGAAATAGAAATTAAAAAGAAAGCAATAGAACAATGGTATGTCATGAAAACATATAAGGAATGGAAAGCAAATCATCTAGATAAAGGACATACACAAATAGATACCATATATGCAGGAAAACTGTCAATGGTATTACAAAACAATGACCTAATAAAGAAACTAAGAATTTTTGACAAGAAATACAGAGTACACATCGGCGAGAGAGACGATTGGGAAATAAGAAACAATACAAGAACATGTATAGGGTATACAGATGGATCTCGCAGAGAGAGCACAAAACTCTCGGGAGCGGGCATTTACACACCCAAATCAAAACAAAAGGAAATGAGCATATCGTTAGGTCTATATACTAGCGTGTTCCAAGCTGAGGTATACGCAGTATTGACATGTGCTCAAAAGATGCTAGAAGAAGACAATAGCATGTACACAGATGTGGTAATCTACACGGATAGTCAAGCCACATTAAAGGCATTGAATAGACCTAGCACCAAATCAGCCTTGGTACTAGAATGTAAAAGAACGTTAAATCGGTTAGCATCCTCGATAGAAACAACCATTGCCTGGATCCCAGGTCACCAAGGGAATGAGGGCAATGAGAAGGCGGACGAACTTGCAAGAGAGGGAGCGGAAAGGAGGTTCACCGGACCTGAACCAGTTCTCCCAATATCAGAAAGAATAATAAAAGGAATCATCAGAACCATAGCTATGAAAGAAACAATCAAAGCATGGAAGAATAAAGTAGGCTGTAGACAGTCAAAGATGTTCCTAAAGGAAGTAGATAAAAAGAAGGTACAAAAGATCCTAAGAATGAGCAAAACAAACATTAGGACGATCACAGGAATAATAACAGGACACAACTTACTAAATAGACACAAGGCTCTAATCAGTAAGGGAAGTGAAAGTGCACAGTGCCCGCACTGTGACAAAGAGGAAACTAGCAAACACTTCATAGCGGAATGTGTAACGTATTCGAGGATAAGATGGGAGATTTTCGGAACAGACCTACTTGGGGAGGAGGAACTGAAGTCTCTCAGCTACGAGGACATAATAGAATTTTGTAGGCGTACAAGAAGGTTTGATGGGGAACGTTTTCTAGGCCATCAGTAGACCATACTCCATGTAAGGGAAATGGGTGAAATGGTCCAAAAGAGGACTGATCACCCGTCTGGGCCTGGCAGACGTCCCTCACCAACAATAATAATAATAATAATAGGGCGTCCCCCGAAAGTGATGTACACCGGTTTGTCCCCGCTGGTGTGAGCAGAGTGCAATTCGGCGTTGGAGACCGCCACCCAACACGCTGTGCACCTAGCGGCGGGAAGTGGAGGGAGGAGTGCAGAATAGCTGCGTGGAATGTGAGAGGTGTGATTGAAGAGAAGATGAATGAAGTGATGGATATTATGGAAGAAAGAAGATTGGATGTGTTATGTTTGAGTGAAACCAAGCGACAGGGCAGTGAACTTGTCGACTTGCCTGGAGTGGGCATCGCTTTGTGGTCAGGCGTACCACAAGAAGAAAGGGGACGCCAGGGGGTAGGCGTTTTACTGTCCTCTCGTTTGGTTAGCTGTGTAACTGAGTATAAGTGTGTAAACCCGAGACTGCTCTGGGTGCGTCTCAAGACTGGGTTAACGAGGTTATTTGTGTTTGTGGTGTATGCCCCAGAGTCCTCTGTCGGCTTGGGCGAGTTAGAGCAGTTTTGGGAGAATGTTAGGGAAGTTTTAACGACGTTTGAAGATAATGAGAGAATTATAGTGTGTGGAGACATGATTGGATGGGTCGGGATAGCTCGAACAGGATTTGAGTCTGTCCTAGGCAAGTATGTAGATAAGAGAGTGAATGAAACTGGTAAGATTGTGTCAGGACTGTGTATGGAAAATAATCTTTTTGTTGCTAATACCTTATTTAAGCACAAAAGGATTCATCAGTGCACGTGGGAAAGGAAGGATGAAAGAAGTATGATTGATTTATTCCTAGTGGACAGCCGGCTCAAAAAGCAGGTTATGGACACGAGAGCACACAGAGGAGCCGATCTGGGAACGGAACACTTTCTAGTGGTAACTAGAATAAGGGGTCTGTTTGCGGCATGGCGACATCGCGTAGTGTCCAAATCTGCAGCGGTTTGTCGCATTAAAAGCTGGAATCTCTAAGATGCGACCACCAGGAATGAATATGAAAGGGTATTATCCGGTAAGCTTGATGATAGATTGAAAGTGATGAGTGAGGATGTTGAAGAATATTGGCAGAACCTTAGGGATAACATGATCGAAGCTGCGAAAGAAGTGTGTGGAACGAATAAGATTGGTAATAGTAAAAAGCATGATCTGTGATAGGTGGAATGATGAGGTGAAAGTGTCTGTGTATAAGAAGAAGAAGAAGAAAGCATGGGGGGACTACCTTGCTACTAAAAATGACTGTGGTATGAAGAATTTGATAAAAGACAAATATAAGCTGCAGAAAGCAGAAACGAAGGCACTAGTGAAAGAGAAGCGTGAAAGGTGTAGGGTGTTAGATGAAAACAAGATGTCGGACAACTTCGAGGAAAATTCCAAATTATTTTGGAAAGAAGTACGTAAGTACCGAAGTGGTCCGGCACCTTGCAGAATGAATAAAGTGCGTTCGAAAGAAAACAAACTGCTTACAAATAAAAAGGATGTTTTGCAGCGATGGAGTGAATACTTTGGAGAACTGTATGAGAGTGGCGACTCCGTCTCTGATACTGAGAGCGATTCTAATGAATTGCCACACTCGGGCCAGAGACTGGAGGATGCCATTAGTATGAAAGAGATTGAGAAAGTGATAAGAAGTTTGAAATGTGGAAAGGCTGCGGGAAATGATGAGGTGACTGCTGAGATGATCAAGTATGGTGGTCCTAGGGTCTGGGATGCCTTCTGTGCACTCTGCAACCTTTGTTGGCAGAAGGGGGAGGTTCCAGAGGACTGGCGCACGGCAGTCATAGTGCCTCTCTGTAAAGAGAAAGTTTCTCATTTGGACTGTGTGTGCTATAGGGCCATCAGCTTAGTCAACTCAGCAAGTAAAATCTATACCAAGGTATTGACTGAATGTATGAAAGATGTTTCTGAAAGATAATTGTGGGAAGCGCAAGGTGGTTTTAGGAACGGTAGAGGTTGTATGGATCAGATTTTCTCGCTCCGCGTTATCGTGGGGAAGTTTCTGGCCATAGGTCAGAAAGGTTTTTGCGCTTTTGTGGATCTAGAAAAAGCATTTGATAGAGTAGTGCGAAAGAAATTGTGGAATCTTCTGCCTGAATATGGCGTGGAGGGCCCCTTACTGCAGGCTTTGAGGTCATTATATCGTGGCCACAGAGCCTGTGTAATGATAGATGGTGACATGTAGCCCTGGTCCGAAGTCTGTTCAGGCGTCAGACAGGGCTGCGTGATGTCTGCCTGGCTATTCATGCTTTATGTGGACAGTTGCCTCCAGACATTGAAAGGTAGTATGAGTGGTATGATATGTGATGGTACAGTGGTAAACTGCCTATTGTACTCTGACGATGCTGTGTTTATAGCACCATCAGAAGCGGAGTTGCAGACACTAGTTATATGCATGAAAGAAGACTGTGAAGTGAAAGAATTGAATGTGAATGTGAATAAAACTAAGGTTCTAGTGTTTGAAAGAGAAGATGTACAGACAAAGTGTGAAATATGGGTATATAGAAAATGTCTAGAACAGGTGAATGAAATTGTATATCTGGGGAGTGCGTTTTCGAGGGATGGAAGATGTGAGTTGGATGTGGAGAGACTGGTAGCAGCCAGCAATAAAGTGAACGGTGCTCTGTCCCCATTAGTAAGCAGTATGAATATATCTAACTCAGCCAAAATGGCCATACATAATGCGATGTTGGTGCCAACTTTATTGTATGGTAGTGAGTCCTGGATATGCCCGAAATCGAGTGAAAATAAGATAAATGCAGTAGAAATGCGATCTCTTAGAAATATGTGCGGTGTCACCCTTGCAGACAAAATAAGCAATAAAGAGATACGCAGTATGACAGGCTTCCACGACAGTGTTATTGAAAAAATGAAGAAAGGAATGCTAAGATGGTTCCGGCACATGGATGAATGAAGAATGAAGAATGAGTGATGAAAGACTGACGAAGAAAATCTATAGAGCAAAAGTGAGTGGTAAAAGAAGCCAAGGAAGACCAAGGCTGACTTATGAAGATCAAATAGCTAGAGTGTTAGCCGACGGAAATGTCAAAAGCACTCGCATACCTAGGCGAAAATGTGTGAGAAGAATGATGAGATTTGAGGACGCGAAAGAAATATGTAAGGATCGCGACGCTTGGCACTCCGTCCTCTCTGAATTTCACTTTTTTTCACATTAAACGGCATAGACAATCAATTAAATATCGACAAATACCAAGATCGAATTGGTTAGATGATCAAATCGATGAAAGATATGTTCATTCAAATGTGATTACAAACATCAATACTTTGAAATAATTCCAATCAAATGATAGAATCAATCATGACCGACACAGGTCTAGTGTTTACTATTATTCATTTCCTGTAAACCTTTATGGTAATCTTAAATAAAAGAAAACAAAAAAGGCATTTGAAAAGTAAAAAAAGAATTACAACTGAAGTCTAAGGCGATTGCAAAGACCTAACCAGCAGAAGTCTTTACGGGAAGATTTCGAAAAATTAAATTTTTTTTTGGAATACAATTAATAACAAAGACATCGATTATATGGGTAGTTTTAGCTTGCAAGAATTAGTTAAAAAATATCAGTGATCAAATTTTAGTTGTAGTTAATCTAATGCTTAGACATAATCTGGTTTTTAATGTAAGGATTCATTCTATACAAGGACAGGAAAAGGTAAATTATAACTAAGAAAAAAGCAAAAACTTACAATAAGGCCATCACAGTCCTCTTCACGATACTTTAAACCAGGAACTATTTTAAATTCCACTGTATATTTTACAGAAGTGCTAGAAGCCGCAACACTGACTATAGATTGACGAATTTTTGAAGCATATTGTTTAAGTTTTACAGTTGTATACTGAAAATTACACAGAGGCGAGACTTTATTTAGCCGCCATAGTCCTTCGTTGTATATTACTGCAACAACATTATGTTAATGATGAGTTATTAATGAACTGTTATTGATGAAAGTAAAAATGAAACGAAACATATCTTGTTGAACTTACAGCAAAGTGGGTCAGTAACAATATAACGTGATTCAATGTCTTCCTCTCGTTGCCAAGAGTATTCTGGTTGATAGACAGACATTCTTTGATATCTTAGACGATAAAATGTTTTGAAAAACCAAGTAGGGCGACAAATATGTTTAGAACAAGTCAAAGAACTATTGTAAAAACAACGGAATTTACTAATCTTTTAAAAATAAATATTTCGATATTGAATAATTATTTTGAAATAATGGAAATCCTAAAATGGTTCATGTATTACGTAGTAATGTTACATTCTCTGGGTTCATGGATAACGAAACCATTAAACCATAAGTTTTTTGACATTTTAAACTGAAATCAAAAGTTCAAAACCATAGAATTTGTTAGAAAAAATATTTAGTTATTAATTACTATATTTTCAAAACACAAAAAACCGTTGACGGTTGGTTGACCGCACAGAGTTGACAGTCAGACTAGGGATGTGCGATATGTACTGATGTTGTGAAATATCGATTTCAATGCTCGAAATATTGATATTTTAATATCAATATCGATGACTTTTAAATATCGAAATATAAATATTTTGAATAAGATATTATTGTAATGTCAATATCATTAACAAGATATCGAAATATCGATATTTTATCCAAATATCGCAATGTCGATGTTCGTTTTCACCAAGATTGTAATTATTGTTATTATTTTCATTAATATTTATTGTTATTATTTCATTTACAATGTGTTTTGGAAATAACGGAGCTAACAAAATATTCAATGTAATATCTTTTTTTAGAACAAATAATATGTAAAAAAAAAGATCGTATTGATATTCTTAATTTTCTGAAGGCTACTAATAGGTTAGATTTCACAAACTGTAGATTAATATTGTTATAATTAATGAAGTCACACAAAATATACACAACAGGGGAGTTTACGTAGATAGAAAGATTGAAATTATTGAAAATAATGGGCCGAGGGATAGTAGACGGGAAGAGATTGTATAGGGATGAGGATATTTTAGGGCAGCTAAAGAAAATATGGTCTGAGGATCCTTCATCTAGACCACATTCACAGAGAGAACTGTTTCTGATAACTCATCTTTGCTAAGTGCACATAAGTGCACGCATGGTCCAATCTAAGTACAGATTACAGATGAAGCTCTCTTATTAATATCACGGGACGTAACCAAGGCTTACTATCTAGATTATTTTGAATCGATGCGTAATGTTTATCCTTAATACTCTGTGATTTTTTCCAGAGCTCATCCCAAGAAGTGAATAATTTCGTTCTAGCGGATGTCATTAGATCATGCGTGTAAGTCAAAAATTGTGAAGTACATCCACTAAGTATGACATCCTTAGCAAACATGTCAATTCTTTCATTCTCCTAAATACCGCTAAGTCCCGGTGTACATACAAGATAGACCTGAATTCCTTAAATGTGACATCTGAAAACAAGAAATGTTTAATTTTGAGAATCAATGGGAACCTAGATTTACTGCGGAACTAGTTAGATGAAATCGCCTGAAGACAGCTTTTGGAGTCTGAATAAATAACAATTTTATTGAGATTGTGAGCTTCTGCATATAACAGAGCTTCAAGTGTAGCAGTAGATTCCCCAGAAAAAACAGAGATATAGGAAGGGCATTTATAATTTAGAACAATTTTATATTTGGGGATCCAAACTGCAGCAGCTAAATGAGAATTATCAAAAATGTTAGAGGCATCACTGTACATAATTAAAAAATTATCTATTGCAGATTTAAATTTAATAGAAGCATCAAAGGAAGATTTTTCAATGCCGAGGTCAAGTATAACAATTGGTTGATGGATGATGGCTTCATATGGAATGTCGGACAAGGAAGTTGTAAGAGGGTAGGTAACGAAACTATTGAATAAGCAAGGGGGATCTTTATGGAACCAGTAGCCACCAGATACACATATTGGACACCTGGGAACGGACACAGGCTACTTTTTTATCAAAAAACCGCCTCTAAGGGGGTTAAAAGGAGGATGAAACTTTGAATGGGAAATACTGAAGCGCCGAACCAATCATGATGTTTGGTACGGATATAGTATGTGCCCGGGAGACAGACGTAGGCTAGATGTAGACTTTTTTTTCAAAAACAATATTTAAACATACTATGTACATTGTACATGTACATACTCGTATAATGTAACCTAATCCGGGAAATATAATAGTTTTATAATAAGTTTGTATTCCGTGGATATTAAATAAGTTTATATAATAACTCTTTGTTTAGTCGAACTGGTCGAAGTCAGTACTAAGAAAAAAAGATTTAATTTGAAATTTTGAAGAGGGAAGGCGGAAAAAAATAGACAGGGGAGGACTCGGAGAATGGTAGGAGAGAAAGTAAATTGTAGCTGTAACAACTGATACTAATTATAACATTTTTTTAGTTATAATGGTTGGCAAAGAACAAGTTATATGAGCACTACGAGCCACTCTTGTTAATGGAACGTTGACTATAAGACAATGTAACAGAGATTATCGTGAACTTCAAGGAGAATGGGTACCTAAAAAATTAGGCTACCCATCTCTAGAAAAAACTTTTCTAGTTGTTCCTGGTTTTAAGGTAGTCAATAGGGAGTCCTATGATACACGGAAAGCCGGTCGTGGCATGGGGCCGGTTTAAGGGCTGCCATCTGTATATGTCGTATTGTCATGTCATGTATGGGTTTAATATAAAAGGGTAATACATTTTTTGTATGAAGATTTAATATGTAGAATTTTTGAAATACATAATTCACATATCTATATTCCTTTTAATTTTTTTATTTATTGTCGCTACACAACACTCCATCGTTTCCCGCGCTGGTAAAACTTGAGGGGCGGTTGCTCCTCTTTCTGCACTCCTCGACGTAACGTCCAAAGCATTTGCAATACGCGCATCGGGGTCTTATTGTGGTTGTCGGCAGTGATGACGGGCGTTTCGGGATGACTGCAGGCAAGACAGGGGTGGCAGGCGTGCAAGCAGCGGCAGTAGCACGTTTATCAATGTCACTATCGCGTCTATTTAAAACGTGAACTGGTATATCTCGCGATTCTTCGAGTTCCCTAGCCACTAACAAGTCCTCGACACTGTAATAAGAAGCGCAAATTAGCCATATGCGGATCTTCCTGTGAGGTTGTCTGCTAATGTCGAGATGGGCCCATTCAGGAAGATGGTGGTGTACTGGTCTTCCTGAAGTGGCCTATCTCGACATTCTCGACATCGCAAGGGCTGCACAAAGGCGCGAAATGAACATATCAGCGCATTTCCTTTCGTGTAGTTCTTCGGCGAAAATGTCACGAAATATTCTGTACACTGGTCAGGGTGCACCAAACATAGATACCGTGCATTTCACACCACTCCACCACATGGAGGCTTCTCCAGTGAGCAACATAGGTAGCCCTCGTAGTGCGTGTTCGTTAGAAACATTTGCACATTCCTTGTAGGTAATTATGACGTCGATGAATGTTTCCAAAATGTCGGCATCGCGGGGCTTTCCACCCGCAAGACGAGCTGTACATTTTACAAACGAACTTTGTACAAACATGGGTCCAGGTGGAGCAGGTGCCGCTGACGCTGGTGACGCCAAAGAAAAAGAAGCGCCACAAACTGCTCATCCGTCAGCGTTAGGTCGGTATTACAGCAATAGCTCGGCTGGCATCGGACACCATCATGTCGGCTGCCGTAAGGCCGTCGGCCGATTGCATGCCGACATTTTCGTCATCTTCCATCGTCTGCAGGTCACGCGTCTCCAAGCTGTAGTCACTGTCTTCATGGTAGGTAATGTATTGGACAAACACAAACAAGACACCACTAATGCAATTATACGAGTAACAACAATACAATAATGAGTGTTCCTATGACAGAGGCGTGCCGGGAAGTGATACCTGCAACAGGAACCAATGATATAGATCGACCGGCGTGGTCTTCGTTCGGCTTTATCTACGTCGTTGAAAACCGTCTGTTCGTTTGCTTCCGTCACAGGTGGCATTGTTTGGAACGTGTCCGATTTGAGAGAACGGGCCAACTTGTAGTGTGCCTGGTGCGTCGGCACAATCTCTCGCATCAGGTGCTCCACCTATTTTGCCTAAGTTTGGAAATTCTTTGGCTTCGCGTTGGAGAATCTATTCGTTTCTGAAGGAAACAAATCGTAAGCACGGGTCACGGCGTTCTTGACTCTAATTAGCCGATGAATGTCCCCAGGGAGTTCCTAGCAGCGGTAGTTTGCCACCTCGACTTCCCGGTTGCACGAAGAGACCGAGTCGCGGATGTGGGCGGTGAGCGTGTCTATCGCCGCGGGCGCGTCATCGGCAATGCGTTGACGGCGGTTAAGCGGCTGTATTTATATGTCTAGAGAGCGCTTTAACTCTCGAGCAACAACGCTCTTACAAGATCCTTTTTATTGAATCAAGCTCTCTTACTGGTCGGCCGTTCGTGCACAACTAGCGACAACTAAAGTGATAATATTTACATCGATTATATCTGTCGCTATTTCTATATATACCTTTTTTACTTCTGTCTTTATATAATAATAAAATAATAAACTTAAAACTAAACTATTCGTAAATCTACAACTAAAATAAACGACGAAAACATTTTAATTTAATCGATATCACGCCGTGTTTCGGCGGGTTGGACAGTCTATTATTAATTATTAGTTAGTTAGTTAGTTCCACATTTCCTGCGTGTAATGGGACTGCGCATAAAAGTCTGATTTTGGTCTTGTAAGAGTTCAGTTGTTGAGAATCCGTCAAATAGTCTCAAGTGCTTCTGTTACATTTCATATTTAACACTACATTATTCCTTATTTCTACGACACGTTACAATAATTAGTCGCGAACACAGATAGAGAAAAAACTCAAAGTTAAAGTAATAATAAAACTGTACTACTATTTTCGTGAAATACTACGTTTTTAAATTCCGAATACTACTCTTTTCTGATTGTCAAATTCCAACCCTGCCCCGCATGCACCGCGCAATTGCTTTGTGTGATCTCTGAATTTAGCTCCGAATTGACCAACTGCATAAATATTGAAACTGTGATACATCTACGTACACTAGCTATGTACTAGGGATAAGCGATATTGCTAAAATATCGAAAGTGAGACCGGTATTAATATCGATAGCTTCAAATCGATATTCCGATATTATCGCCACAAAATATCAATTTTTTAAAGTATCGATTTTTTTAAATGTCGACGGTTCTATCAGTTTAATTTATAGGAGACCATGATCATTTGCAACTTAGAACAGAGAATATGACTGGTAGCTGTCGTCTTCGGATTGTAAGAATACTGCTAAGGTGTCGTTATGATGCAACCTATACACTGTTCTTTTGTAACTGATTGATATTGATAATGGCCACAATGGGCAATAATATCCCATGTTCGATCTGTTCGCATCTTTATTGTGAAATCCCACGGTTTATGCTCTTCAATAGAATGGAAGTTATCACATTGCGCTCCAAAATTAGAAAATAAACAAATTGTAGATCTGCCCTAGATATTTTATTAGGCCTAGGTCACTCAAAAGGGCAAAATAAAATTTTTTTATAAAAAAATTAAACCAAATTCAAAAAAGAACACTGAAAAGTATGAAATAACTATCCTTTACTAATCAAAACTTAAGTACAAAAATAACTATAAATACGATACAAATACCCATATAATTAAATTTGACAGTTATTGAAGTCGGTGCCAAATTAATGTTCGACAACAGAAAGTATATTAGTTAGTAGGCTTGGCACCGACTTCAGTGACTGTCAAATTTAATTATATGGGTATTTGTATCGTATTCATAGTTATTTTTGTACTTAAGTTTTGATTGGTAAAGGATAGTTATTTCATACTTTTCAGTGTTCTTTTTTGCAGTCGGTTTAATTTTTTTATAAAAAAAAAATTTATGTAAAATTTTTTAACAAAAAATTAAGTTGACAAATTGTAGGTGCTCCGGGGCATTACAAGGTTTTCACCCACTCCCAGGTGTTAAAAAAAGAGCACATAATTTATATACCCACTTATTAATATAAGTTTTTTAAGGGCAGGCATTAGTTTGCAAAGTTTACTACGCCGATGTATAACGGGTTACATTATACACCTAATCACAATTGATTTATTAACAAAAAGTACATACATATGTTAATATTTACAAACTTAAAACTACACATTATCTACACTTCTGTATAATATAGTGACAGTACTCTCCGAGTGACGTGGCTGTAACTAGCTGATCGACAGATGGACCAGGATGAAATTACAAAGGTCCGTTTTTATCACTTGGCTACGGAACCCTAAAATGTGCGCCTTTATTAATTTTAACTATTTTTTTGTAGACTAATTTATTATATGCTAGCCGTACTCGCGACTTCGTTTGCGTGGAAAATGTTACAGTGACTTTTCCGGGTTAGTGTTTCCCTTTCTCTTCTTTAGACGTAGATTTTTCATAAAAAGTAGCCTTTTTCTTTTTGTTACTTCCTACCACGGAGAATCCGCTACATTGGATTTATGACGATGTCACATACACAAACCTTCCCCTCCTTAATGGATTTAGTTTGACACTCAAATTGCTAGAAATCTTGAAAAGTTGCGTCATATTACGAAGCATCCGTCGCATTGGATTTATGATGATGACACATATACAGAAACCTTCCCCTGCTTATTCCATTTCAATTAACACCCATATTGCTGGTGTTGAACAGGAAACTTACTTCCTACCATGAAGCATCCGCCATATTGGATTTATGACGACGTCACATATACAGAAATCTTTTCCTGCTTATTACATTTCATTTAATACCCATATTGTTGGTGGCGTAAAAAAAAATACTCCATTCAATGGAGTATCTGCCATATTGGATAAATGATGACGTCACATATACAGAAACTGTTCCCTGTGTATTCCATTTCACTTCATACTTATATTGCTGGAGGTCTTACTTTCTAACACGGAGCATTCGCCATATTTTATTTATAACGACGTCACATATACAGAAACCTCCCAGGCGTGCACACTACAACTCACTAAAGTATCATCGCAATCAGACAAATGGTATAGGAATGCATAGAAAACAAATGTACAAAGAAACATCCATCTATAAAGAAACAGACAGACAGACTTTCGCATTTATAAAATTAGTACGGGAATCCGCTTTTCTTTATTGTTATCGGTTTAAAATCTGAAATCATTAAATTTTCAATGTAAAAACAATCATTCGAAAATGTATGTAATAAACATTTTAATTACCTAATTAAGTTTGTAACAATAATAGAAAAGAAACAAGATATTATAATATGGAACTAGGTATATTATAATTTCTAAGAATGGTAGTTTCTATAAATTCTTAAAATTAATGGAACATGAATGGAACAACATATCGATACGTTTTTTGTATCCCTACTTACACGTGCCATCTTGCAAGAGTGAGGACGCAACATGTAATTATTGCTTGCTAGACAAGGACAAGCGCTGAGTCAAAGCTACCAGCAACCAGTATCACTAGAGCTTTGCATTTTTCTTTTATAAATTTTTATTATTAATTTTATACTTACCGATGAAACATGAAATTGTCCTTTTTGAAACTATTTTTACGACTGTCACTACCATACCACTTTACAGCGCAATTTGGCATTGTTTACTGCTTCCTGGTTAATACTAAAGGAGCGCGCGTTTGTGTTCGAACTTATATGAGCATTTGTGCAAATCGATGGCAGAAAACGGTACCTTTTCATTTCCTGTTTTTAGACTAGTTTGTCTGTGATTGCGACGGAGTAATGACACTCGAGTTACTGTAGTTTAAACAGTCACTGTCTTGGCGTTCACCACTAGCCACTGTATCTGCACACGCCACTCGCCACTACCTTGACCAATGTAAATAGGGCGATAGTACGTCGTTAGTACGAGTACGTAGTAAGGACGAGCGATATATATCGATATTGATGATATATCGATATCAATGTAAAAAGTACGTATATTTTAATATCGATAACGACAATTTGCAAATGCCGAAATAGCGATAATTTAAATAAGATATCGTAACATCGATATTATTAAGAAGGTATCATAATGTCGATGTTGTCGATTTAGTACCTACGACAGTCAAATATTAATAGGACATAGGTAACTAACAGACGTCTCTTTGTTTCTTATCAATTCTTCTGTTGAGAATTTTTTTTTATTTGCTTTTTGTACTTTTTGACATTTTATTAGAAAAATGTAATGTCTGTTATTTTTTGTATAATTAAGACACCTTTTCAAGACGACAGCTACCAGTCATATTCTCTGTCCGCCACAAGACTGACTCTACTGACTGAATTTATTATATCACAGGCAATTTATATCTTCTCCCTACTACCATTATACCATGTGGGGACAACAATAGTTAACAATTGTCATACAAGAGAATCATCAACATAAATTAATAAAGGCTATAACCAAATCGTGTTATTTCGTGTATCTTTGAAACCAAAGCTTCAATGTGAATGAGATTTCAATGGGACCAATCTGGAAGTATATCCTTTCAAACAAAAAAGAATTTTCCAAATCGGTTCATAAATGACGGAGTTATGAGCTAACAAACATAAAAAAAAACACAACCGAATTAAGAACCTCCTCCTTTTTTGGAAATCGGTTGAAAAAAAACACGTACTACCCAAACGAATTTGATTTGTATTTCTATTCTAAATTTTTGATTTTTTGTGTGACTATTTCAAAATAAAGAATCTTGTTTTGATTATATATATATTATATTATTTCTATTTTTAAAATAAGCTTATGAAAATAACTCTTGCACTTATCGATCTATACCTATGATATCTACGAGTACATCACTTTTTCATCACGCCCCATTCCTCTAAACTTGACAGAATAGTTTGCTTAGAAATTCATAAACATTTCATGTCTCTAGGGTAGTTTGTCTGTGGTCGCAATGGACCAATGACTAAGGAAAGTCATAGTCATTGCAATGGACGAGCAACGAGCAAGCATTGCATTTTAGCAGTTTTCGAAATTGCTTGCAGTGTCGATGATATGTGTTCTAAAAGTTCACAATGTCACCACCATGGCGTAGCATTTTGAATTTAAATTGTCCTTGATCCTCTTAAATTACCAAGTATATAAGTATCCTATACTATAATATAAGTATACTTAAATTACCAAGTAAGTAAGTATCATAGAGGACTCTGTTACTTAAGAATTCTAAATTTAAAAACTGACAACATCAAAAAATGTCGGATGGAAGTCGTAAAAACTTAATCCGTTAAAAAAACCGATTCTTATGAAATACGATGAACTCGTGATTACTTCCAGGTGCAATTTTTAACACTTTTTTGGCGTAACTTTCCATTTTAGATCATTAAATTTCGACACAAAACATGACATTATGCCATAAGGGGTAACAGTTAGCTGATTTTTTTTTTCGACGCATTTTGTGCCACCACAGCCACTAGACTTTTAGTCCAGTAGAATTAGCTCAAAATAAGGCATGATTTTGCATTAATTGTGGTACTAATGATTTTTGGCACATCGATAGAGTTATGTCTGTGTATGATTACCTTAAATTCGCAACCGATTTGGAAGTGCGGAAAATGGTGAAAATTGAGAAAATCTTTGATTTTTGAATAATTCCAAAACAAAAATTGTGGTACTAGTTGCGAGAATACCACGTGTTTGGAGTACGAATACCTACCTACTCAAGCAATTTGGACCGGTTGCGACATACGGAACATACCTAATTTAAAAAAAAGTGATTTTTCGTCTTTATCTCCTAGGCAAAATTTGTGGTACTAGTTGCGAACTCATCGGACACTTGTTTTAACTTAATATACTTAGTTATAAATTTGCAACCGGTTGCGACCTACGGAACCCTAAAAAAATACTTTTTTCAAAATTCTACTTCCAGCAAAATTAGTATAGTCAATATTATTGCTTATATCACATTTATAGGTCGTATTCCAACTGCTTTGTGATCGCAAGTAGTCAATATCATGGCGGTCATAGCACGATTCCGTCGAGCAATATTTTGGATATACCGGTCCTGTCTGCGAGTGGTGATGCGAGATCGTCCTCTATGTCGCTCGACTACGCTGCCCGTGATACGATAGCGTGTCCAGATACGGCTTATGACGCTCTGTGTAGTGCTAAGAGCGACAGCTACAGTACGTTGCCTGGAACCAGCTTGCAACATTCCGACGGCTCTCATGATCTCTTCTCGTGTCAAATGATGTCGTCGCTCCATATCGATGCAATTTTTTTCATTTCCGATGCAGAAATTGTAATGGTTTTGTAAAAACGCTATTACACACTTATAGGAATCCTGATTGACAGTTCATTTTCTATTTTTAATCAAAATTTAAAGAAAATTCTTTATTCAAATAGTGAAAATCGCTAAAAAGAATATAACTATCCAAAAAAGTTAAAATAATAATCCTCAATACTTTAAAAGGTACTTGATCCCTAGAGACACTTGTGATGAGTGTAATATAATTTTGTTCAAAATTAAATGCCGGTAAGCGCCATCTGTTGTTTTCAGACGTATCTATTAAATACATTAAGAGGGCGCTAAAGGAAGAAAAATATATAATAAAAAATAAGATCGTCCGTATTGTTAATTTAAAAAAGTAATAACATGTAACGAAGATGTTAATATTTTTTATGAAGTTAATGTGTTATTTCTTCTAAAACATTCACAATCACTATTCGCTACAGATGCATGCGTACAATTATATGAAACAGTGTTAGAAAATATCCGAATGTGTGTAAATCGAGACGCAATTTGAATTTTTCTCTCGAGCGAACGGTTGTCGTGACGCTTTCTTGTCGCGTCTGGATAAAGATAAAGCGAGCGTGGGAATTTTGTATACATATATATTGTTGCAATATTTTTTTTTTTACTTATTTAATTAGCAAATCGTCAGGGTAGACAGTATCTATTTGTCTACGAATGCACGCCACTGGGCTTTAATAAATTTAAAATTTAGGCGTGATCTATTTTATTAACACATTATTTAATTTTATTCTAATATATTATATTGAATATTTTGTTAACTCTGTTATTCGCAAATAGTAATTTACATTCTCTTTGTTAAACACTCATTATAATAAAGTACTTTGTGTACACAGATTTATAAATGGAAACAGATCAAACATAATTCACTCACACATAGATACCATGTAAGTAATAACACTGTCACTTTCATAGTAGTTTAAAATTGTATATCTTTATCCTTTTCTTTCATTTGTTGCAATACAATGGCACATATAGACAATTCCGAAACCGTGGCAGCCGCCAAGCAAGGTCATTACAATTTACATGCGGCCCAAGACCAGCGCACAACTGTTAGGCCTCATGTAACGAACGAACAATCATAATATTGTATCGTGGAGCTATTGGGAACACTCCAAATTACATCCTTCATGTGACAAAAACAATCTACAAAAAGAAGGAATATGATAAAGTAATAATCTCTAATACTAGTACATTACTTAGTTTATTACTTAGTTACTAGTATATTACTTAGTTAATTTAATTCTTATTTTATCACATGAAAATATAATTTGGGATGGAAATAGTCCCGCTCGCGCTCGAAGATAATACGCAGCACTTCTTAATGCTGCCCTGAGTTCTGCATGTGTGTGAGTAATATTTTTGCCACGCATTTTGTATCGATGGGTATAGTCTGCTTCCATTTAAAAGTCTGTTTGTATATACACTTATTAGTATTCTGTGATACAGTTCAATACACTTTATTAGTCTGTGAATACACTTGATTCGGTTGGACTTTGGTATTTACTGATAATTTTTATTTATCATTCAATTGAAATAATTTTTCATATCAGTTTTATTTTTAAGCATTTATTATTTTATTTGTAGTTAGCGATGGATCAACTACGTTTCGATGGTAGAGTAGTAGTAGTTACAGGCGCTGGAGGAGGGCTTGGTAAAGCATACGCCTTGTTGCTGGGTTCAAGAGGAGCAAAAATAGTGGTGAACGACCTTGGAGGAGCAAGGGATGGCGCTGGTAAATCCTCGAATCTTGCTGATACTGTTGTTAAAGAAATTAAGGACAAAGGTAAGTAATTATAACTATGAATAATATTACATTCTTATGACTAAAGTAATATCTATTCTGTTTAAAACCATGTTTACTAATGATAGCACACAATTGTAAGCCTTTAATTATAATAGTTATTATCACCAAGCATAATGGCCATTACAGAGTACAGACTCAACTATAATTTATATTTTATATTAATGTATAAAATACTGCTGCTATTACAATATATTTTAATACAAGTCTGAATGACCTGATGTGATAAGCTCATGATGTTATAATACAAAAGAGGTAATAGGTTACATGCACTTGAAAAGTGGCACCCCAAAATTTTGCTAATTAGCCAACCCAGGCTTGGTCAAAGAATATGAAAAGTAATGTTACAGAACCAACAATGTCATGCAATGCCTATTGCAGATTTAAAATTCTAAAATCTTTTAATAATCCAAATTTTTTGTAATATATATGATCATGATTTGTGCTGAAATTTAAGTTATTCACTGTGTCAACATCTAATAAAATTTTGGGAAAATTGGTTAGAATGAAATCTATTTCATTACAATATATGACATCTGAGGATATCCAAGTAAATTTCCTATTTTCTTTGTTTTTGTAAAAACTATTCATTATTGTTTAATTATATTCTTGAGCAAAATCTCAGCACCACCTCATTGCTTGGCGTCCACGGATGGATGCCACATTGTCAACTAGTGAACGTTGCCTTGAATTTTTTAGAATTTCTGCATAGAAATTAGACTTAGTGGCGGGAACAGGAGGAGTGAGGTTGTCATTTTATTTAGATTTTCTGTTTTTTACATTTTTGGAAGTGTTAGAGTACAACAGTTACTGCTTTTGTACTTTAAAACTCCTAAAAATGTATATTAGGTTTTAAAGTTCTGTATAAGTGAAAAGAATAAAGTAGGTCTAAATAATCATGTGTAGTTGAAGTTCTCGCGATTTTCCAAGAATTGCTTTATAACTTTAGTAAAGCCTACCTATCACTTTACTGGAGGAATTTTACGATAAGAAGAAAAAACGAAAACTTTGAACGTGCTTCCTGTCAATGCGTGATATTGGCAAATACACTAATCTGTGCGCTATACCATGAAGAAAGAAAGAAAAAACAGAAATTAGAAATGCGCAGAATGCTTTGAAAGCAAATATTGGAAATACTTTAGATTAACTACTGCTTATGTGTTTTTATACATAATGAGGTGTATTATTGGGAAGCACTTTAGATTAATTACTGCTTACATGTTTTTATACATTGCAACGTGGCTTGCTCAGGCCAGCAGAGTGAGATGTGGGTTGAGTAATTGAAGCTGTTTATCATTACTATCACCTGGAGGAGAGTGGTGTACCTACTTTGTTTAAGGGCGCCTAGTACACCTCTGCAATCGACATCTAATGGGATAGGTATTGAAAGTTATTTAATTAGACACAAGAAAACATAACATGAAGACACAAAATTTATTTCTTATACCTAAGGTTAATCATATTGGTGGATTCAATGAGTTCAATATATTTAAAGAGTTATTACAATTATAATAAATTAAATGATATTGTAATACAACATTAACTTGTTTATTATTGCTTATTTATTAAGAAAGAACATCTATTTTTTAACAGCACTTAGATACTAATAATTTTACAGTGTAATTTATAGTATTAAAGTTTCACAAATATTGAGCTCAGGATATTACTTGTTATACAATAACATAATTCATTTATGTTATCCTAAATTCAAGAGGAATATACTTAATCATAAACATAAATCATTACATAGTTTATGCATTGCCTTTAGATTCTCAGTAGTATTACAGATACATAAATCAAAGTATATTTACATCAGGATTAAGTATTAAATTTAGAGATATAAACATAATATATTCACAATATCTTTACCTGGATCTAATATCTAAATATCTAACGATAAACCAAAAGAAGGTGATCATCCACCAACTATACCTATTTCCTCAGCCTTCCCTTTGTAGTGCATCTACTTGAAATTAAAGCATCCACATGCCCCGGCCCTCAAGAATGCCCCTTTTAAGAGGAACTGCGACCTGGCCACTCGTTCTTCCACCCAGAGCGAAGAGCATCTACTTGAATTATAGCATCCACGTGCCCCGGTCCTCAAGAATGCCCCTTTTAAAAGGAACTGCGACCTGGCCACGCGTTCTTCTACCCTGAGCGAAGAGCATCTACTTGAATTATAGCTTCAAAGTCAAAGTCAAATCAATTTATTCAAGTAAACCCAATCACAAGGTATTTTTGAACATCAAATCTACTTTAGTTCGGTTCAAAGAGAAGAGAAAAGAAAACCTGGACACTGAGAAAAACCGACAAGAAACTCAGTCAGGTATAATTTTTTCAACGTCATTTTACAAAAAGTTTATTAAAATACAATATTCAGAGAGCCAGTAAATGCATGTGCAGAGAAAATCATTTCCAGACTATTGTTTTATCTTCAACGAAATCGTTTATTTTATAGTATGATTGTCTAATCAATGTACGTTTTATAACTAATCTAAATATATTTTCTGTTAATTGAGTGACTTCTTGAGGAACTTTATTATAAAAACGAACACAGTTACCCAAAAATGAAACATTTGACTTATGTAATTTAAATTTTGGAACAACCAATTTATCACTTCCACATGCCCGGGTCCTTAAGAATGCCCCTTTTAAAAGAAACTACGACCTGGCCACGCGTTCTTCTACCCAGAGCGAAGAGGATTCAGACTTCTTGGCACATAGAGTTGTATATCAAACCATTCTAGGTACTCATTGGATATCTAAGTTATACTGAGCTTTAGATGATTTAGAATACTTTTTATTACTATTCCTAGGTATTCATTGAATACAGGGACAGGAGGCCCACCTGATTTTGTTAGGTGTCCTTAGAATTCTGTAACAAGCACACAGACATTAGGATCATATTCCCTAGCCCTATCATTCTAATGCTCGCCCTTCTCTACAGATAAAATACTCACCATAGGATCCACCATGAGATTACCTAATCTACACTAACATTATTCACTTAAAACATTATTTATAATTGGGGTGATAATCCCACACACGTACAGCTAGACTTCAGACTAGGCGACATGTGGCTTAACTACTTGTTCTTGATAGACGAGTCAGCTCGTTCCGCAGCAGAAAGAAAAAAAGGAACTATCCAGACACGAAACGCTTTATATACTACGACGAAGGTCACCTATGTTCCTACTCCTGGTACAACTAGTGAAGAGACAGTGGTCGATAAACCCTATCTAAAATTACATCTACCTAGCGAGTTGATAAGATTAATTAATAACATCTAAGTGTATGACGTTTATGTCAACTGTCGTTTTATTACTATTCATTAGTACTACTAAATTAACCAACAGCAGATATTATCAGAAAACATCCTTTAAGGAATAATTCTGTGCAAAGACGAATTGATGAGATGACTGAAAACATTGAAGAATCATTGCGCAATCATCTGCAGACTTGTCAATTTCCAACTCAGCTGGATGAGTCCACTTTAGCAACCAATGAAGCATTGCTATTGTCATATGTGAGGTTCATCAAATATGAGAAAATATGTCAAGAAACATTGCTACAAATTTGGAAACATATACAAAAGTAGAATACATATTTATTACTGGAAAAGTTTTGTGACGAAAAGGAAATTCCTTTTAATATTTTTTTGTCAGTTGATACGGATGACAGGGCCTCACAAAGGCTTCATAGCGTGCTTAAAAAATGAAGATGTAATTGTATGTGATGGAATTGTAATGAAGCTGTACATTTCGTATTTCATAGCTAGGCAACCAAATGGTTGCGAAAAATCTGAGTAATGCCTCCATACATCACTGCAATATGTTATCAAAGCAGTTAATAAAATCAGAACTAACTCGTGGAATGACAGATTATTTAGTAAGCTTTGCATTGTTAATGATAAAGATTTCGACCGATTGATACTTCACACAGAGGTCAAAAGGTTCTACTCGATTTTACAATCTGTTTGGGTCTGTTATAGAGTTCCTAGGAACTCAAAGACAGAATTGCGCGACAACCTCATCTTAACAAAGAACGTTATTGCGCACTTGACAGACCTGTATAAATTGGTTAATGATGTCAATCTCCAACTTCAAGGCGACGACAAATTTGATTAAGACAAAAAATAGCGTTGCTCCTTTCGCATCCAAACTGCTATTATACAAAAGAAATATTGGCAGACGGGAGTTCTTTTATCAGCAGTATGATTCAAGAACGACGACTTGGTTGTTTACTGTCAACACTTGGAAAATCTCCACAGTGATTTCAAGGAACGATTCCAGGACATACCAGACTGGGTTTCGGTTCCTTTTTCAAATGTCAAAACAGCAGGATCATCCTAGTTTGAAGAACTAATAGAACCGACGACATATGAGGATTTAAAAATTAAATTTAAGAATGGCTACCAAGAATTTTGACTACAGAAGCCGATTTCGCAACTGTACCCAGGATTATAGTCGATTGTTCAACGATATCTGATAGCATTCCCATCGTCTTATTTAACTGAACGTGGATTTAATGCTGTTGCAACGTTGGTAAATAAAAAAAGAAATCGGCTTCATGTTACAGAACGCGGCGACTTACGATTGTTTTTAAGTAAAGTCAGGCCTGATATTAACAAACTCCTTAATGGTGGCTCCAGACTCTTGACGAGTCACTGGGCGAGGCGCTTGAGCGAGCATTGTTGAGGAAAGCGCTAACGAGCGTCAACCGTCCACACACTTGCTTTACTCAGTCGTTGCCTAGACTTCGCAGATGACGGTGGATGAATTATGATAACAGCTTTGTGCGATCTCGCTTAAATTAAGTTCGCAGAATTACGTTAAAAAGATACGTAAACCCTGGAAAAAGAGAAAATGGTGGAGGCTCTATATTCGAAGTTCATATTATTTTTATTAGGTATATATGTACGCCGATTCATACGCCGTTTTTGCAGCACCGATTTCGTTGATTATTTTCCTATTTATTATAAAAGGAAATGTGTCCAGTGTCGACCCATATATATTTATTAAGATCTGAACTGCTGAAACAAAAAAAAATCCTCAATGAATAGATATACATTTTGATGATTTTTTTTATTTAATATTTCGTTCCAGAATTAGAAGTAGATCTACCCTAGATATTTTTTTAGACATAGCCACTTAACAGGGTAAAATAAATACATAAAAAACGACTTTAAAATGAAAACATTACAAAATTATAAAATAATTACCTATTCAATACTAATCAAAACTCAAGTACGGAAAGAACTTCATAAATATAGTACAATTGTAATATCTATATCATAGGTTAATTATGTAGTTACTAGCGTAATCTCATGTAATTTTTGACAGTTAGTGAATTCTGCACTAAACCAATAAGCAACAACAGAAAGTCTAGGTACTAATTTGGTAGGCTTGGCACCGAATTCGGTACCTATGAAATGTACTTACAGGCATCGTATTTTTGGGAATTACTTAGTAAGGAATACGAATTATTTTGTACTTAATAAAGATAATAATTATTCCCCTTAATAACTGCAATTTTTCATTTTACTATTTATTTAAGGACCTACGCATCGTATCTACGTATTGCAGAATTATCATCCACGTTTAATTAAATTCGTAACATGCATGCAGCTTGAAGTAAAAATTCACACTGAAATCGCGAGAGTGTAGTAGGCGCACTCGTGTTGGCTACTCGCTTCCTTTGACTCGTGCACCAAATACCGACACGGAGCGGCGGCTAGTCGACGCGAGCCGAGGCGAGGGCACACGAGCGCAGCTACCACTATCACTCTCGCGCTCGCCTCGACTCGCGTCGACTCAGCAAGAGTGTGGTGCCGGGCTTAAATGCATCAAATTCAACCTTCTCATTAGATTAGTTACAAATTTGATATCTTTTGAATGTTAATAAAGATACTTCTCAATGTAAAATTAAGTATGCGTTTTAATTGTTCTCATTGAAACATTCTTCTTTAAACTCAGGAAATGGGATAGGGGTCATATTATCTTATCTTTTGACTATGTAGTATTACCACAGATTAATTAGTTTACTACCGTAAAGTATTACGTTTAAATATAATCGTGGCAAAAAAATAAGTTAGGGGCTCTAGAAAAAAAAATTCTAAGTGGCTGGTGGGCAAAATAAGGTAGAGAACCTATGATCTAAAGCTTAGCTCAAATATTTAATCTCCGAAAGGTTAGAATTAAAAGATCTGAGTTATTTTTTGTTTTAAAAAACATATAGACTGGTTACTCCAATAGTGTTATGTGAAAACAAATTTTGAGCTCACTTCATGGTATGAAATGGATATAGTGGAAATGAATTTCATTTTTAGACTAACAATTCATAAATAGAGACATTGATATACATTTGTGTATATGAGAGGGTAGAATAGATTGAAACGTACAAACTGAAGAAGGACATATACTGTGAAACTGTGAGGGCTCCTAATTAATTACAATGTACAGAACCCTAAGAAAATATTGTACCTAAATCACATAAATTCATTATACATTCAAATTAATATCTGTATTTGTTTTAGGTGGAATTGCAGTTGCTGATTATAATTCAGTAATAGAAGGTGATAAAATTATAAAAACAGCTATAGATAATTTTGGTCGAATTGATATCCTTATCAATAACGCTGGCATTCTTCGGGATAGAAGTTTCGCCAAGATATCTGAACAGGTAACAAAACATGATTAAGTGTATGATTGTTGCGGAGATTTGTTTTTAATCTATGATATTGATATTATGCAATATATATAGAATTTAAAACATTAACATTTAACAAGTAGTCATAATAATATTTGTACTTTTACGCTAGTAACTAATCTGTGTAAGCACTATATGGTTATGACATTATTTTTATGTTCAAAGATCCATAAATAACTAGATATTGATAACAATTGTATTTTTATTCAATATACTTAGGACTGGGACTTAATTCAAGCTGTGCATGTAAAAGGTGCATTTAAAACTACACAAGCAGCATGGGATACTTTCAAGAAACAGAAGTATGGTCGCATCGTAATGACAGCAAGCAATGCAGGCATCTTTGGCAACTTTGGCCAAGCTAACTATAGGTAGAAATTGTACTTACATATTTGTATTTTCACTGTTTAAATAAGTGGTTATTTTTAAGGTTAGCCTGAGTGCAATGCAGTCACACAACACTTATGCTGAAGCTAATTGCATTCATTGTGATATCTCACATATGGTTTCATACATAACAAGTCTTCACAGATTGCATGTGCATTTCTGCATTTAATATGGCGGGCCTTGTTATTTACTAGCTGTAGCCGCAACTTCGTCCACGTGAAAAAATTTTCCATGGCATTCCCTGTTAGAGATGTTATTTAAAAAAAGTCTATGTCTAGCCTAAAGTTAGCCTATGTCTGTCTCCGAGCACATACTATCTCTGTACCTTTTAATTACCTTTTCACCCATAGGGGTAGATTTTCAACAAAACAAGAAGTTATGTCTTTTGATAAAAAAAGACATACCAAATTCATGATAATTAGTTCAGCGGTTTAACATTTCCCATACAAACTTTCATCCCCGTTTTTACCCCCTTAGGGGTAGATTTTTAATATGAAAAGTTTGGCTTGGTTTATCATAATTGGTTCGGCGGTTAAGCATTTTCCATATGAAGTATTATCCCCCTATTCACCTCCATAGGGGTAGATTTATGATAAAAAAGTAACCTGTCTGTCGCCTGATGTTAAACTACCTCCGAACATTTCACTAAAATCGTTCTGGCGTTTTAGCCGTGAAAACGGGACAGACAGATAGACTCGCATTTATAATATTAGACGCTAGTAACTATTATTAGGTTGGATTTATCTGATATTGATGTTATTATTTTATGTTTTTCTGATGTTAGTGTCTTAGTATTTTATATTTTAACATGTTTAGTACTGCAAAACTTGGACTGGTTGGTTTGGCTAACACATTGGCCATTGAGGGGGCAAAATATAATATAAAGGTTAACACTATTGTGCCGACAGCAGCCTCCCGCCTCACTGAAGACATATTGCCCCCTGACATGTTTGAAGCTATGAAACCTGAACTTATTGCACCTGTTGTTGTGAGTATGACTTTCCTTGCATATTTTGTCTATATATAGTGTGTTTAATAAGTTATTGTACTTGGTTATTTTTTAAGAAAATTGAAAAAGGTATTTAGGAAACACTATACTCATATTTTCTAATTAATCTGTTCATTTATGAAACAATGTAACCAATAATGATTTATCAAATTGAGAATCTAACAAGAGACAACATGCTTTTCACCATTAGACCTGTTATATCTCTCATAGCCCATTTTGTTCAGGTGAGTAAGCATTAGGATCACTTTTTTATTGAATTACGCCATTCTTTTTCAAATAATTTTCCATTTCTGTAGAACAGAAGTCCATTGTTAGATATTAGTGATTGAATTTTTTTTGATTGCTGGTTTTCTTTATTGTAACATATTATTATTTATGCAGGATGTTTTCTTTAATAAACACTACTTTATATCTTTTATAATTTATTTTCTTATTCCAAACTCACTTAACACGTCTTTTCATCCGCCATACTTTTTTTCCTCTCCCTTTTACTCCTTTCCCATCCCTCTCACACACCGCTACGTTCCATTTTACAATCATCTTTTCGTTCCATTTCATGCGTCCCACATCTCGGCCATCCTGCATTCAGTCTGTCCTCAGACTTGACTTAAACAATTAACTTTTAATTTAACAATTAAATTTTAGATAAAATTAGTTACAAAATGACTTACGAATATCAAACTAAATAATTAAACTACACTGAATGGTTAAAATATTTAAATTAACCTGCATGATTAAAACCTTTAAATTGAATTATTCAATTCATTCAATCAGGCTGTCTTTATCTAATCATTTATCATTCTAAATCAGTTGCATCATCCGAAAAACCCTCATATGAAGTTGGCCACTTCTTCATAGCATCGGCTGCTGTAGAAGTTCTGAAAGGTCCCTCTGAATCTGATCTCATTTTTTCCACCTCATATCTGTCGTTTCCTTTTATTCTAGTTACCAAGTAGGGTCCAAAATATTTTGGTTTTAATTTCATAGCTGTACCAAATTGAGTTTTCTTTATTGCAACGATATCACCTATTTTATATTCTATGCTTTTCTTTCTTTTTCTATTGAAACTTCTTTTATTTTCCTATTGTACTTTTAAAATCTGTTCCCTCGCTTGCCTCCTTTTTTCATCTCTTTCTTCATTAAAAGTGTCTCTGTTTTCTTGTTCTAACAAGTTGTATATTTCTATATCATCCTCAGTTTTCACCTTTACACCCATCATTAACTCAAAAGGGCTAGTGTTTATGCTTCTCTGGTAACTGCTATTAATAACTGTTTGTACTCTGCTTATATGCTTATACCATTGATGTGGATTTTCTATAGAAAGCTTTGACAAAACAGAAATTATTATTTTATTCAATCGTTCGACTTGACCATTACCACGGGGGATTCCTGTAGTAATCTTATAATGTTTAATATTTTCATCTTCACAATATTTTTTAAAATCATTGCTCGTATAAGCCGTTCTTTGGTCGGTTATAATTCTAGCTGGGTTACCAAAACTCTGTTGATGTATTTTAAGTTTATCTAAAGTCTCTTTGATGGAAGTAGTCTTGGTTGGAAATATCCATACAAATTTAATAAAACCATCTATTACAGATAGGATATAATTATATTTTTATCTGGTTTCCACCATCGGTCCGATATAGTCTAAATGCAATGTATGCAAAGGAGCTTCTTTCTCTATTGGGTTTAAAAATCCTTCTTGCTTTCCTTCTTTTCTGTTGGATAAAATGCATGGTATACAATTTTATATATATAGTAATCGATTTTCTTTGATAGATTCTTTATGAAATAGTCCTTAATTATTAATTCTTGCATCTTCTTCTTAGCAAAATGTCCTCTTTCATGTGTCGTTTTTATGATTTGATGTTCCATTCTTTTATGTACAACTAATTGTTTTTCTAACCCTTTATATAACAAACCATTCTGTACAAAATAGTCTTCATAGCTTTTCTCTTTTAATATTTCCATAATAGCCTTTAATCCATCATGTGCTTCTTGTGCTCTTCCTAGTCTTGCATGTAATTCAGATGTCCAGTTAATTGGTAGAACTATTCTGCCGAGTGCATCCGCATGTTTCATCTTATCCCCTGTTCGATGTTCAACTTCAAAGTCATATTCTTGTAACAGAATAACCCATCTCGCTACTCTGGTACTTTGCAAGTCTTTCTTCTTTAGAGTCATTTCGAAAACTGAACAATCTGTTACAATTTTGAATGTTATACCATACAGGTACTGTCTGAACTATTTTATTCCTTCAATTATAGCCAACGCTTCCAGCTCATAGCTAGAATATTTCTTCTCAGCATCACTCGTCTTTCTGCTCATGTAGTAAATAGGGTGCAATTTATTATCTTCACACTTTTGAAGTAATATAGCTGAATAAGCATCTTTGGAAGCGTCTGTGTGCAACTCTGTAGGCAGGATAGGATCATAGATTTTTAAAACTGGGTCGTTTGATAATTTGTATTGTAAAATATTAAATGCTTTTCTGTGTTCTTCTTTAAATTCGAAAATAATATCTTTTTTCAGTAAATCAGTTAAAGGTCTTGCTGTCATGGCATAAACCTTAATGAACTTTCTGAAATACGAGGTTAATCCAATAAAACTTTGTAACTGTTTAACATTCTTTGGTTCTTGGTACCTCATTATGGCATCAGTTTTGTCTGGCGATGGCCTAACCTTTCCATCTTCAATTATGTGACCTAGATATTCTATTCTCTTACAAATCAACTGTGTTTTCTTCCAGTTAATTTCCAGTCCAAATTCTGAGGCGATCTGTAAAACTTTCTGCAATCTCTCTATGGCTTGTTTTTCATTTTCAGGTGGTATAATTAAATCATCGATGAAAATGAGCACTATACCTTGTGCAATTAGCTCACGGAAGATAATAGTGATAAATCTCATGAATACTTTCGGACAAATTGACAATCCAGAATGTGTCACAAAGGCAGTGTACTTCACAGATTCTTCTTGTACTTTAAGATGAAAAAATCCGTTCTTCAAATCTAACACACTGAATACCTTCATTCTAGATAATTTGTCTATATGATCCTCTATGATCGGCAATGGGAACTCATCTTTAATAATTTTCCTATTAAGTAATCTGTAGTCTATGCATATTCTCGTACTTCCATCTTTTTTCTTCACCAATACCAAAGGACTTGCATAATCTGAAAAACTGGGCCTGATAATCTTCTTCTCCAGCCATTCCTCTATTTGTTTCTCTACCTCTTTTTGTTCCTTGATTGATAATCTTCTGGGTCTCAACGCGATAGGTATATTATCCTTTAAAACTATTTTTAACTCTATTGGTGGCTCTTTTTCATGTGTTGGTTTATAATTTTTAATGAAATTTTCAACCTGCAACCTGATTGAATAATTTTTGGTGTACCCTATGCTATCTAAGTTAGTTACAAAACAGTTTATCTTATTTAATAATGAAACTGCCATCACTGAAACTTGTCCTTTATCCATCACATCCATTCATCATCCATTTATCATTTTCAGCAAATCTTGACTTATTATAATGTTATAGGGAATCGCATTATTATAATAATCGCATTCTTAGGCACTATATAAAAACTAGTATTGAACCACTGTCCATCAAGCTTTGTAGTGGTTTTAAACCGTCCACAACATCGTACTTTAACGTCACACAATTCTGTCAAAATCACTTCACTTTTTTCGTAATCTGAAATACCTAACTGAATATAAAAGTCCCACGATAACAGATTTATGTCACTTCCTGAGTCGATCAATGCATTGGTTTCAAAATAATTATTATTCATTTTATTCTTAATAACAACTTTTTTTATCGGTTTGCGACTATTCTCATTTTTATTTACATTCAAGCATGACAGCTGTCAGTTATTCGTGTCTGTGTTCGTATCTTTGATGTGATTTGAGCTTCCGCAGCTATACTCATAGTAATCGTTGTTGACTTCTACGCCATCTCGCGATGAACCTTGTGCATAGTTAACACGGAGCGAACTTTGCGGCGCATTATTACCAACCTTACGCCGTGATGCATTCGGAGCCGGTGATTAGATATTTTAGCAACCGAAAGCGATGTGTCCAAATGAGTTGCATTTAAAACATTATCACCTTATCACGAATGATTTTGAATTTGGCGCGGCGTCTTTTCTCATTTGGCGCGAATCATATCCTCGGTTTTCGTTTTGTCTAATGTTATACTGAGATTTCTTGATTTTTCTAGAATTTTGAATTTTTCCCTCAACTCGGAAAACGTTGTAGCTCCGTATAAAAGCACTTTATTGGTTTGTATTTCGTTTACGCCATCAATGACATATTGAATAATTGTTTCGTCCTCCATATTGCCGCGTCTTCCATATTCTTTCATAACTAATAAATAGTCGTGGTATGTTTCCGATGAATATTTTTGCCTCTTAGACATCAATTCATGAATTTTTTTAGCGTCGACTTTATCCGGGAACTCTTTTGATAGTGATTTTCTTAGGTCGTCGAAACTTTGAAATGGCCGTTCGGCGCGCAGCCATAACGCAGCGGTTCCTTTAAGCGATCGTCGTGCCAAAATTAACTGTTGTAGCGGCGTCCATCCATAGATTTCAGCACAATCTTCGACATTTTGAGCCCATTTGGAAACGGAGTAGGTTTTGTCTTGGCCATTAAAGTGTGGAATTGCATCATCGAACAATGTTGTAAAATTGATATGTACTCGTTCGTCAATCGTCTTAAAATCTTCGTTCTTCTTTGATTTAGCCATTTACGTCTTTTTAGCTCTATCCCGGACGAGCCCCCAAAATTGCAGGATGTTTTCTTTAATAAACACTACTTTATATCTTTTATAATTTATTTTCTTATTCCAAACTCACTTAACACGTCTTTTCATCCGCCATACTTTTTTTCCTCTCCCTTTTACTCCTCTCCCATCCCTCTCAAACACCGCTACGTTCCATTTCACAATCATCTTTTCGTTCCATTTCATGCGTCCCACATTTATATTATTTAATGATTATTATTTTATAACGAAGACATCATTATATGATCATATTCTATGATATGATGTCTTCATTATAAAATAATAATCATTTCAAGTATCAAAACTTGTGCAATCTATATAATATTTACATCAGGGTGTGTTTCCTACATAGAAACGTTTTTCAAATTCTATAAATTAATACACAAGTACAATTTATTAGACAGATTAAATCTGTATACAATATGCATAGATCAGGTATTTTGAAATTATTTGTCTCCTGGGCAAAATATAATTAAAAAGAATATCAACTATTTTTTACCACAATGGTTGAGAATTGTAGTTCTATGAAAGTGAACAATTTTGTTCTAGGTATTTATGAATGAGAACTACATAATATTATCACATATTATGTTATTTATAGGCTTATATGGTGCATGAGTCGTTTGAAGACAGTGGTATTATTATTGATTCGACATTAGGATTTGCAACAAAAACTCATTTTGTCAGAGGTGAAGGAACTACTCTTAGGTAAGTTAAGATATAAAGAATACTGCTTGATGTATAATAACAATTTTGTTAAAATGATTAGATCGGATTGGAAGGATTAGATTTCAATCGGATTGGAGTCTAATTACTATGTATTCTTCCAATACATTTTGTGTGGTACCTATAGCATTGAATACTTATTATAGTATTACACAAGTTTAGACTTCATTTGGGGGCATACAATTAGTGTGTTTGCTTGATCTTAAGATATTATTATGTCTAAAAGAAATTTCGTGAGATATTACGTTTGACAGTGCTCTATGCGTTGAGACAAATAAAATTATTGATACCTCATCACGAGGTCCTCGTGTCATAGATAAACAAATGATTTAAATTTGACTTTGATTGTGCAGCATATTATGTACATTACATCTGCTTTTATTTTATTGTTATGAACATAGTAACATGTGCTTAGGCTATGTAAAATAAAAATAAATAAATACTCCAGACAATTACACAGATTGTGTGACCCCAAACTAAGCTGTAAGCTTGTACTATGGGTACCACACAACGAACTCTGGGGGAGTTCCCAGTAACACCCAGACTCCAAGCCAATTTAGAAAAGGTCGTTTCCAAAATTGACCTGACCGGGGATCGAACACGGGACCCTAGCTTGGAAAGTAGAAGCATATGCCACTGCGCCAACGGGCCAGTCTATGTGCACACACATTACCATAAGCACAGTTTACCAGGACCGTCGCGCGCCATACTGATTATTACTGACACCTTGTATTGTACTAATAACGTAAAACACTTCGGCTATATTATAGGTATAATTTTCTTTACTTGCTAAAAATTAAACAATTATAAATATAATATTTATGATCAAAAATTATTATTAAATCTGTGATTAAATCGCATAAAATTTTCAGTTATAAAAGTTTACGAAATTAATATCTTAAAATATTAGATCCCGTAATGTAAATCTTTAAAATCTTAAACACATATAGGGAGTGTCGTTCCCGTCCCTCATTATAGAAATACAATGAAACAACATGTGTATACAAGTGATAAAACACGTAGTTGCAACTGTATATAGAAATTACAAAATTATTATCTTAAAAAATATAATTGTGTAAAGTGACTAAATCTTAGATATTTATAATGATTGTCTTGTAATAGTACAATGATATATTCATAGGAATATATCATCATTTTGTTGAATTTTACAAAAGGAATTTACAAAATTTGATCAAGCGTGGAGTAATGTAAAGCTTAGCCGAATATTAAGCTTTCACTTTTGATTTGTTTTGTAGAAAAAAAATCTCAGATCCAGTAACTATCGAATCTGTAAAAGAAAACTGGTCGAAAGTGGTTGATATGTCCAACGCCAAACGTTTGGATAAACTTACTGACGTCACAATAGACTTGGTGCAGAAATTGCAGGATGTTGAGGAACGTGCTAAGTTGGATGGCGATAGAGAGTCATATTGGACAACTTACAGTTATAATTCTAAGGATCTCGTGTTATATGCTCTTGGAGGTAAATACTTTAATAGAGTTCTGTGTTACAGCGAATGAAAGAAGCAGAAAGAAAACTTGAAAGGAGAAGTAATGCTACCTGTTCTTTTGAGTATTATTTATTGTTTTAAAAATGATTCTCAATTTTAGATACAGCTTTGTTTATGATTGCTATTTTTATTATTTATATGATCTGATCAATGAAGTTTAAAACTGGCCGAATAATTGCTTAAAAATGTATAGAAATTAACCTCATGAGGGATTTCCACAAAGCCTCTCTATGTAATATACAGTGTTTTTTTTAACCGGGACAGTATGGAGAAATCCGAATCTATAAGATATACAGGGGAACCGCCTTAGGAACCATTTGGTCTTTTTTTGTATTTAACAATTTTGGCATTTTCAATTTTTTGGTTGTGTGAGATTTCCATAAAAACTAGTAAAATTGCCAAACATTTATTTTTAGTAGTAGTAGTGTTAAAAGTAATAGTCAATTTTACAAATTTTTATGAACAACTCACGCTTGACCAAAAAATTTATAATGCCAAAATGGTTTTCACAAAAGGAACCGAATGGTCTTTTATGGTTCTTTTGTATCTCCTATGGATTCGGATTTCCCCATACTGTATGGTATGAAAAAATATTTTATTAAATTTGACTAACTTTTACTGTCCAGATTTTTGTCCTCCATTACAATGAAATGATAAAAATGCATTTAAAAAAAATTGCCAATTTTACATTTGTAAAATTAAATTTAAATATGTAATATAATTTAATTAATAATAAATATATAATAAAATTGATGTCACAAAAAAGACCGAATAGTTCCTAAGACAGTTTCCCTATATCTCTTTAAATTCGGGTTTCTCCATACTGTCCCAGTTAAAAAAAAAACACTGTATGTTACACAGACTCAGGCTTTGCGGAAATCCCTTATGAGGTTAATTTTTAAGCTATTATTTAGCCAAAGCTTTAAACTTGTTTGATCAGATCATATAAATATAACACAGTTCCCCTGTATCTCTTATGGACTCAGATTTTCCATACTGTCCCAGGTAAAAAAAACACTGTTGTACGGAGTTATACACCAAAACCTTAAAAACTTTCTAGTGAGCCAACAGCATTGAAATCCGATCGGAGGTTATTGTGTTTTTAGGGAAAACAGAGAAATAGATGCGAACCTGAAGTTCGTTTTTTAATATATTATAATGATTCCAAAAAATATATTTAATTTTTTCTAGTTGGATCGTCAGTGGCCAACCCTACCGATCTTAAATTCCTTTATGAAAGTCACGAAGACTTTGTTGCTCTACCCACTTACTTCATCCTGGCGGGAATGTGTATGGAGTCACCTGTAGTTGGGAAATCCATGCCTCCGGGAAAACACGCCGATTTTAGTAATGTATGTATAAGTAGTTTTCATTACTATTCGCCTTCTTAATTTAAATTTTGATTATGTACATATGAAAAGAACATTTAATGTCTGAACGTCATATATTTCAGTGACCGATTTGGCCAATGAATGGGGTTAGTGCTCTATTCTTCTAATATTTGGCCACCAATCTTTCGTGGGCTTAGATTGTAGTAGGATGTGTGGTTTTCCTGGCGATCAAAATTAGTAATTAAATCAATGAATATCTACTGCAGTATTTTTTAAGACCAAATTATGTTTTATATGACATAACTAAAATTAATTGTATTAGGTATAAACTTGTTACTATTAATACTAATGTCTTTATTTAGGTCATTGATAATATTTCCCGATGATTTTACATTTATCGTTATGAAATTGATGTAATATTGTTCAGTGACCTCATTTTAGCGACAGATCTAAATATTCTATTTTTAGTATCGTCTCTTTTTTATTAGGTTATTGAAAACTGATTTAATAGGTAACAAAATTCACTCTCTATTTAATTCTACTGTTTTATTGTAATTATTATAGATTCTCCACGGGGAACAATATATAGAATTCTTCGGTGACTTCCCTGGCATAGACGGGCAATTTACGACACGTTGCTACGTCGCTGATATACTCGACAAGGGCTCTAGTGCTGTAGCTATTGTAAATAGTGAGTACATTACGCAAAGGATTAAGCTTTCAAATATTTATATGATACCAATCTGTTATTATGTAGATACGTTTTGCTAGTATTTTAAATCATATAGTGTGTTGCTATGTATGCAGGTACATGTATTATCGAGATAATGACGTATTTTTCATAATAGTCTTTCGTTATAGTAAGATATGAGAAAGATAAAGCAATATTATGATATACGTTATTTTTATATTATTTAGATAAGGTACAATTTTCTAATAGGTATTATTTAATTGAATTGCCATTATTATTGTACGGTACAACTTTATTGTACGGTAGTGAGGCCTCGATATGCCCGAAATCGAATGCTTTCACTCGATTTCGGGCATATCCAGATAAATATCAGGTATATGATAAATACGGTAGAAATGCGATCTCTTAGTAATATATAATTGTGTACTAAACTACAGAGTATGGCAACTTCATCGGTTTTGCGTTTTGATATTGCTTCATTTACTGCAGATGTAACGATGTTTTTTATTATTTTTCTGGATATGCCCGAAATCGAGTGAAAGTATGATAGATGCAGTAGAAATGTGATCTCTTAGAAATATGTGCGGTGTCACTCTTGCCGACAGGATAAGCAATGTTAAAGATACGCAGTATGACAGGGCTGCACGACAGTGTTATTGTAAAAATGAAGAAAGGATTGCTTAGATGGTTTGGGCGCATAAAAAGAATGAGTGATGACGAACTGACGAAAATACTAACTAAAATCTACATAGCGAAAGTGAGTGGTAAAAGAAGGCAAGGAAGATCAAGGCTGACTTATGAAGATCAAATAGCCAGAACGTTAGCAGACGGAAATATCAAAAGCACTCGCAAACCTAGGCAAAAATGTGTGAGGAGAATGATGAGATTTGAGGGAAGCGAAAGAGGTATGTAAGGACCGCGACGCTTGGCGCTCCGTCCTCTCTGACTACCCCATTAGAGATACAGCGTGAAGATATGTATGTATGTAATTGCCATTTTTAAAAATAAAATTTTTTTTCATGAATAATTGAAGCATAATATCGTTTACTTCTAGTGTTGCAATGCGACGTTGTGCTCATAGATGGAATTCTTTATTGGGAGCAAATTTACTTTTTTTTGCATGGCTTTGTCCTTTGTTGCTCCAAAAATATAAAAGTGAAATTTAAAATAATAGATATTGCTATCTGAAGTATTTTAATGTAGTTCTGTATTTTATTAGGTGAAATTTATCAAAACCGCGAGCTTGTATATCGCACGCAACAGCACGTATTCGTACTCGGTCAAGGCGGTTTTGGTGGACCGCGCAACTCTAAGAATTCCATTGATGTACAAAAAGTACCGCAGAGAACTCCAGATGCTGTTGTTGAACAAAAAACTTCGGAAGATCAAGCTGCTTTGTACAGGTAAAATTTCTTTCAGTTGAATTAAACTGTAGGTTTTACTCAAGAGTTTACTCAAAAAGAATATTAATTATAGCTTTTACGTGACTTGTGAAACTGGCAATGAGCAATGAAGGGAGCTTACATTTGGGCAAGACTAATAGTACAGTCGGTCTGTGCATTTGAGATATATGTATTAGTTTAGTAGTTTTCACATGAAAGAAAAACAATTATAATTAATATTTTTGGGTCATACACAATAAATTAAATTTTTGTATCCATTACAGGCTGTCAGGTGACTTGAATCCTCTTCATATTGACCCCAACATGGCTGCCACGATGGGCCACAGCAAGCCCATTTTACATGGTTTGGCATCCCTTGGTTTTGCTGCGAGACATGTATTAACTAAGTGAGTTTATTTTAAAATTTCTGACGAAGGTAGCACATTGCGATAAAATGTGGTCTCGTTCGGTTTTTTGATTCTTGTGTAGGTCAATGCTATTAGCATTATTTAAAACTTTATGGTATAATTATTTTGATGCTTTTCTTTGAGAGTACTGAAGTCACTAGGTTTTCATAAGTTTAAATATGTATAATTAATTTTATTATGTACCTACTAGCTCTTGTTCATGACTTCCCACATGTTTAGTATTACCACAGATTAATTAGTTTACTGGTGTTAGTAAATAGTACGTATGTGTTGCCCGGAGGTACAGCCATTTGTGTGTGCAAAATTTTACATTAACTTTTGAGTAGTAGTATAGACGAAAAACAAATTGACAACATTTAGGAATAGGCACACATAGGTATCTGTTTTGTCTATAATTCTTTGAGATCAATCTACTTCCATTATAATTTTTTTCAAATCATTTACATATTACTACAAATTTTACTGCCAAATAGGTATCTAGCTCTGTTTATTATATCTTTCGATTATTAAATAATATTTGAATATGAATTGTCAAACTTATTAAATCTGGGGTTTCTTTTTAAGATATGGTGCCAATGACCCTAAAAACGTAAAAGCTTTGAAAGCCCGTTTTGCGAAGCCCGTTATCCCTGGCCAGACGCTCGCCACTGAGATGTGGCTTGAAGGTAAACGCGTTCACTTCCAGACGAAAGTGAAGGAGACAGGCAACGTTGTTATCGCAGGTAAAAACACACAATATTTACAATGTACGACTGAAGGTTTGGTTTGGGATAGTTCCGATCGGCCCAAATCAGAGTTCAGAGGTCGAGTAACCATCCGAGAAACAAAAGAAATCTCGATATTTCATTTGTATGATGAATCGATGATAAAGATTACTTTCAGTTATGATTATGACATTCTCAAGAGAATGTTTCCGATACATACTTTTGGTTGTTAAGAATATGTGAATAAATGTTTATTGAATAAGCAGTTTATTAATCGGATGTATTTAAAAGTAGTCGGGGTATGAAAACTTTCGTCAATTCTCAAATTCATTCCTTTATCAAGTCGTAAACTCTTAGTATCTTCTGAAACTAAAGCACTAAGCAGACAACTGCATATAGAATTATACTTACTTGATATGATAACAAGGGTCAATATAGTATACACCGTTGACCTATTATCTAGTTTCATATCAACGTCAAACCTTTTTAATGGCCTAGTCATTACGAAGTTTTAATCAAAAATGTTCCGTAGTGATTACTTACTCAGTGATATGTTCTATTTAATTGTCGGTGTATGTCAGTTTCATATATTTTCTCTTGCATTTCTTGATCAATAACAACTCTGTGTCGTATTTAATTTGATAATGCCGAGGAATTTAAGTATCCATGAAAGCGCTGCAATTATTGTAGATCATGAAGCTGGCTATAATATTAGCGAAATATCTTCAAATCATAATATTACTAGAGACACTAAGAATCTTCTTCGGATGTCTGGATCAGGCGACATGCGGTAGAGAATAATCTTACTGATCACTGCCATACCAGTTCTGTATGCCGCCCGATTCTTGGCCATGGACAAAAAAATGTTATGAGTCGACAATATGAAGAAAATGGTTTTATAAAAACTAGTTATTTCGCCGAAATGTTTCACGTATCGCCGAAAGTAATAGGAAATGCGTTGTACTCTATGTGACTACATCACCGACGTCCTGGCAAAAAAGTGGCTTTAACTAGTGCTTATAAAGCAGCCTAAATTTTTCCCGAACATATTTTCGATTAGAGCCACACTATTGTTACTGACTGAAATGTTGGCATGACTAGAATTGCCCTGGTGCAAGCAAATGTCGACTTTAAGGTGACGCCCTTTTCTTACCCCAACTTTATAATTCCATAAATAAAAATGCTATTTATCGCTCTATAATCCACTATAATAATATGTTACCATGTCATTAAAAATATAATAACTTGAAACAATATAATAATGCTATAAAATAATTGCAAGTTATAAAAAAAATAATATTGGGTCCTTACATATGAAATTAGCGTTTTGTCGTACTGACCACTTTGATCTGAAATATCTCCTCTTTGGTTAAGAATTCCAAATTCAAATTTATAAATTCATTTAGCTGGTACATTTGAGTTTTGAAAACAGTCATTCATTTGTTATTTTCCTCATTATTTTTTCTTTGGCGTCGCTTATTACCGCACAATGGAAAACATGAAATATCGGTATATTTACGAGTACGAGTTCTACCGTGGCACCAGTGCTGCAAAAACCGCTCGAAGGATTAATGATGTGTACGGCACTGGTGTCGCAAAAGAAAGCACGATACGTTTTTGGTTTCAACGTTTTCGTTCTGGAAATTTCGGCCTTCAGAACCAACCCCGTGGACGGCCGGAGACCAAAGTGGAAAATGAAGAATTAAAGGCTATTGTGCAAGTGGATCCATCACAAAGCACTTCAGAGATAGCTGCAGGCTTCAGGGTAAGTGACAAACTGTATTAATCCACTTGAAGCAAATCGGGAAAGTAAAAAAACTTGAACGATGGGTACCTCATGAATTGAGTGAATCGAACTTGCAAACACGCGTCGACTGCTGTGTTACTTTGCTCAACCGACACAATAATGAAAGGATTTTCAATCGAATCATTACTTGTGATGAAAAGTGGATACTGTACGATAATCGGAAGCGCTCGTCGCAATGACTGAACCCTGGAGACCCAGCCAAATCCTGCCATAAACGAAAATTGACTCAGAAAAAGTTACTTGTGAGTGTTTGATGGACTAGCGCCGGTGTCGTTCAGTACAGCTTTCCAAAATCTGGCCAAACGATTACGGCAGATATCTATTGTCAGCAACTGCAAACCATGAAGGAAGAACTAGCTGCTAAACAACCGAGATTGGTCAATCACTCTAGGCCACTGCTGCTTCACGACAAGGCAAGACCACACACTGCACAACAAACAACCACTAAGTTAGATGAGTTACAATTGGAATGTCTGCGACATCCACCGTACTCCTCGGACCTTGCTCCAACAGATTACCATTTTTTCCGGAATTTGGACAACTTCTTACAAGAAAAAAAATTCAAGTCCGATGCGGCAGTCCAAACCGCCTTCAAAGAGTTTATTGATTCTCGCTCCCATGGTTTTTTTTAGTAAAGGGATCAATGAACTACCTATGAGATGGCAAAAGTGCATAAATAACAACGGTACATACTTTGATTAATTAAATATATTTTACAAAAAAAAAATTGATTTTATATTCCTCCCGTACAAAACGCCATTTTCATATGTAAGGACCCAATATATAATAACTTGTATTTTTGAAATATAAAATACAACTCAATATGTAATTTTTTTAATATAATTTCTATTATTCTAGCAATTATTATCCTATGGTTTATGTTTTAAGTTAAAAAAATAATTGTTTAATCTATTAATTTTAAAGTTTGTAATAGTTAATGTTTAAAAATAATATTTTTATAGTAGGAACTATTAATTTTAAACAATAAGTTGTAGTTTGCATCACTAATTCTGTTTTATTTATTCTATATTTCGTTTGTTAATTATATACGCAAAACACTAGCTAGTTAATCTCAAATATTGTTTGGCATTGGTTTCGGCTGAATTGGATGGATTGTGGCTCCAGCAAACTCACTTTCACGCCGTTTACGAAGCAGATTTTTTGTATCATTTACCCTTAATGTCTTTAGTTTAAAACTCTTACACATCACTGTTAGTGTGGTGTGTATCAGATATTTAACCAGATGTGAAATACGAGGTTTTGCTCCCTGACTCACTGGATTCCACGCCATCAATAAATATATCTATTCACATATGGTCTTTGGATACATTGGTGGAAAGGACTTGCGGGCGATGAATATTCGAGAATATGTTTTGCTATCGCTGATTTGGTTATTTGTTGTTTTTTACAGCTGTAAATTTAAAAATATGTTGTTTAACCTGGTATCTGATACGGTAAACCATCCTTTGGTGTACGCACTGTGTTGTACGCCTTCGTTCCCAGTGTGTATACGGTGCAGATAGGGTACTTTTTTTAAATCGATCCAATTTTAGCTATCTTGACATAGGGTATGCAGATAGACATCCGGAGTTGAGCAGACTGGGTTGTCTGCTCAACTCCGGACGTCTGTACCCCTCTTTAGCCCGACTCAGACGTCGCGGTGCACCTAATATCCAGCACCTCCTGAACATAATTGAGTGTTGCTGCTCTAGATGTTCAGGATTGTTCGACATACATTGTTTGCTCTGTTCTTTGGTGATGTTATAACGGTTACAGGTGACTGGATGGTGGTGCTACATAGCGTGTACAGTACGACGCAAAGATATGACGCGTTGTTAATCTTTGTTCGCGAAGAGACGAAAAAACGATCGACGAAAATACCCGACCGATAAATCTCTTTTATTTTATGCAACAGTCATAAGGTGGAAAAAATATTGCAGTGCAGTGCATTCACTATTTCATTTAGACGCTATTATACACTACGTACCATTGAAATGGATCACTTTTATTGAAGTTTACTTTATTAATAAATTAAAAAATTTTATCGCAAAAGACACAACTGTGTTTTTAAATCAAAATAATGATTTGAAATTACAGCTACCTAGTCAGTAACGGACTGTAAAAGCTTATGAAATGAAAATTATAAATTAAAACAAATGTTTATTTTAACATATGACGTTTACGTGAAGACAAAAACAAGAAATTATTTAAATGTAAATCTCAATTTTCCTCGATTGTCCTCGATTCCTCTTTTTAATAAGGATATAATTATTGTTATGAAATAGTACGCTTAATTTGGAACTAAGTGTAACCCTCAAAAAATATCGTGCAGTCATAATGACGTCTCACCATCTCATGGCCGACTGAAAGTCGCGTCGTCAGCGCACAAGGCACCAAATCAATCAACCAATGACGGCATAGATTTGCGTGTTTTGGCTGTCTGTGTGTGTGTCCCATCTTGCCACGCGGTTAGTTTTACCTTAAAAATTTATAACGCGACTTGAGTTTCAAAGTTTATACTATAAAAAGAAGCCAAAACACACAAATATTAATATTCATTTTCAGTTGTAACAACTACTTTTGGTCGGATACTAAACATGAAAATATATTATGCTAAATCTTCTATGTAATAATAGCCAGCTAGCTATATACAATAAATTTTGAACATTTTTTCTGTGATGTTAACTTATTATTATAAATGATTTCTGTTGATAATGTTTGTAAGGATTACATTTAATGTACACTTTTACATTGTCATAAATAATTATCTTTTTCTTTTGTAGGCGCATATGTTGATTTCAAGAACGTAGTATCCGGTAACGTTCCTCCAGCAGCTATTGCAGAACAATCAATAAAGTCATCGGGTTCATTGAAAAGCGACGCACTCTTTGCTAAGATCCAAGATGAGGTCAAAAAGAACCCAGCTCTAGCGAAGAGTGTCGGCGGAATTTTCCTTTACAATATAACTGAAAGCGGAAAAACTGTTAAACAGTGGAGTAAGTTACTATTTTTTTATGTACTTATTTTCGTGTTTATTTGAGATTTATGTCTTGTACATATTAAGTAAAATTCTTTAAAGAACTTCTTAGCAATGTTTTCAACTAATAGAGTACATGTACATACATTTGGTGTAATAACTCTATCTACCTCTGTATCCAAGATGGGGAAGCCAAAAGGAGTAAGCAAGAGGGAAAATGGTCTGTATGTGTCTAAAATGAGTGTGATTGGAATTGTGAGTGTTCCACGAGTAATATAGGACAGATGACATCATCGTAAATCTAATATATCCCACTTCATAAGGTGTCAAGTTTGGTACTTTTTTTTATTATCTCTTGATATGTGGATCAAATAAATCAAGACTGATATATAGAAAATGAAGATACAACTTTTTCTTGATTGTACAATGTACATTTCTCTAAAAACAGAAAAAACTTTGAAATTAAACATTAAATTATTATGAAAAAAAAACTTGATTATGGACTTGTTTATGATCTTAAATTCAAAAAGAAAGGATTCATTTCATCTTGCTTGAAAATTATTGTTAAACCTTAGTTATAGTTTGTGGTTATGTGCTATTAAATTTTTATAACTGTTTTAAATAATAGCTTTTTTTTCAATTATAGACTATGTACATAATTGTGTCATGAATAATTATCCATAGTGTGGACAAGTAAAACTTACAATTGTTCATGTGTATGGTACAAATTGAAAATATTATTTCTACAATTTACTTGCTTCTACTAAAATTAAATATAAGTGACCAAAGACAGAGTTTTATACAGTTTTTAACTACATTTTTTGTTTCACAGCTTTGGACCTAAAGGCTCCTACAATTCACGAAGGTGGACCAAAAACCGGTAAAGCCGATACTACCATGACAGTAGCTGATAATGATTTAGTGGACATTGCTTCAGGCACTCTTAGTCCACAGGTTGCTTATTTGAAGGGAAAGCTCAAAATTAGTGGCAATATTATGCTCGCCCAAAAACTGGGTCCCCTTTTGAAGTCTGAATCTAAACTATAAGACTGAGGTTGGATTGATATGAAATTGGTCCAAAATGAGCATTTCTTTTATTTTTGGGGAAAGGGAATATTGCATTTTCTTAAGGTTTTTATAAATATGTATTGCCTCTTTTGTTAAGAATATGTGATATATTACAATCACTATTGAATTTATGGCATTAGTTTCTAAATATCTTGTTTGTTATAGGTTTTTCACTGTATAGGGTTGGAACCTTAATTTCCTACTTGGCTTTAAAATGGGTTAGAAATGGTGATATGATACGAACTTTATAACCCCTGTGATCGTTCAATGATAATATGTAAATATATAATATACAGTGTGGCCCGTGGGCATGTGATAGCTGAATTATTCTGTTCTGATTATTTTTGAAAAATTATCGATAAAAAACCTAACAAAGGGGTGTATCTTTAATAGTTTTCCGTGTTATTGCACGCCACTGCTTATGAGCTGCGTTATTCGTAGAATTTATAAGTTCAGTTAATATTTCATGACATTTTAAGAAAATTAGAAACAAAAATATTTTTTTTCCAAAAATAAATCCTAATTTATTTATTATTATTAATTTACTGCATAACAGCTACAAATTTATAGAACATTTTTAATAGTTGTCTTCAATTCTCTTAAAATGTCATATAATATTAAAAGAGCTTATCAATTCAACCAATAAATTCATCAATCAATTCATAAGCTTTTAGAAACAACAAACAGAATTGAAATAAACCAATAACATCGGAAATAATAATAGCAAATAATATGAAGCAAGGTCACAATATTAGTTGCGTCAGTAACCTTGCTTCATTAAAAATTAAATAACATGAAAACTATTAAAGATACACAACACTATGGAAGATGTTTTATTCATAAATTAATATTAATAATCCTTATATGTGGGTGTGACTGTAGAATATTTTCCTATTATATATATATAAAGAGGGGGCGGGGCACCTGTTTAAGTTGTAAGTTTTTTATCAATAATGTTTCACAAATAATCAGAATAATTAGGCCGGTCATACGCCCACAGGCGACGCTGTATATAATTTCATTGATAATATGTAAATATATATATATATACTATACATATATATAATAGGGCAATATTCTATGGTCACACCCACATATAAGGATTATTAATTTATGAATAAAACATACACTTAAGTTCTTTTTTTTAAATATAACAAAGATAAATATAATGTTTAACAGGAAGAATTCATAATGAATTAGTGTACATGTTACACTATATAGTTTATTAATTAACTGCGAATGAAATATATATTATAAGATTATTATGGTAACAAATAAGAATATATTGTTTTTGAGTTACTGCATAATATGATGCATTTTATAATTTTATCCACTGTTATACTGATGGTGATGGAATATACAAAATTTTTAAATAATTCAATGTTTTTTATTTCATTGTAATTAGTCTGAATTTTTTCAATCCAATATCAATCTTGTATAATGTCATTATTACAGCTGATATGAACTGGTCATCCAATAGAATATGTCAGACATAACACAAATTTTACAAAATTTGTGTTATGTCTGACATATTGAAAATGTTATTAACGGACTATAACATGAAATATCCTATTTGAAATTTCACTGTCTATTCCTTTCCATTCTAATCACACAAAAACTTTTCGAGATGGGTTTGGTGACAATGAGCATAAATTTAGTTTATGCTCCAAGCACTGATACAGGTGTCCTTGATTATTCATCTGTCAGTCCTATTTTACGATAATAACTAATAAATTTATGGTCTTATGTAACGTTTCACACAAGATTCATCATAAATAATAAGGACAAAATTCTATATTTTTCACAAATGACATTTAACACATTGCTAGAACTAATTCATCTGTGCTGCTAGTTTTGTAATAAATAACTTTCTTATTTTAGAAAGCACTTAATTTTAAATTATCTCTAGCTAGTGGACTAGTTGTAGCATCACTTTTAAATTGTAGACAGATGTCCAAACAAGTTACAAAAAGGGATATTTAAAAAATTTATATCTTCCATACTGGGCTGAGATAGAATAAAAAGTACAACATGTACTAGCTGCTTTTTTCCCATGTAGGTGAAAAAAGTCAGTCTATAGAACTTTATAAAGATAAAAACCAAGTCTGTTGCTATTTTGTTCTTTACTTTTTGTGCATCAGTGCTTCCACTTTAAATAGGAAATAATACAAAGTTATGGACATACACCATTAATCTACACATGCATAGTAAATATAAAATCAAATGTTTTTAAAATATTGTATTTAAACTGATGGTTGAATTTTCCCTTGTAAGAGTAAATCTGCTTCTCTAACTTCATTTTCCCATGCAGCTTTCATTTGTGGTTGTGAGGTTAAGTCTATAAATTTACTGGCTTGAACTTCAGGTAAGCCTTTTGTTTTTATTACTGTGCCTATAATGCAACAATATGTTCCTTAAAATAAAATATCGTCATTTATAATATCTATTGAATTATTGCTTTCTTAGGTATTTTAGAAAATATGTAACAACTAAAATGGTTTATAGCTCTCTATGTTCGTAAAATACCCTACACACCTTCCAATTTGTTGGAACAACTTTCCTAGAGATGGCGATATGAGCTCGATTAATGTAAAAATTGATTGATATTACCAATAATGTTATATTTACAAAAGAAGTAGATAAGTTATTGCGCTCGAAAACTGGCACCCCAAGACTTTGCTAATTAGCCAACCTTGAGCTCATTTGTGTTACAACATGACAGTGTCAACTTGTATGTGCGTTCCTAATATTAATATTAAAATGCCATCCTGTGTTATTAGATACTGCAGAAACTAAACTAGCAAGACTTCCAAAGGTTCACAAATCACATATCATGCATACGTATACTTATTTAATTCATTTGTGTCACCATTTTTTCCAAAATATAAAATATCAGTAAAATATAAATCATAAAAAATTAAATGCTATAGGTAATACCCCAGTTACCAAGTGCGACAGAGAAGAATATATTATATTTGGTCAAAGAATATAAAAAGTTATGTTACAGAACCGTCAATGTCATGCAGTGGCTCTTAAACATTTGTTTACATTTATTTAGTTGGTATATAAGATATACTATACGTATTTTTTAAAACGAATCAGAAGTTTTAGCATTGAGTCTAATATCCCAATAATCCTACACAATAAAAAATATTTTACATGAAAATGCCTAGTTTTTTATTTTTATCATTTTCAAAGTTATAACAAAACTGTTTTATAAATGTATATACTTAAACAATTCTGTTTCCGAATGTACATGACTCAAGAAAAAATAATTTTAAAAATCAAACATAAATCCCTTTTTACTGTCTAAAGCTAAACCCATTAGGCATCAATCATATTTTTCGAAAATGTCTGTTCTGTGGCATTAAGTACTAATATTCTATGAATTAGTCAGGGATCCGCTTAAAATGCAGTAAGAAAGTGTGATTGACCAATCGCAAAGGTTTTAGAGAGCCATGTGATTTGTTAGTTTGAAATGCAATTGAAGTCTGTAGGTACTCCTCTAAAAACAGCTGCTTTTGTTTTCATGAAAATCCTACTAATGTTATAACAGCATAACATTGACTGTTATTTTTATTATTTAAAAACTATATACTTAAAATCTTTGTAAATATAACATCATTGACTGAAACCTTTGAATAGAGAATAGGTATATCATTGTCCAAATTATAGGTTATTGTTCGTCAGTACAACGAAAGCGAAATCGGGTTTAAATGCTATAATAGTTGGAAGTTTGCTTTTACCTTTTTTTAGTGACTTTTTATCAATAACACCGTCAGCAGATTCACATTTGGCCACTTTAGCTCTTCCAAATGTATCTGAGATTATTATAATATCATTTCCAACAGTCTGTTCAATAGTGCCTTGTAACCAAACATCGATTGGTGTTGGTTTATTCAGTAGATCTTTTATTAAATATTTCCTAGGACATAACATCATTTTTAAATAAAAATACCATTGACCTATAGTCAGTTCAGAATTAAGTGTGGATTAGGCTGAAGTATTAACTACACTTACACTCTAATAGGACTTTAATATTATATCTTTGTGTATTTCAATATTGTTTTAATTATATTTGCGTAAAATAAGAAATGAACAAAAGCAAGTCCAATTGTTTTTTTTTTTTAAATGGCACCGTACGTGAGTACATTGCCAACGTCAAGTAAAGCGAGAAAACAATTCAATAGATGATTAACGCATTTGCCAATGTCACGCATTAACACAAACTAATAAATACACACAGAATAACTAGAATCACAAGTAAATTAGTTCTTTCTAATCGTCAAACTCCTCCAGTAAAGTGATAGTAGGCTTTACTGAAGTTATAAAGGACTTCTTGGAAGAGCGCGAGAACTTCAGCTACACATGTTTATTTAGATCTCGTCCATTCTTGTCACTTACACGGAACTTTAAAACACAATATACTATCACTGTTGTACTTTAAAACTCCTAAAAATGTAAAAAATGGAAAATCTAAATAAAATGACAACCTTACTTCTCCCGTTCCCGCCAAAAAGTCCCCAATTGTTTTTTCTATGCCCAAATTAGGGATTAGGGATGACCAAAAAATATCGATATATCAAAATATCGATATTTTTTCAGATAATAACCGATAAATATCGTCGATATTTTTAGTTTCAAAATATCGATTATATTCTGAGTATCAAATTCGATATTTTTTTTAAATCTTTATTATATTTGAAGACTCCACGGGAAAAACAATGAATGTCACTTTTTTGTGAAACAGACCTTTTAATGCCATCTGTTAGCTTTTTGGTGTATTATTTTTATACAATAATCAAAATTGGGTAAAACCATCGCAGTCAGCTGTAATAGTTCAATTTGTATATGTTCATTCATCGCAAGAAACAGGAATGTCCGTGCGCCGAACGTCAAAAACCGTGGTTGTCAATTTGACAGTTGGCATACGTGCTGCCGTCTTTTTTCCTAACCTAGCCACTAAGTCAGTATATATAATTTTCTCTATGTGTAACACATTTTTGAAGTAAAACTTCTTTAGGCACGCTTGGCTTGGGGAGTAAGCTGGCGAATGCATGACGAGAGCGTTACGAAAAGTGTGATCGGGCGAGGCGAACGGAAGTTGAAAGAGAGAGATATGGAGTTACATGTTAGTAAAGATGGAAAGAGAAAGTTACGTTTCGTATGTAAGAAGTTTTACTTCAGTTGTGTGGTCTAAAGCACACTCGTTTTTTTTTTTTGTAGATATATACTTACGGTTCATTACATACAAATTAGAATCGATCACAAATTTCATTTGCATTCCACAGTAATATTTGTTGAGGTTAGTGTGTGACAGATGACAATTGTCTACGATACAAAGAATAATAGGTAGCGCGTTCGGAAAGTTGTTCGCAATCGAGTACGTAGTACTACTTCATTTTTTCTCAAGTAAAATCAATAAATATTGCACTTTAAGTGTATATTATTTAAACCAGAACCTAATATAGTAAACTTTTAATTATTTAGTTGTTTCATTATAAAGTTCATTGTTACTTTCGTTAAAATCTACATTTACTTACGTTACGTTCAGTAATAACATTGAATGTTTGGACACATCGATAATCGATTTTCTTTTGTATAAAAATATAGTTTCGTTATAAACAAAATAAAACAATTTTAGGTGATAATACTTTTATTAGATATTAATATAATTTGTCCAGGTTTGCTTTCCTATTTTCACGATGAGATAAATAAATTGTTGTATAAATTTAAATACGAGTAATTCCTAATAATCGATTGTATTCGATAAGAGAGAGACGAGTGTTGATATATATCTGTTTCACAAATTAAGTAGTATGGAATGTTCGAGCAAATAGACATTGCTTCCGGCTTGTTTTTCAGTGGCTACTTTTATCTAAATCTTTCTAATGCTATTGTGGATCTGTCAATCTGACATTTTGATGTTGTCACTTACAAATTTTCAGACACTTCCTATTGGTTGATGTCTTTTCAGAGACTTGCTATCTCTTTGTTATGTCGGAAACCTCATACTGAAATCTGATTAGTTTTCAATAACATGAATAATGACGTTAGAGAGGGTACAAATTATGTCGAGGTGTGATTCCAAAAATGGAGAGAGCCATTCATTTTTAGTGGTGGTTAAATGGCAGACAAAAATGCCTTTATAAAAGTAAAATATACATGCCTATATATTTAGGATGTGTCTAGTGGTTTGAAGAAGTTTCTTTTTTTTGTTATTTCTAATATTTTGAAAGTCCCATGATAGACCTCATGGGTTCCAGGTTAAGTTCCATGTGTAATTCCATGTGTGATTACATGTTTACTTCCAAGTTTCTTTATACGTTTAATCTCCAAGCTTAATTCTACGTTTGATTTCCAAGTTTAATTCTAAATTTTAGTTCCATAAACACAGGGGACTAATGTTATCTTCTTAATCTCATAAACACCGTGGAATGACGGTGTATTCTACATTTAGTTGGATATTTTTCTTTGAAGATAAATGATCAGATGGATTACTTTCTTGGATCATTTGTTTGTGCATTGCAGTATGAGGTTAGATTACCTTAATACATATTTAATCTCTTTTCTTTGAGATTTATTTGTGAGTTACGAGTATAGTGGACTTCATGGGAATTCTTTGAGACCATTGGAGGGACAACTCAGCTTGCAGAAGACCTAACTTAATTGTGCAGTCACTAAGGGTTTAGTGAACACCGTGGATATTCTTATGGACCATTGGTGGGACAACTCGACTGGCTATATATATACCTATGTATAGCCTATATATATATCTCCTTAGATGGTAATGTACAAGCATATATAAAAATTATTAACATTCAAGAATAAATATACATAACTAACCTTATATTTTGTTATTGTAGTTCATCTCAAGGTTTCAGTTATACCTAATATTAAGAAACTGTTACTCTTATTATTGGTTACAGTATTCATTTTTGTAATTTGCAATACAGATGTAATTTTTTTTGTTTTGTGTGTAAAATCTCATTTATGATTCTTATACGTATATATAATATTTAAGGTATCATTTAGTGAGCTCATGAGATCTATGATTGGGGATAATTTTAATTTTCTTTAATAAATTGGTGAAGGTTGTAATAATAAAGAAATACACTTTCAAACTATAAAAAGTTGTTTTTCTCTTACTAATAATTTTTTGACATTCATTGTTTTTCCCGTGGAGTCCTCATTTTATATTGATTATATATTCCACTTATTCTTGTAATAATAGTCAGTGTTTGCGGATGGAAATGTCAAAAGCTCTCGCATACCTAGGGGAAAATGTGTGAGGAGAATGATGAGATTTAAAGAAGCGAAAGAAGTATGTAAGAACAGCGACGCTTGGCGCTCCGTCCTCTGTGACTACTCCGTTAGGGATACAGCGTGAGGATATGTATGTATGTATAAAACTAATATAACTGCAAAATGTGTCCATTTTTTTTCACGTTCGAATATTTTGACAATTTTTTATGTAATCGCACTTTGGGGCAAAAATATCGATATATCGAAATATTGATATTTTTTGCTCTGCATATATCGATATTGTCTAAAAATATCGATACAATATATATCGATATATTTTTTTCATTTGCCCATCCCTATTAGGGATGTCCAAAAATAATCGGTTTTCATTTTAATCGATTATTATTTCTTTGTAATCGATTTTTAAAAATCAACTTTTCTTAATAGTAACAATCGATTTTTAAACAATCGATTGTATAAATTACACTTGTTTTTATTAAAAATATGAAGAAATGAAAAATAAAGATTTTCAATGCTGCCAAAATTACACATTTTAATTGCGACGAATGAAAAAACGCGAAGTTCACTACCATGAACATGTCGATTAAAAGACGGCGTCATCTGTATCTATGTACGTAAAACAGTCGTATTTGTTCAACAGTTTCCTTTCTTTCGAGTGTAAATAATTTAAAAAAACGTCTTCTAACGGTAAAACACCTAAAAACGGCTAGCGGAAGTATTTTTTCATGAAGAAGGATAATACCACAGCACAATGCAAATATTGCCCGAAAGAATTAAAAATATGTAGTAATACTACAAATTTAAAGCAACATATGGAGCGAAAACATCCCACTGTCATACAGGCTAATCAAGTAGCATAAATTATAATATTTTATTATAATTATGGTTTATGACTAATAATATCTGTCAAGCGAGTCATGCGTTTTATAATCTTAACATTAAATTTTTTTTTCTTTCTTCATGGCATGGCGCACAGATTAGTACATTTGTCAATGTCGAGTATCTATTAAATCTAGAAGAATCGTTATCTAGATCGTTATCATAAAACTCCTCCAGTAAAGTGATACTGATAGTAGACTTGACTGAGTTTGCAACGTGGCTTGCTCAGGCCGGTAGTGAGGTGTGGGTTGAGTAATTTATGATGTTATTATTACTGTCACCTGGAGAGTGGTGTACCTAATTTGTTTAAGGGCGCCTAGTACACCTCTGCAATCGACATCTAATGGGATAATTATAGAAAGTTAATTAAATAGACATCAGAAAAACATCACACAAAGAAAACATTTATTTCTTCTCACTTAATCTCTATGGTGGATACAATCAGTTCACTATGTATTTATTATTAAAAGTTAGTAACAATTTAAAAAGATTAAATGCTATGGTTAAACAACATTATCCTGTTTATTATTATATATGTATTAAATAAAGTCACCTATTATATAACAGCACTTAGATATTAATTAGTTTACAGAATAATTCATTAGTATAAAAGTTTTACAAGTATTGAGCTCAGATATTACTTGTTATAGTTACAACAACATAATTTATTTATGTTATCTTAAATTAAAGAGAAGTATACCTAGTTATAAAGACTTAGACACCCTTTCCATGTTTATGTACTGCATTTAAATTCTTAGAGTTACAGATACATAAACCCAAGTACCTTTTATACCTTATTATCCAGTATTTTATTTCACAGAGAAAAATATTTATTAGATACACAATACCTTTATGTGGAGCTAATATCTAACAGAGAATCATTTATTAGTTACCAGCAGAGTGTTATCAGTTTTATCACTGATCAATCTTAAGAAGGAGGTGGTCATCCACCAACTGCACCTACTCCTCAGTCTTCCCCTTTGTCGAACATCTACTAGCATCACAGTACCCACATGCCCCGGCCCTCAAAGATTCCCCTTTAATAGGAACTGCGGCCTGGCCACGCGATATAGCACCCAAGTGAAGAAGACAGACTTCTTGATAGTCAGAGTAGTGCACCAAACCATTCTAAGAACTATTGTGATTAGTTCATACTGAAGTTTAAATGAATGTTGAATAGATTTACTACTATTCCTAAGTATTCATTACTTATAGGGACAGGAGGTCCACCTGGTTTCTATAGGTGTCCTTTGAACTCTGTAACAAGCACATGTAGACATTAGGATCCTAATCCCTAGTCCTATCATCATTGCTCGCCCTTATCTACAGCTACAGTACTCACCATGGGATCCACCATGAGATTACCTAAACTATTTTAACATATTATTAACTAACTCATTTAATCTAATTGGGGTTGCTACTCCCAAACAAATACAGCTAAGACTATCCTAGGCGACATGTGGCCTAACTTTAAGTTTCTTCATGAGACTTTGTTGAGGCAGCTTGTCCCGCAGCAGAGAAAAGAAAAAGGAAGCTATTGGATACGAGACGCTTTTTATACCCCACGACGAAGGTCACCTATGCTCCTACTCCTGGAACAACTAGTGTAGAGACAGTGGTCGACAAACCCTATCTAAAATTACACCTACCTAGCGAGTCGATAAAATTCATTAATTTTTTCTAAGTGTATGACGTTTATGTCAACTATAGTTTTAGTATTATTCGTTCGTACTAATAAGTTTATTAACTAGAGACCTAATATTTCATCAATTTAGAGCTTATTCTATCTAACAACAAAGGCTACATATTTAGAGTCTATCGATATGTTTATCGAACATATCCTTACATCCATACCTCCAAGTATAGACAATCTAGACCAACGGTACATTTGTTATCGAAGCCGTGTGCGTGTTCTAGAATGTTACAGAAAGTTCTATTTACAAACGAATTATTAACAATAATATTACTAAAGGAGGTCTAGATAATCAGTAGGCTATCACTTTTACATTAATAATACTCAATACTCAAAGATACTATATTTATGACAAATTTATTCCTGCTGAAAGACTTACGGTCAATGCTTCAAACGATATTTAAGAAAGCTCAACGGGTCTACGTTGTCCATGTCCGTCTGTCATAGTGAATGTTGTTTGTAAACAATTAGTTTAACCAAGGAATGCTTTATTTTTCTAGATAACAGAAGTTAAAAGTTAATTTATCTTTTAAGTAATTAAGTGCCTCTATAAATATTATAAGTTATTGTTCCCCACGTCGATGGAGACTCAATATGACTGCTACAGTATCGTTTTAGGTGGTTAAAGAATTATTTTATTTTAAAATATAAAATTTTAAAATAAAATAATTCGAGAACATAGATTCCCGAAAATATATAAAGCAACAAACACAGAAATCTACCTATACTGCACATACTAGCACACAAAAGAATTAAGACAGCAAACTACTACAGGGACGGGTCGCGTTCCTATCTAGAATTTACCTAACTAAGACCTAAGTTTCTATTACGTCACCAGAACGTACTAAATCTTTTATATGCCAACGGCCTAAAGGTTTACCCGTTAAGGACTTCAGAGAATATACTAAAGGAGAATGTTTTTCAGTAATGATACATTTCTCAAACTTACGCGCCAATTTGGCGGAGACATGTTTAGCAGCATCAGACAAAGTGAAAACTCTTTTATATACAAACTGTCCTGGCTGATATTCAACATTACGTTTCCGTAAATTATAATTACGAGCGTTTTTCTCATGAGATTTAGTTATACTATACCGCACTTTTACAAAGATTTCTTTTAATTCTTTAAGTGAATTTGAGAAAGTAATTTGGTTATCAAGAGTAACCTTCTCACCACTCACAGGTTGAGAAGAGTTATATAAGTCACCATTAATTATCATCTCTCTACCATAAGTTAGAAAATAAGGAGTATGTTTGGTCGATTCATGCAAAGATGAGTTTAAAGCACATTGAATCTCAGAAATATTTTTATCCCAATTTCTATGATCGTTTTTTACATATGTAGCAATAGCCCTGACAAGTTCACGATTAACGCGTTCCGATTGATTAGTTTGAGGGTGATACACGGGGTTGTAACATACATGAGGTAGGTTGTATTTTTGGATTAAATCCCTAAATTCTTTAGCTATGAATTGGGGACCGTTATCCACATATAAATACTTTGGTACCCCATGAGTCAGGAATATCCCCTTTTCCAAACATCTAACTATATTCTTTGCGGTAACCGTTCTTAATGGAAACAAAGTAACATATTTACTAAAGTAATCACTACATACAAACAAATATCTATTTCTGGCATAAGAGGGAGGAAAGGGACCTAAGATATCACAGGACAGAGCTTCACCAGGTATAGAAATGGGCCTAGAGCTTCCCATATACCCTGCTGGCTTTGTATTTACTGCTTTATACATCTTACAGGTCTCACAAGCCTTTACATACTCGCGTACATCCCTATAAAGAGTAGGCCAAAAATACCAAGTTGCTAATTTTTTATGGGTTTTCAGTACCCCAAAATGACCACTAGTAGGATCGTCATGATATTGCTTTAAGAGATCTAAGCGTTTGTCAGAAGGGACTACCTTCTTCCAATCAAATTGGGATGTTAACCTATATTTATTTTTAGATAATCTATATAGTTCGTTATCCTCTACTTTATAATTAGGGAACAAAGTAGGTTTACTTACACAGTTACTATATAGCTTTTTATACCACGGGTCGCTAGAACTTGAGTATTCACTAATTGAATCTATTTTCATCCGAGGCAGAACTTCAGGAACTAATTCAAAAACCTTCCAAAAATTTATACCGAAGTGAATAGGAATTTCTATATATGGCTGTATTAAGAATTTTACCAATTCTACTTTATTTTTAAACTTGACAGGCAGCATCATATACTCAGTACAAATTAACTCGTGACCACTAGCCACATATAAAATAAGAGGTTTTTGCAAAGAGTATTTGGTTAAACCGAGTTCTAAAAATATTTTGTGACAGTTGTCACCTAAGACAGAGCAAGAGGCGCCACAGTCTAACAAACCTTTGACTTTTAACCCTAATATGTCAACAGCGACATATGGTCTAATGTCATCCGTCGGCGGTTCAAAATAGGTTACTTCAGTTGGTGGACAAGGTTTTATGTAGTTATTTTCCCGTGAAGTGAACGAACTAATTAGTTTCTTTGGAAGTGAACAATTAGTGCAATCGGGAGTGCGTACTCCCTTTTTCCCGCATCGAAAACAAAGTATTTCGCGTGACTTCCTACATTGTCTAGCCAAATGGTTAGTTAACCCGCAACGAAAACATTTTTTAGAAGTTCTGCCTTGTTTACAAGGCGGTTTCGAAGAATTAATTGAAGCTAACTGGTTAGTTTTAATGTTAGATTTATAATTAGACTTGTTACCTTGTATTGTTTTGTTCTGGTATACAAAGTCAGGTGCATAAGATGTGCCAGCTAAGACCGGTTCACGAAATTGATTAGCCCTTTCCTGAGCTAATTCTAGTTTTTTACATAACGATTTTAAAGTTTCTAATGAATCGATATCCCGGAGAGCTAATTCCTTACTATATTCAGGTCTGATGTTACGCCTAATTATATCTAATTGTTCAGACTCACTAACCGGTTTATTTAATCTCGAGAACATACCTAATATAATTGACAAGAAAACCACAATCGTTTCCTGTTTAGCCTGAGTGCGATGTCTAATTTCCTCTAGCAATTTATAATCTAAATCGGGAATATCAAAGTCCTCCCGTAAAGCACAAATAACATCTTCGTAGAAATCAAACTTTAATTTATTTGCTCTATACCAATATAAGGCGGGTCCCTCTAAAATATCAGGGAAGCCATCATAAATTATTTCAGTGGGGATTTTCCTAGCCACTCTAAGTTCCTCGAGCCTAGTAATAAATACCCTAACACAAGAATTCCCGCTAAACTTAATATTTAACGAATTTAAGTTAAACGACTTGAAATTGTGGCAAGTAACATTTTCTACAGCAATTGGTATGTTTTTAGGTTTCTCATCCTCGCGTATTGAGTGAAAATCAACCTCCTGATCGCCCTCAAGACGCAGCAAAATTGAAACCAAAGAAGACTTAAGGTCATTGACCTCCTTGTTTGGTTCTGAGATACGAGACAGCCTGCACAGAATATAATTACACCGAGCTATTAATTTCTTTAATAACCTATCATTAGTAAATATTTCCTCGGTTATAGTTTGTTCGATATCAGTTACTTTCTTAGTACACAACTCAAGTTCTTTAGTCGTTACTTTACTCTCAACCAGTTCATACATCTTTAGACTACCCCTTCGAGCTAATTTACATGTGTGTCTAAGTAACTTTCTTAATTCATCGGCTGAGGAAGCCGGTGCAGCTGGTAAATGCCTAATTTCAAGTTCATGAATTAATTCATCTTTAAGAAGGAACTCCACAGCGCAACCTGCAGTAATGAAGTCCATTTTTTTTTTTCAAATCTAAGTATTATTAAACAAGAAAATCTATATATCAGTTTAGCAAATCCTAGTGAGAGTTAAAATATATTCACCACTAAATCTTAATTAATGTGGTTCAGAGTACACAATTTAAATTATAAACTCACTGCCAAAAGTGTATAAAGTCTAAGATAAATCTAGTGAGAATGAGACTAAGTTTCTAGAATTTGTAATCCCTGCAGAATATATACAGATTAAGATTCAATAAACAAAGATATTACATAAGCATGTAATTTTCAAATTACAATTAACAATTCCCAGCTTAATTCACAAGTCTATGTAGTATATAATCACTATTTGTTTTTACTAAGACCAGAGATATACTACATCCAAATAGTCACAAAGCCTAAGTTAATTAAGTTATTAAGTTAAATCAAAGTTTAATAATTAAGTTATTATTTTATCAATAATAATTACTGATATACTTGTCAATCAACCAGGAGTTATCAATTAACACAGAGATATCTAATAGTTAGATTGAGTTCAATAATTAGTTGAATTTCACTAGAGTTAGTAGCACTATTAATGTTACATTAGTAGTTGCTTAGTACTTACAAGAACAATAGTTTCTTATCCCACCAGAAGTCTCCAGGCCCCACGTTGGGCGCCACTCTTGCAACGTGGCTTGCTCAGGCCGGTAGTGAGGTGTGGGTTGAGTAATTTATGATGTTATTATTACTGTCACCTGGAGAGTGGTGTACCTAATTTGTTTAAGGGCGCCTAGTACACCTCTGCAATCGACATCTAATGAGATAATTATAGAAAGTTAATTAAATAGACATCAGAAAAACATCACACAAAGAAAACATTTATTTCTTCTCACTTAATCTCTATGGTGGATACAATCAGTTCACTATGTATTTATTATTAAAAGTTAGTAACAATTTAAAAAGATTAAATGCTATGGTTAAACAACATTATCCTGTTTATTATTATATATGTATTAAATAAAGTCACCTATTATATAACAGCACTTAGATATTAATTAGTTTACAGAATAATTCATTAGTATAAAAGTTTTACAAGTATTGAGCTCAGATATTACTTGTTATAGTTACAACAACATAATTTATTTATGTTATCTTAAATTAAAGAGAAGTATACCTAGTTATAAAGACTTAGACACCCTTTCCATGTTTATGTACTGCATTTAAATTCTTAGAGTTACAGATACATAAACCCAAGTACCTTTTATACCTTATTATCCAGTATTTTATTTCACAGAGAAAAATATTTATTAGATACACAATACCTTTATGTGGAGCTAATATCTAACAGAGAATCATTTATTAGTTACCAGCAGAGTGTTATCAGTTTTATCACTGATCAATCTTAAGAAGGAGGTGGTCATCCACCAACTGCACCTACTCCTCAGTCTTCCCCTTTGTCGAACATCTACTAGCATCACAGCACCCACATGCCCCGGCCCTCAAAGATTCCCCTTTAATAGGAACTGCGGCCTGGCCACGCGATATAGCACCCAAGTGAAGAAGACAGACTTCTTGATAGTCAGAGTAGTGCACCAAACCATTCTAAGAACTATTGTGATTAGTTCATACTGAAGTTTAAATGAATGTTGAATAGATTTACTACTATTCCTAAGTATTCATTACTTATAGGGACAGGAGGTCCACCTGGTTTCTATAGGTGTCCTTTGAACTCTGTAACAAGCACATGTAGACATTAGGATCCTAATCCCTAGTCCTATCATCATTGCTCGCCCTTATCTACAGCTACAGTACTCACCATGGGATCCACCATGAGATTACCTAAACTATTTTAACATATTATTAACTAACTCATTTAATCTAATTGGGGTTGCTACTCCCAAACAAATACAGCTAAGACTATCCTAGGCGACATGTGGCCTAACTTTAAGTTTCTTCATGAGACTTTGTTGAGGCAGCTTGTCCCGCAGCAGAGAAAAGAAAAAGGAAGCTATTGGATACGAGACGCTGTTTATACCCCACGACGAAGGTCACCTATGCTCCTACTCCTGGAACAACTAGTGTAGAGACAGTGGTCGACAAACCCTATCTAAAATTACACCTACCTAGCGAGTCGATAAAATTCATTAATTTTTTCTAAGTGTATGACGTTTATGTCAACTATAGTTTTAGTATTATTCGTTCGTACTAATAAGTTTATTAACTAGAGACCTAATATTTCATCAATTTAGAGCTTATTCTATCTAACAACGAAGGCTACATATTTAGAGTCTATCGATATGTTTATCGAACATATCCTTACATCCATACCTCCAAGTATAGACAATCTAGACCAACGGTACATTTGTTATCGAAGCCGTGTGCGTGTTCTAGAATGTTACAGAAAGTTCTATTTACAAACGAATTATTAACAATAATATTACTAAAGGAGGTCTAGATAATCAGTAGGCTATCACTTTTACATTAATAATACTCAATACTCAAAGATACTATATTTATGACAAATTTATTCCTGCTGAAAGACTTACGGTCAATGCTTCAAACGATATTTAAGAAAGCTCAACGGGTCTACGTTGTCCATGTCCGTCTGTCATAGTGAATGTTGTTTGTAAACAATTAGTTTAACCAAGGAATGCTTTATTTTTCTAGATAACAGAAGTTAAAAGTTAATTTATCTTTTAAGTAATTAAGTGCCTCTATAAATATTATAAGTTATTGTTCCCCACGTCGATGGAGACTCAATATGACTGCTACAAGTTTTATAGGACACTTCTTGGAAGAGGGCGAGAACATCAGCTACACTTTAGATTAACTCAATTTTTTTCGCTTACACAGAACTTTAAAGCACAATATACTATCACTTTTGTACTTTAAAACTCCCACAGATGAAAAAAATAGAAAGTTTAAATAAAATGACAACCTCACTTCTCCCGTTCCCGCTAAAAAGTCAACATTAAAATTAAAAGCACAGGAAGTTTTTAATTATTTTTTTCCAATATGCATTGGCATCGAGACATCTGCTCAAACACTTATTAACTAAAGTATTTTCTTTTCCCGAACCTTGTTTGCTTTTAGGATAAGTATTGTATTAATTTGAAACTAACCGGTCATATTTTTTAATTGATATTTTGCCGTAGAACTTCCGTGTAGAAGTGTAGATGATATTCAGGATATCAACTGATGGAAATAACTCAAAACATAGCAAAAATGATATGCCGAGACAGTCTAACCTAATGTAGAACTAATTATTTTTAATTTTTTTCACTGTTTAAACTTAGAAGTTTTAGATTTGTTTTGAAACCAGGTTGTCGTTTTAGTTCTTTTTCGTACTTATAATTTTATTTTATTTTTATTCTGATAAATTGTTAATACTATACTAATCTCTTAGTTTTATTACTATATAGAAAAGCAGGCTTTTTTTTCAATTAATACTAAAAAATCGATTCTTTTTTACAATTAATTAAAATCGATTTTTCTCAAATCAATTAATACGGAAAAGAAAACAATCGATATTTAAGTAATCTATTTTTTTCACTCAATGTCACATCCCTATGCCCAATTGACTCATTTTTTTTTAAATATATTTCTTAAGACATTGGTAATAAGACCATCAGCCTAATGACAATTTCGGAGAAACAGTTTCCTAACACTCCTCAATAAAAGTCTCAATGTCATGGGCTAGTCCGCCTCAGTGGAACCTACTAGAACGACTGCCTTATTATATTTGTCGCCAGAAGCTCCAAGAGACATTAATACATATTACGTCGGCGTTTTAATGAAATAATAATAAGAATTCATCTATTTACTACTGAAGACATCGGTTATATGGGCACGGAAAGAACCCTTTACCTTCCCTCCTGAGAGAGAACCGTACTAAAAAAAAAGAAGAAAAAAAAAAAAAATAACTTTCGTATGCTCTTATCAATGCTCATTTAAAGTACTTTGTGGTATGCTCCTTGACTTCCTTATTCGCATGATCGTTAGGTTGCAAGAGATTTAATGAGAATTAACTTCAATAATTCTACAATTCTATAAAACTAGACAAAAATGCCTTATTGTGTTGTATTGGAGTGTAAAAACAATAGCAGCACGAAGAATTTGACTAAAGGTGGAATATCGTATCATCGGTTAGTCGTACATATTCAAAGATATTTTTATCAAAATTTGAAAAAATACGAAAAATTAAATTAAACGAAGGAGTAAATAACGGAATATATATGTTTAGCTGGTTACACTTGCGTATGTCTATTTGTAAGTAAACTAATCAGGTAGTTTTGGAAGTTTTTGACCACCGTTGAATTTTATCTACACTAATGTATACATACTAATATTATAAAGAGGTAAACTTTATTTGTATGTAATGGATAAACTTAAAAACTGCTCAACCAATTTAAAAAATTCTTTCACATGTAGAAAGGTACAATAATAATAATAATGCACTATACCTCAATGGCACCAGACAATACACACCATTCGTCTGGTTTCAAACGGGTATTCCCTGTACTATGAGAATCAGACGCCGACTACTAGGGACGTCTCCTAGTACATCCAGACCTGAGATAATGTAGAAAATTTCTTTTCCTAAATTGACCAGACTGGGAATTGAACCCAGAACCTTCTACGTTTAGATGCATTATCAGCAAGTATCATGGGCTGTATTTAATTATACTCGAATAGAGTAGTGACATCAAGGCATTTATATGTCTCCTTGAGTGACATGAACAGGCTCGTGCACAGGTGACAAATGGTGATGGCATAATGCACAGAGTGGAACTAGTTTTTACCTGTGAATTTATGGCATAAAAAGATAACTCTTAACACCAATAAAATCAATCAATTTGGTATAAAATATTCCACAATCGTATAATATCTACTATCCAATTGTGAAATATTTTATTTGTACAGATCATACAAAACAGGCTTTTCTGGGAACATAAGCATAAGCTAAGGGGGGAGGGGGGCTAGGGACTCTGTACACCCCCCTTATATGCATCCGTGATTGTGAAATATTTATTTTGAGGGAAGATACAAATGAGGCTATTTGGTGAATGTAAGCATCAGTTAATGGCTAGAGACTCTCTGTACACCCCCTTATATGCACCCATGATATGTATCTACTAGTAATTTCAAGTAACTAACTTTAATTTATGAGTTATGAGTAATGTTACTTAAATAAGTTTCAACTGCATGATTTATGCTAGTAAGTAACTAATTAATCTCTATACATGACCAAGATGGATGACAAAAAATAAATCCATACATTTTCTACATATACTTTTTCTAACAGATGAAAGTTTTATTTAAAACGGTGCTGAGTTTCATGAAGTTTTATTTTATGTTTAGCAAATTAAAATTATTATGAAGTTTTAAATTAATAATGAATTTCTTTATTTAAAAATAAATTGTAGGTATATGTATGAATGAGTGACAGTTTTTAAGATGTAATTGTACTTAAATAATCTTTATTATGTATTATGGTTGATTATTATTTTCTTCAGATTCCCTAAATCTCCACATGTGAAAGAAAAGTGGATTGAGGCGACAGGGAGGCAAAAGTGGTTCCCAACAAAAACAAGTACTATATGTTCAGAACATTTCCAAGAAAATGATTTTATTATAAAAAAAAGTGGAAACAAGTATTTAACTGCTACAGCTATACCTTGCCATAAAATTTTACAGTTTCAGGTATGCATGTGTATTTATAAAATGTAATAGTACATCAAATTCATAAATGCTGAGAATTTGTTGATCAATCAAATTTATTATGTTAAAAATTTAAGAATAACATAAAAAGCTTATTTTTCATTGAAGTCAGATGTGTCACAAAATCTGCCTGTGCCAAGTTCAGATTATCAAATGCAACCTAAGTATGAACTTAATTCTGATACTGAAACAGAAGCTAGCTCACCAAAAGGAGAACGAGTTGAAACATGCCATAGAACAGGAGCCTTGACTCCTCAAAAAAAAAGACTGCATGGTATATTGCGGTGGAAGGAAAGTACAATTAAGGAACAGGATTTAAAAATTAGGAAATTGAGAGCACAAAACAGACGATTAAGGGTGAAAATTACCAAAATTGAAGATATTTTAAAAAATTTGCAAGAAAAGATTTGTATTGATGGTGAAAACAAAAAGTCTAAATATCACCAATGTAAAGGTAAGTACTGTCATAACACACTTATATACCCAAGGATTTCATTTTAAGATCTAATTAAGCCAGACTTTCTGGAGTCAAAACTGGTTGGCCGATGTTTGAAAGTGAAATAGGTATGTGATTTTTGTTTTCTTATTCCAATTTTATACACATCTTCAAATTGAAACTTTTCGAACAACATAGACTTATTTTCTTGTTTCACAAGTTAATGATTTAAATAATACAAAATTCTTTCCCAAAAAAATGTATTCACTAGAACTTTGCAGTTTTGCTCTTACTTCCCATTACCATTTACCGAAAACATATAATTATGTGCATAGAATGTTCGACAGTTGTTTGCCTGATCCTTACGGATTGGATTATGGTAAACTAATAAATTGTTATGCAAAAATAAAATGAAGAGTTTTATACAACTTTAAATCTGATAGCAGTTTCAAACAATCGCTTGTTAACCACACTAGTTATTGAAAAAATGGTTATACTCACAACAGTAGCATGGGATGGCCAGAAGTTATATGGATATATCGACATGGGAACAGGATTAGAATTTAGCTGAAGCAAAGGAAGTATTGTTATTCCTAATAAGAGCTTTTGATACAAATTGCATAGTTTGTGATTGAAGTACTAGTGCCATTTTTCTTAGTAGATGGCGTCACAGCTGCACATAGAGCATAGCTCAATAAACAATGCATTGAATGTGTTCATGAGACAGGCATCCGAATTATTGTTTTAACATATGACTTGTTTATGAATTTATTTATGGCACACAATTTAGTTGTTCTTTCCAAAGAACTAATGTAGATTTCGAGCACCTTAATAGCAAAGCTCCTATTGCCGTCACCCAAGATACGAATTAGAAATAATTTTCAAATATAATATCTAAAAACACGGGAAATTAACGCGATTACCTATTATTTTCCCTTGACGTTTCGGCCGAGTTTCATCGGCCGTGGTCTCAAGTAAACTGTCGCAGCAAGCTTCACTCCGTGTCCGAGGCAGATTTTATTTCATCTACCCCCGATATTTGTAAATAATTATTAGTGTTCCTACACACAACGCTCACGGTGTGCACACACTTAACCGGATATGACAAACGAGGTTTTGTCATTTGAATCACAGGATTCCACGCTGTTGATAAATTGTTAACAATTCAAAACACAGGATTCCACACTGTTGATAAATTGTTAACAATGTGATAATACCAATACTACAATAGATCTGGCAGTGTTTCCAAGTCAGGCCGCTCTAATAAAAAGAAGGAAAGACTGAATTCTATTATGTTTATTGAGGACTCTGATTCTGCAGTAGCCAGCGATAATGCTAATACTACAATAGACCTGGAAGTGTTTCCAGGTCTCTTATAGTATTGGCGTTATTGGCACTGGCACAGAAACAGTTTGACTTGCAATGTTGGCAAAGGTGGACATTAGCTCACACATTTGCTTAACGGGTTAACTTAACATTTTTTTAAGTTAACTTTAAAGTTGCCTTCAAAAAATGTTAAAAATGTAAAAATGTATAACGCTCTTGTTAACTTTCGTTTCCGTTTCCGTTTACATTACATTGGTTGTTTGTTGACATGTTGTTTTTTTTGTTTGAATTACGCGCAATGCTACACTAGTTTATTCGGCGAGTCGAATTGTCAAAGATATATTATGCAAAGTACCTACGCGTGCGAGTGTGATGCATTTAAAACTGTTATTTATGCTAGGAACACTAGAGTCATTGTGGAGTTGTTAGGAATGTTTATGAATCGATCAATAGTAGCTATTAATCTTCGATTACAAATAAAAAACTAGATACACAATCAACACTCCAAAAATGTCCGAACCAAATGTGCGCTCAAATGAGTATTTGTGCGCACTTCTGTTTTAATGGTATTCGAAAACGCTAGCAGCGAACATGCCAAAGTGCTCCTTCAAAAATTGCAAAAATAACACATCTAGAACTCTAAAAAAAAGACGCGAGTTCTTATTTTCGGTTAATAAATAAATAATATTATTTACGTGTTCATTATTTCATTATAATAATAACGTTACATAGCTCGTTTTTATTAAATTCCTAATCATATTGTAAAATATTGCCTGACAATATTTGTCTTATTCTTGTCACTTTCACGTAACAAATCAACGTAGCAACATAGCAACGTAAATAGATTATTTGAATTATATTTCGTTATGTTAACTTCGTTTCAATGTCATGCAAGAATCGTTTACGAGCGTTTATAACCTTATGGTTTGACAGTAAGGTGTACTTTAGATTAACACAATATTGCCGATAATACTTTACGGTATTAAAAATGTATACGTCAATTCGGACAATAATTTGTTTAAATTTTATAGGAGATTGTGAATCTAGTTCTTTATTTGTGATCGAAGCTATTTATTCATACTACTTATTCGTCATATTATCAGACCGATTATCGAGGAGTACAACTCATACGTCGAAAATCATCTTCAAGTCTTCGAACATATGAGATCTTTACCAATGGACGACCTAAATTAGCACCTTACAAAAGTAACCAGTGAAGCATTGAATAAAGTGATACCTGCCGATATAAATTTCAAGCACACGAAATTAAGAGATAACACACCTAAACTTGTAGAGAACCGCCATCAGATGAAGCGGGATAATTAGATCGATACTCCGCAATACCGGGCTCTACTTAATGATATTCGCCAAAAGATGGATTTGCATCAATACCAGGAAGACAGAATTTCGAAGGCAATCGAAATGAAAACCAGCAAATGAGTACTGCGTGCGGAATTATATAATGTTAGAAAGGCGATTTTCCAGTTATTCGACGAAAAAGGTGATATTATCACGAATAGAGAACATCTGCTATAAGTAGTGAAAAATGTTCACGAGACACTGTACATAAAAGTATCATTCTCTGGATCGCTGAACGAGAGATGCAGGCCACCCGTTATTAATGTAGGTTCTGAGGAAATTCTTGACGTGTCTGTAGAAGAGATACAGTTAGCGCTGAGCCAAATAAAAAACAGAAGATCTCTAGACCAAGATAACATCCTACCCAAAATGTTGAAGCAAGGGTCATAGGTGCTATGGAGAGCTCTAGCACTGCTGTTTACAAACTGCATATTAAACCGCAAGGTACCTGAGGCTTAGCACAACGCAGTGATAATCCTGCTCCACAAGAAAGGTGACTTTCGAAAGCTGCATAACTATCGCCCTATGAGTCTCTTGTCCCATATTTATAAATTATATACTTAACTAGACTAGCAAATAAACTTAACGATTACTAGCCGAGGGAGCGGACCACTTTCCGATCTGGATACGGCACCTGCAAACGTTGAAGACACTAATCGAAAAGTGCCATGACGAATAACAAAAGCCAATCATTAATACCTTCGTTGACTAAGAGAGGACGTTTGACTCGGTGGAGGCTTGTGCAGTTGAGAGGGCTCTAGTAGACTGCAGAGTTGACGAAAGATACATCCAGCTTATGGAACATCTACTGCAGCATGGGACGTCATCGGTCAATCTACGTAAACTTACAGAGCCGTTCAAACTGGAGAGAGGAGTGGGCCAAAGCGACACGATTCCGCCAAAATTGTCCAAATTGTCCAATGCTGCCCTCGAGAATATCTTCTGAAGACTCAATTGAAGTGACAGAGGCATTATTATTGACGGACAGATAGAATAACTTGCGGTTTACGGATGATATCGCACCGATCGCGGGTAGCGTTGAGGATATGCTCATTGTGATCAGCCACCCGCAGTCAGTCAGCCAAAATAGCATCGAAAATGAATAAGTCTGCTTGTAGGTGTCGTCGACCATTATATTTACTTGGACCATAAAATCACCCTTGGCATATAAGACCAAGAGGCAGAAGCTGAAAGACGTATCGCACAAGCATGCCCGGCCTTTGGAGCAAACAGCTCGATCCTCCGATCAAAAAAGATTCCTCAACACCTACAACAAAATGTTTAATCAGTGCGACCTGTCAGTTATCACGTATGGAACGGATACAGCAACTCTTACCGAAAGATCTTAGAAAATCCGAGTTACACAGAGGGCAATGGAGCTACTGATGCTTGGAATAACGCTCATACATCATAAAAGGAATGACTGGATTAGGCAAAAGACGAAAATTAGAGACGTGGTAGAGGAGATTGAGCGCCGGAAGTGGAGATGGGCAGGGCGCATTGCAAGGATGGTCTGCAGTCAATGGGCGAAAAAGACTGGAGTGGAGACCCAGCGCTAACGGAATAGGTAGACTATCTCAGAGATGGGTGGATGGCATCTTACAACAGGCGGGAGTGAACTGGAAGAAAGTTGCGAGAGATAGAGAGGCGTGGAAAGAAAGAAAGGAAAGAAAGAGAGTAGGCCCATGTCCAAAGACGGGCACATCAAGGACTGATATAGACAAAGATTCATATTACTTTATTATTATCTATCTTAAAGCTAAATATATGTGTATTTAATTGTAACACAAAAATAAGTGTTACAATTAAATACACATATCCATTAATATATTATCCACTAATTTTTGTCTTATGTACCTGTGTATTCCAGCCCAAAAGCAGTATTAGTTTTGGCGGGTTAATAAAGGCGTTAAATTTTCGAAAATTTGACGCTTTGACGGTTATCGAAGTTAATTTTTTAATTAACGAGAACGATTATCGAAGTTAACTTTTGGATTGACTCTGCCCACCTATGATTGTTGGCAACATTTAGGATGGGTGCGTTCTTAAATATAGTAATTGTGAATTTAAGAATGAAAAATACGAAATATGAATTAAAAAAATTAACAAAACCATTTTGCATTTTACAAATAAGTACTAAATATTTATGTAGAGTATTTCAAATAAAATAGAAAATGCATTTTGAAAAATAGTTATTTTGCATTTTAAATAGATGTATTTCAAATAAATCATATCTCTGGTTATGTAGTACCCATAGTACACGCTTACTGTCAAATTTGGAGTCACATGATTTGTGCAATTGGCTGGAGTATTATTGTTATTGAATTGTGGCACTATGAATGTTAGAACACAAGGTTTGTAAAGTTAAAAGTTTCGGATTTGTCCTTATTAAACTTCGCTTTTTAATTATGGGTAGTCATTTGTACAACATAGCAACAGATATGTTTATATAATTAATGTAATACAACGACTTACAAAAAATTCTGAGATAGGGTCATTTTTAAATTATATTAAACAGTCAACACTGTATGTTAAACACATTTAGGCACACATCACTCACATTCACTCGAGGATACTCATAATTACATACACAGGCAATTCGTTAATTGTTAAATTACAACACATCACAAGTTTAATCTTAGCATAGAGCTCAAATATAAAAATTTGTACTCGGAAATATGTTAAATAAATGTTATTGCTATTAATTCTTGTTTATTTTTTAGGAACTTTTGTTATCGTAAACATTAAAAAAAACATTGTATAAATCTTACTTCGCTTACAAATAGTTACATAGTAAAATAAATGAACTACCTTCAACATACTTAACCTACGTTTTGGTTTTGTAAATTGTATTGGTTTGATTGGGTTAATTGCAGACATGTGTCGTGGGGTAATGTCGGATGTCCATAATTAACCATGTAGGATTCAACATAATTTAATTGAAATGGATTTAATTATTTTTCAGATGCCTCGAAAATATGAAAGAAAAGTCGAGACGACTTCTACCCTAGAAACTGAAAATTGCTGTGCGCAAGATAAAAGAAAGAATTAGGTTTTAGAGAAGCCCAGGAAAAATACAGCATTCCGAGATCAACATTGTTTGATCAAGTAAGAACGTATGAGGACGACAACATATTTGTTCTAAAACGTGGTAAAAGCCAGTTTTTAACGAATTTCAAGAACTTGAACAAGTGTATAACTATAGCAACCTACAGTTCATTCTATAATCATACAGAAAATATTACGGTAGAATCATACCTACGTTAAGAACTATAGCTTATGATTTTGCTATTGCCAATGGTTTCAAACATAATGTAAACGAAGACGCAAAAATGGCCGGTATGGATTGGTATTATTCTTTTATCACACGTCGTCTTGCGATATCACTTCACAGACTAGAAGCGACATTATTAAACCTAATAACTGCTTTTAATCAAGAGGGAACAAACTTTTTTTTGGTCAAGTCACCAGTGCTGAATGAGGTAGCCTGACCTCTCTCGTAAATGCTCGCAGTGCTGCTAAAAATTATATCTCACCGTTGTTAATGGAACAAAAAAATGCCAAAAAATATGTTTGCATCTGTTTATGATTCCGGGTGGATTTCGGAACAGTTATTTGTTGTTTGGCTCAACTATTTAAAAACCTTGCTATACCATCATCCGATAAACAGTTATTGTTAGTTCTGATAACCACAGAGATCAGCTCAAAAAAGAATGTAAAGCCTTGAGCGTCTTGAACCAAAATTACAACGTTCGACGTCGTAAAACTGTATATAAAGGCCAAATGTACAACAATTTTCAGGAAGTATTTTAACCCAGGTTTTAAACCCGCCGAAATTCTTCCATCGGACAACAAAAGTTTAGACACATTTGAAAGTTTTGATGAGAAAGTTAATCCAGAATCTAAGATCACATCAAATACTAATTGTCCCTAAATAGAACATGAGTCTAGAACGAACAAAGATGTTGAACAGTCTGACGCCAACATAACTTCGAATGAAAATTACGTTTTACAAAATTCGTTGACGGACTTGAATGAGGCTGTTGATGATACAAGATGTGATGATTCTTTGACTTTAGATTTAACGTCCCCATGTCAGTACCATTATGTAAAACCGTAAACATTCCCACCCTTCAATTTCAAAAAAATGTTAGGCAAACCCTGAAGAAGGAATATTCCATCATTTTGACTAGTACCTTTGAAAATAATAACTTAGAAAATAAAGAAAACAAAAGCAACAAAGTTTGAAAGAAGAAAGCGTAGCACAAACGAGAGAAAATAAAAAGGACTGATCTGAACAATGACATTGGAAATCTCCGAAAAGATGTGAAAAACCTTAGAAATTTCGAAAACGATGATGAAGAAGAATTGTTATTAGAAGTACGTATCACTTCCTACAGAAGATCGGATATCATGTATCATGTGCCAAAAATCGTCACATGAAGATTATGTAAGTGGTTCGCCATAAAGTTGGTTGTATTTGTGATTTTTGTAATGACAAGTAAACCTGTTCGTAATTACTCAAAGTTTTTGCAATTACCCTGGGTAATTACGACCGTAATTATCCGGCATTCACTGAGTAATTACAGACGGTAAGGGTTTCGTTGTTTCTAAATATTTGATACTTATTGATTAATAACTAAGCATTTATTATGATGGTTCTGTATGGTAATAAATAATCAAAATTTAGTGAATACTAAATGAAGACTGATTAGCACTAATACTTTGGCTTTCATTATAAAAGAGTTCCCATAAGTGTCTCCACTCTCTCCTATATAAGGTAGAATTATTATGAACTTATGAAGACATTATTACGGAATGAAATGTAGTTAAGTAGGTGACTACCTGAAGAAGTAGGACCTTATTATTTCCTGTGATTTGGTATTAGTAGGCACAAACTGAACTTAGACATAATTACATATTATTTCAAAAATAAAGAAAAAGTTCGACCACGTTGCAGGACCGCGCATTTTGGCGTGGTAAACCTACGCTGTAGACACCGTGCTATTGAGAAGGTAAACGCTGTTGCGAAATTAAAATGATTTTTTCCAGAATTGAGACCCAGCTAGATCAATTTTAGCTCTCGTATTGTAAATTTAATCGAAATCGTTAATCGTTATAATATATGTACATATATTAGGGTGGCCCAAAAAAAACGAATTTTTTTTTTCGAGTCTCCTATGAAAATATGTAGTTTATCATGTTTTAAGAGCCACTCCAAAGATCAAATCCAAGACAAAAAATTGACAAATATTCATAATTTTTTGTTTTTTAAATTTATTTAATTTTCAAAAACTATCATTATAACCTTTTTATAAATTTTAGAGACAATTAAAGTCAATTATTAACATTTATTTAAGCTAACAATATTTTATAATTTTTTCTTAGAATACTATTTTTTACTAATTTTTTTGCGCCTCCCTTGCTTTATATTAATTAGTATGTCAACTTCAATGAAAAAAATAAGAAGTTAATTAATATTCATATTTAGATGTCGCCCGCAAACATCTGAAGTATTCTACTGGAAAGTGAAAAAATCTTGAGCGATCTTTGAAAATCAAAATAACCACTTGAATATTCAGGATCTTTATCACTTTTAATATGGAAAATAGTGAAATAATGAGAAAAATTTAAAAAAAAAGAAATCGATTTTCGACGATTTTGGAAATTAAAAAAAATTTGGAGCGATCTTTCAGAATTTTTTTTTGAGCTGATCGTTGCGGAGGGCTCATAAAACACGATAAACTAACACACTTTCATAGGAGACTCGGAAAAAAAATCGTTTTTGTAGGCCACCCTAAAATAAATAATATATAGGTATATACTTATATATACTGTTACGAGCTGAGGGTAACAAGATGCTGGTTAAGGGCGCAAATATTTTATTTTCCTTCATACAAGCAGATGTGAAGAACACGCGAACTTAATTACGGATTTACGACGGTCCCTAGTCTTCGTAGTCGCCATCGAAGTAGGTACTCGCGTAGTAGTCACCGAAGCTACATGCTTCACTCAATAACAACGTTCCCGAATCGCAAAGTTCTTCTATCCAAGGTCGTCGCAGTAGTCGTCGTAGTGGTCTTCGTAATTCGCCTTGATGTCGCCTCGAAATGTCGTTTCGAACGATAGTTGAGAAACACTGACTCGGCGGCGGACACGGAGCTCTATTTATAGTCGGATCAAACGAGGATGGAACTTTCTAGTTAATTACGCTCGCTTAACAGTAATTCGACATTGTTCTCGACGCCGCCTGTTTGCATGAGTCATAGGTACATGAGACGTCATCGCTCGGGAATATTCGAGGTGCAACTTTGTTCTTCTTTTTTAATTTAACTTATACCATTCGATATAATAAACCTTGAACCTAGCAATGCATTTTTAGGTCATAACTGCAAAGCCTAGGTCTCGAGATATAAGCACTAAAAGTTACGTTTTTAGTTCCATTAAAAATCGACCTTATTCCTTACGCATAAAGTCCAACTGTAACAATACTATATATACATGTATATATTATAGTATATATACACATACATAGAAATATTGCTCGTATAATAACATAGGATTAATAAGTTCTTTGCGAAATTGTACAGTTAGGCTCAAGACTAATCCACTAACCAAAAAAAGAACCATGACCGTACTTATAGTACGTACGTATAGTAGAACTCAGATTAATAAATTAGTTACTAACGTCAACTTATAATATGTTTTTGTTATTATGTCTTAAACTCCTACAGGTGACATTTCCATTATTGGTAGGTACATTATACGGATGGAGATGTTCTGTTATCACTAATTTGGTTGCGTGCCTCTTTTATTTTACAACTGTAATAATTTTGTAAACTTTTTATTACTCATGCGGGTTAAATAATATCTAAATGCACATTTTTGCGGTGGCTAAGTTGCTATTTTCTCATTTTACAATTTCAGTGCGTCAAGTTTAGTTGTTACACGCAAATTTTTCTTGGCACACGCAAATTCACGATTTAAAAAAATAATGTAAAATGAATTTCTAAAAAAACAATAGATTTTAGTACCCATTGATATCAGTTTCTTGATTTCGAAGTTTTAGATTCAATTTCTACAAAAAGCTCAGAAAATATCAACATTACGTTTTAAAATTGTTCAAATATAACTGTTTATTTAAATGAAAAAAATAATTAATTGCTCTTGTTAAACAATGTGTCCATTGTTTGCAATAAAGTTATTACTTTCTATAATTTTTCTATGTACCGAAATTATCTCCGCATTAGTAATAAAAAATAGTATCTGCAACTCGTGCGGTGTTGTCAATTGCCTACCTTCGCTCGTGGGCAACTTACAATCGATAACTTACCGCACTCGTTGCACAATATACTATTTTAATCTCTTCAGCAATGCTCAGTTTTGTTTGTCCTATGTATGAACTACCGCAGCTGCAATCTATTTTGTCGACGATGTGTGGCCTTCGGTGTGCCCATTCAAAAAAAAATAGTCTCAATAGCTTTATTTTTTCAGTGTCTGAGAAATTCTATAAAATACCGTATTATATTTTGCTTCCGACTAAATGAATAGTGTGCATTCCGATTACGGAACCCGTCACTATGCATGGTCCGATAAGCACTGGTCCGGTTTTTATTCTGTATATTTATTTTTTTCCAATTTTTTTTATTGTTCTAAGTACTAGAGATACAGTTGAATCGCTATGTAGTCCAATCAATCTACGGAAATGCAACAAGCTTAGTGCTTAGTTAGGGGTCACACAATCTGCGTAATTGTCTGAAATATTATTATTATTATGTAGAATAATAAATTCTCAGAAAGATATCGTTTTTTTCCGTATTTTCAATGGCGAACCAAACCTAAAAAAAAATGCGAGTTTAAAAAACGGTTTTTCGCTAATAAAACAAAAAGTTGACCTTATATCCAAAAAAGTAAAATTGAAAAGTTGTAGGTGATAAAATTATCTTTCGATTGATGTCGAACCATCTGGAGCTCAGAGTTTTTTTTCTTCTAAAAATTCCTGAGACTTTTCTCTTTATTGAACGTTTACAAAAATGAGGCTGATTGTTGTTAAATACTGTCCGATAAAAAAAATGTTTTTGACGTTTACACAAAACGGATCATGTGCTCACCGGGCTTTTTGGACTAAGCGAACAGATATTACCACGTGTTTACACATAGGGGATCAACTGAGAAAGCGTACTTGTCGCAATCCCTGCCAGCCCTTTTCAGGGTTGCAATTCCTCTCCTATGCATACCATGCGGGACAACGATTATAATATAATTAGGGCGGCCCCCGAAAGCACCGTACACTGGACTGCCCCCGCTGGTGTTTGCAGACTGCAGACTCGTGGAGGAGTGCAGAATAGCTGCGTGGAATGTGAGAGGTGGGATTGAAGAGAAGATGAATAAAGTGATTGATATTATGGAAGAGAAAAGATTGGATGAGTTATGTTTGAGTAAAACCAAACGAAATAGGGCAGTGAAATTGCCGACTCGCCAGGAGGGAGCATTACTTTGTGGTCAGGGGTACTATATGAAGACAGAGGATACCAAGAGCTAGGCATTTAACTGTCCTCTCGTTTGGTTAATTGTTATAAATCCGAGACTGCTCTGGGTGCGGTTCAAGATGGGGTTGACAAGAATTTTTATTTTCGCGATGCATGCCCCAGTGCATGCATCCTCTATCGGTTTGGGTAAACTAGAGCAGTTTTAGGAGAATGTTAGAGAAGTTCTAGCGACGGTTGAAGAAAATGAGAGAATTGTTGTGTGGAGACATAAATGCATGGGTCGGGCCAGCTCGAACAGGAGACTTTCCTAAGCAATTATGGAGATAAGAGAGTGAATGATGCTGGTAAGATTGTGTTAGGAGTGTGTATGCAAATGGATCTTTTTGTCGCTAATACCGTATTTAAGCACAAAAGGATCGATCAGTATACGCGTAAGAAAGGGTGAGAGAAGAATGGTTGATTTATTTCTGGTGGATAGCAGGCTCAAGAAGCAGGATATGGGCACAAGAGCGCATAGAGGAGTCGATCTGGAAACGGCCCATTTTTTGGTAATAAAAAAATAAAGGGCCTGTTTGCGGCATGGCGACGTCGCGTAGTGTCCAAAGCTGCAGCAGTCTGTCGCATCAAAAGTTGGAAACTGCAAGATACGATCACCAAGAACGAATAAGAAAGGGTGGTAAGATTACTGATAGATTGAAAGTGATAAGCGAGGATGTTGAAGAATGTTGGCAGAACCTTAAGGACAGTATGGTCGGAGCTGCGAAAAAGTCTGTGGAATGAATAAGATTGGTAAAGGTAAAAAGTGTGATGTGTGCTGGGATGATGAGGTGAAAGAGTCTGTGTATAAGAAGGATAAAGAATTGCGAGACTATCTTGCTACTAAAAATGACTGTACGACTAGTATGAAGAATTTGATTACAAACAGGTATAAGCTGCAGCAAGCAGAAACGAACGAGTTGGCGCAGTTTTTTGAAAGTTCCGTTTTGTGTAAACGTAAAAGCGTTCTATAGAGGGCTTAGGAAGGCTTAGCAATGTTAAGAAAAAAAAAATTTCTCAGCCCCAAATGGTTGATGGTAATCATTTTTTTGGAAATGCATTAAAAAATATAAACTTCCATTAAATAGTAGTTTGGTTTCGATAAATGTTGAATTGAAAAAGATTAGAGCGAAAAAACCTAACCTCCTAATTTTGTTATTTTTATGGTGCAATTTTTTGTACTTAAATTAAAATAATCAAATTCTAAGCAGTTGCATATGATAGTACAACTCGTAATGAAGAAATAAAGCTCCGAAAAAATGCTTTACGATGTCGTACACGAACAATTTTACAAAAACGCTTTTTTTCCGAAAATGAAATTTTCTGGAACAATTTTTAAAATTTCGCGCCAAATAAAATACAGTTTGTAATAGTAACAAGTTTCTAAGTTGCTTTGATGAAAAGTTATTATTAAATGAAAAAAACGCGATTTTTAACGGTTTTTTGCATTTTTCTCCATGTATAAGGCAAAAATCGATATTGTACAGGACATCAATCGAAAGATAATTTTATCACCTACAACTTTCCAATTTAACTTTTTTGGATACAAGCTGAACTTTTTATCTTATAAGCGAAAAATCGTTTTTTGGATTTTCACAAATTTTTTAGATTAGGTTCGCCATTGAAAATCCGGAAAAGAAACGCTATCTTTTTTAGAATTTGTTGTTCTACACCTACACGATCATATTTTTTTCTGCATTCAATTGTTTGGAAATTAACATAGTGAATCCATAAATTGATCGGATTGATTGTCCCAGTGTTTTTGTCATGTAAGTCCGCTATAAATTAGAACGACCCCTTTAGGGCGCGTGTAGTCGTCAAAGACCTTGAGCATCGCGCCAGAATCGAGCTGAGGGGGCGTGGGCAAATACTTTTCGCAACGAACTCCGCGACGCGACACTCCACAATATAACAGCGCGTGCATGAATCGCCGCCTAGCGGCAATTTTTGACATTAACATTTATTGACATTTTTATAAGCCTCATAAAATTACGATTTGTGAAATTTAGTTTTCAAATACAAAAAAATAGATTGTTAAATACGAATAAAATGAAACATGTTTATAAAGGGATGCAATTATAAATATTATATTATTGGTAACTTTAATTGGTTCTGTCTATTGGTCTATTGGTTCTGTCTAGGCTCTTCTGTAAAATTTTACAGAAGAGCCCAGACAGAGTGAATAAATGGTTGCAAAAGTGGCGAATAAAGTCAAGTGCAACAAAATCAGTGCACGTCACATTTACACTGAGAAGAGAAGATTGCCCCCCATTAAGGCTGGATGCTGAATACCTACTCCAATGCAACTCAGTGAAATACCTGGGAATGCACCTGGACATAAGGCTTAATTGGAGAAAACATCTGGAATCCAAACGACAACAATTAAAATCCAAATACGTACGTAGTAGCCTATACTGGCTCCTTGGAAGAAACTCTAAGCTCTCTGTGGACAACAAACTCCTGATCTATGAAACCATACTGAAACCGATTTGGACCTACGGCATCCAACTATGGGGTGTGGCTTGTGGCTCAAATATAAACCTAATACAAAGGATGCAGAATTGCATATTAAAAAACATAACAAACGCTCCCTGGTACATACGTAATGATGAAGTGCACGAAATCCATCAAGTCAACACTAAGAGAGGAAATCAAACTGTTCGCCAGAAGATATGAGCCGAGATTAAGGGCACACCCTAACGAACTGGCGACCCAACTGACAATGCCCACATATATAAGGCGTCTCAAAAGGCGCGACTTCATGGAACTTGGCCGCCCGGACTGATTCGGCCTGTAAAGAGAAGAGACTAACCTCTTGATGGAGACTCGTCCACAAGTCAACTACACTTCAAAACATTCGCTTATAGTCACGAGGAGACTGATTGCAAATATTAAATTCAATACAAAAAAAAAATATATTATTGGTAACAAAAATGCTATTCATGACTTGGTAAGAACGATTCTAGTTTTAAACTAGTATCAAACCATTACAGGAAACCTTACTCATAAAATTAAAACGCAACCGAATCGTATAATATTACGTAGACATTGCGTATTGTTGCTCACAGCGCTTTAAATACAAGATTTCGGAAAGTTTGTTCAATACATCTTTGGCTCGGTTGATTGATATTCACTTTTATTTTCGAGAATCATTGAGGTTGTAAGTTCAAATCTCGACTTGGTCGTTCCACAAATTTTTTTTTCAACTTTGATTGCAAGACAGTTTTATTACTGGCCGTTGATAACGTTCTAAATTCATACAAATATCCCATATTCCATACTAATGTAATATTATAAATGCGAAAGTCTCTGTCTGTCTGCTTGGTTTTCACGGCTAAATCGCCGGACAGATTTTGATAAAATTTGGCATGGAGATAGTTTTACTTTATTTTTTAAAAACCTACCCCTAAAGGGGTGAAAAGGGGGACGAAACTTAGTATGGGAAATTATTAACCTCTGAACCGATTAAGATATAATTTGGTACAGAGATACACCTTTTCTATGAAAAAAACATAGTTTTCTTTTTTATCAAAAATCTACCCCTAAAGGGGTGAAAAAGGCGATGAAACTTTATAGGGAGACTTGATAATGCTAAACCCTAACAATATGGCTATCAAATGAAATGGAATACGCAGGGGAAAGTTTCTGTATATGTGACGTCATCATAAATCCAATATGGCGGATGTTCCATAGCAGGAAATAACTTTTTAGTTCAACACCAGCAATATGGGTATCAAATGAAACGGAATACGCAGGGGAAGGTTTCTGTATACGTGACGTCATCATAAATCCAATATGGCGGATGTTCCTTAATAGGAAATAACTTTTTCGTTCAACACCAACAATATGGGTATCAAATGAAATGGAATACGCAGGGGAAGGTTTCTGTATATGTGACGTCAATATAAATTAAATATGGCGTATGTTCTAATAGAAAATAACTTTTTCAAGACCTCCAACTATATAGGTATCAAATGAAATGGAATACACAGGGGTTTCTGTACATTTGACGTCATCATAAATTCGGCATGGCGGATGCTCCGCAATAGAAAATAACTTATTTTAAGACCTTTAAGAAAATCAACAGAAAGCACATAGGTAGGGTGATTCTCCGAGTGACAAGCATAAACTTGTTCGTACGCCCTAACCGCGGTCGCCGCCGCTGCTGTGCTTCGACCTCCGATTATAACCTCCGATTTAAAAGTGTCGGAGCCGAAGTCGAAATCGGAAGTGTAATATCAATCGGATGTTCCGACTTTTCGGAATCGGAGTCGAACCTCCGTAACATTCCTAATATACATACGTCAACATATGTATATAGTATACATTCAGTCAAAAAAGTATCGGGAATGGATGATTTGTTTATGGTTCCAAATTCAATTTTTTTTTGTTTTTTTTTGTTGTTGTTAGATTGGCACAACTGTTTTCCATTTTGGCGCGGAGTTTGAGTTGCATCTGTTATTTATATTAAATACAGTGCTGTTTTTAGTTATATCATATCTAGTGTGTATTGCGAATTTCATAATGGATAAAAACATCGAACAAAGAGTTTGTCTTAAATTTTGTATCGCCAATGAAATTTCGTGTTCGGAGTCACTGAAAATGTTACAGAAGGCTTACGGTAAATCGACTTTATTAAAAACACGTGCTTATGAGTGGTACAAAGCGTTCAAAAGCGGTTGAGATGTGACGGAAGATTTGCCTCGCTCTGGTAGACTTTCCACGTCTGCAACTGAAGTTAACATCGCGAAAGTGAAGGAAATAGTGACTGAAAATCCTCATTCAAATTTGAGAGTAATAGCCGCCGAACTTTCTGTGTCTCACGAGTCGATCCGTACCATTTTAAATAATCACTAGTATGAAGTATGATATGAGTATGAAATATGTTGCCGCTCGGCTAGTTCCAACAAACAGACCTGAATTTTCACCAAAAACTCAATCGCATAAGAGTCGCTGAAGACATGCTAGAACGAGTCAATTCCGACCCAACATTCATAAAACGCGTTGTTACTGGTGACGAGACGTGGGTTTACGAGTTTGACATGCAAACTAGTCAACAAGCTTCGGAGTGGCGTCTTCCAACTTAACCGAAACCGAAAAAACCACGCCAAAGTCGATTAAAAGTCAAAGTCATGTTGACTGTTTTCTTTCATTATCGCGGTGTTGTGCACTCGGAATTCTTGCCGGAAGGTCAAACGGTAAATAAAGAATATATTTGAACGTTATGCGGCGTTTAAAAGAGCAAATTCGACGAAAAAAGCCAGATTTGTGGAAATAAAATTCTTGGATTTTGTACTACGATAATGCGCCTTCGCACAAGGCCATCATTGTGAACGAATTTTTGACCAAAAACTCAACAAATACCATCAAGCAACCACCTTATTTACCAGATATGGCTCCAGCCGACTTCTTTCTTTTTCCTAAACTCAAATTACCTCTTCGTGGCACCCGTTTTCATTCGGTAGAAGACATAAAGGAGAATTCGCGGCGAGAACTGAACTCAATTCGGGAAAAAGCGCTTAAAAACGTTTTGATAATTGAATTATTGGCGTTGGTGTAAGTGTATCGTTTCTGAAGGAGCATACTTTGAAGGTGATAAAATAAATTTGGATGAATAACTAACATTTTGTGTCTTATTGATCTTTTCCCGGTACTTTCTTGACAGAGTAGTATATTTCTGTCATACAAATATATAATAAAATTAATTATTAAATAATAAAATAAATAATATATAAATAAAATTAATTAAATATATAAAATATAATAAAACCATAATTAGTGTTGTATTCACCTGTAATTAATGATGGGTAGTTTTCTGAGATTTTCAAAACATGGAAATAATTCAAGACAAATTTGGGAAAAATTTCAAAAATGGGAAAATATCCGGAAAAAAATTGAAAATGTTTATTTTATTTTAATGTTTATTTTATTATAAAATCCGGTATCCGGTCGGATACTTACTTATTATTCGATATCCAGCCGAAAAGTAAATTTATGCCGGATAGGCCGGACATCGGATAGTCACCGGATATCCGTTCTGCGAAATGTTCGAAGAACAACTACGGTTAAAAACTAGGAACTAATGTAATTTAGTTCGTGCATTCTTAGTACCTGTGTGTTCGGAAATAAATTCTAAACTCTTAATAAACATTTAATTACCCATAGTTCCTAAGGGTAACAATAAGCTTACTACCTACTGTGAGACTTCGTATTGAAATTCGTATTGAAATAGTATGCACCTTTACATATAATGCCTTTTGATCGGATGCTAATCAGCCAATCTCGTTAATACTTGCAAAATATCCAATATCAGCCTACGCACTATTTTCATTAGTTAGAACATACTTTCATAAGTGCTCAACTTTCTTGGCCGAGTAAACTTTTACGAAACAGGCTGAAACCTGAAAAAGCAACAAATATTCTTCTTCTAAGTTTATTAAATATAACGCACTAATTCTTTTTTCTACTAAAAATTTGATTATGAAAAACAGATTACGCACAATTCCAATCTTTTTCATTTATTCGTTAGTAACTAAATTAAGGTTTTAGGAACGGTAGGGGTCGTATAGATCAGATTTTCTCTCTCCGCGATTTCGTGGGGAAGTTACTGGCCATAGGTCAGAAAGTTTTCTGCGCTTTCGTGGATCTTGAAAAAGCAATCGATAGCGTAGTGCGAAAGAATTTTTAGTCTTCTGCCTGAATATGGCGTCGACGGCCCCTTGCTGCAGACTGTGAGGTCATTATATCGGGTCCACAGAGCCTGTGTAAGGATAGATGGTGACATGTCGCCCATGTAGACAGGGCTGCGTGATGTCTGCTTGGCTATTCGTGCTGTATTTGGTCACTTGCCTCTAGACATAGAAAGTTAGTATGAGTGGTAAGTATGATATGTGATTGTACAGTGGTAAACTGCCTTTTGTACGCTGACGATGCTGTGCTTATAGCACCATCAGAAGCGGAGTTGCAGACACATGTTATTACGTGCATGAAAGAAGACTGAAGTGAAAGGATCGAATATGAATGTGAACAAAACTAAGGTTTTTGTGTTAGAACGGGAAAATGTACAAAGTGTGAAATATGGGTAAATGGAAAATGTCTAGACAAGTGAACGAAATTTGTATATCTGGGGAGTGCATTTCGAGGGATGGAAGATGTGAGTTGTATGTGGAGAGACGGGTAGCCGCTGGCAATGAAGTCAATGGTGCTCTGTCCGCATTAGTAGGCAGTGTGAATATATCTAATTAAGCCAAAATGGCCATACACAATGCAGTGTTGCTTCCAACTTTATTGTACGGTGTGAGGCCTGGATATGCCCGAAATCGAGTGAAAGTAAGATAAACGCAATATAAATGCGATCTCTTAGATATATGTGCGGTGTTACCCTTGCGGACAAAATAAGCAATGAAGAGATACGCAGTGACAGAGTTGCACGACAGTCTTATTGTAAAAATGAAGAAAGGAATGCTTAGATGGTAAGAACACATAGAAAGAATGAGTAATGAAATACTGACGAAGAAAATCTACAGAGCGAAAGCGAGTGGTAAAAGAAGCCAAGGTAGGCCTAGGCCGACTTATGAAGATCATATAGCCAGAGTATTAGCCGACGGAAATGTCAAAAGCACTCGTATTCCTAGGCGAAAATGTGTGAGGAGAATGATGAGATTTGAGGAAGCGAAAGAAGTATGTAAGTAACACGACGCTTGGCGCTCCGGCCTCTGACTACCCTAGGGATACAGCGGGAAGATATGTATGTAACTAAATTAAGTTATTTCTTAAAAATAAGACATGAAAGAAACATGAAAATATCCGCATACGATTTCAAAATCCACATTCGCGATATCCCTGGTAAGAATTTAATCATCCCACATGACTACTGAGTGATTAATTATTATTTATTATCAAACACAAAATAGTTGAACATATTGTTTATTTTTAAATGCGAGTACTATATTCAGACATCTATGTAAGTAGGATAATACAATTTAAATGAACGATTATTACGGTCTAGTATAAACGAATGCAAGTGTTTAATTGTAACTAAAATTTTAAATGCTAAAATGTATCCTTATGTTAAAAAAAAGTATTCTGCGGTGTAAAGAGATAACCACGAGAAAACAATTGCTCAATGTACAAAAAATTCGTTAATAAAGTTATTTAAAAAATAATGACATTTAAAGTAGAGTCACAGTTAGAGTACTTTACTGGTAGTTCAATTGTAGAGCTAGGCATATTATAGCTTCGATAATCTTTATAATTGCTTTTGCATTATTTATTGAGTTTTATGTACTTATGTAGGTACTGTATTGTCTAATTTATTTTACCAATATTGCATAATGACGCGAAACAGTTTACTTCGTAGCCTACGCTTGTTATTGTAACAAATGAAGCAATAGGAAAGGATCTACATAATGTACCTATAGCTACTCTCAAGTCCTTATAGGAATACCAGCTTAAAATAAAGATGTATCTAATGGATGTTCATTGTTCATGCATAACTGAAATAGATGTTCTATATAAGAAGTGTAGGTATTTACATCATATTCTAAAATATTGTGAGTCACTTCTTCAAATAACTACAGAAGTAGGTACGTACATCAATCAAATTGCTTCATCCACCACATCCTGCAGAGTCGAAGACAGTTCGAACATTGATGGACCGGTTGGAAGTTAAATAAGGCAAAAAAAAATTACATTCGTCTCGCAGCATTGAGGGACGGCGGCGACGGGACGGGAAGAAGACATTGAATCTGTCATCTGGCGGTACCGCGTTCTCGTACCATTGAACAACTTAATCGGAGGCGCGCGCGCGGCCCGGTCGAACGTACTGTGTCGCTATCGTTGTACTGTTTGAATGAATAAAACATAAACATACAATACATACCTTTTGTGACTGCAGTTCTTTTATAAACTCAATAAAACTGTGCCCAACAAAGTTGTTATTCAAAAATAAACTGTGATGTTTCGTGACGTTGGAACTCAAGTGATATTTTTGTGGAAGATCATAAAAGTTACAGAAAATTAAAAGTTGTAAACTTTCGAGGTAATACAAGCCATGTGACTACGTGAACGAAGTAGTAAAACAGTTGTACGTATAGGTATTACATTGTTTTTTATTTTTTCTAATTATTTAATTTTTTATTTATTGCATTTCAGTTAGAAATCCGTCTTATATATTTTAAATTTTATAGGAATTTTATTAATTAAAAATATTGAATAAAATTTGTAAATACATACTAGAGTAGGTACATACTACTTTTACCATAAATATAACGTTACAAAGTTTATAAAAATATTGCTATAAACTCTATTAATGAAAAAATATCGATATCTGAATAATAAAAATACAAATTCATTACATTTCGGTAATAGGTACTATTTTTTAAATATCCGTTGTAGATTATAAATTATTTATATAAATATTATCCCGTTGTAGTGTATTTATATATAAATATGATTCCGTTGTAGATTATAATTTGTAGAATAAACTAATCGGATAAGAAAATGGTTACTGAAATCTATTTCAATTACTATTTTTATTTGAACAACTTCAGCTAACTCTACAGACAGATATTTCCAAGAAAACGCGAAGGTCATTCGGATGCACTGTTTTCTCCGACAATGAACGTCGAGATAAACTGTAGTTTGTGAAGGTTTAATAGCATTTCCCGTTCTACATTTATTTAAAACTAAATTAATAAATTAAATAAATACAAATAGCATAACCATGGAGAAGCATAGAATTGATTTGATTGGGCAAGTAGTACTACAAACTACGGATTTGTTTACGCTTTTCCCGTGTCCTTAGCTGTATTCAAAACGTGAACAGAAATAATGAGATCGGTTATTAACTGGCTGACGTAAATATATGTGTAAGTGCTGAGTGACATAAGAGAATATAATTGCAATTTAACGACACTGACGGTAGGTATCTATGTAGATACTTAAATAGGTATATGTATAGAAGCGAAACGTGTAAAATAAATACATTGTTGTTTACAGGGATTGCAAAAATAATATTAATTTTTGTATTTAAATTTACTTCTTAAATGAGGAAAACAAAATAAATAGTTACCTACTTACGTAATATGTTCTAATTTCAGTACGTGATTAAGTATCTAAGAATTTTCTTTTGGGAATTAACTTGCTTTTTACAAGGTTAAGTCGAAATAACTAGGACGATGTAATCGTCCTAGCGAAATAAGCATTAGTTTGATTATTTAATCGAAGGATATCCAAATTTATCAGATTCCAATTAGACGTAGTTGTCTGTTTCTGATTGACAGAGTCTTCCTGGATTTGCATATACGACTACTATAACATTCCGAGCGTGTCTGACGTCTTACCTAGCTCTGAACGCACGTAGCATACAACTGTAGTCATTGGCGCCAACTGATTTATGGCACCACCTTGCTCATTATAATTTTGTTGTACTTATTTATGTTTAATTTACATATTTACCTGAATTTGAAAAATTCTTTCCTACGGTCGTGTCGATCAACAAGCTTGTTTATCAACATTTAATGTAAAAAAGTGATGATAACTGTTTAACAGAGCCAAAGCCTTTTGTGAAGTCAAGGGTTAATATGTCGGGATAAGGGTAATCAAGTAGGAATTGATAAGTACTATACCATACAAACTCCGTAAGGGTTGCGATCAGATATGTCTTTTATGCTCTGTTGCGATCCTACGTTCAACAATCGGATGTACACAATATAGGAGTAAGAGTAAGCCTGATGAAGTGTGTACAGTTAGCTCAATTGATATTTGATATTAGTTTGGGTAGAGAGTAGTATATTCCTTAGTTTTAATAGTAGAATTCAATAATAGTAGTCGCAAAAGAATTCTAGAAATTCAACAGTTCAGAAGTTTCAGCTATTACAATTTGATCGGTTTGTTCGAATAAGATTTTCATGATTACTTCTTATTTTGTATGCGCAGAATACATTTGTCTGAAAGTCTAAGGAAACAATAACGAAAAGTTACCTTAAACCATTCTCGGTTTAAAACACTGTATTTACTTTAATGACCGAAACATTTTGCGAGACAGTTCGTTGTAAAACTGTTGAGCGGAAAATTATGTAAATTCAAATTTATAACAAAACAGTGAATTCATTACGAGTGTTTAGTATGCTGAATACAATTTTTTTACTATTTGTTCTTCTAGGAGATTAAGTATGTATGGGATTATTAAGTACGCATAGTAAACATTTAAGGAAATGAGATAAGTCAGTAGCATCCGATGTCTCTAAGCTACACATGTTTACTTACGTATCTAATTAACTGCGTTCAAGGATATTATGTTACATGACGTGCTCTATCTACGGGATTAATGCTTACTTTTCTTCTCATGATGAGACATTGTTTGTTTAACTTTTAAACGATTCGATAGCGTCGTAATGTGACACAAGAGTTGTACTAAAACATAGGAACTTGCGTTTTTAAATTATAATTATTTATAAATCTCAATAAATAAGTTTTTTGAGATATGGTTAGCCTGTTGCGAGATTCAATAATATTAAAGAATGCAAATTGGTAAATGGTAACACTAGGTATGTACTTCGTGAACATTTAACATCATTAATTTCACTGAAAAAGCAAAGTAACTGGAAGAATCTATTTATACTTAGAAGTAGTCATGTATCTACCATCTATATATATTTTGTTTATACTTATACATATATATAATATGTTATATCTTACTTAAATTCATTGCCGGATTCGTATTTTCAAAGCATTGAATTTCAGAATAGGAGAAGATCAATAAGACCTAATTAGTGCCCCAAAATAAAGAAAAATTGTATTGGAAAAATAAACTGTCTGACCAGTGAATAAATAACATAACAGTATCGTAAGAAAAAAATATGATGCAGTATTTTTCTATATACACACACACATATTATAAAATAGGATATATACATATCCTTACACTGTATCCCTAATGGGGTATAGTCGGAAAGGATGGGGTGTCAAGTATTGCGGTTCTTACATACATAAGTATGTTTATGTATTTTATAGCACGCTTTTATATACATGATTCAAAATTATACATTTTGTACAAACATTTCATCGTGTTTTATGTAGATCCAAAGAGCACACACAAGAAGCATTTTTTAAAGTTCTTGTCGCTGTACACTACCGTAAACTTAAAAATGAAGTAGCTTCTTCCTTGTGCTTATACGGCTCATAGTTACTTAAATGTGTAAAAAATGTAGGTGTAACTACTCTGTTAAGAAAGTACCGGGAAATGATCAATAATATACGAAATGTTAGTTATTCATCCAAATTTATTTTATCAACTTCAAAGTATGCTCCTTCAGAAACGATACACTTACGCCAACGAATAGTCCCATCATCAAAACATTTTTTAAACGTTTTTTCCGGAATTGAATTCAGTGCTCGCCGCGAATTCTCCTTTATGTCTTCTACCGAATGAAAACGGGTGCCACGAAGTGGTAATTTGAATTTAGGAAAAAGAAAGAAGTCGGCTGGAGCCATATCGAGTGAATAAGGTGGTTGCTCGATGGTATTTGTTGAGTTTTTGGTCAAAAATTCGTTCACTATGATGGCCTTGCGCGAAGGCAGATTATCGTGGTGCAAAATCCAAAAATTTTCTTGCCACAAATCTGGCCTTTTTCGTCAAATTTGCTCTCTTAAACGTCGCATAACGCGCAAATAATATTCTTTATTTATCGTTTACCGCAACTCTAACTCCGCGCCAAAATGGAAAACAATTGTGCCAATCTAATAACAAAAAAAAAAAAATAAAAAATTGAATTTGGAACCATAAACAAATCATCCATTCCGGATACTTTCTTGACTGAATGCAAGTTTGAAACAAAATTTTTTTTTTTAATATTTTTCCTTACAATGCTATTTTGTTATCAGGTAAGTACTCTGCGTATAGAAAATGTATACAATACAATCAATAGTAATACAATCACGTTTTTCCCATGTAATTTTACTTTATTTTGGAGCGGAAATTAGTCCTTACAGGTATTAGGCCTTATCTTTTTCAAACGTATTATAAAATAGGATTTTGTTAATGTTTATTATCAATTTTAAACAGGTATAATGTGTACGTACGTATAATTTAGTGGACATACTTAATTCGGTAAGAAAAAGCAGCACAGCGAAAAATGTTTATAAGGTTGACACCTTATAACCTTATAAGTCATAATATACAAATATACACACATATATAATAATACACGAATACGAAAACTGCTCTTGCATTTTACGACTGTTTCATCAAATGCTGCCAAAATATAATTGTTTGCGATTTGCCTGTTGCCGATGTTTTGATTTTAGTCACGTGTACCATTTAGCTCTTTCCTGTGTGTAGAATTACCTGACTTTATTTTTATAAAGAAATTCACGATATGTTATAAGATAGCAAGTCGTTATTAGAACTAGCAAAAGTATAAAGAGTATAAACATAGATGTCAAAGAATAACAAATGACCGGAGTGATGCAGCTGCACACCACATGTCCCAAATTTGTCTACCGAGACGTTTTGGTGATTTATGATCACGCTTAACTTTGCCTGTCATGTGCATAGGGAACAAAGATGTTAAAAATTTCGATAAGCAGATAATTCCATAGAGACATTGCTTTTTGCTCATGTAATTTATATTTGACCTTAAAAACATTGTAATTTAAGTAGGCGAGAGAATTTTCATGTATGGAGCTTTCTGTTTAAGGCGACGCATTGATAAACAATAATTTAATCCCAAATTGACCTTCGGGTCTATGCAAAAGCGCGCGCTAGCTTACGAAAAATACGATTAAGTAGTTATTTTCGATTATTTTAAAAACTATAATTAATTTTAATAAATCCAACTGTCATTTTGAAGAATATCTTTAGATTAAAATTATACAGAAAATTTAGAAACATAAAACGGTCCCGTTACTCCTAAAAATGTAAATCTCTGTTTTAAAAGGTTTCTTTAATAAAATTTGTGTTATAATTTATGAAAGTTCAAATCAAGTCAGTGAAGTAAAGAATCAGGTTACCAAATATCACTTTCATACATTTTATAGACACTTAGAAAAATTGAGATCCCAAAATTTGCAATGCGTCGCCTTAAGTACTTACACAATGAATACTTAAGTAGTGTAATAGACACTATATTACGTTTCGATTGGATGCGTAAGTTGTCAATTACAAAGAAGCGCTATAGAAAAAAGATAGCTAGCTACCTGCGGTCCTTTTGTTTTTTTTTTTATTTGCACCTCACTACTGTATTTTAGTAGAAAAGGCTGAGAAATATAATTATATATAAGTAAGTATGTTGGGGATACGGCGTGAAGATATGTTATGTAAGTAAGTACCGAATAGTTGTCCATCTGATTTATAATTAACGTTATAGAGAAAGATCTTGAATCTTGACATGTTTTTGGATATAATTATTATTATTATTAATTTGGATAAATTTTAAAAACTCATGCTGAAATAATGTCCTCTGAACTTCTTAATACATACATATCTTCACGCTGTATCCCTAACGGGGTAATCAGAGAGGACGAAGCGCAAAGCTTTGCGGCCCTGTCATACTTCTTTCGCCTCTTCAAATCTCATCATTCTCTTAACACTTTTTCGCCTAGGTATGCGTGTGTTTTTGACATTTCCACCAACTAACACTTTGGCTATTTGATGTTCGTAAGTCAGCCTTGGTCTTCTTGGCTTCTGCTACCACTCACTTCGCTCTGTAGATTTTCTTCGTCAGTCTTTCATCACTCACCTTTTTAATTATAAATACTATGATGTATTGTGCTTATTTTGATGCGGGACGCCATATTTGTCGATACACTTGTAGTTTTCTCATGTCCCGGCGACTTCCAGGTCAATGGGTGCTGCAGCCCTCACTGCCGAGAACTCGAAGCGGCCTATCTAAAGTATGCAACTTTCCCCAAGGGTTTCATATTTAATGCAGTCGAAACTTTGGAACCTCGGAGCTCCGTAGCCCACCGACTGATTTCAAAAATCATTTGTAAGCGACTGATCGGAGCTTCGGGAGACCGTCGGGCAGGCAGTTTCTTCCGCAGACGAATTAGCTTATAGCTATTCAAAAAGGTAACGCTGCCAGTCTGCTAGGCGACGTAAGCAACTTATTAAACGGCCATTATGAGGAAGTCTACAAGTTGATACTTAGTTTTAAGATGATTAATATTTAATGTTTAGATATTTACAGCTTTGTAACTATTACTACATTTAAAATTGTGCTATATTTCAAATTAGAACTAATTGTAAGTACATACATTTTAAATCAAATTGACAGGGAAAAAAAAAGCTCAAAAGACAGGTCAGACAAAGAGAGAGCAGTAAAAGTCGAGTATAGAGATCTGAGATAGATAGAACATAGAGACTATAATAGAAATTAAAATAGAACTAACGAAGAAAATCTACAGAGCGAAAGAGAGTGGTAAAAGAAGCCAAGGAAGACCAAGGCTGAGTTATGAAGATCAAATAGCCAGAGTGTTAGCCGGCGGAAATCTCAAAAGCATTCGCATACCTAGGCGAAAATGTGTGAGGAGAATGATGAGATTTGAGGAAGCGAAAGATGTATATAAATAGCGCGACGCTTAGCGCTCCGTCCTCTCTGACTACCACGTTAAGGATACAGCGTGAAGATATGTATGTATAATAGAAATTCTTCTATTCATACTACGTAACACGAAACTCGTGTGAAATCCAGGCCAAATCTTTAAGAGCCCGCATTCTCGCATGCTCTTATCTTGAAGTGCACTGAAAAGGCACTCAATTTAATTTTAAAATGACAGCTCACTTTAACCTAATATCTTTTGAAGTTTCAATGCAGATCATGGAGCACTATGCAGATACGGGCAGACACACTCAGATACCTATATATGTTTTATAATATTTACATAATTAGGTTTGTTTCAGGAATGAATTTTTTCCTCGTTTTAACTCAATTTGGTTAAGATAAAAATGTTATGTACTTACCTATTGTACATATTTAATGTTATAGGAAACGTTTTACGGACGTTATCTGCTAACAGATTATTACAGGTGACTTTTAAATAAACACAATTATATACACACACACATTAATATTCAACATCATACAACAAGATATAATATATTGTAATAGAACAATCTGATTATTGGTAGCTATATATTGTCTGTAGACTATTGCAATTCAATTTATTCGTATTTATGTCACACAGCAGACACGAATAAATAAATATTCATCGTACGGTTCTTTGAAATCTAGGTGTATTTGGGTGTTGCAGGCAATATTTTATTCTCTACATGATCTGGTTCTTACAATTATATTAGTGTTGATGTAGTTTCTCAAGGGTTCTATCTATGGGATTTACAACTTTCATAATATTTTTTCATGTAACCTTTAAGTAAGGCCCCTGAAATTCGCGAAATTTTGATAAATCTAGGTGTCAATTTTGAAAATTTGACTTTAAATACTTACCCAACATGGCCTTTCTTTAATTCTATTATGATTTTTTTAAAATGTTAACTAGTGTAAAATTATATTCGGCTTATCACGGGTAGACATTTTTGAAAATAAAATACGGCCAAGTTACTCGCTGTTAATGTGGTTTTAGCAGGTGAGAGAATTTTTGAAATTGGTTGAGAAATTTTTGGGTTTATCCATTACATACAAACAAAATTTACATCTTTACAATATTAGTATACCTAGATATAGTTAAAGTAATTCAATATTGACACATAAAAATGATTGCATTATAAATGAATTAAGACGGCGACGTCACTTAATACACAAATATGAAGGACTCTTGACAAAGATTAGGATTCGTCATTCGATCAATATATCGCAAGTTCATCAATGAAGCACGCATACCTATGTTTACAGACTAAGGAGAAGATACCTAAGTTGGAATTGGTATGGATTATATATCAAATAACATAAAATAGAAGCTTCAGTCAAAGATTGCCTTGTGTCACGATAAACATTGAAAATTTTCACAAGAATTACATAATATCGACGTCTTCTGCAAACAGATTTTACAATACCTATGTATAAGATGTATAAAACATCTCTCGATGAACCTGTCATAGCGGCACTTAAAGAAGCAATTCTTATGACCATAATGTTGCCATTTGAGAATACAGTAAGTGTGGGTGGACACTGCCACGGAAATATATCTTCTTTATAAAATGCATCCTGAAAAGAATCTGCGCATAGCTTTAGAACATTTGAGAAAATGTGGTGCCATTTCTGCAAGGGATAAGCTTTTCAATAATCAAAGAAGATGGATGTGTAGGCTCAATTCGGAATTTACCTATGGTTTAGAAAATTGTCTTGATACAGAGTTCTCTCAAAAGTATATAGGGAAGCGCGGAAGTTAATTGTATATTCTGCGAATTGCAAACATGTGATGGATATTGGAACTATAGCTTCAGTAACTATTCCTGTTATCACAGGCTCGTTAAGTTCTATTATTCAAGAGGACCAGATGAAAGTGATTGATATAGAAATGAAGTACAAGTTGAAATCTGGAAGGAACAGTAGGATGGAAACAAGCGTAATGTGAGAAAATTCTGTGAATCATATAAGAAGCGCGATTATGAGACATTTCTGGAACCACTTAGCTAGGTATAAAGTATTTAGTAAGTTAATAAATTTATTATATTAACATACGAAATTAAATAATAATAATAATTCCAGTAAGATAATTCTTACCTGAATTTTATAATTTTGGCATTTGGTATTTGATAATTTTGGTGTCTTCAGTGTTTTATGTTTATTTACTTTTGCGTTGTGTATTTATTTATTTTCAATGTTTAATTCTCGTTTTTGAAGTAAATTTTACAATCATATTTAAATAGGTAATAGAACAATTAGAAATGTTTGCAAATAGAATCATTTGCAAACATTTTCATTGTGAGTACTTATTCTATGTATTACAAAGTTTACTGTATATCTTCAATAATAAGTGATAAATCTTCTTTTTTACAATTTTTACAAATGTGAACAATCTTCATGGAATTGAATAGTAAGTTTTTCGATCAACGGAGATGAAGATTAAGACAATAAAACAATTAAATCAGTACAAAAATAGAATAAAATAACATTGCCTTTCACGCGGTAGATAGACTGGTTCGACAAGTAATAACTATGTAACTTTCACCAAACTTAGTAGGTATAGGTACTTGCTTTCGATATTAAAATATATATAAAATATTCTAATAACAGCTTATTTGTTCGGGATAACTTAGAAAACTTACTACCCGCTATATCTTTGCTTTAATAATGTAATTTTATTATATAAAAGCCACAAAAAAATTAGTAATAGCGACCTGATTTTTAATGTAATTTTATAATGCTCAATCCTTGAAAAAGACAATTGTGTTTAAAGCGAGCAAGACAAAAGGCGAGATAACCTTGTTATTTATTTAACAGTTAAGTCCAATGTAAAATTACATTCTGTATTACATAACAAACATAAAATAATTTATATCAAAATTACAAGTAATTGCTAATTTGGTGATAAAGCCATAAAATAAGCCGCTGCCACTTGAAATTCTTACGATTAAAAGTGTCTCAAAATCTCAAGGCAATAGATGTAATTATTCTGGGTTTTGTGTACGCACAATGCAGGACGTTTATCAGTAAGGCGACGATAACCCTTATCTAAATCACATGTTTTCGTGTAATTATCACGCCCGCCGGTTGTTTCTCAATAGTTATTGTATACGGAATTGCGACATTACATCGTTAAAATGATGAATTACATTGGTTCGTGAAGTGATTTCATTCATTAAATTCGGTTTGTCTGCTTATGGCCGAAAGTTGTTTTTGTAACTACATAATTTAGTATTTTATATTAGTGGCTATGAACGTTATAAAAGATTGATATCACTGCGTTCTACATAAATGTATGTATTATATGACATATGTAACTTCAAATCATTTTCCATTCAGGGTGGATAGGACATGGTGCGATAAAAGTCACACTATAACGTCCTATCCATTTGACACTTCTAGCAATGAGTAATTGGGTTTATTGATTGCAAAGTGAATTTAGACTGTGCTAGCTATCGTGTCCTAAAATAAAGACCTTATTCCTTTTGGTCGACGCCGCACACATCAGTGTCGTATCAGTTCCGACGCGCGCCGATTCCGTACCGTTCAGTTTCGTAACGTGCTACTCCATGCGTTAGTACCGAACGATGGTGCGCCGATGATTACCGTGATTGCCAGCCATTTTAGACATCTACAGTATGCTTCGATATTCAAAAGCCCAGCGATTGATTTATTAGGTACCTATTAGTTGAAAACGATGTATCAATACTGGATCGTCCAATTTGGTTCCGTATTGTTCTTTATTATGTCCATATATCAGGCACTTAGGGTTATAAGGCCTGAACAATGATGGCAAAACTCGCAGCAAAACAGCCGCGACTCGTCAACCGATCTTCACCTTTATTGCTCCATGATAATGCAAGACCCCAGATCGCTTAAGAAACAGTTTTAACACTACAAGACCTACAGTTAGAAACCATCCGTCAAGCTCCCTACTCGCCCGACTTCGTCCCAACCTACTACCATTTTGCCCGTGATTTGGTAAATTTTTTGCACGTAAGAAAATTTTCTTCCTAGGAAGCAGTACAAAATGCCTTCACGCAGTTTGTAGAGTCTAGGTCCCCAGAGTTCTATCGCAAAGGTTTAAATGCTCTTCTGATTCGACGGCACAAATGTTCAGACAACAAGGGTAAATACTTTGATTAAATAAATTTATTTCATTCTACACAAAAATCGTTTATATTTTCAGTACGAAACGGCAATTTCATAGTTTAACCCTTAATATAACATGGATATGAAAGTTTAATTTTTTCTGAATAATATCATATTATTAGCAGTAGATAAGTAGGTATTGTGATATCATTCAGTTTTTAGCAATATTCTGGCGTTCAGTTTTTGTTTATAACGAAAAAATACGTAGGCTGTACGTAAACCTAAGTTTATGATTTTTCTATAATATACTTCTTAACAATTTATAAATAAATCTATCTAAAATTACGAAAATATCAGACAAAAAAAAAGAATAAATCCGTTTTTATAGCAACAACGAAATAATGGTTCAGTAGGTATAGTACAAAACAAAAACTTTTCCTAATGTTATACAAACGGGTGAAAAAAAAACTAATAAAATAAGCTTATATAGGATACTTTGCTTTTTCCAACAATCTAGGAAATAGTTTCGTAGGAAATAGTTTCGTAGAAAGATCTAAAATAAGCAAGCTAGTAAGCCAATGTCGCAAGCTTAGACAATATAATACGCCTCGGGACACGAGGTAGAAACGAAACAAAGTTAGTATTATTGTGCTGGTACTGGTACAAATTTGTTTGGTGATTTGACAAGTCGGCCAGAACAAGTGCTAGTTGGTAAAGCTGAAGCTACAATATAAGTCGGAGCTCACCTGCGAAATGAAGTCGCAACGATAATAATAGTAGGATTTCAACTGTGAAAGAAATTGAGAGGAATCTAAGCGGCTAAGCGAAAAAAAAGAGTTTGGAGCTCGTGTAGTGAGAAGTAGATGAACACCACTCACTTTCACTTACTGTTACCATTTTGGAGCTCAACGGTCTTGCTTGAAATGATTTTTGTGCCCATTCCCTAGCCTAGAGATCTGTCACTTTCAGTGGAAATAAGCTCCGAGGCACTTTCGCTTGTTCTCCTGCAGCAGTTTGTACTTTTGCAGCTCAGTGCTTATTTACATATTCATGAATAAACAGTAGTCTAGTAATGAAAGTTTTATAATGAGATCATTTATATTCAAGTCAACTTTGCCGGCCATTGACCACTCTCTAATCCACTAACCAACTCAAACAACTCATAAATCATTGCAAATAAGCAACTGATCGAATGTAAATTTATACCGAGTAATAAATCAAAGTATAACGGTTGTAGGAATCAGTTTGAGTATGTAAGCAGTATCTTCATAATGGTATTTGAAAAATTTTCGTATGTTACAGTGATATTACAAATGTCAGTGTAAATAAAAGTTGCAAAATAACCGCAAACGTCCTTTCTGACCACTTCTTGACTCCATTCCTCGTTAACCAATATTAAATGTGAAATAATGCTGTGTGAAATGTCTGAGTATGTTATATTATATTATTATAAAATTAGTATAAAATATACGTTTTTCATACCGTCGCAATGCCGTCGTTCGGTGTTATGAAAAAACGTTATCAGCTCTCCGACTGTAAATTCTTGTAATAATTACATACGTAAATACCTATACCTTGTTCAGTAATGTTACAATCATAAATTTTACAAATAACTCTACCTCGTGTCTCAGCAGCAACAGTGAGGCAAATCAGAGAAACTGACTCCCCTGTAGGTATATGACACATTTATTATGAGACTAGCTGTTGCTCCCGACTTCCGCGTCGAATTAAAAAGTAGCCTGTATCTTAGCTTAATCTATTTCCATTATAAATTTCATCAAAATCGGTCAAGCCGTTTAGGAGAAGAAGAATTACGAACACATGCATACTGTTACTTTATACATAATAAGAATATCAAGAAAGTTACTACTTTTAACAACTCAAACATTTTTTTCTTATATCACAAGTAGTTAATTTTTAATTTTCTACTGCAGATAAGCTTTTAATTCGACCATTCTAGTAACATTTTGCTTAGCATTTTTAACACGTTCACAGACAACACAGACACAGTTTATTTTGTGGTCCTGTAGGATAATTTTACACGGTGGCTGTAGACGTTGTGTCCTTGAACGTGTAATAGGCGAGCGGCGAATTTAAAATTATCTTTAAATGACGATAACTTTTTTCACTGACATCAAATTGCTAACGAAGCCAAGCCTAAATGTTGCTCCAAGCTGAGCTTAATCTACCCGTGAAAACCGTAAGAAAATCCGTTCAGAATTATCGGAGATTAGCGTGTACGTACAAACAGAAAAAAATTAAAAGAAGTGCTTTATTGTGTTTTGTTACTCATTTTAGTGCCCACACTCATTTTTTGATAAATTTATTCAATGTACAGACACACGGTTTCTACTGCTTTATGTATAGTTAGACAAGCTGATATGCTGCCATTTTGTTGGAAAACAGCAGTCTATGGTTGTATTGGTATTTTTGTTAAAATAATGTCTTATTTTATATAGGTATGTAACATGTATACTATACAAAGAAAAATTACATAAAAATATTCTCAACTGATCTACTTTAAGAATATTTTCCAAAGGATCTTTAAGGTATGCAGCGCACGTTCTCGGTGGCTGTTTGTCGGATCAGTTAGCGCTTAACGACACGCAATAATAGGTGCGCGTGAGTGGTATGTTTGTTTGAGCTGTTGGTTAGAACTGCGCAGGCGCGGGCTACCGTATCTTATTTTCACACAGACGTCGCTAAAATGTGTTCAACTATTTTTCCATTATCTTTTTTTTGTAATTACGCATAATATTTCGACTGATTTTAAGATTTCATATTAGTTCTAACATCAGTTTCTATGTAGCTACGAAATTGTGTAAATTCGTGTTAGTTAGTTGTAATATAGATGTCTTTGGTTGTAATTTAGAAGTGTTATATTTTCATATTTTTTATTGTTATATTTGAAAAGTATCTTCAAACTCGTTTTCTGTTGATACGGAAAGCAATTACTAGGGTATACTGTGCTTTTCACACCTACCCGCTAAACGTTTAGGAACGTATGTTGAGATGTCACAGACATTTTCGAAATTCAATTCATACTATTTAGACGTCTATTAGATAACTGTGACTATATTATTGAAAGTAGTAGGTTTCATTTTATCTCACGTTCGGGCGTCACGAATTGTACCTGTGATGACAGTTTCACTAAAATGTTGATGTTAGATTTTATCATCATCGTGCGCTGTTAAGCTTATGATGTATGGCTTTGGAAAACTGTAGTAAGTAGGTACCTATTTATTATTTGGAGAGCTATATTTATAAGTTAGGATTTACTTAAATATTGTGGAATTTAATTTTATTCTTAATAGTAAAACGACTTCATATTACTCTACGTAAATTTTTATTTCTATGAAAGATGAAATAAAAGCTTATGGAAAATGATTTCTATATTCTTAGATTTTTGCAAATCATCATTTAATTAAAATTATAATTTTAATTGAGCTATTCATGTGTGTGTGTTTATTTCTTAGTATATATTAAAAAATTAAACAGTTCATTAAATTTCATTTACACACAATGACACTAAAATGATCAAACCGAATAAAAAGCTTTTTCAGTATTAAATCCGTCGTCGGACTACCGTAGCTATTTAGTCCTTGTTTTTATACTGATAGTGACCAAATTCTAAAGAGAGAAATACAATTGTTATTGTAATATGACACTTGGAGCGTTGTGCCTGCGCACGAGTGGTAGTGGACATCTTACGTTGTCACTGTTTTTTTTGCATCGGGTACTCTATGGCGGGCGACGACCTTTGCCTGTGTATTTCTTCTGCTTTACTTGTAAAATTAGGGCTGTCAACATTGAATTATACACATAGATTGAATTTACACATAGATATTGTTGGCTGTTAGTATATATTGCGAGGTATAAAGTACATTGTGTATTTTATTAGCATAGTAAAATGCTTGATTACAATTGTGGTTACTAGGTATAGTATACGATAACATAGTATAGTAATATTACAATATTATAGCGGAAAAATATACAAACAATAACTGATATCTTACATCCCCTTCAGGATACACTCAGGATGCTCTCATCAAGGCGTAACAAAATCAGAACTTTGTTCGCTTTATCCATTTCTAGAAATGTTTAATTATTTGTGATCACAGATAGCACTTTGCACCCATAGTATATGTAGTAACAGGTTACTCGGCCATCTTTTATTAAATTATACAAAATTTGACAGACTTTTATGACCTGCGCGAGAAGATAAGCAGCTGACGCATTTCGTTTTTCTTCTTTAGACCACCATGGAAATGAAAAATAAACATTCTGTTATCGTGTTCTTTAAGATTATAATTCAGAGAGTCACCATGTCTCTTAACTCTTGTGTAGATTGTTTCGTGCCTATATTCAGTAATTTCCTGCTTCACAGTTATTACCTTCGAGTCAGTACTATAGTACATATATATGTAATCACTCCCAACACAAGTGTTTTCAACTACTTACTGGGAGGTCTCCACAAATATCTTGTAAAAAAACATTTTCAGAAATAAAGAATTATTATTATTATTATGATTATTATGTATTTATTACTAATGTATGGAGGTACATTAAGTATACCTCGTAAGTTTGTCTGCAATCTTTCGAAGATCTCAATATTACTGTTGAATGCTGTAGATACCGTATAACCAAAGGTTAATTATCAAGCTGATAATAAGCTAAAATTTAAATCTTATTCTGAAAGGTATTGCAAAACTATTAAATTAACTAAAAAAGTTCATTAAATGCAATGTGCTACTAATATATCAAAAGCTACGTGGAATATAATAAATAACATGAAAAATAGTTTGCCAAAAGAAAACAGTGCACAAATTAAAATTCTTAACGAATTCTCGGTTAATTGCAAAAGCTTTCAATGATTTTTTTATTGATCAAATAAAATCGCAATTGAATAAAAATATAAATACGTGTAATTTTCTCAACAATAAGTCAATGTTCTCAATGCCCACTATTCCATGTGATATAACTGAAATTATAAATAAGCTTAAAAATACAAACAGCACTGGTTATGATGGAATAAACACAAAAGCAGTGAAATTCGTGTCACCGCTTATAGCTCAAGTAATTAGTAATCACTAACTTATGTTTGGAAAGTGGAGTGTTTTGAAATTAAAAGTTACTGTAATTAAACCATTATTCAAAAGAGACGATAGAAAAATATAACAAATTACAGACCAATATTTTATTTACTATCAATATTTTCTAAAATTCAAGAAAAAGTAATTTATAAGAGATTATACTTTTATTTTGAAAATAATCTATTCACTGATGAACAAAAGGGATTCAGGAAAAATATGACAATAAATATGGCAGTATACGACTTTTTTTTATACAATTAGGACAAGAATGGACAAGAGATTACTGGAGTCAGCTCTCTATATGGACATGACTAAAGCTTGTAATTATGTTATTCATAATATATTATTACAAAAATTAAACTGCTATGGAGTTAGGGGCAATGTTAATGGTCTATTAAAATAATATATAGATAATTGAAATCAGATCACGTATATTAAACGCTATTGCAAAGAAACGGACTGAATTAACGTATACGTCAACCGAACGTATTTCTCAATATGGTGTGCCTCAGGGTAGCGTCTTGGGTCCATTACTATTTTATCACTTATAAATAACTTGCCGAAGTCAATAAAATATCCCGTGGTGTTATTTGCCGATGATAATACTGTGATATTTATAATAATAATTTGAATACGTTTGAAAATGAAATTAACGATTGTTTTGAAACAATTTACTGCCTGAAATCTAATAATCTCTAAATTAATTTTGATAAGACTAAAATAATGACTTTTAGACAACAACAAATTAGTTTAAGTTTTAATATTGACTATGGTGGTAAATGTGTAGATGAGATAAACGCGACAAATAATATGTAAATATTGATAAAACCTACAAAAAATAAACTAAAATTTCATGTGCACTTTATAAATTAAGTGAAATAGTAAATCGTTCGGCAATATTGACAGCTTACCACGGATATGTCGCTTTGATATTACGATACGGCATTATATTTTGGGATAATGCAAAAGGGAAAGAATGAGTATTCCGAGCACAAAAAAGATACATGAGATCGATTTGTCGAAGAGACGTATTACTCCATTGACGAATTCTTTAATGGTGATGTTTGAAAAACATTTTTTTTATATTGACATACGTATAATATTTTAATTGCAATGTAATGACTAAAATAATTAATAACATTTTAATTTCAATTTAATGACATAAATTAATTTCCATAATACATTCCAATTAATGACTATAATAATAACATTTAACATATTCGTCTAAGTTATTATTTTGTTGTTAATGTTTGTAACACTATGCATGAGGCGGAGCACAAAGGCTCTTATAGTATATTGTAACACTAACTAACACCACTGATAGACACTAATTGTGTCTCACAAAATGACTAAATGATTAAATGATTAAACAATAAAAAAAAATGTTAACGCTCTTGTTAACTTCTGTTAAACTTAACTTCCGTTAACTTTAGTCCTTTACATTGGTTGTTCGTTGGCATGTTGTTATTTTTTTTGTTGGAATTATGCGCCATGTCACACTCGTACGTCCGGCAAGTCGAATGATCCAAAATATATTATGCGAAGTGCGCGTGCGAGTGTGATGCATTTTAAACTTATTTATAGTAGGCATTGCGTGGGTGTGAACAGGACCACTGGAGTTGTTGAGAAGTTGTTGAGAATCTTTATGAAGGGCAACATACACCTAACGCAAAATTATAATTATCATCAATATAGCTTTTATTCATACAAATTTATTTCTTATATTATCACACTGAATACCCAGGAATACAACTCATACGTCGAAAATCATCTACAAGACTTCAAACATATGAGATCTCTACCAATGGACGACCTACATTAGCACACCAAAAGTAATGAACGAATTATTGAATAGAGTGACGCTCGCCGATATAAATTTCAAGCACAAGAAATTAACAGATGACACACCTAAACTTGTAGAGAAACGTGATCAGACGAGGGTAGATAATCAGACCAATACTCCGGAATACCGGGCTCTATTTAATGATATTTGCCAAAAGCTGAAAGAAGAATTGCATCAATAGCAGGAAGACAGAATTGCAAAGGCAATCGAAATGAGCACCAGCAATAGTGCATGCAGAATTATGTTTTTTTATATACAAAAGAGAGACAAACGAGCAAATGAGTCACTTGACGGAAAGTGATCACCGCGCCCATAGACACCCGCAACGTCCGGGAATCACGGGTGCGTTGCCGGCCTTTAAAGAAAGGAGGGGGATTGTGGAGATAGGCCACTGGCATTCTCACCGAACGAGACATAACAGGAATAGATGCTTTATTTCACGCCGATATTCTGTGAGAGGGTGGTATTTCACCGGGCAAGCCGCCCCAGTTCGTGCTGCAATGCAGCATGTTCTACTATACAAAAATATAATGGTAGAAAGGCGATTTTCCAGTAATTCGACGAAAAAGGCGATGTTATCACGAATAGAGAGCATCTGTTACAAGTGGCGAAAAATTTTTACGAGACACTATAAAAGTAAACTACCACTCTCTGGGACGCTGAGCGAGAGATGCAGGCCACCTGTTACTAATGTAGGTTCTGAGGAAATTCTTGACGTGTCTGTAGAAGAGATACAGTTAGCGCTGAGCCAAAAAAGATCTCCAGACCAAGATAACATCATACCCAAAATGTTGAAGCAAGGGTCATAGGTGCTATGGAGAGCTCTAGCACTGCTGTTTACAAACTGCATATTAAACCGCAAGGTACCTAAAGCTTGGCACAACGGAGTGATAATCCTGCTCCACAAGAAAGAAGACATTCGACAGCTGCATAACTATCGCCCAACTAGTCTCTTGTCCCATATTTATTAACTATTTACCAGTTATGAAAAATAGACTAGCTAATGAACTCGAAGATTACCAGTCATAATACCAGCATAAATGACCACTTGCAAACCTTAAAGACACTAATTGAAAAATGCTATGAGTACTGCAAGCGAATTATCATCACCTTCGTTGCCTATGAGAGAGCTATAGTAGCTGCTGATTTGAGAAAAGGTACATCCATGAAACATCTACAGCAGCATGGGACGTCGTCCATCTGTCTACATATCCTTACAGAGCCGTTCAAACTGGAACGAGGGGTGCAAAAAGGCGACACGATTGTGCCAAAATTGTTCAATGCCGCCCTCGAGAACATCTTCCGAGGACTTGATTGGAATGACAGAGGCATTATTATCTACGAAGAGAGACTGAATAACTTGAGGTTTGCGGATGATATCGCAGTGGTCGCAAATAGTGTTGAAGATATGCTTACTATGATTGGCGACTGGCAGAGTCAATCAGACAAAATAGGATTAAAAATGAATCAGTCAAAAACTAAGATCATGACAAACATCCCAGAGGCGAAAAATCACTGAGTTTAGGTGTCGTTGACCATTGTATTTACATGGGCCATAAACGCACCCTTGGCATGGATGACCAAGTGGCGGAAGCCGAAAGACGTATCGCACAAGCATGACCGGTCTTTGGAGCAATCAGCGCGATCCTCCAATCAAAAAAGATTCCCAGTCACCTAAAACAAAAGTGTTTAATTAGGGTGTCCTGCCAGTTTTCACGTATGGAGTGGAGACCGCAACTCTCACCGAAAGATCTACCGAGAAAATCTGAGTTACACAGAGGGCGATAGATAGTTGCCGGGAATAACGCTCATACATCATAAAAGGAATGACTGTATCAGGCAGAAGACGAAAGTTAGAGATGTGGTAGAGGAGATTGTGCGCCGGAAGCAAGGCAGGGCGCATTGCCAGTATGGATTGCGGTTGATGGAGGTAAAATACTTTGCCGTGGAGACTCCGCACTAACACCCGCGGAAGAGGTAGACAATCTAGAGATGGGTGGATGACATCTGACAACAGGCGGGCATAAACTGGATAAAAGTGACGAGAGATAGATAGGCGTGGAAAAAAGAAAGGAAAGAGAGGAGGCCCATATCCAAAGACGGGCGCATCAAGGGCTGATATAGATTAGAGATTCATACTACTTTATTGTTATCAATCTTAGAGCTAAATAAATTTGTATTTAATTGTTCATATTCCTATAATAGATTTATTTTTGTCTTATTTACCTATGCATTCCAGCCCAAAAGCAATATTGGTTAACTTTTAACAGTTAATTTTAACTTGTGTTAAATTTTCGAATATTTAACGCTTTAGCGATTATCGAAGTTAACTTTTTAAGTAATGATAAACGAAGTTAACTTTTTAATTAACGATTAACGAAGTAAACTTTTTAATTAACGAAGTTAACTTTTGGATTAACTGTGCCCACCTATGCCTATAACTGGATACCGTAACTTTTATACACTAGTAGTTTACTATTTACAAAGAGTCGTGCGTGTCCCCCAATAATCCGGTACGTACTTCGTAGTTTTGTGTCTAGAGCTATTTTTTCTTGACCGTATGTGATTCTGCTACGCCTTCTGTCTAAATACATGCCCAGGTACTTTGTGACGATCCTCTTGAGAAATCTCGTAGTTGTTACGTTTAATATGTGAACTATCTCTTTTGAGAGTAAACGAACATGCGAAGATTGTTTTGATTTACTTGAAATTCTCCAGGTTTTGAGCCAGTTTTCATTTTACCGAAGTGAGTTTGTAAATGTTTGGTCACTATACTTGGATTACTGTAAGAAGACAAAATAGTACCATCATCTCATAGAGTGTTGCAATTATGGTTTTATCTGCAGTTGGAAGATCAGCGATATACAACTATGTATAGAGGAATATATTTGGACCAGCTATACTAATAGCTGGTCCAAATATATTCCTCTGTGGAACACTAGAATTTATCCTTTATAGGTGTGATAAGTCATTACCAATCTTCACCTCAAAGCATCAATTTTTGAGGTAGAACTTACACTTACTTTACAATGAGGTAAAAAGAATGAGGAAGCAGCTTTTTAATCCTGTAAAGTAATTCTTCATGCCAAACCTTATTAATGGCTTGACTTGTGTCCAGTAAGGCAGCCGAACAGAACTCTTTCCTTTCTAGCGAACTACTTATAACATTAACAATACGATGTAGGTACTTGTTCCGTTGCACTATGGTTCTCCCTAAAGTCAAATTGGTGACTAACTATGATATATTTTAAGTATTCTGTCACCCTATTTACCATCATTCTCTCAAAGAGAATTCTGTTACCGGTTGAGTATTTCCGAATTTGTTGTTGAGAGTAGACTTATTGGTCTGTATGAGGTGGTCTCATGTGGAGATTTTCCAGGCTTGGGTATTACAATCACGCAATCGCGCAAACTTTCACTGACCTGGGAAGTATAAAAGTCGTTGGCAAACATCGAATATCTTAGCTAATGCCATAATATCCCTTTTTGGTAGTCGTTTAAAAGCGTCGCATCAACAGGGTCATATTCTGATGATTTTGCTTTTTAACAATCAAGGTTTTCATTGTTTTAAATATTTCACTTAATGTAATAGGTATGTATATTGTATACCTATACATCAGCCATTCCCAAAGTGGGCGATAACGCCCCCTTGTGGGCACTGCAGGCCTAAAGGGGGGCGGTAAGAGACCCAGAAAATAAATGGGGGCGTTGTGTAGAGGCCTGGGGGTGATTTGTAATTTCATTTAGCTAAGAGGCATCTTAGACAACGACTGCATGAGCTCGCGAGTCAGTAGACAAAATATGTTTGGTTAATACATAATAGGTGTAACAATTTTAGTGACGAATGGCGTAAAGTTATATATTTACCTATGTATATATGTTTTTGGAGTTAGTGATTACGTATGGTGTATAAGATTAATGTTATTACAATTACAATTCTCTATTAAATTTCAAGCAGTGAAAAATTGCAAGTTGTTGGAGTGATGTCATTTCGACATAGAAATAGATTCGACGAGTACGTATTATACATAGACCACAATTACACACGAGATCTAGCCGCCTTTTGGCAGTACCAAGAACATTTTTATATTAGACAGACCCCAACTGGATATGCTTTACTAAGTAAATGTTTTCCTTTTTACCTAAATATAAATACATATGCAAAATTGTTTTGATACATTAACACAATGGGTACGTGTTACCTTGTCTTCATTCATCGAATGATTCTAGCTTGGAATGTACTCGTCAAATTTTTTATGAATATTTTACATCTTATTATATCAAATGATGGCAACCTTAGCTCAATGTTACGGTAAACGTGTGCCAGCCAACTTACAGCGTGTAAGTTAGTAGCGAGTGACAAGTGGATGTGACGAGATTCTGTTTGTTTTTCAACGGACTTCTGAGAACACAACTCCAGGCTAGATGTCAGCCGTTGAGAGTGGACATTTGTTTTGAATTAAATAGACGATGTTATTATAAGGATTTGGGCCATTACAATAATATTTGGATGATCAGGTTTGGAAGTCTACACATGTCAGTTTGATGGTTACAGAGATGCACTTATAAATCGAATGAACTTGGTTCTATTTACGATTTATTGATACTTTAAACTGTGCTAATAGATTTCAAAGATATAGAGAGATAGTTACAAATGTATTACATGGTATCTTTTATCTGTATTAATAGCGATATACAGAGATGTATACTTAATTAATATGTACTTTGAAATCTCAACTAATAAGAAATTATTACTTACAATTTGTGTAACAACTTAATATATATTAGTCAAATAACGTTGCTCCTCAGTAATATAAGAGAATGTTCTAAAATATTATGTTATATTATACGAAAGTGCTCATAACAATATGTTATTCGAATTTTCTGTTAATTCACAAATGGTTAAGATTTTCCGCTGTATGTACTTATGTATTTTATGTAATTCGTAGCATTATTTTTTACTGTTAATTTCATTCGAAAGCAATTAAAAACGAGTTTTGAGTATTTGGTTGGTTTAAATATTGATTTAATGACATTCAATAATATTAAAATAATTTAACATTAATAATAAAAAAATATTTAGTGAAGCTCGAGAAATTGAATAGTCGACCCGTACTGTTGTTTTCCGTATTTTAAAATGCTTTTGCGATGTTATCTTTAGATCTTTTGATTTAAAGTAGTAGATGGTTTAAATAAATATTTACTGACGCTATTAAAGTAAATTATAATTTATTTTATTATTATTTAATGCCCTAGACATATAGCAAATTATTATTTCATGCCCTAGGAATATAGCATATTGTAATTTAATATACAGTTACAATTTACGATGTTGGTTTAGTTCTGAAATTCCCTCTAATAAACTTTCCGAAAAGTGAAATTAAAAATTTGCTTCTAGATAGATCTCTACTAATCTGTAATACATGGTAAAATCGTTTACAATTTTTACAGGTGATGTGGCTAGTAATCGCAATAGCAGCGTTGGCAGCGGCTGTGTCCGCAACGCCGTGCGAGGAGGCACGCATGCGCTGCGCGTACCGCAGTGGCTGTGGTGCCGCTCTCAACAACTACATGTTTCATTGCAAAGATCTCCTTACGGAACCAGCGACGTTCTGCCCTAAGAGGTGTGGATATGCGCTCATAGCGTTGACTTCCACTGAAGAGGGAAAAGAGTTGATGAATGTAAGTGAATTTTGAATATACGTATACTGTGTCCGACCAATGTAGATATAATTTAATATTATAGATTAAATAGGCTGACACTTGAAGCCACAGGGTTTTTGAGAGAAATACAACATATGTGGGCGTACAAGCAAAATGGGTCCAGTGGTCGGCATTTAGTTTCCGAGATGTACGCAGTTTTTGTAGTCGGATGAAAAAAATGGCATATCGCAATTTTAAATTATTCGTTAATGCTCAATTATCTACAAGTTTATATAGTAAATGACTTTATATGAACAAGTTGAAGTATGTTTTTTTTCAATCAAACTTTAAAAAGTCTTTTCTTAAAACAAGCTTTTTCAGTTTCAACTTTAAATGTCTGTTAAAAAAAATGTATGCCAGTTTTTGAATATTTTTTTAATCCTTATTATCAATTGACTGTTCTCAATTCTGAATCTAATCTGAACTCAATACCCCACTACTGGACTGGACCCTTTTTACGTGGACACATATAGTTTAAGTAACTTCTAAGATTTTTTAAATGTTCTTCATATATGTAGAAAATTGTGAGATTTATATCCCAATATAATCTATATAATACCTATTAAATTCAATGTAAAATCCTAGGACCAAGAAACAATAGATGGAGCCATAATAAGTCTTATCACCATGTGTCAAATGAATTTTTGCGTCTCTTTCTATCTCATTGAGTGTAACCATGAGTAAAACGATTAGCCATAGTAAGTATGGCAACCTCGTAGTGTCAGTGTAATTCGTGTCAGCTCATGACCGAATTGACGTACCTACGAAACTGAAATAATTACTATGAAAATGCTCGTAAATCGTAGATGTGTTTGGCTATTGGTATTCACACAAGAACTAAGAGAACACAACAACATTGACATTGATACATTGAAATCCGTAAAGTTTTTGCGTCACATTTTTCATTATTAACTTTCACTCAATGAGATAACTCCTGTATGGTAACGGAAAAGAGCAAATATCCTCAAAATACTCTAAAAACAATCTAGATCATGAACTTAACATCACTGGATTCCACGTTATTGACAATATAAGTCCGCTTGCCCAATTGAAATTTCCATGACGAGAAATTTAAATGGCCTCTTTTGACCTTTTGTCATAATCTAATTTTGTAACTTGTCAAATTCTCCATTCTATAAAATTAATATTAATTCTTATGAAATTCTGCATATTCATGTTTATGTCTATCGTATAATAAATAACAAAGTAAAAATATAAGAAAGTAAATTATTTCAAGTTATTATCATAGTTATATTTATGAAACAGACCCTACTACATCTATTTATGGTTATCATTTAATTTTAAATATTGAACAAGCAGAGCAAAGTGACTCGATGATCTAGTGGTAATGTGTACAACGTAAATATTATGTTCTTGTACAATCATAGAATTGGGCATATCATTACGAGTACATATCGGCGATTCGTGAAACGCCACTATTTTACGAAATGACCTATTGTCTAATCGCTAGATTATGATGTTGATCTTACTGCTAATGTTACCGTTGATCATGATCTCACTGGTCATATGTCGAGTGAATCGATGAAAGCAATACGTTTGTCGATATTACAAGCTAAATACTTACCACGTCGTTACTCGGCTGCGCATAACGTAAAACAGACGCATTTTACGGCGCGTGGCGCTGTCTGCGCGTTGTGCGCTTGGATTAAGCGTGTGGAAGATGACTACATCAACAAATGAAATATTGTACAAAATAATGAGAGTAATAAAGTAATTAAACAAGAAATAATGTACAAAATAATAGGAGGAATAAAGTAATTAAACAAGAAAATCATATTTAAATGAGGATATGAGCAGAAATTACAAGAGACACCATTCTTTTTTGTTTATTACCTCTTACAGAATAGATGTACTCGAACGATATAGCAGACATTAGTAGGCCATTTCGTAAAATGGTGGTATTTCACGAAAGGCGCAGGCACATGCTTATCTTCCCAATTCTACGATTGTACCAAGACAAATACATTATTACCACTGCATTATCCAATTACTACTGCTTACTTACTTGATATATATATATATATATATATGCTTTATTGCAAATCAGACGAGTTTTAAAACTAAAAATTCGAAATGTAAGAGGCTTAGAGAAATTTGGTGAAAGACATAGAGAAAAGCTTAGGAACAAACTGACAAAAATTACCTTACTGTATAGACTCAGGTGTTACTTTGCGGTGATCCACTTCATGTGATAAATTCCCAAAATCTTTAGCTATTTTCCGCTCAAACTTCAAAAACCACCAATCGACGTGTTTCGCCTCTCAACGAAGCATCCTCAGGATATACCAGAGACAGGATTCGGTCAGCTAACCAGCACCGAATCATTCGGCGCTGGTTAGCTGACCGAATCGAAGTCGAAATCGAATCAATCGAATCGAATCGAAATCGAAAAATGAACATGATTTGAGGATGGAAATACGTATACAGCAACTTGCCTGTCTCATTTAAGTTACTAAGGTAGTTATTCAGATATAAATCAATGTTTGTGTAATCTATTGTAACCTAAATTACTAAATGAGCGACGAAGTTGGATTACCTGCATTGTTTTCTGTGCGTGATTGTTACCATTGACTGTAGGTACGCAGATCGAACTATATTTGTATTTAACGTGTCTATTTTGGACAAGGACATTGTATCTTTGATGTATTCTTGACCGTCGGTTTCTTTGCGTTCGCGTTGTATAAATTATGTTATACATACTTTGTCTGCCTATATTAAATGTGAATAAGGTGTATAACATGTCGCTTTATGTATTAATATTTTTATATAGGTTCATTTCAAGTTGCTTGTCTAAAGAAAATTAGAGTACTAGTTCAATTTTAACACGTTAGTCTGTTATTCAGAGTCTAGAATTTTATAGTTGAATATCAGCAAATTCGATTACGAAGTTTTTGACTGTATTTTATGTGTAATGTAAGGTGACCAAATGTGGAATAGTAACCCTACTAGGATATATCAGTAGGTATTTCTCTAGAACGAAGTGTTCAATGGGCAATACAAAATAATGTTCTATTCACTCCTTCTAGTATCACCTCGAACCAAGAAGCATAATTTACGGAACTTTTGCTTTAAGACTGGCAACCCTGGCGCATGCTTGAGTGTAGCAGAGCAACACAGGGGAATCCCCGTGTTTATAGTAAAAGAAATTATATGCTTTACACGTTCCATTTCTATTATAAAATAATAATGAAATAATTAAAAAAAATACTGAAATTACCGGCATCTGCTGCCGAAATTTATCAATAATTTTGGTAAGTAGAAACGACGCCTTAAAAAAATTAGGTGAAAAGTAGGGGCCGTTCTGGACGTGCGGCATTGGGACAAACAATGCTGCAGTACATATATCTATATGTATATGTATAAATCTGGGACAATTTTCCTGGGGGACTCCAAGAAGGTGGAGGCCTTAAGCTATAACTTGTGTAGTATTATACGTAAATCCAGCACTGTATAAGAGCGTTATTTTTTAATTATGTTATCACCACAATGCTGCGGAGCAGCACGAGTTCTTTGGTTTTTCTTAAAAGATACGGGTCTATTTTAATTTTCCATATTTGGGGATCTATTCAAAAATTGCTGCCTATTTGTTGTTTTGGTTTTTTGCACAATTTTTATAATAGCAATTAATATTAAATACAAAGACTAAGCCTTGTGAAAATATATAACTAATTACAATTACCTACCACTAAACATTTTTATTTTGTGAGATTATAATAACAAATGTTTGACAAAAAACAAAATAGTTCCTATAATTATTATCAGTAATCGGAATCATGCGTGTGATTAATATCAAGAGTATGGATATGATCCAAAATTAATGAAGTAAAACAATAATTTTATTTGATTGTGTAGTAAAGGCTGTTAAATGTTTATTTTTGAGAAAATGTAGACTCCAAGAATCCTAATGATTGTTTTATTTACTTATTTTGGTATCCAATTTGGCGTCGTCAATTTTTGTAAGTGTAACATAGATTTTATAGAGAATGACTTTGTATGTAAGCATTAGAATCATCCTTTTTTAATTAATAAATTTTAATGCAATACTAATCAGACATATATTTTTAAAAACCAAAATAACAATTATATATTTCAATTATTAAACTACGTTATCAAAATTGGGCATTAAACCAAATTTCAAAATGAGCACTAAATATGGAACAGATACTCAAATATGAGCTACAGCCCATTTATTTATGAGAACTTAATTATCTTTTAAATAACGATAATAATGTTTATCTTGTAAGAGATCAAATCACTTTGGTGAATGTAAAAAATTAATTTACTTGAAAAATCACATATCCGAACGTCAAACTCTGGCCAGCCCAGTCATTATGTGCCCAGAATCCACACATCGAACATTTGATCTTCAGTATTTCTCGTGTTTCCGGAAAAAAGTCGTTGACAGAACATACACTCTGCATTTGCAGATTCAGGAGCTTTTCTCGCTATAATGGCATCTGATTCACTGTCGGAGTCAAAGTGAATAGTCATAGCCTATATTCAAAATTTATCATATCTAATCGTATTTTACAAGTTGTACATCAAACGTATATTCTACAAATCAAACATAGTAGTTATAGTATTTAGCCTTAATTTTTATCAATAAAATAACATACTTTTATGTATTTGACCAAATTTTTAACTGCAGCGTTACAACATAGTTATTCTACCTTACCGACAACTCGCACTGGACAAAAAATGAACTGATTGCGATGTTAGGGCAAAAGAATACGATAGAAGACAGTTGTTTATAGCGTCAATGAAATGTTACTTGCCCATATTAAATAAATAAAATTAATTAAAGCACTAGCCCACATTTAGTTACTTTCCTTTACTAAAGTACCGATTCCCGCGACATCCCGGGAATTTTAGGTCATATCCACACTTTTGACAGTAATCGCACGCACAATTCCGATCACTAATAATTATGCTCATTCTTGTAATGTAATGTTTAAAAGTATAATTAGTGTATTATAATTTATATTTATGTTCGTCTTCCATATGTTCGCACAATGTTCAATCGATTGTGTTGAAACTTTGGTAATTGTAGTGCGCGTGTTCGCGAAAGTCAGAATTAGTACGAACACCACACGCACGAAGTCGAAGGCGGTAAACAACTAGTTAATAAAGTTCTCGTAGTACAGCTACAATTAGAACTGACCATTTTTACTAGGAGAAACATTGGTACTTACAAAAAACATTGCATTAACAACAAAACGTAAAATTAACTCACTTGATTAAAAAGCAGAGTACAATTTATCTGGGGTTACAATACTTAACCACAATTTGATGACAATATGAAATGTCTACTGAATATTCATGAAATATGAAGAAATTGTCTGCGAACGCAAAGTTCAATATCATCAAAATTACTCATCATAATCATGAAGTTTACAGTGGCTTCTCAATTGCGGAATAGGCCAATATATTCAGATCTCTCGTTACGTTTTATTGGTGTCCTATTTATTTACTTTTTCAAGATGTTGTCTAGGACAGGGGAGGTCTTACTCTAATGGTTATATAGTAGTTGTGCGTATGCAGACACCCGCAATAAAATCTAATTTAGACGTTGTCGGTCAGATTTGTCGGACACGATGCAACGCTGCTGATCGAGGGTCGCGGTTGACGACCTTTCACGTACATAATTAAAATGTACACTACTAAGGAAAAAAATACAGTAAACCTACTTTCTCCTACTCATAAATTGATTTCATTCGACTAGGACAGTTTTACTGTTAGAATATAGTAGTCATGAATAAAGTGCAATATTGCGATTGTTTTTACTTTTAAGATATAATTTTTAAATACTTTTTAGAGATGTAAAGACATATCTAGGACGAATTGGTAACACTTGTAGAAGTAATATAGAAGATATTATTTCTTGATGATACATATAACGCTCAATATTTCTCAAAGGCCCAAGGAGATGCCCACAGAGGGATGGATAATGATTCATGTCAGATAAGTAGGTACTTAACCCTTACGAATCTTAATTCGTAGCAACGAATACCTATAAGAACTAGTATAATTACGATCTCATTACCAGTTTATTTACTTTCAATCTTAATATTCATAATTGTACAAACATCGGAAGGTGTCGACAGTTTAATAGTTGGAGGAGGGAAAACAGATCAAAAGAGTCTAAGCATTCATAGCACGAATCGAGTGATCGTTTAAAGTTCTGTATATTGTTAATTTAGTTGTTAATAGTAGCGTTTTACTGCTATGAGCTTGAATAAACATTTATATTTTAACAAGTTGAAATTGTAGTGAGAGTTGCAATTGAATAAATAATTCTACTAAGCACGATTACAAAATGCGATGGTAGGTACATAAAAGGCCATACCTCCCTGGTAGGTTCTCATTATGCCAAATGGCCGAAAACATTTATTACAAAACTTCACATTTTAAACTTGTTTGCATGTTACATTTTAACAATGACAATGCAATTTAAAAATTCATTTTAGTGTCGAACTTGATATTGCAAAATATTTTATTAAGCATCTAATCCTTGTATTTTTTAAAACATAATTTAATACGAACTAAAGTTGTTTGTTTTAAAATCGGTCAAATCCCGAATTATATTGTCGACGTGATTACTGTAGCACCATTCAGCAATGTGTATCAAAAGGCAGGGAAAAAGAACGGCCGCATTCAGCCTTGAGATTTGATGTCTTGATCGAGACCTACCGCAGCGTCGGTCGACTCTTGCGCAGGTGTTACCACGTCCACGAAAAAAATACGAGCGTAATACAGTTACCGTACCTTCATCAATTCGATATATCAAAGTTTATCCAGTAAATTGACCTTGAAATGATTTTTAAGTATGGTTGAATAAATTGCGAATACCGATTGGCCACGTATCATGTCTCGCGGACTCGTAACACAAACCACAACATTTTGTTTACAATTCCAAAGTATTTCATAATGTAAAACGACAAAGACAAAGAGATTTATTAATAAAATAGCTAGGGTTAATTTGTTTCAAAGACACAAAATGAAGTCACTACTAAAGGCTATTTAATTTCACAACAGAGGATTATGAAAACGGTATTTATTAATAACAATCGTATTTATTGAGATTCCAAAATACTACACATTTTGATAATACTCGGAATGTTTCTGGTGTCATAAAATATTTTTACGAGCATGAAACTTTATTATAATGCGATATGGAACGAGACGATTTATGATTTTCCCTGAAACTTTACGACATTAGGCATAAAATTGCATTTTTATGTGACGGCGAACCGCTTTCAATATTTTTTTTTTTTTACAGTGTCAGTGCGAAGATGAGTACTGTGAAGAAGCGAAAAGTAGAGTAGACGTGTGTCGACCACAAGTGTTAAAGGGAGCTGCTAATGCGACATCTTCGTGCTGGCTATCTCAACTAATCTGCCTCGCAGACGCTTCATGTTCAACAGCACTAGGGTACTATCACCAGTTTTGCCGATCCATGTACAAAGGCCGGAAATGTTCAAACAAGTGCCTAAATTCCATAGAGATTTTAAGGAAACAGGACAAAGCAGCAGCCTTAATGAATTGCAGATGTGGCGGAGACGAGGATTATGATTGCCCTAGAATGCAGAACAATCTTGCGCGACTCTGTTTCCACAAACATAAAAAGAATCACGATAGAGGAGAGAAACATCAGAAGGAACCACCGACTGAAGACGTTCAAGCTAAAGCAGCCACTTTGACAATAGTTTCGACATCACTAATTGTAATATCTATGTTTAGCATAGTCATGACGTGACACACGAAGTTTGTCGAGGTCTACCTACCTCATTTAGCGGAATAGGATTAATATTACGGACATATCTTAGTATGGTAAGATTCTATGTAAATATGTAAAAACAGTATTATATAGTTATGTTCAATGGTTTTTGTTTGTGAGGGAATGCAAGGGACAATATATGAATGAGATTTTGTTATGAGTTATAAATACCATAGATAGAGTCGGTGGTTCAGTTTTAAGGATATATTCGTGAATATACAACTGCGTTTAAAACATTGAAATAGTGCGTTGAAGCTTGCTGTGCTCGATACATCTCGTAGAACGCCCAGCCGCCTACGGGCGCAATCTCGCCCGTTGCTATAAATAAGCCGGCGCCGGTGGTCCAGTGACAAATGCTAGGTTGTTCCCGTTACGGCGACACGCCGATTGATATAGCTATCCTTGTATTAAGAACTGACAAACGGACGAATTTACACAATCACAACTTTCTCTATATCTGTCGTGGCTCTATCTTCAAAGCGTATTTTTGAGAGAAACACGAAATTGGTATGAGTGTCATCTGAACGAAGCGTTTAGCAATAGTTCATTAGGGGGAGACGAGGATGTGGATGTACTAATGATGGTCGAAGTTAATTTTGGTAAACGCGACACTAATCGTCTCACAGTGATGTAGGGCGTCTGTTAACGTTCTACAAATATGCGGAATGGGACGCCAGAACGCATTTCTCATTTCCATGTTTTTACCGACATCCGTTTGTTATAAATTCCTTTTGTCATCACAGCATAGTTTAAATATAAAGAAATAACATTAATTAGGGATCACGTATTTTGATTTAATTAAAGTAAAAAAAATGAAGTAGTAAGCATCTCATTAGGAACATGAAATATATGAGGGGGAACTTCTGGACTATTGTTATTTTTGAATAACACAAATATAATTTTCCGTGAACTATCTGTCGTGTTGAGTATCGTAGTTTCTCAGTAAAGCTTGTTGGACGTAATGAAGAGGTTAAAAACCGGTTCTGGACAAGCAGGCCGCCGTACGATTGCGCTCGCGCGAAGTTTATCAACCGAAACCAGAACGAATAGCTAAAATATTATTTAGCTACAATAACATTTAAGAGGAAAACATTGCTTTAATATAATTAAAATTTATTTATAAACCTAACTTTGGTATGTAATATAGACGAATATTATATATTATACATATATAATAAATACATAGGTACATATCCTAACGTTAATATTTGCAAACTAAAACTACACTTCATCTTAAATAATAGACTTCCTCAAAGTTGCCGCTTAGAAAGCTGTCATTGCTTAAGGTGCCCAGCAGACTGGCAACATTACCTTTTTGGATAGCCAAACTGATTTGTTGGCGGAAGAAGCTGCCAGCATGGCGCTTTCCGAAGCCCCGACCAGTCTCTATTATAATAAATTATAATACCTATATACAATTTTTATTGAGTTCGCAGAATCAGTTTGAATACAAAGTTATATTAATTTAGTGAATTTAGTGAAGATGATTTGCAGTTATAATTTCTGTGATTGTTTTGAACCTGAATGTCTTCCATTCATGTGGTTAACATGTCATACACACACTTGGAACATCTTTGGGTCCCTTTTCATCTTGCAAACAATCCAGAATCAAGTTGTCTTTATGCATTATGCAACGGACATAATGATATCGCAGAGGAATATTAATGAGATGATTTGTAAATGCCTTAAAAACAACTTACAGTGAGCGTAATAATCAGCACATGTTATGTATTTCATTTAAACACATACCTAAATAAATAAGGAAATTATAAAATGTATTATATAAATGTATTGAAAAGGAAAATATAATTACCTAAAGTTTTCATTAATTTTATTTAAAAATAGACAAAAAACTGAAGTTTTTAGAGTTACTTTCATACTACGAACCTACGAATATATCTAGTTTTATATCCTCTTACCGTATTAATAATTATAATAATGTCGAATTTTATTACATTTATCCTCTCATAATGAAATAGAGCTAGAAGAGGCTGGTATCCACATTTTTACGTATAGGTTTAAGATTTTGATAAAACGCAATAGGTAACTCTGTCTCGTATTCGATTCGATTTTCACGTCGTTTTAGGACGCAAACTTTTTAAATTCTCCGAAGTCGGGGTCTTTTTTTTCTTCCTGTCTTCATGGCATGGAGAACAGATTAGCACATTTGCCCATGTTGTATTAATAAGTAGAATCGTTATCGTAAAACTCCTCCAGTAAAGTGACAGTAGGCTTTACTGAAGTTTTATAGGACTTCTTGGAAGAGCGCGAGCTATACATGTTTATTTAGACCTACTCCATTCTTTTCACTTACACAGAACTTTAAAACACAAGATACTATCACTTTTGTACTTTAAAACTCCCAAAAATGTAAAAAATATAACATCTGAATAAAATCACGACATCATTTCTCTCGTTCCTGGCAAAAAGTCCAGTCTGTGTGTTATTGAGTGCTGCTTCAGTTCGTTGTGCGTACGTATCCGTAATACAAGCCTAGCTTTTAGACGGGGTTCAGATAATTTATTATTATCTCTGTAGTATTTATTATTATTATAAAAATATTATTTACACATCTAATTGTAAATTATTTTATGTTAATTGTACTTTTTATGTATTATTAATTGTGGACCAGTTATAATTTTAAAAATTTGTGTATGATTCAACTATGTTTGGTTTGGTTGTCTGGCTCGTGTGTGTGTTTGTGTTACTTGTGTCTGTATTTACTGTTATATTTGATATTTTTTAATGCCTGTATTGTTTATTAGAATTATTTAGAACTTAGCTTGTTAGAATTAATTTAATTATGTATATAAATTTGAGGAAATCCATTAACCACAGTTTACCAAAGTGAGATTATTAGAGCAGTAAATGAAGTTGTACATACATAAATAAATAATGCATGTATCGACAACCATTTTCATATTTTTTCGTTTAGCGATTCGTACAAAATAGTTTAGGCTAATAATAATTTATTATATTATGAAATACGATTTAATTTTACTGAAAATGTTTGTAAACATTGTTGCATTTGTTTCTTTTTTTTTGTGAAATCATTATAAGTAGGTACCTAATTCAATTGTATTTATTTTAAAATTTTAAAATAATGTAATAAAATTTTCTTGTTTTCTAAAAGTTGTTTTAATTGTGCAAAGCCCAGTTATTAATAAAATCGTGTACCTATGTATACATATTATTCTATTTATTCAGACTATTGTTTATTGAAACACTTTTTTCGATCTTGTGTAGGTACTAGGTTCGACTTTATACACGTTATTATATGCTTTATTTATTCCTATTGTATAAATTGATTGAACCTGTATAAAGGCAACAAAAAAATGGCCAAATCTTAAGTCGTATACGTCCGGGCCATTAGTTATCTATGGTCCATGCTGCCAACCTCAAAATATAGTTTGTTTCATTTTATTTAAAAAGTGTTTAATTTAATGAAATCCTAATATTTTGACTCCAATCTGCACTCTATTTTTAGTTCGTTTTTGTAATAAAGTTCCTCAGGAAGTTGCTCAATTAACGGAAAACCGATTTAAGATTTGTTGTAAAACGCAGAAGTACATTAATTAGACAATTATACTATAAAAAAAACGATTTTGTTGAAGACGAAACGTGCATTTACTGGTTTTTGAACATTGTATTTTAATAAACCTATTGAAAAATTATGTTGAAAAAATGATACTTGCCTGAATTTCTTGTCGGTTCTTCTTAGTGTCCAGATTTTCTTTTTGAACCGAACTAAAGTAGATTTGACGTTCATAAACACCTTGTAATTGAGTTTAATTGAACAAATTGATCTGACTTTCACTTTAACATTCAATTTACTAAAAGCATTTAATAACTAAATTAAACCGACTTCAAAAAACATTCAATGAAAAGTACGAAATAACTATCTTTCACTAATCAAAACTCAAGTACAAAAATAACTGTTCTACGGTACACATACTGATATGATTAAATTTCACAGTAACTGAAGTCGATGCCAAGCCTAATAACCTAATAGACTTTCTGTTGCTGCACATTGATTTGGCACCGACTTCAATTTTCATAAAGCTGTTTTAATTTTTTCGGTCGGTCGGTAGTCATTTTAATTTTTTTGGTAGGTCGGTAGTCAATTTAATTTTTTTATTAAACTGTTTTTATTTCTCTCTTTTGAGTGACCTAGAGTTAAATAAATATCTAGGGCAGGTCTGCAATTAACTTTTTTTTCTAATTCTGGAGCGCAATGACATACAAGAGAATACATACTACATAATACATACATACATATCTTCACGCCGTATCCCTAACGGGGAAGTCAGAGAGGATGGAGCGCCAAGCGCCGCGCTCCTTACATACTTCTTCGCTTCCTCAAATCTCATCATTCTCCTCACACATTTTCGCCTAGGTATGCGAGTGCTTTTGACATTTTCATCGGCTAACACTCTACCTATTTGATCTTCATAAGTCAGCCTTGGTCTTCGTTGGCTTCTTTTACCACTCACTCTCACTCTATAGATTTTCTTTGTCAGTTTTTCATCACTCATTACTTATCACACAGACATCACATCATCACTCTCACTCTATAGATTTTCTTCGTCATTCTTTCAATGTGCCCAAACCATCTTATCATTCCTTTCTTCATTTTTAAAATAACACTGTCGTGTAACCCTGTCGTACTGTGTATCTCTTCATTGCTTATTTTGTCTGCAAAAGTGACACCGCACATAAAATAACAATCAATATAAATAGATAAAACTTATAAGCAGTTCGCTTTATTTAGTGTAGTGTAAGTAATATATAGTCCACTCCAAGATTTATCTATAAATTCTTTTCAATGTTCATCAGCAACTATAAGATCATAAATTAATTTGACATCAAGTACAGCAAAGAAGGAACAGCAACTTCTGGTGGCAGACACATCAATTGCCTTACAAGTAACAATTTCCACTAAAAGAGTAGTGACAATTTCTCAAGTCATTTACGCTATATAACTTGGAAAAACAAATCAGCCACCCCATAAATTAAGTCTCAACCTCCTGCAAAAAAATCAAGAAACGACAGTCCGGGCTAATGTATTCACGCAATACATTAGCCCGGTCAGACACCAGCCAGTTCGGAGGTTGAGTTTCTATCTCCTGTAAAAATAGTAACAAGGAAGAAGGATGTACACACCTCTGCTTGGAATGTCGATCTCCAGTCATTCACAGGATATAGCATACCTCATAGGTTACCTCATAAATTGAGTTTCCATCTTCTCCAAAAAAAGCAAAAAAGCACTGTCCCGATAGCGAAGATCTTCCGAGTCGTTCATGCGACACAACAACCACCTCGCAAATCGGGTCTTCACTTCCTGCAATAAAAATAAGAAAAAGCTGTCTACATCTGGCTCCGCTAGCAGTGACGATCTCCCGAACCAGACATTGCCAAACATCGGCCAAAACAGACACATCGTCTACCTCACCAGTGGAATCGCAATTTAAAGCTAAAAAAATTTATGCTCTAGTTTATAAATGTTTAAGTGACCTAATAGGTTTTAACAATGAATCATGTAATATAACCAACAACAAAAATCCTAAAGCGTGTGTCGCATCAGATCCTTTAAGATCTCTATTTGTGACGACCTCTTTTTGTAATATAAGAAAGACTAAAATGAAATACTTTATTTTGAAGTATGTTCAATCACATTTACAATATTAAACATGCATCGAGTAGAAAATATTTGCCTTAAGAAGTAAACTTTACTAAAGAGTTTCGGGAGCACTGCATTGACAGAGGTGTGAAAGTGTGTAGTGGAACTATTTTCATAACGTGATTAAACAGTTCAGTTTACAAGAAGAACCAGCCTAAAAATATGTACAAAATGCAAAAGTTATGACATAGAACACACTATTAACCCAAACCATGGTAAAATTAGTCTTAATAATGATTATAGTTACACAATGACTATAGTTACATGTAACTATAGTCATTATTAAGACTAATTCTAGAAAGGATTCAAAGGTGATCGAAGAAGGTGTGCGAAATCTGAAAGAAAATAATCAGTTCACGCTATGCTTTGAAAACTTAATTTTATTATTATAAAATATAACCTATATTAGACAAGGATATTGTAGCATAATACACTTCTCATCAAAAAAATCGAAACACCCTTGAAGTTTAGTTTTGAACGAGTCTTATGAATTTTTTACGCTACAAGAAAAAAAAGAAATAGTGCCAGTTAATTGCGGATATTATAAAGCATCGATTAATAAACATTGATGTTTCAAATTAAAATTAAATTTCTTTAGCTAGCGTGTTTTGTTCAACAGGTATGGTTTTACCCTTTGAGAAGAATTTGTAAAATGTTAGAAACAAAGACGTAAGACAAAAAATGTTTAAAAAAAGTTTATTCAGTATCTCGTATTTCCTCCCCGGGCTCTAATGACTACTTCCATGCGGTTCCTCATGGAACGGATGAGAGTCAAAATCTTATGTAATTATTAGGGTTCCTACACTCAACACTCACGGTGTCCACACACTTAACCGGATGAGAAAAACGAGGTTTTGTCATTTGACTCACAGGATTTCACGCTGTTCATAAATTGTATCCATTTTCCCGAACAATGTGAAATTTTTAAAATCGGTTCTGTGGTTCTAGAGATTACGCCCAACATACAAACAAACACACAATTGTACCTCTTTAGTTAGAGTTTAGTAGACGTAGAAATACTTCTACTTAGAAAATGAAAATGTAGTCTAATCGATACAGATTTTATAATCTATTATATTACGTATATACTCGTATGAAAATCTAGTCTAATCTATACAGATTTTATAGTCTAATTTATACAGATTTTAGATTAGATTTTAATTTTCTAATCATTAGAAGGAACCGGCTATACTTTACCAGTGTGGATTGACAGAGACAGTGGCGTAACAATAGGGTGGCATAGCGAACGAAATGCCACGGGCCCCCGGTCAGAAGGAGCACGACCCGAGAGGGCCTTGAGCACGGGAGGATCCTGACATTTATTCTTATAAAATTTTATATAACATGTTTTTGTTTTCAATTAATACAAGTTACCTTCTAAAGTACATAAACATGTACAAAGATTTGAATGCATTCGTAAGAACACAAAATCCGGAATGTAGTCATACAGTCTTCGCCACTTGTAGACGCCGCGCTGTAGCGCAAAAATGAATTTTAATAATTATAATTGAAGGTAAAGATAAAATTGTTGTTCCTACGCCCTCTAAATTAGGAGATTTGTACGTAGTTTACTTAGGTAGTGATTTATTGAAAAGAAACTACAACTTTGGATGAGCTTTACATCGAGAGAAGGCTCCATTCCATGAATTAGCCACGGGCCTCAGTGGTATAGATACGCCACTGGAGGATGGAGATGAAAGCTATTCTGTATACCTCGAATTGAGAGTTGTAGAATTTCGCTAGTTAAGAGAGAAGTTATTATATAAATGACTGTTATAGCTTATATAAAATGTATATTATATGTACGAGTATATTGCAATGTCATGATAAAAACTGGGTTACCATCGAATAGTTTGATCAAAGTCTGTCTCAGACTTTTTTCGTAACTCTGCATCATAATATAGGTACTTCTATACATATGTACAGATACATTACTGCGTTTGCACAAAAATCGAAAAAAAATCGTTTTCTTATGAAAATTAATCATCTACATAGTTCTCAGTAATTTTTTTATTTTTATTTAATTTATTTAACATGTGAATCACAGGTATCAATGGTGTTATAAATTATAATACATATTCCGTTCACTGTGTTACACCCCTAAGGGCATTCGTAGGTCATCATTATATTTAAAATTATATTATAAAGAAAAGAAAAGCAAAGAAAGGAAAAGTGTTATATCAAATCATCAAATACATTGTCATTTTTTATAAGTTACCGTCGTCTAGAAACTCATTAAGTGTACAATATGCCTTATCTATTGATATTTTTTTCACATTATTTTTAAAAGAATATATATTGTTATTGTTTCTTGTTACCTTTGGTATTTTATTGTATATTTTTTGAGCCTGACAAAATATACTATCATGTTTCAATTTTTTCTTCGAAATCGCCAAGTATAAGTCTCCTTCACGTCTACCCTCCATATGTCTTGGAAACATGTCGATGTTTGATTTTACAAATACTAGTGATTCATATATGTACAGGGAAGGCGAGTTAATATTTTTAAACTTTTAAAATAATGTTTACATGAATCAGTCCGTTTTAACCTACAAATTGCTTTAACGCAGCGTTTCTGCGCCTTAAATACCTTTAGTAATTGTGAAGAAGAACCCCAGAATATTATTCCATATCTGAGTATGGACGCAACACAGCTATGGTATGCAGTGCACTATTTTGCTAAGTTTGTACAAAAGAAAATTGTGATAGTTTTTTACTTAATATGTCAATATGAGGCGTCGATGTCATTTTACTGTCTATAGTCAATCCAAGAAATTTTGTATTACTTATGTCACTAATCTCCCTACCCAAATAATTAATGTCAAATGTTAATTTATTACGTCCTGTTTTAAAGCACATTATTTTGGTTTTGTCAATATTTGCTTTCAAATTATTAGATGTCAATCAATCAATTACATGAATAATAGTGACATTTATGTCATTTACAATTAAATTAAAATCATTACCATGAAATAATACAGTGCAGTCATCAGCAAACAATGTCATTCAATGTTTAGTTACTTTTGGAAAATCATTAATATAAATTAAAAAGAGTAGTGGCCCCAACACGCTTCCTTGCGGTACTCTATATTTAATTGTTTTACTCTTAGAACTGAAAGTTATCATTTGTTTCGTTTTCATGCAAATTCTATTTATTTGTGTAATTTGTTTCCTGTTTGTTAAGTAGGATTTTAATAAATCTAGGACTTTTCCTCTTACACCGTAAGCATACAATTTCTGAGTCAATATTTGATGGTCAACATGGTCAAACGCTTTAGACATATCCATAAATAATGCAATCGTATGTATCCCATTGTCCATATTCATTACTACTTTATTTAAGAAGTTATAGACAGCCATATTAATAGTTTAGTTTAATAGAAAAGTTCATGTCTTCTTTATCATCTCTCTTAAATAGTGGTTTAATGATGATAATTTTAAGTTTATCTGGAAAAGTACCATGCTCGATACATAAGTTAATAATATAAGTAAAAACAGGGGCAATAGGAACCACAACATCTTTCAGTACTTTTGTATTATTTCATCAAAACCTACACTGTTAGTATTTTTGAATGAATTTATAATTTTAATGATGTCGTATGAACATACCGGTTTAATAAACAAAGAATTAACATTTTTAGATTTAATTTTATAAATTTTATTAATATTATTGTTTGGTTTACTAGTTCAATGAAAAAGTCATTGAATGATTGAGCACTTAATTCCGGTTCAGTAACTATACAATTTTTAACTTTTATTTTTAATATTTCTTCTTTCGGCATGTTATGTTTAGAATTATTAATGACTTTCCATGTAGCTTTAGCTTTATTTATAGCACTATTAATAAAATAATTATTTTGAGCTTTCTTAGTTTGTTGAATGATTTTTTTATATCTCATTGAATAGTTTTTAAATTCTAGCTCACTCTCTTTGCTTTTTAACATTCTAGATTTCCATAAAAGTTGTCTCTTTCGTTTGCTACATAGTTTAATGCCTTTCATTGCCTTTATTTCTTCTTTCTTTGTTTTCTTCTTTCTTTCTTTCTTTATTTCATATCCTTTAATTGCTTTTTTTTATTTCATTTTATTTTGTTATCGCCGTAAATGCACAAACTGAGTTTTCATGTTTTTAAGTGCAGGTATGTTACGAACAGGCGGTTAATTTATTTCAGTAATCTATAATGAGGTTTCCTTTATATACAATATTCATTGGAATTGGAAGCACATCTTATGGTATTTTATATTATCAGGATTCAATGTTATCAGGTTAGTAAAGTGTTTGTTGCACATAGAATTATTCCTATATGTGAATATCACTATGCATTTGTACACCGTGGTTGACTGACTAATAGTTCAAAAGTGGTGGAGAGTATTCGCTTGGCCTGAGTGCTCGCTTTACCAGGTTTTCCTATAAATATTTTAAGAAACAGCGAAATAGCCCACGCCATTTTTAAAAATTCATATTGTAGCGTACAACCTGTATGTTATCCGTTTATCGAAGAGTGTTGTACTCATATAAGTTACTATATCCGTTCCCATGGATCGCATCTTCTATTTTTGCAAATATAAATAATCATTAATCACGTTCCGGATTGGTTTAAATAACGCTTTTAACTTAGGACAGCACTTTTAACGAGGGTGCTCGTATTATAAGCTATTAAGTGGAGCTTTTGTTTGTGACTAACAATCAGTACTCAGCGTGATTACGGACTTCAATAGGTTACATCCTGAGGGGCAGCATCCGTGTATACACCGTGTGAAAATATTCTCTTGGAAGTGTGATAAAAAATAATTCTGTAATGTAATATGTAGATTAAGGTGGCTTCACTCATACCTCCGCTATTGATTCGAGTCTGATTGCTTTGATTGATAAGTTCTTGTGTAATTTTTAAGCTACCGGATCCAAAAAGGCAAAAACGGAACCATTATATAATTTCGTGAAGTCTGCTTGTCCGTTAGTCTGTTCATACCTATATTATGTCAAGGCAATTTATTTCGTCGTCTATACACCTCGAAATTTACTACAGATATGTAAAATGGTAACTTAGAACTAGAAATGAATAGTATGTTACCTAAATATATGTAGATCAATGATTCAAATATGTATAAATATTCAACGTCCATGTGTTTCTGATGAACTCGAAAAGTAGTCGAGAGATTGACTTGCAATTTTGACACACAATGTTACATTCGAATACACGTGTGTTTTCTTATACTAATACTGCGCGGCCGCGAACAGTTCATTTTTTATATTCAACATTAAGATAATAAGTTAAACTTCTACTTGTCTTGTAACTTAGCTTTGTAAGTTAATATGAGTGACAGCTAACTCGATCTTAGACGGTTTTTCAGCATACTTTCGGTATACTTTAACAAGTTTAATGAGTATTTCTTATGTTATCGCTATTATTTACGAAAGAATTATCAAACAGTTTTTCTGTTATTGCTTTTATCGCATAGATAGTGCCTAATCAAAATTTTCGATAAACATAATTGTTAAATTAAACGAGTTTCGTGACAAGACGTCGGTGTTAATGAATGACGCTTTTAAAGAGAAATTTTATAACGACAACTTTCATGATTGATACAGTTGTTGTAATCAGCACACTCTCTATATTCGCATAAGGTATTGTTTCATTCATGTGTTCGCGGGGGCGGTCCAGACCGCTGTGGGTGGTCCCAATTATATGAAATCTTTCCTAGCCTTACGTAAGCCTCCTAATTATCTATTGCTACTTCAAGTGAAGACGAAATAAAAAGCGTAACACAAAAAACATTTGAATTTAGGTTTTTTGTTTGCTTTGAGATAATTTTGCCGTAAATATTTTTAAATTGGGCCATTACCCATATTGTCTAAAGTATGGAAAGGGTTCGTAATTTCTCCTAAGTAACTATATGTTTATTTTTTACATGTTTGTCGGTAAATTTTCTAGACATTTTATATTTCTTAATACGTATTTATTTGTTTATTAAGAGTTAAATAGTGACGTTATTGCAATAAAATTTCTCCACTATAACTACATCAATAATAATTAATATGTGTTTATTTAGATACCTATAAGAAATAAGTACCGCAATGTTTTTTCACAGATAGATAAAAGGGTTTCTAGGTATAGATTACAGAAAGCAGTTTGTTTCCGGTGTGTATCCATAGTATTTTTTCTTCGTTACAATATTTTTTTTTAGAATCGTTTTCATAACCATATACCTACTGTTTGAAATGTTAAACGCAATACTTCATTACTCAGCACAATTTCGACAACTTTTTCAAAATGAAACGAAATGATTTGAGCTGAACTTAGACCACCGAGCTTGAAGCAACGTTATAAGGAGTAGACACGAACTTCCACGCCTCTAACGCGAGTCGGATGCGAGAAGCACGACCGAATCGTACAGTGGATCTTTGATTATGGTAAAATGTGGTAAGAAAAATAGAAACATTTACTTAGTATTAGAAGTGACAAATATTTATATACATATTGTTTTTATTCCAAATATTTTGTAAGGTCGGGATATCGTACCTACCTAAAAAGGAAAAAATGGAACCCTTATGGGATCACTTCGTTATCTGTGTTCGTGTGTCCGTCTGTCCGACCAGTCAGGACCTTTTATCTCAAGAACGGGTTGAGGTATCAAGTATTGAGGTCTACGGTTCCTTGAAGATGTAAAAAATTTGAACTTCTAAATTCACGCAATCAAGAGATACTGCCTACCTAAAAATCTATCGAGTACTTTCCATTAACCTAGAATCATGAAATTTGGCAACAAGCATGGTTCACAGTACAATAAAAGAAAAAAAAAAAATAAAAAATTGCAAATTTGAAATGGTGTCCCACTTTTTGCCTTTACAGATTTACATTTGCAGTTGGAAAGTATGGAAGGACATGTTTTTCAACTTCAAAGTTAAGTTTGTTTATGAATCCGTCTTATATTATTTTAATAAATACTTCACACGAATACATTGTGTAATATACCGTAAAAAAGACCAAGTGCGAGTCGGGTCCGACTAGCACATGGTCCCTTTTTGGGGTTCCGTTGTCAACAAGGAACCCTTATAGTTTCGCCATATCCGTTTGTCTGCGGATCGACTCAGTGACTCTTTATATTAAAAAGATGAAATTCGGCATAGTTATACATATTAATCACATCGACAAACTTGTGAAATAAAGTCTTAAAAAATAATTTTTTTGGGTACCTACCTCCCATACAAGTTAAGCAAGGACTACTTTTTTTTTCGCCTATTCCATTGTGTGGATACAGGTTTTTCAAAAATATGGGGACTATGTGAAAAAGAGTTTTCGAATCAGAGATTCATTTGCGATATATTAAGCTTTGAAGTGGTCATTCAGTGGATATGAGAAAAAATTCACGGTAGTAGTATATTACAATGAAGTTAAAAGGAAAACTCGTAGCTAAGTAGGCTTTACAAGTTAACGAGTAATAGACAACCGACTTATAAAATGTACTTGGATTAGTAAAAATTTCGTAAAAATTCTATAAAGCCTTCTGAGTACACACATTATATGACAGGCAAGTACGGAATCCTACACTGCGCGTGACTCCGCACGCACTTGGCCAGTTTTTTTATAGTAATATTAGGTACGTGTGTGTTTACATATCTTGTAGGTAGTCCAACGAATGAACTACTTATTTAGGTATCTGTGCTTTGTCTTAATTTATATGTAATTTTTTTAGTTAGTCCCCGTGAACTCATAAATAAATTATTGTACTTACTTCGTTAATAAAAGGAATCTTCTTAAAAAAACATATGCGATCAGGGTACCCCCGACAGGAACGAAGTTTCTTAGCTGCAATTTCAATTTCTCAAAACTTAATTGCAATAATGAGACAATAAAGCTCACGTATGATTTAAAACAAAAACTAAACCTAGCGCCACACGACGCGCGGGTTCCGTACCGCGTAACGCTTTTTCTTCACGTGACGATTTCTACCAACTCAAATATCCTGCAAGTCGCGTTAATGAACTTCATTCTAAAATTGTCATGTTCTGGTATAAATTTTAAAAGTTTCTGAGTATCGAATAACAGACGAAAGAAAGAAGTATTTATTATGACATAGTTTGCATGGTAATATGTTTACAGTTCCCAAAAATCAGCAAATTCCCATACTTTGTTAACAAACATGATAAATCCTATCTTAATGTACTTGTTCGGATTTTATGTACATTTCCCTATTTCCCTAAAGGCCGGCAACGCACCCGTGATTCCCCGACTTTGCGGGTGTCCATGGGCGGCGGTTAGTCACTCTCTGGTGACTCGCTTGCTCGTTGGTCCCTTCTTCTTCTTTTTCATAAAAAAAAAGAAAAAAAATTAAATTATTTTGCTTTATTTTTAAAATATGCATTTATATTTAAAATGTCATATCAAGTCTAGATTTTCTTTTCTCATTTTATGAGGATCGATTTATTTACTATTGAAACTTGACATTTTTGTATGTAATGTTACGGTAGGATACGAATAAAATGTCAATTTATCTTTGTTTCGGTTGTAGATAATATATACAGACATGTTTTTAATGTTTATTGTTTAATTAATGTTTTCAGTTTGCCAAGAAAGCACTTGTCGATTGTATCTCTTTGTAATAAAATAAAAAAAAGGACCTGTGTAATAAAATGATGTCATAAGTACTTACTACAACGAAAAGATAAGACAGTTAATTATATTGCATTTTACCTTTTAATCGAAACACTGCCCACACACACATGTATAACTGTTTTGCTTCATTTATGTTCGGTGTCGCTTGATAGCAAATACTTACGCGTTATTATTCTAAGCTACTCATATTCACACAGTTTTCCGTCAACGGTTGTTCTTCACTCTTTCTTTGTACTTTTTTTATTGTTAGGAGAATCTTAGAAATCGTGGAATAAATTTGAAGTTACTCTATTGAGAGAATTCGAGATAGCGGTTTCAAAGTGAACATTATTTCTCGGAATATTGTCTTTTGTTTTTGTCCCAAAATATGTTACTGTGTTCTTCCTAGTATTGTAGACATATTCCATATATGCTAGGATTTTTGTAATGTGTAAAAAGATATTGTTTTAATTTTCTACTCTTTTTGTGCAAAGCTATTGAGGTGAAATAAAACCGCTGTGAGTTGTTCTAGCGTTTTGAGGGCATTGCTGTGAATACAGATTTGAACTGGTTTTATTACTATTCTCGTTTACAACTTCAGTGTTTCTGTTGAATTCTAATTCAAACCTTGAATTCCTCATTCAAATATATTTCGCGGTTCGAGTGTTACCGGAACAGACAAACACAAGGAAACATAATGAAACTGTTTCTTTTCGTTTCAGAAAAGTGTGTATTTTTCGTGACGCGGCAGAAACCTTTGAATGTTATCCAGCCTCCTACAGGTGTAAAGCCGGGTAATGTGGGACCTAACCACTAAAGCCTCCATAGTGGTTGTTCTCGGTGCAAGTCGAGGGTTTCGGGATCTCCTGTAGAACACAGTGGAGCTCTTATAGTGCTGGGTCGAAGCATTTTTCAAGGAGGTTTAAGCGATCCTTCTTAGCACCTCGCAGTGATAGTCCTCTTGAGGTCATATGAAGTGGATGGTCGCAAATCCCCCCACTCTGATAGTTTGCGCCCCTTAAGGACCAGATTTTGGTCAACTGTTATGTTAGGTGCGGTACCTCTTAGCCTTAAGGAATGAGCTAAGAAACTATTATTCCGAAAATATTAGTTTAATAATATTATATATAGTACGAACTGTTTCATGTACCTAATACACGCTACATGCTATTCACAATCACCTTGCAGTGATAGTTCTCTTGAGGTCATATGAAATGGATGGTCGCAAAAACCCCCACTCTGATAGTTTGCGACCCTTAAGGCTCAGATTTTGTTCAACTCTTATGTTAGGTGCGGTACCTCTTAGCCTTAAGGAATGAGCTAAGAAACCATTATTCCGAAAATATTAGTTTAATAATATTATATATAGTACGAACTGTTTCATGTACCTAATACACGCTACATGCTATTCACAATCACCTTGCAGTGATAGTTCTTTTGAGGTCATATGAAATGGATGGTCGCAAAAACCCCCACTCTGATAGTTTGCGACCCTTAAGGCTCAGATTTTGTTCAACTCTTATGTTAGGTGCGGTACCTCTTAGCCTTAAGGAATGAGCTAAGAAACCATTATTGTGAAAATGTTAGTTTAATAATATTATATATAGTACGAATTGTTTCATGTACCTAATATACGCTTCATGTTATTCACAATCAAATTACGTATACACCTAATATCAATTTCGATTTTAATACACCTAAAATTATATTATTTACTCGTTGGTATAGTTTCAAGTGCTACAGAATTCGAAAGTAGTTTTACAGTTACAGGCGTGCACCTTTTTTACTTCGTGTAGGAAGACTTTGTTAACAAAGTAAAGACATGGTAACATCGTAAATCGCTCGTTAAGTAGATTTAACAATCAGTCGCAAGGTTTATAGTGGCGGCGAGTGTAAATATAATTTTATTGGTAAGTATATCATAATTAGTGATGGGTTGTTGAAAGTTTTTCAATATAAATTCTTGATATTTTTCGAGATTTTTTCATAGTTTTCCATTATTTTTCCGATATTTTTAACCGACTTCAAAAAAAGGAGGAGGTTCTCAATTCGTCTGTATGTTGTTTTTTTTGTAGGTTTGTTTTATGTCATAACTCCCGAAAATTCTTTTTTCCTTTGGTAGGTAATACTTCAGAGGTAGTCCCATTTAAATTTCATCGATATTAGAGCTTGTACTTTGAAGATACACTAGATAACACGACCTGGTTATAACCTTAATTTATATTGATGATTCTCTTGTACATCGTTGCGGTCCGGAATTAGATTCAGACATTCAGTCAAGAAAGTATCGGGAATGGATGATTTGTTTATGGTTCAAAATTCAATTTTTTGTTTTGTTTTGTTGTTGTTAGATTGACACAACTGTTTTCCATTTTGGCGCGGAGTTTGAGTTGCATCTGTTATTTAGATTAAATACAGTGCTGTTTTTAGTTATATCATTCTAGTGTATATTGCGAATTTCATAATGGACAAAAACATCGAACAAAGAGTTTGTCTTAAATTTTGCAACGCCAATGGAATTTCGTGTTCGGAGTCACTGAAAAAGTTACAGAAGGCTTACGGTGAATCGACTTTATCAAAAACACGTGCTTATGAGTGCTACAAAGCGTTCAAAAGCGGTCGAGATGTGATGGAAGATTTGCCTCGCTCTGGTAGGCCATCAACGTCTGCAACTGAAGTTAACATCGCAAAAATGAAGAAAATAGTGACTGAAAATCCTCATTCAAGTTTGAGAGAGATAGCCGCCGAAGTTTCTGTGTCTCACGAGTCGATCCGCACCATTTTAAATAATCACTTGGGTATGAAACATGTTGCCGCTGGGCTAGTCGCAAAAGACTTGAATTTTCTTCAAAAACTCAATCGCATAAGAGTCGCTGAGGACATGCTAGAACGAGTCAATTCCGACCCAACATTCATGAAACGCATTGTTACTGGTGACGAGACGTGGGTTTACGAGTTTGACATGGAAACTAGTCAACAAGCTTCGGAGTGGCGCCTTCCAACTGAACTGATACCGAAAGAACCACGCCAAAGTCGATCAAAAGTCAAAGTCATGTTCACTGTTTTCTTTAACTATCGCGGTGTTGTGTACTCGGAATTCTTGCCGAAAGGTCACACGGTAAATAAAAAATATTATTTGCGTTATGCGGCGTTTAAGAGAGCAAATTCGACGAAAAAGGCCAGATTTGTGGAAAGAAAATTCTTGGATTTTGCACCACGATAATGCACCTTCGCACAAGGCCATCACTGTGAACGAATTTTTGACCAAAAACTCAACAAATACCATCGAGCAACCACCCTATTCACCAGATATGGCTCCAGTCGACTTATTTCTTTTTCCTAAACTCAAATTACCACTTCGTGGCACCCGTTTTCGTTCGGTAGAAGACATAAAGGAGAATCCGCGGCGAGCACTGAACTCAATTCCGGAAAAAGCGTTTAAAAGATGTTTTGATGATTGGATTATTCGTTGGCGTAAGTGTATCGTTTCTGAAGGAGCATTCTTTGAAGGTGATAAAATAAATTTGGATGAATAACTAACATTTCGTGTATTATTGATCTTTTCCCGATACTTTCTTGAGTAGTAGTCACGATTCAGAGTAGTACACTAAATAACTCGACCTGGTTATAACCTTTATTTATATTGATGATTCTCTTGTACATCGTTGCGTTCCGGAATTAGAAACAAGTTAATTGCAGACCTGCCCTAGATATTTATTTAGGTCAAGATCAATCAAAAGGTGGAAATCAAAAATTTTTATTAAAAAACATTAAACCGCCTTCAAAAAAACGCTGAAAAGTATAAAATAACTATCCTTTACTAATCAAAAGTCAAGTATAATTAAAATAACTTTATAAATAATCGTATTTACACATACCTATATAATTAAATTTGACAGTTATTGAAGTCGGTGCCAAATCAATGTGCAACAACAGAGTCTATTAGTTTGGTGAGCTTGGCACCGACTTCAGTAACTGTCAAATTTAAATATATAGGTATGTGTAAATACGATTATTCATAAAGTTATTTTAATTGTGCTTGAGTTTTGATTAGTAAAGGATAGTTATTTTATACTTTTCAGTGTTTTTTTTGAAGGTGGTTTAATTTTTTTTAATAAAAATTTTTGTCCAAACTAATAACTATATAATTTTTTTATGCCCTCGCTTCCCGTGCACTTTTTCCACCGTTATTGCAATATATTAATATAATTTTTGGGCACGTCAACTTTTTTGATAATGCGTGTTGAAAGTACCTGGCATACAACTTTGTTTTCATGAAAGTAAAGTTCTATTACTGATATCATACATAAAAAAGATCGATTATTGAATGGCACATGATACACAACATTACAGTTTTACATCTCGTGAACTAAGATTTGCAGAGCTATGGCATAAAGACGTATTATTAACATTAAGATGTGCTTGACTTGTTTGTTACTTGGAAACATTTTGAAACTACCTAAGCGGAAGAGAGAGGTTCCGAGGGACTGGCGTACCGCAGTCATAGTGCCTCTCTATGAAGGAAAAGGTTCCCATTTAGACTGCACGTGCTATAGGGCCATCAGTTTGGTCAGCTTAGCAAGTAAAGTCTGTACCAAGGTATTGACTGAACGTATGAAAGGCTTTTCTAAAAGATATTTGTGAGTGGTACAAGGTGGTTTTAGGAACGATAAGGGTTGTATGGATCAGATTTTCTCGTTTCGCGATGGTGAGCTTGGCACTGACTTCAATAACTGTCAAATTTAGTTATATAGGTATGTGTAAATACGATTATTTATAAAGTTATTTTAATTGTACTTGAGTTTTGATTAGGCAAGGATAGTTATTTTATACTTTTCAGTGTTTTTTTTGAAGGCAGTTTAATTTTTTTTAATAACATTTTTTTATTTTTTTATTGCTTTCGTTTGAGTGATCTTGACCTAAATAAATACCTAGGGCAGGTCTGCAATTAACTTCATTCTAATTCCGGAGCGAAACGATATACAAGAGAATCATCAATATAAATTAAGGTTATAACCAGGTCGTGTTATCTAGTGTATCTTCGAAGTCCAAGCTCTAATATCGGTGAAATTGAAATGGGACTACGTCTGAAGTATTACCTACCGTGCGTCAAAAGAATTTTCGAAATCGTTTCATAAATGACGGAGTTATGAGGTAACAAACATACAAAAAAAAAACAACATACAGACGAATTGAGAACCTCCTCCTTTTTTCGAAGTCGGTTAAAAATGATGAGATTTGAGGAAGCGAAAGAAGTATGTAAGGACCACGACGCTTGGTGCTCCGGCCTCTCTGACCACCCTTTAGAGATACAACGTAAAGATGTGTATGTATGTATTACCGAACTATGACTAATTGAAATAGATCTCGACCGTTACCTCTTTAGCCCACACTCATATGTAACGTAACCGTATTATGTATATAATTTCGTCATTTCTGTCACTTAACATATGGCCCTACCGGAAGTTGGATATGTCGTCAGTCTTGGGAGAGTACGATGACGCTTTAGCCATTAGGGTTTTGATTGAAGGAAGGAGTGAAAGAAGGATTTTTATGCCTCTTTCATACTTTGAATTCTGGTGAACAACCAATAAATCACAGTGTAGAGTCTTCGTTGCGCACGTATGGAAGGGCATCGGTCGCAATGACCTTGCACATGAATGAGTTCTATATATCACCTGGAGAGAACTCATATGAGAGCACGCCACCTGAGCGAATACTCACTGACGTATGTCATGATGGATCGTACGCACGTCATATACAAAGCTACATCATATCTGAGGATCGTTATCACGTAGATAAGAGAACTAAGACGGTCGACGACAACACAACGCGGTGAGAACGCGGTGGGACAGAAGTTCATGGCACTGTTAAAGATGTCGCTTCTCGTAGGGATGGAAGGTCATGGCACTGTCAAGGGTGTCACTTCTAAGTATTTAACTTCCTCGTCCAGAGAATATCCTGTCCGAAGAGAGTAACTGTGCGGAAAGCATTAGCGCTGCGAATGTGACAGGTCGTTGAACACATCGAGAATTAGAATACATATGTATATATAAAGCGTGATAATGTATATACAAGAATGTTAATTTTTGCCATTAATATTAAGCTATTACTTTATAGGTAGAATAACGGTGCAAAAACATGCACCTGAAGTAAGGGCTCAATAATTTATGTTTACTTTTCCGTGCTGACACACAATGGTTTTTATCATTAACACAGTAGTATGTACTAACACTAAAAGAGTTTTAAGTTGCAACTGGATACTGGATAGACTGGCCTTATATTACGATGACCTCTTGCTCAGACACATATGGGCTGCATTTTTGGCTGTCTGTGGAGAGCTTTACTACTTGTACGCCGGCAGGGAATCCCCCATTATGAACAAGAGATAACTTGTACACCCTTGTACACTATTTGCTTTGAATAATAATTTGATCGTAAAAATAATTTGCTAATGAAGTAATTTTATTAACGTGGCTTTTTTCAAATCTTTATGTATTTGCCATTAATATCTACCTGAACTGTACTGAACTGAGACGTATCAAAATACTTACAAGTTATTTTTACGTGAATCACTATCCTAATAATATGGTTTCTCGTATATTAAGCTTTTGATAATATAGCAATTTGATAGATAACGCCATCTAACGACACTGAGCAGGGATCAAGGTCACAGATGACCGTAGTTACCAACTACACAGCTTTGAAAATATTTTTCCAATATTTTTCCATTTTTGAAATTTTTCCCAAATATTTCTTCAAATGTTTTGAAAAATTTCGGAAAATTACCCATCATTAATCATAATTAAAACATCGTAGATTACATAAAAAAGCATGGATACCCTACTACATTTTTAGTTATATTGCTATATAAATCTCTAGCGTTTGTCTGTAATTGCAATTTTACTGTAAAATTTGGTGATTAATAGTCATTTTATGATTCACTCATTTGGATTCTACCATTTTTTAAATTATTGTCTGTCTGTCTTTCTGTATATTATTTTATAACTCAAGAATGGCTTGACTGATCTAGATAAAAATTGATATGTAGTAAGAATATGTAACTATGCAAATGATAGGTTACTTTTTTTCAAAAACTTAGCCCTAAAGGAGTGAAAAGGGGATGAAACTTTGTATGGGAAATGCTAAATCTATACTGATAATGATTTGGCATGGAGGTAATTTGACACCTGGAAATGGACATAGCCTACTATTTTATCAAAAATCTACCCCTAAGGGAATGGAAAGGGGATGAAACTTTGAATGGGAAATGCTAAACTGCTGAACCAATGACGAAATTATATTTGGTATAGAGATAGTATGTGTACAGAGGCAGACGTAGGCTAGACGTAGATTTTTCTTAAAACGATCTGTATACATATATACGTGTACTTTAATCTAACCTAATCTGGGAAAACCACTGAAAAAATATCCACATGTACATAGTCGCGGATACAGCTAGTTGTTATATAAAGTCTGAAAGTTTATGTAGCTTACAGATTCAATATAATGTAAAATTTTTGAGCAATTTCGGCACCTAGCGCTAAGCACTTAAAATAATGTTTTGAGAATTTACTTAGAATTACATAGGTACTTCTGTTTGATACCATGATCTGCTTTTAAAAGAATTAATTAAATCTAATTGCCTTTCTTATAAAAGTTGATTGATGAATAATTAGAGTATCAAAAAAATATCTTGAGGTTAAATACTTATTGAGGGTGATCAGAGTGCAAATGTCATCTCCTGAACAATATCGTTGAATTCCTAAAAAATTGGCTCACTGAATGAAATTAACAAATAAAATTAGTAATAGATTACGAATTGTATTCAGGTACTGGAAAACATTATTTATTATGAGTTTTTCGGTTGATTTTTTGAAGAAGAATAGATATCTATCTACATATATAGGCAATACGTAGTTATAGTGTTCTTAAAAACAAACAAGTTGTACTTACTTTACTACTTGTCGATGCATTGGTAAACTTAGCCACAAGCTTATAATATGAAATGTTTAATAATACAAGTACAGCTTATAAATATGTGAAATGTGACGCAGTACATACATATGTGTATATATAGCTACAATGTATATATGTAATAATATATGCATTATAATTATGCACATAAACATTCTGATTATCTCTAGTGATTACATAGGGTGTAGTTATTTCTACTAACAGTCACCAATTGAATTTGTCTTATTTGCTTTAGATTTAGACGAAATGTAATTCATGTTAAAAATATTTGTTTTTTAGCCTTATTTAAACGTATGTGATTGTTAGGTGTGTATGAAGTATGGAGGCGATGGATGGTCGTGGGTGGTCGTCGCACGCGTCACCAGACATTTCCCCGCCCTCGTAATGACCGCTGATGATGCGCCGAGTCAGTAATTATGCCTCCAAACCGAATAGTTTCCTCATTGTTGCGCCATCATTTGATACAGCGTGTGTGGCGTGCTTGTTCGATACGCTAGTATTCAGTAAATATTCTACACTGTCTAGCAGAAATAAGGGTTGTCAAAAGAAGTATTACAATAACTTGTAAATAAATACGAAATTAAGATGACTCCGGTATCTCTAACTTTCTTATAGCGCTATTAAAAGTTACAGACGTGATTTTTTGGTTAATATTTTGAGCAATTTCGTAAGCAGTTACATAGAAAAAAACACAATTATATAACATTTTGAAAAGTTATATTTCTACTCTCCCGTATATATTCTCTCACTTGATATTTTCAATATATTTTCAATCTTATTAAAACAATTGTTTTTATATAGATAGTTCACAGTTTCATAATAGGAATTAGTTAATGAGACAAATGTAGATGGTTTTCCTATAGTTATCACAATCTTCACACTCTTTTAAAAAAAGACTGATTTTATTACGCTCTCAAATTTTAAACCATTAATTGATGACCCTATGTCGAAAAATAACAACTAAGTTTTGCTTAGTACAGTCGATAAACGCATGCTGAGCCGACTGACGGTTTCTTAATCTCAGCGGACGTTGTAACTGTTTTGTAGGTAGTTCAATCAACATGGATTGGACTTGTCAGCGTATTAATAGATAAAGCAGCAACAAGTAAAATAACGTAATTAAGAAATACTATTTTTTTGTGACGTCTTTTTTCATTTGAGAACCAATTATACTATTGCGATTCACAAATGTTCTAATCATAAATTTACTAAGAATTTTGTTTCGACATGGATTAACGCACCACAGTAAATTACAGGCGTTACAAGTGCATCTTGAGTTTTTAAAAAAACAAAGTTCTCTAGACCAAAGAGCTCTTTTGTCCTCCGAGAGATGATTTCACGAGACACGTTCAGACATGGTTTAGAAAGTGAAGCAAATGTTTAAAAAAATATTTATTTGAATTAAGTAGCTTTATCGATAGAAACTTGGGAATTACTTTTAAATTTAGTATTAAGTTTGTGTGTTACTTAATACAACGTAGCGGACCATCAGAAGCGATCCAGAGCTTAATTCAAGCGATCTACCCAATTGAACTTCTGAGCTATCTGAGAAACAAATGGTTCACTTTTAGTAATAGCAAGAAAGTCATCTCGAGAGAATTTAAATGATGTGTTCGTAAGTGGAACTTTTATATTAAGGGAGATCTTAAGCTAAAATAGGTGCCATTACAGGATTTTACACCATTTTATGACACATGGTTTGGAATCACTTTTGCGCACAGATCCCTTCCGACAAATGAGGTGAGGTGAGGTGAAGGAGACTGGTCGTAATTCACCACGTGGCCCCATTGCTGATTGACTAAAATAGATTAGTAATCATCCCATAGTCAGAATTTTCTTCACGATAATCGCCATGTAGCAATAGCCGAATTGAACAACGTGCTGTCCGAAGCACAGATACATAGTGCAACATTTATAAATAATTACAGAAATAACGGAGACTTCATATTTTTAGGCTCATTTCATAGGCTTAGTACTTGGTAATCGCGCGCTATTCTAGTGCTGTCCACTCGTACTTACATATCTCAATAGTATTATTACCGTTAGAAGCTGATAAATCGCTAACACTACATACTTGATATAAATGAATACTAGGTAATGTAGTAAACATACTATCATATTAAATATATCTAAACATATAATTTGAGTTTTTTATTATGTCGACAATTATTTTTTTAAGATGAGGAAATGCGTAATATTTTAGTGATTAAATCCTTTACATTGGGTTACTTTAGCTATAAGTTTCTAACAAGTTCTCATTATGAAATCTACTTTCAAGAAACGAGAAATACTTCAAAGTTCCAAACTTCTTTTATTACCATAAAATTTGTATTTAAGCCCAACGCCTCATTTACCTTGGGACGGCTACTGGTCCTTCCGATTCCATTGTCGTCAATGTTTAGACTTAAGCATTGTATCGTTTCTCGGTTTACGAAGACAGGTTCAACATAATCCCGGCGTTTCTCAATCTTCCGGCTAATCTCCGAAACATTTAGGTTAGTTTTTTTTACCGCTAGTTTGTGGTAGTAACTCAGTTGTTGTAACTCAATAACGGATATACCGTTGCTAAGTTTATAATTTTTAGATTTCATTTTCTTAATTTATTACAACTCGGAAGTAAGGTCAAAAAAGAAATCTTTGATTTATGTTGTCCGTATATCAGATAATAAATATGAGTAGGTAATGATTTAGGTAATAAACATGCTTCGATATGCTCGAGAATAAAAGACATCAAAGTTCAACTGTAGTTTAACAGCGATTAAGGTTAACAGTTCTGATATTGTTCTTACAAAAACTTTATCTTATAGGTAATTAATTATTAAATGATAGCAACAATGTATTTTAGACTTAAATACAATATATTCTTTTGTATCGCAATTATTTTTTATGCGGAAACGTGACTTATCGAATAAAAATATGCTTTTGTTTATTGGTCTCACAAAAGAAAAAAAAAATTGAATAACGACCTTATTATGCTTTTCAATCATAAAAACTTAAAACCGTGAGCTTTAACACCTCGCATTGACCGAACAATACTTTTTATAAGCTCGGAGCTTGGCTCATAAATCGATGTTTCTCGGCCGTAGGTTCAGCTTAAATTATAATTTATACTTTTGTGCGTGGTACATATGTATCTGCTACCTACCAAATGTTGACCCAAAGGCTCTCCATTCTAAAATGAATTCGTTAAAATTACTCTATTGCATGAATGTTTATACATATAGGTAATATGTTACTCTGGTTTCTGTTTACGTCAATGGTATTGAAACTTACAATTAAATACTATTATACATTTAAATAAAATTTGCAAATGGCAAAAAATAGTAATTTAAAATTAATGAATACTAAGAAAACATAAGAATCTTTTCTATTTCTCTGTTCGTTATGTGATACATAGTGTGAAGGAGAATGTACACAACTGGTGTAATCTTCTGGAGTATATAAAACAAATGCATTAGATATTGTAATAATACCTGGTTTATGTACATTCATTCGAACACAAATATAACAGTCAAAGTCAAATATTGGATATTTATCTGCGTGGGTTTGTTTAGAATTAATGAGAAATATATTTTTGTTTCCAAATGTTTGCTAATATAACAAATGATTTAAAACTTAACAGTTCTCATATTCACATTAAGTCTTCAACGTCTCTTCTAAGTACAAGTTCATTAATTTATCGAAATCCTTTAGTGTATAGTACAAAGATGTCCATGTTTCATATGTGTCTACCTAGATCTACCTTTTTTTTGTAATGCAAGAGAAACCAGAACACACGTCTTACATTAGTCGCTCTCGATGCCTCTGTATATTGTCGACTCGGCTCTGTCAACTGTTTGTTAAATTTTACCGATTAAAAACTTAGTCGTTTTTTTAACGAGTTTCTAATACATTGAAAACATATTATACTGGTAGAAGTATGTAGGTAGTATATGTATGGTAGATGTGTATGGTGTGCAATGATAGTATGTATGTAGATGTATTTAATATTTTAGTTTTTTTTTAATTTCAGTGTTGTTTTGGATTACATAACGTTTAAAATAGATACGTAAAATTTAAAAATTATGTAGTTAATAAACGGTTGGTTGACGTCAAATAAGCTCTTGTATCCTCCGAATAAATCATTACGTTTTTATAGCGGCATCATCGCCTCCACACTGTCAACGCATCGCGGTGCGGCGGCGAGATCAAAGTGTAGCGCGTCTTTGTAAAGCCGCGTGCGCCTATGAAGACTTCATTATTAAGCTTTGACTGTTGATCTGTCATTTTTTGATAACTAAGATTGGTTTGAGATTGTAATAATCGACGTTTAGATAATTACTGGACGTCGGTAACAGCTAATAGGAGAGAGGTTTTTCTAGACACATATTTCACAATCACAATGCTAGTATGCAGACTATATACACAATATTAAAAAAAGGAACGATTTGAGTAAATGAAAATATCCAAATTGTTTTTCAGTTACCGGGCGCTTTTTTTAGTTCGTTGTCTTCTGTGATATATCTACCCATAGCAAAATTTCATTGTTATAGTAAACATAACTTAAGGAAAAACATTTAATTATTAAAAATTTTATATTAAAAAGTTCTACTAATGTAAGTATATTGTATACATTTGTATCTATAAATAATAGTTACGTTTTACGTATGTGAGTTCAGCTGAGTGTCTTATTCGACTGGAAACAAATACATAATTCTAAGAAATATAGCAGTCCCTACAGAAGGCAGTATAGAATGGCTCACCAGTTATGAATCGAACTGCGGCCGCCTCGCTGCCGCCGATAGAGTCATTATGTGCCATTATTATACAGTGTTGTTTAAACTTCAAATTTATTTTATTTGGATTGGATATTTAGTATTGATTTGTTATTAGATCCTTTAAAAAATAAACAAAATATATTTAAAAAATATTAATTGACTAAGTAAAAACTTTGAAGTAAAGGATAATTTCAGTCTTATTAGCAACTAGCTGTTACTTTAAGGAAATCCAACACAATAATTGATTTACCTATATATTTTTCACTCAGTCCCTGCACCGATTTCGGGTGCTCGGTAGCTGACTCTAGAATTTCCTGAGGATGTTTCGCTGAGAAGTAAAACACGGGTCCATAAATTGTTTAACACTTTGGATAGATAATAACTAATAAATATATAAATTAATTAACCAACCCGTGGTTTTTCATATTAGGTGGTATTGGCACACGATTATATTTGGCCAGAGTGCTCTTATGTAAAAGAGATTGATAAGTTCTGACTGGTGAATTTGGTGAAAACTAAACAGAGTATCAATGTTTTACCTTTATAATATTTGTCGGGAAGTAGGTATGTTTGTGTTTAAGCGGCAGATAATTTCGTATTTTCAGTGTAGTATTTATTAAGCTGAACTTTTATTGATATGGGCTATAGATGAGAAATAGAGCATATTATTTGATACTTTGGGCGGGAGATAGCTAATAGACATACGAATTCATCACTTGAGACGGACTTTCGCAAAGTTATACCAGTCTACTCAAAATACAGCAAATGCTGTCTATGGTCATTGGTCGTACGTAGGGAAATACTCAAGAATGAAATACTAGATATATATAGATAATCAATTTCTTTTTTATTTCCAGTGACATCAATAATAGATACGTATGTATTTCATTAAAAGTTTGAGTATCTTTGATGTTCGTTGGCTGATTAACTCGTCGGTCGATGGCTACAGGCGGGATACAGAGTACTATAATATACTTACACGTTCTAAACTTTTTATTCTCTTTTTTATTTCTTTTAGCCTGCAGGGATGCGGGCTACGTGATTACAAATACAAAGAATTTTTTTGGCATCTTCAACTGGGATTTTACGTACCTATTACATACAAATACTATATTTTTATGGGCGTAAATCCTAAGTATAATAATTACCCAGGTTCCCTATATTTCTTGTCAAGTCAATTAAAAAAACGTTTTTTTCTAAATTCAGTTAAAGCACAGAATAACTGATATAACAGTTAGAAAACATACAATGAACTGGGTACTTCCTCAGTTCGTTGTTTGGTACCCATAGCAAAGCGATTGTCTGAATCAAAGACTTCTATATAAATTGAGGCAGACCCGCCCTACTTTAAGAAAGGGACACTTTTATGCAATCGTCGACTAAAATATTGACAATAATACACACACGAACAAACAATATTTCCATAGTGTAATTATAATATACCACGTGTCTGCAAGTGCGTGTTAATTAAAAATTCACTTCGATACCTCTACATAATTTTAAAAGCTTATCTAAGGATACGCTACATACTTATGCGTAATGGAATGTTTTTTCCATACCTCAGTTACATGGATGGAGCGCCACCCCTAATTTAATTTTTTTCGTAATTTCACTAAGCTGTTATTAAGCGATATATGTATATATACAGTGTACAGTGTCGCCCGTCGGCATGTGACCAGCCGGAATAATTACATTATTTATGGAAAATTATTGATAAAAAACTTAAAAGGGAGTTTTCATCTTATTGAATTTTTAATTTTTAGATTGCGTTTAGATCTCCGAAGTTATTGGCTCAATTTCAATTCTAATTGTCGTTTCTATAAGCTGATGAGATATTTTATTGGTTGAATTCATAAACTTATTTAATATTACGATATTTTATCAAAATCGGAGTCGGAGACATTTTGTTCCAAAAAGAAATTATTGTTATTATTAATTATTTAAAAAAAAGACGGCTATGTTAGAACATTGTTAATACTTAACTCTTCAAAATTTCGAACAACTATCCACTTTGCTGATCGCTCTCGAAGGTTGCATGAAAAATCTCGAACGTAGTTTCGATTTTGGTCATAGTGTCAGCAAGTTTTGAAAACGAAACCGAAATTAAACCAAATCTCCAATTTAGCGCCGAAACTCGCTGAAACCGAAACCGAAAGTTCGGTCGGCCTCTATCAGTAATCGGAGATAAGGAATAACCAAGTTAGGTTCGAGTAACCAATTTCATCTTTATTTAATTTTTCCACAAATATTTTAAAATATTGAAATTATACATTATTATCAATTAAATTTCACGTTCAGGGGGCCAGACAGGCGGAACAATAATTCCGTTTTTACTTTCAGGATCGGGAACTTCAAAAAGTAATGTAATGGATTGAATACATAATAATGCATGTACATACATACTGTGATGTCTGTAGTATATTAATCTGATAGTTGTGTAGGAAATTAATGTGTAAGAAATAAAATTTAATGTTCGAGAAGGTCAATTAAACATGTGCCAAAACCCAAATTCGTAAATAAATTTGGATTAGTTTTATTTTGTTGTTATTGCAAATATAGGTTTATACATCTGCGAATATCCAGAAAAATATGCCACTAAGCAGTCAGAATTTAGATTTTAAGGCCTGATATGTCAAGGTAATGAAGAAGTGAGGGAGTGAAACAGAGGCACCTGCAGAGGTGATGAAATAGAGATTTGTAAAGAAAACGTGAGCCTTTGACATTTGGACGTCAAATAGTTTATTTTATTAAAATGTTTTTGTTAATTTAGAGAAAATGATAAAATTTATAATACAAAAAATATAATGGACGAATCATTTAGGTACTACAATGTATTTAGTTCATATTTCCGACAAAAGAAATTTTGCTCAAATAAACGAGAACTTCGTAAGGAAATTTTATTTTCGGCTATTACACCTTTTACTTCTAAGTTACTACAGCGTTTTTGTTTTTTTGTTGTTTCGTTATTTTTCTGAGTTTACGGCTTCAGCAGTAGAAATGTCCACTTTTTGTTGCCAAAGTGGTATCTCACAATACGGTATTTCGAATAATCTTGCCTTAGGTTAAAGAATATGTTAGTTAAGGCTACCGAAGTTTGGTAGGTTTAAACGAAATTCGGACAGTAACAAAGTTCGGTCGAACCGAACGTGAAACGTATTTCGGTGCGTCTTTATTAAATATTCATACTATCATGTATCGTATCACAGTGACATGACGGAAATTAAATTTCGTGCTACATGTAACGAATTATATACGATATCTCGTGTAAGAATCACATCCGGCGCACGTGTGTCGCGTAGGCTGCAAGAGTTGTGTCCACTCCCACACTTCCCGTTAATGCCACCGTCGTACTACACTACTATATAAATATAATATCTGTTATCCAGTTGAGCTTTTGTTAAACAATAACGTCTATGGTCTCATCGTACATTGTATTTTAATTGCTTCCATGGTAAGTATGGCTGACTACATAAATGTCTTTTAAGAATTTTTTTTATGAGTCTTACAATTAGCATGTTATTATTAACAGTTGGCTATTATGTTAATCCAATCACGACAAAACACGGTAGATATTATGCACTCTGTTCATATCACTGTCATCAGATATCATAAATATTATAGAAGATAGTGCTTATGCATTATTTTATCCTATGGAACAGTTTCAAAAAAATGCAGCGACTAGTCTGTACACCTACATAGAATAATGTAGGTGTCACCGTGTCAAGATGTCAACATCGTTGCAATATTTATGTATACAAAAGGAGATGAAACATCACGGTAATGCTTATTGCATTTTATTCTGTAGAAAAAAATAGCTTGTATTTCAATAATAATTATCTTTTTTGGTAAAATTGTGTCTTCACTATGTGGTACTTATAATATGTACAACATTTCTATAATCTCTTAAATCGTATAGGAACATGTACAATTTATTAATCAAACATTTAAATATCAACTATCAAAAAACATTTTTATAGTTTTTTATAAAGTTTTGAAAATTTTATAAAAACTTAAAAAATGCCTTTTCTGGAACTACGTTATAACAATACGTTATTTTCCATTTATGAAATTGCCATTGCCATGCTGTGTGTACTCGTATGTGTATGTCGGCAAAGATGGTACGGCGATATTTTTCACAAAATGAGTCAACAAAAAGCAGGTGAGAGCCATTGTGTGTAACAACTTCATCGGCGCTAACGAGCGGCATGCCAAACCAGTTACGGGAACATGATGGTCATTATACACACCGACACGTCGTCTTTGCCACTATAAATGGAACGTAAATGTAAAAGTTCACTCCAAAATTCACTCGACCGTTTCATAATCTATATATTAATACGTGAAGCGAAAACTATAGTTCCCTTTTTATGAAAATTGCGCTGACGGAGGAGAGTTAAATTTGGTATACTTAAAGTTTATGTGCAGAAGGACAGGAGAAATCTAATGCTTTTACATAATATGCATTAGAAATACTTAAAATTAAATTAAATCACTCGTTGTTTACGTTCATACTGCCAATGTCAAAACTGTCAATTCATAATAGTTTGTGATTATATAAAATATGGTATACGTAACTTCCTTAGATCAAACTGTCGCACGAGATTGTCGCCAAAAGTTTATATTATAAGTTTATATTTACGGTCGAATTTCTACCACAGGGCGACCTCTAGTAACAATAATATTATACTTGAATTTCGAAATTAAGTATCTGCCTTTTTGTCTAATATTTAAACAAGTAATTATATGTACATTATATTTATCTGGCTCTTTCGAAAACTTATAACGATTTCCGTGAAAATTATAGATTTGGAGTTTTTTAGTTTAGGAATTAATCTGTCATGATAACATAAGATCCTGCAAGCGCCTCACCGCTACTTATATTTTAAGTACTGATGTATATCTCTGAAATTAGTAGATAATTGTTGAACAATTTACTTTTTAATGAACGCCACTGTGACTCTACTATGGCTTAAAATGTGAGGGCAGGAATTATATATAGCCTTTACGTCCAACCACCTCCCTCTCTCTTGGAGTTTTAGCCCTACCGGCGTTGTCTGTGATTTTGTATTCTCTACTATTAGAAAACTAAATAAAGAGATTCAACGTAGTAGGTAGCAGACATTTTTTTGCATTTTATGTTGTTATATTAAAACATTCTGATTGTGAAAACATCAAAAATAAGTTCTAAAAATGTCCTAAATTGATAGATATTATATAAGTTGTAATTACAATGTACCTATACCTCAAAAAAAGTGTTTCATTTAGTTCAAATATGTATGTTCGTTGGTGTTATAAGTAGTATATACGTATGTTCGATAAAATTGAATGAAGGAATAATAAGTTCAGTACAAAACAGACGGATGTTTAATTACTATGTGAAGTGAATCTTTTTAACAACATCGCACGTTATTACGAATTTGTACATACATTTCTCGCACACAGGTTTCTACCTATGCGTTACATAATATATGGAATGAAACATATGTAAATATTTCTTCTTTTTTTAATAACCTAATTTTAAATTTAATCGAAAGATATTGGTTTCCAAGCTATGTTTGCTATAAAATACTTCCTTGATTGAAGGAATTGGAAATGGAATTGGAATTGATTCATTAGTAGCATTAGTTTAAAAAATTGTGTTTATTATAATAAAAATTAAAATGAAGGAAACTTCAATAACTTTTGACATAGTAGTAGTGTCAATCTTTTGCACACAAATCTGCTGTCCTGTGGCCAAAATATAACCTACTATTTAATACATATTTGAGTATACCCGCGGGTAAATTTAGTTTGGTACAAAAGTTAACTCAAAAGTTGTTATCAATCCATTTTTACATTGAGCGTATTAAGTGTTCAAATCAAGTTTTATTATCGATATTTTAACAGTAATAAATTATAATGAGTATAATCACACGCTATCAGAATTATCTTTTGATGACTTCCTTAATTTCTACCCTCATTAAAACTTAAGCTGTAAAAGGCCGCTAAACTTTTATATCTGTCATTAAAAAAGACAACTTAAAGGAACTTAACTTTGAAGTAATACAATTTAAACCTTATTTCGAAGTAATAATAATCACTTTCATCTTTTATTCAAAAAAATATTTTATGTAAGATAACACTTAATAAAGTACGTAAAAAACAAGTATAAATATGGAGTTAATTTATCTATTAAAGTAACGTTCAATTATATCCTAAAAAAAGTTATTAAATATAATTTAAATAATTTAGATTAATTTCCTATAACTTTGTTCGAATTTGACAACGTAATCTTACTACAATGAAGAAATTATTAACGATATTTCTCTGAAGTCGCAATACTTCAGTGTTACGGCCTCCTGTTACTTATATATTAATTTTAATTTGATAATACAAAAGTTGATCACTGAATGTGTAATATTTTGGACAATCAGGATAGGTTAACTATATAATTAATTTATTATTCATTTTAATGTTTCATAAGGGGACACAATTTTGATAAATAGGTATGATAATTTTGTGAATTATGATTTTGCTGTGAAAAATTAGTATTGTACTTATGTATTAGTTTATACTATACTATCTATATTATACTATATCTTCTCTGACTACTCCGTAAGGGATACGGCGTGAAGATATGTATGTATGTTATAACTAGCTGACCTGGCAAACTTCGTACCACCTGTGTTCACTTATTAGCAGAATTAAAAAAAAAAGACAAACAAAGAAAAATTAATCGAAATCTATCTCTATCTAGTCTATCCGTTCTCGAGATATCATCAATGAAGCCATTCCATACAAAACGTATGAGAAAATTAATTTTCTTCATAAATTGTTTTTTCGTGAATTTTTCCTATGTTTTAATAGTCATTAGTCTACTATTCAGGGTGAAGACAAATTAAATATAAAATAAAATTAAATCATAAAAATCGATCCAGCTGTTCAAGAGTTACAAATGGTGTAACTAACCAGACTTTGTTTTATATTATACATACATACATACATATCTTTACGCCGTATCCGTATATCCATCTCTGACTACTTACGGAGTAGTCAGAGACGGAGCACCAAGCGTCGCGGTCCTTACATACTTGTTTTTGTACTACAATATAACTATAATGTGTGAAATATAATTATTTAGGAGTCAATAATGTACAAATAAAAAAATAACTCATACAGATATTTAAGTATTTTGATATTAGTACCAAATCTTTTTAATTCAATGAAAATGTTATTTATGGCAGCGGTCAATCTATTATGATTTATGACTCAGTCCTTATAACTTCATCGGCAGTACAAATTAAAATGTACATCAGACTTACTATTTTTAAATAATGCATATTTTTAAAGACATTTCATATAAAAATTAGAGGTTCTGTGTGTATCTATATCTACTTAAGAGTACGAACTTTAGATGTCGAACGCGTTGATGTCGTTTCCAAGCACTGTTGTACTACATTGTCGTTAAATATCATATATGTATAATTCAAAATTTCTTTTTCGTTTAACACGTACAGATACATTTATTTATTAGTAACAAAAAAGTACATACGTATCCTAACGTTAATATTTACAAACTTAAAACTAAACATTCTAATTCATAATTCATTCAGTTTCTATTAAGAGTTTGAAACTTCAGATCTTTTTAAGAAAAATACTTACATCATTATGATTGTTATATATTATCATCAAATGTTTATTGACGTTTTTGAATTTTTCTTTGAATTTTTTGAATTTGAAGTGAGTAAATATATACATATATAATGCAATGCGTGAAAACTGAAAGCATGTACGTCAAACATATATTTCCCCGTAGTTCACATAATTCGTGTTAAAATAACGCATATTAGTTTGAAGTATCGAGCTATTATGAAACTTATGAAAGCAAATAATAGCGTTGCCTCATTGTATGTAAGCAGATATAAGTTGTTTAAAACTTATAAGTATTTCTATTCTACATAATTTTATTGTATTACAATATCCAAAAAGCAATATGCCAATAAAAATAACACTTATTTAACTAGATATCCTGTGTATGGAACAGGGATTGCATTCGTTTTATACCAGTCACATTATTATAGAGATTTTAATGCCATGGTAGCATCTGTAGACGTTTTGATGTTCTCTTCAGAAGTAAACAACTAATGGTTAAATTAGTTTGAAGTTTAATTTTATATAATTTGTGGAGAAACTATGATGGATTCGTAATTTCTTTACATTTAATTTTGTTATTATTTCTAGATTTTTGAAAGTGCATAATAACATTAAAACGTCATAACTAAATAATTTAGGATGCAACAATAAGTTTATATGACAACTAAAAAAAAGGAAATTTTATTATTGTAGCTACAACCGACCCAAGCAATTAACTAATTAATAACGAATAAATTATCAATAAGTTTAGGTATCAAATATAGTAACAGATATTAATGTCAAGATGATTATACATATTGAAATGAAAGATTTCAGGTCAATCAAACATATACATATCTATATTTATACTACAAAATGAATGTATAAAATATGTATATGTAAATTAATAAGCATAATATTAGAACGACATGATCATTATGCACATAATAGATCCAGAATATCGTGATTGCTACTTATTACTGTCATTAAAATGTTTATAAATTTTTTTCTGCAGAGAGAATTCTTGATATAATTTTTAAGTATAAAGAATTTATGTGACCATAACATTGTTATCGTATAATAACTTTAGATTTAAAATTTGAGAAAGATTAGTTATTGCACTCATTTTAACTTTATCAATTTTGTTCCTAGTAATGATAGTGAAAACAGTTTTAGTTTCTACTAAAACTGTTTTCACCATCATTACTACGAATTAAACGTTAAACGTTACGATACTTCGATTAAAATGATTTTCTGTAAATAATATGTTGACTACTTCTGACCATGCCTCTCTCGCATCCAGCTGCGATATCTTCATTTGGCGGTCGGCAGGTGTCGCGTGGATTTAAATCTTGTGTCTCGTTCTCTCTTATATTGAAAGTATATATTTCTCGCTCTCTTTTGTGCCCACCTTTATAAGAAAGCTTAGTTGGTTTTATTCTTATTTTTTAGGTGAAGGCTTTATTTCTTTCCAGTTCCTGTGTACAAACAATATGTTATGTATATCTTTTTACACAATATAATATTATTTATATCCTAGATACTTCACTATCTCATTTTTAGTTTTAAGTTAACCTGTCATTACTGTTATGACCCTCATGAATACTGCATTCTTTTGATCAATCAAATTGTGCATCTAAATGACTTATAATTTAATTCATTTAGAATTTTGAGATTTTAAGATTTGGAGATTTTAAAAACTAATTGACAGAATAGAAAGTAACACCATTTAAAAAACAATCTGCATCTGCATTGCGTAATGCTCAATAGGAATTATTTGTAATTCTTTTTTCAAAGAAGTATGTAAGAACTGCGACGCCCGGCACTCTGTCCTCGCTGACTACCCCATTAGGGATACAGCGTGAAGAGGTATATTTTTCAAATTAAATGAAATGTTTGTATATTTTGTTGGTAAACACCTACAGTTGAAATAAAGAGTATGTTATGTAGGTACTTTGGTAAATGTTTTATTACTATGATCTTGTTTTAGAGCCTTCCATTACTTCCGGGCACCAAACTAACACCCTTGCGATAATAAAACATTATAAGTTCGGTGCTACAATCGATTATAGTGTATGGCACTTATTATAAAATTAAGAAAACGCTTGCTATTGTTTATTAGCTGAAATCTGAAAATATATACAATATTATATTTAGACATTCTATGTATCTTCTACTTATTTTACGATGCAAATATACACTTACTTGCGACCCGCCCCGGCTTCGCACGGGTAGCAAAGCCATTTTAGACAGGACTTTCATAAAATCCGTTCTTAGTGACCATCTACACCGCGAAAGGAGTAACAATGCTAAATTTCAAGTCAATCAGACTCATAGTTTCGGATATCTCGTGATGAGTCAGTCTACCAGTGAGTGGTATTTCGTTTATATAGATATAAATAAATATATCTAACATGTTAATAAATCGAATGTTTTAGAAAAAATATTAAATAAGGTTATTTCCTATTTTACTAATAAAGGCTTTAGCAAAAGATTATAATATGGACATCAGTACTTTTTAGAATGTTTACACAAGTGCTTTTTATTTCAGTCTAGCATTTGTTAATACTCGTAAGTTAAATCACTTCTTTTTTGCTTCATTATCGTAAAATATTAAGTACATTTTGTTACAAATGAGTATGCACCTGTCTGTATTTTATAAACTTAGGGTGGCTTGCGCCAATTATTGAAGCTCGATTTAAGGATTTGTTAGCTCGCTTGCACCAATTATTTAATAGTTTGTGCAAGCGAGATGTCAAATCCCTAAACCGACTTTAAATAGTTGGTGCAAGTCGCACTTAAAGTCTTAATTGTACCTTTTCGATTAGCGGTGTCTCTTACATCAAGAATAACCCGCGAGGTGAAACTAAGTCAGACGGTCATAATACCATTTACATTGAATTACAAGTCATCTGAAAATCATCACAGTCAATAAACTTCTATTCATACGAATCAGATTGGAGTGTTGGGTCGGGAATCGAACCGCGAGTGCGTGTTATCGCCGCCACCTGTCTCCGACATGACAGCCGCTTTCATGGTACATCGAGCAATGAGGAGTCGTTATTTCACTGTCTATTTGTTTTAATACCGTGTTTTAGATCAATGAAAAAGAGTAACTGAAAATAATTATGAAATTTAAATAATAACATTGTAAAATCAAACTTCGGAACAATTTTAAAAATTATGCTCAACAGAGATTAGTTTGTTTTTTACCGAATCAAAGGCAAGGAGGAGGTTCTCAATTCGCTTGAATTTTTTGAAACTTTGTTAATCTGTTAATATAGATTAACATCGGAGAAAGCCAGATGATACCATTTAACTTAGTTGAAATTTCGTTATATCGTTTTTAAACCGATGAAAATCAGTTCCTAGGCATCATCGTAACTTATTGAAGATATTTAGAGTATGAAATATGATTGAAATAAATTTTCTAATTTTTTTGGATTTTCTAAGTCCAAAACAAGCATATTTAGGGTGACTTGCACCAACAATTTAAGCTCGATTTGTGCAAGCGAGATGTCAAATCCTTAAATCGAATATTAAACAGCTGGTGCAGCGAGATGTCGAATTCTTAAATCGAGTATTAAATAGTTGGTACAAGCGAGATGTCAGTTCCTTAAATGGAGCTTAAATAGTTGGTGCTAGTCAACCTTAGATATTATTTCTCGGTTTATTCAAACTCAACTTAAAATGTACCGAATGAATTGCAAAATTTTGATTGATTCAGCGACGCTGTTTGAAAGACCAAGGCATCCAGTTACTTAAAAGGGTATAGGTATGTAATATCTTTACGCAATTTCATAATAAGGATGGCTAATGTCATGAAACTTTTAATTAGACAATCTCTAATTTAAGCTGATGAAATTACAGCCAGAAGTAATAGAGTAATGGAATAAGCAATAGAAGACATTATTTACACTTGAAATAAATTTAAATTAATATAGGGGCTACAAGAGCAAAAAAGCGAGATCTATTCTAATTTCTAGTACCTGCAACTCTAGAAATCTATTCTATTATAGATCTATTCCAGAAATTTCATTTTTGGATTTATAAATTCACATAATAATATACGTATATACTATTCCGGTGAAAGGAAAACACACTTAGATAAAATTTTCGCGACTTGTTTTTATTCCAAACTTTTTTTTTATTTTATATCAGAGGGGCCAAACGAGCAAGCATGTCACCTGATGGAGAGTGTTAGACTAAATTAAATTAAATTAGACTGTTTTTAAAAACTTTCGCTTAGTACTTTGAAATAGGAATGATTTTACCAAATTTATAATTTTTTTACTTATTGAAATATAAGCTCCCAAACGTGCTGTTTCTCGTCATTCGCCCTTCGTGTTCTTAGTTCGATTACGAATTGGAGGCATTTAAATGCGGCTAAAATTATATATATTTACATTTTTATATGCGTATCAAAACTTTTCAAGTAGCTGTAACGAGGTTGTATAGGAGTTAATAAATATAAGTTGAACTTTTAGTTGTGTACGACGACTTAAGTCTTGACTATAGGTGGCGATTCGTTGCTATTATTTAAACATTTATTTTACATAATACTTTTTAATACATTTCGTAAGTAAGATTTTATAATTTTTTTTACGTATATATTGTATATGATTTAAATTTTTTTTAACTTGTAGGAGTTTATGTTTTTAGATTTAAATATATAAACTTATTAATCAAATTTTGTGATCTTTACCTATTTCGTAATAATTAAGATTGATTCAGATGGTATTATTAACGTTTACTGTGACATAAACACAGATCAGTGACTTACCAAGAAGAATAAAAAGAAATCTTCAAAAACGGGAGCTATCAACACTTGCACAGGTGAATTTGTTCGTTTTTTACACTTGGCTCTTCGATTTTGTAATCTATTTCAAGTCCTATTCCTTTGACTTACGAGAGTTTTTTCTGTTATTGTTTTGTCAACAAGCGTAGTAACCAATTTGTAGAAGCGTATGTTTAGTTTAAACAGTGTAAAATAAATATTTAAAAAGCGCATAAAGTCAAACAGTAATGTAATCTAAGTAGTGTATTTGTGCAAAGAGACTCGGTGAATTATCTTATTCACTGAGCCTTCATTTTACTACATTACAAATATGGAAAAGACAAAAAATTATACTGAGAGTTTAATATCACCTTGATAGTTATGCGAAATGTAGGTACATAAAAAACCGTTATAAAAAATTGCTCTAACGAGTATTATAACATTTTAAATCACTTTCAAATTCATATAAAAACTAATTTTTTTATATTACAAGAACGGTACTATATGAATATGATTTTCTATCTTTGATATTTTGTATAAGATCAATATAAAATAATAAATCTCGTATTTAATATATTATGTACTAAGTAGGTAAAGTAGCAAAGAATAGTGACATAGTAAAGATTTCGGTGACATGTAAGAAAAATAAAAAATTGCAAAGTCTCAATAGTTAAATAATCGTAGTTTCAATTTTAAAATTACTATTTTAAAAGATATAAGAAGTATAATTTCTTGAGCTATCTGTAATTTTAAAACTTTTAGGAATAAATGACTACCTGTACCTATTTATCTCAAATGTTGTTATAATAAAAAAAATAATTATAACAATTTGTCACCGACCTCGACTTTTTCTAGAGCAGACTACAAATTACTTGTTATATACTAAATTCGAGAATGTATCTTTACGGCGATTAATCATTAGACAAGCTTATCGTCGGAGGGTATCGGACAAGCAAAGAGAAGTGCTAGTTGGTTTTTTGTATTGTTTTTAATTTGGTCAGCGCTTAAAATATACTTATATTTTAGAGTAGACAGGGACGTGCGCTTATTGTAGGAACCCGCTTTGAAAATAATGCACCGTTTTAATTAAGACGTAAGACAATGTACTGGTATATAAAAGATGTATGATAAATTGATAATATATTTGGGGATGTGTTAGACTAATTGAAAAAAATTAAGTTATGGTTATAAGCACTTGGAAACTAATATGTTGAAAGTGACTCGAGTATAAGAAAATGTTGAAGAACATTATTGATATGTATTT